>OY728151.1:153813437-158813437 GCA_963277665.1 Viscum album | reverse complement strand
TTATGTTGGGAGAATGTTGCCCTTGAAAAAAAAAACATAAAAAAAAATATATTCCATTTTAGAGGAAGGTGAGTATAAGTGTTCTTTACTTCTATTGTTTCTCACCCGAACAAACAAGGTGTGATGTGTGTACATCTTATAATCCCTTGTTTTAGTGAAATATCGAGTTAGGGTAAAGTGAGTTTGGAATGTGTTATGTCTTGGAAAAAAACTTATCAGGGGGATTGCGGTGTAGTTGTTGTTTGCAATGAAAGAAGAATTCTCATTCAGGTGGTTTCCAAAGCCTAACTGTGAGGCCGAAGATGCTTCAATATTTTGAGCTCCAGCCATAGGTCCCGGAGAGAAGCTAGCGCGTAGTCAGGGGAAACCCCAGTGTCATTTAAACCCTTGTGCAAAGTCCTATCCTCAATATTAAGTCATCACACAATGTTATTCCCTCCCACTTTGGTTTCCATTGAGACTTTAGAGAAATGTATGAAGTTTGGCTAGACAGGTTGACCATACGGTTTACACTTAGTTAGTAGTGACCATGCCCCCCCCCAAAAAAAAACCATGTAGATAGAAGAATCTCCACTGTTAGTTCATGGTTTCCCAAACCATGCATACTAACCATGTGGTCGTCCCAACACTTTATATTTTGGGGTCTTTCTGTACCGGCCCATGCTGGTCGATTAAGATTGTTGGTTCTTATGGTGGGGAGCCTTTTTTTCCCCGTACCGATAAATTAGATTTATCCATGGTCAAGGATTGGTGGTAGGTAGTCTCATTTGGATCTATCAATATAACTAAATCTTCCTTGAGTAACCATTGAGATTGGAGAGTGCCCAATGGTTTAGTTATAGCAAGGTATGTGTAACCTTGTTCGATGTTGTTGTTCATTTGAGTGAATTGCTTGAGTCTTGTTCTGATAGTGTTTGAGGTGTTTTACTTTGGGATAAAGCCTGAATGTGATTGATTGTTTCAGGAAAGTGGTGTATGATTTTGTTGTGAATTATTCCTTCCTTAATTTATCAATGGAGGTGTTTTGGCCTTTGGGGGCGAAACCTGGAAAGGGAGTACATCTTGGTTTATCAGTTCGGTTTGGCTTTCATATCTGGCCTTTCTGTAGCTTTCCGGGGATGGAAAGTTTTCATGGTGGGGAGAATTATCACATACATGACTTATTTTGAAGTTAAATTTCATTTATTTTCCATTCATTCTTCGTTTTGGATGGTTTCCAAAGGTTTTATGGAGAAATAAATGAGTTTTCATGAATTGGGCCAAATGTGAGCCCAATTCCAGATTTAAAAATAAATTTTCTTTCCTTTATAACTTTTTAATTTTCTAATATTTTTCCTTCATTACAATTCCTAAATGGTATCCTCTGAACTATTAACACCAAAATATAAATTTGGATCCTTTATAAATCCATAATCATGGTGGATATGGGTTTTTATTTAAGATATTGGGCCTGCCCGAAGACCCATTTCCTGCATTAAAAATAATTTTTAAAATTTTTATATCTCCTTCAATATTTGCATTTTTTCGGTGATTCCACCTTCCACTCGACCCTAAGAAACCCAGGCGCGCTCCCATTTCCTTACCCCCCTCCTTGGAGCTCTTTGATATCGCGAATTAGGGCTGATCTTCATAGGGTGTCTCAAATCGGCCAGAATTGAAGAGGTAACTTCATCCCTTCTTAACTCTCTCAATTCTTGCTATTTTCCCTCCATTCCAGTTCCCAAATTACCTCCTATATCTTGTTCGAAGAATCCCTAAATTTTGGCTGTTTTCAATTTCAGAAACTATTGTTTTTGGAGTGATTAATTCAGGATACTTCAAGTAGGTGAGTCTATTTCATTCCGCTTTCAAATTGCTTAGGATTTCATCCCTAATTCTTGAATTATAAAAAAATTCCAGAAGTTAGGGTTCGTGAATAGGTTCTAAATTACTGTATTTTGGGTGAAATATTGAGGTTTTAGGTTTCTTTTAACTTCCTTGAGGTGCGGCGGTCATGCGGTTGATGTTTCATCCCAATATTTGAGGGTTTCGACACATTCGGTAGGTGATTCCGTGGGTAACCATTTAATGATGAGTTAGTTTGCTTGATTAAATAATTTTGCATGTTCCTTATGTGCTGTGCATTATGAGGAAACCATTTTTGGTTGCAATAGTAAAGAATTTGTTTTTAAAGTTACATTTTTTCTTGAAGTGTGTATTTTTCAAATGTATTTCATGTGTTCTATCTTGTGGTAGTTTTGTAAAATGTGGAAGTGATTTATTAGTTGTTGAAAGAGGCTTCCAATTATGGTTAGGTAATGATATAGTTCCATGTGGGACTAAAAATGGGGTGTATTTGAATGGTTTTATTTGTATAAGCTTGTTATACTCCTTGAAGGTGTTTTATGGATTTGTGTGTTCTCATGGGTATCTTTTGTGATGTTATTCAACGTGATTATATAACATTTGAATGTGGATTATTTCATGTTGATTGGGCTGCCAATTCTATTTTGGTAGGGTCTTGGTGTGCTTTTGGCTTAAAAAGAGATTTTTGAAATGGATATTATGTGCAAAGTTTGGGTATACTCTTTATAATTGTTTTATGAAATTTTTGAATGCTTTATTGGGTTGTGTAATAGGTGAAACTATATCGGAAAACTGTTTTGGTAGGTGTATATTTTTAAAAGGTCCATTTAATTTGTGAAAAGGCTGTTATGTGATGTGTATCATCTTGGAAATATTTTATTAAATTGTTTGAAGGAGATATTTTGGAGTGAAAGTGATGTGAAAGTGATGTGGAGTGTTTTGTGTGAGTGTGATGTGAAAAATTGAATTTTTGAATATGAAAGAAGTGTTATATTCTATGTGTGTGGGATGTTATATGAGTTTAAATATCTTATAATTGTTTTATAAAATTGTTTAATGGTTTTGTGGAAGTGTTGATGAAATGTGAAATGTGTTGTGGGCTATTTTGGTGTGATTCGGATTTCAAAATCATTTTGAATGAAAAGTGGATTTTTGTGACTTGTGTGGTATACATATGGGCTGTTTGGTGAATTTGTGATGTGGAAATGATATTTTCATGTTCAATGTACATTTCTTGGCTTGTTGAACTTGTTTGAGCACAAGGGGAAAACCTGGGTATCTAGGTGGGTGGATGTGTACTAGTATGCTAGTGAATCTGTGGGGTTTGGCCTCAGTTTCACTTAGCAAGATTGACGCTTACAACTCTAACTAAACTATGATGATGATGATTGGGGACCACTAGGTTATGGGTATGTTCCCTACTAGTGGCTCGTGCACGAGAATGGATATTTGTGATGGTTACTCTCACCGAGATACGAGGTACCTGGGACCCACAGCTAGCTAGTGCCTAGGTGTTACTTCCTATTTCTTGTGCTCATTGTTTACTTTGTACTTACCGTCGGCATACAGTATAGTTGGATGGAAAATTCAGTAGTGTTGACATTTTTTTTTAAATTTTTGATTCTTAATGATAGCCCACTTGAAAACTGTTTTTATTCAAAGTAGCATCTTTTAGAAATTGTAACTAGCTTTTCATGTTTTTGAAAACTTGCATGCTTTTCGTCTTTAAATGTTTATCACATGGAATCTCTTAGTGGTGGTATCCTACTGGGCATTGGCTCACACCCTACTTACACCCTTGGGTGTAAGTAGACATGGTTTTTTGTTGTTGTCGCAGGTTGGGTACAGTTTTGTTTGTTCCAGTGATTCGGGTTTCTAGCAGGTCCTTGGTGGTGAAGTCTTGTGGAGGTGGCTTGTGGGCAGTGCCCCTTGCCATGAGGGTTCTTGGGATGTCCTTATTTGGATTTGTAACTTTGGTATATACCTTTTGAGTTGTTTTAAGCCATGTAATTCAGTTCTGAATTTTTGTAAAAGATTGTTTGGTTTGAAAAATCCAGATTTGTTTCATTGGATTCTTTTGTTGTTTTATGTTTATAAACTCGGGTAAATCGTTCCCAATTTTCATTTTATGATACCCGGGCACTTGTGCCAGCCCGTGGGGATCGGGAACGCCCTTTGGGTCATGTCACGGGCTGGTTTTGGTGCCGGTTTTGGCGGTGACCAGATTTGGTTCGTGACAGTTATATTAGAGTAACCTATTTCCATGCTCATTTTTTTCACATGATGTTCTATTTTCTTCTTTGTAATCATGATCTTATGATATGCATACTTTTGTGCTCACCCTGTATGTATGTTACCATTTCCTTGTAGATTATTATTGGTACATGAGATAGGTGGACCATTATGACATGTTTATCCCTTAGAGGGTGGAATGCAATCATCTGCGATGATGGTGATGAGGGACCTAAACATAGGGTGGAGGTATGAGGTATCCATAGTGTCATGTGGAGGGTGTTCCTAAGGTAGCCTTGATTTTCCATGTTCCATTCACCACTATAAAGATTAGTCGATGTGAGTTACTCTTTACATGAGAATACTAAGTGACATGCTTCTGATAATGAATATATGACATCAGATATCATCTTCAAGACAATGTGAGGACTCTATAAAGGGCATGGTTTGGATACTACTAAAATATTCTATTAGTATTTCGACACGAAGTCTAAGCATGTATGGATTGGATTTTTTGGTGACTTTTTCAGTGCATGAACACTTGGTTTTGAATTGTGATTTTATTCCTATTATACATTTATTATCATTGTTGGATTACACTTGTTAAACTTGAGCACATTAGGTAAGGAGACATTGGTGGTGTACTCCCGAGTCTTGCACTCACACCCAACTCATTTATTTCAGCTTTCTTGTAGATTTCATGAGAGATTATATGAAGGGAAAGGGTCCTATGGTGTAAAAATAAGAATATGAGGACAAAGATGGGGCCTATTGAGATAGACATCGGAGGACCCCATATTTCATTTATTTTTTTATCTTCTTTCATTACTCTTGAAAGATTTACACATATGGAACTCTTATTTATATTCCTTGTATTCTATATTTATTATTATTCATGATTACTATAATAATTTATTCATTTATTGTTATATATTAATACTATACAATGACATGATATAGAGGGTATAGTCTCCCCAATATAGGACTTAGACCATTGCTTCTATTCAGCAACCTCTTACATAAGGGGAGGCACACACAAGGTCATGGGAAATTTTTGTTCAAACCTAATGGTTTGGGGTGGGATGTTACAAAATGGTATTAGAGAATTAGTATTTTTACTAAATTTTATTTTCTTATACCTTGATTTGGGATAGGATAGAAAGGAATTAGGATGGTTGGGATTCCAAAAGGGGAATCATGACAATGCTTGGCCAACACTGTATAGTGTACCTTTGAGTTACCATTTAATGGGGAATCATGTATTATATTTGTGGTTGATACAATTCACCTTGAGTGATGAACATGGTGTTGATATATAATTTATGAGATTTTTTGTATGTTCATGAATCATGTCTAGGCACATATGACCACATTCCACACACACACACACATATATACACCGGTTTTTGTGTTGCATTGTAGTTCTATAATTAAATTCCTTGATTTGTACTATCTATTTGGGAAAGTTTCTTTGACTATGTGATATATCTATTCCTTTCCATGTTGTGTGATATATCCTTACTGGTGTTGATTATTTGAAGTGATCATGTTGATGTGTTAGTATATATATATATGATGACTATGACTAATGTATAGGGATGAATACCAAGGTTAGTGCAAGGATGGGTATACCTTTGGTTGAGGGTATACTCTCAGGAGAACCTTATATGATTTAATATATTGGTTAATAAATTTTTATTTTTCTAATGTTGAATCTGTTACATAAGATTTAACCTCTCAGAGTTAAGGTCGGACCACTAGTTGATCAGGCTGCTCCAGAGACAGTTCCTTCACTTGGCCCAGTGGTGTAGGTAGTGGTTCTTTATCATCTGCCACCGAAATACATGGTGTACTATGCTAAGTATTTCTACCTTCAACATACCCAAACCTTTTAGGGTACATGTGTACTATAGTATGTAGAGGATTGGATGGAAACTATGGGGAGAATCATTGACCTAATTGAGACATGATCGTATTGGGAGGTGAAGCTGGAAACATTCATGTTACAAGGACCTACTAAGAGTGGGTGGAGAGTTATAGGTCTATTCGGTCAATGTGAGATACACTCATGGGAGGTATTTAAAGAATTTTTTTTCAAAGAGTTATTAACTAAAACAATAATGATCAATCGAGTGTAAGAGTTCATGGAATTGCAATAGGGATCCATGACAATATTAGTATACATAACATGTTTTACTGAACTGCTCTATTTCACCCCACATATTTCTAGTAATGAGGCTCAAAAGGCTAGAAAGTTTCATGTTAGGCTTTGGCCCAACCTTAGACAGTAGTTTCAGAGTTTTGATCTAGATTCATATCTAGATGTTATAAGGATGTCCTTCAATATTGATAGTATTCTGAAGGATGGATGAACCGTTGGGCTTTCTGACCATTCACCACTCAGATTGGTGGACCCCCTACATTTTTTGAGTTCCTCTTCTAATGAAAGGAATAGGAAGTCTAGGGACATGAAATAGACTAGTGACATTAAAGTAAAATTGAGTTCAGTATATTTGGATCTGACTAGAGGATATCCATAATGTTTCAATTATGAAAATATAGTACACTATATTAGGTATGTCCAAAATCCCAGAGCTGGTGTCAGTAGTGTGGTGGGGAAAGAAAACTCTAATAGTTTTCTGCAAAAAATTGTATAGGAGTTAGAGATAGTCGCGATCAAGGAGACAAAGTTTCATCTAGGGTTCTAAAAAATGATCTCAAACTAGACATGTTCCTTAGGGATAGAGTCTCAGAGTTGAGAGAGGTCGTGTATATGTTGTGGATCACACTATAGTTGACAATGGAGACATGACATCTATAATATGAGGTATGATCATAATCACATACACTCTATCCTATTCTTTATTCAATACTGATGCATCCCATCCCATTATAAATGTAAAATAAATTGATGTACTTGACCTACCAGTCATGTTATCTTCTAATTTAGTCTCTCTTGACATTCCTTTGGGAATGGAAGTATGCCATCTTCAGTGATGCCCAAACTTCGATTTAGTTATTGATAGTTATGGTTATCTATGGGTATTCATGATATTGGAGATGAAGAACTTTTATGTGATACTCAACATAGACAAGATGAATATATTCCGAGATCACATATACTATTATTGGAGGAACGTGTTATTCACTTCACCAAATGGAGAGATGTTATTGATGATCAAAGAGTTGGAATTAGGAGATGGCATAGTTATACCTAACTCAAGTCATCTTAGGATGATCAAAACAAAGATGAAAGGCCCGTCTCTCTTAGCATGATCAGTGGAACCCCCATATATTTCTCTAATCATGGATCTATATCAATATTATTTCCATATGACTTTTCAAGACTCCCTCCTAATAGATGCATTGAATTTGAGTTGGAGCTCGTATTGGGTCCGTAAACCATTTTGATAGTACCATATCATATGGAACTGACCAAGCTAAATGAAATCAATGTAATGTTATACTACATGAAGTGGAAGGGCTTTGTTAGGCTAAGTACTTCTCCATGGGGTGCACCTGAGTTATTCACCAAGAAGGTAGAAAAGAGTCTAAGGCTTTGCATCAACATCAAAAGATAAACTATGTGATATTAAAAAAACAATATCCTTTTCCTAGGATTAATGATATATTTGATCAGTTATTGGGAGCTTAGTTGGTCTACAAGATTTATCTCCGATTAGTATATCATCAGTTATGATTCAAATAGGTGGATATTCCAAAAATGGTGTTTCAGATAGTGTATCTATTGTATGAGTACTTGGTGTTTCTTTTTGGTCTAACGAATGTGCCTATAGTATTCTTGTACCTCATAAAAAACATCTTACATCTATACATTGACTCATTTTTCATAGTATTCATTTATCAAATACTCATCCACTCACTGAAACTGAAAAAAATTCTAGACACCTAAAGATAGTTCTGAGTACATTTCGATCACATAGACTATATTTCAAGTTGTCATAGTGTGAATTTTGGATTCAATAGGTGAATTTCCAATGAAATTTGGTGTATGATATAGGTATATATATGGAAACAAATATAGTCTATTTAGTTATATCTTAGATAAATTATCACAATTTTTTTGAGATTAAGAGATTTTTGGGGTTAGCATGATATTATCGATTGTTTATCCAAGACATTTTTTGGCTATCAAAACCCATGAAAAAACTGAAAAATAAAGGGGTGAAGTTTCTATGGACTAAATAGTGTTAAAAGGAATTCCTTGAGAAAAAAAGAAGTTTCAAAAAGAGCTATTTATGACACTCCTTGAGTCTGGGATTGGTTAGGTAGTTTACTATGACGCATCAAGTATTTTCCTAGAACCAGGGTTGATGTAGAGAGAACTGGTAGTATCCTATGGGTCTCATCAGTTATGACCCCAAAATGGGAACTACCCTACACATGTCTTAGAGCATGTAGTCATGGTTTATTCTCTAAAGTGTTGGAGGCACTATCTCTTTGGTGAGATATTTATTATCTATATAAACCACAAGTTCCTTTGGTATATCTTCACACAAAGAGACCAAAACTCAAGATAGAGTCACTGGGTTAACAATCTGCAGAAGTTTGACTTTGAGATGTAATATACACCTGAGAATGGTCATATCATTGTATATTCTCTTAACCATAAGATACAGACTGAGTAGGATCTTGGTGAGATATCCTTAGAGGATTAGTGGTACTTGATGTGCTTGTTAGTGGATTGGAGGATAAATGATTATGAGGATTAAGGGTTTATAACTTGCACAACTTTAGTGATTACATCCTCACTTTTGGACTGGGTGAAGACTGGTTAGGAGTCAAATCTAGAGTGTGTTGTGATGTGGGAATAAATAGTTAGAAGAGATCCAATACCTGGTTGGTCCTTAAGTGATGATGATGCGATCATGGTATATGGAAGAGTAGTAGCCACTGCTTCTATCAGAGATGATCTGGTGACAAATTACTATACCTCTATATGGGAAGTGAATCCTATAGAAATGAAGATATGCTATGGAATCAAGAAAAAGTTCTGGTGGTCAGGGATAAAGATAGATATTGTAGGGTTCATCTCGTGACGACTTACATATCAGAGGGTGAAGTTTTAGCATTATCAACATTTTTGTTTTCTCTATCCACTTCTAGTACCCATATATAAGTTTTAGGTTTTCATTATGTAAATTTTTATGGTGTTACCTAGGACCATGAGTAATCATGATGTAGTTTTGTCAGTTCTTGAACAGTTAATGAAAGTTTCCCTTATTTTACCTATCATATAGACACAATCTATATATGAGTTCTATGTATTCAATATTATACTCTTGAATGGAGTTCCCTTAATTATTATATCAAATAGAAATTCATGTTTTACATTTTGGTTTTATTAGGTATTGCAAAAGGACCTAGATACTCAGTTGAAGTTGATCACAACATACCATCCTCAGATAGATAGAAATTCTAAGTGGACTATATGAATGTTGAAGGATATGATTCGATATTTCATCCTAGATTTCGGTGGATCATGGGGTGATAACCCATAATTTATTGAGTTTATTTATAATAATAGTTACCAGAATTTGATTCATATGGTACCTTATGAGGATCTGTTCGGGTGGTTGTGTCCCTCACTGCTCTATTGGAACGAGGAGGGTGAGGTAGCTATTGGGGGACCTATCATGGTATAGGATACCATTGAGATATTTTAGATGATATAAAAATGTTTGATAACTATTAATTACTAGAAAAGATCTTATGATGAATAGAGGAAAAAACCATTAGAGTTCGCTGTGGGTGATTGGGTTTTCTTAAGAGTGAGTCCTTGATTATGGAACAAATGTATGAGGAAGAAGGGAAAGCTAAAAATACATTTTGTGAGACCTTCTTAGATCCCCATATGGATAGGGGTAGTGACATATAATTTGGATATTAATTAATGCTACTATGTTATGAAAGATGAGTTTTTGTGTCACAAATTTGAAAGTGCATAGCTATCCCTACACATGTTATTGATTATGAGGATATTGAGCTAGAGACTGAAGAATATTATAAGGAGTGTCCAATATAGATATTAAACCATATGGAGAAATTACATTAAGGGAAAATGGTTACAATAAATTTTCTGAGACCCTCTATTATAATATTAAATTTGGATAAAAAATTCTACAATTAAATAGAGGCATTACAAGGTACTCTAACACAGGTTGGGCCTCAGATAATTCCTTATTTATAACCCCACTCCATCTCATTGTACATAAGAGTTCTGGTGGCTCCAATGTACCATAAATAATATATCCCTCACCCTATGCATTAGTTTCAACCACCTTTCACATTGAAATCAAACCCTACATCACATAGGCCACCTTGAACTACTTTTGTGTCGCATGCATATCATTTATTCCATAGTGGAAGAAAATCATGACATGGGTTGATATTATTCCTTAAGTTAATTATTTTCATAGTAATAAATGTGAATTTTCTCTTACACTATAATTTCATCATTTATGTTATAAGAAGTGTGGCCCTAATGTTACACCACATGTCCTCCCTATATGTCATATGTTGAATGCTCCCCTAGTATCTAGAGGCTTTCCTTCTTAAACTCAGGTAAGTTGACTCTAATACTTGGGTGTTTTTTCTCCTCACCTTGATCTAGAAGCCTTTATGTGATATTATAGATTTTCTAGGAGTCATTGGAATGTAATATTTCTCTTAGTTGGTGTATAAACATGGTTTCAGGTGATTAAAACCTTATAAAACCTAGACATCAACTTGTAAAACCATGAGTTAGGAAGTTTCTTAACTTATTGGGCTCTTTTTTACACATTCTTCCTTGATTTTTATCTTTTTGTTTGAATTTTACACCATTATTGAGTGTGATAATATGTGGGTGTGTGTGAATTATATGATATCTTGGTGATATGTGATTCTCATGAGTGATATTAGAGTAACATTTTTATATGATGGTTATGTTCACATGATGTTATTTTTACTTATATATACTCATGATGTTATGTTATGCCTACTTTGGTACTCACATTGTATATATTTTACCATTGCCTTTCATTTTTTGATTGGTAATTGATACAGATGGACTATCATGACATGTTTATCCCTAAGAGGGGGAGTTCTCTTATTTTTGATGATGGTGATGAGGGACCTAAACACATGGTGGAGGTATGAGGTATCCATGGTTTCATGTCGAATATTTACCCAAGGTAGCCTTGATTTTCTAAGTGCCACTCACCATGATGAATACTAGTCGATATGAGTTACTATTGATGTGAGAATGTTGAGTGAAATGATCTTCTTGATGGATAGATAACACTAAGTATCAACTCCCTGACACCATGAGGATGTTTTACAGAGGCTGGTTTGGTTACAACTAACATATTCCATTAGTATTTTTTTATGAATCAAAAGTTGGTATGAATGAGGGTTTGTTGGCGGGTTGGTTAGAGCATGACTGATAATTATTTCATTGTGTTTTTATATAAACTTACACAATTATTATATTTTTTGGAATACACATAGTATACTCGAACACATCAGGTAAAGATACATTGGTTGTGTCATATCGAATCTTATACTCATACCCTACTCAGACATTTTGGAACAATTATAGATTTAATGAGAGATACAATGAAGGAAAAGGGCCCTATGTTAGATAACCAAGAAGATGAGGATAGAGCTAGAGAATACCAAGATGGACACCGGTGGATCCAATAATTATTTATTTATTTATCTTCTTTCTTTACTATAGACAACTTCCACACTGGGAGCTATTATTTATATTCCATGTATGACCTATTTATTATTTTTAATGACTACTATGATGATTTATGGTTATTAATTTATTATTATTATTATTATTTTTTAAAAGGTTGGGTCCAAAGCCTCATTTATTATTAAATCAAAGAAAAGACCTCTTTAACTTGGGTAGAGGGAGTCCCATTACATATCCCGAAGGCCCAATGGGCATTTAGCCCATTACATGCTCGTAGGAAATTTTTTTGGCCCAATTCCCATTCTGTTAATTTATTTTTATTTATTATTCATGTGTAATGAAATTATGTAGAGGGTAATAATCTACCCATGATCATACTTATACCCTCATTTCTAATTTTCATCCTCTTACATACGGGGAGGTGTACATGAGGTCATGTGACCTTCTGATTTAGACATGGTGTTTCTGTTCAGGATGTTACATACTTAGCGTACTATATCCTTTCACTTTATCCTATCTAATTTAATTTTAAATTCCCTTAACTATTGTAGATCAATATGATATAATAAAATATATATTACTTCAATTCCAATTAATAAATCTTAGAAAATTCAACCTCTTGTTTAGGAGGTAGCTAAGAAAAATAATTAGGGGATACATCATATAAAAAATAAACCACAAATGGTATAACTTTATTATTTTAAACCTTTATATATCTAGGAGTCATATTGGCTATCTCTGTATTAATATCCCCCACCAGATTAAGATTTGGCCTTAAATAACTAGTAGGGAACCCACCTTCTAATAAATATATAATGAATACTAGTAAGATAAGTGAAAGAAATATACTTTTTATGATAATAAATTTGATGTTATAATTAAGTTAACTAATAAAAGATTATAATTATATCAATGATATTCATATACAAAATAAATAAATCTTCTAAATTATTGTATAATCAAACCATAATTTCAAAAGGATAAATATGTCATAATTCTTTTAACAATATTTCCCAAATTAGTGTTGGAACATATCATATTTGGGGATACCTATACTTCTAATCCCAAAAGAATTACCATATTCTTATAAATAAAATAATTAGTCTCCCCTATATAAAAAATTTTATAGTAAATTATAAATGTCACTAAAATAGTACTCCACACTTTCAAAGGATACTCTCTAGTATTAGTCAGGGAATGCTCTACTTAATACATAATACTTTTCCCTCGGAGTATCCCTATTGAGGTTAACCGTAAAATAAGATTTCATTGTCAATTTTTGACCCATTATATTATATCTTCCACCAAAACTAAAACTACATGTTGTTGGTTGATTAAAACCAATCATTTAAGCCTGAGATGCATGGGTTTGTTGTGATTTAGGATCGATACTCTTAAAAATTATTTCTATAAAATATTTGAACATGAACAAGCTATCCAAACTTGTGATATTTCATGGATATAAATTTAAAATTCGAATTTAAATTCCTAAAAATCATAAAATGATAAAACATTACATGTTTTTTTCTAGAATTATATGTATATGGTATTCTCGCACTTCGATTACACTGAAAATATTCACCCCTTATTCTCACTTCTTGATGCTAGATCCACCCACCAGAATCCTCTAACCTATATTGTGATCTAAAAGTTAATTACCCTCTATCAAACTTACTTTAAAACCTATTTCATCTCATACTACATTTTATAAAAATAATAAAACATATAAAGGTTAAACATTATCATTTACATGTGCAATGACTCAAGCACTCCCATCTCAAACTGCTTGAATTTATCTTATTTTCCTCCCCCTATAGATAGGGTGAAAAAAAACCAATCAGAAAATATATAGGTGTATTCCATCATAGAGCATGATCTATACTAAAGATATCTAAATTTTAAATATTTTAAATAGTGATGAGTATAATTATATAAATTCTCATAGAATAACTCATGGAAACTCTTTTAGTTGATACCCTAATACTTCATCACCTTAACCCTCACATCCCACCATATCATTTCTAGATAAAAGGGACTAGTTTAACTCAATATTGTTTAAACATTTTGATAAGTTTATAAATTATATGAACAATTTCAACCCACTACTCATCTTATTTAGGAGATATATTACCCAATAATATTTTGTAACAAACCACATTTTTGTATGAAATTTTCTTTAAAAAATTATTTATATTAGATATATTGTCTTACAGATAAAATTAAAACTAATAATGACTTATTTTATTATTATTGAATATTAAAATTCAAAATTCTATAGATAACCGGATAGTTAAAGGAAAATTAATTATAAAAATTAATAAAGTAAGAAAAACACAAGTAAACAAAAAAATTACAATATTTAAATATTCATCATCACGATATCTCATATAGTTCATACTGTTGATGGTAAATATAGAAAGAATGAAAAATAATATAAATAAAATAATAAAAATAGAGAAAAATTGGGGGAATGGTATTATTGATTTTAGTGATGTATGTAAGGTTATATATATAGGAATTTAATATGACCATTATATGTTTTTTGAGAATATTTGATTGTTAGAAATATAAAGTCATTAGATATTAGAGTAATTAATTGGATAAATTATATTACATATATAAATAATATTGGAAATCTAGTTAATATAAACATGATATGTGAATAATATGATATAGCCACTTATATGATGGGTATAAAGAGAAGTAATCACATTATAAAATTTATATAGAAAGGAAGAAGTTATAACATCAAGTAAAAAGAGTTTATTTAATGTGTCTCGTTTATATGAGCATGGGAAGGAGATAGAATCTCTGATTTTCTATTGACCAATCCTAAGATGAACTTCAATATGTATGACTTTATAAAATAACTTATATGGTAGAATTTAAAGGTAATGGAAATCATGATGAGATCTATGATAGTTGAATCATGACCATCTACTAACACCATAACTTATATCACTCCTATGGATTATGTGATGGTCAGAACATGTATATTAAAATGAAGTTTGGATGATATAAATATTTAATTATTGATTTAATAAATGATATTTTAAAAATATATATTATTATTATTAGAATTATTATTTTTATTTTTATAGATTTTTCATTTTTATTAGATTTATTACTTTAAATAATGATTTTAATTAAATGTATCTACAAAAATTTAAATAAATATTTTAATAAAAATGGATTGGTAAAATTCATGGAACATATATTTATTAAATATCATATGATAAATAATTAAGGATTTATATGGAATTAAAATTATTCATAGTCAAAGAAATGTGTTATATTTTAAAAAATTAGTTTGATATATAATATATAATTTCCTCTTTTATATAGTATAAAATTTAATAAAATATATTGTTATATATATATATATAATTTAATATCATTCATGGAATTATTAAATATTGGGTCAAAATAAAAAAACTCATTTTGTGATTAAGAGAATATTTTTCTAAAAATTGTTTTTTATTAGGAATATTTAGATTAGAAATAGTTTTATTAATTTTGGAGGTTGATTTTTTAAATGTATTTGATACATGAAATTAAAATATCTAGATTAGTTAAGGGGATAAATTTGGTAATTTTTAGTAAAAATAGTAAAATAAGCTAAAAAAATAAATATAGTAAGATATAGAAAATATGAATCATATATATGTAAGAATTAAAAAAATTCAACCAAGATAGTATTAATTGTATTTTTTTACTAAACATTATAGTAAATCATTATAGGAATTATTGGATCACTATAGGGTGTAGTGGAGAACTTGTGATAATGAAAAATTGAAACCTTCTTTTCTTGTTTCAAATATTTCACTCAAAATTCTTATAAATAGATTCCCATTCCTAATATATGAAACCAAACCTATAATTTGTTTACATCCCCAATATATATCCAAAATACTCTAATTAACAATAAGATCTCCAATTTTTGAGCTTCTTATGACACCCTAGACCCACACTCCCAGATCTGGTTCTCAAACACACATATATTACATTACTTTCTTGATACCAGCTGTAAAATCTTGGATAAAAAAAAAATTAATTATGAAATAAAAATTATAATTTTATCTCTTAAATTTGAATAATTTTTTCAAGTTTAATGCGTTATAGAATAATTCAAAATATAAACTGATAAATATCATTTTCTTTTTATCAGATGGGAAATTCTCCCATTATATGTGAAACTACTTAATTCATGAAAATTATTTAATATCACACACAAATTATTTCATACATGATATCCTAAAAAACATTTCACTTGTACTAATTTTCTCCATAACCTGGGTAGATGGAAAAAATAATAAGGGGTGAGCTCAAATGCTCAGTAAGGGAAACATACAACTAAAATAATATTGGAATAAAAATGACATGAATATTATGGAAAAAATATGTAAACAACATGAATCCATAACCAACAGGAAACTGGGAGCATGCTATATCCATGGTAATAAAATTAAAACATTGATATCATGAATAATAATCTTATACTAATGGAATCCATACTTCCAAACATCAACTACATATTGGGTCACACCCAGATTTTTAATTCCATGATTTGATTAAAATCCTCTTTTGGTTCTTACCTTTCTCTTGGTTTTTGGGTGTTCCAGGATTGATGTTTTGGTTCCTCTCATGTTATTGATCTATGAACATAGTATTGGGGGTCTTGGATGGTAGTTTTCTTCCAATTTTTTTAAAGGTATGGTATGAGGTTGAGGTGGTTTGGAGTTGGATTTGTGAAACTTCTAGTGGCACCCCTTGTGGGGTAAGTTGTTTGGGTGGTTTATACCCTTAAGTTTCATGAGTCTTGGGGTAAAAAGGTGGTATTATTTTGGGTATTATTTCCCCTATCCATTGACTATATTTCTTATAAATTGTTGGAAACATGGTATTCTATGCATGATTTGGAGTATGGTTTGTGTTTGTTGTCAATCCTTAATGGAAGTTCAGAACGTGTACCAGCAAGGTGATCATACAGTTCAAGAAGACAATAGTATTAAAGATGGCGCTGTTTCCCAGTGTTTGCCAAATTTTTGGGCCTCAAAATTTGAAATATTGAGAAATGTGTTTTTGGAAAAGAGACTTGCGCACCGAGGCCTTGGAAGCTTGGAAACCTGTGTGCTTGAGGTTTTTCATAATGAGAACATGAAAATATGGAAAAGGAAAGAGGGTCATGCAAGTATTGGTTTGGTCGTGCAAGTGACTTGTGCACCATGAAAAGACTTATGTGATGGTACCTTAGAGGATTGGAAAGTTGCGCGCCATTTGACCATCATGTTTTGATCAAAAAAAATGGCAAAGTAAATAGGGGTGCCCAAGATTGGAAGTTGGTCGCGCAAGTGTCTAGGAGGAAAGAAGGGTTGCACGCCGAAACTTGCGCACCAAGGGAAGACTTTCACACTGCTGCGTAAGGTATCCGGATGCCTATAAATAGATGACCACCCCTCCTCATTTGCAACGAACTTTGGACTTGAAGAAATTCAGAGCTCCCATCATGCAGGTTTTGAAGTCGCACAAGTGTTGGTGGGTCGCGCAAGGTGGAGCAGCGCGACAGTTGTTTGCTGCCCGTTTAGTAGTTGCGCAAGTGATTTGGGGATACTTGTGCGCCAGAATTGAAGTTTCATGATAGGTTTACATTAGGTTTCAAAATCGATTTTGGTTGAAAAGAATTTGAGTCGTGCAAGTTTTATTTCGAAGAAGGTTGAGTCACACAAGTGTTGGAGGAGGACTTGCATGCCAGTTATAACTTGCACGCCATCCTTAAAAGCTGCGCGCCATCTTGGTGTTGCACGCCAGGTGTTTGTTGAGGCTTGGTGATTATCTTGAAGCTGCACAAAAGTTGAAGATCAGTTAATGAGTGATAATGAGACTTCAACAGAGCATCTACATATAATATAGGATGCTGTCATTAAGCAATGATGAAGAGGCCTTCACGTCTATAAACTAAGTGGGACTTAACCTAAGGGCAGTGATCCATGGGGAGTCAATTGGAGTGACCCGAGGGAAGTAGTGAGCTATCCCTGAACCTTTGTAAAGGTAGTGAGCCTGAGAGAGAGTGACTATGCCCGAACCTTTGTAATCCATAGCTAGTGAAGATTAGTGGAATTAGGTACGACTGAAAACTTGTCTGTGTATGCTCCTTGGACGTAGCCCTTAGTGGTGAACCAAGTAAAAAGTGTTGTGTCTTCTCTGTACATGTGAATGTCTGATTTCTGATCATATTCATCTTATAGGTTCAAAAAGTTCCTACCAACATGGGAACAAGATCCATCACATTAAAAGAAAAAGTTGTCACCCTGATTCACCCCTCCCCTCTCAGGGTGTCCTGGGGTTCTTCTTATATTTCCCCTCTGTAACCCCCCCTTTAATTTGAATATTTTTTTAACACTTTTTTAGTGGACAGAAGGGGGAGCACGGTTTGGGTGCACGGTTTTCTAAACCGTGAAAGGAAACCGTGATGACTTGTATAGGTGATTAATCTTTTTTTGGAATTCTAAGTTTGACCTCCTGGTATTTATCCAAACTCTTTCATTTATTCCCCAATTTGACCATTTCATCAATGGAATCCTCCCAATCTCCCCAAACCTCCCATAGATCTCATTTTTTGATGTGATTTTGATGGGGAAACTTCTAGTTCTCTTAAAGTAAGTGCTTACACCTTTGATTTCTATCCATTATTTAGGGTTTCATTATTCTTTCTTGAATTTCCTTGTCTTTAGAAGATTGGGCTTCGTACCTAGGGTTTTTCTTTGAGTTTCTTGGTCTTTTTTTTGGTTTTAGGCTTGATCTAAGTCCCTTGTGGGGCATCAATGGTGCGATTGGATTTTCGCACAAAGATTCAAGGGTTTTAACTCAAAAGGTATGTGATTGCAATGTGTATGAAATACTTGTGACTTATATTGCTGAGTTTATATTATTTTCATGTTTATCTAAATTTATTATTGCTGAAAAATTTGGTTTTAGTGGTATTTGTAATGCAAATGAATTTTAAGTGCCATTTTGATTTAAAATTGGGGATTTTTCATTGAAATATATTATTAGTTCATTTGGGGCTAAACTATAACTACTAAGTTTATTTTATTGAAATGTATTAGGGATTTAAATCATGTTTTGAATTTTTATTCCCTTTGTTGGTTGCTTTTAAATTTTGTTTTAATTGTGTTTGTGAATCATATGAACTTTAAGTGACATGTTTGTGTTAAAATGGGGTGTTTAAAAAGATATAACTTCTTGGTTCATATGGGGTTGCCCCATAATATAAGTTTTGGTTTCATTGAAGGTTATTGGGATGAAATTTCTGTTTTTTGACTTTTTAGTGTGCACATGGTGTGAAAAGTGGGGATTTTAAGGTGTTTTGGGTGTAAAACAATGTGGGATTTTGAGAAGTTTTTTTATTAAAAAATCAAAATTTTTTGTTGTGTGTTTTAAGTGGTATAAAGTGTGTATAGATACTGCTTTTTTTTAAAATTAGTGGTTATTTTATATGAAAATAGATGTATGTAGTATGTTTAAATTGTTTGAGCACAAAGGGGGAATCTTGGGTACCTAGGTGGGTAAATATGTACTAGTACAACTAGTGATCTGGGTGGGTTTTGTCCCTGTTTCACTTAGAATTTTGGATAAATAAAACTCTAACTAAACTATATTAATGATTATTGGGGACCAATAAGTTATGAGTATGCTCCCTACTAGTGTCTTGTGCATGAGAATGAATTTTTATATGGTTATTTTACCCCAAGGTACGAGGTACATAGGGCCTGAGACTATATAGTGCCTAGGGGTGTTTTTGGTTTTGGTGCTCATTGGATTTTTTGTATTTACCATTTTATTAGGGTGTGTTTCAATATAAATTATAGTAGCTAACATGTATTATTAAAATGTGTTAAATTCTTAATGTTTTATTTTGAAAAATTTTTACAATTGAAAGTTGCATTCTTAGTATTTATCACCACTTTTCCTTACATATTAAAAATGCATGTTTTTCATATTGTATTGCATACTATTCAGAATATTTGAGTGTTATCATATGGGTATTAGTCTCACACCCTACTTAAACCCCTTGGGTGTAAGTAGACTTGGTCATGTTTGACACAGGTAAAATAAAGGATTTGGTGATGGCGGTTCGTGGTGTTAATTCCCAGTCATGGTGTGACATTGTAGAGACGACTTGTGGGCGATGAACCCTTGACATGTAGAGTCCTTGGGAGATGTTTTTATACTATTATATGTGTCTTTAGATCTCTTTTATTATGTTTCAACTTATGTATTCAGTTCTGGATTTTGAATAAACCTCGTTTGGTTTGAATTTTTCAGATTCAGTTTGTTGAATATTTTTGATGGTTTTTGTAAGAATATTTGGGTAAATCATTCCAAAACAAAAATGAATAATACCCAGGCACTTGTTACAGCCCGTGAAGATAGGGAATTCCCTTAGGGATTTGTCATGGGCTGGGTTTTGCACTAGTTTTGATGGCATCCGGATTTGGTTAGTGACAAAATGGTATCAAAGGAGGTTCACTCTTTGGGTTATGTTATTTGGGGAAGAGTTAGGATAGACCAGAGTTAGGATTATCGGGACTTGATGTTCCAGTTATGGGTAGTGTTCTTGGTCAGCGCACCTCCTGATAGGATACATGTTTCCAGGGGAAGTTGGGATTTATCTGAGTCCTTTAGTTTTCTTAGTTTGATGATGATTAGGGGAAATGAAAAGAGACTTGGGATAACGATCTTAGTGAGATTGCAGGGTCTAGAAGGCCATGTGGAGCCAAGAATATTTACCTAGAAATCTTTCTGTGATGGTTAAGTGATTTGTGTATGTCCTCCAACCATATTTCCAAGTCACCCATCGAAACTAGTTTCCTATCACATTATATTTTGTCTCCTTGTTTTGGAATCTTTAAAACTTTGTTTTTAAATTAAAAATGACATTATTTTAAGGATTAAGAATTTTTGTGAAGTGACTTTCTAGTAAAGTGAAAATGGTTGTATTTTTGAAAGTATAGAAATGAAATTTGAGAATTTTTTTAAAGGGTAAATTATTTGTTTACCCCTCTTTTGAAATTATGATTTATGTTAAAGGGGGATTTGAAAATGTGTTTCGAGTAGAATTTTATAAACCATGAAAATGTGTTTTGAATTGAATTAGGTGTTCTAGAATTTATGTGTGGGGGGTTGAAGGTGGATTTTTATTTGGTAACTACTAAGAGTTTGAAAAGTTTTATGAAATTTTAGAATCTTGTTTTTAAATGAGAATAGTTGAGTTCTTAGTTAAATAGATATTTATGAAATGGTGTTTTCAAGAAATTATAAGTGTTTTGAAATGGGTTGAAATGTTTTGAAACAGTTGTGAAAAGCATGAAAGTGAGTTTTTATTGAATTGTAGGTGCTTTTCTAAATTGGTTTGTAGGATTTAAATTGGGGTTTAATTTTATGGTTAGTTGTTTTGAGAAAGGGAAAGTGTGGTTAAAAAGGTTTTGATTTTGAAAAGAGGAAGGGCTTGCTTTTGGTCTTTGGTGTTCTAAAGACAAACCACATGCACGGGTTTATATGAGAATATGGATGGTTAATGGCATGACTGGGTGTTTTTTCAGATGAATATGATGTGGGTTCTTAGTGTGGCATGTGAACATGCATGTGTGACTCCCATGAGATACCATTGGTGAATTCAAAACCCACCAACACTATTTTTTTAATAATGCTTTTGAAGGAAAGTGTTGTTTTTTATAATGTGTGGTTGTGAGGTGTGGATTATGTGTTTTCAGGATTTTTATTTTGGGATCTTTAGAGATCAAGAACCCCTCTTGTTTAAATGATGTTTTGGGTTGGTGTTTCATCAATAAGTTGGAATAAATCATTGATCAATGGTCTATTTTGCGGAAAAGTTTGGGAGGTCAATGTGGTGGCTCAACTCATGTGTTTAGTTCAGCTTTGTGGTATGTTGTGACCAAATGACAAGATTGGTTGGGTCCTTGGGTTTTATTGTTGGCTAGGGTATGCCCCCATAAAGAGTTAATGTATGATTCATGTGTGTCCCATGTTTAATCACCATTGGATGATCCTCCATTTGATCAACATAAGGAATTTCTTCTTGAGAATTAGAGATTGAGTTTACCCCTCTTATTTTTTGATTATGTGGATCCCCTTGTCTAGGGAGAGTGGTTGTGGGAGGTTAAAATAGACCTTAGTTTCTTATGTTTCCTTATTCATTTAAGATGAATGTAGTTTAGGGTTGTCAATGTAGAATGATTTCTTAAAGGGTATTTGGGTCTTTTATAAGTCTCATCGAAGAAAGAGTTCCTGTTAGGCCACCAGTGTGAAAAATCTATCCAAGAGTGGCTGTTGTGGCCACTTTATGGAATTGTGTGATGTTTGGGGATGTTGTATAAGGTCTCTTTCCAAGTATAGTTTCTATCAGTCGCAATGGAAATGTTCGGCGACACTTTGTGATATCGTGTGCTTATTTGATTGTAAAAGTGAAGTTTGTGAAATCCTATAAGAGTCTCTTTTATGTTGGGAGTATTTATCCCTTGAAATAACTTCAAAATACTTTTTTAGAGGAGGGTGTTTGTCTGTGTCCTTTCCCTCTGATGTTTCCCACCTGAAGAAACAAGGGGTGACATGCATGCACCCTCTAAGACCTTATTTTGGTAAAATAATGGGTTGGGATAAAGTGGTCTTGAAGTGTGGCATGTCTAATTGAGAATATCTAAGATCACAATGTAAATGTTTGTGGCACTGGAAGAAGAATAAGTTTTGTTTGGGGGTTTCTAAAGTCTAAATACGAGGATGAAGATTCTTCAATCATTTGAGCTCTATCAATAGGTCTCAGAGTGATGTTGGAACATAGTCAAGGGAAATCCCAGGGTCATTCAATCCTTTGTACAAAGTCCTATCCTCATTATAAATTATGGGGATAGTTTAAACCTCTGGTTTCGTCATCTCACTTTTGATTTTTTTTGTTTGATGGAAAGAGGTGAGATGAACTCTTTTCCATGCTATCACCCAATGTTATTACTTACCCATTTTATTTCCATTGGGGTGTTGGAGAAATGTTTGAGATTTAGATGGAAAGGTTGAGCACATTATTTTTTTTTCACGATTAGTGGTGACCATGTTCCAGGAATCCATACGAACAGAATGATCAGCGTGGTTAGCGCACGACTTCCCAAACTGTGCAGACTAACAGTGTAGCACTCATTAATTTTGGGGTGTTTTCATGCCAGACCATACTTTTCAGTTAATATGGTTGGTTCTTATGGTGGGGAAACCTAATATGGGTCTTAAGTATATTCCCTTGGAAAAAGTTTAATGTTAGTTTACCCCTTATACTGGGGTGACTGTTCAGGATTTCCCAAATTGGTGTCATGATTATGTCTAAGAAGTTAAGTTATCCCTTGTGGTAGGAAGTCCATTTGGGTCACCCCGTATTAGTGACTCGATTTTCTCTATAGTGTTTTCTTTTTTGGAGGCAGTCTCATTCAAGACTATCCGGCCACAAATTTCTTACTTGGGTAAATGTGTGATCTGAGCACTCATAATGGTTTTGTTTAAGTAAGGTTGTAGTAGTGTCATTTAGGTTTGTTGTTTGTTTTATGTGGATTTCTTGAGCATCATATGGGAGTGTTTGATGTGTTTTGTTTTTGGTTTTAGTTTGAATATGTTTGATCATTCAAGGTATGTGGGGTAAGTTTTGGGTTGGTGATAGTATTCTCTTCCATTGTTTGATCAATTAGAGGCATTTGGCCTTTTGGAGGTGGGTGAAAACGTGGCTAGGGAGTCCGGCTTGGTCTATCATTTGAGATTTTTTTTACATCTATTGTTGTTATGAATTTATGGGGGTCGAAAACTTTATGGTGCGGATAATTGTCACACCTAGATTATCAATTCCATGCTTTGATTAAAATCCTCTTTTGGTTCTTAGCTTTCTCTTGGGTTTTGGGTGTTCTAGGTTTGAAATTTTGGTGCCTCTTGTGTTATTGATCTATGACCATAGTATTGTGGGTCTTGGATTGTAGCTGACCTCCTATTTTTTCAAAGGTATGGTATGAGGTTGAGGTGGTTTGGAGTTAAATTTATTACACTTCTAGTGGCACCCCCTGTGGGGTATGTTGTTGGGGGGGGGGGGGGGGGGGTTTACCCTGTAGTTTGATGAGTTTTAGTGTAAAAAGGTGGTCTTATTTTGGGTATTATTTTACCCTATCCTTGAACTATCTTTCCCCTAGGTTTCCCCCTTAGACCCCCCTGAATTTAAATATTTCTGAACACTTTTTGAGTGTATAGAAGGGGGTGCACAATTTGGGTGCACGATTTTCTAAACTGTGCAAGCAAACCGTGCAGCCTTGTCCAGGTCATTAAAAACATTTTGAAATTCCAAGTTTTCCCTCCCATGATTTATCTAAACTCACCCATTTCTTCCCACATTTGACCATTTCAGCCTTGGAAGCCTCCCAATATCCCCAATCATCCCTTGGATCTCATTTATATAAGGTATTTTGATGGGGAAACTTCATGTTCTCTTCAAGTAAGTGATTACATCTATGATTTCTCTCAATTATTTAGGATTTATTTATTCTTTATTTAAGTTACTTTTATCCAACAGATAAGGATTCATACCTAGGGTTTTTATTTGAGTTTCTTGGTCTTTTATTTTGGTTTTATACTTGATCTAAGTCCCTTGTGGTGCGGCGGTGGTGTGGTTGGATTTTCACACAAATATTTAAGGGTTTTAACTCAAAATGTATGTGATTAAAATTTGTATGCAATCCTTCTGAATTATATTTCTATTTTTATAGTATTTTCATGTTTATATAAATTTATTATTGTGTTAAAAATTTGTTTTAGTGTAAATTTTAAAGGAAATTAATTTTAAGTGCCATTTTTATTTAAAATTTAGGGTTTTTTATAGAATTATTTTATTGGTTCATTTGGGGATTCCCTAAAATTTTATAGTTGAAATTATTGAAATGTTTTAGGGATTAAGATAATGTTTTTAATGTTTATTCCCTTTGGTTTCTATAGTGAAAGTTTATTTTAATAGTGTTTGTGAAGCATATGGACTTTAAGTGCCATGTTTGTGTGAAAATGAGGGTTTTAAAATGATATAACTTATTGGTTCATATAGGGCTACCCCATAAATTAATTGTTGGTTTCATTGAAGGGTATTGGGCTGCCATTTCTGTTTTGGTGACTTGTGAGTGTGCACATGGTGTGAAAAGTGGGTATTTCAAGGAGTTTTGGGTGCAACACAATGTGAGATTTTGAGAAGTTGTTTTATTGAAAATTAAAATGTTTTGTTGTGTGTTTTAAGTGGTATAAAATGTGTATAGATACTGTTTTGTTTTTTTGTGACTATTATTGGTGTTTTTATATATAAAGTGATGTATGTAGTATGTTGTAATTGTTTGAACACAAATGGGGAAGACCGGGTACCTAGGTGGGCTGATATGTACTAGTACGACTTGTGATCCAGATGGGTTTTGTCCCTGTTTCACTTAGAATTTTGGATAATGAAATATCTAACTAAACTATATTGTTGATGATTTGGGATCAATAGGTTATGGGTATTATCCCTACTAGTAGATCCTACTTGAGAATGGATTTTTCTATGGTTATTTTACACCGAGGTACGAGGTACATAAGGCCCGAGACTATCTAGTGCCTAGGGGTGTTCCCAGTTTTGGTACTCATTGGATTTGTGGTATTTACCCTCATCTTAGGGTGTTTTTGTATGTAAATTATAGTAGATAACATTTATTATTTAAATGTTCTAACATTAATAATGTTTTATTTTGAAAATATTTTACAATTGAAAGTTGCATTCTTGGAATTTATCACCTCTTTTCCTTACATGTTAAAACTGCGTGCTTTTCACCTTGTATTGCATACTCTTCGGAATATTTCGGTGGTATCCTATTGGGATTAGGATCACACCCGACTTACACCCCTTGGGTGTAAGTATACTTGTTCATGTTTGATATAGGTAAAAGAAAGGCTTTGGTGATGGCGGTTCGGGGTGTCAGTTCCCATTCATGGTATGGTGTTGTGGAGACGGCTTGTGGGCGATGAACCCTTATCATGTGGAGTCCTTGGGGCTATTTTGATACTATTTATATATGTATTTGGACCTATTTTATTATGTTTGAATTTATGTATTCATTTCTGGATTTTGTATATACCATGTTTGGTTTGAATTTTTCAGATTCAGTTTGTTAAATGTTTTTGAGTTTTATATAACCATATTTGGGTAAATTGTTCCCAAACCAAAATGAATGATACCCAGTCCCTTGTTACAAATTGTGGGGATAGAGAATGCCCTTTGGTCCTTGTCACGGGCCAGGGCTGGCATCAGTTTTTATGGAGTCTAGATTTGGTTCGTGACATATTTTCTTTGTCTTGTTCCAAGACACTTTAATTTTCATCAAGACCACAATCAATAAATCGAGAGTATATATAAATTTTGGACACACCCACCAATTTTTAAGTAAAATTCATTCATAAAAATAGAAAATGAATAAATAATACATAATCAACCATTAAAATAATCTTTCATATTGAAAAATAAATAATACCAATACTTTTACCCTTGTTAATAAAATGGATAACCTAATCATAACCCATCTAGAGGAAGAGTATGGATGGTTAAATAATACACAATCAACTTGATAATAATCAATCGTATTTAAATAACAACATATGAAATGAAAATAATTTTCACATGAAAATAGAATGAAATTATTTCTACAGTAACTTCAAAAAATTTGAATTATGTAAAATTTGATGTTTACATCATATAGAACAATGGGTATATATGGATAATTCAATACTAGAATAACATGATCATAATCCATTTGATTTAATAAAGTGGATTGTTTCAAAATAACATTTCCCAAGAATTGAAAATTATTTTTCAAAGGGTTTATAGGGTAGGAATTTATATCCCTAAAAAAATGATAGAATACTAGCTAATACAATCAAAATGTATAGTGTTCCCAACATTTATTAAATAAGTTCAAAGAATGATCATAACTTAATGAATTAAAATTGAGTTACCAAAGAACCTCACTACCCTGGAAAAAAATAAATCACTAGCCACTTGAATTATGGTAACATGATTTTTATAGTAAATAAAACAAAAAGAAAGAGTAAGATAAATATATTTCCATGAGTAGTGTATATGTTATGGAAAGTAAACGTGGTGGAAAATATGTATTATGTCCCAAAGATTTAGAATTGAGACCAAGAAAACCCTTACGGTTTGAGTAATACATTTGATTTAGAAACCCTTGAGAGTAAATACATGAAATATTTATTTATATACCATGAAATAAAATGGATTCATGATAAAATATCTCAAATTGGCAGTATACACACCTCAAAAATGAAAATAGGTGTAAAAATACAATACCCTCTCAAGGAAGGGAAATTTATACAGAAACCCATACCTTTTATACTGACATAAATGAATTTAATTGAAATTTATATATGACAAAAATATCTATCTTAATAAAAATATTCCTAATCTTACTCATATCCATTTTCATTCATATTCTTTACAATTTTTCATTCTCTATATTAAGTATTTCTATTTTCCACATCGAGTGTTTCTTGTTTTGATCATTTGTACTAGTTTCATAATAGAAATGTATATGTTTATTTGTATTCAAAATTTCATAATTACTACATCATATAAGATATTTAAATATATGTTCCAATATATTTTATAATTTTATAATTCCATTTTATTCCAGTTTTGGTTATGAACCATGATGATGAAATTGACGTTGATCATGTCTCGATAACTCTTAACGAATGAAATGTGTTTTATTAATTAATGAGATAAATTTTTATATAACCCTAATATAAAAAAAATATTTACATATTTATATTATATTAAATAATTACATAATTTCTCATATTCATCAATGACATAAATTCAAAGTATTTTTTGATTAAGTGGTTAAACCATCCCAAACATGAACATACCCAGATTTAAAAAATGATTATGATGGGATTTAGTAGTAATATCATTATAAAAAAATAATAATGATATTATTTAGTGATTATTATAGTGTTATATCCAAAATAAAATCAACTATAATCATATTTAATAGATATTAAAATACTACACAACTTGAATAAAATATTATCCTCTTAGCATGCTTATTTTAAATGATTAAATTAACGATGAATGTTTGTTGTTCATATAATTAATAGGTTATTATATTTTTTATAAGAAAACATATTAATATAAATAAAATTCATATTTATCCTTTAATACCATTATTATATCACAAAGTTTATGGTAATGAATAAAAATTAAACGTGTTATGCTATGGAGGCGGTAGTCCACACAACCCAGAAATGACAGTTTTATTTTTTGTAATAGATTGGATATATCGATAAAAAATGATAATACCCTTAATATAATAACATTAAAGTATATAAATTATAATAATATACTTATATTTATGTGGTTACAATATATTTTAAGGAATAATATTAAGAATAAAAACTAAGTAGTTGATAATACTCACATTTGGACTTGGATTTTCCTTGAAAGTATCATTGAATTTGAAGGGGTTATGATAACTATGAGTGACCAAGGGAATATTGTCTTGGTTTATGGGTCTATTTATATTAAAATTTCATATTTTAAAGGATTAATTCAAAGGTAATTCATTACTTGTAGTGGTGAATATGTTAACCCTTTATAAGTTAAGGAAAGGGTAGATTTGGAAATACCTTCATATTTTTCAATAATACCATGACACTATATAAGGTTAAATGGATAAAAAGTGTAAAAAAGTGTAGGGTAAAAATTTATTGGTTTATAAAAATCTTAAAATTTCATTTATAATAATTTTTTTAAATGTTTTATGTTTTCTACTTTTGGTTAAGCACAATTTACGCCTTTTAACTTTTACACTATCAATTAACTTCTATCCTTATTAATTAATTTTAATGATAAATATTAATATTTTACCTTTTAACTATTTTGATACATATAATTTCAAATTTTAAATTAATTTTATCAAATAAAATTTATAAAGGTGTGAAAAGTTAATTTTAAAATAAACACACTTAATCATGTAAAAGTAGTTTTTAGAAAAATAACATTTTTAATATTTACATTTATATATAAGACAAAATTATCATGATTACATATTACAATGAAATAAATTTATTTATTATAAAAAAATAAACTATATAGGTATTTCATGTTAAACTAAAGCTGAATATCTCTTAAAAACAATTGCTTTTAAGAGAAAATACAAAAAAAATTCCTATATTATTGTAACATTTTAATTAGTTAAAAAAATGACTGGAATAGATTTTATATCTATGAAGAATATTTCAAAATATATAATTTCATTGTTTAATTTCACATATAATTACTATACTAGTTTATAAATATTTTATTTTATTCTTATATAGTGATGAAATCATGGAAATTATACTTTTCGTAAATCTGAGATTTTCCGACTAAAAATCATATTTTTTATAAAATGATAAAAAAATAATACTATTCCAATTTTTATATTATGAATTCAAAAATTAAGTTCATTTTATTAATTTAAAATTATAAAATTTATAAATTTACTCTTTAAATAAAATCATAAAACATGATGGAAAATATTTTTTTTGGGAAAATGGCATTTTAGAATATTAACTGCTATTATTCTTATTTCATATCATTTACGAACTAAATTGGTGTAAAAAATTATTAATATCAATTATAATTTATCATTAATCATATATTTATTGAAATGGAAATGTGTATCTCATTAAAAGAAATGTTTTTAGATTTAATTCATTTCTAAATAATAAATGATTTAATTAAACATTTTATATAAACTAATTGAATTCTATTAATTTTAAAATATTTTTTTTATACATATATTTAAAATATCATTTACTCTAATTAATTCATTCTAATTAAAATGATACTTTTTAATGGTCATATTTTTTTTTATCTAAATATATCTTGGTTTCCATGTAGATTCGGTGTTGCGTGTAGAAAAAACTATCATGAAAATTGGATTATTTAATGGTAGTCATATATTAGAATTTTGGGATGTTACACCCCCTGAATAAATTTTTCCCTCACAACATGACTCATATTATAAGATTAATTTATATAGTGTACTCATAATTAACTATATACTTTTAGTTGATCATGGGTTTGTTTAGGATGTGGAATGAGATTTATCTATATAAAAAATAATTAGAAGATATTTATAAAGATATATAACCCATTCCTAAATTGACACATGATTCTAATAAAAGATTTTGATCTATATCCATATGTAATAACTTATTACAGACAACTAAAAATGATTTATATGATAATCATACCACTATGGGTTTTTATAATTAAACATCTAGTAGTTGGTTAAAAGTTACATGACATAAGACTATAAAATCTTGATTGAAAAATCACTATCATATTTATTTTTAGTAGTTCCAAAGGATTCTCCTTGTTCACATGTTGATTGGTGACTGCATTCCTTATTGGCCCTTGGACTAGGACATTGAGTTTTATAATGATAAACCCTCTTGAAATTTTAAAAAATGTTTTGCAACTTATCTCTTTGATTTACACTTGTGAGTTTGATGACCCTCAAATCCACAGTTATATCATTTCCCCATCACTTTAAGGAAATTTACTTACTATTTAATTCCCTATATTTGAAATATAGTAAATTGAATCTTTTTTTCATTCATCATATTTGTACCATGATCTTTCATGAAGCTCCATCTTTCTCTTCCGTAGTGTTTTTGAGTTAGTTTCTCTCATACTTATAAAGCTAATACTTATAATAGAGATCCCTAATTACTATGAACATTATTTAAATGTACTTAACCTAATAATCATTGAAATATATACCCTCAATATCCAACTTGTCCTTCCTAAAACAACACTAATCATACACCCAAGTATCTATATACCCAAATCATATAATCTCAATAACATACCTTTTTAAAAACGTATTTGGATCCCAAATACATTAAACCAAAATGAGATTATATGTTCCTCTAAAAATTTACTCTATATTTAACCCTCAAATGGAATTTACCACTATTTCATAAGTTCAAACACTAGTCACTATATATCATAATCCAAAAATGAGACAACCTTACTAAAAAATATCATGAATCAATTATCAATCCCAAGGTTACAAATTACTATCTAACATAATTCATCAAAATTAAATGAACCTATATTTTCTCAACATTAATCATATATTTAACGCAAGAGTTATCAATACATAAATCATGTGTTCTCCAATATTTATTCCAAAAAATATAACATCGAAATAAAATCAATTAATAAGGTTATTAATACCATTTAATATATGTCACTATAGATTTTAAAGTAAAACTAATGAATAATAATCCAAATAAATTTCAAATAATCCTAATAACTTTTAGAATATACCTGAATATCATTTATAAATATCACTCAATAATGAAAATATATAGATTTTTCTAGATTATATCAATCTTAATACATTTTTAAAGATTAAGAAAATCATATTTTCCATCATAATAAGAATATAAAAAAATCATAACAATTTAAGTATGATCCATTATTTGGTTATAAGACATAGTGGTTTCTAGGTACATACCCTTTTCATATTCATTTATGTGATCTTGTGTCAACAAATACTTAACCAAAAATGGTTACAGTAATATCCCAAATTTGAATATAAAAACATCAATCTGAATGTTACTTCCATTATAACACATTTATTTTAACATATGATACATTCATATGAACCTATGAATATCTTTTTTCAATCCTTAGTTATCCATGGTAATTTTTATATAAGGTACTCTTACCTAATTTCTTATTATCATTCATAAATCCTCCATAATGGTTTATAAAGAGAATTTGAATAACCAATGTATATCCCTCAATATTTTCACATAAGGTGTGCAGTCTTAGGCCCACTCATTGTGCATCAGAGTGATGATAGAGTCAAATCTAAACCAACCCTTTTCAAGTTGATTGGCCGTAGGTGAATTTTTTCTATAGTTGTATCCACTTGATAGTATCCAAATAGGTATGTATTTCTCAGAAAAACCACACAATCTATATATTATAAAAACATAAATATGTTATCCAATACCTGGACTTATTATTAGGGTTCTCACTAAGGTTCTTTTTCCTTAATTTAAAAATAATATATGCATTATTACCATAGTATCAAATTTTATACTATTCTAAAGGGTTGTCTGTAACTTTTAAATTTTGATCAACATTGACTTATTATCCTCAAAAAACATCCTAATTTGTAATTTTATATAAACCTTTCATTTGATATCAACTTTTCTACCCTAAACCCACACTCCTAGATCCAGTTATCATAAAAACATACATTACATTACTTGCTTAATATCATCTATACAAGCATTGATATAACCAAACTTATTTAAAAAATAAAAATAATTATTTAATCTCTTACATACAAAGGATCTTTATAGGTTTACTGCTTTATATAATTATGAAAAAACATAAACTGATAATGCACATGTTCTTTGTATCAAATTTTAGATTCTACCATTATATTTGAAGACACTTAATTCATGAAAATAGTCAACTTGAAAATAATTATCCATATTTGAATAGAAACTTATGAAATGAAAATAGTTTTCACCATGGCAGTAGAATAAAATTCATTTTAGGTGAAAATCAATAAATTTTAATTATGTAAAATTTAATTTTCACATTATATCAAACAATTAGTATATGCATTTGTTAATACTGGAATAACATGATCATAATCCGTCCAAAAAAGAAAGTGGATGGTTTAAAAAAAACATATACCAAGAAGTGATAAATATTTATAAAATGGGTTATGTGGTAGAAATTTATATCCCACAAAAAATGAGAGAATAACACATAATAAAATCATATGTTATAATGTACCCAACTTATATAAAATAAGATTAAATAATGATCATAACTCAATGAGAAAAAAATGTGTAACCAAAGATCCTAAATAATGGAAAAATAAATAAATCACTATCCACTTGAATCAAGGGAACATTATTTGGATAGTAAATCCCATGAAATACAAGGATTATGATAAAAATATATCTATGGGAAGTGAATATACCATATAAATGAAACATGGTGCACAAAATGTATTATGTTTTAAAGAATCATAATTAAATCCAAGAAAACCCTTGTGGCTTGAGGTACACTTTTCGATTATAACCCATTGAGAGATAAAACATTAAATTTATAATTATATAACATTAAATATTTATTCATGATAAAAAATCCCAAATTGGTAGTATACACACCTCAAAAATGAAAATTTGTGTACAAATACATTACTTGTCTCAATGAAGGGAAATTGATACCAAAACCATTACCTCTTATACTAAATTTCTTGAACATAATTTAACCTCATATATCACCAAAATAAACTATATTAATTTCTTAATTTAGAACCTTATTCATATATATTTTCATTTATACTGTTCATAATTAGTTATTCTCTAAATGAATTATTTCGATTTTCTATATCAAGTGTTTATAGTTTTGATTATTTGTACTAGTTTCACAATAATAGTGTCATGTTTATTATTATTTCAATGTGTATTATTAATAGATAAAATAAACTTAAATAATGTATTTTACAAGATATTTTATAAATTTATATGTTCATTTCACGTCTTTTTTTATGAACCATGATGATGAAATTGATGATGATCATGTTTTGATGATTCTTAATAAAAGAAATATGATTTCTTAATTAATGAGATAAATGATGATATAATAATAATATAAAAAAATTATTTATATATTTATATCATATTAAACTAATAAATAAGTTCACATAGTCATCCATTAAATAAATTCATAGTATTGTTTGATTAGGTGGTTAAACTGACTAAAACATGAATGTACCATGATTTAATGATTGAGTGTGAGGAAATTTAGTTGTGATATCATTATACCATATGTATAATGATATTATTTGGTTCTTATTAGTGTGATATATCATAATTATAATTATTTAGACGAATAATAATTAATGGATATGAAAATATTACACAATTTGAATAAATTATTATCATTTTGGCATGCTTATTTTAAACGATTAAATAAATGATGATTGTTTTTTGTTCATATAATTAATAGGTTATTATATTTTTTATATTATAAGATTAATTATAACATAAAAATAACATTTTAACTTTAATATCATCCTTATATTAAAACTTTTATGGTGGAGGCATAAAAAAACGCGTTATGACACAGAGGTTGTAGTCCGCACAACACAAGAATGATGGTTTGTTTCTCTTAGTGGACGGGGTATATGAAAAAACAATGATGATAAACATAATATAATAAATTTAAAGAATATAAATGATATTAATATCATTATATTCATTTGGTTAGAATAAATTTAATGAATAATAATAATAATAATAATTAAGTAATTGATAATACTCATATCGGGGACTTGGATTTTCCTTGGAAGTATCCTTGAATTTAAAGAGTTTAGGATAAAAATGAGTGACCATAAGATTATTTTTTTGTGATAGGGTTATAGAGAAATTAAAATGGAAGAGTGTTATGGAATAATTATAGGGTTATGTGTTTCTAGAAGTGGTTAATATGTTACCCAATTATAAGTGCAGGAAATGGTAGTTTTGGGAATAACTTTACATTTTTTAATAATTCTATGAAAATGTTCAAGGGTCAATAGATCAAATGTGGAAAAAACATTATAGATAAAACATTTATGGGTTAGTCCAAATCTCTACCATTTATTTCTAAGCATGGGTTTTAAATTAATTTAGGTCTCTTATACTAGATTAAACCCAATTTACCCCTTTTTTATGTTTACCTTAGAAATTAATTTCTAACCATATTAATTAATTTTAATGAAAAAGATTAAGATTGAAAATTTTACCTAATTTTATAAATTTAATTTTAAATTCTAAAATAATTTCATCAAATATAATTTCTTACAGTGTGAAAATTTAATTTTAAAATAAACACACTTAATCACATAAAAATTGTTTTTAGAAAATATTTTTTTTAAGATTTATATTTATATATAAGATAAGATTATAATGGTTTTTTATTTTAATGAAATAAATTTAATTGTTATAAAAAAATAAAGGGTATAAGGATTTATAGGCAATCCAAAACCTAATCTCTCTTGAAAATACTTTCTTTTAAAAACAAATACTGATAAAAGTTTCTATATTAATGTATCATTTTAATTAGTTATATATTTTTTAGGAATAATATTTATATCTACAAAGAATATTTAAAAAATTACAAATTTATTAATTAAATTCACATCAAATTACTTTAATAGTTTTTAAATCATCTAGGTTATTCTTATATAGTGATAGAATCATGAAAATTTTAATTTTTTTAATCCAACATTTTTCTACTAAAAGATAAAATATTTATTAAATGATAAAAAACTAATAGTAAGTAAATTTTTATACTAGGAGTAAAAAAATGAATTTACTTTTATTTATTTCAAATTAATTTTTTTAATAAAATCATAAAATATAATTAAAACCTATTTTTATCAAAAAATGAAATTTTTAAATGTTAATTGATATTATTCATATTTCATAAAATTTACCAACTAAATTGGTGTTAAAAAATTATTAATATCAAGAATAATATATCATTAATGATATGTTTCTTGAAATTGAAATCAGTTATAGAAATACTTTTCTAAACAATAAATTATCTTATCAGTAATTTAAGGTAAACTAATTGAATATTATTCATATTAAAAGTAGTTTTTATTTTTTTGTCCATATATTTAATAAATAAGTTTCTCTTATTTATTTACTATAATTAAATAGTAAGGTTTTAATAGTCATATTTAAACATTTATATTTTATCTAAATATATTTTGGTTTCTATTTAATTTTGGTGCTGTGTGCAGAGCAAGCTATCAAAAAAACTGACTTATTTAAAGTTCATAAAATATTATAATTTTTGGTTGTTACATTATAATTATATGAAGAAAAAATTCCTTAATTTCAAACTGGGACATTACACGAGTATTCTATGCTTTAAATTAAGTGTTATCTTCTCCTTAAAATTTTTTCAATATACATTTCTTCCATATATTCTTAAAACTAATTGAATACCTTAGTAACATATATTTTACAAAAAAATTATTCTATAAAAGATATGTTACAATTATGAAACAAAATATTCTTGATCATTCATGCATTAACACATTCTAATTTTAGTTAGTTTAACCACCCACATAAAGATTTTATAATCATTTAATCATGAATGGTTAATAAAAAATATATACTAATAATAAGTGGAATCAATGATAAATTTAGTTTATTTTTTAAATTTTATAATGGTTATTTATATAAGTATATTAATTAATAAAATCAATTTTTTTATTATATATTAAAAAATAAGGAATTCTTAACTATTCATTACAAAACAATACAATAACTTCCATGAAATATTAATGGTATTATAGAACTAAATAAAACACATCTAAATCATCCCCAAAATAATTCTATGCGTGATAAACACTTGATCAACTGTCAAGGATCAAAGCTACCAAATAAATTTGTGTATGGAAGAAATGAAAAAATTAACACTTGATGATTAAGTAAAATAAATATAAATAAGGTGATGATATATATGAAAAATAATTCTAAATTGATTATATATAATATTAGAGCATATCCAACCAAGAGGGAATATCAGGTATGAGTTTTTCATTACTCAATGTCCTTTCACTGAATCATTCTTATTGGACTATCACATTCTTCATATGATATACTATACATAACTTCTAAATTATATTATATTTTCTATTTTATTCTAATATTATTACATTTTATTTTTAAAATAATATTTTTAATTGATTTATTACTTCATAAAAAACAATGTTATAAAGGATAATTTTCACCAACTTTATTGGGTATTTATCTTTTATGTATATCTTCCTTCATACCCCAATTATTTATTTATCATAATTTTAAAATTTAAATATTAACTATATTTTGTAAAATTAATTTTTTCATTTATTTCAATTTTAAAAATAATCTTTATATGTATTTTAGTGAATCAGGTTACTTTAAACTATTAAAAATGATTTTAAAAGTATTTAATTCCATTTTCATACCATTTTGTATATTCCAATCCATATTTATTCAAAGTTACCAAAATTAAATGTTAAAGTTACACTTTTTTTATTTTTTAATAATATTTTTTTTAAATCCTTTTCCCACTTTTTAAAATGATTTTAAATTGACTTATAACAATGTTTTTATGACAACATCACTAAAATGTAAAGAAAACTAATTTCTTAATTTCACATCCATTATCCTCTAAATCTATAATGGATCCATAATATTTGGAATTATATTTCATGTATCACCCTATAAATTCTTTTATTATATGTTTCTTTTGGTCTATAATCACAGGCTAACTAGGCCCACGTCATCTACTTATGTTCTAAGGTGACACCAAAAACTATCACTTCATGAGTTACAATATAATAAAAATCAAATGTTAGAGACTTGTGCTTGATTTTATACATATACAATATTAGGGTTCCTTATTTTATATGTATTCTTCACTCAAACAACCTCCTCTTTGATTACTTAGACTTGGTAGGGTTTTCCAACCACCAAGATATCATGAGAATCCCCTTGAAAAATGAGGGGGCTGCTACCATATTTATTAAAATTTAAGAAGAAATTGGGAATTTAAAAAAAATGGGGAACTTTTTTAAGAATATATCTCACTTTGATATTGATTTAGAATCAATTATATCATTTCATATCCTATCTATCTACCACTCATGTTACTCTATAAGTTAACATGATTATGTATACCATATGAACTTATTAATGACAATCACCTTTATAGTTAAATTAGCTAGGTTTTCATTAGTGTATATTTTCTACTTTTATACACTTATTACCTCCACCACATATAAAAGAGAACGATACTATACTCTAATATAATTTATTTTTGAACGAAATTATGGATTCTTTTCAATTTAAAAGGCTTTCTCACTATCAAAAAATAATGGAATCAACTCTTATATATTCCCACAATCCTTAAAAAACTATTATCATCCAAATCTCTTATATACAGGACTACATAGTTTTCATGTATTATTATTTGTCCGTGGATAAATCTACAACTTACTAAAGATTTGAAATCCATCTCCCAACTCCTTTTGTAATAATAAACACGTAACCAATAATGGATTTTTGTATATAAAATCACCTATAAAAATTGAATTAATATACCCTTTTATAGTAAAATATGATCATCCATAGAATAATACGTTTGGTGTGGTATCCTAGATGTAACATATTATTCTATTTACTATTTTCCAATGCTTACATATTTGAACCATGATATACTAAATAACTTCTCCCACTACAAGTGCAGTTCATGGTCTAGTATATATCATAGTGAACATCAAAATCTCCATTATTTATGCATAAAGTAATTGATACATCTTCATACTTTCTACATTACTACTAAGATTTTTTGTAAAGGAAAAATTCAAATTAAAAGGAAAAGGATGAATAAAAACTCATAGTAGAAATAAAGGATATGAAGAGATATTTTTAAAATATTCTATGATCTTAGACAAAGATGATTCTTCCTAGATCATTGATCTGTTCTTTAAAAACAATTTTATTCTTTTAACAATCCAAATAAATTATTAATTTTTGGCATTAGATAGTGGTTCTGGATTGTCACTTGATTCATGTATTGCGAGTCTAAAAATATCCACACACTTTGGTAAAAAAATTTAGTGAACAGAACTAGATAACTCCATTGATAAGTACTTTATAAATCCATATTTTCCTCTTATTTTATAACATAACTATATATTTTATGACATAAAGTATCATACATTCCTCAAAAATATTTACACTGTAATCCATCCTTCTATATTGTAAAGAGAATGGATCAGCTAATTTTCTACTAAAATCCTTTTTCAGCATTTGTTTAGATAGTAGGAACAACTGGAACAAAGATGTTGGCATTAAAAGTATAGTCCTTGGGGAGTTATAGTGGCTGTTGAAATATTAAATTTAGATAACCCATTTAGGAATTAAATAGAATAATTATGTAGTGATTTCATGCATCTTGATCCCTGGATGATCCCCTATAAATACCTCCCCTCCCTATCATCATTTTACATAGTTATGGAATCTTGGAAGTACTATAGAGAATACCTCACTCACCCTATACCGTAGTTCTGAACACCTTCACAATGGAAGCTGCACCCTACACTGTGGAGGTTGGACTGGAACACTTTTACATCACATGACTTTTCTTTATGTTGTAGCATAAGAGGATCATGCCCTAGGCTGGTCTTACATCATAAGTTCATAATTTACACCATAAAGAATATGAATTAGCTCTTATTATGTAATTTTATAATTTACCCCATAAAAAGCACAACCCTAATATTACAAATTACGTCTTCTCTATATGTTGTGAGTTTTATCTTCTCTATATTTTGTAAGTAGAGCACTCCATCAATCTCTAAGTGCTTTTATTCTTGAACTCATGTAAGTTTTATCTACTCCTTGGGACTTATCTTATGACAGGGGAGGAGTTATATTAATGGGATGCAATTATTGTCCCATTTTCCGTTCTCACTGACATCTTTACTTCCATGATTTTTTGTGTATTGGGATTGTTCAACTAAATGTTCAGGATATAAAATAATTCATAGAACCAAAATCGAAAAGTATGTTCTCTATTATTGAATAAATAACTAGCATTCCTTTCACCATTTCATTGTCAGTGTTCGCTTCTGTGGTAGTGATGGAAAAATATCACCCTTTCTACCTTATATTTTTTTGGTTGCCTCCAAAAACCCTTGGATTAGGGAACTGGTTTACAAAGTTCCCTGGTTATTTGCATTTTAAGAAATGAACAATGAGTTGAGGGTCAAAAAGATCATTCCTCTCCTCTGTTGAAGTAGTGGGTTTTTCTAATCAGTAGTTAATAGCTTGGTGCCCTTCTCTTCCACACCTGAATCATTTCTTCGTCCCCTTCAGGAAATTTCCAGGGATCTTCTTTTTACACCTTTAGCAAGTGGGGTATTGGAATTCCTTAGCACCGTTGGATTTATCCATTGGATAGCCAGAATTAAATTCCACCTTACGGTTATTATCCCCATGACACCCTTGAGATTATCCGATCTCCATTTTGAATTTGAGGGCACATCGTAAAATTTACTCATTGATATCAAATTCATGAATCATTATGGATTTCCATAGGCTAGGTTTTATCCCACCAAAGAAGCGATCAACCTTGCATTCAGGGATAGAGACAAATATGGAGTCATATCATGCAAGCCCTATGAATATTTCCTCATATGCTCCGATGGATTCAACATCTTTCTTCATGATAACAAGGAAGTACCTTTCCATTTTAAGTCAGAGGGAGCGAGGAAAATATTTATCAAAAACATTTTTCAGAAATCCTTTCATTCCAACGCCTCAATTTCATCTTCATGATTTGTATTTTTTATCAATGTAGACCATTGATCAGCTTCACCCTCCATACAATAAGCATCTATAAGAACCTTCTCTTTTTAATAACATTGAAGGATGGATAAGATATTCTCAATGGATTTGATCAATTTTTCGGCGATTGAGGGATCATATGATCAATTAAAAGTAGGATGCATTTGCCTTATGAAGGTCTCTATTATGGATTGTTACTTATTAGGGGGGTTGAACATTCCTATTTACCCATGTTTCTATTCAAAACATGAGTTAAATGAGAGAGTATCGTGAAAAAGTTTTTGATTCACACTCCCATAGGATTTGGCATCTCATTCGAATAGTCATCACATTGATCTTCACATCGGTTTTTAACTCAAGTCCCCCAATTACTGACCATTGGCTGAAATAAAAGGAAAATTATGGGTAACACATAAAGGGGAATCCAATGAAAAAAAGAGATAACTTATAAATTACATTTATTTCTTTATGAATTTATAGACTCTAATATATGTTATTTGTGATCTACTTACCAACATATATTCTTAGGAGATTTTTTTATTCCTTTAAAAATGGTTCATACTAAGCTTATTAATTTACCAAAGAATATCCCCTAATAGTTTCATAACCAAGAGCGCATTAAGGCCTATTTTCGTGCACTAGTGCCCGTTCGAATCTAGCTCAAAGAAGTGTTTTTAGGTTTTACTCCTAGATACATCTATGTCAGAGCCACCTTTACCTGCTCATATCCAGATAGGGATTTATTTTCTTGATAAACCAATTACTAAATTCTCACCAAAATTTAGGTATGTTCTTATTATATTTAGTCTTATACTTAAGTGTTTCACTAGGGTTTTATAATACTTATCCGAAAAATAAATAAACTTATCCTCTGATACCCACTATAATAACCCTTCTCTTTATTACACACTTAAACATGATTTATTACATAAAAATGAACTTAATACAACTTCGAGAATCAAGAGGTGTAGTGTCTTTGGAAATTATGAACATTACATAAAAACATAGAACATAAAACCCAACATATTTATTGAAAACTTCTTTTACATGACCACAACATTCCTTAATACTTAACATTTCAAGGGATAACCTAAGGACATGCATAAGAAAAGGGTGAGATATAAATCCCAGTAGGAGAGTAAACAAGGAATAACATGAAGAATATAGTACATGTTAGGCAATAGTCTTATCAATGGATCACAAAATAAACATGAACATAAAGGCATGATATATCATGATTTATCAAAACATGGAAATGTGGCAACAACATTTAAAGTGACATTAGTATAAACTAAGGCTCATTGCACATGGAGCATGAGTAAAACCTCATTTAACTTTAATTAGGATGATTAATCCTTCATTACACTTGTATTATCATGAGTAAACCCTCATTTCACAAGGAGCATCATGATACTATTCTTTACCCAATGCACTGGAGTGCTATTAGGGCACACCCTTTATAAACATTTCATTTCATGCATAACTGTACCACATGGATTATACAACATAGATTCATTAAAAATGATAATTTATTCCATGAATAAGAGATGTAGAATACATAAATGTATGTCTTAAATAAAAAATTACATGTTCATAATGAATAATACCCTGGATAGAGAGTGGGTATGGTATTCACATACACGATGATTTTGACAAAAGAAATTTTGGTATAACTTTGAAAACATAACAACATCAAATAGAAATAATAAAATGGGTTGATGAGATAGAAAGATGTATATAATTATTTATACATGAAATGGATAGTAAGGGTTTCATGGAACATAATATCCCAACATATTTAATGTAATTTAGATGAATAATATAAAAAAACTTCTAAAAACTAACTGAGAAGAGAGAAATTCCATACGGAATTTTGGCATGGTAACAGGTGTACATGGGAGGCATTAATGATAGAAATAGAGCCATATCATCATTCAAACATAAAGAGGTCAGTATGGGAGGGTGTGAAATAATACCCCAACATTTGTAATTGAAAACAAAAGGGTATAACAATATTAAGAAATTTGGACAAAAATAAGAAAGGTTGAAATCCCTTACTTGGAAGTGTGATCCCAAAGGCTTGGGAGAGGCTTGAGAGAGGATTATAGGGATATTAGGGCTACTTGGGATAATTATAGAGAGAGGGAAGAGGTTGGTCAGGCTTTAAAGGTTTTGAGTGAAGAGTAATGGAAGATTTAGTGGGTTTATATACGAAAAGATAGTGAATTCTTTATTATTTAGGTTTAGGACACTACAGATTATACTAATCAAAACCACAAACTATACCATGGTTTTCTCTAATGTTTAGTGGAAAAAATTATTTTATAATTACAATGGCCTAAATTATTAAAATATTAGGATTTATTATGTAGAGGTGAGTCACACTCTTAAGGAAATAATTTTAAAATGTTAAAATGTTTTATAAGTCTTGGAGGGTCCACCAAGGCTTTGTAAAATAAATAAAAAAACCTAAAATCACATTATTTTAAAGGTAAAATATATATTGGACGAAAATAACATTTATAGTATTTTATTACATCACTATTGGGCCATTATGAGGTCATAAAATCCATTATATATTTAAACGGTATTTAATTTTTACCCAAAAAATCGAATGTCTCAGAAAATTATGAAAAATTCACAATTGGATAATTTCGACGACCTGATTCCAAAAATAATATTCATTTGATATAAATAATTTTTTTAAATATGTAATTTTTTTATTTTAAAATAAAAACTTATATTTATAAAAAATTCATGGGTTTTGATAAAAAAATATTTCAAACCTTAATAAAAATTACAATTGTATACAAAAAAATTATACGATCATTTATATTTAATCAAAATTACTTTAGTAATAATATTTTTTTAGAATATTATTTAATTTAAAAATCTATTAATTCATCAAAATATATCTCATATTTTAATATTGTCAAAAAATACTATTTATTCTTTAAAAAACATTTACAAATTGACAATAATAAAATGAATGTATATTCTTTATATAAAAAATAATGCACATAATCATAGTGCTTGGATCTTGTTACATAACCCATTATAACACCTATATGAGACCTAAGATTATGTTGTGCGATGGTGAAAGACTCTTGAGGTGTCTTGGATAACATCGCTTGGGTGGTAATCTCAATTAACTTTCACTTCTCCCATAGGCGGTTCCATTCAATCTTAACGTGTTGAAGCTCGACTTGGGATTGGTCAAGAGAAAATATCAGTGACACTACCTCTTTTCCAATATCTAAAAAATGGGCTTCGTATGGAGCAATTCTACTGGAAAAGGCCACCACTTCCTTTGTATGAGTAAATTGGATTTATTAAAACACTATATTTATACTAATCATGTGATCATTGTTCAATGACTATATTAGGAATGGTAACAATTCATAAAGTATTTTAAAATCAAAATACATAAAAATAAGGAAGTTTATATGTTTTATATAACCATTTTACATAATAATACATTTAATAAGATCAAGATGAATTTTCATTAGTAAAATTTTGGGTCATAACATTTTGTGACCATCAAAAACAGGGAGAATATTGAGCATTTTTTGATTCAATAATTTCCTTAATATCATTTTGGTTTTGATGCTCAAAAACACCAAAATTTATGTTACAAATGAAATTTATTTTAAGTGAATTTCAGGAAATTATTATTTGTTAGAATATTTATTATGGAATTATTCTCAAGTCATTGATTTTATAGGAATAGTTTTTGAAGTGTCCGGGATGTGTTTTAAGGTATTATGGAAACACTATTCATACCCTATGTGTATAAGCATAACTTAATGAATAAAACCTATGTTTGGAACAACATGTATGGATATTATACCCTACGTTGTCAGTAGAGTATATTTAATAAACCCTAAATTGGTATGGAACCCTACGTTTGAGGAAGAAAACATATGGTATATCAACCCTACTTTTGTGATCAACTGTACATTATCAACCCTACATTTGGAGTTTTATCTTCACATGATAGAACCCTACATTTGACCATTCAATGATTATATTTTAAATCTATGATGTTATCAATGTTGTATGCAAAAATTTTAGAAGAGATAAAGATCTATTCGAAGCTCGTGTACGGTTGATTCAAAGGCTCGTTATGATTTTTTAAAAGTTTATATTCAATGAAGAAAATAATTCATATTTTTAAGGGAAGTTACATCCTCTATTTAAAGGTTTATGAATTAAAATATTCATGATTTATTGTGATATATTTATAGAGTTTTTTATCTTAAACTGTTCAACCAGTAGTATAAATATGGAGAATCTATTCATCTAAATATATAGAATATACAATATAATATAATATTCACAGAAAAGAAGATATAAAAAGTCATATTTCATTGTAGTTAGTGCTAAAATTTGGAGACATATATGGATTGATCTATCAACTCACTGCTACTACTTTAGTTGCTATTGTAGTTAATTGTTTACATCTTATTCAGCAAGAACAAAAAAGATTTATCAGAGATAATATTTAGAGACATACATTTTTAAACATATGTATTGTGTTTTTTTATCAATCACTATTAAAAGAAATCCTACATGTAGTTAAATATTTATTTTATGTTGTTCATTATTAAAGATTTTAATACATCTGTTAGTTGATACTGAAACTATGAATTTTAATGTATATTATTAAACAATCAATATTTATTGATTTGGTAGAGTTTCGATTGCTTGGACTCAGTCATTGTTAAGTGTAAACTTCTTTCACAAATCTTTGGATTTAAGGTTCCTTATAAAAGAGCCAGAAGTCTCTAAAATTCCTTATTGTAAAGGTGACAAATTCCTACACTCAATTTTTTTTAAAGTTATCTAGATAAAAGGTCACAGTGAAAATTACCAAGATAAAAGAGTTGATCATGGTGGAGTGGATTAAGGGATATTTGTGCCCTGTACCACTGTACATCATTATACTATTTTCCTTTATTTATTTCCACTTCTCACTCGACTTTAAGAGAAAAGGAAAGGTTCACTGCATAACCAAAGGAGTGTTCTAAATATGTTAGAGTTTTGAAAACCCCAATTCACCCCAACCTCTTTTTTATTTATCTTTTACATTATTATCCCAAACTATCAATAACCAAATTCTTAATATAGGGGACCCATACCCTATCACAAAAAAAGGGAAAACAAGAAGTTACCTCTTCATACATTTGTGGGTCCAGGTAAATTTTCACCTCAAATTATGTCATCATCACTTATATAATACTTAAAATATATCTATGTAAGTCATCTAAATGATAATTATATGAACTTAGAATTAGCATTCATATCTCTAGGGACAACAATCACCAGGTTATCTACTTTTTTTGATTAGTTGATCGAAGGAATAACCTATTAACCTATGTATTTATCTTGATATTTATTTAATTACCTCTAACAAGATTATTAAATAACCCTTAAATAATATATGACACACTTATTGTTAACCTAAAAACTTTTATAAATCATTGATGGTGATATAAGTATCATAACATTTAACATCACATAAAATTAGTCATTAAAACCCTGACTAGGACATAAAATATCATCATACCTCCCAAGAAACTATAATGATTAATTTACTACTTTTAAATGTCACTTAAGGTTTGTAGTTCGATAAATCCTTAGAATGTTATTCATCATTCGTCATTATCATGAATATTTTCAAAACTTCATATCAAAGTAAAATGATGATACAAATGAATCCAAATAGTTATACCTATAACTATGGGTCTTATTGGGAGATCCTTGTTTATCATTTTAATCATAAGAGACATATTATAAATAATAATAATAATAATAATAATAATAATAATAATAATTATTATTATTATTATTTTGAAAAGGTCAAGCATAAAGATTGAAAAACCAAGATCCTGACCTTATTATTTAAAAAAGAAAGAAAGTACAAGGCATCGATTATGGTGATTAAAATTTTAAAAATCATCCATCTAAAAAAAATTTACAAGAAAGACTAAAAATAAAATAAATAAATAACAATAGCTAGAACATGTAAAAGATTCCAGTGGTAGTCATCATCAACTTTCCTGAAACATCTTGAACCACCATCGACATTCATAATGAAAAATCTTGTAATTATTGGGAAGGAAAAACCTTGGGTATAATATTCTAGAGCAATAATAGATGAAATATATGAATAATTTATCTACCATGATCATATGATAAAGTTACTATATTTTGAAGAGACCACCTACCTTCACGACCATGAGAATATTGTACTTGCCACTAACTTTTGGCAGGTTTCCATAGGTGTTCCTAGACATCTAAGTCTTCCTCCAGAAAGACATCATCATTTTTGGAAGACAAAACCACTATGTTAACATGATTCATAGTGTCACTAATGTTATTTCTATACTTTAATGTCTGATCATAATAAGTAAAATTGTCTATTTGATCAAGAAAATCAAATGAATTTTCAATAGATACTTTGTTCTTCACATTATAATAATGAGAAAAGTATAAATTATTTTTTGATGTTGTAGAAGAATATGAACCTGGTGTTTTATTTTTAGTACCCTTAGAATTATCTGATTTCATAGAAAAATATTTGGATAATCCATAAGAACTAATTCTAGTCTATAATTCAACATCAGACACAGTTGTGCACATAGTTTGGTCAGTATATTTTTCATATTATGTGAAAACAAACCCTTCTTTATCAGATATGCGCTACCTCCTCTTGGAGAGAACATAAAACCATTTAGATAAGGTTTTCAACTTATTTAATTGATTCATTTACTACCTATATTTGTTGGAAACATCAATTGTAAACACTTTCATGCTATCAGTTGTGGTTGGTGTGTTGGTAACTACACCTCTTTCTAATGCTAGTTGTTTTCCAATATCAGAGACAACACTATATTAGAATAGAATACAACAAGCCCACTGATTTTAATGGAATCATTTTTTTTCATAATCATCACCACAAGTGGTCACTATTACTTGATCTTAGGATAAATCTTGACTCATTATAGTGGGGGATGTGACCTTTATTAATTTTTCTTTCTTAGAGGGAGCAACAATGATTTTAATTTTCCCCTTACTAACCTTTGAGGCCAGTTTATTCTCCTTTCATAATTTTTTGTCAGACTATTCTTGCGATTCTATCTTATAATCAGTCTGGTTATCATATTGTATATCCTAAATATACTCTCCCTCAAAGCCCCTAACAAGTTAATCTTTTAAATTTGAACCTTTAAAATATGATTGGACCTCGTACACAAGGTAAGACCAAGAATATATGTGTTTTCCCAATGTAGGACCAAATTTAAAAAGGTCCTTCATGGTCTATTTGTAGAATAAAGAATATTTTTTAGGTGCTTTCACTTGACTATTTGATTAACTAACCAGCAACTGAGAAATTTCTATATAATACAAATTTTCCATAGAATATGTCCCTTGAATTTATTTAGAATCACAAAGAGTTTCTGTAGATATAATAAGAGTATCATATTATGTTATGACAAGAGACTTTCCCTATCTTTCCCTCAGAACCTAGATAACCTCCCTGGTTTTAGTATTCACCAAGGAGGTATTGCCTCCATCTATATCATGACCCATATGATCACTAGATTTCACAATAAAATGGGTGTGATCATCAAAATTTTTTCTTTGATTCTTCTTCCTACATATCCTTTCATCATTACCTTTTATATAAAAATTATCATATTAAATACGTTCTATAATCATCCTATAGATACCTTATAGTTTGACATAAAATGTAGAAAGAAGGAAACTTATCATATTTTATTTGAAGATCAATATCATCCTCAATAGTAGACACGACAAACTTATCAATTAGTGTGATAGTAATATCAACTTCAACAAGTATTCTAGAATAATAGAAAAAATGAGATACCTCAGTAGATTTGTCCATTTTAATGGGGATTCTAAAAGTAAATTCTATATCAAATAAAATATAGGGGATCCATAAAATCATGTTCATAATAATTATCCTAATACCAATTTGTGCTTGAGAATTATTAAGGATAAAAAAATATTATTATTATGATTATGATTATGATTACGATTACGATTATGATTATGATTATGATTATGATTAGGATTATGATTGTGATTCTGATTATGATTATGATTACGATTACGATTATGATTACGATTATGATTATGATTATGATTATGATTATGATTATGATTATGATTATGATTATGATTATGATTATGATTATGATTATGATTATGATTATGATTATGATTATGATTATGATTAAGATTAAGATTATGATTATGATTATGATTATGATTATGATTATGATTATGATTATGATTATGATTATAATCATGATTATGATTGTGATTATGATTATGATTATGATTATGATTATTATTATGATTATGATTATTTTATTACTATTACAATTGTTATGAATGTGATTATTTTTATTATTTTTAATATTCTTCTTATTATTTTTATTATTATTAATATTCTTCTTATTATTATTGTTATTATTATTATTATTTTTATTACTACCAAAGATAAAGTGAACCATGGGTTGTAGCCCATGGTCCCAAAATTTATTGAAAAAAAACATAGGGTATAGGGGGAGATTAATAATGGAAATAGTGAGAAACCAATTCTATAAAGAACAAAGAAGAAAACTTCCCAGAAAGAGAGAAATAATTTATTTATCAAAATGGGATCAAAAACCAACCCTACCTCTCGGATGATGGTACCTCCTCTATTATTTATAACTTTCCATGTCTTATCATCATCATCCACTTGAGGATTAATTTTTTCATTTGGTGAGGTGGGATACTCAAGTCCAACCAGTCCGGAACCCTCCAAAACTATATTCCGATTAATAATAATAATAATATTATTATTATTACTGTTGTTTTTTATTTTAATTTTTATTGTTATTATTTTATTGTTATTATTATTATCATTATCATCATTATTGTTATAATTATAAAACAAGACACAACTAAGTTGGAAGTAGATTCAAATTTGAATAATTTACATCATGGGTTCAATACCCTAACAAACTGACTTATAAGGGTTTATTGTTGAGGTTTCATTATTATAAAAATTTAATATGGGGAACTTAATCATCATACATGGGATGAATCCTTTCATGTTATGAACGTGAAGGGTGAGCATTGATTTAGGAAGTGGGGGTTAGGATTCATTAAACATGAAAAAATAATTGCTTCTCTAGTGTGTCGATGGGAACCTCATACATGGGGGATGACAAGATGATGGTTTAGTGGAAAGATGTTGAGTGAAGTATGTTCAAGACATGAGATAACTATATAATAGAGAAAATAAGTGGACCACATGTGGGAACCTCATATGTGTTGGATGATGGGATAGTGGTGTGGTGTCCACAGGATGGGAATGTTATGATAAGGAGGATGTGGGATTAAGGGGAGAATAATGTGGGATAAGAGATAGATAAAGAGAAAAAATAAAAGAAACAGACAATTATAAATGGGTTTCAGACCATAATTACTTCAAGACACAAATAATTTGGTTCATGGGTCATTATTCACTTGTAATGGACCTTGTGGGTACTTTCTAATCCTAGTGGGGAGGGATGTGTCTTAACACAGATGTGTTCCTTGAGTGTGTGTGCATGCTTATAGTTTATGACACCATCAACCTAAAAAAATTGTTTTTGTTATTAATAAATACATTATTAATTATTATTAATTATTATTAATTATATTATTTGAAAAGTCTTTAGCATGGATTTGAATCCCAACACAGACCCCAAAAATTATAAAATGAAAAGAGAGTACAAATTGGAAACAAGAAGTATGGTGAGTTAGCATAAACTAGGAATTTAAAGATTACAGATTAAGAATGTAAAAATATAGAGAATTTAATATTTTATATGAAGTAGTGATAAAAAGTTTACATATCTATACTTCTTAGTAGTCCAATGCACATCTGAAAAACAAACCCAAGAGAGCTAATGAGAATTATTCCTCACTATGTAATTTCAAACATATAATTTAATTATAATTAAATATGAACTGAATTTATTACCATAAGAAATAGGTAAGCCTGAAATAGGAATATAGTGATATTTGATGGGATTTACATATGATTTATCAAAACAGGGAACTATAGTGGACTGATTCATGGTAGAAATCTTGGATCTTATCAAATTTTATATAGATATCATAAAAAAATTAACATGCCATTATTGATATTGTGTAGAAAGTTTTTGAAATTTGAGAGACATTATACCACATTTAGAAGTGCTTCATACCACAATAGAGTTCATATTTGATTATTTGAATTAATAAAAATATGATATTTATAAGATAACAACTATATAAATTCCATAGTTTTTGAAACAAATAGTTAACAAGTATGATTCAATTTTGTGGTTGATTCATATATTCTTAGAAGGACTTAATTACAATAATAGTATTGAATTTAATATTTCTATTATTATAGAGATATTTCATGTCTCAAATTGATTGATTTTGAATCAGTTTGGAGCAAGATTAATGGACATATTTTCCCTAAAAATTAATAGAAAATTAAGGGAGTTAATTAAGGAAAATTTAGAGATTCTCTTTAGAGAATTAGGGGAATAAATATCCTTACAAAAAAATAGGCAAGAAGATAAATGATTGATTATGGATTTTATGAGAGGAATTTAAATATTTTCTAGGAGGGAGAGATATTCATTAGTACATATAACTTGAAGATAACATAAATTAAATATACTTATAAAAGAGGATCATATTGACACACAATTATTTGTGTAACCCATTCTTTTTTGGTTCATTGAATATTAAGGGGTTACTTAGAGATATATTGAGCTTTATCAATGAAGATAAAAGTGAGTTATCAAAGTATAAAAGAATGGTAAACAAAGAGATCCAATGAGACAACTCTGAAATCTTGATGAAAATGTAATGTTCTTAGTTTTTTTGTATATTGGTATATTTTTTAGTATATTCTCATTGGTCATATCCAAGTTTAGGTATACTAAGTGAATCGATTATGTGTCTCTTATATTATTTAATTACATACTTATTATGTGTGAGGGAGGGAATAATGTTTTTCTTAACCATGAATCAAGTTTTTAAAGGGGTCATTTAAAATTGAAAAGATATGTTTCACTATCCTTCTAAGGGAATAATCTATATATGGGACCAGAAATTTTTATAAAATCATTAGGGTTAGTCTCAAAGCAGTTTTCTCTCTTTAGAATCCATGGATGTGGTTTTCAATCAAAAATTATTTCCAATAATCAGTGAAAACGCTTTCCAATCACTGATGAATTTAAAGGAAAGAATATTTTTGATCATTCCATATATAAATTTATAGGGTTTATACACATAGAAAATTGATCAACATTGAAAGTAAATCTTTATCAGAAATATTATATAAGGACCTAGATATCGATGCCAAGAAAAAAATGTATTGGTGGGGGTTTTTTATAATAGAATCAACCTAATGGTGATGTTGTGTAAATCCTCACATGTCATGTGGGAAATGTTTCTAAACAACTATGAAGATGGTTGGAATATTTTTGAATCTAAATTACATTTTATATGGAATATGTATACTAAATAGAGGATGGACTCAATTGAATAATTTGATACATTAATCAGTTGAGTGGATGAAATTATATAGGACATGGATGGGCTTAGATTAATACTTGGTGATGCTAAAATAATGAAGCACATAATGAGAATATTTATACCTTAATTCAATCCAATGATATTATTTATTGTTGAAAAATATCTAAAGTAGGATACATTAGATAGTCTTAATAGAAATTTTGTTTCATATGGTATGAGTAAAAATGATAATGATTTGGTGAAACAAAATAATCTCATGAAGTTGTATTTAGTGAAATGAAAAATCTGTTCATTTAGGATGACTTGGAAGAAAAAGTGGTTAAAAAATTCATGTCATTCTCTTTTTCAAATCTTAAAATGGAAAAAGGTAAATTCATGGGGAAACATTTAATTACTTATTTCTAATGTGGAAAGGTTGAGTGTCTCACTGCTAAGTGTCTTTGAATTTCTGTGATATTTAAGAACATTATGTGATAATGAAGAAATATTCTAAGGAGTTTAATAGAATGATTAGTTGCAAATAGAATTTACCCAACAAAGAGGTAATTTTCTTTCATAAGAGGATAATAGCTCAGATGAATTGGTCATATATGAGATTGAGGACTTGAACGATCTAATTGATAAATTTATTATGAATTTCATAGTCAAAACACAAATTTAGGGTCCAATTAATAGAGACTATGATGTATTTTAGGACATAAAGGACCAAAAAGTGGAGTTAGAGGTTGTACTTAAAGATATAGATGTTTAGAGAGATAAAATAAAGAAAACCAATGAAGTGTTATTTGATTAAAATCAATATATTCATTGAAAATAAGAGTAAAAATCTAAGATAAAGACTGAGATTATAAATATCAAATCTAAAATTTTAGAAAACATATAAGAGTTTGTTGAGTAAAAATTAAAAAACAAAGGGTAAGTTTATATTATCGATAGTTTGGTCAAAATAGTGAAATATTGGGTGAAAAAAATCAAATATATTAAATTTAAAATATTTAGATTTTAAATAAATATTGATGATCAAGAGATACTCATGATTAATAGGATTACAATATGAAATTTTATCTTAATGGTTGTTTAGAATGTAAAGGAAAAACATGGATATAAAATGAATAATCTATAGGATTATCTTTAGAAATAAATGTATTATAAAAAAGGTAAATACAAAGTGGGTATTTATTGTAAGAAAAAGATAGTATTGGTTTTGGATAAGACACAAACACTGATATTTTTTAGGAAAATTGATTTGGGTAAAAACTAAAAACCTACTAGATCATCATTGAATACACATAAAATTACACCAAAAATTAGGTGTTATTATTGTGAAAGTATGGGGAATACACAAAACATATATTCCATAACTTTGGTATAACTCATGGAATAAGGTAAATTAATCCATATAAGTATAAATAAATAAAATAAATATATATTTAATAAATAATATTTTTTTTGTAAAGGATATAGACACAAATATATGTATTTTCAATAAAAAATATGGATTAGTCTTCCAAGTAATACTTGAAATGGATATTATTAGTAACTGAAAGAATCATCATGATGGGTGAAAATGAAAAATCAATATGAAACCTTCAAATGTTTAAGACTCATCATATCCAAAGGAGGAAAAATTATAAAAATCCCCTTTTAAATGTGGAATAGATAGAATGGGTTAATTAGTGAAGATATGAGAAGGTTACAATAGTATATATTTCTTTTGAAAAAATTAATTGATCCATGTATGGTTTATTAATTGTGGATTCACTTACAATATGATAAGAATGATGTATCTTTTCATTATAATCATGCATGACATGGAATCATGAAACTTGAAAACGATGAAGGGTTAAAAATATTTTTCTCTTAGAAATACAAAATTAGAGGTAAATATATGAGGTGAAAAAATATGATCATAGTCGGAGGCCTTGGTTATATTTACTGAGTTATAATTAATTATGTGATATAAGGCAAGTGATAAATAACACCCTGATGACTTGTATCTTCAAAGGAAATGATGGTGTAATTTTTATATAGGAAAATATCCCGGTGTGAATATTTTACTTGATAGTAGATAACAATTAATGTTAATTTTATCCAAAGAATAAGTGAATAATCTATAATAAAAATTTATTAAACTCATGATCCAAAAATCCATCTAAAATTAATAGAAACATGCTAGAGTTTATAATAACAAAATCGTTTAACCCATATTATTACATGATTTTTAACATAACTATCTAATAAATACATCCCAAAGATCATGAGGAATAATACCTTTATAAGAATAGGTTCATAAAACATCAAAAGAAAACTAAACATAAAATATTTATTTTTTCCTCCTTAATGGTCTCCTAAATATCTTTGAGCTCCTAAAACTGCATAGGATAACCTAGAGAATACATAAACAATTGTGGTAATCTATAAAAACTAGTAAGGGGATAAAGACGGTATTGAGGGATAACATGTGAGTCAAATGGAATAAAATTATATCATAAAAGATAAATATTATGAATTGTAAAATGGGATAATAACATAAAGAACATGATATCATAATATCATGAAAATATAAGAATGTGGTAGCAACGTAAAGAATGTTATAAGAATAAGTCCAAGCTAATTGTCAAGACAACATCACATGATATATATAGTCCCATTATAGATTTGGTTTACTCCCTAACCCTATAAATAAAATATCATGAGATAAAAGCATTACCCAATACAATAAAGTAATATATGGTCACACTGATCCTAACATGTACAAATTTATGTGTGACATAGAAGGGAATTAGTCTTAAGACATAAAAATAAGGCATTAAAGAAATGAACATAAGGAATATATTACCCTATTAAAGGAAGATATGTTAGGATATGTACATATGTAAGAGATATATAAACAATATTTATAGGTATTTCATAACATCAAATAGAGAGATAAAGTGAGTAATAGAGATAAAGGTCCTAACATAATGAAAAAGGGTTGTTCTGAGAGATCCCTTGCCTTATGTTCCATAATCGTTCAACACTTTCCATTAATATCATGAATAATCAGATTAAATTCACTAATTACATAATTCATAACCTTTACCATATATATTTTATTTAATATAATTTTATTATGTTCATTTATAACTATTTAAATAAGATATAGTGTTTCATCTAATTGTTCAGTGGGAATTTGTTTTATGGTTCCAAGGTAGGATCAATTGTGGATAATTATTGAAATTATTATCAAATGGGACTACAAATATAGAATGGAAATTAAATGATATTAATTAACTTCCATAAATTGAAATGTTCCTATGTAACTATATGTGTTCTGATATATAGATGGTTCATTTAGTAAAACATTAATTTTGTATGGTTAGTTTATTTTGGTGGTTTTATTGACCATAATGCACTAGTTTCTCTTTATTTAATATTATAGACCTATATTTATTAAAAATCATGATATATATATATATATATATAATATTACTATTTAGGATATTTTTAACAATTATAAGTGAATATAAATCTACCATGAAGGTGGTAATGGGAAATGAAAACCCTTCATCCCTGAAGGTGATGAATCGACATAAAATAGATGATGTTTTTGTTTTTAGAATAAGAGGAGAAGAGGAGATTATGAATGATATATATTCCATTAGCATAATAACTTTCCAATATATATATGATACTAGAGTTATTATTCCATGCTTAATTTTTCTTGGAGGATGAAGAGGAAGAGAAAAATAAAAGACCTGATTGAGGGTATTACCTTCTGTTTTGGATATATCCTCTTGGGGTTCCGCTTACGGTACCTAGGATTAGTCTATTGATGAGATGAGTAGATATAAGACATCGAGGATAGTTTTGGGAAGATAATTTCTTAAAATTTTGGAGAGATACATGTCTTAAAATGTGTGAGGAGAAAGGGTTATGATGGGTGGTATTTGTATGTGGAGGAGAGGGGATTTTTTAATATTATATTCATTAGTTTGTTATTTTGGATCATGAATATCAATAATATTGATTCTCATGACTATATATATTAGTGGTGAATTTTAATTCTAAATAATGGGTTCTTACATCATATATGACTCAAAAATTTATGTATTTAGGTTGTAATGATAAATATCGTATTTTATCATATTTCACAATTCATGAAAAAATAAAACTATTTTATAAAATACAAAAAAATATTCCTCAATACTTTTAAAGTTCTATATTATATAAATTAATTAAATTTTAAGTAAATAATTTTTTATATATAAGAAAGTGAATTTTTAAATAAAATTATAATTTATTTGAAAAGATATCAACTTTAATGTAACAATCAATTTTATGAACCGTTGAAAAATTACTTATGGTATCATAAAATTATATTATAATTATAATACAACTTAATATTAATTTATCAACACATTTTATGATATTTTACTTAATTTATAATATTTATATTTGTTATAAAAATTAAAATAAAACATATATGTATTTACAAAATATGAACACTTAATTTATGATTTATAAAACAATTATTTCTTTGTATCGTGATATAAATATGAAATATTTTAATTTTCTAAGATACATAAATATTATTTTACACATCCATGAGATAAGATACTATTTTAATGATCATTTTACTATTCCTAATAACCAGGCTAGTATTCCAATGGTCAGGTTATAATTTAATGGACATATTAAAATTCCAAAGGTCAGATTTATAATGGTCATATGGGATCCTTACTTTCTATAAACACCTCATGTGATGAACCAAATCATAATACTATCTAAAATCATATCTGATTTGATTCACCACTAACCCAAAGAGCATTTCTGATCTCTACAGACTGACGACAAGCACCTGGGCATCAAAAAATAACCACTGGAAATGATTTCACCCTAAGAAATTTAAAATAATAGATTTAAATTTAGAAACATCATTAGATATATTAATCAATACATATATATCAATGTAAAAATATAAACTAAGGAAATTTAAATAAGAACATAATAACCAAAACCCACCTCCTGGTGGTCCACGACCACCCACCATGTCCCAAGTCACCCACCCTTGGTCACCCTAACTCAAAAAAAACAAAGGAGAGACAATGAATACCTTCTATAAGATAATAAATGGGATAAAACACCAAAAGGAATAAGTAGGTTGTGAGTTAAAGAAACCAGTATGATTACAAAAAATATTCTATGCATTTACATCATAAGGTAATTCAAATATTCCAAAAGTGTATTAAAAATAAGAGAGTATGAGGATTAGTTTAAGAATATAGGTTTTAACATTTTAAAAACCATTTAGCAAACTAAAATTGTAAATAATTCCCTTTCACCATTTTAAAACTAAAAATTTTCTTGAAAATCTTGGAAAATCATTTCACAAGCTAAAGTCAGATAATCCAGAAAAGATGAGAATATGCACCTAATATAGAAAAAATAAAGAGTCAATACAATATATTCATGGTGCATAATAACAATAAATGAATCAAAAGGAAACTCCAGTACCAAATAGTGACAATGAATGTCATCATGTATCGAGTATCAAGTATATGGATGTCATGGTTAAAACCTAGGTATGATAGTGAGTCTACATTAGAATAGATAATTAAATTAAAACATGACTGATTGTTAGGAATACATCTAGTCTCACATGTCTCAAGAAAACCAATTCCATGCACACCTTCTTTCATGGATGCACATCCATATCCTGAACCATTCACATTCTATATAGATCCACTAAAAGGGTGTGAGTCTTCTAGTGAATAATATCTCTAGTTCATCCCACATAACTATCTAGGTTTCCATGACTAGTCAAAATAAGAGATGAGATAAAAAATTTACAAGGATCACATAAGGACACTTATCGAAAACATCTCAATCTCACCAACAAACTCTCTCAAAGTAAATAATCCCTTTTTCAACCTTCCCAACAATGAGAAGTATAATAATCCAACAAGTTACAATTAAAGGATTATCACGTGGGATAATTATCATAATTTTCTAACTAGGATGTCAAGAATAATCAATTTCAATTCAAAACCTTTTATATAATTCAATATTCAAATTGGGTTATAATACCCACTTCATTTCCAAATTCATTATAAAAATGTTAGTCAGTCCTTTAAAATAATCATTTATTTCAAAGAAACCAAAAATCATTCAATGAAAGTATTATAATTTTAAAAGATTTGAATATATTTCTAAATATGGGTTGAAACCCTATATCTATGTGAAGAAATAAATTATTTGAAATAACCCAAGAACACCCATTTCAAAACAAGGTCAAAATAATTAAATGGAACTTGTTGGTAATTTAATAAATTAATGTATTTAAAAATATTTAACATAAAATATTATAATTCATTTATTCCAAATCAAGGAAGTTCATTTAATAAATCAAAACTTGGGCCAAATCCCTCAATTTCACCAAAACACCCCTATAATTGTTTTAAAATAAATCGAAACAAACATGGAATTTAACAATTCATAAAAAGGTTATATAAATAAATATTATACCCATTAAATTAATTTCATATTCAATTTAAAGAGAATTTGGTAAAATAAGATTTTATAAGAAATTTAATGGAAAATTTTCATAGAACATGTGTTATAAATTGAAAGAAATGTATTAATGAATTATCAAGAAATAATTAATCACAAAATGAAGGAAAATCTTATAAAAAACTACTTGGAATATAAGTAATCTAACCATAATGAGTTTGAGATGTGTCACCTTCAACTACAATCATCAGATCTATTAAGATAGATATTGAAAGATGAGATAAGATATCCTAGATCCAAAACCCCAAAAAATGTACAAAGAATCAACAAAACTCAAGTAAATAATAACCTTTATGAAGAAGGAATCAAGAGAATAAGGGAGATCCAAGATTAAGAAGGAAATAAATCACTTAAAGAGAATATGTTTACTTCTCTTGGTGTTTGAATCCACCAAGTGATGAGGTATGGGGATCCAAAATAGTGCTAGAGGGTTCCCAAAATCCAAAGACTCGGTTTAGGTTAGAGTGGGGGGAGTTTAGTATAAATAAGGTGTGTTTTATAATTATAATTAATATTTTCATAAATTTAATTAACATGTTCTTGGTTTTCTAGGTTGTTTTTCATGATTAGTATTAACCATGAACCTAACTATGCACCCAAAATAGCACCCCTAGAAGAGTTTCACACTTAGAATACACAATTAGTTTAATCATGTGAAAACCATAAAACCCCCTTGCACACTTTTTTTAACTATAGAAAAACCATGAAACCCCCTCTTCCATGTTTGATCACTTTGTTTAACTATGAGAAAACCATACAAAAACCATGAAAAGGCCTAGACACCTTCAAAAAGATTCATAAAAACATAAAAAAACAACCTGATAAGAGATCCAATCATTGGGTACTCTAATAAATGGGTCAAATCATACTAAAACAAGTAATTATACATTGAAAAATTCCCACTATAGGACTTTATGTCCCCATAAATCATCTAATATGATATATATTACATGATTAAATAAGAATATATCTATCACTCGTCTTGTGAGGTGGAAGGTCCATGATACATAATAGAGACTCACCCAAAGGATAAAAACTCACACAAAAATCTAAGTTAAACACACCAATATCATCACACATATCCAAACTAGAGAAAGACTGGAGGCCTAACAATGGTATCCCCACCATTTAAAGATTCAAAAAAATGTTGAAACATAAGAAAATTGAATCCCCTAGGACCAAAGAAGAGACTTCAACTATTCTCTAAGGAGAAATATTTAAGATCAATTAAACACAAGAAAGGTAATTAACTAAAAAGGATTTCAACCTTGCGAAAGTAATTAATGGTAACATGTGATTTTCAAAACTAAGGTTCATACCTTGAGGATCTCATAAAATCAAATGCCAGCACCATCAAGTTCTAAGTCTATAAAAAATAAACATCGTCCTAGTTACCAAAGAACATTCATATGGTCTATCCAAGTCCAACAAGAAAGATAAAAAACATCTAGGTCTGTACACAATAGGGCACTACACTCTCACAAGGGAGATCATCCAATATATAAAAATTTATTTTTAACCATGAAGTCAAAAGAAGAGGAAAAATAAGGAACAACAAAAAAGATATCAAGGAAAGGAAATCATTATTACATCACTAATTAAAAAATTATCCAAACCATATTCCAAAAGATACCATCACAAAGATCCCAAAAAAAGGTTTCCAAAACATTCAAGACACAAGAAGGAAAATTCAAATAGTTTCTGATCCCATATCAAAAACAAAATTATGGGTCAATGTTAACCATATCCAGTAACTAATAGCTGAAAACCAAAAGTTTTTCCACTGCGTGAAAATATTCACTTCAAGGCCTATCGATGGAGCCCTATTATCTAGAATTATCTTCTTCCCCACATTCAAAAGCTAATATTCTATACCCAATTTTCCATCTCGAGTGGAAAAATTTACAAAACCTCTAAAGGTGACCTCAATGAACACACCACCCATAAACCATTGGAAAATTATAACAAAAACTCTTAGAATAACCATGTTTTCTACACTTGAAACACATGAGAGAAATCCTATTTTGTCTAGAAGGATTTCCTTTATCAACCATGAAATAGAAATTCTTCCCTTCATGTTGTTTGAGAAGATCTTCTTCAACTGAGAAAGTCTTATCAAGTATCTCCTGATAAGACATTTACATGACTATAGGCAAGTAAGTCACAAGGTTTGGGTGAACATATTTTCTAAAATAGATATCCATACTGATAAAATTACCAACAAGACCAGGTATGAAACATACTAAATGTGATAATTTCTTGGAATACTCTACAACTGATATCTCATATTTACCAAAACCAAAGAAATTGATAAATATCCCCTTCCTCACATCCTTAGGATGCTTTCACTTAATTAATATTGACTTAAGAATTATCAAGATGTTAATTTATACATACCAAAGGTAATCACAACTTCCCACCACTCCTAGACAGGTCCCTTGAAAAAGTAGTTGATATAATTGGCCTTCACAGATTCAAGATTCTTAAAAGAATTGATAATCCCATCATATTCTTCAAGACACTATACTACCTCAAGAAGAAACTTGTTTTCCTTTATAAGAAAGTGGATGAAAACCCAAGAATTCTAGGATGGGGTTCAAATTTTGGAAAGTATCTAGCTCCACAACTTGATATGGTGTCAAGGTAGAGTCATTGATAAAGGATTATAATTTTTTGAAAATGCAAAGAACTACCCTGAGGAATGGATTATTGGACTAACATTCTATATTTCTTGAAGTACTTTTTGGGTGACATTTCTAAACATTAAAAAGAATAGAAATATCAACTCATGCATAAAATAACACTCAAACATGGCACACATTTTTTTAAATGAATTTTCAACTCACTTTAATAAAAACATCATTAACTTTTTCACCATTTATAAAACATTACTATTTCCTTTCAAAATGATAAATCTAGTAATAAATTAATAACAGTTTCAAAAACCCTTTAAAAACACATGTTAATTCTTCAAGGGTTTCAAAATCATTGATCCCATTTTAAATTATCAAAACCATTTCATTTAAATAAATTTAAAACCATAATGACTCTTCAAAATGTTGTTTCATCACACCACATAAGAGTATTTGATAATTAGTTTTTATAACAATTTTTTTTAAAAAAATACTCACTATTTTGGTCACGGAAATCATTTCTCAAAGAAACCTAAAAAAACATTTTTTAAGACACAATTTAGTTTTCCTAAGTGATTTAAATTTTTTTACAAGGAATTAAATTTGAAAAAACCAGACAAGAGCGTAAAACAACCCACAAAACACAATCCACATAACCAACCTCACGTATGTGAAGTCACTTGTAAGAAAAATGGATAAGGTCTAATGTTTAGAACCAAGTAGGAACTATAAAATTCTTTTTTATATTGGATGGTAAACCAATAACCAACCTAGAAATTTTTTACGGTTGGATTTCCAAATCAGCAACACTGATTCCTCACATTTTACCATACCATGAAAAAATGGTGCCACTATGGCCATCCTTCCATTTTGGATCAAAAAATAACAAGATATTAACCAAATCAAAGATAGTATAATTGGGAATATAAATATAATTTATCATTAAAAAACAATAAATCAAAATAAAGACTCAAGTACCAACATCTATGCTAACCCAAGTCTCACCATGAAGGGATGGTGATCAAGCACCTGATCATAGACTACCTCTTAGATCCTGACATAGTCTTAATCTTCATTCTACCATGATTCACCCCAAAAAATATAAGGATTTCAATTTCAAGTATTTACCTTTATGGAAATACCTCCTTTGATACCATTTGTGATAAACCAACCCATGATACCATCTAAACTGATATCTAAGATGATTCTCCACTAACCCAAAGAGCATTCCTGATCTACATGGGTTAACAAAAATCACCTGGGAATCATAAAATAACCATTTGGAATGATTAAAGCCTCAAAATATTTATAATAATAAAGTACAATATGGAAAAATTCTCAGATATATAAATCAATACAAACATATCAATGTACAAAGAGACACTAAAGAAACTGAAAGTGGAACATAACAACAAAAACCACCTCATAGTGGTCCAAATCCACCCACCATTTCCCAAGTCACCCTTCCCTTGTCAAACTATCTTTAAACTAAAAATGAAGGTGAGATAATGAACACTTTATATAATATAATAAAGGGCTACAAACACCAAAAGGCACAAGTAGTGTTTAAGCTAAAGAGACCAGTAGGATTCCACCAAATATTCTTCATATTTACGTTATAATGTAAGTCAAATATCCTAAAACAAGATTAAACATAAGATAATATGAGGATTAGTCTAAAAATAGAGTTTTAAACATTTTACAAATTATTTAATAAACTAAACCTGTAAAACATGCCATTTCACCATTTAAAAAATAAACTTTTCTTGAAAATCATTGAAAACCATTTCACAAGATAAATTCAGATAATAAAGAAAATATGAGAATATTCACATAATATGGAATGAAAAATAAGAGTAAATACAATAGAGTCATGGTTCATAATAACTATAAATGAATCAAGAAAAATAACTCTGGTTCCAAATAGTGACAAAGAATGTTTTCATGTATCGAGTATCAAGTATATGGATGTCATCAATGAAGCATAGGTATTATAGTGAGTCCACATCAGAATAGTTAATAAAATTACAACATTACTAATTTTTGGGCTTACATCTAGTCTCATATGTCTCAAGAAAACTAATTCCATGCAAGTCCACTTTCCTGGATACATGTTCATAGCCTGAACCTTTTAAATTTCTGATGGATCCACTAGAAGGGTGTGAGCCTTCTAGTGAATCATATATCATGGTCATCCCATCTAACTATCTAATTTCACAAGACTAGTCAAAAGAAGGGGTGAGTTAAAAATAAAGTTACGAGGATTTCATGGGCATCCTTATCTACAACATCTCATTCTCACTCCCAAACTCTCTCAAAGTAAATAATCTATTTTTCAACCCCAAATAATCGGAAGTGTAAGAAACAAACAAGTTAAAATTAAGGGATTTTTACATGGGATAATTATCATAAAGTTCTAATTGGGCTGTCAAGCATCATCGGTTTCAGTTTAAAAACTTTTAAATAAGTCAATATTCAAAAGTGTTATAATACCTCCTTCCTTTCACAATTCATCATAAATTTTACAAATGCGACTTTGAAATAATAATTCATTTCAAATAAACCATAAACCATTAAAATTAAGTGTTATGATTTTAAAATGTTTAAATATATTTCTAAACATGTGTTGACACCCTCTTTCCATGTGAATAGATCATTTATTTAAAATAAACCAATAATAACCTTTTCAAAACAAGGTAAAAACCATTCAAATGGAGTTATTGGTAATTTAATAAATTCATTAATTTAAAACTATTTAGTAAATGTAAAATTGATCAATTCGTTTAATTTAAATAAAGTAAGTTCATTTAATAAATCAAAACCTAGGGAAAAGCCCTCAATTTCACAAAATCACCCTTTAAAAGTTCCTTAAAAATAAATGCAAACAAATATAGAAGTTAAACAATTCATAAAAAGGTTATATATATCAATACTATATTCATTAAATTAATTCCATATTCAATTTAAAGAGAATAGGGTCAAATAAGATATTATGAGGAACTTAATGGGAATATTTTATAGAACACGTGTTAGAAATTAAGAAACATGTATCTATGAATTATCAGGAAACAATTATTCAAAAAATGAAATAAAATCATATAAACACCTACTTGGAATATAAGGAATCCAACCACAACTAATATGAGATGTGTCACCTTCGACAACAACCACCAGATCTAATAAGATAGATCTTGAATGAAGAGAGAAGAGATCATAGATCAAAAATCCCCCAACAATATACCAAGATCCAAAAAAATTCAAGTCCATTATAAACATTTTAATAAGGGATAACCAATATTAAGAAGAAAAGAACTCATCAAAAGATAATATATCCACTTTTATTGGAACTCAAATCCTTAAAAAATGAGGTTTGGGGAGCCAAAATGGCTCTAGATGGTTCCCAAAATCCAAAGAATTGGTTTAGGTTTGAGTGGGTGGAGTTTAGGGTTAATTAGGGGGTTTCAATATTTTAATTAAGATTATATTAACATTAATTATTATGTGAATGGTTTCTTGGTTTGGGTCTCACAGTTAGTACTGACCATGTTCCTAACTGAGAGCCCAAAATAGATCCCCTTGAATAGTTTCACACTTAGGTTGTACACATATTTTAACCATGTTCAAACCATGCTACCCCCAATAACACTTTGTTTAACCATACACAAACCATGGGTAAACCATGCAACCCATTCTACCCAGGTTTCACTCTTTTTTAACCATACACATACCATGAAATGGCCTATAAACATTCAAAAAAGATCCAAAAAACTCCAGAAACAATCGGTGAATATATCCAATCATTGGGTACTCAAATCAATGGGTCAAAGTACGTAAAAAAAGAAATGGGATGTTACACCACATATTTCATCCATTATTCATTTACATATATATATTATAAATTATATATATTTTCATTTTCAAGATTAATATTTCATTACTAATATTCTACTTCATTTATCTAATGTTTTCCATGAGTGTGATTATTTTGAGGGATCAAACAGATCTAAATTTTCCAATTCTTATTGTCTAATTTTCCATTTTTACACTATAATAATTTACATTATTATCACTATTTTGATTCTCTAAATTTAATGTTCTTGTTGATATAATAATTTTTTGTATTCATAATGTGGTTCATGGTCTTTATACAACATAACTAAATATGTCAAAATTATTAAAATGGAAATTCCATTGTTAAAATTCTAGGTTATTACATTATCTCCCCCTTAAAATATTTTACCCTCAAAAATTATTTTTACATACTAAGGTAAAAACAATTTAGGTTAATTGTGATTCATGTTATTCTATTATTCACATGTAACCTCTATATACTTATGGTTTTTTTATTGTACTTTGATTAGGTGAGAAATTTTGATGTATATAAATTTATCTCTATGGTTCAATATCTTCATCGGTTTCTCCTCTTAAGATGGATAATTTTCTGTCTATACCACCTCTAAATTCAATAAATGTGAAGGATATGGTATGTACTTATTCAATATGGTTATGTGTAATACACCATGTAATAGAGAATGGAATATTGAGAGTTCTAGTTTATATGCCACAACTCCAATGCAGTCAAGAATCTTAAAAAGGCTAATGTACCTGGGACATAACTTTCCATTATTCCTAAATCTCATGAACCTCTTCTATAGATATATGTGAAGGAATAATTTATCTTCAACATAAAAATATAGGTCTCATCCATACCTGTTGGCAAAATTCTTATTTTGACTTTGAGAATCCTTGATTTGCCGGTGAATGATATTAACATTTTATACCATTTCCCCAACCATTTAAGGACTTAGAAGCTTTCATTTTATAACTTCATCCTAGTAAATAGTCGTTATGCATCTCTTACCATAAGGGGATTCATAGGGATCCACTTGGATTATTGAGTAGAAACAATAATTATATGAGAAATCCACTAGTGTAATATGTTGATCATATCTTCATTTTAAGCCCATTAAGCATTCTCTCACCTTTCCTTCCAGTGTTTGGATATTCCAGTCATATTTACAATAATTTTTGGGAATGATAAGAAGTAATGGAGTTCAATATAATGTTTATATAATTTTGGATACTTTTCAATAATCTTGGGGTAAATCTTAGATATTTGTTAGATACAATTGATAGTGATGTTATATGTAGCCTTACCACTTCTCCAATGTATATCCTTGAAAGTTGATCTAGTGAGAATTCCTATCAAATTTAAATCAAATGTGAAGTCTTTGTAAGACAATTCACCATAACACATATAGAATTTTTTCCTATGAACATCATTAGAAAACCATTGAAAAAGTAAATGGTGTTGTTTTCCCATTCCCATGTAGGTATGGGTTACGGTTACATCATCTCTTTGGAATTTTATCTTTTAGTCTTCACCTTCTAATATTCTAGGAACTTTGATGTATGTTTTACAATCTACCTCTTCATATTTTCCCACCATAGTGATATTGAAGATATTGATACTTTTTTATGCTCTCTATGTGGATGTAAAAGGTTGTTCTATGTGAATCATTCAAAAAAAATTTCTTTATCTTATGATTTGATGGTACACATATTCATGAAACAAATCTTACAACTCCTTCTTTATAAATTTTGAACTCTAAGGATTTCTGTTTTCTTATAGAGTCCACCTTCGTCAATATTTCCACATATTCTATTTTAGAATCATTTATCTTCTCTATAAGGTATTGTTGAGAAATAATTTGAAAAAGTAATGTTGATTTTCCTTCCCTTATGATTACCATGTCCATCCATTGTAAGTAAAAGAAAATTGAGTCCATATCAATTCTCATCATTGATAAGGCCGCATGATCAATTCTACTTAAATCATCTCCCACGTTATTTTCTTTCTCATAATGCTAGTAGATTAAATAGTCATAATCATTTATCAACTTTTAATATCTTCTATAGAACATATTAATCTCCTTAAATGTGAATTTATATTTAAATCTATTTTGATCTGTATATATCTCACACTTCTCCCAATAGAGATAACACTACTAGGTTTTGAATTAAAATATCATAGTAGACAACTCTAGATTATGTGTGGTATAGTTATGTGCATGAAATTTCAACTGTCTTGAGGTATAAGATACAACTTTATCATTATTCATCAATAAAAATATTAATACCTTATTTGAATAATATTTGTAATCCAAGAAAAGTTCACCACTTTCGGGAAGCATGAGTAATGGTGCTATGATAAGCCAATTTTTCAATTTCAGGAAGCTCTATTAGCATTCATCAGTCCTAAAAAAATTACATGCTTTTGAGTTATCTTAGTTGTATGGTTTGAAAATCATGAGTATTTTCTTATAAATCATTGGAAAAAACCATCTATTATAAGGAAACTACATATCTCTATTATAAATGTTGTTTTGGGATTCACATCTATTTCATTTATCTTAGAAGGGTATATAGATATCTATTTTTTGGTGATAACAATACCAAAAATGAGAGTTCCTCCATCTAGAACTCACATTTTATATATTGTTTATATAGACTATCCTTTCAAAAATTCCATATAATAGTATTAAAATGCTCCTCATTCTCCTCCTTGATAATGAAGTATATTGTAATATCACTTATAAATACCACCACAAATTTTTCTAGGTAACATTTAAAGACTCTCTCCATTAAATACATAAATATTTCTAGAGAATAAGTTATTCCAAAGTGCATAATTGTGAACTCATAGTGTCTATAACATGCCATAAAGGTGTCATTTGGAATATATTCTTTATTTACCTTTAATTTGTGATATCCTGATCTAATTTCCACCTTATTGAAATACTGGGGGACATGTAATTGATTGAACAAGGCATCATTTTGAGGTAGGGGATTCTTTTTCTTTTTATTATTTTCTTGAGTACGTGATAATAAATGTAGAGTCACATTGAACCATCCTTTTTCTTCATAATGAAGATGGACACCCCCCATGATGAAGAAATTAGGTATATAAAAACCTTATCCATATTCTCTAGTAACCAATTCTTCAGTTCTTTTAACTTAATAGTGGATATTATATAAGGAGACTTGGATGTTGGCATAGATTTAGGTATAGGTTCAATTGAGAACTCAACTTCTCAAATAAGAGTAATAATAAGAAATTATTCTGGGAATACATCAGAATAATCCCTCTTAATAGGAATGTGATTGAGGAATATTCTCTCTTTTCTCTCAAATATTTGGGAAAGATATTCTCTATCATAAAGAAATAATATCTACAATTGAGATAAAGATTCAAAAAAATATTCAACCTCTTCCTTACACTTGTATATAATCATAGGATGACTCAAGATGCGAAGAGTGGTCTCCCTCTCTTAAAATTTGATGTTTACATTATATAACGATAACCAATACATGCTTAATATATCATTAAACTCAAATAAAGTAAGTAGTAAATGGTATTTTTGGAGGTTTAGTCCACAAACATTAACTAGGGAGGAGGTATATACCTGAGATGCAACAATTTCCCCATTTTCTATTCTCACAAATAACTCAACCCCTATGTTTTGACGTGGTGTTTGAATAGTTATAAAAAAATGAAATATATGAAATAATATGTAGAACCAAAATCAAAAAGTATATTCAATATTATTGAATGAATAGTCATTTTACCTATAACCACATCATTTTTGGGATCCACCTCAGTAGTAGTGATAGAATATTCCCTTTATCTCTAGACATTTTAGGTTGTGGTAATTGATTGTCTCTAAAAAACCCTTGTATTATGGCATTTTCTCATATAATTCCCATGTTACATATAAGTGAAACACTATACCATAGGCTGAGTGTGGATATAAACTTTTTTTCTTTCATCACATTAGTGGATTTATTTATCTCCCTTTGAAATTTATTAACTTGATGCCCCCTTTTTCCACATTTGAATAATTTTCCAATTCCCGTGATAAAGTTTCTCATATGATTCTTCTTAAATATTTGACACAAGGGATTTTGTGTTTTCTTTTCTAAATATGATTTATCCATTGATCCTCCCAAACTAAACTCTATATTATTCTTTTTATCTCCATTCACCTAAGACCAATGAGAGTCAATGATCTCCATCTCTACCTTATGTGTGGGAAACAAATATCTTCATAGGTGTCAAATTATCAAATCCTTAAAAAATTTCATAGACTCAGCTTTAGGCCACTAAAGAAATGTTCTGCCTTACTTTTAGGGTTGAAGGAAAAGTTAGAGGCATACCATGAAAGCCTCATCAAGTTTAAATTGTACACCCCAATAAACTCATATTCCTTTTGCTTTGTTCTGATGAACTCCCTCCCCTTTTTATAATGGAGAGTTTAGAAAAATTATTTATTGAAAAATATTTTCTTGAATCCTTTCAATTTTATAGAATCAATATCCTCTTTAGACTTCATGTTCTTGATCAATGTCTATCATTGATCGACTCCCCATTTAATAAGATAGAAAAAAATATAAATTTATCTTGTTTTTAGAATTATAGGATAGATAATATATTTTCAATGAAGTTAATACATTATTTCACATTGATGGGATCAAAATATCTATTAAAGGTAGGTGGCCTTTTTCACATTAAGGACCTGGCTACAACTTACTTCATTATTAGGATAAGGATGAAGTTACACATGATTCATATTATTATTCATATAATAAGTTATCTGAGTTAGTACAAATAGGATGTTCCCAAATCCCACTCACATAAAGGTTAGGTATATCATTATAAAATTGCCACATGTCCTATCATGTTGGTATTTAGAAAGGTTCCTCCTATATTCCTCCATTAACTAAAATGGGATAAAAATACTTTAATAATAAGAAATTTAAAATGAAACTATAAACTTAGAAGGAATGAATTATAAATGTCACATAGAACCTAACATATTTGTATCTTGGTTTCAATCTAGGCTATCCATGATAATTTCCCTATTAAGGTTTCTAACCTCACAATCTATTAATGTGCTTTATAATGGTTCATAAAGAGTCAGTGAATTTTTCATATCGTATCACTTGAGAGTGTTAAACTAGCTGTTCACCATGTTCCATTTTTCATGCATTGGGTGATGATTGATTTAATACCTAATTCAACCTTTTGGGGGTTGTTACCCATATGTACAATTGTGTCATATCTATATCCAAAAAGGGATGTAATTTCTTAAAAACCACTCACTCTATACTTCACAAAAAATTTAGTATATTTTCCTATATTAATACTTATACATAGGGTTATCACTATGTATTCTATTTCTAATCCCAAAAAATTAGTATACATTTCTCTGATACCAACTATAGAAAACCAAGACTTTTACATATATTATTACTTGATTTTTAACATTAATATTCAATAAATAAAACCAAAATATTTTGAGGTCTATTTTATTTAGAAGACTTGGTTCATAATATATAAAAAGGAAACTAAAATATTACATCTTTAGTTTTTCTTCCTTATCGATATATTAAATCCATTTAAGATCCTAAAACTCTATAGGATAACCTAGGGTATACATAAACAAAAGGGGTGATCTATAAAACAATTTAATGGAATAAACATAGTAATGATGCATAATGTGTGAGTCTAATTGAATAAAATTATATCATAAAAGAGAAATCTAATTAATATTCACATAGGATAATAAAATAAATAACATGGTCACATAGAATCATGGAAACATAGGAATGTGAAAGAAACATAAAACATGATATAAACATAAGTCAAGGATAACCTCCAAGACAAAATCAAATGGTAGATAGAGACCCGTAATGAATTATGTTTACCTAATAATCCAAAACATAACATCTCAAGTGAAAAATATATTTTATAATTCATTAAAACACTATCTAGGTGCACCTATCATAACATGTGTATGTTAATGTGTTCCACAAAATGGAATCAATCACAAGGCATAAACATAAGAAAGTTGAGAAATGAACTTAAGGTATGTATTAAACAATCAAAAGAAGGGAGGATAAGCTAAGTATATATGTAAGAGACATATATACATAATTTATAATAATTTCATAACATCAATGAGAGTGATAAAGTGAATTAGATATATAAAGTCCATAAACTAAGTAAAAGGGTGGTTTTAAGAAACTCGTTACCTTATATTCCAGAATCATTATACACTTGAACTTAATGTCCTAATTAATCAAATTAAAATAATTAATTACTTAATTAATAACATTTTCAAACTATATTTTATTTAATATAATTTTATTATGTTCATTTATAACTATTTCAATGAGATATATTGCTTAATTTTTTTTTTGTTTTGAGGGCATTCATTTCATGGTTCCAAGCTCAGCTCACTTATGGATAATTGTAGAAGTTATTTTAAAATGGTACCACAACAATATAAGTGAAATGAAATGGTATTAATGAAATTAAAAATATTTAAATGGTTCTATGTTTCCATATGTATTGTGACATATTGATGATTTATTTAGTAAAATGTTAATGTTTTAGGGTTAGTTTATTTTGGGGGGTTTTATTGAAAATCATGAACTAGTATTATTTTATTTAATATTATAACCATATAATTATTCAAAAACATGAAAAATAGAATATAAATATTTAGTTCATTTTAAAAAATTATATTTTAATTTCAACCTTCCATTAATCCATTAATAATAAATGAAAATAATCATCCATGAAGGCAGTGAACCAGCAATAAATGGGAAATATTTCATTTTTAGAATAAGAGGAGAAGAGAATATGATGGATGATATATATTACTTTAACAAAATATAATTATAGGATATATATGATGCCAGATTTATTATTCCATTCCTAATGGATTTATTTTTGAGGATGAATAGGAAGAGAAAAATAAAAGACTCGGTTAAGTGTATTACCTTCTCCTTTGGATGTCTCTTCTTGAGATTCCACTTAAGGAAACATAGATTAGTATTTTTATCAGAAGAGAAGAATTAAAATGTAGGGGAGAGTATTTAGAAGATATTTGGTTATATTTTTGTCAATATTCAAGGATTATAAGGTATGAGGTGAAGGGGTTGTGTGGGGTGGTATTTATATGGTGAAGAGAGGGATATTTTTGAATATTATATTAATTAGATTATTATTTTTCTCAAGACTATTAATAATGTTGATTATTTTTACTAAATAAAGTAAATTGTACCTATGATTTTGAACTAATTGGTGATTACATTTTCAATGATTCAAAAATTCATATATTTATTTAATAATGTCAAATACTGTATTTTAATGTATTTCACTATTCACTAAAATTCAACTATTTTAGAAAAATACAAAAAATTAAGTTAACCATTTTTTTTATTTTTATATTCCAAAATTAAAGTCAATTTTATGGAAATATTTTTCTAAATATATGGAATTTAATTTTTAATTAAAATCATAATTTATTTAAAAATATGTCAATCTTAATATTATGATCAATTTTTTGACCCTTTGAAAAATTACTTATGGTATCATTATATTATATTATCATTTAAAAAAATATTAATATCTAGATTAATTATTTTAATATAATATTTATTTTAAATATTTATAATATTTATAAAAATGAAAATAAAACACATATGTTTTACAAAAAATTATAAATTATTTAATCATTTTTAAAACATTTATTTACTTATATCATGAAATAAATATGCCATATTTTCATTTTATTAGATAATTAAATATTTATTTATGCTTCCATAGGTGAGGATAATATTCTAATGGCTAGATTACTATTCATAATGTCTAGATTACTATTCAAACGAATAGGTTACTATTCTAATGGTAAGATTCATATTAAAATGGTCATATTTGTAACAGTTATATGTGATCCATACTTCCTATAAATACCTCATATTTCATTCATTATTAATTTACTTCTATTTCCTCTTAATGTTATATATTATTATTTTCAAGATGCATATTTCATTTCTAATATTTTTGAAAAACTACCCCTTCTTAATGTTTTAGGGTATGACGCCTCACTCTTATGGATGCTCTGGAGCTCTCAGCTAGTCTCCTAGGGTTTGGGCTTTCCCCGGTAGTGATGGTTCCACCATGCCGCTCCTCTCAGGTTCTTCTTCTCTCTCATTCGCAATGGGCTGCGCTCCTTCTCAGATTTTCATTCTCTATCTCTTGACTCTCCATACTCTGTGAGGGTGCTTTTCTTTTCTTCTCATCCGTCTCTTTGTGCTCTACTCTCGCATTCCCTAGATCCTCTCTAGGTCGGATTCGGAGCACGGGAGTTGCTGAGGGTTTGGGTAGTGGTTTGGTGGATGACTGATTTCCAGGCGTTACCAGAGATGGTTCTTCTTCCTAGGGTTTCAATCCCATTCTCCTTTTCGGGGTTTGTCCCGCTTTCAATTTTTATTGTTCAGGTTTTTCACTGGTTTCAGATCTCCTTCTAAGTTCAGTTTAGGGTTTCAATCCCATTTTCCTCTTCCTAGTTCCATAAAGTCTACGAGGCGTGATTCTGTTTCTGTTGGGGGTACTGATGGAGTTGTAGTTTCTATTTTGTGGGTAATGGTTTGTCAATGATTTTATGGGTATTCAGGTGGGTTTTTCTCAGTTGTGGATTGCTATGGATGTTCTGGCATCTCGTACTCCTCTCTTGCCTCCAGATCCACTGCTCCCTCCCATGTCGGTCTGGTGTGGTGTTTCCTTAGAGGCCCTGGTTTGTGTTGTGCATTGTGGTGGGGGGTTCTAGGTAGCCTGGCTAGAGTTCATGCAATGGAGGGGACTCAGTTTGGTTGGCCTATGTTTGAGCGGCGACAACGCTTATTGTAGTGGATCAGTGTTTTTGACTGTCATGATGAGGGAGGTCTTGTAAAACAACGGCGACGGTGTTTTGTGCCAGGTGGTGGACATCAGAGAACAGGCTGATGGTAAAGAGTTGATGAGTTCAAAAATGGTGTTATTTATGATTGCGTGATGTTTTGTTATTCGAGTATAGCGGAGACGATGGTGCTTTTTTAATCAGTGATGGCGAACACCGGGGGAGATTGATGACAATCTGGTTTGATGAGGACTGGGCGGATGATGCATCTGGTGTGTGACTAAAGGCAGGGTGGTAGAATTGAGATGATGCGTGTATCTAGACAACTGGATGTTAATGCCTTGGTTTTTGAATTTGGAATTTAGTGGTTTTTGGATGGCTATAATGGTAGTAAGTGTTTTGAATTTTGTTTGCATTTTGAATTTTGTTTGCAGTGTGTTGATGGTCATGTGGGGTATATAAGGATGGTTTGTGGATGTTTTGTTTGGTTCCCACTTCTCCAAAAAGTGGCTTTTTAAAAATTAAAAAATTGGATTGTGGACTCATTTCTAATATTTTTCTTCATTTCTACAATGTTGTCCGTGAGTGTGATTATTCTAGGGGATTAATCATATATCAATTTTCCTAATATTATTATCTTATTTTCTATTTTTTCCATTGTAATAATTTTAATCCTTAAAGAAATTTTTATTCTCTAAATGTAATGTTGAGATTAATATAATAAAATTTTGTTTATTTCATCATGTGGTCCACATTCTCTACACTATATAACTAAATATGAATAAATTATAAAAAGATAAATTCCATTGTTAAAATTCAATGTCCTTAAAAAGTTAATGACATCCTTTACAATACATTAAATCATACTCATATGTGATTTTTTTCAAAATAATAATATTATTAGGATTCCTTATAAGAAAAAAATATAGTAAGTCAACACAATTTATATAATTGGTGAACATTGATGTTTATCATTTGAAATCATTAGGTTCCATTGATATAATCAAATATTATGTTCTATTAATTTAAAAGTATAGTAAGTTGGTATGGTTGATGGTGATCAACTACAATCCTTTTTGTTTAATTTCATTAAATTTTATTAGATATTAGAAGAAAATATTTTCAAACCTAAAATCAAAAAACTTCAGAACAATGATGGAATATATTTTATCAATATCCAAGTAGGGGATTATCTTAAAAAGTAACCAATAAAGTATCAAGTATTTATGGTGAGGACTCCTCGATAGAATGGTGTGTTTTTAGGATGAATTAGATAATCAATAATCTCTATTGAACAATTATCATTGAGAAATGTGTGGCATATGTGTTTTTGAAGAAACGTGTCTTGATATCAATCTATATCAACAAAAGATCCTTGGTAAGTTCCTATTATATTGTGTTCATTTTTTTATCAATGATTATCTCAATATATTTCATGAAGAATATGGGTGATAGATTATGTATTCACCCAACCAAAGGACCAGATGAGGCTTCTCATGTCTATAGGTAATGTAGATTGGATTTGGATTCCATTGATCATACAACATAAGAAAGGTTACTATATTTAAAATGATTTTTTGTACAGAAATATATTTTGTGGTAATATCCTTATAATACATAATTGATGGAGTTGGTACCCAATTCCATGATTGTTATATAAGTTTATAGTGCTTTCAATAATAGTTTGGAGAAATTAAAGAGTTATTTAGGTGAACATCTTACATAAATTTTATTAATAGAGTGACAATATAGATTAAATGGAGCTACTGAAGGATAAAGCTATTGATAACACATAATTTTGTCCTTTTTCTGGTATTATAATGAAATTAATGTGTTACAAGACTTGGATAATGGTTTGAAGAGACTGGAATGATGTTGTAATTGTTGAAGTAGTATTTCTTATGGAAATACTCAAACATAAGTATTTTATTTGCTATAAGAACATGGTAAAGAGGATGAAGATTTTAAGATGTCTTTACAATTTCCTATAAAAAATATGTATGTTTTTAAGGTGATTTTAAATTGATAGATATTATATTTAATTAATTTTAATAAATTTTGAGCATAATTATAAAAGTATGGAAGAGCTATAAAAAAGTGTGAAAATGGATAAGTTATTTCTTCGTAGGGTTAAGTACAAAATTTCATAAGGTATATATAATTATTCAAAAGGTTGACACAACCATGTTCATAAGGTATAAATGAATTTTCATAATGTTGAGATAGGTGTCAAAAAATGTTTTAAAAATAGATTGTATGATTCATACAAATAATGCAAGGTTGAGATAACCAACGATGAAAGGTTTATAAAAGTGTTATATGTCTTCATAATTTAATATTATATGGTACATATATAAACTTCACAAGTTAGTAGAATTAATTCATAAGGTACATATGACCTATATATGGTACATTTGTAAATTCACAAGGTTTAACACTTAACTAAATTTTTATAATTCTACAGACTAAGATATTTATTTTCTAAAAATTATTTATATAGAATGTTAATAATTTTAGATGATACCAAATTCATTCATCAATGATAAAATCCTAACAAAAAATAGAAGGGTATGTGATTATAACTTTTAATTATTTTGGCACTTATTATCAAGAAATGGAGAAGATGATCAAATAAAGAGGAAGTTTACAAAAAAATTCATGTTAGAAAAATTAGATTTTTTTTAGAATAGTAATTGTTTAGAATAATTAATATTGGGATGATGCAATGATTTTTCATCATTGGTTATAAAAATCACAAGATATTTTTGTTTTTATTAAATTATTTGAGTACTTTCTTTAAGCTGAGTTTCTAATTGAGGGCTATATATTCACCAAGAATTTGTAAATATTTAATTTTGGAGATCCAAAAGTACATGATTATTTTCTAAAATTAATTTATACATATATTGATAATATTTTAATATATATTATTTGAAATTATTTTTAGAAAAAATATTAGAAGACAACTAAGCCTGATAGAGGTATGTCGAAGAGTTTTGTTTTTCCACGGAAAATGGAAATGAGAAAATGTAATACAAGGTCATTTCTAGAAATGTACATGAGAGAGTCGAGTGAGGGAAAAATAATAACAATAAAACATAGTGACACACCCATGTTGGAATGTATGAAAATAGAAATGATATAATGGGATACACCCATGCAAAAGATATTGAGAAAATAACAACATAGCATTAAGACTCAGCGGATATTTTCTATATTTTTAATATATAAAATATTTTCCCAATGACCAATATATAAAATATAAAATGAATTATAAAGTGTGTGTGATTGATACTAGAGAAATAAGAGCTAAATTTGAGTATAAAGAAGTAATAAATCTTTATGAATAATAATAAGATAATTATTTTGATCCTGTGTGGTTAAATATTGATTAGATAGGTATCTAAGAAACATGAAGAAGAATACCTTGTGATTGTCACCCTAATATGAATTCCTTAATTAATTTTTGATTTATAGGTAATTATTTCATCCTCAAAGTTTCAAGGTTGTTAATTTTTAGTTATAGAAATTTTAATAAATTTTAGTTTGATTTATGGCTAGCACATGATTAGTTCTAACCATGTTGCAACTGTAGAAGGCATGTGTGTAACAGAAAAGAGTCATTTCACATAGTTGGAACACAGTTTACTGAACCTTGTGATCCAATTGTGCAGGTTCTTTATGTGCCCAGTAAAGGATAGATGCTTGGATTATGGTTTGGGTAAACCATTTGGAAACCATTCGACAGACCTTGGTCTTAAACATTTTGAAATTAAAAAATTAACCTTCTCTATTAATTTACCCTTACGTAACCCCTCCCCCTCACTTCTCCTCTAAGAATTCACATCTAGGAGCCCCCTCTCATATGAAACCTTCTCTACCCCTTCTCTCATTCTTGGTTCCTTATGTAATTTTGAGTGGATCTCTATCCAGGTAAACCTATTCCATATCCTATTTCTCTTGATTATTCATCTTCTTGGTTTTTCTTCCCCCTCCCTCATTGTGCATAGTTTAGTCTTAGCCTAATTAGGGTTCATCTTTTTTATTTCTTGTAATTTTTTCTTCTATTTTATTCAAGATACCCCTAAAGTATTTTTTTTCCTTCACTTTTAAGGGTTTTCATAAAATATTCTTAGTTCTAGATGTGAATTTTCATGCTTTCAATTTTCCTTAATATTCCAAATTTGATTGATCATTTAAAATTGATTTCCTTCAAATTTTTGTTTTTCATTTACGATTTATTTTATTTTTTAATATATATTTCTCAATGTTTTAAGTGATTTTAATTGAATTCTGAAGGGATTTTTAGGAAATTTACCCTATTCTATGTTTTCACTCAATAAGTAAATTATGATTTTTTATGATAAAATATTTATGATGGTTATGATATTTATATGGGAATGATTCTGAAATTTTATTGATTATTATGTCTGTTATATAAGATAAATGTTTTGAATTCCTCTTCTTTTGGAATTTTATTATGTTTATTAGTTTTATAAGTTTGATTCAACATGGGTTGATGTTGGGTAATGTTATATATTATGTTTAATTTTTATAAAAATATGTTTTTGTCAGGGATCAAAATTTTCATTATTACTTCAGGCTATCAAATTTCAAGAATTATTTTATCACAACCTATACTAACTATTAATTTTTTTTGAATAGTTTTGAGTATGGTGTCAATCCCATGAGAAAGAAGGAAGCATAATGATTATCATATAACTAAATGTTTTCTATTTTTAATCTTGTTATGCAATTAAGAATCGAAACTATACTACATTAACTTAATTAAACATAAAATAAACTTAAAATAAAAGTAATTTACTCTTAAATTAAACTTAATCTATGTTATAGAGGATGTAAAAAGTAAATTTAATGTTATGATAAAGTTTTTATTAATTTAAAATCATTATTCTTCAATTTCTAATTAAATCAAATTAAATGTCATGGGACTCCATGAATTGAGTAATCCTACTTATTAGAATATAAAAGATTAAATAGGATATCCAATACCACTCTAAAGTTGATCTGGATAAGTTATGTTTAGTATGTTCCCTCTTTAAGAGGATGGTGAAATTAATTCACCTTTTACTTTCCACTTCCCTAAACTACATAGGGTTTCATCCCCTAATCATCATTTATCTTTTTAATAAATTAGGGGATAAAGTAAAAATCAGTTATAATGAAATAAAATTTTATTTTGGAGAATCCATAAATGTAAAAGAATAAATATCATTTCTTACACATATCTATCAATATGAACCACAATCTTATAGGAACTTATCTTCTCATGGTCAGTGGTTCATCCACTATGAAAGAACTATAAATCATAGACGAAAAAATAGAAAATGAAACTAAAAAAACATATTGTGTGGTGGAAATAGAATTACTATAATTATTATTATCAATAAAATTATGCATCCAATAATTACCTATTAAAATAGAAAATGTATATAAAAACTATCTATGAAGAATCTCTTGGTGTCAGTCCACTCTTTTTTATCCTCCTAAAAAGTGTTGATCCCCTTCTTGGAATTTGTTTTTGTATTTATTATTCTATAAGTGAAAATTTTTCTATGAACATTATATTCAACAACAATATTAAGAATCCCTTTTAAAAAAATACATGAAAATAGTAGGTTAAAAAAATACATGCTTGGATCCTTCTGCGGTGTGGTAAAGTACAATACATCATAGCCTTTGGTGAATGTATATTTGAAAGTTACTCATTTAAATAACCCTAAAAAATGTAGAAACAAACTATTCTCCCCACAGATATTAGGCTCAGTTGAATATGTATTTTCTTCCTTGAACAGTGGCTATGAATTTTCCAACTACCTACAATGCAACTTCTTATAGAAACTATAGTCCAAAAATCTAATCAACTACCATCTATGAACTCTACATGGAAAAAGTGAACTCCTATAATGTAATATAAATTCCCATGAAAAATAATCATATCTTTATAATTCTAATTTTAATTAGACATTGTACCTATAAACAATACCATTTTTTTCATTATCCAACCTATAAGGGCTATGTTATAATGGAAGGACCATTGTGTGGCCTCTTTCTCCTTATTTCGAGCACTATGATTGACTGTGTTTCATATCCATGGTTGTGGGGTAACATCATTCAAAATTAAATTGGATCAAACTTTCTATTACTTATTTATGGTGGATCCATGGAATATTAAATTATGGTGATGGTTTAGTGGAAACCATGGAAGGTTTCATTGGTTACAATAGTGTTCGGATGATTTCAAGAAGGTTAGCAAGGGCGGTGAGAAAAGTCTGAGCAAAGGGTGATAGGTTCTGCAGTCAAATGGCAATGTTTTTGTTAATGATAAATAGTACTTACAATTCCAACAACCCATCTTGGGTAACTTAGAAACTTTTGAATAATTAAAAATTAAATACATCCCATTCATTTGGTAGTGAAGTCAGATAGGTGTTGGAGGATTCCTACCACCACTAGTGCCTCCCCACATTTGTGAGATGCTCCTACCATTACTACACATATTACTCATGTGTGGAGATTCTTATTATCCTATGTTATGATACACTCTTTCCAATATTTCAACCTTTGTAGGGTCTTAAAGCACCAGAATGAACTTCCCACGGGTCTTGGATGACCTCAATTTTTTCTAGTTATATGGACTGGCCCTTGGTTGAGAGTTGGCTAGGTGTTGTCTATATTTTTTTCTCTAAACTCATCTTTAGACATAGATAAAAGCAAAATTCACCCAAAATTAAACAAATTGAACAAACCAGTCCAAATTTCACCTAAAAAACACTAAATCGTCATCAAACTCGATTTAATTAATTTGAATGCCCTGAAATATTAAAATAATTAAAATTATAAAAAATAGAAATTAAATAAATAATATTAATGGGGAAATTATATGTATAAATTAGAGTAATTGAAAACCCCCAAAATTAAAAGCTTTTTCTTCCTTAATCAAAAATAAACATCAAACACAATATTTACAAAATCCAACATAAGAAATTTTAAAACATTCATTTTCATAAAATCAATATTATAAATGAATATTTTTTAAAGCAAAAATCTCAACTAAAATCAAATTCCAAAATCATTCTTCCTTTAAATTTTCAAATGAAATATATTTATTTATTTTTCACTCACATCATTTAAACTTTTACAAAAAAAATATATTCCAATGGTTATTTTCCTCATCAGAATTAATTTTTCTTATCACTCAAGAAAATTGAAATGGAGTTATACTCAATATCATAATTTTTTTTCAGTATCCATAAGCTTTCAAGTTATCTCAATATCCAATTTGAAATTAAACTACAAAATTCAAGAGGGGTTTTAATTTAGGTTCAAATGAGCTATGATATTAAAGGTGGGTTGGTAATGATGTAAAAATTAGAATTAAAAGGCTAGAAAATAAGGAATAAATTTTAAAATTATAATTCATGATAGTCAAGTGAAACTCAAAAAAATGACTTTCTCCTTCAAATCATTCAAAAAAAATCCCAATTCCCTTCTCCCTCAACATAGGTCCACTTTTTAACATGAAAAAATTGTGATAAATATCATCCTCATCATAATTTTATTTTTTATCTATTTTTATTTTTTATTTGGTTTTTTAATAAAATATTTATAAAGAAAATGTATCATTCCCTTGGAAGTGAAACCAACCAGTACCACGATCCCCACCATCAGTCTCCTACCAACATTAATTGGAATATTTAGTACAAAGGGGAGGGGGGTGTTTTTCTAGCTACATGTCAATCTTATGTATTAGACATGCTCACTTGGTATCCTTTTTTCTTTTCATTGTATCTTTCTTTTCGTAGAGGATGAAATAAAAGAATAAAAAAAAAGGAACCTTTTCCCATTATACTTAGAGAAGAAACCCGACTTCTCATTTCATCATAACAATATACAAGAAAATTACTAACTACACCTTTATTCTCAAATAAATGATCATGAATTTGTACTCAAATAAGTTTGGTAGGAATGATAAAATGGAATTTATTGTGTCTTTGCATCAATAAATTTCATGATTTCTATAGGTTTCATTAAGAAAAAATATAAGGTAGGTCTTATGAAAAAATGGTCTCAAAATAATATCAATTAATTCCACAATAATGTTTAATCAGTTTTAAATCAATATGTTTTTATAAGAAAAACAAGAAAGTTATGATAGTAGAATATATCATGAGTTTTATAAAGAAAAGTATTGTGATAAAAAAAGATAATAAATGATTACAGAAATGAAATTTTCCCTATTAAGTAGTTTCTCTTCCTTGATTCCTTAAATAAGTCAATTTTGTATTGTAATCTTATCATTTTTTATTCCTCCTATATGTTTCCTAGATATTCCATTAAACTTTATGTAATTTTATCTTGGGACCTGTAAAAATAAATTACGAAAGTAAAATTGTAAATATCCATTCCAATTAAGTTATAAAATAATCAAGAGTAAATATTAACCACCAAAATAATTCCTAAAAATAAAATTGAAATGAAAATTGAAATTCAAATAAAATTTAAAATTTAGTCTTAGGAAGTAGTAAAAACATGTGTTTTCTCCCATTAACCCTTTATTTTAGGTCTTTAAGATAGACCTTTTACTATGGGTGTCACATAATTATAGTGTTAAATATTGTTTCCCAATCTAGATTGAGAAATGACTTGAGATTCTAATGATCCAGGTTTATTGTATTATTTCTCCTCTATGCCATCTTCTTGACCCCAATTTATGATGAACTCCATATATTAGATAGATTTAATATACAAACAAATAAATTGATGTATGACCATATTTTATATATTTTTTCATCTAATACTTCATCCTTCTTATTTTATAGAAAATTGACAACTGAATTTTGAATTTTAGTTACATACTTATCTTTTACATGAACTAGAGGTACTTATTTTTCCATGAAATAAGCTTGTGTATATAAGTCCCCCCCTTCTAGAATCTCTTCTTTTTCAAGTTCACTAAAATAACCCCTTCAAAAAATCTTCATGCACCTATTTATGTATCTTAATGTTTCATTTATTGTCTATTGTGTATTTTTATTCTTCCTCTAGAGTGTAATAAATATACTTATAAATTTTTTGTGCCCTTTATACTATCTTAATCTGCTACTTTATTTTTATCATATGGATACACCTATTTAATTTTAACACACTCTGATAGTCTTAATAAAATTAAAAAACTTGATTTTCCTTATCCTTGAAGGTTGGGACCAAATTGGGAATTATATTATCTATGTTATCATTTTTAAGCATTGGAGGTTCTTATTTCATAATAATTTCACTAATCTTATCATTTTCATTTCCTTTCATCACTCCATCCTAAATTTCATCTTGATGTTTTGTGTTGTAGCTAATAATTAAAAACTTTTTTTCCTCCTCTAAACATGTTGTGAATTTATATTTTTTCCCTGGTAATAGTGGGTGTACAATATTAGTCCTCATTAATAGGTATTGCTGGTTTTTTAACCAAAATGTGAAGTGATTACCATGTAAACATACTCTATTTCATTAATTTTTTGTACCTTGTTCACATTTGTGATTAATTTGAGAATTTTCACAACCACTACACCTTGATGAATCTCTTAAAATATTTTTTTACACCATGATTTCCTCTCTATTTCATATACCATTTCTATTATGATATTTATCATGGTCTTTCCCATTATTTCGTATAGGTGAGGGAAGGAGTCCCATTTTGCTTAATTTTCTATAATAATAGTGATGTCCAATAATATCTAATCATTATCCTTCTCATCTTACACCCTAACCATACACACTATCTAGTGTATCACTTCATGTTTGATGTGGTTTTGTTTAATGTTTTGGGTGTGGTCTTCCTATCCCTTGAAAATTTCAACATTCCCCAATAATTTTCCATTTTAAATTTTTATGTTATGCTCATCCCATGACATATCCTATCTCATAGACACCATTTAATTAGTGAGGTCCATCATGGCCTTTTATTATTCCTCTTTCATAAACAGAACTTCTAATTTTTCTTCTTTGTCAAATCACTATTTGAAATATAATTCTATTATTGGAGGTTATTATTCTTTGTTTACTGGTTGATATTAAAAAACAATATTTTTAATGATAATTTTCTCCTCCATTCCATCATCCACTAAAATCACCTTTTCCTTATCCATTTTTCATTATAATTGGAAACTTTGTGCCTTAAATCATGAAATTAAAATATTTTTACAAAACATAACTCAATATTCTTCCATGATGTTGTCTTTAAATGAATCATCTCCTCGTGATCTTTTAATTTCATGTTATACTCCTTGATTTCACTTCAATGATTATAGTGTACTTGAAGAGTGTGTTTAACCTCTATTTATGTGAACTTTAATATTTTATCCATTGATGTATATAATATATATCACTCCTATAATCTCCATGGATTTTCTAAAACTTGGGAGCTCCCTCACATAGTGAGTAGTAGTTAGTGGTAGTTCAATACTTGTGTTGGAAATCTTCATACCCGACCATGTATGAATCATTCCATATCATTTCTTATTGTGACAACCAAGTCAAATTTGGTATCTCCCAGGAGTTTTCACCCTATTTATATCCAAGATACTTTAATAATAGTGAGTAATTATATCCTTGATTCATGTAGTGCATCATACAAACTAAGCACACAGTATAAACAAATAATAGAAAACCAAAAAAAATGTTAAAATAAAACAAAAAAAAATGTTAAAATAATACAAAAAAACATAAATGAGGTAATAATATACTTAACATAATCAACGGGTTCTTAAAACATCACTGGTTTCTATAGTTAAACCCGATAATGATTCCAAAAAACAAGATGGATCATAGTAGTGTCATTATTTTATCAGGATACCAATGCTTAGAAATTATTTTAACCATACCTATACTAAACACTAATGCGTATAATAGTGAAAAGTATTTGGTTGATCACAAGAGGAAGTAGGAATCCCTTTGATGATCTTAGAAATAATTATAATGTCTTATTATTCTTTTCATGAAATTAATAATTGTAACTATACTACATTAACATCTTTAAACATAAATTGAACATAAACTTAAAGTAAGTTAATCGTAAACTAGACTTAAGCTATGTTAGTGAGAATGAAAAGAGGTGAACCAATTTTAAGGGATTTGTTTTCTTAATTTAAAATCATTCAACATAACTTTATAATTAAATTAAATCAAATGCCATGGGACTTATTGAATTGACTAATTCTGCATCATAATAAAGGCTAGACTAACTAGGATAGTGAACTCCTCTCTTAAGGTAATCTATCTAACCTAATTACAATTGGTATGATCTATAATTTATATATGAAATTAGGTTGTCTCTTTCTTTCCACTAACCTTAATTGAATTGGGTGTCATCACCTAATTATAATTGATATTTCTAGGTAATTAGGGGAAAAGTAAAAAATAAATCACAATAAATGATAATTTCAGCATGAAGATTTGATAAATGTTAGAGAATAATAATCATTCCATACATATCCCTATAAATCTTAACTAACATATTAAATGAAGTTATTCATTTTTGGTCGATGGTTTACAGGTTATGAATGATATAGAAATCATAGAATAATTAATATAAAATGAAACCAAAGAAATGTGTTCTAAAATGAAAAAAATACTTACTTGAATAGTTTTTTAAAATCAAAATATGCATCTAATAATTACATAGAGAAAAAAAGAAATTGAAAATGAAACCTAACTACACATACACCCTATCTTCAAAACCCTAGCTAACCTCACACTTTTCAAACTTCTAGAAAATTGTAGGCTCATGAAAAACAATGTTGTCTTGGATTCTCCAATGGTGTGGGAAAGGGAACTATAACATATCCTTTTAGACAATTGATATATAAAATTTTATCATTTATAAAACCATAAAAATGTGACAAAAAACTCTTCTTCCCATGGATCACAGGCTCAGTTTAATATTTATTTCTTTCCAAAATCATTTTCTATGACATGACCGACTTCATTAAGAGAGACTTATTGTAGGACTTGTGGGGTAAAATTATAATCCACTTCTATTTCAAACCCTTTATTAGGATCACTTTGGGATGACCAAAAATAAAATGGGTGAATCAATGTGGGATAAATTTTTATCAATTTAAAAAATTTACACCTTTTTATACCTATTTCACTTATTCAATGAATGGTTCTATTTTTTTCTTAACCTATAATTAAAAATATTATATATAATACAATTAATTAAAAGGAATGTGGGGATTTTTTAAGGATGATCACTTCCAATGTTGTAGACTATATCCTTAGTGTACATTCATTATTATCCCACTCACACATATATTTCATTCTATTATCAAGAAAATCATAGGTAAGGTTATGAAATTGAACTTATTCTCCCGGAACCTACCAGATACAATGTGGGATTTATATTTAAAGAAAAATATTATATAATATTAGCCCATTCCACCTAAATTGATTAGAAATATATAACAAGTATTTTTCAATAGACACCAATTATTCTGATCAAATTCCTCTAAATATAGTAATCAAATGGATTCTTCAAATTCAGTAATTAATAGGATAACTCAGATATGAAGTAATCAATAACTACATCTTCTTCTTCATTAAAAATAATATGAATGTGTAGTGGATTTTATAACTCATAATTTTTAGATACATAATATTAACAACAATAACTATAGAATTTATTCTCTATTCTTCTTGGTGTGGAAAATATTTATGCAACATAATTATACTACACTTTTGAAGTTATTTTTATGAAAGATAAAACTTTTCACAAATTCAGTATCTTGAAAATAACTATTTTATTATTATTATTATTTTATGTTCTCCTCATGTTTTAAAACCATGTATATGAGTTTCTTGTTCTCATGCATGTATGATCTTCCTTCCTCACATAGACCTGGATAGGTATGTTATGTAAATTTCACAATTTCTTCTTCTTTTCTTTTGAGTGAATAAAGCACATGGGAAATAACCTTTCATTAAAATTAGGTGTGGAAATACATTTTATTCTTCATGAAATATTGATTTTATTAATGTAACCATAATTTAATAATATTTTTATGTATATACACTATGATAGTATATATTTTAAGTTCTTCCTATGACCCTCAAGTGTTATTAGACTATAAAAGAGTTCATGGATACTATTCCTGCATGATTTTTGCATTGAACTTATTCATTGTAAAGATGAATAAATTATGGAAATATCCCCTATATTTATATAGAATAGGAGGATTTCATATCTTCTTTCTTCTTCTCATGAATAAAAGATTAGAGATTCTCTATCTTATGAAAATGAGAGCTCCTAAAAAAATACGTATTACAGTAGTTTTCTCTAGGATGGGAGAGTCAATATTTATAGATGAGGACCCTCTTCCATAGATCTTGTACTTAACCACCTCAAATACACATTTCATTCCATTTAAATACTATATTTAAAACTTCTAAATATGTTGGTATTTTTTAATCATTCAAGTGTGGTATTTTAACGCTATAATATCTCACTATTTTTAAAATGCGGGATTCATTATTTTTCGATATCACATAATGATGAGAGTTATGGAATCTTTGTATAATAAAATTTTTCCTTTAATAATTTAGACTCATGTGCATATGAGAATATCAAATGAATCATGAATGAATATCTCTTTTATAATTGATTGGACTTTTGTAACATCATTTTTCATTTATCAGAAGTGCAATCTTTGAATTATCTCATGCATGAAATATAGAGATTGCATTTTTTTATCTCAAGATTTCATCATAAACATGAGATCAACATGAAAACCTAAGACTATACATATATTAGAATGATCTTGAATAATGGTTGATCCTCACTGTTCAAGGGCTGATTTTATCTTCCACTTCCCACATAAGGGTAAACTAAAGGTTAAAGATGATTTTGGCCTTAATTAGATAGTCACGACACATTTGATTAGGTGACTCTCATTATGTATATATATATTTTAATGAAGCAACAATTTCATATATTCCCGAGTCCTTCATCATACAACATATTATTTTTGGGTCTCATAATATTACTCTCCATTTTTAACACCCTTATATTTTGTAAAATATTTTTTCAAATAAATTCAATTTCTTCAATAGCTTGCGTTACACATAATACCGAGTTTAAACTGACCACGATAAACTATTAAATTATTGCTATCACCTAGCCATTGGATTGGTATTTATGAATATGACTAACTAAATTATAAAAAATATATGTTTACATATGTTTAAATTAATTCTTTGGGTATCAATTAATTTTAAATATAAATAAAAATCACTTGAAAGTAGAATAGACATTCTTATGAAAAACTATTTTATGCAAAAAATGAATTTTTATATTAAAAAATTAAATTAATCATTATTGGTGGATTATTTCAATTAATATTATATATTATATATTAAATAAAATTTTCAAGAATTCATTTTTTTTCTAGGAATGAGATAAGAATAAACAATGTTTTATACAAAAAATTATTTGTTTCTAAAAAGGTGTTGTTGTTGCGTGTTGCACTCTTATTTTAATGTTAAATTCTACCATATATATATTTATTTAATTTGATAAAATTATTCCATATTTTTAATTATAAGGTAAAATTTGGTAGATAAGCCCCTTTTATTTTTGGTCAATATGAATAGTAATCCTGGTAAAATTTATCACCTTAGTAAAGGGTAAGTTTGGTTAATATAGGTTAAAAATAAGTGATAAAGACATAATTTTTCATCCTTATTATTATTGTATGAATTAAATTATACCCTTATCACCTCAAGATCAAAATTGAAATTTTTAATAGACACTTTTCTATAAAAAACAATATAATATTTAAAGAAATGAAAGTTCAAAATTGTAACTCTCTTAATTTTTAATATCTATTATGCACATCGGGAAAAAATTTTATGAATGAATATAAGTATCAAATTTATGTTTAATGAAATTTTTTTCATGATATAAATTTATTTATAATTTTTATTAATTATATGGTTACCTTAAATTATAATGGAACACTTATGTAGTATTTTTGTAATTAATAAAATATATATAAAATGATTTTAAAAATATTAAAATTCAAATAATTTAAGGGGTTTAATGTGTTACATGAGTTCTTTAGACAAATATGACATATTATTTTTATTTTATATAATTATATTTTAATTCCCCCTTTTTACTAATGTATTTAATGTCAAATTAAATAAATAGTGTAAAAATGACTTTAATGATATTTTATAACACATAATATTTATTAAATGATATAAAATTATTAAAATTATTATATTTATCCAAATTAATGGGATATGATTTTAAAAATCAACATTATTCCATTTATGGGTTGTTTCTAATTTTATAGTAATATTATGAACTCTTAAAAGTTAGAGAACTTTAATATTATAGTAATTGTTAGAAGGGTTAAAGAAGGGATAAAACAAAAAGATAAGGGTAAAAATGTGTTCCTAAATTATCAAAAAGTTATTATATGAGAGTATATTGACTCTTAATAATCTGATATTATAATATTATAGATTTGGATGCATTTTTAAATAAAAATTAATTTATATTAATTTAATATTATAAGAAATTACAAGGGTTCCCCTCCCGTCAATTATAAAAGGGCCCCCATTACTTCACTTCTTAATGCCACATTGAGCATTCAAGATTTAAAAAATATAACAATTTCTCCTATCCAATCCCATGAACACATTTTATACATATTTTTATTCCCAAAATACCAATCCTAGTGACCTTAATAGGATATCTAAAGGAGTTATTTCAAAGAAGAATTAATCACCTTAATTGATCACTTTATTTTTAATTATTATTTTACCTCCCCTAAAACTATTATATTCTTAATAATATAATAAATTATGTATAATAAATATAATTAAATGTTATTATGATTATGAAATCACCTTTATTCATCCTATTTCTGTCAAATGCGATGTGAAAATATTGCTTGTGCGTATGTACAACTTACCATCTCCACATAGCGATATAATTCTTTTCTCATCACTATATTGTATGGATGGTTGTTATGATGATATTAATGTTTATATATAATAATTATTACATAATTATAATTTTTTTAATGATAATATCATATCTAACTTCTTACCCTCCAAATCATTGGAAAACGATAACGTCATGGTGCATATATGTGAACTACCACTTCCTTGAAGTGAAGTGATTCACTTTTAATTTTTATTTTATTTGGATGGTAATAAGGATGGATTTAATTAATTTATATGATATATATTATACAATAATTATTCTATAATGGTGATTTATTATTTAACTTTATTTTTTTCCATCCATCGAAAAATGGAATCAATGTTCATGCATATGTATGGTAGACCCTCTTCATGAATGGTGTAATTAATTTTTCTATCTCTATAATTTAGTGATGACTATAAACATGTATATAATGAATATATATGGTATTTATATCATGATAGAAAAATGTCTATGATGTAACCATGATCAAAATACAGGGACCAAAACTATCGAACTGGAACAAACATGAAAAACAAAATAGATAACCCCCAAAATTGTGATTATAGTAAAGAAGTAGTAAAAAATGGGAAAAAAAGGTAAAAGTAAATAATATATTGTATTATATATATTACGATTTTTTTTAATATATTCAAAATAATTATATACTTATTATAAAGGATATTATAATGCATTTGAAGTTAGTCAAACTTAAGGTAAAAAATTTTCATCTCACTTTTATTTCCATGTGACACATGTCTTCTACACCACTTGTGTAAAGACCAGGAAATTCCATGTAATTTTTTTTAAAATGGAATTATTAAGAGATTGCGAAAACTAACGGCACTTGATTCCGTGGCCTGGAGTGCCTGAAATGATCTGTCGAAAAATGTTATGCTTTAAATAGTGCATGTGAGTAGTTAACCTAAAAAAGTGTAATAACTCTTAATAGGGTACTCAGATTAGAAATATGAGGCCACCATTACATTTAGGATGATGGGTTTACCCTAAGAGTGACTTATTTTTAGTCATCGAAGGCCTCCAGTGAGAAATCCTAAAAATGGAATAACCGTAAATAAAATAATTAAATAAAATTATTTTATATTTAAAATGGTTATAACTCATGAATGGTGACTCAGATTAAAAAACCAAGATCATTGCTAAACTTTTGAGGGTATTCTTTCCTTATACAAATCCTAACATTGACCGGCGCAAGCCAATAGTGGATGTTAGTTTTTGGCTGTAAATAAAATAATTAAGTAAAAATTACTTTATTATTAAATTCTATAACTCCTATGTGGTAACACGAATTGGGAATATGAGAGTACTGTTAAGCTCGTGAGGGTGTGTTTCCCTTAGGTAGAGCCTAACCTTGACCAACATGGGTCGATGGTGACTGTTAATAATTTTTGAACTTTTTTATGGTATGTTTAGTAAACATGTGGGCGCAAATTTATATATTTTGAACTGGTGATCAAATTAAAAATATTAGAGAAGCGTTGAATTTGCAGTGCCAGGATTCACTTAGAAAAATCTTAACTTTGACTGAAAATGGTCGGACAAAAAAGTTATTATTTGGACTTTACAAAAAATAATAAAAAAATAACCCATTGAGTTATTTTAATTCATTTTATAACCATTGAACGACGTGGTGGAAAAAAAGAGTAAGTCGTTCATATTTAATGGAATACATTTAATGAAGTGACCCTTGGATTGCTAAACCACATTGTTTGATGTGTTAATGAAACATTAAATGCATTTCATAAATGAACCACATTAATGAAATGAAATTTGGATGGATTATCTCTTCTACTTAAATGAAGATCGGGCATGAAATTTTTGCACTCAAGAGAGGAATATCTAACAAAGTTCCATGGTGTCTTCCACCAAAATAGAATGAGGTTTCAAGTGATGGTCATTGGGGGAAACGACGGGCGACGACGAACGCCGATGAGCACCTTCGGATATGGACACTCCTTCCTCTTCTGCAATACCTTCCAACAAAATCGAGGTAGGGGTTGTTTATGTTTAAATTGAATAGAATTTGTTTATTTTCCTCATTCTTGAAGAGAATTATGAACTCGAATCAACCAAAATGAGTTGATCTGTGATTTGTATGAAACTGAGGGTGGTTGTTTAAGCGAAAAATAGATTGGGGTAATCTTTATCTATGTGATGATTTAATTACTACCCACTTGATATAATGCTAGCGCAGAGGGAGTGGGCCAAACTAACAGGGTCTGAAACCTCCTCCACTTTGGTTTTTTTCTTGTTATTTGGAGGTGGTTTTTAACTCAATGGAATATTGAATCCAGGAGACATGCAATGATGACAACATCCCAGGAGGCCCATAGGCGCAAACAGAAGGAAACAATGACCATCGGGGCTCACCCAGTGGCCTGCGGAAACCCTGTCAATGTGGAACCAGTGCTGGTAGGTGACAACAGTGGCCATGGAGAAGAGGTAGCACCTAGAGGCTCAGTGGTGGACAGACGGGGCAGTTGGCGTTGGCCGACTACGGTGGTAGTGGGCGGCACGCCGTAGCATGCCGCAGTGGGAAGCCACGACATCGAGACACGATAGAGGGGACATAAACCCTATGGGTCCCACTGATAGGGGGCGGCTCCATGTGGCACTGCTGGTTGAGGTATCCCGAATGACATAGCCATTCGAGAAGGGGGGCTGGGCTGGTCCGCGACCCAGTGGGCCGAGCCCACCACAACCCATCCTGTTCGGGCTTGTTTGGGTCAGACCCGGACTAGGTCAGGTCAGGTCGGACCCAGACCGGGTTGGTTCGGGTCAGTCCCAGACCAGGTTGGGTCTGTCCCAGACGAGTTTGGGTCGGTCTGGATGGGGCTGGACTAGAGTCAGACCCTTTTCGGCCCAAATACACTTAAAAGGTCGTATCTCACAAACCAGACGTCTGTTTGACAAACTATCTGTAGTGCTGGAATCCTTTGAAAAAAACACTTGAGTTTTGGAGAAATTTTGAGTACGAATAGGCTGGATCGATCCCGAATCAAACTGGGCCATCAATACTAAAACTCTTATAACTCACATACCAAGCTTCTGATTAACGTGTAATCTATCACGTTGGAACCCTTATGACGTGGCGGTTCTTTGGGTTACTCCTTTGTGGAACCTATTGGTAGTTGAGGCACGACCGATATCTTGAGGAGTAGATTTATGAAACTCAAGCGTACTGAGTGCAGGGAATCCTGTGGCTGGCTGTCAACTGTAGAGAGACCCTACGTGGATCAACATCATTGTGACCCTATGTGAATCAGGATCATAACGACCCTAAGTGGATTAACATCATAGCAACCTTATGTGGATCAGCATAATAGCGACCTTCTGTGGGTCAACATCATAGAGACCCTATTTGGATCAGCATCATAGTGACCCTGTGTGGATCATCATCATAGGAACCCTGTGTGGATCAACAACATAGCGACCATGTGTGGATCAGCATCCTAGAGACCATGTGTGGATCAATAGTTCGTGAAGCGATGAGGACCAAACTTATAGCAGCCCATCATGGATCAGTGACATACTACCCTATGTAGATCGACAATGGAAAAACTTTTTCGTGGTTCAGTTGTGGAAATATCCTAATGGAATAAAATTATATATCATAAGACTACTCATCTATATTCCTGATCTATGATTTGTATACATGGTGTGAGATGTCTCTACTTCATACTTTGTGATTGAGGTCATGCTTTAGGTTTTTTTGCTTTTTGGAATTATGAGATACCTTTGGGGTCTTGGGGTCCCTACTTGGTATTGTTATACTCACCCCAACATGGGATTCGCCTGCACCTTATTGTGTCTTTGGTAGATGACAATCTTCTTGGCTGAGACTTTAGTATCCAAGACCAGGTGGTGCACTGAGTTGACTGGTTGATGTGGAGATATGAGAAGATGATCTATACCCACTCTGCAGGTAGTATCCTTTATGGACGATCTCAGGAGTAGTTTTCTATTGTAGTTGTATATTTTCAGTTGGTCTTATTTTCCGGACCCCTTTAATTGTATTACAAACTTTTACTACTACAGTTTTACTACGTGGTTTTCATATTGTCAGGTTATTAGTCTGTGTATTTTAATTTTTAAAGTAAATGACTTCCCACTACCAGGGATATGCCTTTATAGTGCCAGTCTCTAACCCCTGGCCTATGGAAGGTGGGATTAGGGTAGTCACAGCACGAGCCTTGGGGGATGGGTCGTGACAAAGTGGTATCAGAGGAGCTGGTTCTGCCGAATAACTAGGACTCTGATATTTTCAATAGAGCAATACTGTTATGTTTTTTGAGTTTGGATTTCAATCCTGGGAGTCCAGTGTTTGTGCGGTGGCTGACGTATATATACACCAGGACCCTGAATTCTATTTTCTAACTGGGTACATGAAAACACTAATTGCATGTGTTTTTGAAGTGTTTTTCTTTTGATCTCTTTTTGAGTTAGCTCAGTAAGTATAACTTATTGACGATGGTTCATCTTGATTCTCTTTAAATATTCCTCCACGTAGACAACTAGCTAGGATTCCAATGATTGACCATGAGGATGGTCCACAGTGTGACAAGGCTTCAGTACAAGGATTGTTTCCCTATATGGTACCTTCGGGTGGTGTCCCATCAATACCACTACTTGTTGTTCAATAGTTACTACCAGCACTACCAGTAGAGGACACATATTGGTTAAGTACCTTGCATGTGTTTTAGTGATAGATAACCCTCAAGTTCTGAGGCGATCCCGACCCAGAGGTGACTAAGGACTCACTTGAGAGGGTGATCGAGTTGCCATCTATCCAGGGAACCATTAGATCAGATGGTGGCCCAGGTAGTGAGCATTATATGTGGTTCAACAGGGCGATGACAGGGTTTAGATTACCCCTATCTTATGATGAGGTGACTTTTTTTCCATGGAATAATCTTGAGAACCTTCCTTAGAGAAGGGTTTCTCTTTCTATTAAAAGTAAGTGGGTTTGTGTTTCCAAGTGCATATACAGTTCTGATAGGATGACATGTCATTAATCGAGTATTCATCAAGGTGTACCGACCATTCTAGGTACTCTAGGAATACAATATGGCTAGTGCTTCAGGGGTCGGACTGTAGAGACCCAAATCTTGACGTACATAGACATTTCATTACTTTTGCAGAATACTTAATACATGACAAAAAAAGACACCCAAATACCGTATTAGTTTAGTGTCTTTGGAAACTCAGAACGTAATCTTCTAATCATGGTGAAATATCTTCAACATATCCCATAAAGATCTTCCCCCTTTGGTTTCCTTACGTAAAAACTTTATTTATATCCTAGGGAAAAGAAAATGTATAAAGGGTGAGCTCAAATACTCATTAAGGGTAAGCATGGAGAAAATAAAACAAACCATATACATTTGAACTTCAAAACATGTACATAAATTTTACACATCAAAATCTTGAGTTGTGAAATAAATCTTGAAATTACACAAGGAATAGGTCATAAGGGAACATCGATCATGATAAAATAGCATGGGAATAAAACATTTGATTGTGTCAAACCATTAAGCACATGATATGATTTCCATAGTAGCCAAGGCATTGCTTCCAAGACCATCTTAGTGGACAAAGTCCCTTTCTGAATCGAGTTCACTCCGCGTTCCAGTCCTGTATAACTGAACCGGATTAACTTACCATTCCAGCCATATCTATCTCATGAGATATAAATATTTACCCAAGGAATTGGAGGGAGATATAGGTCCCAAACATCTCATAATGAAATCATTCTTACGTGTACCATAAAATAAACATACATCATTCATAATAACCCAACAAATAAAATGGGTTTCATAAACGTCATCCCATCATAACATAATCCATATAAAAAATGGATATCATTTCATCATAAGAAAAATGAAACTACGTAAATCATATAGACATTATAATTGAAACATAAACATATGAAATAATGTCATCTTATATGGAAAATGGTTTTGATAAAACATTTGAAATGAATTCTTGAGAAAATATCCTTTCTTCTTCAAAATCATTTTCTTTTCACAAAATTCCATGAAATTTTAAAAGAAAAGTATTTTGTTGAAAATAATCATGAAATATTGTAGAGTAAGATTCTTTAAAATAAGGATTTATGAAACCATGAAAATCCGTTCATGCCGTATAAGTTAAAAAAACATTCTTCTCGTACTTTTGCCGGAAAAGTCAAAAAGTACCTCATATGGTAAACAAAAGAAAGATTCCTTCCATACGATGTGGTAAAAGTAAAAAAAAAGGGTAAAATGACTTTAAAAATACATGGAAGAAAAGTAAAAATTTTATGAAAACATTTTGGGAACATATGGACATGGATAATAAACATAACCCCAGTAAATACTTACGAATAAACAATCTCAGATAAGAATGAGATTAGAAACGTTATCCCTTACCTTTGGTCCGATATGCTTCGTACGTATCCGAAAATCCTGTATAATAATTTAAATAATGTCATTGACTTATTAAAGAATCATATTCATTGTTATGATATCATATATGGTTCACTTATGATCTTATATTACCCGTTCTTTTGTAAATTCCATGTTAAAGCAGTGTTTTGGGTAAAATTGTTTCATTTATCATACGTGTTTCGACGTGTTGTTCTTGATATTATTACTTATATCCCGATTTACTTAATTCCAGAATTTAAATCATGATTTATATATCATATATATTCAGTATATATATATATAGTAGATAGTTGAATGAAATGAAATACACTGTTCATGGAGACGGTATGCCGTACATACGCATGAACGCTGTTTTTCGTTTCCTTATTGAATTGAATGTAATTAAGTAGATGACATACATATATATATATATATACATAAATCCAGTAGAATTATTATGTCATATATTTCATGATTACTTATTATATATAATTTATAATCATTCTTGAATTGTTAAAATGGAAAATGAATCTCATCGCGTCGTGGAGACGGTAATCCGTACGTATGCACGAGCGATGATATCGTTCCCATATTTATTTAATGGTATTGGAGTGGATGATATAATATAATAGAATCAGTATGATGTTATAATAATTATATATAGTTATTCTTTACACCATTATACCCATCCATGTAAGGTGGTGGTGGAAAAACTGATTACACCACGGCGTGGAGACGGTATTCCGTACGTACACATGCACGAGGATTTAATTTTCCGTAGGATGGATAGAATGTGAAATAGGTTCGATTCATATTTATAATAACATATCAGTATATAAGTAATACTGATATTATTAATTTATAATGAAACAACTAAATAAGAGGTAGTAGAAGAAGAAAGAAACTTGAAAGAGTCGGTAGAAGAGATTACCTCTTCCTCAACGCACCTCATTTACACTTCTTCTTAGGGCACTAGATTTGGTCTTTTGAGAAGACCATAACCTCTATGATGTAACTAGAGATGTTGAGAAGAGTAATTTCAAGGGTTTTTCCGGGCTTCAAGGCTCAAAATTCTATGAAGAGAAGAGGGAAGGGGTGCCCTCTTATAAGGGAGGAGAGGGGAACCTTTGAAAAAACATAAAATATTATCTTATAATAAAGTAATATTAGGTTTTTAATTGCTCAAAACTGATTTATTTCGAATATAAGGTGGGGAAGGGTCAAAATACTCTCAACCAATAGGTTTTAGACAAGTTTAGGTTACAATTTTAACCTTATCATTTAGATTTAACTCTAAGTTATATAATTTAACTTTTACCATGTCTTCTTGTTTTCTTACAATCTATGGTTAATAAACTTACTATAACAAGAAAAAGGAACCCCAAGTGGTTAATTATTAATATATATATCTTTATCTAAGTCATTTTACCGAACCTTAAATTTTTAGGAATAAAATAACAATTAATAATATAATATTTGTTTTAAAAACTATTTTATGTCAATTTTGACACTATTTGGTAATTGATTTTTGTGAAAATCATAACATAATTATTATTTCAAAAAAAGTTAATTGAATCGATAATAACATTTCATATTAACATAAAAAATTATTGGAATTTATAAAAAGTCTCAAATTACATTTATTTGGGTATTTATAACATCAATTATGTTAATATTTTATTAATAAGGTAATTACTGCATCATCATTGTGTCATAAATAAATTAAATTATTTAATGTCTAAAAATTATAAATAAAATACCATTATGTATGAAATTTCTTTATATTTCTAATGAATATTTATAGTCAAATTTATCTTATGTATAACCCTATAGTGAAAATGTTTTAGTTATTAAACATTGATTTTAACTATTTTAACTCTTCTTTATATAAAATAATAATAAGTGTCCTATTCTAATCCAAGTGGACCTAAAGGGAAATATTTTATTCGTAAGGTTGTTTTTGGTTGAATTAAACATATAAAATAGAATTAGGACATGTGTTAGGGTAATAATAATATCATTTTTACCCTTAATTACCCTATTTACTTTTAACCGTGGTAAATAAAAGTAAAAAGTAACTATTCATCAAAAACTATTTTTATCTTAATAAACCACATTTTACATATTGATATCAACCATTTCTCTCGTATTTTTGAAATTACACTCACAGAAGCGGTAAAATTATGTTTTATGTAAATTGGCAAACTCTCCTAGGAGGTGGGTAAAAGACGGTGAAAAGTTCAATAAAATTTTTATATATCTACAGTATTATAAAATGACTCCAATGAATTAAATTAAACTTATATGGGTATTATGTATCTATTTTTACCTAAAATAAATTTAAATAAAATAAAAAATTATTTAAATAAAAAGTCGGTATTTAAATAGTAACCTAGTGTTTTCACTATTCATCAAAAATTGAAAGTTTTCAGAAAAATTCCAAAAATTCACCCCAGGATAATTTTGATATTTCAAATCCAAAAATGAAGTCCATTTTGAAAGATAAAATTTATAAAATTTAAAAAAGTGGGTATTACTATTCATAACGGCTAGTTCATTATAGTAATATCTCATTTAGTGAAACTCGGTATTGCGTACAACAAACGCTATCGTGGAAGGTCGTGATTGCGTATAATACAAGCCAAGTCAGGGATGCATGTAGTGCAAGCTGATTTTGGTGTAGCATACAACACAAGACATCAATAAAATTAAAAGGAATATTTTTCATAAAATCTCAGGGTGTTACATTCTACCCCCTTTAAAATGAATTTCTCCCTCAAAATTCATCGGGGTTATAAATTGTTTACTACTTGAAAGTTTCATTAATAGAAACCCACATCGTAAAAAGGAATAACAATACTTATCTTTAAAAACAAAAGTATGAAACGTAACGGTTACCCTAATTAACTAATCACTGGGATTCCATATAGGAGAACATAGGTGAAAATATGGATATGGAAGAGAAATCTAACCATAAAGTTCTGATGGAGAGTGGTAGAGGACATGGTTATGAAAAATACATCAATCACAAAGCCATAAATTTGTGATGATCTAAGGTTCCATCTGATTTATCGGGTATGTGGGTACTAGGACAACATTTTTAGTTTTCAATATAATTTCCCTAATGCTAAAGAATTATTGAATTAAAAGAAATAATTACTTGATTTTGGTAAAATCTCACCATTTTTCATGCCTTGAACAATTTCCACTTCATCTCTTAAAGAAATGAAGTTGAATTTTTCATTCGTGAAGTGTTAGCAGATCATGCGATAGAATGATAGGTTATTCCATTTGTTTATATCGCAAAAAGTTTAGCACAATTTATTAAACATACATAAGTCCATCTATCTTGAGATTAATCATATATGGTTGCTAAAATAGACTTATAATTTATCTATCACAACGCTTAATAAAATAAAACTAGTTTCTACTAACTAGGGACTTCCTGTAGGTCAGTGGTATGCGATAAAGGCCTGTCATACTTCAGTTGTGTGTTCGATTCCCACAGCCTTGTCCGACGTGATGGGTTGTCGTTCATCCTATGGGCTGTCCTTTTTCTAAAACTATACTATTATAACATTCTAGAAATAATATCTAAAACAAGTTCTATCCTTAAAATAATACTATCTTATTTTCAACATAATCCATTTCAAATATTTAGGATTATCTAAAATACATCTGTATAATCTCATAGTATAAAGAAAATGATTACTAGAGAGGTCATATACCAAGCATGTGAATACCATCATTTATCTCCCATATATCATAAGATATATCTTTTTGGTCACATTAGAAACATGTAAATACCTTAATCATGTATTCTTTTGAAACATGAATTATTATAGAACCTTAGAAAAAACATAAATGATGAAAAAAGTTAACTCATTCCACATACCAAAATCCCAAAATTTCTATATAATCAAACCATGATATCACTTTGTCCTTATATTAGTCATGAGCTCATGTATACTATCAAATTTTCATTCTCTATTTATCCCTTCATTATGAACATATCATCTTCTTTCCAAAAATATCTGAATAACCATTCATGGTTATCAGTACCATTCAACATATACATTCAAATAATTTAGGAAAAACAATAGTGTAACAATACTTAGATGTTTCTTTATTCCATAGTACCATTAAATTACCTATACAACATAACTCTTGATAAAAATACAATCATTCCACTACCTTCTTCAACCATTGACCAAGCTTCAACACTTCTTTCATCTCATATATCATTTTTAGTCTCCTCCTCATCATCCACATAAATACTACCCATATGACCATGATGATTATATTCATGAGATTTTCCCTTAGGTCATTGGTTTTCATAATTCCCATACATTCCACATTTAAAACATCTAATCATTTTTGATGTCATAGTAATACCATTATCCTTCTCCATGGTGTTAACTGAACCTTTTCTTTTCCACTTACTGGATCTGTGTCATTCTTTTCCACACCTAAAGCATCTTCCAGTTACATTGAAACATTCTCCTTGACGCCTCTTCCCTCATGGTTTACATGATATAAATTGAACTTTATTTCCTTTATGACCATCATGAAACTCCATCTTTCTCTTATTAGTTGAGTCAGGAAACATACCAAAGTTGAGATTATTAATCATATTATGAGATTGCTGATTAGGCATAATAACGATGTTTGGACTTCCAAATCCCATTTCATTTGGTTTCTCATGAAGAATATCATTCCATTGTCCATCATATCCTCCATTATCATGAATCTTCCTATTTTTATCCATCTTCTAAAACCCAAAAGAATAGTGTGAGAGGCAAAAATCACACTAGGGAAAAAACATAATAAAGCGGGAGTACTGTTAATATATAACATCTTAGGTTAAATTCTACGATTGTTACCATAATTCTAGGACTATAACCTATACATATACTTATACTTAGGGACATCCCTTGACATACCTTAGAAATATCTCTAGGAATTTCACTAAAGTTTTCACATCCTAGTTTCCAATGGTTAACTAAACCTTTGCTCTGATACCAAATGTAGAGACCCAAAACTTGACGTACATAGACATTTCATTACTTTTGTGGAATACATAATACATGAAAAAAATAGACGCCCAAAGACCGTATTAGTTTAGTGTCTTTGTAAACTCAGAACGTAATATTCTAATCATGGTGAAAGATCTTCAACATCTCTCATAAAGATCTTCCCCCTTTGGTTTCCTTACCTAAAACCTTTCTTTATATCTTGGTAAAAAGAAAACGTATAAAGGGTGAGCTCAAATGCTCAGTAAGGGTAAGCATGGAGAAAATAAAACAAACCATATACATTTGAATTTCAAAACATGAACATAAAGTTTACACATCAAAATCTTGAGTTGTGAAATAAATCTTGGAAGTACACAAGGCATAGGTCATAAAGGAACATAGATCATGATAAAATAACATGGGAATAAAACATTTTACTATAGAAAACCATTAAGCACATGATATGATTTCCATAGTAGCCAAGACATTTCTACCAAGACCATCTTAGTGGACAAAGTCCCTTTCTGAATCGAGTTCACTCCGCATTCCAGTCCTATATCACTGAACCAGATTAACTTACCATTCCATACATGTCTATCTAATGAGATATAAATCTTTACCCAATTCATTGCAGGGATATATAGGTCCCAACCATCTCATAATTAAATCATTCTTATGTGTGCCACAAAATAAAAATTCATCATTAATAATAACCCAACAAATAAAATGGGTTTCATCAACATCATCCCATCATAACATAATCCATATAAAAAATGGATATCATTTCATCATAAGAAAAATGAAACCATGTAAATCATAGAGACATTATACTTGAAACATACACATATGAAATAATGTCATATTATATGGAAAATGGTTTTGATAAAACATTTGAAATTAATTCTTGAGGAAAATATACTTTCTTCTTCAAAATCATTTTCTTTCCACAAAATGCAATGCAATTTCAAAAGAAAAGGATTTTGTTGAAAATAATCATGAAATATTGTATATTAAACTTCTTTAAAATAAGTATTTATGAAACCTTAAAAATCCGTTCATGTCGTATAAGTTAAAAAAACATTCTTCTCGTACTTTTGTCGGAAAAGTCAAAAAGTACCTCATATGGTAAACAAAAAAAAGATTCCTTCCATACGATGTGGTAAAACTAAAAAAGGGTAAAAATGAATTTAAAAATACAATGAAAAAATTTAAGCATTTTAGGAAAACATTTTGAGAACATATGGACATGGATAATAAACATAACCCAAGTAAATACTTACGAATAAACAATCTCGGATAAGAATGATATTGAAAAAGTTATCCCTTGCCTTAGGTCTGATATGCTTCATATGTATCCGAACCTCCAGTATAATGATTTAAATAATGTCATTTACTTATTAAAGAATCATATTCATTGTTATGATATCATATATGTTTCACTTATGACTTTATATTACTCGATATTTTGTAAATTCCATGTTAAAGCAGCGTTTTGGGTAAAATCGTTTCATTTATCGTACGTGTTTCAACATGTTGTTCTCAATATTATTACTTATATCCCGATTTAATTAATTATAGAATTTAAATCATGATTTATATATCATATATATTCAGTATATATATATATAATAGATAGATGAATGAAATGAAATACACCGTTCATGGAGACAGTAGACCGTACGTACGTATGAACGCTGTTTTTCGTTTCATTATTGAATTGAATGTAATTAAGTAGATGACATAGATATATATATATACATAAATCCAGTAGAATTGATATGTCATATATTTCAGGATTACTTATTATATATACTTTATAATCATTCTTGAATTGTTGACATGGAAAATGAATCTCATCGCGTCGTGGAGACGGTAATCCGTACATACGCATGAGCGATGATATCGTTTCCATATTTATTTAATGGTATTTTAGTGGATGATATAATATCATAGAATTAGTATGATGTTATAATAATTATATATAGTTATTCTTTACACCATTATACCCATCAAAGTAAGGTGGTGGTGGAAAAACTGATTACACCACGACGTGGAGACGGTATTCCGTACGTATGCATGCGCGGTGATTTCTTTGTCTGTAGGATGGATAGAAGGGGAAATAGGGTTTTTTCATATTTATAATAACATATAATTATATAAGTATACTGATATTATTACTTTATAATGAAACAACTAAATAAGAGGAAGTAGAAGAAGAAAGAAACTTGAAAGAGTCGGTAGTAGAGATTACCTCTTCCTTGACGTACCTCCTTTAATCTTCTTCTTAGGTCACTAGAGTTGGTCTTTTGAGAAGACCAGAACCTCTATGATGTAACTAGAGAGGTTGATAAGAGGAATTTTCAGGTTTTTTTCGAGCTTCAAGGCTCAAAAGGGTGTGAAGAGAAGAGGGAAGGGGTGCCCTTTTATAAGGGAGGAGAGGGGCACCTTAGAAAAAACTTAAAATATTATTTTATAATAAAGTCATATTCGGTTTTTAATAGCTTAAAAAAGATTTATTTCAATTATAAGGTGGGTAAGGGTAGAAATACTCTAAAAAAATAGGTTTTAGACAAGTTTAGGTTACTATTTTAACCTTATCATTTAGATTTAACTCTAAGTTAAATAATTTAACTTTTACCATATCTTCTTGTTTTCTTTCAATATATGGTTAATAAACTTACTATAACAGGACAAAATAACCCCAAGTGATTCATTATTAATATATATATCTTGACCTAAGTCATTTGGCTGAACCTTATATTTTTAGGAATAAAATAACAATTAATAATATAATATTTTTTTAAAAACTATTTGATGTCAATTTTGACACTATTTGGTAATTGATTTTTGTGAAAATAATAAAATCATTATTAGTTTGAAAAACGTTAATTTAATCAATACTAACATGTCATATTAACCTAAAAAATTAATGGAATTTATAAAAAGTCTCAAATTATATTTATTTTGGTATTTATAACATCAATTATGTTAATATTTCATTAATAAGGTAATTACTGCATCATCATTGTGTCATAAATAAATTAAATTATTTAATGTCTAAAAATTATAAATAAAATAAAATTATGTAGTAAATATTTTTATCTTTCTAATTAATATTTATAGTCGAATTTTTCTTATGTATAACCCTATACTAAAAATGTTTTAGTTATTAAACATTGATTTTAACTATTTTAACTCTTCTTTATATAAAATAATAATAAGTGTCCCAATCTAATCCAAGTGGACCTAATGGGAAATATTTTATTCCTAAGGTTGTTTTTAGCCGAATTACACTTATCCAATAGAATTTGGACATGTTTTAGGGTAATAATAATATCATTTTTACCCTTAATTACCATATTTACTTTAAACCGTGGTAAATAAAAGTAAAAAGTTACTATTCAAAAAAAATTATTTTTATCTTATTGAACCACATTTTACTCACTGATATCAATTGTGTCTCTCAGATTTTTGAAATTCTACTCACAGAAGCGGTAAAATTAAGTTTTATGTAAAATTGCAAATTCTCTTAGGAGGTGGGTAAAAGACGGTGAAAAGTTCAATAAATTTTTTATATATCTATATTATTATAAAATGACTTCAATGAATTACATTGAACATATATAGGCATTATGTATCTATTTTTACCTAAAATAAATTTAAATAAAATAAATAATTATTTAAATAAAAAGTCGGTTTTAAATAGTAACCAAGTGTTTTCACTATTCATCAAAAATTGAAAGCTTTCAGAAAATACCAAAAATTCACCCTAGGATAATTTAGATATTCCAAATCCAAAAATGAAGTCCATTTCGAAAGATAAAATTTATAAAATTTCAAAAAGTGGGTATTACTATTCATAACGGCTAGTTCATTATAGTAATATCTCATTTAGTGAAACTCGGTATTGCGTACAACACACACTATCGTGGAAGGTCATGATTGCGTATAATGCAAGACAAGTCAGGGATGTGTGTAGTGCAAGCTCCTTTTGGTGTAGTGTACAACACATGATATCAATGAAATAAAAAAGAATATTTTTCATAAAATCTCGGGGTGTTACACGGACCATCAAGAGAGATCTGTTTAGGGACATCCGAGTGAGTACTATTCCTCTATGAATTCCTACTTATGTTAGGGTGCTAGAGAGAACCTTTGTGGTTGAAAATTATTTGGATGAGTTGATGAAGCCGGTGAATGTCAAAAGTGAGAAATTAGGAAACTGACGTCAGTCACAGAGACTTAGACGTGTAAAATGTTTCATGAAGAGGAAGTGATAGGGACAAATGAATATTCAGGGTAGAAAACGTAAAAGGGGAGATATGAGAATAACAGGATGTGGTGTAGATTTTGACATGTTATAACCACCACCCCAATGTGGTCCCCACCAAGCTTAGGGAGTTGAAGGAAAGGGGAAGGGAGTAGCTGCATATGGTCAAGGAGTGTGACCCAAGGAGTCCATGAATGATTTGAGTTACGATCTGTGTGTACTACTAGCTGTCATAATTAATAAACAAAGGTACTAATCATTCCTTCTCATCACAAATCTTGTTCATGACCTAGAGTTTCCAATTAAACTGCCGACTTAACCCTTTTGTCTGGAGATTCCCATGAGAGGAGACTCGATAATCACACTTATATCGATGGTGTGATATGAACCTTGAGGTGATAGTTTTGGTTGGACCCTCATGGCGACAGTGTCGAGGCCTTATGATGTTAGTTTGGGTATTGACTGGTCATCCATAGTTCATGCTCAGATTGACTATTTTAGGCAAAAAGAATGTTGTATATCTACAGTGTTGGAATGAGGTTTTCCTTGGTCGGTGAAAAAGTAATCCCAGAAAGGAATGGATAAACTCATGTATAGGGGGATGCATCCGATCACTCTTGATTTGTCCAGCCTTTCCCTCGTGGTAGTAGGATTTTTGAGTTTTTAGCTCCCAACAGTAGTGGAAGAGTACGAGAACATCTCTTCAAAAGATATTTCCAAGATTACCACCCCAGAGGTAGAGGGACTTATGAATTGGATTATTCCTAATGATGACACCAACATCTACAACTACATATTGAATGGATCCCATGGAGATCCAATAGCTAAGATTATAGTTGGGAGAATGATTTACTATTTACTCTGATCACAAGAGTCTCAGGTATATCTTCTCACAGAAGGAAATGAAACTAAGATAGTGGCAATGGATGGAGTTCCTCTAGGACTATGAATTTGAGATAGTCTACACTCTTATGAAGAGAAACGTGGTGGAAGATGCACTCATCCGGAGTTCTGGTTTATAGTTGTTGAGTGGGGTGACATAGTAGCTTGTCATGTTGCAGTTATCCTTTGTTGATAGCGATGGAGCAAAATACCTCTAGTCTATGGCAGTCAATCCCCCACTCCTTCAGTAATTCAGGGAGGAATATCTTGGGGAAATTGATTGTGAGATCCAAAGTAATCATATATCCTTAGGATGACCTCTTGAAAGAATTTAAAAAGGAGTGTATCACATCATTATTTTCAGAGAATGCGCAATGGTACTAGTGACGTTACGAGAGGAGGTGTTAAGGGAGTTCCACACAACTACTTTGGTGATACATCCTGGTGTGAAAACAGTGTATTAGGACCTTTAACATCAGTACTGGTGGTTATGAATAAAAAAATCAGTGGAAGAGTTCATATCACGATGCCTCACTTATCAGAAATTGAAGGTCGAGCACCAAGTTCCATCAGGCTTAGCTCAACCACTTAAGGTGATGAAATGTAAGTGGGATGATGTCTCCATGGAATTTGCGATAGGGCTACCATGTATATCCAGAGGCCAAGATTCCATCTTGGTTATCATTGACTAACTCACCCAGATGTCCCACTTTCTACCCATCCAAAAGTAGGGATCAACAGAGGGCATGGGACGCCTCTTCATTCAGAAGACTGTACGAATTCACAATATGCCATCAACGATCATCTCAGACCGAGACACTCATTTTACATCCCACTTGTGAAAGGGATTACAGGAGGAGTTCGGGACTCAACTACACTTGAGCATGACCTTTCATCCACAGACAAATGGTCAAAAAGAGAAGAACATACATACACTCAAGGACATGCTTCATTATTGCATCTTAGATTTCGGCCGTAGTTGGGAGGACCACCTTCCAATGGTGGAGTTCACATAAAATAATAGCTACCACTCCACCATAATTATGGCTCCATTTGAGGCCTTGTACGGGTGACCTTGCAGATCACCTCTTTGCTGGACAGACTCAGGGGAGTCAGCACTTATGGATCCAGAGTTGGTACGGGATACCACTAAGAAGGTGCAGATCATCCAAGAGCGGATGAAGACTACATAGAGCCGACATACGTCTTATGCTGACAGGAGACGAAGAAACTTGATGTTTGAGGAGGGAGATCATTTCTTCCTAGGGGTCACCACAATGAGGATTGTAGAGATTTGGCCGAGGAGGCAAGCTATCTATGAGGTTCACTAGACCTTTCCAGATCCTTAGTAGAGTAGGTGAGGTGGCGTACCATCTAGATCTTCCCCCACAGATGCACTGGGTGTATAATTTTTTCCATGTGTCGCAGTTGAGGAGGTACACGCATGACCCATCGCACATTATCAACTGAGACGAGATGGACATCGATGAAGGGGTGATGTTTACAAAGTTCCCAGTGGAGATAGAGGATCAATAGGAGAGGGTCCTTTGTGGGTGTTTAATTACTCTGGTGTGATTTCAGTGGTAAAATGAAAACCTCCAGAAGAGTGCATAGAACCGGGAGGCTCAGATGCGTGCTCAGTACCTCCATTTGTTTCCCTAGATTTTATTGTAGCTTTCACAGAAAAAAAATCTCTAAGGTATATAGAATGTAATGACCCATAAATTCCATGTAATTTTTTTAAATGGAATTATTAAGAGACTTTGAAAATTGACGTCATGTGATTCTGAGGCCCAGAGTACCTGGAATGATCCGTCGAAAAATGTTATGCTTTAAATAGAGCGAGTGATTAGTTTTCCTAAAAAAGTAGAATAAATCTTAAATGGGTGCCTAGATAAGAAATATAAGGGCACCATTGTGTTTAGGATGGCAGATTTACCCTAGGAACGACTTAAGTTTAGTCGACCTAGGCCTCCAGTGAGAAAACCCAAAAATGGTATAATCGTAAATAAATTAATTAAATATAATTATTTTATTTTTCAAATTCTTATAACTTGTGAATGGTGAATCAGATTAAAAATAAAAGACCATCACTGAACTCTTGAGGGTATTCCTTCCTTAGGCATATCCTAACATTGACCGGTGCAAGACAACAGTGGAATTTAGTTTTTGGCCAGAAATAAAATAATTAAGTAACAATTATTTTATTATTAAATTCTATAACTCCTAAACAGTAACTCAGATTGGAAATCTGAGAGTACCATTGAGCTCTTGAGGGCGTGTTCCCTTTAGGAAGAGCCTAACTTCAACCGGTCAGGTCGAGGGTGACTATTAATAATTTGTGAAATTTTTAAGGTACGTTCGGTAAATGTGTGGGCACAAATTTCCATATTTTGAACTAGTTATTGGATTAAAAATATGATAGCACCATTTAAATCATAGTATTGTGATTCTCGTAGGCAAAGATTAACTTTGACTGAAATGGGTCGGATAAAAAAGTTAATTTTTAGACTTTACAAAAAAATAAAAAAATAAATCCTTTAGTTATTTTATTGCTTTTTGTAACCATTGAGTGACATGGTGGGACTTTAGAGTTGGTTGATCATACTTAATGGAAGAAATTTAATGATGTGAACCTTGGGTTCCATAACCATGCCATTCTATGTTATAATGTAGCATTAAATGTGTTTCATAAATGAACCGCATTTATGAAATGCAATGTGGGAGGATTCTCTCTTCTATTTAAATGAAGATTGGGCATGGGATTTTGGCACTCAAGAGAGGAACCTATGATGAAGTGTTGTGGCATATTCCACCAACCTAGAACAAAGCTTCGAGAGACAGTCATTGGGGGAAACAATGAGCGATAGAAAACACTGACGAGGACCTTCATATGTGGACACTCCTTCCTCTTCTGTAACGCCTTCCAAAAAACTCAAGGTATGGGTTCTCTATGTTTAAATTCAATTGATTTTGTTTCTTTTCCTCATTCTTGTAAAGAATGACGAACACGGATTAACCAAAATGATTTTATCCCTGATTCATATGAAACTTCAGTCGGTTATTGCAGAAAAATATTGAACTGGGTTAATCTATATCTATGTGATGAATTAATTAATACCCACAAGATATGATGCTAACATGGAGGGAGTGGGCCAAACGAGCAAGGGCCAAACCCTCCACTGATTAATTTTTTGTTGCGTTCTTTGAGGCATATTTTCAACAAGATGGAATCCTAAATCTGGGAGCCATGTAGCAACAACAGCATCCCGGGAGGCCCATAGGTGAAAAAAGAAGAAAGAAAGGACCACCAGAGCTCACCTGGTTGCCCACAGAAGCCCCATCAGTGTGGCACCAGTGCCAACAGGCGAAAAAGGAGACTGCGGGGGAGAGGTGGTGCACCGAGGTTCCACAGAAGACAGATGGGGCAGCCAGTGTTGGCCGACTGTGGTGGCGGTAGGCAGCACGCAGTCACACACTGCAGCCGTTCAGGAAGGGGGGTCGGGCCACCCAACTGGTGGGCCATGCCCAGCCAAGGTGGGATGGGCGGGTCCGTGTCCCAGCCCACTCAGGCCGGCCCAGCCGATTTGAGCCAGGCCGGGTCGGACCCAGACCGGGTCGGTCTGACCAGGTTGGACTAGACCCAGACTCTTTTTGGCCCATATATGCTTAAATGGTCATATCTCACAAAGAAAACGTTCATTTTATGAACCATATATGAAACTGGAATCATTTGAATAAGACGGTCCTTTTGAGATACTCTTCCCGAGATTTGGAGAAATTTAGAGTATGGCCAGGTTGGATCAAACTAGAATCAAACCAGGCCTTCGGTAATAAAATGCTTATAACTCATAGACTTAGCATATGATTGATGATCCATATTTCGTTTTGGAATACTTATGATGTGGCAGTACTTTGGGTTTCTCATTTCTGGAACTTTGTGGTATTTAGGCATGACCAATATCTTGAGGAGAAGATTCTATGGAACTCAAGTGTACCGAGTGCGGGGAATCCTTTGGATGGCTGTCAGCTAAAGATGACCCTGAATGGATCAGCATCATAGTGACCCTATATGGATCAACATCATAGTGACCATGTGTGTATTAGCATCATAGCGACCCTGTGTGTATCTGTATCATATCAAACCTGTGTGGATCATCATAATAGCAACCCTATTTGGATCAACATCATAGTGACCCTGTGTGGATTAACATCCTAGTGGCCCTATGTGGATCATCATCCTAGCCACCCTATCTGGATCAGAAATGTGAAACCCTATGAGGACCATATTAGAGTGACCCATCATGGATCAGTGACATACAAAATAATGTGGATCAAAAATGGAACAACTTCTTCATGGTTTAGTTGTGGGAACTTCCTAATAGAATAAAATGATGTAGCATAAGGCGACTCATCTTTATTCCTGATCTCTGAGTTATATACCTGGTGTGAGATTTCTCTACTTCATGCTTTGTGATTGGGGTCATGCTTTGCGGTTTTTCCTTTGTGTAATTCTGAGAGACCTTCGGGGTCTTAGGGTCCCTGCTATGTATTGTTATACTCACCCCTGCACGAGATTCACCCGCTCCTTGTTGTGTCTTCTGTAGATGACGAGCATCTTGGAAATGACTTTAGGAGCTAGGACCAGGCAATGTAAGGAGGTGATTGGTTTACATAGAAAGCTATAGAGATTATCTATACCTACTCTTCAGGTAGGATCCTTTGTGGATGATCTAAGGAGCTATTTTCTATTGTTGTTGTATCTTTTCCGTTGGGCTTGTATTCCGGCCCCCTTTACATTCAGTACACACTTTTAATACTTCAGTTTTACTATGTGGTTTGCATAATGTTAGGTTCATGGCTTGTGTGTTTGAATGTTTAAAGGCAACGCCTTCCCACTATCATGGAAATGCCTTTATGGTGCTATTCGCCAACTCCTGGCCTATGGAAGGTGGGCTTGGGGTAGTCACAACACGGGGTCCAAGGGACGGTTCATGACAACTGGTTTCATCTGTGTGTTGTATATACTACCATTGAATTTATTTTATGATTATTATCATTAAAATTATAGGAGATACATATCCATATAAGTTTATTTCTTTCATGAGACTCATAATTCAAAAGTTACCAAAGTTGTAAGGGTTCTTATGTTACAATATAATTATTTAGTGTGATTGTTTAGTTATCAATAATGAAATATTATAATCTACCTCTCAATAAACTTATTAATTTTGTTATCCTCATGCTATTTCTTGAAAATAAATTATTCCTTTCATTTTACTCACCTTAAGTTCTCAAGATACCAAAAAAATGTTTTTATGTAAAATTGATTTTATTTATATCTTTGGTTGAAAAACTTATTTATTCCATATCAATGTTTCATAAAAATATTTTAAAGAAGTTTTTTACTATTATCCTATGTTAATTTAAAGTAATTATTTACCCATGTTTTACTTTTTACATAAAATGTGAAAATGAATCTTCTTTTTATTTTCCGAATGAGGAAATGTTTGATATTTTTTATAAAAGTGTAAAAGTAATGTTTTATTTTAACTTATATATAATGAATGGAATTTCTTGTTGTTATGAACACTCAATGAATTTAATATTATTTTAAAATTTTCCATTTTTATTTTAAAAAATACTAATATTTTGAAATTTTTTATATTTTAAACAAGTGGTTTAAAAATGGAAATGTTATTTTCTTAAATAATGTTTTAATATTATTTTAACGGTATTTCGATTCATCAAAGTCAAATAACCTTGATTTAAATTATTATTTAATGGGGATATGATCCAATGATATAATTATTATTATTAATTTGGATAGTTTATGTTTATGAAAAATGTTCCTTTTCCATGGGTTTTACTATGATGTAATGATGAAATGTTTATGAAACTCATTACTTTTCCAAGGGTTATACTATTGTGAAATGTTTTTAAAACCATTTATTTTAATGGGTTCTAATATAATGAATATGTTATGATAATGTGGTATAAATATGTATGATTTTTCCTATGTGATAGATGCCACCTATATCTCATTCCATTCCATTAGGTAAATATTGATATCTCTTGAGATAAATAGAAATGGAATGGGGAGTCAACTCAATTAAATAAGGAAATTTGTCCACTATGATAGTCTTGGGAGTGAACCTTGACTACCATGATAGTTTGGAATGTGATCCCATTCCACTATGATATCTTTGGAAGTAATCCTTGACAACTAAGGAATTGATTTTCTATGCTTATATATATGCCACAAACTTATGTCTTATGTCAATGTTATTCTCTCATGGATAATGTTATTTGATTACATTATGATTCATGTCTTAAGAATTACCATGTTTTATTCCATGAATCAAGATTATGGTATATGATATATAAAGGTCTGTTTATCAAATTTTATTCTCATGTTTTCACACTATTATATCTATATTATGCCCAATTGATCATTTATATCTCCATTTATTACTCTTACTAAGAATCTGATCTTACCCTTCTTTATGTTTATTTTCGCTAGGTTGTGAAGAAATGTACTATGTATGATATGTCTAAGAAGAGTTCTAGTTATGAAACACTTAGAGGAAGATGATGTAGATATTTTATGAACTAGTTGTTTATGTGTCCAAGTTTCCAAGGTAACTAGACCTATATATTTCTTACATGGATCAATATATTATGTAATGAATATTCATCTATTAAGATGTGATAACTATGTATGATAAGTATGGGTATCTATAGTGTTCTTTATACCTCTTGAGTTGGTACTGGGGTTGGGACCCAGAACACTGCACACAAGCCCAGATGGGCAACACCACACCCCTGTGTAGCCCCCTAAGAAACTTATGGCCACTGTGTTCCCACCACTTCTCATGTGATCCCTTGTGTGTTATCAATGAGTGTTATGAATCCTCAAAACACCTACCACTATGTTGGATCTCTCACATGATTGAGCATGCTCTCGCATGTCTGGGATTGAGCTATCCTATTTATCCATCTTGGTTGGATACTTTTTTAAGTTACACCCCAAAATATACTTGGTAATTACAAATTTGAAAAAATTCCAAGTAAACCAAATCCCTTTTTCATATTTTTTTCATATAAAATATAAATATATTTTTCATGTCCTTTTAAATTCCACTTCTATAAATTATTCATGAAATAATAAGAATTATTCATTCCATCATATAAACAATTATCCACAAAAACTAATACTTCATGGTATTAACACATTTTAAATATTTTATACAATATAGACTCTCCTAGTTCAATTGAAACAAGTCATTGATTTTTAAGAACATTATAAAAATAAACAAAATTAAATCCACAACATCGAAAAATGTAACATGTGGCCTTTTAACTTCCATGGATGGAACTTCTTCAGAACATAAAATACATCAAAATATTTCTTTGATGATTATAAATATATTCTCTAAGTTTAATCTTTGTCAGTACCAATCAATGGATTGAAGATTCATTAATCATTTTTAGTAACTTGGGAAACTTCTCCTCAATATTCATCCAAACATTCTTAGAAATACTAATAAACTTATAATCTAATATTATTTAATAAATTTATATTTTAATAATGTGATTCATCACTTAGTGAGACATTTAAGACAAATAAAACACAAAAAATATAATAATAAATATCTCCATTAGTATTTTTTGTCAATACCAATGTAGAAATTGTGATGTTAATATGTTTTCTTCAATTATTCTATCCTTTTTTATTCACTCCCCCATATTGATGAAAAATGAAAATTACCTATGAATATATGGTGTCATTTCTCTCTTAAAAAATATACCACCAATTATTCCACTTTTATTATACTTGGGATAACTCACCGTAGAAAACAAGAAGGCCTAATTTTGACATAAATGACATCCATCCTCAATTGAGAATATGACACTGACTGATTAACCAAAACTTGTATCCATCATCATAGATTGTTCAAATATTTTCAGGTTAATAGTAATTGGTTGATACTAATTGATAGAATGTAGGTGGAAATTCTATGATAGCACTTATAATGAAAATTTTCAAGATATATTCAACTTGAAATTCTTAAACTCATCTCAAAACATAGTTTAAAAACATTAAATTATATTTGGAAGGTTATATTCTTGAATTCAATCCTACACCATTTTAAAAAATTATCCATTTTTTAATTTCATTGATTTATTCAAATTACCCTTTTAGTCTAGATATTCTTTTCATTTTTGGAATAGAATGTGATGGATTAAGTATACATACCAGATGAATGAATTTATGGATAATTACTTTCTACATATGTAAAATTTGGATAAAATATATGGCTATGAGAACTTTGTTGGATACTCCCCCACAAGGGATGATCTCCAGGTTCACTTCACCAAGACAGATCCTTTTTATTAGTTTATATTATGATTTCCAATTGACATGAGCACCAATTATGGTGATCGCATCTTTGATGGTGATATAAAATTTAATAATTAAATATGGTAGCATGATCAAATTCATTTTGGTTGATCTCTGATATTTTTAAATAAATAATCATCATGATTTTAGAAGATGGATTGAACTTTGATGGTATAAGATCCCATATTTTGACTTATGTACAGATCCTCAAAATTTTAGTTTAATTTTCTTTTATGGACCTAAAGTGAGTCCCTAATGAGTTTACGAAGGTCTCAAGGGTGTATGGGGATCGTTAGGATCCCAAACCCCAATTTTTTGGGAAAAAATGGTCTTGTCTCATGGTTAGAGTAAACCATATGGGTATGACACATAGTTAGTCTAAACTATGTGGATGGTCTATATTTTTAGGTAGAGATATATTGCATGGTTATCTCATAGTTTCTCAAACCATGGAGACTAACCCTTTGGGTGCCCCCTTTTCTCTAGGTACCCATGCATGGTTTTCACACTATTTGGAAAATTATGAGGCCAAACCACGCACAAGATATTTTTCTAGGCAGATTTACTATTTTAACCTTGAGGATCTAATTATCACCTTATTCCCTAATCCAATTTCCAGAAAAATTAACCTAAATTTCTCCCATTTTGGATATTTTTTATAGCTTAACCTAGGTATCAAGAGATCCCCTTCATCCAGGATCCATTTGATATTCTTTTCATGATGTTAGGTATACAATGGTAAGTGCTCGAGTTTGTTTGAGCCATTATTCGTCTCTCTTTATTTTGACCAGGTTTTCGAGGTGTAATAATTTTTACACTTTTCTAGGATCTACTTATTTACAAGCCAAATTAGAGGCCGATACTAGAGGAGAGTAATATGAGTACTAGGTGGGTGGTCTACAAATCATCTATCAAGTTCATTGATTTTGGAATTGTTGTGTGGGGCCCATTGATTTCATCGGGAATCATTTATTGAATTTATATGCCTTAATTGTATTTATTATACCCGTATGGTTATAATATTTCAATAAATGTGATTGGTTTTTAGTGGTTTCTTCTGAAACTCCCAACACCCCATGTGGGGTGATATGCCATAATTAGTCTTTTGTTGTTTTGAATCTTTTCTGCCATTGTTTGGGTGTGTTTGAGCTTGGACACACTAATAGTAATCCTCCTTATATTAATTTCCTATTGAATCATGAAATTATAAATAGATTGTTACTTTTCATGTCCATTTGACCCACCTAAGATAAATTATTAAATGTAAGTGATTGAAATAAATGTTATTCTGGAAAGAATACATAATTATATGACTTGGTATTATTAAATGTAAAGGAATGTTTGGTTAGACACCCGTAGCATCCCTTTCCATGTTCATGGAAGGAAGTAGTGTGAAACATATTAATTGAACTAGACTTACATGGTTTTAATTAAAAGGTTGCATGCTACTTAGCCTTTTCAAACTAATGAAAGGCAGGGCTTGAACCAAGTAAAATTGTTAATGACATAGTTATAATGTGACCAAATTAATTGTAACGAATTAAATTTAAGGTTCCTATTTATGAACATGGACCTTAATATATTTATAGAAAGTCTTGACTCAGGTTAACTCTTCGATTCCTGATGGAATTCCTTGGGAACTTGAGGATGTCATTTTAATTCATGCATCTCAGTTTCCTTGGGTGAGACTTACCCAGGAAACCGGTCCTTTTCAAAGATTGAATGCCCGATATGGAACAATAATATACCTTTGTTGTTATTTTAGAATGACTCAGATACACTCCTTAGATCCAACATTACATAAGGTTCTTATTTATATCCTTGGTCTTGACCACTACTTATCTCCCATTTTACCTCTGATGAATTCTATGGAATCAGTTAGAAATATTTCTTTGGGAATTACTTTGATGATTTTTTTAGATTACACTCTTACCCATTATCTAGAATCAGTTATAATTGAGTTAGTGGCCCCTGAAGTCTAGGTTAACTTGGTTATTTACTTAGAACCATGTTCTATCTAGTTAACAATCATGGTTTCCCTATTACATCTTAGAACTTTCACTATTTATACTATCACAAGGCGATATCAGTGTTGTATATGACTCACATGACTAATTAATATAAATTGGTAGTTTATTAATTAATTAATTGGTCACATTATACTACTTTACTTTATATATGTATTCCTTCACTATGTTACATATACATAACACATTATAGGTATTATAGACACCATTGGTGGTGGCCCACTGAGATTTATCTCACACTCTTTTTGGGGTCTGTTTGGTACTGAGGGTAGATCACATGTATATAGGTGTTCATAAAGGGAACCATAATGCTTCAGACACATGATTATTTGCTCTACCAGGATGTAGCTGGAAGAAAATGACTGAGCTATAGCTTTATATTCTTAGGATAGTTTAAGTATTTAATTTTTACCACATTAGGTTTTTTATATATGTATTCTACTTTGTATCTATGTTTTCTAGATTTTTTTTGATATTACATATGTCATAATAAGTTATTGTATGTTATTTCAATTATTTCAGTTATTATTTATTTGTGTCCTTCTACTGTTCAGTATATTTATCTATACTACTCATACTATTTACCTATATTTAAAATTATCCATTGTTCTACACTCTAATAATGAGGTAATTGTATCCCCACATACACAACCTAGGTCCTTAATCCTAGTCGGTAGCCTCTGGAATTTGGGGAGATTCACTTGAGGCAATGTGTCCCACCGAGATCGGGGCACCTATTAAGTGGAATTTGGGTCCATGACATCACAAAGTGGTATCAAAGGATTTCATTTCTTATTCTACTATTTAGAGGCAATAGTCATGAGATAAGTAACACTTTGGACTTGGTCATAAGTCATTCTTGGGCATCTTGAACCCATGTTCGAGGTAAAGGCTGAGATGAAAATATTATAATTGTTTTTTAGCTTTTTACTATTACAGTTGATGTCATTTTACCATTGGGTGACTCACATGCTATGTGGTGTTGTTTATTTTTTCTTCTGATTGAGATTTTATTTTATCCTTGTCCTGATGATATAAGGGTAAGTGGAATTGTTACATTCATCATTTTTGGCACCTATTATTTATATGCCATTAATTTTTATTTTCCATATAGGTGCATTTCACTACCTACATAGCTTGATATTCAGGTGATTGATGAGTGATACTTACCTTGTTTATATATTGTTTCTGCTACTACAGTCTGTGATTGAGTGGTTTTTGGTTTCAATTCATGGGGTGGTATGGGCCAACACGGGTTATAATGCGTAATTTATAAAATCAAGGCATTAATTGGAAATTCAAATCAGTATCATTTTAGTGATAAAAAGTATGGGGCCCAATTCACTAGGAATGACAGTCCATTTTAAAGGAACTTTGATACAAGTTATAAGAAAATTAAAACATAAAATTGGAATGGTTACACATCCTTATCCCACCCTATCATGCTTATGAAAGGTAAAGGAGTGAACCCAGAAATTAAATATGCAATAAAATGAAATAGTTTCAAGTAAATTATTAGTTAAAGTACTATTGAACCTTCATCTACTAGAACCCAAAAAACATAAAACTGATCACTTATCGATACATATCCTTCTCTTCGGGTAATTGTGGTGGTATTAAATGGGTAGTTAACCCTTTATTATATTTAGCTTCTTTAAGTGTTGTTATCTATCTTCTTAACGGTTGTTCCGAGGCATATGATTGGATTCAAAAATGCACAAATGGCCAATCCAGGTCATCTAGGGCCTGTTTCTTTTGAAGTGACTTGTTATGGGTGTTTATGACCTTGAAAAATAAAGAAAATACTATATGGTTTCATTTTTAATGAACCCTAGTTAGCTTGAAAGGACTCTCGTAGGCCTCCTTATCCGTTAAAAAGAATTTGTGTGATAAATTTCCTAATTATATTGGGATGTTAATAAATTATTAGTGTTTAAAATGAAGTTTTATATGACTTTCCTATTATTCCATGTATCATTAGTTAAATTAGGTACCAAGTGCTTGTGTTTAAAATTGGTTCTTGGGTTTCAGTTTGAATCTTTGAAATGATTAATGGTTGAATGTGAATAAGTGTAATGAGCTTAAAAAAGGAACCTATAAGTGGTGACCTTGGTTAAATTTCTTTTTGAGTTTCCCAAGAATGAAAAAAAGATTTTATTTTGTAGGCACTCTTATTCATTTAATTACTTGAATAATATTCTTTTGAGCATGGTGACTTCTATATGGAGAAAACAAGTGATAGGGTCGATACTTGTGCTTCATAATGGGATTGAAATAAAAGGTAGCACCATTAAAGCTAAAATGTATTTCTAAATGTTGTCATTTTCTAATGTTTGGTGTTTTTCGAGTTTCATTGTCCCTAATAATACTCTTACCTTCTAAATAAAACCCTTTTTATCATGGGTGGTTATGGTATCCTTTAACCTTGTTATGGGCGTGAGCATAAAATAATGATCAGTTTCAATAGCTTAGACGTGCTGAGGGAATGGTAGGGAGATTCATAGGTCTAGTGAACCTTTCTCCTTCCTCAATAATGGGAGACATGGTATATCATTGTCCAGGTCAATGGTTATATGGGCTAGTACAACTCTGGGTTAACTCTCTTGTACTAACCACCTGATACTCAGATACATAGTGTGAATAGCCTATGGATAGTATCAAGGTTTTTTCTTGTTTCTGGAACCTTGGGGTAGTATGTGTTCACAAATATGGTAACCATAGAGTTGATAAATGTTATGAAAAACGAGTTGGGTGTGGTAAAAATTATTGATCATTATATTACTGAGTATGGTCCTAATTCATCTCCATAGTAGAGTAACTTGGGAATTACAGGAAATGGGTTTGTCCTAATATTCATGATGGATTTCAAGAGAATTGGGTGTTTTAAAACATTGTTCGGTTTGGTTTTGGATTTCTTGAAAAATTATTTACATATGTAAGCATGAATCGAAGGAGTTTCACATGTGCGGTTAATGTGAGCTTCATATGGCGTTCCTATGAGTGTATGGTCTATCTCTTCTTTTGATGAATATGAAACTAATTAGGTGGGAGAGTCACATCAGTTCTGGTAAATACACAACATTCCAAGTAGAAGAATTATATCCTATGAGGACCATTGAGAAATGGATGGTTTTCTTTAATGCCCATGAGGCTTGCAAGTTGGAATCATGTCAGTGTCTGCTTGGCAGCATGAATTTGAAATGGTTCGATGTTTATGAAACCTTTTAGAACCCCATCTGATTTTGGATGGACTTTGGCGGTTTAGATTGAGTGATCACATGATGTCTCGAGTTGTGAAGGCTTGTGAACAAGTTCTAATAGTGTGTCAGTAGGTGAAACTGAGCTTCCTTTTGGGGAATTCAACCAGTGGTGGTTCCCCTAATATTCTTAAAAATCTTAAAACTTCTTAGTGTAATAATCATAAAGATACAAGCATGTACCCTAATTTACATCATCTTTGATGCAATAAGATAGAATCATCAATACATGATGCAAAAGTTTGCAATATGTTGGGATTGTCAATGACATATATAAGAGTTTAGTGTCAGATGCATGGTTTTTTTGAGGCTTGGTTAGTCCTGAGTGATACATCGGTTCCTATGTAGGGACACCTTGGATGAACTCTTGGACACCATCCAATTTATTCTGACATGATGGCCTGGTGAATGTTGATTTGGGCTCAGTCAATGATCTTACATGGATGTTTTGGCCTATACCAATGTCTCAATAATAACATGGGGTATTGAGTACTGAGGGATAATTCCTTAGACTCCTTTTTAATGAAGTTGAGGATACCTGGTCTTGTTTTCAGGAACAAAAGTGAATTTAAAATATCATGATGATTCCAGTGTGATAGATCTAGGTTATATATTTCTTCATGATGAGGCATGATAGTTTAAATGGTCAGATGATGTTTGATCATGGAACATCACTGAAAGTCAGTTATGGACTTAGGTGGGTGTGTTTGGGGGAAAATACAAGATACCTTATAGTAAGGCATTAAAATTCAGTTTGTGATGTATCAGCCATATAAACAAGGAATATTTGAGGATGGTCATCTAGGGGTGGTTTGACTGAAATCCTTATTGTTTAATGTACACGATAGGTGAAAGACCATTTTTGGGCACATTGTCAGGTGGAGGCGAGTGCAGTTTGTGTCAACCGGGGCTTTTTATGGAAATCTGACTCGACATGGATAAAAGTTTTAGTGGGTAATAAAAAATTTAATTATTATATAAATCATGAGAGAAGATTTGTTAGTATGATTAAAAAAATTATTTTTATGAAAATTCCAATGGTAGAGATAACTTGGTTCAGATTTGGCCCATTTTTTGGGATAAAATTTATGGTTGGGACCACCATCGACTAGATTTTTAAAGATTCTATGACATAACTATGTCTCTAGATAAACGGTCTAACCAATACTTGTATCCAGGTATAAAAAGGGATGTAGTTGGTTTTTTCAATAGATGTTCAACCTGTCAATAGGTGAAGGTGTAATACCAGTGACCATCCATAGTTTTATAGTAACTACCCATTCCGGAGTGGAAATGTAATGATGTCATGATGGATTTAATGAATGGTTTACCGAAGTTTACTCAAGGTAATGATGTTTCATGGGTAGTTTTTGACCAACTAATGAAACTATACCACTTATTTCCCTTCTAGGAGACTATCAGTTGATGATATGAGAATACTGTGTTTCCATGAGATCATATGACTACATAGGGTACCTCATAATATCATTTAATAAAGGGATTCTTGTTTCACATTACAGTTTTGGTAGGATCATGAAGACTCTATGATGTTAGATTATTCCTCTAGTATTAGTGTTATGGAAGAATGACCTTTTACCAGACGAGACATAGGAGTGGGAGGTTGATTATTATTCTTAGTGGCCTGAGTAATTCTCATATATCATTTCACCACCCTTGGAATGTGAGCTCAAGGATGGGTTCATTTAAGGGGAAAGACTATAGGAACCCATTTTCTTACTCAGTTACGGATCCTAAAAATTTGGTCTATTTCACTTTTATAGACCTAACTAGATCCCTAATGAGTTCACAAAGGTCGTAGGGGTGTCTAGGGCTCATTCGAAGCCCAAAACCCAACTTTTTGGAAAATAATTGTCTTGTTTGATGGTTAGAGTAAACCGTTCGGGGAAGATGCATGGTTAGTCTAAACTATGTAGATATTCTATATTTTCTGGCAGATCTATATCACATTGTTGGCACACAGTTTCTCAAACCATGCAGAAAACTATTCAAATGAACCCTTTCTCTAGGTACTCATGCATGGTTTGCACACTGTTTAGTAAACTGTGCAGCCAAACCATACACATACTATTTTTTCTGGGAAGGCTTAACATTTTCCCTTAAAGATATAATTATCCCCTCTTTATTCCCTAATATTATTTACAGTGGTATTAACCTCAATTTCTCCCATTTTGGGTCTTTTTGAAGTCTTATCCTATGGATCAAGATATCTCCCTCACCTGGGATCCATATGAGCTTTTGTTCATCATGTTGGATGTGCAGCAATAAGTACTCGATTCTGTTTGAGTTGTTATTCATTTCTCTTCCACCCAACCTAGTTTTTGAGGTGTAAGAATTCTTACTCTTTTCCCATATCTACTCTATTTCAATCAAAATTGGAGTCTAATACTAGATGAGGAGAGTCATATGAGTACTAGGTGGGTGGTCTATAACTCATCCCTCAAGTTTGTTGTTTTCTTGAATTATCGTGTGGGGCCTACTGATTTCATCGATCATTATTTATTCAATTTATATGCATTTATTATATTCATTAGAACCATATTTTTTTCTATTTAAATAAATGTGATTGGTTATTGGTGGTTTCATCCAAAAATCCCAACACCCCATGTAGGGTGATATGCCATAATTGGGTTTTTAGTGTTTTGACACTTTTAAGACACTATTCAGCTGTGTTCAAGATTAAGGACACTAATTGTAAGCCTCCTTATATTAATTCCTTTTTGAATCATGAAATTGTGAATAGACTGTGCCTTGTCACTTCCACTTGAACTACCAGAGATAAGTGATTAAATGTATGTGATTGCATTAAATGATATTTTTTGAAAGCATAAATAAGTATATTACTTGGCATTATTAAATGTAAAAGAATGTTTGGTTTCATACCCATATCAAACCTTACCATGTTCATGGAAGGAAATAGAGTGAACCTTATTAACTAAACTTGACTTATATGGTTTTAATTAAAATGTTACATGTTACATAGCCTTGTCAAACTAATGAAAGGAATGTCTTGAACCAAGTGAAATTGTTAATTCCAAAGATATCATATGAAAAAAATTAAATGTAATGAATTAAATGTAAGGTTCCATTTTATTAACTTGGTCCTTGAAATATTTATAGTAAGTCTTGAATTGGGTTTACTCTTGGATTCCTGAGGGAATTCTTCGGTACACGAGGATGTAATTCTGATTCAAGGATATCAGTTCCCTTGGGTGATACCTACCTAGGAACTCGATAATTATCTACCTTTAGATGCCTGGTATGACACCATAGGATCCCTTAATTATTATTATATGATACCTCAGATACACTCTTTGGATCTTGTATGACATAAGGTTCCTTGGATACATCTTTGGGCCCGACCACTGTTTATCTCTCATTTTACATTGGACGAATTCCTTAGACTCTGTTAGAAATATTAATGTGAGGATACCTTGGATGATTCTCCTTGTGTTACACTCTTAACCCTTATATAGACTCAGCTAATACTGAGTTAGAGGCCCCTGAGGTCTAGGTTAACTTGGTGATTACCTTGGATCCACTTCCAATTTAGTTATAAATCAGGGTTTCTATGATACATCTTGGAACCTTCACTATTTATACTATGACTAGGTGATGTCAGTACTGGATATGCCTCATGTGACTTATTAATATAAATTGGTAATTTATTAATTAATGAACTGGTTACATGTTCAGACGCCATCTGAGAGATAAGTCAAGTACTTGGGTATTTAGTTACATTGTACTTCTTTATATACGCATGCGTACACACTGTTACATAACTATTACATGTGCCAGATGTTTTAGATCCCATTTGTGGTAGTCCACTTAAATTTATCTGACACCCTCTCCGAGCATTTTTGGTACCCAAGGAAGATTACATGTATGCATGTGTTAATATAGGTAAGCGTAATGCTTTAGACAGTTGATTTCTTATTATCCTACGATGGAGCTGGTTGCAAATGATCAAGTTGTAGCTTCGGATTATTAGGATAATTTATGTATTTCCTTTTTACTACATTGGGTTTTGCATGAATTACTCCTAAATTGAATCCATGTTTTCCAGCTTTCTAGTGATATGACATATATATTCATCAGCTATTGTATGTTATTCGAGTTATTTCAGTTATTATTGATTTTTTTCCACTGTTCATTCAATTTATTTATATTTTTTCTATTATTTATCAATTTTTATAATTATCCATCATTCTACACTCTATTAATGAGGTTATATCCTCTCCATGTACACTCCCTATGCCCTCACAACTAGTTGGAAACCTCTAGTGTTCGGAGAGATGCGCTTGAGGGCATGTGTCCAACTAGGTTCGGGGCACCTATTAAGTATAATAATGGTCTTGGACATCATAGATGGTGTCTTCCATTTTTTTAGAATTAATATTCTATCATATAGATATAGAAATATATTTTATTTATCAGTTCTCCTCTTAAATGTATGCATCGCCTAAAATTCCTTTCAAATAATGAACAAAAAAAAATTAAATGGGAATAAGGTGGATCTCTTTTACTTTTAAATGATAGAAATAATGTTGAGAACTCTTTATCAACAATAAAAATCCTTTCTTTTATACTCTATGTGAGGTTGAACTCTTAATGATGAATTTTATATCTTTCTCAGATGTTTTGGGTAGCGAGGTGTCTTAGTTTTCTTTGTAGTAACATTGTGAGAAATTTTCTTGTTAACAAATACCATCAAGGTACATTTATCAATTTATGGTTTCTAGATCTTTTCCCACAAATCTTCTTAAGATAGAGTTACAAACCAATAGTCATCAGTGATGTGTCACACCATTTTTCACCTTCCACATAAAACTTTTGATATTTTTTGTCATCATTTTTTGACAACCTATCATGAAATTCGATTTCTTCACATGTAATATTATGCTTTCCTTTAGAATCTTCCTTCAACTATGGTTCTTACAATTTTATTTTTCTTTCTAAATCAGCTAGAAAAAATACAAGTATGTCATTTTTAATATTCAAAACATTCTTAGTAAAGCCACATGGATTTTTAGGTGTAATCTTTTATAGTTTAGTTTTTTTTATTTTTATCTTGGATAGTTATATTATTATTTTTCCTCATCATTTCTACTTTCATTGTAATATTCATGGCCTATTTACAGAGATAAATATTATGGAATCTTTTTCTAGAAAATAAGAAACTTTTTTTCATTAGTGTAGCACTCCTTGTAAACTAATTTGGTTTGTTACCCATGTTTGACTTTCCTGTAGTCTCTAACTTCATTGTTCTTTTATTTTGAATTTTTTTAGTTCTATACATGAATGATTTATACATCCATATATATTCACTGTGACCACTATGATTCCAAATCCCACAAGGATTATTCCAATTCTAAAATCTATTTGTAATATTTATATTCATCATTTCCTTCTACAAAATTTTATTTATTACTAATTTTCTCCCCCTTGATGTAGGAATACTTTGATATTTTAGATATTGTCATATTATACCAATAATCAAATGCATTGTTCCAGAATCATTTATAGTAGAAAAATAATTAAACAAGCCGTGATCACTTCTTTGAATTGATATCCTATCTAGATTGAAATTATTTTTGTTTATGTTTCATATCATTTTTAAAATAGAATTATTTTTAGGAAAATTTATTTCAACTATTGTCATTATTTACTACAAATTTAGTGGTAATAAGTTCATCACCTTTCTAAATCACATTTTTCAAGGTTTTTAATTTTAAACTAGTACTATGAATGAAACCAAAATTAATAAAAACATTATTAAAAGAGATGAAGGGCACACTTTTCTTAGATACTACTTGATATTGATTATTAGATGATTTAAATCTGTTTTTTCCACTAGATTAAGGTTTTTAGGATAATAATCCTATTTGTATGTTTGTGTGGCTAAAATTATTATAGTTACAACTATTTTTTTATCTCTTTGTAAAGACTTTCCATGAGTACTTTTAGGATTTAAAAAAATACTTCAAACTCAAGACATTTTATATTCAGAATGTTTTTCTCATCCACTACTAACTTTAATCTATCTTCACATTCTTTTTCATCCTTATAACTTTTTCATCATCCATTTTTTTCTGATCCTATATTAAAGTTTCAAGGTCTTTGGTCTTATTTTATTTTATTTGAATTTTTTAATTCTTGACATCAATGATATTCTTCTAGTTGTCTTCAGATGCAAGAAATATTTTTTCAAACAACACAGTGAAATCCTCTTTCTTTTAAATTTTATTTATCCATTGATCTTGAAAATTGGAGCGTCTTTATTCATGTTTAAATATCTCTTCTTATTTGGCTCCAAAATTCTTGTAGAGCTTTATATTTTATTGTTTTGTCTATTTAAATTATTTCTCCATGTTCTCCAATTATTTTTTAATATCAACATATATTGTAATTTTTTAATTACATTGTTTAGTTATATCAACACATTTAACCACCCTTTATTCCAATTCACTCTACCTTTTCTTATCTTATTCTTTTTATTATAAAAATATGTGATCTATTATTAAAAGTTATTCCTCTATACTGTATAACTTTCATTGTCCAATGAATTGTCTTCATCACTTATAATTTATTTTTCTATTTAAAAAAATTATAATAACATATCTGATACCTCTTCATTAGTATCTGAGGTAGAACTTTTATCCATATCATTAATAGTATAAAAAACTACTAGATCTTATGCTTCCATATTAGGATTTTATTTCTCATAATTACAACATGGGTAAAATGAGTTTTCTTACTCTTTAACCCTGAGAGATGAAGTCTTTATATTTCTAAATTATTTATTCTTTCTATTATTCATTTTCTTAGATGGGATAGATTTTGTGTTTTTATTAGATACCAATACTCTAAGTTTTTATTCAATTCTGGATTGAGAATAGAAATCATATATTCGAAAAAATTCCAAACAGAGAAAAACATAATTGGTGCAACATGTCCCTTTGATACCAATTTTTATGATAACTTTGGGATGAATACACTGATAGTGGGGAAGTTAGATCATTGTGCGATGACTGTCTATCACTTAAATGAACTTATACATTTTTATACCTCTTCCACTTATTTAGTGAATTGTTCTATTTTATTCTTAACTTGTAGTTAATAAGCATGCACATAAAACAATAAAGCACAATGAACAGTACAATTCACTAATGAGGTTCACCAATAATATGGATGATAATTTCCCTAGTGTATGATTGTTATTATCCCACTCACATACATCTTTCTTTTTATCATCAAGAAAATAATAGGAAAGGGTATAACCTTGAACATGTTCTCCTGGCACCGACCAGGTACAATGAAAGCTTTATCTTTGACGTACAGTATTATAGGATATTAGTATATCCCTCCAAAAGTGATCGACAATGTATAAAATGACTTATTCAATATAAACCAATGATTCTGATAAAATTCCTATGAAATTATAAATCAAATGGTTTCATCGAATACAAAAATCAATGGGATGAATCAGATATGTAGTATTCTATAACTTCCTCTTTTTATTCTGTCAGAATAATATAAATGTGTAGGAGTCTATATATAACATAATAACATGATACAAAATATCAAAAATCATAATTATATGGTTTATTCTCTATTATTCTGGGTGAAAAAAATATTTATGCAACAAAACCATACTGAAAATATTATATTATTTTTATACAAGATCAAGCTTTCCCAAACTTAGACTCTTGTACATAACCAATTTATATTCATATTATTATATGTGCTTCTCAAGTTATCAAACCATGCATATGAGTTACATGCGATATTGAATTTTGAACTACCTTCTTTCATATATACTTTAATGATTATGTGATGTTAATTGTGAGAGTTCTTCTTTTCCTTTATGTGAACAAATTACATGTGATATACCCCTTCACATACACTAGGTAAAAAACTACCTTTTATTATTCATAAAATAAAGAGATGCTTCTTGAGACCCTTATTTAATACTATCTTCATGCATATAAACTAAGATAGTATATATTTTTATTTTTTCAAGAAAACATAGAGTGTTAGTATAACAATAAAGAGTTTACGGATCTTTTTGTCACGACCCATCCTCGAGGCCCGTGCCGTGACTACCCCAAGCCCGCCTTCCATAGGCCAGGGGCTGACGACTAGCACCAAAGGCGTAAATCCCGATAACTGGGAAGGAATATCCTTTAAAAAAGTAAACAAAACACCACAGAGTACAAGCAGAAGTAATACACTAAGTACAAAATAAAGTGCTGAAAAGTAAAAGGGCCAGAATACAAACCCAACTGAAAAGTACAGCTATAACTGAAAGGAAGTACAACAGAAAATAAAAATAGCTGGAAGTATAGAAGCAGCTCCTAGGTCGTCCAACTCGGATCCTACCTGAAGGGTAGGTACAGATAGCACAGCTCCCGGATCGTCCACCATGGATCCTACCTGAAGGGTAGGTACATATAGCCTCCACAACACTCTCACCCGTCAACCTCCTTCGAGTATCGTCTCATCGTGAAGTCCACCACCGGGTACCATCCAGTCCTCGAACACTCGGCCTCTATCAGCGCTGCCCGTCGTCTGCAACCAACACAACGAGGTGCAGGCATATCCCATGCAGGGGTGAGTATACGATACTCAGTAGGGACCCCGAGACCCTCAAGGTATCACTAAATCCAACAAGGATAACCACAAAGAAGGATCTCAACAGGTAACCCTTACTTAGGTATAAGCCCATACTTATACCTAAGTTATCAAGTAACCCATCTCAATCATGAGGAAACACAAAGGTTATGAAATCAACGGATAACCACTACCTAGGTATATTCCCATAAATATACCTAAGTTATTAAGTGACCCATCTCAATCATGAGTTAAAAACAAAGGTCATATACTCAGCTCAAACCAGGATTTTCATTATCAAAACCATAACTGCTAAAGAGCTCCCTCTTTGGAGAGTACAGTGATCCTATCACAACTCCGAGGTACTGCTCACTAACCTAAGACTGATGAGGTACTCCTCCTGTCGAGTACTGCAGGTCAGCCACCCAAACACAGTAGTGCTTCCCGCTGGGGTCTACCACCCAAACACAGTAGTGCACCCCCCCTAATAGCCTGAAAAGGTACTCCTCCTGTCGAGTATCGTGGGTCTGCCACCCAAACACAGTAGTGCTCCCTGCTGTGGGTCTGCCACCCAAACACAATAGTGCTCCCCACTATGCTATACAAGTCGCTCCGACTCGAGTCGAACAAGCAGTCTTCAGGTCTCATCCAGCTACACGGTCTCCGTACTCCGTACGCTCGTCTCCGGGAGGGTCTGCTCCACGAGTTACAGGTCAATACTCCAAGTATCACAAAGTCCCACGAAGAAGTATCTCAAAAGAATGCCTCCTCATAGGGATCTCAATGCAACAGACGACGCGTCAATTGGACGCCTGGTCTGTGAGTTATTTTCCTTTTCGTCCCAGGGGCCCGGTTTGTTTCGTGTGCAAACCAACCCGGCCATATCTCAACTGTACCCCTAACTCTCATAGGGTATACTCATAGGTACCGTTTCTCAACGTGATCACCAACGCCGCTGACGGTTCGTCAAACGGACGTCCGGTCTGAAAGTTATCAGCTTTTCCATTCCAGGGTCCCGGTTGGATTTCGGGTACAATCCTACCCAGACATACTCCAACTGAGTCCAAACCTCAGGTAAAATTTGCCAAAATTTCTGTCTCATCAAGAGGAATCAAACAAAGTCGACAGCACGTCAATCGGACGTCCGAAGCTCAAGTTATAAGTGTTTCTGCTCCGAGGGCCCGATTGGTTTCGGGTTCGAACTAACCCGGACAGACCCAGAGTTCTCCAAAACCTTGAGTGTAATATACCAAAATGACCATATCTATCCAAGGATCACATTGCAACTGACGGTGCATTGATCGGAGGTCTGTAGCCCAAGTTATGGGAGTTTGAACGGATCTGTCCGAAATTAGGGGGTTCGGGCCCGGTCCGATACCCCCCCGGGTCGGCCCGAACCAGGGCGACCTGACCCGGGTCCGGGTCTGGCCCAATAGGGTGCGGCCCGGCCCAGCCTGGGCGGCCCGTCCCGGCCGGCCTGGTGCTGGCGCGGCGCTCGCGTTGCCAGCGGGTGCGGGTGGGGGGGGGGGGGGGTTACAACCCCCCCCCCCCCCCCCCGCGGTTGACGAACCGGCGCGGGATAAGCCGCGCCGCCCCAAATCCGGAATGGCCGAAGTTTTTCTGGTTCTTCCCCCACCACCGTGGCTCAGCCACGGTGGTTTGCTCCGGTGGTGCGCCACGACCGCCTTCTGTAGACAATCGGACGCGCTTCGGTGGTCTGTTTCGCCTGCCGTCTTCACCGGCGGTCCTCCCGGGACACGATCTTCACTGCGATGGCTTCAAATCACCTCTGCGGCCCGTTCGATCATCGACCGTCAATCCGCACGTCAAATAAACAATCTGAGGAGGCTTCGAATCGCCTCAACGGCATGGTGCAACGACACTGTGCTTCTTCGTCGTGTTCCTCTTTGTTTCCATGCGGTGTCGTTGCACCGTGCCGCAACATAATCAACAACAAGAGGGAGGAGGGTCGGCCGTGTTCGGGTGGTCCGACCTCCTCCCGTTACAACAATAACAAGATGTCCAAAAATAAAGATGAATAACGACAAAGGATAATTCACGAACAAAAAGTAATCAACCCCTACCTCGAAATTTCCGTCGCACGTCATCGAGTCGCAGAAGTCGAACGTCGCGGTAGAATGACATTACGAAGAAAGAATAGAGAGTGACGACGGTCGTTGGTGTTCATCTCTTTCATCATTGTAGAAGTGCACCCGAAGAAGAATTGATGTCTCCTCTCTTGTTGCATGAAGAAGAGGATAGAGGGTGCATCTTCTTCCTTCATGGAAGGGTGTGTCGTTCCTCACCAGAGGTTTTGGTGTTCTTCAATGAAGGAGGAAAACCCCTCTTCCTTCACAAATCTCTCTCTCAAGAGGTTTATCCCCACTAAACAAGTGCCAACCTAATTAAAATAAGAATCCACCTTATTTTAATTAATTTTCCAAGCCATTCAAAATTTTAATAACTTAATTCATTAATTGAGTAGGTTACATTAATTAAATATGGAGTGTTGGCAAAAGTTAAAGTGAAAGAGGAAGAGAGAAGAAGAAGAGTCACATAAGTTAAAGTGGAGTTACAAAATTAAAGAGGGAGGTGAGTTTCAATGGGTTATGGGGAATGTGAAAAGGTGGGGGATAATGTGGGCCCCACCTCTCCTTTATTCTCCCAAGGGAAGTTACCAACCCAACTTCCACACAAAGGATAAAACTATTTATAAGAAAAATAAAATTGGATTACAAATTTTATTTTATTGTTCACTTACACCTCAAATTTTAAAAAACTCCTCCCGAGAAAACGTACCTTTGGAAAAGGTCTTCTTAAGCAATTATCGGCGTTGTGGTTCCATCGGTGCCCTCAGATTTCAATTCTAAGCAACGATTCAAAATTTAGGAAAACCCGCTCATTCGTTCACTAAACGTACCCGAGCTAAACTTCAGAAATTGATTTCGGGCACACCGGGCATCAGAATCAAGTGCCGTCAGAAACTACGTTCTTGTAATATTCCAAAAAAATTATGAAAAAAATTCCCTTGAAATTTTAGGGTCTTTACATTCTTCATGCAAGATTTCTGAACCAACATTTTTCGCCATGAAGTTGAGTGGCTCATGGAAATCTATTACCTATTCACATAGCTTAGGAGGCTTATGTATCATCTTAATTATTTACATAAATAAAATATTAGAGATTGTTTTCTTTATAAAGATGATAGATACCAAAAAATATATGTAAATTAAATTATCTTTCTCATGGATAAGGGATTCAATATTTATTGATGATCTTCATCTCTCATATTTCTTGAGTTTGACAACTTCAGATCCGCATGTTATTCTTTGTTAAGAATATATTTAAAAATAAAAAAGATCTCAGGATCTTTTTGAATAATTTGAACACAATATTTTAAATTCACAAAGATCACATCATTTTTTGAAGAGTTGTTTCCTTATTATTTCTTACATAAAATGATGTAAAGAATCATAGAATCTTCATGTTATTATATTCTTCCTTTATGAGTTCTTTGACACATGAGACATGATCATATCACCCACATCATGCATTAATATCTCTTTTATAATCGAATGGCCTTTTTCAACTTCATTTTTCATTCAATTGAAGACCATTATTAAAATTATCCCATTCAAAAAAGAAAGATATTATTAGAAGAGATTATATTGTTTTTATCTCAATATTTCATTATAAAATCAATATTGGAATGATTAGTTCAAAATAGATATCTACTATCATGATCTCAAGTTATGGTCATTCCCAACTAAGTAAGGGATAATTGGATCCTCCATTACCAGGGTATGGGTAAACTGAAGGTTGAATAAGTTGTTGGGTTCATTCAGATTACCGTTACTCATTTGATTAGTAAGACCTCATTATGATAATATATTTTTAATGGATCTATAGTATCCCACACTCACGACTTCTACATCAGACTGTATCTTATCTTTGGGCCACTTAATATTACTTCATGTTCCTTCTGCTTCTCAAGTTGGCACCAGTTTCACCACCTGGAACAATGCACACTCACCCACATTGGAAACTATACACCATTAAATAGTTCCTCTAGTACCCTATGGGATTTATACACCCACCAATGATCATGATATCCCTCATTCACACTGTCTCTATATATCCTCACCACACTTTCTGCATTGCTCCCAAGGGGATGAGACTACTACCACATGTGTGGGATTAAGTCGGCCTAGTTATCCAGCTTCATTGGCCCATTTTTTTAGTTATGCCCCAAAATATGCTTGGTAATTAACAAGTATACAAATCCCAATCCAACAAAATTCCTTCTTCAAAATGTTCTTCATAGAAAATATAAATATATTTTTCATGTCCTTTGTACTTCCACATCTCTAAATTATCCATGAAATAATAAGGAATTTCACGAATTCATATAAATATTTATGTTTGAAAATTAATACTTTCATGGTCTTTAAAATTTTAAAATATTATAGAATTTTTTAAATATCATAGTGAAATCATCACATTTCATTGAAATTTATTGAAAAAATAAAAAAAATTATCATAATTAAATCCTCTTCATTCAAAAATGAAAAAGGTGATGGCTGGTTAAACTGATTGACCATTGGTTGATGGTTGGCTAGGTATTTTCCATCTTTCCCCCCAAAATCATATCTATAATTATCTAACAACCAACGTCACCCCAAATTACCTGTTTGAATAAACCAATCCTCATTTCACATAAAAACCCAAATCATCATCAAACTCAAGTAAATTAATTTTAATTGCATAAAATTTTAAAATAATTAAAAATAAGAAAAAATGGTAGTTGAATCAACGATATTAATGAGGAAATTGTATGTATAAACAAGAGTTATGAATGTGGGTGTTTATATATCTATATATGTACATGTATAAATATAAATATGTGGATATATACACTGAAATATGAATATATATATATACACAAGTTCATATATGCATAATTTTTTAAGTTGGAGAGTTATTTTGAAATTTAAATTTGATTTTTGAATTTGGATTTTATAGAAGTTCTTAAAATGGTATTTTTAAATGATTAATTTCATTTAAATATAATATTTATCTTACTAAATTTTTCTGAAATGTTCTCAATAAAAATATTTTTTTAAGATAGATTTCAAATGGTTTTTTCAAAATAAGGTATGGTTTTAAAGTGTGTTCTTGATTGTGAGTTGTTATTGATTATGGATGTGATGATTTATCAATTTAATGTTTTTTGGTTGGCACATGGGAGATCAGTTTTAAGTGTGTAACCATATTGTTGTTATTATAGTTAAGTGTGAGGTGATAACTAGGTATTATTATTGTGTTATCGAGAGAATTAGTTAATATTATTAGTTAGGTCACATAGTCATTTAGTGATCTGTGAGAACGTTAGCTACCTTTTGAACCTATAGTTTGGTGATCCTATCCCTGTGATATGGATTATTCTTGTGATATTAATGGATATTGGTTTTACATTCATTATTATGGATGATGTTGTGGATATGATTTTTTTTATTTTTTGTTACCTTTATTATTCACTTATTATGTACTTTATTTTTTATTTATCCTTATTTATACTTTTCTTCCATTTTTTCATTTTTTATTATAGGATATCCTTTTTATGACATATAAAAAAGTAAATTTAAAATTTAATTCAGAAATTAATATCCTTTATGTGTTGGTTTGTTGAAAAATGGATTTATAAATATGTTAATGTTTAAATAAATGATTCTTAGGACGATAAAATGTTTTTCAAGTGATTAATTTCATTTAATGAAAATGATAGGAATGTTTTATAAATTGGTTAGTCATGATGATTGGTTTTTATTAAATGAATAAATTCTATTTTATTAATATATTTTTAACCATTATAATTTTTTTGGAAAATAAAAAACATGGAACCTATGGTGATTTTCTACTAGGATGTCAAGATTGCACTCTAATCACTCCATTCGGTGTTTGTAAACTAAGTGGATTTTTAGGCTCATTATTTTATTCTCGAAATAGATCCAATTTGGGAGAAATATTTACCTCATGTCACATGATATACTTTTAAAAGTTATATTAGAGTTTATTTTTTAGTAACTTTGGGAATATAGTCTTTTCTTAATTTCAGTTATGGTTCTTCGTGGATGAACTATATCCATGGAGGCTGCAGTGGAATAAGGGATTGTTTCATGCAAGGATGTTAGATGGTGAGATTAGGGATTTATTTTGAATATGTTATATCTATTGTGTGTTTATACAATTCATGTTTATTTTATATGACTTATTTGTTTTTATGTATACATTCAACTTATGGATGGTTCATTCAAGGTTTTTTTAAGAAATATTTTTTTCTTATACTCTGATTGATAGGGTCATATCTAATGATTTCTTTGGATTCCTAAGAATATTTTCATCAGCCTAGGGTGATCAATGATCCCCCTTGGGTTAGTGGTCATCTGGGATGAGTGTTGTTTTAGGTGGAAACCCGATCCAATTTGGAACATTGGAATCATATAATAGGTTTCTTAAGATATACATGGTTCCAGAGTCTCCATTTGTTATATTTGATGTTTGGTAGGTAGATAAAGGACTATATAAACTTAGGAGGTAGGAGTATGAAGAGTGTCGTTAACTCTTACCCATTTTAAAGTTCAGTTCACTTTGGGAAGGTGGGGTTCAATTCGTGATTCATGATTTTGGGTATGTTTCAATTTATGTTGATGAATTATATAATTTTATTAATATTGAACAAATTTTTAATGGATTTATTGTGTTTTAGAATGAAATTAGAGTTGATTTATTGGTAAAAAATAAGATCACACACATTGGTAACCCATAGAGAGACCATATACATGGTTTTATGTTACTCTCTATGATAGTTGTGTAATTGAAACATAGTCTACCAAGACACACAACCAATTCACATATAGTCACTAGTCCCAATTAAGTGTCCTTACGTTTTATGATGCTAAACAATTTAGTTTATGTTATGTTTGATAATGATATTTTTGTATGTTTGGACTTTTTTCGATTAAATTTTAAATGTTTTAATGGGAATTTTTATTATAAATTGTTTTGAGAAGAAAATTTTTATTTAAAATGGTGACATTTGTTTCTGAATTTGGAAAAAGGTGGTTTTGATTAATATGTGTTATAATTATGGTTTGTGTTGGTATTTTGTTCCTAAAAACTTTATTTTTGGAATAAGAGAAGTTGGTTTTGAAATTTTGTTAAGGATTTTTTCAAAATTTCTTAAAAATGAAATTAGTTCTTGTGTGATTTAGAAAAAAAATTATTTGGGAAGTGTGAAGTTTAAAATGGGTTTTTAAATGGGGTTTTGAATATTACAATTTAATTTTTTAGATATTAAATCATTGAATGGGGAAATTTTTATTTGTTTAATGTCATGGTTTTTTTGGTGGAATTCTTGGTTGATTATCTTGAAATAGTCATTTTGAATTGAAATATGCTTTTGAATTTCGGAGATTATTTCCTTAGATATGATTCAGTTGGATCTTTTATTTCTCCATGTTATTGAAGTATTCCTCCTAGAATGGTCTGAGTAATTTTTGGTATTAGGTGATCATCTATTTATTGAGTTTATATAATCAATTTATAAGGAAATTATTTTTTTGTAGCTCTTTGGATACTTTCTCAATTATCACTTATGGGATGAGATGGTTTTGGGTTTTCTCATATCACATTAGAGTTTATGGTTGGTCTAGTTTTTTTCAGGACTATGTTTGGTGAGGTTTTATTTTAATCCTATGATTATGTGGGGAGACCTTGGGTATGCTTCATGTAGCTAGAACAAATGCAGGACCATTTAAGATTATTTACAAGATGGTGCCTATTTTAATTTATTATCATCACTATGATGGGTGTGTTGGGTTTGGGTTCTTTGATTACTATTTCTCAATTCTTTGAACAAAGTTCAGGACCTATGTCATTATAGAGGAATTTTTTTGGTTCAATTCTTCTTCTTCTTTGTTCTTAGTTGGATACTTTTTGATGGGCCTTGAGGTGTATTTTTATAGTATTTTTGGGTGTTTTTAAGCCTCTGATATTATTTGGGAATGGTTTAGTGAGACTTATAAGGTGTCTCTTCTCACTTTCCCTCATATATCACCAAACAATTACTTGTATTTGGGTTATTATATGTTTTGAAACCTGAATATTAATTTCTCAATTAGTTAATTTTTTATAATTTATTACTTTTTTAGAGGAGTTTTGGGTTTTTTCTTTTTTAGTTTTTGAAATTTTAAAAAATTTATCCTTTTGTACAGTTAGCATGTGTTTAGCACTAACAATGAAGAAATTGTGAATGGGGTACCTATAATTGGATAGAAATGTTTCACATGACTGGTACATGATTTACCAAACTTTGTAATCCAACCATGTTGGTTCCCTTTATTCTTTATAAATGGTGTATAGTGGGAACACAATTTGGGTAAAATGTGTGGAAATCATGAAATACACCCAGGTTTAATTTTTATTTTATTTAAATTAGAAAATTACCAATCCCTCCTAATTTACCCTCCCACAACCGTCTCCCTTACCTTCTCCCCTCATGACACATTTCCTAGAGGCCCCATTTTATGCACTACCTCCTCCCCCATTCTCTAATTCTTGGTTCCTCGTGAAATTTTGAATGAATCTTTATCTGGGTAGGCCTCTTTCCTCTCCAACTTCTCCTCCATTTTCTTATTCATTCTTTTTCTTATCCCTATCTCTTTATGCATGATATAGTTCAATCCCTAAGTGGGTTTGACTTCTAATTTATTACAATTTCAATTTCTAGGGCATGTGGGATCCCCCTCAACTCTTCCTTTCCTCCCATTTGAAGGTTTGTAATCATCTGCGCTTTATTATAGGTAAGTGTTTCCATTGTTTGGATTTTTCTGAATATACCACATGTTCTTGATAATTTTAAATTTATTTACTTTAAAATATTAAATTCCATTTAAGTAAAATATTACTTTGAAAGGTATATTACTCAATCTTTTATGTGATTTCAATTGAGTTACAAATGGGTTTTTAGGGATTTCCCCTATTTTATGTCTTCACTAAATAAATAATTTTTTCTTTTTTCTGATAAAATATTTATGATGGTTTTCATAAAAGTTTTTTCTAAAATTACTTGATACCACTTATTAAGTTTTATTAATTTATGTTCTAGTTAAAGAGGTGAAATTATATGGATTACTCTACATGAGGAGTTTTATTATGTTTGTTGGTTTTATCTCTATTTGATTCACCTTTGATTGATATTGGGTGATGTTTTATATTATGTCTTTCATTTATATACATTTTTTTGGGTGTGTGTGTATATATATATCTATATATGTACATATCCACATGATAATATGTTGATATGTACATTGAATATATATATATATATATATATATATATATATATACCACTGAATATGTTTATAGATATTAAAAAGGGAAGTTATTTTGAAATTTAAACTGAATTATTAAATATTGGTTTTGAATAATTTTCAAATTAATTTTTTTAAAATAATATTTTTCATTTAAAAATAGGGTTTAACTTACCGAATTTTTGAAAAACGGCCTCATTTTTTGAAATTGATATTTCAAAGGGGTTTTTTAAATGAGTCATGATTTTAATGTGTGTAATCAATTATGAGATGTTATTGACGACATATTATATTTATTATATGTTATAAGTTTCATTTAAAGTAGATGGGAGACTATAGGTAAGTTGGTATCCAAAAGGGTGCTACACTAGTTAAGACTATGGTTCTAGAGAGGGGTCGTTATGGTGTTCTTTAGAGGCCTGTGTTGTATTATTGGCTAGGTCACATAGTCAACTAGAGTTCCATTTGAGATCTAGTTACCTTTATATCTATAGTTAGGATCTATTCTCAATGTGATATGGATTATTCCTATGATTATTCATGCTATTTTATACCCGCTCTCATTTTTTTGGATGATTTTTGTGAATATGATTTTTTTCCTTTGGTTGCCTTTATTGTTTAATTTTTTACACTATTTTTTATTTATCCTGGTATAAATATTAATTTAGTTGTTGTTTCATTTTTTATTTTGAGATTTTATTTTTATACCATTTTAAAAATTAAGTTAAAATGGGAATTTAAAATGGAATGGTATACATGGATTGGTGTGTTGAAAAATAGATTTCTTAATGTGTGTGTTTTTAAAAAATAGTCTTTGGTTGAGAAAATATTTTCAAGATTTTTTTTTTCATTTAATGAAAAATAAATAGATATTTTATAAAAATAATTATTAGGTTTTTTGGTTTTTATTAAAGGAATAAAATATATTTTCTAATTATATTTCAAACTAGTATTTTTTAAAAAAAATCACAGACTTAAGAATGATTACCTACCAGGATGATGATCTCACACCTTACTCACACCACTTGAAGTTTTTTGATTAAGTAGTTATACAGGTTCTATATTTTAATCTGAAAATGAATCTGAGTTTGATTAGAGATAGACCCCATGTCATATGATATAGCTGAATCAGTTATGTTAGTGTATATTCATTTCATTTTCTTTTGTATCATATAAATTTTCCTACATTCAGTTTTTGTTATTAGTGTGTAAACTATATTTATAGAGGTTGTAGTGGAAAAAGGGGATGTTTTATGTGATGCCTTTAAAAGGGGAGATGCGGGATTTATTTTTCTTCTCTTATATCTAATGTGTTTTTAAACTATTAAAGTTTATTTTATACTACTTAATTTTTTGGCATGGATGTTCATCTTATAGACGGGTCATTCCAAATCAGTGGTAGAATTTATTTTATACTCTAATTTGAGGTAAAGGTTATTGACAATGAATTATTTTGATGCCTACAATCCTTTTCATTAGGACAGGGGTATCAGGGACACCCCTCAGACCAGTGGTGTGCCTAGTCAGGTCATAATTTAGGTGGAAACCTTGATCGGTTCATTCCACTAACATATCGATTATTATAGAAGTTTATAAGAATAAGAGATAAAATAATGATTATGATTTTACTATTCATAAATGATGTACATAGACTTTTAGATATTGAGGAGCTATTTGATTTATGATGATCAGAAGAGCTCATGTTTTAGCTGAGAAATACATGTGAGTATATTCTTAGTAAGAACAGTAAAGATAATATAGAATTAGATATTGGGGTGTATTTATTATCAATGAAGAACTATTTCTAGATAAATACTCTTCATTTAGAAATGATATGATATTTTTTAGATGAAATCAAATCCTATGTTGATTAGATATCTACTTCATAATGGAATAAAATATATCACTTTTATATATAAGGTAGAAAGTTGTAGAACTTGTGAGACTTTGAGCATGAAATGAAAGAACAATGTGAAACAATGAATTCACTTATATACTTATTGTTTTAATTCTAAAGATATATTATTAGTATCACAGACAATGATTTGTTGTATTTGTGTGGGATTAACCAACCCATTGTAATATGAGATTGGTTATAGTGAAGAATTTTTTATTGAGGTGAATAATCAATCTTGAAAAGGAGTAGGTTTCTTGTGATGTGGGTGGGCCTTAAAAACATTTTTTAGGTAATCTTTACTTGTTTTAATTATAATTAATGTGTTTTTTAATGTTAGTTAAGATTTAAAATATATTCATTCATATATAAACAAATAATAGTGGTTCAAGTACCAAGAGGGTAAAAAAAAGAGAAATTGGGATATTTCTTAAATAACAAGCAACACCTGATTCACCTCCCTCTTTGGTGTTTACACCTAATTCACTATAAACATCACCTAATTTATTCTAGGTGAATAAAATAATTTATACAAGATAAGTAATTAAAATATTTTAATAATGAATTACTTTCAATTATTTAAAGATAAGTTATTTATTCTATAAATAATGAAGACCCATAAGAAGTTGTAATCTCAAGGAGGTAAAATAATCTCTCTTATATATTCATCTCAGATAAAGGAATGCAAATGTTTTTAAAAAATAGATAATTCCTTGAATGAAAATATTTCACTTTTTAATAGAAAAGTAGTATTTTCAATAAAAAAGTGGAAAAGTTCTCACAGAATGTTATATCGAGTAGAGAATCTCATGCGGGAGCACAAGGGTATAGTGATGACACTAAAAAGTTACTAATGATGTGGTAAATATAAAATTATCAACATATATAAAAAATAAAAAAATTAGGGCTAAAATCATTGGATAAAATATAATTTTTTACCAAGCATATCTACTAAAAACTTGAAATATTAAGTATCTATAACTAACATCACTACTACTACAATTAGAGCATAAAATTATCATTGATTCTTCTAAGGATGGGAGTATGGTTTATAAAATAAAAAAATAGGTTAACCAAATTGATAATAATTGTACATGGGAATTTGATTCAAAGTAGGGAGATAATAATGTCATAAAAAATAGGTTTTCCACAACTCTCTCAATGAGTAAGGGTAAATGATTCAAAATAATGAAGATATTGTGTGAAAATGATATTCCCAAATTTAGAAAAGTGAAGTTTGTGATATGTATTCTCTCATATCTAGGTTAAAAATAATTATCTTATACTTTTCCATATCAGTGAAATGGAGATTTGATATTTTTAAAATGGATATAAAATTAAAATTACTTAATTAATTACTTGAAGAGGATGTTAACATCAAGTATCTAGATATATTTATTACTCATGAAGATAAAGAGAATTTTTTTTAGTTAAAGAAAATTCTTTATGGGACAAAGAAGTAGTAATATCTTGATATTATAAGATTGATGAAAAATTGAGAAAAATTGGTTTCTATAATGGAGAAGTTGATAGTAATCACTATATATAAAACAAGAATAATCAAAATAGTTTTTCAACCATTTATGTTGATGATTTAATATTTTGAGTATTTAATGATGCATAATTTATGGAGTTTATAAAAATCATGAAAATCTAGTTTGAAATTTTATTTTTATGAGAAAATATTTTCCCTTTATTCTTTAGTGATATAAGGAAGGCATGAAAAATTTATTTAAAAATTAAAATATACTAATGGAGTTCGAAAAAGATTTGTAATGGAGGATTGAAATTCTATGAAAACCACATTTTTTACTAATATAAAATTTTCAAGGTATGATAATAGGAAACATATTTATGTGATAGAGTATATGAAAATCATCATGAGCCTATTATAATTAATAATAACATGACCTGGAATTTTTGTTTCTAATTATCATGAAGGATGATACAAATTTTTTTCCAAAGAAATTGACTTGAAATCTCTTAAAGTAATACTATGGAATATCAAAATCACAATGGATTTAGTTTTATTTATAATCCAATGTCTTCATATGAGTTATTTTTATTTATGATTATAGATTAGAAATGTACATTGGATAGTAGAAGCTCTACATTGGATGATGAATTTTATCTTGGAGAATCATGTATTTATTATCTAGGTAATAAATAATATTAGTTTTCTTAATCATTTTGGAAGCTTAAAACATAGGAGAATGTCAATCATAAAAAATACTTATGTATAAAATAATAACATGTGGATATTGTATCATAAGTGAAATATCTTATTTTTATCAATTTTTATATCTAGATTCCTATTAATATTATAAAAAATCATATCCAAAATTCAATATCTAATAATATCTAGATCAAATATCACTTCATAAATGAGACATTTGAGCATGATTTGGTTCATTTAGTGTATGTGTCTATTTAATGTCACATTATGGGAATCATGAAAAAGAACTCCATAAAGAAGTATTTGAGAATTATTTGATGTATATTAGAGTTCAATAATATATATTCACTTACATAGTGTAGATAAGGAACCCCCAATCCTCTAAGGTGTTAGTAATCCCTCAACTGAAGTTTCATTGTTCCACTCAATTAGTGTACCCTTCATTAACTGATTTATATAATGACATGTCATCATATAAAATTTTATTTTTTTGTGTTTATATTTCTATTTTATGAACTTTAAAAGTAGTTATATTTGGTATCATTTAAAACTGGGGATATATATCCCAAATAATATGGATATATTTCTAAATATTAGTTAAATGGGGATAGAATCTCAAGAAAGGTATTATGGAAAGAGGGGGATACATTCTATATTAATTGGAGGATATTTACTAGTGTAAGAGGATAACATGTGAATATTTAATCAAGGATTTTTTAGAACATGTTTTATAATTAATAATCAATCATTAATGAAATTAGTACAAAAAATGGAATCAATGTTATTTTTTTCAAATAATTTTTATTTCTTGTAACTGGTTTTAGAACATGTTTTATAATTAATAATCAATCATTAATGAAATTAGTACAAAAAATGGAATCAATGTTATTTTTTTCAAATAATTTTTATTTCTTGTAACTGGTGGTTGTTACCATGTGGTTACTAGAGTGAATCATAATAGTTAATAAATTGTTTCATGGTCAAAAAAATTTTAACTATGATTTATATCATTGATTATGAATCATGTTATCATAGATTATATGAATTTGAATCATTTAATATGTTACTTAAAGATACAAGTAGCAGTTGATGGATGGTGTGTTGTAGAAGTAATCTAAGGCTGTGGTGTGTTTTCAGTAAACCCAAAGGTGGATATTTTAATAAAAAACATAGAAGGATACATTTTTTGTTGTGATTGTTAATAATAATGTGTGTAATCCTTTAAAACAATGATAATTCTTATGGGTATTTACTATTTATAGGGTTGTAAGACTTAATAGAGGTTTGGAGGAAGATAACAAAAATATATCATAATTATGGTGTTTATGATATTATGTGTATATTTTTATGTTTTTGTGGTGGTGGAGACTCATTGAAATAACTAGTATGGTGTATGAGTTTTTTTGGGATCATACCTAGGTTAAGGAAACAGATAATACATGTGAGTTATTCCATAGAACATGTCATTTGTGCTAGGAAAATTCATGTTGGCCAGGAGTTGGTTGAACATTACATAAAATAAGCTATAGTCTAGGGGGAATAACAAGGAATGGAATTATAATAGATTAATATAAAAATAATGGTTATTAAAAATTAATTTAAAATAAAATAATTACATTAAAAACAAGAATTTTAATCATAATGGTTCATTAAGGAAATTATTGTAATAAACGGGTGGACTGGAATGAGACTTTGGAGATCCATGGTTGTCTTCAAATACAGTTAATCAAAATGAGTAGTTTGAGTAGACTATTTCATGGTGAAAATCATTCATATAGTGACCCATAATTTTCATATAAAAATATTAAATTTTATCATATGAATATTCAATAAATAATATTACGTTCCATGATAGAACCATAAAAGTTTAGCTTCCTTGAAAACTAGATACATAATCCTCTTATTTCAGAAAATATCTTCAATGTTTCTTACATATAACACTTATTAGGAATAACCTACTTAAAACATTTCTTATTAACTTAGTTAATGAAAAACCTAATAAAGAGTGAGATCATAGGCTTAGTTAGGGTAAATATATGATATATCGATCAATGTTTATACATGAGCTTAACGTATTCATAAGGGTTTGATATCATGATCATAAACTAAAAAGTTTATAACCAATATTTCAGAGATCATAAACATGATTCATGTCATAAAAAATTATCAAATTAAAGGGAAATATTAAAAAGAGTGTGGAGTCATCAATAACTAGTCATGAGCCATGAGTTCAAAACACATACATAGAAATGTGGAAAAAATATGATTATGACATTGTGAACATGTATAAATAGAAATAAGTTCACTCTTAAATTTAATGGAATAAAATCAGGCCCTCACATAAATATATGGACATGAAAATAGTTCCACTCGTAATCTTATGGACATGAAAACTAGGTCAATGCACAATCTTATAGACATGAAAACCAGATCCACAAATAAAATTTTGAACATGAAATCAAGTTCATGCATACCATCTTTATCTCATGAGTTATTAATCTTCACCCCATTAATTGGAGGGTTATAACAAACCCACCCATAACATACTCTTAATAAATTCATATGTATACTACAAGGTCAAGAAAACATTTCACATTTCATCACAAATTAACCCTTATATAAGAAAATGGTTTTCATAAACACCTCAAAAACATAACAATAAACCACTTGTAGAATAAGGATAGTCTCAAATAATCATATCCCTATTGAAACCTAAGTTACATAAAATGATGTCATAATAGATAAAAATACCTTTAAAATATCACATGGGACATTTATTGAGGAAAATACCTTTTTTATTTTGAAAACCACTTATTTAAAATCCAAATATTTTAAAAATATTATGGAAAAAAATTGCTTTGAAAAGAACCTTGTAAATTTATAAAATAAAATTAAAATATTTGAGTGGTCATAAATGTGGGAAATTATTCTCATGTAATGTACATCAAAACAAATATTCCTTTAATATTTTTGGTAAGAATCTAAATCACATAATTCAAAAAATGACAATAGGATTCCTTTGAAACATTTTTACAAAAAAGAGATGGTTAAAAATTATATTAACCAATCACTGGGTAATTTTAAAAAATTCTCAAAAAAATTAATAAAAAATTGACATATAATAAAATGATTCATGACTGAATAAACAAAAAAAAGTTCTTTTCTTTAAAATATTATTTCTATATATTGTGTCATTAAACAGAGGAAAATGAAGTGAAATATTTTGTTTTAAATAAATAAAAAAATGACCAGAAAAATTAAATGGGATTTATTAGATAAGTATCATATAATTTTCTCAATGTAAATTTAGGCAGAAACAATATCGATTAAAATATTATTGAAACATTAATCCCTTATGGCTTTTTTAACTTTTGAATCACAATACCTATGAAAGAATGTCATAAAATGAAACATAAAATATAATATATAGAATTATATTCATGATATAACTTTTAAAGTGGGTTGTATGTATAGTACCCAGAATAATTAAGTAGTTAATATGGAATATGTCTCTGATAAATAAAAGTGAGATGAGATATCCCTTACCCCAAGTCACTTCTTTCTCTATACGCATTCAAATATCATTTATAATAAATATATATTTTATAAATATATCATATAACCACATTCATACATATAATAACATTTATTATTTAACTATAACATCTTATCATCAGTATATTAATAGTTCTTTATTAAAATTATTGTTCTTGGTGATAACTACTTCATTTTTCATGGAGGTTTCGATTTAGCATTTCTGATCCTTATAGTTTGATCTTGGGTATATCATATACATAATTTTATTCATGATATAAATATTATAAATATTAATTATATACATATTTATAATCATATAAAAAATATAGAGATAGAAAAATAAATTATATTTTTCATGGAGATGGTAGGTCATATGTATACATGAACTTTGTTCTCAATTTTTAACAGATAGAACGAAATAAAGATAAATAATAATTGACATTTAAATAATCATTTTTATATCATATATATTAATTAAATATTTATTTATTACTAATCATCTAAATAGGAAATGAGAAACAAATCACATCTCTTCATGGAGGTGGTAATATATATGTACACATGAGTTGTGTTATCATTTTCTAGCGGATAGGAAATTAAGAAGTTGGATATGATATTATAATTAAATAACCATAATTATATCATAAATATCATATATAAAATTTAAAACCATTATAATAACCATCCGTGAAATATGGTTATGGGAAATTAATTGTATCGCTATGTGGAGGTGGTAGTCCACACATACGTACGAGTGATACATTCACTTCCCATTTGTTGAAAAATAAGGTGAATAATGTTATTTAAAAAATAAAAATAAAATTACAGTATATTTAGGATCCTTAATTTAATATTTTATAAAGAAAAAAACATATTTATAGGAGTTAGAAGAAGAAATAAATTAAAAGATTATGGTTAGGATGATTACCTATTCTTTGGTAGGTCTCCTTTAGATATTTTCATAAGGACCCTTGGAATTGTAATTTAAGTAGACCAAAAACTATAATTAATGTATAGGTAAGTTTAAAAGATAATTGGTTAGGGTCGTTTCAAGATATATGGGTCAAATGGTGTAAAGAAGAGAGGATAAGAGTTTCCCTTTTATAAGTGAGGATAGGGGCACTCTTGGAACTACATAAAGTACTACATTAATATAAATTAATTTTCATCTTCAAGCCAGATAAAAAATTTTATATTTATATGAAATGGTAACTATGAGTTGAAATAATCTCATACAATAATTATTTTACAAGTTTTGTTGATTATTTTCCCCATATCCCTATTTCAACCTCTCGTTGCCCCTTTTGTAATTATTACAATGTCTATGTTTTTCACTCTTTAAGGGTGAAGAATGTTATCATAAAAAAGACAAGTGATCCATAATTGGATCATGTTTGATATATTAAACCATATCCAATTCACATGGTTGATTATATGATTTTTATTATTTTTGAATCATTTAACAAAATATTGTTTATTATAAAATACTATTAATGTTATTTTTAGAAATACATGAAATATTATAATATAATATCAACAATTACCAAGAAAAATGTTTCCAAAATGATATGTATTCTAATATAAAAAGGTTATGTTCATAATATAATCACCCAATCAAAATTATATATGTTTTTATATCATTTTATATATTATATTTTGGTTTAACACCTTGGTTATCCAATTTTAACCTTAGCTGGGGTAATGAATTTTTCAATATTAAATAGTTATAATTTAAATTTTAAGGTGAAAATTGGATCATAAATAAAAAAAGAATTATATTTTGGACCATATATAATTCTAATTATACTAATTATATATTTTTTATTATTTTTATATAATTTAATAAAATATATTTAACATAAAATACTATTAATGACATTTTAAGAACTATTCACATAATTTGATTTTGAAAACAACATGAAAGTAATAGATTTCAAATATAAAACATTATAAAATCTATAGTATGTAATAAATATCTAAAAAATTCATGTAACTCAATAATTCACCAAAGTTTTATTACTTTTAATATTTTTAAAATCGTTTATTTTATTTTTCTAGTAATTGAATAAATACTCTATCATCATTGCATAAGAATTTAAGGTAATTATTCAATGAATAAAACTTAAAAATAAGTTGATATGAAAAAAATAATTTATAATTGAAATTTAAATTTATAACAGATCATAATATCTTTTTATTATATTGTAAAAAAATCGAGATATTAAAGTCATGAGAGTTACATTTTTTAATTATTGTTTTCTTAAAATAATATAAAGGTCATATTCATATAAAAATGACAAAAATTTCTCATATTTTAAAACATTTACTCTAAATTTTGGATAAAACTCATTAAATAGGATAAAGTCATGTGTTAGAGATATTTTAAATCCTTATCCAAAAGTTTTAACCATGTTTTACTCATTTTACCCTTACTAATGTGACTAATATTCCCCAAGATTACTATTCATAATGACCAAAAATAAAAGTGACATTTTTTAAAATTTTTATATTACAAACTTAAAATATGGAATACATTTTTCGTTATTCAATTCATATCATTAGAATAGTTTAATTTTAATTTAAACCTACTAAATGAGATGAAGAGTAGTTTTCCAAAAATAAATTCTGAAGTATAAATTGTTTTTTTTAAATTCAATATAAAATTAATTCCAATGATATTAATTGGATTATTAATAATAAAAACTAAATAATTTTACTTTTATATCTATTTTAGAACAAAATATATTTTTTAAAATTCTTTAACAAAAAGATAGTTTTCAATAATAAACCATAATTTTCACTATTTAGTGAAAAATAAATATTTTTAGAAAAATTATCAAAACAAAACAATAAGATATTTTTTTCATGATTATTTTAAAAGGTTAATTTTTTTAAAAATAAAATTTCTAAAAGTTATATAAATTAATTATAATTTCCACACAAAAAATAAAATAAAAATCTTTTTTGAAGACTAAGTATTTTTTAAGAATAAAATGACATCACTAAAAAATGATTTCTTATTTCCTATGAATTTATCAATAAAAATATACATATATTTCATAATTTATTTACTCATATTAATACCCAAATAATTAAATGGCAATGTTGCATTAGATAATAATTTTTTTATAATATATCTCAATTTTCTTAAAGATTGGCGTTGCATGTTAACCAGTATATCGAGCTTATTATTATTTTAAACTATTTTTTTGGTTGTTATATTCTCCCACCTTAAATAAAATGCACCATAACAATTTTTTTATTTCTCATAAAAGTTTATATATTTGAAAATGAATTTATTAAAAACCTTTATCATAAAAAAGGGATTGTAAAAATTTTAAAAAATGGATGTAGGGAGAGAAAAGGTTAACATATAGTGCGGTTCCCATATAATTTGAACATCAGTGTGAAGTTAAAATATATAAATGGATGAGAAAAATATAATTCGATGACTAATATATTGTTATATAGTGCATTTTACTGAGATATTTAATTACCATAAATCCATAAATTTGTGAGGGGTGAAAACACCATCAATTCATCGAAAATGAATGTAAAAGGTTAAAATTTTAATTTTGAAATCATTTTCCTAAATATGGGATATTATTTTACTATCAAGATATAGAACAAAATAAAATGTACTTACTTTATTTATTTCTATTTCATAATAATAATTTCATTCCTTGGTTGTGCTTCAAAAAAATTTCCAATTCATTTCTTATTCTAATAAATGAATATTCAAGATGAATTTTTCATGCCTGAAGAATTAAAATTAATTTTTAATGGATCATAATATCCACAAAATAGTTATAAGTTAATTCCTAAATATATGAATATTTAAAAAACCAAAATTTTTAGGCCCAATTTTACCAATATGGATAAATATAATACATATATCTCTAAAACCTCAACAATAACCCCATAGTGCAGCTTAAAGAATTCCAAAAATAGTTATCCTTAAGAATCCTCAAAAATCCATCTGATGAAATTCTAATCATAAAAAAATGAAAATATTGATTGAACAATTATCCAAAGAAAATATAAATTAGTTCCTAATGTCACATACCAAACATCTGAATACCTTGATCATATATTCTTTTAAAACAACTAATGACCTGAATCACTATAAAATCTCAATGAAATAACATATTATTGAGTATATTACATAAATATAAAAATGAAATAATCTTTACCAATGATAACCTAAATCACCTTGTCATCAAATCACTGCCAACGAGCCTGTACCCTAGTGGTACAGGCTCCTGCTTGGCATCAATAAGACCCAGGATCAAATCCAGGTAGGGGAGAATTTCCGGGGTACTGTAGTAGGGCACTGTAGTAGTACTGTAGCAGCGGTGGAACTGTAGCAGCGGTGACACTGCAACGGCGGAGGGACTGTAGCAGGTACTGTAGTGGCAGCTATACTGTAGAAGTTACTTAAACAGCACGGGTAATGTAGAAGTACTATTCACCAAGGGGTCCTTTGGGCCAAAAAATGGGATTTCAAGCCTTGTATTAAGGCCACATGGCCTTGGGCCTTCGGGCTATGTAATGGGTCTCCCTCTACCCAGTCTAAAGAGGTATTTTCTTTAAATAATAAATTGAGGCTTTAGCCCCAACCTTTTTTAAAAAACCTTGACATCAAATCACTAACCAACATCAATTTCACCAATACTATCCCATTTACTTCATCAATTTCAGTTATCTCTTAATCCCAACTAAACATTATCACATTACCACTAAATCACTTTTCTTCGTTATTAATACCATTCAATACATGTTTGAAAATAATTAAATAAAAAATACCATAGAAAATACTTAGATATTACATTATTATTATACTTATAACATCATTGAGATAAAACTTTTAAAACATAATTCTAAAATCCCAATACATAAACACTTCAATCATTCCACTTTAATGATTGAAATAAAGCTGGTTCTTCATTATCATAAGAGTTAACCCTTATATTTGGGAATTGGATAAGATATTACCCAAATTCCCCACACATAATACATTAAACTATAAAGGGTACCTTAGGATGAACATAATTTCTCTCCATTGAATTGTTCATTTTTTCTCATGAATTACATCATCTATGCCCTTCGTTTCCATGGTGAAAACATTTTACCATTCCTTTAAGGGATTCCCTTGAGTGATCATTCCATCATTGTCAAGATATATAAAGTTGAATCCTATTTCTTCTATAGTCTTCATAAAACTCCACCTTGTCAGTTGGATAACAACTACACTGAGACTTAATAGGGCAGAAGTGAATTAATTTCTTGAAATTTTCTTGACTTATAACCACCCTCTTTCAAGGTATGAATGATTATAATATTTTTATAACATAAGATAGTAGCAAACATAAAATAAGTAATAAAAGGATAAAACATATAATATTCATAATATTTAAGGGAATAAAAATCCCTTAGTCTACTCTATCAACTCTCAAATCATAGATCTTAGTGATTTAACTAAAAATGGTCCTTTTTCGAGGGACTTCCTGATTGAGTGCAAGCAGTTATCACATTGTAAAAATAATAATATTTTTAAAGGATAATTATTGGTTTTAAAAAACACCACACAGAAATTATCACTATAAGAAGAACTAAATTCTAGTAATATGATATAATAAATGAGATATTACAAATGAATTACACTGTTTCAAGATGCAAGTGGCAGAAGATAAGAGTTCTCCAATGGAGGAAATAATCATGAATTATAACTCAAGCAGAGAATTCTAAAATATAGTAAGGATGATCTTGAAATCTCAGTAGTAGAAAACATGAATCTTATTCTTCTTCTTTATAGAAATAAAATAATCATAGAAATATTTTAAAGATATAGAGCGTGTGTAAGTACTTTCTTCTATTCTTGTTACTTTTATCTATTTATTCTCTTATTTGAATTTTTTTTCATATTTTCTAATTTCATATTTCAAATCATAATATCCAATAAAATTTAGGCACTTAATTAAAGTCTAGATTTCATTTTCCTAAAAATACCACAATAATAGGATTGATAAATAAATTATTCTATACTATTTTCTTATTTTAGTACTTGAAACATTTTTGGAATAAATTTTTCCATAAATAGGTATTTTAATATATAATGCATCGATGAAAGTGTTAATTCCTAGTTTATGTCATATAATGGTAATATATATACATGTTTTAGAATAATATATCTAATTTTATATCACAACATAAATTAATTACACATATTTTAATTCACATAGCTGAATTGATCTACCTAGCTATTTTTTACGTAGTTAAATTCCTCCTATACCCAAATCACATAGTCATATTTCTCACATAGTCAAATTTCAAATAGCCAACTAAATCATGTAGTAGATTATAACCACATATCAAAATTGTACATGAATACAAACCACATAGTTTATTTCTTTACATAGATGATTGACATATTCATTTCATTAATATATATTTTTTCTCACATATTTTATTCATCAACATAGAAAATTTTCATGTAGCTGATTTTGGTATGTAAAAAATAAACCTTGGTGATTATTTCATGTATTTGATTAGAATATCTAGTTTCTTTATGTATCCAAATTTCTATATAGCTAGGGTCCTCACATAGATGAATTTTATAGACTACAGAAACTTTTAGAAAAATTCCAAAATTGGAGAGTTACAAGTGAATTGACTTAAATAAAATAAAAACCTAATAAATACACATAAAAACTAAAATTATTAGAAACATGTGAAGGGTTATTGAGATCATAAAAAAATAAATTGCATGAGATATGATGGAAAAACATTAGTATTATAATAATATCCCCATTTTTTAGGATCACAAAACCCATTAAACATTAAACATGGAATTTTAAAAAGGTTTAAGGTTTTTTATATAAAAATATATAATAAATGTTTATTTTTAAAATGTTATGTTAATATTTTATTCTCCATTTTAATATGGAAGATATATCTTTTACCCCATTATGAAATTAATAAGGAAGGGTAAAGAGATGAAAAACAAATTGAATTTATCACTTTGATGTATGAATAGTTAAAATATAATTATGAAATTGGATTTGAATTATGGAAATGCTGAAATTTAAAAAATTGAAGTAAATAAAGTATTTAATAAAAATAAAAATATGAAATGAAAATAATAACTTGAAATATATAAGAAGGAATATAATTAATCATGTGTGTTTATAGAAAAATACAAAGACCCAACATACAAAAATACATTAGTCAGATGACCTTATCTTATGAATGTCCTCAAACTAAAATAGTGGTTTAGGGGAGGTTTATTTAAGGAAGAAGGGGGAACATATAGTTGTAGGATCAACCATTGGAGGTAGAATAACTCTTCTAAGATTTATAGTTGAACTGTTTTCATTTGAAAAACTTAATATATTACTAAGTCACTGATAATGTGCACTTAAGACACTATCAAGATTCTGAAAATAAACACTAAATTCATAAAATCTATAACTCACAAAATAAATCTTGTGGGCATGATCTAAAAATTTATCTTACTTTTTAGTATATTTAGTAGAAACAATCGTAGAAATCCTTGATTATACTCTCTTAAAAATGCTGGATGGATCAAAAAAACATCCAATATTGACCTAGAACCTATATAGGTATCCAAAGGTTCTAGTTTAAAAAAATTTATTTCTCTTATAGATAAAATAAAATCAAAAAAATCAAACCTATTGATGATATCTGATTTACATAAATTCAGTATTTCATTCAAATATTGTCTATACATATGAGAAACTAAAGATAAATTTTTTTTTTGAGAAATCTTTTGAAGGTTAAAATTTGGATGGTGGAAAAAATCTAAGATGTAATGGAAATTAAAGATAATGGATTATAACTATATATAGCCACATGAGATTTTAAAAAAATATTAATTTGAATCCGATCATCTAAGAAATACATATTTATTAGCCTTCCTTCTAAGGAGATTATCTTATGATCCTGTAGTTTTAATTTCTATATGATTACTTAAGAAAACTCATTAACACTATAGTGGGGATCGATGAATTAGAGTACTGTAGGTCTCTAACATTAAAGACTAGCCTAATAGGTATGTATACAATAATATCCTTTCCTTTTTCTATAGAAACTAATTCATGTTATTCTTATAACTTTGAGAAATTATAATCCTCTTATCAATAGTTTGTATATATATCTAAAAATCCATCATATAACTTATCCATCATAGTTCTGAAATTCAAATGGTTTATGATGATTATATCAATAAATGATGAAACCATATATCTAATCTTCTTTTATTTATCCCTATTTTCATTGATATTTTCATCAATTGAAGGAATTTATTTTTTAAGAATTCCAAGTATCCCATTCAGGGATATATCATTTTTAATACCAACTTTTTTGATAGCGTATTTTGTGTCCTTGAACTCATCAGAAATATCTTTCATGAGATATTTCCACAAAAAAGGTGAGATTGAGTCTCATTGAAGTGATTGGATCTAAGATGATACTGAATTAAAATATTAATATAGCTTATAGAACAGATTTAAAAAATTTATAACCATATAAGATACATAAGTAGGTGTTTCACTTGTTTGAAATCTCTTAAGTAATTCAAACTAACTCACAACTACACTTTTTAGAGTTTGAAATACCTCATTCATATCAATATTTAACCTTTTAATATCATTAAGTGGATCTACTAGATGATTATATTGAACTATTGGAATGTTCTTAATCATATCCCTTTGAGGTACCACAGGCACCACAAGCTCATTGACCTTAGATCAAGTAGCATAAATTTTTCTAAGCTCACTTATTTGAGAGCTCATAGCTTTAACATACTTATAATTCACACCATGGGTATCTTGTTGTATAGTATAGTAATTCATTATTAAGCTGGTTAGGGCAAAAATCATCTAAATTAGCTTATCAAAATAAAATGAAGACACTAAGTTCCCCTTTAGTTGTATGATATCATCCTTCAAAGATATCATCTCCTTTTTAATTTCATCATAATATCCTTTTAGGTTATCAATTTTTTTCATAATAGAAGAGGAAAGGTTTATATCCGTCCCTCAATATTAGAACCTTAAAAAAATCTTATAGAGTGTGTACCCCCTTACACAGGATGAGGAGATGGAATGGGAAGTAGGGTATGTGAGTTATTATTAACCTCCATAATCACATTACCAGTTCTATCTCTATCAGTAGTAGGTGATCCAAGGATTGGATCAACCTCAGTGTACTTATCCTAGTATTATATTCCGACTTTAGTATCATGTACATGAGGTAATGTCTCAACTGGAATTTCCACTTCAGCTAAAGAATTTGTCTCAATAGCTGACATAACTAGCTGAATAGACAAAAAATAACTAAAAACTACAACTTCCTATCTCTAAACAACTTCCACTATTGGTCTAACATCTGACACTAAAGCATTTATCTAGTTATAAAAAACTTCTACACTTCCCTATGAGGTACCATATCAACAGGTTTTTTATCCCGAAGAGATGAGGTAGTGGATGACTCAACATGAGTTGTTATTAGATGTAGTATAACCACCTAAGCTCTAAATTTCTATCTAAAATTACTTATAGAACTAGAGTCATTATCCCATTTTTAACCAAATTTATTCATAAGAAATAATGTAAAGGTGTTAATTTTTAGAACTTGACATATTATACTTTATTCAAATCCACTTTTTTAGTCTTTTTAATCAGAGATATGATACTTTTATAATGAAAATAATTCAACTTGACTTTACCCTCGCAATATTCTTTTCTGAACCACACCATTTACCATGGGATATTCAAAATGAAATTATTAATTAGTATATATAAAATATTCATTTTCTAAAACAAAACTTTTTTCATAACCCCTTCTATCTATGTAATCCCATCTTGAATAAACTTACAAAAAACATTTCATTCTGATTCCATGTCCTTCATAGCTTGTTTCTCAAAAGTATAAAAACCTAATAGAAATTTAAAGATTTCAATAGGACAAACAAAGATTGTACCAACTAAATTTTTAAAGAAATTGTACTCACCCTCATGAGGGAAATTCATAAACTTTACCATCTCCATAAACGAAACAAGCAAATACTTCTCATTTACATTTACTGAAAGAACATCCTTTACTTATCCAAATTAGAACTCAACCTTTTTCATGAAATTTTTTACCCCTTATTAAAAAAATCCCAATTTCTTCTCATCAAACACAAATTAAAATACTTATAAGTGAACAAATTTCTTCAACAGAATCTATGATCCTTCAAACTGATCCATATACTCAACCTTTTTTTAAAGCACCCATCACAATGCACCATCATCCTTGTCTTTCTTAGAAGATATCGAAACATTGTCACCCCCTCACTTAAACATTACCATCACATATAGATTGGTATAAGGTCTTGAGAATCAAAGCTAATGATTTGGATTAATAGAAGAAGGTACATAGTTGAATGATAAGAGAGGAGAGGAAAAATGTGATATTAGGTCATGTAATGAATTTAGGAGAGGGTTACATATATGTTTTAGATTTAATGGTTGACCTAACTTAAAGTAAGAAAATAAAATAACAATGAAAAATATTTTTCTTTTTAAAATTAAATTAAACCAATTTATATAAATAAATAAGGAAATAAATAATTAAAAAGATATAAATTCTTTGGTAAATAAACTAAAACATAATATGTTCATAATGCACTAAAATATAAAGAAATTAGTAATAAATGAAAAATTAAAAAATAATTATAGTAAAAAAAATATTTCAAACTCATTTAAATTAAAATAAACCTAATTATCACTTTATAAATTCAAAGTTATCACAAGTAAAGGGATAAATAAAAATATCATCTAATTGATTCTCAAAAGAGATAAATTTAATAGTGAAACTACCTTTTTTTCATGATCTTTCAAGAAATGATCCCTTAGATCTATATAAATTTTTCTGGACTAGTTTATTAGATTATTTGAAATATTGATAGAAGTAGTGTTATCACATATGATTGAAAATTTATTATAATTCAATATCAAATCCAACAAGGTGTGTTGTTTTCCACATAATGTTTTTACAACAACAATCTACAATAATGTATTCTGATTCACTAGTAGATATTGAAACTGAGTTTTATTTCTTACTAGACTATGATACTAGATATTCAGCTAGAAAATATAAGGTTCCTGTGGTAATCATCCTCTCTAGTCCACAAGAGAAAAATCATAATATAAATTGAAATTAAAAAAAAAGAGGCTTATGGAAAGAGTAAGGAAAGAGAAACTGTTGTTTTTAAATATCCTAATTTTTTGGGAGACATTTAATGAGATTCCTTATTATTATCTTAGAATCTAGAAATTAGTATATTGAAAAAATAATTTATGGTCTATTAGTAGTTAAATATTGTAGACTCCTATTATTCCTCAGTACAACTTGTTTTTAACTAGTTTCTCAGGTTCTTACAAATCAATTTTTTCATTTGAACTCATAAGAGTGGCATGTACATTATCATTTTCAATTACAAACCAATTTATTATGTAAAGTATGTGTTTAATTCAATTCAACAAATTCCCAAAGTATTTTTTTATAAATATGAAAACCAATAATGAAATTTAACTCAACCATCATGCTCATTTAAATTTATTTTTTCATTAGTTTTGAAAATCCCTTACATATTTTTTAATTTTAGATCAAAAAATTACATAATCAAAAAATATTTAAACTAAAAATATATCTGAAGATGAAGTTTTGTTAAAAAGTTTAGGATTTACTAGTTTTAATTATAATTCATTTGATAAAAAGATAGAACATAAAATCTTATACTATGCTCTAAGTTATTGTTTAAGTCCATAAAGATATATTGAAATTTTGAAAACTAAATATGGAAAAACAGTATTTTCAAAACAAAACATATTCATCCTCTATAAAAAATCATTTTAGAAAGTATATTTCACATCCATATAATATAATTTGAAATCCATGTGTGATGAATAGGATAGGATAATCCTAATGTAATATAATATAGTTGTACGTGAAAAGGTCTCTTCATAACATATCCCTTTACCTTTGTTATACCATTTTCCCACTAATCAATTGTTATTATTTGTGATCACAACATGATAATAATGTTTATTTCTAAAAAGCCACATTGCTCCTATAATAGGGTAATCAGTGGGTCAATAAACTAATTCTCATACCTTATTCCTCTTGAAATATTTTAACTCTTCTTGAATAGTTAAAACCAAACTCTCATCAGCTAAGACTTATTTTAAGGTTTTAGGTTTTTAATAAGAAAAAATGGTAGAGAACTCTACAAGGTTTCATATAATTATTCTAGTCCTAATGAATTCATATAATCTTCCTAGCACAATATCTAAGGGATGGTTTTTCAAGGTTCTAGGTTGTCTAGGAAGCACACTTTTGGGTTTATTAGTATTCATCCTTTCAGAATTTGTTTTACCACATTCAATTTTTAAATAACCATCCTTTCTATTTTCAAAGAGAGTTTTATATATCAGTTTTTCAAAATAATCACTTGCGTAATGAAATTGAGTCATTATATGATCAAATAGATAACATTCATTTAATTTAATATGATTTTATTCTTTAAAAATCAGGGACATTTTATTAAAAACACTAAAATTCTTTGAAAATGTAGAATAACCATGAAGATTCATTCATGTACATTTGGATTAAATTTAAAAATATTTTCCATGGTTTTTAGAATGTAAAATTTTCATCCAATCAATTTAAAGATTCCACCATTTGGTTTTTTATTATTTCACAGCTTATAGTATGTTTTCTTTAAAATATCCCTATTTAAAACTCAATTTTAGAAAAACTATTTAATAATTCATCCCAAAAGTATGTGGGTGTGTTATATTCACATAACATAGTCGTAGAAATTTATTGTTATGTCCAATTCCTCCTTTCAATAACACTATTCTATTAAGATGTACTGGGGGTAGAAGAAGTATGTTTTATTCCTTATTTTTAATAATAATAATTGAACTATTGGTTTTAAAATTCACCTCCATGATCACATATTAAATAAATAATTTTGGAATCATTCTGTTTTTTAACCAGTTTCCAAAAAAAATATAAAAACAGAACAATATTCACTTTTAATACCCAAAAAAAGAAAACCCAATTAAATCTATAAAAATCATCAAATAACACATAAACAAAAAAATACTCTTAGGATTTTTGTTCTAGATGGTCCAAAAAAATCCATGTGGATAATTTTTAGACGCTTAGATATGGAAACCCCTTTAATTTATTTAAAATATTACTTTTTTATATTTCTCTTTTGGCACACATCACAAAGTTTCTATTTTTTCAATTTAAATTTAGGTAAATTTGAAATCAATTTTTTCTTAGAAAATTTTATCAAAAAATAAACATTACTATTTCCAAGTCTTCTTTTCCAAATCCATGATTCATTGTATTTAGTATTTAAATAGTTAACTTTTTTTCAACATAAATTATTACGATCTACATTATAGACATTCTCATTTCATAGTTCATTAAACAAAATAAAATTTTCTTTAAAAAAAGAACATGCATTATTTAAAATAACAAAAGAATAAACTTCATCACAAAGTCGAGAAATAATTATCAATTTGTGTTTTAATCTTTCCAAATAAATAAACTCTTTGATAATAACTAATCTTGGTGTTCCAACTGATCTAACTCCCATAATTTTCCCTATGGTGTTGTTACTGAATGTGACATAGAATCCCTCAATTTTGGATAAGGAATAGAAATTTGATAAGTATCCACTCGTATTCCTTAAGTATCAAAAATCCATATACCATTTTGCATTAATTATCTTATGAATTTTTTCCCACAAAGAAAAATAAAATTGTAAATTGATTTGGTTTCCATATTTTTTTGGGTCCAAAAATGTTTTCAACCAAATATTTGGGAACCCAAATTGTCTTGTACGATCTAGAAATTATATCATTTAATTTTTAAAAATTTCTTGAAATAAAAACATTATTAACCCAAACAAACTAAGGGTTTATTAAAATAACCCATTAAAATAGTGACCAGGTTCTCCATAATGGAAACAAATAACTTTAGACAATTTTTTTCTTTGAACATGGTAAAATATATTTCTTATAAAGTTTTTATTTTTCACCATTACTTAATATTCAAAACAAATCTTTCTATAATTTATTATTACCAAGTATTTGGTTTAGATAATTTTCTTCTTTTATGAAAAAACTATTTATATATTCAATATATTTAACTACTTTTCACAATGCATTAATTATGTTACCATATTCAGCGCAAGAACCAACAAAATTTTCTAACTTAAATTTTAGATCTAATTTTTTTGTTTGATTCCACTTTTTCATTTAAAAAATATCATAAGTGATTTTGAGTGATTTTTATTCTTCTTCAATATTTCATATTTTGTTTACATCATGGTAAAATATTCATTTAATTCTTTAAAATAACATTTTTTTACTTTCAGAATCGGACTCTTTCTTAGAATATTAAAATGAGTGTACCTCATCAGATTTTTCCATAAAGCACATTTGAGCATTTTGATTTTATATTTCTACTTCTTATTATGAAGATTTTTCAAAACTATATTCCTCATAGGCAATCCATGTGACCTTCATGGATTTTCCCCCTTCTTCTTGTATTCTATCTTCCACTTGTACCATTTTTTAGATTCCTTTATATCTTGAAATAGTGGAAAATCACGTTTGATGAGTATAAGATTATTTCACTCATAAAACCTTACTTAATTAGAAATTTCATAATATTTTTCATATTTTTGATGTATTTTTGGAATAATATTCTTTTATTTGATGATTTTTTAATGTTCAATGAAAAATGTGCAAGCTAACTATTTGAAGGTGAACTATTTGAAGTATATTCATCATCTGAATCAGAAATTTGTACTTGTTTTCCCTTATTGTCATATTTTTATGTAGATACTCTCAAAGAATAATTATAATTTTTAATCATTATATTATCAAAAACTTCATCTTCTATTTCTGGCTCATACATCATGAGTGTTACAATGAGATTTTTGATCTTGAAATCTTTAACATCGATTGATTTCGTAATAGAAGATAACATTACACTTCAAATAGATGGTATAACTTTGAGAACTTTTAGTGATTGATTATATATAGTAATTAGTGGTAACATAGAAGTAATATTATTCACAAACTTAGTCAACTAACAATATCCCTATGTAATGGGTTCTCTATTAACCATCCTGATCATGTCAAAATTTAGGTTTATAATATTGTATCTAACCTATCTTACATTATTAGTACCTTTATAATCCATTGATATTGTTTTCCACCTATAATAAGAAATTCCACATTATGAAACTCTATTGAAATCACCAAGATTGAGTCCACATATTATATCATTCATAAATTTTGTGTTCAGATCTTATTCTCCTTCAACAGTAGCATCACAATTCTCTAGATCTCTTTTTAGAGTAGTATAAGTCTTAAAAACTTTCAAAAATATCTTTAGACCAAGTTTAGTCAAGTAAATAACCATCTATTCCTTCCAAAAACTATAATTATCTCCCTTGAAATATGTATCTCTTATTATAGACATATCTTCTCTATTATCAGCAATAATAATCATTTCAATATGATCTTAATACTATCATTTTTTAGTTTAGAACTCAAAATTCACATCCTTTAATATTAATTTTTGGTTGGATAACAAATGTACTAAGACTCGTAGGGGATGGTTTAGGGGTGAGTTAAATTATTGAAATCTAATTCCCTTATAACCACCCTCTTTTAAGGTATGAAATATGTTGATCCTTTCTAAACACAAACATATAGTGAAACTAAAATTAGTAAGAAAATGATCAAACATGTGATATTTATAGTAATTTATAGATCTAATATCCTTTTTTCCACTCCACCAATTCTCAACTCCCAGATCTTGGTGATTTAACTAGAACCAGGCCATTTTTTAGGACTACCCAAATGAGTACATGAAGCCATCATTTGGTATAAAAAATAATATTTTCAGCATATTTCAAGGATTTAAAAAACACTAGAATAAAATACTCAAAAAAATTATTTATTACTTCTAGTAATAAGAAATAATAAATGATATATCATAAATAAAACCCAAAGTTTAAAGATGTAACTGGAAGAATATAATACTTATATGGGAGAGAAAATAAGAGTGAAGTATATCTCACGGAGACTCTTCTAAAATATAGAAAGGATTCTTTAAATAGCTCGACTGTTGAAATATTGAATCTTATTATTCTCTTTCTAATACATGGTAGCAAAAAAGAAATCTTTAAGAGAGGAGGGTCATAAGGTGTAAGTAATTTCTTATGCTCTTGTTACTTCTATCTATTTCTTGTCTTGTTTGAATACTCTTATTATAATTTTGTTTACTATTTCAAAACCTAAAATCCCATAAATTCTATCCTTTGAATTAAATTATGGATTTAATTTTCTAAAAAATATCTCATTAATAGTACTGAGAAATAAATTATTCTATAATATTTTCTTCTCTTGGTACTTGCAACCTTTTGGAAATTGATTTTACCACAAATAGGTAGTCCAGTATTTAATGCAATGGTGAATACATTAATTTCCACTTAAAGTACTTCAATGGTAATAACTATATAGGTTATAGAATAATGTATCCAATTATAAATCACCATGAAACCAAATTTAATGACTTTAGAATTCATGTAATAGAGTTTGTCCACAAATTCATTATTCACATAGATGAATTCTTCACATATCCAAGTCACATAGTCATCTTGCTTATATAGACAGAATTCATATATTCACCTAATTCACATAAATTACTATAACCATGTTTCTAAATATTCCATGGATTTGAATCATGTATTTTATTACTTTACATAGGTAATTCACAAATTCACTTCATCAACCTATCTCTTTCCTCTTGTTGTGGATTCATTGACGTAGGCAATTTTCACATAACGGATTCTATGACATACGTGATTTACACAGTTGATTATTTTATGTAGTTGATTGATGTAGGTGATTTATCTATGTAGCTAAATTACTACACATCCAAATTACTTGCATTTCTGAATTTTTTATAAATTGGTAAATTTAAGAAAACATCCATAATTGGAGAGTTATAGTAGAATTGACTTAAATAAAATAGAAACCAGATGAACACAATTAAAAAATAATTATAAATATTTAAATTTTTTTCAAGATCATTAAAAAATACATTTCATGAGAAATTTTGGAACCAAATTATTAATTCAACACATATTTTTCTTATTAGGTGTTTGAGGGAAATCAGTGAAGTTAATGTTTTTAATCATATTATGTGATTTATAATTAGGCATAGTTAAAATTTTTCACATTCCATATCCAATCTCATTTTCTTTCTCATTAAGAAAATCATTCCTATATCTATCATATTCAGTATTAACATGAATCCTCCTAGTTCCAGCCATTGAATAAAAAAAAGGACATTGTGAGAAACAATAGTCATAATGAGAAATCATATAATTATGAAAAATCATTCATTGGATGTAAAACTAATGAATCCTTATTTTCAATCAATAAGAACTTATTTTTAAAGTAGGTAATCCTTAGTTATTATCTATTCAAACCCTTCATAAGGTTTCATAGAGAAACTGTGATTTAACCCAAGCATAACCACCATGAGTTTAAAACAAGGTGTGTAGTAAAGTCACACACATTGTGTTTTATATTGATGGTCTATATATACTCAACCTACTCTTTTCAAGGTTATTACCCCTAGATAAATCTCTTTCAAAACTATGTCCACTTGTAGTATCCAAGTGGGGATGTATTGCTAGGAAAACCATATAATCTCTATTTTACCCAAAAAATGGGTTGTTATCATATACTTATCCTTATCTTCATGGTTTTTACTAAGTTTATCCAATCCTAATCTCCAAATATTAACTAAAACCTTCTCTAATACCAACTATAAGCACCCATACTTTTCATACATAAATATCGCATCTTATTAGATGAATATTTAATCCATAACATTACAATACAAGATATAAATGTAAAGGGTTAGTTTCTTTGGATAATATATATTTAATCATATTATTTTATGAAATATATTAAACATTTTACATATAGAAAACTTCATAAGAATACCCTACTTAAAAAATTTCTTCTTGACCCGGGGAAAGAAAAACATAAGAAAGGGTGATATCATATGGTTAGTGAGGGTAATAATGAGAGGTATCAATCAATGTTCATGAATGAGCATAGGATAAGTTTAAGGTTTTGAGAGTATGATCATAAATTACAATGTTCATACCCAATATTTCATATATCATTAACATGATTCATGGAATAAAAATTTATTATAATTAAATAAAATATTCGTAAGAGTAAAGAATCATCAATAATTAGTCTTGATCCCTGAGTTCATAACATAGACATATTAATGTAGAAAAAATATAATATTATAATAGTGTAAACATGTATAAATATAAATAGGTTTAATAATAATTTTAAATACCTAAAATTATGCACTAGTATAAACTTATGGATATCCAACCAGGTATACTCCAAATCTTATGGACAAGAAAACCAGGTCCCATATAATCATATGAACATGGAAACCAGGTTCACAGATAAAATTATGAACATGAAATTAGGTTCACTCATAGCATATTTATCTCATGATTTATTCATATTTAACTAATACAATATAGGTTTATAATGGAATCACCCATCACATTATCAAAATTCATTCATATGTACCCCACAAGATCATGAAAACATTTTCCATTTCATCAAAAAATAACCCATAGAAAATAAAATGGGTTTCAGAAACATATCATAAAAATAAAAATAAACCATCCAGAGAAATAATAAGGATGGTATCTTAAAATCATATCCCAAGTGTAACCTAACTAACATAAAAGTATGACATCATAGATAAAAATTTCTGTAAAAGATCACATGGAACATTTCTTGGGGAAAATACACATTTAATTTTGAAAATAACTTTTTAAAATAAAAAATATTTCATAAATATTGAGTAAATAATTTCCCTTGAAAATAACCATGAAAAATTGTTAAAAAGGTTCAAATCCTTGATCAGTCATGACTATGGGAATTTTTTTCATGTCGTGTAAGTTAAAACAAATATTCCATTCACATTTTTAGTAAAATTTAAAAAGTACCTCATTCAAAAAATGAAAAGAATATTCATTTTAAACATTTTTATAAAAACTAAAACACGTGTAGAAATGTTTCTAAAAAATCATTGACAAAAAGTAAAAATATTCTTTAAAACATTTTAAAGGAAATATATAAATGGAAGAAAAATATTCCTAACCGAACAGAAAATGAAATTGATTTTACTTATAAACATTTTTCAATATATTGAGTAATTAAAAAAGGAATATAAAAGGAAACTCAATATTTAAAAAAAACATAGTATCATATAATTAAATGGTATTTATCAGATAATTATAATATACTTTTCTTAATGGAAATTTAGGAATAAACAGTCCCGATTAAAATGGGATTGAAACAAAAATCTCTTACCACTTTGGTAAATTTTGAATCCTAATACCCATGAAGAAATACCATAAAATGAGAATTTAAATATAATGAAGAATGGATATTAATTATATAAAATATCAAAGGAGAATTAAATACACCACAAAAAATAATTAAGTATTGAATATGGAATATGTTTCCTAGATATAAAAGTAAGCCAAAAAATCCTTTGCCTCAAGTGTCATCTTGATTCATACAAATTAAAATATCCAATATTATATATAAAAATTTATTATTAATATATTATAGAACCATATTCATACATATTATATCATTTATGATTTAATTATAACATTTTATCACCCATTTATTAATAATTATTTTCAAAATCACTGTTTTAGGTGATAACTGTTTTGTTTTTTATAGAAGCTTTAGTTTAGATGTTCTGATCACCAGTAGAAAATTGGGTTATTAACACAAACCTATAGCCACAATTTTGTGGTCTATAGCCACAGTTTTTAAAAATATGGATATAGTTCATTTTACAAGGTCTATAGTAACAATTTTACTAAAAATGTGGCTATAGCCCGCAACTATATCCCCATTTTTGAAAACCATGGATATATGCCTTCCGCCCTTATGAGGGAGATAAATGTTTCCATGGAAAATAGAGCTACAATATCTATTACCATAGTTTTTATGCTACCATAATAGTTCTTAATAATATATATAACATATTATATATATACTTACCCAAAGCTCATCTTGTTGTAGTGGTTATGGGGAAAAATATTATGGGTGAGGTACAAATATCGAATCCTTCTTATGATATATTATTTTTGGGTTATTTCCATGGTTTTCTAGGGCTATTGTCATGATTTAAACTGTGGAAATAACACATATTGCCATAGTTTTAATCATGGATATTGGTTAACTGCCACGGTTTAAAACTATTGGACCTATTTCCATGGTCTTGAAAATCGTGGAAATAGGTGAGACCCTATTGCCACAACGATAGTTCCCATGGTTCGGAAAAACCATGGTTGTAGCCTACAGCCACGGTTTTGGGCCCTATTTCCACAATCTTTAACCGTGTCAATAGGAAAATTTTCTAGTTGTGGATCCTTGTAATTTGATTATAGTTTCATCATATACATAATATTACTAATTATATAAATGTTATACATATTTATTATATACATATTTATAAGCATCTATAAAATATAGAGATAGGGAAATAAAGTGCACCTTTCATGGAGACGGTAAACTGTATGTACACATGAATGATGTTTTTACTTCTTGACGGATGGACAAAATAAATTTAAATAAAAATTAACCTTTATATAATGCTTATTATATCATATATATAATATATATTAATTAAATATATCCTTATTAACATCCATGTAAATAATAAATTAAACAAATGCATCACTTCATAGAGGTGGTAGTCCACAAGTACACACGAGTGACATTATCCTTTTATGATAGATAATTAGGTAAGAAGTTAGATATGTTATTATAATTATTGAAGAATGATTATATAATAAATATCATATATAAATACTAAAACTTTCATAATAACCATCCATAATAGATGGTCATGGAAAATGATTTATATCGTTGTGTGTAGGTGGTAGTCGATACTTTCACTTACCATTTGATGGAAAAGATGGAGAATAATGATTATTAAATAATAATAATAATAACATTTTAAGTATATTTATCATACTTAAGTTATTATATTTGAATACCATATATTTAAAGGTGATAGAAGAAGAAATAAATTGAAATAGGTAGTGTATTATGATTACCTCTTCATTAGTATGCCTCTAAAACATCCTTTATTAAAGACCATTATAATAGTATTTTGAGATGACTAGAAACAATAATTAATATATATAGAATTTTATAAGATAATTGTTAATTTTTTGGTTTAGATTTATTAAACAAAATGTGTAAGGAAATGAGAAGAAAAGGTTCCCTTTTATAAGTGAGGAGAGGGGCACTCTTGAAATACTAAAAGTATTAAATTTATACAAATTAATTTTAGGGTTAATGTGAAACAAAATTTATATATTTGTAAAATATGATGATTATGAGTATAAATAATATAATAAATTAAATTTTAGACATTTTTAGATGATTTTTTCACCCATATCTCTTTGTTTTAACCCCATATTGGCCCTTTTTTACAATTACCATAATATTAAGGTTTTTACTCTTTAAGGGTCAGGAATGTAACCATTAAAAATCAAAGTCACCCACAAATGGACCATGGATGATATTTACAACAATATCATATTAAATTGTATTATTATAGTATTTTTATGAATTTTAAATCATTTAATTAAGTATTTTTTATTATAAAATATAATTAATGTCATTTTTGGAAATACATGAAATATTATAATATAATATGTTTCTATCTCATGTAAAAGGGTTCCAAAATGACATGTATTAGAATATAAGGATTATATGGTCTTAATATAACACCTAATTAAACTTATATATGTTTTTATATCATTTTAAATCTTATATTTTGGTTTATCCCTTTGGTTAACCAATTTTAATATTTATTAGGACAATGAATTTTTCAATATTAAATAGTTATAATTTTACTTATAAGGTAAAAATTGGTTCATAAATGGAAAATAGATGAAATTTTAGACCATTTATCAAATTATTTATCCAATATTTATATTTTTATGAATTTTTTTAAAAAATTAATAGTATATATTTAACATAAAATACTATCAATGTCATTTTAAGAATTATTCATATAATTTATCTTTGAAAATAACATGACAGTAAGAGAATTAAAATTTAATCGTTTAAGACATATATTATATGTAATATTTTTATAAAAAATTCTTGTAAAATAATGAATAACACAAATTTACTTCATTTTAATATTTTTAAAATCATTTAATTTAATTTTATAATAATTTATTAAATAATATATTGAAATTACGTAATAATGTAAGGTAGTTATTCAGTCAATAAAAATTAAAAATAAATTTCTATGATAATAAATATTATTTATCTTATAAATAAACAATTATTATTAAACAAACCCTCTTTTTATCCTTATGTAAAAAAATTAGAGATATTAAAGTCAAGAATGTGACATTTTGTATTTATTCTTTTTTTCTAAATAATATAAAGGTCATAATAAAAGACAAATGGAACCAAGTTTCGATATTTTTTAAAAATATAAGTAAATGTATAAAATAAACTCTTCTAATGGGATAAACGAATGTATTAGAGAAATTTTAATGACTTATCCCAAACTTTTATCCCTATTTTACCTATTTTCCACATATCGAGGTGACAAATATTTACCAAGGTTACAATTCATAATGAAAAAAATAAAAGGGAACTATTTACCAAATTTGATCCTCCAGATTCCAAATATGTCATCCATTTTTAATGATTAAATTCATAAAATTATCATTATTTAATTTAATATTAATATTTTAAAACATACCAAAAGGCTTTTTTCTAGAGAAAATGGTTTATGTGGTATTAAAGTTTTTATACCAAAATATAACATGAAATTAATATAAATGATATTAATTTTATTATTAATAATATTAATCTACTAATTTTACTTTTAATACAATTTTTAATAGATTGGAACATTTTAAATTTTTTAAATGAAAATATAATTTTCATTAAAAATTAGTATTTTTCATTATTCATTGAAAAATCAATAATCTCAGAAGTTTATCAAAAATTGACTCGAAGAAAAATTTTACTTAATTATTTCAAAAATTAAGTTCATTTTATAAAATTAAATTTTTAAATATCAAAATAAACAATTATAATTTCTACTTACAAAATGAAATAATAATCATTTTTGAATTGTTAAATAACTTCACTAAAAATCAAGTGCTTCTTTTCTAAGAATTAATCAATGCCACTATACATATATTACATTTTGTTGTTACTCATATTCATACCAATTAATTTAATTTTTAGATCACATATAAATTATACTATTTTTATAATACGTTATAGTATTCTTAAAGATCAGTGTTTCAAGTTAACAAAGCTATCAAGACTATTATTCTTTCAGAATAAATTTTCATGGTGTTATAATGCACCTTATATTTTTTTTCTACAATTTTTCTAAAAACAAGAAGAAATTCATTATAGATGTCATAAAACAAGGTGTTTTTACTAGAGATAGTTTATTCCAAGTTGAGAAGTGTTTTATAATTTAATGGTTTTTAGATTTAAAATTTTAAAATTTTAAAATTTTAAAATAGAAATATTTTTTTCAATAATAAATATTTGAAGGCCACCGTTAATAGAGTTAAAGGATTACCTGGAGGATACCATGAAATTTTCAAATCTCTTATATCATGGTGAACTTAATTATAATAAACACATTGAATTTTAGTCTCCTATATTTTTATTTATATTTTATGATTCTAATTGATTTATTTTAACTCTTTCTAAGAGAATATGAATGCACTAATTTTCCAAAAAAATGAATGTATTAATAGAGGGTAAATTTTATATTCTCATGTGGGAGTTAAACAATGATATCTTTCTATGAAAAATATAAAATGATGTGATTGAATGGTGATGGATTTTTTTATAGTAATTATAGACTTTGTAAGAGTAATGGAGAGATGTTCAAAAATTAATCTCCATAGAATATCAAATAAATTCATCATGTGGATAAAATTGGATTATAATACTAAATGTTCTTCATGTAAACCATTTATTTGTGGATTTTAAAATATCAATAATTTATATAGATAATCATTCCAATTTCAAAGTTAAAAGAGTAATAAGTTCTCAATGTTTTAAAGGGTTATAAACTTAAAGGGTTAGTGAGATCACTCTAATATTATAATGAACAAATAGTATTCTTATTTAGTTTTAGTAAACTATAAAATCACTTAGTGTGCTCTCCTTGAACATAGCCTAGTGTTTTTAAACCAATCAAAATCACTTGTGTCACCCTTATATGCATTAATATATTCTATATTCATTATGAGAGATATAATAGTGTTTTTTCAAACAATATGATAGGATTATTGAAAGGTTTATTTTAAATTAAAACTCCTTGATTCACTCCTCCTAAAAGGTTTTCCTACTTTCATATGACAAAAATATCCATCATTGTAATAGAATTTAAATCCTTATCTTTTTATGACAATGCATCATATTTTTCTTTCTACCTGATTCTATTTCATCTTTTTGGGTTTCTAGTTATGTGTAATTATGAATCTAGGATGTTTGATATGGATCTAAGGGTACATTATAGGGATGTATTACTTATCTAGTGTAAAGTATGTGACCTCTTAAGTCTCTTGGAATTTAATTGTGTGATTTTATATAAAATTTGAACAGCTCTTTTGATTTAATTTTCAATGTGGGGTTAATGACATGGGAATTAAGTTCAAGTGATTAGAAATGATTTTCTATAATTTTTAATTGATAAAAAAAATTTATAAATTTTTTTGGAGATAAATGTTTTTGTTACATGTGGGAAAAAGTAATTTAAAAAAAAAATACTGAAATATTTCTTATATTTCATTATAATATTTTGGAGAAGTTAATAATGGACTTAAGTGAGATAAAAGTGATGTATTGGTTCTTTTTTGGTTTTTTTAAGAAATTTTTAATTTTATAAAAAATCATATTGATGTTTTATGAACTACAGATAATAATAATTAATTATTTTTTAAAAATATATGTATTTTAGTTGGATGTTTATAAAAAATAAATTTTCTGGTAATATACACATGGAATTAATAATACACACACCAAATAATAATAATAAAATTGTATTTCAATTATTTTTATAATGAATATATTTTATTTTTAAATTATTTTTTTATACTAGAAATTAAATATGTGTTATTATATTTGGGTGATTTGAAATTGGAATACATTGTTAATGATTTTTACTGTGAAAATTGTATTTTAAGTGGTATAAATGAATATTTTATTTTGTAAGTCATTATAGAAATGTTTATATAATGATTATAAAGAGTGTTTGGAATTAAAGTGTTTACATGAGTTTTCTTAAAATAAATGTGTTGTTTATGTGGAATAAAAATGGAAATTTATGGTTTGTTGATATGGATATAAAGTTATATTTGTAAAATTTTTACATTAATTTTCTTTTTTTAATGTTTTGTGAATTTTGTCAAATGCATTGAGCCTTGATTTGGGCTTAGAGTTGAGAAGATATTTTTTTATCCACATTCCATGGGTTTAAAATAGTTATTATACAATCCATGTTTTTGGATTCATCGATTTATAGGAGTCATCATATATGACATCACCATTGTAAAAATAAATTATAAGGTTCCTTAGTTAAATTAGTTTTGACATATTACTCTTAATTACTTGATATGAATGATGTCATTAAATAATTTAATAACTTTATAACTTTTATACATGATCATGTTAAACTCCATGGAATGTTTCAGGTTTTAATGTTTTCTATTGGAAATTTATTTACCACTTAATGTGAATACACACCTTGTGTACATGAAAATTATATGTATGATATTGAAGGTAAAGAAAAGGGGTCTTATTAGATGGGAGATTATTCTAGAAAACAACTTATAGTTTTTTTATAAATTTAAATTCAAGTGGAGGGGCTATCAAGACTTCACTTTTATTCTTATTCTAATTATATTTTTTATCATATAATACTTGACATTCACTTTGAGATATTTTTTGAATATATAACGTATATGGGATTTAGTAGAATGTTATCTTGACATATTTTATAATATTTTTATATATTTAAATTGATTATTTGTATTTTATTATTTGGTTTGATAATTTGTTTTAATCTACCATTAGAGAATAAATTAATATCATAGTGATTTCTTTATATTTTCAAAAAATGCTTCCAACTTCATGTGAATGAGGAGCATATATGATATCATGTGATGTTTCACCTCAGCGGTTTCATCATGCTTAGGTGGAAGCTTATAAAATGGAGTAAAATTGATTTATTTTCTAATGTCATAACATTTTGAAATTTTTAGATTGGATGTCGGGTATCAGTACCTACTATGAAAACTATGTGTATGTTCTTAGATATCACAACCATAATATATGCCCATGTTTTCTTGGAAGTATGATATTTTATTAGTTTGTTTTATAAAAAAAAATTATGTTATAATTATTCTATGTAAGTGTGGGTAATGGGTTATTTTTGTATAGTTTTGGAATTTTGGGGCTTCAAATTTTGTGTGCATATGGTATTATTATTAATTGTATATTTTATTTCGTTTAAATGATTATATAATTGAAAAATTTATCATATTTTCCTAAATATAATTTTAGTAATTCATTATTTATCTAAAATACATGGACTGAATTTATTAATATTATGTAAATAATTATTTTTTGACTTCTCACTTTTTGATTGGGTATAGAAATTAATGCATGGTTTCATTATTTGATAAAAATTTAAATGATTAATTTATAATATTTATGTTAGTTTTTTATAGAATCATGCAACTAATAAATCATAATAATGATAGAAGTGGTAATGGGGAATAATAGGATATGAGGTGAATGTGAAGGGGGAAGTTGAGCATGTTCCTATTATGTGATACCCTAAGAATCTAGTTGAGAAAAATATCAGTGAGTATCTTATCAGAGTGATTTTGAACATGGAAGGGAGACCTTCTCTAGATACCATAGTGGATTCAGATGTGGTTGGAGATTTTTTAGCATAGTTTCCTCTTATATTTAGAAGAGAAATATGGATTTTTGGATAAAATGAGTGTATAGAGATAACTAATAGGATAATTGAGATAATTTATGTGCTATATGATAAAATTTTTGAGCTAATAGTCTTTATGTATAAGGAATCATCTTCACAATACACGGTTATTTTTTTCAAGGAAAAGAGAACTATGACTTTAATATGGGGTGATTTATAGGTTCTTTTATTTGAGTAGTTCTAACTATAGATGTTGTGGATAGATAGATGGAAAATTTTATAGAGAAGAATTATGAGTAATTTTTAGTTCTTTATAATGATTTAAAAGTTATAGACATTCTTTATTTTCATATTAGGAGCCAATGATACTTCTAAAGCTCGTTTATTCAAGTATGGTTTTAAGTTTTATATTTATTAAAAGGCTAAAATATTTTTCCCCTATATTTATAGAATTTTAGAGTAGTGAACTCATAATAGAAAATGGATCATAAAAAATATAAGATAAATTGAGTAGAATTTAATAAATATATAGGTAACATAAAGAGAAAATGGGTTGAGTATCACATGGATAGAGAGTGGTCAAATGTTTGTGGTTGAAAATTTTCATCATATTATTCTAGTGGGAGGGAACCATTGGAGTGATACCAGTGGGGTTGAAAATAACATACCAATTTTTTTATGTTATAGTAATATTAAGAAGTGTCATATTTTAAATAATGTAGTATATCATTAGAAAAATTTATAGAAAGGTGATAGGATATGAAAATGTCATTATTATGATGGACTATCAAAGTTCAGAATTTATTTTCAACCAAACAACTCTAAATAAAAAAGTGTAGAATACATGAATTTGTGTGGTTGATCCCATGGAAAATTATTATAGTATTAAATATTTTTGATACATTTAATAATTAAAAAAATAAAACTAAATGAGATGGAAACAATTGAATTGAGACTCAAAGGAAAATTGAACATATGTGAAACTGAATCTGGGGATAGTTTTTTATTCAATCTCACTTATGGAAATGATCAATTTATTAGCCATGATACTCCTTAAGGATTTATATCATAGTCTCATTAAATTATCTAGATCTATATAATCCCACATGTCTCTTTGTTTGAGGTAACCTAACAAACTCAGATGAATTATATTTATCCTTAGAAGTAGAAGGTGATGTAAAGGTTGTCTCTTTATCCCCAATCTCTTAAATTACAATGAATATCCTCCCCTAGTCATCATTACTCTCTATTTAATCTAGGGAATATAGTATGAAATAACTCACAAATTATTAATCAATTAATATGAAATCATAATTAGTAAAATGGAAACACGCTTTAGGTATACACCCCTTCCTCGATCTCACCCTCTCCTAGGACACTCAGCAACTCATCACTAATCATTCAATCAACATAAATAAAATATTAATTAAAGGGAATGGAATAAAAAATCTAGATCTAAAATAAAGGTATTGAGAAAAATTAGAGAAAATATATTTATTGTTTTTTACAATTAAAGAAAAATTATAGAATAAAACAACTGAAAAAATGGAAATAAATACTAACTACACAATATCATTGTTGAAGATAACCCTCATCCTTCACTCTCACTTTAAATGTTAGATAGAGATCTTCCACTTTTCCTCCTATGTAAATATCCTAAACTAGAATCAGAATCTCCCCATTTGGATGTGAGAGTATCTCCTATGCATAGTATCTCCCTCCTCTATTTATAGAGATAATTATTTTTAGATATTACTTTTAATATATCTTTTAATTTTATATATATCTCTTTTACCTTATATCGCATGAATTTCTATATTTCCCCCTCCATGAATTAGCCAAAAACTCTATGTGTGGTTCTCTATTTATCTCCTCAAAGATATATCATTTATTTTATAAGAGAGAGAGATACTTCAAACAACATTTAATTTCCTCATATCTATTTATAATTTTTAAAATCTCTATAATTAAATTTCATATGTTAGATATACGTCCTCATATTGTGGTATATTAAAAACTCCTTGTTATAGGAGAGGTTTATATGTACATATATCTTCTTTTATCTTTTATCTACATCATATGTATGGGAGAGAACTTGGAGAATTTAAAATATTTGAATATAATTGTAGATATATGATCAGTGGTGTGGATAAATTCATTAGGGCACAAAAACAGTCCATTATAACTTCTCATTCCATGGATATTTATGGATATGGAGCAACATGTTATCCATGGTTGCATCATCCTCCTTGTCTCAAATCATCATCACTTCCCAATTTAGGTGCTCCATGATGTAGCTGAAGCGCTATGTCATAACTTCTTTCATAATTAAAAAATTATTTTACTTCTTCTTTATCTATGGTATAAGTCAACTCATCATGTTGTAAGTATCTCTATGGATATGTCATGGACTGAAAAAACAATAGCGCAACACATTTTATTCATTTATCCATTTTTTCATAATCATCAAGCTATAGGTGACCATAATACGAAGACACGACCTATGTTGTAATAAAAATACTATTTAAATTGACTTTGGCTCACCAAAATTAAAGGTGAAGCCTATTTCATGGATATTCTATAATTACTAGTGCTTCCTAATCTTAAGTTGACCGACCATGGTGGGTTTACAACATAGGAGGTTAGAGATTGGATGATGGGTGTGTGAGGATGAAGACATGTGATCCTTCCCATTACTATGAAATAATAGTAAGTATCAATAGTTACCAAGTGAAAGGTCATCCCACATATATATCTCAAAGGTAAAAAATCTATATAATAAAATACTCTACTCCATCATTCATGAATAAAAAACTAGATCTAGAGTATAAGTTCTCCTAGACACAACTGATGTCACCCCATTCCTATGAATATATCCTACCACACACTTTCATGCATGACCTGTGTGTGTCACATGATTTCTCATATTCTATAATAATGAATTATTCCTCCCCTATACTTCACACATGTAAGTCCTTCATAGATTATTTTCCAACTATCATATAGGGTATCTATAATGATTGTGTCTTGGTTGAGGGACAACTTAGGTGCTGGAAATATTTTTAGATAAGTCTTCAATTTTTCCTTTTCTATTTAATCATATAGAACACAAAAAAAAATTATAAAATTGATATGAATATAATTCATTTTTGTTTTATTTTTTTAAAATCAATCATATAGTTTCAATTACAAACAAATAGAATATAAATAAGTGGAAAATAGAAAATATCACTTAAAAACTGTTGAAATTTATTGATTAAAAATTCAAAAATATTGTTTATAAAATAAGTCTATAAAAGTCCCTCCATAATTAAAAAATTATTTTCCTCAAGTATGTATTAACTAAAATAAAAAATCAAAGGATTCCCCTATCATAAAAATATTTAAAATTAAAAATTAATGAAACCCAAAAAATCAATACGGAATTAAACATTTGAGAATAACATATAGAATATAAAATAAATTTATATATATTTAAAGAAACATGTCAAGTATAAATTTTAATTTTTTCCAATTAAATTTATGGGGATTCTCATCACTTCCAATCAAGAATCATAATTCACTATCAATAATCCTTCCATGTCATGATCTATATCACCATTTATTAATTTTCTATTATCACTCAAGGTAACATTTAAATAAAGGTATGCTCATACTTTTAGAATATTAACCAAACTATAAACATGGAAATGATCTCAAATATAAACATTTTATAGGTAAAAATCAATAATAATCATAAGTACTTTGAAAAAAAAGATCAAATGACTCTATGGATAATGGGTATGTAGGTATTGATATATAAAAGAAATTAAGTCACAAAGGGGGATGAAAACTCTAAAGAATAATGGATATTAATGAAAATAAAGTCTAATGAAAATTATACTCCATAGAAATTACTTCTTCTCCATATCCCAAGTTCAAATTGAATCCATGAACAAAGAATACAATGAATTAATATACCTTCTTCAATTTTTTAAAACATTTTATTTTTTTTTCATTTTTTTCATACTAATTTTTCAGAATAAAACTAATAGGGGTGGTAATGATTTATAATGTATCATAAACTTTTCCCAAAACCCAATTAATACTTCCAAAGAAATATTCAACAAATGACATCATATTCTACCATGGGAAACTCTATCCCCCATAATTGAACTTTGATAATATATAAAAACACTAATATTAGGGTAGGAATTGATAAGATTGCATTGTAATTTGTATCATTCCTAACAAAGGTCATTCATGGATTATACAGGCTAAAATATGGATAAATGTAATATCTGGGTGGCAATAATAATGGATAAAATAATAAAAAACCATAATCATATTAAAGGTTTATTTTTACAAATATAGCTTTGACAAGATCAAATGAATGTAAAATTAGGTAACATGTCCCAAGATTTCTCTCAATAAATAAGGTATTAGAAAGAATATAAAAAATTATATTTGAACACTCTCAGGAATGGGAACATAAGATAAAGATGAAATCCCTCATGAACGTTTTAATAATAAAAACTAGCTAATATGAACTTTAGAAATTTAAATTATGAAAAATAGTAGGTAAATTTTATCTATATAAACCAACAATTCACCTCAAAACATAAATTATCAAATTATTTTCATATGTTTACTGTAATTATCCACCCCCTATATATTACAAATTCTATATCAAAAAAATGAAGATTTTAACATTGTATCATGATATTTCTAATGAATCTAGTATCATAGATAAAAATTGAGGAAAAGGACTAAGTGTGGGGTTTTCATTTTCTCATGAAAAAAATGGGAGCATAAGTAATATTGAATTTAAAAGAATAATTTCCTTTGACAAGAATATCTTCCTTTATTTTTAATTGATATCTTAATACTTTGTGGAACTAAAAACAATATGAAATATTTAAATCACTGGATCCATGAAAAATGTATGCTAAAAAAGGAAGTGGAGGGTTTTCTACATCCTAAAACAATGTCTTATGTAACGCCCCAAACCTAGTTACTCAGAGTCGGTGCATTATTACATAAAGTTTTCATGATCACAAAAGATCATGTCTTGAAAGACCAATTATTTTAGTAGCCATTGAAATACTAGATATATTCATAAGTTTTACATTACATTATAAAATGAAAAAATACAACAACACTCTCCATAGTCCACACTCATATCCATTAGACTATCCCTGAAGAACATGCATAATATATTTCTTTGCATCCTGGGAAAAATAAAACATAGAAATGGGTGAGCTCAGATGCTCAGTAAGGATAAAAATATATCAGAAACTTTCATAAATAATCATAAACATTTAAGGAAATGTAATACTAAAACAAAAGACTTTTAAACTTGAACATAAGCATAATATGGAAAAGATAAAATCAAATAATGTCATTTACTTATTCACGTGGATATTCAACTAGTCGAATAATCACATGCAATATCAATAGCCACTTTCATAATGATAGAATCCATAATGAAAGACTTCGTAACCACATAGTCAAGGCCTTGTTCCAAGACTACAAATAATATTTTGTTAAGTCCTTGTTCCAAAACACTAGTTTGTCTCATGGGACCTACCAATGCATCAAGGATCTATAGCGGGCTCCACCTGTCATTTATTAAGTCCAATGCATTCCTCATATGAAAAGGTTTAAACATAACATAAACATTCGTATTAAAACTAGCATACAAAATGTCAACAAATTAACCATAAACAATGAATGGTATAATAATAGAACATTCATAGTCACACATATCATAACTCATTCAATACAATATAGAAGATTGTATTATAATAAATTAACCTCAATCAAGAATAATATCCAGTAAAGGATGCTGACATAGTTGAAAATGACCAGTAAAACTTTTTGAGAGAAATATCCCTTTTTTTGAAATAATTTAAAATAAAAAAATTTATAAAGGAAGTAATTTAAAATATATTTATTAATCAAATTTTCCCATAGAACTTTGAAACTTTTGAAAAGAATTATCATTCCAAAACATTCATGTACATATAAATAAATCCTTAAAATAATTTTGAAAACATCGATATTAATTAATAGGATTTCGAAAGATAAATATTTAAAACATTTAAAATAATGATCTATTTTAATAAAACCTCTCATAAAACCTTAAAATATTACTTTTGAAAACATTTTTATGAAATATGGGTATCGATGATAAATATGTATGAGTAAATACTTACACATAAACAATCTCGGATAATAATAAGATTGGGGAAATAGCCCTTACCTTGTACTTTTACTTGTTTGAGGGTACTTTAACCTCTAGTATAATATTTAAATAATTTTTATTAAATTATACATGAACTATATACATAAATATTATCTCTTATATAATCTTATAATATTTCTTTGTTAATAATATTTCAGTAGTATCATCATTCCGGGAGTTAACTGATTCATTTTCCTTTATATGCATTGTTACATAAGTAGTGTTTGTTATGGATAGGATGCATCTTATTCATATTTAGAATAATATTAAGTATTTAAACATTATTTTTAATCATCAAATTAAAATTAGTCTTGAATGGATACGATGGGAAATGAATCTCATCACGTTCGTGGAGAAGGTAATCAGTACGTATGCACGAGCGACAATATCATTCTTTTGATATTAAAATCATATGTAATTGGATGGTATATCAAATATATAGAATAATTATCATGTTATATATATTATTTAAATCATTTATACTAATTATTATAACCATCCAAATGATGAAGTATTTTAATAACAAACTACACCACGACATGGAGACGATAATTCGTACGAACGCACATATGGTGACTTTGTCATTTATTGGATGGATAGAATAATGAATATGGTTTTACCATTTTTATATTAACATCATAGTATATAGAATATACTATAGTTATTATTTAATAATGGAAACAATAAATAAAGAGGAAGTGGAAGAAGAAAAGAACTTGAAAGAGGTGATGAAATATTTACCTCTTCTTCGGGTTCTTCCATTTGATTTGATCAAAAGTGATCCTTAGGTTGGCTTTATGACTAAAGGAATGCCTATAGGATTAATAAATAAATTTTGGGAGGATATTTGGGCAGGTTTTGGCTGAGAAAAATGGATTTGAAGGTGTCAATTTTATAGAAGGGGAAGTGCCCTTTTATAAGAGAGGTGAGGGTCACTTTAGGAAAAGCTTGAAATATTATTTTATAATAAAATCATTTTCACATTATAATGGATCCAAATAATTACATTGAACTTTTATAGGTATTATGTATATATTTTGGCCTAAAATAAATTTAAATAAAACATATAATTATTTAAATAAAAAGTTTGTTTTAAATAATAACTCAGTGTTTTTCACTATTCATAAAAAATTCAATGTTTTCAGAAAAATACCAAAAATTTAACCAAAGCTAATTTTGATATTATGAATCTAAAAATGAAGTCTATTTTGAAAGTTAAAATTTAAAAAATTTCAAAAAGTGGGTATTAATATTCATAACGGCTAGTTTGATTGGTCGCGGTGTGTTAGAATCTTGAAGTTGTGTACAATGAAAGTTATTGCATTATTCAAAGGAAAAAGTACCATAAAAGCTTGGGGTGTTATGTTCTTACCTACTTAAAATAACATCATCCTCAAAATTTCTATAATAATACTACACAAAAATATTTGGGTGGTTCTTTATCATAAGTTCCTCTAGTTCTCATGTTGCATCTTACATCTTATAGTTTCTCCATTGAACTTTTACCAGATGAGTCATCTGGTTTCTTAGCACTAGTTATCTTGTATCAATAATTTTGATAGGCTCTTCACAATAAGATAGATCAGGTTACAGTTTAATTTCCCCATAGGTGATTACATGCGTTGGGTCAGGAATGTATTTTTTCAACAGTGATATGTGGAACACATCGTGAACTATGGAGGGACTTGGTGACATTTCCAAACGGTAAGCTACAGTCCCAATTTGTTCTAGAATTTCAAAATGTCCAATGTACTTGGGACTCAATTTACACTTATTACCAAATCATACAACTCCCTTCCATGGAGATATCTTTAATAAAAAATGATCTCATACCAGAAATTCCAAATCCTTCCTTCAATTATCGACATAGTTCTTCTGCCTACTTTGTGCTGCTTTGATTTGGTTTTGGATATCCTTCACCTATTCCATCATTTCCTCAACAATTTCTGGGCCTACATGTTTTCTTTCACCAACAGAATCCCAATAATTTGGTGTGTGAAAGCGTTTTCCATTTAACGCTTCATATGGTGCCATCTGAATACTTGAATGAAAGCTATTGTTATAAAAAAATTATAACAGAGGTAAATATTGATCCCACATACCTTGAAAGTTAAATGATCAAGATATTGACATGTATTCTAACTTTTTAATAGTCGGTTCTGATTTTCCATAAGTTTGAGCGTGGTAAGCAGTGCTCAAACGATGTTGAGTATCCAGAGATCTCTGAAGACTTTTCTAGAATCTTGATGTAAAACGGGGATCACGGTCATAAAAAATTGATATAGGTACTCTATGAAGTCTTACAACTTCATTAATATATAGTATTTCTAGACTTTCAAGTAGTAAATATTCTCTTATAGAAAGAAATTGTGCTAACTTGGTAAGACGATCAACAATGACCCATATTTCATCATTCTTTCTAGGAGTCTTTGGTAGCCCCATAACAAAGTCCATCATATTATTATCTCATTTCCACTCAGGTATGGTAAGTGGTTGCATGAATCCTTCAGGTTGTTTCCTTCGAGCTTTCACTCATTGAAAAACTATACATCTTGAAACAAATTCAGAAATCTCCCTCTTCAAGTTATCCCAAAAAAATGTTCCTTCAAATCTCTATACATTTTAGTGCTACCAGGGTGTATTGAGAAATTGGAGGTATGAGCATCATCCAACAATTACCTTTTTAGATTAGGTAAATCTGGAACACAAAGTCTCTTCCCAAATTTCAAAATCCCATCTTCATATATGAAGTCACTCAATCTCCCATCATTCACAGCTTTAATTTTCTTTTGAAACTTCTCATCATCAATCTGGGAACTTTTTATCATTTCTAGTAAAGATGACTTGGCAACCATTTGAAAAATAATTTATGCTTGAACTTCCATGATTATCCCCATATCCATTTTCACTAGATCCATGAAAATAGGATCCCTTTCAACTCTCATCTTGTTCAAAACTCCATGATCCTTTCTGTCAAAGCATCTGCCATCCTATTTTCCTTCCCCGGGTGGTAGTTTATTGTGCAATCATAATCTTTGAGTAGTTAAAACCATTTCCTTTGCCTCATGTTGAGTTCTATTTGTGAGAAAATTTACTTCAAACTCTTGTGATCGGTATCATTCTCACATTTTCACCATAGAGATAGTGTCTCCATATTTTCAGAGCAAATATTATAGATTCTAACTCAAGATCTTGAGTAGGATAGTTTTTTTCATGAATTTTTAGCTATCGTGACGCATAGGAAATAAATCTATCATTCTACATAAGGACACAACCAAGTACTTTCTTTGAATCATCACTATAAATAAAAAATCCATCATCCCCTAATTGTAGAGTCAAGATAGGGGCATTGACTAATATTATCTTCAGTTCTTCAAAACATTCTTCACACTCTTTTGTCCAAACAAATTTAACCCCTTTATGTGTGATCTTTGTTAATGGGTTAGCCAACCAGGAAAAATTCTGGACGAAACATCAATAATAACCTGATAAACCAATAAAACTGTGTACCTTAGTTATACTCATCGGTGCTGGCCATTATTGGATTGCCTTGGTATTTGAAGGGTAAACAAATATTCCATCCTTAGATACAATATGGCCAAGAAAAGAAATCTTTTGAAGCCAAAATTCACACTTGCTAAACTTACCATATAATTCATTTCTTCTAAGGGTTTTCAGAATGGTGCGCAAGTGATTTTCATGATCTTCGTAGTTTTTTGAGTATACCAGGATATCATCAATAAATACCACTACAAATTCATCAAGATGTTCCTTGAAAACTCTATTCATTAGATCCACAAAAACATAGGGTGCATTAGTCATCCCAAAAGACATTACTGTAAAATCATAATGCCCGTACCTGGTTCAAAACGATGTTTTCGGAATATCTTCCTTCTTCACACACAACTGATGATATCCAGATCAAAGGTCAATCTTTGAAAAATATTTATCTCCATGAAGTTAGTTGAATAAATCATCAATGCGAAGTAGGGGATACCTGTTCTTTATTTTTATAGCATTGATCTCCCTATAGTCAATTCACAACCTCATAGATCCGTCTTTCTTATTAACAAAAATGACAAGGGATCCCTATAGAGAAACACAAGGGAGAATAAATCCCTTATTACTCAATTACTCTAGTTGTTTCTTTAGTTCCACTAATTATATAGTTTCCATTTTATAAGGGGTCTTTGATATGGGCCTTGAACCAATAATTTAATCAATATAAAACTCAATTTCTCATTCTGGAGGATGTCCATGTAAATCCTTTGGAAACACATCAACATATTCTTGTACAATAGGTATGTACTCTATTATAACATTCTTTTCCTCTCCCATAATTATTTAATTCTCATCCTCCCCAATAATTGAATTTAGTAGAGCTACTAGGGGTGGATCTAGATAAGAATCAGGTGGTGATGTTTCTGCTCTAAAGATAAGGTACTCTTTATCATCATCAAAAATTGTAACCTCCTTCTTCTTATAATAAATTTTCACATCATGGTCTGAAATCCAATCTATACCAAGGATTATATCAAATTCAATCATGGGTATGAAGAATAGATCAGTATATAAAGAACATTTATATGCCCTTATGGGAACTGATTCACAAAACTTTGTTGTGATGATAATTCACTTTGGTTTTTTGACTGAAAACTCCCTTGTTAAGTCAAATTAAAACTATCTAATTATCATAGAAAACTTAAAAGATATAAAACAATGTGATAATTCAGAATCAAATAAATCATTAGCTAAACTTGAGGAAACCATTAAATTACCTTCCACCATGTCTTTCAGAGCTTCAACCTCAATAGTAGGGATCACATAATCTTGGCCTTGATCCCTTAGACTTTTTTAGGTAATTTTCCTTGGAACTTAGGAAATTTATTTTCATAATGCCCCTTTCTCTACAATTGTATAATTCAACATTGACATCCTATTACTTCCCCTTGTAATCACGAGCTTGGTGGCCTTTTTCATTGCACTAGTAACAGATTCTCATTCCATTCAGGAAAGTACCAGGGTGTTTCTTACCACATTTATAGAAAGATGGATATTCAACTTTTCCCTTATTCCCATTATTTCTATTTTTAGAGTGTTCAACAGATCTATTCTTCTCCTGCTTTGCTTTAAAGTTGTAATACTTATAGAATTATTTTTCTGTCTTGATAGCACATGAGACAATATCTTCATATAATGAGAAGGATTGTGAGACTAATGCTCGATGAAGAAATGGTTTTAACCCATCAAATAATTGATCAATCTTACTCCTTGGGTTATTTATATAATCTTATGCATGCCTTGCTACCCTTGTAAAGTGATCCTCATATTTTGCGACATTCTCATCCTATTTTTTCCTCAGACTCCGAAATTGTCTTTCCATATCCGCTCGATGGTTATGAGGAAAGTATTTTTCTAAAAAAATCTCTTTAAACTCCTTTCATTCCATATTTGATACATCATCATCTTCTTTTGTGTTTTTAATCAATGACCACCATTGATCTGCCTCTCCTGTGAGGCGATAAACTACCAGGACAACTTTTTCCCTTTCGTTACTCCCTAAAGCGTGAAATATTTTTTCTAAGGAATTTATACATTTTTCAGCTACTAATGGATTTTTAATCCCATGGAATGTTGGTGGTTTTTTCCTCATTAAGCGGTATAAAATTGATCCTCCACATTGTGGATCAGGGTGCTCCATACGGGTAAGGTTATTATTAATGACCTAAATGAGTTGTCCCAGTATGGTGATAAGCGGATCAGCACCAGTTGCTTCACCAGCTCCACTATAATTATATTGGGTAGGAGGTCAATCCCTATATGAATTCCCTGAATTGATATGTTTTCCATTCCTTCCACTAGTCACCATTTCTAAACAATGTCATACACTAGATTAGTTTATAAAACACAATACATAATTCCGAACTTGTAAAACACTTAACATAAATTGAACAATTTATGGATATAATCCATAATCAAAAAAATGTTTTATTTGAGGATGTATATACTCATAAAAACTTTAAAATAGTTTGTAAAGAAAATCATAATTATCCTAAACACATACCCTGGGAGTGTAGTAACCAAGAGTGCAACATGGTCTGTTGTCGTGCACCAGTTCCCATTCGAGTCTAGCTCAAAGCGGTGTTTTCAGGTTTTACCCCTAGGTACATTTGTGCCAGAGCCGCCTATACCTAATCAAATCTAGACAGGGATTTATTTCATGGAAAACTCACAAACTATCTATAGTACCAAAATTCTAGGAAAATATTCTATACTAATCCTCAAATTCTATCTTAGGGTAATATTCTCTGATCAGAGTTTTTCTAAATCTAGCTTCAAAGGTTTTCACTAAACTTTCTCTGATACCAACTATAAGTCCCCAACCCTAGTTACCTAGAGTCAGTGCATTATTGCATAACATTTTCATGATCACAAAAGATCAAGTATTGAAATAACTATTAGTTTAGTAGCCTTGGAAATACTAGATACATTCATAAGTTTTACATTACAATTTAAAATGAAAAACTAAATCAACATAGTCTCCATAGGCCACACTAATATCCCTTAGAATATCCCTTCAGGTCAGTCATAATATACTTCTTCGCATCCTGGAAAAAATAAAACATAGAAAGGGGTGATCTTAGATGCTCAGTAAGGATAACAATATAGCGGAAACTTTCATCAATAAGAATAAACATTTAAGGCAATGTAAGACTAAAATAAAATCCTTTTAAACTTGAATTTAAGAATAATATGGAAATAATAAAATCAAATAATGACATTTAATTATTCCCATGGATATTATACTAGTCGAATAATCACATGCAATATCAATATCCACTTTAATAATGACGGAATGCATAATTCTGGACTTCATAACCACATTGTCAAGGCCTTATGACAATACTACAAATAAGATTTTGTCAAGGCCTTGTGCCAAGAGACTATTTTATCTCATGATATCTATTGATGCATCGAGGAGCTATAGCGGGCTCCACCCATCACTTATTAAGTCCAATGCATTCCTCATATGAAAAAGTTTAAACATAACATAAACATTCATATTAAAACAAGCATACGAAATGTCAATACATTAACCATAAACCATGAATGGTATAAAAATAGAACATTCACAGTCACACATATCATAAATCATTCAATACAATATGGAAGATTGTATTATAATAAATCAACCTCAATCAAGAATAATATCCCGTAAAGGATGCTGACATAGTTAAAAATGACTAGTAAAACTTTTTGAGATAAATATTCCTTTTTTTGAAATCATTTAAAAGTCAAAAATTTATAAAACAAGTAATTTAAAATATATTTTTGAATCAAAGTGTCCCATTCCACTTTGAAACTTTTGAAAGGAATTATCATTTCAAAACATTCATGTCCATATAAATAAATCATTAAAATCATTTTGAAAACATGGAAATTAATTAAAATGATTTAGAAAGATAAATCATTAAAAAATTTAAAATGATGATCTAGTAAAATATACCCTCCCATAAAATCTTAAAATATTCCTTTTGAAAACATTTTTATGAAATATGAGTATTGATGATAAATATGTCCTAGTAAATACTTACACATAAACAATCTCAGATAATAATGAGATTGAGGAAATAACCCTTACCTTGTACTTTTCCTTGGTCGAGGGTACGTTAAACTCTTGTATAATACTTAAATAATTGTTATTAAATTATACAAGAAATATATAAATAAATATGATAGAATATATGATTTTATAATGTTTCGTTGTTAATGATATTTTAGTTGTATCATTGTTGCAGGTGTTAACTGATCAGTTTTCCTTTATATGCTTTGTTATGTAAGTAATGTTTGTTATGGATAGAATGTATCTTATTTATATTAAGAATTATATTAAGTCTTTAAAAATTATTTTTAATCATAAAATGAAAATTAGTCTTGAATGGATACGATGGGGAATGAATCTCATCGCGTTCGTGGAGACGGTAATCCGTACGTACGCACGAGCGACAATATCATTCTTTTCATATTAAAATCATATATAATTGGATGGTATATCATATATACAGAATCATTATCATGTTATATTTATTATTTACATTATTTATACTCATTATTATACCCATCCAAATTATGAAGTATTTGAATAAGAAACTACACCATGACGTGGAGACGGTAATCCGTAAGTACGCACGTATGGTGACTTTGTCATTTATAGGATGGATAGAATAATGAATATGGTTGTACCATTTTTATAATAACATCACAGTATATATAATATAATGGAGTTATTATTTTAGAATGGAAACAATAATGAAATTGGTAGTGGAAGAAGAAAAGAACTTGAAATAGGTGATGAAATATTTACCTCTTCTTAGGGTTCTTTCTTTTGATTTGATCAAAAGGGATCCTTAGGATGGATTTTTGAATAAAGGAAGGCCTCTATAATTAAGGGAGGAAATTTAGGATGATATTTGGGCAGGTTTAGGCTGCGAAAAATTGCTTTGAAGTTATGAATTTGAGAGAAGGGGAAGTGCCCTTTTATAAGAGGGATGAGGGTCACTTTAGGAAAAGCCTGAAATATTACTTTATAATAAAGTCATTTTTGGTTTCTAATGGCTCTAATGAATTACATTGAACTTATATAGGTATTATGTATCTATTTTAGCCTACAGTAAATTTAAATAAAATAAATAATTATTTAAAGAAAAAGTTATCTTTAAATAACAACTCATTGTTTTTCACAATTCATCAAAAATTGAAAGTTTTTAGAAAAATACCAAAAATTAACCCAGAGATAATTTTGATATTTTGAATCCAAAAATGAAGTCCATTTTTAAGGATAAAATTTATAAAATTTCAAAAAGTGGGTATTACTATTCATAAGGGCTAGTTTGATTGGTCGCGGTGTGTTAGAATCTCGAAGTTGTGTACAATGCAAGTTGTTGCATTATTCAAAGGGAAATGTACTGTGGATTCTTGAGGTGTTACATCCTAAATACTAACACTTATGAATGAAAATAAATAAATAAACTCATGTTTTTTCCCACAATGTGATTTTACTAAAAAAATAAACTCAACAATTATATAATAATAATAGGTTATAGAGCCAACCATCTTATATTGAACCAATTATACCTTTGAAACGTGTTTTGTGTAGCTATTTTACTTTTCCTTATCAATAATATACCATTCCTTTTCTGAGTGAAGTTCCAAGTAGTAGAAGACCCCAAGGTTTAGAGTAAAATATCAGAGGATTTACATACCTTTTATTATTCTACTTTTTTCTCCTCTAGTGGTTTTTATCCTTCAAATTCTAAAATCATCTCCTTCAATTCAAAAAAAAATTATGTCCTCTTATCATTCTAGTAGATTTTAATGTCTCATGTTATTTTCCCCTTATTCAATGGAGGGATCTTCTTCTTACTACATTCCCAGATCTATAAGGAAGTTTTTGATAATTTCAATAGGTACCCACTCCTCCCCTCCTTCTCTTATTCTTCTCATGAGGTTTTTTCCACTTCTCTTTCCTCTTTGGTAGATGTATTGGTGCTTTATTTTGAAAAATAATATTTTACATCATCATAGGAATCATTTTTATATTTAAACTCCATCTCAACTTCACTCCCATATTCCTCTTTGAATTTTTCTTTACATTTGAATTTCTTCATGGGTTCTTATTTTGATTCATCAACCTCCTTTTATAGGCTCTCGAAGAGTATTAACCCCTCTTTGAACACTTTTTCTTTACTTCAGAGTTTATATTCTGAGGTTGGGTTTCTTTTTGGAACCCATTTTTTAATTTTTTTATTCCCATCCATGGTATTGAATTTTATCTTTGTGTATATCAATTTATTGAGATTTATTTGAAATTTTGATAACCATTTTTATACGGGCCCTTATCTTGATCATTCTAGAAATAAAAAATAAAAAAACACCCAATGTGTAAAATAGAAAAAAAAAGAACCTAAGTTAAAATAAAGAAATACAAAATTGTGGGATTAAAGTTTTTTTATAACTATTGAATTTATAAGAACACAATCTCTAAAAACGTTTCAATAAAATTGATAGGATTTGATGATTTCATTATTTCAATGTACTATGAAAGTATAGAATTTATTTTCACCTGACATACACTAACTAAAAAATTATATAATAGAGTAAAGTGAAAGGTTTATCACATGATGAAAATAATTATAAGATTCAATAGTTTTGACATAGTCGCAAATTACTAAAATTAAAACTAAATGAGAAATAAATAAATTTAATTGAGATGCAATGGACATGATGAAGAGAGGTGAAACTGAATCCCAATATGGTTGTTTGAAAATATGATTTAATTAAATATCAATTGTGAAAATAATGAATTCATTATGAAATGATCCTCTATCAGGAGTGGCTAGCCTGGGAGAAAGTGAGTATTGGATGGTTAGAGGAAGGGGACCGTAAGAAAGATTTTTTAAATGCATGTATCAAAGAAAGGAAGCATTTTTTTATCAAAACATATTAATGTCGAATGGGTCGATCTTGAGTAATGGAGAAGCGATAGGAAGCCTCGCCCACTTTCACTTCAAAGATCTTCTGGTAGGTCTAAATCCTTGAATTCTTGGTGGCTACTCGAGTGGCAATGCTGGCTTTATGGGAACCATTTTTTCCCAAGTTTCTTTCCATATCAACAAGGAAATGGAAACCTTGATATAGGAAGCTAAATTTCATGATGCAATCATGAATCTCAAGGATGATAGCACTCTGGGACTAGATAGTTTCCTAGGTTACTTCTATAGAGACACCTGATAGGTGGTTAAAGAAAACCTTACTATTTTTATCCAAGACTTTTTTTGGGGTGGAAGATTACCCTGAGTGGCCTGCGCCACTTCCCTGGACCTTCTTCCCAAAATGAAACACCCATCCTCAATTCACCACTATCATCCTATTGACTTATTCAACTTCTCTTACAAAGTCATGGATTGTATCCTTAATACGATACTAAAGGCGCACTTACCTCATTGGATTTCATTTAAGCAGCATGACTTTGTGAGGGGTCACATGATCCAGGAATCAATAGCCTTGGCACAAGAGATGATCCATTATTTTAACTCCAAGGTGCATGGATATAACCTAGACCTTAAACTCGATATTAATAAGGCCTTCGATTAAGTCGACTGGGGATTCATCAACAAGGTTCTCTCATGTAAGGGCTTATCTCCTAAGGTTTCTAATATCTTCTTCCATTGATTCAACTCTGCATGAATGACAGTTCATTTCATGGGAAAATCCCATGGCTTATTTAAGGCTATATGGGGCTTAAGAGAGGGAGATCCTCTCTCTCTAACCCTGTTTATTCTCTCCCAAGAAATCCTCAGTCACCTTATTTACTAGAGTTTGTCAAACGACAACATTCTCCAGTATAAAATAAAATTAATAACACCATATATCTCCCACATTATGTTTTTCTATGACACCTTCATATTCTTGAATGCATCCAAAAATCTATCTGGGGGTTGATCCATGTCTTGGAGGAGTACTGCCATTGGAGAGAACAAGTTATCAACAAAAGCAAGAGTAAGCTCTTCATCTCGAGGGGATTCACCTCATCGTGCATCACTTCCATTTTCAACCTTTTGGGAATCCAATAGGGCCATTTTCCATTGAGATATTTAGGGGCCCTATCACCCCCTACATCTCCGAATCCAATATATCAACTTCATTGTGTGCCAGATTATAGAGAGAGTTCTCAACTGGAAGAAAAAATACCCGTCTTTTGGAGGTCAGATCGTCCTAGTTAACAATGTTCTTCTCAACACCTCTATTCATACACTTTCGTATGTCAAAGCACCCAAATGGATAATTTATAACATTGAAAAGGTTCTTGATCATTTCATTTGGGATGCCCGAGTGAAGGGGAATCATGCATGGGTGTCACGGGCGAAGATGGAGAGGCCCATTCAAGAATGGGGGATACGTGCCTGCAGTCTCACAAATACCCTACTCTGCCTTCATGTTAAGATGTCTTGGGAGCTTCATGAACAACAGTACTTATGGGGTGAGACCCTGGGAGGCCCCTTGGCGGATAACATTTTGAGTGGTAATAGTAACAAGTCCCCCTTTATGTCCTTTCTCTTCTATATCTTCTTCACCATCCAACCCCACGTCTTGTGGAACATTAAGAAAGGTAATTTTTTCTTCTGACACAAAAAATGGCAGGGATCTCTCCTTGGTTTCCCTGGTTGTCCAGCATACAACATTTCATATTAATAGGCCAGTAGATTTTTGGAATTCATCTAGGAAGTTATCAATAAGGACCAACTTGATATCTTTCATCTCACTGACATATCATTGGATCCATAAAAATGTGTTTTTACCCCCTCATGCCCGGGTTCCATCTCCTCACAGCACTATCATCGTTCTCTCATGCCTCAACCGTAGGACCATTAGTGGAATTCCCTTCTTTGGATCGAGAAAATCCCAACGAAATATAAGTTTCTCACTTAGAGGGTTAGAAATTTTGTTGGTTCTACTAATGAGAACATTAAGAAATGTGGAGTTTTCATACCTTCTATGTGCACGTGTTGCAAAGTACCCAGTGAGGAGAGTAGCGAGAACCAATTTTTTGGAGGTGAATGGGCGCGATAGGTCTGGTCATCCCTTGGTGGCTTTACTCTCATCAATTTTTATCCCCTACTCGATGCATCCTTCTTTTCCCACTGGTTTCATGGATCGGGTGACAGGGGTGTGGAGCACATTTCCAGATCCTTTATTCTCCATTCTAGTATTTAGTGCATTTGGAAAGATAGGAAAAAAAGAAGATTCAAGGTCATTGGCTTGTCTACCACCACCATCTTCGCATGTGCCCACAGGCTTTTGCTCGATCTGATCAGGTGTCTTGACAATTGGTGGGAGGTGACCTCTCTTCAGATCCTCTTCCCATCTCTTCAAGTTTAACCTATAGTCGGTAATCCCAGGGACAGTTGGGTACAGTTCCATCCTCCTATCTCAGGTCTGAATATCAATACATATGGCTATTTCATTGCAGGGTTCATGAGGGGAGTAGGGGTGGTTTGTGACTCCTAGGGTACCATGGTGATGGCTTTCACGGTCTCCCTTGGCAGTGGTTCATCCCTCCAAGCCGAATCCCTTGCATTTCTCTCTATCCTCCTTCTTTGCAAGAAATTTAGAATTTTCATCGATGAGGCAGAAATGAACTCTCTAATCCTTTTTAACTATTTTTAAGGTCTTGAAAAAACCCCTGGGTCCATCTCTTACCCCATCAGAAAGTTCCATACCCTTCTCTCCAACAACATCCGCTTGAGTCACACATAGTACAAGGGAAACAATGTGGCTGGTCATCTGGAAAAGCTTGCGGTATAGGGTTCGGTCTCCACATGTTTCTATAACCCAAACTAGCTGAAACCTAAGTGTTTAAACCTCATTAAAGGGGATTCCCTTGGCTTTCATTATTTCAGGGGCCCATATGCCTTCTTCTTTCTAATCTACCTATTTTTTGTTTTTATCTTTTAATAAATAAAGAATGATGATGATGATTAATTCATTATCCATGAGACTCCTTTAGAATTTCAATACTATCCTCTCAACAAGAAATGGAACTATTTAATCTCATGGATCTAAATGGTTGAGGTAACATAAAAACACATACTAATTATTTTTAATCTCAGAAGTAGAATGTGAAGTTATGGATATCTCTCACTCCCCACTCTCCTCAATTATAGTGGGTATACTCCCCTAGACATTATCATTCTTGATAAAATCTAAGTAATATAGTATAAAATAACTCAAAAACTATTACCCAATTAATATATGAAATAGAATAAATCACTAGGTACACACCCCCTTCATCATTATCATCCTCCCCTAGAACACCTAACTACTCATGAATAATCTCTCAATAAATATATACATTATGCATTAAAGGGAATGTAATAATAAAGTTAGATCTTAAAAAAGGTGCCGATAAAAATTAAAAAAAATAATTTTAATTTTTATTACAGTCAATGGAGAATTATATAATTATGAAACTCCAAAAGGGAAAAGAAATATTAATTTTGAAGGATCATGATCGAAGTTGAACCACAACCTCCACTCTCACTTCAGATATTAGATAGAGATCTTCCACTTTTACTACTATATAAACATGGTAAACTAGCATCTGAATCTCTCCCTTTGGATGTGAAAGTCTATCTTATGCATAATAACTTACACCGGTATTTATCGAGATAATTCACTTCTGATTAAACTTTGATTCTATCTTTATATATTTTCTATATATCCTTTAAATTCTCCTATATCTATCGCTATTTTTTCCCCTTTATGAATCAGTAAACAACTCAATGTGTGATACTAAATTTATCTTTTTGAATATATATCATTTATTTTCTAAGAGATAGATATACTTTTACCAACTTTTAATTACATCATATATTTTTATCTCCTTCTTTAAATCTTTCTAATTAAATCTTATATCTTGGACATATATCCTTTTTCTGCATCTTAAAAACTTTTTATTATTAGTGTGGACCCTAGGTGGATGTATATAATTTTATTTTATATCTTAATCATGTGTATTGGAGATAAATTAAAGAACTTGAAATATTTTTATATATTTTCATATATATGATTGATGAAATGGAAATGTTAATTATAGTGAAAACACTTTCCATTATAACTTATCATTGTATGATAATTTAAGGCTATAGTGTAGTATGTTATCCATGGACACAACCAGCTCCTTAGCTAAAATAATCATGACTTCAAATTTTTTGTTCTATACAACTTATCCAAATCCTTACACTATAACCTCATTAATCATTGAAATATTATTTCCTTCTTAATTATCTACGGAGTAAGTGATCTCATCATTGAACAAAAATCTTTATGGTTATATCGTAGACCTAATCATCATTAGTGATCACTTATTAATAAATTATTCACTATTTTTCCCTCATCCTTGAGTTACTGGGGACCATAGTGAAATAGAATGGACTTAGTAACAATAATAATACCATTTCAAGCTCCTTTGGGTCAAAACAATGAAAATTAAGTCCTAAGGCATGGATCCTCTCAAATTACTAGTACTTCCCAATATTCATTTGAATGTTCATAGTGGTTCTACAGTATAGTGTTTCGTCGATGGTGCATTTAAAAGATCATGATCCTAGTAACCCAAATCTAGTGGTTACTTTATTACATTGTCACTATATACAAGTAATTTCATCCCAAAGGACTGAATAGTTTATTAATCTTGGAAAACCAAATATATACTTGAGTTTCACATTGAATTTGAAAACATAAAATAAAATATAGTATTTTCTTTGATAACACCATAGTACCCTTTAGCATATCCCATCATATCAATCATAAAACACTTATTAGTATCCTATGGAAAGGAAACATAAGAAAGGTTTAATATCAGATTCCTAGTAAGGGTGTTCATACAACAAAATTTTAATAAATCATAAATAATATGGTAAGAATAAATTAGAATCAAATAATTCCATATAAATAATCTAATGGTCTAGAAACATATCCATGGGTATCATAAAAAAATAAAATATTCACATATAAATAAATAACTAATTTTATAATTATGGAATGGATAATACTAGACATACAAAACTTACCATAAATGCCTCGACCAAGAAATTTGAAAATACCGTCAATATCTCATGCCATTTAATTTTTATAAGTGGTTAAGGCCTCAGTGAAAACCGAATCTAGCTTGCCTTATGAGACCTACTGATGAAACATGGGGCTATAACAAGGCCCTCTTGTCACTTACTAAGTCTAAATCATTCTTCATATGACATGTGTGAAATATAATCAATAAAAACATTCATATTGATAAATTATCATATGAAATATTAACAAATTACCATAATCAAAAACCATCCAGAGTAATATGATGAATGGTATCAAAATAATATATCCCCGTTCAAATTGATCACAAAATATCCTAATAAAAATAAGTATAGTATAATTACAATATATCCCTAGTTTAGAATAATTACAATATGTTTTGTTGTCATTGATGAATAAACAACAATTAATATCATTAAAAACATTTTTGAGGAAAATATTATTTTCAATTTGAATATTAATTTAAAGATAAACTTTATAGATTATTATGAAATAATCATTAAAATATTCATGGAAAATTGTAGTTTAAGATTCAAAGTATATAATGTTAATGAAATTTTGAGATTATTTTCATGTTCTAAACATTAAAACAATAATTCTTTTAACATTTTCCATTAAATTACAAAATTACCTCATTCAAAAAATGAAAAAAAGATTACTTTTAAAAACATTTTTTAAAAAGTCAAAAATGGGTAAAAATATATTTAATAAATTATTTGAAAAGTTTTTAAAACATTTTGGATTTTTTTATAAAACATGGATATAAAATAAAAAGTATTTTCGGCCATAAATAGAAATAAATTCATCTTTTCCTAAAAACACATTCTCAATATTTTTTAGTACTAGAGAGGGGGAAATTGTATTATTAATTAAAAATTTATTGGATAAATACATGATAGGAAAATATATTAGGTTTAATGTAATAATATCAAACAATTCCTCTAAGAGATATTTAAATATAAACAATCCTGAATAATGATGATATTGTGAAATAAATCCTTACCGCATTGGTAATTATTGAATCATAACCCACAATATAGATATAACATCAACTTAAACTTTAAAAACCATTAATATAAATTGAATCATGATATATAATATCAAATGGTTAGTATGTACAACATAAAAAAATTATTTTTTTAATATGAGATATGTCTCATGGAAGAAAAAGTGAGTCGAGAAACCCTTACCTCAGACCCAAATTCCTTTGTATGTGTTCAAAACTCTTGTATGATAAATATATATTTATTATAAATATATTAAATAACCATATTAATATATATATTACTATAAATTATTTATTTATAACATTTTATCACCCATTTATTAATAATTATTTATTTAAATCACTATTTCTGGTGATAGTTGCATCATTTCTCATTTATGTTTTGGATCTGTAGTTTTGGTCCTTATGCTTTGATAATGATTATATCATATCTAAAATTTTAAGGATAATATAATTATCATTTATATTCATATTCATGGTCATCCATAAAATTTATATATTAAAAAATGAATTGCGTCGTTCTTAAAGATGGTTGGTTGTATATATGCATGAATGCGTTTTTCATTTTTCAAAAGATATAATGAAATATAGGAAAATAAATATTATAATTTAAATAATAATTATTATATCATATAAATGATATATATTCAATAAATATATCCTTATTACCGTACTAGTAAAACTAAAATAAAAAATAAATCACATCACTTCGTAGATGAGGTAGTCCACACGTACGCACACACAACATTATTGTATTCCAAAGTATTATAAGGTAAGAATGTAGATGTGATATTATAATTAAAGGGCTATAATTATTTCATAATTTTCATATATAAACATTAAAACATTCATAATAACCTTCCATGAAATATGGTGGTGTAAAATTAGTTTTATCGCTACATGAAGATAGTAAGTCGTACGTATGAAAAAGTGGTACCTTCACTTCCCATTTGATGGTAAAGAGGGTGGATAATGGGGATTTCATAATCATAATAAAATTTAATTATATTAGATATACTTATGTTATTATTTTATGACAAATACCATATATTTATATGTGTTCAAGAAGAAGTAAAAAAATAAATTGATCAGTTAATGCGATTACCTCTCTTTTGAAAGAACTCCTTTAAATATTTTATTAATGGTCTTAGGGTTGGTCTTTTGGGATAAAAATAACCTCAATAATATGTATATGGAAGTTTATAAGGGTTATTCCAATGTTTGGATGAGATATAAGTCTCAATGTGGTGTCAAGAAGTGAGGGATGTGGTTCCCTTTTATAATTGAGGTGAGGGGAACTTTTGGAATTTATTAAAATATTAAATTATAATAAATAAAATATCAATAAAAATACATCAAAATGTATATGGATTTACACCTAGGGTATTATAAGGTATAAATATCATCATAAAATAAAATCTTTATAGGTTTTTGTGTTGTTTTAAACCATATATTTTGGTTTAACTCCTTAGTTAACCTATTTTAACTTTAGTAGTTGTAACATATTTTCAAATTTTAAAGGATTATAATTTTATATATAAAGAAAATATTAACTCCTAAATTTATAAAGGTGAAAATTTTAGACCATATTGTATCCCCTTTTTCCTCTTTAAATATGTTTATGTTTATTAAATAATTTATCAAAATATTATTTTAAAAAATTATCATTAACATCTATTTGATCACTATTCATTTATTTTGAATTAAAATAACTAAATATAATGTTTTATTTCTCATAAAATTAATTTAAACATCACTAATATTTCATATTAAAGTAAAAAATTCTTATAACACTTTAAATCACTCAAATTGTATCACATTTAATATTTTAAATATAATTTTTTTTGTTCTTTTATTAATTGAATAAATGTTTTATTTGAATAGTACAAAAATTTAAGGTAATTATATAATCACTAAAACTTTAAAATGAATTTACATCATAAAAATAAGTTTATTATAAAAAAATTGAAATTTATATTTATTCAAAACTTGACTTCTTACAAATGTGGACACATAATTATTATTTCAATCTAAGAGAATAACATTTTGAAACTTGCATTGATTTAAATATTATATTGGACATTTTCATGGAAACGTGTCCATTAAAAAAATTTACTTATAGAATAAGGTGATAAAGATATTATTACATTAATATAATAATAATTAATATAAATTTTTATTACCTTATAACTTAGTTTTATACCAGATTAACCTGAATTATCGTTTCTCGGTGTGATAAATTTTACCATGGTTATTATTCATATTGGAAAAAAGGGTCCCATTGACCAAATTTGAACCTCGTGATAAAAAATATGAAATAATATTTTTAATATTTAGTTTATATAAGTGGTCATAATTAATTTAAATTTAAAACACAAAATGAAATGAAAATAATTTTTTCATAAAAATCCCTTTTATATATAAAAAATGTTTTTATACCAAATTCAATCATAAAATTGTTTCCAATGAACTTAATTGAATTACTAATAACAAAATATAAATAATTTATTTTTTAAAATTATTTTAAAACAAAATGTAACTTTTAAAATCATTGATATAACAATACATTTTTCAATAAAAATTGATATTTTTCACTATTCAATATAATATCAATCTTTTCGGAAAAATCCAAAAATTTCACCCGAAAATAATTTTGATATTCTTATTTAAAAAAATATATTTTTATAAAGTAAAATTTTTATAATTTTAAGAAATTATTTATAATATTTACTCTCAAAAAGAAAAAAATCATCATTTGAAAATTCCTTTGTGGAAAAGCCACATTATAGAAAGGGAAAATAAAACCACCTCTTGAAAGAGGGAAAGGGGGATAATAAATTCATCCTGAAACTGGTTTTCCAAATAATATAACATTAGTGGGAAGTAAAAATATAGAAATGGATTAAAATTTTAATGTAAAACTAATGATATGGAGTGAAAATGATCATTGATCACAAGAAAGTGAATGATCATGAGAAACTTAATAGGAAAAAAACCGTGAAGGTAATAAAATAAAATTTTTATTCTAAGATACTTTTCCTAAATTTGAGTAATACCTTTACCATAATTACTATGAAATTAAGGAAATATAATTACTTTAAAAGTATAATTTCATCTTTCAATCAATTTCCACCACAATCCCATATTTTTTCCAAATGATGAGTATTTTAGAAGACTTTTTTATGCCTAAAGCACTAAAAGTAAATTATAATGGATCAAAAAATACACAAAAGGATAACAACATATTCCTACTATATTTATAAATTAAACAAAACTCAAATGGTTACCATAAGGTAAAATAATAACCAAAAATATAATCCTTCATGTGATGAAATAATTCATTAATTTTAAAAATACAACAATAAAACAAAAGGTTTAACATATATAATTACTTAAATAAATAACCTTATATACCACATAACCTCAATAAACTAAACATTTAGGAAGTATTTAACTTCAATGGTTATCTCATACCCTTCATCTTTCATCGTTAAAAACATAATATTATTAATCCCAAATAATCCTTTACACTAAACCTAAAATTTATATATACCTTAACCAAATAAAATTTATCTCCAAATATTATTAATCATGTAAAAATCATAAAAACTAAAAAATATTTGATCTATAAAAATTTACCTTAAACAACTTAATATTTATCAATTATACCATTTAAGAAAAAATAATTACATACTAACCAGGTCATCACATAGACCAGTGGTAGGCATTTCACCACTATTGCCCATCACCTATGGGTTCGATCCCCATAGCCTTACCGAATGTTATGAGTTTTCACTAAGAATATGGGTTTTCCTTTTTCTAAAATTATATATAAATAATTTCTATAATGTTAAAAAATATATGATAAACATCCTCAAAATTACATTAATCATAAAATAACTTTTCAATCTCAGGGTTATATATACGATAAAATATATATACCCAAATTTTAATAACAAATAATTAACTCATATTCAAAGATTATATAAATTGTTAAGGTTATGAATACCTTTAAAATTAAGTTAATAAATTAAAAATCATTATTCCTCAAATATATGTTTCAATAAAACATATATTAAACTGAAGGGTTATATTACCATAAATGTTGTGCAAAATACTCTTAATTATTATAGACTTTTATCACATAAAACATCAAAATGGATTTTTATTCCTTTAAACATATGATAAAACTTTGACTTATTAACCCATGATGGATTCTAGAAATCATAAACAATCCTCATCAAAACTATAAACTTATTTTCTTTGGGTAATGTCATCTAAGTCTATCATAGGGTTATATTCCCTAATTTATATCTTCCTAAATCTAGTTCCTGTGGTTTTTATTGAACTTTCTTTGATAAAAACTATAAATACTCCTACCAAACTAGCCTAGAACCAGTGGTTACTTGATTTTATTAACACTAGATACAAGTAATCACATCCCAAACTAGTGAATAGTTTAGTAGTGTTGGAAAACCAGATACATACTTGAGTTTCACAATGCATTGGAAACGTAAAATAAAATATAGTATTTTCTTTGATAAAACCATAGTCCCATTTAGAATATCTCTCTATATAAATCATAAAAAACTTCCTAGAATAATAGGGAAAGTAATCATAAGAAAAGGTTGAGATCAGATGCCCAATAATGGTATGCAAATAGTTGAAACTAAATAAAGCATAAATAATATGGAAAAACTGAATGATGATTAAATAATGCCATATAAATAATCTCATGAGATATAAACTTATACATGGATATCTTAAAAATAAAATGTTTAAGTAGACATCAGTAATTCATCTCATAATGGAGGAATTCATAATACCAAACATCGGAAACATACCATCAAGGCCTTATCCAAGAAATTTGAAAATACCATCAAGGCCTTCTTCCATGGAGTCTATATAAATGTGTAATGCCTCACCAAAAACTAATCTATTTTGTCTCATGATACCTATCAATACATCTAGGGGATATAAAGGGACAAATAGTTCATTTACTAAGTATAATGAATTCCTAATGTGAAAGGGTTATAACATGATCAACATAAACATTCTTATTAGAAAACCATCATATAAAATGTTAATACTTTACTGTAATCATAAACTATTTAGAGTAATATAGATTATAGTATTAAAATAGTACATTCTCAGTCAAAAAGATTATAAACCATCCAAATAAATAATATGCATGGTATCATTACAACATATTCTTATTGGAGAAAAATTACACTAAGTGTTGTTGTAATTTATGAATAAAAAATACCATAAAATGTCCTAAAAACATTCCTAAAAAAATAATATTTTCCATTTGAAAATATCTTTTAAAAACAATAAATTTTTATAATATTAGAAAAAAATCACTAAAAAATTATGAGAACTTATAGAGGAAGAATTAAAGAAATTAATGGACATGATGGTGAAAATTTTCATTCATGTTGTATACATTAAGACAAAGATTATATTCACATTTTTGGTAAAACATCAAATATACCTCATTCAAAAGATGATAATAAGATTAATTTTAAAAATTTATTGAAAAAATTAAAACATTGTTAAAAATATATTTAAAAATAATTTTTATAGTTTTTAAAATATTCTTGAAAAATATTTCGAAAACATTGATATGAAAGAAATATGATTTTTGACCAAATAAAGAAATAAATACATATTTTCCTAAAACATTATCAATAATTTTAAGTACTAAATAGGGTAAAATGTTACTATTACTTAAAAATTTCATGGTTGAATATAGGAGAATAAAATATATTGGGTTTAATATAGGAATATCAAACAATTTCCCTAAGGTATACTGAAACATAACAATCCTAAATAATGATGAGATTGTAAAATAAACCATTCCCACATTGGTTTATTTTGAATCATAACCCCCATGAGACAAATAAAATAAAATTAAAAATTAAATACCCTAAATATAAATGGAATCATGATATATCATATCAAAGGGGCAATATATCACACCCCGAATTTGAAATATTAATTATATTAAATATTTAATTATTTATTAGCCTCTCTTTTGAGACTTGGTAATTAGAGGGCCAGGATTTAAAATTTTTAGAGGTTTTCAATATGTTTCATGGTTATCCCACATGGTTAGTACTAACCATGTAGTTCTCATATGGGTGATTAGGTGGGTCTATGATGTGGCACATGACTTGTGAGTAGTTTATTAAACCGTATGACAATCATGAAGTTTGGATTGGTAAGTTGGAAGTGTCGAGTGGCATGCTTGGGCACATTTTTCCTAAATGTGAGTATTCCTAGGGGTAACCATGTAAGGTTTCTTGGCCTAGGAAGTGTACAGTGCATAATTAGAACATGGTTGGGTAAACCTTGTGCAAACTATATGGGTTCCCTGGCGTTTTTAAAAAAATGGTTTTAATTTCATTTTGTTTTCATTTTCATTTTTATTATTTTTTATTTACTCTATATTGTTTCACTCTCCCTTCTTTCTGTGTGTGTTGTGTGATATACCCCTACCCCTTCTCTAGTTGTGTGCACGAACTCCCCCCTCTAAACTCTATTTTATTTAGCAATTTCCACCATATTTCTTGGGGATTTGGGGTAAAGACTTCAAGGTAAGAATTCCAGATCCCTCCTCCTTCCTTGATTTGGAATTCTCCCTCTCTCTATCACCATATTTCATTCATCCAAACCCTAGGTTAAGGATTAACTTGATTTCTTGTTCTATTTTCAGTTTTATGGCTTGAAATGGGTCTTTTAGGTCTTCTTCGAGTGTGTTCCGACATCTTCTACTGAAGGCGATGTTCTTTGGATCATTTTGGATCGCCATCCACTATTTTGAGGAAGGTTTCCTTATACCACTTCTTTTGTACCAATTTCAATTAGGGTTTTTAAAATTATTGGTTTATTATTTTAATGTAGTGTGTTTTAGACATTGTTGGGGTGGATTTGAGCCACCATGTTGAAGAGTTGAGGGTGTATTCATAGGTAAGAATGAATATGTGTAAGTTAACCCTTTATATATATTCACTAATGGTAGGATGAATATATATAATGGGGATAGGTTTTCTTATATGTTTATATGAAAACTCGTACGTGTGTAAGTATAAAGGGTCATATGAAAGTAAAAGCATATATATAATGATCCCATTATACATATTTTTCTAGAAAAATATGTACATAGGGGATAGGTTTCCTTATATATTTTCTAAGTTTCAATTCATAAAAATTGGAAATAGGGAAGATTCTTGTTTCTATCATCGAATACATCAAGTTCTATGGTGTTTTACCATGATTCTCTTTCTGTTGAGGTAGGTTATATACTATCGATTCTCTAATTTGAATACCTTGAATGGTTGATCATTTTAAAAAAAAAAATTTATATATATTTGATATATATATGTTAGTAAAATTTGATTAAACCACTTTTAATTGGTTTTTTTATTTATTGAAATAATTTTTCTAAGAATGTTTACAAGATTTCCTTTGAATGTGAAGTACCTATATGTTTAAAATAGTTCTTTTTAAATGATTCCTAACATGTGATGTGTGTTTCTTGGAATTAAAATACTTTAGTCAAAAATTTTATCTAAAACTTGTCCTATTTAGAATATTAAAGTATGGTATAGTATGTAAATTTTATAAGGGCCCATTTGACACTTTTTATTATATGTTTTTTTTTCTTAATTTCAAAAAATGATTTGAAAATGGATTTGGAATTGAAATGTTAAAGGCATGATTTGTATTTTATAATTCTTTGGAAAGTTTTTTGAAAACTCATGTGATTTAGAGAACTATTTGGAAATTGTGTATGACTGTTTGTTTGATGGGAACCTCTATGGTAGTACCTCTGAGGAGAGGGTTATCACATATGTGGTTTCAGTGTCTGGGATAGGCATGAATAGTGGAATATATAGGTTATTGGTTCATTCAATGAATGTGATGACCTCCCCATTCACCGTATACTATTATCATGGGATTATTTGGAATCATATAGAGGTTTGATTAATTATTTCTTATCGACTCGGATTAGACAGGTTTGTACCTCTGGATATGTGAGACATCAAGTAGGATGTGCCACTAGTGAGGGTAGTTTAGAGAGCTCAGGTGGTTATTGATAATGGAGATACATCATAAATCAATAGGTGGGTTTGAATAGAGTACATCAATGGATTTATTATAAAATATGTTTATAAAATTCCCATTATAACATATTTATATATTTCAATTTCATTTTTTGACAATTTTTTACATGATCCCATGACATATATTTCACACATACACTACCTTCCTCTTTTTTCTAGTATTTTTATAATGTAAAACCATTGCTTTTAATTTTATATTAAAATTATTGTCCCATAACTATTGTCTTTTAAAGGAATTAATTGAAATAAATTTACATTCATTGTAAATTATTTGAAAAAATATAATAGAAAGGGGTTTTCTCAAAAATGGAATCCAATTAAATGTTTTTTTAAGAATGGAAAACCATATTTTTATATTTATTACTTCTGAACTAGCATGACTTGTTTTTCTTTTTAAAGGTAATTTATAGAGAATAGTTTATTTCAGGCATACCTATAGAGTTTTAGTACTCATGCCTATAGTTTCAAATTTTTTTAGCTACTGGTGTCGCTTCTTTCTCAGATTCATTCCTCGTGGTGTGACGTTGTTTTAGTGGTTAGTGGTGATCTGTAGGGTCATATAGAGGTATGTACATTTTATTTTTTTCCAATACTACTGTTTATTTTTATTTTTCCATTTTAATCTCTTTATTTTTATTCTTCTTTATTTGAAAAATCATTCATACTGACTTTATTTTGATTCCCGACACTAGTTACCATCTCGGGAGGATTGGGAATACCTCTCGGGCCTTATCACGAACCAACTCAGGTGACTGGTTTCAGTTTTACATAGGTTTTTTCTTAAAAAAACATATCAAATGAGACCCTTATTGTTTGGGGGGTTAAGTAGATCAATGATAGGATTTTTAGGGATAAGAAGGTAGGTCATGGGTTGGTTCCTAATCACCACTACTCATGATGAGACTTTAGATTCCAGGGTATTTGGGTTTTGAGTCTTTATTTTTTATTTTGGGTTTATGTTGTTTTTGTTTTTTGAGTTTGATGAGAATTTGTTTGTTGGGGGATGAAAGTGGAAGTTAGATGGTGATACTTGGTGATCTTTAATGGAATATAAATCCTTGTAGAGCATGAATTCATGGTTTAATATTCTTATAGTGGTTGGTTTATGCTTAGTGCATGGTATGCTAAACCATGTGGTTAGGCTATGCATGACCATTAGTGTTTTGTTTCAGTTATATTGGTGTGGGTGGTACTTTGGTTTTATTTTGTTTGGTGTGAATGTATTTTAAAGGGAAAATTATTTTTTAAAAGGGTTTCTAGAGTGAAAAAATGGGTTTTAAATGGGTAAAATTCTTCTTCTCTAATGGGATTTTTGGTTTCAAATGTGACATAAAGAATTATTTTAATTTTTAGAGGTTTTATAAAATGTGAAATTAAATTTAAAATGGAAAATCTTGGTTTTGATAAAAAATCGTATGTGTCGCACTAGGTATTTCCTATGAACATTGACATGTAGGTGTGTGTGTGTAAAGTACATTTTGGTACATATGCATGGATGATATAAGCAGAAGTGGGATGAACACATATGTGATAGTTCATAGAATTTTTTTGGTGGGTATTTAAAATTGAATTTTTAGATATTTTTTTTTCAAAGGGGTTTTAGACAAAGAAAATGGTTTTCATCAAGTGGGGGATTCTTTTATAATGGTATTTTTGGTTTTAATTGATAAAGTGAGGTGGTATTTTGAAATTTAAAGTGTATGTGCTAAATTGATTTTGGAAATGGATAATTATTTTGATTTTAAAATGGGCTATTAAATTTGACAATCGGTGAGTTTGGAAATGTTTATATCTAAAAGAGTTTTTTATATTTTTTTGAGATGTTATTTTGGTTTTCCTTTAGTTGAGATTTGATTTGGATTTAATTTGGTTATGTGATGTAGTGGTTTATGAGCATGGTATTTGGTTTTTTGATTTATGATATTGAGTGTATGCTACAAATAAATACTAAGAAGGTTTGTATGGATTCTCTTCTAGTCATTGTCCCTACTTAGACTCCTAGTGTAGTGGTGGGGATGAACTATTATCAATCAATGATTTTTTTATTTAGTTATCAAGGTTTGTTAGGGGTTTTGGAGTGTCTTCTAGAAGTTAAGGGTGTATTCAGGTTTTTTTAACTCCAGATGCTTTGAGAATGTGAGTTGTCTTGGATATGTTTAAATGATAGAGACTGGACTAGTGGAAGGTGATCTCTCTATATCCATTGTGAGTTGGTTTGTCTTGGTATATCTTCAAGAAAACATTCATCTATTGATTTTTCTTGAGGAAGTGAAGGATAAGAAAGTGGTAGTGCTCATGAATTCTCAACATGGTCAACCAATAGTAAGGGGCATGCTGACCATTTTAATGATCTAGTTTCTTTTTCTCTAGAGATAGTGTTCAGTGACAAGTTGAAAACTATTCCTTTTATATGGGATCTCCTTATAGGGTGAAAGGACCAGTTTCTTTTGGTTCTTGTGGAGGTTCCACATCTAGTGAGGAGTTTGAACCAGAGGAACCTGTACTAAACAATTCTTCTTATTATTTCATGCATTTTATTTTTTAGACCACTCACTCATTGGTTTCTGGTATGGTCGGTTTGAACATTCAAATCTATTTTTCCATACTCTTATGAAGGATTTCTAATGATGTGTATTTTTGGGTCATCTGTATAATTTATATAAGAAGTGTTTCTAGAAGATATTTATCCTGGTTGTTTTTAATTCCTGACAAGGGAGAATTAGATGGTTCAATACATTAGGGAACCATCCATATGCCCCAGAGTTAATATCTTCACACAGTCATGAATTATTAGATATAGGGATATTTCCCCGCATTTTGTCTCTGACATTGGAGTGGAGCCGATTGAAGTTCTTTTGTTGGATATTTCTTGTTTTTTGTATGTACCACTATGTTGTAAAATTATTATAGGCCTTCCTTTCTTATAAGTTTTATGGTTGTTTTTCATTATAAGAAAACTATTTGTTAACATTTTGTGGATTGGTTTTAGTTTTGGTTATTATTACTTTAGATATACTCGAGTCTTGTGGAAATGATGAATCAATGTTTGGTTCGGTGTTTGGTTTGAGTTATTTATATGGGTTTTCCCTTAATTCGGTGGTTTTTTGTCTATTTTTTGAGTTCCAAGATTGGACTAAGTTGTTTGGTTCTTAAATGGTGGGGAGACCCACTATAGATCTTTTTATGGTTTATTTGTGTGTTTTTCAGTGCTAGATGATTTATTATGGTGGGGAGAAACATTTATTTTATTTTCCCATGGTTCTTCTTATTGTGTTTTTATCTAGTTTTGTTCGATTGTGACTTGTGAAGTAACATTTCACCCCAAGGTTTGTGGTTCTGTTCAGTTTCACTCAGTTTTGAGTTTGAGTTGAGTTACTCAATTATCTAGGTGACTTTTTTGGGAAAGAAAGTGTTAATGGTGGGGTGAATTTTCACACACAACCCTTGAAATTTTAATTATTTTAATTATTTAATTATTATTTATCCTCACTTTTAGGTTCTGGTTGTTGGCGGGATGAGATTTAAAATTTTGGGGGTTTTATAGCTATTGCACAAATATCCCACAAGGTTAGTAGTAACTATGTGTTACCTATGTTGGTAACCAAGTGGGTCTATTATGTGTCACATGACTTACCCATGGTTTATTAAACCATGCGGTAAGCTTCGGGTATGTCTCTATGTGTTGGAAGTGTTGAGTATCATGGATTGATCATGGTTTTCTCAACCATATTTTTTTCTAGGGGTAACAATTTGAGGGTGTATGGCCTAAGAAGTGACCAGTGCATAGTTGGAACATAGTTTGGTAAACCATGCAAAAATCGTGCGGGTTTCCCAGTGTTTTAAGAAGAAATTGGTTTTTATTTTATTTTATTTTGATTTTGTTTTTATTTTTCTTATTTTTTATTTCCTTCCACTTGTTTTACTCTCTCTTATCCCCCTGTGCATTATGTTATAGCCCCCATCCCCCTCTCTATCCATGAGAAATGTCACTCCCCCCTCTTGGATCCCTTTCCTCTAGTGATTTACACCATATTTCTTGGAGATGTTTTATCAAACGTTTAAGTAAATCACCAAAGATCCATCCTCATATTATTATTTGGTTTTTCCCTCTTCTCATCACTTTTTTCATTCGTCTAAACCATAGTTCAAGGTTTAACCTATTTTTTTGTTCTCTTTTCCCGTGTTAGGGCTTGTAAGGGGTTTCTCGGGTCTTTTTTGAGCATGTTTCATCATTCACCACTAAAGGAAAAGAACTTTTGTACATTTGGCTCACACACCACCGTTTTTAGGTAGGTTTTCTTCTTTTACTTATTTTGGATCAATTTTAATTTAGGTGTTTCTAGTTTTTGGGTTCTTAGTGTTATTATAGTGTATCTTAGACATTGTTGGGGTTGATTCGAGCTATCGTGTTAAAGAATTGTAGGAGTATTCATAGGTAGTAATTAATATGTGTAAGTTCCCCTTTATATCTATTCAACCATATAAAGATTAATATATATAATGGGGCTAGGTGTTCTTATATATGTATATGAAATTTCATACGTGTGTAATTATAAAGGGGAATATGCAAGTGTAAGAATATATGTAACAATCCCCTTCTACATATTTGGCCACCTAAATATGTATATAGAAAATATATTTCCTTATATATATTCTAAGGTTCATATAAGTGTAAGAGTAAAAAGGTAATATTTGTGTTTTCATCATCAAATACATCGATTTCTAGGGTGTTTTATATTTATTCTCTTATTGTTGAGATATATCTCCTATGCTGGAGCCTTTAATTTGAATTCCGTGATTGATTAAGAATTTTAAAAATATTTTTATATTTATGTGATATATATATATTTTAGGAAGAATTTATTGCACTTATTGTAATTGGTTTTTATATTTATTTACATAATTTTCTAACCATTTTTACAAGAATTCCTTTGAATCTGAAGTATCCTAAATGTTTAAAACAGTTCTTTTTAAATGATTCATAACAGTTGAAGTGTGTTTCTTAGTACTCAAAGTATTTTGTTAAATGTGTTATTAATAAATTTTCCCATTCTGGATTTTCATGTGTGGTATAGTCACTAAATGATGTAAGGGATCATTTTCTACATTTCATGTAAGTTGTGTGTTTTTATCATGATTTTTGAAAATGGATTGGATATGGATTTGGAATTGAAATGGTAAAGTCTCAGTTGGTGTTTTATAATGTTTTTTAATGTGGTTTCAAAACTCATGTGATGTGTAGGCCTGGTTATAACTTATGTATGAATTTATGTGTGATGGGAACCTCTACGGTAGTCCCTCCATAGAGAGGGTCATTGTATAGGTGGTGTTGGTGTGTGGTATAACAATGAACGGTGAAATTTTGGGTTATTGGTTTATTTTATTCATGTGATGAAATCCCTATTCATCATGGGATTCCTAGTCATCATATATAAAGTCAGTTGATGGTTCCTTATTGACCCTGATTATACTGGGTTGGTACCCCCTAGATGTGTGAGAGGCCAAGTGTGATGTGCCACTAGTGAGGCTAGTTTATAGAAACTAGTTGGTTAATTACGATGGAGAAACACCATATGATGGTGGGTGAGTCTGAACCAAGTATTTCTAGGTATTTCTTCTAGATATTTTTATAAAATTCCCATGATTACATGTTTTTATATTTCTTTTTCATTTTTTGGCACTTTTGTTACTTGATCCCATGACACATGTCTCACAGATATGCTACTTCCCTCTATTTTATAGTATTTTTACAAAGTTCCACCCATTATTTTCCTTTTATATTAAAATACTTGTTTCGGAACTTTTGTCTTTTAACAGAATTTATTGAAATGATTTCCCATGATTTGTAAATAATTTTGGAAACTGTAATGAAAATGGGGTTTTCTTAAAAATGGAATCTTATCACTTGTTATTTTAAAAGAATAGAAAAACATATTTTTATATGTCTTATTTAAAAACTAACATGAATTGGTTTTCTTTTTTAAATTTATGTCAAAGGGAATAGTTTATTTCTATCACACCTACTGAGTTTTAATACTCACTCATATAGTTTCATTATTTTGTTTATCTTCTGTTGCTACTTACAAATTGGATTCCGTCATGGTGGTGTGGCATTGGTTTAGTGGTTGGTGGTTACCCATAGGGTTACATAAAGGTGTATGTGATTTATTTTATTTCCACTTACATTGTTTTTTTTAATTTTTATTCATTTAATTTTTTTTCTTGGATAAATCATTCCCAATGATTTTATGTTGATGTTTGACACTAGTTGTTATCCTGGGAGGATCAGGAATGGATCTAGACCCTTTTCTTGTGCCATATTAGGTGATTGTTTCAAGTTTTATATGAGTTGGTTTGTGACATGTTATATACACCACTTAAAAGTATTAAGTGGTGAATATGGCATATGTCTCACAGAAGTTAAAGTGAGATGAGAAACCTTTGCCTCATGTATGAATTCCTTTGTATGTGTTCAAACCTATGGTATATTAAATATAGATTTATTATAAAGATATTAAATAACCATATTCATATATATAATACCATATATTATTTACTTATAACCAATTATCACCTAGTTATTAATAATTCTTTATTAAAATCACTATTTTAAGTGATAAGTGTTTCATTTTTCATGTATTTTTTGGTTTAGTAGTTATGGTCCTTGAAATTTGATCATGATTATATCATATAAATAATTTTAATAATGATTTAATTATAATTTATATTCATTATATACATATTTAGGGTCATATGTAAAATTTACATATAAAAAATGAATTACATCGTTCGAGAAGATAGTAGGTCATACTTATGTATGAACGTTGTTTTCATTTTTTATGGATGGAATTAAAGAAAGGTAAATAATAATTTTAATTTTTATAATCATTATTATATCATATACATTATATATATTCTTAAAATACTTCCTCGTTACCATCCAAGTAAAATATAAATGAAAAATAAATTGCATCGCTTTGTAGAGGTGGTAGTCCACACGTATGCACAAGTGATGTTATTGTATTTGAATATATCAGAAGGTAAGAAGGTATATGTGATATTATAATAATTGAGTTATAATTCTGAAATAATTTTCATATATATGAATTAAATCCATCATAATAACCATCTATGAAATATGGTGGTGGAAAATGAATTGTATCGCTATGTGGAGACAGTAAGTCATACGTAGGCATAAGTAATACCTTCACTTCCAACTTGATGGGAATGATAGTGGATAATGGTGATTTTATAAACATAATAACATTTCATTATATTTAGGATACTTAATTTATTATTTTATGATAAATACCATAGATTTATATGAGGTAAATAATAATTAAAAAATAAAGTGATTGGTTAAGCCGATTACCTCACCTTTGAAAGAAGACCCTTAAATCTTCTCTTAAGGGTCCTGTGGTTAATATTTTGGGTTTATCATCACCCCAATAATGTTTATAAGAAGTTTTAGAAGTTATTTTTAGGGTTTTCTTGATATACGAGGCCCAATGTTGTGTAAAGAAGTGAGAGAGGAGGCACCCCTTTATAAATAAGTTGAGGGGCAGTTTTGGAAGTTCGTCAGAGATTAAATTAAAATAAAGTAATTTTCAAGAATAATGCATCCAAATGTCTTGTAATTTTATCCTATATATTTATATGATTGAAATATAATCAACCAATAAAACTTTTGTCGGTTTCTGTGGGGTTTTAAACCTTATCTATTAATTTAACCCCTTAGATAACCTATTTTAACATTAACCACAATAACGTATTTTTCATACTTAAAGGGTTATAATTTTACATATAAGGTAACTATTTATTCATTAATGGAAAAGAGATTATATTTAAGACCATATAATATCCCATTTACCTCTTTCAAATTTTTATGATATTTAAATAATTTAATAAAATATTATTTTGATAAATTATCATTAATGTCAAGTTTGACACAATTCATATAATTTTATTTCAAATACATCAAGAAAAAGTTTGATTTTTAATATAATAAATTTAAAAATATATAATATGTCATATTAATGTAAAAAATTCTTGTAACACTATAAATCACTCAAATTATATCACTTTTAATATTTTTAATATCATTTATTTTATTTTTCTATTAATTGAATAAATACTATATTAGTATTGCACAAGAATTTAAGGTAATTATACAATCACTAAAAATTATAAATAAATTATTATAATGAATATAATTTGATTATTCACAAATTTTAAATTTATATTCTTTCATAACGTTCTTTTTTCCTATGTAGACACATAATAGTAATTTAAAACTAAGAGAGTTAAATTTTGTAACTTTATTTAATTAAAATATTATATTGATCATTTTCAAAGACATGTGTATGCTAAAAAATTAATTTATATAATAAGTTTATAAGGTTATAATTAATTTCATCCAATAATAATTAATATGAAATATTATGAACATATCACTTAGTTTTAACCTAGATTTACTCGATTTACCGTTTTCTAAGGTGATTAATTTTACCACGGTTGCTATTTATATTGATAAAAAATAAAATGGAACTACATAAAAAATTTAAAAATATTAATTACAAATATTTAATCCATTTTTGAATATAAATTTTATATAATTTTTAATAATTAATTTCAAATCAAAACTAAAAACATAATGAAAAGAAGATATTCAGAAAAATGCCTTTTGTGTATAAAAATAGTTTTTATACCAAATTATATCATAAATGTGATTAAAATGAACTTAATTGAATTATTAATAATATAATATAACTAATTATTGTTTTATATCATTTTTTTAAATTTTAACTTTGTAAATCCTTGATAAAAATACAATTTTCAATAAAAATCTATATTTTCACTATTCACTAAAAAATCAATCTTTTTAGAAAATCCAAAAATTTCACCTAAATATAATTTTGATATTATGATTACAAAAATGATATTAAATTTTTGAATTAAAATTGATATAATTTATATAAATTAATTATAATATTTTTACTCAAAAAGTAATAAATATTTTTTTGAAGAAAAGGTATTTGTAAAGCATAAAATAATCTTCTTGAAAATTGATTACTTATTTTATATGAAATAATCAATGCATTTTTATTGAGTAGTGATTTTATATATATTTCATATTTTATTTAATGTTGTTCATACCGACCAATTCAATGGATATGATATAATAATATTTTAATAGTATATTTTGGTTTATTTAGACTTGGTGTTGTGTGTTTTATATTCTATTAAATATTGTGTTATTTAAAAATATCAAGGTGTTATAGTGAAATTAGTTTGAGAGAATAAAGATGAACTAGTTAGGACATAACAACCTTATAAGAGTAAGTACGAATAGTTCCCAGGTATAAGTTCAACCCAAATTGAAGTCTTGGAGGGATGGGCTCTACTTAATAAAAGTCTACCATCCATAAGGCATGCATAAGAAGATAAACCTAGAGTTTAAGGACTCCTAACCACCATTTTTTTAACCTCAAACCTATGAAATTATCCTCTCGTGAGACCCTGGACCTAACCTATGTGTTGCACATTCATGCATGCTCTTATTCCCTGTGCATTATATCTACCTCCCCTTTTTCACACCAATGGGAGACCTTATTAGTTACATGGTCAGCATCCCTAAAAGGTAGTTATGTATCTTGTATAATGGATGAGGGATAACTTAGGTTTTGGCCATATTTTTGTCTATGAATTCAAATATTTCCTTTTTTATTTAATCCTACAAAGCACCAAAAAATCTATTATATAAATTATATGAATTTAATTCCATTTTATTTTATTTTATTCAAAATAAATATTAAAATTTTAATTACCCACAAATAGAAGATAAATCAATGAAAAATGAGAAATCTCAATTAAAAACTATTGACATTTATTTATTAAAAATTCAAAAAATAATTATTCAAAAAATAATTTTATCGAAAGGATTTCAGAGTGGTAGAGTTCATAATTCAACTTCCAAAATATTTCTTATGAATGGTCTAGTGAATTATATTAGGGAATTCTTAGTATATCCTTAAGAAAATCAATTCATGATGATAGTAGGTATTATCATAGACATGTTAAATGAAGAGATTTTGTGTAGGTTAGTTTGGTGATATATAGGAAGGATAGTTTTGTGATGTTGGTTACAACTACCTTGGATATTGTGTTATTCTATTTTGGTGCCTCTGTTTATTTTATTTCTACTTTTTTAGTTTTCGACTAGGATCAAGATTATGAATTTCAACCTGATTTTTTTTAAATAATTTTATAAGAAAAGGATAGGAACCCATCATAAGATACTCAAATTTTGATATTATTATCAGTGGATTTGGATATTTTTTATAATTACTTATTCTAAAGATTGAAGGTCTTTATATGATAATTTAAATAAATTGGTTGATGAATTTCTATGAATATATTTATTATTACTAGAGATGAGTATCGTTATCTTCATATTATGATGAATATTTTCTTATAAGATAAGGATACTATTGGTCTAGAAGAGATGGATATGATTCAAGAAAACTTGGGATGATTACATCACAAATAATAGAGATAGTTCTTGTATCAGTTGATAATGTTTTATGTGTTATTTTTTCACCTATTTTGAGAGGTTTTGGAATGTATTCTATAAATATTTTTTAGGACACTCATCATATAGGGAGGTAGATTTTGTGATTTATGTGGAACTAGGAACCACATTTATCACCATTCCTATTTATCTCATGTGTCTAGTTCAACTAAAGGAATTAAAAACTTAATTTTGAGGACTAAAATCTAAATAATTAATTTGGCGGAGTTTTTCTCTATAGTGTAATATTATGGTTCTTCCATTAATGTGGAATAAATATTAAGACTGTTTGTTTATTATTATAGATTAAATTAGAATACCATTATGAATGGGTATAAATTTCCACAAATCAATGATTTATTTGATTGCTTAAGATTACATCAATGGTTTTAAAAGATCTATCTTTGATAAGTATAACATCAATTGAGTGTGTGAGATAAATATATTTCAAAGATGTATTTTTGAATAAGTTATCTGTAACACCTTAATATTTTTTGATATAGTTCTCTAAAAAAATTGATAGCTTTATTAACACGCAACACCGAGCTTAAAAGAACCATAATATAGAATTAAAATAATATTATTTCATGTGACATTTATTACCTATCCATTGGATTGGTGGGTATGAATAATAATATCTAAATTATGAAACATTTATGGTTAAGATATGTATAAAATTAATTTATTGGTTATCAATTAATTAGAAATTAAAATAAAAAACATTTGAAAATAAAGCAGATTTTTTTCTAAAAAACTGTTTTTATGCACAAAATGTGTTTCTATATTAATAAATTAAATTAATAAATTTTAGAGAATTATTATAATGAAACATATAAATTATAAATTCAATCAAATTTTTTAACATTCACCCAATTTTTTCACTGGGCATGGGATAGGAATAAATCTAGTTTTATATTTAAAAATGTATTTTCTAACAAATTTTTTTGTCACATTTTGGGAACTTATTTTAAAATTAATTTCTAATACTTATAGAAATTAAATTTTATAAAATTTATTCCATATTTGGAATCATCAGGTATAAATTTTGTAAATAGTTCCCTTTTATTTTTAGCAATTATGAATAGTAATCTGGATAAAATTTATCACCATGGTAAAGGGTAAATTAAGTTGACCAAGGTTAAAACTAAATGTTAAGGTTTCCATTTTCATCTTAATTCAGATTGTATGAAGTTACTAAGACCCTTATCACTTTAGTTTTGAGATTTAAATTTTTAATGGATACTTGTCTATGAAAATGACCTATATAATATTTAAATCAAAGAAAAATACAAAATGTCACTCTCTTATATTTAAATATTTCTCATGTATTCACATAAATACGAAATAAATATTTGAATGAGTCATAATTTTTATTTTGAGAATAGTGAAAAAAAATTATGATGGTAATTTATTTCTAAATTTTAGTAATTATATAATTTCTTTAAATTTTATGCAATGTTGACATAATATTTCTTCAATTAAAAGTAAAATAAAATAAATGATTTCAAAAATAATAAAAATTAATATATTTTCAGTGATTTACAATGTTCCATTAATTTTATAGATTAATATAACATATTATTTTCTTGTTAAAGGGATATATTTTAATTCCATTTTTTTCTTGGTTTCTTTAGTGTCAAAATGAAATTAATGATATTTCATGAAAATAATATTTCATTAAATCATTTAAAAAATAAAGTAAATATCAAAATTGGACAAGTTGGATAAGATATGGTATAAAAATTTATCAATTTTCCATTTATTATCAAATTTTCACCTTAAAGGTAAAATTATAACACTTTAATAGTGGAAAAGATGTTACCACGATTGAGGTTAAAAATAGGTCAGCTAAGGGGTTTGACTAAAAGATAAGGTTTAAAACACCACTTAAACTTGAAAAAATTAATTTTTTAATGTTATTTCAACCAAGTCCAACCTTATCTTATAATATCTATACATTTAGAATCATTTTTCTAAATAATGACATTTTTTATATTTTACTCGTTTAAGAAATTCCAAGAGTGCCCCTACCGTCACATATAAAGAGTCGCCCATCTTTTATATTCTTTACACAAGATTGAGCCTCCTATCCTAATAAAAACCATAAATTTTATCTTATAAACATTATTATACATATTATATAGGTTATGGTCTTCTAAAAATACCAACCCTATGATCATTAAGGGGGTATCTAAAGGATTTATTTCAAAGAAGAGGTAATCACCTTAATCGATCACTTTCTTTTTATTTAATATTTTACCTACCCTAAATTGATGGTTTTTATCCTAAAATAATAAATTAAGTATCTTAAATATATAAAAAATTATTATTATTATTATTAAACCACTCTTATAAACTCACTTTTCCAGAAAATGGGAAGTGAAAGTATCGCTCGTTTGTGCGTTCGACACACCGTCTCCATGGAGCGATACAATTCATTTTTCATAAACATATTTTATGGATGGGTATTATAATGGGTTTAATATTTATATATGATATTTATTACATAATTATTCTTCCAAAATTATAATATCATACCTACCTTCTTACCTTCCAATCTGTTGGAAAATGATAATGTCGCTTGTGTATACATGTGGACTTCCACCTCCATGAAGGGATGTGATTCATTTTTCATTTTTACTTTACATGGATGGTAATAAGTGTATATTTTATGAATATATATGGTTTTAATGATATAATAACTATTATTTAAATGTGAATTATTAAATACCTCTCTCTCATTCCATCATTTAAAAAGTGAAAATAGTGTTCATGCGTACGTACAACCTACTGTCTCCATGACCGATGTAATTCAATTTTATATGAATAAATTTTATTAATGACATTAAATATATATATAATGAATATATATGTTATTTATATAATTATTAAAATTATTGATATGATATAACTGTGATCAAAGTCCAAAGACTGGAACTACCAATCTGAAATTCTTATAAAAAATGAAACTATTAACACTAGGAAATGACGCTTTTAATTAGGAATTACTGATAAATGGGTTTTGAAATGTTATAAAGGGATAATACATGATATTATAATTATGTAAATTATTATAGTATATAATTATAATAAATTTAAATTTATTATATATGAGTATAGATCACTTTCAAAGAAAGTGGAACTCTTGGTAAGGGTTTTATGCTACAATCTCATTGTTTACCATGATTATTTAAGATTAAGTTTTTTATGATGAAATATTATGATACACCTCTCAATATACTCATGTAATTTTTTCTCATATTATTATTTATATATATTACATGTTTTTATTTCATTTTCATCTATTTTTTTCTCAAGGGACTAAAAGAATGTTTTTAATGACACATGATTTTATTTCTCTCTTCGGTCGAAAATATTTTTATTCCAAATCCTTGTTTTCTAATAAGGTTTTCCAGAGTGTTTTTAATATTATAATATTAATTTTTAAAGTAATTGTAACCCATTATATACCTTTTATAAAAAAAATTAAAATTATTCTTCTTATCATTTCCCAAATGAGGTACTTTTTTACTTTTTTACAAATATGTGAAAGGAATGTATTATTTTAACTTATACAGAATAAACATAATTTTATGCCATTAGGACCACTAAATGATTTGAAGATTACTTTAAATATTTTCTATTTTATTTTAAAATAAAAAAATTACTTACTATTTATAAAAAAATTATAAATTAAAAAATTCACTTCCAAGTGAAAATAGTATTTTCTACAAAAAGTGAACCAAGTGATCTTTTAAAGGAATTTTCCATATAAGATGAAATCCTTTGATCAGATTCATTCTATAATGGGGATATAATTATATAATACCATATTTATTCTTCTATAGATGTTTTATTATTATAATGATAAGATATTTATGAAACTTGTTCCTTTTCCATGGGTTAGGCTATTATGGATTGATGAAATGTTTATGAAACCCATTTCACTTATATTGGTTATTCCATGATTAAATATTTATGAAACTCATTTATTTTCCATGGGTTATGATATGATGAAATGTTTTCAAAACCCGTTTTTTATAAGGGATATTAAGTGATTAATGTTTTATAATCAAGTTGTCCACTTTTATATGATTTTTAATATGTGATGGGTGAGCTCGGAATTATATATCCCACCAATGCATTGGGTAAATATGGAAATATCATGAGATAAATCAAACTGGAATGGAGAGTAATCCCAATTTAGTAAGGGACTATGTCCACAATGATATTATATGGAGTTATCCAATGCTACTATGATGGAATGAGGAGTGAAACCAATCCACTCTAATAGTCTTGGGAGTGAGCCTCAACTTTTAAATGAAATGATTTTCTATAATTACATGTGTGCCAAAAATCTGTGTCTTATAAATAATTTATGCTCTCATGGTTCATGTTATTTGATTCCTTTATGATTCATGTCTTATGAACTACCATGATGTATTTCATTACTCAAGATTATTATCTTTGATTACAATCTATGATTTTTAAAATTTAATATCACATTCTCAGACCCTTGTTCTCATGATATATTTGTATAATAATTGAAGTTTCATTTTTTACTGTTACTAAGTATCTGAGATCACCTTTTCTTATTTTTCATTTACCTAGGTTATGAATAAATTTTTGAGACAATATATGTCTAAAAAGGGTGTTAGTTATTAAGAACATTATGGTAGATGATGTAAATGTCTCATGAACAAGTTTATTATGTTTCCAAGTTTCCTATTATACTTTTCTATAAAATTTATTCATGGATAATTATATTATGTAATAAAAAATTATCTAATAAGATTTAATTATTTATGTATAAAAAGTATGGGTTTCTATAGTGGGTATTGGAGAAAGGTTTAATTACCTTTGGAATCTAAGATGAGAAAACTTTATTAAGAACCCCAGAGATAAGTCCATGTATAGGATAACATTCTATTGTTTTATTAATGATAATTGGTAACCTATGGTGTTAAATATTTATAATAATTTGTCTTTATTTAGACATACTATAAAAAAAATTCATGATTATGTGGTTTCCCAGTATGATTATTATCACTCATACTATTATTTTTGGTTTTAGTCAATGTATAGAATCTAAAGGAATCATGTTAATTTTGAATAAGATGAAAAATGAAATTATTTTCCTCCAAAGAACCCAAATTTTATGGGATCTATAATGAAAAATCTCATTTTTGTGATTACACAACTTTTTTAAGCTATGAATTATATTGAGATTCCAAAAAAGAAAATGAGGGAATAATGATTTTATGAGTCCTTCGTGTGGAAACACCCACCTTCTTTTAGTGTGTTTGTTGATCCACTAGTTACTGATAAATGGATCAGTACCATTGAAAAAATATTTTCCATTGTCCAGAGTTTGGAATATGAAAAGTCTATTTTAGTTGTTTTTTATTTGGAAGGATAAGTGAATCAATTACGGAATCCTTTCAATAACATGAGGTAACAAGATGAAATTGGCACCATTGAATAAATATATTATTTTTCAATAAGTAATTTCCTCATATTTTTTATATTAAAATAGATGAAGATTTCCTTGAGATAAATTGTACTAATTATGAATCCATTTGTACCTATAAGAAAAATTTAATTAGACTTATGAGGTACGCTCCTGTTATTATCATCCAACCAGACAATAAGGCTAGTCATTTCTTCAGTAGCATAAAACCAATTCTCTAAAGGGTGTTATACATACGAGACTTTAGTAGCTATGAAGAAATAGTTTTATATACTATCAAGGTATAAATATATATTGGAGTTTCCCAAAAATATTAGAGTTTTGATAATAAAAGAAATATGGAATTCAAAGAAAATTCTAAAAACCATGTAGAGAAGAATATAAGAATTCCCTTATGATTTAAGTGTGGAAGGAAATATAGTAGGAATTTTCTTAAGGGAATATTAAATTTTTTATGTTTGTAATGTAAGGTCATAGGTAAATATAATACTGAAGTGGAGGGAAGAATAATTTAGATAATTATGGAGAGAAAGTACCACAGAATGCACCACCCACACTCCAATATTTCAATTTTAAGAAGTATAGACATTATGCTAACTAGTGGTCAAACAAAGGTTAATGATGATGATAGATTTAATAAACCTTTTAATCCAAGAGATTAATTTTAAATATCATGTGATCACTACTGATAATGTGGATAATGAAGTGGTGAAAGGTAAACATACCAACCAAGCAAGAATTTCTAATGTCTTATCTAACTATGGATCCACCCACTCTTTTATATCTTAAGAATTTTTTAAGGGAATCATTATATAGCATCAATAATTAGATGTTGAATTAGTGGTGACAACTCATAATGGTACTATTATCACATCTCAAGTCTATGATTTAGCAGTAATTTATGTTTTTGGAAAATTGATTCCAAAAAATCTAGTTATTTTTCCTCTAGTTGAATTTAATGTTATTTTAGGAATGGATTAGATTTATTTATATAAACCCCACATAAATTTTCAAGGTAGGGATGTAATATTTGATATTATAAACCAACCTACGATCTTCTATCAATGAAATGATAAATAAGAACTCTAATGTAAATTTCTTCCACTGTATAAGTAACAATTCTTATTAAAAAGGGGTGTTTATCTCTGATAGTTAGAGAGAAACTCAATATCAAAGATACTATTATTATGGGGGTTTTTTTGTTGTCTTTCCAGGAGATTTTTCTAGCCTTCCATTAAATCATAAATTTTAATTTCTAATAGAACTCACAAAATATTCTACAACTATTTAAAATAATTCATATAGAATGGCTCTAATTGCATTTTAAGGATTAAAAAAGAAACCTTAGGATAATATTATCAAGGGATTTATTCATCCAAGAATATCATCTTGGGGTGAAGTAGTTATTTTTTTTAATAATAAATATGGATTAATGTGACTATACATTAATTCTCGATAACTTAATAAGATAACTATCATGAACAAGTATCTTATACCTCGTATTAATGAATTTTTTGATCTACTATTTAGAGATCAATAATTTTCAAACTTTTACCTTAAATATGGATTTCATCAACATTGATTTAATAAGGAGGATATACCCAAGACAACCTTTCATATGATTTCTGGACACTATGAATTTATAGTGATGCTATTTGGTCTTACTAGTTCCCTTTCTATCTTTATGGATTTAATGAATACAATGTTTATAGATTACCTTGATAAGTTTTTGGTATTCATTAAAAATTATATTATTTTATATTTAAAGAGTAAGAAATAGCATGATGGTTATTTGAGGATTTTTCTAAATACCCTGAGGAAAGATAATTTGTATGGAAAAATTACCAAGTGTGAATTTTTCCTATAAAAAGTTTCATTTTAGGGTCATATAATCTCAATTAAGGGTATATCGATGGATTCATCAAAGAAAGAAGTTTTTGAATGTCAGACCAGACCAACCACTGTGACTAAAATCTATCATTTTATATTTTTGATAGGATATTATTAATTCTTTGTGGACAATTTCTCATAGGTTTCTTATCTACTCACTAAGTTAACTCATAAGGAAGAAAATTTAGTTTGTATAGATTAATGTGAGGAACATTTCAAGGAACTGAAGAGAAGGTTAGTTAGTTAACAAGTTCTTTTACTACCCTATAGTGAATAAGTGTTTTTAATATATAGTGATGCATTATTGAAAAAATTTGGATGTGTAGTCATGTAGAATTATTTGGTTAGAGCTTATACCTCACGCTAATTGAAGGTTCATGAGAAGAATTACCCAACTCATGATTTGGAGTTAACTATTGTGATTTTTTGTATTAAATATATAGAGGCATTATATTTATATATAAATGTGTGACATATAAACTAATAATAAATTTTTAAAGTACATATTCACTCAGAAAGAGTTGAATATGAGCCAGAGAAGATGTTTTGAGTTGATTAAAGATTATGATTTATCAAAACAGTACCACCATGGGAAATAAAACTAGGTGGTAGATGTTCTGAGTTGAAATTATCATGTTATATTTTCTATGATGTGGATCGTAAAAGATCAAATATTTATGTATTTTAAAATAATGGATATGTAAATGTTGACATAAGGGGGAAATATTATATTTCTCAAATGATGATTCAACAATATATCAATGTAAGGGTTCAAGAGGTATAAAAGGAATATGTAGAAATAGAAAATAATATGATAAATGTTCCTAATTTAAGCCATAATTATGATGTAATGATAAGTATTAGGAACAATGTATGCATTTTATTCATACCATATTTGAGTAAGGATCTATTGGGTGAAGTTCACAGTTCAACGTTCTCTAATCGTACTAGAAGTATGAAGATGTATAAATATCTAAAAGATTTTTTATGGTGGGAAAGAATTAAAAGAGATATTTAAGAGTATATATCTCAATTTTTTATTTTTTATAAAGTTAAGGATGAGAGAAATAAGTATAAAGGGTTGTTATAACTATTACCCAAACTAGAATTAAAATAGGAAAACATCACCATTGATTTTGTCATCGGAATACCCAAAATTTATAAATTATATAATTATATTTTAGTTTTAGTTTATTTCCTTATGAATTAAAAACACTTCACTTACATTAGATAATATATTTTCTTGATGATATATTCAGGATATATATTAAGGAAGTAGTAAGGTTTCATGTAGTTACATACTATATTATATCTTATCGTGATCTGAGGTGTACCTCAAAGTTCCACTACTAGAAACATACATTACACCCATAGTATATAATCATGGGTATAGCCTTTAAAACTAGGTTTATAGCTTATAACCATGGTTTTAGGAATTTTGGCTGATAGATCATTTGTTATAGAGCTATACCCACAGTTTCTATAGAAACCATGGGTATAGCCTAGGATATTTTATCATACCCATGGTTTTTGTTAAACTGTGGGTATATATCTATACCCATGGTTCTCAAAACCATGATTATATATTTTCCCAAAAGAATACATATACCCATGGTTCTCCAAACCATGGGTATATCTAGTTGTATCTATTTGGTAGCAGTAGCCCTTCCAGTCCATCATGAACCTGTAAATAAAATAGAAACCACAGTTCACATTCAATGAAATAAAAATATTGTATATATAGAATTAAACCAACTAATTTTAATAATTCTAAGACCATTAATAATACTATAACATACATATACATCCATAAAACCGATAAATTCAAGTAATTAAACAACATCAAAATGTTTCTTTACTGATAAGTCAAAATTAGATGGGATCAATATCTCCCCCATCGCCAATACCATTAATCTCATCACCATTAGAAACATACTCATCATCAACAACATCATCTAGATCATAAGCATCAACATCATCATAATCATCACTATTTTCAGTATTGCTGCCACAATTTGCTTGACCACCACTAGGACCATCATTATGACAACCCTGCTTTTATTACAAACTTAAACATGATTTATTACATAAACTATTCACTTGATACAACATGGAATATCGAGAGGTCTAGTGTCTTTGGGGCTTAGTATCATTAAATAACAACTTAAAACATGAAATACAACATCTTTATTGAAAACTTCCTTTACATGACCACTATATTCCCTCATACTTAGCATTGCATGGGATAACCTGAGGACATGCATAAGAAAATGGGTGAGCTATAAATCCCAGTAAGGGAATAAACATGGAATACATGAGGAGTAAAATACATGTTATACAATAGGAATATCAATAGAGAACAAGAGAAACATGAACATAAATGCATGATAAATCATGATAATCATTACATGGAAATGTGGCAACAACACTTACATGGAATTAGCATGATCTAAGGCTCATTGCACATGGATCATGAGTAAATTCCCATTGCGCATGAAGCATGAGTAAACCCTCGTTGCACTTGAATTAGCATGATTCAACACTCATTTCACATGACGTATCATGATACTATACTTTTCCCAATGCATTGGAGCGCTATATGGGCGCACCCTTCTTAAACATTTCATTTCATGCATAAGTGTGCCACATGGATCATAAAACATGGATTCATAAAGCATAATCATTTATTCCATGATAAAGGAATGTGGAATTCATACATGAAACTTTATAATTAATATGGAAATGAGCATAAAGTTGAATACCCTTGATGGAGAAATGTGCATGGTATTCACTACACAAAGACATTGTCTTAGAAAATCTGTGTGATTTCGACAGCGTAACGGCGTGACATAAGAATTCATAAAAATGGTTGATGAAAGAGAAAGGGGTTCCTCATCATATTTACGTGTAATGTAAAGTAAAGAGGCCATATATATACATGTCCTGTCAATTGTAATGGAATTTAGATTCATGATACAAAAGTATTGCTTGAATGTAAAATAGGAGAGAGAAGTTCCTTTCAGAATTTCGGCATAGTAACAGGTGTACATGGAGGGTATTTAATGAGAGAGAAAGGGGTCTCCCATCATTCAAAAAAAATAGGGCAGTATGAGGGAGGTGTGAAACCATACCCCAACATTCATAATTTAAATTAAAAGGGAAAAACAACTTAAAGAAAATTGGACAAAAATGAGAAAGGAAGAAAAAACCCTTACTTGGAAGTGTGCTTCCAAAGGCTATAGAGAAGCTTTTGAGAGGCTTCTTGGGAGCTTGGGGAACCTTGGGAGGATTTTATAGAGAGAGAGAGTCATAGTTTGGACGATCTTAAAAGGCTTTGAGTGAGGAGGAAGTGGGAGCTTGGTTGGGTTTATATAGGAAAGGTGAGGGAATTCTTTATTATTTAGGTTTGGGACCCCTTAAATTAAATTAATCTAAAACACAAACCATACCATGATTTTTGCCCATGGTTTTTGGAAAAGGGAAGATTAAAACAATATTTTATAAGGCCAAAGTCCTAACTTATTAAAATAATAGGGTTGCTTATTTGGAGGTGAGTAACACTCCCATGGAAATTAATTTAAAAAGACTAGGTGTTTAATAAGTCTTGAGGGGTCCATTAATGCTTTGAAAAGTAAGTAAAACAAACCCAAAATCACATTATTCTAATTTTAAAACATATGTTTTCCGAACATAGAGATTATAGTATTTTATTACATCACTATTGGGTCATTATGATTTCATAAAACACATTATATAATTAAACGGTATTTAATTTTTACCCAAAAATATGACTGTCTCAGAAAATTATGAAAAATTTACCATTGGATAATTTCTACATCTTGATTCCAGAAATAAAATTTATTTTATCCAAATAATTTTCTAAATATGTTAATTTTCACTTTTAAAATAAAAACCGATATTTATCAAAAATTCACGGGTTTTGACAGAAATGGATTTCAAACCTTAATAAAAATTATAATTGCATTCATAAAATTATAAGATCATTTATATTTAATAAAAATTAATTTAATAATAATAATATTTTATTAAAATAGTATTTAATTCAAAAATACATTAAATTTAAAAAATATATTTCTTAATTAAATAATAACTAAAAACACTATTTGTACTTTAAAAACAATTTACAATGTATCAATAATGAAAAGAAAATATATTCATTATTATATACAAAAAAATAATGTACATGAACATAGTATTATCTATTTGTTACATAACCCCTTAAAATAGCCGCATAAGACCTAAGGGTAAGGTGTGCGATGGTGATAGACTCTTGGGGTGGCTCTGATAACATCGCTCGAGTGGTAATTTCTATCAACTTCCACTTTTCCCGTAGACGGTCACGTTCGAGCTTGACATGATGAATCTCAGCTTGGGCTTGGTCAAGAGTGAAGCCCAAAGATGCCACCTCTTTTCCGAGCTCTGAAAAATGGGCTTTATATGGTGCAATTCTACTAGACGAGACCGCCACTTCTTTTGTCTTAGTAAATTGGATTTGTTAAAGCCCTATATTTATATTAATCATGTGATCACTGTTCAATGGCTATAAAAGCAATGGTCACAATTCTTAACATAAAACTAAATAAGTTGATATTTTATATAAACATTTTACATAAAGATACATTTTATTAGATCAAGAGGGATTTTCCATTAATGAAACTCTGGGTCGTTACAATATTCCCCCCTTAAGAAATTTCTCCCTCAAAATTTTCCTTTTCCCACACTAAAAAAGATGTGGGTAATTAAGCTTCATCATTTCCTTCGTTTCCCTAATCGCTTCATCAAACTTGTGGTTTCTCCACAACACCTTGACGAGGGGCATTGTCTTATTTTGTAGATCTTTTTCTCTATGATCTACGATCTAATATCTTCACTAGTTGCTCCTCATAAGAAAGATCTGTAAAGACCCGTAAAATTAAAGGGAAATTTTTTCTTAATTTTCTTTGGAATTTTACAAGAGTGCGGTTTCAGACGGCACCTAATTCCGAGGCCTGGAGTGCCCGGAATCAATTTCCGAAGTTTGGCTCGGGTACGTTCAGTGAACAAACGAGCGGGAATTTTTAACTTTGGATCTGGTGCTCGGAATTGAAATCTGAGGACACCGATGAACTCACAATGCCGATATTCGCTTAAGGAGACCTTTTCCAAAGTTGCGTTTATTGCGGGACGAAAGTTAGTTTTTGTGAGAATTATAAAAAGTTGAATAAAAATGTGGAACACTTTTTATTTTACTTTTATTGGTTAACTTCTCTCAAAGGAAGTTAAGAGTGGGACCCACACCCACTTAACCTCCCTTGAGAGGATTAAGTGTGGTGGGACCCATACGAACCTAAACCTTCCATCTTCTCTCAAACTCCCTTTAAACCCTCTTTAAATGACATGACAAATTGTTATTTAATTTTGGAGTTATCTTATTTGAATTTCAAACCTTTGAAATTCAATTTGTTAAGTTTGTGAATAAAATAAGACTCTATCTTATTTTATTTGGTTAGAATTGTTTAGCCATCTTGATAGCTTTTGGGTTCTTCTCCTTTTTCTTCAAACTTTGACGAAGAACGCTCAAGCTCCGATGAAGAACGCCGCTCCTCTCTTCTTCGTCTTCCGTGTCAACGAAAGGGAACGTCGCTTCCTCCTCGGACTTCCTTCGTCGGCATACGAAGATTCGCCAACGACGTACCTCTTCGGACGTACCTCTTCGTCATCGGATTTGACGAACAACTACTGTGACGCCCGACCTCCGCGACGTTGTCTTCCGCAGGTCGTTGACGATCTTCGAACTTGAACCCAAGGTAGGGGTTGTTGTTATTTGTTTATTTATTTATTCTTGTTCGTGGTTCTAGCATGACTAATGTGAGGATATTTAAATATGTATTATCATTTAACGTGAGGGGGCCGAACCGCATGAACACGGCCGAACCCCCTCCTTTGTTCTTGTTGATTTATATTGCGGATGAAACAAGAAGGCGTGGTGCCATCGCACCACGCGGTTATTCGCACGATTATATTGCGCGGCGCCGTCGCGCCGCGCCGTGGAAGGATCATCAAGAACGCGACGCCGTCGCGCCGCGTCGAAGGGAATCGAAGGCGCGGCGGAGGGGAGAGGTACCGTCGCACCGCGCCGGACGACGAACACCGCGGCCGGTTCTGGGCCGTGGCGAGACGGAAAGACCGGCGGTGCACCGGGCCGCCGGTGTCGGAAACCGGAAGGGGACCGGCTTGCCGGTCCCGTTGGAGAAAAACCGGCCGGCCAGGTGGCCGGCCGGAAGGTCAAAGACCGGGGGAATAAATTCCCCCGGTCAACTCTCTAAACCCCCCCCCCATTTATTGAGGGGGACGGTTTCATTGAGGGGGGCAGGCGGCCCCCCCGGTTTCCTCAAGCAGCCCCCCCCCCCACGAGGGGGGGGGGGGGTGGGGGGGTTCTCCAAAATGGCGCGGCTAAAAGCCGCGCCGCCATGCTGGAAGCGGGGGCTTAGCCCCCCGCGCGTGACCCCAGCGGCGCCAGGCCGTGCCGCTGCCGGCCGAGCTGCGCCGCCGCGCCGGACCGCGCCGTCGCGCCGGTCCGCGCCGCCGTGCCGGTCCGCCGCCGGCCGGGCCGGGTCGGCCCGGACCCGGACCCCCCGTTTTCGTGTCATCTTCGGTCTTTTGGCCATAACTTGAGCCACGGACCTCCGATCGATGAACCGTCTGCGGAAACGCGATCCTTAGATCGAGACGGTCGTTTCGGTATATCGCACTCAGGGTTTCGGAATACTTTGAGTTCGGCCGGGTTGGTTCGTTCACGAAACCAACCGGGCCTTCGGAGCGGAAACGCTCATATCTTGAGCCACGGACATCTGATTGACGTGCCGTCAGCTTTGTTGTGTTCCTCTTAGTGAGACGGATCTTTTGTCATACTCCACCTGAGGTTTGGACGCAGGTGGAGTACGGTCGGGTTGGTTTTTCCTTAAAAACCAACCGGGCCCCGGGGACGAAAATGCCAATAACTCTCAGACCGGGCGTCCGATCGACGCGCCGTCTGTTGCGTTGAGTTCCAGTTGACGATACGGAACTTTTGGATACATCAACTCTGGACTTTGTGACAGTTGATGTATCAGCCTCTCGGCTCGTGGAGCGGACCCTCCGAACGAGCCTGCTGTGTGCGGGAACCCTAGTGTTGTCTGCGACTGTGACTGCTACTACTACTGCTACTACTGCTACTGTGACTACGACGACGACAGTACAGAGATCCTGTGTGGATTCGACGACGACGACTACAGCACTTAGCGATCCTATGTGGATCAGTGCTACAGGTCCTGTGTGGGCCTGATCCTATGTGGGTCCGATCCTGTGTGGGTCCTTGCGCTCAGCGGTCCTGTGTGAACCAGCGCCTACAGGTCCTATGTGGGCCCGATCCTGTGTGGGTCTTTTGCGGGGGTTAGTTACCTATCGATCCTTCGTGGGTCCGACGACTTAGATGGATCAGAGATCATCTTTATCGTCTTTTGAAGAAGTTTACCTGTGTGAGCTGAATCCTGTTGCTTTCCTGTGTGGATTGTGTTGTGCTATCCTGTGTGGATTACGTTTTGCTTTCCTGTGTGGAATACGTTTACTTTCCTGTGTGGACTGAGTTGTACTTGGGCTCGGAGGATGGAGCGTATTTGAAATTGATGACTTAGGTATATGTATGGGCATATACCTAAGCAGTGTCGGTTGTTACTTCGTGATTGTACCTTTCTTTGTGGTTTATCCTTTGTGGATTTTGAGAGACCTTCAGGGGTCTCGGGGTCCCTACTGAGTAGCTTATACTCACCCCTGCACGGGCTTTGCCCGCACTATGTTGTGTTGGTTGTAGACGACGGACAGCGTTGATCTTGGCCGAGGCTTGCAGAGCAGGACGGTACCTGGAGGTGGACCACTAGGCGGGACGTGTTCAGAGTGGACGACGGGACCCGAGGAGCAGTGGAGCTATCTGTACCCACCCTTCAGGTGGGATCTCCAGTGGAAAGCTCGGTGTAGCGGCTTTTACTTACAGTTGCTATTTTTCCCTTTCGAGTTGTACTTTACTTTCAGTTTGGGTTTGTATACTGGCCCATTTACTTTTCCGCACTTTCAGTTGTACTCTGTTTTTACTTAGTGTTTACTTTCCGCTTGCTTACTCTGTGGTGTTTGTTTACTTTACAAAGGCAATGCCATCCATTTATACCGGGATTTATGCCTTGGTGCTAGTCGCCAGCCCCTGGCCTATGGAAGGCGGGCTTGGGGTAGTCACGGCACGGACCCCGAGGGCGGGTCGTGACAAATTGGTATCAGAGGAGTTCGGTTCTACTGCGAACTCTGATCTTTTCTATGTGAAGCAATAATGTTTAGCGTATCGAGTGTGGTTATCAGTCCAGGGAGTCCAGTGTTGGTGCGGCGGCCAACGTATCCGTACACCAGGACCCTGACTTCTGATTTCCGACTTAATGCACGAAAACATTGATTGCGTGTGTGTTTCAAAGTTTTCTTTGTGATTACTTATATCAGCTCACCAGGTATATTGTTCTGACTGTGGCGCACCTGTTTCCTTTTCAGGATGGCCCCACGACGGCAGCCAGCTAGGGTTCTAAGAGTCGAGTGTGACGACAGCCCACCGAGCGACGAGGCTTCAGTGCAGGGCCCTTTGTCAGCAGTGGCACCGGCGGTAGCTCTACCCGTCGAGCCACCGATACTTCCAGCACCAGTCGCTGACGATGCACGTCGCCTCAGCGCACTGCATGAGTTTCAGCACCAGCGACCACCCAGGTTTCGTGGGGAGACGGACCCCCAGGCAGCAGAGGACTGGCTGGAGGCAGTGGTACATGTGTTTAGGCTAGTGAGGACACCAGCAAACCTCATGGTGATCCTCGCTGCGAGCCTACTACACGCAGCAGCAGGACGATGGTGGAGCTTGATGCTCCAGGTGCACGATGAGGCATCTCTACTTTGGACGGACTTTGAGAGCCTCTTCCGCTCAGAGTTCGTCCCAGCCACCCTTCGTGCGGTGCGTATCCAGGAGCTTCTTCAGCTGCGGCAGGGCATCATGACGGTCGCTCAGTACTCGGCGAGATTTACTTATCTCTCGCGCTACTCGACCGACATGGTACGGGACCCATTCTTCCGGGCTCAGACCTTCTAGCAGGGTTTGAGACACGAGATCAGGGCATCGCTGATTTCCCTCAGCATACCGACTCAGACAGGAGTACTGGAGCGGGCCCTTTTGATCGAGAGCTTCCTTGCTGAGTCTACACCAGCGCAACGACCCACCGCAGGGCGGCACGTGGCAGAGTCATCTGCAGCAGGCAGTCGACGGATGACTCAGGGGTCCAGACAGACCAGACCCTCAGGCAGACGACCTCAGGACACTGACTCAGCAGTGCGGGGCACACAGTGAGGAGCCAGTCTTTCGAGAGGCAGATAGTGCTACTCGTGCGGCGGGCAGGGCCACATGGCTCGTGACTGCCCGACCCGCCGTGCCGAGGAGCAGCAGTCGGTTGAGGGACCACCGAGGCAGAGGCAGAGGGTCGACCGTGGCGGTCCGCAGGGAGGAGGCGGACGAGGCAGAGGAGCTGGACGAGCAGCCGGTGGTGGGCGACGCTTTGAGGCTCTGCCACCACCACCACCAGGAGGTCCACCCCGACCACAGGGAGCTGGCGGGCAGAGACAGGCACATCTCCAGGCAGCAGAGGCCTACGATCACGGCGCACCCGAGATGATTCGAGGTACTATCTGTGTCTATTCCACCCTTGCTGCAGTTCTTATAGACACAGGAGCGAGTCACTCTTTTATAGCCGCTGCCCTTGTTCGGAGCTCGGATATTCCGACAGAGCCGTTGGCTCGATCCTTACGGCTAGAGACTCCTACGAGAGCAGACTCGACGATTACACACTGGTGCCGGCAGTGTGAGCTTACTCTAGGAGGCGAGAGCTTCGGCTGGGATCTTCTTGTAGCAGCGTAGAGGCCTTACGACGCCATCTTGGGCATGGATTGGCTATCTACGGTCCATGCGCAGATTGACTGTTTTAGGCACAAGGTGCGATGTGTACGCACCGACGGGAGCAGGTTCACCTTCATCGGAGAGAAGGGAGCCTTAGCAGCACAGGATGGACTTCCGCGGAGGAGAGGATAGCCTATTACTCATCAGTTAGCTAGCCTCATCCTTGGAGCAGTTGACGTGCGGAGTCCTGGTTTTCCTGCAGTGGTGGATCAGTTTGCAGACGTTTTTCCCGACGACGTCCCAGGGCTACCTCCTCACAGAGAGGTAGACTTTTATATTGACTTGTACCCCGGGACAGCCCCGATATCCACTCCAGCATATCGGATGGCCCCCGCCGTGCTTCGAGAGCTACGGGTACAGTTGGAGGACTTGCAGGGCAATGGGTTCATCCGACCCAGTGTTTCACCCTGGGCTTCCCCGATATTGTTCGCCAAGAAGGCGGACGGGAGCTTGCGACTTTGTGTTGACTATCGTCGCCTGAACCAAGTGACAGTGAGGAACAAGTATCTGCTACCGAGGATTGATGACCTCTTTGATCAGCTCAAGGGAGCACGGTGGTTCTCAAAAATAGACCTCAGGTCACGCTATCATCATCTCAGAGTCAGAGACGAGGATGTGCAGAAGACGGACTTCAGATGTCGGTATGGCCACTATGAGTTCTTGGTTATGCCTTTCGGTGTAACCAATGCTCCAGCAGTGTTCATGGCTCTCATGAACAGGATCTTTCAGCCATACCTCGATCGGTTTGTCGTGGTCTTCATCGACGACATTCTGATTTACTCTACGACTGAGGAGGAGCACGCCTATCACTTGCGAGTTATACTAGACACACACCAAGAGCACCAGCTTTATGGTAAGCTCTCTAAGTGCCAGTTCTGGATACGTGAGTTCCACTTCTTGGGACACGTTATCTCTGAGGCGGGAGTTGCAGTGGATCCCGCGAAGATTGAGGCTGTGTTAGCATGGGAGCCACCCAGGAGCATGACTGAGGTTCAGAGTTTCTTGGGACTAGCTGGATACTATCGGAGATTCGTGCCAGACTTCTCTAGAGTTGCGACACCACTCACAGCTTTGACGAAGAAGGGAAAACCCTTCGTGTGGTTAGACAGATGTCAGCAGAGCTTCCAGGAGCTGAGACAGAGATTGACTAGAGAACCTATCTTGAGGTTGCCTGAGGAGGGAGTAGGGTACGTAGTCTACTGCGATGCATCAGGGACCGGACTCAGATGTGTTATGATGCAGGAGCGGGCAGTGATCGCCTTTGGATCACGTCAGTTGAGGCCGCATGAGTAGAACTATGCTACCCATGACCTGGAGTTAGCAGCAGTGGTCTTCGCTCTGAAGACATGGCGACACTATCTGATGGGCGAGCACTTTACAGTCTTTTCCGATCATCGGAGTCTCAGGTATATCTTCTCGCAGAAGGACCTGAACCTGAGACAGCGGCGATGGCTCGAGTTCCTCTAGGTCTATGACTTTGAGATAGTCTATACTCCTGGGAAGGGGAACGTAGTAGCTGATGCCCTCAGCAGGAGGACGGGCATTCAGCTACTTGAGGAGGCGACGGAGCAGCTAGCCTCTTTACAGATATCCTTCATGGATAGAGATGGAGTATCCTTCCTCCAGTCTCTCACAGTCACCCCTCCACTACTGCAGTAGGTCAGGAAGGCACAGCGTGAGGACGCTGACTGTGAGACACGGCGTGTACTGATATCCTCGGGACAGGCACTTGATGGTTTCTCCCTTGGACCAGAGCACGAAATCCTTTTCAGAGGACGTACCATGGTACCAGTCGCTTTGAGAGAGGAAGTTATGAGTGAGTTTCACACTTCTCCTTTGGCGGTACATCCTTGAGTGGCGAAGATGTACCAGGACCTCAGACGACAGCACTGGTGGCCGGGCATGAAGAAGGCAGTGGCAGAGTTCGTTTCTTGATGCCTCACCTGTCAGCAGGTGAAGGCAGAGCATCAGGTACCAGCAGGCTTGGTACAGCCCTTGGAGGTTCCGGAGTGGAAGTGGGACGGCATATCTATGGAATTCGTGACTGGACTTCCACGCACTTCCAGAGGTCACGACTCCATCTAGGTGATTGTTGACCGACTCACCAAGTCGGCGCACTTCTTACCCATCAGAGAGCAGGGCTCAGTGGAGAGCTTGGGACGTCTCTACGTTCAGGATATTGTGCGGCTCCACGGCGTGCCATCATCTATCGACTCCGATCGAGATGATCGCTTTACTTCCCGGCTTTGGAAGGGGTTACAGGAGGCGTTTGGGACGCAGCTACGTCTGAGCACAGCCTTTCACCCTCAGACGGATGGTCAGATGGAGAGGACCATTCAGACTCTCTAGGACACGCTCCGCGCATGTGTCCTCGACTTTGGTCGTAGCTGGGAGGACCACCTACCCTTGGTGGAGTTTTCATACAACAACAGCTACCACTCCACCATCGGGATGGCACCGTATGAGGCGTTGTACAACCGACCTTGTAGATCTCCTTTGTGCTGGACAGACCCTGGGGAGTCAGCACTGGTGGGACCGGAGATGGTCCAGGACACGACAGAGAAGGTCCAGGTCATCCAGGAGCGGATAAGGACAGCTCAGAGCCGGCAGAAGTCATATGCTGACAGGAGGCGGAGGCCACAGAGTTCGAGGATGGTGACCACGTCTTTTTGCGGGTCTCACCTCGACGTGGTATTCAGAGATTTGGCCGAGGCGGCAAGTTATATCCGCGCTTCATTGGACCCTTCCAGATCCTCAGCAGGATTGGTGAGGTGGCTTATCGCTTGGCTCTACCACCTCAGTTGCACTGGGTGCACGACGTCTTCCACGTGTCTCAGCTGAGGAGATACGTGCACGACCCGACGCACATCATTGACCATGGGGAGCTTGACGTTGACGATGGGGAAACTTTTACGGAGGTCCCAGTGGAGATAGAGGATCGACAGGAGCGGGTCCTATGTGGGCAATCGATTCCTCTTGTGCGCATCATATGGCAGCACGGGAATCTCCAGGAGAGCACATGGGAGCGGGAGGCTCAGATGCGTGCTCAGTACCCTCATTTGTTTCCCTAGTTTTTGATGTATCTTTACGGGGACGTAAAGCCCTGAGGTGGGAGTAATGTAAAGACCCATGAAATTCAATGGAAATTTTTTCTTAATTTTCTTTGGATTTTTACAAGAGCGCGGTTTCAGACGGCACCTGATTCCGAGGCCCGGAGTGCCCGGAATCAATTTCCGAAGTTTGGCTCGGGTACGTTCAGTGAACAAATGAGTGGGAATTTCTAAATTTTGATCTGGTGCTCGGAATTGAAATCCGAGGACACCGATGAACTCGCAACGCCGATATTTGCTTAAGGAGACCTTTTCTGAAGTTGCGTTTATTGTGGGACAAAAGTTAGTTTTTGGGAGAATTATAAAAAGTTGAATAAAAATGTGGAACACTTTTTATTTTACTTTTGTTGGTTAACTTCTCTCAAAGGAAGTTAGGAGTGGGACCCACACCCACTTAACCTCCCTTGAGAGGATTAAGTATCGTGGGACCCACATGAACCTAAACCTTCCATCTTCTCTCAAACTCCCTTTAACCCCTCTTTAAATGACATGACAAATTGTTATTTAATTTTGGGGTTATCTTATTTGAATTTCAAACCTTTGAAATTCAATTTGTTAAGTTTGTGAATAAAATAAGACTCTATCTTATTTTATTTGGTTAGAATTGTTTAGCCATCTTGAGAGCTTTTGGGTTATTCTCCTTCTTCTTCAAACTTTGACGAAGAACGCTCAAGCTCCGACGAAGAACGCCGCTCCTCTCTTCTTCGTCTTCCGTGTCAACGAAAGGGAACGCCGCTTCCTCCTCGGACTTCCTTCGTCGGCATACGAAGATTCGCCAACGACTTACCTCTTCGGACGTACCTCTTCATCATCGGATTTGACGAACGACTACCGTGACGCCCGACCTCCGCGACGTTGTCTTCCGCAGGTCGTTGACGATCTTCGAACTTGAACCCAAGGTAGGGGTTGTTGTTATTTGTTTATTTATTTATTCTTGTTCGTGGTTCTAGCATGACTAATGTGAGGATATTTAAATATGTATTATCATTTAACGTGAGGGGGTCGGACCACATGAACACGGCTGAACCCCCTCCTTTGTTCTTGTTGATTTATATTGCGGATGAAACAAGATGGCGTGGTGTCGTCGCACCACGCGGTTATTCGCACGATTATATTGCGTGGCGCCGTCGCGCCGCGCCGTGGAAGGATCATCAAGAACGTGACGTCGTCGCGCCACGTCGAAGGGAATCGAAGGCGTGGTAGAGGGGCGCGGTGCCGTCGCACCACGCCAGACGACGAACACCGCGGCCGGTTCCGGGCCGCGGCGAGACGGAAATACCGGCGGCGCGCCGGGCCGCCGGTGTCGGAAACCGGAAGGGGACCGGCTTGCCGGTCCCGTTGGAGAAAAACCGGCCGGCCAGGTGGCCGGCCGGAAGGTCAAAGACCGGGGGAATAAATTCACCTGGTCAAATCTCTAAAACCCCCCGCCATTTATTGAGGGGGGGCGGTTTCATTGAGGGGGGCAGGCGGCCCCCCGGTTTCCTCAAGCAGCCCCCCCCCCCACGAGGGGGGGGGTTCTCCAAAATGGTGTGGCTAAAAGCCACGCCGCCATGCTGGAAGCGGGGGCTTAGCACCCCGCGCATGACCCCAGCGGCGCCAGGCCGCGCCGCAGCCGGCCGGGCCGTGCCGCCGCGCCGGACCGCGCCGCCGCGCCGGTCGGCCCGGACTCGGACCCCCCGTTTTCGTGTTGTCTTCGGTCTTACGGCCATAACTTGAGCCACGGACCTCCAATCGACGAACCGTCTGCGGCAACACGATCCTTAGATAGAGACGGTCGTTTCGGTATATCGCACTCAGGGTTTCGGAATACTTTCAGTTCGGCCGGGTTGGTTCGTTCACGAAACCAACCGGGCCTTCGGAGCGGAAACGCTCATATCTTGAGCCACGGACGTCCGATTGACGTGCCGTCAGCTTTGTTGTGTTCCTCTTAGTGAGACGGATCTTTTGGAATACTCCGCCCGAGGTTTGAACGTAGGTGGAGTACGGTCAGGTTGGTTTTGCCTTAAAAACCAACCGGGCCCCGGGGACGAAAATGCCAATAACTCTCAGACCGGGCGTCCGATCAACGCGCCGTCTGTTGCGTTGAGTTCCTGTTGACGATACGGAACTTTTGGATACATCAACTCTGGACTTTGTGATAGTTGATGTATCAGCCTCTCGGCTCGTGGAGCGAACCCTCCGAACGAGCCTGCTGTGTGCGGGAACCCTAGTGCTGGCTGCGACTGTGACTGCTACTACTACTGCTGCTACTGCTACTGTGACTGCGACGACGACAGTATAGAGATCCTGTGTGGATTCGACGACGACGACTATAGCACTCAGCGATCCTACGTGGATCAGTGCTACAGGTCCTGTGTGGGCCCGATCCTGTGTGGGTCTGATCCTGTGTGGGTCATTGCGCTCAGCGGTCCTGTGTGAACCAGCACCTACAGGTCCTATGTGGGCCCGATCCTGTGTGGATCTTTTGCGGGGGTTAGTTACCTATCGATCCTTCATGGGTCCAACGACTTAGATGGATCAAAGATCATCTTTATCGTCTTTTGAAGAAATTTACCTGTGTGAGCTGAATCCTGTTGGTTTCCTATGTGGATTGTGTTGTGCTATCCTGTGTGGATTACGTTTTGCTTTCCTGTTTGGAATACGTTTACTTTCCTGTGTGGACTGAGTTGTACTTGGGCTCGGAGGATGGAGCGTATTTGAAATTGATGACTTAGGTATATGTATGGGCATATACCTAAGCAGTGTCGGTTGTTACTTCGTGATTGCACCTTTCTTTGTGGTTTATCCTTTGTGGATTTTGAGAGACCTTCAGGGGTCTCGGGGTCCCTACTGAGTAGCTTATACTCACCCCTGCACGGGCTTTGCCCGCACTATGTTGTGTTGGTTGCAGACGACGGACAGCGTTGATCTTGGCCGAGGCTTGCAGAGCAGGACGGTACCTGGAGGTGGACCACTAGGCGGGACGTGTTCAGTGTGGACGATGGGACCCGAGGAGCAGTGGAGCTATCTGTACCCACCCTTCAGGTGGGATCTCCAGTGGACAGCTCGGTGTAGCGGCTTTTACTTACAGTTGCTGTTTTTCCCTTTCGAGTTGTACTTTACTTTCAGTTTGGGTTTGTATACTGGCCCATTTACTTTTCCTCACTTTCAGTTGTACTTTGTTTTTACTTAGTGTTTACTTTCCGCTTTCTTACTCTGTGATGTTTGTTTACTTTACAAAGGCAATGTCTTCCCTTTATACCGGGATTTACGCCTTGGTTCTAGTCGCCAGCCCCTGGCCTATGGAAGGCGGGCTTGGGGTAGTCACGGCATGGACCCCGAGGGCGGGTCTTGACAAGATCATCTTCCAATTGTACCACCTTAGAAGAGAGTACATGTGAATGGTCAGGTATGTACTTCCTTAAGAGGGATACATGAAAGACATCATGTACTTTGTCCATGGTAGGTGGAAGTGCTAGTCGATAGGCCACGGCCCTTACACGTTCAAGAATCTCAAAGGGGCCGATGTACCTTGGACTTAACTTCGCCTTATTTCCACACCTCATAACCTTCCACAGAGATATGCATAGAAAACCCAGATCCCCAACTTTTAACTCAAGGTATCGTCGACGGTTATCTACATAACTCTTCTGTCGACTCTGGGCTGCCTTGATATGCTACTGAATGGTTTTCACCTTCTCCAACATTTCATCGATCATTTCTGGTCCAAGCAGCTTACGTTCACCAACCTCATCCCAACATGCCAGTGTTCTGCACCTTTTCCCATACATGGCTTCATATGGTGCCATTTGGATGCTCAAGTGGAAACTATTGTTATAAGAGAACTCAACCAGAGGAAGTTGTTGATCCCATCCTCTTTTAAAGTCCATTGAGCACGCTCTCAACATGTCCTCAAGTGTTTGGATAGTCTGCTCGGATTGGACATCAGTTTGAGGATGATAGGCCGTACTGAAGTTCAGTTTAGTATCCAGAGCATGTTGAAGACTCTTCCAAAACTTAGAGGTGAATCTTGGATCTTGGTCAGACACAATAGATAGTGGTACTCCATGCAGCCTTACCACTTCCCTGATATATATCTGTTCCAGTTGATTCAATGAGAAATCCTCATGAATAGCAATGAAGTGTGTAGTCTTTGTAAGACGATCCACAACAACCCAGATTGCATTGTGCCTTTGGATGTACTTGGAAGTTTGGTGACAAAGTCCATGGTGATGTTCTCCCACTTCCATTCTGGTATGGGTAATGGTTGCATCATCCCCTTAGACTTCTGCCTCTCTGACTTCACTTGCTGACACACTAGGCACATTGATGTATATTTAGTGATCTCCTTCTTCATATTATCCCACCAAAAGTTTTCTCGGAGATCTCAATACATCTTTTTTCTCCCTAGGTGAATAGAGAAATTTGAACTATGTGCATCATCCAAAATATCCTTCTTCAGCTCCAGAGTTGATGGAACACATAGTCTTTTCCCAAACCGCACAATTCCTTCTTCATTAACATTAAACACCGAGGATTTCCCTTTTTCAATAGCTTCCACTTTTTCATGAATTCCCACATCGTCCTTTTGAGCATCCTTTAACCTTTACAAAAGAGATGATTGAGCAATCATTTGTGAAAGGATTGATGATGTTCCCTTCTTTATGATTCCCATGTCCATCTTTATCAAGTCTAAGAAGACTGGATCCTTATAAATTTTCATCATTGATAGAATCGTTGGGTCCATTCTACTTAGGGAATCTACCACCTTGTTTTCTTTCCCAGGGTGGTAATGTATTGAATAGTCATAATCCTTGATGAGATCTATCCATATTCTATGGTTCATATTAATCTCTTTCTGTGTGAATATATATTTAAGACTCTTGTGGTCAGTATATATCTCACATTTCTTCCCATAGAGATAATGCTGCCATATTTTCAAGGAAAAGATCACCGCCACCAACTCCAAGTCATGCGTTGGATAGTTTCGCTCATGTATTTTCAACTTCCATGAGGCATAGGATATCACTATATCATTCTGCATCAGCACACAGCCTAAGCCCTTTTTTGAAGCATCACTAAATACCACAAAAAGTTCCCCACTTGTGGGTAAACTGAGCATGAGCTCAGTGATAAGCCTCCTTTTCAACTCCTTGAATCATTCTTCGAATTCATCACTCCAAGAAAACTTTACTCCCTTCCGAGTTATCATGGTAAGAGGGTTAGACAATCGTGAGAAATTTCTCACAAATCCTTGATAATATCCAACTAACCCCAAGAAGCTACGGATATCTGTTACCGATGTTGGCCTCGGCCATCCCTTAATTTCATATATTTTGGAGGGATCCACAGATATCTCATTGCTTGTGATGATATAGCCCAAGAATGAGACTTCCTTCAACCAGAACTCATACTTGTTGTACTTTTCATAGAGCTTCTTCTTGCATAAAGTCTCTAGTACAGTTCTTAAATGCTCCTCATGATCCTCCTTGGTTTTGGAGTATATTATAATATCATCTATAAAGACTACCAAAAATTTGTCAAGGTAATCTCTAAAGACTCTATTCATTAATTCCATGAATATTTCTGGAGCATTAGTGAGCCCGAAAGGCATTACTATGAATTCATAGTGCTCGTATCTTGTGCGAAAAGCAGTATTGGGGATATCATCCTTCTTCACCCTTACTTGATAATATCCCGACCGCAAGTCCACCTTGGAGAAGTATTGTGCTCCACACAGCTGATCGAACAATTCATCCATTCGTGTCAGAGGATACTTGTTCTTTATTTTGATTTTGTTAAGTTCATGATAATTGATGCAAAGCCGCATTGACCCATCCTTCTTCTTGACGAAGAGGACTGGTTCACCACATGGTGAAGCACTTGGGCGTATAAACCCTTTATCCAGATTCTCCTGAAGTTGTTTCTTCAGCTCTTCAAGCTCAATGACAACCATTCTATATGGAGTCTTGGATATTCGTAATGCCTCAGGTATAAGTTCAATTGAGAATTAAACATCTCTTCTAGGAGGAAGACCAGACAGTTCCTCAGGAAACACTTCAGCGAATTCACAATAGGAATTTCCTCAAGGATGGTTTATTCCTTGGACTCAATCATCTGATACAGATATGTGTGCTCATAGGGCAGTAATATCCATTCTTGAGATGATTGATCTAAAGTAGATTCATCTTCCTTCTTACACTTGTAATGAATCAGAGATCAATTCTCCATATGGAGTGTGATTTCCCTATCCTGACAATTTATGTTGGCTCTATATAAGGAAATCCAATCCATGCCAAGAATTTCATCAAATTCCACTGGAGGGAGTATGATGAGGTTCGATGGGAAATTCAATACATAGATTACAATAGGGGATAACTTATATTCATGGGATGCAATGATTTCCCCATTTTTGTACTCACTGAAATCTTCACTTCCATGATTTGTGGTGGTGCGGGGATTGTTCTACTAAACTTTCGAGATATAAAATAATACATAGATCCTGAATCAAAAAGTACATTCTCTCTTCTTGAATGAATATCTAGTGTACCTATCACCACTTCGTTGTTGGGGTTCACTTCAGCAAAAGTGATGGAAACAGATCTTCCTTGCTACCTTGGAGGTTGTTGGTTGCCTCCGAAAACCCTTGTATTTGGGAACTGATTTTAAAAATGCCCTGATTCATTGCATTTATAGAATTGAACAATGTGTTGAGGTTCGAACGTAGCATTCTGCTTCTCTATCACAGCCGCATGTCTTTCTTGCTGACAGTTAACAGCTAGGTTCCCTTATCTTCCACACCTGAAGCATTTTCTCGTCCCCTTAAGGAAATTTCTAAGGTTCTTCTTTCCACACTTTTGGAAAGTGGGGTGCTGGATCTTCTTAGCACCATGGGATTTATCCATCAGACCACCAACATTTAAGTTCACTTTATTCTTCTTATCCCCATGATACCCCTGTGATTCTATGATCTCCATTTTAGCCTTGAGGGCACATCGGACAATTTCCTCATAGCTGTCGAAGTCACGGATCGCCAATGCTTTCTATAGGCTAGGCTTCAGCCCACCAAAGATGTAATAAACTTTTCATTCGGGGGTAACAACAAAGTCGGGAGCACAACGTGCAAGACTTGTGAAGTTTTCCTTGTACGCTCCAACAGATTCTTCGTCTTTTTGCTTAAGGGAAAGGAAGTCCCTTTCCATCTTAAGCTGGAGGTTGCGCGGAAAATATTTATCAAAAAAAATCTTCCGAAAATCCTTTCATTCCAACACCTTGATCTACTCCTCAGGCTTCATATTTTTGATCAACGTCCACCATTAATCAGCTTCACCCTCCATACGATAATCCGCCAGGAGAACCTTCTATTGTTAAGAACATTGAAGGATGGAGAAGATCTTTTCAATTGAGTTGATCCATTGTTCAGTGATCGTGGGATCGGATGATCCACTAAAAGTAGGAGGCCTTTGTCTCATGAAGCTCTCGATAGTGACTTGTTCTTTATTAGGGGTGGTTTAACTTTCCTCTTGACCCGTGTTTCTATTCAAAACTTGAGTTAGCTGAGAGAGAATCATGACAAAGTTCGTGATTCCCACTCCCATTTGATTGGGCATCTCGTTTGTATAGTCATCACACTGATCTTCACAACGGTTGTTAGCCCGAGTCCTCCTATTACTGGCCATTGGCTGGAATAAAAGGAATTTTAGGGGTAAAACATAAAGTGTAACCCAAAGAAAAAATTTGATGACTTATAAATAAACTTTTATTTCCTTAACTCATGAGTCTATAGGCTTCAATCTAGGCTTTTCGTGATCTACTTTCTAACATATATTCTTAGGGGCATTTTTTTAATTCTCTTAATAAGGGTTCATACTAAGCTTGTGAATTTACCAAAGAATATCCCCCGGGAGTGTCATAATCAATAGTGAAGCAAGGCCCATTTTCGTGCACCAGTTCCCATTCGATTCTAGCTCAAAGCGGTGTTTTTGGGTTTTACCCCTAGAATACATTTGTTCCAGAGCCGCCTCTACCTGCTCGTATCCAAACAGGGATGCATTTTCTTGATAAACCACTTAATTAGTACTTACCAAAACTTAGAGATGTTTTTATTATACTTAGTCTTGTATATAAGTCTTTACTAGGGTTTTCTAATCCAAATCCCAAAAATAACTAAACCTATCCTCTGATACCAACTATGACAACCCTGCTTTTATTAAAACATAAACATGATTTATTACATAAACTATTCACTTGATACAACATTGAAGATCGAGAGTTATAGTGTCTTTGGGGATTAGGATCATTACATAACAACTTAAAACATGAAATAAAACATATTTATTTAAAACTTCCTTCACAAGACCACTACATTCCCTCATACTTTTCATTGCAGGGATAACCTGAGGAAATTCATAAGAAAAGGGGTGAGCTATAAAGACCAGTAAGGGAATAAACATGGAATGAATGAGGAGTACAATACATGTTAGATAATAGGCATATCAATAGAGAACAATAGAAACATGAACATAAATGCATGATAAAGCATGATAATCATAACATGGAAATGTGGCAACAACACTTAACATGGAATTTGCATGATCCAAGGCTCATTACATATGGAGCATGAGTAAATTCTCATTTCACATGAAGCACGAGTAAACCCTAGTTTCACTTGAATTAGCATGAGTCAACACTCATTGAACATGATGTATCATGATACTATACTTTACCCAATTCATTGGAGCGCTATAAGGGCGCACCCTTCTTAAACATTTCATTCCATGCAAAAGTGTGCCACATGGATCATAAAACATGGATTCATAAAACATAATAATTTATCCCACGATAAAGGAATGTGGAATTAATACATGAAAATTTATAATAAATAAGTAAATGTGCATAAAGTTTAATACCCTTGATGGAGAAATGGGCATGGTATTCACAACACAATGACATTGGCATAGAAAATCGGTACGATTTCGGCAGCGTAACAGCATGACTTAAGAATTCATGAAAAATGGTTGATGAGAGATAAAGGGGTTCCTCATCATATTTAAATGTAATGGATAGTAAGGATTTTATATATATACATGTCCCATCAATTTTAATGGAATTTAGATTCATGATACAAAAGTATTGCTTGAATGTAAAAGAGGAGAGAGAAGTTCCTTTCGGAATTTCGGCATAGTAATGGGTGTACATGGAAGGCATTTAATGAGAGAGAAAGGGGAATATCGTCATTCAAACATAAATAGGGTAGTATGAGGGAGGTGTCAAACCATACCCAAACATTAATAATTGAAATTAAAAGGGCAAAATAACTTAAAGTAAACTGGACAAAAATGAGAAAGGAAGAAAAAACCCTTAATTGGAAGTGTGCTTCCAATGGATAGAGAGAGGCTTGTGAGACATTTCTTGAAATATTGGGGCACCTTGGGAGGATTATAGAGAGATAGAGTCAGAGTTTGGATGAACTCCAAAGGATTTGAGTGAGGAGGAAGTGGGATCTTGGGTGGGTTTATATAGGAAAGGTGAGGGAATTCTTTATTATTTAGGTTTGGGACCCCTTAAATTAAATTAATCTAAACCACAAACCATCCCATGGTTTTTGCCCATGGTTTATGGAAAGGGGAAGAGGAAAAAAATATTGTATAAGGCCAAAGTCCTAACTTCTTAAAATAATAGGGTTGCTTATGTGGAGGTGAGTCACACTCCCATGGAAATTAATTTAAAAAGACAAGGTGTTTAATAAGTCTTGAGGGGTCCATTAATGCTTTGAAAAGTAAGTCAAACAAAACCAAAATCACATTATTCTAATGGTAAAACATATATTGTCTGAAAATAAATATTATAGTATTTTATTACATCACTATTGGGTCATTATGATGTCATAAAACACATTATATATTTAAACGGTATTTAATTTTTACCCAAAAAATTGACTTTCTCAGAAAATTATGAAAAATTCACCGTTGGATAATATAGACATCCTGATTCCAAAAATAACATTTATTTTATCTAAATAATTTTCTAAATATGTTAATTTTCACTTTTAAAATAAAAACCGACATTTACCAAAAATTCAATAGTATTGACAGAAATGGATTTCAAACCTTAATAAAAATTATAATTGCATGCATAAAATTATAAGATCTTTTATATTTAATAAAAATTAATTTAATAATAATAATATTTTATTAAAATATTATTTAATTCAAAAATACATTGATTTAATAAAATATATTTCTTAATTAAATAATAACTAAAAACACTATTTTTACTTAAAAAACTATTTACAATGTATCAATAATGAAAAGAAAGTATATTCATTATTATATACAAAAAAATAATGTACTTGAATATAGTACTATCGATTTTCTATATAACCCCTTAAAATAGCCACATAAGACCTAAGGGTAAGGTGTGCGATGGTGACAGACTCTTGGGGTGGCTCGGATAACATCGCTCGAGTGGTAATCTCTATCAACTTCCACTTTTCCCATAGATGGTCTTGTTCGAGCTTGACATAATGAAGCTCAAATCGGGCTTGGTCAAGAGCAAATCTCAAAGACGCCACCTCTTTTCCGAGCTCTGACAAATGGGCTTTGTATGGAGCAATTCTACTGGACAAGGCCACTGCTTCTTTTGTCTAAGTAAATTGGATTTGTTAAAGCCCTATGTTTATACTAATCATGTGATCACTGTTAAACGTCTATAAAAGAAAAAGTCAAAATTCTTAACATAAAACCAAAGAATTTGACATTTTTTATGAACATTTTACATAAAGAGACATTTAATTAGATCAATATGGATTTTCCATTAATGAAACTTTGGGTTGTTAAAATCATTGACATCACTCGAGGCATCATTTAAAGATTTTATTGATTCCATATATGAATCAATAGAAGTATCATCCTCTAATGGATTTGATTGAATTATAACTAACATAGCTTTCAAGAAGGGTTTAGTGACCAATTTACTTCTTTCATGCTCCCATAAAGCTATTTTCTTGGCCTCAACTACTTCAACATGATCACTTTGTAGCTCAGTGGTCTAAGAGGTCTGAGAGGATCCCGATGAGGATCAACACCTAGTAGGGATGATGTTTTTTCTAAGTATACATCGAACTCTCCCCTAGTGTTCCTCACCTAATACCTAACTCAAATGATCATTTGGCCCAAAGTTTTTATCTTCTTTATCATCAATGGAACCTAGGGTATTATATTGAAAATATAAAAAATATATTTAATTATGGATTAAATATAAATATTTGAAACATAAATAAAAAATTCCAATATTGTTTTTTGGATTTACTACATTTCCATCTTTTTTCAACCTACTCAAGAAAAATAATTCTACTAGAGGGACACGACCTTTGATTCACAATACCGCTTGCTATAAATGACATTGATAAGTATAATAATAAATTATTTAATAATATGAAAGTGATAAACCTATAATTAAAAAAAATTAGTTTTTGAAGAAATATATAAAATTAAAAAACATTTAAATATACATTTAATTAGAAATTTATTACTAGTGGAATAACATAAATAATACATAAAAATTATCATTATAAACATTTTTATGATATGGATTCCACTTAATATGTTAATTTTGGTCCAATTATATTTGTGTTGTGTTATTTAGTTATTCGTTCACTTGGTAATTTTGATCATTTGGTCATTAGGTTCATTTTTAGGTTTGGTCATTTGGTAAATTTGTAAATTAGTCAATTGTTCAATTATAAAATTGGCCATTTGAAAATTTGGATAATTATTCCATTTAGGAAAATTATTAAATTTACACCAATTAGGCAAATTAGGTCATTTAAGATAATTAATTCATTTGGGCCATATAGGACAATTATGCCATTTAGGCCAATTAGTCCATTTAGGCCAACTAGGTCATTTAGGTAATTTTGTTCAATTAGTCCATTTAGTTTATTTAGGATAATTCGATGAAAAGTTATAAGTAGTCTAATTAGGTCATTTAGGCCAATTAGACCATTTAGGCCAATTAGGCCAATTAGTCCATTTAGGCCAATGAGGCCAATTAGGCCATTATTCCATTAGTATAATTGTCTATTAGTCCATTAGTACAATTTTCCATTAGGAAATTAGTCCACTAGTCCATTAAGACAATTTCTCATTAGGCCATTAAGATAAGTTTTCATTAGACCGTTAGTCCAATTGGGCGTTAGTCCATTATTCCAATTGGCCCATTAGACAATTGGCCATTATGCCTTTAGTTCAATTGGACGTTAGGCCATTAGGCCTTTGGATAATTAGCCAATTTTATATTAGACCATTTTTCTATTGACCAATTGTACATTAAGTCATTAGGCAATTAGTATATTCTACCAACTAAACAATTGTCCATTAGGTCATTAAGGCAATTGTACAACTGGCCATTAGACCATTTTTCCAGTTTTCAAATTGGCCATTAGGGCATTGGGCCATTAATCCATTAGAGAAATTTTCCAATTTACCATTAGAACATTATTAAATTATGCCAATTGGACAATTGTACATTAGTTCATTATGTCAATTGGTAGTTATTACCTTAGTCCATTAGGTCATTAGGCCAATTGGTCATTAGGCCATTAGGTCAATTGGCCATTAGTTCACTAGTTCATTTGTCCATTTGTCCGTTAGTCCGTTAGTCCATTAGAATTTTTGTCCATTGGTCCATTAGTACATTATCCAATTAGGCCATTCAGACATTAATCAATTATTTTAATTGTAAAATTAGCCATTATGTCATTAAGACAATTCTACATTAGGACATTAGGCCATTATTCCATTAGAAAAATTGGATTTTAGTCCATTGGGTCATTAAGAAACTTTTAAAACACTTCATTAGGCCATTAGGCCAATTAGATGTTAGAGAATTAGGCCAATTCTCTAATTGTCCATTAGGATATTAGGCTAATTGGATATTAAGACATGAATTGTCCATTATACTGTTAGGCCAATTATCTATTATACTGTTAGTCCAATTGGCCATTAATCCATTAGTCCATTAGGCCATTTGGCTATTAGGCCATTAGTCCAATTGGACAATTAGTCAATATGTAATTAGGAAAATTTTCCATTAGGACATTAATCCAATTGATCAATTTTACATTAGGCCATTAGGCCAATTTTTCCATTATGAGATTAATATTATTGGCCAATTTTTAAGAGCCTAGATCTTTTTTTCAGGTAAGTTTTTCTCTTCTCTGGTGTTTTTGAGAAAAAGATGAGTTTCTGGAAATTGTTTAAGTACACACTGTGTACTTATATGTACACATTGTGTACTCTTCTTTCACATATATCCATGTGTTGGCTGTGTAACGGCCAATCACACAGCCGTGTGTGGTGACCTAGAGACCACCTTATGCGGGGGCCGAATAAGGCAAGTACACGTCGTGTACTTCAAAAGTACACACCCTGTACTTTCTTTATTTTTATTTAAACAGACTGGGGTCGCGTTTGACGGAAAGAACACGTCTCTTCTCGACCTAGTTCATTCTAGAGTATCCGTACTGTGAAAATCTTCTCTGAGCCCCCAATCAATCATCTATTCTCCGAATCAAACTTTTTCAGTTGCGTTTGAAATGCATCTGTGAGTTATCTATTCTTCTTGAACACCTTCTTCTGATTCCTTCTCTCTTGTGAGATATCGTGGGTTGAATTTTTTAGACATTTTTATAGATATTCAGTGTTCTAGGGAAATTCAAGGCTTGAGGTTCACGTATAATGATACTACAACGCTGAGGTAGGTGGTTTGTTCCTTTTTGTAGATAGTATTTGAGTTATATGTGAAAAAGTGCCCAATACCCTTGATCGAGGTACTGTGTGTTTATTATTTTAGCCTTGTTAATTGACTGTTATGCCTATATTCTTGAGTAGAGGTTTATTGAATGTGAGTAGGGTTAATTTCTATGCTTTGGATGTGTTTTCCCATACATTTTTTGTTTATGACTGTTTGGTCTTTCTTATCCTATTAGGTTGATTTCTTTCCATTCCTAGTACTGATAGGATGGAGTAATATTATTTATTTGACATGGTGTTATGTTGTAGATTGTTTAGAAAAGTATTTCTTGAGGTTTAATATGGCTGCCATGTATTGTTGTGCTTGTTTGACTTACACAGGGTTGTGAGAACCTGGTGTAGTAGAACATAGGGATAATGGATGTAAGGGCTTCTCCAGAGGGTCTATTTTTATTGTTATGATGTGAGACCATAGGGGGAATTGGTGTAAGTTCTTCCTCAGAGTGTATGTAGTTCCTAGACATGGTCCATAGGGGGAATGAGATATAAGTTCATCCCTATATGGACTTTTAGTTACTGATATGAGACTATATGGGGAATTAACGGCGAGTGCTTCCTCAGAGAGTCTTTGATAAGCTGAATCAAAGGGGTAAGACTTTGTTTACTTCCCAAAGGGTTGCTTGTGTTTTCTAGGTAGGACCAGAGGGGATTAGGCTATGAGTACATCCCAGAGGGTTACCAGTTTGTGATTATCTTCTTACTTGATATGTGGTGTTTGAATTCTTTGAAACTGTAGGAATGTTTTTTGTTGAGTACTTCCTTGTTTACTACTTATTCTTCTTATTGCCTACCATATATATTCACTGACTGTTAGGCATAGATATCTTGGTGGTTGCCTATTGGTATTTAGTCTCACACCTTGTTTGGGTCATGATTTTAGGCCCAAACAGACTACATTGTTCCATGTACTGATAAGGGAAAGAACCCTTCTACTTCAGGTAATTGATTGTTGCAGAACTTGGGAGCATAGGACCAATCTGAGGCTTGTGATGCTGTGAAGCATTTTATCTATTTTCTATTGTACTTCAGTTTATTATTTTATTCTAGCATTGTGACTTGTTTTACTTCTTTCCTAGACATATTTACCATGCATCATTTATATATGAGTGCTCCCGTTGTATATTACTTCTGTTGTTTACCTATTGAATGTTTTACGGATTCCGTTATTGTTATCTGTTTTACATTCACTATGTTACTCTGCCAATGAAAGCAAAGTTTCCCCACAATCACACACAAGTCCCTCACTACTAGTTAGAAGCCTCTGGCATTCAAGGAAATGTGCTTGAGGTCATGTGACCAACTGAGTACGGGGAACCTCTGGGTGGCTTCCGGAGATGGGATGTTACAAAGTGATATCAGAGGGATTATTTTCTTCTTGATTTACTATTTTGAGCCTATAGCTACATATAGGAAGGAATAGGTACTTGTTAATAAGATGTTCCTAGGAGTAGCTAACCCATGTATAAAGAAAATCCAATTTACCTCGTTATTGAAATTTTTCTGGTTTTTCAATTATTACAGTTGATTTGATTTCACCATTGAGTGATTCACATGTTTTGTTCTATTATTGTTGATATTTTTGAGGTTCTATTTCTTATGAAACCCTTTGATATGAGGGTATTGAATCTCATGCATCATATAGGAACTTATTAAAAAACACATGTCATTCATTCCTTCCATGACATTTTGGGTGCATTAGTAATTACATGATGTTGTGATAGATGTTGTGCTAGATATGAATGTTGTTGTGATAGATGCCTTGATAGAATACCTGATTTTGATAGGGTATTTAATTGTGTAAGGTTTCATTTAAATGAATGTCAAACTTTGGTTCTTAAGGTTTTATGGGCCCTCATGGATCAGAATTTGGTGAATCATTAATTTGTTATGCTTGTATATGACATGGATAAGATGACAAGATTTGATTCATGAGGAGTATGGGCCCTCACGGATCATAATTTGGCTCTTAAATGTTCATGTCAATGTTTTTCTAGGCTCTGAAGTAGTTTCTGAGGCTTACTATCTAGAAAAACCTTGAATACATGTTTTGTATTGATGAGTACACACAATGTGTCCTTATGTTTAGGAAGGAACTATTTTTCTTGAGTACACGTTGTGTACTGTATGTACACGCCGTGTAGTCTCTAACCGTGTCACTGACTGTGTGGGTAGAGACACAGGGTTGATAAATCTTTGGTGGGACATGTCGTGTACTGGATGTACACACTGTGTTGCATAGACCATGTGTCCAAACATGTGACTAATGACGTGGATGGATGAAATCTTAAGTTATACATGACATGTCATGTTTGAACACGCAGTGTAGTATAGACCTGGTATTCAACTGTGTAGCGAACAACATGGGTTAGTGAAACCTTTCTAGTACACGTCGTGTCTGGAACAAACGCACCATGTAGAGTGAGCCATGTAACAGGCCGTGTGACTAACAACATAGGTTGGTGAAGTTCATCTAGTACACGTCGTGTCTGGCACTAGCACGCTGTTTTCTTCTTGTTATAGGTGAACTGTGTGGATTAATCGTGTAGAATAGTTCGGGTAGGTAAAGTAGATTAAAGTACACGCCGTGTGTTTGGAAAACACGCCGTGTGTATGGGCTATTACACAACCAGTTTTGGAAGAATTACACACCCATATAAAGGCTTAAGGGAACACACTGTGTAGGAATCATACACGTCATGTATCCATGTTTTGAAAAAATTGAATGCTTTATTTATCTTGTTCCCTTCGCACACTTCTAAGTTTCAGTCCGTGTTAATCATGATCTAAGGTGTGTGATTGACCTTATAGAATCATGCCACCGAGATTGTAACAACCCGACCCCAGTTACCCAGAGTTGGTGCATTATTACATAACATTGGAATGATCACAAAAGATCAAGTCTCGAATGACCGATTAGTTTAGTAGCCTTGGAAATAATAGATACATTAATAAGGATTACATTACATCATAAATGGGAAACTACAACAACATTGTTTCCATATACAACACTAAGATCCCATAGAATATCCCTACAGGTCAGTCATAATATAATTCTTCGCATCCTGGGAAAAATAAAACATAGAAAGGGGTGAGCTCAGATGCTCAGTAAGGATAACAATATAGCAGAAGCATTCATAAATAAGTATAAACATTTAAGTCAATGAATAAAACTAAAACAAAATCATTTTAAACTCGAACTTCAGCATAATATGGAAAAGATAAAATTATAATAATGTTATTTACTTACTCACATGGATATTCTACTAGTTGAATAATCACATGCAATATCAATAGCCACTTTCATAATGATGGAATGCATAATGCTAGACTATCATAACAACATATTCAAGGCCTTGTGCCAAGACTAAAAATAATATTTTTTCAAGGCCTTATGTCAAGACACTAGTTTGTCTCATGAGACCTACTGATGCATTGAGGAGTTATAGTTTGCTCCACCCATCACTTACTAAGTCCAATGCATTCATCATATAAAAAGGATTAAACATAACATAAATATTAATATTAAAACTAGCATAAGAAATGTCAATACTTTATCCATAAACCATGAATGGTATAAAAATAACTCATCCACAATCAAACATATCACAAAACCATCAATATAATATGGATGATTTGTATCATAATAAATCAACTTCAAACAAGTTTAAAATCCATAAAAGGATTTTGATATAGATGAAAATGATTTGTAAAACTCTTTTTTAAAAATATCCCCTTTCATAAAAACATTTAAAATTCACACAATTTAGAAAGGAAGAAATTTGAAGACATTTTTTAATCAGAGTTTCCCATACCACTTTGAAACTTTTGAAAGGAATTAACATTTAAAAAAAAATCAGGTTCATATAAGCAAATCCTTAAAAAATATTTTGAAAAAATGGCCATTAAGGGGAACAATTTATAAGAATAAATATTTAAAACATTTAAAATGATGTTTTAGTAAATAAATTACCTTAAAAAATCAGTTTGAAAACTCTTTTATGAAACATGGACATGGATAATAAATATGTCCTAGTAGATACTTACGTAAAAACTACCTTGGATAATAAAGAGATTGTGAAATTAACCCTTACCTTGCACTTTTCCTTGATCAGGGGTAGGTTAACCTCCTGTATAATAGTTAGATCATTGTTATTAAATTGTACAAGAATCAGATATATTAATATGATATCATATATGTTCTTTTAACATTTCTTTGTTAATAATATCTTAGTATTATCGTCGTTTCGAGTGCTAAGTGATTCATTTTCCTTTGTATGATTTATTATGTGAGTTATATTTTTTATGGATGGGATGTATCTAATTAATATACAGAATTATATCAAGTATTTAAACATTATTTTTAATCATAAAATGAAAATTATTCTTGAATGGATACAAAGGTGAATGAATCTCATCTCGTTCGTGGAGACGGTAATCCGTATGTACGCATGAGCAACAATATCATTTTTTTGATATTAAAATATTATATAATTGGATGGTATATCATATATATAGTATAATTATCATGTTATATTTAATATTCACATCAATTATACATCATTATTATACCCATCCAAATAATAAGGTATTGAATAACAACTACACCACAACGTGGAGATGGTAAGCTGTACATACGCACGTATGGTGACATGTCATTCAATGGATGGATAGAATAATGAATATAGTGGTACCATATTTATAATAACATCACAGTATATAGAATATAATCGATTTATTATTTTATAATGGAAACAACAAAGAAAGATGAATTGGAAGAAGAAAGGAACTTGAAAGAGGTGATAAAATATTTACCTCTTCTTCGGGTTCATCCTTTTGATTTGATCAAAAAGGCTTATTAAGTTGGCTTTATGGCTAATGTAAGTACTCTAGGATGAAGTGATATAAGTTGAGAGGATATTTGGGTAGGGTTTTTCCGATCCAAATGGCTTTGATGGTGTGAATTAGAGAGAAGGGTGGGTACCCTTTTATAAGAGGGGTGAGGGGAACCTTAAGAAAAGCTAGAAATATTATTTTATAATAAAATCATTTTCAATCTCTAATGGATCCAAAGTGGATTATTTATAGGATAATGTGGTTATGGGTCTAAAACCACTCAACAAATAGGTTTTAGATAGGTTTGGGTCATTATATTAACCTTATCTTTTAGATTTAACTCTTAGTTAAATAGTTTGACATTTACCATGTCTCTTTGTATTTTTATATTATATGGTTAATAAAATTACTATATACTTCCAAGAGAAGCACAATAGATTCATTAATGATACATACAATATTATTTAGGCCCTTTTTCTGAGCCTTAGACTTTTAGGAATATTATATCAACAAATAATATAGTATTTTTTTTAAAAACTCAATTATGTCAATTTTGACATTATTTAGTAATTTATTTTTGTTAAAGTCATAAGAGAATTATTACTTTGAAAAAAATTCATTAAATAAAACTTAATATGTCATATTCACCTATAAAATTCTTGGATGTCATAAAAACTTGGAAATTATATTTATTTTAGTATTTATAATTTAATTTATTTGATTCTTTCATTAATAAGGTAATTACAGTATCATCATTGTGTCATAAATAAATTTAATTATTTAAGGTATAAAAATTATAAATAAAATACTATTATGTAGGAAATATTTTTATATTTCTAATAAATATTTATAGTCTAAAATCTGACTTATATATCCCCATGTAAAAATTAATTTACTAAAAGATATTTGTTTATGTCATTTTTGCCTTTACTTTATGTTAATTAAAATAAAGTGTCATTATAATTCATAAGTGGCTCCATGGGGTCTGAAAATAGACCCAATTATTTCCATAGTCATCCATGACTCATCCAATAAGTTTAGGACAAGTGTTAAGATAATTTTGTATTATTATAATATTTGTTTTACCTTGAATTACCCTATTTACCTTTAACCGAGGTAAATAAAAGTCAAAAGTTACTATTTACCAAAAAATATTTTCATCTTATTGAACCACATTTTAATTACTGAGTTTAAATTTGTCTCTTTTAATTTTGAAATTCAACTCACAAAAGTGGTAAAATTAACTTTTATTAGAATTTGTAAATTCTCCTAGGAGGTGGGTAAAAGACGGTGAAAAGCTCAATAAAATTTTTATATATCTAAACTTATTTTCAAATAACTCTAATTAATTATATTGAACTTATATAGGTATTATGTATATATTTTGACCTAAAATAAATTTAAATAAAATAAATAATTATTTAAATAAAAAGTCAGTTTTAACCAATAACTTAGTGTTTTTTACTATTCATCAAAAATTGAATGTTTTCTGAAAAATACCAAAATTTCACCCTAAGATAATTTTGATATTACTAATTAAAAAATTAATTTTATTTTAACAAATGAAAAAAATATAAATTTCATTTATTAATTTAAAATTAACTCCCATTCTCAAAACCAAAAAGCGTATTTTTAAGAAATAATAACTACCAAAAGATTGACACTTGTTTATGTCCAATTTCAAAGTCAAATTACATCCAATGACCAACATTGGATTAAATGGTAAAAATATAATTAAATTATACTTCCAAACGATTAAAATGTATAATTCAACACTATAAATTATTCTGAATAAAAAGGTTTTTTTCAGTTAAAATATAGTATTTTCACTATTCACCCAAATATGAAAGTTATCAGAAAAACACCCAAAAAAATTCAACTACATTTTTATGTCCCGATTATAAAGAAAAAGTTTATTTTGTCAAATTTAATATCTAAAAGTTTCAAATATTGTATTTATAAAGGTTTCGCCATTAAAAGTTGGTAAATTTTCATTTTTGAAAAATACTTCTTTTATCTGAAAAAAATGAATTTGTTCTTACATTATGTCTAAAAAACTCATAATATGGATTCTAAAATTATAAGGATTATATAAAGTTCAAAATTCAAATAATATTATTCATAACTGCTTTTAAACAGCTGGTTTGGTAAGTCTTGGTGCGCTTGAACTCAGTGTTGCGTGTAGTGAAATTTATTGAATTACTTTGAAGAAATAGTGTACTATGAAATCTTGTGGTGTTAAATTATTCCCTCATTCAATAAATTTCTTCCTTGTAATTTGAAATTGTTCTTCAAAAATAAAATGTTGAAAATAGAAAATACCTTTGTGGGAAAACCCACATCAGAAATTGGGTTAATAAAATTTAGTCATAATAAGAGGAAAAGGGGAATGAGAAAGTCACCACCATATTATGATCTTGATTAGAAAAATATTGGTGGAAATTATAGACACGTAATTGGAGGAAAAACGTAAATATTTATAGGGAGTGACTGAGGTCATCAGTCACAAAAAATTGTAGAATTGAGGGCCTCAAATCCATCAATCTATGATGATTTAAAATATTATTGGTTCAACAAAACATAAGGTATTAAGATAGCACATTTTTAGTTTTAAAATCCCTTACCTAAATTTTAAGAATTAATTTATTCATATAATAAGATAAGAAAAAAAATTATACTTGAAAAGTAGAGTTCAATCCTTTAACTAATTTCTACCAAAAACTCATCTTTCACTCTAAAAGATAACAGAAATAAAAAAAATTATTTATTCTATTCATATAGGGTTCCAAAAAAATGAATTTCTAATTCATATACTATACCTTTAAAAACTACATTATTCAATCCAGGGCATCAAATTGGCTAGTGGTAGGTGATACACTCTTGTCGCCCTTTGGTTGCAGGTTCAAGTCTCACGGCCTTGCCGGATGTGACGGGTTGTCGCCCGACCTCCAGGTTTTCCTTTTTATGGAAATCCAAAAATAATCTAGAATTATCCAAAATATTTTTTTCCAAACTCATAGTCCAAAATTTATAAGGAAGGTGAACACAATAAAGATCTCTTTTACCACGTAATAACATGTGAACACCATCATCATGTATTCTTTTAAAACAATGAAACATCCTGAATAACCATAAAACCTTATTGATTACATTCATGCTCCCTTATTCCTTATATAATACTAGATATACTGCTTTTATCCAAAAATTTTGTACACTCCAACAATGATGGAATATACAAATCATTAATCAGTTTCAAGTTAGTAAAAAAATATCCAATATAATTTATCCAAATCAATCATGTATTATTTCCAAAATCACTACCTCGGTATCAGAACCATATTATGGTTTATATTTCTCTCATCCATATATTTTCAAAATTTTAACCAACTATTGAGTCACTTTTCTTGGATCCACACAATCTCAAGTTCTTAATAAAATAGTACTGCAGTACAATCCTTATATACTCTATAATTCTTATAGCATGTACATCCTTAATACAATACTAAAATGACACAATACTTTAATAACAATGTAAGAAATATAATCATTCCTCTTCATATTTGGTAGTATCACAACTTTATTATTATCCAATAGCATCATTTGGGGTATACTCTGATGATATGGACATTGATTCACGTAGTGTCCCAACTCCATGTAGGTGAAGAATTGTACATTTGAAACTTTTTTCTTACCCTTGAAATAACATACTTAGTGTCCTTTTTCTCCACACTTATAACAAACTCCCATTCCCTTCAAGCATCTACCAAGGCGATTATTTCCATAGTTATCACATATGGGAAATTACTTCTTTTCCCTCTTCCCTCTATCTATCTCTATCTCTTCCATCCTTTTCTTATCTTGATTCCCTTCAAAACCATAGGACTCATATAATTATTTACTTATATTAGTAAAACATGATGTTATTTTTTTCATATGTTGAGAATACATGGGAGACTATCAAGGAAGGTTCTTTCCCCTTCACTTATCTTGGTGTTCCTATGTTTTGGGGAAGACCAAAATCTACCTACTTTCACATCATTTTCGATAAAATTACCAATCAAATTTCAACCTAGAAGGGTAAATCTCTCTCTATGGCTGGTAGAATTTGTCTTTTTAAATATATTATTGACTCCAAAATGGTCTATTCGATGATGGTTTACAATTTTCCTGCTAGTATTCTTAAAAAAATCAACACTTATATAAAAAGATTTGTTTGGATAGGTAGTACGATTGAAAGAAAGCTTGTGACCACTCCTTGGAGCACTTTTTGTAAACCTCTAGACAAGGGTGGTCTCAGTATCAAAAATCTTAAGTTTTTTAATGACTCTCTCAAAGCTAAGATGACTTGGAAGCTGATTCATAGCAACACTGATTCCTCTACCTTTCTCAAGAAAAGATTCATTACCAAGCTTAAGAATGGTAATCTGAGATACATCATGTCCTCCATCTGGCTTTCCATTATACACTCCTACATTAACATCATGAACAACTCTAGATGGATGGTTAGTGATAACTCTTCAATGAACTTCTGGTTGGATAACTGGATGGATTTCCCCTTAATTTCCATGCTGACTTCCAACGGTCCCCCTGGCACCACCAACTCCATTATTAGGGATGTCGTTAACTCCCATGACATCACCCTTCCTAATAATATCAGTAATATCATTGAAAATTATCATTTCTCCAACATTGATTATTTTCTCATTTGGGAGCTTGCTTTTAATGGAGTCCTTGATTCAAAAAGCTTCTATAAAAACAATTTTAGTAATTCTGATTCTAGCCTTAGCTGGTTGAAATCTTTTAACAAACCTTGGATCAAGCCCTACAGATTTACTCTTATTTGGCATATTTCTCGTAATAGAGTCCCCACTGATGTGTTCCTTCAATCTATTGGGATTCCTCTTTGATCTAGATGTCATTTTTGCAACCAAAACTGTGAAGATGCTAATAATTTATTTTTGACTTGTGCTACAGCTTCAGCTCTTTGGAATTACAATCTTGGAATTTTTTGTTACAGATGGTCTCTTATTTATGCTATCAACTCTCAATTACAGCTCTGTGTTAATTGGGACTCCTAGTTGAAAATTAAAAACCTTTTTCTGGCTGCGGTGGTGGAACTCTTGCAAGTGATCTGGTATGATAGAAATAATTTTCTTCATAATAATTTCTCATTTAGTCTCAATGCAGGTAAAACTCATATTCTCATTGCCATCAAGGATGTTTCCTCTCTTTTTAGAAAGCTCATTGTGACAACTCTGTTGGATATTTAGAGATCCTTCACCATATTAGGATTGTGGGGTCTTACAGGCAGCCACGATGCACCTTTGAAGTTTTCTGGAAAGCTCTGCTTCCATGATGGATCAAAGTCAATGTTGATTGAACATTGAGAGGAAATCTGCATTCGAAAGGTTGTGGTGCCATCCTTAGAGACTATCTTGGCAGGTGCCACTACTATTTCTTCAGCGGATGTGGTACGGCCTCGGTTCTAGAGGAAGAAATGTTGGGAGTGATTCATGTTGTTGATTTTTCCAATAAAAAAGTTTAGAGAAATATATGGATTGAAAGTGATTCAACCACTGTTATACATGCTATATGGAAGGGGGTAGTGCACCTTGCTTGGACGCTCACCTATAAATGGATGAATTGTCTTTCCTCACTCATAGATCTCAACTTAATTGATACACATGCTTTCCGTGAAGTGAATAGGGTTGCTGATAGCCTTACCAACAAGGGGGTTAATCAGGATATTACCTGGCTGGATGATCTTCCAGGTGATCTGCTCTCAATTTTTAATAATGATTATAATAAAATTCTGCCTTTTTGACTTTTGTAGCTCCTTTTTTTTATCAATAAATTGTGCCTTGGTCTTTGACTGAGGCCCTACCCTTTAAAAAAATATGTATTTCTGGAGTTCACATTCCTTATATTGGGCGCCATTTCTATACAATGGCATACACTAGGTCAATTTATGAATTGCAATGACTAATTCCAAACATGTAAAATACCTAACGTAAATTGAATAGTTTATGGATATAATACATAATCATAAAAATGTTTTCTTTTAGGAGGTATATACTCGTAAATCCTTCATAATGATTTGTAAAGAAAATGAGAATTATCCTAAGCATATCCCCCAGGAGTGTCGTAACCAAGAGTGCAGCAAGGCCCGTTGTCGTGCACCAGTTCTCATTCAAGTCTAGCTCAAAGCAGTGTTTTCAGGTTTTACCCCTAGGTAGATCTATGCCAGATCTTCCTCTACCAATTCGTATCTAGACATGGATGTATTTTCTTGGAAAACTCACAAAATCTCTACAGTACCAAAATTCTAGTAAGTTCTTCTATAATAATCCTCAAAGTCTATCTTAGGGCTATGTTATCTAATAAAAGTTCATCTAAATCTAGTTTCCAAGGTTTGTACTAAACTTCCTCTGATACAAACTGTAACAACCCGACCCCAGTTACCCAGAGTCGGTGTATTATTAAAAAACATTGGCATGATCACAAAAGATCAAGTCTCAAAATACCGATTAGATTAGTATCCTTGGAAATACTAGATACATTCATAAGATTTACATTACATCGTAAATGGAAAACTACAACAAAATTGTTTCCATATAAAACACTAAGATCCCATAGACTATCCCCACAGGTCAGTCATAATATACTTCTTCACATCGTGGGAAAAATAAAACATAGAAAGGGGTGAGCTCAGATGCCCAGTAAGGATAAAAATATAGCGGATGATTTCATAAATAAGCATAAATATTTAAGTCAATGTATAAAACTAAAATACAAGCCTTTTAAACTTGAAATTAAGAATAGTATGGAAAAGATAAAATCATAATAATGTCATTTACTTACTGACATGGATATTCTACTAGTCGAATAATCACATGCAATATCAATAGCCACTTTCATAATGATGGAATGCATAATTCCAGACCTTCATAACCACATAGTAAAGGCCTTTTCCAAGACTACAAATAAGATTTTTTTCAAGGCCTTGTGCCAAGACACTAGTTTATCTCATGAGACCTACCGATTCATCGAGGAGCTATAGCGAGCTCCACCCGTCACTTACTAAGTCCAATGCATTCATCATATGAAAAGGTTTAAACATAACATAAAAATTCGTAATAAAACTACCATAAGAAATGTCAATAATTTATCCATAAACCAGGAATGGTATAAAAGTAACACATCCACAGTCAAACATATCACAAAACCATCAATATAATATGGATTATTTGTATCATAATAAATCAACTTCAAACAAGTTCAAAATCTATCAAAGGATGTTGATATAAATGAAAATTATTTGTAAAAATCTTTGTGAGAAATATGCATTTTCATAAAAACATTTAAAAGTCACACAATTTAGAAAGGAATACATTTGATGACATTTTTTAATCATATTTTCCCATACCACTTTGTATCTTTTGAATGGAATTAACATTTAAAGAACATTCATGTCCATATAAATAAATCCTTGAAAACCATTTTGAAAACATGGACATTAATGAGAACGATTTAGAATAATAAATATTTAAAACATTTAAAATGATGTTTTAGTGAAAAAACTCCCTTAAAAATAATCCCTTTGAAAACTCTTTTATGAAACTTTTACATGGATGATAAATATGTCCCAGTAGATACTTACGTAAAAACAACCTCAGATAGTAAAGAAGTTGTGAAATTAACCCTTACCTTGCACTTTTCCTTGATTGAGGGTAGGTTAACTTCCTGTATAATAGTTAAAACATTGTTATTACATTATAAAAGAGTAAAATTTATTAATATGATATCAAATATGATCTTTTAACATTTCTTTGTTAATAATATCTTAGTATTATCGTCGTTTCGGGTGATAACTGATTCATTTTCCTTTGTATGATTTGTTATGTGAGTCATATTTGTTATGAATGGGATGTATCTTATTCATATCCAGATTGATATCAAGTCGTTAAGCATTATTTTTAATCATCTAATGAAAATTAGTCTTGAATGGATATGATGGGGAATGAATCTCATCGCGTTCGTGGAGACGGTAATCTGTACGTACGCACGAGCGAAAATATCATTCTTTTGATATTAAAATATTATATAACTGAATGTTATATCATATATAAATTATAATTATCATGTTATATTTATTATTCACATCAATTATACATCATTATTATACCCATACAAATAATAAGGTATTGAATAACAACTACACCACAACGTGGAGACGGTAAGTCGTACGTACGCACGTATGGTGACATGTCCTTCAAAGGATGGATAGAATAATGAATATAGTTGTACCATATTTATAATAACATCAAATTATATAGAAGATAATGGATTTATTATTTTATAATGGAAACAACAAATAAAGAGGAAGTGGAAGAAGAAAGGAACTTGAAAGAGGTGATATAATATTTACCTCTTCTTCGGGTTCTTCCTTTTGATTTGATCAAAAGGCTCCTTAAGTTGGATTTCTAACTAAAGAAAGTCTTATAGGATGAAGCGAGGGAAGTTGATGGTATATTTGGGTAGGGGTTGGCTGAGCCAAATGGCTTTGAATGTGCGAATTAGAGAGAAGGGGGAGTGCCCTTTTATAAGAGGGGTGAGGGGAACCTTTGGAAAAGCTAGAAATATTATTTTATAATAAAATTATTTTCGGTTTCTAATGGCTTAAAAATGTATTATTTAAAGGATAAGGTGGGTTTGGGTCGAAAACCACTCAACCAATAGGTTTTAGGATGGTTTGGGTCATTATATTAACATTATCTTTTAGATTTAACTCTAAGTCAAATAGTTTGACATTTACCATGTCTCTTTGTATTTTTATATTATATGGATAATAAACATACTATATACTTCCAAGAGAACCCCAATTGGTTCATTAATGATACATATAATATTATTTAGGCCCTTTATCTGAACCTTAGACTTTTAGGAATATTATATCAACCAATAATATAGTATTTTTTTTAAAAACTCAATTATGTCAATTTTGACATTATTTAATAATTTATTTTTTTTAAAGTCATAAACGCACTATTTCTTCGAAATAAATTCATTAAATCAACTTAAATATGTCATATTCACCTATAAAATTCTTTTATGTCATAAAAACTTTGAAATAATATTTATTTTAGTATTTATAATACAATTTATTAGATTCTTTCATTAATAAGGTAATTACTGCATCATCATTGTGTCAAAAATAAATTTAATTATTTAATGTCTAAAAATCATAAATAAAATACCATTATGTAGGAAATATTTTCAGATTTATAATGAATATTTATAGTCGAAAATATGACTTATATAACCCCATGTAAAATTTGATTTACTAAAAGATGTTTGTTTATCATTTTTGCCTTTACTTTAAGTTAATTAAAATAAAGTGTCATTATCATTCATAAGTGGCTCTATGGGGTCTAAAAATTGACCCAAGGATGCCCATGGTTGTCCATAAGTCATCCAATAAGGTTAGGATAAGTGTTAGGGTAATTTTTTATTATTATAATATTCTTTTTACCTTGAATTACCATATTTACCTTTAACCACGGTAAATAAAAGTCAAAAGTTACTATTCACCAAAAATTATTTTCATCTTATTTAACCAAATTTTACTTAATGAGATTAACTGTGTCTCTCAGATTTTTGAAATTCCACTCACCAAAGCAGTAAAATTAAGTTTTATCAGAATTTGTAAATTCTCCTAGGAGGTGGGTAAAAGACGTTGAAAAGTTCAATAAAATTTTTATATATCTAAACTAATTTTAAAATGACTCTAATGAATTATATTGAACTTATATAGGTATTATTTATCTATTTTTACCTAAAATAAATTAAAATAAAATAAATAATTATTTAATTAAAAATTCGGTTTTAACCAATAACTCAGTGTTTTCACTATTCATCAAAAATTGAATGTTTTCAGAAAAATACCAAACTTTTACCCTAAGCTAATTTTGATATTACGAATTCAAAAATGAAGTCTATTTTAACAAATTAAAAACTTATAAATTTCATTTATTAATTTAAAACTAACTCATGTTGTCAAAACCAAAAAGCATATTTTTAAGAAATAATAACTCCAAAAGATTGACACTTGTTTATGTCCAATTTCGAAGTGAAATTACATCCAATGACCAACAATGGATTAAATTGTTAAAATATAATTTAATTATACTTCCAAACTATTCAAATTTATAATTCAACATGATAAATTATTTCGATTAAAAAGGTTTTTTTCAGTTAAAATATAGTATTTTTCACTATTCACCCAAATATAAAAGTTATCATAAAAACACCAAAAATTTATTGAAACCAAGTTCATATGTCCTGATTCTAAAGAAGAAGTTTATTTTGTCAAATTTAATATATAAAAGTTTCAAATATTTTATTTAAAAAGGGTTTTCCATTAAAAGGTGGTAAAATTGTATTTTTTGAAAAATACTTATTTTATCTGAAAAAAATGAATTTGTTATTAAATTATGTCAAGAAACTCATAATATGGATTCTAAAATTATAAGGATTATATATAGTTCAAAATTAAGTTAATACTATTTGTAACCACTTTTAAACGGATGGTTTGGTAAGTCTTGGTGTGCTTGAACTCAGTGTTGCGTGTAGTGAAAGTTATTGAATTAATTTGAAGAAATAACATACTATGAAATCTTGGGGTGTTGTAGAGACGTCATCTTATTATCCGCCAGTTATAGGGAAGTGATTAGACACCGGATATGGCCGATCAAGGACTTCTAGCAGATCCTCCAATTGTTCCAGTCTTGGAACTATCCATCATTCCGGAAATAGATGTTGATGCACAGTTCCGAGAGGGATTTATGAGGTTCATGCAGACCTTCCGTGGAGTACCGCATCCTACCCCATCTATGGTTGAGTGGACATGGGTTTTCTAGAAGCAGAATCCTCCCACCTTCATAGGGGAAGGAGGACCTCAGGCTGAATAGTCATGGTTAGAAGCCATGCTTTCTATCTTCGAGCATCTGGAGACGCCTCCAAAGAGGAGGGTCAAGCTCTCTATGTATATGCTTTGGGATTCAGCCATGAGATGGTGGGATGTGATCTCACAGGTGGGATGCCAGCGGGTTATGGCGTGGGATGAGTTCCAGTGTGCCTTTTATGACTACTTCTACTTGGAGAATTTGAGGGCCGATCGAGCCCGAGAGTTCATGAGTCTGGAACCGGGTACTCTCTCAGTCATGTAGTAATCTTCTCATTTCACTGAGTAGCAGTGCTTCATGCCTATTCCAGGAGGTGATGAGTTATTCCAGTAAAGGAAGTTTGAGGATGGTCTCAAGAACAATGTCTGATCTCAGGTGAACATCTTTAGGTTGGCTTCCATCACTTCTATAGTCAACCAGGCGCTGATCACGGAGTGAAACCTAAGGGATTTTGGAGTGTTGAGCCAGGGCAGTTCAACATCCAGGGTTGGTATCCCTCTTACTGATAGTAGGAAGTGCCACAGGGAGCCTACACGTGGGGATCTGAGGAGGTGAGATGCTTCTTCTGGTAGCCAAGTTGTGTGTTACTAGTGCAGTGTGGGAATACGAGGCCACATTTCCCGAGAGATCCAGTGGAGTACCAATCTTGCGGAAAGATGGGTCATCTTCATCATTTCTATTAGATATTCTCACCAGTAGTTGGTGATAGGGGTTCTTCTATAACTCCTCATACATGAACAGTGCCCACAGTTTTTCATCAGTCTGAGAACTGGAGTTCTTCCGGACGTTCAGGCCAAGGTGGATGTCGCGACCATGGTAGTCATTCACTAGGATTTCAGCGACAATAGGGTGGATCAGCTCAAAGTGGTCAGGCAGGGTCATAAGGTCGCGGTGTTGGTCATACATTTCCAGTGGAGCAGACCCAGTAGAAGCAAGATCCCAGACCCTCTACTGTTCGAGGTACGATCCTAGTTGCCTTAGTTTTAGCTTCTGCTCTTTCCGATATGGGGGCTTCCCATAGCTTTATATATTTTTCTCTTGTGGAGATCCTTGGGCTCTGTATCTTTTCATTTGCTGATATCTTGATGCTAGGCACACCATTGGGAATAAGAATGGCTAGTGTACAACAGTGCAAGGAGCGCCCTCTAGAGGTTGGTGGGTGTCACTTCTTGTGGGACCTTTATGTCCAAGATATGACAGGCTATGATGTCATTCTCGGAATAGACTAGTTAGTTCCCTCCCATGTCATTGTCGATTTTTATTGTCATAGGGTGAGTTTCACATCACCAGAGGGCTGATCGTTTCATCATAAGGGTGAATAGGATGTCCAGGAAAGCAGAGCGGGACCCGAGCATCATGGGTTGGGAGGAGTTATAGCCCAGATTTCTAGTCTATATCTGGATTACCGGGGGACTTCAAAGATGAACTTTCCTCTAGTGGTGGATCATTTCAGAGACATCTTTCCAGAGGACTTTTCAGGTTTTCCTCCAGAGAGAGGTAGACTTTTCAATTGAACTTGTCCCAGAAGTGGCACCGATGTCCATTATTACTTATAGTATGGCTACACTAGAGTTGTAGGAGCTCAAGAACCAGTTGGAGAAGTTGCAAGAAAGGGGTTTCAACTGACCTAGTACTTCTTCTTGGGGTTCACCTGTCCTGTTTGCAAAGAAGGTGGATGGTACCCCCTGACTTTGTGTGGATTATTGGGAGTTGAACCAGTTGACATTCAAGAACCGATATCCCTTGCTGAGGATTGATGATCTCTCTGATCAGCTTCGAGGATCCCGAGTGTTCTCAAAGATTGACTTGAGATTCGGTTATCATAATTTGCATGTTAGACCATCTGATATAACTATTATAGCCTTCTGGCGCAAGTATGGTCTATACGAGTAGGTGGTTATGTCGTTCAGTCTCACGAACGTGCCTGAAGTTTTCATGGCACTGATGAACCGAGTGATCCATCCATATTTGGATTCCTTCATGGTGGTCTTTGTGGAAGATATCTTGGTGTACTCTCACACTCTACACAACCATGCTACCCATATTGATATGGTTCTGAGTACACTAATAGGGCATCGGTTATATGATAATCTCTCAAAATGGCACTTTTGGATGGACCAGATTCACTTCTTGGGTCATGTAATCTCAAAGACAAAAGTATCATTAGACCCAAAGAATGTTAGAGATTTAGTTTTCTGGGGGAATCCGAAGAACATCTTTGAGATACGATGTTTTTTATGGTTTTCTGGATACTACATGTGTTTTATACATGATTTTTCATCCTTAGAATCACCACTGATGGGCCTGACTAAGAAGGGTGAGAAGTACTTGTGGTCAGATTCTTATGAGTCAGACTTTCAGGAGATTAAGGGAGGTTGAATTCAGCAACGATACTGGTATTTCTAGAGCTAGGAAAAAGATATATTGTATACTATGATGCATCAGGTATCAATTTAGTAGCAGTGTTTATGCAGGTAGAGGGGGTTGTTGCGTACGGGTCTTGTCAGTTGAGGCCACATGAGAGGAACTACCCAATGCACAATCTTGAGCTAGCTGCAGTTGTTCATGCTTTACACTGTTAGAGACACTACCTATTGGGAGAGAGTTTTGTGTTTTTCACTGACCACAAGAGTCTCAAATATATCTTCACTCAGCATTACCTAAATTTGAGACAGTGAAGGTGCATTGAGTACCTTCAGTCCTTTGACTCTGATATTGCCTATATGTCTGGGAAGGGCAACGCAGTGGCTGATGTGTTGATTAGGAGGACTCAGGTACAGGTAGTTCAAGGGGCTAGCAGTGAGTGGCAGCTTATGTCTATGTTCTTTGAGATGAATTTGGAGGTGCATGATAGTCAGAGGAATCCATTTCTATCTTCTTTAGTTGTTACCTCTACTCTGCTTGATCGAGTGCAAACAAGGAAGATATCAGATTTTGAATGCCTAGTCTTACATGAGAGAGTTTTGGGAGAGGACCCTATTCTTGGATGGACACTAGGAGAGGATTAGATCTTGCATTTTCATGGGCGTGTATGGGTGCTAGAAGACATATTTGAATATCTTATGTGGGACTTTCACTCCTCAGTTTGGGCAGTTCATCCTGGTGTCACCAAGATGTATCGTGATCTACACTGGTAGTATTGGTGGCCAGGTATGAAGAGAGATGTTTCTGGTTTCTTCATGAGGTGTTCCACTAGTCAGCAGGTAAAGGCAGAGCATCAGCGACCAGCTGGGCTTTTGTAGTAGTTACCAATTCCCTAGTGGAAGTGGAATGATGTCGCGATGGATTCCAGGATAGGTTTTCCAATGTCGCCTTGAGTAAATGATGCAGTTTGGGTTGTCATTGATAGACTCACAAAGGTTGCTCAATTCTTTCCAATCAAGGATACCTTCAGGGTTGATTAGCTAGGAAGGTTGTACATCTGAGAGATTCTCTGTTTACATGTAGTTCCATAATCCATTTTTTCTGACAGAGACACCCATTTTACTTCTCGAGTCTGGCAGGGATTATAGAAGGATTTGGGTACACAGGTACTTCTGGGTATGTTGTACCATCCCCAAACAGATGGTCTACAATTTAGGTGCTTGAGGACATGCTTTGAGTATGCATCCTGGATTTTGGAGGTTCATGGGAGAAGAACATACCTCTTGTGGAGTTTTCATACAATAATAGTTTTCAAGAAACTATTCAGATGGCACCTTATGAGTATTTGTATAGTAGGCCATACCGATCACCCTTATGCTGGCTAAAGGCTTGAGGGGAATCTATGCTGGGACTTCATCTTGTCCAGGAGACCACAGAGTAGATAGAGTTGATTCGGAAGAGGATGGATATTGTACAGTCTCAATAGAAGTCTTATGTCGATCGACGGAGATAACCTCTAGAGTTTGATGCCAAGGATCAGGTTTTCCTACATGTCACACTGAGTTTGGGAAACATGAGGATTAGGAGATAGGGTAAGCTTTCGTCAAGGTATGTCGGGCCGTTTGAGGTTTTGGAGAGGGTTAGGCCGGTTGCCTATCGGTTGCAGTTACCTCAGAGGTACCGGGCTATGCATGACATCTTTTACGTTTCTCAGCTCTGACGTTACTTATTAGAACCATCTTATGTTTTTCAACCCGAGGAGGTTGAGTTAGAGTTGGACGCCTCATTCGAGGAGCATCATATCCGGATTGTTGATTGAGGTGTGAAAGTTCACTGTGGTCGGTCAGTTCCTCTGGTACGAGAGCTATGGGAGCACGGGCGAGTATAGGATGAGACCTGGGAGAGGGAGGTCAATATACGATCACAGTGGCCAGAGATTTTCTAGGATTCTTCTTCTACACCGCCTTTTTAGAGAAATTTATGGACAAATTTCTTTAAGGGGGGGAATTTTGTAAGAAAACAGATCTTCTTTTCAGGTATGTTTTTCTATTCTATGGTTTTTTTTAGAAAAAGAGGAGTTTCTAGAAATTGTTTAAGTACACGCTGTCTACTTATATATACATTCCATGTAATATTTTTTCACACATAGCTGTGTGTTGGCTATGTAATGCCCAAGCACACAGCCATGTGTGGTGACCTGAAGACCGCCTTATACGAGAGCCGAATAAGGAGAGTACACATTGTGTACTTCAAAAGTACATGTTGTGTACTTTATTTGTTTAATTAAGTAGACCAGGTTCATGTCTGACGGACAAAACACATCTCTTCTTGACCTAGTTCATCCAAGAGCATCCATACAATGTGGATCTTCGTTGATCCCTCAATCAAGCATCCATTATCCGAATCAAACTTTGTCGGTTGCATTGGAATCGCATCGGAAAATTATATCTTCTTCTTGAACACCTTCTTATGATTCCTTATCTCTTGTGAGATATCATGGGTTGAACTTTTTAGATGTTTTTGTTGATATTTAGAATTCAATGGAGATTCAAGGCTTGAGGTTCATGTATAATGATCCTATAATTCCGTGGTATGTGGTTTTTGCCTTTCCGTAGATAGTCTTTGAGTTATATGTGAAAAATTACCCAATACCCTTGATCGGGGCATTGCGTGTTTACGGTTTTAGCCCTGTTAATTTCCTATTATGCCTGTATGTTTGAGTAAAGGTTGATTGAATGTGAGTATGGTTAATTATTATGCTTTGGAAGTGTTTTCCCATGCATTTTTTGTTTATGACCATTTGGTCTTTCTAAGCCTGTTATAATGCTTGCTTTCCATTCCTAGTGCTGATAGGATGGAGTAATATTATTTATTTGACATGTTGTTATGTTATAGATTGTTTAGTCAAGTAGTTCTTGAGGTTCACTTTGGATGCCACGTATTGTTGTGCTCGTTTGACTTACACAGGGCTGTGAGAACATGGTGTAGTAGACCATAGAGAGAATAGATGTAAGGGATTCTCCAGAGGGTTTGTTTTTACTATTATGATGCACGACCATATGGGGGATTTATGTAAGTTCTTCATCAGAGTGTCTATAGTTCCTTGACGTGGGCCATAGGGGGAATGAGACAAAAGTGCTTCCCCAGAGCACCTTTTAGTTACTGATACAAGACTATGGGGGGGAATTGATAGTGATTGCTTCTTCAGAGAGTCTGTGCTAAGTTGAACCATAGGGGTTAGACTATGTGTACTTCCCAGAGGGTTTCTTTTGTTTTCTAGATAGGACCAGAGAAAATTAGGTTATGAGTACATCCCAGAGGGTTACCTATTTGTGATTATCTTCTTACTTGATATGCAGTGTTTTAATGCTTTGAAACTATAGTAATGTTTATTGTTGATAACTTCCTTGTTTACTTCTTATTTTTCTTATTTCCCTTTATATATATTAACTGACTAGTAGGCACAGATATCTTGGTGGTTTACTACTGGGATTTAGTCTTACACCCTATTTGGGTTATTCTTTTGGTCCCAAACAGACTATATTTTTGCAGGTATAGATAAGGGAAAGAGTCATTCTACTTTAGGTACTTGATTATTGTAGATCTGGGGAGCATGGGACCAAGATGAGGCTTGTGATGTTGTGAAGCATTTTATCTGTTTTCTGTATTACTTTGGATTAGTATTGTATTCCAGCATTGTGACTTGTTTGACTATGTTCCTTGACATATATACCATGCATCATTTATATATGAGTTCTCCAGTTGTTTATTACTTCCGTTGTTTACCTATTTCATGTTTTACTACTTCTGTTATTACTATCTATTTTACTTCCACTATGTTACTCAGCCAATGCGGAAGTAGTTTCCCCACTATCACACCCAAGGCCCTCACAGATAGTCAGCAGCCTCTGGTGTTCGGGGAAATCTTCTTGAGGCCATGTGATCAACCAGGTACGGGGCACCTCTGGGCGACTTCCAGAATCGGGATGTTACGCAATTAACCATTTTTCCATTGGGAAAATTTTTTATTAGTCCAATTAGACATTAATCTGTTAGGCCATTAATCCATTCGGCAATTATTCCACTTTGAAATTAGGCCTTTAGTCCAATTTCCCAACTGGCTATTAGGCTGTTAGGCCATTTGGCCAATTATAAAATTGTCAATTAATTTGTTAAGCCAATTGGTCATTAATATATTAGGCCAATTGGTCATTAGGATATTAGGATAGTTTCCCATTAAGTCATTAGGACAAATTTTCATTAGGTGGCCAGGTCAATTGGTCATTAAGAAATTAAGACAATTATCCATTAGGTCATTAGGATCTTAGATGGTAAGGTTGTTAGACCATTAGGTCATTAGTCCATTAGGACATTAGGTCATTAGGACATTATTATATTAGGCCAATTGGCTATTAAGCCACTTTTCCAATTGACCATTAGGCCATTAAGACATTAAACTAATTGTCCAATTTTCTATTAGGCCATTAGACCAATTGGGAAATTGGCCATTTTTCCATTAGACCAATTGGTAATTTGTCCATTAGGCCACTAGTCCAATTGGTTGTTAGGAAATTATTCCATTAATCCAACTGTCCATTAGGCCAATTAGCCAATTGGACATTAGGCCATTATACCAATTAGACAATTGGACATTAGTCCATTATTCCAATTTCCTAATTTTACATTAGTAAATTTTCTATTAGGCTTGTTGGAAATTAGGATCTTGGTCTAATTGGCCATTAGTCCATTTAGAAAATTTTCTATTAAGTCATTATTACAATTGGAAATTAGTTCATTAGGCTAATTGGTCATTAGAACATTAGTCCATTAGGCTAATTGACTAATTTCCCACTAGGTCATTGGTATAATTGGCCATTAAGACATTATACAAGTTGGAAAATTGGACATTAGGCCAATTGTTCGTTAGTCCATTAGGCCAATTTTTCATTAGGCCAATAGCCCAATTGGTCATTAGGCCATTTGAAAGAGTTATTTTCAGCCTTATATTAAATGTATTAATGACAATATAATGCAAATTTTATCATGAAAAACTAACTAACAATATAAATCTAGATATTATTTCTATACATATTAAAGTACCTGGATCTTCTCATGATCGGTCATTGTAGTTCTCCCGAAAGTGTTCAGATACATCATTTAATATATATTTTTTCCCAAGGCATCCTAAAAAAAATTAAAACAAGTAATAAGAATTAACTTTTATATGAAAAATATTAAAGATTAGAAATACCTCAAACTTGTCACTCTTCTAATATGTGATCCTTTTTTGATATTGTGTTGTTGGCTATTCAGGGAATATGGGAACACTCTCTAAATCAGAACTGAATCTACTCCTACAAAAAACATATAACTCATTCTTATATGATCACCAGAACTCCACAAGATCCATCAACCTTTCAACCTTATCAGCTTCACCATCGAGAAATTTAAACTGAAACTGCAACGAACATGTTAATTTAGCTAAATACAACAATAATATATATATATATATATATAAAGTTTTCTTACCCATATATTCTCACATGATTTTTCCTTGATGTTATTATCAATATGTCTCCATGATACTAGTTATACCAGAATGATATCATTGTACTTGGATAATGTTTCCATTAATATTCTACAATGCCTAGAATTTTTACCTATCATCTGATTTTCTTCCTTGTAATCCACCATTTTTTTTGTTTGGTGGTTCTAGCTTTCCCGCATATGGGTGCACCCACATCGCTTACTAGATGATCAACTGAATAAGATAAAAGTAATAAAATAGTTAAGTCATGGTACAACGGGAAAAAATGATGTAAAATAATTTAAAACAATTATAAAAAAAACTAATGTAGAACTCTAAATAGGATCTGATAGATCTGTGGTTTATGTTGAATCAGTAGCCTCTGAAGGATGTGTCTATTCTAATTCATGATCTGGGTGATCTTCACGCACTAGAGTCAAATTTTAAGGAATAGAATCATCATATCCTAGATGGATAGCAGGAAATAAAGATAACATAGACATGGAAGTATATCGGTAGTAGGTTTGGGGATACATCAAAGGATATTGATATGGTAAATGTGGTAACATCCCTAGAGGTGGAATAAACATGGTATGGGAAGAAGAGATTAAATGATATAATGATGGAGGCATGGGTGGGAACATCTATGGAGGATCAAGATAAGGATGAAAAGGTTTGGTAGATGGGGTTTCCACTGGTGGGTTAGGTTGGGAATGAGTATGACGGGTTCTCCTTCTAGGTTTAAGAGTATCCCCACTCAAACATGTACTAGTAGGACGAGTAGGTGTCAACTCTTGTGCAACTGAATGTCCCTGAATTTTTTTTATAAAGAATATTAACATGACATTGTGTGGAATGAAAATGAAAAATATTGAAATTATTTTACTCACTACGGGAATAGGAGGAGGCAACCCTTGCTCATTCATCATCCGATTAGTATCAAATAAACACTTCCTCCGAACTTCTGTAGTATTTTTTATAATCAACATAAGAATTATAAGTGATTTTTTTTAAATAGTTTTTAAAAATAATGAATTAAAACTTATAATTCAAATAATTCATAAACAATGTCATAAATTTTTTTATCAACACTAATTTAAAACCAAGTTATACATTTTTTAAGAACTCATTTTAAACTCAGTTTTTTGAATTAAAATAAATATAATTAAATGAAACTAAAACAAACTATAAAAAAACATATCATTCAGGAAACGAAATTTAATTAATTACATTAGTACCAAACCGATAAACCCATTTAAAGGTAAACTGAATGAGCTATGAACATATATGGTTGCTTCTATATATTTCCCACCATGAATTTGGGATCCACATCAACTCTAACAATGGGACAACATGAGTCATCAAATGAAATATTTCGGTCAACACCAATGGGGGAAACATTGGTGTCAATTTTTTCCTCAACATCATAAAAAATATGACTTGGGATTACTTCATTAATGACACAGTAATGAGGTCTCAAATGATTTTTTACATAAAAAACTTGTTTTATTATTGATGCCAAAATGTATGGTTCATCGATAGCCTAGAATCTACACATGTAAACAAATATAAATCCAAAATCATCAATAAATGTACCATGCCTCATAATTGAATCAAACTATTTAAATTTCATCATAGTGACTCAACCTTGAAAATTTTAATTCAATAACAATATTTTCTCATCATAGTAGTTAACATAACACCATCATCTTGTGTTCTCATTTTCACCACTATATTAGTTGTAACAAATTTATACCCATTGATTTTTAAAGATTTCATTCACGAACCAAAGGATTGGAACTAAAAGGAAACGCTCTTAATTCTTGAGAAATGGAGTTAATATTTAAACTCAATACCTGAAATATATATGAATAATATAATTAAATGAATATCTAAATTTTAATTTAATTAAATTAATGGTCATGATATTTATTTCAACCAAGAAGAAAACTCCTGGATATGCAATGCCTCTTTCCTTCTCAAAGGAAAAGATCTATGAACTCTAATTTTAATCTATTTATGTTCCCGTCAAAAAATGATAATAAAAATTTAAGGTATATGTGAAATGACACGGTATTAGATAATACATAAATATTAAATTTAATTACTAGATATAGTCATCGAATAATCCACACTTATATAAGACTATGTGATGTTCCATATCCCACACTTCAAGGGTCAATGTATTCAATGTATATGACCTAGGAATTCCACCTGTTTAGAGAATAGATGGAAATAAGGGATCAATTTCCCTATACTACTCTTTTTTTTCTGGGTATTTCTTTTTCTAACATCAAAAAAAATAAATTTAACAAAAATACATACATTATTGATCTAGATAACATCTCATAATGAAACCTTCAAGGAGATTCTTATTCCAGACATAATATTTCATTGTACACATATTTCTTTTAGTAGGATACATCCACCAAAAGGTATTGGGTCACCCTATATGAGTTTCAGTTGAAATATGAACTGTTAAATGCAGCATACTGGTGAGAAATTATAGGGGAATTTTTTTCCAACTCACAAAACAATAATGGCGCCTATTTCAAATTTTTCATCAAGAAATAATTTTATAATATTTTAGCACAAATGTATCAAAAAAATGGCACAAAAGAATAATTATCACCCTTATATTATTAGATATAAAATAAAAAATTACTATTGGTATAAATTCATGAAGAAGTATTTGATAATCAAGAGTTTTTAGGGATTTTAGTTTCAAACACCTTTTGTTGACTCATTTAGATATGTTTCTGGAATAGATGCCCCAAACCTTGATATTCTTTAATACTTTTAGAATTTTTTTTATCTAAAGGTGTAATAAAATAAGAAACACGAGGAACATTACTTTTTTTAATTGAGACACATGTGATGGAGTTCTGTTCAGAGACCCCCAATCCAACAAGTCCTGACAAGATCAGAATTCATTTTTGGTCTTCCCCTTGATATTTAGAAGAATTGAACGAAGCATATCACATATATTTTTCTCAATTTGAATTACATATAAATAAATATATAACAAATTGGTATACCAATATGGAAACCCAAAAAAAATATACTTCACTTTTTTCAATTCTAAGTGGTTTTAGTGTCAACATTATTCCTCTTTTTAGATTTTATCTGAACTTTCCCTAATTAAAAACTGAAATCTTTTAGTTCATTAAATGCCTCAGTTCCTAGTATACCTTAAGGTGGTTATTATGTTTCAATATTATTATCAAACCTCTAGGTATTATTCATGTATTGATAGTCCATTGGAATGAATCTTTGGTTCCCCATGAAACTAAAACAAAAATGATATTTAAACCTTCTCGATCATGTATTCTTCATACAAGTAGGAAATGACAGTTTTACTTTTATGCTCCAACCAAACATAATTTCATAATAAGGTAAATAATTTATATACCATATAAGGGTAGCATGCATTTTAAATATATTTTTTAAAGAAGCATCAAATATGTGTACACCCATATCCCAAAGCTGCTTCAACTCTCCTATAAAAGGTTTCATGTAGATGTTGATATCATTTTTAGGATCATAAGGTCTAGATATTAGTATACTCAAGAAATTGAAAGTTTTTTCATAAAAATTAAGTTACTATAATTATAAACATGAATAAAAATACAAAACATGTTGTAAGTAGTCAACATCATACCAAATAGATTAAAACCATCACATGATTGATGCAAACTAGCATTATGCACCTCATCTATAAAATCGAGATGTTGTGAATCAAATTCCTTCCATGATAATCCATTTATAGGATGAAAAAAATAATCATTACCTTTAATTATCTTAGCATCATTCCATCGCATATTGGCATATATTTCTATAAACATGAATATATTTATGAGTCCTGGGAATCAATGGAAAATGCTACATGACTTATTGTGGTACATGACTTGGTGTTCTATTTACATTTTCCTTTCATTGAGATGTACTAAATTCCTTAACCTAATTAAGGTTAGTATTTTCCTCTAAAAATAAACTATAATAATTCATAAAAGAATGAATTTTATTAGTATAAAATCATAGATGCTTAATTAACTTCCATGAATTATACTAATTTGAGTTAATAACTACACCATTTGGAAAAAATTCCTTCAAAAAGGTTAGAATATAATAAATGGACATATTAGAAATTCTATACCTAGTTTTTCTATGATATAACCAAATGAGAAATTACAACCTTTTCATTTTAGTACATTCCTAATTTACAGGATTTTAAACATCATTCATTATATTTTTCATTCTCTCAATATCATCATCTTAAGTATTTTCCTTTGTACATTGATTTCATTTCCATATTTAACTATAATATTATATTTCTCATGATAATGAAAAAATTTAAACCAACCAAATATTGAAATTCTATAGACCACTTATTTCTATCCAATCATGAATAGTATAATATTGTCTCATCTATCCATTACAATACCAAACAAAATAGTTTGTTTTTAATCCAGCATTTATTATATGGTAGATAACTTCTTCCTAGATTAAACATGGTATTCCAACATAATTATAACATGAAAACTGTATAGTACCTCTATATGAATCATTTTTAAATGAAAAATCAAAAAATAATTCCAAATGCTTTTAAAACTTGGTTAAAATATGATCGGTATGATACATCCAACTTCTATACATTCTATTACAGAGAAAGAATTTATGATCTAATAAACAATGTAAACCATAATTACAATGATATCCAAATTCAAAGACAAATTAAAATTATAGTGTAGAGGAAATTAAATAACACTAATAGGAAACCATATTGAAGACAATTCATGATGTAAGTGACCATTATAGAATACTCTATTATCCATCAAAAAAATTGAAAGGAATATCATAAGAAAAAACCAAGGTATAATCATATAAATCCAGAACAGGTGTATGTATTACAATAACTAACAAAAAAGGAATACTATTAGAAAAAAATAATTCTTATCTATATAGGTCTTCTTATTTGAAAACATAATTGAGGATAACATTTAGTCATGAAAGGATTTTATTTAAGGTTAACATTACTTATATTATTCAAACACAAGGAAAATAGATTTTACATGATGTTCTATTTCAATTAAAAACGTATTTAATTTTTGGAATATCAATCAAGACTAAATAATTAGTCTATTCCATCCCACTTTATAAAAATCATCCATTAATTCACCACTGATAAAACCTTTTAATTGAGGTAAATTTTGGTTACATGCTTTTTAATTCATTTAATGTGTAGTGTAAATAAATGGATAACTACTCGATACATGATAAAATAACTAAGTAATCATTCATAATAATGAACTAAATTATACTCAATAGTTAATAAAAATGAGTGAAACTAAAGTTTATACCACTAAATTATTATTAAAGAACTAGATTCTTATGTAAAATATTATTAATGGAAACCATGTTTCTTAAAATGAATATGATCCAAAAATATTTCTATTATAACTTATATAATTATTTCATGACATTTAAAAAAGTCATATATAAATATTTCTATATAATAATGGTTTAAATTTCTTAATCATTTGAAATATAAATATATATTTATTTGAAATAGTATTTTATCATTTATTCATGTTGAAAACATAATTATGAATTCTAAGAAACATACTTGATAGGTACTATAAATACATTAGTGAATTCTTGAAGAACCAACACTCATAGAGAATGAAAAATTCCATATTTACTTATAATAGTATAATAATGTACATCCTCATAAAATTATATATTTTTGGGTTAAAATAATCCAATAAATAGTTAAACCATTATTAATGAAATAAAAAAATTAAATTTAAATAATTAAATACCATAACTCTAATATAATAAAAACCAACATTAACCCCTTTAGTTAACTTAAATATGATTCCCATCACATAAAAAATCTAAATCCCTAAAATATTCCACCAAAAGAATCTCAAATTTAATTTAAATACATAATAATACCTAAGATAGATTTCAAAATAAATTTATTATAATTAAAAAATGCTTTTATAAATTTAATAGACAATATTTTGTCTCTGTTAGACAATAAATTTTAAAAACATGATGATATAAGTGATTCCAAAATGCTCTAGTAGAATCAAATGTATAGATAAAAATGAAAATAAAAACTAGCATAAGAGATGATAGATTCAGAACTCACTAATATGATGTCGAGGAAGATCAGAAACAAAAAATCCATGAATTATGGGAGAATGTTGGAGAATAAAATCGTCCATCACTTGGGTGAGGGGAGAAGAAAGACTAAAGAAAAATAAAGATTATATATTGAAACAAAATAATGCAAAAAAATGGAGGAATAACACCTATCGATGGGGGGAAATGTCTCCTGAGGAGAGGTGGGGGCGAAGAGTTTTTGGGAGGGGAGGGGTTGATGATTTAAAATGAGGATGGGAGGGAGAGACAAAGGGTAGCAGGTTATTTTAAGGAGCTATACCCACATTTAAAAAAAATATGGGTATAGATTTTGTAACATTATCTATACCCACAGTTTCTATAAACTTTGGGTATAGATGCATGGGGATAGACCCAATTTCGAATAGTGTTCTAGAGATGCCTTTAGTAGGATCTAGATTCATAGTTGTGTTTTAGCACTACAAATCATCCTTATATAGATGTTTAATCTAAGAGTAAAATTAAAACACTTTTGGATATGTTTATTTATTGATCTATGGATTTCAAAGGTGGTTGATATCAACACCTTCCTCCTATCGAATTATATTATAAAAATATCTTTCACTCGATCATTCAGATGGATCTTTATGAATCCCTATATAGAAATAAGTGTAGAAATCAAATGTTATAGAATAAAATTATATAAATAAATCTATTGGTACATGATATATATAATGAAATGGTGGAAATAGTGGGATACATTTATTAGTATATCAAGGAAGCTTAGAGTTGATGGAAAAGTTATACTAACAATCATCAGTAAAATATGGAATTCAATGTTTGTGAGAAGTTATTTCTATAAATTTATTCATAGAATAAGGTTATGATATTTATAAATAAGGTAAATAGGGGACCTAGGTATATTATCCATTAAAATAATTTTGACTGAGTATGGATGATATCTTATAATTTAGCGCTTCCACCTAACCTCTCTCAAGTTCATGATATATTCCTTGTATCACTCCTGAAGAAATATATACCTGATACAACACATGTACTAAAATTAGAGGTTGTTCCACTATAGAATGATATTTATTATGAATAAAAACTACTATAAATCTTTTATCATAGTGATAATGTTCTCCATAACAAGAATAGTGACCTTGTTAATGTTCTCTAGAGGAATCATAAATTTGAAGAAGCTACTAGGGATTTTAAGGATGTATTGAAATAGAGATATTCATATATTTTTGTATCATAGTGATGTAATTTTAAGGTAAAAAATAATTATAAGTGGGTAATAATGTAACAACTAAATATTTTATGATATATTTCTCTATACAAAAATTTAAATCTTTCTTTACTCACAACACCGAGTTTAAAAAAACCACAATATACTATTAAAATATTATTATTTAATGTGAATGTTATCACCAAGCCATTGGATTGGTGGGTATGAATAGTAATAACAATATTATAAAATTTTATGGTTTATATATATAAAAAATCAATTCTTTGGTTATCAATCGATTATAAATGAATATAAAAATCATTTGAAAAGAAAGGAGATGTTTTTATAAAAAAAGATGTTTTTATGTGTATACTACATTTTTATCTTAATAAATTAAATTCATAACTATTAGTGAATTATTTTAATAAAATTTATATATTATAACTTCAATAAAATGTTTTAACATTCATCTAATGTTTTTTATAGACATAGGACAGGAATAAATACAATTTTATGCTTAAAATATATTTCCTAAAAAGTGGGTTTTATCACATTTTGTGTACTTATTTAAAAATAAATTTATTCCACTTATAGAAATTTAATTTTAATAAAGGCATTCCATATTTCGAAGCATGACTTCCAAATTTTATAAATATTCCCTTTTATTTTTACATATTATAAATAGTAACTGTGCTAAAATTTATCACATCAATAAAGGGTAAATCAAGTCAGCCTAAGTTAAAACTAAATGTTAAGTTCGTTATTTTTTCATCATAATTATTATTTTATGAAGGTAATTTTACCCTTAACACCTTAGTCTATAAATTTAGTTGTTTAAGGGACACCTTTCTATGAAAATGACCTATATAATATTTAAAGCATAGAAAAATAAAACATGTCACTCTCTTACTTTTAAATACCTCTTATGTGTTCAGATAGGGAAAAAAGTAAGTTTTGAATGAATATTAATAGTTATTTTAATAATCATTAAGGTAATTTATTTATCATTTTAGTAATTATATAATTACTATAAATTCTTAGCAACGTCAACACGATATTTCTTAAATTAATAGAAAATAAAAAAATGGTATTAAAAATATTAAAAGGAATATAATTTGAGTTAGTTATAGTGTTACATGAATTTTATAAATGAATAAAAACATTAGTTTTATGTGAAATGATTATATTGTAATACCATCATTTTATTGGTTCCTTTAGTTCAAATTAAATGATTTTTTTTCAAAATTGACATTAATGATATTTCATAAATATAATATTTTATTAAATTATTAAAAAATAATAAAAATATAAAAAGAGGAAAATGTGGATAATATAGATTTCAAAATTTTAACCCTTTTTAATTTATGATCCAATTTTCAATATATAAGTAAAATTATTACCCTTTAAGTGTCAAAAATATATTACTGCAATTAAGGTTAAAGTATGTTAACTAAGGGATTAAACCAAAAGATAAGGTTTAAAAACACTTAAAATAGTAAAAATTTTATTTATTGATGTTATTTAAACCAGATAATACTTTATTCATGAATCTATATCCATTTTTAATCATTTTTTAAGTGAGTTCCTTTTTTATATTTTAATCTTTTACGAAATTCCAAGAGTTCACCTCCCCTCACTTAAAAGGGAACACCTCCTTTATCTTAATTAAACATATTTGAGCTTATATCTCAACAAAAATCTACCAGATAATCTTAAAAAATATTTATACACGTTTTATAGGTTTTTATATTCCAAAAATACCAACCCTGGGTTCATTAAAAGTAAACCTAAAGGTTTTCTTTCAAAGAATAGGTTACCACCTTAACAGATCAATTTCTTTTAAAATTATTATTTTACATCCAAGAAACATATGGTATTTATAATAAATTAATATATTAATTATCCTAAATATACATAAATTTTATTATGATTATTAAATAACCATTACCCACCCCATTTACCATCAAATGGAAAGTGAAAGTATCGCTCGTGCGTAAGTATGATATACCATCTCCACGTAGTGATATAATTCAATTTTCATCAGCATATTTTATGGATGGATATTATGATGGGTTTAAAGTATATATATGATATTTATGACCTGATTTTACTTTTTTTAGGATAATATCATACCTACCTTTTTACCTTCCATTCCATTAGAAAATTATAATGTTTCTCATGTGTACACGTGGACTACCACCGCTAAAAAGTGATGTGATTTTTTTTATTTCTGCATTTTATTTATGATACAAAAATATGTATTTAATGAATATATATGATTTATATGATATAATAATTATTATAGAAAGTTATTTTTTATTTATATTTATTTCATTCCATTCTTCAAAAAGTAAAAATTGTGTTCATGCGTACGTACGACCTATTGTCTCTATAAACAGTGTCATTCATTTTTCTATCTCTAACTTTTATGGATGATTATAAATATATATATATGTGTGTGTGTGTGTGTAATTAATATCTATTATATTTGTATAATAATTAAAATTATTGATATTATGAAACCATTATCAAATTAAAGGGACTAGAACTACTAAAAAATATTTTAAAAAAATGAAATAGATAACACCCCAAAAACGATGATTTTAATAAGGAATTATTGATAAATGGGAGATGAAATGTTATAAAAGGATTATATATTAAATTATAAGTATGTTGATTATTTTGGTATATAATTATTTATTTATTTATTATACGGGATTATATATCACTTTTAAGGAAAGTGGAACATGAGGTAATGTTTCTATGTTATAATCTCTTTATTTATCGATATTGATTATGATTAGGTTATTTGTGATAAAATATTATGATATAACTCTCTATAAAAACATTAATTTTCTTATCCTATAGTTTTTTGGTAGATTTCATGTTTTTCTTATGTTTTCTTCTCTTTAAGTACTCAACATACTAAAAGAATATTTTTAAGTAAAACTGACTTTATTTCCACCTTTGATCAAAATAGTATACAATTATTTTTTAAGGTAATTTTTAACAATTATTGAATTTTTAAGAAATTTTATAAAATGAATCTTCTTATTGTTTTTAGAATGAGGTAATTTTTTACTTTTTAAAAAAAATTATAAAATGAATGCTTTATTTTAATTTATATGACATGAACGGAATTTATCACTATCATGGAAGCTATATTCTTTGAAACTACCTTTAAAAGATTTGAAAAAAAATCAAAGAAATTGTTTTCCTTAATATTTGAGAAAATTTTATATTTAAAATAATTGATTTCAAATTGAAAGTGTTATTTTCCATAATAAATGTTCCAAGTGATCCTTTAATGGTATTTTTAATCTAATATGTAATTCATTGATGAAACGTTTTCTTTACTATGGATATGATCTGATGATGTCATTTTTATTCTTCCCTAAATGGATTTTGATTATAATAAGAGTATATTTTTTAAACCCATTCCTTTTCCATGGGTTAAGTTATGATAAATTGATAAAATGTTTATGAAATCTGTTTCATTTCCATGAGTTATTCCATGAAGAAATGTTTATAAAAACCATTTCCTTTCTATATCTTATTCCATGATGAAATGTTTATGAAAATCATTTCTTTTACATGGGTTATAGAATGATGAATTTTCTATGATCTTTTAGTAAATATATATATATATATATGATTTTCCACACACTATGGGTGGGTCTAGAATTATGTAGACCTCTAATTAATTGAGTAAAGATGGATATCTCATGAAATAAATAGAACTATAATGGGGAGTGAACCCAGTTCATTAAGGGACTTTATCCATTATGAATGACTTAGTATTGAACCATGATTACTATGATGGAATGGGGAGTGAACCCAATATACTATAATAGTCCTAAAATTGTTCCTTGATTACTTGAGAAATGATTTTCTATTTTTATGTGTATACCCAAAATCTATGTCTTATTTTTATTTTATACATTCATGGTTCATGTTCATTGATTCCTTTTTGATTCATTCCTTATGAACTACCATGCTTTATGTTATGACTCAATATTATGATTATTTATATATTGTGTATGGTTTTTAAATATTAAGCACAAGTTATCGTAACCTTATTCACATGATATATTTATGTGATCATTGATGTATCCCTTTTTTTACTCTTACTAATTATATAAGCTCATTATTTATTATGTTTTTTCCTAGGTTATAAAGAAAGGTTTTAGGTAATATATTTCTAAAAAGGGTGATAGTGATGAAGAACTAAGTGGGAGATTATATAGATATCTCATGAATAGTTTCTTATGTTTACAAGTTTCCAAATTTACTATACCTATATGATTATGGTGTGGATTATTATGTTATGTAATTAATATTCAAATAATAAGATGTAATTTCCTATGTACGAATAGTATGGGTCGTTATAGTATGTTTATTTTTGAATTCTTGGTGATACCTAGATTTGATTTTATGATGATTAAAATTAATTAATTTATAAATGGTAATATATATTATAGTGTATAACCTGGTTCATTTATCAAGGATTATTGATGTTTAAGAGTGATCATTTTATAAACATTAAATAGAAACTAAAAAGTGTGGTGTAATTTTAAATGATTCAATGTAAAATAACAAAACAAAATAACTAAAACAAAGCATCTTGTACTTATAATTTAAAATAACTTTTGATTGGATTATATTAATGGGATTAATGAGATGTTTCTACACATCATAAAATGTTCCTTTTTTAATTTAATTTATTTTTACATTTCCATGGTTGAGGTTTAACCATGATCTCAATTATCAACTTATAATATGAACCTGTACACCTAGATGAAAACTATGGTGTAACTATAATTTCATCAAGATATAAACCTTGTGAAAAAATTTCCAATGAATCCAAGACACACTATAAACTTATATTAAAGAAAATGTAAAGGATAATTATGTTTTTTAATTGGAACAGCATGTGTCCCCCACTCAAAAATCATAAAAACTGATTAGTTAGAAAAAAGAGTTCATTTATTAAATAATTGATTAATAGTGCTTCAATCAGTACTATATCAAGTTAAAATTAATTTAAATATTAAAAAACTAAAATAAATTAAACCAGAAATCACATGAAGTTCCTAAACTTTCATTCCAAGTGTGTATCTTCCTTTCAATGATCACCCACCATTTATCTCACCCTCAAAATGGGAAGAAGGTTTAGTAGATTTAATTTATCTTTTCATCTATCCTTATGTGAATATGGTTATTTAGAACATATGTGGTGATTTAAGTAACTCATTTTCACCCCAAAAATGATATAGTTTCCCACTATTGTAAATTTCAAATGATGTACAAAAGGTAGAGATTTATAAGAAAAGTGTAAGGTGGTTTCTAGAACCTTGTTTTTATAATACCACATGGAACCTTGATTTGGGCTAGTAGGGAATATTATATCTTTTTTAAATAAATTAAAATTTTAAATTAATATTTATCTTATTTCTCTCTATAAAATATTATTGTAATTAGAGTTCAATAATGAGATATATTACCAAAATACCAAATTTCTACCTTAACTATAATTAGTTTTATGTTTCTCAAAAGATTCTAACTTTTGGGTCTTCAAATAAATGAACTAGGCTTAGGTTTATAATATACAGTTATAAAACACATACATAGTAATTTCACATTAAATTATACCCCCATTTAATGTAAATATATTTGGATATGTGTGTTTCAACCCACTAAACCATGTAGGGATCTATGTTCTTTGGAATGTTTTTCACCAACATATTTATAGTCTCTTTCAATCACCTGAACATTATAAGAATGTAAAAAAATTGAAATTAACCTTATTTATGGTATTTAACACTACTCAAGTAAAATAAATGATATATTAAATAAACTATTATATAGGGAAATTAAAACCCAAATGAATTAAAAACATCAATATATAGGTGGAAAAATAATTTTAAATCTCTTAGTGATCACACACCAACAAAGAAAAATATTTTCAATCCTTATAAAATTCACATTTTAGATAATTATGATAAAATATATATGAATATATTCCTAGTTTTTAAATATTTACAATCTTAAATTAATTTAATTAATTAAAAAAATGTGATCAAATTAAGAGCCACACTAAGGAATTAATTTTAGTATGTATCAAAATAAGTGTATTCTAAATTATATAATAATAAAATCATAGATATGCATGATACTAATCCTAGAAATATACTTCATGAATCAACTATATCATTGAATCCTTATGCATGTGTGTGTGTTAAAACAATTTCATCCATATCTTTCCTCTGATATATTTAGTAAATACAGTTCATTTTAATATTTTTAAACTTAAGCATATCTTTTTAACTAAACTTTATATTACCCATTGTAATTGAATTTTAGAACCCACTAACTTAAGAATTATTAAATGTTATTTTTTTTGTTTTTTATATGTTGTGTTGTATTAATATTATTATTAATATTTTTTATTTTTATTTTTATTTTTTTGAAATATTTTATTTAAACAAAAACATTTAGTGTCAACCATAGGTAAATATAGAAATTTTATGGAATTTATTAGATAATAGATGAATTTATGGGAAACCCATTATTTTAAGATAACTATAAATAATATCATATACATTTACTTTCAAATAAGTATGAAAGTTAAAAATTTTATGAAAGTGTGTAATAATCTATAGTGATATTAAATGGTTCAATTTTAAGGTAAATAACTTACAAATAGGGTATTTAAATCTCAAATGTTTTTATTAGATATAACTGATCATATCATTAATAAAAACCCAATTTTAAAAAAATTACCCATTAATGTAAAATAATTTATCATATTCACCTAACAATAATTAATTAACTTCTAATTAAATATTAATAAAAATTTAAATTTATAAATTTAGAATATATTTACAATAAATTTCATGATAATATAGACATTTAATATGAGTATTTGACATGCCAGTAATTGAAAATTGAGAGGGGGGAATGTAAGAACACCAAAAAAATCCATGAAAAATATAAAAAAATAATAATAAATATGTAAGAAACTTAAAAACATTATGAAATATAAAAAAAGGGTGAAATAGTAAAAATAAAGGAAAATTAAAAATACAATAAAATAATCCAAATATATAGAAAAAGAATAAAGTTTAAATAAATGAAAAAACAATCAACTTGTAAAAGTCTTAACTAACTAATAAAAGTATTCATCCCTCACACATATAATATACAATGTCATAATTATAATGAAAATTATATAACATGTGTGAGTGAAGGATATAACCTAGTGGATTTCATAGATAGAAGGATTCCTAATGGTAGAGTTCCTTTATCAGGGAATCTATAAGTTATTCATGTAAGTTCATTATTTATTTCCCATTGATAGTGAATGTTTGTTGGGTTTCTTCAATTTTAACTGTTACAACCCCTAAGGGGTAGGATTTGGTGATAGTGTATGATATTAACTAGTGGTAATGAATCTTACATCTGTGTAACATCATCCTTGCATTTTATAGAAGGAACTTATCACAAATGTGGAACTAAAAATAAAGGATGAGGTGGTCATGTGAATCCATTGTTCTTTACTTATAGGATCAAGTGTTCTCATACACATATCATAATATTTCCTCTAACTCCAAAATCTATAATTTTATTTTATAACTTTCACCTAAAATATTAAAATTACTTTATTTTATGTCCCAATAGGCTTGGAGATCTATCTAAATTATAAGACAATATTGATATATAAAATTGTGTATATTTTGTAGTTTTAGAAATGAGAACCCTTTTAAATTATTATGGACTTTATAACTCCAAATCTAAAAAATATTTTAGTTTTAAAAAATTATACAACAAAATTTGAGTCATTAGTCATTGTGGATGATAATTTTACCCATTTATACACACAATAAACTATAAAAAGAATGTGAAAGTCACTTAATGAATTTGGAAAAATCTCTATAAATTCATTTACCAAAACATAAAATATGTCATTGAGTAATAAGGGGTTTTATTTAATTTTTCATCTTTTATATAAATTCCATTTCTATTTACAATGATGATATGATCTATAAAAATCATGGGAATAAAAATAATACAGTTCACCAGAATAACAAAAAATTAAGATGCTTTTATGTAGTCCATTTGGGACAAAAGTATCCCCCACATACAATAGTGTGAAAAAACCTAAGGAATGGTTGTAAATCACTATTTAGAACACAGAACCTTAGGATTTTATATGTGTTCCAAAATTAAGTTTCATCCCAAATGTAAAAATGAGACTCATTTTTTAAGATGTTGAGATTATTTATTTTAAAATCAATAGAAATTCAATATGTTTCCAAATAATATACAATATTAGAATACTATGTAATTAAATCATGTACTCAATAAAATTTTCCACCAAGATAATTTTCATTTATGATAATATAGTGGATGAATAAATATTCAAGGATAGAAGGATCCTAATGATATGGTAATCCTTATCCTTTATTATCCATAATTTTTAAATTTAATTCATGAAGGAGGAGTATCCATAGAATGAGAATTCATCTGGATTTAGTTTCTTATGGAGATACTGGAGGGATACATATTTATAATAGACAATCACTTTATACCCTAAAAGGTATAACCTAAATTTATACAAGGAACATAAATATTTAGGAAATTACTTATAAGTTATGGTGTTTTTTATTAGGTAGGTTCCAATATGCATGAGGAATATTAAATGACATGTGGAGCTCAATTGAAACACTTTTATAAAACTACCCCAACTATATAGTTGGAAGAATCACACATGATGAAAAACAATAAATATAACTAAGGTGGTTGTATTACTAGGTTAAAGTGAGAATCCATTAAAAATTATTCAAAGTATCCATATAGTTTTTATTTAATAGAAATTCTTTATTTTTTTGAGTAATCAAGACAGGGGATGTTAAATATTATTAAATCTGTGAATTAAGTCATGATAAATCCCACATGACAAGAGATATTCTACATATCCAGCACATTTCTAGGGAATATTGGGTAATAAATGATATCCACTTTTGATTGATCAACTTGGATACCATCCAAGTAAATTACATGTCTATGTAATATCTATTATCAAAAAAATAATGATATTTATAATGATTTAACATAAGATAATTTTCAATACAACAATGGAGGAAAAAACCTATAGAACTCAAACACTCAATAAAAGAGTGATCATATAAAATGGAATCATCCATGAATACTTAAATGAAATTCTCCAGATGATACGAAAAAATATTATCCATGTATTGATGGAAAGTACATGGTGGATATCACAAACCAAATTTCATACTTCTATATGTAAATGTGAACAAGGGTAATTTGAAAGTTGGGTTTTCATAATCCTCTGGTGAAATATGGATTTGAAAATATCAAGAATACCCATCAAAAAAGATGTAATGGGACTTATCTATGAATTGATTTAGTATATGGTCAATAAATTAAAATATTAAATGGTTATTCCTAATTCTATGGTTTAGTCTCCAATATTCTATGAAGATTCACAAACTATTATGCACATAGTTTTTCACCAATTCAATAATTTTATTTTTAATGACATTTAGACTAATTTTTTTAGGAACTATATTCACTAGATTGACCAAATTTCTATCAGATTTGGATAAATGATTCCTATAGTAAATAACTTTAATACCTTATTTTTAATAAAATTATAGAGTTTTGTGTTTAATTTATATTAAACCAACAATACTGATTTAGCCTTATTATTTAATAAAATATGATTTATGTGCATTGGTGGTTTAATACTAAGAATTTCTACATGTGTGTTATAATTCCCTAGACTAGTTCATTAGGTCCAATTTGCAACACCACATGGCTTCGAGAATTCATCCTTTTATACAAGAGGATACTAACCAGTAGTGAGGTCTTGGAACATACATTGGCGAGACTATACCCTCAATATTGGGTCATCCAACACAAATAAATAATAAGTAATAAATAAATGATAAAAGAAACAAAAATATGGAATCACAGTGGTAATATACATGTAATATCAAAATGTACCCATCTCATATATCAGTCAAAATTTGACCCCCATAAGATAAAGATAAATACATGAAACAACAGAAAGAATAATTAAATATAGAGGCCATAACATAAAATTTATCCAAGATTATATCCTGGTATCACCTCTATCCATACACTTATCTACCTACTCAAGAAACCATCATAGGGGTCTTCCACTTACCAAGATCCCTAGAAACAAAGTCTAGCCATGTACTAGGATTCTCATGTAGGGTGTGAGTATAAAAATCCAATAGGATGCCACCAAATAGTCCTTATAATAAGTTTGTAAATATAGATACATGAATGCATACATATATACATGCATACATATGCATAGACACACACACACACGCACACACAAAGATATATATATATATATATATATATATATGAGTGCATGCACCAATAGAAATAGTGAACGACAAGTAAAAAAAGCACCCATGTTAGTTCATCGTGTTCTAACGATTCTTCTAAAAAATACTGACCATACCTAATGTGGTCACCATTTAATAAAGTAAGTCATACCATACCAAGAACCTATTATAGTAATCATAGTAAAAGGTATGTTGAGGGAATAATTTAACCAACATATCACTCGATCTGAACAATCCTATAAATTTAGGTAAGGTCCTATGGTTATGTCATTGTTACATTGGTTAATATACAAAATGGTATGAGTATATCATAACATAACTAACCTATCACATAATACAAACTAACACCCACATCAAGGAAAGGTTCCATGGATAAGTAAGATATATACAAAATATCCCATGAATTATTCAGAGAAGGGAATCATGTAGCTAATGTCCCATGTGATCTAAACCAACACCCTCCTTGTATTTAAGGACTTATGGTTATACTCTATATCATATAATTATAGCAATAGAAAAATAACTCCCAAAAATACACCATGCTAATATTGTCAAACCACCCATTCTAATACAGCGATTCTATAGAAAAACCATGAGGAGTTGTCTGCTTGTCTACTCCTTAAACTCAACCCACAAAAAATACATCATAATAGTCATTTCTTGAATCTAAAACCATTCTCAATCGAAGGTGTTAATAACACATACTATCAATGTACTTTGTATGTATTCTAGTACCACTCTCAGGCTAAGGAAACTCACTTTATAACCAACTAAACTAAGTGTATATCCTCATGTAAGATAACTATAAACATTAACTCTCGATAATATGTGAATTAAAATACCCATAAACCCCCTTTACTAGGTATATTATGTAATTAGGACATACCTAGTCACTTTGATACCTAATTTAGAGAGAAAATTGGAAAATTCACACACTCTCATGTATATCATGAAATCTCATATGAATGTTAAAAATAGAAGAAACATTCTACATGAATACTTAGAAAGCTAACTCACCAATAAATTCCTCCCTATCATGTCCAATACACTAAATCTCAAAAAAATTACAAAATCCCTTTAAATTAGTCATTTAATATATAGAAAAAAGATATGGTGAAAGGGAGCAGCATATAGGGCTCAGAAAATAAAACTTCTAATAAAAGATGAACAAGTATTATAGGATCTTAAAAATAGAATGGAAATCCAAAATGGGGTTTTAGTTGAGCTGTGGTTGGAGGTTGAAGGACATGTGGATAAAAGGCGGCTTCAAGGGAAAATTTAGAAAATCCCCTAAAAACTAGATGTCAGACCATCAGGTACTCGATCTTCCTACATTGGGTACTCGATGATGCAACAATAAACTATTCAACCATAATAAGATAGTTGGTGGGGATCTAAAGACTATAGGTCCTTCAAATGGTACACTAGGTACCCAGTGTCCAACACCAAGTTCCATATAACCTCTCAAGTTATGGTCTAGTATCATGAAATAAACCATCCCAATCCAAAAATTCATTGATCTCTAAAAAAACCTGAGAAAATCACCAAATAAAAAAACAAAATCTATGTGCAATATAAGAATTATACCTAAAAATTCAAGAGTCCTATAAAAATCCCTCACTAAAGGATTATCATCATTAATAAGCATATATAGGATACCAAATGAAAAACTCAAACCAATGGGATTATACATCTGAATAACCCTCCTAAGCCCCATCTTTAACAATATCATGCTTCCAAAACACCTGAATAAGAGGTTTTTATTGCCTCATTTCACTTTATTTCTATGGTACACAATATTCATTAGTTTTTTCATCAAATGAAGCATCAACCTCCAACTCTATATCCTTGATTTTATTCATGTGAAAAAACATAAGAATTTTAATTAAAAACTATGAGATGTGATATAAATCATCCATGGAATAATTAATTATAGGTAGATCCAATCGGAAGGCCATAGTATTAAATTTATTTATAACCTCGAAAAGACCACCAAACTATAATGCCAGATTTCCCAACTTTCCTATAAATTATTATCCATTGAGGTGATAACCAAAAGAATAACCAATAATATATTGTGAACTCTACAGTTAATCACATCCAATTATTATATGAGTGTTTCCTATTTGATCAGTAACTAACCGCTTCATGATCAAATGCTCCCTCTCAGTGGTCTCTTATACCATGTCTATCCCATTGATTTCCAACTCACCTGTATATAACAAATTTAGGGGTAAAAAACATCAATTTTATAAGTATTTATAAGGTTCCTTATGAATTCAATCTTGATAACAATTATTATATATGAATTAATTCAATTATAGTTGATCATATATTGCTTCACTATATTCTATAACACAAACCTAGAGTATACCATCGTGTATAAAAATCATCCTATTAGACTATTTTTCTGTCAGAAAGTGATATGTTGTACTCAATTTCAATTATGTTTCCAAATATTTCTGTGATCCATATTAAAATCATGGATTTAAATGATAATATAGATCTGATTATATGCTAATTGATTTTTTGTGATGTTTTATGACTCCTGTAATTTTTTAAGATTACCAATAAATTAGGTCATTCTAATACAACTTATACCACATCACAACCTCTAGGAATCCTAAAAATACTGGTGATTAAATCTATTTTTACCTCAACCCACTTAAATGTAGTTAGTTTGAGTGGTTTAATTAATCTTCTTGGTTTTTGGTACTCTACCTTCATCCTCTAACAGGTGCATCAACAAGCCACATTACATGTAATGTCACTATAAATACCAAGGCACCAAAAGCAGATCCTGATATCATGATATATATTTATTAACACATGGTTCACTTCACATCATGATGCATGAGATTATCTCATAAACTCCTCCATCAATTATGTAATAATTACAACCATAATATAGATATACAACACTGCCTCCTCATATTATGACTATCTTGGAATAACGAAGTCACCAAATCCATTCCTGTATTAAAAAACAATTAAAATTTGACTCTTGGGTGGATTTTACCTATTCCTATAATTAAGAAGTAACTTACAATGGATCAAAGCTCTTGGAATCCCTCCCCTTAATCCCATCTAGTCACTATTCCATGAAATGAAACATCAACATTTACTACTCACTAAATTCCAGAAACACCTACTCTTATGTCTTCATAATAAAATAATTTTCTATGACATTTTATTTTCCAATAACATAATCTATATTATAATTGAACTTTTACATGTATTGTAACACCCTGGGATTTTATAATGTATTTTATTTTAAATAATAATATTTTTGATAACTTATGTTACAAGAAATTTCAAACTAAAGTAAATAATACTTTATTAAATTTCATCGTAAACTTCAATACATTAAAAATATAAAATGTGAAAAAATATAAATTAACACTCAATGAAAAATGATATAAAATAATGTTAATAAAATTAAAGTTTAAAAGGGTTATTTTATTTAAAAGTAGGTTTTATTTATATTTTTCATTTTAATTTAAAAGATAAAATTATGAATTATTGTATTCTAATTTGAGTAAATGAAATTAATTTTTTAAATTTATCATGTGAAAATTATATTAAGGGGTGTTTTTTTAATTTTTCTGAAATGATTGTTTTTTGAGTGATTATTAAAAAATACTGATTATACAAATATTTTAACTTTCATTAGATTATAATTATACAATAATGAGTTTATTGTTTATGAAACACATTATATAGACTAAATATATATTTAATAAGTCTTATAATTCATTCAAAAAAATAATTTTTAACTTATAAATCCATGTTTTACATTTTGTAAATCTAAGTAATGTTTTTGTTCAACTAAAAACTATTTTTGGATATTATTTTTTAATCAATTATTTACAGGGTTACATTCAATTTTTTTAGTTTTAATGTAAAATATGACTTTTATAATTAAACATGATCCAATTAATTCAATGGGGGTAAACATTATATTTTATTTTTGTGTAAATAATTTTTATACTAAAACGGTATTTATTGTGTTTTGTGAACATATATTAAAAATTATTTTAAACACATATAGAAATTAAATCATATAAAATTTATTAAATATTTATTATCATCATTTTATATTTTTATAAGGAGTTTAATTATATTTTTATTCATAATAAATAGTTTCCATGGTAATATTTTGTCACCATAGTAAAGGATAAATGTGTTAGAGAGGGGGATGAACTAAAAAATCATAAAATATCTCTATACATTATATAGATTTTATTGGTTTTAATTATAAATTAAATATACTATATTGAAAATTGTAATAAATTGGAACCACTTTCCATAGGAAATATATTTATTATATTTTAAAAAGCTTAATATTTACAAGTGTGCCACTCCTCTCAATAATAAAAGGGATCCTCCTCTCACTAATATATCTCACACATTGATCACCTTATCTCAACCATGAAAAGAAAAAATCCCTAAACAAATCTTATCATTACATCATTAATGTCCTAGTCTCACCAAAATACATATCCTGTAAGGTATAAAGTGTAATACAAAAGAAGATATCTAAGGAGGTATAAGTCTTAACTGAATTTTTCCATGTTTATTTCTTATCATCCTCCTCAAAATATATTCTAAACATACTAAAAATTAACAAAAATAAATTTAATATACTTAAATTTTATTATGTTGATGTAAAAAATATTTTCTACCTCCTTTTCACTCAATGGAAAATGAAAACTTTGCTCCTGCGTACTTACAGACTATAGCCTTCAAAAACTGATGTATTTCATTTTTCATCACCTCCTCACATGGATGGTTATAAATATTGATTTAATGTATAAATATGATATTTATGAAATAATTATAATTCTATAAAGATAATATATCATCTACCTTCTTACCCTCCAATTTGCGGGAAAATGAAAACATCACTCGTGTGTATATGCATACCACCACCTCCATGAATAATGCATTTTTTTTTCATTTTAGCATCACATGGATAGTCATAATGATATATTAAATGAATAAATATGATATTAATAATATTATTGTGATTATAAAATTGTAAATATTTATCTATATTTTTTTTATTTCCATCCATTATAAAAAATAAAATGTCACTCAAGCGTATGTGCGGACTATCGCCTCCATGAATGATGTATCTCATTTTTCATCACTACCATAAATTAGTGGTTATAAAAAATATTCAATGTATAAATAATATAATTATAAATTTTTTAAGAATTTTTAGATTGTGGAACCATGAAACCTTTGACCGTGGTCGAAACACCAATGTTGTTTTGGACCAAACGACCCCAAAATGTCTGAGGTGAACTTAACTTATTTAGTAACTAAATAGAATATGATAACAAATGAAATTAAATTAATAATGAAAACTTATTGAAAAATAAATAATTAATATAAGTTTATTATTTTTGAAATTAAAGGATGTACTTTGTGATTCGAGACTCAAGTAAAGAGATTTCTCATCTCAATTGTCTTTCTTTGAGACTTATTCCATTTTCCCAACTTGTTTTATTATTGTGGTGTGTAAACTACAATATAGGTGTAATTTATCATTAATTTTTAAAAATTATATGGGTTAACATATATATTTCATTATCACACCTTCAATTTCCTTTTGATTCAAATTTTACTAAAAGTGGTAAGGCATTTTTCTTTATAACATTATTTTTAAATGTTTTAAACTTTATATTAACAATATACATGTTCTATGAAATGTTTCAAAAATGTTTTTATTTTTAGATAAAATAATTTTAATGGTCTATTTAATATATATTTAACTTGATTTATAAATATTTAAAAAAATTTCTTTTTAATTTTTTCTATACTAGTCATTTTTTAATTTCATTACAAAAATTAAAAAAATAATGTTTTTTATCATTTACCATAAGAATTCCATTTCCTATCATCATAGCCATTATTTGTTAGCCTACCCCCTCTAAAGTTTTTATTAATTTTTCAAAAATATATGTATTCTCATTTTTTGGGAATTTTTTTAAATCTATTTAAAAGAAAAGGATATTTCTTTAATTTTTATGATATAATTTAAATTTATTTTTCTTATGGGATCAGATGAAAATTATTGAGTTTAATTAGGGAAATTAATGATTTTTTGTGTTTCATACATGTTATGATTCTTGTAAATTTTTTATGATTATGGGTAGGTTCTATATATCCCTCCAAATTATTGGGTAATGTGGAAAATTTTAAGTGGTTATAAGTTAATTCTATAAAGTGGATAAAGTTAACTATTTATAATTTACTCTTATAAAGTGGATGAATTTAACTATTTATAAGTTACTCCTATGAATTATTAAAATTTAACTATTTGTAATTTACTCTATAATTTGGGATTAAGAACTTAGGTTATTCCATTCTAAGGGTGATTGTAAGAGTGATATAAAGATAATTTCTAAAGGCACCTACATATTTTTCTATGATTTAAAATTAGTTCTTATAAAAATATTTTGATTTAATATGGTATGAATTTATTCTAATGATTTAAGAAAAATTTTATTAACTTTTTAGATAAAATATTTTTTTCATGGAAAATTTTAAATTTTTTTCAATAAACCCTCGTGATTATGATTTTTCATTTATGATAGCTTATTAATTTTTTTATGAAAAATTTTGCATAAGAAGTTAATTTAAATAGAAATTAAGTGATTATTTTGAGATCAAATATTATTTAATTAAAAGGGAAACTTTTATATGGGTTTTCATGTTTCCCAAAGGACTAATAGGTTACCTTTATTTTTATATCCCTCAATGAGTTTTTTTCCTCATCTTGTAATTTCAAATGTTTTTCAGACGAATTAAGGATGTATAGAAACTATATTAAGGTCAAAATCACAATAATAAATAATTTTATAGCAAGAATAAATTTCTTCAATGATGGAAACAAAATTATAAACATAAGAACCTATTTTTGTGAAACAAATTGTACATTGTGTACTAATGTTACTTATATAGAGGTCTGGGTTTTCCTAATTTTACAATACTATTAACCTAATAGATCATGGGAATTTAATAAGGTTTAAAATAAATTAAATTAAACTCGTAATTGTGTTTTTTATGTGTACAATTTTTAATATTTGGTATTAAATAATGTTTTTATATAAGTTTATTGGTATAGATGTTATTAAGGAATTACAACTGAATATGTGGTTATTAGAGAGTTTAATTACTATATGGGTTTATGTGTTCCTTATTCTAATATATGTTCATTTTATGATGTATTTACAAGGAGATAAAAAGGTTAATAATTCTAGAAGTTAAAAATTGTACAATATATTTTTGAATCAATAATTTGAAATGGTGGGAGTTGGATTTCAAGATTTTATGGATGTGTTAACTCAAATAATGCAAGCTATAAGTAGAGTTTCCCATGAATGACCAAATAATTTATAATTTAATATGTTAATAGTAGTGCATTTAATGAAATAGAATCCTACATCATTTGTTTTAACCTTAGGCCTTATTATGAAGAAAGGGTCTATAAATTCCTTGAAAAATATATTTGAAGTGTTTTGTTGTTCATAGAATTAGAAGTAAACTCTTCCTATTTAGCATCTTAAAGGTGAGGCAACTCAATGGTGGTCATAGATAAAGATTTAGAAAGGTAAAAATGAGATTTATTCCATGGAGTGGAAGGTATTTTATGATCCATATCTTGAAAAATATTTTCTTAAAGTGCTTCATCTTAATATAGAGAGGCAATTTCTTGTTTTAAAATAGAAGGATGATAACTCAATGATTTTTTTATAAAGAAAAATTTACCATGTTGTATAAGTATGCACCAAATTTTGTTCAATGGTATGAAAGTAAAATTTAAAGATATTAATCATGTTTGAAACCAAGTTTATATAGGTCCCTTATTGTAAATTTGGGAATATGAATAAATAGTTCAATGTGATGAGTGGGTTGAGGGAGTGTTTGTTGACTATTTTTTATATAATAAGAACAATGATAAAAAGAGGTGGAAATAAATGGAGAAACAATAAATAAGGGAATTTGAAGGTAAATTTATCCCATGTTCTAACTACAATAAGAATTTTAGGGTGTTTATGATGAGATCAGAAAAGTGTTACTAGTGTGGTTAGATAAAACATTTGATTTATGACTATAAGGAATTGAAAAATGGTAATAGTCATAACAATATTGATAAGTAGGTAGTGAAATTTTTTAATTATAATGAGATGGGTAATTATACCAATGTATACCCATAGACAAGTATGAAATATATAAATCATAAAAAATATATGAATAAAGATTTAGCATAGTCATATGTTATTACCTTTAATGAAATATAAATGTAATTAATTATTAAATAATAATTTGTAAAATATTGGTTAATTGTTTGTGAGGAAAGTTAAATGATTAAATTGTATTTATATGTGTTTTATATAGTTATGATGTACTGGTGTTTTATTTAAAGGTTTATACCTTTAAAGATGATCAACATTTCAAATGTATAGATATCCTTTTTGATTCCTAATGTTATTTTATTCTAATGAGATTATTGATATGTTGGGATATTTTTAATATGTTTTATGAAGAATACATGATTATAGTATAGATAACCTTTAGGGTTGTTATATTATTTGACTTTAAAATTATGGTTATTTTGAAAAGAATTTTTTAGGAACATATTGGGAATTGATTAAAGTTATCTTTGAATAAGTTCAATATATTGGAAACATTATATGATTAATGTAAACTGAATATTGTTGGACAATATGGTATTTTCTTATAAAGTGGTTTATATATTATTGAAATTATTTAAGTATAAATTTTGTTATTATCTTTACTTGTGCTAACTATTTTTGGTTTTAATAAATTATAGAGGCAAGAATAATAACATTTTATCTATTTTTAAGATCTTATGACCCGTTAAATGTTACTTTTAGTATATTAGGCTCAAAAAATTCATTATGGTTATTTATCATTTAGAATATGAGATGAAGACGATATAGAAAACTTCTCAAAAAACCAATTAATGAAATTTTTTTTATAGAATGAAAATAAATTAATTAAAATTCTCATTCTCTATCTTAATGGTAATATAATTACTTAACTCAATAAAGAGGAAGATAAATATATCAAGACTTATATGGAAATAAATTATTATGATAAACACTACATAAAATTATACTACTATTAAAAATTATGAGTCTCATAATGATACATACATGGTTTTATAAATATTTAATTGAAAAATACTAAGTTTCCAGGTAGTGACATAAAAATTAATTATCATGATAAAAACTACATCAAATTTTATTACTATTAAAAATTATGAGTCTTATAATTATACATACATGGTTTTAGAAATATTAGATTCAGAAATACTAATTTCTATAGTAGTGACATAGAAATTAATTATCTTGATAAAAAATACATCAAATTTTTTTACTGTTCAAAAGTATGAGTCTTATAATTATAAATACATGGTTTTAAAAATATTTAATTTTGAAATACTAAGTATCCTAGCAGTGATAAAGAAATTAATTAACATGACAAAAACTAAATAAAATTTTATTACTATTAAAAAGTATGAGTCTTATAATGATACATACATGCTTTTAGAAATATTTAATTGAGAAATAATAAGTTTCTTATCAATGACATGGAAATTAATTATTATAGTAAAACTAAATCAATTTTTTTAATATTCAAAAGTATGAGTCTTATAATGATATATGCATGATTTTAGAAATATTTAAATTATAAATACTAATTTCCATTGTAGTGACATAGAAAGTAATTTTCATGATAAAAAATACATAATTTTTTTTTACTATTTCATGATTTAATCATTTTGGTAAGTAAATATTAAAATTGTGTGGATGTAATTTCTTTAATAAGGGAGAGAATGTAACACCCTAAGATTTGAAAATTTGTTTTCTTTTAAAAAATACTATATTTGATAGTTAATATAACACACAAAATCAAAATAAAGTAAAAAATACTTCATTAAAATTAAAGTTACCCATAAATAAATTATGAATATACAACGTATGAAATTATCACTCATCAGTAAATTATATAAAATAAGGTTAATAATAATTAATGTCTAAAAGTGACATTTTTCTATAAAAGAGGTTTATATTTATATGTTTATTTTCATTTAAAATATAAATTTATGAATTTTATAATTTTAATTTTATGAAATTAACTTTATTTTTTAATTTAACAGGTAAAAATTAGCTTAGATTGATTTTTAAAGATTTTTATAAAAAGGTTTATTTTTGGGTGAATAGTAAAAATACCAATTTTTGAAATATTACCACTTTTATAATATTATAATGATATAATAATGACTTTAATGTTTATTAAACCTATTTGATACATTAAATATATATATATATATAATAAGTAACATAATTCATTTATAACTATAATTTTGAACATATAAATCTATATTTTAAATTTTGGGAAAATAAGTAATGTTTTCATTTTTTAAAAACTATTTTCAAATATTATTTTCAAATAAATTATTCATGAGATTCTATTAGTTTTTGGTTTTTTTAAGTTAAATAAGTCTCATTTAATTAAACATAATCCAATTAATTTCATGGGAATCAACATTATACTTTTTTTAATATTAAATGTAATTTTTACCACCTTTAGAAACATAATCTTATAAAATGGATTCAATATTTGGGATCATCATCTTTAAATTTTCTAATGTGTAAAAATTAATTTTTATTCATAATGAATAGCTACCATAGAAAAATTTTGTCACAATATTAAAGGTTAAAAGTGTTAAATATGGGGTTAAACTAAGAGATAAGGCTTAAAATATCTCTAAAACTTGTATTAATTTGATTAATTGAGTTTAGTTTAGCCTTATATTATATTATCTTAAAAATTATACTAAATTTCGTCCATGTTCCATAATAATTACATTTATTATATTGTAAAGTTCTTACTTTTTACAAAGGTATCACACCTCTCTGCACTTCTTCAAACACTTTGAGCACCATTTCTCAAACAATATTTTTTAAAATCCACCCCCAACTCTCCTCTTCACATTATAGAGGTCCTATTCATTCCAAAATACCAATACAATATGTATTAATATGGAATCCAAAGGAATATTTACTAGGAATATTCACATAATGACCCAAAGTTTTATGAATGAAATTCCCTTTTCAAATGAATAAATTCTCTATTATGTAATGTTGTTATAGAAAACACATGAAATACTTTGGTTATTTTAGAAACATATAGTCTACTGGATTTAAAATATTTTTATTCATAATAATAATTGATACTATATACATTTTTAAGTTTTTCATATGATTAGTATATATATAGGGTTATGATAAATCCAATTAACACAGATAAAGGAAGTGATGGCCTCGACCAATAGGATCATACCCAATGAAGCCAATTTATCAAAGATTCGAAGGGAGATAAAACCACTATAATTTTCCCTTGAATAATACTAAGAAGTGATTCAATAACTAAATCATGATCAAAACCATTTATGAGATAAGTTCAAGCTCATCAAGATTACAGCCCAAACCATGTTCACCGAACCACCCCAAAAAATATCACTATTGTGCACCTTAATCTTAAGGAATCCACTGGTGTAATAAAGGGATATGCACATAGACCAAATTTTTATGAATTATTATATTTTATTTTTACTTTATAAAGATTAAATAATTATTTCTATAAAAAATATTTTAGTATGATGAAACATGAATTGTATTTTTGGAAAATATAAAGTTTCAATTAAGACACTTTGTTTGATAAATTCAATGATTTTAGAAATGAATGATACTTTAATGAAATGTCATTATTAAATAATATATATTTAATATAAATGATATTATAATTTTTTGAAGTCTAATGAAATTTTTATCATGGTCATAAAACTATTATTGTCAAAAAAATAATTTTTCAATAAATGTGTATTTTTATTTAAAATTGTAAATTATCATATTTGGAGAATTAGTTTGATAAATAAATATTATTTTTAATATAATAATTTTTAAATTATCTAATGGTGAATTTTTCATAATTTTATATCACATTAAAATTTTTGGGTAAAATATTAAATATAATATAATTATACAGTATTTATTATGAAATCATAAAATATAAAAAGTGATGTAATAAATACTATAAAGAGTATCCACACCCAAAATTATATTTCCTATTTAAAATAATTTGTTTTTTAATTTATTTGTTTAATTTTATAAACTCTTAATGAATCCTCCAAAACATATATTATATTTTAAGGTTTTCAAATAAATCCTTTATAAACAGGACTCACTTCCACATCACCAAGGTTATTATTTTAATAAGTTTAGTTATTACTGTTATAAATTAATAAATCTCACTATTATTTGGTAAAAACCATGGGAGGGTTCGTGGTTTGTATTAATTTATTATGTTGAGTCCAAAACCTTTATAAATTAATAAATAATTCCCCTCTCTTTTCCTAGAAAAACCCACCCAATGTCCAATTAATTTTTACTAAAAATACCTAGAGCATGAATTAACTTTTATTTTCCCTCTCTAGAGACATAACAAGGTTCCCCCATGATCTTAAGAAGCTCCTACCATGATTTTATAAGCACCATATCTAGGTAACGGATCCTCTACTCTATTTTCAAGAACCTTATTTATATTGTGCCATTTCTCCCATTGTTCATGTTGGGAAATATTTTTACTCGTAATTATTAATTTCTTTATGACTTACAAGTTATGATATAAACCTTTCAATCTCATTAAAAACCTTCGATGAATCATTTCATACCCCTGTTATGTTGTCAAAACTATCTGGTGATTTTCCATGCAAAGCATTTTTTAGTGAATACCAATCCTCATTTCTACTCAAGGGTATTCACCTACATGTACCTATCCATAATTGATTGGGTACATCCATCTATAAAACCAAAAATCCTTAATCATGGGGATATAAATGATGAAATACATCTTTATGTTGTATGATATATGTGGAATACTTATGTATGTATATAGCATGAATGTGATGGGTGGGCCCAGAATTTTATAGCCTTTCAATGCATTGGGTAATACTTTTATCTCTGGAAATTCCATTTATGGTGTAACATAGGTTATCCAAATCACACTATGTTATGATATCTTGGTGGTTAGCCTTTAAATATTCTTATAAAGTCATGTTTTACATTGTTGTCACATTCCAATATAGATTTTATGTTATAATATTATGTCACCTTTGAATGATAATGTTTATGATTCTCATCCATTTTATGTCACCTTGATATTCCTATTAAATAACATGTATTAATTCAATCATTTTATTTTTTTATTAATCCCTTACTAGGATTTATATCTCACCCGTTTCTTATGTGTTTCCCCAGGTTATCCCATGTTGTTTTAGAAGATCCAAGGAATAATAGGGAATGTTTTAGAGTTATTAAATAATGAAGATGTACTCATGTTTTAAGTTATTATTTCATATACATAATTTCCCAAATAAATTAGGCTTAATGATATTTTAAGGTTGTATTAATTGTACCTGTATGTAATAAATCATAAATTAAAGTGTATTAAATATATGGGTTATCATAGTTGGTATCGGAGAAAATTCAAGTCATTTTTTGAGATATGGTTTAGAAAAATCTATTATAATTATTTGGGATAATACTGAACATATGATAACATTTTTAAGTTTTGTTAAAGTATAGAGTAAGTTGTTTGTAAGAAAATACATCCTTATTGGGATACTAAAAGTGGATGTAGCTCTAGTATAGTTGTACCTAGGGGTAATAACTCTGAAAAGGGTGTATTGATCTAGACTCAATCATCACCTAGTCAAAAACAATGACCCTTGTTGTATAGACAATTTAACACTCCTAGTATATATACTTTGTAAAATTTTCAAGACCATTATGAGCAATTAGTAAGGGATCAAAAATAACCATAAGATATAATATTAAGAAATAAATCATGGATTGAAACCTAAAAATTCATAGGTTAAAGAATATATGACTTATCCCTATAATATTCATGGTTTCACATTTATGTGTTTAATAGTTAAAAATACTAATCCCAAATTTTCCTTTTATTTTTAGTCAATAGATGGAAACAGGATAAACTAGGTAAAAACCCAATGTAATGGGAAATGTGACAACTTCCCAAAATGAGATGCCCAACCAAATGGGAAAAGGTTCAGGAACTTTAATAAAATAATTTCAAAATTAACTCATGTTTTGAATCAAAACATGAATCATGAGGAAATCCTAAATTACAACAAGAAGGAGAAAGTTTCAATTTATACCTATATACAACAAATTCCTCAAACAATCAATGTATCTACCAATCCCTTAATCATAGAATAATAAATAAACTCCATTTAAAATATCTTCCCCATCCCTCAATTCTATAAGAAAGAGAAGTTCATTCTTGATTTTTATCATATATAAATATAAGATTATCAATGTTGTAAAATAGTCCAAAATATGAATCCAAAGGAAGAGATATAAGTGATGGAGTTGAAGGAATTATAGAAAAAAAATTAGACAAATATTTCCCTTGCACTATATGGCTTAAAATGGAGAGTCATTTCCATGGACTTAAGAAAAAAGATGAAAAATCTATCAATACATATAAGGAAAACTTCAATAGACTTGCATGATACTCCTCTATATTTTTCATCTCCCCATAATGAAAATTTTACCACTTATTTTGTAGTCTAAATACAATACTATGAAAATATTTGTCAATTCTAGACATTAACAGTTATGAAGGACTTGTTTGATGTGCCCTAAAAGTTTAAATATATATTGGGGAATCCCATGGGACTCGTGGATCAGAAGATAAGAAGTGGATAATGGATTTTTATCCTGATATTATGATAGAGAAAAATCATGGTTGTAAGAAAGTAAAATATCCCACTAGTAAAAAGTGTGGGAAGAAGAATCATGGAAATTTCATGAATGGGAAAAATAAATGATTTGTGTGTAGAAAGGAAGGGAATCTAGCTAGTTATTACCTATGGGAGAAACCAATCAATGTGGTGGAAGAAATGATTTATTTAGTAAAACCTTAACCTATGTTCCAATTTTTCAACTATAAAAACAAGGACACTATATGAATCAATAGAATAAGATAAGGTTTGTTGATGATAACTGATGACAAAAACCTCCAAGGAAAAGAGATAAAGGATTAACTTATGCAATCACAACTACTGAGGAGGATCCTGACAATGAAGTGGTGTCATGTAATGTATTTATTAATTCAATGATAGTAAACATACTATTTCATTCTAGTTCTACAAATTACTTTGTATACACATGTTTAGTAGAACTACTCAAACACTACCAAAAAACATGGAAGTTGAGCTGTCAGTGAAGATAATGAATGGGTCAATTATTTCATCCTATGAATATAACTCATCCCATATCTAAATATGTGTGATAAATTTCCAATTAATCCTAGTTTTATTCCCTTTAGTTTAATTCAATTCTATTTTAGGCATCGATTGGATTTTTATATATATATATACAACATAAATTACCGAGTTAAGTAAATCACCCTCTATATCAAGAATCACCCTCTGATTATATACAAGTGTAAGGGGGAGGATGAATCTCCTTTTGTATCATTATGTTAATCATGGATATTATTTTATTTTCCATAAGTGTATCTATATTAAATGATTGATACTAAATAAAATATCAACCTTTATTAAATGTCAATTATATAGAAATTTTCATATATGTTTCCTAAAGAATTCACTAATCTTTCTTTTATCGAAGAGGTTGAGTTATCTATCTAACTTGTACCTAAATATTTTAAAATATCTAAGACTCCATATATAATTCCCATTTCTGAACTTGTGGAGTTGAAGAATAAACAATAGGAAAATCATTATAAAGGGTTTATATTCCAAAGTGCTTCGCCATGAGGTGTACTGGTCCTCTTCATAAAGAAGAAGGATGGGTCAATGTACCTATAAATTTATTATTTTGATCTCAATAAGATCATGATAAATAACAAATATCCTCAACCATTGATTCATGACTTATTTAATCAATTATGTGAAGCACAATACATCTTTAAGGTGGATCTTCAGTCTGGATATTACCAAGTAAAGGTGAATATGAATGATATCCCCAAAACTAATTTTCATACAAGGTATGGGAACTATGATTTCATAGTGATTCCATTTGGACTCACTAATGATCCTTCTATATTCATAGAATTGGTGAATAGAGTATTTAGGTATTGCTTCAACAAATTTTTCGTATTCGTTATAGATGATATCCTTATCTACTCCAAAATAAAGGAGTAATATGAGGATCATTTGAACACTATACTGAAGAACATGTAGAAATAAAATTTGTATGTGAAGTATAGTAAATTTTAGTTCTGGATGGTATAAGTATAATTCATGGAGAAATTTATCACCAGAAAAGGAATATTAGTGAATCCTTCAAAAACTGAAAAAATTAAAGGATGGATAAGAAAAAAAATATGTGATGAAAATCCATAGTTTCCTTGGATTAGTTCGGTACTATCCTCAATTTTTGAGAAAATTGTTATGATTTTTAATCCCACTAACCAAGATAACTTTGAAGGGAGTCATGTTTTTATGGATTGATAAATGTGGAGTGATCTTTTAATAGTTTAATAATATTATAATCATTGCAAATATACTCACATTACCCACCAGTGTGGAAGGATTTTTTATCTACATCAATGAATCTAAAAATTTAGGGGGTTGACTACTCATGCAAGAAGAAAAAGTGATAGCCTATGCCTCCCACCAATTAAAATCCCATGATAAGAACTACCATATCATGATCTATAATTGGTTTTGTGATCTTATTATTGAAAATTTTGAAATGTTTCCTCTATAAAGAAAGGTGTGACATATATATGGATCATAAAATTATAAAGTATATATTCACACACAATTATCTAAATATTCAAAAATGAAGGTGGTTAGATCTGATCAAGTAATATGAATATTCAATCTATTACCATCCTGTGAAGGAAAATAAAGAGGAAGATGCTCTAAGAGAAAAGGATCCTGCAACCCTAACCATGATAAGTATTAAAAGGGATACAATATTCATAGACATGAAAATGATGGATATGGGAATAAAAAAAGGATATTCATATTAACTTTCCCAAATAGTTTCCCAACCATCCATTATTTATAGGATTGATTAGGCATAGAAATATGATGAGTTTATACAAAAAATGTATAAAATATTTTGATGTTTAACTTTGTTAAAATTAAGGTATAAAGTTTAAAACCCAAATATGCATCCCATAGAAAACTTAACTAAAGATAGAACTTTTGAATTATGTGAATATATCATCCATATCTATCAATCCATGTAGCACTAATAAGTATAAATATTTGAATAAAAAAATTTGTGGGATAATACGAAGTGGGAGATTGAAAATTTTGTATCTCAATGCTTTGTATACCAATAAGTCAAGGCATAATGATACAATTATAAGGGTATTATACAACCATTTCTCATACCAATATGGAATATGGGAAAAAATAACAATATATTTCATTATATTACTCCCTAGGACACCTAAAGGAAATAACACCATCTGTGTTTTAATAGATCACCTTACAAACACAATGCATTTCATAACAATCAAATAAGATTTCTATCTTGACCAAATCACCAAGATATACATAAAAGAAGTTTTAGGAATACATAGAGTGACACTCTATATTTTATTTTATCAATATCCAAGGTTTACCTTGAGTTTTTAGAGAAGCCTTCTGCAAACATTGGATATAGAACTAAGCTTTAGTACTACTTATCACCCTCATATGGATGGTCAGTCTGAAATAACCCTTCAAACTCTATAGGATATGCTAATATAATTTTTGATTTATTTTAAATAATGTTGGGATAATCACCTTCCCCTAGTCTATTTCTCATATAAAAAATTTTTCCATTCTATAATTCAAATAGAACCATATGAGGCTTTTTATGCGAAGATTTTGTACCACCTATTTGCGGTATATGACCCTTTTTTATGACTTTTTATGTAAATAAAGTTGTTGGATAATGTTTAGTATATTTTGAAAGGGTTTTTTGGAAAGTATTTTGGATTTTATATGGGTGCACAGTTAGAGAACGGTTAGTGAAAATGGTGCATATCCTCCAAGAAACCATGCAAGTTGAGACATAGGGCTATGGGATGGCGCACAGTTAAGGAACACAGTTTAGAAACCCTGTGGACACCCTAGGTTAAGCATGCAACTAGAGATAGTGGGATTTTTCATGTTAAGTGCATGGTTTTTCTAACTGTGTGGGATAACTATGTGGGTCACCCTTTGGGATAGTATCAGTCACACAATTAGTGTGTGATTTTTCTAACCATGCACGGATTTAAAAATGGGTTACAAAAATGGGATCATGCATGATTTTCCCTAAAAAATACATTCTTTATCCTATATAAAACTTGCATGGTATTTTATATTCTTAGGGGTTAGGGAACCTCTTCCACTCATTTTGGAAGAAAATTGAAGGGTTTTCTTGGTGGGTTGAAGGAAATTATCCTTCAATAAGTCTCCTCTCTTAGTTTTTTATTGGTTTCTCTTATATCTAGATCTCTCTCTCTTAGTTTTTTATATATACTTTCATTTCATGTAGATTTAGGGTTTTTTTGCCAAAAATGATGAGGGTTGGGATTGTTTTTGTTATGAAAATATATCTAGGGAATTTTTGTGGAGATTTCACCCAAATTTGTGGTGCGGTTGTGCGTTGGTCGATTTCACCGAATCTCTAAGGTAGGTGGCTTCTCTATAAGCTCTATTTTGATAAAACATGAAGGATTTAATTCCAAATTAATGATTTTTTCTTGAAATTTATTGTGTTATTGGTGTGAAAATATTTCTTGGAACCCATTTTATGATAATGTGTGGATTTTGGGAAAATGGGTTATTGTTGTAATATATCCTTGTTGTAGGATTTTAAAATGAAAATTTTAAAATCATTGGCATGGTTGATTTGTGGAAAATGGTTACGAAAATGGTTTTAAATAAAAGGGTTATTTATTGAAACCGTGTTTGGAATGTATGTGGCCTAATAATATTTTCAATAAATGTTTGATTTGATTGAAAGGGATTTTTGTATTTTTGATAGAATTGTCTTGGCTTAATTAGTGGTTTGGATTGGAACTTGTTGTGTTGCATGGTTTCTTTGGGTATGTGTTTGGTTGATTTGATTTTTTAATTTTTATTGGAATGGTTTTTTTCTTAAGTGGTTAAGAAATATTTAGATGGGATGGATCATGGTCATGAAGTACCACTATAAATTGTTCATGAAGTACCACTATAAAAAGGGGGACAGGTTATAGATTTGAAGCTCCACCATCAATGAACACTGATATTGTGTGGTTGGTTTATGGATATGGTTGTGTTATGTGTGTGTCTACACAATATGAATTGGGGTATTTCAATATGTTTTGGGAAATGGTTAATGATGTGTTTGGTCTCTTTCCTTGATATTTTATTGATTAGAGTAAAAATAGTTTGGTAAGGGTGTGTTTGGATTATTGGAAATTACATCCTTGTTTCATAGATTTATATAAAAGATATATATAAATTGTGATAACTAGTTTTATTCTAGTGGCGTGTATAAGGAAGTCATTTGGGGAAAACGTACTGAGTATTATTGCTCACCTTCTACTTTGGAACTTTGGTACTTTTATAGATGTTGTACTTTGGGACACAGGTAAAGGTAAGGAATCTCACTTCTTGAGTGGTGCATCATGATGCTTGGGTGGTCTCATGTTACTTGAATCTTGGAGATTGGTGTGGATATATGGAGTTATGTGGTATCAAATTTGATTTTTATTGTGTATTATTCCACTTGGTACTTTGATTCTATATTTTTTAGTTTGGTTATGTTGGTCCTATAGTATTTTTCTTTATGGTATATTTTTTGGACATGAATCTTATAGTTGGTAAGTGGGTTTTGTTAAAGGCACATTTGGTTGGTTATTTTCATTACAAGGGGAAACAATTCCCCCAATAGTTCTTGAAGCCCTCATCATTGATTTATAGCCTTTGGTGCCTTGGTAACATTGCTTAAGTCCAAGAAAAACTTCTATCTCAACTCATTATAATGAGGAGGAGAGGTATTTTACATAATCGGTGTCAGACTTCAACATATTTGGATGAAGTTGGAGAGTGGAAGTTGATGGGACCTGGAATTTTCTATAAGATGATAGAGAAGGTTCAAATTATTCAAAATTATACGAAATTCACACAAAAATGATAGAAAATATATACAGACAATCATCGATGAGGGATAGAGTTTGAAGTAAAAGAGAAATTAGTGCGGGATTTAGGAAGAAGGGAAATCTTAGTCCAAGATACATCATCCCCTTTATGATCATTGATCAAATTATAGTGGTGGACCATCAACTACCACTCCCACATAACCTATACCAAGTACATGATGTGTTCCATATATCCCTCTTAATTTATTATAAACTAGACCCATCACATGTACTGAATCTATTTGTGGTATCATTGGAGAATGATCTTTCACACAAGAAAAAATCAGTGAAGATATTAGATTATAGAGATAAATTTCTATGAAATAATACAAATAATCAGGTCAAAGTGTTGTGGTGTAACCACAAGTTCAAGGGAGAATCTTGGGAACCAGAAGAGGTGATGAAATAGAAGTACCCTCATTTATTTTATTATATGAAATGAAAAGTTTGAGGGTGAAATTTCTAAAGGGGGGGAAAATGTAATGACCCAAAGTTTTATAAATGAAATTTACTTTTAAAAATTAATAAATTCCTTATTAAGTAACGAGGTTATAGAAACTGCATGAACTAATTTGGTTATTTTAGATAGTTATGATATGTCGTATATAAAATAAAATTAAAAATCATAATCATTAATAGAATTTATTTTTTACATTGATCATATTATTAGTATATATATATATATGGTTATGATAAATCCAATTAGAATAGAAAAAGGAAGTGATGGCCTTGACCAGTAGGATCATACCCTATGAAGCCCATTTGTCAAAGCTTCTAATGGAGATAGAATCACTGAAATTTTCCCTTGACTAATCCCAAATATAGATTCAATAACTAAATAATGATTTACATTATTTATAATAGAATCTCTAGATCATCAAGATCATAGCCAAAACAATGTTCGTCAAACAACCGAAATAAAATCTCACCATCACACACCTTACTCTTAATGAACTCACTGGTGTAATAAAGGGATATGTATATAGACCCTAATAGTATTAATTTTTATATCTTATTACTACTTTATAATTATTAAATAATTATTTTGATGTAAAAAAATTAATACGACAAAACATGAATTGTATTTTTGGAAAATATATAGTTTCAATCAAAAAAATATTTTTGATGAATTAAATAATTTTTGAAATAAATTATATTTTAATAAAATATTATTATTAAATAATATTTATTAAATATAAATGATAATATAATTTTACAAAGTCAAATGTAATTTTTATAACGGTTGGAAAACTGTTATTGTTAAAAAACCCAATATTTTTTGATAAATGGGGATTTTTTTTTAAAAGAGTAAATTCACATATTTAGAGATTTTTTTATAATATAAATATTTTTTTTAAATCATAAATTCAAAATTATTCAATGGTAAATTTTTCATAATTTTCTGATATAGTCAAATTTTTGTTTAAAATTTTAAATACGGAATTTCTTATGACATCATAAAATTCCAAAAGTTATGTAATAAATACAATAAATAGTATCCAATAAAAAAATTATTTTTCCCATTTAAAATATTTTTTTTTAAATTTTTTATTAATTTTATAATCCCTTAATGAATCCTCTAAAATCTATATTATATTTTATGGTTTTAAAATCAATTCTAAATAAATATGACTTACTTCCACATCACCAAAGGTATAATTTTAAGAATTTCAGTTATTAACCATATAAAATAATTAAATTATATCTTATTTTTTATAAAACATGTGGAAAACCATGGTATGGTTTGTGGTTTGGATTAATTTATCATAATGAGTCCAAAAACATACGATTAGATATTGATAAAGAAAGATCCTCTCCTTTTCAATAAAAACCAACCCAACCTCCCATCCCTCTTTAGTAAAAAATCATATATAATGAATTTAATCTACCCTTATCTCTATATATATATCCCAATGTTCCCCCAAACTATTAATAAGATCCTCCCTATCTTTTATAATCACCCTCTAAAGGTAAGGGATCCTCTCCTCTTTATTCAATCACCTTCTTTATATTATTCCTTTTTTTTCAAATGATAATGTTCGGAAATGTTTTTACACATCCCTCTTACTATCCTAATTATGAATAAGTTGTTATATACCCATTTTTATCCCATTAAAACCCTTACATAAATCTTTATTTACTACCATTATGCTGATGAAATCATCCAATGATTTTCATGTCAAGTATTTTTGTCTTGAATACCCATACCCATTTCCACTCAAGAGTATTCACCTAGATGACCCTATCCTTAATTTATTGATTAATTCTATATATTTAACCCACACTCCTTAATCATAGTTTTAATAGTGATGAAATACATCATCCTATTGTATGATCTATATAGAATACTTATGCATGTATATAATATGAATGTGACGAGTTGGAATAGAATTATATAGCCCTCCAATGCATTGGGTGATGTTTTTAGCTCATGAGATTCCATGTATAGTGTAAGGGATTTAATACTAAGAACACTATATTATGATGTATTGTTGTTTAGCATTGACATATACAAGTTATGACATGTTTTATATTGTTGTCACATTCTCATGTTGCCTTTATGTTATCATCTTATATCATGCTTTTATGTTCATGTTTTGATTATCACATATTTTATATAACCATGATATACCTATTAACTAAAATTTATTACTTCCATCATGTTATTATTTGATTATTCCCTTACTAAGATTTATATCTCTCCCATTTCTTATGTATATCACCAGGTTATCCCGTGTAGTTTTAGAAAATGCAAGGAATATAAGGGTATGCTTTAGAGTTTTAAAATAATGATGTTGCACTCATGTTTTAATTTATTATGTAATGTACATAATTTCCAAAATACATGAGGTCTCATGATCTTTTGGGGTTTTATTAAGTATACCTATATGTAATACATCAAGAATTAAGGTGTATTAAAGATATGGGTTGTTTTAGTTGGTATGAGGGAATAGTCTAGTTATTTTTGGGGATTATAATTATAAAACTATAGTAAAATCCATAGAGATAAGTCTAAACATAGGAAAAAATCCCAAAATTTTGGTAAAAATTATATATTATGTGGTTTCTAAGAAAATACATTCTTGTTGGGATACTACGAGTGGATTTTGTTCAAACACAATTTTACCTAGTGGTAATAACCTCAGAAATGGTGCATTGAGTTAGAATCAATCATCACCTGGTGCACAAAAATGGGCCTTTCTATACACCTAGTTTGACACTCCTAGGGGATATGCTTTGGTAAATTTTAAATATCATTACAAACCATTATTAAAGAAACCAAAATACCCATAATTTTTTATATTTGTAAATACATCATGGATTAAAACTTAAAAATTCATAGGTTAAAGAATATATGAATTATCCCTCTAATGTTAATGGTTTCCCATTTATGTGTTTAATAGTTTAAAAATTCTCATACCTAATTTTCCCTTTATTATTATTAAATGGTTGAAAATAGAAGAACCTGAGTCAATAACCAATGTGGAACGTAATGTGATGACTTCCCAAATGAGATGTCCAACCCAATGGGATCAGAAGTTGGGAACTTCATGTTAATACTTTCTCAATTAACTCAAGTTTTTAACTTAATATTGAATTAGGAGGAACAAATTAATCCTCCTTGGAAAGATAATGTTTCAATTGATACCTTTATGTGACATTGACCTCTGAATTTCAGTGTATCTACAGATCCCTTAATAATAAAATAATAGATCAACTCCATTGAAATTATTTTCTTCATCCTTCAATGATATGAGTAAGAGAAGTTTGTGCTAGAAGTTTATTGTATGGAAGGAGAATCTGAACAATGGTGGTTAATGTTAAAAAATAAAAAACATAAGGAGGACATTTAAGTGATGGAGTGGAGGGAGTTTCAAAAAACGTCTTTCAATAAATATTATCTTCACACTATCTAACTTAAAATGGAGAGGAATTTCTTTGTCCTTAAGAAAAAAGAGGATGAATCTATTGGGGGAATATAAGAAAAACCTCACAATACTTTCATAATATTCCTCTATATTTTTCATCACCCCTAAAATTAAATTTAACCTCTAATATAGGGTGGATAAATCCATGCCTAAAAAATATTTGGAAATTAGAGACTTTGAAAACTATGAGGAAATTTTCTAATGTTCTCTCAAATTCAAAATGGAGATTGGTGAATCTCATGGGTCTCACAAGCCATGAGATAATAAGCAAAGAATATATTTTAATCCTAGTTGTATGATGGTGACAAATCATTGTGGTGATAATGTACAATATCCCACTTGTCAAAAGTGTTGCAATAAGCTTTCCATAAATTACTTGAAGGGGACAAGGAAATTCAATTGGTGTGGAAAGGAAGGGAACGTATCCAGTGAGTTCCAATGGGAGAAACACACCAATTTGAAGGAAGAAAAGAATTTTACATTCAACCCTTGGCCTATTTTCTATTTTTTAAACTATAATAAACAAGGAAACTATGCGAATCAATTCACTAAGCCAAGGGTTTTCGATGATAACTAATCAAAACAACCTCCAAGGCCTAGAGAACGAGGGAAATCTTTTACCATCACAATTGCTAAGGTGAATCATGATAATGAAGCGGTGATAGGTATTCTGGTAATTCATTTATGTATAGTAAACTTACTATTTGATTCTGATTCTATGGATTATTTTGTATCACACAAGTTTAGTAGAACTATTCAAACACCACCTCAAAACATGGACTTTTATTTATCATTGGAGTGAATGGGTAAATTATTACATCTCAAGCATATAACTCATCACTTATCCAAATATATGGGAAACATTTCTCATAAAAACTTTTGATACGCTCTTTAGTGTGATTTTCTAATATTATAAGAATGTATTTCTTTTTTATATAGATACAACATAAATTTTTGAGAGAAAGAAATCACCCTTTATATCACAAATCACCCTCTAATTCTATACAAGTTCAAAGAGGAGGATTAATATCATTTAGTATCATCATATCAATAATGGATATTATTGCCTTGTGAGAAAGTGGATATATCTCAAATGTTTTATACTAAAGAAAAGATCATCCTTGATGAAATGCTCATTGTATGGTAATTTGTCGATGTGTCCACCAAATAATATCTTGGTTTTGCTCCTAGTTTAGAGGTTTATTTATCAATAAAACTTATACCCAAATATTTTATAATATCTAAAAATCTATATATAATGACCATTTTTAAACTTTAAGGGATAAAGAAGTTACTATATGATAATTTGGATAAAGGGTTTTTACGCCCAAGTATTTCACCATGGGGTGCACTGGTCCTCTTTGTCAAGAAAAAGGATGGGTCAATGATCCTCTATATCAATTATCATAAGATCAATAAGATCACGATAAATAACAAGTATAATTTTCCACATATTGATGAATTTTTCAATCAGTTACATGGATACTAATATTTCTCTTAGGCGGATATTTAGTTGGGATATTACCAAGTAAAGGTAAAGAAGGAGGATATCCCTAATCTAATATTCATACAATTCATGGGAACTATGAATTCATATAGATTCCATTTAGACACACTAATATTCTAGATATATTCATGTACTTGATGAATAGATTCTTTAGGGATTACCTCAATAATATTTTGGTAGTATTTATAGATGATATTATTATCTACTCCAAAGGCAAGGAGGAACATGAAGATCATTTTAATGTTGTATTGATGACCCTATGGGAAGAAAATTTTTATGATAAGTATAGTAAATGTGTGTTTTATATGGAATAAGTCACATTATTAGGGAATGTTATCACCATTTAAGGGATATCTTTGTGTCCTTAAAAATTAAAGCAATTGAAGGATGGCCAAGACTAACATTTGTGATGAAAATCTGTAGTTTCTTGGGATTGGTTGGGTACAATCATTAATTTCTGAGAAAATTTTCATGATTCTCAAGCCCACTAACCAAGATAACTCTAAAGGGAGTAAAGTTTTTATGGACCGATGAATGTTAAGAGAGCTTTAAATAGTTGAATAATAGGCTAATCACTACACCTGTACTCACATTACCCACAAGCGATGAAGGATCTGTGATCTACTACAATGAATCTAAAATGTATTAGTTTGTGTAATCATGAAATATGACAATGTGATAGCCTATTAATCTCAACAATTAAAGATACCAGATAAAAACTAATGGTTTCAGTGGTCTTTTCATTAAATATTTGGAGACATTACCTCTATGGAGAAAGGTGTGACATATATACGGATCTTAAAAAACTCAATTATATATTAAAAAAAGTGCCTAATATGCCCCAAAGAATGTGGTCAGAGTTGGTCAAGGATTATAATTAATCAATATATTACCATCTTGGGAAAGAAAAAAAGTGTTATATTTTCTGAGTATAAATGATCCCAATATTGTATCATTGTGAAGATTGAAAGGGACACAATCTTTATGGACATGAAAAGGATGGGTATGAAAATAATAAAAGGATATTTATATTTCCTTTATCAAATAATTTCTCAACCATATATTCTTAAAAAGATTAAGTAGTTCTAAAAAGATTATGAGGTTCTATAGAAAAATGTTATGAATATTTAGGAGTTTACCTTTTCTAAATATGTAGATATAAGGTTTGGAACCCGAATATGTGTCTATAAAAACCATAACTAAAGAGGGGATTTCTAGATGATGTGCATAGATCATACTTCACTATTAATTAACTAATATGTATATATATTTTAAGAAATAATTTTGGTGGGATAACATAAATAGGGATATTTTGGAGCTTGTGTCTCGATGTTTGGTATACCAACAATTCAAGGTTATACTAGAGAATTATAAGGGTATGATGAAACTATTTCTCATACAAATATTGAAATAGATAAAATAAACATTTATTTCATTATAGGACTCCATAGGGCACCTAAAAGAAATAAATCCATATGAGTGGTAGTATATCACCTTAAAAATACGGTGCATTTCCTAGCTATCAAATAATATTTATCTCTCGACCATCTCACCAAGATATACATAAGATAAGTGGTAAGACTTTATGGATTTTTACTCTCCATTGTATCTGATTAAGATCCAAGGTTTACCTTGGGGTTTTGGATAATCCTTTAGGAATCATTGAATAAAAAATTGTGCTTTAGTACTACTTATCACCCTTATATGGATGTTCAGTTTGAAAGAACCCTTCAAAATCTGGAGGATATGATGAGATCTAGTTTAATGTATTTCCAAGGATATTTGGATTAGAACCTTCACCTAGAGTAGTTATCATATAATAATATTTTATATTCTAGTATTAAAATAGAACCTTATGAGGCTTTAAATGGGAATAATTTTTAGACTTTTACATATTGGAATGGATTTTTAGAGTGGAATCTAATGGGACCTGATCTTCTCCAAGAGATGATATAAAAGGTTTAAACCATTCAACGGTATATGAAATCCACAAAAAGTTGAAAGAAAATATATGCAAAAAATAATTTATGAGGCCTATATGTTTTTTTTCAAAGATAAAGTATTCCTTCATATATCATTTTGGACTAAATTCATGAGGTTTGGGAAGATGTTAAAGCTTATTCCTAGATATATTGTCTTCTTTGAGATCCTTGATCACATCTAAACTGTGTCCTAACAACTAGCACTCCAACCTAACCTATCTTAAGTACATGATGTATAAGGCCCCTACCTTAAACATTACTTAATCATGAATTAAACGAATAATTCACATAGAGGATCTTTTCAGGTTTAGAGTTTTAGAGAATTAGGACATAACTATTACATCTCAAATGATTACATAGTAGACACTTCTACTAAGTTTCCATAAAATAAAATAAAAACACTTAAAAAGAAACATTTCTAGTTCTATGTTTTAGATAGAATGTCTTTCCTTGATCCCATTATTGACCCTATTGATATTTAATTCCTATGGAAAATATTTCAAAAACTTGGGATGAGCATAAAAAGCCCAGTAAAGGATACAAAAATAAGGAAAACTATTAGTTTTTCAAAAAAAAAGTAAACCATGAATACTTTACCAAATTAATACTTTTCACCTTTATGAAGTAGTAAAAACCCTTCACTGAATAAAGGACCATTACTTACCCTTTTATAACCAAAAGATTACCATAAAATCCATATAAAGAACACATAACATATAAAGGTAACTTCGGACATAAACATACTTAAATGGAATAACCATACGGTCAACTTCCACACATACTTAATGGAATAGCCATACAGTCGTCTTCCATACCCAATGCATTAGAGGTTATAACGTAACCACCCGTCCTGGAATTCACGACACCACCCATCATATGGTTTATCACGTAACCACCCATAAAATGTCCAGGTACCATCATTACACATAAAATATTGAAATTATAAACATTTTAATAACAATATTTCATTTTAAATCACAATAAGTAATTCCAAGATATTGAATTAATCAATCCATTTTCAAAAACCATTTAAAAGGGATTTTTGAATCAAAATGTCCCATACCACTTTGAAGATTTTAATGGAATTATAATTTTAAAACATTAATGTCCATATAAATAAATACTGAAAACCATTTTGAAAACATGGACATTAAAGATAAATATTTAGAATAATTAATCTTTAAAACATTTAAAATGATATTTTTGTTAAAGAGTTTTTAACAAAAAGAGAGACTCTTGAATGCAAATAATTTCAGAATAACATTTAATCCGAACTTTATAATATCATGAGAATAAAGGGATTCATTATATAATATGTCAAAGGACAGTATATACGCCATATAAAAGTGAATTGGTGCATAACAACAATGAAGTCTCAATGGAAATGTAAATTGAGATGAATTCCATTATAAAGATGGTATCCTTAAATTAAGGATAAATATATCACATAATTATGTGTGAGAAATATAAATAAACCCAATATAAGTGGATATTAAGTGTGAAACAATCAGATGTCATTCACACATATTCATAGGATGACATGTTCAAGAATTACAAGTTGAATCCAAAGAAATCGAAATTGGGTTAAGACGTTCCCTTATAAAAATTCAACAGCCTAACGGCGTCACATTAAAATTCATAAAATGAGTTGATGAGACAAAAAGGGTATATAATCACTTGGAAATAAATTTTACATCAATAAGGATATTGAAGAACATATCCCAACATAATAAGATGTAAATTAAAAGACATAACAAAAATAAGTCTTTTAAAAAGAGGAGGGTGAAAGGTCCCCTTACCGAGTTGGGTAACTTTTGAAACATACACCCCATGAAAGAAGGGTAATACAATGAAGATGTAAATACCAATAAATGAAATTATACTACAAAAATTTTATAATAATGGGCAGTACATACACCACTCAAATTAAATAGTGGCAAATGTAGCATAAATTTCACGGGAATAAAAGTGAGATGAAAAATCCCTTACGAAATCTCTGCAGCCTAACGGCGCCACATAAAACATCTAAAAATGGATTTATGAGATCACATAGGGTCTCTCATAATATGAACATAAAAAGTACAGTACGAGGAATATAAAATAACATCCCCAAAAAATATTAAAGATGAGCTTAAAAGAAATTACATAAAAGAGAGTACTTAAAAAGAAAGAGAGAGGTTGGATCCCTTACCTCAGGTCCGACTTGACTCGATCGTTCTTTAACATTCTGAATAATAAACTTGAGTTAATTTCTAATTTCTTAATAACCATTTTCAAGTTCATTATTCCTTTTATATCACTTATTTCCATGTTATAAATGTTATGTAATCATTTAAGTTAATAATGTTTGTTTTGTCGATATTTGGTTCTTAAGTCGAAACTGGACTTCTTGCAATTACATGTTGTTCGTGTGGTCAAAGGTTCATTATATACAGATTAATATTCAGGATTTGGATATCATATATATCATATATATCCAGAATATACATGTATTTATAATATTACATAGTAATTTAGAGGTAAGAAATGAAATGCACCGTTCATGGAGACGGTAGGTCGTACGTACGCATGAACGCTACTTTCATTTCTTTGTCTTATTAATAGAATTAAAAATAATTAAGTGATATATATATTATAATTACAGTATCATATATATGTTATATAGGTCAAATATGTTCATTAATTTCATTCTTTATACATTCCATGTATTGCATGAACGAGTCACATCACTTGAGGGGGCGGTAGTCCACACTTCCTCGTATGAAATTATCGCATTTGCACAACATGAAAAGCATAAAGTCATGATTTAAATATAAAATTAAGAAGCATATATAAAACATAAATACCATATAAATCATATATAAAATATAGTGACATCATAATGGCCACCATTAAAGGTGTTAAGAGGAGATTAAACAATCATCGTTTCGTGAGGCAGAAATTCGCCATCCACAGAAACAGTATGTTCTTTAACCATTAGACGAAGGTGTGTGTATGTATATCTCGAATCCCTCACATAACAACATCCTATTATATTTAATATACTGGTGTTATTACAAAATAAAGGAATAAAAAGATTTTAGGGGTTTGGAGAAGCAAAATAAAACAAAATAACACAAAGGAAGACATTACCTTTAGATCGGGTAACTCTTTTTTATTTGAGATCAAAGGATTCCTTGGAAAGTATTATGCCAAAAGGTGAGGCTTAAATGATGAATATAAGGATTTGGATAGATTAAATGGTCCGGGGTTGGCTGAGCCAAAGGTTTTAGAGGTGTGGGTAAGGTGGTAGAGGTGGGGGCCTTTTATAAGAGGAGAGGAGAGGCACTCTTGGAAAGTTATAAAATATTACTTTATTATATAATGCTTTTCGGATTTTAAAGGTCCCAAAAGGATATATTTCAAGTATAAGGTGATATGGTTAAGAAATAAACCCATACAATAGGTTTGTGACAAGTTTAGGTCTTATATTTTACATTATCTTTTCATTTTATTTAAATCGTTAAATAATGAGGTAATCATTGTATCATCATGGTGTCATAAATAATTTAATTTATTTAGTGTCAAAAAATTATAAAAAAATATCATGATGTAGGAAATATTTTTATATTTCTAATGAATATTTATAGTCAAAAATATGACTTGTATAACCCCATGTAAAAATTTTTTTAGTAAAACAACACATGTTTGTGACATTTTAACTTTAAATTTAAATAAAAAGGTATTAATGTCATCTTCCTACCAAAGTGGCTCCATGGGGTCTCCAAGTTGAACCATGGATTTTATTGGTCGGCCATGACACATCCAATGAGGTTAGTACATGTTTCTAGGTTATTTCATATTATTAAAACATTATTTTTATCTTAAATTACACTAATTACCTCTAATCGCGATTAATAAACATAAAAGTTACTATTCACCAAAAAATTATTTTAATCTCATTGAACCACATTTTACTTCTTAATGACAACCATTTATGTCATATTTTTGAAATTAAAATCATGGAAGTGGTAAATTTTCATTTAAATGAAAAATAAGTTTCTTTAACTACCACTTAGTGGTTTCACTATTCATCAAAAATTGAAATTTTTCAGAAAATTACCAAAAAATCACCCTAGGATATATTTGATATTCCGAATTCAAAAATGATATCTATTTTACAAAATTCAAAACATATAAGTTACATTAATTAATTTAATAATTAATTCCCGTTGTTAGAGGAAATAGCGTGTTTTTATGAAACAATAAGTATCAAAAGATTGACACTAGTTTAAGTCCAATTTCGAGATGAAATTAATTCAAACGAACACTATTGGATTAAATGGTAAAAATATATTCTAATTTAACTTTGAAACCAATTCAAAAGATAATCTAATCATATAAATAAATTATATTAAAAAGAGTTTTTGAATTAAAATACAACATTTTTCACTATTCATTAAAAAATGAACATTATCGGAAAAATACCAAAAATTTACACAAAGTAAATTTTGATGTCCCGATTCTAAAGAAGAATTTTATTTTGTCAAATATAACACATAAAATGGTCAATCAGTGGATTTAAAGGAGTTTCGTCATCAAAAGGCGGTTAATCGACCTTTTAAAGAATATTAGAATGTTTACGCTTAAAATTGGATTCATTCACATTTTTAATCCTCTAACATTTATTATAAAAAGTAAAAATATTTGACAAACATATATAATCATTTTGTAGTTAGTTTTGTTCATTACCTCCATTACAATGGCTAGGCGTTAACTACAATATAAAATAATATTATTTTATTATTAGAGTGCAACGTAAGATTCCCAAGAAACTCGTTGTTGCGTATTAGGTACGCCTCGGGCATAGCATCCCCTTTAAAGTTATATTAATATTTTATTCACAAATATGGATAAATGTGAAAATGTCATATTCTTTATTTACCTGGGGTGTTACATGATGTGTTCCATGTATCCCTATTGAGTAGGTACATACTAAACCCCTCATAGGTACTAAATCCACTGGTGGTACTATTGTATAATTATATTTCATATGAGGATAATCTGATGAAGATCTTATATTGTATAGACAAAGTTCTACGAAAAAAGAAAATACACCTTTCCAAAGTACTTTTGTGGATCTAAAAGTTTGAGGAAGTGACTTGGGAACTAGAAGAGTTGATGAAACAAATGTAACCTCATCTATTTTAGTACAAGAAATGAAAATTTCACATTATAAATTTCTAAATGGGGGAAGAATTTAATGAATCTAAATTTTATAAATGAAATCACCTTTTCAAATTAATAAATTCCATATTAAGTAATGTGATTGTAGAAAACACATGAAATACTTTAATTATCTTGGATAGTTATAGTATTTCACGTTTAAAATAATAATAAACATCATAATAATTGATAGTATATTTTTTATATAGTGATCATTTGGTTAGTACATATACAAGGTTCTGATAAATCCAATTGAGACAGATAAAGGAATCAATGGCCTTGACCAGTAGGATCCTACCCTATGAATCCCACTTCTCAAAGCATTAAAGGGAGATAGAATCATAGTAATTTTACCTTGTCCAAGCCCTAGATTCTATTAAATAACTAAATTACAAGTGAGACCATTTACTGGAGAAGTTTAATCTCGTCAAGATCACAGCCCAAACCATGCTCACCGAATCGCCCAAAGAAAATCTCACCACCACACACAATAATCTTATGTAATTACCTAGTTTAATAAATGGATATGTATCAAGACCCTAATAGTGTGAATTTTTATATTTTATTATTACTTTATAATGATTAAATAACGAGTTTTATATAAATTATATTTTAATACAACAAAACTCAAATTATATTTTTTGGAAATTTATAGTTTCAATTAAGACACTCTTTTTAATGAATTCATTAATTTTTAAATAACTTAAATTTTAATAAAATATTATTACTAAATTATATTTTTTAAAATTAAAATGTTAATGTAATTTTATGAAGTCAAATTTAATTTTTATAAGGTTTATAAAAATATTATTGTAAAAAACCCAATATTTTTCAATATATGTGTGTTTTTTATTTAAAAGTGTAAATTATAACATTTATAGAATTTTTTATAAAATGAATATTATTTTTTAAATCATCACATTTAAATTATCTAATGGTGTATTTTTCATAATTTTCTGAGATAGTTGAATAATTGGGTAAAAAATTAAATACGGTACAATTATACATTATGTATTATGACATCATAAAAGCCCAAAAGTGATGTAATAAATACCATCAAGAGTATCTAAGACAAAAATTATGTTTCCCATTTAAAATAATTTATTTTTAAGTTATTTTATTAATTTTATAAACCCTTAATGAATCCTCCAAAATCTATATTATATTTTAATGTTTTAAAATAATTTTTTTTATAAAAATGACTAACTTCCACATAACCAGGGGTATAACTTTAATTCATTTTGTTTTTAGCCAAATAAAATAATTAAATATACTCCTATTTGGTGGAAACCATGGGATTTTTTGTGGTTTTTATTAATATATCAAATAGAGTTTAGAACCCATGTTTTGAAATTAATAAAGAATTATTCTCTATTTTTCTATAAAAACCAACCCAGCCTCCCATTCCAATACACTAAAAACCCTTTTAGAATTAATTTAATATACCCATACCCTTCTTGATCCCTCCTGAGATGACCCCAATAACTTCATAATCTCATCCTAACTTTTATAAGAACCCTCTCAAGGTAAGAGATCCTCTCCTCTTTGTTCAAGCACTTTATTTATATTATGCATTTTTTTCAATTGTTCATAATGTGAAAAGTTTCTACACATCCCTATTACTATCCTTACTATTTAAAAGTGATGGGATTCCCCTTTACCACTCATTAAAACCCTTACATGAATCTTTATTTTCCCCCATTATACTGCTGAAATTATCCTATACATTTCAACGACATTCATTTTTTGTAGTGAATACCCATCCCTATTTCCACTCAAGGGTATCCATCAAGATGTAACTATTTTTAATGACTCGTATTTTTCATGTATTGTTTTTGGAAATTTATTGGATTATTTTCACAGCCAGGTGCTAATATAGTGTGTGATTCTAAGACCTTGTGTGCCTGAAATAAATTTTTAAAATATATTAAATATATTAAATATCACACACACATAGGTTTCATGAAAAATTGGAATAACTTAAAAATGAGAGAATTAATCATAAATATGAGGGAACCATTGAGTTAATAACATGGTTTTACCATATGTGTACATAACCTGTCTCGGTGTCGGCCGTTTGTAGAAAAGTCGTCGTGGATGTGAAAATGAATAAAATAATTAAATGAATTATTTTATTTCATTTCATTGATTCAGTGACCTAGAATATTTTATAGATAAGTGGATATGAGGAATTATTAGGTTTAGCTTCTAAAACATAGAGATCTAGAGGACCATTGGAGATCCATCGAACGGGATTCTATTGGTGGACGATGATTGGATTAGAGATTGATGACTGGTGTGAGATGAATTCATAAGATCTCACCAAAGATCACATAGAAGATCCATTATTCATTATAAATTGATCCAAATCATGGTATGACTTTGTTTGATTTTTTTATTTCCCCGTTCTTAATTTCTATAATGAACATGGGTCAATAAACTAATGGATTAATCTACAGGTCATGTTTATTTTAGGATGGTTTTTATTACAGGGGTTTTATTGGGGAAATTTTTTGTGATTAAATTGTTCTCTATTCATTATTTATTCTATTGGTAACTAATTTAGGTCAACACGAACATTGAATGAGGTCTGTTCCTCATGATTATTCTTATTATTTTCTCCCTAATTCTTTGTTCAATTTGGTCATTCTTTGTTTGGCCTATGCTTCAACATACCCCCAAGAAATCGATCGTTGTACACCCGATTCTTTGTGAAAAGATTCATTATTATAGATTTGGTATTTGTATGACATGATGGTGGTGATATGATGGAAAAGGAGGTGGATTATACGATTTTGGATTCCTGATTTCATGTTCTTTAGCATTCAATGAATAATTATTTAATAACTTTTTTTATGAATGTAATTTATGGATAGAACATTTTGTTCATCAAAGGCAAGGCTCGATTGACATGGTTGGTTTTCCAGTGAGATGCATGGATCGATCGATGCTCAGAGCTGTGGGAATGGACGTGTGAACCAGATCTAAGAATATGGAAATTTTTACACTACACTACATGTAACACGGATCCACACATTGTGGGTGCCCCTCTCAGTAGTGGATAGGGTTTTGGAGAAAGATAAGTATCACATGGCATGTGACCGTGTTGCACAGCCTGTTGTCCCCCTTGGTTAGTTCAACATGTACCTTAGAGGTTACACATACATGGGTTGGAGTACATGGGATATAGCACATCGTGTCCTCCCTCATAGACATGGCTTGGCCTAGTGTACATGATAATAACCATGTATTGGTACACAAACAGAGTGCATGGGCAGCCAACACATCATGAACTATTACACAGACACAATCATAGGAAACAGGTCATTCGCATGGGTAGGACCTAGGGTTAAAGGGATGTGTAATGTGCCCATATTACACACCATGTACTCCTAAAAACATGGCTTAGAGCCCTTTCCCTTTGTATATTGGACAATTTTAATTAGGGTGTGTTCTCCATAATCATTCTCTAAGAGTTATTATGGAATTTAGTCTTACACATAGGATATCAATCCATTCAGTAAGACTTATTGGATATAGTTGTTGTAATCACTTGATGAGGCCTATAGTGAGATCCTATATTCATCTTTATGCCCTATGAAGATTTATTGGTATCATTGCAACCAAAAATATATGGGTGTTGATCCTCTACCTAGAAAGTTAATCCAAATTGAGTTATTGGAATGCCCCATGGACTTAGGAGTGATCTACATCTGGGTATTGTAGCTCTTCATACTTTCATCATGTACTTCTAATGGTGAGGCCCGATGAGTATTACCTCTCAAGTGAACATCGTCGCTATTATCATACTCAAGAGTATGTTCTCCGCTATATGGATCCTTTGAGATTGAATCCTAGGTCGGCATTATGGTTGTGACTTACTTTTAAAATGTGTGTCTTTTTTTGTATATCTGTATTTTCTTATTATATGTGTTGTAGAAATATACCTTTATAGATATAATTTTATGTATTATTTTTTATAATTTTTTGTTTTGGGGTGTCTTATTGGGTTTTTTTATACTCACCCCTACACATTATTTTCCCACATGTGTTATGTCTTGTGAAAAATATTGACCTTCTGATAGAGTCCTAGATGGACCTGGACTAAACGGTTCTTAGAGAGACCAAACAGACAAAGTAGTGTTCTTAAGATATCTTGACAGTAGTCCCCAATGTTACTTTTAGGTTGGGATTGTTTTCAGACTCTTTTTGGTGGGATAATGTTTGGCCCTGATTACTTTCCTTTACATCATATCATACTCTAGTTGCAGAATTTAGAGGTATGCATGCTTTGTTATTTAGTTGTTTTTACATTTCATCATTTGTATGGGATGGGAGGTGCGTGCGCGCGTGTGTGTGTGTGTGTGTGTACTTAAGTTAAATCCTCCCATGTTAGTGATATGTCTACTCGGTGCTAGAAACCATCCCCCGGCCTATTGTAGTCAGGCTTGGGGCGTAATGGAATGGGCCCCTTTTGGATGGTTCATGATAGAGTGGTATCGGAGCAGTCGGTTCTACCTTAGTACCGAAGTATGTGATATTGGTTTGGGGTAACTGTGTTAAGTGTTTTGAGTTTATTTTTCAATCCAAGGACTCCAGTTTTGGTGCGGAGGCAGACATATCCATACACTAGGACTTTGCTCCCTTTATTTTCAACTTGGTACATGAGGAAATTTGTTGAAGGGAAAACAATGGTACATGAATTATATAGGAATGGGTTTGGGTTTCCATGTTCTTAAGTCAGCTCTCCAGATATACTCATTGGCCGTGGTGCATCTTGTTTACTTTTAATATGCCTCTACGATTTATTCTAGCTAGTATTCAGTATCAGGATCACTAGGATGATCCCCTCAGTGATAATTCATTGATACATGGACCAGTTCTAGATATGTTGCCTCTAGGTGGTGAACTAGCTATACCACAACTTATAGAGCATCACATGGTACACGTAGTGCCAACAAATGAGGTGCGCAGGGTGAGCACATTTCACAAGCATCATTGATATATACCCCTCTGGTTTTGAGGCAAGCCCAATCCATAAGCGGATGAGGACTCACATGAGGTAGTGACCCAAGTTTTCTATCTAGTTCAGACACCATAAGATCATATGGTAGTCCTATCAGTGATCCTTCTCCATGGATAAATAGGAAAATGGTGGGGGTTAGTGACCCAACCTTATGATTAGGTGTCTTTAGCATGGTTACATTTTGAGAACCTTTTTTATAGAAGTTATCTATATCAATGATGAGGGATTTAACTATCCAGGATCTTCTACAGCTCCAATAGGGAAAAACGATAATAGATTAGTATTCATCGAGGTTTTCCAACCTTTATAGGTACTTGATGGATATGGTTTGTGACCTATACTTCGAGGATAATACCTTCTAGTGAGGGATAAATAGATACATTTGATCTAGTTTTATCCCTCAATTCATTCCTACCTATGATGGGATGCTAGAGTGAGCATTGGTGGTTGGCATTTTCTTGGATGAGTAGACACAACCAGTGGTTTCTAGTTGTGAGAAAGAAGAAGTAGATACCTCTGTAGTAGAGAGCCAATGTCAGCCTTAGTGACTTAGGCATGCAATAAGTTTCAGGATGAGGTCCCAAGATAGAGGATATGTGGTTCAGGGATAATAGGGTGGGTTTAGTCATCCAAGAGAGAGGCAGTGCTACTCATGTGAATTAAGGGGACATCTTTCATGAGATTTTACAACCCATCATACGACTAATAGGGAGACTATAGGTGGGCCACTCTTGTAGAGGAAGAGGCAAGAGAAGGTAGGTTCACAAGGTGGGGGATGTGGAAGAGGAGATAGTATATCAGTAAAAGGTAGTATATTATTTGACTTTTTACCACCACCACCCACAGGTGGTCCTCACCAGGCTTAAGGAAATGGAGGATAGGGGTAGGGACAACTATAGGTGGTTAAAGAATACAACCTACAGGCTATAATAATGATACAAGGTATGATCTATGTCTTTTATAACTTAGTTGTAGTATTGATAGACACATGTTCTAGTCATTCTGTTATTTACACATACCTTTTTCAAGACATAGATATTCTAATTGAGCCCTTGGATCGACCCTTGCACTTAAGGACTCCTATTAGAGATGACTTAGTGATCACACATGTGTACTAACAATGTGGTTTGACTCTTGGAGGTTATAGTTTCTATTGGGATCTCTTTATAGAGGAAATGATGCCTTATGACATTATTTTAGGTATGGACTAGTTATCCATAGTACATTCCTAGATTGAATATTTTAGGAAAAGGATAGAATGTGTCTATTGTGATGAAACCAGGTTCTCCATTTTCAATGAAAAGTAAACCTAAGTAGTGTAGGATGGACTCATTCATAAGAGGTTGAAATTTATTACTTGTCATTTGTCTAGAATAACCCTTGGTGTTGTGGATTTTATGAGTTTTTAGTTCCTTGTAGTGGTGTCCGAGTATGAGCACACCTTCCCTGAGGATGTTCTCAGCTTACCTCCCAACCATGAGATAGAATTATGCATTGATCTACACCTCAGGATAGCACTGATATTTGTTCCAACATGTTAGATGGATCCCATAGAGCTTCGTGAGCTGAGGGTGCAGTTGGTGGACTTCAAGAGGAAGGGCTTTGTTAGACCCATTTTTTCACCCTGGGTAGCCCTAGTGTTGTTCTCCAAAAAGGCATATGGGAGATTGAGGTTATGTGTGGACTATTGGAGCTTTAACCTAGTGACCGTGAAGATCAAGTATCCACTATTGAGGATCAATAACCTCTTTGATCAGTTGATATGGGTGTGATGGTTCTCAAAGTTTGACCTCAGGTTAGGAAATCACAAGTTGCGAGTATGAGATGAGGATATAAAGAATACAACATTCAGATGTTGCTACGGTCACGATGAGTACTTGGTGATTCCCTTTGGTGTGAAAAAACTCCCCAGTAGTGTTCACGGGACTCATGAACTAGATATTTTATCCTTTCTTAAACCGGTTCATGGTAGTCTTCTTCAAAGAAATATTTATATACTCATCGTTCGAGGAGGATCGCATGAGGCACTTGAGGGTGGTTATGGATATAATCCAAGAGAAATAGATTTAAATAAATCTCTCTAAGTTCTAGTTATGGATTCAGGAGGTCCTCTTTCTAGAACATGTTATCTGAGCTGATTGAGTGGAAGTAGACTCTGCCAAGGTTTAGGAAGTGCTATCATGGTAGACACCTAAGAGAGTGATAGAAGTGAGAAACTTCCTTGGGTTAGCAGGTTGTTACTAAATATTTAATCCTAATTTATGTAGTATATCAGCACCCATGATATATTTGAACAAAAAGGGTCAACATTTCATGTGTAAAAAGAGGCTTCAGCAGTATTTTTAGTAGTTGAGGTAGAAATTGACGAGCACTCCCATCATGAGATTTCCATAGGGAGGTTTTGAGTACGTATTGTTCTTCAATACATTTGGAATCATGATTAGTTGTGATCTGATAAAAAAAAGGTGGTGATTTCATATGGTTCACATTAATTGAGACAACATGAGAAGAACTACATGACCCATGATCTTTTGTTAGAAATGGTATTCTTCAAAATAATAATGTGGTGACACTACCTAATTTGAAAGTGGTTTATCGTATATTCAGATCACAAGAGTCTCAAGTGTATCTTATCTCATAAGGATATTAACTTGATATAGAGGTGGTGCTCAGATTACCTCAAGGATTATAAATTTGAAATTGTATGTACTCTTGGGAATGAGAATATGGTATTAGATTCTATCATTCAGAGATCTTGTTTATAGTTGTTGAATGAGGCTTCAGATCAGTTGGCCTCACTGCATTTATCCTTTGTAGATGGAGATAGAAAAACTTACCTCTAATCAATGGTTGTCACCCATCTACTCTTATAATGAGTCAGGGAGGCACGACATGGGGATACCAACTATGAGGCTCTACATACTCAAATATTCACTAGACATGCTCTTGGTGGATTTTATGAAGGTGGGGAGAATTTTTCTCTTTTCAAAGTACACAAGATGGTACAAGTGATGTTGCATGAGGAGGTTCTATGATATTTTAATACATCTTCTTTGGAAGTACATCCATGTGTTCTAGAGATGTACTAGGACCTCCGATGTTAGTTTTGGTGGCTAGGGATGAATAAGGGAGTTGCTTAGTTTGTCTCTCGATGCCTTACTTGTCAACAAGTGAAGGTTGACCACCAATTTCCAATGGGTTTAGCTCAACCCCTTGAGGTGATAGAGTAGTAGTGGGATGTCATATCAATTGACTTAATAAAGGGACTACCATGTATTTCTAGGGGAATCAATGGAATCTAGATGATCATAGACCAAATCACCATGTTGTCCCACTTCTTTGATATTTGGTAGAGGAGTAAAGCAGAGATATTGGGATGCCTCTACGTGTAAGAGATGTCCATGAAGTTACATCAACAATTGTTTCTGACCATTATGCTCATTTCAAATCCCGGTTGTGGATGGGATTTTAGAAGGGGTTTGGAACTCAATTACTCTTGAGCACAATGTTTTACCCCCAAAAAGATATCCAAATATAGCAGGCCATTCAGGTTCTGGAGAACATGTTGTGAGATTTCATGTTGGACTTTAACCATAGTTGGGAGGATTTACTACCACTAGTGGAGTTTACATACAACAACAAATACCATTCCACCATTAGTATGGAACCATTTGAGGCTTTTTATAGGTGACCCTATAGGTCACCACTTTTATGGACTATCCCAAAAGATTCAAAACTCAGGGGTCCAAAGTTTATGTGATCAACTACTAAGAAGGTACAGATCATCCAGGAGTGGATGAAGACTACACAGATATTTCATAAGTCTTATGCTGAAAGAAGATGGAGGCCTTTGGAGTTCGAGGATGGAGACCATGTATTCTTGTGGGTTTCACCTCGGCATGGATTATAGAGATTTTTCTAGTGCAACAAGATATATCTGAGATTCATTGGCCCTGTATAGATACTATGTAAAGTTGTTGAGGTGGCATACCTCTTACCTCTACTACCGTAGTTAGACCTGGTACATGATGTATTTAATGTGTTGTAGTTGAGGAGGTACGTGTATGACTCATCACACATTATCGACTGGGGTAATATGGACAGCAAGGATATTTCTACCTTTGTTTATTATTTATTATAGATTAATGATCATCATGAGATGATCCTTTGTGGTTGAGTTATTTCTTTAGTGAGTGTCCAGTGGTAGAATGGGGATTCCCAAAAGAGTACATAGAAGATGGAGACTCATATATATACTTAGTACCCACGTCTCTTTGTGTAGCCACTTGTTTTGTATTTTTGTGGATGTAAATCCCCAATGTGGGGAGAATTTAATGACTCTGGTTTTACATGTTTTAATTTTAGAAATTCTATGGACAATTATCGAGACCATGTGCTAAAATAGCATGTAATTATGAGGTCCGGTGTGCCCAAAATAAATGTTTGAAATATATTAAATATAATAAATAGCACACGTTCACATTTTTCCTGAAAAATAGAATAACTTATATACGGGGGGATTGGATAAAAAATGAAATGGGACCATTGATTTTAGAATGTAGGTTTTACCCTAGGCATGACATAACCATGTTTGGTGCATGGAATTTATAGAAAATTCATCGCAGGTGTGAAAATGAATAAAATAATTAAATGAATTATTTTATTATATTTCATTCACACAGTGACCTAACCTCTTTTATAAATTAGTAATTATGGGGAATTATTAGGTTTAGCCGCTAAAACCTAGATATCTAGAGGACCATTATAGATCTATTGAATTAGATTCTGTTGGCTGATGATGACCAGATTAAAGATCTACGACCAGTGTGAGATGAATTCAGAATATCTCACCAACGATCATGATGCAGATCCATTCTTTGTTAGTGATCAATTCATATCAAGGTAGGATGTTGCTTTATTTGATTTATTTACTCGTTCTTAATTTCTATCGTGAAAATGGATCAATCAACCAATAAATTGATATATGAATCATGTGTATTATGGGACGGGTTTTATTGAGGGGATATTATTTGGTGATTTTACTTGTGATTAAATTTTTATCTCTTTGTTTTTCATTCTTATATAAATGAATTAATGTTGACACAAACATCGACGGAGTTCTGTTCCTCATGACTGTTCTTGTTCTTTTCTCCCCTGGTTCTATGTTCATCGTGGTCATTCTTCATTTGGATCATGGCTCAACATACCCCCAAGAAATTGATTATTACAAACCTATTTCTTAGTGTAATGATTTGATATTATAGATATAAGATCGACCCGACATGAAGGTGGTGCAATGATGGAAGCGACCATAGATCGGATAATTTTGGATACCAGATTTTTTTTTCTTCTAAGTGCAATGAAGAACGATTTATAAACTCATTTTCTGAATATATTTTTTAGTCGAAACATTTTTTTCATCAAAATCTAGTCTTGATTGACATAGTTCCTTAGTATTCTAGTGTGAAAAGTGGTCGGATCGATGACTATAGGTGTGGGAATGGATGCATGAACCAGATCTATGAATTTGGATATTTCTACACTACACATCATGTAACTTGAATCCACACATATTGTGGGACCCTATCAATGGTGGATAGGGTTTTTAGATAAATATAAGTTTCACATGGTGTGATACCTTTTCACCTAGCATGTGGTCCCCCTTGGTGAGCTTGGTGTGTACCTTAGAATGTACACATACATGGGTTGGAGTATACAGGATAGAACGAATTGTGTACTCCCACATGGACATGGCTTGGACTAGTGTACATGGGAATACCCTAGTACTGGTACATGGTAAGAGTACACAGGAAGCCTACAAGCCATGTACTATTACAATGACGCAGACACAGGACACAAACCATTCACCTGCGCAAAACCTGGGGTCGAAGGGACACGACATGTACCCCTAATACACGCTATATACTCTTAAAACATGGATTTGAGCCTTTATCCTCTATATCTTGGACAAGTTTTGTTAGGGTAAATTCCCCAGATCCATTCCCTAAGGGTTAGTATGGAATCACCTCCTACACATAGTATAGTGATCCCTTCAGCAAGACTTCTGGGATATAGTTGTTGGAATCCCTCCATGAGGCCCTAAGTGAGATCATATATTCATCTTTATTCCCAATGTAGAGTTATTGGTATTGTCATGACCAACACTATGTGATCATTGATCCTCTACTTAGCAGGTTAATCCTGACTGACTTTTTGAAATACCCCAAGGCCTTGGGAGTGATATTCATTTATGTATCGTATCTCTTAGGACTTTCAGTGTGTACTTATAGTGGTGAGACCCGCTAAGAATTACCTCTTAGAAGGATTTCAATAGTGTTATCAAACTCACAAGTGTGTTCTCCCATATGAGTGCTATTTGGAACCTTAGATCTTGAATCCTAGGTTTCATTATGGTTGTGACTTACTTTTAGACTTTGTGTCTTTGTGGATTATATATATATATACTTGTTATATATTTTGTAGACATATACCTGTGTAGATATTACTTTACTTATTTTGTGGAATGTTTCGTGGTTTCAGGGTGTCCTACTTGTTATTTTTATACTCACCCCTACATAGGATTTTCATATAGATGTCATGTCTTGTACTCATGATTGATATTTTGATAGAGTCCTAGAAAAACCAGGACCATATGGTTCTTAGAGATACCGAACATACCGAGGTGTGTTCTTATAGTATCTAAAAATTAGTCCCTAGTGTTAATTTTAGGTTGGGATTGTTTTTAGAATCTTTTTGGTGGTCTTTTATTTGGACCTATGTAATTTACATCGTATCGTACACTTGTTGTGGGATTTATAGGTTTTCATGCATGTTTTTTTAGTTTTTTTTACATTTTAGCATTTTTATGGGCTAGGAGATGTGTGTGTGTGTGTGTTCAGGTACTTAGGCTAAGGCCTCCCATGTTAGTGATATGCCTACTCAACACTAGTTTCCGCCCCTGTCCTATTGGAGGTAGGCTTGGGTAGTCGCAACATGGGCCCCTTTCAGATAGGTTATGACACTATCCTTCATTGATTAGGAAATTCCATGTTTATAACCCACATTCCTTAATAATGGGATTGAACGTGATAAAATAAATCATCATTATTTTTTATCTATGTGTAACACTTATTTTTGTACATAATATGAATGTAACGGGTGGGCCCAAAATTATATATCCCTCCAATACATTGGGTAATGTTTTTGTCACATGATATGCCATGTATGGTTCACGTGAGGTTATACTAAACCAAATATATTATGATTTCTCAGTGGTTACCATTTAAATATGCTTATGATGTCTTGTTTTATGTTGTTTTCACATTCCTATGTTTCCTTTATATTATCATCTTATATTATGCTTCAATAATCATGTTTATGATTCTCACCCTTTTTATGTCATTTTGATATTCATATTGATTAACATGTATTCCTTCCATCATATAATGCTATGATTATTCCCTTATAGGGATTTATAGTTCACCCCTTCCTTATATACATCCCCATGTTATCCCATGCAGTTTTAGAAGATACAAGAAATATAAGGGAATGGTTCATAGTTTTTAAATAATGATGTTATACTAATGGTATAAGTTTTTATGTCATGTACCTAATTTTCAAAATACACTAGGCCTCATGATTTTATGGGTTTGTATTAATTATTCCTTTATGTAATAAATCATGAATTAATGTGAATTAAGTATATCGATTGTCATAAGGCATAGGTCTTAAATAAATTATTTCAGTTTTATTTATTGCTTTACATCCTTAAAATCTATTATAAAACATAATAATATAATGATATTAGTATTATTACTATTTTTAAATTTCATTATCTTTATTTAATAACTATTTAATACATCCTTTCCATCTAATGAAAAATGAAAACTTCGTTCATGCGTACGTGCAGACTACTGTCACAAAGAAGTGATGTATTTCATTTTTCATTATTTCCTCACATGGATGGTTATAAATATGGATTTTATGGATATATATGAAATTTATTACATCATATTATTGTGGATAAATAATATATTATCTACCTTCTTGTATTACCATCCATTGGAAAATGAAAACGTTGCTCAGGCCTATGTTCGGACTACGACCTCCATGAACTATACATTTTGTTTCATTACTCACTCATATGGATAGTAATAAGGAAGGATTTAAAGAATAAATATAATATTTAAAATATTATTATGATTTTTTAATGATAAACCTTTATATACATTATTTACTTTTTAGATATTAGAAAAATGAAAATGTTTCTAATGCGTACATGCAGACTACCGCCTTTATGAACAATATATCTCATTTTTCATCACCAAAATACATTTCTAGATATAAAAAGAATATTTAATAAATAAAATTGATAATTATAAAAAACAATTATCATTATTTATATGATATAACCATAATATCATTGACCACATTCAACACACCAAATCTATTTTGGATCGAATGACCCCAAAACGTTTGACGTGAACTTAACTAATTTAGTAACTAAATAGAAAATGGTAGTAAATGAAATAAAATGAATAATCATAATGGAATGAAATTGAAAAATTAAATTAATAAATTAAATTATGAATATATGTTTATTATTTAGGTATGAAAAATATTTATGTGGTGATTTGGGACTCAAGGTAAATAATTTTTCATCTTAGTTTATTCTCTTTGATATTAATTCCATTTTATCCACATGTTTCTTCTATATGGTGTATAAACTTCCATATTGGTGTATTTCATTATTTATTTGATGAAATTAAAGTAATTTTAAAATTAATTTCAATTTATATCATTTAATGTCCTTTTAATTCAAAATACATTAAAATATGTATTGGATTTTTCTTTAAAACATTGTTTTTAAATGATTTAAAATATTTCTCATCTATTTCTTTGTTCCTTAAAATCTTTCAAAAAATACATTATTTTTACTTAAAATATTTTTAAATGTCTATTTAAAATTTTTAAAACTTACATTACAATTATTTAAAAATTTATCTCTTCAATGCCTTCCATACGAGACATTTTTTCTTTCTTTACAAAAGTGGAAGGAAATGTTTTTTAAAAATTATAATATGAACTCCTTTTTACTTAATCATAGAAATTATTTTTTATCATTATTCTTATACAATTTTCTATGGGTTTTAAGAGATGATCTTATTCCCATTGTTCTGGGAAAATTTAGTTTTTAAAATGTTTTCAATATAGAAGGATATTTCTTCTCATTTTTATGACATAAATGAAAGTTCTTATGATCATGGGATAAAGTGAAACTTTTTTGATTAATATGATGATAATTTAATATTTTTTGTGCTTAATTCATGTTATATTTCTTCTATATTCTTTGTGATGATGGGTGGGTCTAATAATTTCATCCATTGTATTGGGTAATGTGGATAATCTTAACTGGTAATAAGTTACTCCTATGAAGTAGATAGAGTTAACTATTTTTAAGTTACTCAAATAAATTGTTTGAAGTTTAATATTTATAGTTTAATCCTATAAAATGAGTAAAGTAAACTATTTATAAGTTACTCCTATTAAGAAGTTGTAATTAACCAGGTAGGTTATTCTATTGTAAGGGTGATAATAATTGTGATATGAAGAAAATTTCCCATGGTGCCTATATATTTTTCTATACTTGGAAATGGGTTTATGTAAATATTTTTATTTCATAATTTAATAAAGTGATATTTTTATTTGAATAAAACTTTATGAAATTTTTAAATAAAAGGTTTTTTAAGTAAAGTTTTCATGTTTTTCAGGAAACCATAATGATCTTGAATTTTTATTTATGGTTTCTTATGAAATGGTTTATGAAATATTTTTGGAATAATGTTTAATTAAATAGTAATTAAGTTATTTTTTTATCTCAAAGTATTTTATGTAAAAATTGAGAATTTTAAATGGGTTTTAATATTTTTCAATGGACTATTGAGTTTTCTTTCTTGTTTATATCCCTTATTAATATTTTTTTCTCATACCAAATTTTAAAATGTTTTTCATAGGGATATAATATGTATATAAACTATAGTAAGGTAAAACATAAAGTAATTAATACTTTCATGAAATAATCAAGTGTGTAAAAGATGAAAACAAAAGTGTAAAGATAAGAACGAATTTTTATTGAAAAAATGTACATTGTGTGTGAGTGATATTTATATAAATGAATGGTTTTTCTTAATTTTCTAAAACAATAAACCTAAAATATCATGGTAATGTAATAAGGTTCAAAATAATTTATATTAAACTCGTAATTATGGGTTAGTTATGTGTTGGTTGTTATAGGTACTTCATCAAACACATCTTTTGTAAGTTCAAGTATCACTAAGAGAATATGTATTGAAAGCTCTATAATTTCATGTGGATATAAAATATATCAAAAAAGATATAATGATTCCAAAAATTTAAGTAATGAACCACTATAGAATTCTATATATTATCATTAGGTTATTTTTGTTCATGGGGTCACAATTAAAAGACCAGTAAGAAACCACCTAATCCTACAGTATCAGGATAGATTCAAGACCAATCCCAGAGGCATCACAATACACAATTATCCCTCTCTTGGACTAGGATGAATCAAAATTGGACTATATTTAATACATTCATTAAATTCCTTAAACATGGATTCACATAGATCAATCCATTTGGGTTTTACCAACTACTTGGTCTATCCCATCATAGGTGATAGAATGTGGGAAAAAATATCAAATGAATCATATGTAACCCCCATCCAAGCCAAAGAAAATCATGATCCCAAAAACATTCATGCAAAAATTAAAAAAAATTATTTCTTATACTTACTTCAACTCAATAGGCACCTCATTAATCTATAAATAACTCTTTGAGAGATTAGTATATAGCTAGTTTATATGAAGTATAATCAACTTGATATATAGGTTCTCTACATGAATCTATTGAGTCAAATAATATTCCAACATATCATAAATGAAAAAAAAAGATGAGGGATACTTAGAAATAATTGAATATCTAATAGTTGAGATACATGAATACTACCAATGCATTCATCAAACCAAATGATATCACTGGGAACTCATATAACCCATACATTCCCCAAAATTTCATCTTTATTATACCCATTATTTGGAAGAAAAACTGATGAAAACCTAAATATAGATTAGTCTTGGAGAAATATCAATCTCCCATAAACTTAATAAATAGATCTCTTATGTATGATATTTGATACATATTCTTCACCATAAAATGGTTTAGCTTCTAGTAATGTATACACTTTCTAAATGTTTCATCACTGTTCTATGGGAAAATGGGTACAATCTAAGGAGAGGTACTCGGATGCATAAAACCCTTCATGTCAAGATCCTATAATATCACATTCAACTCTCTTAATTCATAACATTTCATATGACAAAAGTGTATCGATATAGGCTCATAATCACACATGATATTGATTATAAGCATGATATCACTCTCAAATATAAGTCCTGATAAATCATTATGTAATACTTCCTAGAAATTATCCATTAGTGTATGGAGGGTATATGAAACCATATCCTAATATACTATAAGGACCATCATTTCCATTAACACCATAATCACTCCCAACTGACTCTTCAATTCCAAGTCTAATTTCTTAAACATCCAATTATACCACGAAGGTAAACTAGTCTTGAATAAGAGGAGTTAATGACACATTTCTATAGTATTAATTGATACAATCCTAAAATAAATTTACTTAATCCATCCCAGGGATATCAGAAAAACTCATAATATATTCGATAAAAAATCCTATAGTTGTTCAAATCCCCCAAGCACTATGGTACACCTTGAGAATCATTTAATATTATCTAACATATTTTTTGAGGCATATTGAAGGCTATAATATAATAAGTGGACTATGAAGTTAACCCTAAAATATATAAAACAAGTTCATATAAAATGTAATTGGATAATCATGTATCATATAAAGCAACAGAGAGGGTAGAATTAACTGAAACCACTCTTCTCATGGCAGAACGAACATCTTCACCATTTCTTAATACTTAATCCAATAAAAAAACTCACCTTCCATAGATTAATGACACAAATATCATGATCTGTGAATTGAATAAGAAGCTACCCATTAAATAATTTAACGCTTCCACTCCTAAGATACTTGACCATCTCCTTTCCTTGACCTCCTAGATGACGCATAACTTTCTGTATGTTGAGGTCCTCTAAACCAAGTTTAAGAAGCCCGCATCATCCATAATGTAACGACCCAAAATTTTTAAATAGTATATTAACATACTCTTAAAGATTTAATAGAGATGTTAATGGTTAATGCAGAAAGAGGAGTCGATGGCTTCATCCAGTAGACTCGAACCTTATGAAGCCCACTTATCAGATCTTGGGAAGGAGGTAGCATATTTGGGCTTCGCTTTGGACCAAGCCCAATCCAAACTCCAGCATGTCAATCTTGAATGGAAACGCCTGCGGGAGAAGTTCAAGTTAGTAGAGATTACTACTAGGGCAATGTTATCTGAGCCTCCCTTAGATTCTCTCACCATAGCACACCTTACACTTAGGTCATATGCTGGTGTTATAAGGGGTTATGTGCTGAGACAGTAGCTTCTTTGTGTAATCCTTTGGGATGAACAAATTGAGATTTCTTCCTTTAGTGGTGTTTGTGAAATTTCAAATGTCCGGATAATTTTAGGATGTATTTTATTGATGAATTTTGGAAAAAAAGATATTTTAAAAAAATGTTTATGTAAACCTTAAATAATTAAAACTGTGTAATGATTTTCAAAAAATGGTCCTCTGCAATTATGTTCAGTATGAAATTTAGAGTCTAATAAGATCAAATTGATTTTTGATTAATAGTAAATTATGAATAGTGATTTTATGCTTAGGATTAGTAATGTGACCAAATGGATTAGTAATCTCACTTAAAGAAAGTATTAAAATAATCTAGGCACCTTGATTAAGTAATGTGATTCAATAAAATGGTTAAATAATGGTTTCATAAATTATTATTCAAGTATTAGTTTTTTCAGGTGAATAGTGTTTTTTAATTAAAAATTTAATTAAAAATAATTATAAAATTCTTTTTATAAAATGGACTTTATTTTTGAACTCAGAGCATCGATATTATGTTATGGTAATTTTTGGTGATTTTTCTGAGAAAAATGAATTCTCGGTGAATAGTATTTCTATTTAAAAAGTAAATTAAAAATATTTAGAAAATTATTTTTATAAAATGGATTTCATATTTTTAATTAGAGAATATTTATTTGGTTAAGGTGAAATATTGGGATTTTTCTGAGAAAGTTGAATTTTCAGTGAATAGTAAAAATACAGTTTTAGGGTTTCAGTATGCTTAATGACATCATAACTGTGTCATGATGATTTCATGAGATATTTTAAGGTTTGGGCGACCAAAGGTGATGGATTATAGTATTTGGGGCCCCATGTGGCCTAAATCCATGGGAAATGCCATGGGAGAGCATATGGTTTTGAGAAAAGCACTTGTGAGGTGTCCCTTGGCCATTAATGCCTTGTCCCCTCACTTTCCCTATAAATACCCACCCTTTCCTCATTTATTTTTCACTCTCAACTCTCCCTCAACGAAGTTCTGGTCTCCTTACCTCCCAAGGAGTCCTCCCAAGGTTCCCCCAAGCCCTAAATATCCAAACCTTTGAGTTTTAAGAGTTACATTTTAAGGTAAGGGATCCGACCTCTCCTTTCTTTTCAAGTAATCTCTTTTATGTCATTTATTTTATACTCCATGTTCATATGTTGGAGGATGTTCTTATATATTCATTTTACTTTCCTTTTCATGTTCATATGATTAGAGACCCCATCTTGCTCTCATCAATTCGTTTTAATAATGTTTAAGTGGCGCCGTTAGGCTGCCGAATTTTTAAGGGGATTCTTTCACCCTTCTCATTCTTTTCAAAGTTCTACTTTCATGTCAAGTCTTTCAAGTCCCTTTTTAATTATGTTGGGGTATGATATCTATATCTATCATAATGAACTCTTATTTTCATGTGATGAGGTACCCTATTCAATCTTTTCAATTCATTTTTTTTTTTGAAGTTTAAGTGATGTCGTTAGGCTGCCGAATTTTCATAAGAGAAATCTAATTTTTGTCTTCCCTCCATGTTTTTCATTTCAAATGGTATGTCTTTAAAATTGAATCAACATGTTCATATATCCTTCTTATTCTATCCCTCTACTGTTTTATGGGTCATTTATGATTGTTTGACCCATGTCCCCTCTCTTTTCAATGTTTTCTAAAACCCCGAAACATAGCCGTTATGCTGTAGAATTTTCATCTCAAAGTGCCTCTCTCTTTCTCAAAATTATTTTATGTTATAAAGTGAATAATCAAAGCTCTTATTTATACAGGAGTATTCACATATATACCAAAATTTTCTATTTTAAATTTTGGGATTTACATACATGAAACCTGCTCTCCCCTTCCATGGGTTTAAAGTGACGTAAAGATCATGTCTTTAAAGCAGTTTTTAAAACGTTATGATTAAGAAATGAAACCCATTTATTTTATGCTATATGGGTTATTTGAGAAATGTTTGATAATGATATATGTGGCTCACATGATAATAAAGTAAAATTTTAGGGTGCACCCTGATAGCGCTCCAATGCATTGGGTAATGATGTAACCACTAGAGATTACAATTTTCATGATATCTTGGTGAATAACCTTGGTAATTTTCAAATGAAACCTTGGGGATTGACTGTGGTGATATGTTCATGATTGTCTATGTTAAATGATGTATCCACATCTTAAATTTATGAAAAATGTTATTTTTATTATGATATTCCACATGATTTCTTTCTCATGCCTTAAAGTTATTTTCATGACATAGTTGATGTATCTCAAGTTCACATGTTAAGTGTTTCTCTTGTTTCCCTTACTGGGCCTTCTGCTCACCCTTTGTTTTGATGTATGTCCCCAGGTTATGAGATGCAGTAATGAACCTAGGATGAACTTAAAGAGAAGTCTTTCAAGTGTTTAAGAAGAATGTTTTATGTTGTTTTCATGTATTATGTTCCTGGTTTCCAAGACACTAAACCTTAAAGATGCTCAATTTTGTGTAATGTAATGAAAGTTTATGTTATAATAAGGTGGGATTCCATAGTTGGTATAAAAGGATGGTTTAGTTATTTTTGGAAATTAGGATATAAAAACTTTAGGAAGAACCCTATAGAAAGGTTTAAAAATAGGAAAACTTCCTGGTATTTTGGTAAGTATTGAGTAAGTGGTTTATCAAACAAATACATCCCTGTATGGATACGAGCAGGTAGAGGCGGCTCTGGCACAGATGTACATAGGGGTAAAACCCGAAAACACCGCTTTGAGCTAGACTCGAATGGGAACAGGTGCACGATAATGGGACTTGCTGTACTATTGGTTACGACACTCCCGGGGGATATGTTTGGTTAATCACAAGCTTTTTATGAATCATTATGAAGGAATTATAGAGAAGTGTAATTGTCTAAGAATGAAGTCTTAGTTAAAAGATTTATAAATAAAATAAGTTTCTCACTAAGTTTTTTTTTCTTTTAGAAAATGGAGGGCAATAGGAGGAACCGTGCAGATGGTGACCGCAATGCACCATGTGCTGACGGCCCTCTGATGGATGCTGGAATGGAAACATTCATGTGAATGATGAACCAACTGACTCAAGTTATGAGTAATAACTTGAATCAAGCTGAGAGGCTTACCTCACCACGAAGGGAACAACATTCTGTTGAGTCCTTTATACGTCAACGACCACCAACATTAAGTGGATCTACTGACCCATTGGTTCCAGAACAATGGATAAGCTCTATTAAAAAGATCTTTTCTGTACTTCATTGTTTGGAACAAGAAAAAGCCACCCTTGCTATTTATCGGCTAGAGGGAGAAGTTGATCAGTGGTGGTCAATGATCAAAAACACGAATCCACGAGGAGAGATGGAAGCTATAGAGTGGGAAGAGTTCTGGGGAATATTCTTTAATAAGTATTTCCCTCGTTCCATGAGAACGAGAATGGAGAAAGAGTTTCTCGAGCTGAAGCAGAAGGAGAACGAATCTGTTGGAATCTATGAGATGAACTTCACCCGACTTTCACGATATACCTCTAGCTTTGTCATGGATCCAAGTGGGAAGGTTGATAGATTTTTCGGTGGACTGAGACCTAATCTGCGGAAGAATCTAGCCAACCGGGACTACGATAGCTATGAGGAGATTGTGCGGAGTGCAATGAAAGTCGATCTAGAGTTTGGTGAGACACAGTGGTCTCATAAATCAAATGACAAGAAGATAATGTTGGAGCCCAGTCTAGGGAAGACTTTTGATCAGGAAATAGGTGGAAAGCATATGAAACATGCCACATGTAATAAATGTGGAAAGAAGCATTCGGGGAACTGCTTGATCAGAAGTGGTAATTGCTACAAGTGTGGAAAAGAAGGCCATATTTCTCGAAATTGTCGTAGTGATGTGAAGCCTCAAATTCCCAACACTAACGACAGAGGAAATATGGTTCTGGCCCTACCCAAAGTCAAATGCTTCAAGTGTGGACATCTTGGGCACTTTTCTAATCAATGTCCAAATCTGAGGGTGGTGGAGGGGAATCACCATCAACCTCAGCAGAGGCTAAGGGAGCAAGGTCGGGCTTTCTCTATCACAACAACTGAAGCTGAAGTTCCGAATGATGTGGTAGCAGGTACTCTTGTTGTCCTCTCAAAACTAGCAATTACTTTATTTGATTCTGGTTTTATGAATTCCTTTATTTCCTCCAAGTTTACATGGAATATAGAATCAATCCTTGAACTTCTAGAGGTAGAGTTATTAGTCAAGACTCCAAGTGGGATTATCCATGCATCAACGGTGTTTAGAGACACTAGTGTTTACTTCAGTGTGCACAATCTTATCGCAAATCTAGTAGTCATTCCCATGTTGGAATTTGATGTTATACTAGGGATGGACTGGATCTCAAAGTATAATGCTAATATCAAATGCAGAAGTAAGGAAATCTCAGTAGTCTTGAATGAACGACCTACAATTATCTTCCAAGGAGAGATATCCCGAACTGATCCCTATCTAGAAGTACCTCCTATAGCTTTCTTTATGGAGTTAATCGGTGATGATGAATAAGGAAAAGGGAGCATACAAATAGAATATGTTCCAATTGTTCAGGAATACATGGATGTATTTCCTGAGGAGTTACTTGGACCTCCCCCAGAAAGAGAGGTAGAGTTCTCCATTGAACTCGTACCTGGGTCTCAACCGATATCAAATACTCCGTATAGAATGGAAAATGTGGAGCTAGAAGAGTTAAAGAAACAACTCCAAGACTTGTTGGAGAAGGGGTTTATCCGACCGAGTGTGTCTCCTTGGGGATAAATAGTTCTCTTTGTGAAGAAGAAGGATGGATCAATGCGGTTATGCATTGATTATAGAGAACTGAATGGGATCACGGTGAAGAACAAATACCCTCTTCCAAGAATTAATGATTTATTTGACCAACTTCGTGGGTATCAATTCTTCTCCAAGATTGACCTTCGATCTGGTTATCATCAACTGAGGGTGAAGAAGGAAGATATTCCAAAGACTGCTTTCCGATCAAGATATGGGCATTATGAGTTTACTGTTATGCCCTTTGTCTTGACTAATGCTCCTGCTATTTTCATGGATTTGATGAATAGAGTCTTTAAGGACTACCTTGGTAACATTTTAGTAGTTTTTATCGATGATATTTTGATATATTCAAAAATTCATGAGGAGCATGAAGATCATATGAGGGTTATTTTGAAAAATCAGTAGAAGGAGAGGCTCTTTGGAAAGTTCATCAAGTGTGAGTTTTGGTTATGACAAGTGGCTTTCTTAGGGCACATCGTAACCAATGAAGGAATCTCGGTTGACCCTGTAAAGACAATGGTTGTGGAGGAGTGGCCTCAACCCACAACAGTAACTGAGATTCGTAGTTTCCTTGGTTTAGCATGATATTATAGGAGGTTTGTGAAAAACTTTTCACGGCTTTCTAATCCACTAACCAAGTTGACTCGAAAAGGGGTTAAGTTCATCTAGACAAAGGAATGCAAGGAAAGTTTCCAAGAGCTGAAGAAGAGATTGGTTACTGCACATGTGTTAACACTACCCTCTATCAGAGAAGGATTATTTATTTTTAGCGATGCATATCTAAAAGGGCTTGGGTGCGTCCTCATGCAAAATGATAAGCTAATTGCTTATGCCTCTCGACAGTTGAAGATTCATGAGCAGAATTATCCTACGCATGATCTAGAACTAGCGGCAGTTGTTTTTTCTCTAAAGATATGGAGGCACTATCTTTATGGGGAGAAATGTGATATATACACCGAACACCAAAGTTTAAAGTATATTTTCATGCAGAAAGAATTTAACATGAGACAAAGTAGATGGTTGGAGCTTATTAAAGACTATGATTGTTCAATTCATTATCACCCTGGAAGAGCAAACAAAGTTTTGGATGCATTAAGTAGGAAAGATCCTATTGTTCTGGCAACAATGAGGATCCTAGGATATCCCTTGATTAAAGATCTAGTAAAACTGGACATGGGAATTGTAAGGGAAGGGATATCATCAACCTTATCCCAAATTATTTCTCAACCTTCATTACTAGAGAATATCAAGATGGCTCAAAAAGAAGATCCTTTACTGCAGGATAAGTTTGAGGCTGTAAAGGATGGAAAGTTCCCTGATTTCAATATTAATCAAGAAGGTGTATTTAAATTTCATACAATACTATGTGTTCCATATATTCCGGAGATAAAGAAAGAATTGATGGATGAAGCTCATAGCTTTACTTTCTCTATACATCTGGGAAGCACTAAAATGTATAGAGACCTTCGTGATCATTATTGGTGGGATAACATGAAGAGGGAGATTGCTGATTACACTACAAGGTGCCTGGTGTGTCCGCAAGTAAAGGAAAAATGGAAACTTTCTAAGGGGATATTACAACCGCTACCCATACCAGCATGGAAGTGGGATAATATCACAAAGGACTTTGTCGCCGGTCTCCCAAAAACATCCAAAGGGAACAATGCGATATGGGTTGTGGTGGACCGTCTCACCAAGACCACCCATTTTATCTCTATTCAGGAAGATTTCTCTCTGGATCAACTTTCCAAGATATACGTAAAGGAAGTGGTGAGGCTGCATGGGGTACCACTATCCATCGTGTCTGATCGTGATCCAAGATTCACATCAAAATTCTGGAGAAGTCTTCAACATGCCCTCAATACTGAATTGAATTTTAGTATGGCCTATCATCCTCAAACTGATGGCCAATCTAAAAGGACTATTCAGACACTTGAAGACATGCTGAGATTATGCTCAATGGAATTTAAAGGTGGATGGTATCAACACCTCCCATTAGTTGAGTTCTCCTATAACAACAGCTTCCATTCGAGTATTCAGATGGAACCCTATGAAGCTCTATATGGGAAGCGATGTAGAAATCCTACTTGTTGGGATGAAACTAGTGGGAGAAAGCTTCTTGGGCCTGATCTTGTGCAAGAGATGAGAGAACAGGTTCATGCCATCCAACAACACATAAAGGCTGGTGAGAGTCGGCAGAAGAGCTATGCTGACAATCGTCGAAGGGACTTGGAGTTTGGTGTTGGCGACAAAGTCTTCCTTCGAATTTCTCCATGGAAGAGAGTCATGTGGTTTGGGAAGAAAGGGAATCTCAGCCCTAGGTACATTGGCCCCAATGAAATCCTTGATCACATAGGAGTAGTGGCCTATCGTCTAGCACTTCCACCGAACCTATCTCAAGTTCATGATGTCTTCCATGTATCTCTCTTGAGGAAGTACATACCCGACCCTTCGCATGTACTGAACCCAAAGGTGGTACAACTGGAACATGACCTCTCTTATGAGGAGCATCCAGTGGAGATCTTAGACTGTAGAAACAAGGTTCTACAAAACAAGACCACCCACCTTGTGAAAGTGTTGTGGAGGAATCATAAGTTTGAAGAAGCAACTTGGGAGCCTGAGGAAACAATGAAGCAAAAGTACCCTCACCTTTTTTACTAGGCCTCAATTATAAAATTTCAGGGATGAAATTTCTTAAGGGGGGAAGAATTTAACGACCCAAACTTTTTAAATAGTATATTAACTTACTCTTAACGATTTAATATAGATTTTAATGGTTAATGCAGAAAGCGGAGTCGATGGCTTCATCCAGCAGACTCAAACCTTATGAAGCCCACTTATTAGAGCTTGGGAAGGAGGTAGCATCTTTGGGCTTCGCTTTGGACCAAGCCGAAGCCGAACTCCAGCATGTCAAGCTTGAATGGAAACTCCTGCGGGAGAAGTTCAAGTTAGTAGAGATTACTACTAGGGCAATGTTATCTGAGCCTCCCTCAAATTCTCTCACCATAGCACACCTTACACTTAGGTCATATGCTGGTGTTATAAGGGGCTATGTGTCGAGACCGTAGCTTCTTTGTGTAATCCTTTGGGATTAATAAATCGAGATTTCTTCCTTTAGTGATTTTTGTGAAATTTAAAATATCCAGATAATTTTAGGATGTATTTTATTGAGGAATTTTGGAAAAAACAGATATTTTAAAAAAATGTTTATGTAAACCTTAAATAATTAAAACTGTGTAATGATTTTCAAAAAATGGTCTTCTATAATTATGTTCAGTACGAAATTTAGAGTCTAATAAGATCAACTTGATTTTTGATGAATAGTAAATTCTGAATAGTGATTTTATGCTTAGGATTAGTAATGTGACCAAATGGATTAGTAATCTCACTTAAAGAAAGTATTAAAATAATCTAGGCACCTTGATTAAGTAATGTGATTCAATAAAATGGTTAAATAATGGTTTCAAAAATTATTATTCAAGTATTAGTTTTTTCGGGTGAATAGTGCTTTTTAATTAAAAATTTATTTAAAAATAATTATAAAATTATTTTTATAAAATGGACTTTATTTTTGAACTCAGAGCATCGATATTATGTTATGGTGATTTTGGTGGATTTTTCTGAGAAAAATAAATTCTCGGAGAATAGTGTTTCTATTTTAAAAGTAAATTAAAAATATTTATAAAATTATTTTTATAAAATAGAGTCCATGTTTGTAATTAGAGTATCGATATTTGGTTAAGGTGAAATTTTTGGATTTTTCTGAGAAAGTTGAATTTTCAGTGAATAGTAAAAATACAGTTTTAGGGTTTTGGTATGTTTAATGATATCATAACTGTGTCATGATGATTTCATGAGATATTTTAAGGTTTGGCCGACCAAAGGTGATGAATTATTGTATTGGGGGGCCCATGTGGCCTAACTCCATGGGAAATGCCATGGGAGAGCACATGGTTTTGAGAAAAGCACTTGTGAGGTGTCCCTTGGCCATTAATGTCTTGTCCCCTCACTTTCCCTATAAATACCCACCATTTCCTCCTTTATTTTTCACTCCCAAATATCCCTCAACAAATTTCTGGTCTCCCTAACTCCCAAGGAGTCCTCCCAAGGTGCCCCCAAGCCCTCAGGGTTCAGACCTTTGAGTTTAAAGAGTTACGTTTTAAGGTAAGGGATCTGACCTCTCTCTTCTTTTCAAGTAATCTCTTTTATGTCATTTCTTTTATACTCCATGTTATTATGTTGGAGGATGTTCTTATATATTCATATTACTTCCATTTTCATGTTCATATTATGAGAGACTCTATATTTCTCTCATCAATTCGTTTTAGGAATGTTTAAGTGGCGTCGTTAGGCTGCCGAATATTTAAGGGGATTCTTTCACCCTTCTCATTCTTTTCAAAGTTCTACTTTCATGTCAAGTATTTCAAGTCCCTTTTTAATTATTTTGGGGTATGATATCTATATCTATCATACTTAACTCTTATTTTCATATGATTAGGGACCCTATTTGATCTTTTCAATTCATTTTGGTTGAAGTTTAAGTGACGTCGTTAGGCTACCGAATTTTCATAAGAGAAATCTAATTTTTGTCTTCCTTCCATGTTTTTCATTTCAAATGGTATGTCCTTGAAATTGCATCACCATGTTCATATATACTTCTTATTTTTTCCCTCTACTGTTTTATGGGTCATTTATGATTGTTTGACCCATGTCCCCTCTCTTTTCAATGTTTTCTAAAACCCCGAAACATAGTCGTTATGCTGCAGAATTTTCATCTCAAAATGCCTCTCTCTTTTCTCAAAATTATTTTATGTTATAAAGTGAATACTCAAAGCTCTTATTTATACATGGGTATTCACATATATACCAAAATGTTCTATTTTGAATTCTGGGATTTACATACATGAAACCCGCTCTCCCCTTCCGTGGGTTTAAAGTGACGTAAAGATCATGTCTTTAAAGCAGTTTTTAAAACGTTATGATTAAGAAATGAAACCCATTTATTTTATGCTATATGGGTTATTTAAGAAATGTTTGATGATTATATATGTGGATCACGTGATAATAAAGGCAAATTTAAGGGTGTGCCTTGATAGCGCTCCAATGCATTGGGTAATGATGTAACCACTAGAGATTACAATTTTCACGATATCTTGGTGAATAACCTTGGTAATTTTCAAATGACACCTTGGGGATGGACCTTGGTGATATGTTCATGATTGTCTATGTTAAATGATGTAGCCACATCTTAAAGTTATGAAAAATGTTATATTTATTATGATATTCCATATGATTTCTTTCTCATGCCTTAAAGTTTTTTTTTCATGACATAGTTGATGTATCTCAAGTTCACATGTTAAGTGTTTTTCTTGTTTACCTTACCGGGCCTTCTGCTCACCCTTTCTTTTAATGTATGTCCCCAGGTTATGAGATGCAGTAATGAAACTAGTATGAAGTTAAGGAGAAGCCTTTCAAGTGTTTAAGAAGAATTTTTTATGTTGTTTTCATGTATTATGTTCCTGGTTTCCAAGACACTAAACCTTAAAGATCCTCATTTTTGTGTAATGTAATGAAAGTTTATGTTATAATAAGGCGGGATGCAATAAATAAGACTTGTCCTAAACCATATTAAGGAATAATTATACATAAATTCTATAGTTTTCTTATCACTCTATTTTTGTGACACTTTTTTAGTGGTTTAGTACTTGAACAATGTAAATTTAACTATTGTTTGCACTAATAACTAATAATAGAGGATCCCCACAAAGAGGAAATGATACACCTATTCCCTAAAAAAATTTACTCTCACTACATTATCTCATATTAATAAATATCCTATTAATACCAATTAAAGATACACCACCATCCCCATTAGAATAAGCACTTAACCCATTAATGATAAGAAAGGAGCCAGTTATACTATCCTCATCTAGTCTCTTATTAGAAGTGAGAGACTTCTATAATATATCATAATACAATGTCAATTTAAAAATCCTTGATTGGAATAAAAATTTTGGATTAAGACCTATCTAAAAACAATAGGCCTTATATAAATTTTTCAATACAAATAAGGGGTCAAACTTTAATAGATTTGAGAAACTAGTGGAATAATTTGTGATTGGTAATTCTTAACAATGAAGCTCTATAAAATCTTGTTCTCATTCTAGCTACAATGACTATGGGAAAACTTATATGAAGTATACATACATAAATACCTCCTATGATAGGTCATCATGCCTATTGACCTAAACCAAAATAGTAAAACATATACATGAAGTTCCCTGAAGCATGAAGGCTACCAACATCACCTGATGCTCATTGATCATCTTAACGAGCTTAAATATTCCCTTGAATATCTCAATTTTTCTTTCTATATCGAGGGATCACAATGAATTGGGATTCCATAGGATACTGCATATGAAATTCCCCAAGAAATTCAATCAAAGTATCTCCACTCAGATGTCCACCTTTTCCTTTAATCGATATTATGTGAAATACACTTTATAGTAAATTCTATGTGTCTTGGAACTATTAAAAATCATTAAAAGCATGCTCATATTTCCCCTCTTGTCAGTTGTATGTATAATAGGTTTATTCTAAACCATTGTAACATCCTCAACACTATAACTAGGTTTTTTCATAAAACATTATCAAATTGATATTTTCTAAAATGATAAACCCCATATTTATAAATGAATCATGACAGATTAAATCTTAATATAAAATTTTTATCCTGACTAGGTTAAATGACCAAATTGGGGGAATCATGGTATCAAAGGTTAAAACAACTATCTTCCTCGATCTTGTTTCATTATTAAACAAAAATCTTATTTCTCTTCTTCTTGTAGAACATAATTAATTGTAACTAAAACATGCATAGAACAAAACAATTTTACTTAGTTCACCCCCACTATTCTATATACAAGGAGAATAAAAAATAAAATGTTACGATGTACCAAATCCAATAAAGTGAACTTCTGTTATATGGTTCGGAGCATACACATTATCCCTCCTGTTTTATAAACATTCACAATTTTAAATTTTGCTACTCTCTCTATTGAATTGAACACATTTCTCCTCTAGTAAAATCTTATAACAATTAGTTATGAGTTTATTCACACTTTTGTGTGTCTTTATACACTTTATTAATCAAATATATGACAATAAACGTTTTGTAATACTTTTCTTCTGGAAGTTTTTAACCCTTATTCAAGACTTCTTTTCAATATCTCACTATGAGATGGCTCCGGGAGACCTCTCTATGAGACCCCTCCATGATATCCCTTTGTGAGTCCTTCTTTTGTTCATGTGGATCACATGACTATAGTGTAGGATACTTTTAAGGTTACATGGTTCATTTGATATCAAAGTGTCCACCTATTTGTGTGAACACCCTACACATACTTCACTCTGCATGATTCCCTCATGAGATCTCTCTATGAGACTCCTTCATGGGTCCTTCTATTCACATTGATCAAGTGTCTTTAGTGTGAGACCCTTTTATTTTTATGTGATTTATGTGATATCAATGGGAATTAATATGCATGTTAACACCCTATTCATACTTCAATCCACAAGATTCCTTCATGAGATCTCTCCAAGGGACTCCTTCATGTGACCTTCTTTTGATTACGTGGATCGCATGATTTTGATGCAATACGTTCTTCAACTCATGCTAAATACTTTTATTTAGATAAAACCACTTAATAAAAAACTAATTATACATAAGAATGGTTTAGGGGTATTTATAAGTATAAATCCACCACATTAACTTCACAAATTGTGGTTATCCATTAGTTTCACCATCTTAACAATTAGCAGTATGTGCTTTGTGTGGTCGCTTCACCTGATCACCTTCCTCGTGTTATAATAAATTCTCATGATCACTTGAATTGTCTTTGATCGTGTCTCTTAATCCCATTATGAGAAAAAAATAAAATCACACAATATTTATGTGATCCCATCATGTGATCCATTAATAATCATGTGGTCATGCGATTTCAAACAATTATGAGATATTTCCTTCATTTTTAGCCATTGTGTCTCTATGCACTTCAAGTGATCTCTTCACATTATCCCTTGAAAAACATGAGGGATTTTCATAATCCGTTCATGAGAGCAATTGAAAATCAAGATGTGTATTCAAGTTCCATGCATTATCTCATCATAAGATCATGTGACAATCATGAGGTGCTTCACATGACTCATTTTCATGATTTGTTCTGAATTCATGTCATCACGTGATCAATATGTGTGATCATTTCATAAATTGCCACTTTTCATGACCAGTTCAGACATATGCACTCTATGTGATCATTTTAGAAATTCATACTCCATGTGATTAGTTCAGACACTCATACTCCATGTGATCAATTTATACATTTGATTCAAATCTTCATGCCTCATTTGACAACCAGTCTTCATCAATAATGTAAAACCTCTTCAATAAACACAATTGACCCAAAAGAAACATATAGAGGTATTTTTTACAACAATATCCTCCTCTGGATTTGTTGAAAATACTTCAAAACTTCGAAGAACCAACTAATTGACAAAACATGTGCATGTGAAACCATTTACCTTATACAACTACAAATAGTGATAAAGGAATTCCTTAACACATACTCTAATCCCACATAAGTCAATATTAGCATGATAAAAAATAGTAGTATGATAATTTCATCAATGAATCACTTTTTTCTTAAACCTTACACTGAAAACCTTGTAAAGATACTACTAGACCAACCCTTGAGATTACATCTTTTGATAACATATTGAATCATGAACTTATCACCCATATTCATGAATTATCTTCATTGATAGACCGATTTTATCATCATCATATTTAAAAAAACTCCTATTTTTTTGATCCCCCTATTAGATTCTCCCACTGTCTGGATCAATACATTTTATCCTCCTTTATTAATGTACTCAAAGGTCACTCATTTATGGTCTGCAAAATGGTAAAGAAAAAAAATCATCACTTGAGGGAAAACACACCATAACTCAGGGAGAGGGGGTCCCACATTCACACTATTCAAGTTTTGGGATTAAAATAAACTATAATATCCATTTTATGTTATTAAAATGAATCTCTACTAATGCCTTCATCAAGATTTCTGCAACCAGTAATTCAATAGGAACATACTCCATCTTTACAATTCCATGTTCCACTTTCAATTTGATAAAGTGATATTTTATTTCAATTTGATTTTTTCATGAGTGATGGACTATATATTTTCTATGATTCGTAGAAATTGAATTATCACAATGAATTTGAATCTATGGCTTCACTTAAAATCCCATATCTTTATGTTGTTGCTTCATCCATAGTAACTACATTTAATATTAAGTAGTTGAAATGTATCCAGCTTCTATGGTGTCAAATAAATATAATCTTGTTTTTTTCTTATGATTTAAAAAAATAGTCCTATAAAATAGAATGCACCACATCATGTTGACTTATGATCATATGTTATATAGGTTTTGAGCGCAGTAGAAGTATGGGATGGGTGGTTCCCAACATTTATTTTTGTCATGTTCAATGATCAATCTGAGATCTACATGGTGATAAATTTCATGTTCAATGAAATTGAACCAAAGAAGATAGAAAACATGAATCAAAATGGAACTAGAGATAGAGGATCATCACATATTATTTATAATTAATTTAATTAAATAAGTATTACCTTGATGGAATTATTTATTCATTAATGGATCGAGTAACAGAACGGCGATGAACAGTCATTGCATTGTTGGAATCAAGTAAAAAATCACTCTAGCGGTGATCCACATGTGTTCTATGAATCTCTAGATGTCACTGAAATAATCTCTAGGTTTTAGCATGATAGATCCTTCTGCTTTTATTATATACCTTTGTTCACTATGATAATTGCTTCCAAAGTATTATCCTTGATCTAATATAGGATGATCGCTCTCTGTTCTTATGAGCGATCTTGGAGAATATAGATCTTAAGGGATTGACATAATTCTCCAATTTTGTTGTGAAAAACCCAAACAAATGAATTGTTCTATTGAGAAAATAACATAACTGGGTTTATATATATTATTTATTCCTAGAGAAAACCCCATGTCAAATAATAGTATTAATATTATTATTTCTCGACATGTTCTTAACTTGATAATTAAAATTAAATATTATTTAACCAAAAAATATTCAATATTTATTATTTTCTAACCACACATAAAAATATCATTATTTCATTCCTCCATAATATTTATCATACCTTGATTAATGTCTATTTCTTTATTAAATAAATATCACTAAATTATTTTCTAATAAAAAAATAAATATTATATTCACTAAATAGATAATAAATATTTATAAAATATTCTGCTCACATTGAATTCTCTAGAATAAATGGTGATGGAATAAATTTAATCAAGAAAACATAAATAATTATTAAACCACATGTGGGAATAATATTTATTCAACTTTTTAAATAATAAACAATAATATATTATTTAACTGATATTCTGGATACACTTAGTTTGTGACCCATTAGGCCTCTTTCTCAGTGGCATTAGGCGAAGCATCCTAAAGTCCGAGGTTAGAGTATAGAAACATGCTAAGGAACCCATTTATAAATAAGTTAATATTTAAATGACATAATACCTCATACAGATTCTTATTGTATAATGTCATCTCTTTGTCACAATGTCTCAAATCTATCAGGTTGCATGTCGGCTCCATCGACCTATGTGCTTGATATCAATTTCTTTGACTTTTTTAAAATAGAACTTTCCTATAAAACACCATGAAAATTGATTTATTTAGTCTTTATAATTTCTATAAAATTTCATGAGATATTAAATTCCATTAAAGAACATAAGGGATAAATCTTTTCTCACATTATTCACTAATGCAATATTACTCATAATGTACCCAATGTATCCTACCTCTCAATGAATATATGTTGTTGTGGTTTTTGTCAATAAATAAAAGTATGTGACCCATAATACTCATTAATAATAATCTAAAATTATGAGGATCAATACACATGTTTATAGATAGGAATATCCAATGACTCATATAAATATGTATTTTTAACTGGTGGGTCCCATTATCATAATATCCTACTGGATATTACAAAGGGAGTACACCATGAGAAGGTGCCTAAAATTTATATGAGTCTCTACCCCTAATATATTATATCATTTGTGTTCATAAAATTATATCATCTAGCTATAGAGGATATATTTAAGAATATTGTCATAGAACTTCCGGGTTCTCATCATAATGGGGAATTATTATGACCTTTTAGTATGACAGCTACTCTAGGTACATTATCACATAATATGTTACATAGAATGATAATCGTGATGTGATAAGAAGTTTATTAATATTCAAAACTTTGAATACAATTTATAATAAAGTATACAGAAGTTGGTTCTGGGGCACCAACTCCAAAAGACTCCCACTTTCATTGGATCCAAGTGCTAACAACCTTCAGTCCTCTAGCTCTCACATGATACTCATACTTCTACTGAGATAGGTCTTTAGTCAAGGGGTTCATCATGATCTCTTCCATGGGTGATCTTATAACTAAAAATTCACCATTTTGATAAAATCCTTCAAGAGTTGATACTTCCATAGTATGTTTTTTTTGTTGGTGTGACCCTGGAACTTTTCCAAGATCCACTACTGCAGTATTATCACAATACAGTGTGATAGAAGTTTTACTGGTAGGTACTACATAAAGATCCTAAAAAAAGTTTCAAATCCAAATAGATTCCATGGATGCATTATAAGCTTATATATACTCAGAATCCATTGTAGAATCAGTGAAAAATGGATGTTTTGAACTCTTTTAGCTTACAACTCCTCCATTGAGATAGAAAATATATCCTGAACATGACATCAGATCATTCTGATCTATCTATAAACTAGCATCGGTATAACCCCAAATGACCAGTTCCTTGTCTTCTCTATACACTAGGAACTTATCCTTAGTTCTTATCAGATTCTTAAGGATAGCCTTAATAGTACTCCAATTTTTTTCTCCTGGATCAACTTGATATCTTTCTACCATGCTCAATGGATAAGAAACATCAAGTATAGTATATAGCATAGAATAAAATATTGATATAATCATTGAATCATATGGGATCTTACTCATTTTCTCTTTTTCATGTTATGTTTGAGGATACATTTTCTTATAAAGATGTAAACCATGTGAAACTAGAAACAATACCCTCTTGGAGTGTTCCATACTAAATCTCTTTAGTATCTAGTCAATATATGTACTTTTAATTAGTCCAAGTATCAACTTAAATATATAAAAAATGATCTTGATCCCCAAAATATAGGATGTTTCACCTAATTCCTTCCTAAAGAAACACTTGTTTAACTATTCCTTAATAGATTTTCATACTTGTATGTCATTTCTAATAAGTAGTATGTCATCAACATATACTACTATGGTAAATATTATATTCCCAATAAACCTATTATAAACCCATGTCTCACATTCATTCTTAATGAAACAATATTATTTTATGGATTCATTGAATTGAATGTTCCATAACTTGGATGCTTTCTTTAATCTATAAATGGATCTCAACAACTTGAAAATCCTTTTGGCATCACCTGGAGTCAAAACCCATTTTCTTGTCATACATAAATCTTCCTAAAGTTTCCCATTAAGGAATATAGTTTTGACATCCATCTGCCAAATCTTATATTCATGGTAAGATGTTATAGCAAGTTGAATTCAAGTGGATTTAAACATGGAAACTGGTAAAAAGGTTTCATCATATTCAATTAATTGATGTTGGTTAAAACCTTTAGCCACTAGAGTAACTTTATAGGTATTTAATTTACCTTCCATGTCTAATTTCTTCTTGAATACCTACTAGCATCCAATAGTCTTTACATCAACTGACATATTGACCAAAACCCAAACTTGGTCTTGATACATGGAATCTATTTCATAATTCATGGCTTATTTCCATCTTTTAGCATCTGATATTTCTACTACCTCCTTTTATAGGAGAGGTTAATCATTTTTTAACAATAATGATTCACCATACTTGGTGAATAGAAAACCATATCCCTATGGTTCTCTTAACTCTCTTATACTCTGATATATTACTTGTGTTTCAGGAAATATTTCTTCTATGGGGACCTATGGAATCGATTCTTGTACTAACTTTTGTATATCTTGATAATCAACTTCATCAAAGTCAATATTTATACCACTATACTTTTTAAGGATGTTCTCAATCTCAAGAAAGATGAATTTTCTAGTGACAATCCCTTTTATATTTGAGGTTTTGTACAGGTAGTATACCTTTGTTTACTTGGGATACCCTGTAAAGATACACTTTGTGCCCCGCAGTGCTACTTTTCTGCCTAAGAAGGTCATAACAAGTTCCTTTCAAACCCATACATATTTATGTGATAAAACAGGTTTCTTTATACTCTATAACTCTAAGGAAATTCCATTTTCCTCATTATTTGTTACTCGGTTTAATGTTTTTTCTGCAGTTTGTAATGCATATCCCCAAAAGAATAATTAAAGATTTGCATGACTCATTATCGACCTTACCATGTCTAGCAAGGTACGGTTACTCATTTCACTGACATTGTTCCACTATGGTGTATAAGGAGGAGTGAGTTGAGATAGAATCCAAAACTCCCATAAAAAGTCAATAAAGTCTTGGTTAATGTATCCACCACCTCGATCTGATCGAAGATTCTTTATCATTTTACCAAGTTGATTCTCTACTTAATTCTGGAATTCCTTGAATTTTTCAAAGGAATCATACTTATAGCTCATCAAGTATACATATCCATATCTACTCAAGTCACCAATAAAAGCTATAAATTAATAATATCCACCTCTAGGTTCTAATGGAAATGATCCACACACATTAGTGTGTACCAATCCTAGAATCTCTGTGGACCTTTTACCTTATCAACCCAATGTAGGTTTGGTCATTTTTCCTTGTAAAACAGTCATTAAATATATCAAGTAGTTTTAGAACATACAATTCTAACTAACCATATTGAAATATATTTTTCAAAAGCTTCTTTAATACATTACCAAGACAATGATGCTAAATTTGGGTGTTAAATGACTCATGTGAACATGATTCTTTATCATTTTCCAGCACTTGATTTTCACAATTCAATACATAAATACCATTATTTAAATGTTTCATACCATAACATATGTTTTACTTATAAAAGAAACAACTTTTATTTACAAAATTTAAAATAAACTCATTTACATATAGGCATGATACAAAAATTATGTTCTTGGTAACTATATGTATATAATAATAATATTTCAAAACCAAAATCATTATTGTTAGAAATGAAAGGTGGTAGTAACCAATGTCTAGAGTAGCCATCATTGCTCCATTAGTGGCTCCTATATCCACATCTCCTCTATCAATATTTTGAAATATACTTGGTTCCTAGATTTTGATATAGATGTAAGCCCCACAAAGTGTATCTAATACCCAATGTGTAGATAATGAAATATTACACTTGTTAATGAACACACCTTTATCTTCCCTGATCTTTTGGGTAAAATTCCTCTTCCAGTGGTTTGTCTTTCCACATGAAAAACATACTACCTCTTTTTTCTTTCCCTACCTTTGGATCATCTTCTTCTTGTAAGGATGGCACTAAGTAGATTTAGACTGTTTATAATTATTAGGAGCCTTTCCCTTATTCTTCCTTTTCTTATTCACCATAAGGAAGGCGGGTTTATCATGCCCCATTTCCTTATTCACTTGGAGAGTTAGAGTAGGAAGTTATTAAAGACTCTTATCATTATTTATCATATTGTAATTAACAATAAATCTATAGAAGGTCTTGGTCATGATAAAAGTATGAGATATATATGCAACTCATCTAGGAATTTAATCCCTAAGATGTATAGGCCTTGAATGTAGTCAATAAGCTTAAATATGTGAGTCTCATCTGGTATAGACTCTTCAAGCATAGTTGTAAATAAAGCATTGTAAATCTCTTACCTCTCTCATCTCGCCTTCTCTTGATAGAGAACCCAAAGGTGAGACATCATGCTCTAAGAATACATATCCTCATGTTTATTCAAAAGATCATTGGATAAGGATGATATCATGAAACATTGAACATATATATAATCATTCAAATGTTTCCTATAAAGTTGTAACTCTTCATCACTTTCCTCATTTCCCATTGCATCAAGAATAGATTCTTCTAGCACAAAAAATGTTCTTTTATGGTGGAGAATAACATGTAATCACCTTTTCCACTCTTGGAAACTTGTGTCGTTGAAAAGGTTATCTTTCTCAAGTATATATCACAGTGATATGTTTGAATTAATTTTAATTTTCTTTATATAAATAAGATGAGAATAATTTTAGTACTTTATATAATAAAATTTAGACAAATAAATGGTTATTAAATTTAATAGTCTCCCTCAATTTTATTGAAACCCAATATCCCTCACCATTAGCTTTAGAATATCTTATTGATAAGAAATTATAGTGGCAAGGATCCATATTACCTTTCTTATTATCCCAATTTTGGTTGGTAAAGAAACTCAAATGGTTTTAGTATGCATTCCAAATACCAACTATATTAACTCACTATTCATTGATCTTCTGAGTGGACTCTCCAATCCTAAAATCCTTAAATTGTATTTCCTCAACATTTTCCTCTTAGTTACACCAAGTCCTTCTTTGATAGTCAACCCTTGATGTAAACAATTTTAATTCAACCCAAAACTTCAAGTTATAATTCCATGATAATTGAAAGAACCCCAAATTTGTTTGGTAAAGCACTTTGAACTATGGTTCAATTTTAATCGAAGTATTGGAAGGTTATACCGACTTAATATTTTATTGAGGGATTTTATACTTTAATGTGTAAATTAAAAATTATTATCTTTATCACATTATTGTTAATATTAATAGTGTTTACATAAGTGATTAACTATGTCTTAAATTAAATTTACACATAATCCATTTTATTTTAGTTCAATCTTGAATGCTCGTTAATTCATTAATTATGTGATCACAACAAAAAACATCCATACTGAAATAACCATGAAACATGATGTAAATAAAATAATAAATTGGTATGATCATGAGATTTACTAATGGTTAGTTTATCTAGTGGTTGATAAAATAATTGTTGACCTGGGTGAAAAAACACCTTGAATCGATTAAGGTTTGTGTTATAGCTTTCCACTTGTCCACTTATGTATCTTCTTGGATTGGTTTCGCCTCAACTCCTAACTTGAACCACCTCCACTATCTTGGTAGCTCCATCAATTACATATTCTTGTACTCACACGTAGGTGAGGGGGAAAATATTTACATAAAAGAAACCATGGTCATATAGGACCTTACATAATAAGAGAAGAGAAGGCACACATGCTACCAATTTAATTTAATAATAAATTAAATGAAACCAATATCATACAAAGATCTGGTCTATAACCATGATCTTCCACATGCATGAAATAAAATACACATTTATTAAAATTGGGATTCAATTCTTAATCATTCTTATTTAAGATAAATCATGCTTGAATCAATTAATTATTATCTTTAATTAATCAATTATTTTATCTTAATTCTCATCCAAATTTCCTTGAGATTATCATAAATTGTTATTTTAAACTAATTAAATAAATTTATTAAAAATTAATTGTGTACATAAATGTTCCTTAGAGTAAAAATGGTGAATACCCATCCAATTCTACCCTACATGTATTATACTTGTGAATTTTTTACTCTTGTAACATATGGAATACATGACTGATTACGTACTTTTATGATGTGTACTATCAATTTAATTATTACACAAATTACATGATTTTTGGTCACATGTTATTATTAAATTCATGTAGAGTAACAACTATATTATGATTTATACATGATATGAATATCTAAACATTATGACGGTATTAATTAAACATTTATATATATAAATATTAAAAACCATCACATGATGTGTCATATCAACTTAATGACTACACACATGAACATGTCTCAAAGTCTACATAATATAATAAATAAATTTTCAATCTATGAAATTTGGTATAAGTACACGGCATGTACAGTCGATCTACACATCATGTACATATAACACCATATATATGAGGTACACGCCTAAGGACTTGGCATGTAAATTGTACCTCAAAAAAAGGAGTACATGGAATGTAAAAGGGACTACATGGTGTGTGGACTCTGAGATACATGGTCACCATTCATTTAGGTCATGTATTGAAATACATGGCCCATCTTTGACTAAAAGGGACTACACTACATGTATGTGGGCTACACGACGTGTACTCCGGTGGACCATGTGCCGCCCTGGCCTAGCCAACACATGGTGTAAGGTATTTAATGCACTTCATGTAATCAATGCACATGGTTTGATTTAATTTCCAAATTAATTCCTGATGTATTGACCAAAATTACATTGCATGTAATTCCAATTACATGGTGTGTATTCATGTGTTATCTGGCCAAGATCCTTGGCACCTCCACATGAGATCTTCTATTTTAGTTTACTCATAAAATTAATCGTATTGATGTGATCTATGAGAAATGAAGGAGGAAGAATCAGATATCACAATTCATATTAAAAGAATGATTAAACATTAATTGAAAAACTAAATTAAAATTCATAAATCACTAATGATATTTAAATAATTATAAATAATTATGTAAACCCTTTAATACCATTTTTAAGTTCTGGGCATAGTGGAAGTGTGTGATGGGTGGTACCCAACATTGCTTTTTTCATGTTTAATGATCAATCAAAGATTTACACGATGATAAACATAGGGTTCAATGAAATTTAATCAAAGAAGATAGACAAAATGAATCATGCGGGAACCAGAGATAGAGGATCATAACATATTATTTATAATTAATTTAACTAAATAAGAATTACCTTGATTGAATAATTTCTCCATTGATGGATCTAGTAATAGATCGAGGATGCAACATCTTTGTATTGTAGGAATCAAGTGCAGATTACCTCATGTTGTGATCCACACGTGTTCCACGAATATCCAGACATCACCAAAAGAATCTTATGGTTCTATCACGGCAGATCCTTGCACCTGTGTCATTTTCCTTTGATAACTATAAGAATTTTTTCCAAGTCATTCTCCTTGATCTGGTGGAGGAATATTTCTCTCCATTCCTCTGAGAGATCTTAGAGAAGAGAGATCTCAAGTTCCTGATAGAATTCTTCAATTCTATTGTGTAGAACCCAAACAAATGAATTTTTTTATTAAGAAATAACATAATTGGGTTTAAATATTTCGAGGGTTAAAAAATAATTTCACAATTTCCCTTAATTATTTATTCAATCCTATCAAAAACCCCATGTCAAATATTAATATTATTATTATTATTTCTTGGCATGCACTTAGCTTTTGAATTTAAATTAAATAGTATTTAATCAAATAATATTCAATATTTATTATTTTCTCACCGAACCTAAAATCATAATATATCATTCCTATATAATATTTTTTAGACCATTAATAATTTCTATTTATTTATTAAATAAATAACATTTAATTATTCACCTATAACTAAAAAAATTATATTCACTAAATAGAAAATGAATTTTTATGAAATATTCCGCTCATATTATATTATCTCAAATAACTGGTGACAGAATAAATTCGGTCAAGAAAAAATGAATGGTAATTAAACTATATGCAGCAATAATATTTATTCAACTTGTTAAATAATATATAATAATATATTATTTCATTGAGATTATGGATACACTTTGTGTGTGACCCTCTAGGAATCTTTCTCAGTGGCATTAGGTGAAGCAACCTAAAGTCCAAGGTTAGTATCTAGAAACATGCCAAGGAACCCATAAATAAAGACGTTAATGTCACAATGACATAATACCTTGTACAAATGATTATTGTGTAATGTAATCCCTTTATCACAATATCACAAATCAAGTAGGTTTCATGTTGGTGCCATCAACCTATGTGCTTGATGTCTCTTTATTTGAATTTTCAGAAAAAGAAATTTCCTATAGAACACCATGGCCATATATTTTTTAGGATATATCATTTCCATCAAAGGTATTAAGATATTAACTTCCATTAAGGAACATAAGGGGTAAATCCTTTCTCACATTATTCATTAATTCAATATTACTCGTGACACACCCACGTATCCTACCTTTTCGTGAACATCTATCATCATGGTTTTCATCAATACATCGAAGCATGTGACTCATAATACTCATAATAATAATCTTAAATTATAAGGACCAATACACACATCTGTGGATAAGAACATCCTATGACACATATAAATGTGGATTTCCTATTAGTGGGTCATGTTATCATAATATCCTACTGAATATTACCAAGGGCGTGCACCATGAGAAGGTGCCTCAAATTTTGATGAGTCTCCACCCCTAATAGCATGTATCATTTGTGTCCCTCAAATGATATCATCCAGCTGTAGAACATATATTTAAGAATAGTGTCATAGTAGTTCTAGGTTCTCATTGTAGTGGGGAACTACTATGACCATTTAGTGCAACAGATACTCTAGGGACATTATCACATACTATGTTACATAGGAGAACAATCATTATGTGATAAGAAGTTTATTAATATTAAAAACTATGAATATAAGTTATCATGAAGTATATAGAAGTTGGTTCTAGGGAACCAACTCCAACATGATCAACCAACAAAATCTACATCTATAAAACTCAATAACTCTATATGATATTTTTCATTGTTTAGTAAACTTAAATCCACTATGCCTTTGATATACTAAAGTATTATTTTCACTACAAGTAAGTGGATTTATTTTATATTACTTTGATAATTTTCCTCTTATAATGTGGAAAAAACAAGGTATGTTCATATTTTTGTTAAGTACCATAGACTTCTAAGGATATTTCTATATTCTATGATATTTATTATTTTTCCTTCATCATACCTTGAAAATTTCATCTGTGTAGCAATTGGATTTTTTATCTCTATAGAATTTTTCTATTCCAGATCATCTTAAAACTTCTATAGAATATTTTTATTGAGAAATAAATGTTCTAGGTATTCATTGTATTACCTATAAACCAAGAAAATTGTTAACTCATCAAACATTGACATTTAGAACTCATATTTCATGAAAAATAAAAACATTTTTCATGGCGCTTCATTTGATCCAACAAATATTATTTTATAGACATATACTAGAACCATCATCCTTTGATAACTATCATTATTGACATGAAGATTTTATCAACCCCACCATAATAGAAATCAATCTTCTTAAAATACATATCTATTCATGAATACCACGCTCTTGGTTTCTACTTCAACCCATATAAAGCCTTATTTAAACAACAAAAAAATTTCTCATATTAGTGAATGAGAAAACCATATGGATTTTTAGTGTATAATTATTCTTCCAGAACCCCATTTATAAATTGTGACTTTACACCCATCTAGAAAACGTTTAACTTTCTTTTCACTACTATGGAAAAGAATAATTGAATTGTCTCCAGCCTTGTATGAGGTGAAAATGTTCCACTAATATCAATACTGTCAATCTGGGAGTATCCATTACACACATTTCATGCTTTGTTTTGAATTATTGTTCCATATTAATTAATATTGTTATATAAAATATATTTGGTCCGGATGACATTCTAGTTTTTAAGTCATGAAATAATTTCCTACATTTTATTCTTTTCAATTTAGTTAAGCTCTTCATATATTGCTTAAACCCAAATCTCATGTCATGAATCTTCCACAAAAAAAATTTTCTCTACCTATGATAACAAAGATGCTTGATATAGATTCTTCATTCTCATCGTCTATAATGGTGTTGTCTAATCCCTAATGATATTATTTTTATTGATTTCTAATCAGATCCTTGGTTTCTAAATAGGTTTATTGTGCTCTTCATCTAAATAATTTTATGATTCTTCCTTAAGTATTTTCACTGCCCTTATTCTACTCACCTCTTCACCACTATACTCTTGTGATTGATCATGAATTTATTTAATATTATGATCATTTTCCACCACAACAACATTGTTTCTCTCAATTACTTTCCCCAACCACTAATTTAGGCATTTATATTCTTTTATTATTCTTTAGTATCCAATAAATATTAATTCATCTCCATGGGATTCAAATTTTCTATATTTTTCCATATTTAGAATAAAACATTTAATTATAAAGACTCAAATTTAATTTAATATTTAAATATTTTCAAACCACATCTTTTATTGATTCTTATATTTATTTGGAAAAACTAAATATCTATTATAAATTTAGACTGATTTCAATGCTACTTATTTCCATAAATTCTCTGGAAGGTCTTCCTCGATAAAATTTTTTTTTATCGATGTTGTTGATAATATGATTTCTTCTCTCAAAGACTCCATTTTTTATGGATTTATTACTACTAAAACATGGTTTCTTGTCCTATGTTTCTCAAGATAATCCTCTACTAGCATATTTTGGAACTATATCATGTTATCAGTTTAAAAAATCTAGATTTTTTGATCTATCATCTTTTCAACTTCCCTCGAATAATGTCTTATGAAACTAAACACCTTGGACTTGTGGGTAATAATTGAAACCCATGAAATTATACTAAAATCATCTATTAAAGGGACGTAATATCGTTTTCTATTAATATATCTTATTAAAATAAGTCCACATACATCAATATGAAAAAATTTAGGAACTCTTGTTGACCTTTTATCTTTTCCTTTATACATCATTCGAGTAATATTCCCTTATTGTAAACCATTCCACATATGAGTATGCTCACATGGAAACTTCAGGATATCTCAAGAATTATCACATTTTAAGAAAAATTATAAAGATTTTTGGCTTAGATTACCAAGATATTTATTCCATAACTTCTTCTATTCTTCATTGGATAGAAGGAATATATCTTCTTCTCCAATAACAAGATAGATATTCCCCTTCATATAATATTTCCTTTCAAAAAAATTGCACCATATTTTCCATTGATAATACATTGATTATTAGTAATGATTATATCACATCCTAAGTTGCATAGTTTAATGACACTTAGAAAATTGTGATTAAGACCTTCAACAACCAAGACATCATCATGTCTCATGTCTTTTCCCCCAAAATTTTCTTTTCCTATGCCAATAATCTTCAAGACTTCATCATTTCTAAATTTTATAACACCTTCCTTATCATACCTAATTCTTGTCACCAGATTATTATTTCCTTTCATATAGGAGGTTCATCCACTATCAATAATCTATATTCTAATGTGATTTGATTTATTTAATGTAATATCTATAACTACCACCTACTCCACTATTTCCTTTCTAAAACGTGTATTTGACCTCATACTTGATGTTGATTGATATTCTTGATCATCCTTAGAGTATGGTGGTCCAACATCATCTTAAAAAGATGTAAATTAATTATTTGTTTTCAGAACATTTAAAAGATCCTTTGAGCTATTTTATACAACCACTTAGGGTCTACTTTAGTATATTCCTTTTCATTATTAATGATCAATATCTATATATGTGTATGAATCCTCCACTCCCAGAATAATTACCATCAAAATAATTCCTAGAATACTGAACTCTATTTAGCTTCCACTATTACTCTTAATCTTATGTCTATCAAAACCACTTGTCTATGGAATAAATATTTTGAGAATGCTCAATGTTTCCATAGAAATAAAAAATGATATGAGGTGTATCCATGTGCATAATTTCTAAAACAATGATTTTACTATGGGATATATGAATCTTATAATTTTTATTTATACCCAAATAAAGTAGGTTTTTATGGTATAACATCAACCATTACTAATTTTTATTTGTGATCAATTCTTGTACCATCTATGTCATTATAATGTGTAATTTTCTTTTAATAGACATTCCTTTAACTATTTTTCAAGACCTATAAAATGTAAAAAAAAATTCTATCACCTTTGAAACCTTTTTTCCCAACATCATATAAGGGGTCAAGAGTTTATATTTGGATTTTACCTTTCTTAATAGGACAACAACTTCTTTCTTAAGTTATTTGATATGTTTGACTTGATATTTTATTGTTTGAGTTAGATTCTAAACAACCTTAGTCTGTTATTTAACTTTGAGTTTGAACTCGATAAATTTTTTTGAGTTATCTGGATTTTCATATCTAATCTTTTCAATTTTAACCTTTATCTAAAACTTCTATTATTTTGGATGATACAAATATATTTTGGCTTCATGAATCACCCTATTTGATTTTTATTTTATTTTTTGTTTCTCTAAACAACCATATCCTAACTTTTAGCTTCTAATTTAACTTTAATTTCAACTCTTAATTCGAATTCTCCTTTAAAATTATTGGTTTCATCCCTTGATTGGGAATTACCCACAACAACCACCATATCATCTTTTTCATTATCCTTGTAGGCTTCCATCCATTCTCCCTCAAATTATTCTTAACTATCATTTTCTTATGAAATAATATTCTTTTTGTCTAAATAAAGTTCACTTATTATTATTCTTATATTTCAAACTAGATGAATAATTCTTCTTGGTAGTTTCATTATTATACTCATCATCATATTGAAAATTTTTGGGACACTTTGTAGTAAGATATCCAACCTTTCCACACACAAAACAAGTAACAAGAAGTTTCCTTTTAAAATTTCCTTTTCTAATTTCTATTTTTCAGGAAAAAACTTAAATAACTTCACTTACACTGTATTCTTCCTAATTTTATTCTATATAGAGCTTATTCATGAATTTGAATTCCAACTATTTAGAACTCCCTTTTTCTATTAACTCATTATCATTATTTTTAATCTTATATATGAAAAGAGTGTTTTTAAGCTATAAAATTTTGTGTCCTTTGGATCTTTATCTTCCAATATAGAAAATTTTGGACTCAACTAAGGTTGAAGTATTCTTAAGATGTGTTTAATGATATTTACGTCTTAGTGAATTTCTATGAGACCACACATGTCTTACATGAAAAAATTCACCCAGCAAAATAATGCATCTATAGACTCATTGGGAGGATTATCAAGTTCTCATATTTTTTCAATAGAACCTAAAATTTATCTTCTTGTACTTTTGAATCATATTCATAGATATTTAAAAACGTTTTTCACCTTGTATGTGATGATTTACATGATAGCACCATTTTGTATATTATGTTAGATAAATCTCTTCCTAATGCATTTATTCCTATGGAATCAGCATCTAATTATCATAAGTTTGATTTTGATAAAACTCAATTTTCCACACTGGAATGGATTCCATGCATCAAAGCTATAAATAAATATATTTCTAATGATCATAAGTAGTGATGCATTGGTTTTTTCATAGATGAAAATTATTTTCACCAAAGATCGTAATCCCTTTGTTATTAACAACTTCCATGACATCTAATTAGAGGTAAAATATTATTTTAAACCTTAACTATGATACCAATTATTATAAAAACTGTGTTAAATACACTAAAAAGGGGAATCTGGGTATGATAGATTAAAACAACCGTCTCATTGGATCTTGTTTTGTTGTAAAAAACTATTTTTTATCTCCTTCACATTTCATATAATAAATGGTAATTAAAACATTCATAGGACATAAAAATTACTTGGTTCACCCTCATTAGGATAACTCCAAGGAAAATACAAAGGTAAAGTACTGATGCACCCAATCCACTAAATTGGACTGGTGTTACAAGGTTTGGAGCAGACTCATTGTCCTTCCTGGTATAAACCCATTCACAATTTGAAATCTCAATGATATCTCTGCTAAAGTAGACACACAAATCCTCTTGTAAAATATTTTGAAAATAGTTTCTAAGTTGATTCAAACTTTTTTGTGCTTCTATACTCTTGATTCATCAAAGATATCACAGTCATCATTACACAAGAATTTTTTTCTGGGAGTGTGTAACCCCTTTGTAAGAATACTTCATAAGACCTCACTATGAGATGGCTTTGTAATACCTCTCTATGATACCCCTCTATGATACCCCTCCATGATACCCCTTAATGATAATACTCCATGATACCCCTCCATGAGACCCCTTCATGAGTCATTCTGTTCATATAAATCATGTGACTCTAGAATGAGACCCTATTATGGTCACATGGTTAATGTGATATCAAAGGGTATTTTTATGCACACAAACACTCTATGCATACTTCATCCCACATGATTACTTTATGATATCTCTCCACGAGACTATTTTTTTGAGACCCTCTATTAATGTGGATTTTGTGACTCTATCACAAGAGCCTTTTAAGGTTACGTAGTCTATGTAATATCAAATGGTCTTATTATGCATAAAAACACCCTACGCATACTTCACTCTGCATGATTCCTTCACAAGATCTCTCTCTAGGACTCCTTTGGGAAACCTTATTCTAATTATATGGATCATGCGATTCCAGTGAAATGCCTTCTTCAGCTCACAAAAAATACTTCTCTTTAGGTCAAACCACTTAATCGAGAACTACTTAAGGATGGGTTATGGGTGTTTATAGGAATAAATACACTAACTTAACTCTTTAAACCATAGCTAGTCATCCATTCCACAATCTTATACATGTCGGAAATAGTTTTTGTGGTAACTTTCATTATATTTGATAATTCCATGTGATAAAATCTTGAGATCCAAATATAAACACAAAGGATTCATATGATCTCATCATGTGGTCCCATCATGTGATCCATCAAAAATCATATGGTCTCGTGATTTCAAACAACCATGATATATCTTAATAATTTTTATAATTTTATGTATTTAGGTACTTTACATGATCTCTTCATGATATTACATGACAACCATAATGCTTCGCATAATCCCACCATGAGATCAACTAAAAAACATGTGGTGTCTTAAAGTTCTTTGCATAATCTCATAATGAGATCCTCTGAAAATTATGTGGTGCTTCACATGAATCCTCTATGTGATCTTTTCTAAATTCATGTGATCACATGATTACTATGTGTGATTAGTTAAAAAATTACGCTCTATGTGATTAGTTCAGACATTTTTACTCTATGTGATAAATTCAGACATTTTTTCCATCTCTTTACACATCCCTTAACAACCATCCTTCATAAATAATTTCAAACCTTTTCAACAAACACAATCAACCCAAAAATCACCATCAGTAGTGATTTTTACCAAAAAATATAATCATGTATTAGTGCACATGACCATATCCATTTTACTAGACTCCAATAGCCAATCTATAAATAATTTCATAAGGTTATACTAAAGGACAAAGTAGAATACCTTAACTCACTATTTATTTAATCTTATGCTCGTATTTCTTGTTCCTACACAAAATTCAAAGTCATATAAAATCCATAAACACAAAAAAATCAAGTTTTAATTATTTATATTCCATCAAAAATGTATTTGGGAAAACACTAAATAGATTATTATTGAAATTTAATTAATTTAAGTATTTCTCAAATATATAAATGCATACACAAGACATGTGATCCTGTGTGAAAAAACTATGATTCATATACTAAAACACTCTCACTTCATCGAGAAATAATAAAAACCAATAAACTATAATGTCCACAATATCACATGAGAATGACGTGAAACTATAAACTAATAAATAATAAAGTAATCCTGCCATCTTAGAAATTTGATTATCCATTATACAGTTCTGAAGAGACATAATCATAGCTTCTAACCCATGTCTTGACCATCCTACCTTCATTCCACCTAGACCCATGTAGTAAATCCTGAAATAAGGTCTATAATACCACTTTGTAACACTATTTCCAAGTTCATTAGGTTTGAGTTAGAGAAACACATGGATTTATACATGCCTATTAATATGTGATAGGTTTTTAACTAGTGGTGAGGGAATATTTCATACAATGGGGAGATTATGCCCTTATTATTGAATCACCCAAAACAAATAAAATAAGTGAAGTAAATTAAAAATAGAAGAAACAATATAATATAATTATAATGGTAATCCAACCATATAAATAATGTAATAGGTAATGTCAAAATGAACCCACGTCATACATTAGTTAAAATATGATCCCTCAAATTGGTATATTAATATATGAAATAACTAAAAGAAAAAAATAATATATAAGAAATGCTAAATAATTAATCCCACAGTATGTCCCTATGAAGTCCTTAGTTTTTATTGAGTGGGACTTAGATTAATTTTGGATTTTGGAATCTTGGGACCTCTCTAGGGGTAAAATAGTAAAATTACCCTAGCTAATAACCTAAAAAATTGATCTAATTTTTTAATTGAATCCATGTAATGGTATTTACCCCCAGACTAATCTAACATCAAATTATAAGAATGATGGGAGCTTGAAAAAATATATATTATGTATAAAAAATATTTTTTCATCTTGTGTGTGCATATTTATGATAAAACACATATATATATCTTAAATAGAGTTTAATATGGTAAAATGAATGATGTTTCGAGTATATAATATGATTTTTACCCTATAAATGATGTAGGTTATGTTTTCATCAGGTCCCATGATGGTTCAAAGTTTCTGGTTGATTATGTAGAATATATTAAATAAATAAATTTTTTGTTTATTTTATTATTTTAACCTAGTGATGTCCCTATTTATATTCTTATTTATAAAATACCTATTATTAGTCACATAATCTTTAGATTATAGATGATCCATCATAAAGATATATCAGTGAGAAATCATAGAATAACTTAGAGATTGATGATGAATTCAATGCCGATCACCACTAACATCAACAATTGGATCAGATTTCAATGAATTTAATCACGAAATAAATAATGTATTAAATAATTAGAGATACTCCACATGGTAGGACCTTTGGTATTTTTTATTTTTCCTCACTCTTTTTTCTTACTTTATCCATGGATAATTTCCTCATTGGTGCAAAAATATTGAATCGAGGCATAAATTAAATAAATATAACAATTTTATTTGAGAAATTTGTTCAACTTATAATGATTATAAATATTTTCATTAAAATATTTGATAAAATATCTTATAAATATTTTGATAATATATCTTATTCTTATTTATATTTATTTATTATTAAAATTCTAGGATTTAACCTATACAGGTTGTCTAATTTGGGGTTTTATTTTTTCTATATTTATTAGAATGTCCTCATATGAATTTTTTTCTCAAAACCCACATTAATAAATGTTTTATATTATTCTACATACTCTAACATGAATTTATATTGGGTCAGGCTTCCCATACAAGACCATCCTTTTCTCAATCTCTTGAGGGTTATATTTTTATTCCCATTATGTTTCAATGATGAAATCACATGAATTTGAAACTTGTTTAATAGTATTATATCTATAATTTTCATGTCTTGGGTGATCACCATATGATAAGTATGGATCATATTTGAGGTGCAGTAGTGGTATACCGGATAACTGGCCAATAAGCACATTGCAACAGCTGATTTGGTCACCTCTTTACAGAACCCAAAATGTGGGTGAGATTTCACTACATGTGTGAAACCCCCACCTTCTTTACTTATATGTAAATTATTATGTATATATTATTATTATTATTATTATTATTATTATTATTTACTCTCTCTCTCTCCTATGACGATTTCATCTTTGTACTTGGATGTCAAATTGACTGTTTGTATATATCATTGTGACCCAAATATCATGGAATACAATTCAATACCATTATTGGGTACTAAAATCTGACTCATGGCATGATTCCTTGGTCCCTTCTTGTAACAACATGTGTGTTTGATAATATTAAATTCACATTTCATCAATTGAATGTTTTTGATAAATGAATAGTCTATCCTGGGTACTTTTTCAACATAGATCACAATGGCATGATTTTTTTTGTCCATATAAGGAAATTTCTAAGGTGATATATGATATTTTAATTTTTATATCCATAGGGTCAACAACATGGTTTGATCGTGATGATGAGAGCATCCTCATCCTCTATATAGGGTTAGGTGTCCCCTTTTTTCCTAGGATGTGATCCTTTATTCGTGAGTCAATTTCAGTTGTATTACAAGGTGGTGTGAGAAATATATTTTTAATAGTGATATTCGGGTGGTAATTAGGGTGACTTCACTTTAAATAATAGGTTTTTGATATCTTGATCATTCATGAGGGTGTAAGATCCTCTATCTTAATTTACTTATAGTTCTTTAGTATCTCCTTTGTATACCTGGGGTATGAGATCCTCTATATTAACTTCCTAGTAGGGTTTTAATATATCCCCCATATACCTAGGTAATTATATATCATGAACCATTATAGGATTAGATTTGAACTAGAATCTAACCCAACATGACACATGGCCCAAAGGGCATTCCCAATCCCCCTGGGATAGCAATTAGTTCCTGGGAAGCAAATAACTCCATTGGGAATAATTTTACATCTCATTAACTAACATATTCATGGAAACATCATAAAAATATTCACAACATATACCATAACAAAAGAGAATACATGATCATAGGGAAATAAAAACAAAACAAGTGCATAAATATAAAATGAATAGAAGATCAAAAAAATATCCACCCATATATTTATGATACAATGCTTTACTACCCATCATGTCACTACCATCACCAAATCAAAAATTCACTAGGAATAATATCTTTCACCAACATACGAAGCCTTTCCCTTATCTATGTGAGACAAAACCAAGTGTACATACACTCATTGGGTATATATAGGTTGTGAGCTCATATTCCTAGTAAGATCCCACCATAACCACTGAGAGACAAATATAACATGATAGTTTTGAAATAAAAGTTACTTTTAAAAAAATATGCTTTTACTTTTAAATAAAAAAGTGAAAAATTCACAAAAATAAACAAGATAGTAAATAAACATAAGATCTATAGAAATCCCTAACTATCTAGGGTAGGGTCCCAAGGTTCCTCATACTCTCAGTGATCGAGCTATATATACATGTATTTTTTCCTTTCATGAGTCATTGGGGAGGAAAACACAAAATACCTAATGGTAAAACATCATATCAAATTTTAGTTAGTATTTTAGTATGAACCTACTAGGTAGGGTGTGCTAATTCCTAGTGTACTTTTCCCAGTCTACTCGCATAGGTACCTGCGGTTCCCAAGTGATTTCCCCTTTTTGTATTCAATTCAAAAAATCTATTCCCATTTCATACCATTCTAAAAAAATACCAATTAATGTCATTTCCAACAAAATCAAAAATAAAAATCATTTCCAATTGAATATGCACATTAAATAATTCTTAAAAATGCATTTTACACATTGAAAACAATTTATGAGGGTACTAAAATTAGAATCAAGCATATTGAATTTACCAAAAAATGGTAAATTATAAAACCACCTACCTTTATCCTTGAAATAAAAAAGAACCAATTGAAAACTGAAAGACAAGAATAAAGGGTGGTCTATAAAAGAAAGAATGAACCATAAATATCAAGACTCATAACATACAGTTCGTATTGAACTAACCTAAGGTCTCCACAACCTTTGAGTGGGATACAAATTAGGAAATAATGGATAAGAAACCAAATATATGGGAGAGGATCCACTTACTTGAGTGTTTCATGAAGAACTGAGGAAAAAATGACCCAAAATTGAAAACTAGGGTCAATGGAAAAAATAGGGATGGAATGAATATGGTTACAGGATTCAAGAATGTGGATAAAAGAGGAGAGAAATGTGTTAAATCAGGATAGGGGTATTTTAGCAATTTAAAAAAAATTGGGAAGGCCACATGGTTTGGATGCATGATTTTCCGAACCATGTGTTATCCATGCAAGTGCCTTGGCCTTGGCACATTTTCTTTTCAAGGGTTCTAGAATGGTTTGAGAAACCATGAAGAAACCATGAAAACCTCCACTTTTGGGCTCTATAGTATTTTAATTGTTTCACATGGTTTATTAAAATTATTCTCCAACAATGTTCTATGATATGTCTCTCCAAAGACTAAATTTCAAAAAAATAAAAAAAAATATGAATAAAATAGAGGATAAAAAATAAGAAACACTAAAAAATGCAATTGTGGGTGTGATAATTATCACTATCATGCAACTTTCCACCCTCAGAAAGTTAATTTTTCATCTATTTAGAGAGTAATTAAGTTCGTAGTTCTTTCATCCAAGACTCGTATTTCCATGTCGCATGTTCATCATTCCCGTATTTCCCTAGAATTTGAACCAATGGGATGGATTTTCCTCAAAACACCTTCACTTGGGAATAAATGATCTGAACCAGCTATTCAGTCACTAATATGTTAGGTACCAGCTCAATCTCTACCCAATTAAACACATATAAGGGGTTTGAATTATAATTTTCATCTAAAAGACATTTAAAATTTCATGAATTAGCATAAATTGAGAGGGAAAATCCAAATGATATAAAACTTTTCTAATCCTCTCAGAAATTCAAAATGTCTAACATACCTCAAAGAAAGTTTCCCTTTATTTATAAGAAAAAGATTCACCAAATGAGGTTTCACCTTCAAAATCACCTTTTCACCCACTAAAAACTCCAAGGGTCAAAATCAATGGTCAGTATATGACTTGTAACAAATAAAAACTGTAATTAAAAACTTACTAATCATTTGGATATTTCTTTTTGTCTCTTTCATGATGCTTGGTCCCACTAAATAATTCTCACCCACCTCGGACCAACACAATGGGGACTGAAAAGGATTACCTTACAAGGCATCAAAGGGATCCATCTTGATCGAGGATTGGTAACTATTGTTATAGGAAAACTCCACCAATCCCATATGGTTATCCTAAATATCTCTATATTCTAACACGTATTCATGAATCATATCTTCTAAAATATGGTTTTCTCACTCAATTTAGCCTTTTTTGGGTATGGTATGTCATGTTACATCTGAATTACAATCTCATTTACTTTTTGAGACTATCTCAGAACCATGGAATGAAATTAGGATCCATGTTATAAATAATAGTTAACGGTACCCCATGTAGTCTCATAGTCTTCTAAATATATAACCTACCCAGCTTCTCCATTTTGGTGGTTTCCTTTACTAGGATTAATTGAGAGGATTTAGTTAAATGATTAATTACCACCCAAATATAATTCCCTCCTTGGAAATTGTAGGGTAGCCTAATGATAAAATATATAGATACCTTATCTCACTTGTAAGTTGGAATAGGTAAGGGTATATATCAAAACCTGGGGCTCTTTATGCTTGGATTTTACCATTTGAAAATTATAACATTGAGAGACAAAATATGAAATATCTTGCCTCATTCCTATCCACTAAAATTGTTGTGTCATTACTACTACAAAACTATCCTTTAACAATGTAAGAAAAGGCCTTTATCAGTGCTAATAACTTGAGCAACGTTAAAAGCCCAGGTTTTTTATCAGCACTGAAAAATCACTAATAAAGGTTTCATTTATCGATGCTTTTGAAAGCACTAATAAAGATCTCATTTATCAGTTCTTTAATTTAGCACTACTAAAGGATTCATTTATCAACACTTATATAATCTATGATAAAGGCCTTTTATCAGCACTAATAGAAGTACTGATAATGTAGACCTTTATTAACACTTTTATAAGCACTGATAAACATTTTATTTACCAGTTCTTGTAAAATAATTGATAAGGGGGTATACAACAGTGTGTTGTTACAGAACACTACAGCACTAGAAACACACTAGAAACATATATAATATCAACAAAAACAAGTCTCAATACAAAATTTAAATGAAATAAAATTTATAACACAAATACTAGAAAAAACACTATATTATGCACATTTCAAACATTATTTTATATAATTAAATAAATAAAAATTATTAAATACATTAAAAAACATAAATATTCCTTTGTCTTTTAATCCTGAACTGACCCGACTCATGCTATTGTTGAATAAACCACCCCCTTCTCAAGCAAAAGAACAAACCTGTATAAGAAAACTATTCTTATGTTAGTGATAATATAAACGAACTATACAAGGAATAATGAAAATGAAATCAATGTTCCATTATATAATTTTTTGGTAAAATAGAGAAAGTATATTGTAACATTAACTTTACATATTTCCAAAGGGTTTCCTTTATTATAGTTTGTTCTTCTGAGGGATTAGTAACATCATCATGTGAAGAAGACATTGTATACATTATTGTCAAATATTTAATTTATATTATGCTAATTCATTAGAGATCATATAATATTATGAGAGAAAAAATAATATATTAAAAAAACTTAACTTCCCATTTAACTCTCTTTCTTTGTTTTCAAAGGTTTCAAGGATTTTTTTCCTATTTTAAGAATCAAAATCCCCTCTTTGTGGTACCCTCTAATATACAAGAAACATTCTACATTGGGGCCAACATTAATTGATTGTGATTTCCCAATAAAAGGTTCATCCTCAATGGAATTTTCATCTGACTCAATATTTATTTTAGTCTCTAATAGGAAAATTGATCGATTCTTATTTGTTGGATCAAATACATAAAATAATTTCACTAATTATGATGCCATTATGAACAGATCATCTTTTCCCATTCTACATTGAAATTCACCTTCACAAAATCCATTTTATCAACTTTCACTTCATTGATATTTTCAACCCATTTGCAACAAAAAATAATCAATTGAAATTTTTTATAATCCAACTCGTATATCTATTTGATAATGCCAAAATATGACATATTTTCATAAATTGTATTTCTATCCTTGGAACAAGATATGTGCATCACTTCATCCACAAGAATAACACCACTATTTTTCATTGTACTGAAGTTGTCATGTACTTCTATATAGAATGTATAACTATTGATTACAAACCCAGTGTAAGATATAACATTTTCATTCAATCCTCTAGCTGGACATTGAAGTTTTTCAGCAATTAAATTTGAATTTTTAGATAACTCCTCATAAATTTGATCGCTGAACCATCCAATAAATTTATGATTATGTGTATCTGATATCCATCTTTAGGTTCTTAATGGATTCAAATATCTAAGAATTTCTTTGTGGGATTGAATACATGGATCAACATATTCACTATTATGTAATATGTAAAGATGTGTTTTCTCTTTATCAATCAAGGTAATTATAAGAAAATATCTTCTAGAAATCCCTTCACTCATAAGGTGCTCAATGTGAAGAGACATTGGGAGATTGATTCTTTCAACATCTGATAGTTAATCAGTGCATAATTCAATAGTTTCTTCAATAATATATCATTCTATAATACAACCTTCTAGACGACTTTGATTCTTGACATACCCTTTCAAAATCATCATATATAGTTCAATGGGTTACATCCATCTGTAATGGACAGGACCACATATTTGAACCTCTTTGACCCAGTGAACCATTAAGTGGACTATTATATCAAAGAATTATAGTGGGAAGAACATTTCTAATTCACATAATATGATTGAAATCTCTTTATTAATGATGGGAAACTTCACCAGGTCTACAACTTTACAACATATGGCTTTGAAAAAGAAGCATATTTTGGTTAATATATGTCATAAGTTTTGAGGTAGAATGAAATGGAAAGTAATATGAATTAAATCTTTCATAAAAACATGACAGTCATGTGATTTTAGTCCTTTTAACTTCAAATTATTCATTGACAGGAAATTCTTGATATCTGATGAATAACCCTGTGGAACTTTTACACTCATAAGAAGAAGGAAAAATTGTAATTCTTCTTATCTGGATATAGTGTAAGCTATTAGAGGAAGAAAATTCTGCATTTTACCCTTCACTGGTGCCAAGTCTTCCCTTATACCCATTTGAATCAAGTCCAACCTAGCCTTGATTTCATCTTTTGTTTTTCCAGAAACATTTAGTAACATGCCAATAACACTATAAAATACATTTTTTTACATGAATGACATCAAGAAAATGTCTGACATACAAAAATTTCTAATATTGTAATTCAAAGAAAATTGATCTCTTTTTCCAACCTGATTTTGTAAGGTTTTTCGAAAATGGTTTACCGAAAATAGTGTCAATCATTTTTACTTTTTTTTATAGTTGATCACCCATTGCTGGAGACGGCATTGTACCTTGTTCGATATTCCCATTGAATGTTGCCATAAAGGATCAATATTTATGTCATTAAGGTAAAAAAAAATTGATATCCTAAAAACACAATTTTTGAGGAATGTTTCAGTCAAACTGAGTATGTTCATTTTTTACAAATGGGACACACCAACATGCGTTTAATGCTATATCCTGATAAAATTCCATAAGTGGGGAAGTCATTTATCATTCCATACAATATGTCCATCAATTTTAATTCTAAACTTCTATGAGAATCATACATTATAACATCTATATCCCACATCAATTTCATATCTTTGATCAATGGAGCCAAATAGACATCAATAACATTACCAGGTTTCTTTGGTCCAGATACATAATGTATTTACGCTTCATGCATAACCATGGCCGCAAGTTATAATTTACCAACATGACATTCTATGTAATGTGAGTACTACTCTGTACAACAAAAGGATTTATTCCATCTATAGATAACACAAGATGAAAATTTCTCAGCTCATCTCCAAATTCAGGTAATTCGTAATCAATTTTCTTCCACTGAGGAAAATATATTGGATGACATAGCTTCCCATATTTAATTCTGGTATTTTAATTCCATGTTAATTGTCTTGCTATTTTATGACATCCATATAATCTTATAAACCATGGAATTATAGGAAAGTACCATACATATTTTGAAGGACTTGATTCATTTTTCTTGTATCAGTTGGTGGTACACTTAGGGAATTTCATGAGTGATTCATGGTCCTTCTAAAACAATATGCAATAATTTGGAAAAGCATGTATTTCTTTATATATCATGACCATTGAATGTAAAATTCATTTAGTGTCATATTTTCATCATGGTAGTTCATTTTCTTTTAGTAGCATATCTTTCAAAAGACCAAGTAGTTCTGTAAATATGGTTTCACTCCACCTGTTTCTAGCTTTCACATTCTATAACTTCAATATAGCTGAAAATGTTGTGTATTTTGTACAAAAAGTATACAATGGTTTCTTGGAACATCTATTTAACTCCTCTAAAAATTTTGGACAATCAAGAAAGTTATATTCAATTACAATTGTCATTTCTTCCATGTGATCTCCATCATCTTTTACAAAGGTATTCATATCAAATGATTCATAAACCATAGTATCATCCCAATGGATGTCCACATTCAGTTTTTCCATATTTTTAGTCCAACATTTATATATTTTATCTATTATATAACAAATAAAATGTTCTTCCAACTCTTTTGAACTAATTTGTATTGAATAAAAACAACATAAACATGGACAGAGGATTTTAGAAGGTTTGTCTGTATGTTCTTTTTCAAACTTGATGAACTCTTTAACTCCATATTCATATTTGTTTTTCAAATAATTAGCATGCATCCATTTTCAGTTCATATCCATCCTATTGGGTTCATAAATATAGATTTGTAAGTTCTCATTAAAAGTTAAAATAGAGGATATTTATTAAATACACTTAAGATGACTTATATGAAAAGTAAGGAAACCCAGATGAGATATGTAGGAAGGTAAAAATACCTGTGATTTTATTTTGGATTGTAGGGATATTTTTCTAGTTTTATATTAATTATTTTTAAAATATTTACTATTTTTAAGTTAAGGGAATATTTATAATATAAAAACACCAATTAAACTAATGAAGTTATGGATATTATTCAAATAATTATTTTCATGTTAATTGTATCTCTAGTGTATGTATCAGGTGATATTTAACTAGAATAAAAGTAGGGAACCAATGTGAACTCAATGAAAAGTATATTCCTTTGAGAAATAGATTTCATGGGATGGTTAGAGAATATAACTAGGATAAAAGAGGATTCAAGAAGAGTTCCAAAAGATGAAAATTGAATCAAAAGATGAAAATTATTATTAATACATACTATAAGTTATAAATGATGATTGCAAGTAGTGATTGTTTTTTGAGAATGATTTATAATGAGTTAGTTTCCCAACCCAAATCCCCTAAAATTATTAAAGAATAATACAAAGTGGATGCATGAGGTGCAATTTTTTTGCACTAAAAATGAGTCTAAATACAAAACATGAGAAGATCAAAAGTGTAGTAAGCATCAAAAGAAGAGAATAAGCAATCATGCTGCAAAACAAAGTTGATGCAAAGCTTGATCCTTACCTTCCTTCAGATGTACATAGAAGATCAGTAGTGGGTGCACATATAAAAATATCCCTTTATCTTTCCACCACCCTGATCAACAAACGAGTAGTATAATTGGATACATGTATCATTGGAACATTTCCAACGAATAAAACAACCAGTGGCCCGCATGATATGGACAAATATATTAAACCCTCCATCTAATTTTCTGATAGGAGAACACTAATTGTAAGTAGTGAATGAGATATCTTGCTATATCTAAAATTTCATGTGCATGAGTGCAACAAGAGACATCATAAAAATAAAAAGTAATGTCCTATTTTTCATCAACATCAAATTAATGAGTTGGTATAAAAAACAAATCATACATTGGTAGTCAATACAAAAAATGGACCACGAATCATTCCCTAAAAAATGGATCACAAAAAAATTGTAAACAATGGATCATAAACAATGGATCATAAAAAAATTCATAGAATAATAAATCAAAAACAGAACAAAAAATACAAAAAGAAAATTGGAAGTCCTACCTCGCTAGGTTGAAGAAAATCAGAGACCCTCTTCGAATGTCGGATGAGATGTTTGGAGGCAGTCGAGTGGTGTGATTCGACCTTCGATTCACCAAGGAGGAGCACTGGGAGTGGGTGGATTCTACAAAAAGCTCTATATCGTGATGGGTTCGCAAATTATTAGGTTTTTTAAAAATATATCGAGACACTTTTATCAGAACTTACAAATAAGCATTGATAAATAGACCTTTTATCAGCACTTATAACATAAGCGCTGATAAAACCAATATTTATCAACACTGATAAATGTTCATTTTATCAATGCTTTATTTAGCGCTGATAAATCCTCATCTTTAGCAACATGGAAAAAGCGCTAATAAAGATTCTTTTATCAGCTCTTATTACTGAAGCATTGTTAAAGGATTTATAATTATAAATATAAATAAAAAAATTGAAAAAATTTATAAATACATAATAAATATATATAAATATCAACATAGTAAATATATTCCTTTTTAAGTATTTTTATTATAATTTTATAATTATTTATTTCTAATTATATAAATATTTTTTAAAAATTATTATTTATATCATTATATTTATTTATATAATTATACATATATATTTAATAAATATATATAAATATAAATATACTAAATATATTTATTATTTAAGTAAATTTATTATAAATTTAATAATAATTTAAATATACATAATTATTTATTTATAATTATATAAATACTTTTAAAAAATATTTATTTATTTATAATTACAAATATATAATTGTATAAATATAGTGATTATGAATTTATAAATATATTTATTTATAAATATTTATTTACGAATATATTTTTAACATTATTAATGAATATCTAATTTTGAGTGCGTGTATATATGTTAAAAATGAATGAAATTGAATAAATTAAGAATATAGGTACACTTTAACATTATTGAAAAAATGTATAAGTTGTGTGTGTGTGCATATTGTATATAAAAATACATTAATCACATTTATGTGAAATCAATATAACACATATTTATCATATATTAATTTGAAAAATCAAACAGCATCCAATTATATGTCGAGTACTATGAAATTAGTCAATATTTTCAATTCATAGGAATTTTTAATTATATACCATTATTCAATAAATATATGATTATTCAATATAAAGTTCATATGTATTTTTTAATATATAAATCATATTTATATATATTAATATATATTTATATATTTTATATATACAATTTAATAACATTAATTATCATAATTATCTAATTAATAAAATGTTTAATATTTAATAATGTATAGTCAATAAATTAATTTTTATCAATAACTTAATTAATAAAAATTTTAATAAACACATTTTTTATTTTTTATTTATTTAATTATTTCATTTTATCGGCGTTAAAAATTCATTGATAAAAGAAATATTTATCAACTCTAATCATAAAGCACTGAATAAGTGTACCCTTTATCAATACTAAAACTTAAGCACTAATAAATGATAGCATTCATCAGTGCTAAAAATAAAGTGCTGATAAAGGATACCCTTTATCAGCACTAAAGATAAAGCGCTGATAACGGTTTCCTTTATCAGTGCTAAAATAAATGCACTGATAAAAGGTTAAATGTATCAACACTTTCTTTAGTGCTTATAAATATGCCATTTATTATTATTTTCATCTAGCGCTCATAAATTTCAGCACTATTAAAGTCTAGTTTTGTAGTAGTGCATGTCATATAACATCTTGGTTTCATTGGGATAGACAACCCACTATGATTGGTGACAATATTACATTACCACCTTCCTTAGAGACAATAGAACAATAAAACATCCATTGAAGTAAAGGATTTACTTTGAAGAAAAATACCACTCGCAAGTTACCTACCCAGAATTTAGCATCTTCCTGGAGTGTTGAAACATCTCATCCGTTGATTAATTTTTACAAATACTCTTTAAAAGTGTAACAACTTGGACTTAAACATTAAATATTATAGTGAATTTAATCTATAATTCACTTTTTTACATTCTCAAAAATATTTTAGGTTTATCTTTTTAGATATTTAGGTCATAAATCTTACATAACAAAATCATATATATACAAATTGGACACTTCTAGTCAATGTTTATTTTTCCAATAATATAAAACATTTAAAATGAAAAATGTTTTCTTTTTATGAAAAATATTCAAGAAATTAAATATGAATTCTTATTTTTCCTTTCCCATCCTTAAACCTTATTCAAAAACATTTTAAAACATGGGATGGGAACAAAAAAAACCAGTGAGGGATATAAAATAAAGAAATAAACCATTAGTCCATGAGTACTTATAAAAAATGGTCGCTTTCAAATTAAACTTTGGGCTCAAAATCAAAATTTTCTTACCTAATAAATCACCTTATCTGCACAAATATTTTCATAAAAAAATAATATAAATATTAAATTCAAAATAAAACTCACCAGGTTTATTTGAAATCATGAAAAACTCATAATTACTTTTTTCATAAAGTTATACTTTTCACCCTTAAAAGGTAGCATATACTTTCTTTTAAAAAATATCATTATCATACCTTTAAAAATAATAATATTCCCATAAAACATATAGAAAGGATAGATAAAACATGTTGGTTACTTGGGACATGATTTTCATATATCTCTTACAATAACTCTTACAAATGTAATTACCATATGGTCAACTTCCATACCCAAGGCTTTGGAGGGCTATCGCGTACCCACTGGTCCTTGGCTTATCATGGAACCACCCATCCTTGGTTAATAAAATAACCACCCATACTTGTATTATAAAGTAAATATAAATAATTATAAAAAATTCCATGAATCACAACATATAAAATCTTGTTATTCCTGACATTATACTCATAAAAATATTTTTTTCACCCATGATAAAACATTTAAAATATTGAAATATTCATTCTGTTGTAAATTTTTTTTTTAAAATAACTAGAATATAGAGAATTTTGATGTTTATTTGAAGAAAACATTAAATATTATAAAGGAATCCAAAAATCAAATAATGGTTATGATGACAATAAAAGTAAGTGGAACCATATATGTTAAAATAGAACATTCCTTTTGTCTTTTTCTAAAGAATATCAAAGCATTCCATAAAAATATTCCTTTGGAAAAACATTAAAAGAAAGTAAAAAATATATATTTCATATTTAATTATTTTTTTCCATATAAATTCTTTTATAAAATAATTTTAAAAATCTCTACATGGAAGAAAAAGTGAGTTTTAAGGGAAACATTAAAATTGGGTTTTAAAATATATTCACTTACATCGAGCCAGACTCATCATGTAAATTATTTATATTCCTAAATAATAAAATTATATTAATTATTTATTTACTTGATAATATTTTTCAAGTATATTATTCTTTTTATCTCACTAACTACAATTTTAAAACAATTACTTAATCATTTAAGTTCACATTGGATATTTTGATGATATTCGATTCATAAGTTTAAAATGATGTTGGTAGGTTGATTATGATAAAAGGGGTAATTATTCAATAATATTAAGAATAATAATCATGAAATAATTATAATTTTTATACATAAATTATAATTTTAAATCTAACCATTAAATATGGTTATGAAAAATTAGCTATGTTACAATCATGGAGATGGTAGGTTGTAAGTACGCATGAGTAATGTCTCTATTTATCAAAGATAATTATAGAAGAAGATAAGTATTATTTTCTCCATAAATAATTGTCATAATATCATAAATATCATATTAACTATTTAAATATACATACATATATATATATATATATCATCCATGTGGTGTGGTGATGAAAAATGAATCGCATCACTTTTTGAAGGTGGTAGTACACACGTATGCAATGAACGACATTGTCATTTTTCAGTGAATGGAAAGGTAAGAAGGTAAATGTTATATTATCTTTTAAAAATTATAAATATGTAATAAATATAAAATATAAACATTAATTCCATCATTATAATAAATCTATGAGAGACAGTGATGGAAAATGAATTATATCTGTTCGCATGGCGGTAGTCCATTGCACACATGAATGATAGTTTCATTTCCCATTTGATGTAAAAGGAGATGGATATAGGCGATAAAATTAAAATAAAAAAATATTAATATATTAAGGATTATTTTTTATTATTTTATCATCATTTAATAATATTTTAAATAGTTGGAATAAGAAATAAATATAAAATATGCCGTTAAAACTAAATCGCTTCTTTGGAAATTCCCCTTTTCTTAACACCTTAAGGCCTATAATATTGGTATTATCCCCAAAATAAGGCCTATAGAATGTGGGTAATGATATTATATTGTTATTTTAGTAGATATTTTCTGAACCAAATTTTTTTTTCAGTGTGATTAAATGAGAATAAAGGGTTCTATTTTATAAAAGAGAGGAGGGCCACTCTTGGAATTTATTAATATATTAATTCAATATAAATTATTTTGATGTAGAAATGGATAAAAGTTGATAGTATTATAATATAAGATAATTATTATTCAAATTAATATCATAAAATAATTTTTGGACAATTTTATATCACTTTTTTACCCTTATATTTTGGTTTTAACCTCACACTAACCATTTTAACACTTACCATGACAATAATGTTTTTTACTCTTTGAGGGTCAAGATAATTAATATAAATGGAAAAAATTCCCCTAAATGTAACATGATTGAAAATTTAAACTATATCCTAATCAATTTTCAAAATATATTATTTTTAGGTATTTTATATCATTTAATAAAATGTTATTTTCATAAAATATCAATAATGTCAATTTTATAACAATTTGTTTACTTTGAATTTTATAACACCAATAAAACAAATTAAATTAGAATAAAATATTTTAATAAATCACTAAAATTATATTTTTATCTATTAAATTTGTTTTTTAACTTAATTATTCCAAATTATAAAACTTTTAATATTTTTAATTTTATTTATTTTATTTCTTCATTAATTAAATAATTACTACATCAATGTTCTGAAAGAATTTAAGGTAATTATTTATTCACTAAGAAATAAAAATAAATTACCATGATTAATATAAATAATTTATATTAAAAAATGATATTTATAACCAAACATATCCTTTAGTTATCCCTATATTAAAAATATTACAGTTATTAAAAACAAGAGTGTGATATTTTTTACTTTTCTTTAAATATAATATTATAAAGGTCATAATCACATAATAATGGAAATAAAAGGCTATATAACCAAATATTGAATGATTATGGATGAAATATAATAATACAAAAATTTAATTCAGTTTTGAGGTTTATTTTATAGTCCTTATCATTTTATTTTTTACTTTAATTACCTGATTTACCCTTTATTGTGGTAACAAAATTACTAAGGTTACTATTCCTATTGAAAAAAAATAAAAGGGGATTATTTACCAGATTTAGACCCCCATAATTCAAAATATGAAATCAATTTTTTAAAATTAAATACATATAAGTGATAGAATTTAATTTAAAATTAAATTGAAAAAATGTGATGGAAAATAGTTTTTTATAAAATTCCTTTTTAAGTATAAAAAAGGTTCTATAATAAATTAGAGTTTAAAATTCATTATAAAGACTATAATTGATTTTTTTAAATCAAAACTAACTAATAAAATTTCATAACTAATCAAAAATATAATTTTAATTTGTAAATACTTGAAAAGAAAATATAATTTTCAATAAAAATATATATTTTCACTATTTCTTGAAAAATCAATATTTTTAGAAAATTATCAAAAATTCATCCTAAAATAATTTTGAAATGATGACTAAAAAATAAAATTTATTTTTTCAAATTGAAATTAAATTATTTATAAACCAGTATTTCTAATAAAACACTATAAAGCCTAAAAATCCAATTTGGTTAGAAATAATGCTTTTTTCCTTTTGATAGAAAAATCACCTAATATTGTTTTAATGAATATAACTCTATAATATATTACCAGTGATTTATTTATTATAACATTAACTAGTTTTTTACATTCTTCCCCCTTTTTAAATTACATCCTCATAATTTTATTTACTTATTAAACATGTGTGGATATCTTTCCCTCATAACATTTTCAGACTCCCATGTTGCTTATTCAACCACATGGTTTTTCCAAAACACATTAACCTAGTGAATTACCTTGTTCCACAATAATTGATATCTTTGGTCAAGAATTTGAATATATTTTTCCCCATAATAAATTTTATCTTTTTACTGAAATAACTTAGGGCTCAAAACATGACATGGATCTAGAAAATATTTTCTTTACATCGAAACATGAAAAACATTGTGTACCTGCAATAAACTTAGTGGAATGGCTGATTGATGAGAAATTTATCCAAAATTCTCCAAGATTTTATATGATATAATAAATCATGGTCTTTTATTCCCGTTTTTACCAAAATGATAACAATTTTCCATTGATATGATTTAATAAAAACATGATCACTTACCTGGAATAAAATATATTTCCTCTTTTATCAACAAAAATTTTCTTTCTTATCTAAGATGTATTCATATATTTTTGAGTAACCTTCATTATCTCAACCATTTACTCTATCAATTATGATTACGTCATATTAATTTTCATACTTTATCCCAATAATTTGGATCTCGATATCGATTTCCATATAATTCCTTAAAATATCCCATTTGTATACTAAAATAAAAACTGATATTATAAGGAAAACTCAACTAATGAAATATATTGATCCCAAATTCCCTAGTAATCAATTAAAAAGGCATGAAAATTATTTCTAATGTTTTAATTATTTTCTTTAACTATCCATTATACTGGGGATGAAAGGTTGTACTGAAATTTCACTAAGTGCCCAGTGACTTCTGATATCCTTTCCAAAAATTTGACATGAGATTAGGATCACAGTTAGATAAAATTGAGAGATGAATTATATATAACCTAAATATATTCTTGATTTACTTTTGAGATAGTTGGTCGAAATATATTTTATCTTGAATAAGAAGAAAATGTGTATATTTAGTTAATAGATCAATAATAACCCAAATCACATTATTACCTTGATAAGTCTTTAGAAATACCACAATGAAATCCATGGATATATTTTCCCATTTCATCTCTATAACTAGAAAATGTTTAATAAAACCCTTTAGTAATTTTTGATCTACTATAACCTTTTTACATGTCAAAAATTTAATGGTAAATTCAAAAATAAATCTTCTCATTCCCTCCCATCAGTAATACTTCTGAACGTCTCTATATATCATAGTGCTACTAGGATGAATGGAAAATAGGGAACTATGAGATTCACCTAATAATTATCTCTTAAACTAGGAAACACAAGGCACACATAATCTAGTTCTAAATCTAATAACTCCTTTTTATCGACATTAAATCTAGGAAACTAACCCTTACTAACCAATTATACATTTTCTTGTAAAATAAGATCCTTCTTTGGAGCTTGCTTAATTATTTATGATAGATGCAACTATAATGATACCTGAAAAAAAAAATAAAGGAAGTTCCTGCATCCAAAAAATATTGGAAAAAATTTATCAAATCATTAACCAAAGGTTGATATTATAAATGTAACATTTTTATTGAATCATTATTTTTTTGACTCAAAGCATCAACTACTTTTTTTTTATAGGGTGATAATGAATCATGCAGTCATAATCCTTAATCAGTTCTGTCCATCTTCTATGCCTCATGTTCAACTCTTTATGAGTAAATATATACTTTAATATTTTATAATTAGTATATATTTTAAATTTTACTCCATATAAATGATTCCTCTGAATTTTTAAATAAAAAACATAATAATCTAATTCCACATCATGCGTAGGATAATTTAACTCTTCAGTTTTGAGTTGTTGGGAAGTATAAACAATTAATTGATCAATATGTATCATGACACAACCAATAATCATCAAATAATAATTTTTGTAGATTAAAAATTCACTCTTTCCAGAGGAAATAAAAAATGAGAGCATTCACTAGTATTCATTTTATTTCTTAAAAAATATAATTAAATTCTTTTGTCCAGATGAATTTAAATCCTTTTTGGGTTAACTTAGTCAGTGGGCTAGACAACAGAGAAAACATTTCAACAAACCACCTATAGTAACCCAATAACATAAGAAAAATATGAATATCTATGAAATTTAATGGTCTTGGACACTCCTCAATGACTTTAATTATAAAAGGTTCAATAGTTATAGAAACTTTATAAACAATATGACCAAGGAAATAAATATATTGTAACTAAAATTAACAGTTACTAAATTTTATATATCAATTATTTTCTTAAAAAAACAAAAAAAAAACATAGGTTTCTTTCATGATCATCATGAATTTTATAATATACCAATATTTCATTAATAAACAATACCAAAAACATATCCAAGAAATCAAGGAAAAATATATTCATTATATCCATAAATACAGCCAGTGCATTAGACAACCCAAAGGGAATAACTACAAAATATCTTTTCTGAAATATAGTCTTCATAATATCTTCTCCTTCACCTTCAACTAATGCAACCCTGAACTAAGATAAATCTTAAAAAACTATTTGTCTTCCTATATATGATCGAAAAAATCCTTTCTATGAGGTAGAGGGTACCTTTTCTTAATATTTATGTTATTCAAGGATCTATAATCAATCAAATGTTTCATTGAACCATGTTTATTTTTAAAAAATATGCCATGATCACCCCATGGTGAAGTTCTAGGAAGAATGAAACCTTTATCTAGAAACTATTGCAATTTATTTTTCAATTCTAAAAGTTCTACTTAATACATTCAATAGGGGGTTTTGAAATAGTCTTAACATTAGATATTAAGGCAATAGTAAACTCGACCTCTCAATCAAGAATAACACCTTGTAAATCCTTAGAAAAAAATATCCATATATTCATTCACCACTGGGAAATCACTAATATGAATTGTTTCTTTATTTCCAACAACATGTACTAAGTAACTTTCAATTCCATTTATAATCAATTCCATAGCTTCTTGGTAGGTTATAAAAGGTATGAAATCACTGAAAAAACATTCTTGGAATTGTAATTTATCTTATCATGATAAACTAAAATCTAATCCATGCCTAAAATAATATCAAACTCTAACACAGTTAGTTAAAGAAAATTTTCAATAAATACCATTCCATAGATAATAATATGAAGATTACTAAAAATCATGGATTCTTTAGTAAATATATCCAAAGATTTCACCAAAAGTTATATCATACTTTCACAAGGTAATATTACCAATTTACTTTCAAATTTATCAGAAATGAAAGAATGAAAAGAAAGAGAGAAAAATAAAATGGACCTATTTACTAAATTTTTACCCCCTAATTTGAAATATAAAATTCATTTCTCAAAATTCAAAACACGGAAGTGACAGAATTTAATTTTAAATTAAACTGAAAAAAATTCAATGAAAAATAGTTTTTTAGAAAATACCTTCTTTAAGTATAAAAATGTTTTATACTAAAGTTAAGTTTAAAATTCATTCCAAATACTATAATTTTATTTTTTTAATCAAAAGTAACTAATTAAATTTTATAACTGATAAAAAATATAATTTGAATTTGTAAATACATGAAAAGAAAATACAATATTTTATAAATATTTGTATTTTCACTATTCACTGAAAAAATATATTTCTAGAAAATTCTCAAAAAATAAACTTAAGATAATTTTGAAATTTTGAATAAAAAAATAAAATTAATTTTTTCAAATTAAAATTATATTATTTGGAAACCTATCTTTTAAATAAAACTATATAATGCCTAAATAACTCATTTGGTTATAAATAAATCTTTTTCCTTTTATATGAAAAATTACATAATGTTTTAGAATGAATATAACTCTCTAATATCTGACCAATGAATGATTTTTTTCTAAAATTACCTGGGTTTTTAAAAAAAATTAGGTAATAAAATTCACTTTATCCAATAATATCACATGGTCAACTTTCATAAGAATTCAACCTTGACCCAATCCAGATTTATCACAATAGACCACATATCCCAAAACTACTTTAGGTAGAGTCATAACATAGGTCAATTTCAAACACCACATAAGATTCTAAAAATAATATTAATACTTTGATATATAATAGATACTTACCCATTTCTAAGTAAGATCTTTCAAGGGAGATGCAATTCGATAGAATAATTTCATGAACCTCTCCTAATAATCTACAAGGCCTAAGACTCTTCTGATTTTAAAACCATTTATCATATCTTCATAAGACATAACCACTCTAATTTCCTATGGATTAACCAAGATCCTACATTATAATATTCTAAGGACCCAGCCTTATTACATACATAATCTTGAGTTTAGTTAAGAAAAAACATCCTTTTACATTGAGGATCTTTTCAAGTTTAAAGATTTAGAGAATCAAGACAAAACATTCATAACATTACACATTGTTATAGAGTGGATACCATAAAAACAGTTTCCATTTTTCTTAAAATATAAAACATTAAAATATAAAACAAGACTCCTTGACAATTCTTCAACATTTAAAGTGTCTTCCTTCCTTGTATTACACATCCATTAACCTGTGAAAAATCATATAAAAACTTGGTATGAGCACAAATATCAGTAAGGGATGAAAAAGGAAGTAAAGAGCACATTAGTCTATGAATACTCGTAATGTATGAAAACATTTCCAGAAGACTTGCTTGTCACTCATATATACTTACGTTGTGCAACATGATATTCACACAAGATCCACACAAACATGAGAACAAAAATATAATCATAGAGGTATCTTGGGTCATTACTTACATAATCTTGTAACCATTCTTGGATACCTTATAATCTGTAACCCTCACGGCTACCTTACTTTGTGTAACCATCGCAGTTACACTTGGAGTAACCATATGTCCGACCTCCAACTTACTCATACCCAATGAATTGGAGGGAAATATAGGTCCCAACCTTCATCATAAATAATTCCCAAGAACCAAAACATAATCATACAACATGAATAATTTCATAAAAACATTGCTTTGGAATTTTGTAAAATCAAATTTAAAAAGAGGATTTTTAAAGAAAAGCCCCTTATAAATATCATACAATTGAAGAGATACTTAATAGAGTGGATTTATTATGTATATATAATGTAAATACACATAATTAAACATAATATAAATAGAACCCATCACACAAAAAATTTTAATACCACATAAATAATGAAGTAGAAGGATAACCAAAAGAATGGAAATCGGGTTTAGAATTCCCTTACCTCGGGTTTGTGTTACTTACAACTTGTTTAAACCTCATGTATAATGGTTAAAAGAGTGTTATTTAACATCTTATATGATCATTTAATAACATATTTTCACCCTTAATTGTTAGTATTTTTTCCCATGCACTATTTTTGGTTGAATTCTTTACATGATTTCTCTGATTGGTTCATGGTGGACATTCTTGTCGATTGGAAGTGAAAATCCAGAATTGGAATGGAGTAGTATTTTCATATACCAGTAACATAAATTATTACATTTATCTTTTTTAATTCTTACATGAGGATGATTCATAAGTTAGAACATTAATGATGTTCGTTTAGATCCTTTTAGTGGTTCTTTGATAATAACAACCTCGTTTTTCTTATAAATTAGAACCATGAGTACAAAAGAATTCTAGAAACATGGGTGAGTCATAAAACAAATATTATAACCTATTTCAACCATATAAATTGTTTCATGACCAGACTTGAAAGAATTAATGGAAATTGAAATCAAATTGTACACAATGTCGATAATTCGACAGAAACAGACAATGTTTTTATTCTTTAAATAAGTGGGAGAGGAGAATAATAAAGACGAGTAATTTTTCATAAACATGATAAAATCCAGAGTATACATGATTTATGGAGATTTCATGCCTCTTGGGTAAGGAGATATGAAGAAATAATAAGGAACTCGAAATAAAAGAAAAAGTGAGAAATCTCTTACAAAAAATCTGGCAACCTAACAGCTACACAACATGGTTTTAGAAAAATATTAAAAAGAGGGGGAACAAGGTCCACCCATACAAAAATGAATCATAACATATATAGGATAAATAATAAGAAGGAAATAAGAACATGGTATAGAAACTTGAAAATTATACCACATAAATGAGAATTTGAAAAGAAAAAGAAAGAAATTGATAATTTTCTTACCTTGTAGAGTAACCCGTAGAACTTGAAGGTTGGGACCTTGGAGGCTTGAGGAAACCTTGGGAGGACTACTATGAAGGCAAGGAAGCCATATCTTCATTGAGGGAGAATTGGGAATGAGTTCAATGAAGGGAAGAGTTGGTATTTATAAGAAAAGTGAGAGATTATTTTAATAATTTTCAAGGGACACCTCATGAGTGGTATTTACAAAACCATGGGCTTGACCATGGTATTTTCCCATGTTATAAGCCACTTGGGAAACCTCACATGTTATTTAACTATACACAAGTCGAACAAATTTATGACATCATTATTATATCATTAATGATGTCATTAATACACCGAAACTAAAAACTCTATTTTTTACTATTCACTGAAAAATAAATTGTTGCAGAAAAATTCCCAAAATTCACCCTAACCATTTATCGACGTGTAGATTTAAAAAATGAAGTCCATTTTTTGAAAATAATTTTCTAAATATTATTAATTTAATATTTAAATAAAATCATACTTAATTCAAAAATTAACAATTCTAATTATGTAACTACTTCTATATCACAATGAAAAACTAACCTAGATGCTATTATCCTAAAGCCTTAATAAAATAAAATAAAAATAAAATTTACTATTCATTAGGGTCATATCACTATTCATATTACTATTCATAAGGGTTTGTTACTATTCACCAAAAAAACAAGTTGGTTCCAATAGACTCCAAATAACATACTGAACACAAATGTAGATGACAGTTTCTTGAAATTCAAAATATAGAAGTAAAAAAGTTATGTTTTAAATGCTAATTAAAAATATCTTTTTAAAACAAAGTTCCTTGCATTTCATTTTATTTTTAGAAAAAAATGGGGTGTTACATTATCCCCACCTTCTTGAAATTTCATCCTCGCAATTTTATTTACTTATTAAACAACTGAGGGTATTTTTCATTCATAGCATTTTCAGACTCCCATGTTACTTCTTCAACCATGTGGTTCCTCCAAAAAACATTTACCTTGTGTATTACCTTATTCTGCAATACCTATTCTCTTCGATCAAGAATCTGAACTGGTTTCTCTTCATAAGAAATGTTCTCTTCCAGCTAAACTTATTCTGGGCTCAAGACATGGGATTAATCTGGAACATACTTTCTCAACATCGAAACATGAAAAACATTGTGTACCTGAAACAAACTCAGAGGCAAAGCTACATGGTATGCAATTGTTCCAACTTTCTCCAAGATTTCAAAACCATGGACTTAGCTTTCCTTTCTTACCGAAACGCATCACACTTTTCCAAGGAGAGACTTTAAGGAAAACATGGTCACCTACCTCGAAAGAGAAGTCTTTCCTTCTGTTATCCGCATAACTTTTATACCTGCTCTGAGCTATCCTCATGTGTTGTTGGATCATCCTCACTTTCTCAGCCACTTCTTTAACTAATTCTGGCCCCATCAACTTTCTTTCACCGACTTCATCCCAAAATGATGGAGTCTGACGCTGCTTTCCATACAAGGCCTTAAAAGGTTCCATCTGAATACTGGAATGAAAACTGTTATTATATGAAAACTAAACTAATGAAAGATGATGATCCCAACTTCCCTGATAGTCCATTGAACAATATTGAAGTATATCCTCCAAAGTTTGAATCATTCATTTTGACTACCCATATTATTGAGGATGAAAAGTTGTACTGAAATTTAACTTTGTGCCCAATAACTTCTGAAGTCCCTTCCAAAAGTTAGAAGTGAACATGGGATCTCGGTCTAATACAATGGAAAGAGGAACTCCATGTAACCTGACAATCTCCTTGAGGTACAATCAAGAAATATGATCCAAAGGCATTGTATCTCGAATTGATAGAAAATGTGCAGACTTTGTTATCCAATCAACAATAACCCAAATAGCATTGTTACCTCAAGGTCTTCGGTAGTCCCACCACAAAGTCTATGGATACATTCTCCCATTTCTACTCTGGCACTGGCAAAGGCTGAAGCATCCCCTTCGAAAAATGTCTCTCTGCTTTAACCTGTTGACACGTCAAACATTTCATGGTAAAATCAGCAATATCTCTTTTCATTCCATCCCACCAATAATACTCCCGAAGGTCTCTATACATCTTAGTACTGCCAGGATGAACAGAAAATAGAGAACTATGAGCTTCACATAATAATTCTTTCTTCAACTAGGAATCACAAAGAACACACAACCTTTTTCCAAATCATAAAACATAACCTTTATCAAGATTGAATTTTGGAAACTTACCCATTTTAACTAATTCTACCTTTTTCTGTAGCTCACTATCTTCCTTCTATGCTTGATTAATTCTGTCTGACAAAAAATACTGCACTAAAACCTAAAACAAAACATATGTATTCCCTGCACCAACAACTTCTAAGCCAAAATTCATCAAATCATTAATCAAGGAATCATGTTCCAAACGTAGCATGGTTAATGATGCATGATGTTTCTGACTTAAGGAATCCATTAATTTTTTTTCTTTTCCAGGATGTTAATTGATCGTGCAGTCATAATCCTTTATCAGTTCTAGCCATCTTCTCTGGCTCATGTTTAATTCCTTCTGAGTGAATATATACTTTAGACTTTAATGGTCAGTATATATTTGGCATTTGGTTCCATATAGATGATTCCTCCATATTTTCATTGAAAAAACCACAGCTACCAATTCCAAATCATGTGTGGGATAATTTAGCTCATGAGGTTTAATTTGTCTCGAAGCATAGATTATTACCTGATCAATCTGCATCAAAACACAACCAATTCCCTTCAAAGAAGAATCACTATATATGGAAAACTCGCCATTCCTGGAAGGTAAGGCCAAAACTGGAGCATTCACCAATCTCTTCTTCAGTTCCTAAAAACAAACATCACATTCCTCTATCCAAAAACAATTAACCCCTTTTCGTGTTAACTTAGTTATCGGACTAGATAACTGTGCAAATTTCTTAACAAACCGTCGTTAATAACTTAATAAGCCCATAAAACTATGAATCTCTATAACATTTGTGGGTCTTGGACATTCATCAACTACTTTTTTTTGGCAGGATCAACTGTTATTTCATCCTTATTTATAATGTTCCCAAGAAAAGAAATTTGTTGCAATAAAAAATCACACTTGCTGAATTTTCCATATAGTTTATTTTCTTTTAATGTTTGTAAAACAACCCTTATATGTTTTTCATGCTCCTCTTTATTTTTAGAAAATAACAGAATGTCATCAATAAATACAACAAAAAACTTATCCTAGAACTCATGAAATACTATATTCATAAGATTCATGAATACAGCAGGTGAATTAGTTAATCCAAACGACATAATAACAAATTAATAATGCCCATATCTAGTACGAAAGGCTATTTTCGGGATGTCATCTTCCTTCACCTTCACCTGATGGTATCCGGATCTCAAGTCAATCTTTGAAAAGTACTGAGCTCCCTAGAGCTGATCAAACAAGTCATAAATATGAGGCAAAGGATACTTGTTTTTAACAGTGATGTTATTCAAAGCTCTGTAATCAATTCAAAGTCTCATGGAACCATCTTTATTTTTAATAAACAAAATAGGGGCTCCCCATGGTGAAGTGCTAGGACGAATGAAGCCTTTGTCAAGAAAATCCTGCGACTAATTTTTCAATTCAAGAAGTTCTATGGGAGCCATACGATATGGGGGTTTTGAAATTGTCTTAGCATTAGGAACTAAGTCAATTGTGAATTTGACTTCTTGATCAGGTATGACACCAGGTAAATCATCAGGAAAAACATCAAGGTATTCATTTACCATTGGCACATCATTAATTTGAATAGTTCCATTATTTTCAACAATATGAGCAAGATAACTTTCATTTCCATATTTCAATAGTTTCTCATCTTTTTGATATGTTATCAATTGTATGGGTTCATTCTTGTATAAAAACTAAAACTCTTTCTGAAAAACAACTTCTTTAGCTCTACAGTCAATCTTAGCATGATAATCAGAAATCCAACCCATCCCTAATATAACATCAAACTCAACTAAGGGTAAAACAACAAGGTTTGTAGGTAAAGTATTTCCACAGACCACAATAGAGAGATTCTTATGATTCTTATTTGTTGTAACATTTCCCCTTGGTGTTTTAAAAAAAAAGTTCAGGTCTCGTTTGTTGAGGTGATATTTCCAATTTACCAGAAAATTTATCAGAGATGAAGGAATGTGTAGACCCCGTATCAAACAAAACATTAGCAAAATCTGAGTGAACAAACAAAGTACCTGATACAACTTCATTGGATGGCCCGACATCTACTGACATAGTCGCAAAGGATCTCACTACACATTTCTGATTGTAGTCTAGATTCTTTGCATCATTCGGATCTCTCTTTGGGAAGGTATTTTCATAATGACCCATCTCACCACATTTAAAACACTTTACATTTTGATTATAAGGATTATTATTAGGATCATTTTCATTGCAATATCAGCCCATATGTCCAAACTTACCGCATTTAAAACACTTCCTAGTTTTTCTAAGACATTCCCCAGGGTGTTTCTTTCCACACTTTTCACAAACTAGAAATTGATTTTATTACTATCAGGTTTATTTGGTTGATTCTTACCCATTTCTTGCCAAATGGACCTCTTCTTCTCCCTGTTTCCAAAATTAATGTGATTATCAGCAAACTCCATCTCTACCCTCTCAGCACATCGGACAAGTTTCTCATAACTTTTGAATTCATGAGAGGCCAATGCCCTTCGATACCTTGGCTTCAATCCTGAGTAAAAGTGGTTGATTTTTCTATTATGATCTAGAATAAGATTTGGATCATACCTCACCAGTCGGGTGAAGTTAGCTTCATACACAGCCACTGAATCTTCCTCTTTCTATTTCAATTCAAGGAATTGCTTCTACATTCTTAGTCTCACCACCTTAGGAAAATATTTTTCAAGGAAAAGACATTTAAATTCATCCCACTCTAAGGCATCAAAATCCTCTCTACCTCTGATATTCCTTACCATTGACCACCACTGATTAGCTTCCCCTTCAAAATGATAAATGGAAAGACTTACCTTTTGATTGTCTGAGCATCCCATAACATCGAATATCTTTTCAAGGGCTTTGATCCATCCTTCAACTGCTACTGGGTCAGAAGATCCATTGAATGCAGGAGGATGTTGTCTCATAAAATGTTCCACTACTGTCATGTTCCATTATGGTACCTCTATTGGTTCTCTTTCATGGATTCCACCACCATTTATTGCATGCATTAGCTGAGACATTACTATCACAAACTGCTCAGTTCCAATCCCTATCATTCCGGGCTATAGTTCTAGAAGGATGTCATTCTATCGGTGCCTCTCCTCTTCAGCATCCCAGTTCCTTCTACGTACAACCATTCTGAACAAAAATATCTTAGATAAAGCAACATGGTAATATTTAAACACTATAAAAAATTAAACATAGAGTGAAAATCATTTATGGTATCCTATTAACATCACCCTAACCCCTAAATTTTTCTAAACCATCCTCTAATACCAACTATAAAGACCCGGCCTTATTACATACATAATCTTTAGTTTATTTAATAAAACACTTCCTTTTACATTGAGGATATATTCAAGTTTATAGATTTAGAGAATTAGAACAAAACATTCATAACATTACACATTGTTACATAGTGGATACCATAAAAATTGTTTCCATTTTTCTCAAAATATAAAACACTAAAACTTAAAACAAGACTCATTGACAATTCTTTAACATTTAACGTGTCTTACTTCCTTGTATTAAACATCCATTAACCTATGAAAAATCATTTAAAATTTTGGGATGAGAACAAAGCTCAGTAAGCGATGAAAAAGGAAGGAAAGAGCACATTAATCCATGAATACTCATAACATATGAAAACATTTCCAGAAGACATGCTTGTCACTCATATATACTTACTTTGTGCAACATGAGATTAAAACAAGATCCACACAAACATGAGAACATAAATATAATCATATAGGTATCTTGGGGCATTACTTACATAATCTTGTAACCATTCTTGGCTACCTTATAATCTGTAACCCTCACGGCTACCTTACTTTGTGTAACCATCGCAGTTACACTTAGAGTAACCATACGGCCAACCTCCAACTTACTCATACCCAATGAATTGGAGAGAAATATAGGTACCACCCTTCATCATAAATAATTCCCAATAACCAAAACATAATCATAAAACATGAATAATTCCATAAAAACATTGCTTTGGAATTTTGTAAAATCAAATTTAAAAAGAGGATTTTTAAAGAAAATCCCCTTATAAATATCATAAAATTGAAGAGAGAATTAATAGAGTGGATGGAGTATGTATATATACTGTAAATACACGTAATTAAACATAATATAAATAGAACACATCACACAAACAATTTTAATACCACATAAATAATGAAGTAGAAGTATAACCCAAAGAATGAAAATCGGGTTTAGAATTCCCTTACCTCGGGTTTGTCTTACATCCAACTTGTTTAAACCTCCTGTATAATGGTTAAAAGAGTGTTATTAATATTTTACAGGAACATTTTCATGTTTATAACATCTTATATGATCATTTAATAACATCTTTTTACCCTTAATTGTTAGTATTTTTTCCCTTTCACTATATTTGGTTGAATTCATTACATGATTTCTATGATTGGTTCATGGTGGAAATTCTTTTCAATTTGAAGTGAAACTCTAGAATTTTAATGGAGTAGTATTTTAATATAACCAGTAACATAAATTATTCCATTTATCATTTTGAATTCTTACATGAGGATTATTCATAAGTTAGAACATTAATGATGTTCATTTAAATCTTTATAGTGGTAATTTGATAATAACAACCTCGTTTTGTCTTATAAATTAGAACCATGGGTACAAAAAAAGTGAGAAATATCTTACAAAAAATTTGGAAGCCTAACGGCTACACAACATGGTTTTATAAAAATATTTAAAAGAGGGGGAACAAGGTTCACCCATACATAAATGAATCATAACATAAAGAGGATAAATAATAAGAAGGAAATAATAACATGGTATAGAAATTTAAAAATTATACCACATAAAAGAGAATTTTAAAGGAAGAAGAAAGAAATTGAGAATTTTCTTACCTTGTAGAGTAAACCTTAGAACTTGAAGGTTGGGACCTTAGAGGCTTGAGGAAACCTTGGGATGACTATTATGAAGGTAATGAGGCCATATCTTCATTGAGGGAGAATTGGGAATGAGTTCAATGAAGGGAAGAGTTGGTATTTATAGGAAAAGTGAGGGATTATTTTAATAATTTTCAATGGACACCTCATGAGTGGTATTTACAAAACCTTGGGCTTGCCCATGGTATTTTCCCATGGTATAAGACACTTGGGACACCTCATATGTTATTTAACTATACACAAGTCGACCAAATTTATGAAATCATTATTATATCATTAATGATGTCATTAATACACCAAAACTAAAAACAGTATTTTTTATTATTCACCGAAAAATCAATTGTTGCAGAAAAATTCCCAAAATTCACCCTAACCATTTATCGACGTGTATATTTAAAAAATGAAGTAAATTTTTTGAAAATAATTTTATAAATATTATTAATTTAATATTTAAATAAAATCATACTTAATTCAAGAATTAACAATTCTAATTATGTAACTACTTCTATATCACAATGAAAAACTAACCTAGATTCTATTATATTAAAGACTTAATAAAATAAAATAATAATAAAATTTACTATTCATTAGGGCCATATCACTATTCATATTACCATTCATAAGGGTATGTTACTATTCACCAAAAAAACAAGTTTGTTCCAATAGACTCCAAATAACATACTGAACACAAATGTATATGACAGTTTCTTGAAATTCAAAACATAGAAGTAGAGAAGTTATGTTTTAATGGCTAATTAAAAATATCTATTTAAAAAAAAGTTCCACGCATTTCTATTTATTTTTATAAAAACATGGGGTGTTACAAATATCATATGTCCCATAATCTTAACTTTGCAAATCCAAAAACTACATATAGAAAACCTATTCTAATAATAGTGATCCCACAACATTATCATAATGATCCCCAAATGATACACATGGTCTTCATCTATTTTTGAGTAGACCTGGATGGAATATTCCAACACCATGATGGAGTTTAGATATATATGTAACACACAGTTCATGGGAACCATGAATACCATGGGATAATTATTCAATCCAAATAGAATTTCCAGGTATTATAAGTGTCCATATCTAATTGAAAAATAATTCTTGGGAACATTATCCACCTTTACCCTGACTCGGTGTCACTTTCAACAGATATACATCTTTGAAAATCATATTTTCCCATTAATATTGTTAAATAGATAATCAATATGAGCAATCGATATTTATTTTTGACCATAACCTAGTTTAACGTTTGATATTAAATGCCTAAATAAAGAGATCCATCAGACTTCTTAGCAAAGTACCAAGGTGGCCCATAGAGTCACACTCTGATGGATGAATCCCATAGTCTTTGAGTCATCTATATAAATATTTAACTCTCTCAACTCGATAGGGTAATTTGGTATATAGTAATAAATACTAGTAATTTTCTAGTCCCTAGATCAATGGTTAACTCCACTTACTACTTTAGAGAAAAGATTGAGAAATCCTCTAGGAACACCTATGGGAAATCACAAACCATGAGAGGCTACCCACTTACCGAACCATCTTCATCATATTCTAGTATAAGAGAATATATTTGACAAGAAAGTTTTCCCATATCTATATGTATAGGTCTAGATTGTCCAGACTGTGGGTCACATTCTTCTTGAAAGACTCATGTACTCCCATTGGGGTTCATGAAGGTAACACGTAGATGGATGCAATCAATTTAATACCCTAATAATGTAATATATTACATCTATATAATCACATATAAGATGTATATAACTAATAATAAGAAGTCCCACATTAACTCAAATTTTGATATAGAAACAACACATAATGGGTAATGGAAACCCCAATCCTTTCTCTTCCCATGTGGTGTAAATTTCTCCATGACATACAATATGGAATCAGTTGGGAGATTTAGAATGTCCACTATGTGAGAAAATAGTAATGATTGGTAAGCACTTATATCAAATATTTAAATCTATATATACTATGAAATGATAATAGTACTTATGACTATCATAGGGCCCACACTAGATTCCAACAGTTCCTAATCCACTTCATGAAGGTGCTTTGTCTCTGTCTGAGATTGAGGTTTAATTATAACTTATGGCTCTACTATAAGATTACTTTTCCCATAATAAGACCCTACCTTTCCACCACATCTATTAGATAAATATCCCATGGACCTGGTATCATTATACTACACTGTCAATCCTCTAGGATCAGTATATCCTACACCGCTCTGAGAGGGGGAATCGTTCTGGGAAATCCTCTACAAATGGGTCATTATTCTACTCATATGTCATTCCTTGGGTGGATCATATCATGTTGATCACATGTGTCCAACCCTCCCGTACTGATGGAATAAAATTGTTCCACCACCTACAGCTAATGATAAAGATGGTCCGGGTGGATACCTGAAACCACCATCACCCTTTTTACCTTGAACCTCCCACTTCCTCTTATTTTCAATAGTTCTAAGTCTATCTTGACTATGAACATGGTGTTTCCTAGTCAAGCTTGATATACCTACCTATTCAGTCTCCACCATCAAATCCTAATCAACTACCTCAACATACATATTTAACTTAAGTAGGAAGATGTGGGACTGGATATCAGGTCATAAGACCATTTCAAACAGGCAAGCCTTTATCCTTTCATTTATAACTATCTAAAGAGAAAAGTGTAAAAGAACTTAAAAATGGTTAGAATCATCCATCACAGAGTGATATCCCTACTAAATAGATAAGAACTCTCAACACTTAGTGTGGGTAAAATTATTATGGAATAAATTCTTGATAAAGGTGGATTTTAAGTCCTTCCATCCCATATCCTCCTGTTTCCTAGGCTACACTACTATCTCCCACCAAATATAGCTAACTCCCTATAACCTAAATATAGAACACTTAACCTTGATAGCCTTAATAATTCTTGGAAACTAAAATATCTACTCAATATTCTCTACCCAATCCTAAAATTCATGGGGGTCTATGATTCCTCAAAAGGAGGGAGGATTATTCTTGAGAAAATATTGTTTATGATACTTCATAAGGCCCAATTTAGCTTCCTTAGTCTAATCAGGACCTGATCCTTCTCCCAAGTCTAGGGTTCTAATAGCCCAAGTCACTACCTTAATAATTTTATAATTAACTGGTGGGTTGGATAGTATATAGTTCTCTCCAACCTCCTCTTATGGTTTCACTGGAGGTCTTTGGGGAGGGATGTTACTATATGAGTCAAACAAGATAAAAAATAAAAACATCAATATAATTTTTGTAACAAAAATATGTGAATAGAAAAATAAAATGTAAATAGTACACCAACTTCATTTAGGCTGACTCATAAAGCCTATTTGTGGATCCCCACAGCACTGCGGCTGGCATGAAGCCCCCCCCCCCCCCCTTGTGGGTGTCATGAAGCAAAGAGGTAGGAGGATCCACGATCCTAAATACATTTGTGAAGCCACCATAGAGAAAAGATGAATGATTCTCCACGATTTGAAATAAATTTGTGAATTCTTCATCGAGAAAAGAGGTGGGAGGCTCCAAGATACAAAAGACGTTTGTGAAGTCGCTGCCCAACAAAGAGACGGGCGGCTCTGTGATTACAGCAAAGCACCTCATGGATTCACTTCATGTGCTTCTTTCTTTGGGTTGCCTCTTTCTTATAAATATTGGGATTCCCCCGATCCCAAAGGATGGATACTCTGACCTTTTTCCTTCTTATCTCTCAAATTGGGGATCAGTTTCTGCTCTGTGAAAAATGAGCTCTTCAAAGTACTTTAGCATCACGAAGTGACATTACTTTGCTTTAAACACAACCTGTCTTCAAATAGGGATGCCCTTCGTGAATCCCATGGGTCTTCTCAAAGTAAGGAGATCCCTAAGGGGACTCTGGTCCTCATAAATCACTCATTCTTCATGAAGTACCTTCCATGAACATGTGAACCATAAGCTAAGGCAGGGTCACTATGCTTCACAAGGTACCCTACTTCCCAGTGTTATAGTTTGGAAGGCACCCTTGCTTCATGAATCCCTACTCTGCGAGAACCTTTTGTCTTCGTGAAGCACCCTCCATGTTTACCTATTCCATATGCTTAGTCTAGGCCACCCCACTTTGTGAAGAATACCCCTTCGTGAAGCCCCTCCACTACATTGAGGACCATAACTTCACAAGACCTCTTCCTGTGAACCCCTTTGCTCCGCAAACCCTTTTCTGGTATGACCCTCCAGGTTTGTAAAAAGTGATTTCAAGGTCCCTTGGGTGGTTCTTCACATTGCGTTGCTTAGTCTCATTATTCTTATCATAGGCATGCTAATGGATATTGCTTCTATGCATAGTCACGCTAAAGTGGGACCCTTAGAAGATTACTCTACAACACCCCCTTGCCATAGCATTTCGGATTCCTTACCTTCTTCAAGGGTGGATAGGTATCACTTATGTAAGTCCTAGTGATGTGGAGTGAACTTGCCTCATCCGAGCTACAGGATGTTAAACTGTCAAGCAACATCATTCTTAGCACATGACGTTAAACTGTGGCCTCTCCCCATGCATCATACGTAGGGTGCCCCATCTCGGACATTCTCTATGCCCGCTTATCTCTATAAGAGTGAGATCTTACTCACATGGAATGATATCCTCTATACTGGAGCGGTGCCTATCTACAGGGAAGGGAAACCATCTTGGTGTAATCCCCTAGACTTTCTTATAGGAGGCAGCATTCCAGCTCCTCCTCTCTTTTCCGTGCCAAAGACCATAGGAGAGATGGGAATAGGGACCATCATTCTCCCATCCCTATCCCTCTGGGCTTTGTTTCCATCAGGCCTCCATCCTGGAGTAAGTCCCAATCTCCATCTCCCTGGGCTTCCAACCACACATAAGCCCCTTTTCCTCTTTGGGCCACTAACCATGTGTAAGCCCCACTATAATTCTCATGGACACACCTTTTTGTGACATGATCGTCAGGTCTTTGATGCCTCTTGTTTCTCACACCAAGCAAGAATCATGTGGGATTAGATTAAGCATTGACCATGACATCCTCTATGGGCATCCTTAGCATGTAAGACCCTAACTCACCTGAACTACATGAACTTTGATCCTTGCCAAGGAAAGGTACGTAGAAAGCCTCCCTGAGGTTCAATCCCAAGACCTACTTGACCCAAACCCTTCACATCATTTCACTCTCTTCCCACATGATATTAAACTTCATCCACCATCCCAAACTATGTGTACTTTTATCCTCTCCAAGGCAAGGTACGTAGGAAGCCTCCCTGAGGTTCAAGCCCAACACCTGCTGGTCCCAACCCATTCACGTCGGTTAACCAAACACACCTAAACTACGTGGACTTTGATTCTTGTCTCCTAGACAAGGTATATTAGAAGAATACCTGAGGTTCAAGCCCAACACCCATTGGTCCTGACCACTTCACTTTGGTCCACCCTCGTCCTACATGACGTTAAACTGTACGCCCCTTTTTGTCCCGCAAGACTTTATCCTGTACCCATTTGAACAACATGGGATTCGATCCTTGTCCCCTGGATAGGGTATGTAGGAAGCCTCACTATGGTTCAACCTCAACAAGTGGTAATCCATTGGAACCTTAACCAGCAGTAAGTTGTTGGAACCCCATTCAGTGGTAAGCTGTTGGAACCCCAACCAATGGTAAGTTGTTGGAACCCCATTCAGTGGTAAGCCATTGTCAACCCCAACCAATGGTAAGTCATTGGAACCCCAACCAGTGGTAAGCTATTGAAACCCCATTCAGTAGAAAGTCATTAGAACCCTAGCTAGCAGTAAGTCATCACACCTGATCAGCAGTAAGCCATTGTAGTCCGTAATCGATAGTAAGTCGTTGTAGTATCTTTTGTTGGGACCCACATTTCTGGTCTGCCCCTTGAACGTCAGACAAACCCCAGACTGCTAACCATGCGTAATCCCCAGTATGTCATCTGGTATTTGTCCTCTATGTACACCTCACATCTATGCCCCCATTCCGAACTATGTGGACTTTTATCCTTGTCAAGGCAGGGTACGTAGGAAGCCTCCTTGAGGTTCAATCCCATTACCTGTGTCTCATCCATTTCTTTCCCTTGAGCCTTTATTTCCCAAGAATATCATTCCCCAACCAAAAGGTTCTATTTCCTCTGGGTCCCATCCATATGGGTCACCTCCTCAGGTGCCCCATTTCCCCACTGAACTATGTGGACTTTGATTCCCTTCCACGAGGATACGTAGGAAGTTTCATCGAGGCTCAATCCCAACATCACTATCACCCTCATGTAGGCTTCATATCACTCCCCATTCATTCTCAACAATCTGAATCCATCCTGATTCTTACCTGGGCCACCACATCCCAATGAGATCATGTTACCCCACTTTTTTTCTGATCCTAGTAGAAATTGGGTAACTAACCACGTGTTAGCCCTAGTATCAGTGTCCCCTCCTGCGGTTGCTCCCATATGATCCACTCCCATCATTGTTCTGATCAGTATGATCCATCTCTGCTAGATGTTAAACCCACAACATACCCTGTGTTAAACATGGGAAGCTGAGGAAAACCTCAAAGAGATTCTTATGGCATATAATTACCCACATTCGACGTGGGATGCCTCAGGCTTCCACACCCTTGAGAAGCCCTGTCATAAGGGGAAGAAACCCAGATGCATCATTATTCTAGTATCCAAACATGCCAGCAATGTCCAACATGAATACTCCCTTGACTGAAGGTTTTTTCCCTGAATAGACCCCTTGGAATGTCCTGACAGAAGTAGCGTAATTAATCGATGTTCATGAAGACATGGCACTGGGAAGATTTTCACGAATAACGTCTAAAGTCCATGAGGGAGACCTGAACTAGGTAATTAGTTATGAGGAGGAATCCATGGAATGAGGAACCAACATCCCATCATCCTATTTCAATCTAGGATAAAATGTCCCTGAATAAGAAACGGATGTAACCTGCCTTTGGAAATTAGGAATGTGGGTCAACAATTGTGCATCCTTCTTCAAATAAGAGATAGATGCACACCTCGACAAAAGCGTCGGAAACAGAAATAGTGAACCCAACATGAAATTATTCTCCTCAATGTGGATATTAGTAGCACTCAAGACATAAGTGGATTATCGTGTCACTGGGTCCATGAATCTGGCGCCAGGTCCCGCTAAGAAAATAGTGGGCATGGCATGAAACACACCAGAAATTGGGGTATTTGAACATTGGAAATCCCAGTCTGCATCATTGTCAATGTGGTCCTTCTTACCAACCATGGAAGAAGGAATGGTGTTAGGGAACTGGACGTTTCTTTTCTTTCAGCACTAATGGTTAAATCTCCCTACTTTCTAGGACCCAGGATATCATCATAGGAAACCGATCACCACCCATCATCCGATGTAGGGGTAGGTTAAATGTCAACATAGCAACCTCATGCAGCCTCAACCCTCCCATGGAAGCCTCCATGTCCACAGATGTTGGGCGCCCATGCCCTATCTCCTCTTCTGAAATCGTTCATAGAATAGTGATAAATGACCTTGTTCGATGATACAAGGAGGAGGGGATTATCCTAGCCTGGGATATGGCTCGTCAATACTAAAAGTCCTCTATGCCTCGTCACCACCACCCCCCCCCCCAAGGGCCACGCAGGGAGCCACTACTCCCCACTCCAACACACAACTATTTTGGGAGCCTCTCCCTAGAATGCTTTGATGACTCCCTCCCCTAGGCCGATGAGGTGAGGGATGTATGGGCTATACTGATCAGGATCCCATTCTAGGGACTCCTGAAGAGGGATCCCACTAGGCTGCGTCAATTCCTCCATCCAACCCCATGGGCTTAGGATAAGGTAAGATAAGCGCCTACACTATTGGCCCTAATCTAGTTAACCTGATTCCAGCATCAGGCGTAGGCTGAGGAGGTTGCCTGTTGAGGGGAGTAAATGTCAATGACTATAGTGTCTCATGCCACCACTGACGCATACCATCAATACCCTGTTTATACTGAGCAGGTTCACTCATATGTATGTCCTAGATCGAGGACCCAACCACCCCAGAAGGCAGGCTGGGTCGACTCTCCTGGTCACTGACGCAGGTAGCGCAAGTCATGGGCCGACCCATGGTAATGACACCCAGTATGGAGGTCCTCCCCATACTATCTCCAATGAGAGAATAGGTCCATCCCTCTCTCAAGCTCGACATGGAGGTCCTCCCCACGTCGGCTTTAATCCAAACGAGGGTCCTCCCAACTGTAGTAAAGTTTAGTACGGAAGTCTCCTCCACACCCACAGCCTCAGGTATGGAACCATTATCCCTATCACAGGTTTCTAGTGTGAAGATGCTACAAAAATGTTCAACCGTCAACATGGGGGTCTTCCCCATGTTCTTACAGTAGCCAACGAAGGTCCTCCTCATCCCAGTAACAAGAGAAGTGGAGGTTTTCCTCTCTTTATAAACACCCATCACAAAGGTCCTACCCGTGTTCTGCTCAACCAATATGAGGACCCTCCTCGCACTAACATTTCCTGAGGAAATAAGTATGGAGGCTCTACCCATGCTTCCACCAGCTCCAGCGGAGGTCCTACCTGCCCTAGAACTTCTCATGGAGATTCCCTCTGTGCATTGTCCAGTGGACACGGAGGTCCTCCCCATATTCCCTTTGACATTTTTCTAGGTGCTCCTTGCTCCCCAGCTCACCTAGGTGGAAGTCCTCTCCACCCCAGCACCAATTCGGCCGAAGGTCCTCCTCTAGCCAAAAATATTCCTTTTCTCGAAGAGACATATTGGGGTAGGAGGGAAGGTCTTTGCCACCATAAAAATAATGACGGGAAGATTCAGACCAATATTAAACCTGTCATCTTCTCATATTCTAGGGAGGAATGTGATTCGGCAATGGAACCCTCACCTCGATCCTCTGTGTCAGGGGATGGGGTAGGGATGAGGCATATCACCCTCATACTTTAAGAATTTGAGGTCCACTGGATCCCTTCCTCCCTCCATAGATATATCCATAAGGACAAATATTTGGTACCTCCCTAGGTTCTGGCCATGAAATCGCCACCATCATCGCCAGGAGCACTCTCTACCTTGACTAGAGATCACGAAGAGTTATTCTAGGGACCGATGTCGAACAAGCAGTAGCATGGTCCACCGCTAGTAGTAAAAGTACCTATGCCAAAAACTATGGTCTCCAGCCTGTCTTATCGCGATGTGGTGGCCATGTAACTACACTCTTAGGAGGATAGCCCGAGATATGGTGGCTTGTCAGCCTGCTCACTGTATTCTCCACTGGTTAGCCTACTATCTCAGCAATCTGCTTCAATACCATTATCGGTTCCCCAGCCACCTCCAGTCGATGAGTGGGAAACCAAGGTCTAGACCCTAAGTCTGAGCTGAGGTGCTTGTGGGACATTATTGTGGAAGAATATTTCCCAGAGATGTTTTGGCCAGTGGTAGTGCCGAATTTAACTGCACTGGAATCGCTCACCCAGGAGGAATTCGGATGCTTTCACTAGACCCTCTGGGTGACGCACTTTTGTCTTCTTCATCGGTGAGGGGCTTACCCCAAAAGTCATGCACACTTCAAAGACATTGGCCAAAAATGTCATTTGGTTGATTTGGCAGCAATCCCCTTGTCCCAATGCCCTATGTCACCCGGCTGCCATTGGACCCTCTAAGAACGATGTATCTAGAGATTTAAAGTGCTCCATAGGATTATCAAGGAGGATTCCACCTACGTGTATATTCATGGTTGGGGGAAGTATGCAGCCCTCCATTTCAGTTCTATCTGGCTCCAGCCTGACATTCCAGGCGATATTGAGGATATGCCTTTAGGTAGAGGCATGGTTAACAAGGTCGATCTATCATAGGGTGAGAATGAGATGGAGTTCCTTGATGGGGACTTACCCCATGGTGGATTTCCACAGCTATTAGACCCATTGGGAAGAGTTACTCATAAGTATAGAAATCTACTAGGTCTTTCCGTTCCCACCGAGGCATTGGTCCTCAGCCAGAATCCCAATAAAGGAAAGGAGAACCTCAGAGCTGTCAAACCCTTTGACCCATCTGGCTCAGTAAAAAATATGGAGGATGATCCTGAAAAAAGTCTTGACATTCCAAAAACTCATAAAGCACAAGAATATGGTTGATTACCTCCTTTTTGAATGTGTTGTGGAGCGACGACCGGATTACAATGACCCTCTGTCAGGGTAGTAGGGGAAGGAACAACTTCCCCCCAGAGAATTACCCCCATGTGACCTTGACCATCATGCCCACATAGATAGGATAGAGGCTGAGACTTTTGGAAAGAGGGTGTGGTATGTGTCACCAAACCCACACGAGTGGTGTGATAATCCCCGAGACCTGGCTCAGGTTCCCCCAACTGCTCCACGGGCCATCCCACCAGCCACTCCACAAGCCATAGGGCCTTCTTATCATGTCAAAGAACCTGCCAAAGCACTGATTCTTAGGGATCCTCATTCAGATAGGAATACCTATCCACATGATCTGATGGTGGTGCTCATTACTCACCTTGAGGCATTAGAAACTTGATAGGTGGAAATCCCACATGATGGAAAGTTGAATCTGGTGTGGGTGGATGATATGCCAAAACCCCTGGGTTTCAGAAATCCCACATTATCCCCCTTTAACGGGATGGGTGATCCACTACAGCATCTGGCCCACATCATCTTGAGATGCGGACCCATGCTAGAAACTCCATCACAGCAAGAAACCGCCAAACTCTGATGCTTCTTACAAACATTGGAAGTACTCGTGTTTGTATGGTACAACCAGCTACCCATAGGGTCGACCGAATTCGTCTTCTCTCTCATTACCCAGAATTACCTTGGGGGATTCCGAGACATCTAGGATAAGGTCCAATGCCTAGAGGAATCCTTGCAGCAGGCCAAGTAGGCACGGTTGTTGCCTCCTACAATTCCCATAAGAAGGGCCGCTAAGGATGATCCCGCTATGGTGACACAAATAGAAGACCCCAGGAAACTGGAGTAATTACCAGTGGATCTACCTCCACAGCCTTGTAGAGACCCTCCACCTTAGGCACAACCTTCAGCCCAGCAGAGCCCACCTCAAAATCGACAGGCGCCCCCACGTAATGTGCTGCCACCACCCAAGCAGGATAACTAGGTCCCACCTCTTTGACAAGTTCCTCCAGCTCCTAGTCAGGGCTAGGCTCCTAGATCCCCTTTCCTGGATAGTAGAAACCATACCTACTCATTCAACGAGACTTAGGTCCCTGGTTATTTCTGAAGCACCTTAGAATAGGGAATTGTATGGTTGCCCGAATGAATGAGACCAGAAGAGGTGGATCTCACTGATCACCCCAATTACTTCCTTGTCACCATATCCTAGGGAAAACCTTAAAACAATTATATGTTTTTAAATACTAGCTTCAAGAATAGGTTTATAACAACATAGTCAAGTTAGTCCCAGCTCTGTCACAGGTGGCATGTGTTTTCGTGAAGCAAGACAGCAGTAGTGATAGCGAAGGTGAGTGGCATCAGGTTTCTAACAATGGGTCCCAGAAGTTTGATGACTGGATGCCTCTTAAGTAATTCTTATATGCCCATGGTATTATCCATGCGTTTTTGAATAAATTTGAGCCTTAAAAATATGTCATGTCACCCACATCCAGTACTTCCGTGTCAATGACTTTGCCTTCCTCTTCCCAAAAGAGTAGGCATCATAGATGCAAGGGAAAACAAAGTCTCATGCCGATGTCGTCATCATCCCATACTTCACCGACTTCATGCCCCTAGATATGGAGATTCCCCTATAATCCTTCTAGTAGTGGAAGAATCTTCATGTGATGATCAAGGGTACACCTTGGTTAACACAATAGAGCTGGTAAATCCATACATGATTTTTGACAGTGAGGAGCGTCAGGCGGATCTTACCAATGTTCCCAGTTGTCACCAACGTTGAAAGAGCCATGGAAATATGGATCATCAGTGTTTCTCGATTAGTACCTCCAGCCAGGCTGTGTATGCCACTGAAACCAGACAGCAGACCCAGTGTAGAGCTCAGCACGCATAGCCTTCTCATCTAGTGTCATCATGTCTGCCTTCACCACCATTTATGTTACTTGATTAGGAAGAGCCACCTCGACTGTGTTGTGATCATCCATGCTCTGTTACAGATTGGATTCAATCATCTAATCCACATATGGTAATCGCTCCAAGAGTTTTGACTAATGAGCAGTGGGACATTCCCAACACCAGTTAGCTGCTGGTTTAGTCGGAAGGCCTCGTCATGTCCCCTACTGTAGAACGACCTCCTATAAGCCATAGATCATTCTTGGCATGTAAGTACGATATCCTAAAGCATCTTTACGTCATTACGGTGAGGATCTCTATCCTTTTGTCCCTTCACATGTCATCAGATATGCGTGAAACACTTGATGAGGCTTTAAGAAGCCCCCTCCAGTTTGATACAGAGGTATCTGCTACAGAATCCTTCTATGCTGAGGAAGTAAAGCATGATGAATGCCAGGACATTATCTCTTTCTCTAGAGAAGATTAAGGATCTCCCATAGAGGGTCACATTCTCCCACTGTATATTACCATCCACTTCACTGGCATGGAAGTTCGTCACTGTCTTATCGACACAGGCTTTGGGATCAACCTGATCCCGACCCGGACCCTCTGAAATATGGGGCTATCCAAGGATGAACTAAGTCCCTATGACCTGAAAATCAAAGGTTATGATAGGAAGTAACAGACATTGGTAATAGATATCCTCCTAAAGACCCAGTTTGGTGTCTAGTTTCCAGCACCGAGTTCATGGTTGTATCCTAGGACACCTCCTACAATGTGTTGATGGGCAGGTCATGGCTCCACCTGCATGCGGCGGTCCCTTCATCATATCACCAGTGCCTTAAGTACTCCGCTAAAGGTAAAGTGTGAATACTTAAAGTTTAGGTGTCTCCCTTTTCCTCTTATAAATCCCGCTACCTAGATGCTGACTATTACAAGAGCAAAGATAAATAGATTCAGGCTAATGAGGTTAAATATGCTACGACTTCAACTGACCAGTGGGTAGACCTGGATGATGCCCATATTTTCCCGATCCATCAATTGGAGGCTATGAACCTGGATATGGGGAAATTATTTTTTGTTTCTAGAATGAGTGGGAAGAACATTCCCAAGTCTAAGTGATTCCATAATATCACCTCTTATTCTTAAACAAATTAGGATTGGGTGATCCCAGATCCCAATACCCCCATAAGGTATCAGGATGTATGCCCCATGGAAATAGAAATACACCATACCTATTTGTTTTTCTAGGCTTGGATAAACTGGCTCAAGCCAATTCACCACTATTGCTTCAATATCATCAAGTGTGTCCCCTTGGACTAAAGACCAGATGGGATCAGATCAACAGCTTTCATTGTCATGGTTTCGGCAGCGTAGGAGTCCCTCGATGTAGTGTCTTTCTCCGCTCAAGCTAGTACCGGTCTCCCATCAGAATCTATTGACTCAGAGGAAACTCCTCCTACTGAGTATCCCTCCTCTATAAGTGAATAAGAGGATTTATAGAATTATCCTGCTACTTTTGAAGAGGGTGTGTAACACCCCAAGCTTCTACGGTACGCTTCTCTTTGAATAATGTGATAGCGTGTGTTGTACGCAACACCGAGTTCTAACACACCATAACTAATCAAACTAGCCGTTATGAATAGTAATACCTACTTTTTGAAATTATATATATTTTATATTTGAAAATGGACTTCATTTTTGGATTCGGAATATCAAATTTAGCCTAAGGTGAAATTTTGGTACATTTCGGATAACTTTCATATTTTGATGAATAGTGAAAATTACCAAGTTTTAATTAAAAACAACTTTTTTAATCAAAATAATTAATAGTGATAAATTATGAATTTGAGTGGTTTTAAAGTATATTTAGAATATATTTTTACCATTTAATATAATGTTGTTCATTGGACATAATTTTACAATTAAACCGAACATAAACGAGTGTCAATCTTTTGATAGTTATTATCTCTTAAAAACACGCTTTTTGTTTTGACAGCGGGAATTAATTTTAAATTAATTTCTCCCACTTCTGTGTTTTGAATTTAGGAAAATGGATTCCATATTTGGAATTTGGATGTTCAAATTGTGTAAATAGGTAACTTTTATTTTTAGACATTTTGAATAATTACTGCGGTAAATATTTTATTTACCATGGTTAAGGGTAAATCCGGTAAATAAGGGTTAAAAAAATAATATTATAATAATACAAAATTACCCTAAAACGTGTCTTAACCCTATTGGTTGATACATGGTCGACCATGGGAATCTTTGGGTCTATTTTGGGACCCCATGGATCCACTTGTAAGTGATAATGACACTTTATTTTAATTAAGTTAAAATGAATACAAAAATGACACAAGCATATATCTTTTAGAAAAACAATTGTTACATAGGGTTATATATATTGGATTTTAGATTATAAATATTCATTAGAAAGATAAAAATATTTCCTACATAATGATAATTTATTTATAATTTTTAGACATTAAATAAGTTATTTTATTTATGACACAATGATGATGCAGTAATTACTATAATAGTGAAAAATTAAAATAATTGATATTATAAATACCCAAATAAATATAATATGAAACTTTTAATGAATTAAACTAATTTTCTAGGATAATATGATATATTAGGATTGATTTAATTGAATTTTTTCGAAGTAATCAATCTGTTTTGAGTTTCACAAAAATCAACTATTGAATAGTGTCAAAATTGACATAAAAGAGTTCTTAAAACAAATATTATATTATTAATTGATATTAAATTCCTAAAAATCTAAGGTTCGGCCAAGAGACTTATATAATGATAGGTTCATCATTAATGTACCACTTGGGGGTCGCTTGGATGTATATAGTAAGTTTATTAACCATATTATATAAAAATACAAAGAGACATTGTAAAAGTGAAACTAATTAACTTAGAGTTAATACTTAAAGATAAGGTTAATATAAGTACCCAAACCTGTCTAAATTCTATTGGTTGAGTGGTTTTCGACATATCCCCACCTTAACCTTTGAATAATAAGCTTTGGAGCCATTAGAAACCGAATATGAATTTATTATAAATTAATATTTCTAGCTTTTCCAAAGGTGCCCCTCACCCCTCTTATAAAAGGGCACTCCTCCTTCTCATTTCTTCACACCTTAAAAGCCTTTTGGTTCGGCCAAACTCTGCCCAAATACTCTCCTAACATCCCTCACTACAACCTAGAGGCCTTAGTTTGATCAGAAAGCCAACCTAAGGAGCCCTTTTGATCAAATCAAAAGGAAGAACCCGAAGAAGAGGTAATGATTTCACCACCCTTTTCAAGTTCCTTTCTTCTTCCACTTCTTCTTTCTTTGTTCTTACCATTCTAAAATAATAACTACAGTATCTTACATATACTGTGATGTTATTATAAATATGTTACAACCATATTCATTATTCTATCCACCCTTTGAATAACATGTCACCATACATGCGTACGTACGGCTTACCGTCTCCATGTCATGGTGTAATTGTTATTCAATATAATATTATTTGGATGGGTATAATAATGATGTATAACTCATGTAAATAATAAATATAACATGTTAATGATTCTGTATATATGATATACCATCCATTTATATATTATTTTAATATCAAAAGAATGATATTGTCGCTCGTGCGTACGTACGGACTACCGTCTCCACGAACGCGATGAGATTCATTCTCCATCGTATCCATTCAAGTATAATTATCATTTTATGATTTAAAAATGATGTTTAAGGACTAGATATAATTCTAGATATGAATAAGATACAACAACCATGGCTTATGTAACAAAACATATAAAAGAAAATGAGTAAGTTAACTCCCGAAACGACGATAATTCTAAGATATTATTAACAAATCAATGTTAAAAGATCATATATGATATCATATTATTATATATGATTCTTGTATAATTTAATAACAACTATTTCACCATTATACAGGAGGTTAACCTACCCCAACCAAGGAAAAGTACAAGGTAAGGGTTCACTTTACAACCTCTTCATTATCCAAGGTTGTTTATACGTAATAATCTACTGGGATCTCTTTATCATCCACATCCATGTTTCTTAAAAATGCATTTCAAAACATTTTTACTATTTACTAGAATATGAGTTAAAGTCATTTATACCCTTTTTGACTTTTATAAGTGGTTTATAAAGGAATCTCTTGGTCGTTTTCAAAACAAGGTCCTTTTTAACCATTTCGACAGAATTAAGGTAAGAATGTTTTTTTTTAACTTATACGGCGGGTGCGGCTATTTTCCACCGTTATAAAATCTTCAAAACTTCCCTTACAAGCTTATAAGAATATTTTCAAAGAAAATGTTTTATTTTATATGGATCTTAAATTATTTCAAAATAAAAGGAGATATTTTTTTTAAAAAGAATTTTGATTTCATCTATGTCAACATCCTTTGATGGATTTTAAGATTATTTGAAGTTGATTTATTATGATACAAAACTTCTATATTGTATTGAAGGTTTTGTGATATGTTTGACTGTGGATGTGCTATTTTTATACCATTCATAGTTTATGGTGAAAGTATTGACATTTCATATGCTAGTTTTAATATGAATGTTTATGTTATGTTTAAACCTTTTTCATATGGGAATGCATTGGACTTAATATGTGACGGGTGGAGCCCGCTATAGCTCCTCGATGCATCGGTAGGTCTCATGAGACAAACTAGTGTCTTGGCACAAGGACTTGACAAAATCTTATTTGTAGTCTTGGCACGAGGCCTTGGCTATGTGGTTATGATAGTCTGGCATTATGCATTCCAACATTATGAAAGTGGTTATTGATTTTTGCATGTGATTATTCGATTAGTAGAATATCCATGTGAATAAGTAAATGGAATTATTTCATTTTATTTATGCCATACCATGTTGAAAGTTAATATTTAAAAGGCTTTTGTTTTAGTTATACATTGCCTTAAATGTTTATTCTTATTTATAAAATTTTCCGCTATATTGTTATCCTTACTGGGAATTTGAGCTCACCCCTTTTCTATGTTTTATTTTTCCCAGGATGTGAAGAAGTAAGTTATGAATGACCTGCAGGGATTTTATGAGGGGTTAATAGTGTGGATTGTGGAAACATTATGTTGTTGTAGTAGTTTTTCATTTTATGATGTAATGTAAAACTTATGAATATATCTAGTGTTTCCAAGGCTACTAAACCAATCGGTCTTTCGAGATTTGATCTTTCTTGTGATCACGCCAATGTTATGTAATAATGCACCGACTCTGGGTAACTGGGGTCGGGGCGTTACAGTTGGTATCAGAGGAAGTTTAGTACAAACCTTGGAAGCTAGATTTAGATAAACTCTGATTAGAGCACGTAGACCTAAGATGAACTTTGAGGATTAGTATAGAAGAACTTCCTAGAATTTTGGTATTGTAGAGATTTTGTGAGTTTTCCAAGCAATACATCCCTGTCTGGATACGAGCAGGTAGAGGCGGCTCTGGCACAGATGTACCTAGGGGTAAAACCCGAAAACACCGCTTTGAGCTAGACTCGAACGGGAACTGGTGCACGACAACGGGCCTTGCTGCACTCTTGGTTACGACACTCCCGGGAGATATGCTTAGGATAACTCTCATTTTCTTTAAAAATCATTTTGAAGGGATTATGAGTATATACTTCCTCAAAGAAAACATTCTTATGATTATGGATTATATCCATAAATAGTTCAATTTATGTTAAGTGTTTTATAAGTATGGGATTATGTATTTTGATTCATAAACTGATCTAGTTTATGCCATTGTTTAGAAATGGCGCCTAGTGGAAGAAATGGAAACTGTATCAATGCACGCACTCCATGTAGGGATTTCCCTCCTGCTCAAGATAATTATAGTGGGGCTGGTGATGCAACTGGTGCCGATCAGCTAATCACCATACTGGGACAACTTACTCAGGTTATGAATAATAACCTTACCCGTATGGAGCACCCTGATCCGCAGCGTGGAGGATCAATGTTAGATCGATTCATGAGGCAACAACCACCAACGTTCAATGGGAATACAAATCCCTTAGTAGCTGAGCAATGGATATTTTCCCTAGAGAAAATATTTCAGGCTTTGGGGAGCAGTGAAAGGGAAAAAGTTATCATGGCAGTTTACCACCTCACTGGTGATGCTGATCAATGGTGGTCATTGATTCAAAATACGAAGGAAGATTATGAAGTATCAAATATGGAATGGAGGGAGTTCAAAGATCTGTTTTTAGAAAAATACTTCCCTCGCGACCATCGAGCAGATATGGAAAGGCAATTTCTGAGTCTGAGACAAAAGGAGGATGAGAATGTCACAAAGTATGAGGCTAACTTTACAAGGTTAGCGAGGTACGCTGGTGATTATATTCGTAACCCAAGAAGTAAGATTTATCGTTTCTTTGATGGGTTAAAACCATTTCTCCGTCGAGCGTTAGTCTCACAATCCTTTTCATCGTACGAAGAGATTGTCTCATGTGCTATCAAGACCGAAAAGGAATTCTCTAAGTCTTATGACTTTAAAGCAAAGCAAGAGAAGAAGAGACCTGCTGATCAATCTGGGAATGGAAATAAGGGGAAGAAGGGAAAGGTTGAATATCCATCTTGTGGTAAATGCGGGAAGAAACATCCTGGTACTTGCTTGAAGGGAATGGGAGTCTGTTACAAGTGTGGTGAAAAAGGCCACCAAGCTCATGATTGCAAGGGGAAGAAGGAAGCTACCAACGTTCAGTGCTACAATTGCAGGGAGATGGGGCATTATGCAAATGCATGTCCTAAGCGTCAGGAGAACTTACCTCAGAAAAGGCCAAGGGATCAAGGCCAGGATTATGCTATCACTACTGCTGAGGTAGAAGCTCCGAAAGACGTGGTGGCAGGTAATTTAATGGTTTCCTCAAGTTTAGCAAATGCATTATTTGATTCTGGATCATCGCATTGTTTCATATCTTCCCAGTTTGCTAAGAAAATTAGATATTTCCAATTTGATTTAATAAGGGAGTTGTCAGTTAAAACTCCTAAGGGAAGTATCGTTGCAACAAAGTTTTGTGAATCAGTCCCCATTAGAGCACATAAATTTTCTTTATCTGCTGATTTCATCGTCATACCTATGATTGAGTTTGATATAATCCTCGGTATGGACTGGCTTTCGGACTATGATGCGAAGATTTATTGTAAGAAGAAAGAGGTTACGATTCTTGATGATAATGATAAGGAGCACCTTATTTTTAGAGCAGAATCGTCACCACCTAATTCTTATTTAGATCCACCCCCAGTAGCTCAACTTAATTCAATTATTGGAGAGGAAGAGAATGAAATAACTGTCGGTGAGGAAAGGAATGTTCAAATAGAGGATGTACCTGTTGTAAAAGAATTTGTAGATGTATTTCCGGAAGATTTACCTGGACATCCTCCAGAACGAGAAGTTGAGTTTTCTATTGATTTGATTCCTGGATCAAGGCCTATATCGAAGACCCCTTATAGAATGGCCACTGTAGAGTTAGTCGAACTAAAGAAACAACTAGAGGAATTGAGTAATAAGGGATTTATTCGCCCTAGTTTTTCTCCATGGGGAGCCCCTGTTCTTTTTGTTAAAAAGAAATATGGATCTATGAGGTTATGTATCGACTACAGGGAGATCAATGCTATAACGATAAAGAACAAGTATCCCCTACCTCGTATTGATGATTTATTTGACCAACTGCATGGAGCTCAATACTTTTCAAAGATTGACCTTCGATCTGGATACCATCAGTTGTGTGTGAAGAAGGAAGACATTCCGAAAACAGCATTTCGAACCAGGTACGGGCATTACGAGTTTACTGTAATGCCGTTTGGATTGACTAATGCACCCTCTGTATTCATGGATCTAATGAATAGAGTTTTCAAGGAGTATCTCGATGAATTTGTGGTGGTATTTATTGATGATATCTTGGTATACTCCAAAACCTACGAAGATCATGAAAATCACTTGCGCATTATCTTGAAGACTCTGAGGAGGCATGAATTATATGGGAAGTTTAGCAAGTGTGAATTCTGGCTTCAGGAGATTTCTTTTCTTGGCCATATTGTCTCTAAAGATGGAATCTCTGTTGATCCTTCTAAGACCAAGTCAATCCAAGAATGGCCAGCACCTACGAGTATAACTGAGGTACGTAGTTTTATTGGTTTGGCAGGTTATTATCGACGTTTCGTCCAGAATTTTGCCCGATTGGCTAACCCATTAACGAAGCTCACACGTAAAGGGGTTAAATTTGTTTGGACAAAAGAGTGTGAAGAATGTTTCGAAGAACTGAAGAGAAGATTAGTCAATTCTCCTATATTGACTCTACCATCGGGGAATGATGGGTTCGTTATTTATAGTGATGCATCGAAGAAAGGACTTGGTTGTGTCCTTATGCAGAATGATAGAGTTATTACCTATGCATCACGACAGTTGAAAATTCATGAACAAAACTATCCTACTCATGATCTCGAGTTAGCAGCAGTGATCTTTGCTTTGAAGATATGGAGGCACTACCTCTATGGTGAAAAATGTGAGATTTATACTGATCACAAGAGTTTGAAGTATATTTTCTCACAAAAAGAACTCAACATGAGGCAAAGGAGATGGCTTGAATTACTCAAGGATTATGATTGTACGATACACTACCACCCAGGGAAGGAAAACAAGGTGGAAGATGCTTTGAGTAGAAAAGACCATGGAGTTTTGAACAATATGAGAATTAAAAGGGATCCAATTTTCATGGATCTAGTGAAGATGGACATGGGAATAACCAGGGAAGGTGAAACATCAATTCTTTTTCAAATGGTTGCCAAACCATCTTTACTAGAAAGGATTAAGAGTTCTCAGACCGATGATGAAGAATTCCAAAAGAAGATTAAAGCTGTGAATGATGGGAGATTGAGAGACTTTGTGTATGAAGATGGAATTTTGAAATTCGGGGAGAGACTTTGTGTTCCCAATATACCTGATCTAAAAAGGGAATTGCTGGATGATGCTCATAGTTCCAATTTCTCTATACACCCTGGGAGCACCAAAATGTATAGAGATTTGAAGGAACATTTTTGGTGGGACAACATGAAGAGGGAGATTGCTGATTTTGTGTCAAGATGTATGGTTTGTCAACAAGTGAAAGCTGGAAGGCAACAGCCTGGAGGAGTCATGCAACCTATTCCCATAGCGGAGTGGAAATGGGACAATGTTACGATGGACTTTGTCTTGGGGCTACCAAAGACTCCTAGAAGGAACGATGCAATATGGGTTATTGTTGATCGTCTTACCAAGACAGCACATTTTCTTACTATAAGAGAAGATCTACCCCTGGAACGTCTAGCAAGACTATATATTAATGAAGTTGTGAGACTTCATGGAGTACCCCTATCGATTGTTTCTGATCGTGATCCCTGTTTTACTTCAAGATTCTGGAAAAGTCTTCAGAAATCCCTGGATACTGAACTTCATTTGAGCACTGCTTACCACCCTCAGACAGACGGACAATCAGAACGGACTATTCAAACCTTAGAAGACATGTTGAGATCTTGCTCACTTGACTTTCAGGGTATGTGGGATCAATATTTACCTTTGGTAGAATTTTCCTATAACAATAGCTTCCATTCGAGTATTCAGATGGCGCCATATGAAGCGTTATACGGAAAGAGATGTCGTACACCAACCTGTTCGGATGACGTTGGTGAAAGAAAACTTGTAGGCCCAGAACTGGTGGAGTAAACGGTGGAAAAGGTGAAAGTAATCCAAAATCACATCAAAGCAGCTCAAAGTAGGCAGAAGAGCTATGCCGATAATCGAAGGAAGGATTTGGAATTTCAAGTCGGTGATCATGTTTTTCTGAAGGTATCTCCGTGGAAGGGAGTCATACATTTTGGTAAGAAAGGTAAATTGAGTCCCAGGTACATCGGACCTTTCGAAATTCTAGAACGAATTGGGGTTGTAGCTTACCAATTGGCAATGCCTCCAAGTCTCTCCAAAGTTCACGATGTGTTCCACGTATCTCTATTGAGGAAATACATGCCTGATCCGATGCATGTACTCACCTATGAGGAATTAGAACTGGAACCCGATCTGTCTTATTGCGAAGAGCCCGTCAAGATTCTTGATACGAGAGAACAAGTGCGGAGAAACCGGACGACGCGTCTGGTAAAAGTTTTGTGGAGAAACCATAAGATGGAAGAGGCAACGTGGGAACCCGAGGAACTTATGATGAAGAACCACCCAAGTCTTTTTATGCAGTAATACCCTAGAAATTGCGAGGACGCAATTATTTGAAGGAGGGGAGAATGTAACACCCCAAGCTTCTACGGTACGCTTCTCTTTGAATAATGTGATAGCGTGTGTTGTACGCAACACCGAGTTCTAACACACCATAACTAATCAAACTAGCCGTTATGAATAGTAAAACCTACTTTTTGAAATTATATATATTTTATATTTGAAAATGGACTTCATTTTTGGATTCGGAATATCAAATTTAGCCTAAGGTGAAATTTTGGTACATTTCGGATAACTTTCATATTTTGATGAATAGTGAAAATTACCAAGTTTTAATTAAAAACAACTTTTTTAATCAAAATAATTAATAGTGATAAATTATGAATTTGAGTGGTTTTAAAGTATATTTAGAATATATTTTTACCATTTAATATAATTTTGGTCATTGGACATAATTTTACAATTAAACCGAACATAAACGAGTGTCAATCTTTTGATAGTTATTATCTCTTAAAAACACGCTTTTTGTTTTGACAGCGGGAATTAATTTTAAATTAATTTCTGCCACTTCTGTGTTTTGAATTTAGGAAAATGGATTCCATATTTTGAATCAGGATGTTCAAATTGTGTAAATAGGTAACTTTTATTTTTAGACATTTTGAATAATTACTGCGGTAAATATTTTATTTACCATGGTTAAGGGTAAATCCGGTAAATAAGGGTTAAAAAAATAATATTATAATAATACTAAATTACCCTAAAACATGTCTTAACCCTATTGGTTGATACATGGTCGACCATGGGAATCTTTGGGTCTATTTTGGGACCCCATGGATCCACTTGTAAGTGATAATGACACTTTATTTTAATTAAGTTAAAATGAATACAAAAATGACACAAGCATATATCTTTTAGAAAAACAATTGTTACATAGGGTTATATATATTGGATTTTAGATTATAAATATTCATTAGAAAGATAAAAAGATTTCCTACATAATGATAATTTATTTATAATTTTTAGACATTAAATAAGTTATTTTATTTATGACACAATGATGATGCAGTAATTACTATAATAGTGAAAAATTAAAATAATTGATATTATAAATACCCAAATAAATATAATATGAAACTTTTAATGAATTAAACTAATTTTCTAGGATAATATGATATATTAGTATTGATTTAATTGACTTTTTTCTAAGTAATCAATCTGTTTTGAGTTTCACAAAAATCAACTATTGAATAGTGTCAAAATTGACATAAAAGAGTTCTTAAAACAAATATTATATTATTAATTGATATTAAATTCCTAAAAATCTAAGGTTAGTCCAAGAGAATTATATCATGATAGGTTCATCATTAATGTACCACTTGGGGGTCTCTTGGATGTATATAGTAAGTTTATTAACCATATTATATAAAAATACAAAGAGACATTGTAAAAGTGAAACTAATTAACTTAGAGTTAATACTTAAAGATAAGGTTAATATAAGTACCCAAACCTGTCTAAATTATATTGGTTGAGTGGTTTTCGACCTATCCCCACCTTAACCTTTGAATAATAAGCTTTGGAGCCATTAGAAACCGAATATGAATTTATTATAAATTAATATTTCTAGCTTTTCCAAAGGTGCCCCTCACCCCTCTTATAAAAGGGCACTCCTCCTTCTCATTTCTTCACACCTTCAAAGCCTTTTGGTTCGGCCAAACTCTGCCCAAATACTCTCCCAACATCCCTCACTACAACCTAGAGGCCTTAGTTTGATCAGAAAGCCATCCTAAGGAGCCCTTTTGATCAAATCAAAAGGAAGAACCCGAAGAAGAGGTAATGATTTCACCACCCTTTTCAAGTTCCTTTCTTCTTCCACTTCTTCTTTCTTTGTTCTTACCATTCTAAAATAATAACTACAGTATATTACATATACTGTGATGTTATTGTAAATATGTTACAACCATATTCATTATTCTATCCACCCTTTGAATAACATGTCACCATACGTGCGTACGTACGGCTTACCGTCTCCATGTCGTGGTGTAATTGTTATTCAATATAATATTATTTGGATGGGTATAATAATGATGTGTAACTCATGTAAATAATAAATATAACATGTTAATGATTCTGTATATATGATATACCATCCATTTATATATTATTTTAATATCAAAAGAATGATATTGTCGCTCGTGCGTACGTACGGACTACCGTCTCCACGAACGCGATGAGATTCATTCTCCATCGTATCCATTCAAGTATAATTATCATTTGATGATTTAAAAATGATGTTTAAGGACTAGATATAATTCTGGATATGAATAAGATACAACAACCATGGCTTATGTAACAAAACATATAAAAGAAAATGAGTAAGTTAACTCCCGAAACGACGATAATTCTAAGATATTATTAACAAATCAATGTTAAAAGATCATATATGATATCATATTATTATATATGATTCTTGTATAATTTAATAACAACTATTTCACCATTATACAGGAGGTTAACCTACCCCAACCAAGGAAAAGTACAAGGTAAGGGTTTACTTTACAACCTCTTCATTATCCAAGGTTGTTTATACGTAATAATCTACTGGGATCTCTTTATCATCCACATCCATGTTTCTTAAAAATGCATTTCAAAACATTTTTACTATTTACTAGAATATGAGTTAAAGTCATTTATACCCTTTTTTACTTTTATAAGTGGTTTATAAAGGAATCTCTCGGTCGTTTTCAAAACAAGGTCCTTTTTAACCATTTCGACAGAATTAAGGTAAGAATGTTTTTTTTTAACTTATACGGCGGGTGCGGCTATTTTCCGCCGTTATAAAATCTTCAAAACTTCCCTTACAAGCTTATAAGAATATTTTCAAAGAAAATGTTTTATTTTATATGGATCTTAAATTATTTCAAAATAAAAGGAGATATTTTTTTAAAAAAGAATTTTGATTTCATCTATGTCAACATCCTTTGATGGATTTTAAGATTATTTGAAGTTGATTTATTATGATACAAAACTTCTATATTGTATTGAAGGTTTTGTGATATGTTTGACTGTGGATGTGCTATTTTTATACCATTCATAGTTTATGGTGAAAGTATTGACATTTCATATGCTAGTTTTAATATGAATGTTTATGTTATGTTTAAACCTTTTTCATATGGGAATGCATTGGACTTAATATGTGACGGGTGGAGCCCGCTACAGCTCCTCGATGCATAGGTAGGTCTCATGAGACAAACTAGTGTCTTGGCAAGAGGCCTTGACAAAATCTTATTTGTAGTCTTGGCACGAGGCCTTGGCTATGTGGTTATGATAGTCTGGCATTATGCATTCCAACATTATGAAAGTGGTTATTGATTTTTGCATGTGATTATTCGATTAGTAGAATATCCATGTGAATAAGTAAATGGCATTATTTCATTTTATTTATGTCATACCATGATGAAAGTTAATATTTAAAAGGCTTTTGTTTTAGTTATACATTGCCTTAAATGTTTATTCTTATTTATAAAAGTTTCCGCTATATTGTTATCCTTACTGGGCATTTGAGCTCACCCCTTTTCTATGTTTTATTTTTCCCAGGATGTGAAGAAGTAAGTTATGAATGACCTGCAGGGATTTTATGAGGGGTTAATAGTGTGGATTGTGGAAACATTATATTGTTGTAGTAGTTTTTCATTTTATGATGTAATGTAAAACTTATGAATATATCTAGTGTTTCCAAGGCTACTAAACCAATCGGTCTTTCGAGATTTGATCTTTCTTGTGATCACGCCAATGTTATGTAATAATGCACCGACTCTGGGTAACTGGGGTCGGGGCGTTACAGGGTGTCTCCACCACAGTTGATGAACTGGTACAGGTGAACCTCGGTAGCGAGACGGATATGAAACCTACATTGATCAGTGCCGCTAATCCTGTCAAAGAGAAATAGTATTTTCTGGACTTCCTGAAGAATCACCGTGATGTATTTTCCTAGATTTATAATGAAATTATAGGACTAGACCCTCAGGTCACCGTACACCGCCTTAGTCTTCCAGAAAATCATCGCGGGTTCAAGAAACCTACCAGAAAGATGCACCCTTCTCACGGTGCCATGGTTGAGGCTAATGTTGACAAGATCATTAGAGCCAACTTCATCAAGGAGTTCTAGTACCCCATATGGATAGCCAACATTTTCTCATCGGGAAGAAGAAAAGACATATCAGAGTCTGCAACAACTTCTGGGATATCAACTATCACTATACGAATGATGATTTTATTCTTCCTGTGATGGAGTTGTTGATTGATGCCACCACTAGGTTCCAAGACCTATCCTTCATGGATGGGTATTCCAGGTATAACCAGATCTGAATGGATCTTTAGGATGAGGAGTCTACAACCTTTAGGGTACCACAAGGCACTTTTTCTACCAGGTAATGCCCTTCAGCCTAAAGAATGAAGGTGCCACCGATCAGCGTGCCATGCACAACATATTTAAGTCAATCCTTAAGAAATTATGATACAGGGGAATCAAGATTGACCCATATAAGATTAAGGCCATCATCCAGATGTCTCCCTTGAGAAACATTTGGGAGCTTTGAGGATTTCAATACCACTTAGAATATATATACAGATTCATTATGAATTTTACTAGAAAGTGTAATCCCTTCTCTTGGATTATGAAGAAAGGAATTGTATATCAGTGGGATGAAGAATTTCAGGTTGATTTTGAGGAAATCAAGCAATATCTTCTTCAGCCTCTGGTCTTGATGACACCCATTTCTGAAAATATACTGGTCCTTTATGTGACCTCCCTAGAATGATCTCTTGGCACCCTTCTTGCCTTGAAGAACAATGAGGGAACAGAGAACAATATTTACTATCTCAACCACATGATCCTCGATACGGAGACTAGATACTCCCCTATTGAGAAAATTTGTCTTGCGATGGTATTTGAAGTACAGAAATTGCAACATTACTTGAAGCACCATGTGGTACATCTGGTGTCCTGAGTGGATCCACTGAAGTACATCTTGAACCAACCCATGTTGACAGACCATCTAGCTCGGTGGGCAGTGATCCACCAGTAGTTCAACATCAGGTTTGTCCCTCAGAAGGCTACCAAGGGGAAATCATTGGCAGACTTCCTTATCATCCATCCATCTCCCGTGGACCAGTCACTGGACCTTGATTTTCCTAATGAGGAAATCCTCTCAGTAAACCAAGCCATTCTATGCTAGAAAATTAACTTTTATGTTTTCCCAGATCCTTACTCGAAGAAGGCTCAATGACCCTAGGATTAACAGAGTAGTACTAGGTATCATCTTCATTACCCCAACATAGGTCGTTCTTCCATATTCATTCCTGTTATTAGAAGGTTGTACCAACAATGAGGTAGAGTATGATGCTCTCATTACTGGCCTTGAGTTGGCCCTTGAGATTGATGTTCCCCACTTTCATGTGAAAGGGGACTCTGAACTAGTTATCAAGCATATCAACGGTGACTATATCGTCAGAAATCCAGAACTTGTATCACTATTGGAACACACCCTCCAGCTAAAGGCCCAATTCCCATCTTAGCCAGAAGTTACTCATATTCCTTGATCCTAGAATGGTCGATCTGATGCCCTAGCTAGCTTAGCTTCATCTCTTGTGGAGCCTGATCATAATTATTTGGTTATCCATGTGGAACACCAGAGAGTTATCACCCCCATCACTCTAGACGACGATGATATACCGTAGGTAATCCACCTTTCCATTAGTGCCTCCACATCCATAACCCCAGGTCCCCCTGATGTAGTGCTAAAAACGACTCCCGACTAGAGGAACCCCTTTTTTGAGTACCTCTATTATGGAAATCTCTCAACAGATCGAGTTGAGAACGAGCGAATCTGACGTCGCGTGTTGCATTTTACCCTCTAGAGCAATCTCAGTTTTGAGCAGATCCACTAAAATAATGGGTTTGATGGGGTTATTCTCTGTTTCATTCAATGAGTTGATATTTCTCAAGTCATTCAGGTGGTTCATGTCAATTCCTGTAGAGATCATCAGACCTGGCCAAAATTATCTCACCAAATTTGGAGGTTGGGGTATTTTTGGCCCTCCATGATCTGTGACTACATCGAGTTTTCCAATAGGTATCATGCATTCCAGATCCATGAAAACTTTGTGCATCAGCTGTCAGAGCCTCTCCACACTACCAATTACTCTTGTCCCTTTTCATTTTGGGGACTCGATGTTGTGGGGCCATATCCACTAGCGACAGCTTGCCAATGCATATTCATCCTGACCGCTACAGATTTACTTTCCAAGTGGGTAGAGGAAATTACACTCAAGGAGGTCAAGGATTATTCTATTGTTTAATTTGTGAGCTCCAACACCATCTACTGATTTAGAGTCCCTCACTCCATTCTCACTGATAATGGCAACAACTTCCGGGTAGCTGATTTGAAGAAATTTTATGCCAAGTACAACATTCGTTCTAACCATACCTCTCACTATCACGCGCAAGAAAATGGGCAGATCAAGGAGTTAAAAAAACCCTCTCTAACATCTTGCAAAAAATGGTTGGTCGGAACAAGAAGAGTTGGCCGAATAAACTCCCCAATGCCCTTTGGGCCTATCAGACAATGACTCGCAATTCCACACAGGTGACTCCATATTCCCTAGTGTATGGAATGGAGGTTGTCTTACCCCTTGAGATTCAATTTCCTTCCTTACACACGGTTGTCTATGATCATTAAGCACCAGATAAGGTAGCTAAAATCCATTTGGCTAAATTGGAAGCACTTGACAAGAACATGCTTTATGCCCTGCATAATCTGGAAAGGCATCAGAATAATATAACTAGAGCTTTCAATAAAAATTTTCACCTCCACTCTTTCTTGCAAGGTGACTTGGTGTTGGCTCTGAGAACACCAATGATACATTGTAGGAAACCTCCCAAGCTGGAGCCCAAATGGAAAGGACCTTACATCATTCATAATATTTACTCCAATAGCACATACTCCCTAGTTACCATGGATGGAGAACATATAACTCCTCCCACCAATGCCAAATTCCTCAGGCAATACTTTTCTTGAGTAGTTGGGTCCAGCATGACCTTAAACTGTTGGGTCCAGCATGACCTTAAATTGTTGGGTCTAGCATGACCTTAAATTGTTGGTTCTAGTATGACCTTAAACTATTGTTTCCCACATAACATTAAACTGTATTTTGTCCCGCATGAAATTAAACTATTGTGGTCTTACATGACCTTAAATTGTTATGTCCTGCATGACATTAAACTATATTTCATCTCATAGGATGTTAAACTATATTCGGTCCTACATGACCTTAAACTATTATGTCCTGCATGAAATTAAACTTCTTTTTTGTCCCACATGACAATAAACTATAAAATAGTCTGAGCTCTATGACCATAAACTAAGATTTTTATGGTCCCACATGACCTTAAATTGTTCCTTCTTCACCACATGATGCTAAAATGTGTGGTTTTTCTGAACAGAAGGATGTAAAACTACTCATAATTCATCCTCATTACAAAACTTTAAACTATATGGCCCCTTAAAGAACTATGTATGGCTTGATTCCCATCCTTGTGGGATACGTAGGAACCCTTAGACGCCTCATCTTGAGTCCAACCCCAAACTCCTATTTGACAATTCCCCCTGAGTATAGTTCTCTTGGATAATCCTTCATGGTGTAGTATTGGATTCTTTGGTCCCACTCATGTCAGGATTATAATGATCACACCATGTGCCTCTAATCATTCTTCTATTCTCTCGTGTCCTCCCCGTAATACTTTAAACTGCTTGGACCTTTCAGAACTATGTGTGGCTTGATTCCCATCGTTATGGGATATGTAGGAATGCACGGACATTTTATTTTCTGGCCCAGAACCAACTCCAGAATCACTCCTTGGGTTGAAACAAATGGTGTCATGTAGGTTTTTTCCCTTATTCATGTCAAGTTCATCATGACCGCACCATGTATCCCTCTCCCTGGAGATCTCCACCTCTTTCATCATCTGACATAATGTTAAACTCCAAGGGCACATTCATGCTTCACACACACCCTTAATTTGGGTTTCCATCATATTTCATATTCAAAATAGACCCTAAGCAGTATGGATACTTAGCCCAAGGGCTCTCCTATCATTTTTGGGCTAACTTCCTTGAGGTCCTCGAATGAAAAATTGATACAAGTCTCGCATTGCGAATATGGTCAGTGGTCGACACTCATTTTTTTTTCATTTCAGGTCACACGATATGTATGTTGTGTTTAAGACATGGTCAAAATTTATACTTCATCATTGTCACCACCCCCATATGTCCCAAATATTGGGTGTAGTGGTTCATTCCATCCCTTTATCCCTTCAAACATCAGTCTGCCTCGGGTAGGAGTGTGAGTCCAGCTGTCGTACCCTTATATGTTGGGGAGAGCTTGGTCATATTTCTTGTTTCCCACACTGATCATTGCTTATGTGGGCTTAGGAACTTTGGGAAGGCAATACGCGCATGAAGGGTCATGTATCTATATGGTCCAAGCTCTGTGACCTTAAACTAAGATCACCATCGTTTTCATTGCAAGATGTTAAACTATAAACTGGCCAGGACATCCAATCTCAAATCCCTTGGACTAAGTTCTCACTCAATATTATGCAGTATGGCTTAGACTCTATGTCCACTTTCACATCGGGCTATTTTTTCCACACTGAATCCATCCCCTTGGGAAAACTATCCATTATCGTCGTCACCACAAGACGTTAAACTGCAAACTGGCTGGGACTTCCCATCTTATATCCCTTGACATTTTTGGACCCCTGGCCCAATTCCTCATTTGGGATTGTACAATGTGGCATGGACTGATGTTCTCATTCACTTCGGGTTTCATGTCGTGTCATACACATTCTTATTTGAGATACCTTTCCCCTATTTGCGTCCTTGCTGCCTAACGTAAAACTGCATATAATTTTCTATAACTATGTGTGGCTTGATTCCCATCCTTATAGGATATGTAGGACCGACCTAACATTTAGTCTTTGGGTCCATCCCCATTTCTTATAAACCCCTTATCTTCCTGGGCCCCTATCCTAAGTTCTCCCAGGAGAGAGTCATGCGGCATGGTACAGACTTATGTCCTCATTCACAATGACTCTGTAAAAACCACACCATATACCTTTTTCTCTCTTGATATCTCTTTGTACCCTTGTTCCACACTTATCTTTTCAAGTTGGCTGCTCTTAAGTTGGCCCCCTCGACCCTCCTTGGCAGTTCACCAATGTGCCTAGAAAAACTCGGGTTCAACACATAGAGTGTTTAATCCTACATGGACATGTTATCACCCATCCTCAGGCTTCATGGTCCCTTTTATTTGGTTTTCATCACCTTTCACATCCAAAAAATCCTCCAAATAGTATGGATACTTATACTAAGGTCCCTCCTATCATTTTAGGCCAACTTCCTTGAGGATATTGAATGAAAAATTGATATGAGTCCCTCATTTCAAATATGTTCAGCGGTCGACACTCATTTTTTGTTTCCATTTCATGTCACATTATGTGGATGTTGTGTTTCAAACATGCTCAATGGTTATCCTCCATTGTAACCCCCATCAAGCCTCAAATATTGGTGTCATGATTCACATCCTTTTCCACTCCCTCATGTCCAAGTGGAATTATGACACACTTGGTAATGTCCCTCAGTGCACATTGAAACGTTAGAAGGGCAAAGTCACGGTGAGGCATCGTCTGGGACTCCACACTGATTTTCCCTTTGCGTGTATTGCATGTGTTGCAAAGACCTTCTCTACCCTTTTTTCCTTCATCGAGTGTAGCTCATGTGGGATTAGGGATGTGGTCTAGGTTTTCACCCATTGGAAAGATTATCGCTTATCTATGGTCCGAGCTCTAAGACCTTAAACTAAAATCTCAACATCCTTACTGCAAGATGTAAAACTACATGCCATTAATAGAACTATGTACATCTTTATTCCCATCATCATGGGATATGTAGGAATGCCCAGGAATCTTATCGATAGGCCAATCTCAGGTTCCCTCTATTAACCTTTCCCAATCAACCTTTTGGCCCTGAATTTCACAGTATTGTGTGGTGTGGTGTGGGACCACGTCCTCATTCATGTCGGGTTTTCCATAGCCACACCACATACTCCTTTTCTACGAGCTAGTATCTACTTCATCTCATCCTCTAAGAACTACGTATGGATTCATCCCCATCCTCATAGGATATGTAGGAAAACCTAGATGTTTCAAATTCAGGTTTAGCCCCATATTCCCTAACCTTTTCTGGCCCCTTGGCCCAAGGTTTCTTCCCTAGAATTGTGTGTGGTGTGGTGTGGACCTCATCCTCACTCACGTCAGGCATGTTTCATCACGCCATGCACTCCCCCCCCTAAAACCTCACTTCTTCTATATGTGTCCAAGACATATGACCTTAAACTGTGCTTCCTGGTCCCACATGACTTTAAATTATTGTATCTTTATTGCATGAAATTAAAATTTATTTTTAGGTCATATCATATGACCCTAAACTATGACATTATTGTCTTTACTGTACGATGAAAAACGACACTTCATTGTGATGTCCTCACTCGAGGGGATATCATGTTGGTTATTGGTTATCCACCATACCATTTTTTAATGCTTACATGTGGCTTGATTCCTATATAGACACCCGAATTCTTTGTCCTAGGTTTACCGCTTCACAAAAAAACACATCCATCCTAAAGAACAAATAAGAACTATCAAATGACACTTCTTTTGGGATGTAGGCCAGACCTGCACAACAGTATTTCCCCTGGCACTGGTATCCTACCACGCCACTTCTATAACTATGTATGGCTTGATCCCCATCATAATGGGGTACATAGGAATGCCTGGGCACTTTACCTCGGGCCCAGCCCATATTTCATTTTATGTCCCTTGACCTCAAACCTCCTCAGGGAACACATGGTGTGATGTGGGCTTATGTCCCTATTCACACCAGGTTTTTCAATGTCACACCACATGTTTATATCCCTCATTTATATCTCTGTTCTAATCTCTAAGACCTTTAAACTAATATCTGGTTGTCCTTGTCACAAGGTATCAAACTGCACAACATTTTCCAGAACTATTTATGGCTTGATTCTCATCCTTATGGGATGCTTAGGAACGCCCAGATGTGTCATCTGCAGGTCCATCCCCAAGAATCTTAAATCCTTCTCCATTTTTGGCCCCTTGGCCTAAACTCCTTTGAAATTATGTGGTGTGGAAAGTACCGCTTGAGATCTCATTTGTGTCTGATTTTGCAACAATTTCACTATGTGCGTCCCCTATCTCTTCCTAGCTTGGTTCGAGTTCTACAAATCTAAACTAAGATCTCCCTATGGGAACTACGCATTGGGTTTGACTACTTCGCCACCCTGAGAGCACATCATTAAATCAATTCCCCTCTTAATTTTCCACCCTATGACCTTAAGTTAGGAGTGTGCCACCCTAGGACCCTTGTCCTTGGAAAAAGACTCGACTCCCCCTATCTGATACGTCTTATTTTCATACTCAGATGCACCATGACAAAGAGCCCAAGGTGTGTAATTATCATATGGATACTCCCTCATTTTATGTCCAAGATTCATGATCCATTTGTTTGGATCCTCATCTTGTTCCATGTCTGAAGATACCCCCTTTATGGCCTGGTCTCATGCCACATTGTCTCACCTACCATCTTGGGCCAACACCCCTGAAGACCTTAGACAAAATTTGTGACAGGTCCTGTATTTCGAACATGGTCAGAAGACAACCCTCATTTGTTTGCCCCCATTCCCAGCTAACTCAAAGAAGATACTATTTTTTGAACATGGTCAGCAGTTATCCTCTATCCTCATGCCACTATCATTGTGATCTAGATCTTAAGAAACATTATTCACATATTTTCACCCCTCTTATGTTCAAGTGGAATTCCAGCGCATGGTTTGACACCTCCATGCATCTATGTGCGTTAATCAGGTGTGTCAATAATTTTGGTATGTCACTTACCTAGTATTCCATTTCCCCTAATGTGTGCCTTTCAGTACCAGGAAATATCACCACTACTCCTTGTTTCCCACATCAAGCACGACTCATGTGGTCTTATTAGTGTTGGTGAAGCGTGTACTAGTGCAGCTATGCCACACAGACCCTTCATCCCACATGATGTTAAACTATGATTCCATAACTATGTGTGGATTGATCCCCATCATAATGGGGTATGTAGGAATGATTTGGCACTTTTCCCAAAGCCTATCCTAACTTTCACTTTTATCCACTTGACCTAAAAAACTTCCTCCAGGGATATGTGCTGTGTTGAAGAATCATTATGTCCTCATTCACATTAGGTTTATGGCTACCGCATCATGTACTCTCTTCTTGTGATCTCCCCATTTCACTCCCCATCCTATCATATTAAGTTAAACTGCATGAGTCCATGTGTCTTCAACACATGACACTAAACTATAGTTCTACCCTGAACTAGTTCGGGATTCCCCATATTAATTATGGGATGTTCCAGTTTCCTCATCAGAGAGGGTTTCCTCTACCAGTGTTGATCTCTGGCAATGCCACATTTAATAATTATGTTTGGTTTGATTCTCACACTTATGAGATATGTAGTGATGCCCAAGCATTTCAACTCGGGGCCAGCCTCATGGTCATTAACCCTTCTTTCCTCTCAGACCCGATCATAGTCCAGGTAGTATGACCTTGAAATTATGTGCACCATCCACACTGTACGATGTTGAACTACATTTCTATCATCCTCTTTGGTATGATGTAAAACCAAATGGCATTCCAAGTCCTTTTCAGAGAGGTCTTGTTCAGAAGTAGGTATGATCCCTAATCAGACCGATGTGCCCACCTAATGTGTTTTCACCACAGTGGCGTAATTTCAAGATTGTTGGAATCTATTCGAAAAACTCATCACTCCACCCCCCACACTTTACATACCCTTTATTTGGACCCTCATCCCATTTCACGTCTAAAATGACCCCCTAGTAGTACGGATGCACAGCCTATGGCTCGCTTACTATTCTAGGCCAATGTTCTGAAAGACTAATGGATAAAATTTTCGAGTTAGGCCCCGTGTAGCGAATATGGTTAAAAGTATTACCTAATGTTTTTCCTCATACTAGGCTAATGAAATAGGGATATTTTGTTTCAAACATGGTCAATAGTTATACTTCATTGTCACGCCACCTTCACAGTATTCTGAATTATGGGTATCGTAATTCACACATTCCACTCCCCTATATTCAGATTAATTCTAACGCCCCTAGCGTTACCCCGCTCGTGCAATAGAGCACGTTGGGAAAATGGATCTTATACTTTTATGAGAACCTCATCCTCTAGTCAGGACTCCACCTTTATTCCCATAAATATGGATTGGTTGTTCAAAACCTGGATGACCGAAGCTTTGTTGGCACTCTCATATTCAGGTGGAACAATGACGTGTTCATCCCTTGTTTGTCACATCAGGCCTGACCCATGGGAGCTTATGAATTGATCATTGGATATTTTACGAATGTAATAGATGTGAAATGGACCAAAACAAATGATGCAACTCATGCATGAATCTAGTATAAACAATCAAATCATGAAAGTACATTTAAATTTTTACTCGCATTACAGCACCTGAGGATCCCCCCCCCCCATGGATGGTTTGACCTCTTTAATAGAGTGTTCTAGCTCTGTCACTCTCTAGCTTGTGGATTCTAGGATCATCTATCACCTGTTTACTTCCTGCTTCTCCTTAGAAGAAATGGGGCATAATTATTCAATCATGATCTGGACCCACTCTTTGTCTACTTAGATGGTGACCATCTTCTCAGAAGCTTGATTTATTCATTCTTTAGCCTCTTCCAGTTGGGCCTTCAGGCATGACACAAGCTCTGATTGTGCATTAAGGAAATTGAAGTGCTTGTTTGATCATGATCACAACCGCTGAACCTCCTATTTGGCCTTCTGAAGCCTCTTAATGTTCAGTTATTTCCACCATTTCCATCTCACACCAAGGCTATGATCATGCTCCCAAATCTTCTTTGACATGAAGTCCTAAATGAGCATATGGTGATGCTAGGAATCTACTCCCCCAGCACATAGCTCACACATTTAGGAATGAAACCTCCCCATATGGTCTATCCATTTACCTTGAGGAGTCTCCCTGATGAAGCGCTTGATCAGATTTCATGACTGCCAATGAATAATCTTGTTGTCTTCTTCATTAGAGGTCGTCTCATCTCAGTCTGCGGGGTCGGCAGGTTTGTATGCATGGAACACCTCCAGAAACTTGTCAGCAGGATCTGCATCTGGTGTCTAATCAGGTACGTCAGGACCCATGTTGTCTGGTTGATCCTTGTCATCAGATCCCACCACAATTATCTCAAGCTCTGTCCTAATGATGGTCCCACCAATGATTGGAAGTGCTACAGCTTGGTCGACTCGAACATCTGCTTCCACGACCACCAACATTCCCATGGGAAAGGTGAGACCAGTAGATCCAGCCAACCATTCCAAATAATCCCACACCATTTGAAGAACTGTGCATATGAGAGTGCATGGACATTATTTGATCTCATCAAATGGTGATAGTTACAAGTTACGTAAATGAGACTCAAAATGGTCGAATAGCCAATCTCTCTCTTGAGTTTTTGTCATCAAAACCCCAAGGTGTGGCCCTCTGTATAATGTTGGAATGTCTGAAAACTCGAGAAGAACCACACTAGATGTTTCTACCCTACTAAGCATAGTAATAGTCATAGCCGCGGGTGTAGATCCCGAAGTCCCCACAGCCACATCTACTGTTGGACCAAAGCGGTTTTCGCATATAAGGACCTCTTGCACAATTTAGATATTTAGTTGAGAATTCCTAAATAACCTGGATGAAGAATCTGAGGAAGTGCTTAGGATTTTAACTTAAGGGCCTTTATAAATTCGTCCAACTATGGGTCTAAATCGCCGACCTCACCCACCACTAGAGGGCTCCCTCCACTGGCCTCCTCCCTCCAGGAAGACTCATCCAACTCTTTTGGAAGGGGAAATAATTATCTCAATTCAGAATCTGACAATTGTAGAGGGGTAGTTCAATCTAGCAACACCTTTACTTGGTCTGTCATTAGATGCAGAGCACCCCAGGACTGCACGAAGTCTTACATTTCGGCAAGGTACTACTCCCCCTCTACCTGGGATACGAAAAAGTTTCCCTTGATGGGATTGATCCCTAAAAAATCCATCCCAAGATGAATCAAATTTTTTCACATCTTGTACGAGTTTAGGAACTAACTTTTGATTTCCCAGATGTCCTAAGCCTCTGGGAAGATAGAATTTTCAGTCATGTCTATGTGGCGCAGCTGCTTCCCGGGAGCTTGGGTGGGTATCCTACAGAATCCCCTTGGCGGCCTCCCCTCCGGATGACTCTAATCCTCTGGGGACACTTGGTCCACTGCTGCTGCCTACCTCTCAACCAGTGCAGGTCTCACCGCTACTACAACCTTGCCGCCACAAGATTACATCACCGCCTTTCGTCCCCAACCACAAGGTTGGGGAGGCACCCTGTCATCGGCATCGACAATTTTCTACTTCAACATCTCCCCCAGGTAGGCCGCCTCCCAACTCTTGGTATACTCCTTCACCAACCCGTAAGAAATTGTGGGTGGAGGAAACTCATTCTGCATCTTCTCATCCTCCCATGTGAACATGATCCACATATTCCTCATCGCACATGGGTGATCCTCATAGATCACCCCCAAGTAAACCCGTAGGTTCAGCCTCTGTATGCATTGGAACTTCCTCACAAAGTGGTGTAGAGTGTATGGATCGTAGAGAGGCTCGCAATTGACCTGTGCCACTAGGACTCCACCCCAAAATGCCAAGAGGTAAGACCAATGTTCTTCCATTCCCTGTCCATCATTATTGAACACAATTATTGGTAGCGAGAACGGGTGGAAGTTGAAATCATCCGCCTTCTAGACCCAGTTCAGCACTAACTATGGAGTCAACTTAGTCGAAAATATCCCCACCACATTTAGATTGGCTAGGAATAAATATAATCCCAGAGGTGAAATAAGTTTCAGATATTCGTAGATGCCCCTAATATGTACCACTATCCACCCATAAAGAAGATGAAACAGCCCGCATATCCTCTATGTCTTCTTCACCTCACAGATGTTCCACATCACCTTATACATCTTGGAAAGAATCGGGATCCTAAGGTTGACTCGTCCCCTTGTCACCAACATGGGCGCCATGATGAGAATTCTTGGTCGCACGCCCATGTTTGTATCCCTCACCGGCAGAATCCATCGGCAGATAAGTGATGAGATGAATACAGCCAACCTAACCACTGGTTTTTACTCATTACTGACACTAAATCCCCACATCTTCCACTGGCTATCCTCCAAGAGTAACCGATATGAATTCTCCTTGCTGCGTTGAACCCCCTTCAGGTAGGTCTGAGGCCTCACAAGAAACTATCTATCTTTAGGGAAATTCATGATCTTCTTGAACAACTATTTAAAGTGGTCATCTCTCACCGATTGTTTGTCCTTCCCCAGCACCAAGTCCATCAATGACTTTTCCAATGGTGGCATCTACTCTGGGTATTCCCATGTATTTGCAGTAGGGAGGAACTCGGCGTACATTTCCCCCAGTATCGGGACCCCTGAGATCTGGTGAAAATTCTCGAGGTTGATACCAACCTCCCCATGGTGAAGATGGAAGGTATTGTTACTCGATGACCACCTACACAATATCTCTGGAATCATCTACTTAAGCTAATATATGTAAAATTTGGAAGTCCAATCCACCTCGTACAGGCCCACTCACCTCAACTCCACCATGAACTCCTCACACAAGGCGCCTACCCAGTAGTATCATGCCCAGTCATCCGCAAAGTTTCCACCCTAATGAAAATCCCACTCATCATTTCACCCCATCTCCGGGCTCCCCAGAGCCACCTTTAGGACGATGTGGTACAATGTATGGGATGTCTCTGACTACAATGCCTTCCCGTCAATGTTATTCACATGGTTGTACAAGAAATTAGCATTGACGGGTGTACAGTCCTCCTAAGCATGGTCGTTGACCACCCTGAACCACTAGAACTGGCATGGTGTACTCCAGAACCAGTAAGTCGGATCATCCTTGATCGCTTCATGAATAAAGACGTTATCCCTCAGTACAAATCCATACAAAGGCAACCTTTTTCACATGGGGTAGTTCTTTTGACTCTCTGATAGCAGCTCCACTAGCGACTCATGGTCTGAATGGATCTATATGGGTTCTCTAATGATTGAGTTATTAGCCATTTCTTCTCTATGGGCAGTATCTGTAATGACCCCCTAGTAGCTTCCTGATGATCCATTCAATCTTTAAGTTTTGAAAATTTTCTTCTGGATAACAGAGCTCCATCGAGAAGCCCAAATTGCGAAGCTCGATCGCAGATATAGTTCATGGAGCCCTACCATAGACTTCGTAGATGTAAGACCGGGAGTGCACACTCGCATAGTCGAAGGACTCACTATGTGCTGCGAATCAAAAAGTCCCAATTCACGGAGAGAAATCGTAGATAATGCGAAGCTTTGTGAATCGAGAGCACAATCGCTAAAACACATAGATAAGAAATTAAAAAAGAGAGGCCAGAATTCCCTATTTATAGGTGATGACCCCTTTTTCATCATGGTGCTTCTGGCCGCGGTGAGCCTCACGGTACCCTCAACCCGTGGGTCCCCTCTCTGCATCATGACCCTTCTTCACGAGCCTACTTTCTGATTGGCCTAAAAAATTTGGAAAAGTTCTCTCAGACTTTAACCCTCATTTTCTCTTCGGCTCCAAGTCTGAGGGGGGAACTTTTTGGTGCCAAAATATGTGAAAAGGAAAATCAAACACAAATAGGAAACCAAATCCATTAAGGCTACCATGCAAATTCTGTTCACAGATCCCTACAACATCATGGTCGGCACAAATCTTCCCCCTTTTCGGGCACTATGGAACAAAGAGGAGAGAGGCTCCGTGATCTGAAAAATGTTTTTGAAGCCTCCGTGGAGCAAAGATGAGGGATCCTCTATGATCTGAAATATGTTTTCGAAGACGTTGTAGAGTAAATAGGTTGGAGGCTCCGCCATCTGAAATACCTTTGTGAAGCCGCTATGAAGCAAAGATGTGGGAGGATCCACAATCCGAAAGACATTTGCGAAGCTGCCGTGCAGCAAAGAGGTGAGAGGCTCTGTGGTTATGACATAGTGCCACATGTATTCACATTATGTGCTCCCTACTTTTCACTACCTCTTTTTTATAAATAACGGGATTCCCCTGATCCCAAAGGATGGATACTCCAAACTTTGACCTTCTCATCTCTCAAATCACTAAGCACTTTCTGCTCTGCTAAAAATGAGTTCTTCAAGGTACTTTAGCATCGCAAAGTTCTTTTACTTTGGCTTAAACACAACCCCTCTTCAAATAGGGATTCCCTTCATGAAGCACATGGGCCTTCAAAGAGGAAGGAGATCCCTAAGGGGACTTGGTTCCTCACAAATCACTCATGCTTTTCTAAGTACCTTCCATGCACATGTGTACCACATGCTAAGGCAGGGTCATTGTGCTTCATGAGGTACCCTGCTTCGTAGTGTTTTTCTTTGCAAGGCACCCTTGCTTCACGAATCCCTAATCCATGAGAGTGTTTATACTTTGTGAAGAACCCTCCATGTGAACCTATGCACTATGACTAGGCTAGGCTGCCCCACTTTGTGAAGCATACCCCTTCACGAATCCCCTCCTCTACATGGAGCACCAGAGCTTCATGAGACCTCTTCCTATAAACCCCTTTTCTCCATAAACCCTTTTCTTGTATGACCCTTTAGGTTTGTACAAAGTGATTTCAAGGTCCCTTAGGTGGTGCTTCATGTTGTGTTTCTTATCCTCATCCTTCTTCTCATAGGAACGCTAATGGCTATTGCTTCTTCACATAGCCATGCTAACATGGGCCCCTCAGTGGATCACTCCACAACACCCCCTCACCATGGAATTACTGATGTCTTCCATTCTTCAAGGGTGGATAGGCATTAGTTATGTAAGTCCTAGGGGTGTAGAGTGAACCCACCTCATCTGAGAAGAATGATGTTAAACTGTCAAGCACCATCGTCCTCAGTACATGACATTCAACTGTGGCTGCACCCTGTGCATCATACACGGGGTGCCCCATCTCGGACATTCTCTATGCCTACTTGTCTCCACGGGAGTGAGATCTTCCTCACATGGAATGAGATCCTCTCTACTATATTGGCGCCTGTCCATGGGGAAGGACAACCATCTTGTTGTAATCCCATAGCATTTCTTACAAGAGATAGAATTCATGCTCCTTCTATCTTCTTTCGCGCCAAAGATCAGAGGATAGATGGGAATAGGGACCATTGTTCTTCTGTCCCTCTCCCTCTGGGATTTGTCGCCATCAGGCCTCCATAATGGAGTATGTCCCAATATATATATCCCTAGGCTTCCAACCACGCATAAGCTCATGTTTCCTCTTTGGGCCTCTAACCACGTGTAAGCCCCACTCTATTTATCACGGACGCACCTTTCACAACGTCATCATTAGGTCTTTGCTGCCTCATGTTTCTCACACCGAGCATAACTCACATGGTCTTAGAGTAAGCACCGACCATGACATACTCTCTGGGCTGCCTTAATGTGTAAGTCCCTAACTCACCTGAACTATGTGGACTTTGATCCTTGCCAAGGAAAGGTACGTAGGAAGCCTCTCTGAGGTTCAAGCCCAACACCTACTTGACCCGACCCCTTCACATCGGTTCACTCTCATCCCGCAAGATGTTAAACTGTATCCACTATCCCAAAATATGTGGAATTTGATCCTTTCCAAGTCAAGGTATGTAGGAATCCTCCCTGAGGTTCAATACCAATGCCTTTTGGTCCCGACCCATTCACATCAGTTCACCAAACACACCTGAACTACATGGAATTTGATCCTTGACTCCTAGGAAAGGTACATATAAAGCCTCTCGAAGGTTCAATCCCAACACTCATCAGTCCCGACCACTTCATGTCAGTCCACCCTCATCCTTCATGATGTTAAACTATACACCCCTTTTGTCCCGCAAGACTTAAAACTATACCCATTCAAACTATGTGGGATTTGATCCTTATCCCCTAGATAGGGTACGTAGGAAGCCTCCCTGAGGTTCAACCCCAACCAATGGTAATATGTTGGAACCCCAACTAGTTGTAAGATGTTGGAACCCCATTTAGTGGTAAGTCGTTGGAACCCCAACCAGCAGTAAGTCGTTGGAACCCCATTCAGCGGTAAGCCGTTGTCAACCCCAACTAGCGGTAAGCCATTGGAACCCCAAGTAGTGGTAATCCATTGCAACCCAATTTAGTTGTAATACATTGGAACACAAGTCAGTAGTAAGCTATCACACCCAACCAATGGTAAGCCATTTTAGTCTGCAATCGAAGGTAATCCATTGTAGTCCCCTTTGTTGGGACCCACATCTCTGGTCCGCCCATCGAACGTTAGACCAAGATGGGGCTTCTAACCATGTGTAAGCCCCAGCATGTCATCAGGTCACTATCCTCTGTGTACACCCCAATTCTATGCCCCCATTTTGAACTACATGGACTTTGATCCTTTTCAAGGTAGGGTACATAGGAATCCTCCCTTAGGTTCAAGCCTATTACATGTGTCTCATCCTGGTCTTTCCCTTGATCCTTTGTGTCCAAAGAAGATCATGCCCCAACCCAAAGGATTTATTTCTTCTGGGTCCCATCCATATGGGTTTCCTCCTTAGGTTCCCCATATCCACGATGAACTATGTGGACTTTGATTCCCTACCACGGGGATACGTAGGAAGTCTCTTCGAGGCTCAATCCCAACATCACTGTCTCCCTCATGTCGGCTCCATCTCACTCCCCATATATTCTCAACAATCTATATCTATCCTGATTCTTACTCGGGCCACCACATCCTGGTGAGATCATGTCACCCCACTTTTTCATTGGTCCTAGCAACAATCAGGTAACTAAACATGCGTTATCCCCAGCATCAATGTTACCTCTTGAGGTTGCACCCATATGATCCACTCCCATCAGTGTTATGATATGTCGGTTCTGTCTCTGTTAGATGTTAAACTCACGGCATACCCTATGTTAAACATGGAAAGCTTAGGAAAACCTCAGAGACATTCCTATGGCATATAATTCCCCACATTTTATGTGGATACCTCAGGCTTCCATGCCCTCAGGAAGCCCTATCATAAGGGGAAGAAACCCAAAGGAATCGGTGTTATAGAATCAAAACATGTCAGCGATGTCCAACATGACTACTCCCCCGACCGAAGGTTTCTGCCCTGACTGGACCCCTTGGAATATCCTGACAGAAGTATCATAATTAACCAGTGTCCATGAAGAAATGGAACTGGGAAGAGTTTAACGAAAAATGTCTTAAGTTTATGAGGGATACCCGGACTAGGTAACGAGTTCCAAGGAGGAATCCAAAGAAGGAGGAACCAATATCCCATCATCTTATTTCAATCAAGGAGAAAACATCCCTAAATAATTGACGGATATCGCCTACCTTTGGAAAGCGGGAATGTGGGGAAACAGTTGTGTGTCCTCCTCTAAATAAGAGATGGATGCATGCCCCAATGAAAGCATCGGAAACAATAATAAATAAATATGAACTAAAAAAATATTATAATAAACCATTCTCCTAAATCATAAATAAATAATGAAATATTAAAACTACTCCATCCAATCTGAGCATCCATTCCTGGTCTGTATCCCATGAATCACACATTAGGGAGGATTCAAACCAATTTTTCAACATCCCATGATAACTCATGGTCCTTCATAAGGTGTGTTATCTATACACCCCACATGCAACTAGAACCTCAAGACCTGAAATTTATATACCATGTCTATCTAGACTCTCCTAAATAACAATTCCTAAAATAACATGGGAAAACCTAGGATCTAATACCTCTTTTCATAAAATGACCCAGGACCCTCTGAAATGAAACCTAAACTGGACCTCCACATGACTCAAAGGGAATTTTTGATCCACATGGGCCGGTAACTAGTTCCTAAGAATCATATTACTCCTTTCGAAACTATTTTCAAATTTCATTAACTAACATCATCATAAAAACATCACACAAAATATCCATAACATAAACCATAAAAAATATCATGCATGAGCATAGGGTAATACACTTATAACAAGTTCCAAAATAAAAAAATAAGAGGAGATAAATAAAAATATCCACCCATATCCTTATGATACAAGGTCCAACCACCCATCATGTCACCTCCATAACCCAACCCAAAATTCACCAATAAGAATACATGCAACCTATGTGTGAAGACTTGATCTTACCTGTTTTAGAAAAAACAAAGTCTTCATACACCCATTAGGTGTATGTAGGGTGTGAGATCACTTTACCAGTATGATACCACCTCATTTTCATACCTAACCATTGGGAGAAATATATAACATTATATTTTTGAAATAAAAGTTAGTTTAAAAAATTCTTTTAATTTTTAAGTAAAATAGTGAAAAATAAGAAAAAAATAAACAAGAGTGTAAATAAACATAAGAACTATGGTAATCCCTAGTAATATAGGGTAGGCTCCCTAGGATCTTTATAATCTTAGTGATCAAACCATATATAAATGCATATGTTCTTGCACATGAGCTATTTAGGAGGAAAACACCAAAGTCCCAATGGTAAACCATCATATCATGGATTAGTTAGTATTATATTGCGAACTTTCCTAGTAGGGCATGCCAATTAATATAATACTTGCCTTAGTATTCTTTATTAGGTACCTGGGGTTCACAAGTTCTTTTCCCTTTTTATTTTCAAATCATAAAATCCATTTAAATTGTATACCATGCCAAAAATTGTCAATTAAGTTTATTAAAAACCATTTCAAAATTGGGAATCAATTCTAAGACAAGAATAAATGGAACCTTATTGAAGAAATGGTATCCTATAGAAGAAAAAGATGGTACAACATGAAACCAACTACCTTTCACCTTTAAATCACCAAGAACCGGTTATAAAATACAAGACAAGAAGAAAGGGGGGCCTATAGAAGCAATAAAAAACCATAAATATCAGTATCCATTCCATATAGTTTGGATTGAACCAATACTAGGTTTCCAAAACCTTCATGTGGGAGGAAACTTGGGAACTAAGGGAGAATAACCCAAAGAGAAGGGAGAGGATCCACTTACCTGAGTTTTTCTTGAATAAACAAGGAAAAAAACACATATAATTGAAGCCTAAGTGAAGGGGAGAAGAGGGATAACATGCCTAGGGATGGAGGGTTTGAGGATAATGATAAAAGGGGGAGAAATATGTAAAATTAAGAAGAGGGTATTTTAGGAATTTTAAAAAATTTAAAACTAGGCAGGTTGCACTACTTTCCCAGTGATTCTCCAATAATACAGGAGCCTATGCCTCATTACATAATGTTTTTAGGGGTTCCAAAAAGGTTTTTAAAAATGTTATGAAATGGTGAAAAAACCCCACTATTTGTGTTTTACATCATTTTTACAATTTATTCATGGTTTAAAAAGTCCTAGAAAAATTATGAATAAAATAGAGGATCAAAAATAAATATGAAATACCTAAAAATGGAACCATGGGTATGACATGATATCCTCAATATTAACATCCAAGTAGTGTTTGGAATCTCCCACTACACATAGGGTATTATATCCTCAATACACATGATGTACTATAGATATGGTTTTAGTATCACCCATATTCAGTGAGGCATGAGATCCTCTCTCTCAGCTTGTGGTAGGGTTAATATCCCACTCATTTTCCAAGACACAAGATCCACTATAGATGAGGATAAATTTTTGACTTAGGTGTTTAGAGTGATATTTTAAATACCCTAAATATTCTTTAAAATGTTATGAATAATTTATTGTTATCAAAACATCAAATTTATAGGTCTACTAGTAAAAATTCTATGATAGTTAGATATGATGGGTGAGATTCCCTTCATAGAATTGAGTTCTTCTATGATAATATCTAGACTTCCATTTTTTCATTCATCTCTTTACTCTTTAGTAAAGGGAAAATTAAGTAGACTTGGTGTTTTGGTTTTCCCTTACATATGCCTCCTATTCACTTCACTTATGAGAATTTTAACTGACTTATTTCTTGGTGTTTTATATATAGTTTTGGGTTTTCCTACTGGGTATATTTATTCTCACTTATATAAATGTATTTTCCCTACACATTTTTTGTATGTGCATATGATACATATATTTTAATATGGTATGGTTATATGTGGAGTTGGTGTGTCTTGTTCAGATCTAACATTTGGTGATGTTTGGTGATTCATTATATAGCATGGTGATTCCTATTGGTGAAAATGACTATTATAGTTAGAGATTTATTCAAGATTTCATGTAGTGTGTAAGAGATTCTCAGTTATTTGTGTTCCAGAGACTCATTGTATGTTTTGTTTCTCATGTTTATTTTTCCTTTTTATTGATTTATTTATACCTGATGTCTCATGCATGTGTTATATTATATTCAATTGATTATATGCATCCATCCTACTAGATATTTTGTCCATTTTTATGCATTTTAGGTATATATATCTATTTCAACTTTCTATTATATAAGGTATCCCATATTTTGATATATGCCTACTCAATGAAAGTCATCAACCCCTAACCTATTGGAGACTAGCTTGGTGTGGTACTCTCATCTTACCTTCATCCCATGAAAGGCCCTAGTGGGTCAAGTTGTGTCAGAGTGGTATCATAGTGGTTCTATCTTATGGGTTGTTTTTGTAGACATTATTCTTGTGGAGACCAATTTGGAAAATTATCTCAATAATGTTAAGGGCGCCTTGAAGTAAATTATCAGTCTCGGGAGACCAACATAAATGTGTTGACGGACTTATCCTTTCTATATGACTCTAATAACTTTTTAGTCAACCATGAGCTCTAAGACATCATTACAGGGTATAAGTAAGTTGGTTTATGCATCACATAGTGGATAGTTATGATATATCATATCTTTTTTATGTCATATCATCTGGATATGCTCTAATACATATGGGTTACCCTATCAAATGAAGGGTGATATCCATTTATATCTAGTTTTTATACAAATTTAAGGCCTTAGAGAGTGTGTTCCAATAGTTGTGCCTCTCTCCACTGGTTATAGAGTATTAAGAAGTTGTTTTCTAAGAATCAATTGATATAAATTCTTATCTTGAGATATAAGGATGTTTATCTCCCTATAATGAACTTAGTGTGGATCCCTCTTATATAATGAATGGTGGGCCTTATGAGTTGGATGAAACTATCCATAGATTGTATATTTTTTGTGTGTTCTATGGTATAGGCCTTATGATTTTTCTATGTAAGAATAATCCTCAAGTGATAGAGGTTTTTCTAAAGTTTAATACTCTTGTTTCCATATTATTAGTATTTTTACCTATCAAATATTGATTATTGTATTAATCTTCCTATGTGAAATGGTGAAAAGTTCATGGTCATAATCTTCTCAACTTGATATGTGGATAATATATTATGGATGGAGTTTTATCTTTAGTCCCAATGAAAGTTTTATATAAGGATATCAAACCCTCCATCAGGAAGCGTGACCATGTTTGAGTATGTGTTGAGGACTATGGCCCTCATAAGGTGATTCCCAAACATATTTCATAGTGTAATTTTTCAAGATCATTGGTTTAAAAGAATAATATAAGGGGAGTAGTTATTTATCTATGTTTTTTAATTAGATAACTCTAACTTTAGCTAGTTATTGTTAGGTGCATAGTATAGATAGTTGGTGATTTGGAATGATATGCGTGATAGATGTTTATGGTCAGGTGTATGTAGGTGCAGTTCATGGAATAATTCATATTTTTTCTTCAAATACCCTCATACAGTTTATGTTTTAATGTTTTAATCATCCACCACCTTATGTTTGAGTGTTAGAGATATTATTGGGGACCCTATATTTTACCCGGTTGGTTATACAATTTCCTGGGATGGGGAAATTATTTTACTCACCCCTTCTAGTGAAGTGAGTAATTCCTTTTTAGAGAAATATTTCATCATAGAGAATTACAAAAGGAAGAGAAAAGTTATAGTGGTAAACCCTTTATAAGAATTTGTTATCTTTTTTTGGTTTGGTGTGGATATTGGTTATTAGGTTGATGAGGTGGTTATTTTATTCACTAGTGAGAAAAAACCCCTTTGTTGGGGTGAGTAGGACAAATTTTTTAGTAGTTAATATCGACTACCTAGAAAATTGTTGGCATGGATTAGTGTTATATTTTTAGATTATATTTCTTTATCTATAGAGGAATTAACATATGGTTTAGAAGCATAACCTATGTTTGAACATTATTGAATGGTTTATATATACATAAATTTACATTATGAGGATGATGTTTGAATGTTTTTGAGTGGGATGATGAGTTCACCAATAGAATATTTCGGCAAGTGTATCAAAACCTTATAAGAATTGGTTCATGGAGGATCCTGTTAGCATCCAAGGTATTTTCCCTTGTCTTTCCACAATATACCCAATTGTGCTATAATATCTAATAGTATATAATATTTATTCCTAGGGTAAATTTGATCTTCATGATTTTTAATCCATGGAGGTTAGTGATATCAGAGTAACACAGTGGATTCATGGTTGTTAACACATCTAGATAAGGATTTTGTGTCGGGATAGAGGATGAGGAACTTTAGTATCTAGCTTATGGGTCATTGTTTCTAACATAGAGAGGGAGAAATATCTCATGAATGATTAATGATAGGTGTCCCCACACTCATTCATTGTATAAGAAAATCCCTTGGTGATAATGAAAAACTTGTGATCCAGTGTAAATAGATATTCTCAAATGAGGACCAGAATATTTTCTTAAAGTTGATTAGCGCGTCCTTGGTGTTTATAGTGAATATAAAAATGGACATCTTGAGTAAAGAACACCCTTACAGAATAAAACCCTTAGTGTGAAGTATCCATTGGATATTTCTTGGTTTATCCATCTCATGGTAACTCTTGTTATGTGATGGAGGAGGAGGTTTTTCTCAATAGTTTGTGGACTTTAGTTACTTAGGAAGGTGTTATATTGGGGTTTGGAGATGACTAATAATGGGTATATGATAATTTAGGAACATCCACTTTAGATTTTGGTGGATTGGTCCACTATACATTGAGTGGTGCATCATTGTCTGATTATGGGAGGTTTGAGTTATTCTTGATGTTCTCATTAGAAGATTTTGTAAAATAGTGATGATAACAAAATAAGTTTATCTTTACAAGTGGTCATGATCCTATTAAATATCATGGAATGAATGAGGATATTTTAATAAACATTCATGTATAATTTATTTGAGGAATTACCATGTTGTTATTGTGCCACAATCTAGATAAAATGGTTTCAATTGGTTCGCATACATAAGATGATGGATAAACCAACATGTGTTTAGACGTGCATTATTTTTAGTAACCCTTCCTATGTCAAAGTATAATTTTTTGATGTGCTTGGTGGTGGAGTGAAATATAGGTGGGTCTCTCTCATGTGATGACCATATAGAATACTCTTTAAGGGTGGGTAGTAGAGTTATCGCACTGGTGATGTCCTTGTCGATAGACCATTTTGAGATGGGTATTGAGGGTTAATTTTTTAGTTTCATTCCTTGTGGTGGGATGACCATCATATGAGAAAACTTTTTGGTTGTTGAGTCTTTGTATGAATTTCATAGACCTGTTCAATGTTTCAATCAAGGTATTTCTTTAAATTAGCTAGAGTGGATGAAATAAATGATGGGAAAGGATGTAACCTTATTGGTTAGTAGTGTACCGAGCTCAATAAGAATAGGAACCCTAAAGAAAAAGAAAGTACATGTGAAGATTTTTTTTGCATGAGTTTTTGTGAGTTTTATTTGTTATGGGGTCTAGTTATTTCCTTTATCAATACAAAGAGGCTTTTAATTGGATAGGATGTAAAGAACCAGGGTTTTCACGAGTAATACTTAACTCAATTTTGAGTTTCTAAGTCCCATGACCTCTCATGAGGTAAAATGGTAAAATCATAGAAATGGATGTACTCAGAAAAATTATCAGATGTTTTTTCTGAATATTGGGTGTGATGTTTACCACCATGTTAATCTAGAGTGAAATTGAGAGCATAGTAGGGCCTTGAAATAATATGTTAAGAATAAAAATATTATTTTATCCTATGTTTCTATATTTATGATGAAATTATCATGAATGGATAATTGTATGAGAATATCAATGCTAAAACTGGACCCCAAATGTGAATTTTACACTATAAATAATGTAAGTCCTATTCGCATTAGGTTTGGAAAAGGTTCATAGTCACTGGTGGATTATATGGTATAAATTAAATAAATAATATATTTATTGATCTTATTAATTTAATATATGAATTCACCAATTTATATTCCCCTTTTGAAATATTAAGGATTTACTACATGAATATAGGATTGGAGTAGAGCTATTGTAGAGAGATATCAGGGGGAAATCATAGAAGAATTAAGGGACTAAAAATTAATTCAACAGAGATTTAGAATGACATAAATGATCAGATCGTGTGTAAATGAAGGTAATCATGATTCCAATGATGGGATGAAGTGTTAGTTTTCTTATATGAGTTAATACTTTTGATATTGTTTAATATGCCAAGATATTCATTCTTCCTTTCTTCTTAGACAATTTCATCAATGGTGTTGTGAATATGGAATTGAGTTATAAATTGAATGAATATAAAATATTAAATTTAAGTAATTTATAGGATAATTATAATTTTTCTCAATAAAATATCTTATGCATATTTTTATTCATTTCTTATTAACTGATTTTTGGATTATTTGATATATTAAAGTTTTTTCATTTAGTGTTTTTATTTCATTAAGGTTTTTATTTTGAATTTACTCGTATCATAATTCTTATTGTTTCTAAAACTATCCATTAATACATGGTCTAAATTATTCAATTTACTTTTATGTGAATTCATATTTTGTGGTCAAGATTCCCATTGATGACCACCCTTTTCTCAATCTATCGAATATTATATTTTTATTCCTTAAACGGTTTGATGTTGGAATCCCATAAATTTCAATTTGGTTTCTTGGGACTACACTGGTGATCATGATGTCTTGGGTGATCACCAAACAATAAAGATAGAGCATAGCATAGGCATGGTTATAACAGTCTTCACAACTAGCTATAGATTTTGTAACAGTGGAAAATTTGGACACCACTTTATAAAGAACAAAAGGGAGGAGGGTGAATTAGGGTTTCACCCCTCCCTTTCCTTTTGGATAAAAAAGAAGAACAATTTAATTGGAATTTTATTAATGATGGTGAGGGAGGACACGAGATAACCCATGATTGAGGGGGGGGGGGAGTTCACTTCATTCATGAAACCCCACACTCTTTCATTATATATAAATAATAATATGGTTTTTATAATAATAATAATAATAATATTATTATTATTATTATTATTAACTCTCTCTTGTTTCAGTTGGATCTTTATACTAGGATTTTAAATTGATGATTTTTCTATGGTATCATGACCCATAAATGGATATGTATGCTTCAAGACTAATAATGGGTATTTGAATATGACTTGTGGAATAAATCATGGGTCATTTCATGCAATAAAACATGTGTTTTATATGATGAAATGAACATATTTAATCTTTTGAATGTTCTTAATAAATTAATAGCTTATCATGTGTTTCAGTTGGATCTTCAAAACTTTTATCCATAGAGAACAGGGGGAGAATCCAAGACCGGGGGCAGAGCAGTCGAGGTAAGAGTAGAGGCAGAAGCAAATCCAGACCGAAGCAGAGATATTTCAAATGTCATCATTGTGGTAAGAATGGGCATGTTAAGAAGTTTTATTATCAGCTGAAAAGAGAGAATATAATGAAGGAAATTCAACAGAAGAAAAATGGCGATGGAGATAATCATGTTCTCGCTACAATAGTGGGTGATCTTGTTATTGTTTATGAATCCATTAACATTGCTTCTGATGATTCTTTTTGGGTTGTTGACAGTGGTGCCTGTTTTCACGTGACATCAAAGGAGTTCCTTACATCTTACAACCTAGGTAATTTTTGGTATTTTGAATATGGGAAATGATGTTCATGCTAATGTTGTAGCCATTAGGACTATTTGTTTAGAGGCCAGTATAGGAAGTAAGCTGATTTTGAAGAATGTTCGACATGAACCCGAGGTTCATTTGAATCTTATTTCTACCAGCATTCTTGATAATGAAGAGTTCATCTATACTTTTAGTGATTTCCAATGGATGTTTTCCAAGTTCTCTTTGATTGTGGATCGAGGGAAGAAGCAATCAGGTTTGTACAGGACTAGAGCTTCTATTTCTTGTCATACTTCTTACGTTGTTGAGTGTAGTGTTTCATCCAAGTTGTCGCATAAGAGGCTTAGTCACATCAGTGAGAAAAGTATTGGTTGTTTGTCCAAGAGAAATATTCTTTTAGATTTTAAGAGTGTCAAATTGGACACATGTGATCATTTCATGGCTGGGAAACAGAGCAAAGTGAGTTTCAGCAGTCATCCTCTACACAGTAAGTCACAAGTACTTGAATTGGTACTTTCTGACATTTTTGGTCCTTTGAAATATAAGACCTTTAGTGGTGGTCTTTATTTTGTTAGATTTATTGATGACTACTCATGAAATGTTTGGGTTTATGTTTTTAATGAAAAAATTTAGGTGCTTAGTGTTTTTAAGCAATTTTATGTTTCTGCTAAGAGGGAACAGGAAAGAAATTGAAATGTATTCGAACTGACAATGGGGGGGAGTATTGTGGTCTGTTTGATCAGTATTGCATATAGGAAGGTATTATGCATCAGAAGATGTCACCCAAGACACCTCAGCTAAATGGTGTAGCTGAGCGGATGAACATGACTTTGTTGGAAATTGTTCATTGTTTTCTTTCGGAAGAAAATTTTCCTGGACATTTTTGGGGTAAGGCTTTACTTTCTGCTTCTTATATTATCAATTTATCACATGTTGTTGCTTTGAAGGCAGAAACTCCCAACAAGTTTTGGTATAACAAAGAGATCAGGTACGATCACTTGCGTGTTTTTGGTTGCAAGGATTTTGTTCATGTGCCTAGAGATGAGAGATCCAAGATGGATGGTAATACACGCTAGTGTATTTTTATTCGCTATGGACATGATGAGTTTGGGTACAGGTTCTATGATCCTGTTTTAAAGAAACTTCTTAGAATTCGTGATGCAGTTTTTAAGTAGGATTAGAATATTGCAGACATTGATAAGGGAGAAAAAGTTGCTTCTCAAACTTCTGATGGTTTTGTCAGTCTTGAGCCAGGTTTTGATTCACATTTACCTCATATTGTTGATTATGATGATCATGTTGATATACAGAATGATGCTCAATGTGAACAAGTTGGAGTTGATATTTTTGATGCAGCTTTTGTTTATGATGATCTGGTTCCAGGGGTTATTAAGGAACTCACAGTTCTACTTTGGAGGTCATCTCAGCATCGCACCGCTTCTACTCAATATTCACTAGATTAGTATGTGCTCCTCGCTGAAGGGGGAGAACCAAAATCATTTGATGAGGCAATGGAGAGTGAACAGAAGGAAAAATGGGTTGCAGCAATGGATTATGAGATGACATCATTTCACAACAACCACACCTTTGAGCTGGTGAAGTTACCGATAGGGAAGAGAGCTTTTCCAAATTGGTGGATTTTTTAGATTAAAAATGAAGAATTTAGTTCTGTTCCACAATACAAGGTAATGTTAGTTGTCAAAGGCTTCTGTGAGAAGAAATGTATTGATTTTGATAAGATTTTCTCATCTGTTTTCAAAATGTCTTATATTTGGGTTATTCTTGGTTTGGCTGCTAGTTTGGATCAACAGATTGAGCAGATGGATGTGAAGATAGCTTTCCTCCATGGAGATTTAGAGGAGGATATTTATATGGAGCAACCAGAGGGTTTTGTTGAAACAGGTAAAAAAATCATGTCTGCAGTTTGAAGAAGAGTTTGTATGGTTTGAATCAAGATCTGAGGCAGTGGTATAAGAAGTTTGAATCTTTCATTTCTCATCAAGGTTTCAGGAAGACATATTTCAATCATTGTGTTTTTGTTCATAGATTTACTGATGATGATTTTATTATACTGTTTCTTTATATTGATGATATGCTCATTGTTGGCGATGATACTTCTAGAATTGACATATTGAAGAAGGATTCTTGTCAGTATATTGTGATGAAAGACTTGGGGCCAACATGACAGATTCTTGGCATGACAATATCCCGTGATAGGAAGACCATGAAATTGTAGTTATCTCGGGAGAGATACATTGAGAAGGTTCTTCAGATATTTTCTATGGATAGAGCGAAAGTGCTTAGTACTCCTCTTTCTTTACATTTTAAGCTCAGCACCAGTCAGTCACTGTAATGTCCTGGATTTTTCCATGTATTATTTTAATATTACATGAGAATTAATTCAAGACCAGGCTCTGAGACGGCGTGCAGTTCTGAGGCCCAGTGAGCCCAGAAAAAATGTTTGAATTTAATTTAATAATTAAATTACGCACGTGTGCGGTTTTCCTGAAAAAGTGGAATAACTCTCGAACGGGTGCTTGGATCAAAAATATGAGGGCACCATTGCATTCAGAACAGTGATTTTACCTAAGGCGAGGCCTAACATCGGCCGGTGCAGGTCGGTGGTGAAATATGGTTTTTGAATGCAACAGTAATAAAATATTTTATTAAAATATTTTATTTAGACCCTATTATGTCAAATATATCTTATCTTTTAAATAGATATATCGCAGGGGATCAGGGTTACAATCCCCATAAACCTGATTTTCCCCTGGAGCCTCTGAGAAAGCTCAGGAGGAAACCCCCAACGAGGCGGCAACATTCTTGACGGATTTTGTTGGTGACGACGACGCGGTGACTGGATCTTCTCCAACGAATGCCGGGATATAGGTAGGATGGCGTTGTGATTTCATTCTTCCCAATTTTTGATTTCTACGACGAATTCGGACTAATCCACGAATAGATTAGCCTGTGGATTGATCATTCTTGCGGGATGGGATTTTGCAAGGATTTTGGGGATTTGATTCTTGTATTGTATGGTTTTGTTCAACCTTCTAATGGTGACGGACCAAGATCGACATGAACATCGATCGAGGTTCGTCCCTCTCGATTTGTGTGTGTCTCTTCTCCAATTTTATCACGTTCTTCATGAGTGTTCTTCGTGTTCTTCACTGGACGAGGAACAATGGATCGTTGTGCACCCATTTTGTGATGCAACGGTCCCAAATTGAAGATCTAGCACCGGCACGACCCTACGGAGGTGCGGCTGTGGTGGCGACGGACAGATCGAAGCAGATTGGAAGAAATATTTCTTCGAACGGTTTTCGCACGGGTGACCGGAATCATATTTTGGAGCTGATTGAAGGCTCGAAACCCATGGTTTCAACATCAAGATGACGAGGAGATCCAGCATATTGAGTTTCATGGCAAACAGATGGCTGAATCAAAGTTCGGAGGATCATTCGAGGCGCGCGGAGGAAGACGGCATTTCTAGAAAAATCCCAACTACACGTCGTGTAGTATGGGCTACACAGTGTGTGTTCTTCGGTGAGCGACCAGACATGTACTCTGGGAGTACACGTGAATGGGAAGGGTACACGGCCAAGGACACACCGTGTATACCCCCCTCCTTGGCCAAACCCATCCAGATACAAGGGATACCCCGTGTACTGGTACACGGGCAGGCGACACGGACACGGGCAGAGGCCGTGTACGGGCACATGGCCAGCGTACACGGAGTGAGCCCAGGTGCTCGAACACAGCGTGTGATTTTCTTCTACACGCTGTGTAGTTGTTTTTCTATCTAACAAGACAAAGGACACGGGTCGTTTACACGGGCATTACCCGGTGTCAAGGAACACGGCGTGTACTTTACTACACGCCGTGTAGTTTGGTTTTGCACGGCTTGAATGAAGGACACGGGCCATTTACACGGGAAGTACCCGGGGTCAAGGAACATAGTGTGTAACCATACTACACGCCGTGTAACCTTTTCTTCATGGATTTAGGCCACTTGTCTTCTGTGACTTGGACTAGCCTTTTTAGAGTCTGTATCCTTGCCCTTTCTCCTGAAGGTTTCCGGTATCATTTCCTAATATAAAGGAGTATGATCCCTTCAGCAGGACTCCCTAAATAGAGTTGTTGGAATCCCCTCTGTGAGACTTAGAGTCGGATCCTCTATTTATTCCTGATACCCTAGGTAGAGTTCTTGGTATCGACATGACCTACCTTACTCGGGCGCCGATCCTCTGCCTAGCAGATTAGATCAGACTGAGTTGTTGGAATCACCCCATGACTTGGTTGTGATCCTCATCTAAGCATCCTATTCCCAAGGTACTTGTGGAGTGTGTTCTCTCGGAACGAGTACTTCGTGCTTCTCTCTCCAGACCTAGGAGTGTGTTCTCCCGATGGTATGCTTAGTGGAATCTTTGAGCTGGATCCTAGTGGTGGTGTCGTGAAGGTCATTTGTGTATGATTATATCTGGATATTCTTGTTATATGTTCTGTAGACATATATTTTGTAGAGCTTACTATGCCTTTCTTTGTGGTATTTTTCCTTGTTTGTATTTTCTTTGTGGTTTTCGGGGTGTCCTACTGGGTATTGTTATACTCACCCCTGCACGGGCTTTGCCTACACGTGTCGTGTCTTGTGCAGACGAGTGAGCCTTTGACAGGATTCTAGGTGGACCAGGACCAGACAGTGCTCAGTGAAATCAGACAGGCCGAGGTGTGTTCCTTCAGCGACAGGTTGCAGTCCCAGTACCTTTCTCTACAGGTTGGACTTTGTTGCAGACTTTCTTTTGGTGGGTTTGTACTTTTGGCCTAGGGTTTTACTTTACTATACTTTACTCCCCTATCGTACTATGTGGTTGGGTTTTAGTGTATGCATGCATCTTTTCTATCTTTAGTAGTTTTTACTTTTCAGCTTTGTGGGCTTAGAGATGTGTGTGCGTGTGTACAGGTTTATAGGAAATGCCTCCCATGTTAGTAGCATGTCTAATCGGTGCTAGTCACCAGCCCCTAGCCTATTGGAGGCGGGCTTGGGGAGTTGCGGGTAGGGCCCCATTGGGACGGGTCGTGACAGAGTGGTATCAAAGGTGGTCGGTTCTACCTTAGGACCGAGAGTCTGTGAGTTGGTTTGGGGCAATAGTGTTAAGTGTTTCGAGTTCGGCTCTCAGGCTAGGGACCCCAGTGTTGGTGCGGCGGCCGACGTATCCATACACTAGGGCTCTGATAACTTTTTTTTCGACTCGAAACATGAAAACACTAGTTGCATAGGGGAAAATAATGGTACATGCATCATATAGGAATGGGTTGTGGTTTCCATGCCCTTCTTAAGTCAGCTCTCCAGATATACTCACTGACTGTGATACATCTTCTTTCTTAAACAGGATCCCTCCGCGATGCGCACCCGCTAGGATCCAGTAGCCTGATCACGAGGATGACCCCCTCAGTGACGAAGCTTCGATATAGGGACCAGATCTCATAGTTCTACCACCAGGTGGCATTCCAGTTATCCCACCACCTGTGGGGTAGTGTTTGGCGCCTGCTGTACCAGTGGAGAAGGAGCGCAGGCTGAGCGCACTCCATGAGTTTCAGAGACAGAGACCCCTCAGGTTTTGAGGTGAGCCTGACCCTCAGGCAGTAGAGGACTGGCTTGAGGCAGTGGCCAGAGTCTTCCGGTTGATCAGGACACCAGCAGACCAGATGGTGATCCTGACAGCGAGCCTTCTACAGGGCTCGGTAGGGCGATGGTGGAGTTTGGTCATCCAGACTCACGACGAGGCGATTCTTGCATGGTTAGAGTTTGAGCATCTCTTCAAAGAGGAGTTTTCACCGGTTACCCTGAGAGCAGTATGCATACAGGAGCTTCTTCAGCTCCATCAGGGAACCATGTCGGTGGTCGACTATTCATCGAGGTTTACCGACCTCTCGCGGTACTCTATGGATATGGTCAGAGATCAGTACTTTAGAGCTCGGACTTTTGAGTGGGGCTTGTACAGAGATATCCAAGATAGCATCATCCCTATGAGAATTCCTACTTATGTTGTGGTGCTCGAGTGGGCTTTGGTGGTCGATAGCTTCCTGGAAAAGCAGGGACAACCGACAGTTGTCAGTAGTGGGAGAGCTGGAGCAGAGACCTCAGCGGTAGGGAGCCGACGTTAGGGACCCAGGCATGTGAGACGTTTCCAGAGGAGATCCCAAGACAGGGGATCAGCTGTACAAGTTTCACAGGGTGCATCCAGCCATCCTCGAGAGAGGCAATGTTACTCATGTGACGGAAGGGGACATCTCGCTCGAGATTGTCCGACCCGTCGTACTACTGACACAGGAGAAGTGGATAGACCACCGAGGCAGAGGCAACGTGTAGAGCAGGCAGATCGGCGAGGCGGCAGACGTGGCAGAGGAGCTGGGAGAGCAGCTGGAGGTGGTCGGCGTTTCAACCCTTTACCACCACCACCCCAAGGAGGTCCTCCCCAGGCTCAGTGAGCTGGTGGACAGAGGCAGGGGCAGCTACAGGCGGTAGAGGCTTATGACCCAAGTACTCCCTGAATGATTAGAGGTACTATCTGTGTCTTTTCTACATTGGCTGCCATATTGATAGACACAGTTGCTAGTCATTCCTTTCTGGATGCTTATCTTGTTCGAGACCTTGAGATTCCAGTTGAGCCATTGACTCGACCCTTATGCTTAGAAACACTGACTGGAGAAGATTTAGAGATCACACACCTTTGCAGGCAGTGTGACCTGACCCTGGGGGGCGAGAGTTTCGGCTGGAACCTCTTGGTGGTAGCGTCGAGGCCTTACGATGTCATTCTTGGTATGGGTTGGTTATCCACAGTTCATCCCCAGGTTGATTGTTTTAGGAGAAGGGTGCGGTGTGTCCACAGTGATGGGATGAGGTTCTCTTTTGTCAGTGAAAGAGAGACCCAGGCAACGCAGGATGGACTCGTGCATAGGAGGGAACAACCGATTTCACATCAGTTGGCTAGCCTAACCCTTGGTGTGGTAGATGTTACGAGTTTCCAGTTTCCAGCAGTGTTGGATGAGTACGCAGACGTCTTTAGGAGGGTGTCCCTAGGCTACCTCCCTGTCAAGAGATAGATTTCTGCATTGAGTTGCAACCCGGGACGACCCCGATATCAGCATCAGCTTATCGGATGGCTCCTGCAGAGCTTTGTGAGCTGAGGATGCAGCTGGATGACTTTCATAAGAAGGGATTTGTGAGACCCAGTGTTTCACCCTAGGCATCCCCATTGTTGTTTGCCAAGAAGGCGGACGGGAGCTTGAGGCTGTGTGTGGATTACCGGTGCTTAAATTAGGTGACCATGAAGAACCGGTATCCACTACCGAGGATCGATGACCTCTTCAACCAGTTGAGAGGGGCACGATGGTTCTCGAAGGTTGATCTACGATCAGGCTATCACCAGTTGCGATTACGGGAGGAGGATATACCGAAGACGGCTTTCAGATGTCACTACGGTCACTATGAGTACTTGGTGATGCCCTTCGGCATGACGAACGCCCTGGCAGTGTTCATGGGACTCATGAACTGGATCTTTCAGCCCTATCTATACCGGTTTGTAGTGGTCTTCATCGATGATATCCTTGTGTACTCTGTGTCTGAAGAGGAGCACGCGAGACACCTAAGGATGGTTCTGGACACACTCCGAGAGCACCAGTTGTATGGGAAACTCTCGAAGTGTCAGTTTTGGTTACAGGAGGTCCACTTTCTGGGGCACGTTATCTCAGCTGATGGTGTAGAAAGGGACCCAGCAATGGTGGAGGCAGTGCTAGCATGGGAGCCACCCCGGAGCATGATGGAGGTGTGGAGTTTCTTTGGGTTGGTAGGCTACTATCGGATATTCATCCAGGATTTCTCTAGGATTGCAGCACCCATGACAGCTTTAACCCGAAAGGGACAACCTTTTGTGTGGACCGTGAGATGCCATCAGGCTTCCAGCAGTTGAGATAGAGTTTGACGAGTGCCCCAATCTTGAGATTACCGGAGCAGGGTGTTTAGTACATAGTGTTCTGCAACGCATCAGGAACCGGGCTTGGTTGTGTCCTGATGCAAAGGCAAGCATTGATTGCCTATGGCTCATGTCAGTTGAGGCCACATGAGCAGAACTACTCAACCCATGATCTTGATTTGGCAGTGGTGGTCTTCTCATTGAAGATGTGGCGGCACTACCTGATGGGTGAACGGTTTACCATCTACTCTGATCACAAGAGTCTCAGATATATCTTTTCTCAGAAGGATCTGAATTTGAGATAGAGGTGATGGATTGAGTTACTCCAGGATTATGACTTTGAGATCATTTATAATCTTGGGAAGGGGAACATGGTGGCAGATGCTCTCAGTAGGAAATCTAGTTCGTAGTTGCTGGATGAGGTGACAAGGCAGTTGACCTCTTTGCAGTTGTTCTTCGTGGATGGAGATGAGGGAGCTTTCCTTTAGTCGATGGTTGTTACCCCTCCACTCTTGCAACGAGTTAGGGAAGCACAACGCGAGGATGCTAGCTGTGAGACTCTACGTGCTCAGATATCCACAGGTGATGCTGCTGATGGATATTCAGAAGGTGGGGAGCACATTGTCCTTTTCAGAGGGCTCACGGTAGTACCAGTGACGTTACAGGAGGAGGTTCTGAGGGAGTTTCATACATACCCTTTTGCAGTACATCCAGGCATGGAAAAGATGTATTAGGACCTCTGACGTCAGTTCTGGTGTCCAGGGATGAAGAAGAGTGTGGAAGAGTTTGTTTCTCGGTGCCTTACTTGTCAGCAAGTAAAGGCTGAGTACCAGGTTCCAGCAGGTTTGGCTCAGCCCCTTGAGGTGCCAGAGTGGAAGTGGGACGGAATATCCATGGACTTCGTGACAGGTTTACCGCGTACGTCCAGGGGACACGATGCCATCTGGGTGATCGTTGATCGACTCACCAAGTCGGTCCACTTTTTAGCCATACGGGAGCACAGTTCAGTAGAGATCTTGGGACGCCTCTATGTGCAGGAGATAGTTCGACTTCATGGAATACCATCCACGATCATCTCAGATCGTGATGATCGTTTCACATCCCAATTGTGGAAGGGATTGCAGGAAGCTTTTGGGACCTAGTTACTCTTGAGCACAACGTTTCATCCCCAGACTGATGGTCAGACAGAGCGGACCATCCAGGTCCTGGAGGATATGCTACGAGCTTGCATACTTGACTTCAGTCGTAGCTGGTAGGATCACCTACCACTGGTGGAATTTGCTTATAACAACAGTTATCATTCCACTATTGGTATGGAACCATTCGAGGCTCTATATGGGCGACCTTGTAGGTCTCCACTTTGTTGGACTGACCCGGGAGAGTCAGCACTCATGGGCCCAGAGATGGTGAGACCTACTACAGAGAAGGTGCAAGTCATCTAGGCGTAGATGAAGACTGCACAGAGTCGTCAAAAGTCTTATACCGACTGGAGACAGAGGCCCTTGGAGTTCGAGGAAGGAGACCATGTGTTCCTTCAAGTCTCACCTCGACGGGGATTGCAGAGATTTGGCCGAGGCGGCAAGCTATCTCCGAGGTTCATTGGCCCTTTTCAGATTCTGAGTAGAGTTAACAAGGTGGAGTTTCTCTTGGATCTACCTCCTCAGATGGACCGGGTACACAATGTCTTCCATGTGTCGCAGCTACGGAGGTACGTGCATGATCCATCGCACATCATCGACTGGGGTGAGCTAGACATCGACGATGGAGCGACCTTTGCTGAGTACCTAGTGGAGATCGAGGATCGGTAGGAGAAGATCCTTCATGGGTGAGCTATTCCCTTAGTGCGTGCCCGGTGGCAGCACGAGAATCTCTAGGAGAGCACGTGGGAGCAGGAGGTTCAGATTCGTATGCAGTACCCACATCTTTTTGAGTAGCCCTTGTTTTGGCTTTTCAGGGACGTAAAATCCCTAATGCGGGTGTGATGTAATGTCCCAGATTTTTTCATGTATTATTTTTATATTATATGGAAATTAATTAGAGACCAGGCTCTGAGACGGCGTGCAGTTCCGAGACCCAGTGATCCCGGAACAAATGATTGAATTTAAGTTAATAATTAAATTATGCACGTGTGTAGTTTTCCTGAAAAAATAGAATAACTCCCTAACAGGTGCTCGGATCATAAATCTGAGGGCACCGTTGCGTTCAGAACAACAATTTTACCTAAGGAGAGGCCTAACATCGTTCGGCGTAGGTCGGTGGTGAAATCTGGTTTTTGGACGCAACAGTAATAAAATATTTTATTAAAATATTTTATTTAGACCCTGTTACGTCAAATATCTCTTATCTTTTAAATAGAGATATCGCAGGGGATCAGGGTTACAATCCCCATAACCCTGATTTTCCAATGGAGGCTCTGGGAAATCTCGGGAGGAAACCCCCAACGTGGCGGTGACATTCTTTACGGATTTCATCGGCGATGACGATGCGGCGACCGGATCTTCTCCAACGAACGCCGGGATCCAGGTAGGATGTCGTTGTGATTTCATTCTTCCCCATTTTTGATTTCTACGATGAACGCGGACTAATCCACGAACAGATTAGCCTACGGATTGATCGTTCTTGCAGGATGGGCTTTTGCAAGGATTTTGGGGATTTGATTCTTGTTATTGTTTGGTTTCGTTCAAACTTCTAACGGTGACGGGCCAAGATCGACACGAACATCGATCGAGGTTCGTCCCTCTCGATTTGTGTGTGTGTCTTCCCCAATTTTATCGTGTTCTTCGTGAATGTTCTTCGCGTTCTTCACTGGATGAGGAACAACGGATTGTTGCACACCCGTTGTGAGATGCAACAGTCCCAAATTGAAGATCTAGAACTGGCACGACCCTACGGAGGTGTGGCTGCGGTGGCAACGGACGGATCGAAGCGGATTGGAAGAAAACGTTCTTCGAACAATATTCGCATGGGTGACTAGAATCGGATTTTGGAGCCGATTGAAGGCCTGAAACCCATGGTTTCGGAATCATGATGACGAGGAGATCCAACATCTTGAGTTTTGCGGTAAACAGACGGCTGAATCGAAGTCTGCAGGATCAGCCGAGCCGCGCGGAGGAAGACGACGTTTCTGGAAAAATCCCGACTACACGCCGTGTAGTATGGGCTACATGGCGTGTGTTCATCGGCGAACGACCTAGCGTGTACTCCAGGAGTACACGGGCACAACAAGGGTACACGGCCAAGGACACGTCGTGTATACCCCCCTCCCCAGCCAAACCCGGCCAGATACACGGGATACCCCGTGTACTGGTACACGGGCAGGCAACACGGACATGGGAAGAGGCCGTGTGCGGGCACATGGCCCGTATACATGGAGCGAGCCCAGGTGCTCGAACACAGCGTGTGATTTTCTTCTACACGTCGTGTAGTTGTTTTTCTATCCGACAAGCTGAAGGACACGGGCCGTTTACACGGGCAGTACCCGGTGTCAAGGAACACGGCGTGTACTTTACTACATGCCGTGTAGTTTGGTTTTGCACGGCTTCAACGAAGGACACGAGCCGTTTACACGGGAAGTACCCGGGGTCAAGGAACACAGTGTGTAACCATACTACAGGTCGTGTAACCTTTTCTTCATGGCTTTAGGCCACTTTTCTTCCATGACTTGGACTAGCCTTCTTAGGGTCCGTACCCTTGGCCTTTCTCATGAAGGTTCCTGGTATCATTTCCTAATATAAAGGAGTATGATCCCTTAACAAGGACTCCCTGAATAGAGTTGTTGGAATCCCCTATGTGAGACTTAGAGTCGGATCCTCTATTTATTCCTGATACCCTAGGTAGAGTTCTTGGTATCGACGTGACCTACCTTACCCGGGCGTTGATCCTCTGCCTAGCGGATTAGCTCAGACTGAGTTGTTGGAATCACCCCATGACTTGGCTGTGATCCCCATCTGATCATCCTGTTCCCAAGGTACTTGTGGAGTGTGTTCTCTCAGAATGAGTACTTCATTCTTCTCTCTCCAAACCTAGGAGTGTGTTCTCCCGATGGTATGCTTAGTGGAATCTTTGAGCTGGATCCTAGTGGCGGTATCGCGAAGGTCGTTTGTGTATCAGTATATCTGGATATTCTTGTTATATGTTCTGTAGACATATATTGTGTAGAGCTGACTGTGCCTTTCTTTGTGGTATTTTTCCTTGTTTGTATTTCCTTTGTGGTTTTCGGGGTGTCCTACTGGGTATTGTTATACTCACCCCTGCACGGGCTTTGCCCGCACGTGTCGTGTCTTGTGCAAATGAGTGAGCCTTTGACAGGATTCTAGGTGGACTAGGACTGGACATTGCTCAATGAAATCAGACATGCCAAGTTGTGTTCCTTCAGCGACAGGTTGCAGTCCCAGTACCTTTCTCTACAGGTTGGACTTTGTTGCAGACTTTCTTTTGGGGGGCTTGTACTTTTGGCCTAGGGTTTTACTTTACTGTACTTTACTCCCCTGTCGTACTCTGTGGTTGTGTTTTAGTGTATGAATGCATCTTTTCCATCATTAGTAGTTTTTACTTTTCAGCTTTGTGGGCTTAGAGATGTGTGTGCGTGTGTACAGGTTTATAGGCAATGCCTCCCATGTTAGTAGCATGCCTAATCGGTGCTAGTCACTAGCCCCCGGCCTATTGGAGGCGGGCTTGGGGAGTTGTGGCTAGGGCCCCATCAGGACGAGTCGTGACAGAGTGGTATCAAAGGTGGTTGGTTCTACCTTAGGACCGAGAGTCTGTGAGTTTTTAGGGCAATAGTGTTAAGTGTTTCGAGTTCGGCTCTCAGGCCAGGGAGCCCAGTGTTGGTGCGGCGGCCGACGTATCCATACACCAGGGCTCTAATAACTTGTTTTTCGACTCAAAACATGAAAACACTAGTTTCATAGGGGAAAATAATGGTACATGCATCATATAGGAATGGTTTGTGGTTTCCATGCCCTTCTTAAGTCAGCTCTCCAGATATACTCACTGACTGTGATACATCTTCTTTCTTAAACAGGATCCCTCCACGACGCGCACCTACTAGGATCCAGCAGCCTGATCACGAGGATGACCCCCTCAGTGATGAAGCTTCGATATAGGGACCATATCCCCCAGTTCTACCACCAGGTGGCATTCTAGTTATCCCACCACCTGTGGGGTAGTTTTTGGAGCCTGCTGTACCAGTGGAGGAGGAGCGCAGGCTGAGCACCCTCCACGAGTTTTAGAGACAGAGACCCCTCAGGTTTCGAGGTGAGCCTGACCCTCAGGCAGCAGAGGACTGGCTTGAGGCAGTGGCCAGAGTCTTCTAGTTGGTCAGGACACCAACAGACAAGATGGTGATCCTGAAAGCGATCCTTCTGCAGGGCTCGACAGGGCGATGGTGGAGTTTGGTCATCCAGACTCACGACGAGGCGATTCTTGCATGGTTGGAGTTTGAGCATCTCTTCAGAGAGGAGTTTTCACCGGTTACCCTAAGAGCAGTATGAATACAGGAGCTTCTTCAGCTCCATCAGGGAACCATATCAGTGGCCAACTATTCATCGAGGTTTACTGACCTCTCGCGGTACTCGATAGATATGGTCAGAGATCAGTACTTCAGAGCTCGGACTTTTGAGTGGGGCTTGCACAGAGATATCCGAGCTAGCATCATCCCTATGAGCATTCCTACTTATGCTGTGGTGCTCGAGCAGGCTTTGGTGGTCGATAGCTTCCTGGAAAAGCAGGGACAACTGACAGTTGTCAGTAGTGGGAGAGCTGGAGCAGAGACCTTCGCGGTAGGGAGCCGACGTCAGGGACCCAGGCATGTTAGACGTTTCAAGAGGAGATCCCAGGACAGGGGATCGGCTGTACAAGTTTCACAGGGCGCATCCAGCCAGCCTTGAGAGAGGCGATGTTACTCATGTGACGGAAGGGGACATCTCACTCGAGATTGTCCGACCCGCCGTACTACTGACACGGGAGCAGTGGATAGACCACCGAGGCAGAGGCAACGTGTGGAGCAGGCAGATCCGCGAGGTGGCAGACGTGGCAGAGGAGCTGGGAGAGCAGCTGGAGGTGGTCGGCGTTTCGACCCTTTACCACCACCACCCCAAGGAGGTCCTCCCCAGGCTCAGCGAGCTGGTGGACAGAGGCAGGGGCAGCTGCAGCGGTAGACGCTTATGACCCAAGTACTCCCAGAATGATTAGAGGTACTATCTGTGTCTTTTCTACATTGGGTGCCATATTGATAGACACAGGTGCTAGTCATTCCTTTCTGGATGCTTATCTTGTTCGAGACCTTGAGATTCCAGTTGAGCCATTGACTCGACCCTTACGCTTAGAAACACTGACTGGAGAAGATTCTGAGATCACACACCTTTGCAGGCAGTGTGACCTGACCCTTGGAGGTGAGAGTTTCGGCTGGAACCTCTTGGTGGTAGCGTTGAGGCCTTACGATGTCATTCTTGGTATGGATTGGCTATCCACAGTTCATGCCCAGATTGGTTGTTTTAGGCGAAGGGTGTGGTGTGTCCACAGTGATGGGATGAGGTTCTCTTTTTTCAGTGAAAGAGAGACCCAGGAAGCACAGGATGGACTCGTGCATAGGAGGGCACAACTGATTTCACATCAGTTGGCTAGCCTAGCCCTTGGTGCGGTAGATGTTACGAGTTTCCAGTTTCCAGCCATGGTGGCTAAGTACAAGGACGTCTTTCAGAGGATTTCCCCGGGCTACCTCCCTATCGAGAGATAGATTTCTGCATTGAGATGCAACCCGGGACAACCCCGATATCAGCATCGGCTTATCGGATGGCTTCTGCAGAGCTTCGTGAGCTGAGGATGCAGTTGGATGACTTACAGAAGAAGGGATTTGTGAGACCCAGCGTTTCACCCTGGGCATCCCCATTGTTGTTTGCCAAGAAGGCGGACGGGAGCTTGAGGCTGTGTGTGGATTATCGGCGCTTAGATTAGGTGACCATGAAGAACCGGTATCCACTACTGAGGATCGATGGCCTCTTCAACCAGTTGAGAGGGGCATGATGGTTCTCGAAGGTTGATCTACGATTAGGCTATCACCAGTTGCGATTACGGGAGGTGGATATACCGAAGATGGCTTTCAGATGTCGATATGGTCACTATGAGTACTTGGTGATGCCCTTCGGCATGACGAACGCCCTGGCAGTGTTCATGGGACTCATGAATCGGATCTTTCAGCCCTATCTAGACCGGTTTTTAGTGGTATTCATCGATGATATCCTTGTGTACTCTGTGTCCGAAGAGGAGCACGCGAGACACCTAAGGATGGTTCTGGACACACTCCGAGAGCACCAATTGTATGGGAAACTCTCGAAGTGTCAGTTCTGGTTATAGGAGGTCAACTTTCTAGGGCATGTTATCTCAGCTGATAGTGTAGAAGGGGACCCAGCAATGGTGGAGGCAGTGCTAGCATGAGAGCCGCCCCGAAGCATGATGGAGGTGCGGAGTTTCCTTGGGTTGGCAGGCTACTATCGGAGATTCATCCATGATTTCTCCAGGATTGCAGCACCCATGACAGCTTTGACCTGAAAGGGACAACCTTTCGTGTGGACCGTGAGATGTCATCAGTCTTTCCAGCAGTTGAGACAGAGTCTGACGAGTGCCCCGATCTTGAGATTACCGGAGGAGGGTGTTTAGTACATAGTGTTTTGCGACACATCAGGAACCGGGCTTGGTTGTGTCCTGATGCAAAGGCAAGCGGTGATTGCCTATGGATCGCGTTAGTTGAGGCCACATGAGCAGAACTACGCAACCCATGATCTTGATTTAGCAGTGGTAGTCTTCACATAGAAGATGTGGCGGCACTACCTGATGGGTGAATGGTTTACCATCTACTCTGATCACAAGAGTCTCAGATATATCTTTTCTCATAAGGATCTGAATTTGAGACAGAGGAGATGGCTTGAGTTCCTCCAGGATTATGACTTTGAGATCGTCTATAATCATGGGAAGGGGAACGTGGTGGTAGATGCTCTTAGTAGGAAATCCAGTTTGCAGTTGCTGGATGAGGCGACAAGGCAGTTGACCTCTTTGCAGTTGTCCTTCGTGGATGGAGATGAGGGAGCTTTCCTTCAGTCGATGGTTGTTACCCCTCCACTCTTGCAGTGAGTCAGGGAATCACAACGCGAGGATACTAGCTGTGAGACTCTAGGTGCTCAGATATCCATAGGTGATGCTGCTGATGGATATTCAAAAGGTGGGGAGCACGTTTTCCTTTTCAGAGGGCTCACGGTAGTACCAATGACGTTACGGGAGGAGGTTCTGAGGGAGTTTTATACATCCCCTTTGGCAGTAAATCCAGGCATGGAAAAGATGTATTAGGACCTCCGACGTCAGTTCTGGTGGCCAGGGATGAAGAAGAGTGTGGAAGAGTTTGTTTCTCGGTGCCTTACTTGTCAGTAAGTAAAGGATGAGCACCAGGTTCTAGCAGGTTTGGCTCAGCCCCTTGAGGTTCAAGAGTGGAAGTGGGATGGAATATCCATGGACTTCGTGACGGGTTTACCGCGTACGTCCAGGGGACACGATGCCATCTGGGTGATCGTTGATCGACTCACCAAGTCGGCCCACTTCCTATCCATACGGGAGCACAGTTCAGTAGAGATCTTGGGACACCTCTATGTGCAGGAGATAGTTCGACTTCATGGAATACCACCCATGATCGTCTCAGATCGTGATGATCGTTTCACATCCCAATTGTGGAAGGGATTGCAGGAAGCTTTTGGGACCCAGTTACGCTTGAGCACAGCATTTCATCCCCAGACTGATGGTCAAACAGAGCGGACCATCCAGGTCCTGGAGGATATGCTACGAGCTTGCATACTTGACTTCGGTCGTAGCTGGTAGGATCACCTACCACTAGTGGAATTGTCTTATAACAACAGTTATCATTTCACTATTGGTATGGAACCATTCGAGGCTCTATACGGGCGACCTTGCAGGTCGCCACTTTGTTGGACTGACCCAGGAGAGTCAGCACTCATGGGCCCAGAGATGGTGAGAGATACTATAGAGAAGGTGCAGGTCATCCAGAAGCGGATGAAGACTGCACAGAGTCGTCAAAAGTCTTATACCGACATGAGATAGAGGCCCTTGGAGTTCGAGGAAGGAGACCATGTGTTCCTTCGGGTCTCACCACGACGGGGATTGCAGAGATTTGGCCGAGGCGGCAAGCTATCTTCGAGGTTCGTTGGCCCTTTTCAGATTCTGAGTAGAGTTGGCGAGGTGGCGTTTCTCTTGGCTCTACCTCCTCAGATGGATCGGGTACACAACGTCTTCCATGTGTCGCAGCTACGGAGGTACGTGCATGATCCATTGCACGTCATCAACTGGGGCGAGCTGGACATCGATGATGGAGCGACCTTTGCTGAGTACCTAGTGGAGATCGAGGATCAGTAGGAGAAGATCCTTCGTGGGTGAGTTATTCCCTTAGTGCGTGTCTGGTGGCAACACGAGAATCTCCAGGAGAGCACGTGGGAGCGGGAGGCTCAGATTCGTGTGCAGTACCCACATCTTTTTGAGTAGCCCTTGTTTTGGATTTTTGGGGACGTAAAATCCCTAATGTGGGTGTGATGTAATGTCCCATATTTTTCCATGTATTATTTTAATATTATATGGGAATTAATTCGAGACCAGGCTCTGAGACGACGTGCAGTTCCGAGGCCCAGTGACCCCGGAACAAATGTTTGAATTTAATTTAATAATTAAATTATGCGCGTGTGCAGTTTTCCAAAAAAGTGGAATAACTCCCTAAAGGGTTCTCAGATCAGAAATCCGAGGGCATCGTTGCGTTCAGAACAACGATTTTACCTAAGGAGAGGCCCAACATCTGTCGTCGCAGGTCGGTGGTGAAATCTGGTTTTTGGACGCAATAGTAATAAAATATTTTATTAAAATATTTTATTTAGACCCTGTTACGTCAAATATCTCTTATCTTTTAAATAGAGATATCGCAGGGGATTAGGGTTACAATCCCCATAACCCTGATTTTCCCATGGAGGCTCTAGGAAATCTCGGGAGGAAACCCCTAACGCGGCGGCGACATTCTTGACGGATTTTGTCGGCGATGATGATGTGGCGACCGGATCTTCTCCAACAAATGCCGGGATCCAGGTAGGATGTCGTTGTGATTTCATTCTTCCCCGTTTTTGATTTCTACGACGAACACGGACTAATCCACGAATAGATTAGCCCGCGGATTGATCGTTCTTGCCGGATGGGATTTTGCGAGGAATTTGGGGATTTGATTCTTGTTATTGTTTGGTTTCGTTCAACCTTCTAACGGTGACAGACCAAGATCGACACGAACATCAATCGAGGTTCGTCCCTCTCGATTTGTGTGTGTCTCTTCCCCAATTTTATCGCGTTCTTCGTGAGTGTTCTTCGCGTTCTTTGATAGATGAGGAACAACGAATTGTTGCGCACCCGTTGTGAGATGCAACAGTCCCAAATTGAAGATCTAGCACTGGCACGACCCTACGGAGGTGTGGCTGTGGTGGAAACGGACGGATCGAAGCAGATTGGAAGAAATCGTTCTTCGAACAATTTTCCGCACGGGTGACCGGAATCGGATTTTGGAGCTGATTGAAGGCCCGAAACCCATGGTTTCGGCATCACGATGACGAGGAGATCCAGCATCATGAGTTTTGCGGCAAAAAGATGGCTGAATCGAAGTCTGGAGGATCAGCCGAGGCGCACGGAGGAAGACGGCGTTTCTGGAAAAATCCCGACTACACGCCGTGTAGTATGGGCTACACGGCGTGTGTTCGTCGGCGAACGACCTAGCATGTACTCTGGGAGTACACGGGCATAGGAAGGGTACATGGCCAAGGACACGCCGTGTATACCCCCCTCCCCAGCCAAACCCGGCCAGATACACGGGATACCTCGTGTACGGGTACATGGGCAGGCGACACGGACATGGGCAGAGGCCGTGTGTGGGCACATGGCCAGCATACACGGAGCTAGCCCAGGTGCTCGAACACGGCGTGTGATTTTCTTCTACACGTCATGTAGTTGTTTTTCTATCCGACAAGCCGAAGGACACGGGTCGTTTACACGGGCAGTACCCGGTGTCAAGGAACACGGCGTGTACTTTACTACACGTCGTGTAGTTTGGTTTTGGACGGCTTGAACGAAGGACAGGGACTGTTTACACGGGCAGTACCCAGGGTCAAGGAACATGGTGTGTAACCATACTACACGCCGTGTAACCTTTTCTTCATGGCTTTGGGCCACTTGTCTTCCGTGACTTGGACTAGCCTTCATAGGGTCCGTACCCTTGGCCTTTCTCTTAAAGGTTTCCGGTATCATTTCCTAATATACAGGAGTATGATCCCTTCAGCAGGACTCCCTGAATAGATTTGTTGGAATCCCCTCTGTGAGACTTAGATCTGGATCCTCTATTTATTCCTGATACCCTAGGTAGAGTTCTTGGTATTGACGTGACCTACCTTACCCGGGCGCCGATCCTCTGCCTAGCGGATTAGCTCAAACTGAGTTGTTGGAATCACCCCATGACTTGGCTTTGATCCTCATCTGAGCATCCTGTTCCCAAAGTACTTGTGGAGTGTGTTCTCCCGGAACGAGTACTTCATGTCTCTCTCTCCAGACCTAGGAGTGTGTTCTCCCGATGGTATGCTTAGTGGAATCTTCGAGCTGGATCCTAGTGGCGGTATCGCGAAGGTTGTTTGTGTATGAGTATATCTGGATATTCTTGTTATATGTTTCATAGACATATACTGTGTAGAGATGATTATGCCTTTCTTTGTGGTATTTTTCCTTGTCTGTATTTCCTTGGTGGTTTTCGGGGTGTCCTACTGGGTATTGTTATACTCACCCATGCACGGGCTTTGCCCGTACATGTCGTGTCTTGTGTAGACGAGCGAGCCTTTGACAGGATTCTAGGCGGACCAAGACTGGACAGTGCTCAATGAGATCAGACAGGCCGAGGTGTGTTCCTTCAGCGACAGGTTGCAGTCCCAGTACCTTTCTCTACAAGTTGGACTTTGTTGCAGACTTTCTTTTGGTGGGCTTGTACTTTTGGCCTAGGGTTTTACTTTACTATACTTTACTTCCCTATCGTACTCTGTGGTTGGGTTTTAGTGTATGCATGCGTCTTTTCCATCTTTAGTAGTTTTTACTTTTCAGCTTTGTGGGCTTAGAGATGTGTGTGCGTGTGTACAGGTTTATCGACAATGCCTCCCATGTTAGTAGCATGCCTACTCGATGCTAGTCACCAACCCCTGGCCTATTGGAGGCGGGCATGGGGAGTTGCAGCTCGGGCCCCACCGGGACGGGTCGTGACAGTCACCTTCTACTGATGAAGAAAGAGAGGAGATGCGACACATACCTTATTCATCTGTCGTTGGTTGTTTGATGTATGCAATTGTATGTACTAGACCTGATATAGCTCATGCATTTGGTGTGGTCAGTCGCTTTCTATCAAATCCAGGTAGAGAGCATCAGAGAGCAGTAAAGTACATTTTTCGTTATTTTCGTGGTACTTCTGATCTGAGATTGTGTTTTGGCGAAGGGGGACCTATGCTTATTGGATTTACAGATTCTGATATGGCATGAGATATTGTTCGAGGAAGTCTACATCAGGCTATTTGATCACTTTTGCAGGGGGAGTTGTATCTTGGCAGTCTAGATTGCAGAGATGTGTTGCTTTATCTACCACATAGTCAGAGTTTATTACAGCTACATAGGTGTGCAAAGAATTGTTGTGGATGAAAACTTTTATTCGAGAGCTCAGTTTAAATTAGGGCATGTATGTTTTATTTTATGATAGTCAGAGTGCTATTTGTTTGGGAAAGAATTCCATTTTTCATGACAGGTCGAAATATATCGATGTTCGATATCATTGGATCTGCAACGTCCTTGATTCAAGACAGGTAGAGCTTGAGAAGATCCACACTGAGGTCAACGAGTTAGACATGTTGACCAAGAGTTTACCCAGAGGAAAATTTGAGACTTGACGACTGATTGCAGGGTTGGCGGTGATCCCCACATGAGTCGGAGGGGGAATTTGTTGGGCACATTCCTGGTTGGCGCACCGCGTAACGCCTCCTCAATTGGTGCATCACGTTGTTTCTCTTTAATGGGGTGTTTTAATGCGGGTCAAGACCACGTGAATTAATTCACGCGGTGACACTCTTTTGACGCGGCGACATTATTTGACGCGGATTATTCTTCCTATATACGGAGGCATGAGCAAGGCATTTCAACATCCACAACAACAACACCGAGAGCAAATCTCATTTGGTGATAGTCTTTCTTCGACGGTCATCTTTCTTGCTCTCCACCTTTTGATTCGTACTTTTATTCTTGAGTATTACTTTTGAGATCCCTTCCATTTTGAGAAGTCTCTACCGTGTACCTCTTAATTTTAGTGGTTTCCTCTTTGTGGACTAGGTCCCGTGGTTTTTCTTTTTTGGGCTATCCACGTAAAAAATTTCGGTGTCAATCTTTTTACATTCTGCACATTTTCTTTTGGTTGCTACACATCAACTTTCGTTATGCAGGCTTTTATTTGGAAGGAAAGATTTTATTTCCGCTGCACGTTCGCCTCTTCTATTGTGTGCACGTTCATCGTTTTTCCGTCTTTCCCAACACAGGAACCGTGACTTCATTGGAAAGCTCGGCTGATGTCCTGATCTTAATCTCTGTGTTATTGGTTCTGCAAGCTTCCTCTTGACCTGCTGGAGATTGTCTTGAACGGAGCAAATGAGGTGCTGGGATCCTGTGGAGAGAGCTTGGCCAGCTGGTAATTGGAGTTGGGATAATTGGAAGGTTAGACCATAAAAATTCTAGTGAGGGTAGATCATGATGAGACCGACATCGAAGTGGTCTTAGACTGAGAGGATCAGGCCTTCACTGGACTGGGCAAATGAACTCATGCTTGAGATGGATTCATGCTGGTACCGAGTATAGTGGTGAATCAGGTGAGGTTGATCTTGGAGGATCGGAGTGCTACAAGGGAGATGATGCTGCATTTGAGCACGTCCTTGGATTAGGGTGTCAACTCGTGCAGCATGGACGCATGAAGGGTGCATGAACTTGGCAGGCTTCATTCGGATTCAAAGGAGAGCTTGATGTCTGGTTTTGGGTACTACGGCCCTACTGGGAATGCGGCTGGTCAATGCTGCATAGTGGAGAACTGTTTGAGGAATTACTTCAAGCATCTTGTGTGCACGGCTATGGGTTTCAACAGGGAGGCACGCAGATCATCCGGCAGTGCGATAGTTCTTCTTCATCGGAGAGCATAGGAGATGTCTCAACTTCGGTTTCCCTCTCCTCAGTTTGGTTCTGGGCTTCTACAATTGGCCGATTCTTCGTCTGGGTGGAACAGGGCGCGCGACTCTGATTTCAATAGGGCGCCACGGTGCTCAACCAGCCTCGACACCGGTCGTCGGCGCGACTCAGATGCGGTCTCCCTGCTCGGCAAGCTTCGGTGATATCTTCTTCCTGGTTCGATCTAGGTCAGCTCTTCTATTTTGGAAATCATTCTGGGCAAGCTCGGGGTTCAAAAGCTCGGTTGGATTCAGCTTCGTGTTGAGGTGTTTGCACGGAAGGGGGATGCAATTCAGGAATAAATGTTTTTTGTAGTCCAGGCTAATTCCATATTATTTACTTTTAATAAAAAACATACATTGAAAAAAAAAACATTAAATAATTGAAACTCATGAATAAATCCATTTACACATTCTAGTTACACATTGAATTAAATCGATTAAATTTCAAAATCAATTTCATTGTACGGATTCATTGACTTCCAAATTGAATAAAACAATAAAAAACATCATCAAAAGACTTTAGAATTTTAATTCAAAAATATTGTGACTGTTGAGAAAACAAATTTGAAACGAGAAAAACTAGAACAACGGAGAAAGATGAACAGAAAGGAAAAACAATTTTATTGATGATCCCATAACATCCTCTCTGTTTTTCACTCTCCCGTTGGAGGAGGGTTGCAGTGCCTTTTATAGGCAGTGCAAAGGGGTTTGGTGGGGGTGGGCAGTCCACCCCTGCTGAAATGTGCAGCCACAATCAGTGGCTACCTAACACTCCTCCTTGGAATGCACACCCCTACAAATGTCATACATGTTTTGATACTGCCTCATTAAAAATATTTTTCTAAAAAAACCCAGTGGGATAAAAACCGAAATAAGGAAAAGAGTACAGTCACATAGACTCCCCCAGAAAGTTACATTACATTACAAATTTAGGCAATATACGCATCCCTATATTATGTACAAATTTTCTACAGATAACAGTTGGTAGTGTCATTGTAAACAAATTCGCAACATTGTAGCTAGATCAGACATATTGCATGTTGATATCTCCGTTCTTCATTAACTCTTGTGTGAAGGAGAAAAATTTCAGTGGTATGTGTTTTGTCCGATCATTCTTGATGAAGCCTTCTTTCAATTGTGTGATGCACGTAGTATTATCTTCAAATAAAATTGTTGGACTACTATCCATAGACAATCCACTTACCACACGAATGTGTTGAGTCATAAACTGTAACCAAACACATTCTCGACTTGCTTCATGTAATGCTATCACTTCAGCGTGATTTGAAGATGTTGTGACGAGTGTTTGCTTTTGTGATCTCCATGATATGGCAGTACCACCAACTGTGAACACATAACCAGTTTGTGATCATGCATTCTACGGACCAGATAAATAACCTGCATCTGCAAAACTGTCCATCTTACTTTCTAATTTGTTAGAATAGAATAAACTCAAATCAATAGTGTCACAAAGATAACGAAAAATATGTTAAATACCATTCTGGTGTCTTCGTGTAGGGGCTGAAATAAATCTTGTTAATAATTTAGTAGAAAAAGATATATCAGGATGAGTATAATTAAAAAGATATATTAGTGCTCTGATAGCACTGAGGTATGATACTTCTGGGCCAACAAACTCTTCATTTTCTTTACAGGGTCGGAATTGATATTTCTCAATATTTAAAGACCAAACAACCATTGAAGTACTTAAAGGATTCGTTTTATCCATATTAAAGCGTTTTAAGACCCTTTAAGTGTAATTTGACTGATGTAAAAATATATTGCTTGGCATTTGCTCAATTTGTAATCCAAGGAAATACTTGGTTTCTCACATGTCTTTCATTTCAAATTCATCCTTTAAGTTTCCCATTGCTTCATTGATCTCTTCTAGAGTTCCGATGATATTTTAATCATCAACATAAGCGACAATGATTGCATATCCAGATGTTGTTTGCTTAATATAAACACATGGGCATATGAGGTTATTTACATACCCTTTATTTAACAAATATTCACTTAAACGATTATACCACATACGCCCAGACTATTTTAATCCATACAGGGACTTCTGCAAATTAATTGAATATAGGTCTTTGGGTTTTGATTTCAATACTTCGGGTATTTTTAATCCTTCAGGGACTCTCATATATATACTATTATCAAGTGACCCATATAAATAAATTGTAACAACATCCATAAGACGCATATTAGCCTTCTCAGTTACCATAAGATTGATTATATATCAAAAAAGTAATAGCATCCATAACAAGAGAATATGTGTAACATCCTGGGTAAATAAAGAATATGACATTTTCATATTTATTAATATTTGTGAATAAAATGTTAATATTACTATAAAAGAAATTCTACGTTCGATGACGTACCTAGTACGCAACAACAAGTTTCTTTGAAATCTTATGTTACACACTAATAATATAATAATATTATTTTAAATGGTAGTTAACGCCTAACCGTTGTAATGGAGGGAATGAACAGAACTAACTACAAAATTATTATATATGTTTGTTAAATATTTTTTACATTTATTCAATAAAAGTTAGAGGCTTAAAATAAGGAAAGAATTCGATTTTAAGCATAAATATTCTAATGTTCTTTAAAAGGTCGATTAACTGCCTTTTGATAGCGAACCCTTTTTAAAACCACTTTGTCAATTTTATATGTTATATTTGACAAAATAAAACCCTTCTTTAGAATCGGGACATCAAAATTTACTTTATGTAATTTTTTGTTATTTTTCCGATAAAGTTCATTTTTTAATGAATAGTGAAAACGCTGTATTTTAATTCAAAACCTCCTTTTAATATAATTTATTTATATGGTTATATTATCTTTTTAATTGGATTTAAAGTTTAGTTGAAATATAATTTTACCATTTAATCCAATTGTGGTCATTGGAATTAATTTCACTTTGAAATTGGACATAAACAATTGTCAATCTTTTGATAGGTATTTTTCATAAAAACATGCTATTTGTTTTGACAACGGGAATATATTATAAAATTAATTAATGAAACTTCTATGTTTTGAATTTGGTAAAATGGATATCATTTTTTAATTTAGAATATCAAATTTACTTTGGATAAATTTTTGGTATTTTTCTGACAAATGTTCATTTTTAACGAATAGTGAAAAACACTACATTTTACTTCAAAACTGTTTTTTCATCTAATTTAATTATATATTTAGATGGTCCTTTTAATTGGTTTGAAAGTTTAATTGAATTATGTTTTTATCACTTAATACAATGTTGTTCATTGGAAGTAATTTCACTTTTCAATTGGATGTAAAAACATGTCAATCTTTTGATAAATTTTACTTCTTAAAAATCCGTCTATGGTTGTGACAACATGAATTATTTTTAAATTAATTACTGCAATTTCTATGTTTGGAATTTGGTAAAATGGATTCCATATTTGGAACCAGAAGGTCCAAATTATGTAATTAAGACTCTTTTGTTGTTGGACATTATGAATAGTAACGACGATAATTATCTTTAATTATCATGATTAATTAGTAATCGAGTAGTTAAGGGTAATAAAATAATATCATAATAATATAAAATGACCCCAAAATGTTTCCAAATCCTCTTGTTTGAGTCATGGACGACCATGGTTTTTACCAAACTTGAGGGCCCATGGAGTCACATGGGTGTAATAGTGACATTTATGACATTATTTTTAAAAAAGAAGAGAAATATAACAAAGGTTTGTATATCCTAAGTAAAAAAATTTTAATTTTGTTTACATAAATAATATCTTAGACTATAAATAGTCATTGTAAAGATAAAAAGATTACCTACATCATGGTGTTTTTTTTTTAATTTTTAGACATTAAATAAATAAATTTATTTATGACACCATGATGATGCTGTGATTACCTCATTAATGAACGATTTAAATAAAATGAAAAGATAAGGTAAAATCTAAGACTTACACTTGTCTAAAACCTATTGGATGGATAGATTTCGAACCCTTATCACCTTATCCTTGAAATATATTATTGTGGGACCTTTAAAATCTAAAAACCATTTTATAATAAAGTCACATTTCAAGACTTTCCAAAAGTGACCCTCCTCCCTCTTATAAAAGCCCCCCACCTCTACCCCATTAAGTACAGCTCTCATGACCTTGGATCATCCAAACTCTGCTCATATTATCTCTCCACATCCCTTTATTACTCCTAGAAGCCTCGCTTTGGGCAGAAGTCTTTCCAAAGAAGCCTTTGGCTCAAATCAAAAAGAGTTACCCGATTAAGAGGTAATGTCTTCTCTCGTGTTTCTTTCTTTTATTTTCCTTCTGGTCTCATCACTATCTTCTTATTATTTTACCCCATAATAACATCAGTATACTCAATATACTAGGATGTTGTTATGATAAGGATTCTACCTACACTCACACACACCTCCGTCTAATGGTTAAAGAACATACTGTTTCTGTGGGTGGCGAATTACTGCCTCATGAAACGATGATTGTTCAATATTCTTTTAACACCATTAATGGTGGCCATTATGATGTAACTATATTTATATATGATATATATTATATTTATGTCCTCTATATGATTTTGTATTTTATATTTAAAACATACCTTTATGCTTTTTATGTTGTGCAAATGTGATAATGTCATTTGAGGAAGTGTGGACTATCGTCCCTTCAAGTGATGTGACTCATTCATGCCAAACATGGAATTTATAAAGAATGTAATTAATAAACTTATGTTAACTATATAAAATATATATTACACTGGAATTATAATATATATATGTTGCATTTAGTTTTAATTCCTTTATTATGACAAAGAAATGAATGTAGCGTTCATGCGTATGTACGGCCTACCGTCTCCATGAACGGTGCATTTCATTTTTTATCTCCAAATGCTATGGAATAGTATAAAATGAATATATACTAGATATATATGATATTTAAATCATTAATACCATTCTGGAGATGATGTAATTATAACTACATGGACAATTATTTTCAAACAAGTTTATTTTGACTCATGTACTGAACATCGACAAAACATATGATATGAACTCACATAATTAAAAAATTATTATAACATGATAGGAATTGAATAATAAACTTTAAAGGAAGTCCTTAAGCAATTATAAATTGACCTAAGTTTATTATTCAAGAATATAAAGAAATGAATAAGACAAGTCGGACTTGAGGTAAGGGATCCTACCTCTCTCTTTCTTTTCAAGTACTCTTTTGTATGTCATTTCATTTAAGCCCCATGTTCTTATGTTGGGGGATGTTCTTTTATATTCCTATTACTGAAATTTTCATTATCATATGATGAGATATCCTCTCTTACTCTCATCATTTCGTTTTATGAATGTTTAAGTGGCGTCGTTAGGCTGCCGAATTTTTGTAAGGGGATTTCTTATCTCACTTTTAATTCCGTGAGATTTCTATTGTTCACCACTTATTTGTTGCATGCGGTGTATTTTGTACTTATATTTAAAATATATTATCATGATTCTATTTATATTCATGGTATTATGTGATTAATTTGGTATTTATTATCTTTTGGTCATACGACTCGATTGATTACAATGAGGTAAGAGGTTTTTATCTCATTTTTTATTCCCGTGAGATTCATGCTACATTTGCCACTATTTCATTTTGTGTGGTGTATGTACTACCCATGATTGTATTCTTTGTGTAATATAATTTAATTTATGGGTATTTACTTATTTATTGTATGACCCTTCTTTTATGGGGTGTACGTTTCGAAAGTTACCCAAATCGGTAAGGGAACCTTTCACCCTCCTCTTTTTAAAAGACTTCTTTTTGTTAGGTCTTTTAATTTACATCTTCTTATGTTGGGTTATGTTCTTATATATCTTTATTGCTGTAAATTTTATGTCCAAGTGATGAGATACCCTTTTTATCTCTCATCAACTCATTTTATGAATTTTAAAGTGACGTCGTTAGGCTGTCGAATTTCTGTAAGGGAACTTCTTAACCTAATTTCAATTCATTGGGTTAAACCTCAACTTCTTGATTATGTCGTGCTATTAATATGTGTGGATGACCTCTGATTATTTTAAACTTAATATTCACTTATATTGGGTGTATTTATATTTGTCACACATAATTATGTAATTGATTTATCCTTAATATAAGGATACCGTCTTTGTACGGGACTTCATATCAATCTCCTTTCATTGAGGCATCTTTTGATTTCTACATGAATTTATTTTATATGGTGTATAAAACCATTTTGAATTTTCATTTCATTCAAAATGAATCTTTTTACACGAAGTGTTTTACTAAATGATAAAAGGAACATTTTTTTGTCTTACGAATGCGGTGACAATGACTTCCCCGCCACCATGACCATTATTTGAGTTTCAGCTTCCTCTACAAGCCATAACCTTATTTAAAAGAAAAATTAATACCATGTTTTAATTTTCTTTTATTTTGTTATTGAAAATGGTTTTGATAATTTTTTGATTATATCAATGTGTTGTATTGATATCTTGCGATTAAAATGTGGAAATGTTATGTTTTCCTCATGTATGTTTTATGTGATACGATTATGTTATGGTTCTTGGGAATTGTTTATGAAGTTGGGTGTTTCTGTGATAAAATAAGGGCAGGTGTGCCCGAGATAGCTCTCCAATGAATTGGGTAATGTGAAGGAGTTAAATGATAATGTTTCTCCAAATAGATTTAGGGAATATACTGTGATGGGTATTCCAAATGTAACCATGAGGGTTAATCCCTACATAAGAATGTTATGAATGCCTCAAGTTACCTTTATGTCTTATTATTTCTACGAGTTAATCATAAATATTATGATTTCATGAGGTATGTTAAAGTGCTTATGTTTTATGAGTAAATTATGATTTCATTGATTCTTATGTATACATGGACTAATGTTTTCTTTCCGTATTTTTATATCCCTTACTAAGATTTTTTATGATCATCCCAAGTTTTTGAAATGTTTTTCATAGGACATAAAGTGGAATAGGGTCAAGGTTGGGATCAAGGAAATGTCATGATGTCTAAAACTTGGAACTAGACATGACATTTTGTTCAAGAGTTTTTATTTTGTGAAAAAAATGGAAACTGAATAGATGTGTCTACTTTGTAATCATTGAGATGCAATAGTTATGTCCTAATTCTCTAAAACTCTAAACCTGAAAAGACCCTCAATGTGAATTATTCATTTAATTCAAGATTATGTAATGTTTTAAGGATGAGTCCTTATAATATGTATCCTCATAATCAATTTCAGGTCCTTGAGAAAAACCTCATGTGATAAGACGAGCATTGTAACTTACAATCTTGTTTTTCTCATTATGATTTCACACAAAAACCCATTTATATCAAATAGGCTTCACAAATTTTGGTCTGAGAATGATATGTCCAAAAACTCTTTGCCTATTAAGTGAATTTAATTCAACTTGCATTGCGCCTTTCCATTTATTCTAATCGGGTCTTTTTTGACAGTCCATAACAAACCTTGGTTCAGGGTCTTCATTTTCTATATCATGTGACATAGAATATAAAAATATTTCATCAATATTTTCTATATTACTCTGATTCCATATATCTCCTATGGAGGTATAATTAAGAGAGATTTCATAATTTTCCAAACCTTCAGAGTTTTCTATATTATGTAAATTTTATTTATGATTCTCATCATGTGTTTCTTTAAGAATACTTAAATTGCGTGTTTCTTCTGGAACACATGACTCCATAACGGGGTTTTCAATTATACTCATCCCTTTTATTTTTTGAGGATTTCTATCCTTAGAGCCAATTGGTCTTTCATGCTTCAGGCATGTTTTTGATATTTCTGTAACCTTATTATGTAATTGTGTCTTCAAGACATTAATTTTAGCTGGTGCATTTATAGCCAGTATATGTGATTTAGTCGCGCCATTTGAATCAATAAATGCATCAGGTAATTGATTTTCTAATTCTTGAAAATGTAAAATCTTTTTCACTTTCATCTCACACTACCGGGTGGGAGGATCGAGAAAATATATCATTTACACATTCTAATAAATCTCCTCCCTTTGTTTATTTTCTCCCCTAATGATGGGAATACTTCTTCATTGAAGTGAAAATCAGCAAAATGCACTGTAAATACATCACCAGTTTATGGTTCAAGATACCTAATGATGGATGAGGTTTCACATCCTACATATATTCCCATCCTCCTTTGAGGTTCCATCTTTGTACGTTGTGGGGGAGAAATTGGTACATATACTGCACAACCAAAGATTCTTATGTTGGAGATGTCAGGATCTTGGCCAAAAGCCAATTGGAGTGGAGAGTGTTTATGATAGACACTTGGTCTAATATGAATTAATGTCGAGGCATGCAATATTGCATGACCCCATACAGAGCTCAAAAAATTTGTTCTCATTATTAATGGTCTAGCAATAAATTGGAGGTGTTTTATCAGTGATTCAGCTAAACCATTTTGTGTATGCACATGGGCGACTGGATGCTCCACAGTAATCCCTATTTCCATACAATAATCATTGAAATATTGAGAGTTAAACTCTCCAGTGTTATCAAGACTTACTTTCTTGATGAACTTATCAAAGAATTGTGCTCTCAATTTAATTATTTGGGCAAGAAAATGTGAAAATGCAACATTATGAGGTGAGAGAAAAACATACATGTGAACATCTACTGAATTCATTGATTAATACCATAAAATATTTAAATGACCCACATGATGGATGAATTGGTACATATATATCCCCTTGAACTCATTCAAGAAAGGATATCATTTCAGCCTTAATTTTAGCTGGAGATGGTCTCACGATCAGCTTTCCAAGCGAACAAGATTCGCATGAATTTTTTTCTTAGTGGAGATATTTGCTGGACCTTTACTGAATGCCCATAAGAACTTTCAATTATTTTTTGCATCATTCATGAACCGGGATGGCCTAATCGGTCATACCACAAATTAACGATTTGTGGTCCATTCTTTACTACCATATGTGTTTCAATTGAACTTATATATATATAATGTAATCCAAATAATAATTTTGGTAGTTTTTCTAGCACATTAATCTTACCAAAATTATTAATGGTAATGCACATGTACTTTTCATTTCACTCAGATATTGTTTGAGTATCATACCGATGCTGGTATATATCATTGAAACTTAACAAGTTTCTTTTGTTATTTGGGCAAAACAACACATCTTTTATAAAAAAATACATCCCATTGGGTAAAAAAACTCGCTTTATCAGTCCCTTTTATCAGATATACAGGACTTGATATAGTATTCACAATTGATCTTGTTGATATAAGATTAGAAAAATATTTCTTATTCTTAAGAATTGTGTTTGTTATTCCACTACCCGGTATGCAAATATCTGTCTCATTTAAGCAATCCATTCTAATGGTTCAAAGTAAAGAGAATAACATTATAAGAAACACTTTCTTAAATTCAAATAATACAACATCTAAAATATAGAATGTACAAAAAAACGAAATATCATATATCATAACTACTGTAATTTTTCTGAATTATTTCCAGCTATCAACTCATCAAATTCCCAAGTAAAATCACCTGTTTTGAGGCATGTTAAATCATCATTTGATGGCTCATGATTCTCAGTAAAATTCACCTCATTTTCTTTATCTTTATTGGATGTACCAGCAAAGTGTGGTTCATTATTTACTTCAAGAGATTCTTTATATATCTTACAAAGACACTATGGGGTTCAGAAAATTCAAGACCAATGTCCTTTAGAACCACACCCGTAGCTAGAATCTTCAGGATTGTTTTGAGTGTTTGAGCTGATATTTCTTTAATTATAATATTCATTTAGAGTAGGCCCATGGTTACGGCCACATCCTCAACCATGTTTTCCTCCAAAACCATTTCCACCATGAGAGTCACATCTCTGACTTTTTCCATGATTATTTTCATGAAATATATCATTTTCTTCAGGAAATTATACCGCTGAACTACTAGGACAAGACTGATGATTTTTAATCAAAATCTCACTGTTCTTATCTACTACAAGTAATGATGATATGAGATCTGAATATTTTAAATACCCTCGTAAGCGATATTTTTGTTATTGGGTGATGTGATATGAATGAAATGTCATATATGTATTTTCAAGCATATCGGCATCTGTAATCCCAATACCATAGTACTTGAGTTATGATACAATTATATACATAGAAGAATTGTAATCACTGACCCTTTTAAAGTCTTGGAATCATAAAACATTCCATTCATCATGGGTTGCTAGAAGAACAACATATTTTTGATGATCATACCTTTTTTTCAAACTCTTATAGAGCTTGCATGGATATTTTTCTATGAGGCATCACTACACCAAAATCAGTGATTAGCGGCGGTTTAATAAACCGCCGCTAATTTTTTTTAAATAATTTAGAAGTGTTTTATTAAAAACTACCGCTAAAACTTTCATTTTTTTCAAAATCTGAACACTTCTCCCTCGAACCCCGCACACCCCCAACCCCCACGACCCAAACCCCCACTTATCCCTACCCTCACCACACCTTGCCACCATGCCTTGCCACTGCACCTCACTACCGGTCCCGAGCATCGCCACCCTTCACCATGCCTCGCCGCCGGTCCTGAGCCTCTCCGCGTCTCACCACCGGTCCGGAGCCTCTCCACCCCTATGTGGTAAGTTTTTTGGATTTTTAAAGATGAGTTTTGAGGTTATTTATATATAGATATTCAAATAATATCTTTGATGATCTTTGTGTGATAGTTTTAGAGATTCAAAAAATAAAAGTTTTTACTCTAATTATGATGACCAAACTACATGATTTCAAGATTATCATTTTGAATAGTTTCAAATATAGAGATCATTTTGTTACTAATTTTCATAGACTTTCTATTTTTTAATATTGGAAAATATAATCATGGTCTTTTGAGATTTAAATAAGAGGAAATGATTTTAAGAATAGTGTTATATGAGGAATTAAGTAAGACTATAAATTTAAAATTGATTATTAAATAATTTGTACATAAAGTTCTTAAATTAAGAGGGAGCTTGAATTTATAGTGAATCTAGATAAAGAAACACTTGGAAGAGGTAAACTGGATTTTTCAATATATAAACGGTTTGGTATACCTAGAACTATGTCACATAATGGATAATCTATTGTAGGAGTTTGTGGATATCGACTTTAGAGGAGATTCAAAATCACATAATAATACGTCTTGTTTTGTGTTTACATTTTTAGGGTTGGTTGCGATTTGTGTGTCTTAGTTATAACCTATAGTTTCTCTATCAAACTTTCATGTGGGGTATGTTGTTATTATTAAAGTAGGTAAGGAGTTGACCTAGTTTAAAGGTTTAGTAGAGCAATTTAAAATAAGGTAAAAAAATTACATTAATATAAAATTGATATAAATGATTTATCTTGAAATGAATATAGTGTTCTAATATAGGAAAAAATACACTCAAATGAAGTGTCACTTCATATGGAATATTGTAGTGGATATGGTGTTAAAGATATAAATGTTTATTGGAACTCAGAATCCATTAAACATAATTACTAATGTCATGGTATGGGAAATTTTTGGTGATAATGTATATTAGTTGGTCTTTTATGATAGGTGATCAATTGATCAGAGAATCTACATCTGAAGAGAATATTTATATGTTTCTGAAGTGACTAAGGACATAGTGAAATCCTTGAAATCAGTCTACATGTTAGATATTGTTTGGATTGGCCATGTGAAAACCTTTTTCTATCTAAGTGTCTAGAATTTTGGAAGGGGAAATTTTGAATCAGGATACAGAACCACATGGAGGTGGTGACAACAAAACCAAGGGTCTAAAAGTGGTAGTATTAGAGATGGAATTATTTTTATAGAAAATTCTAAGAGGGAGGATAAATGATTTATTGATACTACAATATTCGTTGAAATAAGTAAGAGGTCGGTGAATCTGTGAGAATATGGCACTTTCCTTGACCAAGTATTTTCATTTATAATTTTCACACCATTGTAAACCAGATGGATCCATTATCAAGAAAGGGAGGATATTTTTTTATTAGGGAATGGATTTAGGTTAATGATGATACATACCATACTGTAATCACTTTATTACATTATTGATACATCTATGTCTTAGAATTATCTTTGTAATATTAAGTAAAAAGTCACTCACATCGAGGATGAACCTTGTAAAAAACTTGTGTGCCTTGTGTTGATGTTTGTTTTTTGAAAATGTGTAAGTGATAGTTTCTAATGTAAAGGGGTTCTTGACTTTAACCAGTTAAATATGGTTATTTATAAAGTAAATTATAAAGACTTGGTAATATTAATTCAAACCCCCTCATAGTATTACATATCAGATCACCAGGTAATTGGGATGAAAACCCTTAGTTCTATGGAGCTAGCATAAGTGTATAGGGATATAATTTTATACTCAAATTTATTTTTATTAATTTCATCCTAATTAATTTTTTTAAAATTTGTAAGATGGATAGAGGAAATAGATGCATTGATAGAAATTCCTGATGTTGTGGATACAATATTCAAAAAACTTCATGGGTGCTAATATTGAAAACATCAGGGTTGTATTAACAAAATGACTCAAGTTAGGGATAATACCCATAACCATATGGAAATTACTACTTCATCATGGAATTGACCTGAGGAAATGACCTATTTTATTTTGTTGGCCCATGGATCCACTTATAGTTTAATGGTGGGTATCATCATTGGAAAAGATATTTAATATAGGTGAACACTATGAACAATAGAATGTTTTTAAACAATCTATCATCTTGAAGAAAATTTTGATCAATGGTGTGAATTAATAAATAATATAAATAATGAAGAAGAAATTTAATCTATGTTATGGTGTGATTTCATGAGGTTGTTCCTTGAGAAATACTTCCCTCAAAATGTAAAAATCAAGATGAGATGAAAATTCCTTGAACTAAAGTAAAAGAATAATACATCCACTATGATATATAATGTTAAATTTACCCAGTTAGAAATGTATGATTTTATATTTTTTATTTATCTAGAAAGTAATATTGATAGATTTTATAATGGATTAAATCCAAGTCTTTATAATACTTTAAAAATATAAGAGTTCAATATTTATAAAGGAATTTTATGTTATACTGAAAAGCTGTAAATAGAGTTATTGAATATTCAATGATCTTGGAGTCTTTGATAATATGTTTAAAGTGGATAACCATGTTGGAAGTTCATATAATAGAGAGGGAGAAAGGAAGAAGTTTCAGTATCCCACATGTAATAAACCAACCCAAGGTTCCCCCTCCAAATCTTTGATTCATCCCACTATAAGGCCTAAAGTGAATTCTTGATCACCATAGGATAGAAATTAGTTATTTAGAATCAAACATACTATATTGGGAAATATTTCACCTAATAAAATATATTACAAGATAAGTGGGTTCCACCCCAAAACTCAGAATAGCCTTCTATTAAATTGGTGGGTCATACATACATGATAAGATGTTTTGAAATAACATATAACCAAACATGGAATAGCAACTCAAAACCAAATGTAAACAACAATGAAAATTCAAATATAAAACGACATATACATAAATAATTCTAAATGAAAGGAAAAAATGTGATGGTAAGCATGTTAGGTTGAATATATATGAGATACCAAAATAAATGACCAAAAATAACCAAAACATAAACCATTGTAACTCATAATTGTGTGAATAAGGGGAATCTACCACTTATCCACCTCCCCCAAAACCCCAAAAAATTATACAATAAACCCACTAACTCATAGAGGATCATTTCCTTTAATCGAGTAAAAAAATAAAAAAATATATATACACCATAAGAGTGGCTATAGGGTGTGAGTATAAAAATCCCCATAGGATTACACCACATGTTGTAACACCATATTATCAGTTTTATGTTTATAAATTTATTATATTATATATTATCTTAAGTTTAAAGTGTTTTGGGATGAAAAATATAAGCAATTTGATACTTTTACAGGATGTAGGTTTCCACATGGTTTAGTGGTTTCTCATTCAAATCATAAGGTGAGGGTATCTTCACTCTTATAATTCCTTATTCTCTTTATTTATTCCTTGGTTCTCACATCATCTCTAACCCTAGTATCTATGGTGTTTGAACCTCATGTATAGGGATGTCTTAAATGGAGGGTTTTTGTTTTCTGGGTATTGTGAAGTTCCTCCCGTGACCTCATATTCTATTATTCATTGAAGGTGATGTGATTTTTTTCATTGAGGTAGGTTTCTTTATACCCTTAATTTTATTTAGGAGTCATTTTAATTATTTTCTTTTAAATTGTTTTTATTAACTATAAAACTAATTTATAAGATACTTGTAATGGATTTTTTAAGGAAAACACTACTTTACCATGTATTACTTATGAAAAAATCAAAGGAATTCATAATGATAAGGTATTTTAGTTTCAAATGTAATTATATGCATGTTTAGTGTTTGATAAAATTACAATGAGGTTTTTCGCTAAAATAAATGAATTGTACATGATGTTTTCAAATAAATTGATTTATAATGGTGGGTACTCCATGGCTCAAGAATTTTCCTTAACTGAAAATGATGTTCTTGGTTTATGGAAATGTATTATTAACCTTATTTATTGATTGTGATTTTAATTTTATATTGCTTGTATATTCTTTGGATTTCACGTTTTTTGGGTTTTAAATGTATGATGAAGAATTAGGAAACACCCATGTGTATAAGATTCAATGGATTTATAAATAATGTTATCCATTTGTGTTTTTTTATAAATATAAGCTAAAGAAAGAAGTGGATAAAGAATAAGAAATACATTTAGAACTTCATGGATTCATTATACTGATTTGTTGAGGCATTTCTAGTTTCCCTATATTTCCTTATTCTGTATCAATTAAAGAAGGGTTCAATTTCACTACTCCACACCAATTTCTTCATCGACACATTCTAATAGTCCAAATAGTTTTATTATTTTTCAGAAGTATCTGTAATTATTATTTTATATATGGTTATATGTACATTTAAAAGATAGTTTATGGTTATTTAACATATTCATATTTTTTCCACTAGTATATATGAATTTCTTTTACTATTTAATAATAGTTATGTTTTTTAATTTTTTTTTCATAATTTGTTGGAACATTGTGATATATATGGATAAAATCTGGATCACATTACTGAGGAACACACCTCAATATGCTAAGGTTTTGGAGAAGTTTTTAGATTTTTCAATTTCCAATCGATCTGCTGATGGGAGAATAAGATGTCCATGTATGAAATGTAAATTTAGAAGATGGTTGAAGAGAGATAATGTTTATGAACACTTGATATTGAAGAAAATCCCTTCTCATTATTTGTGATGGATTTGGCATAGAGAATCGAACATTACAGAAAGGTTGAGAACTGATGTCAATCCACAGAATGACCTCCCAACTTCATCAACAATAGAAAATGAAATACAAAACCTTATAAAGGATGCATTCATAATTTCAAGACACCAACATTAATATCAAAACATATCAGAACAACCAATTGAGGGTGCTACAAATAACAACATGACAAGTGATATTTCTGAGACTATAGGACAACCATATCAAGATTGTAACATATCATTGGATCATCCTCTAGATTCTATGGAGGCTAATATAAGAGAAAACTTCACTGAGTAAATAGATGCATTTCATGGTTTAGTTGATTATGGAAATCAAGAGTTGTATAGTGGATGTTTAAAAAATTCAAAACTTTATTTTTTTCTAAAGTTGTACCATATCAAATGCCTATGTGGATTTACAAATAAGGTGATGTCCATGATATTGGAATTTTTTCATGATGCATTTCTTGAAGAAAAGATCCCTAATTCTTTTTATGATATGAAAAAAGTTGTTAACAAGCTTGGTCTGAATTATACAAAAATTCATGCGTGTCCTAATGGTTGTATGATTTATTGGGGAGAGGAATCAGGAAGACAGGATTGAAAGAAATTTTCTTCCTCTAGATGGCAGTCTATGGGTGATGTTGGAAGTCTTAATCAATATACTACCATAAAGAATGAGAAAATGAACACACCTGCAAAGGTTTTTCATTAATTTTCTTCAAATCACCGATTGAAAAGATTATGCATGTCATTGAAAACCACCAAACACATGAAGTGGCATTATGTAGATAATAATAATGATGGGTTAATGAGACATCCAAGAGTTTTGCAATCATGGAAGAATTTTATTCATCACATCCAAATTTCTCATCTAATCCTATGAATGTTTGATTGGGATTTGCTACTGATAGATTCAACCCATTTGGGACTTTGAGTACTAGTTATAGCATTTGGTCGGTTATTTTGATCCCTTACAATCTACCTTTGTAGATATGTATGAAAAAAACTTATTTTTTCATTTTAATGATTATTCATAGATAATAAATATCTGGAAATGATATCGATGTATACTTTTATCCTTCAATTGAAGAATTACAGGAGTTATTGAGAAAAGATGTTGAGAAATATGATGCATCTTCTATAAAAATGTTAAAAATGAAAGTTGCTCTAATGTGGACCATTAGTTACTTCCATGGACTTGAGAATTTATTTGGTTAGAACACTTATACAGGTTTGGATTTTTTCTGTTTGTAACTTTGATTTTGAGCCCGAGTGTCTACCTCACATTAGAAAATGGTGGTTCTTGTGTCATCAAATATTTCTCAATACATCTCATAGATTTCATCTAAACAAGTCAAAATTCAAGGGTTTCATTGATTTTAGAACACCTCCAAAGTTTTTAATAAGTTCTAAAATATTGACACAACTTAGAAATGTTGAAACATAATTGGGGAAGATGTATCATTTGAATGATACTGGGAAACGAGTTCGAAGTGCATCGTCAAGTGAAATCGGAACACAACAATGGAATAAAAAAAGTATATTATTCAAACTTCCATATTGGGAATTTATTTTTTTTGAAGCATAATCTTGATTTGATTCATATTTAGAAGAATGTTTCTAACAATTTGATATTCACATTACTTAATGAGTATGAAAAGTCAAAGGATCATCTCAATGCTCAGAAATACTTACAAGAAATGAACATAAAGTGTGATCTCTTTCTAGATGAGAATGGAAAGTATTCTCCGGCAATTTTTAAATGAAAATAGGGATAAATATACATTCCTTCAAATTTTAAAACATGTGAAGGTATCTGATGGGTATTCATGTAACATATCAAGGTGTATTGAATTAAATAATCATAGGTTACATGGATTGAAAAGACATGATTCACATATTTTGTTATAGTAGTTACTTCTACTAGAATTTAATACATTATTACCTAAAAAGGTTACTTCTATTGTACTGAAATTCTACACATTTTTCAGAAAACTATGTGAGAAAACTCTACATCCATTTTTTGCTTGAAAAACTTCAAGAGAGATTTTTATTGACACTTTTTGCAATAGAGATGATCTTTCCTCCATCATTTTTTACTGTCATGATGAATTTAACGGTGCATTTAGTTGAGGAAGATAAATTAGGATACCCTGTACATTATCAATGGATGTATCCAATTGAGATTTGTCAGAATATTTTAAGTTTCTTGCTTGAGGTACTTTAAAACAAGCTAGAAAGTTTGACGCTTATAATGTTAATTGATTTAGATTCCATACAGTTGATCGGTAAGAGGGTTTGAAAACACAGAATAGTGAAATATTTACGTTTGCGGAAGTGGAATACTATGGAAAATTTACTGATATTATTGAATTAAACTACCACATGCATTCTTCAGTTGTTTTATTCAAATACAATTGGGTGGATATTATCAGGGGTGTTAAAAGAGATTCCTTGAAATTTACTTCTATGAACTTCTCTCGTTTGATGGATACTGGTGACCGTGAACTACATGATCCGTATATATTATCATCATAAGAAAGAAATGGTATATTATGTGAATGATGTCATGGATGAAGGGTGGAGTGTAGTTTCTCATGTAAAACAAAGAGACTTATATGATATTGGTGATGAAGTGTAAGATTTGACCTCTAACATCGAATCCCATCAACAAAAAGAAGAGGGATTATTTTTCAATCATGATATTGAAAATATTAGTCTTGAAATATTGGATGATGTAGATGAACTAATGATAGAGTAGAAAACTAACATTATTGAAGTAGAAAATGATTGTATGTGCAGTTATCCCTTCATTTATTAACCACTTATGTCATTTGTGCTGTCAGTCATTATCCTTGTTATATATATATATTTTTGTTAGTACTGTGAATATGTTATCATTTCTATTTTTTTTCATGAATTTTATGAAATATATGTTATGAACTTAATTTTATTTTATTAAATGACAAGAATACCAAGGAAGCATTATACTCACACTGCGGGGTCAAAGAGTTTTTCTAGAAGGCAATAGACTATAGTAATCTTATCATTAGTTTAAATATTTATTATAAAATGTTATCTATTTAATTTTTTTATTTATCTTTGTTTAATATAGTCACTATGTTTAGGCCACCAAGCACCCCGAACAGATGTGTGGCTGAATGTTTATAAAAAATATGATGGGAGTTTTGTTAATGAGATTGCCAAAGAAGTTGGGGTATGAATTCATTTTTCATTATAATAACTTATTATCAGATGTCACTATGTTAATATATATTTCTTTTAATATGAATGATATTTTATTTATAGGTAAAAATTAAAGAACTATGGGATGTCAATCCCATACAGTCTTACTCAGTCTCCTAGGATGACCCAGTTGTCTGAGTCCTTGGGAAGAAACATCCTGGTCGAGTGCGTGGATGGGTTTGGGACTATTACCATCCGAGGACTTTGGCAGACAAATAGGGATCACAAGTGATGAATGGTGGTGAGAAGGTAAATCATACAACTTCGAAATCATTTAGTTTACAAACTTTTATTGATTTTATGTTTAATATAAAAATAAAACACTGTTTAATTTTCAATATAATTTTCTTAGAGGTGCTAGTAGTAGGAAGTAGTGATGGAGATGAATAGGGTGATGAGAAGAGTTCATCATTGGGAAATGATTAGTGAAGAGTTTTTGTTCATGTATCAGTACATCCAATGTGGGTATTTTTTATGTTTTTCTTATAGTTTAGATGGGACCGGTACAAAATGTGCCCTTTGTATGTGTTGTATAACCATGTGTCTATATGTTGTGTTTCAACTAGCTATAAATATTGAAATTTCTATATGATCATATATGATGTTTAGTTTCTTGTCTCTCTTTTATATATAGGTTGATTTTTTTAATGTGTGGTGTTTTGTTTTCTTCTTTCAATGTATTGAGAAATGTATTATTTCTTTCAATGTGTTTCTTTCCTTGGTCAATGTGTCGATTCTTTATATTTTGGTGTAAATCAACGTAAGTTGATTATTTTGTTTTATTATGTTGTTTTACTTATATGTTGATGATATATTTGATGATCTGGTAAAATTTTTAGTGTCACTATTTTGTTGTTCTAACTGCAGGTTATGGGGCTACAGAACCTGTAAATTATTTTTAATTCATGATATAATAGCGGTTTAAACCACCAGAAGTGATAGATTTTTTTGCAGCGGTTTAAACCGCCACTATATTATGGTATTTTTTAGGGGCATTGGATAAAACCACTACTAAATATGAATTTTTTTTGCTTAGCAGTTGTTTAAAACAGTCGATAAATCACAATTACTTTTTTAAATGAAAACTGCTGCTAAAACAAAGAAAACCGCCACTGAATACATCTTCTACAACACTTTCCAAAAAACGCTGCTAAATGGATGAAACCACTGCCTATTGATTTCCAAAAACAATTTTAGCGGCTATTTTTTGAAACCATCATAGAACCATATAGCGGAAGTTTAAACCACTGTTTGATAAAAAAACCACTACTATACTGTCAGTTTTTTGTAGTGTATTCACATTTCAAACCCTCATCGAGATGTCTTATGAGGAAGATCATCACCTTTGATTTATTTTGGAGGGTTTGTAAATTATTTTCTTTAATTTTTTTTCATGAGATCCATTGATTTGAAATGCATTTCCATATCCATCATTCATGGCATGTAATTACTTCCTATAATGTCAAGAGTAGTGAATTAGAGCTTCATGATATTTGACATGATGATAACAAGAAAAGATTAAAATCAGGTTAATATTATCATTTAATATTATATATATATATCCCACTCTAATCATTTAATAAATATTTCACGTAGGGATTTGAAATAAATACATCAATATATTTCATTACTCTTTTAAAATATTCTTGCATGTACATATTTATTAATTATACCATCCAATTAGGAGGAGAAAAATAAATAAATTTAAACCATCTAAATCGGTGGAAAACTGACCTTTATAGTGATAATTAAAATAATCCACATAAACCATCCAATTTGGTAGTAAATTTAAGATAAAAAAGAATAAATAATTAGAACCTTCTAAACAGGCTATGTAAATAAAAACAAAAAAACACCTTTTCTTTTTTGAGAATTTGTGTTGATAACGTATTGAGAAAATAAACTTGAAACAAGAAAAACTAGAATAATAGAGAAAGATGAACATAAAAGGAATTTTTTTTATTTATGATCACAAAATATCCTCTCTGTAAATAGTTTTCACTCTCCCTTTGAATGAGGGTTTCACTACCTTTTATAGGCAGTGAAAAGGGGTTGGGGGGGGGTGGGTATCCCACCCCTGCTGAAATTCTCAGTCGCAATCAACAACTTCCTAATAGTGATCATATTCATGAAATCAAAATTAATTTCAAAAACTAAATAAATCAAGTAAAATACATCAATTGATACATTAAAAAATTAATTCTATAATTCAAAAAGTATCAAAATAAATTTAATTACATGATATTTGATTTAATTGAGGGGTAATTTTTAAAGTGAAATAGATATTTTTTTTTCAAATTTTCATCTCACATTACTCTTCCAAATTTGAACTATTAAACTATTGAGAAATTTTATCATTGAATTCCAAAATAGTGATTATCCTTCTCAACTTCAAATACACAAATCAGAATTGAAAGAGTTCAGAGAATTTTTAAACTAAATGGTTATGTATCCTATGTGACTTTCAGACACTATTTACTTTAATCCTAATTCAAATTTTAGTTCCACATTTGACATTGATAGATTTGAATAGAATTAAATTTTTAACATGTAGAAATTCTATTTTCCATCATTCCTAATATTACTAAACCAAATTTTCTTTTCACACTTCCTTGATACATCCTAAATGAAATTTTTATAATCTAATTGCGTTCTTCTTCTTATGAGTTTTATATTTACCTCACCTAGATGAATTCATTTTTTACAATTGGGAATTTTTTTATTATTTTATTTTTCTCAACCATGCATGTCTGAAGCGGTGTTCTAATAACTCATTGAATATGTACATAGGGATTAAACTCACACACCTAGTGTATAATGTCTTAGAGATTCATTATGGGATATCAACTACCCATTTTAATCTAGGTTCAAAGGACTTATATGAATATCTTTTTGAAAGACTCCATGAGGTTATATTCAATAAAAAAGTTTAGGTTACTATAGATGAAGTTTAAAATTTCAGTTACCACATATTATAATTTTGATATCACAAAGATCTTTTCAATTTTCACCCCATTTCCCTGGTCCTAAAAGTAATTTTTCATAAAATATAGGTTATGTTCACTCAACAATCATTCACATTCTATAATTCAAAAACATTATATTCCTCATATCATAAGATTCTACTTTAATTAGGCAGGACAATGTTAGAGTTTAATTTTCTTACAAAATTTCTCATAAACAAATCAAAAAATAAATCAAGTACAGTCTATGAAATCATTTTTTTTCAGTTTTTTTATTTACATTATAAAAATTTAAAACTCAAACATGAAAAAACAATATAAATATTCCTAAAATGGTTTTGAGATTTTGTTTTTTTAAACAGATACTAAATTTAAAACAAAAAAGGTATTTACATCCTAAAATACTTTATCCCCCCCACTTATCTCAGAATTTTTTTTGATTAAATCCCAACATGAATATATTAAAGAAAAATAGTTTTAAATAAGTTAACTATATAGATATATATAAGGTAAAGAAACTACTTGATAGTTTTCTATTTAATAGCAACATAGAGGATTCTGGACTCCTCTATGGGTTGTTTCGAGAAATTCTCATGAAACTTCTCCAATTGTAGTCCATTTACATTGAATGGCTACTTTTAACATTTTATTTTTATCTCAATTACACCAAAATGAAATTTATTAGTTATTTCCTTTATCCTAATCCACTTGGAATGATTTTTACCAGGCACTAGCTTCCTTTTTGAAAAGTACAACAAAAATTTATCTCCAATTTTAAAATCTCTCTTATTAGGCTAGACATTGACAGAACCAAACCTCTCTTTATACAACAAAGAGTTTTTATCATTTCAAATTTTTTATAAGATAACCCTGTTTTATCTTTGTGAGCTCTTACGAGTGTGATTCTCCTCCTTCTAGGGTTCATCCCTTGGATTTGGAATGAATCACCCCTTCTCATTTCTTATCTTTAAAATTCATTGCTTACCCTCTCTGGCCATTCCACCCTATTCAGTTTGTTCTCTCTTCTCGATAACATAGGTTTTCCCTTATTTTCCTTCTTCTTAATCTCTATTCATAGTGATCCCTCTCTTCTCTGGTTCAACTGGTTCTATTTTGGTGGTTTTTTCACTGGCATTTTAGTGATGTATTTCACTCCCACCTCTGCTCTTATCATATGAACATTAATTCTAAACACCATCTTGGTTTGGCATGAAGGAACTCTAGTGGGTTGGGATTGAGCTAGTGTGTGGTTTAGTAGCTACCCCCTTGGCTTGTTCACTCTTCTACACTCTTGATAGCCTTCCCCTTGTGCTTTATCTAATTCGGTTCAGTATGAGGGTTTTTGTGGTGGTTTTGGGATGGTGTTGGTGGTTACGAGTCAGTCTCAGGGGATTGACTTGGCTAGTGATGACTACCGCCTTGGTTTCTAGTTTAATCAAATGGTCCAGGGTTATATATTTATATTGTTTCATCCCAGTGATGACGATGTTTTATTTGGTCCTATGTTGGTTATTTCTGATGGTGTTCCTATCTCTTTTTTGGCTGTGTAAGATCATCATCGATGTTTTATATGTATTTATAGTGATGGCTTCTTTAAGGATTACTGTAGAGTTCATGCAACTTGTATGCTTCTCTAGCTTCTAGGTTCACTACCCCCTTCCATGTCGGTCGGGTGTGATTGTATCATAATATGTTCTTGGATTTGTTTTTGCAAGGGGTAGGTTATTCCAAGATCAACTTTGACTTGTGGTTTTAATGGTCTATAGTGTTTCTTTTTGGTATTTTATGGCGGTGACAATGGAATTTGGTGGTTATGAGTGAATCTGGTGGTTGTTTATCTCTGGCGACTGATGTGGTGATAAAATGGTGATGAATATAGTGGTGACATGATGGTAGTGATGATGGTGGTGAATCATGATGATAGGTGATGTGATGTGGGTACTCATGGATCAAGGTCTCCTTGGGTGATTTGCTCATTATATGTTTTTGAATTTTGAACTTAATATTTGGAATCTTTGATATTTTATCCTGCATGTGTTGTTTTGGTTACCACTCAACCTAAAAGCAATTATTATGAAAAAAAAGAATTTTCATTCCTTATATAGCAGGGTGTTCTCATAGGTTTCCCTTATGAGTTATTTTAGCTCAATATTCTATATCTTCCCCTCCACTCTGGTCTTTTCAAATTCCAAGTTAACTTTTTTGGAATCCCAGTAGGGTTCATTCTACAACTTTATAGACAATTCATTTTTTTCTTTATGGAAATCACATCCCAAGTAGGATGAATGAAGCATCAATTTCAATTCGAGTGAATTTTCTAGTAATGATTTTAACATAGTGTTACTCCTACTTGTATCCATCATAGGTAAAGTAGATGTTTCAGTAGAAAATTTGAGGAAATTATCTGAATATTTCTCCCCAATCTCTTCTAGTTGTTAAACATGCAAAATAGATTCCAAATTAAACTTATTTTTCAAAAACAGATTTAGTAGTGAAATCATAATATTCTAGGGCCTTTTTAAATTTAATTCTTTCACCCAATATTCCAATTTATTCTTCAAAAAAATAAAACAACTCAAAGTGGATCATATTAAAAAAAAAAATTGTTCTTCATGGGGTATTTCATTGAATCGGGTATGTTAAAATCCATAGTATATTCACCAAAATTCATGGAAAGTGTTCTTTTATAAACACTTAATGGAAAAACAATTCTATACCAATGGTTTGGAATCATTAGTATAGCCCACCCAAACCATTTTTATAGGATATACCAATGATTTGGAAGACCCTTGGCCTATATTTTATCGGTATAAAACTATACTAATGGTTTTGAGAAACCTTTGGTATAGGGCTATACCAATATTTTCCAAAACCGTTGGTATAGGTAATTTTAAAAAAGGTTTGGTTGGATTAGATACCAAAACCTATAACTAATATTTAAATGACCTAACCACTAATCTACAATAAATTTTGCAAACATAATATATATATATATATATATATATTAAAGATTAATTTAAATTTTGATTTATTCAATGTTATATGATTAAAGAATACGTAAGAAAATCCAAATACCTATACCAAAATTTTTGGAAACTATTGTATTAAGATTTTGGAGACCTAAACAAACATTTTTTCCAAAATCATTGGTATACGTGCTTATTATAGAAGCTATACTAATGTTTTTGGACAAACCGTTGGTATAGATATGGCGTATAGCAATTTTTTTCCAAAACCATTGGTATAGGGTCTTAATATGAAAGCTATACCAATGGTTTTGGCCAAACCGTTAGTATAACTATGACATATACCAACAGTTTGTCCAAAACTATTGGTATAGCTAGAACCTATACCAATGGTTTGTCCAAAACCGTTGGTATAGGGTATCTCTATGATACCTATACCAATGGTTTTGGCCAAATCATTGGTATAGGTTTGTTGGTATTGGTCCAATTTCTAGTAGTGTTATTTTGGTTTTGTTTGTATTGAAAAATGGCCTACCTAAGATGATAGAGGAAAAATTATTACCTTTTTATTACTAAATTTTTAAGATGTAAAAGTTAGTAGGAGACAAAAAAAAACTTTCACACTCACCATAACATCTTTGAGTACACCTAATTGGTAGTAAATGGCTAGGTTGGAAAGCTGTATAGCCACTCAGATATGTTTGAGTTTTCTAATCTATAGAGATGGATAAATTGAGTAAGGTATTACATTAATTGATGATCCTAAATCACATAATCCATTGAAAAAGATAATATATACAATAGTGAAGATGATAAAAAAGATACATGGATCCTAACATTTTTAGGGTATTTTTGGGGTTACAAATGAAGAAACATTTTTTACTTGGACTTACATTTTCATTACCTCTCAATCTTCTCCTCATGGTGCACATGTATTTAATGAATTTTTTATACCTTGGAATTCATAGGATGGATTCCAATAGAAATATAATGATCTATAATATTTTTAACACTTTTAAGATTTTTTCTTATAGTGATTCTTCATTGGTTTTATTGGGTGCTTGAATCCTCACAAGGAATAGAAGTTAGAGATGATGCAGATCTTCCATTTTGTCTTTCCATTTATCCTTCTTCATAAGGGGTGTCTACAAAAACACTTCTTCTTCAGGTTCTTTTATATGGGTAAATGTTTCATGTTTAGTGGGTTATCCACTTTTATTTACTTATCCATATGATGGATATTTACTATTTTATATCCCCATGACACTCGTTAATGAAATTGAGGTAACATTTCCTTTGGGGCTAGGAATGGATTGGGCATGAAGCTAACCTAAGCCTTGGTTTTTCAATTCATTGATACCCATTAGGATATAGCTGTTGGACTTTAGAAGTTCTTTCATCAGGTCCTTTATTGAGGGTTATTGAGCTTGTCTCAGTTGATATCTTGTAAAAGGTTGAGAGTTCTGTCATTTAAATGGTGGTAGCTGGAAGGATGGTTGGAAACCTTATGAAAAGGGTGGTTTCCAAAGTTATTGGTTACCATCTCCATATTGAGTGTTGGAATAATAGATTCATCCATGATTGTATATTGGATGTTTCTAGTATGTTCATTGGTACATGGATTCATAATTTTCTTTATCTTTAGGAAAACCATAAATGTAGTGTTCATGAGACTAACATAACTAATAGACTCTTGGAGGTGTGTAAATTGATGTTTCCTATACCTTGTTCAAAGATAAATTTCTCACAAAAAGGTTAGTTCATCAATTTTATTTTCAATTTAAGGGTAATTAGAACTGTTTACCTCATGTACTCCCATTGTGGTAGTTCTCATACTAAATTTTTGAGAATTCTTGGAGATTATTTCAATTATCACTTTGGATTTATAAGGGTATGTTTTTGATTAGTGCTCCTCCAGAGGAAGCATCCAAAAGGTTCTGATCACTATCCATCAATCCTTGGTAAAATAATACCATGAAATTGTTTTATTTACTAGGTTGGTGTGGGTAATAGTTTGTTAATCCCTTGAGTCTCTCCCAATACTTTTTAAGGGTCTCTGAAATTTATTGTTTGATTGCATAAATCTTATTCCTTAGCTGGACACTTCTCGATATAGGGAAATACATCTAAAGAAAATCCCATCCCATTTTATCCTAGTCAGTGATCTCTTAAGGATGAATTTTATAGTGCCACTCCTTGGAATATCCTTCAAGATATAAGGGAAATGGATTCTAGATGATTTGAGACTCGATTTATCCTCTAGGTTTGAAGCCAATATAGAATTCTCTAATTGTTCACATATTCATATTGGTATCTTCTCATGATAAACTATGAAACATTGATAGGTGACTTATCATTCTGATTTTAAACTCAAAATATTTTTGATTATTCATTTATAACTAGCTATTTTTGTTTTTTTAAATTAGGTTCATACAGTTATCTTAATGTTAAATTTAATTTAGATTAATTATCTTCCATGTTTTCATTTCCTAAAGTGACTCTAGTGGAATAAGTAGAAGGGTAAAGTTATAAAGTCAACGAGATAGTGATAAACTCCCTTTACACATCCTATGTGATTCTAAAAATTCTAATTCACTCAAAAAAAGTTCACTCAAAATCCATATCAAAACCAATAAGGTGAGATGAATTGGATATAGTCATTCATTGAAATAATTTTAAAACAAAAGTAAAACAAAAACACTAGCTTCCCCAGTAATGGATCTAGGTTTGATGAGCCTCCTATCATGGGGCACTCAAGAAAACAAATTTTGAACCCAAGTAAAATGTTGTAGTAGTGGGAATCAAGTTGTCTCTTAGAGAGGATAGTGTTATGGGTGTGATTATCTTTTGTTTTTGGGTTCAATTAAAGAAAAAATAATGGAATTAAAATGGATTGGTTTTTATATTCATATTTAGAGATAGTGTCCTGACCTCAGATCAACCCCTTACCTTTCCTGTTAAATCATTATTATAATTTTTTACTCTCTTGTTTCTCTATAATCAAGTGAAATCTCTCTTGAGTAGCCTCACCTAGAAATTTCTATTTAATTATACGTATAAAATAACCACTACAACCTCTAATCTATCATATCCTAGAAATAAATGATCATTAATTAACATTAAGTCAACACACTACTTATGATAATAAGAAATAGAGAGTACCTATGTAGAGACCAAATTTTTTCCTTGTAATGATTTAAAATATTTCTCTATATATTTTTAGAGGTAGGAATTAAGAGAACATGTGATTATGAGGCCCTATGATCTCAAAATTAATTCTATAAAAATATTAAATATATTTTGTATTGATCTTGCATAGTTTCTTAAAGAAAATGGGATAAATATTAATCATAAGTTTGGATAAAAAATATGAGATCACAGTTGAGTCTGGAACATGTTTTTTACCCTATACACTATCTAAAATAGGTCGGTGTGGGGTGTTTGAATATCTTGCCCGTTGGAAGTACGTTCAGTGGATAAATTAGATAATTACATTAAATAATTAATTAATTTGACCTAAATGAAATTTATATAAGAATAATTTCATGGTGATTTTCGTAGCATTAGCCTCATAATACTGGGACCGTCAAGAGATTATCCTTCCTTCTTCCATTGGCGAACCACATCAGATGATGATGAAACTATGTAACAGAGTATATCAGGACGCAACAAACACAATGAATTCTTTTGATCATTGGTGAACATCTTCTTCGATGAAGAATTACCCAATCTCTAGGTAGGACTCATCATTTTGTCATTCATGACCCTTTTTATTTAATTGATTAAGAAGATCAGTCCCCTCTATTGATATACGCCAATTGAGGATCCTTGGGATACTCCCATGTACCAATTTAATTGGTTATCCTTATTTTCTAACTCAAGATATCCCCATTATTGATCGTTGGCCAAGAAAACTTGGAAATGATTGGTTAAACATTTGTTATTATGCCTCTCCCTCTCAATTTTCTTTGCATTCTTCACCGATAGGACCCCGCAGTCCCGGTTCGACGTTGTTGGGTGGTACTGAGCTAGACCAGACCCTTGGAATCATGATGTAATGTTGTATGGGGTATGGATCGATGAAATAAGAATAGATTCAGTATGTTTGTGGGAATTGAATGATTATTTTGATTATCAGTGATCAAATCATAGATGGGGGAATAATTGAGGCATGCACGGTGTGAGAGGCACATATTAGTTAGCACGAAATCAAACCAGATTTGAGATTCTAGTCACCGGAGGGATAGTATACACCAATTAATGCTATATCTGAAAATCATAAATTTTTAATTGATGTAGAATATTCATATTCAAGTCATAGAGATAATATATAATAATTTTAAAATGTCTAGACTACACACCAAGTTCCATGATGAACACACAATGTGTATCCCCTTGGATATGGTGGCTAGGGTTTTGGGAATTTATAAGGATGGAATGTAGTGTAGACTCCCTACACGTCATGAACCCCCTTCCCTATGTAGATGATCCGTGTGATATATCACATAGCCAGGATCACTCCATGTACCTGAGTACACGAACAGGGCCAGAGCATATGGGCGACACCCCGTGTGGAGAGGCACGCTGTGTACTAAAGTAAACAGACACAAAATAAAAGTACACGGACCTGACCATGCACACGGTCGGTACCCAGAGTGGTATGGGAATCCCATGTATATCACCTATATGCTATGTAATTCTACATGGATTGGGGGATATAACTCCAAGGACACATTTAGGTAGTGGAACAAGACCACACAACGTGTCCATTCCCTCACACACCATGTACCCCTTGGATCCTTTTGAGGAAAATTCAATCTTCTATATATCCTTTGTTTGAACTCATATTTTTTCTTGCGAGTATCCTATCCTGAGTGTTATTATGTGTAGAATGTGATGGTTCCCTCAGTTTTGGATTTTGAGATATGATGTGAAATGTTCCAGGAATTATGATTTTTTAGGTGACACTCAACAATGACATTAATCAGGTAAAGGATCACTAGATACACTAGAGTGGAACCCCCCATCAGCATGGGTGAGGGTCCTCTATAACCACTTACTGAGTGGAAACACTATCGAATAAGGAATGGGTCCTCGATGACTAGATTGGAACCCCCTGTCACACCAGGGTGCGGGTCCTCGACCTATAGAGTGGAATCCCCATCAGTATGGGCATGGGTCCTCTACCTTACTGAGTAGAACCCCCAATAAGATAGGGAATGAGTCCTCAATGACTAGAGTAGAACCCCCTATCACACCAGGGCGCGGGTCCTCAAACTATACTGTGGAACCCCACATCAGTATGGGTATAGGTCCTCTACCTTACTAAGTGAAATCCCTTATCAAATAGGGTGTAGGTCCTCGAGGACTAGATTGGAACCCCCCTATCATACAAGGTGTGGTTCCTCATGACACTAGAGTGGACCCCCAAATATCTTAGGTGCAGGTACTTTAAGGATACTTATAGATTGGAACCCCCCTAATGTACTAGGGAGCATTTCCTCTACTTAGAGTTTGTGTACCCTCAACTATGCGACATAGTGGTGAAGTGTGGCTTCACTTGGATGGTTAATTCTGAGCATACATGTGAGATAATGGGCATCGTTGATGGACTTTTAAAACTTTTGGTGACTATTCTTCTGAGGCTGAGCTGTGAGATGGATACCCCCTTTCTCTCTCATTTGGGATTATTTTAATTGAGCATATATATATATATATAGACACACATGTATCCATACCTTTGTATTTGGTTACTCTCTTTCCATGAGATGAGAATATGCGTGGGGTATTCCAAAATCATTCTATTCTTAGATTCTCATGGTTGGATGAGTTTAATCTTCTTCTATTGGTGGAAAATATTTGACATACAGTTCATCTACTCACCATGTTGAGCCCCCTATTCTTAGATGGGGTTACTATTTTTCTTATTTTGGTTGAGCTACATACTTTTTACTATCTATTGTCCTTCTATTCTTGTTATATCACTTACTTACCCCCCTTAATCTTTCAAGGAAACCTAATGGGTATGTATATAATCGCCCTTATATGGGAGTTTCCTGCACATGTTGTATTTTATGTAGACAACAGACAAGTCAATGGTGACTTTAGAGGATACACTAGTGAAAAAACACATTTTAATGTCGGTTTTTAACCAACGTCTATAAAGGAAACATAAATAATGTTATTTTTGAAGTAGGTTTTCTAAAAACCGATGCTGAAAATCATTTTCATTGAGGGTTTCAGCATCAGTTTATTAAATAAACTGACGCCGATAATCGATTTTTGGTGCCGGTTTTCTAAAATACCGATACTAAAAATCAAATAGGTTTGGGTTTATCGCATCAGTTTTGGATATAAATGATGATAAAAACCTAATTTTTTAAATATCGGCATCAGTTTTTAAAATAACGGATATCGTAAGTTATTTTTTTAGAGATATCCGAAAAAATATAATTCCAATAAAATTAAAACCCCTATAAAAAACACAATATAAAACAGTCGAATAGTATTTATCATTCAATAAAAATATATAACTTACATACTTTTATCTAGTTAATCAAAAAATTATCTATGAATTTGTATTATAATGTAGAATTAAAATACACATGCCTGCAATCAATGACTTCTTTCAAAAAGTTTGTGACCTTTGCAAGTTCCATGACTCTAACATTTTCAGTTCTCGAACCACCGAACTATTAGTTTATATCAAAGAAAATAAATTTGAGTCACTAAAATATTTACATGGATTCTAGTTAAAGATCAATGCATCAATAAATCTTATAAAAAATTAGACAAATACATTGCAGAGGAACTTGAGAGAACTCAATGAATTCTAGTTAAGGATCAATGCATCAATATATCTCATGATGACATGTATTATACTTCCTTCAATGATATTTATTTTTTTAATGTATTACCATACATAAGGAAGTATTATTTGGTAGTTGTAACAAGTGGACCTTCATGATATGATTATACTAATGTGGTTGACCTGACATGAGACAATGACTACGATGTACCTATTATAAGCCTGTGGCTAGACCTAAAATCCAATTCATTATGGATACCAATTACCATGAAATAAATTTATGCCATGTGGATATAAAGTACATGTTCACTCGTCATCATTGTGGCCTCACTCAATGCTCAATGCCTTAAGGATACCATGTAATATGTTTAATGAACTTTTTAATTGTTCTTGATCACTTCTAATGTCCTTTTTATCTTTTTGGCATGGAGTTGTAGTAGGTATGACATGGGTTCATCTCAAATTGGATAGTACATAGCCTCTTAGCACATGGTTGATTGATTATTTATTCTTTCATATACCAATCATAATAAAAAAACCTACAACAAAGGTTAATTTTTTTTAGAAAATTCATCATATTAAACTTTCAAAATAAAGTAAAATTAAAATACACATACCTAAAATTTACGGCATGCTAATTGTTGGGTATTGTTGAAGAATTCATTTGATTATTAGTAGGTTCAAACACCGAATATATCAAAAGAGTTTTTTTTCTGAACCCATATATAAAATTATTTATAAATATTATAATATACATACCTCAAATCCTAATCAGACGTAACAAATAGTTCTCAAAAATAGATTGAATATGAGTTATATCAGATTGGGAATAAGACTGAGAATCATTAAATGCATAAAATAACATTGAATGATATGAGATAAAAAATAGAATAATATGGTAGAAAAAAAATTAATATAACTAACCTTATCCAATTTAGTAGATTTCATAGTTTTTATTATCTCATGCATGAATCATAGAATATAATAACCACATTCTACATGTACTTTTTTGACAATGACACTATAGTTATAAAACATTAAACTGTTAATAAAAATTAATATATAACAAAAAATTAGAACAAATTCTAATATAAAAAATAATTACCTGTACTTCCACATTTTATTCGGTGTCTTTATCGATTTGTATTCCATGTTAATTTTTTTTCCATGAACTAAAGTTGCATATATATGAACTAATAATACATATCTAAACAATGAGAATAAAATATAACGAGCTTATAAAAAACAATAACAAACATACCTTTCTAATATGGTGGAAAATGTTTTACAAACATTCCCTAATAAAGAGAAAAACTAATATATGGTGCATTCACTTGGACACAATATTCCTAACATCCAAATCCCCCTATAATACAAAAATTTTAAAATTAATGACATTATAATGATAATTAGTTCATAATTATATTTCTGTTCTTACTTATCAAGAAATGGCATAAACCAGCATTGAATCTTCATATGTGATAATCTCTCACACATATATGCAACTCTATTAGGATTTTTTACATGTTTCACTTATATGGAAATGAATTTTGGATCTATAAAACCGTAAATGACTATACATTCATTTTTGTAGAAGACACATGTGTAGATACCTAATTTGAAAAGAATATATAGTTAGTAAATTTAAAATCATCTTTTCTTAAATAAATACAAATTCAAATGTCAATTTACTTACATGGTAAACAACTACACCGCATTCAGGCTGAGCTCTTCAAAATCTACTAGATGCACGATATCTTCTTTGAGTAATCTCAATGGATATTCTCTTTCGCATATATCGTTAGTCATTCAAAACTTGTAGATATAATTCAATAAAGAAGATTCCTGAGATAATCTTTGTATCCCACAAGAAATATCTGAACCATCTATAGTTGATTGTTCCAAAAAAATTTGTTTCATTTGTGCAGCTTCTTTTGTTTTCAGATAATTCTATATAAGTTAAATTTCAGAAAACATTATAATTAATTTTGGATAATTTTTAATTAATATTAAAGAAAAACATACCTTATATGAAATATAACAAAGAAAAATAGTTGTCCAATGTAAAAAGTGACCCAAAGAATCCCCAACTATGGTGATATCTGTGGTAGGAAATGTTAGTAGAACATTAGGATCTACAATATCGAGTATTGATACTCTAACCTGATCCATATGAATAGGATGGTGATGTAAAAAATCCCCTAAAAATGCACGAGTTCTAACACAACAATATGTATGTGAGGATCTCTAGCAAACAAATCACAATATGCATTTTGGTCTGAGTGAGGTGGTGGAGAATCAAAGTAAGCAGATGGGGTAGGGTAGTTTGGGTGAGAGGGCTGGGAAGGCAGAAAAATGAAAAAGTTATATCAGTTTTTATAAACTATAAAATACAAAAATTGATAACAAATAAATAATATACCTGGGAAGGCTACTCATATGGGAAGGGGTAGGAATATTGGGTAGGTTAGTTCAAGTGAGTAGGCTGGAAAGGCTGAAAAATGAAAAAGTTATATAAAATAAAAACATTGATGACAAATAAATAATATACCTGGGAAGACTGCTCAGATGGGGCGGGGTAGGTAGATGGGGCTGGGTATTCCAGGTGAGCAGATTGAGAAGACTGAAAAATGAAAAATTTATATTAGTGTTTATAATTTATAAAATAGAAAAATTGATGACAAATAAATAATATACCTGGTAAGGTTGCTTATACAGGGCGGGGTAGGCAGATAAGGCAGGGTAGTCCGAGTGACCAGGTTGGGAAGGCTGAAAAATGAAAAAGTTATATTAGTGTTTATAATTTATAAAATAGAAAAATTGATGAAAAATAAATAATATACCTGGAAAGGCTGCTCATACGGTGTTGGGTAGTCAGATGGGGCAGGGTAGTCCGGGTGAGCAGGCTAGAAAATGAAAAAGTTATATTAGTATTTATAATTTATAAAATAGAAAAATTAATGAAAAATAAATAATATACCTGGGAAGGATGTGTAGACTGTAACTGTCTTTAAATGTGTTCTAACAAAGCCTTCTACACTTCTTATTGAATTTGATCACCCATAGAATGTTTGATATTTTTCACCTATGCTTTTAAGGATTCTTTTTCTGGGTCTCTTGATTGCTTACTCTTACCAAAAACCTTTCGAATACTAACACCCGCCTGATATCCTCTAACATGGTCAGGGTGTTCTGCCTTTCCCAAAGCAGTGGCTAGGATTTCCATCCTACCCTCAGGGATAAAATATCACTCTGCCTCCTTCTCTTGAAGTTCATCCTGAAATGAAAAATAAAAAAGTAATATTAGTGTTTATAATTTAAAAATAGAAAAATTGATAAAAAATAAATAATATTTATTTACAATTTTATCATCTACTTTCTTAGCTTCCTCCATAATATACTATTAATTTTTCCTTCTTCTTTCTCTTTTTCATTTTTTATAGCTATTGGGAGGAGATGGAGGACCAAATTGGACCTCTTCTGAACCACTACTAGATTGAGCTCTTAATGCTTCAAATTTTTCTTCAATCATTTTTTGATCCTAATACAAATACCCTCCATGTGATAAAGTATGAGGGTATACATTTCTCAACTTGATCTCTTGATGAGATCTCCTAGAGGCCTATAATATAAAAATAAACTACTAAGTAATAAGAAAAATATATAATAAATTTGACAATATAAAAAAATTATCATACCTGAAATTTTTCTTTATTATGACTATCAATAAATCACTTCCCTATATCTTCATCTATAAATGGATACTTGAGGGATGGATTTTCAAAACTTATCTTTCCAAAAACATATATTTTTTCAGTTTTGTTTTAAAATCTCTCCATCGAACCACTACTAAAGAGATATGTCTTTACTTAATTTCTTTGGTTTCCTAAAAATTGAATGTCATCTGTAATTGAATAAATTAAATATTTCATTTAAAATATATAATATTAAAAAAATGAGATAAAAGAAATCAATTAAGATATTTTACCGTCATAGCCTCCCAAAGCTGTTGCTTCTCCATCCTGTCCACTGACTTCTAATCAAGATATAAAATACTAATCCTACAATAGATCTACATCACTATATAACTGACAAACTGAACTGCATTTGGGCCAATTACATTATTATCATAATCAAAATGGATGTGTACTCTGTCATCATCATGAGCAAGTGATAGTTTTGGAAAACGTGTAATAACATGTTTACCAACTTGAGAACTTGATTTTGTAGTAGTAATAGTAGAATTATCCTTCACTGAGGATGCATCAGTAGTCCTGCAAATTGTTTTCATAAATTAACAGTTTTATTTCATTAAATAATTATATTTATGAATATTTAATAATATGTAAAAATAGATATACCTCGGTAAATGCTCCTCTATATCTGTATATGACATTGATACTAGAAAGTGTAATGAAATTTTTTGTACCTTCATATCATTAGAAAACTAAATATTTAGAAACAAATAAGAAAAAAATAAGTAAGTAAAAAAATAGGCACACATTTTTAAGTTTCAAAAAAAGAAAAAAAATATAAATATTTACTAGAGAAATCAGGAGACTTATTTACTATTTTTTTATATGTCTTCATCATGATCATTACATACTGTATGAACTGTGTCTGTATTATACTCTTTGTAATCATCTAGAAATTATGTAATAGATGAATAAGGCTTATGTAAATCACTAACATCATCAACATCATCCTCATCACCCAAATTGTATCTTTTTCCTTGAAAAAAAACTTACCAATGATCATTTTATGTATAAATGACATAAAATACTTTCTTTTCATATGTTTCCATGATAAATGGTTCCTCATTATAATTAAATGTTTTCAAATCAACTAGTTTAAACCCATATTCATCATGTTTCACACCACTATTACTATCAACCCAATTACACTTAAAAAAGGTGACTCAAAATTTAATATAATCAATTTCCCATATATATTCTATAACTCCAAAATATGGTGTTGATGTAGAAATTAGTTTTTTATCTTTGGCACTCAAAAAATGCACTGCTTCAGCAAAAACCATCACAACAATTTTTTGAACGATACTCTTTTCATACAAGTTTTTTGTGTAAAACGTGTAGCCATTGATATCAAAACCAGACCATGTGATCACATTAAGAGATTGCCCCCTGATAAGCACTTCAATGTTTCTGATGTAGATATATCTAGGGTGACTTTCTCTTTAAACCATGAAAAAAATGTATTCTTTTGCTCAATCATCAACCATTTTTTGTTTCTTTTTTGATACCATAACTTTAATTCAGCAATATGTGAAGATATATATGATTGAACCCCATCTGTATTGTTCAAAATGTATAAATGTGCCTGCATCACTTCATCACGTGGAATGTACTTTACCTTTAAGCATTGAACCCCTGTACCTTCATTATCAACTGTCATATATCAATATACATAGAGAAAAATATACTCCACCTCATACAAATAATCAGTACAGAACTCAATCACCTCTTATGATACATATTATTGAACAATATAGGCCTTTGGTTGATAAGGATTTTTAACATATCTCTTCAAAATTTTTATATATCTTTCAGAAGGATACATCCATCTTAAATATACAAGCCCATATATTCTTATCTCACACACCAAATGAATCAGAAGATGAACCATTATATAAAAAAATGTGGGTAGGAAATAAATTTCTAATTGAAAAAGAATAAGAGTTGCTTCATTCTCCAACACATCTAACAAATTTGGATCAACGACATTGCTATAAATGGTTTTGAAAAAATTACATAACCTGATGATAATATTTTTGACAGCTGTTGGAAATATACCACGCACTGATACTGGTAGAAGTTGTTGCATCAACACATAGAAATCATGATATTTCATACCAATTAATTTAAAATCCTTCAATGACACCAAATTATTCACATTTGAAGAAAAACCATTGGGTACTTTAATACCATGAAGACACTGACTGGGATTCATCTTTTCAATCTTGCATATTGTGTGACAAGACGGAGGTAAATATATTCTGTTTCCTTTCACAGTGGGAGATAACTCCAAACATATTCTCATTAATATCAAGTCCAATCTAGCTTACAATCCCTCTTTTCTATTTCCTTTATATCTAACAAAGTTCTAATAAAACTATCACATATGTTTTTCTCAACATGCATAACATAGATGTTATGTTTTATCTCTAAAAATCTATAATAAGGTAGTTTGAAAAATATAGACTGCTTCTTCCAGATATTTCTTTGAAGACCATAACTTCTTTTCTTTCCAAATGTCGAATCAATATTTTTCACCCTGTCATAACATTATTCATGTGACAATGGTAAAAGGGGAAGGTTTTATTCTTTTAATCTGTCAAATACCTTTTCCAATCTACGATAAGGATGATCAATTCGCAAAAATATTCGATGTCTCATGAACCCTATCTTTATTCCATTCTTCAATTAATAATATGAAGTCTTTTCTTCACAAATTGGACATGCTTTATGTCTCTTAACACTATATCTAGATAAGTTTCCATATGAAAGAAATTCATTTATAGTGAACATTATCATAGCACACAAAAGAAAATAATCTTTCTTGTATGCATCGAAAACTTTAACACCTTCCTCCCATAGCCATTTCAAATCATCAATCAATAGAGAAAAATACACATCAATATCATTTCCTAGTTGTTTTTGTCCTTAAATCATAAATCTCATAATAACATGTTTTTTCTTCATACATAGATGTGGGGACAAGTTTTAAACTACCAGTAAAATAGTCCATGAACTATGTTGGCTACTGAGGCTCCGATATGGATTCATTCCATCAGTGCACAATCCCATTATGATATTTCTAACTTCACTTACAAAATCATTATTTTTTTTATCAAAACTCTTTCCCTGTGGTGAATCAGCATGGTGACGTAAGTCACCATCAGAGATTCACTCATCTGAATTCCATCTTAACCTTTTTGGGTTAATTGAATTTACAAATAGATGCTTGAAACAAGGAATTATTTGGAGGTACCAAATTTCATTAGCAGGAGTTTTGATTATGGTACCTAAAAATGAATCACAATTGAAATATTATAATTGTATAAAAAAAATATATGGATGATATCATTAGAAAGTACAAAATTGATTTTTCATGACATTAGATGACATCACTTGAGAATGAATCTGAGTTGAATTTCCAATCCACCTTATAGCATGATGTCCCATATGTAGGACAACTTGATAAATATTTAGTTTCTTTCCTATATAGTGAAAAATCATTGGGGAAAGCATGTATCTTCTTATACCCCAATACCGTTGGGCATAATATTTTCTTCACCTCATAATTGTAATCTGGAAGCCCATTGCCTTCTGGAAGTAGCTCTTTTAAAATCTCAAGTTAGATAAAGAAAAATTTATCAATCCACCCATTTTTTTATTTTAAGTTAACTAATCTCATAACTGCTAATAACACTGTATATTTATCGCAACCTGGGAATAATGGTTTCTTAGAATCTCCATAAAATCATTCAATAGTTGCTATTTTTTATATGGTTTCAACACCTAAATCATGAATTAATTCTTCAATATGATCCTCTGCCTCATTATGGACATTTTCATCAACATTGGATGTTGAATTTTAAGTTCTTTCACCATGCCAGATCCAACGTGTATAATTAAGGCTAAAACCATAACAAATGTGATGGTCCTTGATTTCTCAGAAGTTTAACTTTCTCATATTTAAACACTTCACACATGAAAAAAAAATCAAATCAATGGTTTGAAGATGTTGTTTATCAAATTCCAAGAACTCATCAACTCCTTTTTCATATTCACTAGTGGTTATTCATAAATGTATCCAATTAAAATCCATTCAATATTTGATATCACAAAATAATTTATGAATATATTAAAACATATAAAAATTTATATATATATATAGTTATAGATAAATTGTAAATAGAAACACATTTAATAAAAACTATTGATAATAAGATATAAAACATCATATATGAAACACATTTACAAATAGTAAAAATTTTATTTTCATATTATATACATGTGTTATATTGATATTATAATTAAATTATAATATCAATCTTCTAATATTTATTAGTTCATTTTATATAGTTGTTGCATTATTTCAATGTTGCATGTGTCAAATGTATTAAATATTTCATTAATTTAAAGGGAAAAATTAGTTATTATTAGTAATATGAAATAATAATTAGAGTAAATGTTCATATTATAAGTGAAATCAATCCTAATACTCCCAGAATTATGGTAGATGAAATCAAATACATAACTAAATTGATATATCTTACAACACATTTGGGTGAGAGAACAATGAAATCATTTGAGGAATAATAAGTGGTTGTGGATCCATTGCATGTTCTAATGAGTATATACATATATTATTTGGTGAAACTATGAAAGGAAAAAGATCTATGATTTGTGAGTAAGAATAAAGAGTTGGTGTGATTTAGCTGAGAGTTGTGAACTAACAAAGAATGAAATGAATAAATTTAAGAGGAAGACAATCTATGTTCTATTGGTTATGATCATTATTGATGAAATTAGTGGACAATTCCATAAACAGATTCATAAGAATTGGGAACTAATCAGAATATTAGAGTTTAATTTAAATACTTTTATCTCTTGATGATCTACAGGCATTCAATGACTCTGTGGTGAGAAATAAGGCCTACTATTTGGATGTAGTAACAACCTTCATATTAGTGGTGAGTAACTTTAATAAGAAGTAGTTTGAGAAAGAACCAGTGAGATTCCAATAAAAAGGCGTTATGGGATGTAGTACTAAGTTTTCATGGGTAATATTATGTATCTTCTTGTAAATTATGGAAAATTCAGAGTCGAGATAATCCTTGGACACCCATTATAAATGATTAATATATTATAGAAGAGAATATATGTCTAAATGGGAGTTGAATAGGATAGGGAGTAGGTTTTATAAATCTATTCTAAAGCATGTACAAATAACAAATTTATATTTTCTATTTATATTTTATATTAACTATGGTTGTAGATTATTGGGTAAAAGATAAAAATATCTATTTATGTCATAACTGACCATAGAGTTTCAATGGACCAAAGTAGTAGAAAAGTTTAAAAATAATTCAATTGGTTTTTGGTATAATTTAGGTAGACCTGATTCAAGCACCCCACCCCCACCCCTCTCAGGTGTATTTTCTCAGTCCTATGAGGACTCATAATGTCAGATAAAAATAATGTTAGAACATTATTTAGTCAATTGTTCAAGATAAAAATAATTTCAGATAAAAGAAATTCAACACATTGACTAATATAATTGGTCATGAACATTGACCAATACATTTATACGTAATGTTAGATAAAAATAATGTCAGATAAAAATAATTCAATTGGTTTTTTGTATAATTTATTCAAGAACATTGACTAATACCTTTATACATAATGTTAGATAAAAATTCGTAACCTAAAATCACACAATGTCAGATAAAAATAATGTCAAATAGAAATTCATAACCTAAAATCACACAACTCCAATCCATATCAAGAACATTGACTAATAACTCTTAGGGATGACTATTAACAATGTTACAAAAAAATTTAAATAAATTATAAACTAATATTTGAAGGAAATAAAAATAAAAAATAAATGATCAATAATTTATGTCTAAAATTAAAAAAAAAACTTACAAAATTTGGAGTTTAACACGAAAATAGATCCCAAATCCAAACTTTGATCCGAATAAAGATTTGGATAATTAATCACTATAAGATCTAGACAATAATTGATTATGAAAACAAAAAATAAAAACAAAAAATAAACTAAAATAAAACCATGGTTTAAAGTCGCTCAAAATAGCATTCATAAGAACAAATGATCCGTAGATGATCAAAGAAGAGAATATATTAAAGAAATCAGACCACATATCGTGAAAATGGAAGAAAATCATCAACAATGGCAGTTGGAGATCACAAATAAGGATCGAAGTCATCGCAAGTCTAGAGGAGCCACCGTGGGTTTATATTTCGAAGAATGAATAAGATGAGGGTTTCCCACTCACAACATTTTTTAAATGACTTCTGGCGTTGGTTTTTACCAAAATCGGAAATCGAAAATAAAAAAAATTCCATGTCAGTTTTTCCCAAAACCGACACTAATAATATATTTTTTAGTTTTTGCATCAGTTTTGGTAAAAACTATCACTGAAGGTATTCATTTTTTTTATTTTCGTCATTCATTTTTTGGAAAAACAATGCTGAAAATTATACCAATGGCATCGGTTTTCCTTAAAACCAATGCAAGAAAACCACTTTTTTTTTTAATTTTTGGCATTGATTTTAACATAAACCGATTCCAAAAATCACCATATTCTGGTTTTTGGCATCGATTTTTAGTAAAAACAATTCCAAAAATTTATCACACAAACCATCGGCGTCAGTTTATAAAAAAATGACATTATTAATTCGACATTAAATCCCTTATTTCTACTAGTGAGATTATGGTACTTTGGACCATGTATGGTGGTCGTGGCTTGTAGATCAAAATATGAGCTCTCTCAGTGTATTACTTTCTATTTTTTTAGATTGGGACATAGTTCTAGTTGGGCATGTATTTTCACCTTTACTTTTCAGTTTACATTACTGTACTCTCATACTATCTAGAGGATTTACATGAATGGTTGTTTGGATAGTGTTTTACATATTTTTTTTATTCCTATACACTTCTACATCAAGATGGTTGTGTGTGTGCATACATGTACTTAGGAAAAGGCCACCCCATGTTAGTTATGCCTTTGGTGCTGGTCACCAACCCCTAGCCTATGAAGGTGGGCTTAAGGTAGTTGTGGCTCGAGCCCTGACTTGGGTCGGGTCATGATGGATTGATATCAAAGGTGGTTTGATCCTTTTTATGGTTTTTGGAGTAGTAACCTTATAAGGATTTGGTTTGGATTAGGGAAATAGTGACAGAGTGTCTCAAGTGTGGCTCTCATGCCAGGAAATCTAGTGATGGTACGGGTGGTCAATGTATCCATTCACTAGGACCTTGACTACCTGCTTGTCGAATCAGTATACTGAGACATTGGTTTTAGGGATAAATGGTAAATTCATCATATAAGATTGAGTCTTTTACTTTCCTATTTGATTAATCTCTCCATTGTTTATATATATATATATGTGATCATCTGACCATGGTATGTCTTGATTAAATTTTAGGATGCCTCTGCGATGACAGCCAACTAGGATACTAGTTCTAGATCATGACGATGATCTAATGAGAGGAGAGGCCTCAGTTTAAGATTCAACCCATGATCTTCTTCTTCCAGGTAGGAAGGTAGTAGTACCACCACCTGTTGAGAAGTATATTTTACCATCCAATCAAGATGAGGATACACACAGGATCAACATACTCCATGAGTTCCAATGCCAGAGGCTGTTGATATTCTGTGGTGAGACATATCATTAGGTAGAAGAGGATTATCTAGAGTTAGCGGTCTCTGTCTTCAGGATCATTAGGAAGCCGATGGATCAAGAGGTTTAAATTGAATATATCCTTTTCTACAAAGAAGTTAGATGTTTGAAGAGTCTTGTTACCCAGATGCATGATGAGTTTTCACTCTGATGGCTTGACTTCTAACAGCTCTTTCATGAGGAGTAGTACCCCTCATGTTTTTTCTCAGTTTAGATTGAGGATCTTATGGAGATGCAGAAGGGAGGGATGAAAATGGATGAGTACGAAATGAGGTTTACAAACCTTACCGGATACTCCCTTGACATGATCTAGGATGGCTACTTCCAGGCATAAAAGATTGATAAGGGACTTTAAAGAGAGATCCCTACTAGTGTGGTTCCCTTGTGCATCCCCACTTATTCCAGAGTGTTGGAATGGGAACTGGTGATAGAGAGATTCCTATTAGATGGGATCTAGGTAGCTGGATCTGGCAGTGGGCATCATAGGGCTGATCCGTTTGCAGCAACTAAGAAATAATAAATGATGGGATCTCAACACAAGAGACCCCCTATGATCAGACTCAAGTATGTGGTCAGGGTTAGTGCAAAGGGCCAGGGAAGACTGGAGAGGGGAAGTGCTTTTCTTATAATGAGTGTGGTAACATAGTGTGTGACTGCCCGATATGATATGCAGAGGATCATAGGAATATGGATGATAGATCGCTATAGCAAAGGCAACACCATGATTAGGGATATCCCAATAGAGGATAGGGTGGTCCCCAAAGAGGTGGAGCTGGTAGAGGATAAGGAAGAGATATGGGTGGTGGATGATGCGATGAGATCCTTCCACCACCACCACTAGACATTCCATGTTATGCTTAGGGAGATGGTGGTTGGGGTCGTATACAGCTGCAAGCTTTAGAGGCTTATGACCCCGCAACACCTGAGGTGATTAGAGGTACAATATGTGTTTATTCTACTCTTTCTTCAGTATTAATAGACATAGGTTCCATTCATTCCTTCATCTCTATAATCCTAGTGTGAGAGATGTAGATCCCAGTTGAGGCACTATCCCAACAACTTATTCTTTAGGTTCCTATAGGGAACAAATATGCTATATCTTTTATCTTTGGCAGTGTGAGCTATCGATTGGTAGAGAGAGGTTCACGTGGGACCTTTTGGTCATCATGATGGAACCCTATGATTCCATCTTAGGTATGGATTTTTTTCCATTTTCTGAGCCCATATTTACTATCACTACATATGAGTCAGATGCAATCAAATTGATGGGATGAGATTCACCTTTATGAGTGATATAGATCTCATGGAGGGATGAGTGGGTTATCAGAACATGAGGCTATAAAGCATCACCCATCAGTTAGCGAATGTATCCCTTAGTGTAGAAGAATCTTTAAGAATATGTATTATTTTAGTTGTGGAGGATTATATGGATGTATTCCCCAAGGACATTCCGGGACTACCTATGAGGTGGGATATGGAGTTTTGTATCGACTTTTATCCAAGGACCGCACCAATATCTTCTACGGCATATCGGATGGCCCTTAACAATCTATGAGAGCTGCAGTTGTAGTTAGAGGACCTTTGAGAGAAGTATTTCTTCTAGCCTAGTGTGTCCCCCTGGGAATATTTAGTTTTTCATGAAAAAGGTATAGGAAATATTACAACTTTTCATGGATTATCGTCACCTAAACCAGGTCATGATAAATAAAAAGTACCCCTTACTGAGAATTAATGACCTCTTTGAATAGTTGTGATGCACGATATGGTTCTCAAAGATTGATATTAGGTTTTACTTCCACCATTTGAGTATTCACGAGGATGGAATTCCAATGTTGGAATTCCGATGTTACTACAGACACTATGAGTTCCTAGTGATGCCCTTTGGTGTGACCAATTCCCCCGCCATGTTTTATGGATTTGATGAACCCAGTTTTCCAGCTGTACTTGGACCAGTTTGTGGTTGTGTTCATCGACAACATACTCATCTACTCGACATTAGAGGAGGATCACGTAGATCACTTGAGTATGGTTTTAGATTTTCTTCAAGAGCACCAGCTTTATGTAAATATCTCAATGTTACATTTCTAGATTCAGAAGGTTCACTTTCTAGGGAATGCCATTTCTAAGAATCTTTTAGTAGTGGACCTAGAAAAAATCGATGCAATTCTTTCCTGGGATCCACCTAGGATTGTTTCATAGGTGAAAAGTTTTCTTGGCTTATTAGGGTACTACCAAGGTTTGGGGAAGACTTTTATAGGATTTCACCCCCTTTGACTACCCTAACATTGAAAGGAAATCCATTCACTTGGACTGAGAAACTCAAGAGATCCATCAAGTAGTTGAGGATAAGGATGACGAGTGATCCTATGTTGAGACTACTAGAGTAGGTTGTGGAGTATGTAGTGGATTTAGATGTCTTAGAAGCTAGGATCAGCTACGTGTTGATGTGACAACAAGTAGTTATTGCATACAAGTCGAGGTAGTTGAGACCCCATAAAAATAACTGCAAAACTCAAGAACTAGAGCTGGAAGAGATAGAAATTTCCCTAAGGATGTGGAGGCACTATATTTTGGGAGAGAACTTTGTGGTTTACTCAGAACATCAGAGTCTCAGGTATATCTTCACACAGAGAGACTTGAACTTGAGACAACAACAGTAGTTGGACACCATAAAAGACTATGAATTTGAGATATTATATTCTCAGGGAAAGGGAAACATAGTAGCAGATTAACTTAGTAGTAATTCCTAGGATCCCTTGGCATAGGAGGATTTAGAGTAGTTGAATTTGTTGCAGCTGATTTTAGTAGAGCAAGAAGGTACAACCTTTATTCTATCGATGGTGTTGACTCCTCTACTTCTCGAGCATGTGAGAGAGTCCCTACTAGGAGATATCAACTGTGAAGTATTTCATAACCATATATCGATGGGGGATTCACTAGATGGAAATTTTGAAGGAGGGAATCACAACATCATTTTACAGGGATGGACGTTGGTTCCAGTCATCATGTGAGAGGAGGTGATGCAAGAGTTCCATATATCTCCCCTAGTTGTAAATCCTGGTGTGGGGAATATGTAAAAAGACCTTCAGGGGTAGTTTTGGTGGTCCAACATGAGATAAATCATAGTTGAGTTCATCTCTTAGTGAATCACCTATCAGAAGGTGAAGGAGGATCACCAAGTTTTGATAGGTTTTTTACAACCCCTTGAGATTCTAGAGTGGATGTGGGATGACATATCCAAGGTCTTTATGGCAGGGCTTCTATGAATAGTGAAAGGCCATAATTCCATATGGGTGATAGTAGAATGAATCATGAAGTCAACACACATCCTTGATATTAGTGAGTAGAGTTCGGTGGAGAATTTGTGGTAGTTTTACATACATGAGATCATTCACCTTCATGGAGTGACCTCAATGATTGTCTTGGATGATGATGTGTAGTTTACGTCATGATTGTGGAGAGGTCTATAAGAGGTATTCGGGACCCAGATGAGGATGAGTAAAACCTTTCACTCCATACTGATGGGAGAAATGAGCACACTATATAGGTGATGGAGGATATACTAAGGTATTGAATGTTATACTTTTTCTAAAGTTGGGAGGATCACTTTCCATTGGTAGAGTTTGCATACAACAATAGTTACCACTCTACCACTGACATGTCACCTTTTGAGGCCCTGTACGGAAGACCCTAAAAGTCACCCTTGTGATGGATAGAGAATGGAGAGACAAATATTGTGGGTATAGAGTTGGTGTAGGTGATGATGGAGAAGGTCCATGTATCCATGAGCAGATGAGGACAACCTAGAGTAGGTATAAATCTTATTCAAATCACCTTCATAGGCCCTTGGAGTTCGAACAGGGAGACCATGTTTTCATGAGAGCCTCCCCACTGTGAGGATTAAAGAGGTTCAGTAGAATAAGAAATCTATCATCGAGGTTCATCTATCCATTCAAGATGATGCATATGGGTGGAGAGGTTTCTCACTACAAAAAATAGCAGATTAGTGGTGGTTTTTAGAGGGGGTTCTACACAATCCCCTCTAAATTTTTTAGCATTGTTTTTTTAGTATTTGGTTTGATTTTAGAGGAGTTTATGTCAAAACCGACTCTAATTTAATAATTAGTGGTGCTATATATTATTTTGGATTTTAAAAGAGCTATATATATATAATATTTATTTGTATATATATATATATAAAATTAATTTTTTAAAATTAAATATTGGGGGTTCACAACCCCCTCTAATTTAAGATATTAGAGGGGTTCATGAACCGACACTAATCCCTTAGATTAGAGGGGGTTTTGAACCCCTTCTAATTTATAAAATTAGAAGGAGTTTAACCTCCTATAACTTTTGAAATTAGGGGGGGGGGTTGAACACTAACTAATTGATGACATTAGAGGGGGGTTTGAACCCCCTCTAATGCACCGCTAATCCCTTTGATTAGAGGGTTTTTAAACCCCCTCTAAATTTTTATATAAGGACATTATATAAATCCTTTAAATATATACTTATACATATAAAAAATGTATACATATATAAATATTGCTATACATAATATAAATGTAATTCTAAATATATTTATTCGAATTTGTATATGGTTTTATAAATATTATACATTTATATAATGATTTATATTATATATATATATTATATGAAATACATTGTTATTGTATATTTTTGTATAAATGAATTTATATTATATTATGTATAAAAATATATATAATATAGATATAATTAAATATAAATATAAATATAAATATAAATATTATATAATTATATTATATAATTATATTATATAATTATATTATATATATATATATATATTATATTATAAATATGTAATTATATATAAATTTATATATATTATTTAATTACTTTACATATATTGTAGTATACCATATTAATTATAAATTAATTTAGTAAATATATATATATATATATATATCATTTAATTATATTATATATTTCCAATTATATGAATGTATTTAGTTTTGTGTGTGTATATATATGATATAATATAAATGTATATAATCACATTCATAAATATATAATATAAATGTATTTAATACAATATAAGTATAATATAAATGATAAAATATATAAATGTATAGTATTTTATAAAACCAACATTCGATTTTTATAGTTTAAAAAATAAGTCTAATAGTAATAATAATTGTTAATAATTTTATTGTTACACACAGACATACACATATAAAAATATATAAAAATTATTATATAAATATATATATTATGATTATATTATATCTATAAATATTAAATAAATACATAAATATACACACACACAAATATAAATGTATTTACAAATATATTTATAAATATTTATTTATATATGTAAATATAATTATTTATATATATATATTATATATACAAAGATATAATATATATATATATTATACACAAATATATTATATATTATCTATTATCTAATATTTATGTATCTAATATATATATATATATATATTAAAAAAATCTATACATTACATATTATATACAAATACAATATATATATATATATAAATTATTAACATATATATATATATATTATAGATTATACACAAATATATATTATATATAAATATTATACATAAATATATCATATATAAATATTTATATCTATTTAAATATTTATTCAAATAATATATATTTGAATCACCTTCGAAATATATTTAAATAAAATAATATGTAATTAATACTTAAAAATCAGATTTCCATAGAGTAAAAGGGGAGGAATTATATGCTGTTGGTTATAGGTTTAAAACCCAACAGGTTCACATTTTTACAAAGGGAGTGCCTGAATTAGAGGAGCTAGTGCATTGGGGTGTGGCGGCATAGCGCATCGGGTCACTTGAGGGGATGGACGAGTGGGATGGGACCAGAAGGGCTGGAGTGAAGGGGGCATGGTATGTTTGGGGGAAGGGGCACTGGGGAACATGCAAGGGATAGGACAGGACCTGAACAAGAGGGAAAGAGGGCATAATATGTACAGCAGGGAAGGGGCATGGGGAGGCAGTAAAATTTTAAAAAACTAAATTAGAGGTGATTTTTAGGGGGCATAGCAGTACAGAAGAGAAGGGGGCACAATACGGTAAGGGGAAGGGGCGATGGGAATAGGCAGTGGGTGAGATTGGACCTAAACAGGAGGGAAAGGGGGCTCATTACATATGGGAGGGAAGAGGTGCGGTGAGGTAGTATAATTAAAAAAACAAATTTAGAGGTGGTTATGAAAACTGCCTATAATATATGTTCTCTAATAGAGGGGGTTAAATACCACTCTAATTTAGCCCTTAAATAGAGGTGGTTTAACTAACTATAATTTATCCCTCAAATAGAGGGAGTTCACCCCTCTAATTTAGCCTTTAAATAAAGACAGTTTGAAGAAACAACCTCTAATATGTAACGTACTCCTCAAATAGCGGTGGTTTCTAATCGCCTCTATTATGGTAAATAGATTAGAGGGGGTTAAAATACCTCTATTCTGAGATTCCATGATGAAATTATAGGTGGTTTTAAACCCCTCTAATCTAACCACTGCTCCTTTTCCTGTTAATTTACATGAAGTTCTTCAAAACCACCTTTTACAATACGAGGCGAGCACAATAGAATTAGTTCTTCATAACTGCGTCTAATGTGTTTAGAGGGGGTTATAACCGCTTATAAGCTACAAAATAACCCCCTATAATCAGTTCATTTTTTATAGTGCCTTATAAACTCTCCCAACCCCCATAGCTAGAGCAGGTGCATGACATCTTCCATGTGTCGCAGCTGAGGAGATACATACATGACCCTATACACATCATTGAATGGGGTGACATGGACATTGAGGATGAAGTCACCATTGAAAAGCACCCAATAGTGATCAAGGATCGATATGAGAGCACCCTACATAGATGAACCATCCCCTTGGTTTGCGTGTTATGGCAGCACATGAATGTGCAAGTGAGCTCCTGGGAGTTGGAGAGCGAAATGCGAGATGAATATCCTGATTTTTTTATTTATTTTTTATTTTAGTGATAAAAATATTGAAGGAGTGAATAATGTAGATACACAATTTTTTACATGTAATACATTAAAATATTTCTCTATATATTTTTGGAGTCATGCAATAAGACAACATGCAATTCTGATGCTCAATGTGATCATAATTAATTTTATAAAAAATATTACATATATTTTTTATTGTGTGTGCATAGTTTCATAAAAAAATGAGATAACTCTTAAAAATAATCTCATATCGGAAATTTGAGATCATGGTTGAATCTAGAATGGGTTATTTACCCTAAGTATGACATAAAATAGGTTGACGTGGGGTGTTTGGATATCTCACCTGTTGGCAGTGCGTTTAGTTGATAAATTAGTTAATTAAATTAATTAATCAATTTATTTAGCCTAAATGAAATTTCTATAAGAATACTGGTGTGGTGATTTTCCTAGGGTTAGCCTCATAATCCTAGGACTGTCGAGTTCCTCTCCTTCTTCCTTCTATTGGTGAACCACATTGTACGACGATGAAACTCTGGATCAGAATAGATCGAGAAACAACAAACACAAAAACTTCCTTCAATTATTGGAGAGCACATTCTTCGGAAAAAAATGATCCAATATCCATGTATGACTCTCCAATTTGTGGTTTACACCACTTTTGATTAAATTGATTGAGCATATCAATCCCTTATATTGATCTGTTCCAATTAAGGATCCTTGAAACACTTCTATGTACTGATTTAATTGGTTATTATTATTTTCTAACCCCAAATATCACCGTTCATGATTGAGGGACAATAAAACTTGGAAAAGTTCGGTTAATTTTTTTCTTGTTTCTTTCCCACTAAATTGCTTCACGTTCTTCATTGGAAGGACCCTGCAGTCCTGGTTCGATATTGTAGGGTGGTACCTAGCCCAATCGGACCCCTAGAACCATGATGAAATGATGTATGAGGCATGGATCAGTGAAACAAGGACATGTCTAAGATGTTTGTGGGATGTAGATGGTCTTTTTTATGATCAGCAATTGAATCAACAGTGGTGGAAGAACCGAGGCGTGCATGGTGCGAGAGGAGCGTACATGTTAGCATAGAATCAAACTAGATTTAAGTTTCCAGCCACCAGAGGGCCAGAATCTTCTAGTCCACACTATATTTGAAAATCATGAAGCCTGAATCGAATCATAATGGAAAAATTCAAGGTTTGGATATAGGGTATGAGAATCTTGACAAATTTCCACTACACGACATGTATTGTGATGAACACGCGGTGTGTAGCCCCTTGGTTGAGGTGACAAGGGTTTCATGAATTCAAAAGGATGGAACACCATGTATACTCTCTAACACCTTGTACCCCCTTCATTAGGTAGATGATCTATGTGATGGAGCACATGGATAGGATCATGATATGTTTCTGAAGTACATAGGCACAACCAGAGCACACCAAAGACACATCATGTAGAGAGGTACGACATGTACTAAAGTACACAAACACAAAATAAAGTACACAGAAACAACCATACACATGGGAGGGACCCCAAGTGGCATGGGTACATTATTTATATCCCCTAAACACCATGTAATTCTACACAGACTGGGGGATGTGTACCTATAGGGACACAACCAAGCGGTGGAGTGGGAGCACACGCCATGTGGGTTGCCTTACACACCATGTCCCCCCTTAGCATATTTTGAGTAAAATTCAATCTTCTGCATCTCCTTTGTTTGAACTTATATTTTGTCTTGTGAGTAGCCCATCCTAAGTATTTTTCTATGTAAAACAGGATGGTGACCTCAATTATGGATTTTGAGATGTGAGGTGAAATGTTCTGAGCATGATGCTTATTAAGTTGACACACGACAATGACAGTGATCATATAGAGGATCACTAGAGACACTAGAGTGAAACCCCCCATCAGTATAGGAATGAGTCCTCTACAATTAATTACCAAGTGGAACCCCTACCAGACAGGTCGTGGGTCCTCGATGACTAGATTGGAACTCACCTTTCACACCAGGGTACAGGTTCTTGACCTATAGAGTAAAACCCCATATCAGTATGGGTGTGGGTCCTCTACCTTACATAGTGGAACCCCCTATAGGATGGGTCATGGGTTATCTATGACTAGAGTGGAACCCCTATCTCACTAGGGTGTAGGTCCTCGACCAATAGAGCATAATACTCCATCAGTGTGGGTGAGGGTCCTTCACATTACCGAGTAGAACCCCCTATTGGATAAGGAGTGGGTTCTCAATAACCAGAGTGGGTCCCCTTATCAGATAGGACATGGGTCCTCATGACACTAGAGTGTAACCCCCCCATCAGCTTGGAACAAGTCCTCTATAGATACTTATAGAGTGAAACCCCCAGACATACTAGGGCATGGGTCCTATACTTGGAATTTATAGCCCCTCGATTGTGCGTCACTATGAAGAGGCATGGCTTGACTTGGACAGTTACTTTTGAGTATACGCATGAGATTTTGGGCATTATTGATGGACTTTTGGAAATATTTGTGACTCTTCTTCCAAGGCTTAGTTGTGAGATGGAGATCCCTTTTCCATCTCATTTGAGATTATTTTGACTGAGCATATATATACACCTGTATGCATAACTTTGGATTTGAGTACTCTCTTTACATGACATGTGATGATGTGTGGAGTATTCCATGTTCTATTAGTGTTTAAATTCTCATGTTTGGATGAGTTTAATCTCCTTATATGGGTGGAAAAGACTCAATATGTAGTTCATCTACTCACTGTGTTGAGCCCCCTATTCTTGGATATGGTTACTATTTATCTTTTTTGGGTTAAGATGCATCCAGTTTACTATATACTATCTTTATATTACTATTGTATCTCTTACTAATCCCCCTTCAGCTTATAGGGTGTCCTAATAGGTATGTATATAATCACCCCTACATGGAATTTTCCTGCACGTGTTGTGTCTTATGCAAACAATGGACAGGTCAACAATGAATTCATAGGAATTTTCCCTTTACTTTTTAGTTTACACTACCATAACCTCATATTGTCTATAAGATTTACATGCATGTTTATTTACCTAGTGTTTTTAATATTTTTTTATTATTCATATTCACTTTTACATCTAAATGGGTGTGTGTGTGCATACATATACTTAGGCAATGACCTCCCTATGTTAGTTACACCTTCGACGCTGGTTTCCAACCCCTGGAATATTGAGTGGGCTTGGGGTTGTTATAGATCAAGCCTCAGCTTAGATTGGGTCATGACAAACTAAGTGGTCTCTGTGTGAAATCTAGTGAAGAAGGGAAGATGAATTCAAAATATAATAAATAAGGAAAATTCTCTATGTCTATGAAGTTATAATGAAAACATATATTAACAAAAGATAAATAACTATTAAAATATATCATTCATAAACAATTTGGATAAGGAGAATCTCCTCTAATCGCCCACTAAGAAATTAGTGTTCCATTGGTAGAGTTATTAAAATAAATAAATAAAGGAAAATCATTTACATTAGCTTTATCAAGTGTGTAATGACCTAATGTTTTATAAATTAAATTCCCTTTTCAAATGAATAAATCCTTTATTATGTAATGATGTTATATAAAACACATGTAATAATTTGGTAATATTGTACCATTATAATTTATATCCCATAATATTTAAAATACCATCAAGAATCATAACCATTGATAATATAGTCATTGTATAATGACCATTATGATTATTATACATTAAAGGTTATGAGAAAGTTTAATTGACACAGATGAAAGAAGTGGTGGCCTCGACTAGTTAGATCACACCCTATAAATCCCATTTATTATAGATTTTAAGGTGATGGTATCACAAGGATTTTAACTTAAACAAGTGAAAGTCAATATTCAACAACTAAATCATGAGATAAACCCTTTATGGGACAAGTTCAAGAATATCGAGATCATGACCAAAACCTTGTTCGCCAAACCATCATAAGAATGTATCACTATCACACACCTTACCCTTAGGGAATACACTAGTGTAATAAGGGATTATGTATCTAGAACATAATAGTATGAATTTATATATTTTTATTTATAATAAAATAATTATTATATTTTTTATTTTTTATTATTACTTTATAAATTATTAAATAATGATTTTGATAAAATTATATTTTGATAAGATGAAACAAAAATTATGTTTTTGGGAAATATATAGTTTCAATCAAGAAACACTTTTAAATGAATTCAAGAATTTTTGAAATAAATTTTATTTTAATAAAATGTTGTCATTTAATAATATATTTTTAAATATAAATTATAATATAATTTCATGAAGTCAAATGCACTTTTTATATGGGTAAAAAATTATTAGCGTCGTAAAACACCATATTTTTCTGTAAATGGATATTTTTTATTTAAAAGTTTAAATTTTAATATTTAAACAATTATTATAATAAAATAAATATTATTTTAGAAATCATTATGTCTATATTAGTCAACGGTGAATTTTTCATAATTTATTGAGAGTCAAATTTTTGGGTAAAAATTAAATACGGTTAAATATACAGTATGTACTATGACATCATAAAAGCATAAAAGTGATTTTATAAATACTATAAACAATATCCATGATTATAATTATGTTTACCCTTTAAAATAAAGTGTTTTTGAATTTATTTGATTAATTTTATAAACTTTTAATGAATCTTCCAATACCTATATTATATTTTAATTTTTTAAAATCAATTCTTTATAATCACGACTCACTTCCACATCACCAAGGGTATTATTTTGATGAGTTAGGTTCTAAGACTTCTAAATTAATGATTCCTGATCCACTTTTTCAAAAACCATTGGGGAAACCCATGTGAGAGGGTTTTTGGTTTGGATTAATTTATCATAAAAAGTCCAAAACCTAAGTTTAGAAATTAATAAAAAAATCTCCTCTCTTTTACTATAAAAAACCCACCCACACTCCCATCAATATTAACTCAAAACCCTTTAATCATCAATTTAATATAAATTTACCTCTCCAAATTCCTCCCAAGATGACCCCAACCTCTTAAGAATCTCCTCACAAGCTTTTAGAAGAACCCTTTCAAGGTAAGTGATCCTGTCCTTCTCCTCTTTTTTCAGGAACCTTATTTTTATTATACTTTTTGATTTCCAATTATTCATGTTGGGATATGTTTTTACATATCCATATTACTATCCTCATTATTTTAAAGTTATGAGATACCCATTTCACTCTCATTAAACCCTTCCATGAATCATTATTCCCCCCCATTATGATGTTGAAATTATCCTATGACTTTCCATTACAAACATGTGTATCATGAACACCCATACCCATTTACACTCAAGGGTATTCACCTATATGTTTCTATCCTTAATTTATTGGTAATTCCATGTATGTAACCCACACTCCTTAATAGTTAAATTAAAATTGATGAAATACAGTCTTATGTGGTATGATCTATGTGGAACACTTATGAAGGAAAATGACATGAATGTGATGGGTGGGCCCAAAATTATATAGGCCTCCATTATATTGGGTAATGCTTATATCTAATGAGAGACCATGTTTGGTGCATTATAGGTTATCCTAATCAAAATAATTTGTGTTTTCTCTATAATTATCCTTAACTTATGTTTATGATGTCATGTTTTATATTATTTCCACATTCTCATGTGGCCTCTATGTTATCACCTTATATAATTCTTTGATGATCAAGTTTATGATTTTCACCCCTATTATGTTACCTTGATATGTATCTTTACTCAAATTTACTTCTTTACCTTATGTCATGCTTTGATTATTCCCTTTCTGGACTTTATAGATCACCCATTTCTTACCTACAACCCTAGGTTATCCTATGTAGTTTTAGAAGAGAAATGAAATTTATGGGCATGTTATGGAGTTTTATTTTATGTATTTATATTTATGTTGCAAGTTTTTATGTGATGTACCTAATTACCCAAATACAAAAGGCCTCACGATCTTCTGTGGTTGTATTTAGTGTATGTTTATATAATAAATCATGAAATAAAGTGTTTTAAATATATGGGTTGTCATAGTTGGTATTAGAGAAAAACCTAGTTATTTTGGTGGATTAAGATTAGAAAACCCTAGTGAAAGCCTTAATGATAAGAATAAACATAGGAAAACAACCCAAATTTGCTATAATTATAGAGAAAATAGTTTCCAAGCAAATACATCCCTATATCGATACTACAAGAAGATGTAGATCTAGAACAAATGTACTTAGGGGGTAATAAACTTGAAAATGGGACATTGAGCTTGACTCGATCGTCACCTGGTGTATGAAAAAGAATACTTTATGCACATCTAGTTTTAAAATCCCATGGGATATAACTTGGTAAATTCAAAATCTCCTTATGAACTATTATTATGGGAAAAACACCCATAATATTTTATGTTAAGAAATAGATCTTGGATAACTAAGATAGAAAACTATAAATTCATAGGTTAAAGAATATATGTAATTTATAAGTTATCCATTTAATATTCATGGTTTTATATTTACATGTTTAGTAGTTTAAAAATTATCATCTCTAATTTTCCCTTTATTTCATTCAATGGAAGGAAATAAGAAGAACCAAGTTAATAACTAATGTGAGAGTAAATGTGATGACTGCCCAAATGAGATGCCCAAACTGATGAGAGCAAGAGTTGGGAACTTCATGAAAATAATTTCTCAATTAACTCAAGTTCTAAATAGAAACATAAATTAGGGATAAAAACCACACCCCCTAATAAATAGAAGGTTGCAATTGATACCTTTATGTGAAAATGTCCTCTAACTTTTAGTGGATCTTTCAATCCCTTAATCATGGAATAATGGATCAACTCCATTTAAGAGATATTTTACATCTTTTAATGATTTAAAAAAGAAAATTTAATGTTGGATGTTTATAATAGGTATGGGGGAGATAATCAATGGTGGAAATTGATAAAAAATATGAAGATGTATGAGGAGATCAAAGTGATGGAGTGGAAAGAATTATGAAAAAATTTATTTGATAAATATTCTCACACTCTTTAACTAAAAATGGAGAGAAAATTAATTAGCCTCAAGAAAAAGGATGATGAATCCATTAGGTAATATGAGGAAAAAATTAAAAGACTTTAACTATACACATTTTTACATTTTATTTCCCTCAAAATAAAACTTGACCACTTATTTGGTGGGATAAAACTGAGTATATTAAAATCTTTGGAAATTTGAGACTTTGAAATTTATGAAAAAATTGTCCAATTTTCCCTCAAATTTGAAATGGATATTAGGTAATCTCAAAGGTATCATGGGGTTAGAGATAGTAAGTGAAGAACAAAGTTTAATTATAGTATTATGATGGATAAATATCACAGGGGAAATAAAGCATAACATCCCACTTATCAAAAGTGTGGGAAGAAGCATCTCTGAAATTTCTCAAAAGGGACAAGAAAATGATTTAGGTGAAAAAGTAAGCATATAGCTATAAATTTTCCATAGGGAGAAGTCCAATAATGTAATGGAATAATGGAATACTCATGTAACCCCTCAGCCTACTGTCTAATGTTTTAACTTCTAGCAACAAGGACACTATATAATCTAATTCACTAAGACAAGGGTTATTGATGAAAACTGATGAAAACAACCTCCAAGGCCTAGAGAGAAAGGGTGGGATTATGAAATCACAACTAAAAAGGTGTATTATGACAACAAAGTGGTAATATGTATACTAGTTATTCTTTCAAGGATAGTGAACATACTATTTGATTTTGTTTCCACACATTATTTCATATAATTCAAGTTTAATAGAATAATTCAAACACATCCACAAAACAAAGACATAGAGTTATTGGTGAAAATGAAAAATGAGTAAATTATTAAATCCTAAGTATATAAAACCTCAAAAACCTACATTTGTGGTTTGAACTTCCTAGTGAACCTTGTGATACCCCCTTTAGTGGAATTTTATACTATTTTGGGTTTGGATTGGATTTCCTTGTGTAGAGGAAATATAAATTGTTTAGGGAAGGAAATCACCCTACATATAAAAAATTTCCCTATGATTCTATAAAATTTCAAGGAGGAGGATAAATATCCCTTAGTATCATTATTATAAGAATGTATATTATTTCCTTGTGAGTAATGATATCTATCTCAAATTATTGAGACTAAGGAAAATATCATCCTTGATGACATTCCATTTGTAATGGAATTCACTGATGTGTTTCTTAAAGAATTGTCTAGTATTCCTTCTAGATGAGAGGTTATGTTCTCAATCAGAGCTTTGAAAATATCCTAGAATCTATATAAAATGACCATTTTTGAACTTGAGGAGCTGAAGAAACAATTACAGGAGAATCTGGATAAAGGGTTTATACACCGAAGTGTTTTACAATGGGGTACACTGATCTTTTTCATCAAGAAAAATAATTGTTTAATCCAACTCTTCATTGATTATATTGAGCAAAAAAATATCAAGATAAAGAAAAAATACCCTCTACCACAGATTGATGACATTTTCGACAAGCTATAAGGATCCTAATACTTATCTAAGGTGGATCTTTATCAGGAATATTATCAAGTAATGATTAATAAGGACAATATCCTAATACTAATTTTCATAAAATATACAGGCACTAAAAGTTTATAGAGATTCCATTCAAACTCACTAATTATCTAACTATATTTATGGGCTCAATGAATAGAGTCTTTAAGGATTATGTTAATAAATTTATGGTAGTATTTATAGATGATATTATTATCTATGACAAAATAAAGGAGGCACATGAAGATAATTTGAATTTTTTATGGAGTGACTTTCTAAAATATTTTTTTATGAAAATTAAAGTACATGAGAGTACTGGAAGAAAAAAGTAACATTGTTAGGGAATGTTACCACCAAAAGGGACATCCAATAATCCTTAAAAAACAAAGGCAATTAAAGGATGACCCAGACCGATATCTGTGACGAAAATCCATATATTCCTTGGATTAGTTTGTCAATATCGTCAATTTTTGAGAAAATTATCATGATTATCAATCCCAATAACCATGATAACTCAGAATGGATTTAAGTTTTTATGTATTTATGAATGTGGTGAGAGATTTAAAGAGTTAAATAAGAGGATAATCGCTGCACCTGTTCTCACATTACCCACTAGTGGGGAAGGATTTTTGATCTACAGTGATGCATCCAAAAAGGTAAAGGGTTGTATACTCATGAAAGATTATTAAGTGATAACCTATTCCTATCACTAATTAAAAATACATGAGAGGAACTACCAAACACATGATCAATAATTGGCTGTAGTGATCTTCGTGTTGAATATTTGATGGAATTATCTCTATGAGGAGAAGTGTGACATATAAACAGTTCATAAAATCCTAAAGTATATATTCACAAAAAAGGAGATCAAGTTGTTCCAATGAAGGTGGTTATATCTGATCATGGATTATGATTTTTCAATCCATTAACATCATGGGAAGGTGAACAAAGTGGCAGATGCTCTGAGTAGAAATGAACATGTAACCCTAACCATGATAAGGATTGAAAGGGATACAATATTATTGGACATGTAGTGGATGAACATGGGAATAATAAAAGGATATTAATCCTACATTCTAAAATAAATTATCAACTATCCATTCTTAATAGGATAAAAGAATCCATAAAATATAAAGATGTGCTATAGAAAAAGTTAGAAGATATTCTGGAGTTCTACTTTTCTAAAGATAGAGTTATAAGGTTTTGAACTCAGATATTCATGTAATCAAAACTAGATATGGAAGTGGATCCTATAGATGATACACATAGATCATATTTCTCTATTAATCCTTGATTAAATAATATGTATATATATATATATATGAAGGAAAACTTCTGGTGGGATAACATTAAGAGAGAGACTATAGAATTTTTTATCTTGATGCTGCTATTTCAACAAGTTGAGAATGAATGACATAAGTCAAAGGGTATGATGAAACCATTTCCCATACCAATATGAAAATGGCAAAACGTAACAATGGATTTCATCATAGGAACCCTAAGGATAATTAAAGGAAATACTTCCATCTAGGTAGTGTTTGACCACCTTAAAAATCTATTTCATTTTATTTCTATCATAGAATATTTCTCTCTTGAAAAAATTCCCATGACATAGATAAGATATGTGGTATGACTGCATAGAGTTTCACTCTATATTGTATCTAATCAAGATTTGATGTTTACCTCGAGGTTCTAGGGAATCCTTTAGTAAGAACTAGATTCAAAGATGAGTTTTATTAATACTTATCATCCTTAAATGGATAATCAGTATTAGAGAACCATTAAAACTCTAGAGGATATACTAAGATCATGTTCAATGGATTTCCAATGATGGTGGGATCAACACCTTCCCCTAGTGGAGTTCTCATATAATAATAGTTTCTATTATAACATTCACATAGAACCTTATAAGGCTCTATATGGGAAGTATATTCAAACTAAAACATGCTAGGATTATGTTGGAGAGCAGAATTTGATGGGAATCGATCTTATCCAAGAGATGACATAAAAGGTTCAAACTATTCAGTGTCATATGAAATCTATAAAAAGTCAACCGAAAATTCATGACGACAATCGTCGAAGAGACCTAGAATTTGTGGTTAGAGATAAAGTGTTCCTTAACAAATTTTTGTGTAATAAATTTATAAGGTTTGGGAAGAAAGAAAAGATTTGTTAGAGATGCATTAGTACCTTTGATATCCTTGATCGCATTGGAGTTGTGACCAATCAACTAGAACTACCACATAACCTTTCTCAAGTACATTATTTGTTACATGTATCCATCTTGAGGAATTACATACCATACCCCTCACATGTACTAAATATTGAGGTGGTTCCATTAGAGAATGATCTTTTATATGAGGAGTAGTCTATGGAGATATTAGATCATAGATACAAACTTATATAAAATAAGACAAACCATTTGGTTAGAGTGTTGTGGTAGAACCAAAAGTTTGAGGAATCAATGTGGGAACCAGAATAAATGAATAAAAATAAGTACCCTTATATGTTTTTATTTTACAAAATAAAATTTTAAGGGATAAATTTTTGAAGGGGGGAAGAATGTAACAACCTAAAGTTTTAGAAATGAAATTCCCTTTTCAAATAAATAAATTTCTTATTACGTAATGATACTATAGAAAAAAATGAACTAATTTAGTATTTTTTCCCATTATAAGTTATATTTTTTTGGATTTAAAAGAACACTAAGAATCATAACTATAAATATTATATCCATTGTATAGTGAAAATTAAGATTAGTATATATTAAAGGTTATGATACAGTCTAATTGACTTACACGGAAAAAGTGATGACCTCAACTTGTAGGATTGTACTGTATAAATCTCATTTATAGAAGTTTATTATGGATATAAAATCACTAGGATTTCTTCCTTGACTAATATCAAGATGAGATTCAACAAATAAATCAAGAGTGAAACTGTTTATGGGAGAAGTTCAGGCATATCGAGATCACAACCCAGACCATGTTCATCGAACCACCCCAAGAAAGTATCACCATCACACACATTACCCTTATGAAATACACCAATTTAATAAGAGTATATGTATTTAGACCCTAATAGAATTAATTTTATTTTTTATATTTGATAAAATAATGATTATATTTATCCTTTTTATTTTTACTTTATAAATGGTTAAATAATTATTTTGATAATATTATATTTTGATTCGATGAAACACAAATTGTATTTTTGAGAAATATATAGTTTCAATCAAGATACTATTTTAATGAATTCAATATTTTTTTAAATAAATTTTATTTTAATAAAATATTCTTATTTAATAATATCCTTTTAACTATAAATGATAATATAATTTTATGAAGTCAAATTGAATTTTTTTAACGTTCAGAAACTATTATCATCGTAAAACACTATCTTTTTTAGTAAATGATGATTTTTTTATTTAAAAGATAAAATTTCTATATTTAAGGAATTATTTTGATAATATAAATATTTTTTTGAAATAAAACATAAAAATTAGTCAACAGTTATTTTTTTATAATTTTCTGAGATAGTTGAATTTTTGGGCAAAAAATAAATATGATATTAATATATGATATGTATTAGAAAATCAGAAAATAAAAAATGTGATTTCATAAATAATATAAAGAGTATAAGAAATATGTTTACCCTTTAAAATAAAATGGTTTTAAGTTATTTTATTAGTTTTTTAAACCCTTAATGAATCCTACAAAACATATGTTATATTTTAAGTTTTTAGAATCAGTTATTTATAAACATGAATCACTTTCACATCACCAAGGATATAATTTTAATGAGTTCAGTTATTAGACATATAAAGTAATGAAAACCTCTACACTTTTTAGAATCCATGGGAAAAAACCATGGGATGATTTTTGGTTTTGATTATTTATCATATAGAATCTAAAAACCAAGTTTAGAAATTAATAAAGAGTTCCCCTTTATTTTTCTATAAAAACCCACCCATTATCCCACTCATCTTCACTGAAAACCCTTGGATAATAATGTTAATATATATTTCTCTCTATATATACCTCCCAAGTTTCCCACAATATCTTAATAAGATCCTCCCAAGCTATTAAAAGCACCCTATCAAGGTAAAGGATCTCCTATTTATCGTCTTTATTCAATCACATTATTTTTATTAGACCTTTTTATTTCCAATTTTTCATGTTGGGATATGTTTTTACACATACCTATTACTATTATTATTATTTACAAGTTATGAATGACCTATTTCACTCTCATTAAATCCTTTCATGAATTCTTATGTAACCCCATTATGCTGTTGAAATTATCCTATGATTTTCCATGTCAAACTTTGGTGTAGCGAATACCCATCCTCATTTTCACTCAAGGTTATTCACATAGATTTACTTAATCTTCATTTATTGTGTAATTACATGTATGTAACCCACATTCCTTAATTATTGGATTAAAATTGATCATATACATCAGTATATGGTATGATCTATGTGGCACAATTATTCATGTACATGATATCAATGTGATAGGTGGGATCAAAATTATATAGCCCTATGATGTATTGGGAAATGTTTTTATCTCATGAGAGACCATGTGTGGTGCATATGAGGTTATCCTAAGAACACTATGTTATAATGTCTCAATGGTTATCCTTGACTTATGTTTATTATGTTATGTTTTATATTGTTTCCATGTCCCCATGTTGCCTATATGTTATCATCTAATAGCATGCTTTGATGATCATGTTTATGATTATCACCACTCTTATATTACCTTAATATGTATCTTTCCTTATATTTATTTATTTAACTTATACTAAGATTTTATTATTCCCTTACTGGGCATTATAGCTCAACCCTTTCTTATTTATGTCCCTAGGTTATCCCATTCGATTTTAGAAGAGTGATGGAATTTAAGGGAATTTTATGGAGTTTTATTTTATGTATTTGTATTTATATTGAATTTTTTTATTAAATGTGCTTAATTACTAAAATAAACTAAGCCTCACAATATTTTGAGGTGGTATTAAGTGTATCACTATGTAATAAATCATGAAATAAAGATTTTTAAAGATATATTTTATCATAGAGTGATTGTAGAAACCAATATCCAAGTGTGAGAGAACATCATAGAACAAGTTAATAATTTTCCACTTATAAAATAACATATGGAGTTGTTTGGTTCACTTTGAAATTCACCACATGAGTATAAAAATTTCCTTCAAATATTTTAGGTAACTCTATGAATGTTCTCATTTTGAGTACTGAGATGTCGATTATTCATCATTGGATGATTGAAATTTGACAAGAATCCAAGGAATTTATGGATTTTGTTGGGTAAAACATCATGAATTATATTATATTAGAATTTAATCCATTAATCAAGCTTGATACCTTCGAGATTAATCCCTGAGGATACTATTTTGTGTGTGGTAGTAGTTACGAAATTCATGATCTATTTTGTATGCTCACATGAAGAAGATGATTCATGTTCAGGATCCTCAACATAAAATGAATTTTGGGAATGAAAATTTAGTGGGACCAAGTGAGACTAGCTTAGGATTGTACAACACTACTTTTTTGTTTTTATAACACCTGGAGTTGTAACTTTATTGGAAAGATAGGTAGATGAAATGATCTCAATCTCTATGGTGTTAGTTCAAGAAGCTTCCTCTTGACTTTCCGGAGCATGTACACAATGGAGCAACTAAGGTGCTCGAATTCTGTGTAGAGAGATTTTAATATTTTTAATTAGAGTTGGGATAATTAAAAGGGTTTTACATAAAAGTTCTAGTGAACATAGATCATACTAAGACTGAATTTGAAGTGGTTTTGGAATGAGAGGTCGAGATTTCACTAGACTGGGTATATGCACTCATGATTTGGGTTCATTCATGCTAGTACAAAGTATAGTGGTGTATCTGGTTAGGTTGATCTTGGAGGATCAGAGTGATACGCTTAAGGTGATACTACATTTCATCTCATTCTTGGATTAGGCTTTTAATAGTAATAACATGGATACATGAAGGGTGCTTGAATTGGTATGACTTCATTCAGCCTCAAAGGGGATATTAACAACTGGTTTGGGGTATAATGGTGCTATTGGAAATGCGGTCGGTTAGTGATGTATAGTGAATAAGTCTTTGAGGAATTACATTGAGAATATATGGTGTGTGGTTCATTGAGACTACAACCATTGCATTGGGTTTGTGTAGAAGTATCACCGATATTCATCTACATAGGAAAAAACTAGGGAAAAAAAATTCAAACTCTATTTTGAGTGTTTCATCAATCATATGGTATGAAATATTCAGTTTGTGAGATTCCTTAGGTGGCTTTAGAGAGCATCAGAACTACAAATTTTTATATTTCATTTTTAGTTAAAATTATATTTATTTAATATTCTCTTTTTATGTGATTATGTTATACAGACAGACAGGGTGAACTGTTAAAGTGTTCTCCATCGAACACATGTTCTATTGGTTGCATTCTCCCCTTCTCTTCTTCAATCCTACCACAAGGGATCCTCAAGTATGATGAGTTGACTCTACAATGCCTTTTCATTTTTTGAGATCTCTCCCTTAACCATATCTAAGGTAGATGAAGGCAATGAATCTTGGTTGAGCACCCCTGGTTCACCGTAAGAGAGGAGAGGGAGATCATGCCTCATTTTGGCCTATTTTTTGGCCAAGAAGAACAATTTTCTACTAATGGGTTTACTCCTGGTTTTATGAGAGAAAAGAGAGTTACCAGAGGCTGTTTCATTGCTTCTTCCAAGAAGTAGAAATGTGGAGAGGCAACCCTAGTTCATCTTCTTTCTCTAGAGACTCATCCTTTTCAAAGCCACATGTAGTGGCGGTGAATATTGATCATGGAGAGGTCGTGGTCATGTTTCTTGATACTGAAGGATATATATTCTTGTTCATGGGGTGAAAACTTGAGTAGAATAGGATTCAAATAGAAGAATGACCCTGGATAACACTTAAGTCCCTAAATAATGAAAATAGACCTTTATAGTAGTGGATTCATACAATATTTCTTGACTTAGACAACATTGAAAGGATGATATAACATCACTCAATATAGATGATTCCATATTTAGATGATGATCCTGGTTCACAATGCTTTTACTTGGAAGATCAAAACCCCAAAGGATGTGAGTTCAAACCCTGGTATGTGTGTTTGGTCCAGATTTATTTTATTTGTTATATTTTGATCTTAATTAATCGATTTATAGGTGTATATTGGGTTACTTGTGTCATGTTACTATATTCATTTATCTCTCTTGTACTTCTTTATTCTTGCATAGTTAAAACCTCATAGTGATCCTTCCCCATGTAATTAAGACAATAGTTGAAGCACTTAAATATTTTTATCCTCCTGAATGGTTTTATTTCCATGATTATTTACCTATAAATCATTTAACAAATTTCAATTCTTGAGTTTTAATTCAGATATGTTTTTTAAATTTAATTTTATGATTATAGAAGATGTTTGAACCATGATTAGCTTTTTTTTTTCATTATTATTGTTGCCTTGTATTTCTATAATTATTTTTCTCATATTCAAAAATATTTATTTGGTTCTAAAAATATATATGTTATTTTGGAATTATTTTCTCAATGATTCTAGTTTTATTAAATCAGTTTTTTACAAACAGTATTTCTATTTTTATGATAATAAATAAAAAGATTGTATTTGATGTAATTTCTACTTCCCATATGCATTTTATATCTGGAAATGTGGCATATTATCCACTATCCAATTCATACCCACTATTGTTAACTGGTTATATTTATTTTCTGTTTTGGAATTAAAACTTGAAAATTGTTTCCTATTTATCATTTTATATGTTATATACTGTAAATAAAAAACATTTTCATATTTTGGATTTTAATTATCCAAAATACCCAATATATCCTAAGCTATTTCATGGGGACTATATCTCATGTAGGGGAACTCCCTTCAAGAAAGTGTTATCAGAGCGTATTTTGGTTTAAATTTTGTTTTTTTAAAATTTGAAATTGTATGATCATTGATTTAAAATGATTTGTTAGTGGATTTTTATAATTACATAATGCTTTTATATTTTGTTTAGATTGGTCATTTTTTCTTTTAGGATGTAATTTCAATATTTGACTAGTAGTTTGTTTCCATGTTGTTTCCTTGTTCTCTTTTCTCGTATGAGACCTAAAGATGCATTTTGGAAGTTTCTACCTATGTGTGTCTCTTATTCTAGTGTTATGAAAGGGTTTTATGTGTTATTTTTCTTATGATTGAGAGTTGGTTAGAAATGTTGTGATTTGAAAGGATCTTGTGACTTTAGTGTTTTCCTTTTTCCTAGGATTTGAGCTTATATTAGCTATGTTGTCTTCCTTCACATCATTTAGAGCTATTTGCTTCGGGTATGGACCTGTAGTGAGTTCATTGTTTAGGATTTGGTAGTTTTGGGGTACAATGCTCTTATTTCTTGCTTCATTGGCCACTGAGATTCTTGGATTTTCTGTTTTACCATGTTCAATATCTATTATTTGGTTTCCTAAGAATCATGTCCCATTAGTAATTCTATACTAGGATGCGTGGCCCTTTTTTGGATTCCCCCCTAGGTTTATAGTTGGATCTCCACCTTTGTTCTTGAATCTTAGAGTTGTCTTATGATTTCAGTACTTCTCACATATATCCTTGTAGTTTCCCTTTGTTTAAGGACATTTCATTTGAATTTTGTTTTATGTGGTCATATCCTTGGGTAGAGATCCGGAATCCATCCCTTAAGGACCTTCTAGCTCCTTATGTCAAGAGTCTTCTTATTGAGTTTTCAAGCAGCGTGTATCAAATTAAAGCTGTCAATGCTAGGTTATTTAGTACTATTTTATATTTATGGGTTCTATTGGAGACCTTTCTCTTTGATTATTTTCCTTTACTATGCATTATCTCTACATTCATTTCCTTCTTCACTTATTTTCATGATTTATTTTCATTACTAAGTTTCATTTTTATGATTTCTCCATGTATTGTTTCACCATGTTTTGTATGAGGATGGACACTAATCTATTTTTTTGGTGTTATACAAGCATATGTGATCTATTTTAGGGACTTATTGGAATGTGTTTACTGGTCCTAATTTCCTCAATAACATCATCTTAGAGGGAAACTCATTTAAGTAAAGGTATGTCTATTTATCATGTAGTTTAGAATGATTTAATTTTGAGAATGTTTAGCATCTATATAATATCCTAAAACTTTTGTAAGCATGTGTCATAGTTGACACATGTTAGGGGAAGTTGGAATAATAGTGTGACTAAGGTATTATAGATGTTATTTACCTTTTTAGTTTCCTATTTAGGATATTCCTAATTTAATGATGTTAGGTTGCGCAGAATCATCATGTAGTTTAGGATTTAATTTTCAAGGTGGAGAGTGTAATATTTTTTCAAATTAAATATGTTTATACATGTTAATTTCCAAGGTATAGATTTTTAAATTTTGATATTAACTTTTTTAATTAAAATTAAATTTATTTTATATTCCTTTTTTGTGAGATTCTGTTACAAATCTAGATAGGATGAACCGCCAAAGTTTTCTCCACCAACCTCATGTCCTATTGGTTGCATTCTACCTTGATCATCTTCAATATTGTCATAAGGGATTTTAAAGTATGAAAAGTATACTCTACAACACCACTTCATTTTTTTGAGATCTCTCTCTTCACTTTCACCATGGGAGATAAAGGAAACGACTCCTGGTTGAACACCCATGGTCCACTTAAAGAGAAGAGAGGGAGATCTTTCCTCTATTTAGCCTATTTATTAAAAAAAATACCAATTATCCTCTGATGGGTTTCCCCCTGGTTCATTGAGAGAAAGGGGAGATCCTGGAGGTTGTTTCCTTACTTCATCTGAGCGGTAGCAGTATAGAGAGGTAGCCCTGGTATGAACCCTTTCTTTGGAAGCCTAAAATTTTCTAACTCATAGGTGGTGGTGGAGAACATCGATTATGGATAGGCTTTGGTCATGTTTCTTGAGTCTAAAGGATGCATATTCTTGTTAAAGAGGTACATACTTGAGTATAATATGATTCAGATGATGGAATGATATTGTATAGGAAAGAAGTCTCTGAACAATAGCAATAGACCTTGATAATAGTGGATTCAGATAGTGTTTCCCAACTTGGACAGTGGCATAGGGCTAAGATAATAGTGCTCAATCTGGATGATTCTAAATTTAAACGATGAACCTAGTTCACAATGATTCAACCTAGAAGATCAAAACCCCGAATGAGATGAGTCTAAACCCTGATATGGGGGTTTATTCAAAGTTTATTTTATTTATCATATTTTGATCTTATTTCATCTATTTGGAAGCGTTTATTGGATGATTTGTGTTGTGATACTATTTTCATTTGTATCTCTTGTACTCCTTTATTATTTCATCATGAAAACCCCATAGTGATCCTGCCCTATGAATTTAGTCCAATGGATGAATCACACAAATATTTTTGACCACTTTACTATTTTTATTTCCACGTTCTTTGAATCTAAAAATTGCCGAAAAATGTCACTTATTGATATTTAATTCAAATATGTTTTTGAATTTAATATTTTTATTATAGAATATGTTTGAGACTTATTTATCTTGGTTTTTAATTGGTCATAAACCCTTGTATTTCTATAATTTTTTATCATATGAAATAATTTTCTTTTGGTTCTAGAATTATATATTTTATTTTTGGATTTTTTCTCAATGTTTCTAGTTTTATTAAATTAGTTTTGTATAGACTGTATTTCTATTTTTATGAGAATAAATACAAAGTTTATATTTGATGTAATTTATACTACCTGTATATAGTTTATTTTAGTTTGGTGTATTATACACTATCTAATGTACATCCATTGCTATTCTCTAGTTATATTGATTTGAATATTTTATTTGCTATTTTAGAATTGCAACTTGAACATTGTTTCCTATTTGTCATTTTATATGTTATAAACTGTATTTTTTTCATATTTAAGATTTTTAAGAACCAAAATTCCCAATATCTCATGTAATATTTCATGGGATTGCCTATTGGGTAGGGGAACTCCTGGAAATGAGAACAACAAGTAGTGTGACTCGGTCCTCCAAAAAGAATAGGAAGCATGGTATCCTCCCTATATCTGTTTGAACACAATGGTTCCAATTTCAAAAAAAAGAATAAATCATCAAGAATATAATAATTGAGTATTAAAAATTAAGTCCAACATTCACAACATATAAAAAATGAATCAATTACCCAATATTTTAATTAATTAAAGGGTACTTTTCAAAGTGAAACAAATTACTTTTTTCAAATTTTCAGCTCATATCTAGTTTTCTCAAGGGAGGATGATTTTAAGGGAAGGTTAAATGAGATTTTATGTTATGAATCACTCTTAAGGGTGATGGAACTAACATTACCCTTTTTTATTGGGTTGACTACAGTCTGATAATAAAATGTACCTAACATTTAAAATTGGATTTTACCCACTAATATATCAAGTTTACATGATTAACATCTTAAATATTATACGGTGTCTTGGGTTTTTTATAATAATAAATTATTTATTTCCATTAGATTCATTAGGTCTTACAATATAATATTGGGTTTAGAGGTGGTGGTTGGAATGGCCTATATGTCCATTGAGTATTTTTGGGTGTTTGTGGATGATGACTACCCTAACCTGATGGATACTATGACTTTCATGGATTACCAAAATTCCCCTTTGTAAAAATTATAGTTTTTCCTTCCAACCAAAATTAGAAGTGTGGTATGGTTATTTCCAATTTTTTTTTGGTATGTTCGTCTTATAAAGTCTGTGTCATAACTCTTGGAAGGGTCTCTTAATTAAGGGAATTGGTTGGAATAATGAGTTTTAGAGACACAATACAATAATTTATTGGAAAATAAGGTTGGTATTACACATGGGAATTAGAAATTTAAAGGAGAAGGTTTCAAACCTCTTTAAATATCATTTCCACCTTCTTTTTAAAATCCAAACTCTACACCTCATGAAATATTCTAACAATAACACTATACCTTGAACTAAACTATTGAGTGTTTTTCCATTTTTGAGATGATTTTCATAACATGGATTATATTTTTTTCCTATATGATGCAACCTAAAGTTGTATTAATCATAATATGATCCGTAGGGAGTATACCTCAATTGAAATATTGGATTAGTAGTTGATCACTTATTTTATGGTGTTCAAAAGTTAAAAAAAATATTTTACAATGTTACTATTATTCATGAAGTTTTTTAACTTAATATTGTCTTAGTGCACATATTTATTTTCTAGTTATTTCAATTTGGTTGGCTAGGAAGCATTTTTCCATGAAAAATGCCTTTCATGTCTTCCTAGCCTTCAATTAGGGTGTTAACATAACACATCAAGTCTTATGTAGAATCTTTCAATGAGAATGGAAAATCCCTAAGTTTTACAAGATCTTCTATACTACATATTTATGATTTTATCACATGCCATTTAATTGTTTTAAATTTTTATCTTTATATTCTATAGCATGTCTATGGGATTTATGTAAAAAATTAATTAAATCAGATTTCAATTTCAAATTAGGTGCTTTTCTAGGAATTTGAAATATATATATATAGGTTGGGAATAGACATGGGGTGAATTTAGTTTCTTTATAGTTTTATTATTTTATCCTATTATATACAAATTTATTTTTCATTCAGTTTTAGTTCTATAAATACAAGCGTTTAAAAGAGTGTTGTTGGTTTGTAAATCTTACTTCAAAGGCTTGGTATAACCGTCATGAAGTTGTTGAAGAAGAATTGTTTCTGGTTCTAAATCAAAGGGTGTAAGTCCCAGTAGAGTACAATACATTATTCAAAAATTCTAAAAAGAAAACAAGATTAAATTGATATATAAAAATAAAACAATGATATAAAAAACAAATATTTATAAAATTTAGGAATACTTTTCAAAAACACACTGTCTAAATGTTGGTGTGCTGTGAAAACAATTCCATTTTTTTTATTGTCATAACACATTGTATTAGATTGATTTTAAATATTATGATATAGTATAATGATGAGCCTAGGTTATATATTAAGAAGTTAATAAAGTCAAGGTTCTTTATTATATATTTTTTAAATAGAACTACAATGAGTGGTTGGTTTGAAAACTATTCAAAGTAAATAAACAAAACAAAATAACTAAAACAAAGTGTGTGGTATTTGACATTAAGAAAAAGTTTTTGATAGAAAAATAGAAAATTATTCATTTAATTGTCTCTACAAATCATAAAAATTTTACTTCTTATTTTAAAATCATTTTATATGTTGCATTTATTTGGAAGAGGTTTAACCAATATCTCAAATATTATCTTACCCTTTAAATCATTGAACATAGATACAAACCATAAGTCAAATATAATTTCACAAAGATCTAGAAATACAGTAGGTTAATAGAACTCCAGGGCACACTAAGATAATATGTTAATGAGAATATTACCATATAGGCAAAACAATAAAAGTTCCCCACTCCAAAATCACAAAACCAACTAGTTAGAAAAATAAGTTTATTTATACAATAGTACTAAAATATAGTTCTCAAATAAAAACTATATCAAGGAAAAAAATATTTTAAAAAAACTCAAATATATCAAAATAGTATTCAAATGAAGTGTTTGAACTCATTTTTCCTATGTGCGGATCTTATTTATTGTTCGCCAACCATTTATCTCACTATCAAGTTGAGTATGAACCTTGATTAGATCTCCTAAATTTAAAATTTCTCTATGATGGTTGGGGGTATATAAAATATAGATAGATTGAAAGAAACCCCATATAATTTGAAACATTTATATATTTTTACACCACGTTTAAAATTCCAAATTAGGTACTCAAGGTGAAAATTTATAAGTGAAGTGGAGGGTCTATTTGGAAACCTATTTTTGTAATACCAAATGGATTCCATATTTGGGCTACGCAACAATCTTATATATATTTGAAATAAATTTAAAATTTGATTTAAAATTTATTTAATGTCTTATTATAAAATTTAGTATAAATTTCAATTTTATATTATAACACCCTAACATTTTAGAATATCTATTTTATTTCTTTAAATAAATTGGAAGTGTTCGATAGGTTTCTTTACACAGAGCCCCATTTTTAAATGAACCATGATATAATAACCCTTTACCACACAACCTTTGAATTTAAAGTTATGAATATTTATAATAAAATTATAAAAAATATGTATAATGGTTTTAAATAATTCAAATTAATTAATTAATTTATAATAAATATGTACTCAATTTTCAGTAAAATCATTTTATGCTTCAAAAATGCGTTTTCTTCAAAAATGGTTTTTATTAAATTTTACACACATGGTAATTATAATTAATTTATAAAAATATTATATATTTTATTTGATCAAATTAATATCATTTTTTAAATTATCATTTAAATATTATGTTACGGTGAATTATTATTATTTTTCTAAAAAGATTTATTTTTTCGTAAATAGTGAGAAATAATAATTTTTGTAAACAACATCATTTAATTTCAATTAAAATTAAAAATATATTTTTAATTTGATATTAAATTAAAATAAATATAATTTGATTATAAATTATTTAATTAATTATATAAGAATCATAATTATACCTGATTTTGTAATAAGATTATTTATTGGGCTTAAAAACACATTTTTCTAAGAACTATTTTTATGCACGCAATATGTTTTTTATATTAACAAATTAAATTTATTTTTATTGATTAATTTTTATAATGAAATTTATAGATGAAATATTCAATCATATATTTTAACAATAATTCTATAATTTTTAAAAGAAAAGGAATGTTAGTAAATTATGTTTTTTTGTTAAAGATCCATTTTTCTAAAATAGTTTTTTGTTATAAGTTGTGTGAGTTTTAAAAATTAAATTCTAATAATTATATAAATTTAATATGGTAAAATGGATTATAAATTTGGAATTATAATAATTATTATAATTTAATATGCTCAAGTTAATTATTTTTTATAGTGAATAGTAAAATAGTAAAATTTTGTTACTACAGTTAAGGTTAAAACAGGTTTACAGGGACATTAAACCAAGAGATAAGGATTGGATTTCCACCTAAACCTATATAATAATTATTTATTAAAAATATTAAAACCTTATATTATCATACCATATAATAATTGTACATTTTTGACCAATTTCCAAAGTAAACTTATATAATTGATTTTTTTAAAGAAATTTCACCTGTGTCCCTCCCCTCACTTAAAAATAGGCACCTATTCTCCTCAATTATTAAAACCCTTTGAGACATCTATCTCAAAAAATAACTACCCAAAAATAATTAATATAATAATTAAATTCATCCTAGATCTTATGGTATTCTCTTAAGACCAATCCTTTAAGTCTTAACGTGTATGGAAAATGCGGTCTCTCAAAGAAGAGGTATAAATCTTAACCGAGATCTTTAAACATTATATCTTATTACACCTTATCTAAAACAATTTTATCCATAAAAACATGATAAAAATAGTATCATAATTATATTAATATGTTATTATGATGATGAAACAACCATTTACCACCTCTTCTCAAACAAATGGGAGATGAAAGTTTCACCCGTGCGTAAGTGTGTACTATAGCCTCCTTGTGACTATAAAATTCATTTTCCATAACCATATTTAATGGATTTTTATTATGATGGTTTTAATATTTCTATATTATATTTGTGAAATAATTATTTTTCTTTAATTATAATATTATTCTACCTTATAATCTTCTAATCTATTGGTAAATGACAACGTCGCTCATGTATACATGTGGATTACCACCTCTACAAAGCAATGAATTTTTTTTATTATTTATGATATAATTGTATGTTCAATAGGAGATATTTAAGGAATATATATATTAATTATATGATATAATATTTATTTTTTAATGAAAAATTATCAATTTTCTTTCTCTCATGTTCCATCCATTGAAAAGTAGAAACATTACTCATGTGTATGTACGAATTACCACCTCCATGAAGTGATGTAATTAATTTTTAATCACCACTTAATATTAATGGTTATATATATATAATAAATATATATGATATTTATATCATTATTAATTATCTGGATATTTAGGAAACATAATAAAAGTGCAAGGATAGTAACTATTGAACCGAAATATACATAAAAAACAATGTAGTTAACACCTAAAATGATGAATTTAATGGATAATTGTTAATAAAAGAATATTGGAATGATATAAGTGGATAATATATGATATTATATATATTTATATGGTTATTTTATAGAATTATAATAAATTTTAATTTTTTATATAGGATTTTATAGTTCTTATGAGGAAAGACTGACTTGAGGTAAGGGTTTTGTTTCAATTTCTCTTCATTGAGACATGTTTTAATGTAATGAAACAATTTATTATTTATATGGTGTATATAATTTCAAAGAATTTATTTTTTAATAATTTAAAAATTTATTCAATATATTTATAGAACCAAATTAATTTAACATTTTCAATGACTTTCAATTCAAAAATTACTAAAGCTGTAAGGGTTCTTCATCTCAATTTTATTTCATTCAGACATGTTTGATGTTATACATCTATCTTATTTTATAAGGTGTATCTACTACCCAATTTTTAATTTATATCATGAATATACTTATTTTCATTTCATTTAAATCTTCATTTTAAGTTAATTCTTTCATGGGTTTTATGATTCAAAAGTTACCACATTGGTAAGGGTTTTATGTTATAATCCCATTTTTACAAGGATTGCTTATTATTATATTTTTTGATGATGAAATTATATGATATATCTCTCCAAAATCTTAAGTATTTACTTATACACTGGTTATTTCTAGATATTAAATGTTTTCATTTTATTCTAATCTCTTTAAACACTCAAAATATCGAAAGAATATTTTTAATGAAAATTAACCTTTTTTCCCTTCAGTCAAGAATCTTTTCTTCAATGTATATATTTTATTTAAAATATTTTCGTGAATGATTTGACTATATTATAATTTTTTTAAATTAATTTTTGAATATTTTTTACTTTCCTTACCCAGGTTTAAAAGAAACCTTCTTATTATTTTCGAAACATGGTAATTTTAACTTTTTACTGAAAACGTGAATGAAATTCTTGCATTAACATAAAATGAATAAATGGATTTCCGCACCATCATGAATACTCTTTTATTTATAGATTGATTTATATTTTCTCTTTAATCTATTAAAATAAAAAAAATTCATTAAATTTTTTGGTATTTTTATATTCTAAATTAGTGATTTCATATAAAAAGTTTATTTTCCTCAAGAAATTTTTCTAGTGATATTTTAACGGTATTTTTAGCTACAAAAACATCCTTGGATGATTCTTATGATTTAATAGGTATATGATGAAATGTTACCGCATTTAATATTTCTTTATATGGTTTACGATTATGATGATGAAATGTTTATGAAACCCATATCCTTTTCATGGGTTATTATTTGATGAAAAGATGAATGTTTTATGATATTAGGACAAACATATGTATTATTTTCACTATGTGATGGGTGGGACTGTAATTATATTGCTCTTTAATTCATTGGGTAAATAAGGATATCTCATTAGATAATAAGTACTAGAATGGGGAGTGAACTCTGTTCAATAAGGGACTCTATCTAATAATATAGTCTTGGGAGTGAACCTTGACTAAGGAAATGATGGAATGAGGAGTGAATTCAATCCACTATGATAGTATTGGCAATGATCCTTGAATAAGGAAATTATTTTTTATTCTTATGTGTATTAAAAAAAATATTTTTTATTCTTATGATATGTCCTCATGGCCCATGAATAATTATTGATGATTCCACACTCTTATATCTTATGTATTTTGATTGATAAAAAATTATGACAAGTTTCATGATTATGAACTATGTATTGATGGGTATGATTTTATTTTGTTAAGATCATGTTATCATACCGTTACTATTATCTTATGATCATTTATTGATATATCACGTGCTTACCCTTACTAATCATATGATCTCACCCTTTCTTATTTTTCCATTCCTCAGGTTATGAAGAAATATTTTAAGTATGAAATGTCTAAGAAGGATGATAATCGTGAAAAAATAAATGGGAAATGATATAAATCTTATATGAACTAGTTTTTTCTATATCTATGTTTACAAATAAACTAAACCATTATGGTTATACCATGTATCATATTGGTATTTAATTAATATCATTATAATAATTTGTATTATTTATGTATCAAAAATTCAGGTCTCTATAATTGATATAAGAGAAAGGTTTAGTAACTTTTTAGAAACTAGAATAAAGAAATTTTAGTGATAATAATTAGAATAATTTTAAGTAGAGGATAATATCCTAAATTTTTTGTAAGGTATATATTTTTTGGGTTTCCTATAAATACATCCCTATTTGGATACTATATGTGGATGTGGTTTTGGAACAAATGAATCTATGGGTAATAATCGCCAAAAGAGTTGGTTGAGTATATTTCGACCATAATTATAGTTCATGGTGAATAGAACCTTACTGCATACACATTTTGAAACTAATGGGTGATATTATTAGGTTAACTCACAATTTATTTAAGAACCATTATGAAGTATTTGGATAGATAATGACCATGGATGACCTAGGATAAGCCAAAGGTGTTATAAGTTAAAAAGAAGGTGTCATGGTTTATACATTATATGAATGATTTTTCAGGAATATATAATTACAAATTACTATTGTTAACACTATGATTTTGGTTTTAGTTAATGGATATAACTAGGAGTAATCATGTTAACACTGAATATTATGGATGAAGAAATGATTGTCCTCACAAGAAACCAAATAAGATAGGAGATGGAATGAGAAACCTTATGATTATGCCTAATCTACTATCTCATTATATGATTAACAACCTCAACATATGTGAGTTTTTGAACAAACCAAATAAGAGAAAAATATATTTTTATGAAGATCATAGAGGAAAGAAGGTTAAAATTACTTCATGTTGAGAATATGTGAAGAATCACCTTGGGAAAATGTCTCAAAAGGACTTGAAGATGTTTTATGTGTTGAAAAGAAGGATATAGAGTAAGTAATTTCTAGGAAAAAATGAAGTGTTTAATGGATGGAAATAAATTACATCCCAAGGTACCATTTATAGTTCAAAGTATTATTTGTGGGGACTTGGGAATAATTTGAGATAATGCTGTAATCCAAAGGCTAACTCCTAGACCAAAGAAGGTCCTGATATTTCCCAGCCAGGATCAATGTATAAATGAGAGGGGGAGGGGGTGAACCATTGATTTATTTTTCTCTTAAGATTCATTTATTTTGAAAAAAAACTTTTCATCATGTTAAATAATTATAACTTTTATGAAAAAAAACAATCACACATCCATAGGAACACAATAATTTACAAGGTTCACTACTTAATAAGAGTAGCTTCATCCTTGGTATGGTAATGAAACAATCAAATACCATAAAATCAACTAAAAAACAATCATTTTGGGTAGATACAAACAAATAGGATATAACCTTACACTTTTATAACACTATGATGAATAAAAAATTATATTTTCTTCTTCAAACACTAGTTATGTAATACATGTTTGTGTAACAAGTTAAGAAACATTCACAAACTACATCGAAACAAGTTACTATGCCGACTTATCAACTTTCACTTTTGATAAACTTCAAAAAAATTATTCACTTTTCTACCTAGAAGCAGGTAAGACTGCTTTAAACTTAATAATGATACTTAGTTTGATATCCCATTTCTATTATTCAGTCAAATTTCTTAGTCCGAAAATATAAGTCTACCAAAATAATTACTGAAATAATTTTGAACTGCTTATGCCTCAGTCTGGATATCTGAATCCAATTTCCCAGTATGATGACCCAGTCTGATATGATAATAATTGAATATTATATCCCTTAATCATATTATTATTCTATCTGGAACACTTCCTCAGTAATTTTCAATCCATAAAAATATTCTCACTAAAACTTTAAAACATCTCTCTCTACGACCCAACTTGAAAAGTGTTATGATCTTTCAGAAAGTATAATGTACTATCTTCCTTTTATAGGTGCACAAAAAGTGGTTTAGGTAAGAATTTGAAAAGTTTTCTCACTTAACCAAATTTCCTAAAACTTGACTTATGCCTTAGGATATGTCTCTAAATTATTCAGTGCTTCTCAACTCTTATCAATTATTCTTGAATCTTTTCAAATCATCTCACAACTTCAACTGGATTCAAACTTTCTAACCATTATTTAGTCCAATTCCAATTATCATTCTGATTCATTATTGAGACGAATATATATTTACAACACCATGTTCTTTATTATCAATCTCCATACCAATTAAACATATGAAAAAAATGAATTCTCATTACTATTATCAATACCAAATAAAAACAAACTCCTCATTTTGATGCTATGAACTAACTGTTAGATATAAAACATTGAAACCATTATTCCATAAACTTAGTGACAACTTTTAAAGATATAAACACATCTTGTAAGCACTTTTAAAACACTACTCAAACAAATTTAAATACCCCCTTGATAACACATTTGTAACTAATTCAAAACATTTAATATTTTCTTCAATTATTTAAAAACTTCCTCAGACCAATAATCCTACATTAGATAAAGTATCAGTTTTAGCCTCCGTCTGATGGATCGGTCTCAGATAATTGAGAAACTATCAATAATTTTACTCTTTTTCTCTTGAACTAATTTAAATTAAATAAATTATTACTTATTTTCATCTTGACTCAATAGAAAAAATATCCGAGATCTTCTTTAATTATTGACCCAATTGAAACAAACAAACAATTCAACCTGGTGAAAATGGTTGACTATATTGTTGATATTCATTCATTTGACTGGTATATTAATTTTTTACATTCATTTATCCCAAATAAAAATCCACTTCTTTATTTTTTCATTGGTCCCAATAACTCCCAACAAAAAAAATTCTTTCTCCGATTGATTGGTGGCACACCGCCTCTGATGGACTGATATCAGCAGCAAATTATTTCCTTTTATGGTTATAGTACAAACCTACTTATTTCTTTGAATATTTGTATCTTTTGGATGACTGTAATGATAGAAAACCATCATCTTTATATTCCCACATTTCAAATAAAACTTATCATCCATCAAAAAAATTCTACATCTGGTGTTCTTATACTGATGATTTGTGACAAAAAACATTGACTTTCTTCTTTCACAAAATTCTAATTGTAATCATGAATTCCTCATGACGTTGAGAAAAATTAATATTGGTAAATCATTGTATTAATTACATTGTAAATAAGTATAAATTTCTATCTTTCCAACATATTATTTCCTTCTAATCAAACCTCAAACCTATTAGAAGCACTTGTTATCCACCTTTCCTTCATAAGGCATGCATTACAAGTTTTCCAGACAACTTATGATTTATGAGAACTCTAAGATTATAAAATCACCATCAGATTTACATTGGAAACATTAAAATCTTGATACATTTTCTCATTATGATCGAAAAATTCATTCCAGACCCAAGGTGAGTCTAATGAACCCTTTATCCCATAAAACTTATTCTGAGCCTGATGGAATTTTTTAAAATTTTTGTATATGATCTTCTTAAGTATTTTGTGTCTGATATTTTGATTATGACACAAAATTTCATCCTTTTCATCCAATCATCAAAAATTTCATAGTGAATTGATTTATTTTATTTTAAAACTAAAGACAATACTTTCATCACAAACTTCTTCCATCCAACTTGGTCCCAACAATACCCCCTATAGATTTTGTTGTTATCCAAGGTTCATAAATCCCTAAACATTTTAATCTCAAGAAATGGATCAGTTATTAATAATTTTGAGCCTAAATGATCTAAATAATTGTAGAAAATAATAATTATTGATAGAAAACCCATGTTGTCCAAAAGTAGCGACTCATGAAACTTTCTCAGCATTACAACTTTCCTTAACATGTTTCTGTACTTCCTTACTTACTTATTAAAGTTCCCTATAAACACAAGTTTCCTACAACCAATCTAATAAATGATTAGAATAGTTTACATACTTACATGTTGATTTAAAATTTTACCCACAACTCCCCCTAAATATATGGTTCCTTAAAAGGTTTATCACATATCAATGGATAGATTTATGAAATATTATCCCACTTGAAAACACGATCCAAAGACTAGATGAGATATAGGGTAAAAACACATACCTCAACCTTGGTGAGAAAGTGGTTGTAATCCTACATTCAACCTAATCATGAAAAATACTTCCTTTATTAAAGATTTTGTGAAGATGTCAGTAACTTGTTCTGATGTGGGAATATACTCTAGATTAAATTAATTATTCTCCTAATTCTCCTTGATGAAATGATATTTGATATAAATATGGTTTGAATGATAATTTTGTACCAAATTTCTTGTAAGGTTTATGGAACTTATATTATCAAAACCTAAGAGTAAGGGTAACATTACTTCAATAAGTAAGTCTTCCAACAAGTATTCATCCACATAAGTTGGGTAGCATATTTAGTGAAAACAACATACTCAGCTTCAACCATGTTAAGAGTTACTAAATTTTGTTTATTTATATTCCAAATAAAATAATATTGTCCAAGAAAGAAAACTCCACCTTATATGGATCTTATATCATCAACATTTCCCTCCCAATTAACATATTAATAAAAAAACAAGTCAATAATTTCTGAGCTATCAAACCCAATTCCAAATTATTTTGTGCCTTTGATATATCTGATAATTATTTTTCCATCCAATAGATGTTACTCTTTTAGAGAACTCTGAAATATCACACATAAGGTAACAACATAAAAAATGTCTGGTCTTGAGGAATTCAAATATAAAAAACTTCCAATATTCTTTCCATACTCTTTAGAGTCAACTTCCTTACCTTATCCATTTTTATTCAACTTGGTTCCCACTAAATTTGGTGTGGAAATTGGTTTTGAATTTTCCATGCCAAACTTCATAAGAATTTATTTAGCATACTTTTCTTGAAAAAGAAATATACATTTCTTATTTTGTGAAATTTGCAACCCAAGAAAGTATTTCATTTCTCCTTGAATGGACATATCAAACAAATTTTTCATCACTTCAAAAAATATTTCACAAGTTCTTTCATCATTCCCAGAAAAGATAATTTCATCAACATATACAATTACAAGAGGGAAAAATTGCAACATCCTTTTATGTATAGATTACTATCAACTATTCCTTTATTTAAACTCATATTTCTTAAGAAGGTATCCAATTAGGAATACCATTATCTCAAACCTTGTTTTATCCTATACAAGGATTTATTCAACTTACACACATAACTTTCATCCTTCCCAACAACAAAGCTATATGGTTGTTCAATATAAATTTCTTCATAAATTTATCCATTTAGAAATTCTGACTTCACATCTATATGAAATATTTTGTAACTTTATTGTATAGTAATAAAAAAAAGATTCCAATTGTTTCTAACCATGAAACTATATAAAATGTCTCATAAAAGTTAATGCCTTTAATCTGTGAGTAATATTTTTATATTAATCATTCTTTTTTTCTTATTACTTCACTATATTCATTAAACTCATTTTAAAAAACTCACTTTGTACTGATAAATTTTTTTCACTTGATTTAGGTATGAGTTCCCAAGTATAATTCTTTTTAATCAAATAAAACTCTTAATTCATAGTCTAAATCCATTCTGGATGCCTAAAATATTCATTCACATCTTTTGGATAAAGTTTTGAATATAGAGAAGTGTGCGTAATAAATTTGGATGTACTTCTTGTTTGAAAATTTTGATGTTGATCACCAATTATGTTTTTGAGCTTCCACATTACTTCTTATCCTGGGATGAGAATTTTGATATTCTTCCTCACCACAATAAACAGATAAGTTTGATTCTTCTTCTTGAGTAGGATTATAATTGTTTTCATCCATACTGGAACACTTTACAAAAATTCTTTCATCTTATTCATCTTTAATATCTTCATGAGTTTTTAGAATTTTCCTAATATTTTTCAATAACTTTCAAATAAATAAAGTCAAATAATATTCCTATATCTTTATTGAAACATCTATATCTTTTTCGTTTCGAAGCATAGATAAGAAAAGTTCAATCTTCACTTATCTAGTCAAGAATTCCAAGGTTTATACCTTTTTTATTTATGATTCATAGACTCTCAAAAAATATTAAATGTTTTAAACTTGGAGTTATTTCATAAAACATTTCATATAGATTCATCTCTAAACTAGGCCTATAGAAACATTAGTTTTGAATATAAATATATGTTCTCATATATTTCCTCCAAAATTAATGAGAGAGACCATGGTCAAGTAACATAGTTCATCCCATTTCAACCAGACTTCTATTTTTTACTTTCACCAACACCATTATGTTGAGGATTGTATGATGTATTAAACTTATGTTAAATTCCATGATTATCAAGATTACATTCAAACTATTCATTTTATTATTCACCACAATTGTCTTTTCTCAACTTCTTCACTGAATACTCACATTCCTTCTTAGTTTTTCTCTGGAAACTTTGAAAATGGTTTACAGCATCTGACTTATGTATCATATACATAACACAAGTAATTCGAGTAAAGTCATCAATAGAAGTAATAAAGTAATTATCTATATGATTTTATTTTCTCATTTAACCAAAGACATCATAATGAATAAATTCATAGGGTTGTTTTGAACAAATGTAATCATTTTTATGCACAGAGTTTGTAATATTTACAATCTAATTTTTTTTGCAACACCATTCTCTTCTTATGGACATATCAGGAATTCCACAGATACTATCTATCTTTGATAACTTTTTCTTATTTCTATTACACATGTGTCCCATAATTTTATACCACAACTGATTCTAATCTATTATACTTAAGTAACAAGAGTTTTAAACCTCAAAAACTTGAAAAATTTCCTCTTTTATGTTTTCCTCTTGTGACTATCTTTCAATCTTCCTATCCTTTCAAAATAAACCCATATTTTTTGAAAATAAATTTGTTGCCTTCATCAAAAAGTTGTGAAGCACTTAGAAAGTTTTGTTTCATCCCATCAACAAATAAAGATTTATTGGACTTTAACTTTTATTCCCCAATAATATCAGACCCAAAACCTTTGATTCTGAGGGATTAATCATTACCAAATGTCGCTTTTCCTTCTTTGAGGTCTTTCAAAATTTTCAAAAATTTTACGTCTCTTATCATATGAGAATAACACACACTTTCTAAGATCCAAGGTTATTATCCTTTGTATATTTTAGAGTGGTTTCAACAACAATATATTTTTTTCCCATTATCTTTCTTCATATCATTCTTTTGAGAATTGTTATTAAACTTTAATTGTGATTATAATAAAAAAGGAATAATTTTTCAGGATATACTGGTTATTCACATTTTTCACAAATAGTTTCCAAAGGTTGGAATCTTTTTTCAAATTTTAGAACACCATTATCAGATATCTTCAAAACATCATTCTCAGATTTCATCCTTTGAGGGGATCAACTCCCCCTCATATTTTACCTCCTGTAATTCTTGGAATAGTTGTAATATTTTTGATTAAAGTATCAAATATTTTCTATATGCTCCAATCCACCGTAATTGTAACATGCCAGGTAATTAAAGAATAAAGAATTTTCATATTTATTAATATTTACGAATTAAATATTAATTTTAATTAAAAGGGGTTTCTACATTCGATAGCGTACTCGATACACAACGTTGAGTTTCTTTGAAAACTTACGTTGCACACAAGTAATAAAATAATATTATTTTAAATGTTAGTTAACAAGTAGCCGTTGTACAGGCGGGAATGGATAAAAATAACTAAAATATGATTATATATGTTTTTAAATGTTTTTAAATTTACCCAATAAAAGATAAAGGCTTAAAATACGTAAAGAGTTCAATTTTAGGCATTTATACCCTAATTTTCACTAAGGGTTCACTTATCACCTTTTGACGGAGAACCGTCATTAAATATAGTTTTGATCAATCTTATAAATTCTATTGGACCAAAAATAATTCTTCTTTAGAATTGGGACATCAAAATTTACCTTGTGTAAATTTTTGGTACCTTTCCGATAAAGTTCATTTTTTTTAATGAATAGTGTAAAATGTTGTATTTTAATTCAAAACCTCTTTTTAATCTAATTTATTTATATGATTAGATTATATTTTTAATTGGTTTTAAAGTGAAATTAGAAAATATTTTTACCATTAAATCAAATAGTGGTTTTTGGAATTAATTTCACTTTGAAATCGGACTTAAACTAGTGTCAATCTTTTGATACTTATTGTTTCATAAAAACACGCTATTTGCTCTGACAGTGGGAATTAATTATTAAATTAATTAATGTGACTTATATATTTTGAATTTTGTAAAATATAATTCATTTTTTAATTCTTAATATCAAATATAGCTTAGGGTGAATTTTTGGTAATTTTCTGAAAAACTTCAATTTTTGATGAATAGTGAAACCACTAAGTAGTACTTATAAAAACTAATTTTTCCGTTTAAATGAAAATTTTGCCATCATTGTGTTTTTATTTTCAAAAATCTGACATACATGGTTGTCATTAAGAAGTAAAATGTGGTTCAATGAGATTAAAATAATTTTTTTGGTGAATAGTAACTTATTAAGTTTTAATCGCGATTAGTGGTAATTAGTGTAGTTTAAGGTAAAAATAATATTTTAATAATATGAGATGACCTAGACACATGTCCTACCCTCATTGGATGTGTCATGGCCGACCAATACAAGCCATGGGTCAACTTGGGGACCCCATGGAGCCACTTTGGTTGGAAAATGACATAAATACCTTTTATTTAATGTTAATGTAAAAAATGGCACAAACATGATATGTTTTACTAAAACAATTTTTAAATGGGGTTAAACAAGTCATATTTTTGATTATAAATAGTAATTGGAAATATAAAAATATTTCCTACATCATAGTATTTTTTTTATAATTTTTATAAATTAAATAAATTAAATTATTTATGACATAATAATAATGCAACGATGACATCATTATTTGACGATTTAAATAAAATGGAAAGATAATGTAAAATCTATGAACTAAACATGTCCAAAACTTATTGGATGGGTGGATTTATAACCCTTATCACCTTATCCACGAATTATATCAATGTGGGGCCTTTTAAAACCGAAACACATTTTCAAATAAAGTAATATTTCTTTACTTTCCAAAAGTGCCCCTCCTCTCCTCTTATAAAAGGCCCCCACCTCTACCTCATTTCACACACTCCTCAAGCCTTTGGCTCGGCCAACCCCTTCCCACTTACTCTCTCCACATCACTCTCCTCATCCTAGAGGATTCCCTTAAGGCATAATCCTTTCAAAAGAAGACTTTAGGCTCAAATCAAAAGGAGTTACACTTTTAAAGGTAATTCATTCTCTCTTGTTAATTTGTTTTATTTTGCTTCTCCAACCCCCTAAACTCTTTTTATTTACTTCTTTTGTAACAACACCAGTATCTTCAATATACTAGGATGTTTTTATAAGATTTATTTGAGCTAAACTCTCACACAAATACATCAAATGGTTAAAGAACATACGGTTTCCGTGGATGGCGAAATTCTGCCTCCCGAAACGATGATTGTTCAATACTCATTTAACACCTTCAAAGGTGGCCATTATGATGTCACTATTTTTATATATAATATATAATATGTTTATTATTTCCTTAAGCTTCTGTATTTTTCATTTATGGCATACCATTATTGTTTCCATTATGGGTAAACACGATATCTTCATTTTAGGAAGTGCGGACTACCGCCCCCTGAAAGTGATTTGATTTGTTAATACCATATGTGGGATGTGTAAAGGATAAAGTTAATGATATTATATATGTTATTATACTGGAATTATAATATACTCTTATATCATTATGATTCCATTCTATAAAATATGAAATAGAAATGAAAGTAGCGTTCATGCGTACGTACGGCTTACCGTCTCCATGAACGGTGCATTTCATTTCTTACCTCTAAATGATTATATAATATTATAAATACATGTATATGCTGGATATATATGATATATATGATATCCAAATCAGGAATGTCATTCTGGATATAAATAACCTTTGACCACACGAACAACATGTAATTGTAAGAAGTCCACTTTCGACTTAAGAACCAAATATTGACAAAACAAACATTATTAACTTAAATGGTTACATAATGTTTATAACATGACAATAAGTGATATAAAAGGAATAATGAACTTTAAAAAGGTTCTTAATCAAGTATAAATTAACCCAATTTTATTATTCAGGACGTTAAAGAACGATCGAGTCAAGTCGGACCTGAGGTAAGGGACTTCGTCTCAATCTCCTTTCATTGAGGCATATTTCGTTTTATACACAACTTTATTTTATACGGTGTATAAACCCCTTTGACTTTTAATTTTATACAAAAGGAATCTTTTTCTACGAAGCGTTTTACTAAATTACAAAAATGAATTTTTTTAACGTATGCGGTGACAACGACCTTTTCCGCCGCCGCGAGTATTATTTGGTCTTTGGCTTCCTCAAAAAGCCGTTATGTTTTTAAAATGAAATAAATACCATATACTCTTTTATGTATTTTGGTATTGAAAATGGTTTTGATAAAGGATTCTATTATGATATATTGTGATTGAAATGTGGAAATGTTATCATTCCTTTATATTGGTTTTATGTTTTATGATTTTATATTGGTACTTGGACATTTGATGGGTGGTTATGTGATAAACCATATGAAGGGTGGTGCCGTGAATACCAGGATGGGTGGTTACGTTATAACCTCCAATGCATTGGGTATGGAAGTCGGCCGTATGGCTATTCCATTAACTATGTATGGAAATTGGTCGTATGGCTATTCCATTTAAGTGATATGTTTGGAATTCGACCGTATGGTTATTCCACTTAAGTATGTTTATGTCCCAAGTTACCTTTATATATGTTATGTGTTCTTTATATGGGTTTTATGGTAATACTTTGGTTACAAAAAGGTAAGTAATGATACTCTATTCAATGAAGAGTTTTTACTACTTCATGAAGGTGAAGGTATTACTTTGATAGAGTATACATGGTTTTCTTGATGTTTGAAAAACTAACAGTTTTCATTCTTTGTGTATCCCTTACTGAGATTTTTATGCTCACCCCAAGTTTTTTTGAAATGTTTTTCACAGGACTTAATGTGGAATAAGGTCAAGGATGGGATCAAGGGAATGTCATGCTATATAAAACATGGAACTAGACATGTTTATTTTAAGAGTTTTTTTTATTATGGAAACTTAGTAGAAGTGACTACTTTGTAATCTTTTGAGATGTAATAGTTATGTTCTAATTCTCTAAAACTCTAAACCTGAAAAGATCCTCAACGTGAATTATTCTTTTAATTCAATATTAAGTAAGGTTTAAGGCTGGGGCCTTATAGTTGGTATCAAAGGCCGGTTTAGATAACTTTAGGAGTTATAAAAGTGTTAAATTATAATATGATTGAAATGATATAGAATTTACGGATTACCATGTTGCTTCGCCTAAGATATTTCTGTGTTCAGAATGGTTTTCCGCAGAGGAAACAAAGAAACTATGTTGGGACGACATCAGGAGGAAGACAACCTTCCAAATCAGCATACCGAGATTGTCAAAATCAGAATTGAGCAGTTTACTACAGTGATGGCTCAGTTGAATCAGGTGATAAGTGGTGGTTGTGTAATTGATGATATTTTGGTGTTTTCTAAAAGTAAAGAGGAGCATGAAATTCATTTAAGGGTTATTCTGCAAACCTTAAAAGAAAAGAAACTGTATGGAAAATTCAGCAAGAGTGAGTTTTGGTTGCAACAAATTTCTTTCCTTGGTCATATTGTTTCTAAAGATGGAATAACTGTTGATACTGCAAAAACAAAAGTTGTGGAAGAATGGCCAAGACCCACAAATGTAACTGAGATTCGTAGCTTCCTTGGTTTGGAAGGATATTACCGAAGGTTTGTTAGAAATTTTTCACAGTTATCTATTCCAATGACTAAGATAACTCGTCAGGGTGTTAAGTTTATCTGGACAAAAGAATTGTTTTCAGGAATTGAAAAGAATATTGGTGAATGCTCTAGTTTTGGCACTACCTTCCAGGAATGGTGAGTCTGTTATATACAGTGATGCTTCATTGAAAGGACTTGGTTGCGTCCTAATGGAGAATGATCAGGTAATTGCTTATGCTTCACGAAAGTTGAAAACTCATGAGGTAAATTACCCTACACATGATTTGGAATTAGCTGCTGTTGTCTTTGCTTTAAAAATTTGGAGGCATCATTTGTATGGAGTAAAGTGTGAAATATATACTGATCACAAAAGTTTAAAGTATATATTCACTCAGAAATAATTGAACATGAGATAGAGGAGATGGCTGGAATTAATCAAGGATTATGATTGCACAATTCATTACCATCCGGGAAAATCAAATAAAGTGGCTGATACTTTGAGTCGAAAAAGTAATGCTTCATTAGAAATGTTGTGTTTGGAATGTGATCCTTTGGTTAAAGATTTGATGAACTTTGGCATAGAAGTTGTTGGTACAGGATGTTCTTCTGTTTTGTTTCAAGTATCAGTGAAATCTTCTCTATCAGACAGAATCAAGCAAGCACAGAAGCGAGACAGTGAGTTGAAGAAAAAGGTAGAGATGGTTCAGAAAGGTAAGTTGCCTAAATTCAACATTGATAATGATTGTGTTTTGAGATTTGGGAAGAGGTTATGTGTGCCTTGTGATTCACAGTTGAAGAATGAGTTGTTATGTGAGGCTCATAGTTCCCCGTTTTCAGTTCATCCTGGCAGTACTAAGATGTACAGAGATCTGCGGGAGTATTACTGGTGGGATGGAATGAAAAGAGATATTGCTGATTTTACTGTGAAGTGTCTGACTTGTCAGCAGGTTAAAGAAGAGTGGAAGTTACCGAAAGGGATGCTTCAGCCTTTACCAGTGCCAGAGTGGAAATGGGAAAACATATCCATGGACTTTGTTGTGGGATTACCGAGGACATCTCGAGGTAATAATGAAATCTGGGTTATTGTTGACCGCTTGACTAAATCTACTCATTTCCTTGCTATACGAGATACTTTTTCCCTAGATCAACTTTCCCGTTTGTATATTAAATAGATAGTCAGGTTACATGGAGTTCCCCTCTCCATTGTATCTGATCGTGATCCCAGGTTCACATCTAACTTTTGGAAAGGCCTTCAGAAGTCGTTGGGTACTGAATTAAATTTTAGTACAACTTTTCATCCTCAATCAGATGGGCAGTCAGAACGAACAATTCAGACCTTGGAGGATATGCTACGAGCTTGTTCGATGGATTATCAGGGAAGTTGGGACCAACATCTTTCTTTGGTTGAGTTTTCTTATAATAACAGCTTTCATTCCAGTATACAGATGGCACCATTTGAGGCATTATATGGGAAGCAGTGTCGAACTCCAGCATTTTGGGATGAAGTGGGTGAAAGGAAGCTGATGGGACCAGAATTGGTAGAAGAGATGGCAGAAAAAGTTCAGTTGATTCAGAAGCACATGAGAATAGCTCAGAGCAGGCAGAAGAGTTATGCAGATAACCGGAGGAAGGGTCTATCTTTCGAGGTAGGTGATCATGTTTTTCTTAAGGTTTCTCCTTGGAAAAGTGTGATGAGATTTGGTAAGAAAGGAATGCTGAGTCCAAGGTTTATTAGACCACATGAAATTCTGGAGAAAGTTGGATCAGTTGCTTACCGAATGGCTTTACCTCCGAGTTTATCTCAGGTACACAATGTTTTTCATGTTTCAATGTTGAGGAAGTATATGCCAGATCCATCTCATGTTTTGATTCCAGAGGTAGTTCAGCTGGAGGAGAACCTATCTTATGAAGAACAACCAGTCTTGATTCTTGACCACAGGGAGCAGGTGTTATGGAATAAGGTGATTTATCAGGTAAATGTTTTGTGGAAAAACCATGTGATTGAAGAGGCAACGTGGGAATCTGAAAATGCTATGAGAGATAAATACCCCCACTTATTTTGATAAGTGAATAAAATTGCGAGGACGCAATTCCCAAAAGGGGGGGAGGATGTAACATCCCAGGTAATTAATGAATAAAGAATTTTCATATTTATTAATATTTACGAATTAAATATTAATTTTAATTAAAAGGGGTTTCTACGTTCGATAGCGTACTCGATACGCAATGATGAGTTTCTTTGAAAACTTACGTTGCACACAAGTAATAAAATAATATTATTTTAAATGTTAGTTAACAAGTAGCCGTTGTACTGGCGGGAATGGATATAAAAAACTAAAATATTATTCTATATGTTTTTAAATGTTTTTACATTTACCCAATAAAAGATAAAGGCTTAAAATATGGTAAGAGTTCAAATTTACGCATTTATACCCAAATTTTCACTAAGGGTTCACTTATAACCTTTTGACGGCGAACCGTCATTAAATATAGTTTTGATCAATCTTATAAATTCTATTGGACCAAAAATAATTCTTCTTTAGAATCGGGACATCAAAATTTACCTTGTGTAAATTTTTGGTACTTTTCCGATAAAGTTCATTTTTTTAATGAATAGTGTAAAATGTTGTATTTTAATTCAAAACCTCTTTTTAATCTAATTTATTTATATGATTAGATTATCTTTTGAATTTATTTTAAAGTGAAATTAGAAAATATTTTTACCATTAAATCCAATTGTTGTCGTTGGAATTAATTTCACTTTGAAATCGGATTTAAACTCGTGTCAATCTTTTGATACTTATTGTTTCATAAAAACACGCTATTTGCTCTGACAGCGGGAATTAATTATTAAATTAATTAATGTGACTTATATATTTTGAATTTTGTAAAATAGACTTCATTTTTGAATTCGTAATATCAAATATAGCTTAGGGTGAATTTTTGGTAATTTTCTGAAAAACTTCAATTTTTGATGAATAGTGAAACCACTAAGTGATACTTATAAAAACTGATTTTTCCGTTTAAATGAAATTTTTGCCATCATTGTGCTTTGATTTTCAAAAATCCGACATACATGGTTGTCATTAAGAAGTAAAATGTGGTTCAATGAGATTAAAATAATTTTTTTGGTGAATAGTAACTTATTAAGTTTTAATCGCGATTAGTGGTAATTAGTGTAGTTTAAGGTAAAAATAATATTTTAATAATATGTGATGACCTAGACACATGTCCTACCCTCATTGGATGTGTCATGTCCGACCAAGACAAGCCATGGGTCAACTTGGGGACCCCATGGAGCCACTTTGGTTGGAAAATGACATAAATACCTTTTATTTAATGTTAATGTAAAAAATGGCACAAACATGATATGTTTTACTAAAACAATTTTTAAATGGGGTTATACAAGTCAGATTTTTGATTATAAATAGTCATTGGAAAGATAAAACGATTTCCTACATCATAGTATTTTTTTATAATTTTTATACATTAAATAAATTAAATTATTTATGACATAATAATGATGCAGCGATGACATCATTATTTGACGATTTAAATAAAATGGAAAGATAATGTAAAATCTATGAACTACACATGTCCAAAACTTATTGGATGGGTGGGTTTCGAACCCTTATAACCTTATCCACTAATTATATCAATGTGGGACCTTTTAAAACCGAAACACATTTTCAAATAAAGTAATATTTCTTTACTTTCCAAAAGTGCCCCTCCTCTCCTCTTATAAAAGGCCCCCACATCTACTTCATTTAACACACTCCTCAAGCCTTTGGCTCAGCCAACCCCTGCCAATTTACTCTCTCCACATCCCTCTCCTCATCCTAGAGTATTCCCTTAAGGAAGAATCCTTTCAAAGGAATCCTTTAGGCTCAAATCAAAAGGAGTTACACTTTTAAAGGTAATTCATTCTCTCTTGTTCATTTGTTTTATTTTGCTTCTCCAACCCCCTAAACTCTTTTTATTTACTTCTTTTGTAACAACACCAGTATCTTAAATATACTATGATGTTGTTATAATATTTATTCGAGCTACACTCTCACACAACTACATAAAATGGTTAAAGAACATATGGTTTCTGTGGATGGCAAAATTCTGCCTCCCGAAACGATGATTGTTCAATACTCATTTAACACCTTCAAAGGTGGACATTATGATGTCACTATTTTTATATATGATATATAATATTTTTATTCTTTCCTTATGCTTATGTATTTTTCATTTATGTCATACCATTATTGTTTCCATTATGGGTAAACACGATATCTTCATTTTAGGAAGTGCGGACTACCGCCCCCTGAAAGTGATTTGATTCGTTAATACTATATGTGAGATGTGTAAAGGATAAAGTTAATGATATTATATATTTTATTATACTGGAATTATAATATACTCTTATATCATTATGATTCCATTCTATAAAATAAAAAATAGAAATGAAAGTAGCGTTCATGCGTACGTACGGCTTACCGTCTCTATGAACGGTGCATTTCATTTCTTACCTCTAAATGATTATGTAATATTATAAATACATGTATATGCTGTATATATATGATATATATGATATCCAAATCAAGAATGTCATTCTGGATATAAAGAACCTTTGACCACACGAACAACATGTAATTGTAAGAAGTCCACTTTCGACTTAAGAACCAAATATTGACAAAACAAACATTATTAACTTAAATGGTTACATAATGTTTATAAAATGGAAATAAGTGATATAAAAGGAATAATGAACTTTAAAAAGGTTCTTAATCAAGTATAAATTAACTCAAGTTTATTATTCAAGACGTTAAAGAATGATCGAGTCAAGTCGGACCCGAGGTAAGGGACTTCATCTCAATCTCCTTTCATTGAGGCATATTTAGTTTTATACACAACTTTCTTTTGTACAGTGTATAAACCCATTTGACTTTTACTTTTATACAAAAGGAATCTTTTTCTATGAAGCGTTTTACTAAATGACAAAAAGGAATGTTTTTTTAACGTACGCGGTGACAACGACCTTTTCCGCCGCCGCGAGTATTATTTGGTCTTTGGCTTCCTCAACAAGCCGTTATGTTTTTAAAATGAAATAAATAACCTATACTCTTTTATGTATTTTGGTATTGAAAATGGTTTTTATAAAGGATTCTATTATGATATATTGTGATTGAAATGTGGAAATGTTATCATTCATTTATATTGGTTTTATGTTTTATGATTTTATATTGGTACTTGGACATTTGACTGGTGGTTATGTGATAAACCATATGACGGGTGGTGCCGTGAATACCAGGACGGGTGGTTACGTTATAACCTCCAATGCATTGGGTATGGAAGTCGGCCGTATGGCTATTCCATTATGTATGTATGGAAATTGGACGTATGGCTATTCCATTTAAGTGATATGTGTGGAAGTCAACCGTATGGTTATTCCACTTAAGTATGTTTATGTCCCAAGTTACCTTTATATATGTTATGTGTTATTTATATGGGTTTTATGGTAATACTTTGGTTACAAAAAGGTAAGTAATGATACTCTATTCAGTGAAGAGTTTTTACTACTTCATGAAGGTGAAGGTATTACTTTGATAGAGTATACATGGTTTACTTGATGTTTGAAAAACTAACAGTTTTCATTCTTTATGTATCCCTTACTGAGATTTTTATGCTCACCCCAAGTTTTTTTGAAATGTTTTTCACAGGAATTAATGTGGAATAAGGTCAAGGATGGGATCAAGGGAATGTCATGCTATATAAAACATGGAACTAGACATGTTTCTTTTAAGAGTTTTTTTTATTATGGAAACTTAGTAGAAGTGACTACTTTGTAATCTTTTGAGATGTAATAGTTATGTTCTAATTCTCTAAAACTCTAAACCTGAAAAGATCCTCAACGTGAATGATTCTTTTAATTCAATATTAAGTAAGGTTTAAGGCCGGGGCCTTATAATAATACCAATAGTAGGCATATGAATAATATTTACCTCTATAAATTCCATATGTTTTGGAATTGTGAGCATGTTTTTTAAAAAACTTCATTCCTTTAACATCAAAACTTTTTTTAGTACCATACTTTCTATTCTAAATCAAAACCTTGTTCTTCATCCTAGTTTTCTTTTCAACCTTATCAAAACCAAAAATTTTAGGAACATTTTTTAGACTCAGGATTTTTAAAAGATTTTGAATTCTCCACTATATTGATTTTGGCCACAAATATAACTTTCCTAGATTTCTTCTTCTTAGAAACAATTTAAACATTATTCTTAACCTTTGAAGGTAACATATGATCCTTGTCTGGTTCACCATTTCTAGAACTTTCACCAACTTAATAGATATAGTTTTTGAAACATTAACCCTTTTTTTAGCTTTGTAAAGTTTTTGTTGAACAAGTTACAATTCTTATTCTTTTTATTTCAGTATAACTTCTAGATGTTTATTCTGATTCTTTTCTTTATAAATATATTTATTTAAGTTATCAATCTATTCTAGAATATTAACATTCTCATAATGATTTAATTATTGATTTTTTATTGAGAATTTTTCATTCTTTAATTTCCTGATTTATTTCTCAATCCTTCCAATATTTCTTAGGAATTCTTTAATTTTTTATTTCAGATGAAAATATAATCAATTTTATTCTTCTTCATAACTACTACTTTCAAAAACTTCATTTTTGAATGTTGCAATGAAATTATTTTATCTAGAATTCTCAATATACTTTTTTGGATTCATCTTCACAATATTATAATTCATCATCTTTAAAAAAAACTTATCCTTTTGGATTTGGATAATTTTTTATCTTTACCTTTGGAATAAGATTTATCCTTTTAACCATATTTCTTCCATGATATTCTCTACCTTTTATCATATTTATAACTATTGTCTTCAATTTTATTCAGGGTAAATTTGTATAAAAGTTCCCAACAACTCCACATTCAATGAATTTTAGGAAAATTTCCCCTTTATACTTTCTTGTACCCCTTTTCAATTTCTTAGAAAACAAGGTTAAAAATTTATCAAGATTTTTACATATCTTATTTTCTAAATCAGAATATCCAGCTTCTTATTCAAGAATATTTTTATGATTTTTTTTCTTAGCATCCTTGAATGATATATCTCTATCAACTTTTGTTTTTTTCGTTTCATAATTTTTTCCCTTCACATTTTATAAGTGATGATAGTACTATGAAAATCGTATAGAGAGAATGTTTCTGAATCTATATCTTATAAAGAGGAAACTTTGGTGTCAAACTTGTTAGAAAAATTCTCAATAACTTTTCAACAATTGTAGAATGTTCCAACATTTCACCAAGATATCTAATAGTGATAACCATGTCATTAAACCAAGTAAATAAGTCACAAATGGATTCATACCTACCTATCTTGAGTTCTTCATATTTCAATCTCTAGATTTGTAACTTTTCCTTCTATAATTTTTTACCTCCTTTATAAATGTTCTTTAACTTATTCCAAATACCTTTGGTAGTGGAAACACCCTTCACTCTTAGTAATTCACTTTTCAGAAAGTGATAGGAGTAAATAATTCTTAGCTCTTCCATCATTCTCAAGATTCTTCTTACCCATAGGTTTGAGAGGGTATTTTTCATCAATAGGAAGAAATCCATTCGTAGATACTTCAAAAACTTTATACCAAAGAGACATAATATAAGACAACATGATATATTTCTAGATATGATAATTCTTACCATTGACGATAAAAATTCCCTTACTATTCACACAATTTAGATTCTCTATAAAAATTTATCTTCAAAAACTCCAGTACAGAGTAAATGAAGGGAACCCTCACTCTGATACCAATTGATATTACCCATCAAGGATTAAATAATCACTTATAGGGGGAGGGTTGAATCGGTGATATATTTTTATTTTAAGTTTCCTTTATTTTTTAAAAAACTTCAACTTCTATTAAAGAATTATTACTTTTTTAAAAGAAAAAATCACACATCCAAATGAACATAAGAATTTACATGGTTCAATACTCAATAAAAGTAGCTACATCCTTGGTATGGTATGGAAACAATCCAATACAAAAATATACACTAGAAAACAATAATCTTGTGTGGATACAAACAAGTTGGATATACTATTAAACTTTTATAGCACTGATCAATAAAAAAGTGCACGTTCTTCTTCTAGTAAAAATGGTTCAATACTAAGTTGTGTAAAAAGTCTAAAAACATTCACCAATTTCTTCCAAATAAGTTACTATGATTCCTTATAAACTTTCACTTTTGAGAAACTTTAAAAAATTCTTCACTTTTTGACCTAACTGCTAGTAAGAACTTCTTTGGAATTCATAATGATACTTAGTCCGATATCCTAGTTTGATTATTATGTCTTATTACTTGGTTTGAAAATATAAGTATGCTATAATAATTACTAAAACAACTCGGAAATGCTTCTTCCTCAGTCCAGAAATCTCAGTCTGATTTCCTAGTCTAGAAATCTCAGTCTGATTTCCCAGTCTGATGACCTAGTCCGACATGATAATCATTGAATATCATATTATTTATTATTCTTCTGTCTGGAATACTTCCTTAGGAATTCTCAATCCAGAGACCTATTCTTAGTAAGACTTCATAACATCTATCTCTTTGACCACACATGAATAATGTTTTGATCTGTCCGAAAGTACAATGTAATTCTTTCCTTTTATAGTTGTGCCAAAAGTGTTTTTGGAGTAAATTTAATTTTTTTCCACATAACCAAATTTCATGAAACTTGAATTCTTTATTCTTTTTAGCTCCATATTTGACTTCTTCAGTGATTCTAAACTCTTCTTGATTATTCTCAAACCTTTATATACCTTATTATGACTTCATCTATCTTCAAACATTCTAAATATTATTTATTATGATTCCAATTTTCATTTTGATTCTTCATTACAATGAAGACATATATAAAATAGTAGAATCTTAATTACCTTTATCGATACCAAATAAACATATGAAAAAAATGAATTCTCATTACGACGATAAAAAAATTGAAAACAAACTACTAATTATGATGCTCTGGACTAAATGTTATATATAAAACATTGAAACCATTGTACCATAAATATAGTCACAGATTCTAAAGATATCAACACTTTTTGGAAGCACTTCTATAATACTCTTCAAACAAACTTCAATACCCCCTTGATAATTTTTTTTCAAATCCTTTAAATCATTTTGTATTTTATTCAATTGTTTAAAAACTTCCTCAAACAGATAATCCTACATCCGATAAAGTATCGGTGTTAGCCTCCATCTGACAGATCGGTCTTAGCTTTACTCTGATAGATCAGTGTCAGCCTTAATTTGATGATTCAACATCATATATTGAGAAATAATCAATAGTTTTTTTCTCTTTCTGTTAAACTAATTCAAAGAAAACAAATTATGACTTATTTTCCTCTTAACCCAATTGAAAACATATCATATTTCTTCTTTTGTTCTTGAACCACACAAAAAAAAGAAAAATCAATTCAACTTGATGAAAATAGTTGAATATATTTTTGATCTTCATCTGATTGATCTTTCTCTAAATTTATTAAACACATAATTCCCAACAAACTTCACTACTTTCCTTTTCTATTGGTTCCAAAAACTCCAAAAAAAAAACAATTCTGCCTCAGATTTATTGGTATCACACTATGTTCGATTGGCCAGTATCTGTAGCAGCTTATTTTCTATTCTGATTATGGTACACACCTACTTTTTTATTTGAATATTTTTATATTGTGGCCTTTTGGTCTGACAGAAAACCAACATCTTCATTTTCTCATGTTTCAAACAAAATATTCAAGCCTTCATACAATTTTTCATCCGGTGTTCTCGCACCAATAAACCATGATGGGAAAACATTGAATTTATTCTTTCAGAAACTCCTTGTAATCATGAATTCCTCATGACTTTGAGAACAATTAATATCAACATTTCATCTTCTTAATTACATTGAAAATTATTATAACTTTCTATCCTTCCATATTCTTCTTTCCTTCCAATAAAACCTCAAACAAATTGGTAACACTTGTTATCCCCCTTTCCATCATAATGATTACATCACAAGTTTCCCATACAAATTATTATTTATGAGAACTACATGATCAAAAAAGTATTGTAAAATTTCTATTGGAAACATTCAGACTCTGACACATTTTATCATTATGATTGAAACATTCATTTCCGACCCAAGGTGTTCTTGATGGACATTTTCTCCTAGAAAACATCTTGTTAACCTGATGTACTTTCTTAATAGTTTTGTATCCGATCTTATTAAGTATTTTTCATATGATATTTTGATTATGATACAACCTTTCATCATTTTCATCTAATCATAAAAAATTATAAAGTAAATTGATATCTTTTCATTGATAAAAAACACAATACTTTTAGCACAAACTTCTTCCAGCCAACTTGGTCTCAATATGACCAATGTTATTTCAAACATTAAAGTGTAATGGATGAAGTGATAATGTATTGGGACTCAAGAATTATTTCATATAAGTGTTTTAACAATGATATTCTATCAATAATAATAATTAAACATCTAATAATTTTTCTAAATTAGTTATTCATTATGGATTTTCAAGCATGTGTTGAATGGTATAGATAACCTAAAAATTTGATTTATTAGTGAAGTGATTGTAGACACCGGAAAAGTCCGTTGCTCCCAAACGAAGTTCTGGATGCGGAAAGCGAGGTCATATTTGGAGTCAGAAGCACGTTTCGGAAGGCCCGGAGGCCTTGCACGGAATTTTGGAGGCCCGCGCACAAAGTTGAAGTGCGGCGCGCAATCCTCCCGGGATGCGCGCAATGCACCGGGCCGGCGCGCAATTTTGCGCGCCCGCGGCCCGCACGACGCCCTTGCGCGTCGGGGCCCCGATTCCGCGCCCGCGAAGGAAATTTCGCGCCCGCGCCATGAATTGCGCGCCGGCGGCGAGATTCCGCGCTCGGGTTACCTATAAATACAAGGCGACCCCCAATGTTTTGCGGGTTTCCAGAATTTGAAGGGTCGCTCGTGCGCGCAATTCCACCCCCTCCGCGCGCAATGCCGATCTTCAGGTAACCTCCTTTATTTCGCGCAAGCAAGCCTCAGGGTTCGCCTTCGCGCGCAACCCCTTTGGCTTCTTTCCTTTGACCAATTCCTTACCCGAAGGCTTTCGCGCGCAAAAGAAGCCTCTTGCGCGCAATCGCCCCCCCGGGTGCGCACAATCCAGCCCGATTGCGCGCCCCCCCCCTTACTAAGTGGCCATTCGTTAAAGAATGGGCCGTTGCCCCCGCGCGCTATTAGAGGCCCGGTGCGCGCAATCTCTATCTTCCGCGCACAAAGCGCTGTCCCAATTGCGCGCCAGCCCGCCCAATTGCGCGCCGACCCGCGGTATTGCGCGCCAAGCTCCTCTTTTGCGCGCAAACCGCCAGGGTCGCCCCCTTTGACCCCCTGAGGGTACCCACCTACGTGGCGCCCGATGATCTTCATCCCGGGTGCCCCGCACCGTGCGTTGTCTTCCCGTGCGGCCCTCCAGGCTCGCGCGAAGTGACACGGACCTATCGGAGGCATCCATCATCCCGCACGACGTTAAACTGCATTCGTCCGTGCAACAGGACGTTAAACTGCCAGGCATCCATCGTCCCGCACGACGTTAAACTGCATTCGTCCGCGCTGCAGGACGTTAAACTGCCAAGCATCCATCGTCCCGCAGGACGCTAAACTGCACCACGTCCGCGCTGCAAGACGTTAAACTGTGAAGCATCTTCGTCCCGCATGACGTTAAACTGCATTCGTCCGCGCTGCAGGACGTTAAACTACCAAGCATCCATCGTCCCGTAGGACGCTAAACTGCACCACGTCCGCGCTGCAAGACGTTAAACTGCCAAGCATCTTCGTCCTCAACACACGACGTTAAACTGTACTTCGTCCGGCAAGACGTTAAACCGTCCGCTTCGTCCTCAACACACGACGTTAAACTGTCCGCATCACATGATCCCGTGCCTCGCACGCAGGGTCCCCCCTGGTTCGGATGTGGCCCCACCCGCTCGTCTCCGCAGGGATGTCGGGATTGGAGTGGCCTTCGCCCACGGGGGTAGGGTATTACAAACCCCTAGTTTCTCGTGGGGGACTGCACGTGTATATATCCATTGTGCTTCCCCACTTCCAAAGCCAGTAGGGGGTGTGACAGGGATCGAGGTGTCTCTCACCTTCGGCCCAAGTCCCTCTTCAACTGAACTTTTCCGCACTCAGGTTGCCTCAGTGCGTAAGTCCTGACAGAATGAACTACGTGGACTTTGATCCCTGTCTCCTAAACAGGGTACGTAGGAAGCCTCCCTGAGGTTCAGCCCACCACCTGGTCGTCCCGGTCGTATTCACGTCGGTTCGTCCATCAGTGGACCCCTCCCGGGTTCACATTCACGTCGATTCACCTATGGATCCACCCTTGTGGGGGACTGCACGTGTGTATCTCCATTGTGCTTCCTCACTGCCGAAGCCAGTAGAGGGCGTGACAAGGATCGAGGTGTCTCTTACCTTCGGACCAAGTCCCTCTCCAACTGAGCTTTGCCGCATATGGGCCTCCTTAGAGTGTAAGCCCCAAACACCAGCGTCCAGCATGACGTGAAACTGTGATCCAACCGGCCGTTCCATCCCCCTCTGTGCGAGGTGGTTCGGTTCAATCCTCTGCCCGGCAGCCTCGACCTCCTTGTGAGTCGGCTTGCCATCGTCCAGCATGACGTTAAACTGCATGTCCGAACTACGCTAACTTTGATCCGCGCTAACACGCGGTACGTAGGAAGCCTCTACGAGGTCCAAGCTCTTCTCTCCATCATCCATCCTGATCCTTACCCGGGCCGCCACATCCCGGTGGGTCATGCCATTTCATTCCACTCCACTTCACCCGGGAAGCCGCCCATGTGCTGGCCCCAGCATCGGAGGTTCCCCGCAAGGGGTTCTGTTATCTGATCTACTCCTCGTGTTGATCAGTCCGATGCCGTCCCCGCTGGACGTTAAACTCGCGGCATACCCCGTGTTAAACATGGGAAGCTGAGGAAAACCTCAGGTAACGCAGTTCCCCGCACCCAGCGCGGGATGCCTCAGGCCATCACGCCTTCGAGAGGCCCTATTAGGGACGGAAGGCAGACATGAAAAGCCGCAGTGTTAAGACACGCCCCCAACACCCAGAGCTAACCGGTCTCCTCACCGTAGGTTGCTGCCCCGAACAGACTCCTTGGAGCGTCTGGGTGGAAGCAGCGTAATTAACCGGTGTCCATGAAAATATGGCGCCGGGAACAAGATTCACGAACATTATTAAATCTATGAGGGAGACCCAGATTAGGCGACGAGTTCCGAGGAGACGTCCACAGAAGGAGGAGCCGACATCCCATCATCCCGGTCTCGATCAAGGAGCAGACGTCCCTGAATAAGGGACGGATGCCGCCCGCCTTTGGAAAGAGGGATTGCGGGGCCACAAGCCGCGCTCCCATCCCCTCGGGTCGACGGGCGCACGCGCGAACGTGTCCTGGCGGAACAGCGTCGGAACAGAAACCCGACGCACATCCGCACCGAAATAGTGATATTTTTAGAAAACACATAATTATTATAAATATAACCCTTAATATATGCCTAATGTTGAGATAAAAATATTTTATTTAGATAACTATTTTATTAATATGGATATAGTAAATTAGATAGTATTATTGACATTAAAATTGATTAGTGATTTTATGATTGATTGATTTATTTTATCATTGATGAGTTTATTAAATTTCAAGATTTATTGAATATATTGGAAAGTAAATGAGTTGATTCTATGAAAAATTATTGAGTTATATTTTAGTAGAATATATGTTTTCCTTGATGTTTTATGGCGATTCAGTTTATTAGCATGTTTTAAGAGAATATATGATCAAATTATTCTCAAGATTGGTATGTGACATTAAGAGATACTATATGTTGTTTAGGTATTAAAGGTAACTTTATTTTGGAACTTTTGTCGCCTTTTTTTTTTTTAAATTTTTAGGTTTTGAATTTTTATTAGTCATATTTTAGAGGATTCTTAGGATAAAATATTTATGTAATGGTTTATGTTGAACATTGAGTGTTATTTTTGAAGATTTAGAGATTAACATACTATTTCATAATTTGAATACTTATCCATATTGGATAGATTTCACTAACCATTTGGGGTTAGGTAAATATTTTGAGAGAAAAAGAAGTACTTATCAATCTTTTATGGATCTCACAATCTTCTAAAATTTAAATCTTTGTTCTTTAGTGGTGAGAAATTCATACTATTTTTCATTATTACAATATATATAAAAATATGTGGAAGCTAATTAAAAAACAAAACAAAATGATGAAATTGCATTTATGGATTTGAAGAAATCAAGTAACTATATTCTATTATATTCTATGGTAAAAAGTTCCACAACTCTTGGAGAAAAGATCCTAAAAATTAAAATAAATTCTTTTTTAAAATTATGTTCGATGAATTGATGTTTGTTTTCAACCCTCACTGATTTATGGTTTTGTGGTCATTAACTTTATCATGGGCATTTTCTTTATAACTATATATTATAATTTAGAAATTATCTTTCTTTTCTATGCCCATATTTTCACTTCCCTCTAACGTTATCCTTATTTGGGGACCTGATTATGTGTTATTTAAGGCAACCTTCTTGTTTCCCACTTACCCTTTAAAAAATGTTTTATTATTTCTTTCCATAGTATAGGTTTTAAAAGAAGGTATTTTTGAATATCAAACGTTTGATTACTATGATAGAAATTATAAGGATATAATTTATTTAATGGGAGGAGAATGTGACACCCTGATATTTTAGACAACATTTTTCATTAAATAAATTGCAAGTGTTTGATAGCTTTCTTTACACACAACCACATGGTTAAATGAATAGTGATATAAAAACCCTTTATAAATTAGCCTTTGAATTAGAAGGTATGAATAGTAATTACCATATTATAAAAAATATATATACTTTTCTTAAATAATTATTTTTTGATTAATTCATAATAAAAAAGTGCTAAATTTCCAGTAAAATCATTTTATGCTTCAAAAAAGTGTTTTCATAAAAAATGGGTTTTATTTCATTTTATGCAAAAAAATTATAATTAATTTATACCATTTTATAGAACTTTGAGTTGATTAAATTAAAATATTTTTTCTAAAAAAAAACCATGTCGATATTATCTTAGGGTGAGCTTTTAGTATTTTTCAAAAAATATTTATTTTTAAGTGAATAGTGAAAATTCTACTTTTTGTAAAAAATGTCATTTATTTTCATGTAAAATACATAGAATATTTTTAATTTAATATTAAAATAAAATAATTATCATTTAATTAGAAATAATATAATTAATTACACAAGTATCATCATTATACTTGATTTTGATATAAGTTTATTTTTGGGCTTAAAAACACATTTTTCTAAAAACTATTTTTATTCACGCAATCTGTATTTATATTAATAAATTAAAATATTATATATTTATTAATGTTTTTAATTAAATTTATAAATTATATATTCAATAAAATATTTTAACATTAATTTTATACTTTTTAAAAGGATAATAATGTAAGAAAATTATGTTTTATGCATGAAGATTCATTTTTCTAAAATGGGTTTTCATTGTGAGTTGCGCGCTTATTTAAAATTAAATTAGGAAAATTATATAAATTAAATATAGTGAAATTAATTAAATTTTTATAATAATAGTAATTAATATAATCTAGTATATTAGTCTTAATTTTTTTCATAATGAATAGAAAAGACAATAAAATTTTGTTACCACGGTTAAAGTTAAAACTCGTTTACCAGGGGTCAAACCAAGAGATAAGGGTAGGATTGAAACAAAAAAATTTCTAATTATTATCTTTTAAATATATTTAAACCTTATTTTATCATAAATTTTATTCCATATTCATTTGGATCTACTTTCCTCATAAATTTACCTTATATAATTGGAATCTTGTAAGAAATTCCATGTGTCTTCCTCCCCTCACTTATAAAAGGGGACCTATCCTACTCCATAATTCACACCATTTGAGTCTTATATATTGTATATAAACTTATCAAAATACTTACTATAATACTTACCTTCATCCTATATCTTATAGTCTTCTTCTAAGAACAATCCTTCAATACTTAAGGTGTAAGTCAAAGGAGGTCTCTCTATGAAGAGGTATAAATCTTATTCAGACCCTTTCAATTTTATATTTTTATTACAAATTTTATAAAATTATTGTATCCATAAAAAAATAATGAATCTAGTATCATAATTATACTAATATTTTATTATGATGATTTTACATCCATTTACCACCTCTTCTCTATCAAATGAGAGATGAAAGTATTTCTTGTGCGTACGTATGGACTATCACCTCCATGTAGTGATGCGATTCATTTTCTATCACCATATTTCATCAATGGTTATTATGATAAGTTTAATGTTTATAAATGATACTTATGAAATAATTATTATTCAGGAATTATAATATTATAACTACCTTCTAACCTTCCAATTCATTTGAAAATTATAACGTTGCTCGTGCATACGTGTGGACTATGACCTCCACAATGCGATGTGATTTGTTTGTCATTTTCAATTTACTTGGATGATAAAAAGGATATATTTAATGAAAATTTATTATATTTATGATATAATAATAATTCTAGAAAGGTGAATTATCATTTTACTTTATTTTGTTCCATCCATAAAAAGTGGAAGCACCACTCATGTGTACATACATATTACCACCTCCAGGAAGTGATACAATTCATTTTCATAATCACATAATATGAATAGATATAAATATGTATCTAATAAATATATATTATATTTATATCATGATTATAATTATACTAATGTAGGACTCATGATCAAAGTGTAAGGATCATAACTACCAAACTAAAACATACATGAAAAATGAAGCAGTCAACACCCAAAATGACGGATTTAATAAATAAATGTTAATAAAAGGGAATTAAAATAATATAAGTTGATCATATATGATATTATATGTATTAATATGGTTATTTTATATAATTATAAAAAATTTAAATGAGGTTAGAGATCCTGTAATGAAAAATAGACTTAAGCCAAGGGTTTCGTCTCAACTTCTCTTCATTGAGATATGTTTTAATGTTATACACCAATTTATTATTTCTATAGTGTATATACTACCACATAATATATTCTAGAATAATAAATGAATTAATTATATGTATTTATAGAAACATATGATTTTAAATATTCTAATAACATTCGATTAAAAAATTAGTAAAGCTGTAAGGGTTCTTCGTCTCAATTTTATTTTTTTGAGACATGATTGATGTTATACACCTATAATCTTTTATAAGGTGCATATAATCTCAAATGATTATGTCATACCATGAATATTATAATTTTCATGTTATTTAGAGTTTCATTTTTTGTTATATCTTTAATGGTAGATATGATTCAATATGTACCACATCAGTAAGGGTTTTATGTTATAATCCCATTTTATCAGGATTTATTATGATTATATTTTCCAATCATGAAATTATATTATAAATATCTCCCAAATATTATGTATTTACTTATACTATGGTTATTTCCATAGATTAATTTTTTTTATTACATTTTCTAATCTTCATGAATTTTTATTATATTCTAAAAATATTGTTTAAATAAATTTTTACTATATTTTACTTTCCTCACCAAGGTTAAAAAGGAACCTTATTATTGCTTTTTAAATGTGGTTCTTTTGACTTTTTACAATAATTATCAATGAAATTCTTGTTTCAACATAATCTGCATGAACAACCTTCCCTGACATCATGAATACCCTTTAAATATCAATTATAAATATTATTTATTTTTTCAATGAAAAAGTTTCCATAATATTTTGGATTTTTTTGGATTTTAAATTAGTAATTTTATATAAAAATGTTATTTTCCTCAATAAATATTATAGTGATTTTTTAATGGTGTTTTTATCTATAAAAAAATTATTTTATGTTTCTTATGATTTATTGGGGTTTGATCCAATGTTAGCATCTTTATTTTTTTGGATGGTTTATGATTATGATTATGAAATATTTATTAAACCTATAGCCTTTTCATTAGTTATGATTTTATGATATTATTAATGTTTTATGATATTGTGGAACACATATGTATGGATTTTATTATGTGACAGGTGGGCTTGGAATTCTATATCCCTCCAATTCATTGGGAAAATAATGATATCTCAAGAGATAATAAAGACTAAAATGGGGAGTGAACCCAGTTTAGTAAGGGATTTTATCTAATAAGATAATCTTGAGAGTGAACCTCAACTAAGGAAATAAAGGAATAATGAGTAAACCCAATCCAGTATGATAGTCATGGAAGTGAACCTTGACTAAGGAATTGAATTTATATTTTTATTTGTGTAAGAAAAACTTATTTCTTATGGTTCTAATATTTTCTCATGGATAATGAGTAAATATTGATACTTCCATACTTTTATATCTTATTTATTTTGATTGATAATTTTTTTCATGTTTCATGATTAAGATTTATGAATTGATGGGTATGATTTTCGATTATTAAGTTCATGTTCTCATGCCCCTATAATTATCTTATGATCATTGATTGACATTTCATATGTTTACACTTATTAAGAATTTGTTCTCACCCTTTCTTATGTTTTCCTTCCCTAGGTTATGAAGATAAGTTTTAAGTATGATATGGATAAAATGGGTGATTGTTGTGAATAACTAAATGGTAAATGATGTAGATATTTTATGTACCAGTTGTTTATACATACAAGTTTACAAAGACACTAAGCCTTTATGATTTTATCATGGATCATACTGACATGTAATGAATATTCTGCTAATAAGATATATTATTTATGTATGAAATTTTGGTCTCACTATATATATCGATAGATATGGCTGCCATGCATTCTTAAAGGTTTCACCTCAATTGGGTCATTTTCATCTAAAAAATATATGGAAGCTTTCTCTGAGGTATATGAGACCCATTGTGATCCCTGAGAGGATTAGGAAGGTTTCTTACCAATATTTATTACCCTATCAATTGATATCGATCCATAAAGTATTATACATCTCCTGGTTAAATATTTATAACCCATACCCATCTCATGTTATGAATTTGGAATAGCTCATGATAGATCTTGATGTTTCCATGATGGAGTAGAAAATTCAAATTATTGACTCATAATAGAAGGTGCTACATGGGAAATTTATCCTTTTTATATGATTTTTGTGGATACATGGGGGTGATTCTCATGATACATGGAAGCTAGTGTCTTTTGTGAGGGAACAATGACATAACATATTTATTGGATAAATAATTAAAGAGGAATATATATTGAATCCATTAATTCATATAATTTTTTGTAAATCAAATGATGACTGATGCATGTTTAGTTGAATTTTTTCTTTCATATGTTAAAGTAATTGGTTAAATAACAGGAAGTTGTAACTTCTTATTGTTGATAATAATAAAGTGGCATGTTAATGTAATTATTCTTCCTTAAAGTTTTTGAAATATAATGTATTCTCTCTAGATGGAAAATAATTTCTAATTTCTCAAAATATTCCACATTTTGGGACTCTAAATGAATGAAATAGGATTAGGTAACTACCATAGAGTTATAGTATATGTAATAATGAGATATTATTATTGGAGTTTACTTGTTTACCTTATCTTAAGTCTGGACCATAGATGGTTATGGGGTATTTTAACATCTTTTCAACCCCTTAGTATAGTTTGTACGACCATAAGGTCTCTATTAGATATGTTTAGGAGCTCTATAATTTTAAGTGTTCCAACAATATTAATGATCACCCCTTTTAGGTTTAATTCTACACAGAGTCTAATATAGAAATAGGTAAACTATTTTTTTGTAAGTTATATATATTTCTTGTTAATTATTTTAGGTGTGGTTATTTTCAAGATTCTTCTATCAGGTTTCTTCCTCTCAGTATCTTAGATCATATCCCAAGTATCATCAATACTTGTGAAAGTCATAAAGTGGTTTTTTATTTAAGTTTTTTAAATTTATAGTTTAAATAGAATGATTTTTTTCCTTTGGTTCATCACACCTAGGTCTCTAATTATCACTAACTATCTCTTTATTTCATTTACATGAGTCTCAGGGCTATTAAAAAGGTTCTTAAAGATTGTTTTTTTTAAGTTCTATTCAAGTATGTCTCATCAGATTGACCACACCAGGGATGATATCTCCCCTATTCAGGATAAAATCTCAAGTGGCTTAAGAGATAAATCTATATTTATTTAGAAGATGAGATTAATAAAATATTTGATTAAACTTTTGAATTTCTTAAGGTTTTTTATTAAAAAACAGCTAAAGTTCATTGGTCATAGAGTGAATATATCAAATTCTAAATATTTTCATACTTGTATTAGGGTTAGGAAATCTAGAAACTTTATTGGAATGATTACAAATGATCAATATTCTTAGGTCAAATCCTAAGATTCTATTAAATCCATGATCCTTGTGTTTTACTTTAACCTTCTTGGATCCCTGGGTTTTCCTTTTAATATTGAGCTCAATATTTTCAATGCTAATTTAGTGGATCAGTCAAGATGTATTAGTATTTACATACCTTATCTAAAAAAGATATTAAGGATGCCATGTATTCTATTATTAATGATAAATCCTCAGGCTCAATGGTTTCTTATAGTATGTTTTCAAGGAATATCGGGGGATTATGGGTCTAGTATCAAAATAGGGGTGAGTGATTTTTATGAATCATGCTACCCTAGTTTTAATTACACCATTACTACTCTTATTCCAAAGGTAAATAGTATTGATTATCCTAGTGATTTTAGAAACATATCTTATTGTAATTTTATATATAAATTATTTTCTAATGTGATTTTCTGTCAGCTTAAAAAATTTCTTTACAACTTAATAAGGGAGTAGAAAGCTTCTTTTGTCTATGGTAATGATATTTATCATAATATTTTTCTTGTCCTATAGTTTGTTTGTAATTATTGTCATAGGAACAATATCCCAAGATGTTCCATGAAAATTGATCTTTATAAGGCCCATGATTCCATGTCGCAATATTTTTTTTTGGAAAAGTTTCTTTTCACTTTTAATTTTCCTCATAAGTTTATAAAATGAGTTATGGATTATGTGATTTATTCTCAATAAATTTTTAAGATTAACGACAATTTTTATGGGTTTTATAATTGTAGGAATGGCTTGATACAAGGTAATCCTCACTCCCTAAATCATTTCATCATTTTTTATGGAATATTTATCTGTAATTAGTAGGAAGGTTTCAAATATTTAAGGTTTTAGATTTCATCCTATGTGTAATAGGATGAACACAACCCATGGTTTTTTTGAGAATGAAAATTTTATCTTCTCCATAGATAAAAATTAATCCATCAGGTTGACCTCAAATGCTCTTAATGTTTTTCTCTATCTTTATACCATCCATTAGTTCTAGTAAGAGTTGTATCATTGTTGGTCAGTTCTCCTAGGTGAATATTATAGGTATTATAGGATTGTTAAAATTTATGGTGGGAATCTTAGCCATTAATTATTTATGTGTTCCCCTATATTCTAAAGTTCTTTTTGTCTCAGACTGACTCCCCTCGGTAGAGTGAACTATGTCTCATATTAGGTCTTGGTCCTCAAAACTTTTAAGTTATGTGGGTCATGTTGTACTTGTTAATTTTGTTCTCAATTACATTTTTATTTTCTAGGGATACATTATTTCTCTCAAAAAAACTATTATTATAATGATTAATAGCCCTTGTTATGTTTTACTTTGATGGGAAAGGTAAAATACTCTAAAACTCATATTTTTTGGAAATATATTCATCTTCTTATCAACTATAGTGGCCTTAGTATTAATTCTACTCTTAAATACAATATTATTATCCTTCTTCAGTATATTTGGAGTTTGATCTTATTAAAGGTTATTTTGTGCATAAAATGGATACATCATTATTACTTAAGAGTTTTTTCTTTTTGGAATATTCCTTTAAAGTCATATTTATCTTGGGGTTTTAAGATTATACTTAAGTTGCATGATAAATCTTTATGTTTTATTGAGATTCATGAGAATTTTTTAAGTTGTACTGGCTAAGGTAAGAGTGATCATTTTTCTATTATGGCCAAAAAATATTATACATTCTTAGTTAACTTGGATAAGATGAGGTGGATCATGGTGTGTTGGGGTATGTTTGTCACACCAAGCAAGGTTTCATGATGCAGATTCTTTCTCTCGATAGGCTATATATCCAAGTAAGTCATTCTTTTTTTACTATTGTGGATTTTATTTGATATCCTTTTTCAACTAGTATCCTCAGATGAGAGATCATAAATTTTCTTTTGTACCTTTACTTATCAGTTTGTGTTGTTTTTAAATCAGTTAATACAAATATATCTTATGGTATTTGAGTTCCCATTTCATTTAGATTCTATTTTATCTTATTTGTTCATGTCCTATACTTAATATTGTTTATGTATGAGTTTGGTTGGCATGAATACGTATCCAATTTAGAAGACTAGGAATGACCAAATCTTTCTTTCAAAGCCTTTCAACTCATTTATATTTGAAGGGATTCATTTTTTTTACTTTAAAATTAAGAAAAACATGATCACATGATTGAAATATTATTCTTTCAATCATTTGAGTGATAGATCTATATCTATTTGGAATATTGTTCATTGAATATTTTGTAAATTTTCTTTATCATTGGAGGATGATGGATTTATATGTGGGAGTGGTTCAATTTCAGTGCTTTTATTTATTTTGATCCTAGTTTACTCATGGTGGGTTACTATTTGAATTTATCTAGGGTTTTGATGTGGTTCTTGTTTTGATCTCCTCTAGCTTGTTTTAGTTGGTTTTATTGTTTCTACTTTTTTTTATCTTTAGGGTATTTATATAAGGCCCCAACCTTAATAATTACATAATCCTAAGTTAAGTCAATAATTTAACATTATTTCATGTTGAGTATCTTTTCAAGTTTAGAGTTTTAGAAAATTATACCATAAATCATACATAAAAAAACCATATAAATACCAATCAAAAACTTCAAACAGTATCCATTTCTTCTATAAAACAAAAAAATTTAAAAAGAAACATGGTTTCTTTTCATGTTAGATCAGAACTTTTCCTTGATCCCATCCTTGACTCTATTCTTATTTAAAGCCCACGAAAACGTTTCAAAACTTGATATGAGCATAAAACGATCAGTTTGGTATACATAAAGAAGGAAAACTATTAGTCTTTTAAAAATATGTAAACCATGAATACTTTATCATAAATTAACACTTTTCTCCTTTAAAAAGTAAAAAAAATACACTCCACTGAATATAAGTTTCTTGCTTACCCTTTTTTTGTAATCAAAAGATTTCCATAAAACCCATAGAACTTTACAAATAACATATAAAGGTAACTTGGGACATAAACATACTTAAATGTAATAACTATATAGTTGAATTTCACACATATAACTAAATGGAATAGTGATACAGCTGAATTCCACACCCAATGCATTGGAGTTTATAACGTAACCATCTATCCTTAGTTTATCACAGAACCACCCATATTTGGTTTATCATGCAACCACCCATCTATGGTTTATCACATAACCACCTGTAATATTTGAAAGTAAAATTATATAATCATAACTGATAAAAGATTTCAATTTTTAACATTTCACTCGTAAAATTTTAGTTGCAATCATAAGAAATTATTTCAAGATATTAAAATAGTCGATCCATTTCCAAAACCATTTAAAACTTTTAATTAAGAGACATTTGAATCAAAGTGTCCCATACCACTTTAAAACTTTTGAAATAAATTAAAATTTTAAAACATTAATGTCTATATAAATAAATTCAAAAAAACCATTTTTAAAACATGGACATAAAATAGAAGGATTTATAAGAATAAATCTTCAAAACATTTAAAATGATGTTTTAGTTAAAGAGTCCCTTACCACATGAGAAACACTTGAATACAAATAATTAAGTAATAAAATTAAATAAAACTTCAAATATCATGATAATATACTAATTCTTGATATAATGAGTCAAAAGGTTTTTATATACACATTATAGGATAATAAAGGTGAATAAGATCAAGATATGCCTCAAATGAAAAGATATTGAGACAAAATCCCTTACAAAGATCGTATCATTAGATTAAGGATAAATCAATGAAATAATTATCTATGATAAACATAAATAAACTCAATATAAGTGGATATTTAGTGTAATAATATCATAGGTCATTAACACATATTCTTGAAAAAAAACCAATGACATGGATATTTAACTCAATGAATGGAGATTGAGTTATGATTTCCCTTAAAAATATCATTTTGTTAATAAAATAGTTCGATTATGTTTATTCAATATACATAAAAATAAATCAAGTGTAAACAAAAGATACAATATAAAAAGTTATTTATCACATAATCATATCACAATATAATCAAGAATTATAAGATTAACCAAAGAATGAGAATTGGGTTAAGAAGTTCCATTACCTTGAGTCTGAATCATCGCATACAATCGTTATGTTCTGGAATAGTAAAATTATGTTAATTTATAATTTCTTGAGAAAATTTTAAAGTTTATTATTTCTTTTATATCACTTATTACCATGTTATAAAAATTAAATAACTATTTAAGTTCATATCAAATATTTTGTCGATATTGGGTTCTTGAGTCAAAAATGAACTTGTTTTGATGTAAATTGTCCATGTGGTCAAAATTACATAATATCCAGAATATTATTTCACATATATCCATTATATATGTATATATAATTTCTATGATATTTTTGAGTTAAGAAATGAAATTCACCATTCATAGAGATAGTAGGCAGTACGTATGCATGAACGCTACTTTAATTTCTTTTTTATATTAAAATAATGAGAAATAAATGATACATATGTATATTATAATTCCAGTATAACATATATTTCATATATTTTACATAATCTTATTAACACCATCCTTTATACATTCCATGTATAGAATGAACGAGTCATATCATTTTGAGGGGGCGGTAGCCCACACTTCCTCAAATGAAATTATAGTATTTACACAACATGAAAAGCAGAAAGGTATGTTATAATTAAAAAATATAGAAGAATAGAGAAAAAATAAATATAATAAATATAATATATAAATATAGTTTCCATAATAATTTCAACCATGATATGTGCTAGGTAAAAATTGTACAATCATCGTTTCGTGAGGCATTAATTCACCATACAAAAAAATAATATGTTAGTTTCCCATTAAATGGACGTGTGTGTAATTTTAGGTTAAAAAATATCATAAAAACATCATATTATATTTAGGATACCATTTTGGTTATATAATCATAAAATAATAAGAGTATAGGGAGTGTATAATGGAAAATAAACTAAAAGGCATGAGAGAAGGTGTTACCTCTTAATCAGACAACTCTTTTTGATTTGAGCCAAAAGGCTTTATTGAATTACCTTATACCCAAGGTAATGATTCTAGGAGGAATAGATGTATTTTGGGAGATTATTTTAGTATAATTTTTATGATACAATGGTATTGAGAGGTGTGATTAAGTGGGTAAAGGTGGTGGCCTTTTATAAGAGGGAGGATGGGAACTTTCGGAAAATCTTGAAATATTATTTTATTATAAAAATAATTACTGAAGTTGCTATTCACAATGTAAAAAAATAAAAGGTAACTATTTAAAAAATTTATAGCTTATGATTCTAAATATGGAATCCATTTTTCAAAATTCAAAACATATATGTTTCATTAATTAATTTAAAATTAATTCTCGTTGTCAAAACAAGAAAGCAGGTTTCTAAGAAGTAAAAATAATTAGAAGATTGACATGTGTTTATGTCCAATTCAAATGTAAAATTACATAAAATGACCAAAATTTGATTAAATGATAAAAAATTAATCTAATTAATCTTTAAAACCAATAAAAATAATAACATAACTAGATAAATAAATTAGATGAAAAGGTAGTTTTGAATTAAAATGCAGTATTTTCAGATTCATTAAAATATAAATTTCATCAGAAAAATACCAAAATTTCAACCGAGTTAAATTTTGATGTTCCTATTCTATATAAGAAGTTTATTTTTTAAAATATAACATATAAAAGTGACAAAAACTATTTTTAAATAGGGTTTTCCATCAAAAGGCGGTAAAACAACCATTTAAAAATATTAGAGTATTTTCTGCTTAAAATTGGATTCATTTTCATTTTAATCCTTTAAACTTTATTGGATAAATGTAAAAACATTTAACAAAATTTTTTAATCATATTTTAGTTAGTTATATTCATTCTCTCCAATACAATGGCTAGATATTAACTACAATTTAAAATAATAATAATATTATTGTATTATTTTTTAGTATAACTCAGGGTTGTGTACAACGTAAGATTTTGAAAAAACCCGTCATTGTGCGTCGAGTACACTATAAAAAAAGTGTCTCCTTTAACATAAAATTAAAATATTATTCATAAATATTAAAAGATATGATAATGTATTATTCTATAATTAACTAGAAAGTTACAATGTACTCATATTTTTCACATGTGGAATAAAATATTTTCTCTTTATCCCAAAAATTATATGGAGTTTTAAAAAACATACTCAGGGTTTGAAACACATTACTTGTTACATATTTAATGGGAATATATCCATATATTTGAGTTTAAACCCACTAAAACTTTCAAACTTGTTCACAATCTTCCATGTTTTCTATCCTTATTGGGATTATTTTCTAAACATGTTTATTAGTGACATATTGATATAATCATGATCAAATGAAGACAATGAGGAACATTTTACTATTTTCATGGACAATTTTATAATTAACCACTTGTATTCTAAGATATCAAAGTGATATTTTTTGAATCAAGAATTCAATTCCATGGTCATGTTGTTTTGGAATTTTGGATATCTGTTTTGTTTGATAAATTTTTACATGTGATTTATTTTGGTATTACCAAGAATATCATTGATATATTGAGTTTCATGGAACTTGTAGGTTATTATGATCATTTTATCTTTGATATATCTCACATAGAAGCACAAAAACAATTCATACTAGTAATGGAGTAAAGTTATAGTGGGATGATATATGTGAGTCTGTATCTAAAGATTTTATGAATAGGTAAAAATCAGTATCTATTCTCATTATACTAAATCCATGAAATCATTATGAGGAATATTTTGATTCCTATTGTGAGGGTTTAGGGTGTGTGAGAATGAAATGTGGTCAGGTGGTATCATATAGTACTAAACATCTTAAGTCACATGAGTAAAATTACCCCACTCATGATCTTGAGTTAGTCAAGTTAGTGTATATGATTAAGATTTGGTACATTATTTTTTTAATGTGAAGATTAATATGTACACCATTATAGGAGCTTGAAAAATATTTTTTATCAATATATTTTGAATATATTATAGAAAATATTTATCAAATACCAATATTTATTTGATTTGGAGATGCTATATACTCAAGGTGAGGGAAATTCCATTGTGGATGCTTTGAGTAGAAACTCTCAGGTTGATTTAGTTTAGGAATTAAAGGACGAGTTAAAGATAAGGTGGATTTTCTTTGAGCTACATATTGATTTATATCAGGATAAAGGTATTTTTTTATTAAATATTTTGATCCACACTTCATCCTTTATTGGGTGAGTGAAAGAGGTTAGAGTCCAAATTCCTAGCTCCTATTTTTTCATGATAGATTATATGACGGGGAGTAGATACTCTCGTTATATCTTGATGGTTAATCATTACTTTTTTAATGGGTGTAATTTTTTTATCGTATCACAGTGAGATTAAGTGATGATATAATTTTATATTTCATGGTGTTCATTTCATTTTGGTTTGTCGAAGATGTACCATAGTATTAAATAACACTTTTGGGGGAAAGTTATAAAGTAACACATGGTATGATTTGTTTCAAGTTCCTTTAGTTTTCCAAGGGTAAAATGTAAGTATCAAAACTCAAAAGAACGTTTCAGTAATTAAAAATTATATAGTGAAAATGAGATGATGTTTTCATGGATTTTTTGACTCGATTTATGATTTATTTTTTATATCACAGTTAAAAAAATATAAACTAGATTCATCTCATGTGTTTTTGTATAGTGATGTGGATGAGGAGTTTGATGCCTCTTTCATTGAGAGACTGAGGCATATTATCAATAATAATGATAATCACATGTGTTAAAAGTAATTCCACTTGTACATGTTCCATTTAATCATAAAAATATAAAAGAGTAGACTTGTGAGGAAGAATATAAAATGAAATTCTAATCGTTGATGTTGTTCGTTAGAGACTCTTAATGATACTTCTCAGAGATGATAAGCCATAGGGTGGGAAGTGTATAACAACTTAGAGTTTATGGTATGAGTTTGATTCTAATTTAAATATTTTTCCATAATATGAGTTCTTTTTAATTATAGTTTGGGAGTTTTGGGGTGAATAAAGGAAGATGAAGGGGAAAATTAGTTTTAAATGATGGAATATAACAGGAAGGGTAACTTGGTTGTAACAACCTTTCTCTCTATTTCACTTTATTTCATGATTTATTACATAACATTTTAATTAATACAACTCAATATATATATATATATATATATAATTCTGGTGTATTTTTGAATTAGGTATAATAAATAATGATTTAAAATAGGAAATACATCATCTCTATTAAAAACTTCCATAACATGATCATATATAGAAATGCATGGGATAACCTAGGGACATACATAAGAAATGGGTGAGCTATAAAACCCATTAAGAGAATAAACATGGAATAACATGAATAAATTAATACATTCTAGATATTAGTAATATAAATGGAACATAAAAAGGGTTAGAATCATAAACATGAACAATGAGGCATGATATAGTATGATAACATAATGAAAAAATGGTAAATATGGAAAAAACTTAAAACACCACATCATAAACATAGGTCAAGGATAACTTCCAAGACATCATGATGTATAAAGTAACATAAAGTAATTAGGTTCACTTACTATCCCAAAATTACATCTCATGATACTAAACATTACGCAATGCATTGAAGCACTATATAGTTTCAGGTGCACCCATCACATTCATTTCATTCTATGCTTAAGTGAACCACACAGATCATAACATGGAATAATTTATCATAAAATTTTATTCCATGTTAATGGAGTTTTAAATACATAAATGTGAGTTTACAAACAATAAGTATATGTGAATAAATGTGAACACCCTTAATAGGAAATGTGTATGGGTATTCACTACACAATTTTTTGGTATGGAAAATAACGGTGGAATTTTGGCAGCATAATGACATCACTTAAGAATTCATAAAATGGGTTAATGAGAGAGAAAAGGGTATGTAATAATTTTAAGAAAATGTAAAGTAATATAAAAATGTAAAAACATATCCCAAAAATAGGAATTGGAAATTGAAGGTATAAGATAATGAAGAAACTTGAATCAAGAGGAGAAGGAAAAGATCCCCTACTTTGAGAGTGCGACACCAAATACTTGGTAGGAGCTTCTTGAGAGCTTGGGGGGATATTAGGAGGACTATATAGAGGTTAGGGAAGATTAAGGACGTTCTAAAAGGATTTTTAGTGAATATAAATGCGATATTGGGTGGGTTTATATATGAATCGAGTGGGGATTTCTTTATTATTTCAAAAATATAGGTTTTGGACTATATATAGTAAAATGACAAAATCCAAAAGACTTCCCATATGGTTTCCCATGTTTTCTTCCAAATGGGAGTCATTTTCTTTATTTTATAAGAAAAATTTCTAAAATTAATAAAATAATACCCCTTATTATGTGGAAGTGAGTCATACTCTTAAAAAAATGATTTTAAAACCTTAAAATATATTAATGGGTTTGGAGGGTTCATAATTGATTTATAAAATAAATAAAATAATTATAAAATAAATTTATTTTAAATATAAAACATATATTTGTTCATTTATACCCTTTATTGTATTTATTACTTCACTTTTAGGTCATTATAATGTGATAATTCACACCGTATATTTATACAACATTTAATTATTACCCAAAAATTCGACTGTCTCATAAAATTATGAAAAATTCACCACTAGATAATTTTAACATTATGATTCCAAAAATAATATTAATTTTATCAAAATAATTTTTTAAATATGTGAATTTTCACTTTTAAAATAAGAACCATTATTTATTGAGAAATGCCGGGTTTTTTAACTATAACAATTTTTAATCCCTTATAAAAATTACATTTGACTTAATAAATATTATATGATCATTTATATTTGATAAAAATTATTTAATAATAACATTATATAAAAATATTATTTGTTTCAAAAATAAATTAATTCATTGAAATAAATTCCTTAATTGAATTTCAATATTAACCAGAAATACAATTTGTGTTTTATTGTATCAAAATAAAAATCATTTATGAAGTAACAATAATAGAAGGAAAATATATTAATTATTATATAAAAAATAATCTAAAGACTCATAATTCTAGATAATTGGTATATATCCCTTTAATACACTAGAAAACTCCCTAAGAGTAAGGTGCGTGATGGTGAGCCTTTTATGGGGTGGTTCGACGTATATGGTTTAGGCCATGATCTCAACAAGTTTGAACTTCTCCCATAAATGGTTTAGATCATGTTTAAGTTGTTGGATCTAAACTTAGGTATATTCAAGGAATAATTTCAATGATGCAATCTCCCCTAAAAGCTCTAATAAAAAGGCTTCATAGTTTATGATCCTACCGGTTGATTCCATAAATTCCTTTGTTTGGGTCAATTGGATTTGTTGAAACCCTATATTTATGCTAATTCTGTGATCACTGTTAAATGAATATATTATCAATGGTAATTATTATTAATGATATTTTAAATAATATATAATAATAAAAAATAAGTTCATGTGTTTTCTATATCCATAATACTTAATAAGACATTTGATTAAATTTCAAGGGGAATTTTATTTATAAAAGTTTGGGTCATTACAATATTCCCCCTTTAGAAATTTCTCCCTCAAAATTTTCATTTCCCACACTAAAATAAATGAAGGTAACTCTATTTCATCACTTTCTCTAGTTCCAACGTTGCTTCTTCAAACTTCTGGTTTCTCTACAACACTTTGACTAGGTGTATTATTTTATTACGTAGAAATTTGTTTCTATGATCTAAGATCTTCCCAGACTACTCATAGGAAATTCATTATCCAACAGTACCACCTTTGGATTGAGTAAATGTGAGTGGTTTTTTATGTACTTATTTAATAGAGATACATGGAATACATCATGTACTTGAGATAGGTATGGTGTGAGTTCTAGTCGATAATCTACTGCTCCAATGTGATGAAGGATCTAAAAGGGGCCGATGTATCTTGGACCAAGATTTCATTTCTTCCAAAATATCATGAATTTATTCCATAGAGATATGTGTAGAAATACCATGTTTCCAACCTAAAACTCTAGGAAACATTGATGATTGTTTTCATAGATCTTTTGTCGAATCTTAGAAGCCATGATGTGCTGCTAAATGGTCTTGAACTATTATGTTATCTCTTCAACCATTTTATGACCTATCTGTTTGCGTTCCCATATTCATCCCAGCATGAAAATGTTCTACACCTATTACCATAAATGTCTTCATAGGGATACATTTGGATTCTTGAGTTAAAACTATTATTTCATGAGAACTCAACCTGAGGAAGATGTTGATCACATCGTCCTTTAATGTAAATTGAGCATGATATCAACATATCCTCAAGTTTCAAGATAGTCCACTCAGATTGATCATCAATCTGAGGGTGATAAGTTGTGATGAAGTTAAACTCAGTATTTAGAGTATGTTGGATACTCTTCCATCACTTAGAGTTAAATCCTAGATCTCAATTAGATACAATCGATAGTGGTGTTTTGTGAAGCCTCAACAAAGATTTAATGTATATCATTGAAAGTTGAATGAGTGAGAAAACCTCTCTAATCATAATGAAGTGTGTAGTCTTTGTAAGATGATCCACTACAACCCAAATAACATTATTTCCTCTTGATGACTTAGTTAGACCAGTGAAAAAGTACATGGTGATTTTACCATTTCCATGCAGGTAAGTGTAATAGTTGAACCATCCCCTTGGATTTTTTCTTTTCCACCTTCACATGCTGACATACACGAAATTTTGATGTATATTCTGTTAACTCTTTCTTTATATTATACCAAAAATAGTTCTCTTATAGATATCAATACATATTTGTGCTTCCATAATGGATAGATAAGGTTGAACTATGTGTATCATCCAACAACTCCTTCTTTAACTCAGTATTTTGCGGTACACATAGTCATGATCCAAATATTACAACACCTTCATTAACATTAAACTCCTAGGATTTACCCTTTCCTATAGTTTCCACTTTTTTCTAAATTTTCACACCATCTATTTGATAATCCTTTATATTCTCCCAAATGGATGTTTGAGCAATCATTTGTGAAAGTATTGATGATGTTACTTCGTTTATGATTCCCACATACATACTTTCCAAATATGAGAAGATTGGATCCCTCTCAATTTTCATCAATGATATAATTCCTGGATCCTTTATACTTAAAGAATTTTCCACTTTATTCACTTTTGTAGGATGGTAGTGAATTGATTAGTCATAGTTCTTGATTATCTATAACCATCTTCGTTGGTGCATATTCATCACTTTCTATGTGAATATATACTTGAGTATTTTGTGATTTGTATATATTTTATACTTTACCCAAAGAGATAATTCCACCATATTTTTAAATAAAATATCACTTCAGCCAACTCTAGATCATGAATTGGGTATTTATGTTCATTAAATTTCAAATTCCTTGAAGCACAGGTCATCCCTTTGTCATTATGTATTATCACAAAACCCAATACTTTCTTTGAAGCATCACTTAATACCAAGAAAAGTTATCCAATTATGGGTAGTGCGAGTACAAGTGCAGTGACAAGACTCCTTTTCAACTCCTTGAATACCTCTTCACATTCATCATTCTAATAAAACCTGACTCCCTTCTGATTTGTCTTGATTAGAGGGTTTGAAAATCTTGATAAATTTATCCTAAATCGATAATAGTACATAGCTAATCCAAGGAAACTATAGATATATATCAAATATGTTTTCCTCATACATCCTTCATTTTATTCTATTTTAAGGGTCTATATATATCCCATTTCTTGTGATGATATTCCCCAATAATGAAACTTCCTTCAACCAGAACTCACATTTTCTATACTTGGAATAAATCTTATCACTTTGTAAGGTCTTTAGCATAGTTCTCAGATGATCCTCATGATCCTCAATTATTTTGGATTATATTAGAATGTAATTTATAAATAATACCACAAAAATTTCAAGGTAATATATAAATAATCTATTAATCATGTTCATGAATATTTTAGAAGCATTAGTGAGTCCGAAAGGCAGTACTATAAACTCATAGTTCTTGTACCCTGTACGAAAAGTAGTCTTGGGGATATCCCCTTTCTTCACCCTAAACTGGAAATATACTGACCAAAAATTCACCTTGAAGAATAATTTTTATCCACATATTAAATAAAAAAAGTCATCAATTCATGGAATATGATACTTTTTATTTATCATGATCTTGTTGATCTCTCAATAACCAATGCAAAGGGGCATTGACCCATCATTCTTCTTGATGAAGAGGATTGGTGCATCCCATAGTGAGGAACTTGGGAATATGAAACATTTATCTAGATTCTCATATATTTGTTTCTTAAGATCCTCATGTTCCATAAAAACTATTTTATATTGAGTCTTGGATAGTGGTAACACCCTAGGTATAAGATTTATTTGAAATTATACCACTCGGTTAGGATAAAGACCAGACAATTTTTAGGGAAACACATCAGTTCATTCCCTCAAAATTAAACTTTATTCAAGGATGATCCTTTCCTTATACTCAATAATTTGAGATAGATATGATTTATATTAGGTAAATAATATCCATGATTTATATGATGGAGCTAAATAAGATTCATCCACCTATTTTTACTTGTATAGAATCGTGGTTTAATTCATGATACAGAGAGTCATTTCCTTCTAATGTAAATTTATGTGGATTTATGTAGGGAAATAAAATCCTTTCCAAATATTTATTTAAATTCCACCAAAGGGAGTATGAAAAGGTTCATAGGGAAGTTTATACAAAAAAATTTTATAGGGGAGGAGTTATATACTCAGGATGCAATAATTTCCCCATTTATCATTTTCACTGATATCTCTACTTCATTTTTGGGGGAGTTTTGAATAATTCTACTAAACTTTCAGGATATGAACGAATGTGTAGAAAAAGAATCAAAAATTAAATTCTATATTATTTAATGAATAACTAGAATATCTATCATCACTTCATAGTTGGGATCCACCTTAGTATTTGTGATGTAAAAATATCACCCTTGTTGCCTTGGAGGTTGTTGTTTGTCTCTGAAAACCATTAGCTTAGTTCATTGGTTTGAAAATTTCCCAAGTTATTTGTAGTTGAAGAAATAGACAATGTGTTGAGGGTTGACCAGAGTATTCCTTTACTCATTTTCATTGGGGGGTTTCTCCTATCAAAAGTAACTATCTAAGTGACCTTCCTTTCTACACCTAAAGCATTTTCTCTACCCCTTTAGAAAATTTACAGGGTGCTTCTTTCTGAACCTTTGACAAGTAGTATGTGGATTTTGTTTAGCACCGTTAGATTTCTAAATAAAACCATTAGAATTAAAATCCACTTTCCCTTTCTTATCACCATGAGAACCTTGATATTTTTTGATCTTCATTTTAAATTTTAGGGTATATTAGATAATTTCATCATAGTTATCTATGTCTCAGATCACTGGGGATTTTTGTAGACTAGGTTTTCTCCCACCAAAGAAGCGGTTACCCTTGCATTCAGGGGTAATGAAAAAGTCATAATCATATTGTGAAAGTATTGTGAAGATTTCCTTATACACCCTGATATATTTGTGGTATTTATTCTTGAGGACAAGGAAACCTCTTTCTATTTTAAGATAGAGAGTACAAGGAAAATATTTATTGATTTTTCTTCAAAAATTCCTTCCACCCCATCACTTTAATCTCTTACTTAGGCTTTATATTATTGATCAATGTCTATAACCAATCAAATTATCCCTCCATAGAATACACAACCAGTAAAACCTTCTCTCAATGATAACATTGAAGGATGGAGAAGATCTTCTCAAAGGAGTTGATCTATTATTCCACGATTAAGGGATTAGGTGATCCATTGAAAGTCGAAGGCCTTTATCACATAAAGCTCTCAATTAAAGCTTGTTATATCTTAGAGGTATTTTTAACTCCACCTAATCCAGATTTCTATTTAGAATATGAGTCACTTAAAAGAGTATCATCACAAGTTTATGATTCCCACTCCCATCGGGTTGGGAATAATATTGGGGAAGTCATCATATTGCCCGCCAAATTGGTTATTTACCCAATTCCTCATATTTATGGTCATTGGCTAGAATAAAGTGAAAATTATAGATGTGTATTTTTTAAATTACTAAAGACATAAAAAATAATCCAATGACATTAAATATATAACTTATAAATAACATCTATTTTCTTATCTTATGAACTTTTAGGCTTTAATCTATGTTATCCATGATTTATTTCCTAAAATATATTCTTATGGTTATCTTTTTACTTAATAATGGTTTGTAATGATCTTATTAATTTACCAAAGAATATCCCTTGGGAGTGTGAAACCAGTTGTGAATCAAGACTTGTTTTTGTGCACCAGTTCCTAGCTGAATCTAGCTCAATGTGGTATTTTTGGGTTTTACCCCTATGTACATATGTGCTAAATCCACATCCAATTATAGTATCTAGATATGGATGTATTTTCTTGATAAACATCTTGATATATAATTAAAAAAAATTAAGTATGTTTTCTTATACTTAGTCTAACCCCTAAGTATTTTTCTATAGTTATCTAACTCTAATCCCAAAAATAACTAAACCTCCCTTTGATACCAACTATAACAACCTTGATCTTTATTTAAATTTATTTCATGATTTATTACATACGATTAAACTTAATACCCCAAAAATTTATAATTATTGTATCTTTGGGAATTAGATAAATTTTATAACAATTTAAAATAGGAAATAAATCATCTTTATTGAAAACTTCCTTAACATGCTCGTACTTAAAACTACATGGGATAACCGGGGGAAATACATAAGAAATGGGTGAGGTATAAGACTAATAAGGAATAAAAATGAAAAAACATGAATAAATTAATTCATATTAGATATTAGTTATATAAATGTGAGATTAAATGGAATGATAATCATAAACATGAATAATGAGGCATGATATAGTATGATAACATAAAGGAAACTTGGGAAATGTGGAAAAAACTTAAAACATTGATCATAAACATATGTTAAGGATAACTACCAATAAATCATGATGAAAAAAGTAACATAAAAGAATCATGCTCAATACTTATCCCAACATGGCATCTTATGATACTAAACATTACCCATTGCATTGGAGCACTATATAGTTCTGGGCGCACCCATCACATTCATTTTATTTTCATGCTTAGGTGTGCCACATAGATACTAAAGCATGGAATCATTTATTATAATGTTTTATTAGAGAATAATGGAGTGGAATACATAAATGTGATTCACAAATAAATAAGTATAGGTGCATAAATTTGAACACCCTTGATAAAAAATTGGTATGGGTATTCACTACACAATTGTTTGGCATAGAAAATCACGGTGGAATTTCAACAACATAACGACGTCACTTAAAAATTCATAAAATGGGTTGATGAGAGTGTAAGGGGTCTCTCATAATTTGGGTAGAAAATTTAAAGTAATATAAACATGTAAAAATATATCTCAACAATTGTAATTGGAAATAGAAGGCATAATATAATTAAGAAACTTGAATAAAGAGAAGGAAATGATCCTTTACCTTGAGAGTGTGACAAAAAATGCTTGGGAGGAGATTATTCAGTGTTTGGGGGAACCATAGTATGACTATAGAGAGGAGAGGTAAAATTAAGTACATTATAAAATTATTTTTAGTGAAGATAAATGGGATATTGGATGGGTTTATATAGGAAATGATTGAAGAATTCTTTATTATTTCTCAAACTTAGGTTTTGGACTCTATATAATAAAATAACAAAAAACCACAGACCATCCCATGGGTTTTGACCATGGTTTCTTAAAAATGAAAGTTATTTTAATTATTTTATAATTTAAAAGGCCTAAATTAATAATATAATACATTTTATTATGTGAAAGTGAGTCATACTCTTAAAGAAACGATTTTAAAACCTTAAAATATAGTAATGGTTTTGGAGGATTAATAATAGATTTTTAAAATATATTAAATAAACATAAAATTGAATTATTTTAAATTAAAAACATATATTTTTTCTTTTTGACCATTTATATTATTTATTACATCAATTTTGGGTCATTATGTTGTCATAATACACACTGTATATTTATATGGTATTTAATTTTAACTCGAAAATTTAACTATCTCAGAAAATTATGAAAAAATATCCATTGGATAATTAAAAAATTATGATTACAAAAATAATATTAATTTTATCCAATTTTTTTTCTAAATATTTAATTTTTTTTACTTTTAAAATAAGAATCATTATTTATTGAGAAATACTGGCATTTCTGACAATAACAGTTTTTAAACCCTTATAAAAATTATATTTTACTTCATAAAAATTAAATGATCATTTATATTTGATAAAAATTATTTAATAAAAATATTTTATTAAAATATTATTTATTTCAAAAATCCATCAATTTATCAAAATAAATTTCTTAATTGAATTTGAAATTTAACAAAAAATACTATTTGTGTTTTATTGTATCAAAATAAAAATAATTTACAATGTAACAACAATAGGATGAAAATATATTAATTATTGTATAAAACATTTTTACATTCTCATACTTCTAGGATCTTGATGAATATCACTTTAGTACACTATCAATTTCCCTAAGATTAAGGTGCATGACAATGAGACATTCATAGGGTAGTTCAGCGTACATCGTTTAGGTCATGATCTCAATGAGCTTGAAGTTATCCCATAAATGGTTTTTCTCATGCTTAAGTTGTTGGATATAAGATTGGGATTGTTCAAGGTAAAATAATAGTGGTTATATCTAACTTGGAATATTTTATAAATGGGATTCATATGGTTTATCCAACTAGTTGGGGCCATCACATATTTTGTTTGTGTCAATTGGATTTGTTAAAACCCTATTTTTATGCAAATCATGTGATAACTATTTAATGATTATATTATCAATGATAATGATTCTTAAAGGTATTTTAAATAGGATATGATAATACCAAATAATTGCATCTGTTTTCTATATTTATAATACATAATATGATATTTGATTAAATTTCTAGGGGAATTTTATTTATAAAAGTTTGGGTCATTACATGGGTACCTAATAATTTGATACCTAGAACTCGATAAAATGATAGAGTAATAGGTTGCACTAGAATAGCCACTGGGTGTTCGATCACTTTAAATTGGGTAGTTTGTGAGCCACTGAGTGTATGGTGACTCAAGGTTGTTCACCAGGTAGGCCTCATACTTATGGTTTTAATAGGGGTTTTATGGTAAGTGTGCATTAATAAGATTTGATTACATTATTATTTTCTCATTTCTAGGTGGTTATTTGGATGATTTTTTTTCTATTTAATATCTATATTTATCTTTATAAAATCAAGTTATGATTGTTTCTCTGATTCATTTTGGAAAAACGATCTATCACTAATGTTGGATTCTTCATGGTAAGAGCTTCAAATGCCTTGTATTTTTGTGTGAAGGCAGATGATTTTGATCATTAGAACATTATAATTATTCTTCAATGATTATAGTTTATTGAATCTGGAAAATAAAGGTTTTTGATAAGGATATAATAAAACCTTAATATTTTATAATATATTTTTATTTAAATAAATTGCACGTGTTCAATAGCTTTCTTTACATACAATCCTGAGAGTAAATGAGCTGTGATATTGGAACCCATTATAACCTAGATGTTTAATTATAAGGTATGGATAATATTAAAACATTATAAAAAATATTTATAATTGTTTAAAAAATTTCAAATGTATTTATTAATGCATAATAAATAGGTACACAATTTTTATTAAAGTTATTTTATGGTTAAAGGTATTGTTTTTTTAAAAAATGGTTCTTATTGCATTTTTATTAATAAAAATTATAATTAATTTATTCTATTATATAAATTTTACATGAATAAATTAATATAATTTTTTAAATAAAAATTTAAATATTTTATTATGGTGAATTTTTAAGATTTTTTGAAAAATATTTATTTTTCAGTAAATAGTGAAAAATACCAATTTTTGTAAAAACTGTAATTTTTTTTACAAGTAAAAATATAAATATGTTTTGAATTGGATATTAAATTAAAATAATTTTAAATTTAAATTTAATTAATATAATTAGTTACAAATGATTCATCATTATACTTGATTTTGGTATAAGTTAATTTGGGGCTTAAAACACATTTTTCTAAAAAATATTTTTATGCATGAAATGTGTTTTTATCACAATGAATTTAATTAATAATTATTTATTGAAGTTTTTAATGAAATTTATAGATAAAATGTTCAATCATATATTTTAACATTCATTTTATGGTTTTTAAAAGGAAGTAAATTCTAAGTAAATTATGTTTTATGCTTAAAGATTCATTTTTGTAAAACGAGTTCTCATTGTGGGTTGCACACTTATTTAAAATTAAATTAAAAAACATAAAGAAATTAAATCTAGTAAAATGTATTATATTTTTTAAATTTTAACTATTAATATAATATAATAGTTTCTACTTAATTTTTTTCATAGTGAATAGTAAAAAGTGTAAACTTTTGTTATCATGGTTAAGGTTAGAACAGGTATACGGGGGGGGGGGGGGGGGTTTAACCAAGTAATAAAAGTAGTATTTACACCCAAACCTATATAATTCATATTTTATAAAGATATTTCAACCTTATATTATCTTAAATTCAAATATTCTTCCTTTTAGATCCACTTTCCTCTAAAAGCAACCTTATATAATTGAAATATTTTATGAAATTCTATGAATGTCTATCTGCTCACTTATAAAAGGGAACCTTTAATCCTCCCTTATTCCCAACATTTTATCATTATATATCATCTAATACCTGATAAAAATCATTAAAATAACACTTAACTTCATTATATATCTTATTTTCTTCTCCTAAAACCAATTCTTCAAGGCTTATGGTGTATGCCAAAAGAGGTCTCTCAAAGAGGCGATATAAATATAAACTGAAATATTTCAATTTTATTTCTTATTATACCTTATATAAACATATTATATCCATGAAAAAATGAATAATCTAGTATCATAAATATATTTATATGTTATTTTTATTATTTAACAACCATTTTCCACCACATGTCAATAAAATGGGAGATGAAAGTATCATTCGTGCGTACATATGGACCACTGCCTCCACATAATGATACAATTCATTTTCCATACCCATATTTCATGGATTATTATAATGATATATTTAATTTTTAAAAATTATATTTATTATATTATTATAATTATTTAATTATTATATATTATCTACATTCTTACCATCTGATCTATTGGTAAATGAAAACGCTGCTCGTATGTACGTGTGGACTACTACCTCCATAAGATATGTAATTTTTCTATCATTTATGACTTAATTGGATATTAATATGGATATATTTAATAAAATTATATGATATTTATGATATAGTAATGATTATTTTAATGTGAATTATCAGTTACTTTTCTTCTAATCCATCGAAAATGGAAATATCCCTCATTTTTACGTATAGATTACCATCTCCATGAAGTGATTTAATTTATTTTTCATCACCAATTAATATGAATGATTTCAAATATCTATATAATTAATATATATTTTGTATCTATTATAATTAACATTCTGGATATGGATTAACTGTGATCATAATGAAAGTACTATAACTTATGAACTAAAACATACAAGAAAAATGAAGCAGTTAACACCTAAAATGAAAACATTAATTGAGAGTTATTAATAAAAAGGAGTTTAAATGATATAAGTGGATCATATTTAATATTATAATTATTAATATTATTATTTTACATAATTATAATAAAGATAAATTTATTATACATGAGGTTAGAGCGCTTATGAATCAAGCTGGATATAATGTAAGGGTTTCTTTGTCTCATTTTTAAATTTAGGAGACATGTTTGATATCGTGCACCATAATTTATTTTATATGGTGTGATTACAACCTAATAAATGTATTTTAACATATTAATGAAATTAATGTGGTTTTAATATCCATATCATGTTCTTTATCTTCATTTCCTTCAATTCAAAAGATACCAAAGTTGTTAGAGTTTGTTCTCAATTTAACTTCATTGAGATATGTATTAATGTTATGAAACAATTTTTTATTTCTATGGTGTATACACTTCCAAATAATTTATTTAAAAAAATACATGATTTAATTAAGGTTATTTAAAAAATTATATGATTTTCAATCATTGAATGACTTTCTTTTCAAAAATTACTAATTCCATAAGGGTTCTTTATCTCAATTTTGTTTCATTGAGATGTGTTTGATGATATAAACCTATATTATTTAATGAGGTGTATATACTACCACATATATAATTTCAAAAAAGGAATTTCCCAAGTGTGACATTTTCCAACCCTCTACACCAGGAAACCCCCCTTCCCATTAAGGGATCACTCTAGAGAGAGCCCTAGTCAATAATGAGCCATTTCCAGCTGAGATGGAAGATCATCCTAGAGGGTGACGACCCTTGCGGTGATGGTTTGACATATCAATCCATAAGCACAGGTGGGTTAGACCTAATTTGTACCACCTAGTTAGGAACTGGGTGACCTGGAAAGGTGATTGGATCATGGGGGAGAGTTTCTCCTCAAAAGCGGACTCCTAGGATTTGAACATTGTACCTCCCAAATAATGATGTGGTTATGCCTATCTCTTTCACGACTATGCCACCGTCGAAGTGTCATATATACCAACACATTTATATAATGTATTATTAATATCCTTATGTTTATTTTATTTTATGTTTTATTTGAATTTATTTCTGTTATGGTGGTTATGATTCAAAAGCTATGACAACAGTATGAGTTTTATGTTACAATCTCATTTTTACTGGGATTGTTTATGCTTAAGATTTTTTTATAATAAAATTTCATGATCTATCTCCCCAAAATATTATATATTTTCATATCCTATGGTTATTTATATAGATTTCATCTTTTCATATATTTTTAGTCTATTTAAGTACTCACGTTACTGAAAAATGTTTTTATGGAAAACTAACTTTATATCACTCTTCATGAGGAATCTTTTCTTCCATTTCCATATTTTTATTAAAGTGTTTGAATTTTTTTAATATTCTACAAAGATTATTTAAATTCATTTTTAACTATTTTTAAAGATATTTATCAAAGTTTAAAAACAATTTCGTTATCATTTTCCAAATATAGTACTTTTTTCTTTTTACCAAAAATGTGAAGGAATTTTTAGTTTAACATACACCACTTGAATGGATTTCCCTACCATTATAAATACAATTTTATTTAAATCATCCTATATAAGTTTAATTTTTTATTTTCAAAGAAAATTTTACCCTTAATATTTTTGGAAAATTTATATTATAAATATGTTATTTCAAATGAAAAGGGTATTTTTCTTAAGATATATTCTTGTGACATTTTGAAGGTATTTTTATATATAAATACATACTTTGATGTTTCTTATGATTTATTAGGAATATGATCTAATGTTTTCATAATTATTATTTCTCTAGATGGGTTATGATTATGATGATGAAATTTTTATGAAACCTGTATCATTTTAATGGGTTATGATTTGATGATATGATAAAAGTTTTATGATATGGTAGAACACATATGTATGGTTTTCATTAAGAAATTGGTAGTTTTGGAATTATATATCCCTCCAATGCATTGGGTAATGATTTATATATTATAATATAATAAGTACTTGAATGAGGATTTAACCCAATTCAATAAGGAACTTTTTCTAATAAGATAGCACTGAGAGTAGACCTCAACTAAGGAAATGATGGAATGACGAGTGAACCTAATACACTATGATAGTATTGGAAGTGAGGCTTGACAAAGGAAATGATTTTATATGCTTATGTTTATACTAGAAACTTATATCTTATTATTATTAGATGATATCATGAATGATGACTAATAATTGACGATTCCATACTCTTATATCTTACGTAATTTTTTTGAAAAATCCATAATCCATGTTTCAAACTTAAAGATCTTTGACTGATTGGGTGCGACCATTTTATGTCTTGATCATGTTCTAAAACACTTATTTTTATATTATTCTCACTTACAATTGTTGATTAATATCTTTTATGTTTACCTTTACTAAGAATTTTACCTCACCCTTGCTTATGTTTCCCTTCCCCATGTTATGAAGAAATATTTTACTTATGATATTTCTAAGAAAGGTTCTAATTATGATGAGTATAATCAGAAATGATGAAGATATTTTATGTAACAATTGTTTATGTATCCAACATCCCAAAGACAACAAACCTATATTTCCCTCATGAGTATATTATTGTGAAATGTATTGAATATTCATAAAAATGATGTAAAATTAATGTTTAAAAATTATGGGTCTCTATAGAGATAGAGTTCCATTATTGGAACAAATTGTTCATCTAGTGCGAGGTAGGTGACATATCACATCTCTTAGAATTTAATTGAGTGATTTTATGTGAAATGTGAAATAATCTTATAATTTAATGTATGGTGTGATCTTAATTACTTAATAATTAAGAATAATTTTTTTAGAATTATTTTATATATTTTTTCAATTGATACAAGTATTTTATAAATGTGTTTCAGATTTGAAAATGTGAAATTACATGCGGTAAAAGATATTTTATATGATAAATTGTAAAATAATTATTTTATTTCATTCTAATATTTTTAGAGTAGATTATAATGAACTTATATGGGCCCAAAGTGGTATTTTTTCATTATTTGGTGGTGTTGATGTTATGTTTTCTTCTATATAAATTCATATTAATGTAATATTAATTTAAGGGAATAGTTTTGAATTAGTTATTTGATAATATATGTGTTTAGCTTGAATTTTTCTGCTGAAAAAATTTATATGAAAACACAATTTGAATTGAGTAAACAAACATTAAACAATTATATGATTTTTATGGGTTTTGGTATCATTTATGATAATGATTTTACATTTTAAAATGGAATATTTATTTATAAAATTACATTTGGTCATAAACTAAATGGAAAATTCTTGGTTACCAATCAATTATTTGAAATTTTTATTTAAATTATTTAATTTATAATTTTATTATATAATACACTTACCAAAAATATTATGCTAAATATCATGGGGAGTGATTGGATTTGATGTTTATGGATGAAAATTTTCCAAAAAAGGTGTGGTTTGTATGGAATAAATATGTGATTATTTATAGTTGTTGATCTATATATAAATTAATATTTTGGAATATTTCTATATAACACCATTTTTGAAAAATTTCCATGATGTTGTTTACTTTTAGAGAGCCTTGAATTTGGTTGATACTTTAAATGATGATTTTTGATCCATAAGTTTATCTAGTCCACTAAAAGAAAAGTATGATTTAGTTGGGTTTGGTTTAAATTAGCCAAATTTATAAAAACAATTATTTTTTTTACCCATGATTATAAAAAAATCATGTAAATGTGGTGTGGGTAAATAATATGTGTTTATAAAAATTTCTAATTTTACACAGTTTCAAAAATAATTCTAATTGGATACATTTTTGGAAATGATTCTAATTAGAAGCATTTTTGAAACCATGTAAAATTTGATATTTTTTTAGTAACATGAAGAATTATTTAAAATTATAAACATCTATAATTAACTATAATTCATTTTTTAAGGTTTAAAAAAATATTGGAATGTGTTTTAGAAACACAGATTAATAACATTCTCGTGACCCACCCACATCCACACCTCATCATGGGACCTTAGCCTTGTTGTACTAGTGTGTGAATCCTATCGCATTACAGGACCTAGGCCCCACCATAGTAACTTGTGTATATGCCTACATACTATGAATAAATATCCTCTTAGGTTAGGTCTCCCAACCTGATGGTTCAATTTAAAAACTAGAAACAATTATCCCTAATCCCCTTTTCATGCGAGTTCTTAGTTTACATATTTTATAATATAAATATAATATATATATATATATATTAAAATTATTAATTATATTCAAAATTTAGTAATATTGAAATTATTTTATATTTTTTATTATTATCTATGGAAAATTAATATATGTATAGATATTTACATTTATAAACACCTTTGTGGAAATATAAATATTAAGTATACATAATATCCAATGAAAATTTCCATTCTTTAAATGCAAATTTAAAATTGAAATTCACTTACACTCATATATAATTATATTGGACACACACACATTAAAAAATTACAGATGAAATTTACTCTATAAATTTATACAATAAGTTTCCAATGAAAATTTCTAATGAAAATTGACAGGTATAAATTTAAAATGAAAATTTTTATTGAAATGTTTCCAATAGAGATTTCCACCATTCCAAAATTCTAAAGTAAAAGTGAAATGAAAATTAACTTACACAAAAATATATTTACATTACACACACACGTAGACAAACATATAGAATTTAAATTAGAAATATTAACTGAAAACTTCAAATGCAAATTTATAACGAAATTTCTTTCGTAACATACGATGAAAGTTTACACTGAAAATCCACCAATGGAAAACTCTACTTAACATTTAATTTCATATGAAAAATTAAACAATTTAATTTATTTTTTTAATAAAAATTAAAAATGAAATGTTCTAATTTAAAAAATATATTTATGCTCAAAATTTAATTTATAATGAAAACTTTTATAATTGAAATGGAAATTTCCAAAGAAAATTTATGATTATCATCAGAAACATATACTCAAAACCGAATACCATTATATATATATACTAATATATGTATATATATACAAACATACCAAAAATTTATTTTAATATAAGTACATGCTTATTAATATAATTATTTATAAATATATACATGTATATATATATCTATATAAAAATATATTTTAGCTATATGAAAAATGTAGTTATATATGATCAAATATGGTAAGTTTAAAATGGAAATTTGTATTGGAATTGTACATTGTAAAGTTGAATAAGAAATTTAATTACCAAAATTATAAAATAAATACATATTTAAATTTCTAGTGCAAATATACATAAATATGAAATCAAAATTTTAATATAAAATTTTTATTTCTAATTTCCACTTAAATTACAAGTGAAAGTATATTAATACATAAACAAAAAATGCAATTTTACACTCGAAAATTAAAGTGAAAATTTGTAGTGAAAAATTTCATCTCAAATTTTCAGTTCAAATTTCCACTTAAATTATAAGTAAAAATATATTAGTACATAAATAAATATTGAAAATTTCCAATGTAAAATTATTATGTTTATTTCCTACATACCATATATTTCCTATTATAAATATACATCTTAAATTTTATGTGGGAATTTATAATATAAATTATTAGTTTCTATATACATAATATATTAATATATAAATAAAAAATGTACATTTTCACTAGAAAATTTCACTACACATTTTCATTTAAAAAATTTAGTTCAAAATTATACATAAATTATCAGTATATACTTTCTACACATCATATATTTCCTAATATAAATATATAACATATTTTTTTGTTATTAGAAATTTATAGTGAAATTTTTCAATATATACATGTTTTTTTAAATTATTGTATACATACATACATGTATGCATGCATGCATGTATATTTATTTATTTATATTTATACACTATTATAAATATAAAGTATAAATTCATATTGTAAATTTTATATTGAAAATTTTATATGGAAATATACATGTGTATACATACCTATATACGTATATTTACTTTTATTTTTTTTATCTTTATTATCAAGTATTTTTAAATAACATATTATTTTTATATACACCATAGAACTATATAAATAAATTTTTTTATAAACCAAAAAACAAAAATTATAATTTTTTAATTTTAGTGACTATAAAATATATACAATTATAGATGTATAAACAATTTATTATAATATTAATTTTTATTATACTAAAAATCTATAGATTAGATTAAAACATACGTTATATAATTTTATTTTAAAAATTTTAAAAATATAAAAACATAAACAGATGTATTATCTTTTTATTTATCTTTATTATTAATATTTTATAATAAATATATTTATTAAAACATTTTATAAACATTATATATATATATATTTGTGTGTTTATCAATATTTTCTTTTATATTTTTAATTATAAATTTTTAATACCTACATAGTCTACATTTTTATATATAATTTCTAATATATAAATTTATAATATATATATTATAATTTTATATTTAAAAATATAAACACACAAACAAACACATATATGTCACTCCAATTAATATAAATATATGTTTAGATTTATAAATATAAATTTATAATATATGTATGTATATAATTTTATATATCGAAATATAAACATATATATATAATATAAATTTATTATATATATATGTATATATCTATATTAAAATTATACTAAACCTTGTAATTTTAAGTACACATGTCACTCTCCTATTTCACGTTTCCTTCTATTTCCCCACATTGTACCTTCCTTCTGCCAAAAGCATCGTTGCCTCGCACTCTTGATCTCCCCAAATCCATATATCTTCATCACCACCACCCTCATCGTTGTCTCTACCTCTGCCTCCACCTCTTTCTTTTGGACTCCTCCCCACCTCCTCCTCCATACAACTGCATTCCCACTTCCTTGTGTGCGGAACCCACCCTATCATTTACCCAACTCCAATTTTCCTTTTCTCTCTCAATTAAAATCTATATATTTCTCTCTATTGGAATCTGTATGTTTCTATCCATACCAAGCTATTTGGCATGATGTATTTTTACAAAGAAACCCTATATGGTTTCAAATATATCGAATCCATCTGCTTCACCCTTTAATTTCTTTGTCTAAAACCCTAGGTGATTCATCAGCTATAATCGAGAGTTATATTGAGTTCACCAGATTTGAGATTTCCTAGAATAATCTTCAAGATTTAATTTATCCATTCATTCCACTAGGAAAATCATGATGTCAGTACCTTTACTATTCATTACAACTAAGAGTCATCTATGAAATATTCATATTATCTATATCTCTCATAAGCTTAATAACTCCTGGTAATCTTCTTAACTATCTTATTTGTATTGTATGCATTTGATTTCATTTCATTTTTCCCTCAACATTCCATCAGTCTCTACTTCATAATCATCATTTTTATTAGTTTCCTTCTATAATTTAGGAAAATTTATTTCGATTTAAGTTATCCAATATAAGTACTGTAAACCATGAATGAAGTAGAAATAATTTAGGTTTCTCCAATGTAATGACCTGAACATTTTGAATGATATTTGTTTCCTGAAAATGTTTGTTATATTATTTTGTACTCAAAAAATTATATTACTTTAATAATGAAATGAGTATAATTAAAATGTTACCATTGAGTTTTGACCTTTATATGGCCGTTGATCAATCTGAACTTCTGAAAGAATACTCTTAATAATAATTTTAACATTATAATTAGTACTATAAATAGAAATGATAATGGTTAATTAATGCAGAAAGAAGAGTCGATGACCTCATCCAATAGAGTCATGCCCTAAGAAGCCCATTTATCAGAACTTGGGAAGGAGGTAGAGTCGTTGGGTTTCTCTCTTGACCAATCCCAAGTCACACTTCAACATATTAAGCTTGAATGAAATCACCTAAGGAAGAAGTTCAAGTTAGAAGAGATTACCACTCGGGCAATGTTAGCTGAGCCACCCCATGAGTCTATCACTATCACACACCTCACCCTTAGGTAGTATGAAAGTTTTATAAGGTTTTATGTGTAAATTCCTTAGTCACTTATTGTATAATCCCTTTGTGTAAATAAAATTTATGTTCCATAAATTTTATTTTAAGTTTAGTTTTTCTTAAAAATATGACGAATTTGATAAATTGATTTTTTGCACAGAAATAGTACATTTTAGAAAAGATATAATTATTATAATAAATTAATTTATTGTTAATAATGTTTATTTTAATTAAATAGTATTATTAAAATAATCTTATTTAAATTTAAATGATAACATAATTTTATTTTTTAGGCGTCAAAAATTTTACTATGCATTTTACTATGCATTTTCTATTCGCTATTATTTTTAATAACTGTGGATTTTTATATTTAAAAGTTAAATTTCTTATAATTAGATAATCATTAAAATAAAATAAATATATTTTTTGAAATCAGTATGTCAAAATTATTTTAGGAAGAATTTATGAGAATTTTCTAAAATATTTTATTTTTCAGTGAATAGTAAAAATACAGTTGTGAGTTTTCAATTTGTCTAATGATATCATAATGATGTAATAAGTAATATAAAATTATTTTAGAATCTTGTGGATTAAAATTACATATTAGGTGTCCCATGTGTCCAATACAATGGTAAAATACCATGGTAAATCCCATGGTTTTGCAAATACCACTACTAAGGTATCTAAGGAAATCCATAAAAGAATTCCCCACTTATGCTATAAATACTGACCAATTTCTCCATTAACATTCATTAAAAATTAATCTTACATGAATATATAATAGTTTTACCTTCAAATTATTCCTCACAAGGTTTTATTAATCCCCAAAGGTCCAAATCTTCATGTTTTAGGAGTTACTCTTCGAGGTAATGGAAATCTCAACTTCTCTTTTCCTTTTCAAGTTATTTTTTTATGAGGCATGTCTTTCTAATTTCGATAGTTTTTTCTTATATCCCTTTTATTATATACCTTCACTATATTAAGATTATTTTATGAATAGGATACCCTTTTTCTCTCTCTTTTTATGGTTTTCTAAAACCATTTTTCATATCCGATATGTTGTCGAATTTTCTTCTTAAAATTTCACTCTTTTTCTCAAGAAATTATCTTATTTTCTTTTGGAAATACTCAAACCAATTTATTTTCTAGGTATAGTAACCTATATTTTAAAATGATATATTTTATTCAATGATTATCAAAAATTAAACCCACCTTTCTTTTTCTTGTGTTAATAATGACATAAATATCATGTCTTCAAGCACTTCTTTTAAAAACGTCATGATTTTTATATAAAACCTATTTATTTTATTATACATGGGTTATTTATGAAATGTTTTATTATGATCTATGTAGATCACATTAATTAATACATATTAAGGGTGTTCCTTGATATCACTCCAATGCATTGGGGAAATAATTTAATCTATAGAGACGACATGTTTTACAATACCTTAGTGAATAACCTTGATAATTTTTATGACACCTTAGTTATAAACTTGGGTTATATGATTATGAATGGATCAATTAAATGATTTACCCAAATTTAAAAAATATTATTCATTTTATTATTATTATAATATGCCTATATGTATTTCCTCAAGTTCTTATTGATATTACTCAGGATCACAAGTAAACTATTTCCCTTGTTTTCCCTTATTGGGCCTTATGCTCACCCTTCCTTTGATGTATTTCCCTAGGTTATGATGTAACATCTAAGATTTTTTCAAAGGTATAGACCATTTAATTTTTAGTTTAAGTTCCTTAAAATAGACCTTATTTTTATGCCTAAAATATAAATGGAGGTCTCGAGTGCATCCGAGGATCGTTTGAAGCCTAGAGTATCAAAAGGGGGAAATCAGATTGGGCCGCACAGTTAGGAGAAACCACACAACCCAAGTACATGGCATGAAACTATTTACATAACCGGGTCTTTGAGCTACCTCATGGTGAGAACATGTTTAGTAAATCGTACAGTCAACCATTCTCTATGCCCTAGTTTAGGTTAATATACTGCACGATTGGTGCACGGTTTGGAAAACCGTGTAGCCAAACCTTACGACAACTACTGTGTGATTAAAATTTGAATTTTATTTTAGGTGTTTATTATAAAACACATGTCTATTTATAATACTCCTACCATTCGGGTTTTTACTCTCTCCAGGGGTATGAAAAACTGATCCTCTCCTCTCTTGGGGTTTTGATTGATCCCCTCTATAGTGGTCGGATCTCTTCACCATCAGAAGCTACAGACTCCTCTCGATAATCTCTCTCATACAAATCCCTTGATTTATAGGTTTCTCCAACCATCGCTGTGCTATCTCCATGTGATATATTTATCCTTATTTTTTGGGGTTTTTCCTATATCTCTTGATTTCTTCTGTTTTAGTTCGAATCAATCCTCAATAACGGGTGTGCATAGTACCAAAATGTTGAGACATGGAGTATACTCTTTTTTCCATCTGTTTTTTCTGTTATTGGCATTTCACCATTGTTTTTTCTTGTTAGAACCTTCTAGTGAGGATTTTTATCGCATATTAACATGATTTTATTATTCTACCATGTCCGTAGTGACTATCGCTCATGGAGAAACCCATCCGTGGGTGTCCACTTTTATTTTGGAAACCCCTTTGGGTGTGTCCAACCAAAATGTCATATTTATCACTTTGTTTAAAATTTTTAAAATTGTAATTGGTGTGCGCAGAACCTTGATAATTCCATAATTTTATTAATAAGCTTAGAATGAGAAATATACCATGAATTGTGTCCCACTTAATAATGCCTAAGCTTGAACATAGTGGTTTGGCCTATGTGTAGTGCCTAATACCTTTTACATGATTGATGTCTCTTTGAATACAATATGCCTTACATGATAAAATTCTCATTTCAAGTTACATGAGTACCATGCTTTAATGAAATCCATATTCCTTGTGCTAAAAACTTATACTTCATACAATATGCCTTGCTTGGTGGTATTATACTCAAATTCCCATGTTTATTACAAGTGGATTATGATAATTCCTTATGTTAAATGCTTAATCATGATTCCATGAAAAATTTCATACCTTATATTATTCCAAATTCTTATTCCTTGTTTGGTTCTCTTTCTTGATCCTTTTTATGATTTGAATGGAATGTGATAATTGATCAAGATATATAGATTAAGATTTTAAAATTTCATTAATGACATATTGGTAAGAGGCATGTTGATTCTATATTACTTTATTATAGTTCATTGCTTATGCAAATTTTTTATTGCTTATTCCCTTGTTAGTGTCTTGAACCATATGAAATTCTTGTTAAACTTGTTGGCTTGTGCTATATAAAGTGAATGTGTTGACATGCACTTGTTTAAAGATTATTTCATGAAGTTTATGCCTCATACCCTACCAAATCTTATTAAATGATCATTGCCATGCTATACGAGATGTTCCATTGATGTTTGGATTGAATTTATTATCTTGGTTAATGGAGTCATGTGGTATTTATGTGATTATTTTCCAATGGAAATAATAAATGCATTGCTTGTTATATATTCCTTGTTTAATATGGAACTTGACATAGGCTATTAGAGAACATGGGTTCCGTATTAAGGACCCATGGATAGAATTCTCATGATCGATGGGTTATGACCCTATGCACTAGGGGAGATGATTTGGATTGATAGGAAAGGGACTCCTGAGAGAGTTATTATACTCTTGAGTGATGCCGATTCCCAAAGGGAGAAACCATGTGGGGAACTTTTGGAAAGATAGCTACGCCATGCCTTGGGTGATACTCGGTCCTCTTGTGTGATACCTAGGATGGAATCAATGGTTACCATAACTCATAGCGATACTTGGGACACTATAAGGTTATCCTTGGATGATCTTGGTGGTACTGGATTATATCGTATATTCCCGTTGTGACACTTGGGATTCTTTTAGATCGCATTGGAAGGGTACGAGACTCCACCTCCCGTTTTAATGGAATGTTTGGTTTATATTATTTGTTTTATTTTTGAATCATATGAGACATATCATTTAAGATTATATGAACATTATTATTCACTTGAAGAACTTCTTCATTACTTCCCATTATTTTTATGTGATGACATGTGATTGAGACCCTAAACCAGAGCACATTCTTAAGGGTATAATTCATTAGTTTTTTTGTTCACCACGAAAAATGTTATAAAGTTTTGACCTACATAGGTTTCTTATTCAGACTTTCAGCATATGCCAAAGTAGGTGATATGGGATGGGTTTTCACTTTGGAACCCAGAACAAGTTGCAGTTGTTGTTTATTTACTGCCCTGTCATTTCTTATATATGGAACACTACTTCTTATTTATAACATGAAAATGGAAGTTATAGACACCGTGGGTGCCGACCTACTGAGATTTATTATATAAAACCCTTATTAGGTAGTGTTTGGTACCCATTTAGAGTTTATGACCATAATTACGGATAAAGGGAATAATGCTACTTCCAATGCATGATTTACTTACTGCATAGAATGGAGATGAGGGCAAGTGATTGAGCTTGTGCTCGAGATACTGTTGTAGAAGTCTACAATTTTTTTTTAATTTTGATAGCATGATGTTTATACTTGTACCCCCAATTTCCTTGAACTTCTATTTTTATATAGACTTATGAAATAATGAACATCACTTTTGTGCTACATATTATTATTTTTCTTCTGCCGTTATCTATTTACTATATTTGGGTTATTTATTGTTTCAACTTCTATCTTATTATTATTATTCTTCCTCTATTTATTATTATTGTTTACTACAATTAATACTATGATATATGAGGGAATAGTCTCCCCACAGACACACCCCAGTCCCTAGAAACTAGTTGGTAGCCTTTGGCGTTCATGGAGATGCGCTTGAGGTCATGTGGCCAACCAGCCTTGGGGCACTATTGAGTGGCATCCGAGACTGGGATACTATATATGAGATGCAATAAAAGTACTTAGTATGAACCTTGAAGAATAATTTCAAATGTAATATAATAATGCTTTATGTTTTATGTATTATGCACCTTTTTCTAAGAAAATAAACTTTAAAATATGCTTTACTTGTACAATGTAGTGAAAAGTTATGTAAAAAAAGGAAAGATTCCATATCCAATCAAGTAGTATTCAAATAAAATTACAATTTACTTATTTACTAATTCTAGAAGACCCCTGGAATTTATTATTTATTCTTCTATCCTCTTTTAATTATGAAAAATTACTCCATTCAACTGCAGTTTCCCTAAGTTTACTAAAATGTTTGACAATCATATAACACTGATATATATATATATATCAAAATGAAAAATATAATTTTGATATATATACATATTTAAATTATATTTATATATATATATATTAATATATATATAATTATATTTTTCAATTATATATATTTATGATGCATTATTTAATAAGTCACTTCTAATATCTTGTTACATAAACTTATTTAATATATTATTTAATTATTCCCTTCTAAATTTATATATAATTATAAAATTATAGTTTTATTCTTCACAAATTCTATAAGACCCCTGAAATTTATCATTAATTTATTTATTTTCTTTTAATTATGAAAATGTTCTTCCTTTAGGTGTGTATTCCCTAAGCATAATGAAAATTTCAGCAATCATATTACATTAATATATATATATATATATGATTCAGATTGGAAAATATATTTTCGATATATGTATATATTGAAATTATATATCTATAATTTTATTAAGATATATATAATTACATTATGAAATTATATATATATGATAAATTTTATAATTAGTCACATCTAATATTAGTTATTCCATTACACCATACTTAGAGATCAACTTATGATCACCGATGTTAGTGGAACAATATTGGTATTTTTTTGATAAACATGAGATGTAGTTTATAAAAATAATGGCCACTAAACTTAGAGATAAATATTTTCATGTATATAATTTAATTTAATTGATTTAGTGTTAAAATATCATTATATAAAAATATGATGACTATTAACATGCATCTTTTCCTTGGAATACTATCTTTTTATCCTTGAATTCCTCACCTACTATGCTCCTTCCATTGGGACCAACATGATATCCTCCACCATTTCTTCTTGGATATACACCGCTAGCTCCCCTCAAACTACCTCACAATCACCACTAACATGGTAATCATCCACATCGACCACTAAAAATACCACCATCATGGAATTTCCCATGTCATTGATACAACGATATCCTCCCCAAAGGTTTTCAACTTCGCATTAGGTTTTCTCATGGACTTACTTTGGAATGTGTCTAATACAGAAAGGTACATTCACAAACTCTCTCCTATACCCTTATCATATGTTCTTCCTCATTTTAATTCATCTAGAAACATAAATTTTAATGCTTCATTTCTTTTTCTTATATCTTGATTTTAGTTTCTCATTTTCTTTTATTGGGACTTAAAATTATGGTTTCTCATGGATCTACTTTGGAACGTGTCTTTATAGATGTGTATGATAAAAAACCCCCCTTCTCCCCTTGGTAGAGGTTCTTCCTCCCATCAATTCTTCAATGAACATTAAATTTCTTATTTTATTCACTTTTATTCAGGCTTCACTAATTCTCCTCACCAACAACGATAGTGGTAAATTAGAATGCACATGTCAGATTATGACTACAACCTATTTAAATATAATATATATTTGTTTTATTCTAAATTATCATGGATTTACCAAAATTGTGAACCGTATATGGTTTACATAATTTTATTTTAGATGTTCATGTATTGATTATATACATGTTCTATACACACACACACACACACATTGATATAAAGATATATTTAGACACATAGACACACACATTTTATATTTTAATATATATATATGTATATATATATGTAGAATATATATACATAGAAAACAATATACTATAAAAATATATTTTCATATATATATATATATATATATTCTAAATATATATATATATATATATACTTATATATATTATAGTATATATATTTTGATATAAATTATGAATATATAAATATTGAAATATATTTTGAATATATATATTTGAATATATATTCGAATATATATTATGATATATATTATGAATATATAAATTTTGATATATATTATGAAAATATATATTCAAATATATATTTTGATATATATTTATCCTATATTATGAATATATATATTTTCAATACATATCATCTGACATATATTATGAATATATATCAAGATACATACATATATTTATATTTTGAATATATATGCTAATATATGTATTCTTCTATATATGTAATCATATTTTCCATTTACTTTATTACTAATTTTCATTTTTTATTTTCCCTATGTTATTGATGTATATATATTTTTTATATTTTTTTCAGTAATATAACTATTATAAAAAAATTCCTCCATTCTTTTTTTATGAAATACATAGTTTCCACTTACATTCAATTATGTAGAGTATAAATAAATGCTCCATTTTTATTACATTGTGTTCATTAAAAATTTGCAATAATCACTATGTTATATTTTTATTCAGTTATTCCTAATAAAGATAAATAATTTACATAGTTTCCTTAGATAGAATTTAATTTTATTCTATTAGATTGTTACAATTAAAATTTTCCTTTCTTATCATATCTGATAGTAGAACTAAGGTATATAAATGGTTCCACTTTCGTTGATAAATTTTATTACTATAATATACATAAATGATTTATAGAATCCATAATTGACTACATAACTAGAATATGCATAATAAAGTAACAATATACATTAAAATTAATCAGTTAGTGAAATTAGACCTATATGTATATTTCTACACCCGTATACATATTTTCACACATGTATGAATACAAATCACCTAGTGTAATAACACCTGTATGTGTATTTTAGAATTTACAATTACAATATGTAATTACATTATATATTGTATGAAATTATAGTATACATAATGATTATGTATGAAACATAGTATTCCTCATATTCCTCTTTTAGATTAATTAATTGAATAGAGTATGCATCTATTGTATACTACATGTATACTATATGTGTGACACCCTACCTTGATTGAACCGGTTCCCCAGGCTACTATATCACGTGACATCAAGCACATCTTCCCCTATGCTAGAGGCTACCGACTTGTCGTAAGGGTTTAATGGTGGTATAGTGGGAATACTATACCCTCCGTATCATATTAAAACACAATGGGATAACCTAAATTTGATCAATCTAACAAATAAACATCACAAAATGAGAGAAGAGATGATAATCGATAAGCATCAATATCAACATGCTATATCAAAATGAAGAAAATTGGGCATGCTAACCAACTATAAAACAGAGGGTCCCCCATGGGAAAAACATATATATGGACTCTAAAAGAATAAAATAAACCAAAAGTAAACTCATATCCAAGTTTTTCTTGAGGATGAACCAACCCCATCACACATACACCATCCTATCTATCCAAACCCAAAAAAAACATGCAACAGGTACAAGCCCTTAAACTATACCTGTGAAAAATGATAATGGTATCTACTCAAATACCCAAGTGCTAATGATACCTGAGCATGGTGTGAGTAAATGTTAATAAAACACCACCAATGGTGTCTAAAAGTGTATATACTACTAGAAATATTGTGTATGTTGATATGAATAAAAAATAAAGTAGGTGATAAAAATAGATAAATAATAAAAAAATATCATTCTTGAGTTCTATGATAACACCTTGGTTAGCTATACCTAATTTAGACAGTGATGGATATCTATGATTAGGATAATGGATATCATAACTCATGCTAATTTCATAGTGTATAACTAAAGCAACCACAACCTTGAAAACACAATCGAATCCATGGGAGATCAATGTGGCTTCCTATCTATTCATGTAATCAATAATCCATGAATTCCATCCATGTAATTATATTATATACAAGTAAAAAAAATACAAATAATAAAATTTTGGAGTTATCTAAATTTAATCCTAGAAACCAATTTGCTAAGGAATTCAGAGTAATAGGCTTGGATGAAATCTTGACCCACACTCGTTGAATTTCAACTGGTATAATCAAGCTGAATCTGAGGAGCTTACCCTACGATATTCACAAGGATGTACTATGGGAATCCACAATATTCATCCATGGAATTAAACATCTAAGAAATCACCAAAATATAAGGAAGTTTCACTCAAAGGAATTCATAGTTATGAATTGATGAATAATCCAAGGTAGATCATGGAATTCCTTAGCTGTGGACATTCTTGAATCCAAGAAGGAATCATCCCATCGTTTTCAAGGGAGTCCCAAAATGAAATACATGCTCACTCAAGGAATTCCACTCATTTCATATCCATAATTTAATCCAAAGGACATAACACAAGGTATTTTTTTCCATAATAATTAATTACACAAGTCATAGTTCAACTTAACTCATCCATCCAGGAATCAACACATAATCCATTAATATCATACTCAAGTTATCAGTAGGAATTAAAAATTTTAGGGTCCAAAAGGTCATATTAGGTAACCTCATTTTATATAAGGTCTCCCATGAAAACTAATGGAATCCTATCGGTCATTCCGTAAATTACCCAACTTTATCAAAAATAGGACATCAAGGCATCTTATACAAAATACAACTCTAGTTCTATAATCAAGTAAAAATAACCTCATTAGTTCATTAATAAATTAATACCTTTATTCATTATTTCCACATTCAATATAAATACTAGGCCCTAGTGAACATACTTAGACAAAAATAATCACTATGGTTCAACACATTAACCTAAGAACCCTTTGGGTCACCTTGATCATAATCTAATTCATTCCTAAGTAATTTATTATCCTTAGAGGTATTACTATCCATGTATCATAACTACCCCATAATTAAATTTTGACACTCGATACTCATTTTTGGGTCATGAGGTACATACCAAAATCCCCAAAATATCCATAATTTACTATCCCAATATAAGAATCCATTGAGTTTCCCCTTAAATTCTAAGTAATTTTAAAAGGAATAGCATACCTTAAGTGACATAAAAGGTCATGGTCAACCAAATCAATTGTATTTTCAGATCCTGTAATAGAGTCCAATTTTTTTTACTAAGGCCCCATAGAAATTAAAATAATTAATTTCAAGTTCTTGGTAATTTGGAGCATCCCACATATCATATAATTTATAAAACTAGATAGACAATTCTAGAAAACCCATAGAACACCCAACTAATTAGAATATTTCCTCTTTATTTTAAAAATTTCATCAACTCTTCCAAGGCCGGTACAAGGTTATTTAGCCTCATCCATGCCTGATCGAACACATATCAACCTTATGATCTTCTGTATCATTCTAATAACTCATAATTAATTAATTATAACATTACTATCAACTAAATAAATTTAATCTAAAAAGGGAAATAACCACTTTTTCACTAATTGGTGACCCGATCAGAAGTATAATATTCCACCACACTATGGTGTAATTTCCAAGGAAAATATAAAAAAATAAATGATAAATTAGAATAATGGAGGAAGAGGATCAATAAAGAATAATAAAAGGTGATACATACATTTTATCATTGAGAGAAGCCATTAAAAGCTTCCTCTTAATGGAGCGTGAATAAAGAAAATAAGGGTAAGGGATCCCTATCTAATTTCACTAGAATAATAGTGTGAGTAGGGACTTCCCCTCTTAAAATTCAAGGGGTAAATATAGTTTTACATATAAATTCTCCACTATCCAGCTTGTGGCTACTGGTAGTAGTATTAGCTACTACTAGATATCACTGAGTAGCTAATGGTTTTGTACATTTTTTGCTACAATACCCACCTCGACCTCCAATGGGGCTCCTCCAATCCCCCAATATTTCCCCCAATGCACATTCCATGTATAGAACACCTATTTTTAGGTTCTCCAACTATTGAAATTTTATTCTGAATCTCAGTTCAAAATCCGACCCATACAAAAATTCATAATTCAATCATTCCACTTGAATTATCAAGGAATTTTGTACACATGAGGTATTACAATCTCCCCACTAAATTATTATCATCCTTTATAATTCTCATCAAACATGATAACATTGGTATTGAACTACTCTAATTGTTAGTTCATGACTAACTCATCACAACATGCTTATAAATATAAGACAAGATACTAAAAATCAACTCCAAAAGCATGGATATCCTTTTAATATAACATGTTCCACCACTTTTTACTATCACAAAAACCAAAAAAATGGTTTCTAAGCACACCCTTTACTTTTAGTTGGCATTACATTGCTTCCTGATCCATCATTCAAGAAAAGATGATCCCTTCTATATGACCCAACTCATGATGGCCAATTCTACTCTATAGTTCTCCCCGCCATCAAAATTTCCCATCAAAACAAGATTATTGTCACCCGTTGACCCACTCTACATGGTTTAAAACACACAACACCTCAAAAAATGAGATATAATGGGTCAAATTACTACAAAAACTCTCCCTTCTCACTTTCAAGAAAAAACATACATTCTTATACCATCTAGGTGTAATAAAAGAACCCTAGAACATCCTAAAATGGCCTTGAAAAACTCCAAAAAAAATACCCATCATATCTAAAATGACATTTCCAACATGGTTTTGTCCCACCAAATCTAATTAATTTTAAAACTAATGGTTGAAACTCAAATGGTCACCCTATATTAAGAACACTTAGATTATAATGAAAAAACTTTAATAGAATTCCCTATCTTAATAATCTTAATCTTAGAGAAATCTCATGAATGTAAAATCAACAAAATAATGTATGTACCTGATACCTACATGATTTTCTCAATTAGATCACTAATAAATTAAAATCACCATCATGGATTTCTACAAACATCGACACATTCTTGACTCTATTATGCCCAAATCTCTTAAATTTATCCAAATCCAGAGGCTAATTCATGGACTCCACTTAATTTATAACTAAATACGTACTCAACACTTACTAAATAATCTAACTAAATTCATATCCATTTAACAACCAACATCTCAAATCCAAAATGACCATTCAATGACTGATCCATCGCATCGATGATCCCACCTATGTGAAGGTCATATTACTACACATGAAACTTCACTTCCCACTATAGATGATTCATTATTATCACTTTACATGATCATAATAGAACACCTAATCCCATGATCTATCCATCCAAAAACATGATTACTGGACATGGCCAAACCCATTCATTCTTTAGAACCAACTTGAAACATAACTCAACACCCATTCCCGACCCATGTGAATGTCATCAAAAAACCGTGATGATACTCAAACCGTAATGTTGGTCACCACCATAAATCATCTAATGGTGAAATTCCCACCATATGGTTTTGATTACCTTTATACCAAATCACAACCTAACATGTATTGTCATTTAGGCACACATATCACTTTTCCTGATCCATTCTCAAGTGCTACATCAACCTTTTAAGGCTTAAAATAATGTCCTATTTGGATCGGCTGTATCATCATACCCTATCCTACCAATATGTCACCTCTATATATAGGGGCACATAAACCCCCAACATAAGTATTAGGATACTAGACCCATAGGAAAGTCTTTATAAATCATCAATCCTTTTCTCTCAATGGATACTCACCTATCCAAGATAATCATGCACTATATGTGACCAACTCGGGCTACCCAATATCATCTAGACATAAAAAACAAGACTATTATAATCAAAATAATTCCCACTAACCAATTATATTTCATCACCATAGTGTATACCCCTAATCATACCAAACTTATAATGGAGTATCTTAAATCAATAAGGTTGAGGAATTTCCTAAGAAATCTCAGTGCTCCACTCCTCAAAACACATGGCATCCACCATTTTTTCCCATAAGGGCCTGAAATATGACATAAGATAAGAATCAGTACCTAAATAAATCATATTACCATACCTAAAAGCATATTAGTTTTATCCAGAAAGAATAACTCCTGATACTTATTTTCAAAAACAACATCTCACCCATGCCATAAGTCTTTTCACATAATTTCTATCTACTGATTCCACCTCAAGCCAAAAAAACTCACCCAATATCTCACCATAATCTTAAGGTACTTCTAAAACTAATAGGTCCTAGATCCTACATGTTCCCACCCTTTGAAATTGGACTTAGTACCATGATCACTCAAAGTTCATCACAATCATGATCATAGTGTATCTAACATGCCTTTACCTCAAATATTCATAAGGTTATTCTCATCATCATGGAACCTCATGCCCAATATTAAACAAACCATCTTAGCCTAACCTACTTGAATAAGCATCCTCAAGGAATCTCCATCAATGATCTCATCGAAAAACTAGCCAAAAAATGATTGAACTAGTCATCCCAATGATCCTTCCCTATGAAGAACATCCTTTAAACTGATCTCTATCACTAAGTGTTTTTTCTCAATAAATCCAAGGCATCCAATATGCCCTAGATAGATACCCAGTGGAACCTCATGTGCAATTATATCATAATAAAAATAATATAACCATGCATCACATATATAATATCTTTAATATAATGGGCTAACATACTCCATGGGTCACCCTCAAGGAGTCCAATCCCGACTCCCTATGGTCTAGAGTCACACTAAAAGTCTACTAGGTCTCACACCTATTCTTAACAACAAACACTACTAATCAAAAGTTCACCGAAAACCTCTAGTTCCCGTCTCAATACCACATGGAATCTCAAGATCCAACATCCATATTGTGTTTCCACATATACCATGCACTATATGTTGAACCATCCATCTACTCACATCCACAAATTCTTATAAGGTACCTGTATTTAGGACCACCCCTCAATAATCACAATACAAAGATACAATGAGGCTATAATCATACCTAAAAAATGAAAACTTGTATAACTTCTCACTATACCATATAATTATCACCCGTGATGGGCCGATCATGATGTCATAGTATTATGACATTGACCTACTTGGGGTCATCTCAAGGAACCCAGTTCCCAAAAACTCAGAATTCCTTTAAGTCATTTCACCTATAGTGCATTAAGAGACTATATCATAGTCATCTAAGAGAATCACACAATATATTCACATGAACTGTCATTAAAAGAAAAATACATGTCGAACCATTTTAGTAGAATTACAACAATAAATTATAAGAGAAAATGTTGTATAATCTATTGCTAACACTTTAAATTTTTTTCCCTTGAGCCATAAATATAAACCACACAAGAAAACAATATGTCATGTGAATCCTATATGCCTATTATTAATTATGAAAACACACACACACACAAACACACAATTACTATACTAGCTTAAGATATGGAATCCCATAAATCAGAACTACGAACATCATAATCAATATCATGCGTGTCACCTAAGGTGAAATCAAATCAACTATAACAAGCTAATTAAATAACAATAAGTCCCATACATGGAAACTTGGGTTTCCCCCATACATGGGTTATATACTCCTAGGTGAGATCTCATTTCCTTGACCTAAAAATATCCTATTTTCATATCAACTAGGAAAAAACTAGTAAATTAAATGAAAACAAAAAATGAGGCCATTTTTAATTCCCTACCCTAGAACCCACTATACTTGTTCCTCGGTCCGGTACACCACATGGTCTCATATACATCTCCTCATATACAATAGGTTTCCAACTTTATCAAGGGTCTAAGGGTGGTATAATAAAAATACAATACCATGAGTACTAAAAAACTATCAGATAACATCAATAAGATCAAGCTAATAGATAAAAATCACAATAATAGAAGAGATATGATAATAAATAAGTATCAATACCAATATGGTATATCAAAATAGAGAAAAATAATTATACTAACCAACCATTAAATAGATGGTCCTCCCATGGGTAGACAATGTATGAGGACACCAAAATAATAAAATAAACTACGACTGATATCATATCCATGTTTTTTCCAAGGCTGAACCAGTCCCTTCACCCATACACTATCCCATTTAGCCAGGACCAAAAAAAACATGCAGTGGGACCAATCCCTTAACCTATACCTATGAAAAATGGTAATGGTATTTTATCAGGTACCTAAGTTCCATGGAATCCCAATAAATGTGTGAGTAAAACTCTATAGGAAACCACCAACAATGTTTGAAAATTTACCCATTTTGATTAATATTATGCATATAGATATGTGTAACAAAATAAATCATGTGGCTCGAATACCTTGAAAATAAATAAAATCAAGATCTCAGGTTCCATGATGACACCCAGGTTATCTATAACTACTTTATTAAATTTTTGACATATATGATCTGGGTGATGGATTTCATAACTCATATTAGTTCCAAGGTTCACAACCAAGGCAACCAAAGCCATGAAAACACAAGGGAATCCACTGGGATTCAACTGGGAATTTAAATTTATTCATTTCATCAAGAATCAATGAAAATATTCCATGTTAATATCCTTTATAAAATAAAGTGAATCAAATGAATACAACATTGATATTATCTAAACAAAATCTAAGTAACCATATGTCTAAGGAATTTAGAGTAACATGATTGACCGGAATCCTAGCCCACACCCAAGAAATTCCTTCTCATATAATCATGCTGAATCTAAGGATCTCATCCCATGACATTCAAAAGGTCACCCCAAGGGAATCCATGAAATTCATCCTTATAATTCAATATCTATAACATCAATCAAATCCATGGAGGACCCAATCCAAGATATTCATAGTGATGAATCAATGAGGAATCCAAATAAGCTCATAGAATTATTTGGATCCAAAAATCCTTAAATACAAGGAGGCATATTACCATAGAATTAAAGTGATTCCACTAATGTAATACACACTCACTCAAGGTATTCCACCTATTTAATATCCATAACTGAATTAAAGAGATTCACCCAAGTAACTACATACCATAACAATTAATTATATAAGTCATATTTTAGCTTAATTCATCTATCCAAGAATAAATACATAATCCATTAACATAATACTCAAGTGACCCATATTAATTCTCAATTTCAGGGACCTAAAAGTCATTTTAAGTACCCTAATCCCATATAAGGTCTCCCATGACAGATAAGGTAATCCCTCAGGTCATCCCATAAATTACCCAATAAGCTAAAAAATATATTTCTAAGGCATCTTATAAAATGGACCACTCAATTCCATTATCATGGAAAAATAATATCATTAGTTCATTAATCAATTAATACCATCATTCAAGGATTACTTATTCATTATATAAAACCGATCCCCTGTGAATATACTAGGCCTCCTTTACTCACAATGGTATAACACATTAACCTAGAAACCTTTAGGGTCACCTCTATCTTAATCCAATTCATTCCCAAGAAATTTGGTAGCCTTAGAGGTATCACTACCCAAGTATCATAAATCATCCCAGAATTAATTTTCGACACTTTATACTAGTTCCAAGTCTTAGGATACATCCCAAAACCTCATCAAAATTTTATAATTTACTAACTAGATCCATGAAATCCATCTATTTTCCTCTTCAATTCCAAGTTATTTTTCAATGGATGGAAGAACTTATGTAGTGGCCAAGGAAATGGTCAAGAACATTAGTAGACTCTTCATAGCTCATAATAGTTTCTAAGATTTTTAATTAAGGCCATATAATAATATGGAAAATATATTTCAAGAGTTCTGTTAGTCGGAACATCACACATACCACATACATTATAAAATTTTCTAGACTTTACAAGAAGACTTAGAAACCATATACCTAATTAAAATCTTTTCCCTTTATTTTTTAAATCCTGACATATATAATAAGGCATTCCCAACATCATTCATCATTTCCTATTCCCAACCAAACCTGTATCAACCTTCTAGGATCATGTCTCATGCAAAAACCTTAGAATTTATTAATTATAACATTATGATTAATTAAAAAAATTTAATTTTAAAAGGGTAATAATCACTATTTCACTCACTAGAGACCGCAAAAGATTGTAACCATGAACAAAAACCCATGGAATGTCTACAGTATAACTCCCGACACTAACTCCGGTGGAATCTCTTTAACACTACATCATTAACATAAGCAATTTAATTTAACTTTAATACAAAATCCTATCAAAAATAAAAATGGAGGCAAAGTTTTACAAATAATTGAGAAACCAAGTAAAAATGGTGTTATGAAACATCCTCCAACAATATTTCATGTAATCCTCATCAGAACCATGTGATTCTACTGCACTTTGGTTGAATATTCAATGAATCCCTAAACTGGATCAAAGTGAAATTATAATGAGGGATTATGAGGATCAATCAAGACTAATTGAAGGTGATACATACCTTAGATTTATGAGATAATCCATTAAAAATACCCTCTTAATATTCAATGGAAAAAATGTCATTTCCCACTTAAAATACCAACCATTTGGATGGTGGTTTTGACCATATAGTTAGTGGTTTTATGTAGTTTTGATTGCATTAGCCACCTTAGCCTCTCCCTAGGTTCCTCTAAGCCCCCCAAAGACATCCCCAAAGCTCATTCCATATCAAAACCACATATTTGAGGTGTTCCAAATCTCATAATTTCATTCCAAATCCCAATTAAAAATCCATTCCATCCACCAATTCAAAATTCCAACATTCCTCTTAAATTTACAAGGCCCACCATACACATAGGGTTTTACAGTATGTATAAAATTTTCATACATTGTTTGAAATTACATACACCTATATACATATACTATGAATGCGTTTTTTAATTTACATACTGTTTCCGACTCTTTTTCGCCGGGGCGCACGCGCGCTTCTGTCACGCGGGGGGGGGGGGGGGGGAGGACATGCATCTTGTTGCCCTGCATTCCCACTTTCCAAAGGCAGGTAGCATCTGTTCCTTGATCAGGGACGTCTTCTCCTTGATCAAAACTGGGATAATGGGATTTCGGTTCTTCCTTCCGTGGATTCCTCCTCAGATCTCATCACCTAGTCTGGGTCTCCCTCATAGATTAAAGACGGGTTCGTGAAGCTCGTTCCCGGAGCCATATCTACATGGATGCCAGTTAATTACGCTGCTTCTGTTGAGATGCTCTAAGGGGTCTCGTTGGGGCAGCAACCTTCAGTGAGGAGAATGGTCACGTTGGGGTGTCGTCAGCATGTCTTGACGCTGGGGATTGGCATGTCTGTCTTCTTTCCCTTATTAGAGGGGCTTCTTGAGGGTGCGGAAGCCTGAGGCATCCCACATCGAATGCGGGGGATTGTGTACCATCTGAGGTTTTCCTCAGCTTCCCATGTTTAACACGGGGCATGCCACGAGTTTAACGTCTTGTGGAGATGGATCAGACTGATCAGAACACTGAGAGTGGATCAGATTGAAGGACCCCCTAGGGGGAACATCGATGTTGGGGCCAGCACGTGGGCGGCTTCCCGAATACTGTGGAGATTAATGAGATGGCATGATCTCACTGGGATGTGGCAGCCCAGGTAAGGATCAGGATGGGTGATGGAGTGATGGGTTTGAACCTCGTGGAGGCTTCCTACGTATCCCCATGATAGGGAATCACAGTCCACGTAGTTCGGTGATATGGTGGGACACCTGAAGAGGCGACCCGTGAGAATGAACGCATGGATTGGAGCCTGGAGGAAGTAAAATCTCCGGGTTAGGGCATGAGCTCCCCAAGGCACGTGGGCTCGAGGGGGAGGTCCGGATGAGACGTAAGTGTGAGGCATGGGGCTTACACTCTGAGGCGGCCCATGATGGGGAATACGGGGCTTACGCTATGATGAAGCCCATAATGGTGCTGGTGAAATGACGCGAAGGGGTCGGAACAACTGGGTGATGGGCTTGAACCTTGTGGAGGCTTCCTACGTACCATGCGTTAGCACATATCAAATTCCACATAGTTCGGGGCATACAGTTTAACGTCATCCGGGACAAGGGCATATAGTTTAACGTCATGCGGGAAAAAAGCATACAGTTTAACGTCATACAGGACAAGGGCATACGGTTTAACATCATGTGGGACAAGGGCATACAGTTTAACATCATGTGGGATGGAGGAATTTGGGGCTTACGCTCTGAGGCGACCCAAAGTGGATATGTGGCTTACACTCTGAGGCGGCCCATGGTGGTCAGTGAACCGACATGAAGAGGTCGGAATGACCGGGTGGTGGGCTTGAACCTCATGGAGTCTTCCTACGTACCATGCGTTAGCACGGATCAAAGTCCACGTAGTTCACTTGGATGGGGCTTACGCTCTGGGGCAGCCCATAGGAGGATGTCATGATCAATGCGCGGTTTAAGCCCACATGAGTCATGCTCGGTGTGAGAAACAAGAGGCAGCAGGGACTAGACGATCACGTCGCAAAGGGTGCGTTCGTGAGAAGCAGAAAGGGGCTTATGCGTTGAGCGGCCCAAAGAGGAAACAGGGGATTATGCATGGTTAGCGACCCTTGGTGTCGGGGCTTACTCCAGGATGGAGGCCCGTGGTGCGACAAAGCGCAGTGGGAAAGAGACTCCACTGGCCTTGGCAGTGGTGAAGTATGGTGGTGCATGGGTGCAACCTTCCGCAAGAGAGTCTAGGGGATTACGCTCTGAGGCAGCCCTTCCCTCGTGGACAAACGCCACTCCGACAAGGAGGATCTCATTCCATGTGGGGAAGAATCCATTCCTGTGGAGATGAGTGGGCGTAAAGAATGTTCGAGCCGGGGGGACCCTGCATGCTAGGCACGGGGTCAGACCACAGTTTAACGTCATGTGTTAAGGACAAAGTGGTTAGCAGTTTAACGTCTTGTAGCTTGGATGAGGTGAGATTTCTCCACACCCCTAGGGCTTACATTCCTAACACCCTCCACTCCCTATGGGAGGGAAGGCATCGGCAAGGCCGTAGTGAAGGGGGGTCACAGGGTGAACCATCGAGGGGTCCACGTTAGCGTGGCTATGCGAAGAAGCAATAGCCGTTAGCGTTCCTATGCGGAGAAGCATAAAGAAAAAGCAATACAATGGGAAACACCGCCCATGGGACCTTGAAGTTACTTCGTATGAGCCTAGAAGGCCATACGGGAAAACAACGCATGGCGCACATGCCCGATAGGGAGGACATCAGGTGCCGGCGCGGAGAGGTAGCCAAGGGGCGTCAAGGTAAAGGGTCTTGGGTGTTGCGTGAAAAGAGAAGGTTTGCGCACAAAACAACGAGATGGTGCACAATAGGGTCAGAGTATTGTGAGGATAGGGGATTGCATGCAATGGATTGGGATTGCGCGCACAGAAGGTGATTGCGCGCACGGGGAAAGGATTGCGTGCAAGGAAGGGGATTGCGCGCATGGGGAAAGGATTGCGCGCAAGGGAAGAACCCGGAGGAGTGATTAAATTCACTTAAGCCAGTGGAGTTGCGTGCAAAGGAGAACCTGATAGAGAAAATATTTTCAATTAATTTATATTGAATATCATTGTTTATACTCCCAAAAAAGTGTTATTGGATGGGTAATTGTCATGTTTTTAGGTTTTAGTGTTATTTTGAACCCAAATGTGAAAAAACGACTATTTCTGGATTTTTGACAGATTTTTACGTCAGGGGTATTTCGGTCATTTCTGGAAAAATAAAATTCCACATTTTCTGATTAAAATTTTGTTATAATCCTTATTTTATTTCCATCATTTTTGTCTTCTGGACCAGGAGCTGATTCGGCCATCTAAAGGGTCTAACAATTCATTGAAGTTGGGAATTTTTCCGGGCGGACAGCATGGACCCACCCAACATAAAAGACATCAAACTCGGCTTAAAATTATCTAAATGATGTGTTTCCACCTGGGATATGACGAGGACATATAGTGGCGACTCTACAAGAAATTTGGTGAAGTTTGGAAGTCATTAAGGAGTCCATTAAACGACATACATTTGGAGGAACCATCCTGGAAACTTCATCCAGAAACAGAAATCGAGAATGAAAAATTCATAACTCCTCCATCCGGTTTTCAAATGAGCTGAAATTTTGGGGAGAGACGGCCAAGATAATTGTGCACAAATTCATGAAGGGTGGAACGCGTGAAGAGGTCATTAATGGGGTCGAAAACGCTCAAACTTTCGGGGGTCCAATTCTGCCTATAAAAGGAGGAGAGCTCCTCCCCCTCAAGACATCCCAATTCTCCACCCCATTCCTTCTCGGGCACCCAGGAGAAGAACTTCTCATATTTTTCTTTTATTTCTTTTGTTTTAAAATGTCTCTCCTCTCCCGAATCATCTCGCTTACCCCATCCATGGAGGGGTAATTTCATTTGAGTGATCGGGAAGAGGGGAGGCTGGACCTTTGTGTTGTGCTTGAGTTTTGTGCTTGAAATGAATAAAATTTGTTCTTCTTTCTTCTTCTGGTTCCAATTCATAATTCATTATTAAATTCCGAATGCGGTTGTGTTAAGGTTTTTATTATGAAATTATAAATTGCTTTGGTCGATGATCACATCTCCCTCCACCCAATTCTAATCTGTATACGGTGGAACATGATTAGGGTTGGGTGGTGATTGCTCGACGGTTGTCAAGCACGTGTGTAGGATTGTATGTCGAAATCTTGGTTTATTAGGGAACAACAATTCCAGGTCTGGGATTGCTCTAATTAATCAAGAGACCTTCTACAACTCTAAACACATTGGAAGGAGGATAGACCAATCTAAGGTTTTAGAAAGGGAAATTCTCATCACATCACTCTTACCAGTTTAAGGAAGAAGAAGAGATAAAATTTGGAAACCATGATGGCACAACACTAAGTCCAGCCAAACCAAATCTGATCACCGTCTTTATAATTTGTTAAAATCAATCAATTTCTGTTGTTTGTTTCTCTCATAGTCATTCAAATTTGTTAAAACCAATCTTTTTAAGCAAACCAACAAAAAGTGACAACCTTGTTTTGTGTGCACTCCTCTTCGGGAGACTACCTAGGATCAAATGCTATACTATACTTAGGTAATAAAATATTGTTTTGCCACGCCCCACGACAGGCGTGCGTCAAACTTGGCGCCGTTGCCGGGGAGGCAGTGCCTCAAAGTTTTTTTTTAAAAAAATAAAAATAAAAAAAATCTCTTTTGAATGACCCGTAGTTCAAATAGCAATTTATTAGAATTCGATCCAGAAATTGAGCGCACAATAACCAAATTGAAAAATCAAAATCTTCCCAAAGAATTTGAAGAAATCAATCTCACCGATTCAAGTGATACCTTAAGTGAAGACTTTGAACCTTTAATAATGGCTGTAAATCCCAACCGAACCCTACGTGACATCTGTGCACCTCAATTTGTCAATAAAAATTATCAACTTGCAATTCCTGCCATAGAAAATGATTTTGAATTGCGAATTAACATGATCCAAGTGCTTCCTAAATTTCATGGTCTTGCAGGTGAAGACCCAAATCGACATATTCAAGAATTCACCTATGTCTGCTCCAGCTTCAAACCTCGAGCAGTCGCGGAAGAGCATGTGAAGTGGAGGGCTTTCCCCTTCTCACTAGAGGGAGCAGCAAAGGAATGGTTGTACAATCTACAACCAGGGGAGATCAGTGACTGGGAAGATCTAAAAAAATACTTTCTACAAAGATTCTTCCCAACATCTAGGAGCACTGCAATCAAGAAGGAGATTTATGTCATCCATCAATCAACTGGAGAAACACTCTACGAATACTGGGAACGTTTCAAGAAGCTTTGTGCAAGTTGTCCACACCAAGAAATAGAAGAGGACCAATTCCTTGTGTGCTTCTACCAAGGATTGCTTGACAATGACAGGAATCTATTAGATGCCTCGTCAGGAGGAGCCCTCATTGATAAATCACCTGCAGATATACGAATTCTGATTGAAAAGATTGCACAAAATTCACAGCAGTTTGGCACTCGAGGTACGATCACCAGAGGGATCCATGAGGTAAGAACATCTGATTCAGTAGATTTAATTAGGAATGAAATGGGTGAACTCACCAGGTTGGTGCGACAAATAGCTGTGAACCATGTGAAGGAACAACAAGGACCGACTCAGGTATGTGGTTTATGCTCTTCTAATTCTCATTACACTGATCAATGTCCAGAAGTGCAGGGGACAGAAAGTTGTGCTGCAGCCTATCAACAAAGGCAATACCAACCGCAAACCCAACCAGGGTATGGGTTTCAACAGAACCAAGCCAGAGCACCTTTTCAGCAGCAATATCAGAACCCGATAGCATTCCAACAACCTTATCAGAAGCCCTTCCAACAACAACAAACTTCTCAACCACCACCTTTCCAGCGGAAGAATTATGAGCAACCATCCACAAGTGCACCGAAAAATGAAGACCAACAACTGAAGACAAGAGTTGCAGGAATAGAAGATAAGATGGACAAGCTAGCTGATCAATTTGCAAGCATTATGGATGCTTTCACCAAGAACCAAGGTAAGCTTCCTGCACAAACAATTCCCAATCCAAAAGAGAATGTTAGTGAAATCACAACCCGAAGCGGGAAGGAGCTCAAACCACCAGAACAATATGAGGAGGATGAATCTAGGAAACCTGCTGAAGCTCATCCTGTCCAACCAAAAGATGGAGTCAACAACAAAGTAGAAAGAACAAGGTTCAAGAAAGAAAGACTAGAAACACCACTGCAGAAACAACAAAGGGATAAAAAGGATAATCCAGCACCATTCCCATCAGCATTGGTTGAGTCAAAGAAGGGAGAAGAAGAACAAATTCAACGGGAAATTCAAGAAACATTTCGAAAAGTTGAGATTAACATTCCACTACTGGATGCAATCAGGCAAATCCCTAAATATGCAAAATTTCTGAAGGAGCTATGTACTAAAAGAAAGAGGCTGGATGGAAATGAAAGAATCAACTTAGGAAGAAGCGTCTCAGCATTGATCACACCACCGATACCACAAAAATGTCAAGATCCAGGGACTTTCTCTATTCCCTGCACTATCGGTTCATTAAATTTTACTGATGCACTATGTGATCTTGGAGCTTCGATAAATGTGATGCCTCACTCTGTGTTTTCATCTTTGCAGATCGGAGAACTAAAATCAACTCGGGTGGTGGTACAATTAGCAAACAGATCCACCGTTTTCCCAGCTGGAGTCATTGAAGATGTACTTGTAGGAGTGAGAGGATTAATCTTTCCAGCAGACTTTTATGTCCTTACCATGGAGGAAGACCAAGCATCATCCCAATCTCCCATCATCTTAGGGAGACCATTCCTGAAAACAGCCAGAACAATCATCAACGTGCATGAAGGAACCCTCACCATGGAGCTCGGAGATAGTACGGTACACTTCAATATTCTTGATACGATGAAACACCCGTCCAGCAATCACTCACTTTATGCAATCTCCCATGATGAAGGTATAGAACCAATTGAAGACTCAGGTATGCTTCATGACTTGTTATCTGTGGGAGAACACTCTTCATTTGAATTTTATAACTCCCATGAACCTGAAAATTCTGATATCATGTTGGAGGATGAGGTAAAATCTGATTTTTTCGATGATTTGTTAAGAGGAAGTAAGATTATTCCAGAGAATTCAACATTAGAAGTAGGAAACATAAATTCAATATCATCCCTTGAACAACCACCATGTTTAGAGCTGAAGCCTTTGCCATGTGAATTGAAGTATGCTTACCTAATGGAAGGAGAGAAATTGCCAGTAATCATTGCAAATAACCTATCCCATTCACAAGAACAAACATTGATTGACCTTCTCAAAAGGAATGTAAAAGCTGTAGGGTGGAGTTTAGGTGATATTCCTGGAATCAACCCTAAGGTATGCTCTCACAGGATATTTTTAGAAAGTGAATCTCGGCCAGTTAGACAACCTCAAAGAAGACTCAATCCCACAATCATGGAGGTCGTTAAGAAAGAGATTGAGAAATTGTTAGCAGCTGATATCATTTACCCAATCTCTGATTCTCAATGGGTCAGCCCAATTCATGTAGTCCCCAAGAAAACTGGCCTGACCACTGTTACAAATGAAAGAAATGAACTGATCCCCATGAGAATACAAAACAGCTGGAGAGTGTGTATAGATTACAGGAAGCTAAATCAAGTTACTAGAAAAGATCACTTTCCTATTCCATTCATTGATCAGATGCTTGAAAGGTTAGCTGGAAATACTCATTACTGTTTTTTAGATGGATTCTCAGGTTATTTTCAGGTACCAATTGCACCAGAAGACCAGGAGAAGACAACCTTCACCTGCCCTTTTGGAACATTCGCCTACAAAAGGATGCCTTTCGGGCTATGCAATGCCCCAGGTACATTTCAACGGTGTATGGTGAGTATTTTCTCGGACCACATTGAGGATTGCTTGGAGGTGTTTCTTGATGATTTCACAGTTTTTGGCAATTCATTTGATCATTGCTTGGGAAATTTGGAAAAAGTTTTGAAAACATGCATTGAAAAGAACCTTGTCTTAAATTTTGAAAAATGCCATTTCATGGTTGAAAAAGGGATAGTGTTGGGGCACATAATTTCACAAAATGGGATTGAGGTTGATAAATCAAAAGTTGATGTAATAAATTCCTTACCATATCCAACTTGTGTCAAACATGTTAGATCCTTTTTAGGGCATGCAGGATTTTACAGAAGATTCATCAAGGATTTCAGTAAGATTTCTCTTCCTCTCTCAAGATTACTTATAAAGGATTCTAACTTTAATTTTGATTGTGCATGTAGGGAATCATTTGATGAATTAAAGGAAAGGCTGATAACACCACCAATAATGCAGCCACCCAATTGGGATTACCCTTTTGAGATACTTTGTGATGCATCCAACCAAGCAGTGGGAGCCGCTCTATCACAGAGAATTGACAGCAAACCTCAAGTCATATCCTACGCATCAAGGACCTTGGATGAAACACAAATAAATTACACAACCACAGAGAAGGAGTTCCTTGCAGTCGTTTTTGCACTAGATAAATTCCGATCATATCTTCTGGGCACTAAAGTTGTTGTTTTTTCTGATCATGCAGCTCTTAGGTACTTAATGAAAAAGGCGGATGCAAAACCACGGTTGGTGAGATGGATGCTACTCTTACAAGAGTTCAATTTGGAAATCAAAGATAAGAAGGGGACTGAAAATCAAGTGGCTGATCATCTGAGTCGACTACCCCACACCGCTGAAACAGAAATACCAAAGCAGAACCCACTTAATGATGAGCTTCCTGGAGAACAACTCTACATCATCAACAGTGAAATACCATGGTATGCCAACATTGTCAACTATTTGGTAACATCTCAGGTACCCTCTCATCTAAGCTCTCATCAACAACATAAGCTTAAATCTGAATCAAGATTTTACATTTGGGAAGATCCGTTTCTGTGGAAAATTTGTAATGATCAAATCATAAGAAGATGCTTGCCAAGAAGTGAAATTGAATCAGTGTTTGAATTTTGTCATAAATTATCATGTGGAGGCCACTTTGGACCTCAGAGGACTGCCCGAAAAGTTTTAGAATCTGGACTCTACTGGCCCACCTTATTCAAGGATGCATATGAATTTTGTAAAAGATGTGAAAAATGTCAATTTTCTGGTAACATATCTAAACGACATGAAATGCCACAAAAACCAATAACCTTTTGTGAAATTTTTGAAGTTTGGGGCATAGATTTCATGGGACCATTCCCAATGTCATTTGGAAATTCATATATTCTTTTGGCTGTAGACTATGTTTCAAAATGGGTGGAAGCAAAAGCAACCAGAACTGATGATGCAAAAGTTGTTTGTGATTTTGTTAGGGCTAACATTTTCTGTAGGTTTGGCGTGCCACGAGCAATCATCAGTGATCAGGGAACTCATTTCTGCAACAGGAAAATGGAAGCATTGCTGAAGAAGTATGGGGTACATCATAGAACATCTACCCCATACCATCCCCAAACAAATGGCCAAGCAGAAGTCTCTAATAGAGAAATCAAAGCCATTCTGGAGAAGACTGTTAAACCCAACCGGAAGGACTGGAGCCAAAAGTTAGATGATACATTATGGGCATACAGGACGGCCTACAAAACACCGATAGGGATGAGTCCCTATAGATTGATCTATGGAAAGAGTTGCCACCTTCCTGTGGAGTTGGAGCATAGAGCCTACTGGGCGGTCAGAGAGATGAATCTGGACCTTGAGAAAGCTGGGAAAGAAAGAAGATTGCAGTTGCAAGAGTTAGAGGAAATTAGAAGGGAATCTTTTGAAAACTCAATGATCTATAAAGAGAGAACGAGGATGGCCCATGACAAGATAATTCAACCAAGAAACTTCAACCCTGGAGATCACGTGTTACTATTCAAATCCAGACTTAAGCTTATGCCAGGTAAACTTCGTTCCAGATGGGAAGGCCCCTTTACTGTTACTCATGTATATCCCTTTGGTGCTGTGCAGATTCAAAAGGAAGGAGGAGGAAACCCATTCACTATAAATGGGCAGAGGCTGAAGAAGTTCCATGGGACTGTACCTCAAGAACCAGTGGAGGAGATCACACTCCTTCATCCTGAATACAAATGAACACCTACCAGGTTGCATCATTCCTTTACACTTGATTAAATGCAGTAACTCCATATTTTTGAAAGATAAATAAAAAATTCCATTTACATGCATTGAGGACACTGCATCAATTAAGTGTGGGGGAGGAAATTTGTAGTCCAGGAGAATTTTTTTTTTTTTTTTTTTTTTTTAAAAAAAAAAAAATTTGTTTTGTTTGTGTTGTCGAGCCAACGACATTAAACAAAGGCGCTACCGGGAGGCAACCCGCATTTTCCCCCATTTTCCACTTGTCTTCTTAGTCATTTACCAACATGATTGAATGGGCCTGTACTATCAATTGTTTTCATTTTTTTTCAGGTCCATTAATGAAGAGGGTGTCGTGGGATTATACGTCGTGAAGAAAAGGATCCATTTGACAGGGGAGTATGAGTTTCAATTCTATATTATCTGACTTTATTCCCTACATTTTTTAGTATTTTAAAGAATTAATCAATAAAAGGCATTCCCACGCTTGAATTCATGTTTTACTCAACTTATCTAGGAGACATGAGTTTCTTAGGAATCTTGTGATGCCATGTTTTAGATTTCAATGTTAATGAGATTGAATGATTAAAATGGATAATTGGATGATTAAAGTGAAGCAAGGATATTGAAATAAGGACTCATGATTTAAGGGAATTAATTGATTCATGTAAATGAAATTTCCCTTCCTTTTTTCATTCTTTGAATTTCTGAAATTCATGTGAATTAATTTGTTATTATTAATCATGCCATGAGTGATTGTCCAATATCATATTCTCATTCCTGAGAGGATTTCTAGACCAAATATTTCCTATTTTATCTTGAGCATATTTCTTGAGTGATCTTGGGACGTGCCACCTACTAGAACTTGTATTGAAACTTGTCAAAGCTATGACTGTACAAAACCACATTTAAAATGATTGAGGCATCTCTTTGGCTAGCCACATTCTATCCTAAGACCCACCTTTACATTTATCCTTCATAAGCCCTTAGATGCCATGAATTGCCTTATAGGTTTAAGCCACATTACAATCCAATTTTCCTTACCTACCTGCACTTTTAGTATTTTTGCATGGTTATTTCAAGTTTGAGTGTGGGGGAAGGGCCTTTCGTGTGCGTTCCTTGGGATATGTATCATTTTTGGGTAGTGTAATGTGTGCGTCATCATTTTGGGCAATGTATTATTAGAAAATTGGGCATGAGTCATCATTTCATTATACTTCTATCATTTCATCCGGTTCTCCATAAAAAAAAGAAAATAAAGCTGTGCCTTTCTGGAGCTTTACAAAAAAAAGAAAAAAAAAGAAAAAAGAAAATAAAGCTGTGCCTTTCTGGAGCTTTACAAAAAAACATGGAGAACTTGGATGATATCATTCATTGTAATCATTTATTGACTAATGACCCATGTCATTGAAAGGGGAGTGGTGTTGTGATTCACATTTCAAGGGGATTTGAGTGAGGTTCATCTTGTGTTTTCACTTGATTAATCATGCATTGTACTTAAGAGTCAAACCTCCTACTTCTGGCCTTAAATTATTTCAATCATTTACCCACCAACCCTAAGCCACAGAGTCATTTGAACCTTTATTGCAAGTCCTCATGATTTTATGTGTGTTTTGTCTTTACAAAGTGGAGAAAGTAGTTACTTTACAAGCCTATGGGTAAGGAGCATGTTCTCATGATATGAGCATAACTCCACTATTAATTGTATCATGAGTGATGAGAGAAAATATTCAAAGTGAGGTAGGTCATGATTTGGCATGTTTAATAATAATAAATTGAGAAGCTTGAATGAATGAAAGGAGAAACTTCATTATTTTTCAAAGGGGAAAAGTAAAATGCATGAATTGATTGTTTCTTTGAAAAATGGGAAATTAAATTGTTATTTTTGTGGAACTGGAAAATTTGATTGGACATTGATAATCATTTGATTTTATTCCATTTGAAATTTAAATATTGGTGACATTGGTGCCCTTTGAATTCCATGTTGAGATTTTATGCTTGAGGATAAGCATAGTTTAAGTGTGGGGGAATTGATAGAGAAAATATTTTCAATTAATTTATATTTAATATCATTGTTTATACTCCCAAAAAAGTGTTATTGGATGGGTAATTGTCATGTTTTTAGGTTTTAGTGTTATTTTGAACCCAAATGTGAAAAAACGACTATTTCTGGATTTTTGACAGATTTTTACGTCAGGGGTATTTCGGTCATTTCTGGAAAAATAAAATTCCAAATTTTCTGATTAAAATTTTTTTATAATCCTTATTTTATTTCCATCATTTTTGTCTTCTGGACCAGAAGCTGATTCGGCCATCTAAAGGGTCTAACAATTCATTGAAGTTGGGAATTTTTCCGGGCGGACAGCATGGACCCACCCAACATAAAAGACATCAAACTCGGCTTACAATTATCTAAATGATGTGTTTCCACCTGGGATATGACGAGGACATATAGTGGCGACTCTACAAGAAATTTGGTGAAGTTTGGAAGTCATTAAGGAGTCCATTAAACGACATACATTTGGAGGAACCATCCTGGAAACTTCATCCAGAAACAGAAATCGAGAATGAAAAATTCATAACTCCTCCATCCGGTTTTCAAATGAGCTGAAATTTTGGGGAGAGACGTCCAAGATAATTGTGCACAACATTCATGAAGGGTGGAACGCGTGAAGAGGTCATTAATGGGGTCGAAAACGCTCAAACTTTCGGGGGTCCAATTCTGCCTATAAAAGGAGGAGAGCTCCTCCCCCTCAAGACATCCCAATTCTCCACCCCATTCCTTCTCGGGCACCCAGGAGAAGAACTTCTCATATTTTTCTTTTATTTCTTTTGTTTTAAAATGTCTCTCCTCTCCCGAATCATCTCGCTTACCCCATCCATGAAGGGGTAATTTCATTTGAGTGATCGGGAAGAGGGGAGGCTGGACCTTTGTGTTGTGCTTGAGTTTTGTGCTTGAAATGAATAAAATTTGTTCTTCTTTCTTCTTCTGGTTCCAATTCATAATTCATTATTAAATTCCGAATGTGGTTGTGTTAAGTTTTTTATTATGAAATTATAAATTTCTTTGGTCGATGATCACATCTCCCTCCACCCAATTCTAATCTGTATACGGTGGAACATGATTAGGGTTGGGTGGTGATTGCTCGACGGTTGTCAAGCACGTGTGTAGGATTGTATGTCGAAATCTTGGTTTATTAGGGAACAACAATTCCAGGTCTGGGATTGCTCTAATTAATCAAGAGACCTTCTACAACTCTAAACACATTGGAAGGAGGATAGACCAATCTAAGGTTTTAGAAAGGGAAATTCTCATCACATCACTCTTACCAGTTTAAGGAAGAAGAAGAGATAAAATTTGGAAACCATGATGGCACAACACTAAGTCCAGCCAAACCAAATCTGATCACCGTCTTTATAATTTGTTAAAATCAATCAATTTCTGTTGTTTGTTTCTCTCATAGTCATTCAAATTTGTTAAAACCAATCTTTTTAAGAAAACCAACAAAAAGTGACAACCTTGTTTTGTGTGCACTCCTCTTCGGGAGACTACCTAGGATCAACTGCTATACTATACTTAGGTAATAAAATATTGTTTTGCCACGCCCCACGACAGGCGTGCGTCAGAACCCCAGGGAAAGGTTGCGCAAAAATAGGAATTACTTGGAAGTCATCTTGCGCGTGGGGGAGTCCGAATTGTGTGCACGGGAGCTGTTCCGAATTTCACAACCCCAAATCGTTTGGGGTCGCCTTCTATTTATAGGCACCCGTCGGTGCAAAATCCAGGTGGGGCGCGAAATATTATGCCCTGGGAATAGTCGGCGTGCAAGAATTCACTGCGCGGAACCGGGCACGCAAAATTGTGCGCACCACCGGCTCGATTTCGTGAATCCCGGGGATGCTTTGCGCGCACAACATTATTTCGCGCAAGTCCTCCTTAATTTCGCACACCACCTCCAGAGCCTTTGGACTGGGCCTCTGAGTCCGAATATGACTTCTCTTTGTCAATTAGAGATTTCCTATAAGAGTTATGGACCTTTTTTTCGGTGTCTACAAATGTCCCCCCTCGGAATTGGATCGGAAAGAGGTCGCAACGGTCAGATTCTGAGGGAAACGCTGAAACACCAAAGCAATGCATCATTTGGGCATTCTGCGCGCAAAAATCCAGTCTGGCACATAAAACACCGACTTGGCACGAAATTTTCTTTTCGCGCTACGCAGAACCCTGGCTTCACCTATAAAAAGGGGCCTGGGTCCCAAATTCTGTACTCAAGCTTTTCCACGTGATAGGTATACCGCTCTCGTGCATGAAATTGCTCCCACAGCTATGCGAAAAATCACCCTGGCAGCGCGGAATTTCTTCCGGATTTCGGAAGTATTTACGCGCTAACCCGGGATATTCCGCACATCGTGTGAAGATTGCGTGCCCAAATCCTGGATTGCATGCAAAAACATCTGATTTTGCGCAACTCTCTCCGATTCTGTGCACTACATCCTGATTTTGCGCAACTCCCTAAATATTCGAGATGGCTGCAAACCAAGTTGAGGAGGGGGAAGCCGCCGCTCGTAGGGCCAAAATGGAAGCGAACGAGGAGGTTTATAGTGACAAGGTGATCGTTTCCAACAACCTGACCTTGTTCAATCTACTGAATCTGGCCCAGAAGAAGTATCCTCTATCTGACAGCCTCCCGCTCTGGAACTTTGGCATCCTGGAGGAGGTTCCTCTGCTGGGCTTTGAGGTGGACACACCGCGGTCATGGGTGACCTAGGAGGATGAGGTTCCTCGCTACAACATCACCAACAACGTCCATCCTGCTAGGGAAACCAGGCATATGGACGTATATGTCCTGAACCCACGGACCAGGACCATTACTGGGGACGAGCTTGTCGTAGATAATTCTCCGACCCTCTATGCGAGCACATTCCGTCAGAGCATCACAGATGACATGAAGGGCTGGCTGAAGGAATGGGACCTGCGGTCCGGGGGCAACTTCACTAGTGAGTGGGCCTGGGTGTTCTAGGTTTGCCATACTTGCGACCAGTTTGGGGCTGAGCTGCGGCATATTGTCATGTTCGAGGTGGTATGGACGTCGCAGTTCCACTTCCACTGTCAACCAGATCTCGGGATGGAGCTATTTACCTGATGATCTCCTGATACCAACACATTCCAACTTCACCATGGTGAAGTTGGCATCAGCCTTTGGGAAGTTCACTACATCGGAGGTATCCCACTGGAGGGCTACCAATATGATAAGTTTGTTCCTCCAAAGAACACCTGGGAAGACAGGTCACAGACCCCCATGCTGACGTGGAACCTATTGGAGCTGGCAAAAGAGAGGCTGGGGGTCAAGGACTTCCTGAACAAAATTGCCTACAAGGGCTGGTTCAGCATGTTCCTGGAAAAGGACCCGCTGATCAAGATGCTGGGACGGGGAAAGCGGTGCCCGACCACGACTCATAGGAGCAGGGATGGGTCATATTGGAGGACCCTAGAGGCGGGGCAATACCAATCATGGGGCTACCACGTCATTGAGGACCAGGACCCGAACGTCCGGTACGCCGGGTTCCTCACCGCCTTCCTGAGCGGGTGGCTCCTACCGGTGCGGGATGCGAGGATGGGCATCCGTCCAGCAACACTGGTGATGGCGGGCACCATGGATGCCAACAAATGGTTCAACTTGGGGGTCCCCGTTCTGGCCAAGATGTATGCCATCCTGGGACACATCTCAAGAGGGGGCTCGCCTTGGAGAGTATGTGGACCCTTCCAGATCTTCCACGGTTGGGTGGAGGCTCATCTCGGCGGGTACACTTTCCCAAACATCATCCGTCCTCCGGGCAATGGCCTACGACCGTCCCTGCTGAACATCGCCGGGGTGGCGCCGATGACGCTCAATGAGGAGGGCGTGAGAATCCGCATTGGTAACCATACCAACTTCCACTTCAGCCCATTCCCCACCCTAGTTGGCCAAATGGTGGACAATGGGCGAGGCTCTCTGGAATAACAGGAGTATTTCCAAAGCATTCGGGGTGGGGTGCTCGTGGCTCGGATCGACAGGAAGGTGATTTGCAAGCCTTACGTTCCATCCCGATTTTCCAGGCAACTCAGGTGCCTCCAATGAATGCTGAAGAAGTTATTGACGGCTATCTAGTAGGAGAAGAATCCCTGCGTTCTATGCCAGATGTGGCAATGTTACCACTTTCAGGTCCGACGATGTCATTACCTTCCCTCCAACTAGGGTCGACACTGGCCTAGCAACCGATTATGCTGAGCACTGGACCATTGCGTACCCTGAGGGTCTTTTACACAAGCAAGTCTGGAAACTTGAGGCTACCCGCACGGAAACTGAGCAACAAGGGAGAAGTCAAGGAGCTGCTGGAAGGGGGGAACCAGGGGTGCGCCAGGCAGCGAGGCTTGCGCTAGCCGAGACTTCAGTAGTGGGGACATCACACGGTGCCGCCGCGACCTCTTTGCCCATAGGGGGGACACATGAGGCGGCCAAGGAGCTTCCCGGGAAGCAGATAAGATACCTTCTTGAACCTTACCAAGATGCAATTCTCCCGGCACTGTGGTCGGCCTGGATGACCCTACGGCAATCGCTGAGCATTGAAGCCGTCTGGCAGAAGATAATACAAAACGGGATCCAGCTGCCAGAGTTCAGGCTCGTTCGAGTTACCGACCAGGTAAACTTCCATCGGTGAAATTCTTATCTGATGGACATGGACACATACACATGCCAAAGGGGATGGGGTGTGGAGCCACCTTTCCTAGTGAAAGTGATGCTCAGCCAGGAGCATGATACGGAAGTGATGCCGCCGGGAGAAGGCGACAGTGATGAGGAGTCGAAGGGGGAGGAGGAGACCAGAGAAGATGAAGGCGAATGAGAAGATTAATAAGAAGAACCCGAAGGTGAGGGGTCGCAGGGGGAAACCCAACAAGAGAGTATCCAGGAGAGCGGAAAGATTTTCGGCTCTAATCTAGACATAACTGAGATACTCGAGGTCTGTCTCTGCCTTCATTCATTTCCCTTCTTCATCCATCCCCCTTTGAAATTTCCAACCCATCTTTCTACCTCACTCAAAAGCGCCTAAGTGTTGGTCAGGCATCCACACTAGAGGAGGGAGGAGAGGAACCGGTGGGACCAGATGGGGATCCAACAACCATCATTGAATTGATAGGCATAGAGGGGTCCCCCATCATGGCGGCTCCTGTAGCGGCTGGAACACTGGAGGCTGATGCTCTGGGTTCCGGTAAGTCCCACGCTTCACTACTGGCAATTTCTATCAAAAGATCCTAACTGATTAGGGTACGCCTTGCACAGTGATCTCATCCTTGGAGGCTCGTCAGGCTGCTGAGCCCGGGCCGTCCGTGAACGGACAAGTGGTGGACATACCACCTCATCCAGAACATACTTCCTACACTGAGTCGGCCTCGACAATCGGTGATCAGGGGGCAGCGGGCATCAACAACATTGTTACTGAGGTGAGGCCGAAGGCTGATGGAGGCACCGTCGCTATTGGGGAGAGAGAGGAAGGTCGCCCGGACGTTGAGGATCCTATTCCTCACGAAGACATCCCTAAGGCAGATCTTGCTGCCGACCTACTGGATGCCTTTCTGACATACCGACCCACTGACCCTGAGGAGATAGATGAATCGGACTCAGTGGCAGCCAAGGAGAGCCGGATGACACAACGCAAAGGGTGGAAGTGTATCCAGCGCTTTCTCAGACAGCCCCAGTCAGATTGGCTGAGGCGGATGGAGTCACTTCAGACCTAGCTGCGCTTCCTATGCACCAGAGGGGCTGACGCTCAGCACCTTCATCTGACGGTCCGTGATTACATGGCCGAGAAGATACGTGAGATCATCTAGTGCACCGATGTTGCCCATTGTCTGGAAAGATCGGCGAGTGCCCGAGCGTTGCTGAGGATGGAGTGGGAGGTACGACACCTCGAAGGGCAGGAGGCAGATAAGGATGCCTTCATTGCAACTTTCTCTGAGCTTTTGGAGAAACTGATGGCCCAGTTGGCTGATGTGCAGGAACAACTGATGGAGCCGAGTCACCAGATGATCGTACTTCAAACCGATCGGGCGCAGACACAAGCTAGAGTTGGCGAGCTGTGCTATGAGGCGACTGATGAGGAGAGACTCTTTAAGGAGCAAGAAGCAGTCCTGGAGGATACCAGCCAAAGGGTAACAACATTGGAAAGATCGATCCAGCATACTGACCGTTAGGGGATTTGTTTTAGCCATCTCATGAACTTCTTTCTTTTACTACTCATCATCTCAATCCAAAACATGGAAAAATCCATTTATTTGTACCTTTGGTTTAATATGCTCAACCATAATTGTGAAATGAATAACAACTCACCCCTAAGCTCCTGTGGGTCACACCCAATGCGAGAAGCAAAGGATACTCGTGTTATCATTTCGTCCAACTGTGGGGCATTAACCAAGCTTCAGGCATCCGAAATTGGGCTTGGATTTCTGAGGAGAAGACCTCAAACTGATTGATATATCACCTTCTCAATGTGCTCTGACGCACGAGTGGGGCAATGCTGGGGGTATTAAAATCCATCCAAACATAGGGAGATGGAAATGGTGAATCACGCTACCCAAATTCGTAACACTATGGGGCGCGGCGTTGGAGGATAACTGTGAACTGTGGTAGAAACACAACACCCATATCATGTTGGCCTGGAATGGGGACAATAAATGAGGGCTGACTGCTGACCATGTTTGCAACATGGGGCCTAACTCAAATATCGCCGGTCAGTCTTCCGGAACGTTGGCCCAGGATAGAAGGAGGACTATAGGTCTATCATCCATATTGCTACAATAGGCGGACCAAAGTCTATCATCCGTATTGTAGAAGTAGGTAGACCAAAGTATATCATCCATACTGTTAGGGGGTCCCATCAAACATGACCAGTCCTCCGGAACGTTGGACTAGGACAGTAGGCAGACCATAGGTCTATCATCCATACTATTAGGGGGTCCCATAGAACATGAAAGAGAATGAGGATCCGAATAAAGGGGCACGAAAAGCATGTAAAGTGGAGTGGTGGTATGTTCTAACATAGTCTAACACTCCCGATATTGTGCCACCGTGGCAAAGGCGCATTAGGCAGACATACCAACCTAATCACGGATCATCCCAATTTTCAGACAGGACCTATCTGGTGAGAGAACTGCCGCTTTCGATCATCACTATGGGGCATCCCGAACTTATTCGGGGTAGGTGTCATGATTACACCACTCCTCAAGAAGTCATTTTGAGGGGCCGACAGTTAGGGGGGACGAGATTTTGTAATCCCTAGGGCTAGACCCAAGACGAAATGTCCAGGAATTCTTACGTATCTCATTAGGATGAGAATCAAGCCACATGTAGTTCTCGAAGCACAATTTAACGTCATGTAGGATGAAATACAGTTTAACGTCGTGCGGGACGGGGGACACATCTCATCTGGGGATAGGCATGGGAAAACGAGTAACCTAATGTGAATGAGGACATAATCCCACACCACACCGTACAATCCCATATGAGAGACCGAGTCGTGGAAGGCCAAGGGGCCTGAGGCTGGGCCTCAGCCAGGGAGGCCTGACCAGCTTGCAATTTAACGTCTTGCAGTGAGGATGAGTCTGCAGTTTAAGGTCATGCTGGAGCATAAGGGTATTAGTTTACGGTCTTAGAACTCAGACCAAAGGATAAGGGGAATGGGAGACATATGGTAAAGTTTTTGCAAAACCCGACGTGAATGGGGCAAAACCCTGCTTACTATGTGCTCCTAGGGACATGTTTAGGCCGAGAGACCAAACACAAAAATTTAGGCTGGGCCTGTGGGGAAGTTCCCAGGCGCTCCTACGTATCTCATTAGGATGAGAATCAAGCCATAGGTAGTTCTCGAGGGGTAGCGTCCTAACGGCGCGCAACCGAGACGATATCATCACAGTTTTTGGTCATATGGCTTGGACCTGGCAGCACATTTTAAGGTCGTATGGTTTGGACCTGGCAGCATAGCTTAAGGTCATATGGCTTGGACCTGGCAGCACAGTTTAAGGTCATATGGCTTGGACCTGGCAGCACAGTTTAAGGTCGTATGGTTTGGACCTGGCAGCACAGTTTAAGGTCATATGGGTTGGACCTGGCAGCACAGATTAAGGTCGTATGGCTTGGACCTGGGAGGACAGTTTATGGTCGTATGGCTTGGACCTGGCAGCACAGTTTAAGGTCGTATGGCTTGGACCTGGCAGCACAGTTTAAGATCATATGGCTTGGACCTGGGGGAACACGCACGATGCGATAAATCAAACCTGATGCAGGTAAGGGCGTAACACCATACCATCCTCGCCCGCGATTCCGAAAGAGGAGCCTCGGGCCAAAGGGGCCTATGAGGGTCCAACCATCAGGGGGTAGGAGATGCTAGCTCCTAGCTGAGCTGGGCCCGAAATGCAATTTCTGGGTGACTCCTCGTTCCCCATGGGGATGAGGGTCAAGCTGCATGCAATCTTTAAAGAAGAAACCCAAGCACATACTCTAGCGCTCAGATAACAGGAGCCCCGAGAGACACCGTTACGCAGCTTGGTCTACCTGATGTGTGGGGGTGCACTGAGGGTTAGTACATGAAGTGTCGATATTCCAACTTGACATGGTGGGGTGGAACATAATTTGAATCATGCAACCAACATTCAGGGCCCAAAGAAGTCAGCGTGATGACTGGGGATTACTGCTGATCATGTTCACAACACATCATCCTGTCACGTTAGCCTAGAAATAGGGGCAAACAAATGAGCATCAACCACTGACCACATTCGCAACATGGGATTTTTATCAATTTGTTGCCCAGAAACCCTCGGGGGAATTGGCCTGTGATGGTAGGAGAGCCCTTAGGTGTTGTATCCAGGTCATTCTTGGGGGTCCCTACAGGTGTGAAAGATGGTGGGGCCCGAATGAATGGGAACAAGAAGCTTGACCAGCGGACAAAGACTTGCCTAAGTCGAATCTGGCACTCCAGGTCCTAGACCAGAGTACTCTGAACACATTAGCAGACCACTGGAAGGGGTCGAAGGGCTCAGTCTGAGAGCGGCCAAAAGATGGCGGATTCCCGAGGGAAGGGGGTGTAGTGCCAAAAACCTTGTACCACACCTAGATGTCCCCCCGTGGGGAAGGACATGCCAAAAGACTGAGGCAACTGGGATACTGTGGGACCTCCTAAGAGATGGGGATGAACCTGAAATCTAAGTGTTCAGGCAATCCTACGTATCCCATGAGGATGAGAATCAAGCCACACGTAGTTCTAGAGACGCAGTTTAACATCGTGCAGGATGAAATACAGTTTAATGTCGTGTGGGACGGGGAAAGGATCTTAGTTTTAGGTCTTAGAACATGGACCCTAGGGGCCCAGATGTAGGGTGAAATGTACTTTAGGGTCATGCCGGATCGGGTGCAGTTTAAGGTCATGCGGGATCGGGTGCAGTTTAAGGTCATGCGGGACTGTAGAAGGATCTTAGTTTTAGGTCTTAGAAATTGGACCCTAGGGGCTCAGGCGAAATACTATTTGGGGAACCTGGTGTTGGTGGGAGGAGTAACACACTCGCCATCCGTAGTCACCAGGGAATACACGCCATTGGGATAGACCTTATGGACCATGAAAGGCCCATCCCATTTGGGCTCCAACGTGGGCGGTTTCCTACCGAGAATCATTAGCGCTCTGAGAGCCAGCACCAGGTCACCTTGCAGGAAGGAGCAGAGGAGAACCTTCTTATTGAAAGCTCGAGCCATCCTGCTCTGATGCCTTTCCAAGTTATGAAAAGTGCGAATCATATTTTCGTCCAGCGCTTCCAATTCGGCTAGATGGATTTCGGCAACTCTATCTGGCACTTTCTATTCGTAGACCTCCGTGTGCAATGAGGGCAACTAGATCTCTATGGGCAGGACAACCTCAGCTCCATATAGCAGGGAGTATAGAGTCACCTGGGTAGAGTTACGAGTCGTCGTCCTATAATCCCAGAGGGCGGTGGGGAGCTTGTCCAACCAACTTTTCTTATTCTAACCAACCATTTTTCGCAGAATGGTAGAGAGGGTTTTGTTAAATGCCTCGATCTGTCCATTATCCTTCACATAATTGTGGGAGGTGTGGTTAGAGCGAATGTTGTAATTGGTGTACAATTTCTTCATCTTGGCTACTCGGAAGTTGGTTCCGTTATCTGTGAGGATAGCATGAGGTAATCCAAATTGATAGATGATATTGGAGCTCACGAAGTCAATGATAGAACAGACATTGAATTCCTTGAGTGAGATTTCCTCTGCCTACTTGGAGAAGAAATTCGTAGCGGTCAGGATGAACCGGCACTGGCAGGCCATCGCTGGTGGGTAAGGTCCTACGACATCCTACCCCCAGACTGAAAAGGGCAAAGAATACTTGGTAGTATGGAGAGGCTCCGGTGGCCGATGCACAAAGTTAGCGTGAACTTGGAATGCATGACACCTATTGGCATAATCGATGAAGTCGTAGATCATGGAGGGCCAGAAGTATCCCAGCCTCCGAATCTAGTGGGACAACTTCGACCCGGCCTGGTGGGCGCCACAGGAACCAGCATGCACTTCTTGCATGACCTATGGGATCTTGACTCCTTGAAGGCAACAGAGGAGAACACCATCAAATCTGCGTCTGTAAAGGAGCTTCTCATGGCTAGGACCGCTCTAAAGGGTGAACTATGGCGCACGGATCCGGATTCGATCGCGCTCAGCTTGGTCCGATGGAAGATTTTCATGCTAGAGATATTCAACCAAGGGCATCCTCCAGTCAGGAACTGTCTCTATTACCACATCTGAAGCCCCTGGGGATCCTGACGTAGGGGAACCAGTGGTAAGATGGTTCATCCATGGGCCACGATTGTCCTCTGGAATAACAGGAGCAATGACTCTCCAGTGTGCCACGTGGATAATTAGGTCATCCTGTTCGGGCTCCGCAAGTGTTGTGGCCAGGCTGGCCAAAGCATCTGCTCGACTATTCTTCAACCGGGGATGTGAACGACCTCTGGCCGGGAGGGGAACTTAGCCATTAGACTGAGGGTGCACTCCAGCAATGGCACTAGTTATGGATTTCTGACAACATAGTCACCATTTACCTACTTGATGACTAGCTTGGAGTCCCCTTTCACATGGAAATGGGGTACGTCAATCTCGAGAGCCAACTCGAGGCCAGTGATGAGGGCATGATATTCTGCCTCATTTTTGGTGCAAACTTCTGACAACAGGAACAAATATGGCAGAACGACTTGCTCCGGGGTGATGAAGACGACACCCAGGCCCACTCTGTTGAGACTAGGATCATTGAGCCTTCTACCGGTGGGGCTCCGGGAGGCACCGTCAAAGTGAATCTGCCAGCATGGGATGGCGTGATAGACTGAGAGGATTGCCTCATCAGGAAAGCCTAGATCCAGTGGCTGGTTCGCGGAGGTTGGGTGAGCAGCTAAGAAGTTTGCCAACACCTGTCCTTCGACGGACTTATGAGGTACGAACCTAATGTCAAACTGCTGGAGGATCACCACCCAGCGCGCCAATCGGCAGGTCAACACAGGTTGGTTCAGAATGTATTTCAATGAGTTTACCCGAGAGAACAACTGTACCTCGTGGTGCTGAAAGTAGTGCCACAAATTTTTCATGGAAAATACGAGCGCCAGGCAGCTCTTCTCGATGTGATAATATCTAATTTTGTTGTCGAGGAGCATGAGGATGAGTTAGTAAAGGATGTTCTCTATTCCCTCGCTGTTCTTCTGGGCGAGAAGTGTGCTGAGTGATCATTCTAGGACGGTCACGTAAAGGACCAGCAACTTTCCAGAAATGGGTGGCATCAAGACCAGAGGTTGAAGCAGATACTGCTTGATTTCCTCAAAAGCGATCTGACACTCTTCGTCCCATTCATATGCGGCGCCTTTCTTCATGAGCCGAGAAAAGGGATTACAGTTGCCGGCCAGATTCGTAATGAATCGGTGTATATAGGCTAAGTGGCCTTGAAGGCCTCTCAGCTCCTGAATATTACTCGGGGGAGGCATCTGGCTAATGGCCTTGATCTTCTCCAGGTCGATCTCGATTCCTCTATATCTAAGGATGAAGCTGAGAAACTTTCCGGAGGTGACCCCGAAGGTACACTTCAATGGGTTCATCTTCAAGCGGCGAGAATGAAGGAATCTGAACACTTTCTCAAGGTCTTTGATATGGTCCTGACACTGGTGAGATTTAACCACCAGGTCATCCATGTCGAATTCCACCAGCATCCCAAGAATCGGCTTGAATATGCGGTGCATGGCCTGTTGATAGGCGACACCTGCATTTTTCAAGCCGAAGGGCATAACTTGGTAGAAGAAAGTACCTTGAGGGGCCCCGAAGGCAGTGAACACTTCATCTTTGGGGGCCATCTAGATCTAGTTGTACCTAGAGTATCCATCCATGAAGGAGAGGGCTTGGAACCCGGCCGTTTCATCGATCAACAACTCTGTCAATGTAAGGGGAAAATCATCCTTCGAACAATGGTGATTGAGATCGCGGAAGTCGATACAGACCCTGATCTGTCTGTTCTTCTTCCTAACTGGCACAATGTTGGCTAGCCACCTGGGGTACTGGACTTCTTTGACGAAGTTGGCTTTGATGAGCTTATCAACTTCGGCCTCAACCATGGCACCGTGAGAGGGGTGCATCTTTCTGGGAGGCTTCTTGAACCCGCGATGGTTTTCTGGAAGGCCAAGGTGGTGGATGGCTGGCTGGGGATCTAGTCCTGGAATCTCGTCATAACTCTAAGCGAAGGGGGAGCATCCACACTAACTCCTCGGGGGGCATAGCCGCGCTGACCAATGTGGGTCTCATGTCCGCCTCGCTACCAAGGTTCACCTACACTAACTCATCGACCATGGTGGGGACACCCTCCTCAAAGGAAGGGGGAGCATCTTCCATGTCCTCCTCTCCACTTGTAGAGGGATAATCCACGGGGGGAGCCATTTTGGGGCTGCCAGACCCTGATGGGAAGCTGGTGCTGGCTTGGGTGGTAGTGGTCGTCATGTCAGGAGACTCATGCACTACAAAGACCATGGACACAAAGGCAGTTTATCCAATCTCATCTAGCCTTCGTCTCAAGGGGCCATGCTTTATGACATCAAAGCAGTAGTGGCGCGTTGGCTTGATCCGGTCGATTCTGGCCTGGCGAAACAGACGCGTATGACTTACCGCCGTTGCCATGAGCCTAACGTCCCGATATCGTACGGAGGTAGGAGGCTCAGGGATCACCTGATCCTGGTTGGTGTAGGAGCACGAGGTGATTTCCCACCACCACTTGGACCCAAAAATATGCCTTCCTCTTGTACCCAAAACAACAAAGCACTGCCCCATGTCAGTGGTTGTGGCCTCCAACCGATGGATTGGGAAGACATATGCGTCATCCAAACCTGCCCAGGGATCACTCGTGATAGTGGTGGGCTCAACCTCACCTGCCAGGATCTTCTTGTCCATGCTCTTGTAATAGTCAGTATCCAGATAATGGGCTTCACAAGAGGCAAAAGGAGATGAATCTCCTTGGAGAACACCCACTCAACCCTTAAGGGAGTATTTGAGGCACTGGTGATACGATGAGGGGACCGCTGCGTGAAGGTGGAGCCACGGCCTGCCCGTCAGTGCGTTGTAGGCGGTGTCCTGAGAGACAACCATGAATTCGGTATTGGCAATTAGGCCGCCGAACTGGGTCATCAAATGAATCTTGCTGAGTGGAGTTTGCTCGGTCCTGTCATACCCCTGGATCCTGAGGTTAGAGGGAGTTAGATCATCCTCAGACAGACCCATCTTCCGTAGTGTCCGAGTTGGGATTAGGTTAATCCCGAAACCCATGTCAACAAGACAGTGTCAGACTTCCACACCATTGAGCTGTCCGGTGATGTACAATGGGCGAATGTGCCCTTGTATGGGAAGGTCTTCATCTTCACCGAAGAACTAGATAATCGCCTGACATTCGGCGTTCTCAATCCTCTCGGTGTGGAAGGCTTTTGCAGCCGCTACCTCCATCTCAAACTGGAGGAGGATCTTTAGAGCCTTGGTGAGCGCCTCACGCATTTCAGACGATAAGAGAAGGGCTTCAAGGATAGAAATCCTTGTCAGAATGCTGGACAGGTGCTTCAGAACATCATACTTTCAAGCCAAACACGAGCTTCTACTTATAGGAGGCCGCTCTCCGATTGGAGGCATGACGGGCCCTGCCGGAGGGACCGGTAACTTACTAGAATTAGGCACATCACATTGTTCACTAGTTGAAGCCTAGGAAGTGGCTTCTAGATTAGGGCCGGAAGGCTGAGGTCCCAGATTAGGGTCAGAAGGCTGTGGTTGGCCGGTGGCGGGGTAAAGCTGGTTGCGGCATGGCCGAGGCGGTTCTGCCTGGTCCAGCAACAAAAACGGTGGTAAAGGTGAACCTGTCGACACCGGATGAAGGGGCCGCGTGTGCTGAGCTCTGTATTGGGCCTGCTGCATGGTCTCAGTAGCGTGCACGACCTGAATAGAGGTGACGACTGCCATGCCCCGACGATTCATGTAGCCACGGCTCCGCCGACGTTGGCAATGGTTGGGGACATTGGGAAGGTCCACCTGGCGTTACTCATCATCGGGAGTCAAAAAGGGATTTACCAACTCTACGGTGTTAACCGAAGCGTATCCCTGGCTTTCACTCGAGGAGTCATCCACTACCGGACAGAGTCTCGGAGGGATCCCCATTTCTGAGGGCATAAAATCACCAAGAGTACGGGATGATGACAGCATTGGCAGGGCGCGTTCTTTCTTCATGCGCCGCCGCTTGCTCTTCTGGGAAGAGGTAGGCTGGGACGACGATGCCAAAGTGGCGCTCGCAGATTCTGAGGGCTCTGGCTGACTCAGGTGGGCATGGATGTTTCCATGGGCATAGGCGACCATCCTGTGGGCCATCCAGTCATTATACTTCCGAGACCCATGGTCTGAAACCTATTTCCACTCATCCTCGTTGTCACTACTGCCATCTGATCTCACGAAGACACCTGCCACTTGCGCCGGGGCTGGGACCAACCTAACTATGTTATTTTCAATATGGTCTTGGATCCAGTCCTTGAACACATAGCATCGCTAGATAGTGTTCCCCAGGTTCCGTTGATAAGGGCAGTAGTTAGGGTGATCAGTGAGACACACCTCTTCTAGATTCCGGCACTTAGGCAGCCACACGATCCTCTACTCCAAGGCGCTACAGAAATAACCGAGGACCTGGGCCTCATCAAATGAGTAAGTCCGATTCCTTATGTCTGGAAAGGGGGATCTTGGAGGCTGGCCATGACCAGGGGCCGGAGGAGCATGCTGAGGAGGCATAGCCTGATTATCGAACCTAGGTGGTGGCGGTGCGTTATGTGGAGGCGCCTGCCGATTTAGAGGCGGTCTCTACTGGGCCGGAGGCTGTGCCCGTGGGGGTGGACCCCTATGGGGCTGATGAGTTGGCCTTAATGGTAGCAACTCTAGCTGCCTGGGGTCCTCTATCTGGGCCACAACAGCGGGCTCGGCTCTGGAATCTCTCATTATAGGGATTACAGGAGGCAGCAAGCGTGCTTGACTGGCCTGTTTTAGGGCTTCTTCGAGGCACTGAGCCTTGTCCGAGAAGTCCTGGAACCCTCCGGGGTAATTCTGAGTGATCAGAGAAGGAACCAAATCTTCCTTGATGTTACCTACACACATTTTTAGTAATTTCTCCTAAGTTAGTGGCATGTCAAGGGAGTACGTGAGCCCCTTCCACTGGGCGACGAGGTCCGCCACTCGCTCGTCAGGCCTTTATTTCACCTGAAGAGGTCTGCGATGTTCATCTTCCGGGTTGTGGAACTGAACTGGTAGAGGAATTGATGGCGAAGGTCCTCCCAACTAGTCACAGATCTGACGGGGAGCTGGTTGTACCAAACGAATGCTGGTCCTTCTAGTGTCTGAACGAAGCAACGGAGCTTGGCAGCCTCCTACTATGCTGGAGTCCCTAACATAGGCCCGCACCTCGAGTTGAAGTGGGCCAGGTGCTGTGGTGGGTCTCTGGTCCCGTTAAAGGGGGAAAAAGTGGGGTTCCCAAATCCTGGCGGGGCCGACATATCATCCACCCATGCTGGGTATGGCTTGCCGTCCAGTGGGATTTCCACCTGCCGAGTTTCTAGGGCCTCTAAGCGGGCGATGATTGCTTCCATTAGATTGTCTGGGCGTGGATTTCTGTCCTGAAGGGGATCTCTAACTACAAGCGCATTTCCGGGCTCTTCAATCCAGTAGTCAAGCTTAGCAGCTCGTGGGGCGGCTGGTGGAGTGACTCTTGGGGCAGCGGGAGGAAACAGAGCAGGGTCACCCAGGTGATCCCGCCGCTCAGGAGGGTTCAACGAAACGAATCACACCCTCTTTCCATGGGCTTTGACCTCTCCCCTGTCAGTGAACGCAACATGCTCGCGGCTGCCCGGGGGAATCTCGTCAAGGGGTAGGTGATCCTGCCCCTACTGTCCTGGCCTAGTGTTACCGTAGTCAGGCCGCCGCTCTACAATGCGTTCGGCCAAGAGCTCATCAACCAGCCTCTTTTTCTCTGCAAGCTGTTGGCGTAGTGTGGCCTTCTCGAGATCTTCCTATGCCTTCTGTACCGAGGCAGATGGGTCGGTAAGCTTGACAGCCCCGACGTTCTCTTTACCTTTTCCGATGTTTCAGCTCAGTGTTAATGCCTCAGTGGGTGTGGGGAGACCTAGGAGGTTACTCTGTTGGCGAGTCATCCTCCCGGATGGGTCCAGTAGCGGCTTGTCCTCAAGGGGTGAACCCCCATCGAGGAGCTCCACACCGTTTCCCTCACCCGGAAAGTCGGCCATATTGACCACCACTACCCTTGGCGACATTCTCTTAGGGCCGCCCAGTGAGTCAGGCTAGCGGCGAATCACATAGAAAAGGAGTGCAGCGTACTGCCCCCATCCACGGACGTGCACGTGGAGAGTGGCCTCCTCGATAACCTTGCGGAGTACTTGAAAACTCTGGACGCATTGTTGCTAGAGGGCCTTGTGGTGGCCGAGTGACTCAGGGTGCCGAACCACGGGGAGCGCAGCCAAGTCGACCCAGCGTCACTGCTCACCGATATCTTCGAGGTGTGCTTGACTCCCGGGATAGGGCGATAACTGATGGAAAAGACGGGAGTGAGTCAACCAGAGAGTTTGGCGGAAACATTCAAACTCTCCTGGGGTGAGTGACTCTGGCATATCAAAATCCAATCCTACAATCGGAAAAAACTTCTCGGGGAAGTGGCCCGCTGCGAGGACGGTCCAGAAGATCCACAACTCCGGTTCAGGGTCCGGACCTTGCTGCCCCTGCTCGTCAACCGAGAATGGTAAGAGAGCTGGCAGCGGTGCCGAGGTAGGCCACCGGGCCGGTGGGCTGGCCGGTGGAGAATATGGTAAGCAGGCTGATTGGCCTCCGATCCCTATGTTGTCCTCCAAGGGTTGCAGTGTCCTGGGTGCCATGTCGCGAAATGATGGGCCGAAGAATGGGCCTCCTGTCATAGCGTCGGTGCTTGCCGAGGGAGTTTCATGATGCGACTCTTCCGTCGGTCCCCAGAAAAGTTCCCCACCCTCCCTGACTGAGGTGGAAGGTGCTTCCGGGGAGGCCAATGGTAACTGCGGGTTTGACCCCTGGGGGTATGCAAAGTCCTCGTCCTCCTGGATATACCTTCGGAGGGAGGTGGGGATCATACAGACCTCTCATTCGGGGAGTACAAGACTGACGCACCGCATCCCCATCCCTGTCCTTGACTTAAAGGGTTGGGGGGAAGGTTCCATCATCGAGTCATACTACGCCTCAGAGTCTGAGAAACAGACTAGTCTGATTTCTATCCAGACATCCCTGACATTCCTCTTACGGTGACAATGCCACGCCTTCCTTCCCCTAGGGGGATCCTCAGGGCAAGGATGATTCCCGTCAAGGAGTCCCCTGACTGCAATAGCGCTGGGGTAGAGGGGACTGAAGGCCGGGGTGCGAGAAGTAACAGGACAGATGTTGAAAGGGACATGGGGAGGACCTCCATGTGAGTGAGTGACCGGATACTCAACGGCTCCATACTCATGGCTAGCGGTAGAGGGAGTGACCACATACCCAGTGCAGTGGGTGCTGGAAAGAGTCATACCCGGAGCGTAGCTTTCGTGAAGAAGCCTTAATATTTCTAGATCAGTGGCACAAAATGAGCCTTCATGGTGGGTGGCACTACCGTGAACTAGTCCGTGATGGCCATTACCTGTGCCCACGATCGGGAGAGTCGACCCAACCTACCCGAAGGGCAGTCAGGGCCTCGATCCAAGTCGGGCATGTGACTGCCCCTACTCAACGTGTGCGAGGGTCTGGTAACAGGAGTCAGCAGTGGCTCGGGCCATAGTGGTTGCTGACGTTGGTGCCCCAGGGCGGACATTCTCTTCCGCTTGCACCCGACGCTGACGTCGGGTCAGATGGGTAAGAGCCGGTGGTGCGGGCATGACGATTTCCTGCTCCTCAACCCGGGGAGTCAGGCGGCGGTGTCGACGCAGCCTGGCAGGGGCTCTTGCCATGAACCTCTGGGATGAATTTTTGATCGGGCGGACCTGGACATCCACCACCTCATTGGCGTAGGGGAGGGATGTGTCAAGGCGCTTCAGAGATAGGCTTCCGAAGCAGTTGAATGTCGGAGTGGGGAGCGGCGCCTCCCTACGTGGCCCTTGGGGGTGGCGATGATGGTGAGGCGCAACCGCCTCTAGATCCAAATGGGCCATGCCCATGGTGGGGATGATCCCTTCCTCATCATACCTACGAACCAGGTCATTGATCACACTTCATTGGATGATTTCTAACGGGGAGTGGGGGCATGAGCGCCCGACAGTCATAGCAATCAGAGTCGGAGTGACTGTGGAAAAGGTGAGACCGCGCGGGGTAGCCGCGTCTGTACTGCCCCTACCCCTGCGCCGGTGGGCAGGTGGAGATCAAGCTCCTGATGCAGCGATTTGATTCCTGGAAGCAAGGAGATGAACCCATTAGTACTAACATGAAATGAAATCGAAAACCAATAGCCCAATGTAATTACGTCTTCCGTTGTCGGCTAGAGGGATCCATACTGACGACATCGTAAAACGGAGTGATCAAGGTCATGGTTCCCTCAACCCCAGGTGGGATTCACGTCCCGGTGCTAGGTGCCTGGACCTGGTGACATGATAATCTTCCAACACCTCGAACACTACCATTCTATGTATTGAGGAGAAGAGATTCACATCGGGTTCACCATTTTCCGTTTCCGACGCTTTTATGCCGGGGCACGCGCGCGCGTCCGTAACATGGGGGGAGGACGCGCAGCCTGTTGCCCCACCTTCCCGCTTTCCAAAGGCGGGCGACATCCATTCCTTTTCCAGGGACATCTGCTACTTAATCAAAAACGGGATGATGGGATGTCAGTTCTTCCTTCCATGGATTCCTCCTCAGAGATCATCACCTAGTCTGGGTCTCCCTCATAGATTTAATATGGGTTTGTGAAGCTCGTTCCCGGCTCCATATCTATATGGACGCCAATTAATTATGCCGCTTCTGTCGAGATTCTCCAAGGGGTATCGTCGGGGCAACAGCCTTCAGTGAGTAGAATGGTCATGTTGGGGTGTCGTCGGCATGTCTTGACGCTGGGTATTGGCATGTCTATCTTCTGTCCCTTATTAGAGGGGCTTCTCAAGGGAACAGAAGCCTGAGGCATCCCACATCGAACGCGGGGGATCGTGTACCATATGAGGTTTTCCTCAGCTTCCCATGTTTAACACAGGGTAGGCCATGAGGTTAACATCTGGCGGAGATGGATCAGACTGATCAGAACACTGAGAGTGGATCATATTAAAGGACCCCCTAGGGGGAACACCGATGTTGGGGCCAGCACGTGGGCGGATACCCGGATACTGTGGAGAGGAATGAGATGGAATGATCTCACCGGGATGTGGCGGCCTGGGTAAGGATCAGGATGGGTGATGGAGTGATGGGATTGAACCTCATGGGGGATTCCTACGTATCCCCATGGCAGGGAATCAAAGACCACGTAGTTTAGTGATACGGTGGGACACCTGAAGAGTTGTCCCGTGAGAATGAACGCATGGATTGGATACTGGAGGAAGTAAAATCTCCAGGCTAGGGCATGATCACTCCAAGGCACGTGGGCTCGAGGGGGAGGTTAGGATGAGACGTAAGTGTGAGGAATGGGGTTACACTCTGAGGCGGCCCATGATGGGGAATACGAAACTTATGCTCTGAGGTGGCCCATAATGGTGCTGGTGAACCGATGCGAAGGGGTCAGAACAACTGGGTAATGGGCTTGAACCTCATGGAGGCTTCCTACGTACCATGCGTTAGCATGGATGAAAGTCCACGTAGTTCGGGGCATAGTGTTTAACGTCATACAGGACAAGGGCATACATTTTAACATCATGTGGGACAAGGGCATACAGTTTAACATCATGAGGGACAAGGTCATACAGTTTAACGTCATTCGGGACAAGGGCATACAATTTAATGTCATGCAGGATAGGGGTATTCAGGGCTTACACTCTGAGGCGGCCCAAAATGGATATACGGATTAAGCTATGAGGCGGCCCATGGTGGTCGGTGAACCGACATGAAGAGGTCAGAATGACTGGGTGGTGGTCTTCAACCTCGTAGAGGCTTCCTACGAACCATGCATTAGCACAGATCAAAGTCCACATAGTTTTCTTGGATGGGGCTTACACTCTGGGGCAACCCATAGGAGTTTGTCATGGTCACTGCACACTCTAAGCCCACGTGAGTCAGGCTCAGTGTGAGAAACAAGAGGTAGTAGGGACCAGACGATCACGTCACAAAGGGTACGTCCATGAGAAGGGGAAAGGGACTTACACTTTGAGCGGCCCAAAGAGGAAACATGGTCTTACACATGGTTAGCAGCCCTTGGTGCCGAGGTTTACTCCAGGATGGAGGCCCGTGGTGTGACAAAGGGCAGTGGGAAAGCGACTCCACTGTCCTTGGAAGTGGGGAAGTATGGAGGTGCATGGGTGCAACCTTCCGCAAGAGAGGCTAGGGGCTTACGCTCTGAGGCAACCCTTCCCTCGTGGACAAATTCTACTCTGACGAGGAGGATCTCATTCCATGTGAGGAAGAATCCATTCCCATGGAGACGAGTGGGCGTAAAGAATGTCCGATCCGGGGGACCCTGCGTGCTAGGCACGGGGTTGGACCATAGTTTAACGTCTTGTGTTAAGGATGAAGTGCTTATCAGTTTAAAGTCCTACAGCTTGGATGAGGTGGGTTCGCTCCACACCCCTAGGGCTTACATGCATAACACCCTCCACCCCCTGTGGGAGGGAAGGCACCGACAAGGCCGTAGTGAAAGGGGGCTGCAGGGCGAACCATCGAGGGGTCCACATTAGCGTGGCTATGCGATGAAGCAATAGCCATTAGTGTGCCTATGCGAAGAAGCATAAGTCAAAGCAATGCAATGGAAAACACCGCCCATGGGACCTTGAGGTTACTACGTACGAGCCTGGAAGGCTGTACGGGAAAACAACACATGGTGAACATGCCCGGCAGGGAGGACATCAGGTGTCGGCACAGAGAGGCAGCCAAGGGGCGTCAAGGTAAAAGGTCCTATGTGTTGCGCGCAAAGAGAAGGTTTGCATGCAAAACACTAGGATGGCACGCAATAGGGTCAAAGGATTGCATAGATAGGGGATTGCGCGCAATGGATTGGGATTGCACGCACATAAGGGGATTGCACGCACGAGGCAAAGATTGCACACAATGAAGGGGATTGCATGCACGGGGCAAGGATTTCACACAAGGTAAGAACCCGGAGGAGTGGGAAAATTCACTTAAGCCAGTGGAGTTGCGCGCAAAGGCGAACCCCGGGGCAAGGTTGCACGAAAAGAGGAATTACCTGGAAGTCATCTTGTGCGTGGGGGAGTCCGAATTGCGTGCACGGGAGCCATTCCGAATTCCACAACCACAAACCGTTTGGGGTCTCCTTTTATTTGTAGGCACCCACTGGCGTGGAATCTAGGCGGCACGCGAAATATTACGTGCCGGGAACAGTCGGCGTGCAAGAATTCACCATGCGGAACCGGGCGCGCAAAATTGCGCGCACCACCAGATCGATTTCATGAATCCTGAGGATACTTCGTGTGCACAACATTATTTCGCGCAAGTCCTCCTTAATTTCTCACACCACCTTCAGAGCCTCCGGACCGGGCCTCTGAGTCCGAATATGACTTCACTATGTCAATTTGAGATTTCCTCTAAGAGTTACAGACATTTTTTTTGGCGTCTACACATACACCTCTACACATTTATGCACATTGTATAAAAAACACTAGTACACATAAAATCACAATGTTTAGAACATTAATATGAAAACACACATATATGCATAGTATGTGTAAAAAATTTATATAAATGTGTACACCTATATTTTTTTTATAAAAAATATATTTTAATTTGACTCACAAGTTACTATGACCCATAAAAATGCGCAGGGTGGAGGATGATAGTGTGTGTGTGTGTGTGTGTGTGTGTGTTTGTATATTATAGTAATGAAATAATGCATCCTCATGCAGTGATTCTTTCCAATTACAATTCTCCATGGGAAAATCCACTTGAACACGGAATTCATTTTGAATCTAATGTGGGATGACATGCTTGTATGAAAACATCATTGATGGATCCTGTAGTGTAACGTAGTAATCCCTTTATAGAATACTTAGATCTCGATTTTCTTCAATTCCTCCTTCCCTACCATTTATATTTAATGGGAACCTAATTATTTATTTTTTTAGATAAAGAGGTTAAGATATTGTATAAAAAGTTTCAATTCAAACTTGTTGGTGTTTTCAGGTATCTTGTCAAAATATTTATTTGATTATGAATACAATCAAGGTTATTAGATTTTCTAGGGACAAAAGTAGGTCTCTTATATGATCGTTATATATATTTTTAAAATATGTTTAGGATTATTATAAATTATAAAATCAAGAATCCTAGATGACATCAGGTTTTAAAATTTCTATCTACAAATGGTCTTCATTTTTTCTAAAGGGATGGAAATCACTAGGCCATACAATCTAGGTGGGATTCCTGGGGCTTCATTTTCATCTATTCAGGACATATTATTTATCTCTGATTACAAATCTTATTAGAAATCCAATTTTTTTTATTCACATACACTGAATATCTCATGATCCTTTGTTCCTCGTCCATATATATTGGCCACTAGTTATGATGATCAAACACTATTGAAGGAATATTAGAAATAGTATAAAGTTATATTGAAATTAAAATTTCCACCATAATATAAGGTTAAAAAACCTATTATTGATAATAAGGGTTTCACCCTCCTCCCAAAAAATATGTATAGAAGTAAAACTCCATTCATGAGAGGTCTATGGTTACAATTTCAATGGGGGAAGAAAAAACTAATACTAATAAAAAAAGGAAAAGACTTATTTTCTAATGGATACTTTATTCATTCCCTTTTTATCATAGAGAATATTTAAAATATAAAAAATATAATTAACTTCAACTATGCATTAAAAAAATACCAAGATAATGAGATTCATGGGTATTAATTGATTATGAAAAAAGGATTTCACTCAGGTTGAATCAACATAGAATAATTTCTTCATTTTTTTCTCATCCAATAACTAATTATATGAATAATTACTATACTGATACAATTTCATGTTTTCTATGGAAATATTCTTTTAGTTTCTCATTTGAGTCTGCACTATTGGAGAGAGGTACAGATAAAATTATAGTAGCAAGAATGGTGGTTGGAAAAATTATGCCTCATCCCTATGTATTTTTCACTGTTGGAGATGATCAACCTCATCTAGATACATCTAAAAATTAATGTAAAGTTCCATCAAAATTACATTGATTTCCATAGTCTAAAGGTAAGAAACCTATTATTCAAAATGAGGGGTTGAATCTTTACTCAGAAAAAGATTATTAAATGGAGTAAGTCATTCATCATAGGTATATGTGTAACATCCCATTACCTTTACTCTGTATGTTTTTCATTTTTCTATGTTCCATTCTAGTTTTAAAAATCCGTAGATGTGATTTTCTGGGTTTACTACAGGTTGCAGAACAGGTAAACCTCGTGTACCTGAGGTAAAAATCGTATAATGGTTGCTGGATTCATGTTGTGAATGGGGGATCACACTGTGAGAAGGTACACACTGTGTACCTAAGGTACATGTTGTCTAGGGGTTAAATAGAGGGTTTTTAACCTGAGGATATGAGTTTTCTAGTGTAACTTATCAAGCATGGACTACACGTCATGACCAAGGGGTACATGTCGTGACCCAACCCATGTCTAGTTTTAAGTTAGGATTTTTTTCTATTTCAGTAGACCTTTTTCCTCCCGAACCTCTTGTAACTTGACCCTAAACTGCTCGTAGTAATTTTTTAGAGGTTTATCACCTTCCGGACTAATCCAATAAACATTGGATCTTTGTTGAGTTTTCCGTACATCTCACTGGGTAAGTGTTATTTCTAGCTATTCCTTACTATTCATCGTGATAACACCCTATCCATGCGTTATTGGATCTGCTGATCCAAGTTGGATATTTATTTGTTGTCCTCATCTTGATCCACTTTTAGATCTTGTCTCAAAGGCCATTCCTTGGAAATTTGTTGTGTAGTAGAGATTCATTCCTGAGGTATGTGGGATTTCTTCTCTCCTATAACCCATTTTCTTTTTTTAATCAATCCTTTGAGGAGAGGGTTTGATTATAGATCCTTCTATGATGGAATTTTTTAGTTTCATTGCTTTTGTATTTCCATTGTGGGTATGTGGAACTTGAACTTTGAAGTATGTGGTTCTGTCTCTAGCATATGATAATGAACCTGTTTTTTTTTCTTTTCAAATTTCTTTATAAATTGATTTATAAAATTGGCCTGATTGTTGTGTGTGTTGAAAAAGGGGTTTAAAAGAAAAATGATTTTTCCTAGATTTTTATAAATGAATTTTGAAATGGTTTTGAATGGTTTTCAAATCATTAAAAGGGGTTGGTGAAAAAGAGAAGTTGGGTTACCTTAGGTACTTAGGTGGAAGGTTTAGCTTGAGGCCATCATCCATTTATTTTTGATTATAAAGGAGGTTTGTCTTGGGGATTTACTCAGTTTTCTAGGCCTATTGTTCTAGGGGACCGATATTGATATTTTGGGGGGTTTACTCATGGGGTTTTACTCTTCTTCCTAGGCCTATTATTCTAGTATTAGATTTGTGCACTTGATTCTTATAGTATGTGTAGACTTCTACCCAGACCCACAATATCCCTTAGTGTTTGATTCCTGTGCTTCTATTTTGTACTTATTTTATTTCTAAGTTAGCCTTGATGTGCATGTTTATTCTTGTGAAAAATGATAATGTAAAATTTGATTTGAAATTGATATACCTGGTTTTGTTTAGAACTATGGAAAATGGAATGTTTACCATGTTTTCTATAAAACTATTTTACTGATTATCATGCAATGTTTTAAATTTTAAATAAGCTTATAAGAATTTTTATACAGAGACTTTCTATGGAACACTTGTGTGGGATCCTACTGATATTGTCAGCTCACACCCTGTACATGACTTTGGTGGTGCATAGACCTTTGTTTGTCTTCCAGTGAAGGGAATGGAAAGGATACATGTTGAAGTGGTGAGGTTCATATCAATTGGGATGGGTAGCTGGTGGTGAGATGGTTGGAGTTCATCCATGCCATCATTAGATTAGCTATTTAGTTTTGAGTCCTTTTAAGTTGTACATGTCTTTTTGTAGTTTTTATCTACTATTTTAGTTGTACTAATTTTGATGTTTTCCCTTACATTTATGGCATATATATTTTTTAGTATTCTATTATTTCTTCTTTTCTCTATATATATGCTATGTGGTTATTCTAGTTGGGAGAAATCGTTCAATCAGTTTTATTAATTAATTCACAAGTGATTCTTGCCAGCCCATGGGGATTGGGAATGCCCTTTGGGTATGTGACAGATCGGGTTGGGTTCTGAGTTTTAGGGTAACCCGAGTTAGTTTTTTATAGTTTTGTATCAAAGGAGGTCTGTCCTCAAGAATATTTTTCTTAGTACTTCTGTTATACTGGAGATAAGATTTTCAGGACTTGAAAGGTATGTTGTGATAAGTTCTTGACCATATCTTGTCATAACGAGACTCAAGTTACCATGGTATATTGAGATATGTGTCTCTAGTATTGGATTTTATTTTAAAATATCGATTTTTTCTTATGGGTTTTTTAGTTTGAACTGATATTTGTTAGGTGTCTAATCATTTTTATGTTTTGGCATGCAATAGTACACCTATGAGACGTATTCCACAGGTTCCTCAGGAAGGTTTAATTGAGTTTACTCAAGGGAATCCACCCATGGATCAGAATATCATTGAGATAATCATATGATAATTCCATTATGTTGATCAAGATGTTCCACTAGATCAGAACGTGGTGGATGAGGTACATCCCATAGCTGGAGGGGAAAGAGATCAATCATGGGAGTTCTTGCGCGAGAGGCCACCATCCATTAAAGGGATGATTGAACCTCAAGAGGCAGAGGATTGGCTGGATAAGATTGATCAAATCTTCAACTTACTATAGAAACTTGAGAATATCAAGGTGAAGGGAACAACATTCAGACTTGAGGGTTCTGGTAAGCATTGGAGGGACTCTATGGTCCAGGAAGACAGACATGTAGGCTTAAATTGGAAGGGTTTCAAAACTCTATTCTTTTAACAGTTTTGTCCACAGTATATGATGTTGGAAAAATATCTAGAGTTCCTATCATTGTAGTAGGGAGAGAATTTGATGTTATATTATACAAACTAGTTTGCTGAGATTTTCCGTTTTTCTCTGGACGTCATGAGGAATGACCTACTAAAGGCGCAGAAGTACCTACAGGGTTTGTGCCAAGACATTATATCGCATGTATTCATGTTTAAGATTTCTACCTATTTGTAGATAGTGGAAAGATAAATGATGGAAGATATGGAAATTTAAGGCAAAGTTGTCATTTCCGCCTCTTCTCTTCCATCGGGTGACAACTTCAGTGGCGTGTATGGGAAGAAGAGAAAGTCACATGACCATCAAAGAAGTGGTGGAGGTGGGTCTCAGCAGTGAGTCTCATCTGCACCATCTGGTGTAGTTGGAAGTGTGCCTCTAACTTTCTATCTATGTTGAAAGGGAGGTCACACCAGATGTTCTTGTCATATTCCTGTGAAGACATACATAAATTGTTGACATTTTGGTCACTTACAATGTTTTTGTCAGGCTATGAATACTCCTTCTTATGGTCAGGGTTCTTCGGCTCCAAACTCTACTGCGGTGTTTTTAGAAGCTTAAAAGACTATAGGGCTCCATCCATAGGCCTCAAGAGTGAAGAATTTACACATAGTAGATGAGTTTCCAATGAACGTTGATGCAGGTACAATAATAGTGAGAGGTATGATCCATATTTTAGCTTCAATATCAATTTATTTGTTTGATACTGGTTCCTCTCACTCATTTATATCATCACGTTTTATTGATATTCTCAAACATCAAATGGAACTTATGTCCTTTACAATAGATTTAGAGACACCTCTTTGTAAGAGGAAAGATTAGTGGTTTCAATGTACTTCTTGTTCGTTGAATATAGCTGACACGAAGTTGGTCTGTGATTTTTTCGTTCTTGATCAGGTTCTATTTGAAGTCATCATCGGCATGGTTTGGATTGTCACTCCTAGATCTAAGGATAATTTTTATCATTGGCATTTTTTGTTTCTTACTACCAATGGGATCTCTCATGTGTTTTAGGGAGAGTGGGACCTGAGGTCAGGTCGTGCAGGACCATCCCGACCAAAGCTCAGGAGTTTGTTGGTTTCTGTTTTTTTGGAGCTTGATGACATTTATTATATTTATTATATTCTTGTTTTTGTCTAAGACTTTCCTGAAATTTTCTGATACGATTTCTTTGGTCTTCTTCTAGAGAGAGAGGTAGACTTCACAATTGACCTGGTTCCAGGCGCACAACCGATATTGATGACTTCTTTCCATTTGGAACCAGTGGATTTGAAAGAGCTCAAGATTTAGTTGGAAGACCCGTTAGAGAAAAGTTTCATTCTCCCTAATGTTTCTCCTTGGGCAACCCCTGTGCTATTTTCCAAGAAAGTGGATGGTTCAGTTCGGTTGTGTGTGGACTATCAGAAGTTGAACCGGGTAATAGATACGAACAGATACCCTTTTCCTCATGTGGATGATTTTTTTGATCAGTTAAAGGGGGAAAAGTAGTTCTTGATGATTTATCTTTGGTCAGGTTATCATAAACTCAGAGTCCCAGAGTCTGATATATTAAAGATAGCCTTTAGTAGTAGGTATGACCATTATGAATATCTTGTGATGCTTTTTGGTCTAACTAATGATCCTAAATTTTTTATGGATTTGATGAATTGGATATTACATCAATATCTTGACACTTTTGTGGTAGTGTTTTTGGATGAAATTCTACTTTATTCAAAATCTTAGCATGCGCACGATCACCACCTGAGTTTGGTTATGGAAGTTTTGAGAAGTCACCACCTATATGGGAAGATTTAAATATATAGTTTCTGTATTAAATAAGTAAAGTTCTTGGGGCACATAATTTCTAAGCATGGCTTATCAATTGATCCAAACAAGGTAAAAGATGTTTTATCATGGAAGGAACTACGGAATGTATTTGAAATTCGAAGCTTCCTTGGTATTGCTAGATACTACCGATGGTCTGTTAAGGATTTATCTAAGCTATAATCACTTTTGACTGCTCTTACCAATAAAGTGGTGAAATTATCATGGTATGTGAAGTGTTAGTCCTCTTTCAATTAAATGAAAGGACTTATGACATTAGAACCTATTCTGATCTTACCTAATCCTGGTAAGGGGTACGTGGTGTTCTAGGATGCATCTGGTGCTGTTTTGGGATGCGTGCTGATGCAGGATGATCATGTGGTAGCTTACGACTCTCATAAACTCTGACCACATGATAAGAACTAACTCCATCATGATATAGATCTTTCTGTCTTAATGAATGCACTTAAATGTTGTAGGTACTATCTATTTAGGAAGAATTTCAGAGTCTTCTCTAATCATAAGAGTATGAGCTATATCTTTTCTCAGAAAGACTTGAATCTCAGATAGAGTCAATGGATAGAATACCTTCAGATGTTTGAATTTGACATCACTTACACCTTAGGGAAATGGAATTTTGTTGCAGACGCTCTAAGTAGGAAGGTACCATCACATGATATTATGGAATTGAAGGAAGAGTCAAATATTATAGGGATTTTCTCTCGGTTTCACTTGGATTCTCATGAGGTTGTTTCAGGGATGGTTCTGACTAGTGTTCAGTTATCATCATCTCTCTTGGAGTATATCTTGAAAAGTCAATAGCATGATGATGAGTTTCATAAGATTAAGTAAAACCTTTATGATGGGGAGACCATTCTCACTTGGTCTCTTTATTCAGATGGAATAATTCACTTTGGAAATCGATTTATCCTAGTATCTGTGAGAAGTTCAGTTTTGTTTGATTGTAATCGATCTTCATGAGCCATTCATATAGGCACTATAAAGATGTTCTAAGACATGAGAAGATGATTCTGGTGGCCAGGTATGAAGCATGACATTACTGATTATGTGTCCCACTATTACAGCAGGAAAAAAATAAAGGGGGAGAACTTGAAGACCTATAGTTTGCTTCAGCCTCTCCCGGTGCCGGTTTGGATGTGGGATGAGGTTTCTAAGGATTTTTTTGTTGGGTTTCCACTGACACCCCAAGAGAAAAATTCTATTTTGGTTATTGTTGATCAGTTGAAGAAGTCTGCTCATTTCATTATGATCAAAGACACCACTAAGGTTGAAGATATCAGTAAGCTGTATGTGTAAAAGATCAGGAGGTTATATGGGAGTCCTTCTACTTTTGTTTCAGATAGGGATTCTAGGTTTACCTCAATGTTCTATTGAAGTCTTAAAGAGGACATAGGGACTCAGGTCAAGTTGAGAATAACTTACCATCCACATACATATGTCCATACAGATCATGTAATCTAGGTCTTGGAGGATATGCTTTGTGCCTGCATCTTAGATTTTAGTGGATCATGGGATAACCATCTAGGAATGGTTGAGTTTGTTTACAATAATAGTTACTAGTCCTCTATAAGAATGGATCCTTTTGAGGCATTTTATGGTCACCAATACAGATAACCTCTTTGTTAGGAAAAGGTGGGAGAAGTATCTTTGGTTGGACCAAGTTTGGTTCATGAGACGTTGAAAAAGATTCAGGAGATGCGATGAAGTCTAGTTACATACCAAGTCAACAAAAATTGTATGCAGATCAATGACATCATTATTTGGAGTTTTTCATAGGTGACTAGGTTTTCTTAGAAGTTTCTCCTTATTTGGGTCATCATTGACTTGGAAAATAGGGAAAGTTTGATTTGAGATATGTTGGACCGTTTGAGATCACTGAACAGATTGGGAAATTTTATTATAAATTAACACTTCTAGTTTAGTTGAAAAACATTCATGATGTTTTCCACATATCTTAGCTCAAGAAGTATCACCCTGACCCCACTCATGTTCTATGTTGGGAAGAAATTGAGATAGAACCCGATGCTTCTATTTTAGAGAAACCATTTGAGATCATTGAATCTCAGACAAAATTCATGTGTGGGAAGTTGATTCCTTTGGTCAGAGTTCTATGGTAACAAGGATTGGGTTCTTATGGGACTTAGGAATGTGAATCATTGATGAGAGAGAAATGACCTCATCTCTTTCCATAGGTTGCATCTTCCACATGACTTCTTGGGGATGTAAAGTCTTTATGGAGGGGAGTTTTTAACATCCTGTTACCTTGATCGGGTATGTTTTACCTTTTTCTAAGTTCCCTTATGGTTTTAAAAATCCATAGATGTGATTTTTTTGGGTTTATTACAGCATGAAGAATAGGTACACATCGTGTACCTGAGGTACATGTTGCGTACTAGTTGTTGGATTCATGTCATGAATGGGGTATCATGCTATGAGTAGGTACTGAACAAGTACACATCGTATACCCGAGGCACACATCGTGTTAGGGGTTAAATAGAGGATTTTTAACCTGATGCGATGAGATTTTAAGCATAACTTATCCAGTACAGACTACACATCATGACCAAGGGGTACACATCATGACCCATCCCATGCCCAAGTTTATGTCACACATTTTTCTATTTATCTTAGACTTTTTCCTCTTTAACCTCTTGTATCTCAACCCTAAACTACTCCTAGTCATTTTTTAGAGGTTTCTCACCTTCTAGATGGATCTGATCGGTGTTGGATCTCTGTTGAATTTTCATTACATCTCACTGAGTAATTGTTCATTCTAGTTCTTCTTTACAATTGATCATGATAGTGACCTAGCCTTGAATTATTGTATTCGATGATCCAAGTTGGATTTTTTTTTGCTTTCCACATCTAGATACATTTTGAGATCTTATCTCTAAGGCCATTCCTTAGCTAGTTATGGTGCATCAGACATTTGTTCATGATGTATGTGGGATTTATTTTGTCCTGTAACCTCTTTTCTTCTATTTTGAACCAATCCTTTGAGGAGCAGGTTTGATTCTAGGGCCTTCATTGATGGAATTTTTGGGTTTTGTTACTTTTGGATTTTTATTTTGGGCATGTGCAACCCGAAATTTGAGGTAGGTGGTTCTGTCTCGAGAATATCATAATGAACATGCTTGTTTTTATTTGAAAATTGATTTATAAATTGATTGATGAAAATGGAATGAATGTTGTGTGTGTTGAAAAATGGTTTTGAAGGAAAAATGGTTTTCCCTGAATTTTGATAAATTGGTTGTGAAATGGTTTTGAATGATTTTCAAAGAATTTAAAGGGGTTTGTCAAAAAGAGAACATTATTTACCTTGCGTACTTAGGTGGAAGGTTTAGCTTGAGGACATAATCCATTTCTTTGTGATTTTCAAGGAGTTTTTTCTTGGGGATTTTCTCTTTTTTCTAGTCATATTGTTCTAGGGAACTAATATTGATATTTTGGGGGGTTTACTCATGGAGTATTCCTATACTTCTTAGGCCCATTTTTCTAGGATCAGATTTGTTCACATAATTCTTATGGTACGAGTAGTCTTCTTCCTAGACCCGTAGTATTCCTTGGTGTGTGATACCTATGTTTCTGTTTTGTACTGCTTGGATTTCTAAGTTAGCCTTGATGTGTGTGTTTATGCTTGTGAAAAATAATATGGAAAATATTCTTTGAAACTGATAGAACTTCTTTTGTTTAGAACCATGGAAAAGGTAATGTTTACCATGTTTTCTATAAAAATGATTTACTGCTTATCATGTCATGTTTTAAATTTTAAATATGTATACAAGAATTTGTTATACATAGAATTTCTATTGAACACCTGGGTGGGATCCTACTGAGCCTGTTAGCTCACACCATGCACACTGCTTCAGTGGTGTATAGACCTTTCTTTTTCTTTCAGTGTATGGAAAGGCAAGGCACCATAGTGAGGTGGTGAGGTTCATGTCAGATGGGATGGGTAGCTGGTGGGGAGATGGTTGGAGTTCATCCATGCCATATTTGGAGTAGATATTTGGTTTTGAGTCCTTTATTGTCAGACTTGTCTTTTGATGTTTTTATATACTATTTTATTTATCATGTTTCGGCTATTTTCCCTTACAGTTATAGCATATATATTTTTTAGTCTTCCACTATTTCTTATTTTATTTATATATATGTTGTGTGGTTATTCAGGTTGGGAGAAATCATTCTATCAGTTTTTTCATTCGATTCCCAGGTCCTTGTCGAAAGCCCATGGGGATTGAGAACACCATTCGAGTATGTGACGAATCGGGCCAGGTGCCAGGTTTTAGGGAAACTCGAGTCGGTTTATTAAAATATGGTTACAAGGTTAATAGATAAAGAAAAAATACTAATAATGTAACATATATGGACTTTACAATATATTTTTTATAAATAAATTCAATTTATTTGACATCTTGCATAGCACACAATATTGGGTTTAAGCAAAACATGATACTGTATTTAAATACTATTATTTAAACATGACCGTTATAACTTATCCATTAAGTTAGAGGGTATTAATATGACTAAAAAAATTATGAAAATTATATTGTTTAAATATGTATAGAATAAATTCAATAGTTATTTATTGATTTTAAGTAAAATAATAATAATTGGGAATAAAAATATTTTTTTTTGAAAAACTATATTTTTCTAAAAGGCAGTTTAGTTGCGTGTTTTTCACATAATCTAAAATTATTTTTTACCACTTTGAGAAACTTTATTTGGAAAAATAAACTTAATTTTTTAAATCTACATGTAAAAAATATATTTGGGTTAATTTTTGATAATTTTCAAAAAAAATTAATTTTTTAATGAATATCGATAAATAATGATTTTCATTGAAAACTGTCTTTTTATTTAAATTATTTAAAAAGTTAACTAATTTTTTAAAATATTTTAAGAGTATCATTAGTTAAATTATATTACAATTTAATTAATTTATATTATTATAATCAATTTCATATTTAATTATAATATAAAAACCTTTTAAACTTTTGAATGTTTTTCCTTGGAAAAACTATTTTTTCGACAAGTTTGCAAGTTTAATTTTATATTGATATTTTCTAGTTATATGAATTGAATTTAGAAAAATTTATTCTAAATTTGGAATCATCATAATTAATATTATATAATATCTTCGAATATTTTTTTTCCTTATTGAATAGTAAAAATGGACAAAATTAATTACAACAGTTAAAGTTAAAATGAGTATACCGTGGGGTTAAATTAAAAATATAAGGGTTACAAAGGCATAAAAACTTCTAAAATTTCCATTTTATGGAAATATTTGGACCTTTATTACCTTATTATCTAATTTTCTGAGTATTTTGGACACTTTTCCACGAAAGTGAACAATATAATAATTTATATAAAGAAATAAACAAAATATAATCCTCTTGCATTTAAATTGCAATTATGTGTTCACATAGTGAAAAAAGAAATATGTGAATTAATATTTATGTTCATTTTCATAATGATTAAATTAATTTTATTATATATATATTTTAAAATTTATTAATCATATTATTACTTTAAATGCTTAAGAAACACCAACGTAGTAATTATTTAATTAATAGAAAAATTAAATAAATAAAACAAAATACATTAAAATTAAAATAAATTGAATGAATTATTATGTTAAATTATTTTTTAGATAAATATATATTGTTATACAAATTTGAAGATAATTTATTATAATTCCATATTTGCCTTGATATTTTTTTAAATTCACATTAAATGAATAATATCAAAATTGAAATTAATGTTATTTTATAATAAATGATATTTTATTAAATGATTTAAATTAATAAAAATAATATATTCTGAAAAATTATTTTTAAATTTTTAAAAATATAAACTATATTCCATTAATGTATCAATTTTTCTTTTATTGTTACTATATTGACCCTTAAAAACTAAAAACATTGTTAGCATGGTTAAGGTTAAAACAGTGTTTTTGCAAGTTACATGCATTTGTGTTATAATTAATTTTCAAAAAACATATTATTTTTATTTGATAAATTTGATTTCATATTTATAATTTGTGGTCAAAATTATATAATAATTATCCTTTTTAGACTTAAAGGATAAATTAACTAGTTTAAAAGGACTAGTTACTTTAGTGAAAAAATAAAATGGTAAAAGTAATGAAATTTTGAACTTATAGAATTTTTTTAAAACATGTTTTTTTTGTGGTGTAGGTGAGAATATAATATATAATACCTATACAAGTTTAATTTTTATTTTTTGAGCCACTTTGGGTGAGAGTGACATCCCATTATTGAATTGTTTTGGGTATCTTCAAAAATGGCACTTCTCCTCAATTATAAAAGGGAACTCACTCCCCTTAATTATTCACACCTTTAAAGACATTTGAATAGACCAAAAACTACCAAAATCCATCACCAATATACTTATACACATTATATATCTTTTATTATTCCCAAAAAGTAAAAACCTATGGTCTTTAAGAAGTGATCCAAAAATGTTTTCTCTAAGAGAAGTTAATTATCTTCATTAAGATCATTCATTTTATTTATTCTTTTAGAACATTAAATTAAGTTTTAACACATAACATATAATAAAAAAGTTATTTAACGTATAATAATATGTTATTATATTTATGAAAAAATATTTATCCATCTCCACTTCATCAAATGAGAAACAAAATCTTCAAATCATGTGTACAGAGGACTACTGCCTCATGAACTGATATAACTCATTTTACATCAACAATTCTCATGTTAGATATAATGATGTATTAAATGTATATATATAATATTTATTATATATTTTTGATATTGGTGTTATAATATAACATATAAATTCATACTTCAATTATGTTTAAAATACAATAACGTCGCTCATGTGTACGATGGACTACCGCCTCACAAAGTGATGTGATTCATTTTCAGTTACAATTTATATGGAAATTAATAAGGATAAATTTTATGAATATATTATATATATATAAAATAATATAAATTATTTAGAATTAATATATCATAAAATTACTTACCCTTTCACCCTTTAAGTTAATGATATTGTCACTCGGGTGTATGCACGACCTACCGCCTCCATGAAGTGATGAAATTCATTTTCTATGTTAAAATTTGAATAATAGTTCTAAAGATGTATCTAATGGAAAAATATATCTATAACATTAATATAATTCTGGTGATTATGGAATTATATCTTATTTTCATGATCCACAACATTCATGACAAAACACTAATGAGAAAACAAGACAATTAACACCCTAAACAATAAAAATAATAAAATATTATTATCAAGTTGGTGGTAAAATTATATAAGAGGATAATATATGGTATTAAATATATGAGAATAGTTTTCAAATAGATTAATAATAAACCTATATTTATTATATAGGGGTTTTAGACACATATGAACAGAGTCGAGCCTGAGGATAGAGTTTCTCATATCACTTTTACTTCTGTGAGACATACGCCATATTCACCACTTATTTATTTGTGTAGTGTATATAACACCCATTTTGATAAGTTATATCATGAATATATTTCTTCTAATGTTATTTAATGTTTCATTTAATGTTGTTTATTTCATGGGGATTATGGTTCAAAAGTTACCAAAGTGGTAAGAGTTTATTTCACAATCTCATCATTATTCTAGATTGTTTTTGTCTAACTCCCCCATGGGGGAATTATTTTTAATTTCTATCATAAAAAATACATTTCCTTATAATTTTGTTATTCATGAAATTTTAAAGTAATATTACTATTTTCCAAATCTTTGGTATGATTGATAATTTTTTTAAGAAAAACCATCTTTATTCCTCTCTTCGGTTGAAAATAAATTTTCATCAAAGTCTATGTGTTCTAAAAATATTTTCAAAAATATTTTCAACCCTTACCAAATGATTTATTAAATAAAATTTTACCAATTTTTCACTTTTCACAATTTTTTGGAAGTAATACTCATTTCATTTTCAAAAAAAGACCTATTTGGAATTTACCAAAAATGTGAAAGGAATATTTGTTTTAACATGTACAACATGAATGAAATTTACCACCTTCATGACCAATCAATGTTTTAAATATTAATTTATAATTTTAAAATGTTAATATAAAATAAAAGTATTTTCAATTTTTTTTGTGAATGTTGAGTTTTAAAAGGATATTTTCCTCATATTTTTTTAATGACATTATTATGGTATTTATAGTTATCAATGATAAAAAACATTTATTGTACTTATGATCAACTAGGGATAATTTACATTAATATCTTATTTATTATTTCTTTGGATGGTTTATAATAATTTTGTTTTAGGATGTACAATTTAATTACTATTCACCATATTACTCTAGATGGTTTATGATTATGTTTATTAGATTGGGGTAAGTATTAACATTTCATATGTTAGTTTTTCAATAGGAATGTAAATGTTGATTATGTTTTTACCATTTAATATGAGTAATACATTGAAATTAGTATTCGACTGGTGGGCCTCAGTTATAGAAAAGACCTGATGCATCGACAAGTTTCACGAGACAAATCATTTTTCCAAATTTGATATATTTTTATGCATAGTTTTAAACTATCTTTTCAAAGGCCTTAAAGTATATTTAATATGTCTATAATTTTGAATTTATTCTTTAGGATATCAATAATTTATGTCCATGTGATTACTCAATTAGTTAAAATATGCATAGATAATTTTAAAGCACATATGATTATTTAAACTCCTTTACTTGATCATCTTTTATTCTTACCATATTATGCTAAAGTTATTTTTTAATTGACTTTTTATTCAGTTATTTACCTTCCCATATTGACTATTTTTATTTATTCATGATATATTCAATTACACGCTTACCCGTACTGAGAATATAAGATAAAACATTTCTTATGTTTTATTTTCTCTTGGATACCAGGAAGTGTTTTCTGATTGATATGAAGGGATACACTATAGGGAATAATGTAATTTTGAAAGAATACAATTTTGGTATTTAATGTATTAAAATTTAATGTTAATTTCAAGTATGTATCTAGTTTACCAAGACTACTAAACTATTCAGTCCATTGAGATGTGTTTTCTTGTATCTACTACCAATATAATAATATAAACACTAACTCTAGGTCACTAGAGCTGGGGTCATTGTAGTTGTTATCAAAGTATGTTTAGTATAATCCTTGGAAACTATATTTATAAAAACATAGATTATGGAAAATAACCCTAAGAAATAAATTGAGGATAAGTATTTCAGAACATTTTAAGGTTTTGTTAAGGTATAGTTTATGTGGTTTTCCTAGAAATACATCCTTTTCTTGAAACTACAAGTGGATGTGGTTTTGGAACAGATTTCCTTTGGGGTAATAACTCTAAAAAAGGTGTGTTAGGATTGACTCGAGCGTTAACTAGTACATAACATTGGGCCTTACCACACACATATTTTGACACTCTTGGAGGATATGCATTGGTAAATTCATATTTTCTTTAAAAAAAATTATAATAGATTTAAATATATTTTTATTATTTAATAAATTTCCTAAAGAAACCATGTTTATGATTATGATATTAATCATGCATATTTTTTTCATTTTTTTCTAAGTGTTTCTATAGTTTTGACATTTTACATTATGGTTCATAATTTTATGATCAAATATAGTGTATGAAATTTTTTATAAACATATCCTATCAAAATAATGATAATTATATAAATGAATATAATAAAAAGAGTAAGAATGATCATTTTTTAATAGAATTAAGCCAATCATCTGAAGGGAATTAGTCTCATAAACATTATTATCATATGAGGGAAAAATATCATGTGCTATCAAGATTGATAAATAATTTTCTAATACTTATAGATTTTAGGGGAACTATGATTAGAATAGGATGGAGTAGAAAATGATGAATAAAGAGAAGAAGGGAAAGAAGGATTTCCCCATGTGATAATTGAGGGAAAAAACACCCTGGTACTTGTTTGAAGGGAATGAGAGTTTGATATAAGTGTGGAGAGAAATCCCACTATGAACATGATTGAAAGGGTAATAAAGATAATTTTTGTGTTCAGTGTTTAAATTATAATGAGATAAGAAACTACAAATATTAATTCCCCAAGCATCAAGGGAATATACCATACAAGAGGATAAGGGATCAAGTTTAAGCTTATGTCATTAATACAATAAAAGTGAAGTTATTATAGTGACTATGTATTTAGATTTGATAACTATTTTGTATAATATTATATCAATAATATTCTTTAAATGTCTAAGGATTGTATTGAAGTGGTTTTCTATAAGGATTTGAAGACACATATGGAATGACACTTAGAAAATTGAATTAGTTTCAAGTTGATCTTTTGGAAAAAACATGATTGAGGGAAGATAAACCTTAATATGTTTTTGATGTTGATAAAATAATGATAAATATATTTTAATGGGATAGTGTTGGAGAAATTGAAATTGGTTAGTGATTTTATGGGTTATGTTATCTTTTCTAGAATTTACTAAAATATTAGATCAATGGAATATATTTGATAACTTGAGATTTTATTTTTGGAATCATGAATGTTTTCCTTAATGTTTTATAGTTACCAAGGTATTTATATATTTAGAATTTGACATTAAGTGACCTTTTATATTTTATGGGGAATATAATGTTAATTTAGTAACATCCCTTCTAAATTTTTAGACTTTTAATTTGGTCAAACATATTTTGGATGAGTCTTAAGGTTAAATATTTATGGAATGGATTAAGTTGAGCTTTGGGTCTTATTGGATAAAATGATTTAACCATTTTGGTTTTGGAAAATATCTAGAGGAAGGATGAATGAATTTTCCTTATTTTATTAATATAATGATATGTTAAATGTTAATTTTAATACCTTAGATATAACAAATTACTATTGGATACTAATTACTTATAGTAAGTGATGAAGTAGAAATTGATTGATATACAACTGAAGGATGAAATTTTAAGTATATTTTCTAGTGTTCTCTATCATAATGGTAACATAATTAATCAAATATAAAAAAGGATCTAAAAAAATTGTTATCCTAGTACATTAATTTTTGAAAAATCAAATGGTATTTTACCTTATCATATATTTATTGTTTCTAGGTCCTTAAATTTTAATTAATCATTAACTTTCTTATGATGAATGATCTTTATCACTCTCTATTAATCCTTGGGTGTTAGTATTATCTTTTATGTTTATTGATTAATTTGAAATCAATTTTATCCTACTGATAAACCTATTTATGTGTCTTTATTTACTTCACTTTATCTCTTATCAAGAGGAAGTTTTATTAAACCTTTTTACGATGTGTGTTTCTAAGAACAACATTTTAAAATTCCAAACCCTTGATTACCACGATAATGATTACATTGTGAGAAAAACAATTATTTAAGGGGGTAGAATGTAACACCATGTGACTTTACAATACATTTATTTTTAAATAATTTCAATTTCTTTGACATTTTATGATGCATGGAATATCAGGTTTAAATGAATCACCCTGCTCTATTAAAATATTTTTATTTAGATATGACCATTATAACATATTCATTAAGTTGGAGAGTATTAATATGATCAAATAATTATAAAAATCATAATTTTTACATATTTAGAAAATAAATTCAATGGTTATATACTAGAAGTAAAATAAGAACCATTTTAAAGAAAAATATTTTTTCCTCAAAAGCTATATTTTTTTAACAGGGGGTTTAATTGCGCTTTATAAAAATAGTTTAAAATTACTTTTTAAAAATTTTAAGAAATTTATTTGAAAAAATAATTTTTTTTAAAATATACATGTAAAAATTATCTTTGGGTGATTTTTTGAGAATTTTCTAAAAATAGTTCTTTCTAAAGAATTGTGAAAAATAATTATTTTTACTGAAAGCTGACTTTTCATTTAAATTATTTAACAAGTTAAATAATAATTTAAATTGATTTGAAATGAAAATTAGTTAAATCATATTAAAATTTAACTAATTTAGGTCATTTGAATCATTTTCATATTTAATTTTGATATAAATGTTTTTTACATGTGTGAATATTTTTCCTCGGAAAAACCATTTTTTCAACGCGTCTATGAGTTTAATTTTAAATTTACTTCTGCCAATTTTTTTGAATTGAATTTATGAAAATTAATTATATATATATAATTAGATTAATTAATATTATATAATAAGTTAAACTTTATTTTTGGTCTTAATAAATAGTAAATATAGAAAAAATTAATTACCATAATTAAAGTTAAAACGAGATTACCGCGAGGTTTAACTAAAAATATAGGGTTAAATGAATTACAAAGTTATCCAATTTCTATTGGATGGAAATATTTAAAAAATATAACATTATTTTTTATTTTTATGAATTTTGGGATACTTTTCCATTAATGTGACCTATACAATAATTTATGCAAAGAAAAAGACAAAATGTCACCCTCTTGCTTTTAAATCCCAATTATTTGTTCACATAGAAACAAAATTAAGATGTTAAAAAATCGATGATAATTTTGATCATATTTAAATTAATTTCATCATGTTATTGTTTTAATTTTTAGTAACCATATAATTACTTTAAATTATTAAGGAACACCAATGTAGTAATTATTTAATTAATAGAAAAATAAAATAAATGATACTAAATATATTAAAAGTAAAATAAATTGCATAAATTATTGTGTTATATTAATTTTGTAGATAAATATATCCTGTGATATATGTGTAAAAATATTATATTTTAATTCCATTTTTTTATTTACATTTTTTAAATTCAAATTAAATGAATAATGTCAAAATTGGTATTAATATTATTTTATAATAAATGATATTTTATTAAATGAATATTATGTGTATTGATTTATAAATTATTAAAAATAAAAATTAGGTTCCATTAATGTAATAATTGTTATTTTGTACTGATTATATTGATCCAAAAAAATTAAAAACTTTGTTAGCGTAATTATGGTTAAAATTGTGTTTTTTCACGTTATATACGGTTCTATTAAACTTAACTTTCAACACACATAAGATTTTTATTTTTCAAATTTTATTTAATATTTATAATAATTTGTTCCAAATTATATAATAAGTATCATTTTATTTTATTCATAAAAGATAAATTATCTAGTTTAAAAATGCTAGTTACCATTGTGAAAAACTAAAATGCTAAAAGTAAGGAAACTTAGATGTTAAGGAATAAATTGTTTAAAACATATGTTTTTTGTCTTTTGGAGGTGTGTATCTACCATATAATCCCAAAACCATTTAATTATTAATTTTGGATCCACTTAGGGTGAGATTGACTTCCCATTATCGAATAGTTTTGGGTATTTACCAAAGTACCACTCCTCCTCAATTATAAAAGGGCACTCACTCCCATCACCTCTTGAAAACTATCAAGCCATTTGGATTTAAAATACCTAGAAAAATCCTTCTCTATCATCCTTATCCATATTATAGAGCTTATAGTCTTCCAAAATACCATCCCTAGGGTCCTTAAGAAGACATCCAAAGGAGGTTTCTCCATGATAAGGTAATTGTATTCCTTAAGATCATTAATTTTTCTTTCTTCTTTTAAAATCATCATTTTTGTCTTAAAACCTCCAATATGAAAAAAATTATATAATATATATTTATATGTTATTATTTTTATAGAATAGTATTTATCCATCTCAACTTCAATCAAATGGTAAACAAAATCGTCCAATCGTGTGTACGGCGGACTACCGTCTCACGAACTAATGTAACTCATTTTCCATAAACACTTATCACTGTTGTATATAATTATGTATTTAATGTATATATATAATATTTATGATATAATTATACTATTTTATTGATAATATCACACATAAGTTTTTAATTTACATTTAATTTGAAAGATAATAATGTCGCTCATGTGTACGGTGGACTACCACCTCGCGAAGCGATAAGATTCATTTTTCAGTTACGATTTACATGGAAACTAATAAGGATAAATTTAATGAATATATGTGATATATATGAAATTATATTAATTATTTAAAATAAATATATCATACACTTTCTTACCCTTTCACCCATTTATGTAAATGATATCGTCGTTTTCACGTACATACGACCTATCGTATTTACGAAGCGATGAGATTCATTTTAGATGTATAGTTTTATAGAATGGTTATAGGAATGTATCGAATTAAAAAAATATTTATAAAATAAATATCATTCTGATTATGATGAAAATATATCTTATATACAAGAGTAGGAAATTTCATGAGAAAACACACATGAGAAAGCAAGACAATTAACACCCAAAACGCTGAAAATAGTGAAATATTATAAACAAATGAGTGGTAAAATGTTATAATAGGATTATATATGATATATTATATATGATTATGGGTTTTTAATATATTTTTTATAAACCTATATTTATTATAAAATAGGTTTGGACACATATTAAGGGATTCAAACTTGAGGTTATGGTTTCTTGTCTCACTTTTGCTTCTATGAGACATACACCATATTCACAACTTATTCATTTGTGTGTTATATATAATTAACATTTTTATATTTTATTTCATAAATATATTTATATTCATGTTATTTAATGTTTCATTTGAAGTTATTTATTTCATGGGGATTTTTGATTTAAAAGTTACCAAACAGGTATGGGTTTATTTCACAATAGTATCATTATTCAGGATTATTTTTGTTTAAGTCTCCCTTGGAGGAATTATTTTTTATTTATATTATAAATACAATACATTTCATTATCCTATGGTTATTCATGAAATTTTAAAATAATAGTATCATTTTACCACTCTGGTACTTAAAATTATTGATAAAATATTTTTTGGAAAACATGAATTTATTTATATCATCGATTGAAAATCATTTTTAATCAAAATAAATGTTTTCAAAAAATGTATTAAATAATGTTTTTAATCTTTTAAAAGTTATTTATTAAATAAAATTTTACCCATTTTCCGAATTTTTATAATTTTTTTTGAAATGAATCATCATATGTTTTTCGAAACAAGTCCTGTTTGGATTTTACCAAAAATATGAAAGAAATTCTTGTTTTATTGTGTACTACCTGAAAGAAATTTCCTACCATCATGACCAATAACTATTTTAAAGATTACTTTATAACATTCAAAGTATATTTTAAAAATGTTTTTTAAACTTTTAGTTAAAAAAATATATTTTAAAAGTTAAAAGGTTATTTTACTCAAAAATGTTTTTAACAACATTATTATGATTTTCTATTGATTAAATGGGGATATATTATGTTGATATCCTAATTATTATCTATTTTAATGTTTTATGATCATTTTGACTAAGTATGTACAATTTTACTTTTATTCAACATATTACATTGGATGGTTTATGATTATGTTTATTAGATTGGGATAAGTATTAAAATTTCATATAATGTTTTTTCAATATGAATATTTATGTTGATTATGTTTCATCACTTCCATATTAGAAATGAATTAGACTTAGTATGTGATTGGTGGGGCCTGATTATAGATAACCCCTTGATGTATCTATAAGTCTCATGATACAAATTAGTTGGCTAAATTAGATGGGTTTTTACCCATAATTTTAAACTCTCTTGTAAAAGGTATTGAAAGTATGTTTTAGATGGCCGACATTATGTAGTCCCTCATTATGAGATCAGTTATTGATTTCCATGAGATTATTCTATTAGTTTTAATATCCATGTATAAATTTCTATCTTATGTGATTATTTATATGGATTTATTTGATCATATTTTATTCTTACCATATTATGCTCATGTCATTCTTTAAATGGAACATGTTTTAATTATTTACCTTGGAATATTGATTATTATTATCTATTCATGATATATTATCTTATATGATTACCCTTATTGAGCATATTATCACACCCCTTTATTATGTTTTTTTACCTAGGATACCAGGAAATGTTTTCTGATTAATATGTAGAGATATGCTATGGAGAATAATGGTGTTATTAAATATTTTTTTTGCATATTTAATGTTTTAAAATATATTATGAATTTCAACTATGTATCTAGTTTACAATGACTAAAAAATATTCCTTTCTTTGGGATGATATTGATCATATCGAGTTCTATTATAATAAAGTAGATACCAGATCCTGGTTACTAGAGTCAGAGTTGTTATTGCTAATCAAAAATGGAAATGACATTGTTTGTAATAACCTCAACTCTAGTAACCTAGAGCCGGTGTATACTTTGTTACATTAACTTCAAGAGATATAATCCCAAAATACCGATCAATTTATAATTCTTGAATAAAAATATACATACATGATATCCATGTACACTGGGAATAAAATATAAAATGAAAAAAATAGAAAACATTCATCATCCTTGAAACTATTTAAATAATTATTCTTTATATCTTGGATAAGAAAAAAAATAAGGGTGAGAAAAAATTCTCAGTTTGGTTGAGTAAAATGTAATATTTTATGAGTAAATAATTCATAATCAATATAAAAAGGTAAATAACTGAAAACACATACCATTTAATAAATAACTTGAGAACGAAATGTATCTATAAATAATATCAACATAGTTATCCCATTGAAAATTATAACTGAATTCTCAATGAATAAAATGGATAAAATTTTATGTAATGATCTAAGAAATCATTAATTCTATACAATAAAGAACTTATGATAAGATAGTTTTAATTAATGGGAATGTATACACCAAAAACCCATTTAATTTTTCTTACTGATTTTCTTATGAGACATGTCGTTGCATCAAGGAGTAATCTATAACCAGACCCACCCATCATTGCATGTCCAATTCACTACCCATATATTTAATGATCACATAAATTTTTAAACCATATTAATTATCAATAAATATACATATTGAGTAAAGAATACAAATTTATCAATATTTTATATATTTAATTAAATAAATTTTATAGTAAAGCACTCTATATAAAAATGGTATATGATTTAGGTAATAATCATATCTATGATAAAAAGAATATAAATATTTAAGAGGAATTTTTTTTGTATCATGAAAATATTGAAATAAAACAAAATTTCAATTTAAATCATCTAATAGGTGATCAATTTAAATACATTTTCATTGGTGAATCACTTACTGGTTACAACCCAAGGATCTTCACACGAAAGAATTAAGCACAAAAATAAATTGAAGAATACCTCTTTAGATTTGATGTTTCACTTGATAATATCTCATTTAAAACAATGTTTTCTTAAAGTATCCAATGTAAAATGCCTTTATATCATCCACACGTAATCCATAATCATGTTTGAACATCTTTTTTTGATCACCAGGTGCTAGCGCGGAGAATTAAATTAACCTTCAATGTCAAAACAATCTCAAGATTGCTAATTATTTAATATGGGAGGAACTTCTTGGACTAGGGTGCTCAAATATCTCTATTCTCTCTCTAAAACTTGAGAGCGAGGAGATATAATCTCTCAAACATCATGCTGTGAATAGTTCTACAAATTTGAGTCTCTCATAAATTATATACATGGGTTAAAATTTATGAAAATACCACTTTGTCCCCCAATTAAACTTAACCTTCCAATTAGGTCCTTAAAAACATGTATGAATTTTTTTCATGTCATAAATGACATAAATATTTTATTGCATACTTGTAACATTTAAACAATATTACATGATAAAATATAAGCCATTAAAACAAATCGCTTCGCCCAAAAATATATTAATGAACGTTGAATAAAATATTATTCATTCATAAAATATATTTTCTTCATTTTCACTTGTGAATACTTTAAATTAATAAATTCAATACAAATTATTATAAACATGAATAATAATAATTTATTTATTTTATGGAATTCATATATTCTTGGATATCTTTAAACTCTAGTGGTGGGGCCCACCATGTCATGAAATTCATTTTCTTAGAATATGACATACTTTTGAATATTCTATTGTGTGTGACCCTCTAGGAATTTATCTTGATAGCATGTAATACTATTAATATATCAATAACTTAGTCTAGAAACCTAGGAAATACCCTAAAGAGATAAAGAGAAATCATAGAAACAAAAAGACTTCTATGTACACACATCATTTAATATAATCTCTTTGTCTCGTGATATCTCATAAAGAAAGACAATCACTTTGTGTCATCATTCTTTCATGATTTATAATTTTTTACCCTTACTAGAAAAAATTACCTTCTTTTACCATGACCATGGATTTTGTTAATGTACTACCATTCTGATCAATGAGACTCAAGATATATCTTCTTATTAGGAGAAAAAACTTCTTTCTTTATTATTCAATAAATTCCATACCACCAATGGCACACCTTACTCAAGCTACCTCAATATGACTTCTATTTCATAGTTCTTTCTTTTTATAAAAGTACACAATAAAATGGTAACCATTAATAATAATCTCATGTCTAAAGACTATTACATTATTTTATAGATATAAACTACAAATGACACCTAAATCATGTGGTGTTCCTATTAGTGAGTCAGTCCTCATGATATTACCAACTCAATATCACCACATAAAAAATTCATGAAAATAAGTCCCAATGATTATGATCCCCCCATCACGTGATAACTATAAATCATCTATATCTAATCAGAATGAGGTATCTTTACCCTAAAACATATGTTTTTGACTAATGTCATATTTTCTTGAGGTTATCATTATAGCCTGAGAACTACTATAACATTTTAATATGACAAATAGACTATAGAAATTACCATTTAAATAGTGGAAATCGAAATAGAAACAATAATATGGTAAGTGTACATCATTCATAACCTACTGTATACATGATATGGCAATCAAAAAGTACTATTTGAAATGGGTCTAGGTCACCAATTTTTATAACACTCCCACTTATACTAGAGACAACTTTCTAAAAAACATTCTTAGCTGTCACATGATAAGTTCATGTTTATACCGAGTTATGGATTTAGTTTTTAGGCTTAGAACATATCATTTTCATGACTATTATTTAATTTTTTTACCTTAAATCCTTGAGTGAGGCTCTTCATAAGATAATATCCTAAATTTTATTCCTTTTTTCCACTATTAAAACTTGACACCTAGGCCAGTGATAGTAATAGGATTATTATAATTTATACTATGATAAAATTTTACTTAATAGGTGTGATTCCATGAACTAAAACACATCATTGCATATTTAACATTTCTTCTTAAGATAAATTAGTATCCACAATTCACTTGATATTTTAAGATATGTCTACCACTATATTTAATGAGATTCTATTGATAATTACCTTAAAATGACTACGAAATTAGATCATATTGATTGAAATGAATACTAGTTTTCCTCCATAAAACTAGTGTCCCTTTTCTCAAAGTACTAGGAATATATCTCTTTTACCCTTTAAATCATTATTGGATAGTTCTGATTTATTTTTTTGTAGTTCTCATAGATACAACTAATATTTTCTCACTATAAAGTATATGTTAGAAATATCATATCTAGTATATAGTATGAAATAAGTGATTGATCTATTTCATAATCATATATAAGTATACTCACCACATCAACATCCTTCTATACCCCATACATATCTTCATGTAGTGATTTATTCCATATGACATTGGTAATAAGTTTCTCTTGAATTGTTTTAGCTTGTATTTATCAATACCTTATCAATTTATATGCTATTAAATTGGTCTAATAAACCCATTAGATCTACCTCAGTAGATCCCAATCCTTAGAACTCAGGCTACTAATTTAAGTCAATATTTTGTGAGTTATTTTCATTCATGTCTTAATTAATTACAATACCAATAATTGTTTTCTATATTTTATCAATATATCTAACTTGGAAAATAGTGGATCTCCCACTAGCCTTTTGTCTCCATATGAAAAAAATTCACTTCAGATGAGTATTCTATGATTTTTTCCTTACTATAATCCAAAATTGATTTAAGTAACTTCCAAATCGTATTGTCATTCTATAGTTTTACCAACCCTTTTTGGTTGCATATAATATAAACCTTCCAAGATTGGTGGCCATGATATCCAATTACCAATATAATGATCATATAAAGTAACTATGATAAGTAAAATTCGAATAGATTTTGGAATAAAAACTTGGTATTACCAATCGATCCTTATTGGTACCAAACTTATATCACCCATGTATAGTCACACTTTAATACCCACAAAATTCAAAATAATAATCCTATATAATTTGATAAATTAAATCTATTATTGATTTTTTTAATCTTGTCAATTTTAGATAATTTATATATAATGCTTACTTGTAGGATTCCTTATTCTCATCAAATAATGTATCACTATCTACGGTGAATAAAAAATCAATACAATGGTTTTATCCTTCCTAAACAATATGTGTCTCTAGGACACTCCTTTTCCACACACTCTGGTGGTACTTATTCCTATGATAACTGTTTATTCATCTTTAGAATTGACTTAATCCTAGTCAATCTTGCTCCCAGGATCTCAAATAGATATATTCACCTTTTTTATAGAAATATATTATATTAATTTGACTATCCCTTTTATATCTTAGTTTTTTAGTAATATCTATAGAAAAATTTAGGATATTTATATAAGATTCACATTATTTTTTTCATGATGCATGTTTTTTTATTTTATAACAAACACTTTGCATATAAACACAAATTATTATAAAATAATGGATTTTTATCATAACACAACTCATAGGATATCCATTTTTCATTACGATTGGAATATGGTTTTGGTATAACAACTTTATTTATGAAGCATGTATCAATAAATAATGTAAGTTTCTGAAATTCATATGAGTCACAACATTGGACCTCCTTATACTTACATCATGAATTTGACTAACTGACTGAAAATTAAATTTTTATTAAAGAAACATTATTGTGAAAAAAATTGAGAAACCAAAGTTCAGACACTAAAAGAAATAGAAGACCCATTAAAGAAAAACTTAAGACGATTAGATTTTGTCTCCCTGCTTAGATGCCAAGAGATAGTACTAACCTGAGTATCGAGATCATCCTTCAGAAGATCTTCGAAATGATCTTCTAGTTTGTCCCAAACCTGAATGTACTCTTCTAGGTTGATTCTCCTATCATTAAATCCCCTAATCAATATCAGATCCTATTTTTCAATCCAGTTACTCTGCTCCTCATTGGTACCCACCTATAAAGATCTTCCCATCATCCTATTAGATTCTTCATTGGTAGCATTAATTGTTATAACTGTTTCCACCATTTCTTCTCCCGAGTGCATAAGACACTCTAGAGAATGATCAGTCACTGAACTAGACTCTTATGGTTGGCCAGTATCAACCTTGGAAGGGGTAATAGGATAAAAAATCATCAAATTGGATTTTGACTTCTTCGCAGATCTAGTTTCCCTTGGTGGTGGTAAATAAGAATAGTTATTTCTCTCTTTCCAAATGCCCCTCCAACTCTTACTTCGCCTCGGGCTTACCGAATCATCCTGGAATTCTGCTCCAATATCACCTGATATTATCTCCACTTTCCCATAACTATAATTTGTCCCAACTTCTGTCTGCTTTAGTGAGGGCCTTCTTGGATCTGTTTCGGCCTCCTGTTCTGGATTAACATGTGACAACCCTTCAAATCTATTGTCCAAAGTAATTGTAGCCATCTCCATACTTGGAAAACCTCCTAGATCCCATTTCATAATATTACCACCAGGAGAGTCGCCCCCCCTTGTTGCCTTAGATTCCGGACCCATGGAATTAGTTCCAATACCTGCATGCACAAACTCGGCATATGAAGCTATCCTAGAAGACATGGTTCCTTCCACTTCAACCATTTTAAAATCCACCACATTTAGACCACTACCGTGCAACACCTCCTCCACAGTATCCCCCTCTGTAGGTGGAGCATATAGCGTTCCCCCCAGATCCTCCCTCAAGCATCTGAAGACATCCTTCACCAATTGATTAACTTCCTAAGGACCACTATTCCTGTCCACGGTAGGATTAACCTTAGAGTTCACACCAACCAGCTTCCCAGGCACCAGACTACCAGCATTGACAGAAAAACCCACCTTCGGTCCTTCTTGACCCGAAGGGCTTGAAATATCACTAATAGGAATACCCAAATCTTTGTTCAGTTGATTGAAAATATCAGACACCAAAATGTTACCCTCCTGGTAAGCACTAAGACCACCAGGGGATGGGTCTGAAACAAAAACCTGCATCTAGATGACACTTTCCATCCAAACCTTCAACCGGTCCTTGATCCTTGACACTGAATTCCGAGGCCCCCAACCTCTGAGGATCACACTCCTCGACTTCCCTCCTACTTGGAACAGAAGAATGACCAATTCTCTTGCCGTTAGAACAAAAATCAAACCAAGCCTCAAAATCCACGAATTGTTTCCATTAGAATTCCTCCCCCACACAAATCCATACATACTCAGTTGGAATCTTGGACACATCCACTTCCACACAAATTCACAGAGCAACGGGGTGGAAATTAGCATGGGTCCTATTGTCCAAGCACAGATATCTCCGTATCATGTTCCCTAACACATGCAAGATTGTAGGGTTTTGAAAGTGTAAGGGATGTTCAAGGAAGCATACCCAGACTGCTGCTGTTGGTGCGTCACGATTCACGATAAAATAGAAGGTCCACCAGAAAAGATAAAAACAAAGGTCGTTACAGTTACGGGGCACACTAGAGAAAGCCCTAATTAAATCTTCCTCCGAGGTAAACCGAATCATCAGGTTTCGACTGTCCAGTAGGACAACCGTGGAACGATCTTGAAAACACCAAGAGCCAAAAATAAATCTATCGAACGCATCCACGGACAACCGACACTTCTTGAAGTAAGAAAATAAAGTTATATTATGAAGGGATGAAGCCTAGGTGAACTCTAGAGAAGAAATCAACAACTTAGGGAAACCACCATATAAATCTGGGACCTTAGGGAACAAAGAGATTTGCGGAAAAGAGGGAAGAGAATCCTGGTTGGAGAGAGGAGAAAAAATACGGGATGCAGTTCCTTCATAGAATGGTGGAGGTCCCTCACCCATCAGTGGGGGAGGGACCAGCGCAGACGCCATCGCTATCACAGGTTGGGAACCGGCATCGCCGAAACTCTCCTGAGCTCCACAATCATTTTCAGGAATTTGATCTTTATAAGAAAATATTCATTTAACAACTAATCCACAGTAAATTTTTCTTGATTAATGTTTTCATATAAGAATCATCATATATCCTCATAACTAGCATCATATATTTGAAGTAGATAAAGTAACATGCATTTGAACATTACTCCATGCGATATTATAATGATCGATGAATTCTTGGTCAAGATATTATTTGTCACATGGGCCAAAAGAAACTCATATATTATGATCATGAATATACCATACATCACTTTAACATCCCTTATTACACTTATATGAATGTAATGAAGTATATGAATATACATCTAGATTCTACTTGGAATAGTTCAATATCTCTAGCTAAATTACATCCAAATGATTTGTGACTAATATTTATTTCTAAAGGTTCCCTTTTAAAAAATAAAATATGTCAATAATACCTAAGGTCTTTTACTCCAAATAGTCTTAATAACATACTGGTTATATCATTGAAGTCAACTTTTAGTTTTATTAGACAACGTATTTTCTTACCACAACCTGGTATTGGAGTCTTACATTTTTATATTCATCATGTATTTCCAATGATTTATGTAATACTAAAATCTTAATTGAGTATTAGACACCATAAAAAATAGTCATTCAAAAATTAAAATAATGTATCCTTATGTATAATGGAAACATGAGATAAATGTTTTTGTTATAATTAAAAAAATTTCCACTAGAACCATTTACTTGACAATTAGATGTAGTGTACTTATCACCAATGACTTAGGAATCTTCCTTTATCAGTTGCTTGGAGAATTAACTTTACATCTTGTTTATTTTCATACTTTTTTATGCTATTTGAATACAAAAATGTGATATGAGTATTTTATTCAATACCTAAGAAGTATGATAGAATATTATAATCACTTGATGAATATACCTGAAGAAGAAGAGACTAATTGATTCTTCAATTCAGTTCATATCATTTTAAATACTATAGTATTATCTCATGACATGTGAAGAAAATAACCTCATGTATAATACCTTGGATTTTTTTCTTTGTAATATTTTTTGAAGGTTCCATTTGAGTCACACTTTCTATTGAACTTTTTCTTTGTCTTCAATTTTATCACCAAAAGAACTAAAGATTAATATTTCTTTAAGTACTTAAAAACTTGTCCAATCATACCCAAAGGTAATGAAGTGTTTTTCTCTATACTGTTCATTTTTATATATTTAATGGAACTGAATAAAATGGGTCATAAAGATATTAGAAAGGTATGTATTGATAGATCAAGTCCATCTTTCAATTGACACATATTAGTATAATTAACACCACATTCATATCTCACTTTAATTTCTCCTCACATGATCCTTGGTGATGAGAAAAAATATGAAATAATCCATGTACTGATGATGTATTCTCAACTCACATGGTAAGTGTCACGACCTGTCCCCTGGGGCCCGTGCTGTGACTACCACAATCCCGCCTTCCATAGGCCAGGGGCTGGCGACTAGCACCAAAGGCGTAAATCCTTAAAACTGGGAAGGCACTGCCTTAATAGCCTAAAAATGCACACAATAGAGTACAAGTTGGAAGAAAAACACTAAGTAAAACTGTATAACAAAGTGTACTGAAAGTAATAAGGGGGCCGGAAATACAAGCCCCATTGTAAAGTACAAGGAAATGGAAAGTACAACTAAAGAAAAGAAAAGCTTCCGCTGGGTCATCCTCCGAGGTTCCTACCTAATGGGTAGGTACATATCTCTTCCTTAGCACTCCAGGTCCGTCCGTCTCCTCCGTGTATCGTCACACCGTATTTTCCACCTCAGGGTACTGTCTGGACCTAGTTCTCTCAGCCTTAGTCAGCGCTGTCTATCATCTGCATCCAACACAACATGGTGCGGGCATAGCCCGTGCAGGGGTGAGTATAATTATACTCAGTAGGGACCTCGAGACCCTAAAGGTATCACAAAATCCAACAAGGATAAATCACAAAGTATGAAATCAACAGATAACCCCACTTAGGTATATGCCCATAAATATACCTAAGTTATCAAGTAATCCATCTCAATCATGAGGAAAACACAAAAGTTACTGACTCAGCTCAAAAAGGTATAAAACTTTCGTAGAGAGTTAGAGATGATTAGATGTAGCCACTAAATCATATATTCTGTCGAACCCACATAGGATCCAGGAACAATAATCAGAACTGTCGAACCCACATGAGATCCAGGAATAGTAGTCAGAACTGTAGAACCCACACAGGATGAAGGAACAGTAGTCAGAGTTGTCGAACCCACATAGGATCCAGGAATAATAGTAAGAACTGTTGAACCCACACAGTATCTAAGAAAAATAGTCAGAACTATCGAACCCACATAGGATCAAGAAACAGTAGTCAGAACTGTCAAACTCACATAGGATCCAGGAACAGTAGTCAGAACTGTCGAACCCACACAGGATCCAGGAACAGTAGTCAGAACATTTAAATCCACACAGGATCCAGGAATAGTATTCAGAGCTATCGAACCCACACAGGATCTAAGAACAGTAGTCAGAACTGTCGAAGCCACACAGGATCCAGGAACAGTAGTTAGAGCTATCGAACCCACACAAGATCCAAGAACAGTAGTCAAAACTGTTGAACCCACATAAGATCCAGGAACAGTAGTCAGAGCTATCGAACACACACAGGATCCAGGAACAATAGTCAGAACTGTCGAACCCACACAGGATCCCGGAATAGTAGTCAGAGAGCAGCCAACCACAGGGCTTCCTCAGAAAGCACACTTGATTTAGGGAGGGTCCGCTCCTCAAGCCAAGTGTTGATACATTTAATTCCATGAATTCCCACAAATAAGTATCCAAAATTTTCACCACCTCATAAGGGTCTCAATGCAACAGAAGACGCGTTAATCAGATGCCCGGCCTGTGAGTTATCAGCCTTTTCGTCCCGGGGGCCCAGTTGGATTTGTGCACGATCCAACTTGACCATAACTCAAATATACCACGAACTCCAGTGAGGTATACTCAAAGGGACCATCACGCTCCAAAATTATCGACGCCGCTGATGGTTCATCAAACGGACGTTCGGTGCCAAAGATATGTCCAGAAGAAAGTAAAGGGGTCACAGTGGGCCCGAGTCCGGTCAGACTAGGTCGGACCGACCCAACCCGACTTAGTTTGAGCTGACCCATTGGGTTTGTCCTGGCCCACTGGGCCCGGCCCAGTAGGCCGCAAAGGCCATGAGTAGCGTGAGGGCATGGACTGGTCGCGAGGGCACAGACTGGCCGCAGGTTGGTGTAAGGGCGGTTCGGCTTGGAGGCTCCGTGAGGGGTGTGGAAGGTTGACTGAGCTAGGAAAATGTGGGGTTTGGCTAGGTGGATCGGCCAGTGCCGTGAGGGGTGCATCTCGGGTGGCTCGGCCCGGATGGCTGAGGCCGGTTCGCCCAGTGCTGTGAGGGGTGCAGCTCGAGCTACTCAGCCTGGATGGCTGAGGTTGGGAGGTGGCTGGGTAGGTCAGAGAGCGGCCGAGAGGCGGTCAGGTAGGCCAGGAGCTGGCCGACGGGTGACTGGGAGCAGGCTGGCGGGCAGCCGAGAGGTGGACGGGTAGGCCGATGGGGGCTCGACCGGGGCCAGTTTTTCCAACAGTAGTGTGGGACGTCGCGGGGGCAGCGCGAGTCACGGAGGCCATGGGTAGTGGGACCTTTGCCTCGTCGCCTTCACCACCTCGTCATTTCATCGCCATACCGAAGGACACCACAAAAGATATCGACGAAGTGTGTTGGGGCATGTTAGTTTGGTCTGAACCCTCTTCGTTTAGGGTGATAGCAATCAGTCCTTTAGAACAAACCACAACAATCCACCTACAAAAAGAAAGTGTCCTCATTCTTCATTTTGAAGGAAAGGAAGAACATGGAACTTAAATGAAATTAAACCCCTACCTTTTTTCATTGTTCGACGATGAAGTCGCTAGAAGAAGATGGTGTTGTCGTCATTAATCATGCCCGCCATGCAGTTCCAATCCAAACTCGTGCGTCAGTTCATTGACGACGATGAGGAGGAAATATCGGTCGAAGACATCCCACGTTAAAGGGGGTTCTGAGGAAGAAAGTCAAAGATTCCCCATGCCGGCGTTCTTCATTGGAATAATGCGTTCTTCATTTTTCTTGGCTAAAGCTTTTCTCCCCAAGCTTTCTCTCTTCTCCCAAGTTCCACCAAAAGACAAATTCCAACCAGAATAATAGATTGTGATATCCTATTAATTCGTTGGCACTAAATTCAAATTGAATGAATTAATTAAATTATCTCCACCAAATTAATTCATGAGGGTGGCATAATTTAATTTAAATAGGAGGATTGGAACAATTTAATGTTTGGGGAGTTGAAGAGGCTCCCCTACACTTAATAGATGTTTGAGGGTTTCTCCCCTTTAATGGGGAGTTTCATGGGTTTAAAACTCGGGTGGTCCCCACCATATTAAACATGAAGAGGAGGTTAGGTTTGGGTGGGCCCCACCACCATAACCTATCATGGGAGGTTAAGGTGTGGTGGTCCCCACCTCTAAATTCCATATGGAGGCTTCAACCAACCAAATCAAAATAAAGCTACAACATTATTTTAATTTAATTATTTCATTAAAAACCCAAAAACTATCTTTTATTTCCGACCATCTGCCGTCGAGGTGAAAGTATTCTTAAGAGAATATCGGTACTGTGAGTTCAATGGTGCCCCCAGATTTCAATTCCAAGCACTAGTTCAAAATTTATAAAAACCCACTCGTACGTTTACTAAACATACCCAAATAAAACTTCAGAAAATGATTCTGAGCACACTGGGCCTCAGAATCACGCTTCGTCAATTTTAGTGGACTCATGAAATTCCCATGTATTGAATAAAAAACAATTTTCTACATAAATTACGAGTCTTTACATTCTCCCTACCTTAGGGATTTACATCCCTGTAAGCTACAACTCGAACTAAGGGAACAAGTAAAGGTACTGAGCACGCATCTGAGCATCTTGCTCCCATGTGCACTCCTAGAGGTTCCCATACTTCCAGGGAATGCACACCAGAGGTATCGACTATCCGAAAAAGATTCGCTCCTATCAATCCTCAATCTCTAATGGAACCTCCATAAAATTATCCCCATATTCGATGTCTAGTTCTCCATGGTCGATAATGTGAGAAGGGTCGTGCACATATCTCCTCATATAAGATACGTGGAAGACGTCATGCACTCAGTGCAACTGAGGTGGAGGAGATTGGCGGTAGGCCACCTTTCCAACTCTGCTGAGGACCTGAAAAAGTCTGATGAATCTAGGAGATAACATTCTGCCTTGGCCAAATCTCCGTAGACCTCATCGAGGTGAGACCCGTTGAAAGACATGGTCGTCATCCTCGAACTCTAGAGGTCTCCGTATTCTATCGGCATACGACATCTGTCTGCTCTGTGTAGTCTTCATTCGCTCCTGGATGATTTGAACCTTCTCCATGGTAGCTCGTACCAACTCTGGTACCACTAGTACTAACTCCCCAGGGTTAGTCTAGCATAAAGGTGATCTGCAAGGTCACCTGTACAACACCTCAAAAGGTGCCATCTCTATGGTGGAGTGATAGCTGTTGTTGTATGAAAACTCCACCAAAGGTATATCATCCTTCCAGCTGTGACCAAAGTTGAGGAAACAAGCACGCAACATGTCATCGAGGGTCTGAATGGTCTGCTCAGTCTGACCATCCGTTTGAGGATGGAAGGCGGTGCTCAAACGAAGCTGCGTCCCGAAAGATTTCTGCAACCCCCTCCATAGCTGGGAAGTAAAAGGTGCATCACGATTGGAGACAATCGTTGAAGGTGCTCCATGTATCCACACAATATTTTTCATGTAGAGGCATCCCAATCTCTCTACTAAACCCTGCTGTCTAATCGGTTGGAAATGGGCCGACATGGTGAGTCGGTCAACGATCACCCAAATCGAGTCATGACCCCTAAACATACATGGAAGTCATGTCACGAAGTCCATGGATATCTCATCCCACTTCCATTCTGATATCTCTAAAGGCTGAACCAATCCTCCTGGTACCTGGTGCTCCACCTTCACTTGCTAATAAGTGATGCATCGAGAGACAAAATCCAATATTGCATTCTTCATACTTGGCCACCATTGCTGTCATTTGAGGTCCTAATACATCTTCACCACTCCTAGATGTACCGCTAGATGGGAAGTGTGGAACTACCTCAAAAATTCCTCTTGAAGTTCCACTGGTACCAAGGTACTTCCTCTGAAGAGGATAACATGCTCCCTATCTTTAGAAAATACCTCAAGTGCCTACCCTGTAGATATCCGAGCACGTCATGTCTTACAGTTAGCGTCTCCACACTGTGCCTACCTGACTCACTGATGAAGTGGGGAAGTGACTGACACCTGTGTCTATAAGAACTGTAGATTAGGTGGAGTAGACATAGATAATACCTCAAATCATCTCTGGTGTGCCATTATCGTAAGCCTCAGCTGCCTGGAGCTAAGCACTCCCATGTCCACCTACTACCTGTGGTCGGGGTGGACCTACTAGTGGTGGTGGCAGTAATACCTCGAAATGTCGCCCACTACCAGATGTACGACCAGTTCCTCTACCACGTCCACTTACTCCCTGCGGACCACCTCGATCGATTCTTTGTCTCTGCCTGGGCTGTCCTTCGACCATCTGCTAATAATCCGAACGGATGGTCGGATAGTAACGATCAATGTGACCCTACCCACCATATGTGAAACACTACCTGTTACTCATATGACTAGCTCTATATCATGTGCCTCACACAACCGAACCCATGTCCTGAGGTCGTCCACCGAATGGCCAGGTCTGCTTGGATCTCTACGACATCTGTCTGCTGACAGCTGTAGAAAACTCTGAAACGTGTCAACTGATGGTGGATCTCGCTATTGGAGACTACTCAACAAGGAAAGTCTCCCCCTGAAGGGCTCTCTCTAGCACCCCCTCCTGTGTTGGGATGCTGAGTGAGATCATCGGAGCTCTGATCTCCCATCTGAGTCCCTGCTCAAAGGTCTGAGCCCTGAATAATGGCCCCCACACCATATCAGTGGAGTAGCGTGAGAGGTCCGTGAACCTCGCTGAGTACTGTGCCACCATCATGTTGCCCTGCTACAAATGAACCAGCTCTTGTATCCGCACAACACGTAGGGTGGCTGAGACAAACTCTGCCCGAAACAGGCTCTCGAAGTCTGTCCAGAGAAGTGTCACCTCATCATGCACATAGAGCATTAGGGTCCACCATCTGCATACTGCTGACTGAAGGAGACTCACAGTAAGGATCAACACATGGTCGGCTGGTGTCCCTAACAGTCTAAAGACTCTCACCATAGCCTCCAGCCAATCCTCAACTGCCTGCGAGTCTGTCTGGCCCCTGAACCTGGGCGACCTCTTGCATTAGAACTCGTGTAACGCGCTCAGGCAGCATGCACTCTCTATTGCTGGGGTTGGTGGATCAGTGGCCCAGCACGGAGTGGTACCACTTGTTCCTCTGCTGGAGAAGGGCCCTGCACCGAGGCATCATCGCTCGGTGGTCTATCTATGCATACTACTCTCGGAACCCTAGATGACTGTTTTTGTGGAAGCATCCTGAAAAGAAACATGTGCTCCATGGTCAAAAAGTTATACCTGGTGAGATGACTCAAATAAATCACAAATAAGACTTTTCAAAACACAGAAGCAATAAGTGTTTTTATGGACTGAGTCAGAAATCATAAGTCAGGGTCCTGGTGTATGGATACATCGACCGTCTCACCAACACTGGGTTCCCTAAACTGATAACCACATTCACTACACTTAACACTATTTCCTTTTACAAGAAAGATCAGAGTGCTAAGTTCTGCAGTAGAACCGACTCCTTTGATACCAATTTGTCATGACCTATCCCCCATGGCCCATGCCGTGACTACCCCAAGCAGGCCTTTCATAGGCCATGGGCTGGTGACTAGAACCAAAGGCGCAAATCCTTAAAACTGGGAAGGCACTGCCTTTATAACCTAAAAATGCAGACAATAGAGTACAAGTTGGAAGCAAAACACTAAGTAAAACTGTATAACAAAGTGTGTTGAAAGTAAAAAGTGGGCATAAATACAAGCCCAACTGTAAAGTACAAGGAAACAGAAAGTAAAACTAAAGACAAGAAAAGCTACTGCTGGGTCATCCTCGGAGGTTCATATCTGAAGGGTAGGTATAGATCGCCTCTTCAGCACTCCAGGTCCATCCGTCTCTTCCGTGTATCGCCACCTCATATGGTCCACCTTTGGGTACCGTCTGGTCCGGGTTCTCTCAGCCTCAATCAGCGCTGTCCGTCGTTTGCATCCAACACAACGAGGTGCGGGCATAGCCCATGCAGGGGTGGGTATAATGATATTAAGTAGGGACCCCGAGACCCTCAAGGTCTCACAAAATCCAAAAAGGATAAATCAAAAAGTATGAAATCCACAGATAACCCGACTTAGGTATATTCCTGTACATATACCTAAGTTATCAAGTAATCCATATCAATCATGAGGAAAAAACAAAAGTTACTGACTTAGCTCACACATGTATACAACTTTTGTAGAGAGTTAGAGATGATTAGATGTATCCACTAAATCATCTATTCTGTCGAACCCACACATGATCCAAGAACAGTAGTCAAAACTATCAAATCCACACAGGATCTAGGAACAGTAGTCAGAATTGTTGAACCCACACAAAATACAAGAATAGTAGTCAGAGCTATCAAACCCACATAGGATCCAGGAATAGTAGTCAGAACTGTCAAACCCACACATGATCCCGGAATAATAGTCAGAACTGTCGAACCCACACAGGATCTAGGAACAGTAGTCAGAACTATCGAACCCACAGAGGATCCAAGAACAGTAGTCAGAACTGTCGAACCCACATAAAATCTAGGAATAGTAGTCAGAACTGTCGAACCCATATAAGATTCTGGAACAGTAGTCAGAGCTATCAAACCCACAAAGAATCCAGGAACAATAGTCAGAACTGTCGAACCCACACAAGATCCAGGAACAGTAGTCAATACTGTTGAACCCACACATGATCCAGGACCAGTAGTTAGAACATTCAAACCCACAGAGATTCCAGGAATAGTAGTCAGAGCTGTTGAACCCATATAGGATCCAGGAACAGTAGTCAAAACTATCAAACCCACACAGGATCCAAGAACAGTAGTTAGTGAGCAGCCAACCACAGGGTTTCCTCACAAAGCACATTTGATTTCGGGAGGGTCCTCTCCTCAAGCCAAGTGTCGATACATCAACTTCCACGAATTCCCACTAAGAAGTATCTCAAAGGTTTGCCACATTATAGGGGTCTCAACGCAACAGATGACAAGTCAATCAGACGCCTGGTCTGTGAGTTATTAGCCTTTTAGTCTTGGGACACGGTTGGATTCATGCCCGACCCAACCTGACCATAACTCAACTATACCCCGAACTCCAGCGGGGTATACTCAAAGAGACCTTCATGCACCAAAATTACCAGTGCCACTGATGGTTCTTCAAACAGAAATCCGATGCCAAAGATATGGCCAAAATAAAGTAAAGGGGTCGCAGTGGGCCCGGGTCCGGTCCGACCCGGTCGGACCGACCCAGCCCGATTTGGTCTAAGCCGACCCGTTAGGTTTGGCCTGGCCTGCTGGGCCTAGCCCAACAGGCCATGAAGGCTGCGTGTAGTGTGAGGGAACGAACTGGTCGTGAGGGCGTGGACCAAATGCATGTCGGTGTAAGGGCGGTTCGGCCCAGAGGTGCCGCGAGGGGTGCAGAAGGCCAGCTCAGCCAGGCGCGCGGCTCGGCGGCTCAACCCAGATGGTCGAGGCTGGCTCGGCCAACACCGCGAGGGGTGCGTCTCGGGCAGATCGGCCCGGATGGACAAGGGCGAGAGGCCAGGAGGCGGCCAAGAAGGCCGGAAGGCAGCCGGGCAGTTCGGTGGGCGGCCGGGAGGCGGCCGGGCAGGCCGGCGGGGGCTCAGCCAGGGCCAGTTCGGTTGGTGGTGGTGTAGGACGCCGCAGGGGCGATGCGGATCACAGAGGCCATGGGTAGTGCGACCTTTGTCTTTTCCACCTTCATCATCTCATCGTTTCATCGCTATTCCAAAGGACATCACAAAAGAGATCGATGGAGGGTGTCGGGCCATGTTAGTTTGGCCTTCACCCTCCACATTTAGGGTGATAGAAATCGGTCCATTATAACAAACCCCAAAAATCCACCCACAAAAAGAAATAATCCTCATTCTTCATTTTGAAGGAAAGGAAGAACATGGAGATTAAATGAAATTAAACCCCTACCTTTGTTCGTTGTTTGACAATGAAGTCGCGGGAAGAAGACGGTTTTGTCATCGTTCGTCGTGTCCGCCACAAACTTCCAATCCAAGCTCGTGCGTCAGTTCATTGACGATGATGAGGAGGAAAGATTAGTCAAAGATGTCCCACGTCGAAGGGGGTTCCAAGGAAGAAAGTCAAAGATGCTCCACGCTATCGTTCTTCATTGGAATAATGCGTTCTTCGTTCTTCGTTCTTCATTATTCGTTCTTCGTTCTTCATTGGCGAGATCTTTTCCCCCAAGCTTTCTCTCTTCTCCCAAGTTCTACCATAAGACAAATGACAACCAAAATAATATATTGTGATATCCTATTAATTCGTTGGCACAAAATTTAAGTTGGACAAATTAATTAAATTGTATCCTCCTAATTAATTCATGAGGTTGGAGAAATTTAATTTAATGAAAAGTATTGACACAATTTAATGTTAGGGGAGTTGAAGAGGCTCCCCTACACTTAATGGATGTTTGAAGGTTTTTCCCCTTTAATGGGGAGTTTCAAGGGGTTAAAAACCAGGGTGGTCCCCACCATATTAAACATGAAGAGGAGGTTAGGTTTGGGTGGGCCCCACCACCATAACCTCTCATAGGAGGTTAAGGTTTGGTGGTCCCCACCCCCAACTTCCACATGGAGGTTTCAACTAACCAAATAAAAATAAAGCTATAACTTTATTGTTATTTAATTATTTCATTAAAAACGCAAAAACTATCTTTTATTTCTAACCATCTACCGTCGAGGTGAAAGTCTTATTAAGAGAATATCGGCGCTACAAGTTCAAAGGTGCCCTCATATATAAATTATGAGCACCAATTCAATATTTATAAAAACCTTATCATACATTTATTGAATCTACCCAAATAAAACTTTAGAAATTGATTCCGAGCACACCAGGCCTCAGAATCACGCACCGTCAATTTTCACAGACTCGTAAAATTCCAATGTATTTAAGAAAAAAACATTCCACAGAAATTCAGGGTCATTATAGTAAGTTGATGAAAAAATTATGATTTTAACATCAAATTCAGAATTCATGTGTCTCATGTATGTATCTTTTGCACCCTCGCTTCCTGATGTAGCTCAATAGGTATTGGGGACTCTAACACCTGAAATTTCCTATATTGTAGTATTATGCACAATCATTTGTACTACTATTTTGGAAACTCATCCCAATAAGGACATTTAATTTGTCTAATATAAATCTCAGCATATTTGTGGTATTAAATTCCATTTTCTACAAAAATAATATCTAGAATATTAATACTTTTATCTGGATTACTAATTAGACATTAATGATTAAATAGATAATTTAATGTATCCCACTATTTTATCAAACCCTTGTAGCCCTCACTAATGGATTCTATATACTCAATCTCTAGAGTATTCTACTAGAAAAGATCCTTGAAACCTATCCTCATAATCCAAGATTTAGGTACACCACTACTTGTAGAGTTTCAAGGAAGGAACTAGTCTAGCTAACTACATTGAATTTTGATTCCTTGAATTGTTGAGTAAATTCCCAGCTTCTTAGAACCATAACCTTTATTCCATTAATGATTTAGCCATAAATTATTAGTAACATATATTTTACTTCTTCTTTACTAAAAAATTAAGTTAATTTAAACCATAACTCTTATAAAAACTTCTTGGTAGTAAGAGGAATACTTAACTAGTGATGAAGAGCACCATGTACACCAGGTTTTTTTCAAATTCAAATGATGGAAGACATTATGACTTAATATTTATTTGAGGGGTTTTAGTTATTAATTTATGAAATTAAATCATTTTCTATATGACAAAAATGTATTAAGTGATCATACTCATAATGGAACTTTCAATAAATAGAAAACATTTGTCATGTTATGTTCATTTTATTTTTACATTATTGATTATTATTTTATGTGATCTCTTGTAAGAACTACACATACATAAAATACTAAACCATGAATAAATAAAATTAAATGATGTTATTGTGATCCAATACTAATAGATGATCGATTAATTAAATAATTAATAGACCTAGAACCTAGAGGTGAATCTTGAGTGGATATTCATGTGACTCATGTTGCAACACTCACCCATCCAAAGTGTCAAGCTCCTATCTTCTGTGTCATCAAATATTAGTGTGAACTACATCTTTGTTCATCCACATCATTATACAACAATACTCACACATAGGTGATGGATTCTTGAGAATGTGAAATATATATAAATAATTTTATTTGGGTGTGAAGTCCCTTATATATATAATGAATACAAATATGATACAAAGATCAATATTTATATAATTATTAAAAAATATGCATCGTAATAAATAAAAAAATAAACAAACAAATACCATACATGCATTGGATGGTCTTTGGATCACAATTAGTCATTACACTTTAAACACAAGTATAATAATTTAATTCATAAATAAAACTGAACTTTTAATAATTTTATATTGGGGGTCATTGAATGAATTAAAATAATTTATCTACTTTTAATTAAAATAATGTTATAACTCATTCTAAATTATTCCAAAAAAATTAATTTAGTTTTTTGGATTTTTTCATCATTTCAAACTTTTAAATTAATTTTGAAAGACACACCCACCCCCAAAAACACATAATCTATTTCTCTTGAGCCCCCAACAACCTTAATTAGATGAAAAAGGATGAAAAGACCCATATTAGACCATTCTTGATTAGTAAAACCCACCCAGGGCTGTTGCGGGTCGGCCTAAACCCGCTCTGGGAAGTTGATGGTTGGGGAGATGAAAATAGTCATCTAAAAACTTTGATAAGTGTAGGGCTCACACTTGGGGTTGCAGAAAGGGCCTCTAAGGTGGTAAAATCATGTGGCACATAGAATCTGGACATGGTAGTGCTGACTAGGGGAGTCCGATCGATGGTGAACCATGATAGTAGGGAGTTTTATCTAGATATTAACATATATGGTAGAGAGTGGTGAGATTAGGGATGATGGATATTTGGAACAAGTTCTAAGAGTGATGTCATGCAGGTTGTATTAGTTTGAGAATGGTAGGGAAGTGAACTCAGTTGGCATCAAATATATACAACATGTCAGCCTAGGTAGGGAGTCTGATATGGGGTGTAGTGTGCCACCAATGGGATGGTCGGACAAGGCCTGGGTGGTTGTTGGGGAATGGATGAATTCCTCTATAATCCACATTTGTTTGTTTGGTTGGAACCCCAACCCCTATCCCCTAGTTTGTTTTTTTGGTTGTCCTAAACACAAAAGTCTAGCCACCCATTAAAAGTTTTGGTTTTCTTTTCTGATCCATGTACGAAACCCATTTTAACTGTTGAAAAACTATTGCATAGGTTTTCAGATAAAATAATAATAATAATAATAATAATTTTATTATTTTAATTTTCCACATTCATATTGAAAAATGGTTCCATCAATTCGTCAGCAAATACTGTTCGAGAAACCGTCCCATTGTCGGATTTCATATATTTACCACAAACTGTAACTGGCTGTCTACCTTTAGGTATAATTTAACATATATATAAAAATATTTTCTTAAAATTAATACCTATAAAGTTTATTTCAATCCATATTAAAAATTATATATGGATGAAACCTAACCATATGGTGTCAAATTGAAACATTGTGTATGGTGTTGGGACCATAGAAATTCCTTCTACAAAAATATATTTTTAATTTAGTTTTTCTTAGGATTATATATTCACACGATTGATCTGATACCAATTATTGGTACTAGGTGCCTAGAGAAAGCCAAGAAATTGGGAATTTAAATTTTTTACCAGTGATTTTGGTAGCTACATTTTTTCCCACAAAGTGATTTCATGTTACAACCTAAGGATATTAGCATGAAATAATTAAACAAAAAATAAATAAATCTAAGAATACCTCTTTAGATATGCAGTCGTGATAAAAAAGATCATCATAAAAGATCATTTCTTGAAGGATCCGATATAAAATATCTCTAGATTTTCCACACACTCCAAAATCATATTCAAAAATCTATATTCGATAATCAGGTGCTAGTGCATAGAATCAAACCATAATTCTATTTCAAAACAATCACAATATCACTAATTATTTGATATAGGAGAGATTTATTGTATTATGGTGCTAAAATATATATCTTTTCTATTTAGATATTGATATTTGTGGGAGATAAGCTCTCAAAACTTGAGTATTGAATAGTTATATGAATTTTAGTCTTTCATGGTTTATTAGATAGGTTTAAGCTTACAGGAATACTGAATTCGACCTGCAAAAAACATAACTTTATAATTAATACCTTAATGATGTGTATGGATTTTTATGCATGTAATCTATGTCATAAATATTTTATGAGATACTTTTAACATTTAAACTGTCTAACGTAATAAAATAAGAGCCATTAAAATAATTTTCTTCTCCCATAAATATTTTAACTAACCTTGAATAAAATATTATTCATTCATAAAATATATTTTCCTCACATTCACTTGTGAATAATTTTAATAAATAAATTTAATATAAATTATTCTAAACACTACTAATATGAATTTATTTATTTCATGGAGATCATATATTCTTTGAAATCTCAACCCCCAGTGGTGGGGCCCAGAATGTCCTAAACTTCTATTCCTTAGAATAGAGAATAATTTTGAATATGCTATTGTGTGTGACACTCTATACCATTATCTTGATAGTAGTGAATACTATTACCAGAATAGGAGTGAAGTATAGAAAACCAAGAAGTCCCCTAAAGAGATAGGGAGTAGTCATAGCAATTACAAACTTCTTATGAACACAAAATTTGTAATATAATCTCTTTATTTCATAAAGTAGGATGCACACTTTGTGTTATCATCCTTTATTACTTTATAATTTCTTAACCTTATTGGACATACTTACCTTACTCTACTATGTCCATGTATTTAGTGATGGAACTACTATCATGATCAACTAGGCCCAAGATATCTATTTTTATAGGAATAAATAAATTATTTCTTGATTATTCAATCAATATAATACCACCAATGATGCACCTAGTGAAAGATACATCATATGAATTCAATGTAATAGTTTTTTCCAAGAATCAATGTATGTGATCAACTAATATAAATAAATAATAATCCTAATTCTATTGACCATTACACATGTACATATATATGAAATAACAATGAAACTTGAAACAAGTAGTGTTCATATTAGTAGTTTTTTTATCATGTTCTCATCAACTTGAGATCAAAAAGTGAAAAAGTGATGAGAAGAAGTATCAATGCGTATGATCCACCAACACCAGATGGTCAAAAATCATCCATGTCTAGTCAGAATGATGTATCTAGACTATAAGGCATTTTTTAAGATTAATTTCATAGTATCATAAAGTTATCATTATAGAATATGAGCTTCTATAACCTTTTAATAAGAAAAATAATCTATGGACATTAGCATTTAAATTGTGGACACAGAAATATCAATACCACTACGGTAATAATTAATAAGGTATAACTCATTTTATATATGATATGGTAATAAAAAAGTACTATTTATGTTGGGTTTAGGGAGACCAATTTTACAAATAATGTAATTTCTAATGATCAAAATCAGGAAAATGATTCAAAATAAAGTTAATGACCAGAATATTAATAAGAGATAAAGGATGACCATCGATTAATCAATAATATAGGTTTTGTAATAAAATCATGTACTTCAAAAAAATAAAGAATATATAAGTGAAATATAACAATAAAATTTAATAAAAGATTTTTCATTGTATAAAAATTGAAAATGTGTAGAATAAGATAAATATTGTAAAACAGTAATAATGGTGGGGAATTCCATTAACACCATATATGTGTAAAAAAATTCTTTTAGATTTTTTGTAAATAAGGTAAAAAAATACCCTTTTAAAAAACATGATAAATATTCCTTTCAAATATTTTTAAAATTAAATAGTCACATAAAATGTTTTTAATAAATCATTTTAGTAATGAAAAGGAATTTTCTAATTTTTTTAAAAATATGGACATTGAAGATAAATATTCCCGATCAAAAAGAGAAATAATATTGGCTTTTCTTATTAACATTTCATTTTATGATTCAACTAAAAAATAAGGGAAGATTTAATAGAAAATATGGAAACAATTTAAATATTTATAATATACTAAATTTTATGGATTTTATGAAGGATTTATGATGATTTTATTTTAATAAAAATTAAGGCAATCCCCAAAAAAATGAGATCGTAAAATAAATCCTTCACTCTTCAGTAAATTTTAAATTATAATCCCTTGGAGGTATAAAATTGAATTGAAACATTAATAATCATGAATAAATAGGTATTAATGTTAAATATTTTAAAGGGTAAGTATATACATTAAATTAACGTAAATAGATTCATAATATCAAATATGTCTCAATGAAGTTGAAATTGAGATGAAATCCATTACCTCACAATTCTATTTAGTTGAAAATAATTTAGAATACTTTAAAATGGTATTAAAAATGTTATTATTTCACATAAAAACAATAATCTTATATATAATATCATATAATATCATATTATAACATCTTATCACCCATTCACTAATAGGAATTCATTATTAAAATTATTTTGGGTGTTAACTGCATCATTTTGTCATGAATGTTTTGTTATAGATTTTGTATTTATTAAGTATAGTATATAATTACATCATCTAAATAATTATATTAATGTTTTTAATATAATATTTATTCATTAAATAAATATTTATAATCATTATTGAAATTTTTACGTAGAAAATTATTCACATCACTTCGTATAGACGGTTGGCCATACGTATGCACAAGAGATGATATCATTTCATTAATGGGTGAAAGAGAAAAGAATTTTATGATGTATAAATTTTTTAGAATAAATATTATATAATAATTATCATATATAATTATATATTCATTATTTATATCCTTATGACTATCCATGTGAGTTAGAGATAGAAAACAAATTACAATGGTTCGTGAGATGGTAGTCCCCCATACACATGATCAATAGTATTGTTTCTCATTTTATGGATTAGGATATGGATAAATATTATTCCATAAACATAATAACATCTATGTATATGGTATATAATGGTGTTATTATGTTGAAGTTGTTAATAAATAATTTAATATAGTAAAAGATGAACAAAAAAAGAAAGAGCTTGGTAAGGAAGATTACCTATTCTTAGGAAAACTACACTTTAATATCTTATTAAGAACTAGAAGGATGGTATTTTGGGATTAAAATAAGATATATAACGTGGATAAGAATTTTGGGGTGGGATTTTGGTATGGATTGATTAATATAAATGAATTAAGATGCATGAAGAAGTAAGGGGAGGAGGTTCTCTTTTATAATTGAGGTGAGTGACACACTTGTAATTTTTTAATGTCTTAAAATAACTTCAAGTATCCTTCATAAAAAATGGATAAAAAACAGTTCATATTTGAAGGTGACAAGTTTAAGGTATAATTAAAATCAACCAATGTTTTTTTAACATTTTTTAGGGCATTTTAAGACTTATATTTTTAGGTTATCCCCCAGTAAACTCATTTTAACCTTAATTATGGTAATTAATTTTTACTATTTTTACTATAAATTATGAAAAATAATTAAGTTAAAATTATTAAAAATTATTAATTTTTATTATTCCAAATACGAAATATATTTTATCAAATTCAATTCATATAATTATTATAATTTAATTCAACAATAAATCTTCCAAACGTGTCGAAAAATAGATTTTCAAGAAATACATTTTTTAAGAATAACATTATATTATATTAACTATATGACCAATAATCACAATTATATGGATTTAAATTAATATAGTTATATATATATAATCTATACATTTCATTTAAATCATTCATCATTAAATTTTATTTTAATTAATTAAAATTGAATGACATTATTCTCAAAATAATAGTTTTTTTGAAAAATACCCCCTTTTAGCTTCAAGTAATCTTATATTATTTCTATGAAATTGGTATAAAATTCATGGTTAATTATAAATAATATAAAATATTACTATAAAAAAATGATTAATAATTAACAAATACATTTTTAATTATTCAAAAAATATTATTTTTAAAGGAATATTTCAAAAATTCATTCTAGGATTATTTTTTCCAAGTAAGTTAAAAATAAATATTCATCTTATCAAATTATAATTTTTGTTCCATGAAATTTTTAAATTTTCATTTTATTATATTTTTATTAAAATATAATGTTCAATTAATATAATTTAATCTTTTTGGTACATTCTTGTCTCCTTAAAAATTTTCCTCCTAAACATTTTCATGGATATTAATTTCTGAAAATATGAGTGCGGTTCATCTTCATTACATCCTTTGGTCCCCTTGTTTCTTCCTCCATTTTATGATTTATCCAAACCGCCTTTACCAGTTGATTCATTTCATTCCTCAATACTTTCTATGTAGTTTCAAGAATCAAGATATAATCTTCACAGTAAGATAGATCAGGTTCCAATTTTATTCTTTCATTGGTGAGAACATGGGTTGGGACTAACATGTACTTACTTAACAATTAGAAATGAAACACATCATGGACTTTATATATAATTAGGGGAATTTCAAAATGGGAAGCCAAAACACCAAGTCCTTCCAAAATTTCAAAAGGTCCGATGTACTTGGGGATCAGTTACCCTTTATTACCGAACCGTGCAACACCCTTCCATGGATATCAATTTAATAAAACATGATCTCCCACTTAAAAATTCCAATTATTTCATCTTTTTATCAATATAACTCTTTTTCTTAAAGTTTTGGGGGTAGTTGAAGTATCATATTTCCCATGGACAACTTTTTTTTTTATCACGATCAATGATTAATCTGATATTTACATGAAAATAAAATTCTTGATCAACAGAATTGAATAAAAGAATATAGAAAATGGATAGACATTAGAACCAAATCGTAGGTACATCACATATTCTTTGTAATTAATTTAATCAATTAAAGCATTAACCTTTGAGAAATTATTTGTTCATTGATGGATCTGAAAATGGATCTATATCTTACCATATTGTGTTGTAAGAATGAAGAATATATTCTCTCTAGCGGTGATCCACACATGTTACAAAAATCATTGAACATATCCATAGGAATATCTAGGTCCTAGCACGATATATCCTATAACTTAAGTCATTCACATTTGATCTCCATAAGAATCAATTCCAAATAATTATTCTTGATTTCTCTAGGATCAATAGTAAAAGGTGGATCATGATCACACTTTGTTCATGGGATGATTCTTGGAGAGGGAGCTCTCTAGGGATTTTGAGAATTCTCTTTGACTTTCATTGTGCACAAAATAAAGAATTGTCACTATTGAGTAAATAATATAATTATATTTACATAACTTCATATTTTGAATAAATAATTGAAAAAGTTACCTTTATTACTTATTTTAATCTCCGTAGAACCTAATGTCTATAATAAAATTATTATTATATATTAACATATGATAAAATAACAAATTAAAAGTTAAATATTATTTATTCAAATAATATTCAATATATATATTATTTATCACTAGACCATTAAACTCAGTCCTCCATTTCTCCTAAATATTACCAGTCCTTGAATAATAACTATTTATTTAGCAAATAAATTTTAATGCATTATTCTCCAATAAATAAATAGACATCATATCCACTAAATATAAATCAAATATTTATTAAATATTCCAATCACAAAACATTATCTCCATGAACTAGTGACAGAATATATGTGATCAAGAAAAAATGAATAATTATTAAACCACATGCATGAATAATGTTTATTCAAATTTTTAATTAATAAATAAGAATATATTATTTAACTTATATTCTGGATACACTTAATGTGTGACCCTTTAGGACTCATTCTGAGGGGTATTAAGAGAAGAAACATAAAGTGAAAGGTTAATTTCTAGTAATAGGCTAAGGCACCCATAGAGAAATAAGTTAATACAAAAATGATTTAATACCTCAAAAATATTCTTACTATGTAATATAATAACTTTATCATGATATCTATAATCAAGTAGGTTTCACACTAGTTTCATCAACCTATGTGATTGATCTATCTTTTATTGACTTTACAGAAATTGAACTTTCCTATATAACACTATGAACATGGATTTATTTAGGCTATATAATTTATATCAAAGGGATTAAGATATAAACTTCCATTAATGAACATAAGGTAAAAATAATTTATAGCATTGTTCATTAAGGAAATATTACTCATGATGCCCTTAGCATATCCTACCTCTCCATAAACATATGTCATAATAGTTTTCATTAATACATCAATGTAAGATACTTTTAAAAATCATTAATAGTAAAATTAATGTCTATGGATAAATAAACACATCAATAGATTGGAACATCTAATGAAACATATAAATGTTTATTTCTTACTAGAGGGTCTCATTCTGATAATATCCAACATTGGATATTACCAAGGGAATACACAATGAGAAGGTGACTCAAAGTCATCTGAGCCTCCACCCCTGATATACTTTATCATTTATGTCCCTTAAATGATTTAATCCATATATAGAATATATATTTATGAATACTATCATGTCACTTATGGGTTCTCATTATAGTGGGTAATTTCTACGACCTTTCAATGTGATAGACACTCTTAAGAAAATTATCACATACTATGTTATGCGTAAGAATAATCATGATGTGATAAGGAGTTTATTGTTATTAAAAACAATTAATACAATTTACCATAAAGTACATAGAAGTTGGTTATATAGAACAAACTCCAAAAAAATTACACTTGTACTAGAGCCAAACGCTAACAACCTTTAGTCTACTGGCTATCACATGATACTCATGCTTCTACTAAGGAATCCCTTTAGTCAAGGGGTCTACCATGTGTTCTTATGTGGAGACTCTTCTTTCTGTAACTTCACCCCATTAAGAAAAATCCCTCATGTGCTGATACTTCAAGAGTTTTTTCATTGTCTGTTGGTGTGACCTTGGCTCTTTTTTAAGAGCCACAACTGTAGCATAATCAAATTACAATGTGATTGGGTATTTACTAATAGGTACCACATAAATCTCATGGAAACAGTTTTGTATCCAAACTAATTCCCATGATACATAAGAAGCTATTGTATACTCATAATCACTGTAGAATCAGAGACAAATTGCTTCTTTGAACTCATTTAGATTAAAACTCCCCTATTAAGACAAAAAACATATCTTTATTGTGACTTTTGATCATTCTAGTCTATTTTAAAACTAGTATCAGTATAACCCCTCATGGCCAGCTCCTCATCTCCTCCATACACCAAGAATATATCATTAGTTATTCTTAGATACTTAAGGATAGACTTAATAGCAGTCTAATGTTATTCTCATGGATCATCTTGATATCTTCCAACTATTCTCAATACATATAAAATATCAAGTCTAGTACGTAGCATGACATACATGATTGATCCTATCACTAAAGAATATGGGATATTACTAATTATCACTTTTTATTGTAGTGTCTAATGACACTTTTTATTAGAAAGATGTATAACATGAGACACTAAAACCAACCCTCTCTTGGATTTATCTACACTAAAACTCTTTAGTATCTAGTCATGTATATACTTTGATATATTCCAATAAAACTCTTGGATATATAAAAAATTACCTTGATACCTAGAATATAGGTTGCTTTACCTAAGTTTTTATAGAGAAAAACTTGTTTAACCAGTCCTTAATAGACTATAATATTGGTATATTATTTCAAATAAATAATATGTCATCAACATACACTACTATTATAATGAATACATTTCCCCTAACCCTTTTGTAAAAACATGGATCACATTCATTCTTAATGATACAAAATTATTTTATAGCTTTATTGAATAAAATGTTCCATGAACTAGATTCTTAATTCAATCTATAAATGGATCTCTACAACATGAAAATATTTTTGGCATCACCTAGAGTCATAAACAATCCTGGTTTTGTAATGTAGACATCAACCTGAAGGTCATCGTTAAGGAAAGCTATTTTGATATCCAACATCCAAACTTTATAATCATGGTTAACTCATATAACAAGTATAATTATGATGGATTTAAAAATGGAAACTTGTGAAATGGTTTCATCATAGTCAATTACTTGACACTATTTAAACCCTTTAGCCACTAACCTTGATTTATAGGTATTTACCTCACCTTCCATGTCCAATTTTCTCTTGAATACCCATTTTCATTCTACAAGATTTACATCAATTGGTATATCAGATAGAACTCAAATATGGTTCTAATACATGGAATTAATTTTATAATTCATGTCATTTTTCCATATTTCATATTCTAAGATCTCTAATGCCTCATTTTAGGAGAGATGCTCATCATTTTGAACTAATAACGAGTCACCATATTCAGTGTCTAGAAAATCATATAACTATGGTTCTATTAACCCCCTAGTTATTCTATATAGTACTTGTGTTTCAAGAAATACTTCTTCAATGAGGACCTATGGAATCTATTCCTGTACTAACTATTGTATATCTTGGGCATCAACTTCATCAAACACAATCTTTCTCCCACTATCCTTTTTGAGGATGCGATCCCTATCAAGAAAGATATCTTTTCTAGATAGATTCACTTTCTTGTTTGAGGAGTTGTATAAGTATAATCCCTCAGTTTCCTTAATAAAACTTATAAAGATACACTTTTTTCCCTGATGTGATAGTTTGTTTCTTGATAATTCCTTAAAAAATGACTCACAACCCCATACACATGTATGTGAAAAAATGGCGTCTTTCCACTCCATACCTCGAAAGGAATTATATTTTCTTCTTTATATGGTACTTAGTTATTGTGTATGTTGTAGTTTGTAATGCATATCCCCAATATAATAATGGAATATCTACATGACTCCCCATCTACCATACCATATCTAACATGGTACTATTCCTCCTTTTACTAAAACCATTCGATTGCGATGTGTATGGCGGAGTGAGTTGAGATATATTCCCAAGCGCCTATAGAAAGATGATAAACTCTTGGTTAAGATATTCGCCACCTAAATTTGATCGAAGCTTCTTTAAATTATTTACAAGTTAATTATCTACTTTATTATTTAATTCTTTTAATTTCTCGATGGACTCAGACTTATACATCATCAAGTAGACATATCCATATCTAATAAAGTCACTAGTAAAAGTTGTGAAGTAATAATACGAACCTATATCTTATACTATAAATGGTCCACACATATTAGTGCTTTCCAATCCTAAAAGATTTATTTCCCTTTCACCCTATCCACTGAATGGTGGTTTAGTGATTTTACCATGTAGAAATTCATGACATCTTTCAAGTGGTTTCAGCTTAAAAGAGTCTAAATAACCATATTGATAGAGATTTGTCAAACTTTTCTCATTTAACTGACCAAGAATGTGATTCCATAGCTGGGTGTTATATGAGTCGTGTGAACATGATTTATTATTTAATTCCAATACTTGGTTTTCTTAATTTAATACATAAAGACCATTTTTTAAATGCGCTATATCATAAAAAGTGTTATATTTATAAAAGTAACAAATTTTATTTCCAAAATTGAAAATAAAACTATTTTAATTTGGGTATGATATAGAAATTATGTTCTTGGTAATAGTTTTCACATAATAAAAATCTATGAAAACCTATATAATTCCTATTGGAAATGAAAGGTGGTAATCAAAAATGGATAGATTATCCAACCATGTACCATTGGCAGCTCACAAATCCACCTCTCCTCTAGAAATCTTTTATAATATAAATGGTTCCTAATTTGTATATAAATGTTAGCACTAAAATCTATATCTAATACCCAATGTGTAGATATTGAAATATTACACTTGATAACAAATGCATCTTTATCTTCCCCTTTCTTTTAGGTGCATTTACTCTTTTAGTGGCCTTGGTTGCCACATAAAAAGCATACTGCCACCCTTTTCTTTCCCTACCTCTAGATCTTACTCTTTTAGGAAGAAAAATGATTGGGAGTTTTAGAATTTTTTTGAGTATTGGGCCCCTTATCCTTTTCTTCCATTTCTTATTCACTACAAGGGCCATAGTGTTTCATGGTTCATGTTCTTATCCCTTGGGAAAATTTGAGTAAGAAGTTTTGAACATCTATTCTCACTATTTCTCATATTATAATTAATATTAAAACTAGATAAGGTCTTGGGTAGTACAGAAAGTATGAGATATATGTATAACTCATATGGAAATTGCATCCCTAATATGTCTAAGTATTTAATGTGGCCAATAATATTGACTTCATGAGGCCTAGCTAGAACCTAATCTCCAAGATTAGTTGTAAATTGATCATTTTAGATCTCATATATCTCTTATCAAACCATCTATTGATAGATTTCATAATGGAGAGACATCTTTGTATACATATCCATGTCATCATGTTACTTTAAAAGGTCACTTGTCATGAATTATAGCATGAAACAATGAACATATATAGAATCGTTCAAATGTCTCTCATAGAGACTCAAAACTTCCACAATAGACTCATTACCAGGTGCATCAATAATAGGTTCTTATAGAACATACAATTTCCTTTCATGGAATATAATAATACGTAAGTGATTTTTTCACTCTTGGAAATTTTTACCGACGAGAATATTATCCTTATAATGTTTAGATCAAAGTGATATGTCTGAATTCATTTTTTATTTATATTTCTACAAATAATATGAGTATAGTTTCATAATTTATTTGATAAAATTTGACAAATAAATAAATATTATATTTATTAATCTCCCATTATTTTATTAAAAGCAAATTAACCTCACCATTGGCTTTGGAATATCCTATTTCTTGGACATTCTAGTGGGAATGATCCATATTACCCCTCTCATCATCTTGAATTTTTCTGGTCAAGCAATTTGAATGGTTTTAGGAAGGAATTTTAAATGCTAACTATATTAAATCATAATTTCCTGATATGTTGAGTGGACTCCCCAACCCTGAAATCCATAAATTTTATTTTATCAAACTTTTCCTCTTAGTTACACCAAGTCCTACTTTGGAATTACACCCTTTATACGAACTATGTAAAGTGAACCCAAAAATTTAAGTTAAAATTCCCCAATAATTAAAATAAAAAAAACTTTGGCTGGTCAAGTATTTTGAACTATGGTTCGATTTTAACTGAAGTAGTGGAAGGATATACTATCTTAATATATATAATTGATGGATTTTATCTTTTATGAATAAATTGAAAATTTTCATCTTTATTACATTCATGTTAATATTAAGTGTATTTACTTAAGTGATTAACTATGTGTTAAATAATATTTATGCATAATTCAATTTAGTTTAGTTTTATATTGCATACTTGCTAATTCATTAATTCATCTATCATGATAAAATATCCCTGAGTAAATAACCATGAAACTTGATAGAAAAATAGTAATAAAGTGTAATTATAATGACATTTTACTAATTTTTAGTTTATCTAGAGTGTGATAAAATAACCACCAACTTACAGGGAAACACCTTGAATCATTTATGGTTCATGTTGAAACTTTCCACCAGTCCACCTATGTATATCTATTGGATTTTTGTCACCTAGGATCCATACTTGATCCAAATCCTCTATCTTGGGAGATCCGTCTAATATATATGCTTTTACTCAGATATAGGTGAGGGAACCAAATGATTGGTAATGGGGTTTACATAGAAGAAAACATGGGCATGCATGCCCTTACATAATGAGATGAGATATGAAATAGAAACTAATAATTTAATTTAATATTGAATTAAATGAAATGAATCACATATAAAGGTCTGGTATAATCTCATGATCATCCACATACATGCAACGAATTACTCATTGAATAAAATTATCATTCAATTATAATAATTCTTATTTAAGATAAATCATACTCAAATCAATTAATTATCTTATTTAATTAATAAGTTATTTTATCTTAATTCTCATTGTAATTTTATTGATATTACCATCTATCATAATTTTAAATAGACAAATAAATTTATTTAAAATTAATTTTTTATAAAATGTACCTTAGAGGCAACATATCAAGTACCTATCTGAACTACCCAATTTGTAATATACTTGTATAATATTAAATCATAAAACATATGGAATACATGAATTATCATGTAATTTTACGACATGCACTATCAACTTAATGACCACACAGAACACATGGTATTTACATAACAAGTAGAGTATTAACTGTATCACAATTTATGCATGATATATAGATCTAAACCTTACACATAAATTAATTATACATTTATATGTATAAAAACCATCACATGGCGTGTACTATCAACCTAATGACAACATAGAACACATGTTCATAAGGTTTTTATAGTATATGAGATTAATTTTCAATATGCATAATTTGGTAAAAGTAAAAAGCATGTACACTGGCGCTACACAATGTGTTTTTTTCTCACATTGTATCTAAGACACATGCCTAGGGACTATTCATGTAACCGTTGAATGTAAAATATTAGAGTATAGGATGTGTAAATGGTCTATATGGAATGTGGTCTCTGAGTTACATGGACACCAGTCATGTAGGCAATGTAAGAGAATACATGGCCCATCTGTGACTAATGGACTAAACATCTTGTATTGAAGTTACAAAACGTGTACTCTAACTGACCGTGCACCTAGCTGGCCCGATAAAAATGCGATATATAATTAAATTTACCAAGTGTAACAGGAACACATGAAATTAATTAATTCATAGTGCCTTAAACACCAGTATATGACATGTACCTCTAGGTTAAACGATGTGCACACTTGTGTTATCCAACCAGACTCCTTATCACATCCGGATGAGACCTTCAAATTTATTTCATTCATAAAATTAATTGAATTTATTTTATTTATGATGAACGAAGTGGAATAAAATATATATCACATTTTCTATTAATGAACTATTAATCTATAATTGAAAACTAATAATAAATGTGTAAATCAATCAAAGATATTTAAAGAGTTATAAATAATTATGCGACCCCTTGGATACCACATGAAGTTTCTGGGCACAATAGATACGTCAGATGGGAAGTTCCCAAATTTTCTTTTTGTCTTGATCAATGATTAATATGAGATTTAAATTATGATAAATTTCATGATCTACCAAATTTAATCAAATCATAAAGAAAATGGATAAATTACAGATCTAATGCATAATAGCATCATATATTATTTATAATTAATATAAGAAATTAAAGAATTACCTTAGAAATTCTATCTTCATTGATAGATACGACAATAGAACTATGTCGTACTATCCTTGAATTGTAAGAATCAATAATATATTCCCTTTAGTGGTTATCCACACGTGTTTCATGAACCTCAAAACATTGTCATAGGAATCTACATGTGATAGCATGGTAGATCCCATCATTTGAATCATCTGACTTTGATTTCACTAAGAATTGCTTCCAAAGGATTCTCCTTGATCTTTATATAATCGAGAGTATACATTGGAAAAATATCACTCTCTATTCTTAGGAGAGTTCTAGGATAGGGAGATCTTTAGTTCTTGAGATGATTCTCTCCATCTATCGTTGTGTACAACACAAAATGAATTGTATATATTAAGAAAGTAATATAATTGGTTTATATAACACTAGGGTTAGAATAAATAATTGTTCAAGTTCTATTTATTATTAATTTAATCCCCACGTAACCCCATGTCTATAATAATAATAATACTATTTTTTTACATGTGCTAAACTCACAAATTAAAACTAAATATTATTTATTCAAATATTATTATATATATATATATATATATATATTATTTACCATCTGACCATTAAACGAAGTCCTCCATTCCACCATAATATATTTGGGGACCTGAATAATTAATTTATATTTAATAAATAAATATAATATCATTATTCACCAATAAATAAATAAATATCATATCTATTAAATACAAAATAAATATTTATTAAATATTATTCTCACATATTATTCTCATGAATAATTTGTCATGGAACATATGCGATTAAGAAAACATGAAAAAAATATTAAACCATGTGTATGACTAATATTTATTCAACTTTTAAAAAATAATATTTAATAATATATTATTTAACTAGTATTTTGGATACACTCAGTGTGTGACCCTCTAGGCCTCTTTCTCAGTAGTAGTATGAGAAGTATCCTAATGTCTTTGGTTAGAAACTAGAAACATTCCAAGGAACCCATATAGAAATAATTTAATTTCATAATGACATAATACCTCATACAGATTCCTACTATGTAATATAATACCTTTATAATGATATCTCTAATCAAGAAGGTTGCATGCTTGTTCCATCAACTGATGTGCTCTATGTCTCTTTCTTTGACTTTATGATAATAAAACGTTCTTATATAAAACTATGGACAATGATTTGTTTAATCTATATCATTTAAATAAAAGGGAATCATATATAAAATTCCAATTAATAACAGAAGAGACAAATCCTATATCAAATTATTCCTTCACAAAATATTACTCATAATGCACCCTATGCATCCTACCTCACTGTGAATATATTTTGTCCCATTTTTTTGTCAATATATAAAATACCATGACTTAAAAAACTCTTTAATAATAATCTAAAAGTTTATGGATCAATACATACATCCATATATAGGAACATCAAATGAAACATATAAATGTTGATTTCCTACTAGCAGGTCTCGTTCTCATAATATCAGATACTGAATATTATCAAGGGAATAAACCATGATAAGGTGCCTCAAAGTCCTACGAGTCTCTACCCTTGATAATGTTTTTATTAATATTCAAAATAATGAATAAAGTTTATCATAAAGTATATATAAGTTCTTTCTAGGTAATCAACTCAAAAATTTCCTACTTTGAGGTAATTTATTATGAGTATAAATTGTCTTTAACTTTTTTGTTGTCTCCAAAACAAGTTAAGATCCTAAAATATTATTTTCAATAAATTCATCCCAAAAAGTTGAAGCATGACATCAATTACGATATAATTCATTATATGGAACCATTTGAATACTTCAATGGAAGATATTTTCATTTAAAAACTATTCCAAAGGTAAACAAGGACACAACATACCATTAAAATCAAGTCAGAATAACCTAAACATGTATTTTAATGTTTGAATATTCTTTTCAAACTATCCATGGGTTTGATGGTGATAGCCATTTCTCAAATGAAGCTCAATATCAAGAGTCTTCTAAATAATTTTCTAAATTTTTATGTAAAGTATGCATTATGATCGGACATAATTAAAATAGGTGTGCCATGAATTCTAACAATTTTAATAATATGGATCCATGAAATCCACTCAAGAGGTAAATATTCTCTTATAGAAAATAAATGTGAATATTTTGTAAGGTGATAAAAAATAATCCATATTGTAACATTATTTCTAGGAATATTTGGAAATCCATTGACAAAGTCCATGGTAATCTCTTCCCATTTACACATAAAAATAGGTATAGGTATCATGAAACCTATAGGGTGGTGTCTCTCAGCTTTCACCTAATGAAAAATCAAGCATCGTGATACATAATCATAAATTTTCTACTTCATATAATCCCACAAAAAATGTTCCCTCAAATCACTATACATCATGGGGCTACTAAGTTGTATAGAGAAATTCAAGTTATGAGAATCATCCAATAATTAACTTTTTAGGTTAGGTATAGATGAAACACATAACCTCTTTCCAAATTTTATAAATCTATCCGCACAAATGTAGTCTACCAATTTTCTATCATTCATGATAATTTTCTTCTGAAAATTCTCATCATCGGGTTAAAACCTTTTTATATTTTTTAATACTTTTTTGGAAATCATCAGAAAAAGGATTGATGTTTCCCTTTCCTTAATAATTTCCATATACATCTTTACTAAATCCATGAACATTGTATCCCTGTTAACCCTCATTTTGGTGAAGACTCTATGATCTTTACTGCTCAATGTATCCACTAACTTATTTTACTTATTTGGTTGGAAGTGTATTGAATAATAAAAAACCATGAGTAGTTCAAGCCATCAACCTTGCCTCATGTTGATCTCTTTCTATAAAAAGACATATTTTTGGCTCTTATAGTCTATTTATATCTCACATCTTTTGCCATATAGATAATATATTCATATGTTAAATGCAAATATTATAGAATACAACTCAAGATATTGGGTTGGAAAGTTCTATTAATGATACTTTAACTATCTTGATGAATAGAAAACAACTGTATCATTCTTCATAAGGTAACAACTATGTCCCTTCTTTGATTCATCACTATATATCATAAATCCATAATTTCCTAATGGTAGATTCAAAATATGATCATTGACCAATATCCTATTCAATTATTCAAAAAAATATTCACATTCCTTTTTTACATGTTAACTTTATACCTTTATCTATAATCTTGGTTAACATGTTTTACAATTGGTCAATATTTTGAATAAATATTCAATAGTAACCTGTCACACTAGTGAAACCATGTAATTTGGTTTTTTTGGTGCAATCAATTTTTGGATCACCTTTACCTTTTCTTGGTCAACTATGATTCCATCCTTATAGAGAATATGACCAAGAAAAGAATGTTTTTGAAGACAAAATTAAAACTTTCTAACTTTCCCATATAAATCATTTCTTCTAAAAGTCCCAATAATTATTCTCAAGTGATTCTCAAAATCCTCATAATTTTTTATATACACCAAGATATTATTAATAAATATGACAAAAAATCCATCAGGATTTATCAAATCCTCTATTCATTATATCCATAAAAAATATGGTGAATTAGTCAATCCAAATGGAATTATTGTAAACTCATAATTTATATTCCTTGTAGAAAATCTTATATTTTTAATATATTCCTTATTTAATTGCAATTGATGATACCCATGGAAAATATAATATTTTGAATAATATTGATATTTATGAAGTTGATCAGATAAATCATCAATGAGAGGCATTGGATATTTGTTCTTTGTAATAATAGAATTTATTTATATATAATTAATTTAGGGCCTCATAGTTCCATATTTCTTCTTAATGAAATGAACATGGGATCCCCACGATGAAACACTAGAACATCTAAATACCTTACCACATAACTCCTCTAGTTGTTTCTTAAACTTAACTAATTCCAAAGTGGCCATTCAATAGGGAGTCTTTGACACATATCTTTTATCAAATATTAAATTAATGGAAAAATAAACATTATGATCTAGTAGATGTCCAGGTAATTCCTCATGAAACACATCAATGGATTCTTTTAGTATATGTACATACTAAATTTTAAGAGTACCTTTTCCATCTATAGACTATGTTTTATCTTCTTCCCCATTATTCTAATTAATAAGAGCTATTCGCGGTGGATCTGAACATGACCTGGATGATGAAATCATTTCATTAAAGATGATGAATTTCACATCTTTATCATGAATCAAAGTTTATATGTCTTTTAAATAAATTTTTTCATTATATTTTGAAATATAGTCTAGACCAAGTATTATATAAAAGTTAACCATATGTAAAATAATAATTTTTGGAAATAGGGAATGTTTATTTTTTATAATGAGAACTAACTGACACATCTCTATTGTACTGAGACATCCACTAGGTGTTTTGACTGAAAAATCCATTCCCAAGGTTCTAGGGAAATATATAATTTTCTTGGATAACACTGAAGATATTAATGAGTGTAATGATATAGAATCAAATAAAAAATTATCAATATTTTCAGTAATATTAATGTTCCTTCCACTACATTTTTAGGGACTTAAACCTCAGCTGTAGTGATCACATAATATTGGCCATCCCACCATGGCCTATTCTTTGGTTGGTTCCCTTTATTCACAAGACATTGGTTTGAATAATTCCTCATTTAATTAAATTTGAATCACTACATAGTAGTGGTCTCTTTATTTCCCTTAAATTCATTGGCATGATAAATCTTATATACTCACTTGTAATAAACTCACATTCCCTTCAAGCATTTTATAAGATGTTTTTTCCAAAATTTTCACATGATGGAAATTGATTCATTTTATTGTTATTTTTTGATGCATTAACTTTTTCTTGGTGTTCAACCAACATCTTTTTCTCTATATTGAAATGAATATACTAGATTTGGAAAATTCCTTCTCTATATTGATGGTGCATAAAACTATTTCCTCATATGAAGGTTTTTTTGAGAAATCACTACCCTTCAGAGACATAGATTTAGAAATTCAAAGAAATGGTCAATATTACAATCTATATTACATATATAATTTTTTATCATACCCTACTTGTATTGTAAAGGTAACCTCAAAATTTAGAACAATTTCTTATTCTTTTTAATTTAATATGAGGAACTTTCTCTTCATTTGATTTAATTATTCTCAAGGGAATTTTTTTTCGAGTAATGTTTCGTTATAATATCTCCATTCTATGTGCACTATTTATTCTTCCTCATTATTATTTTGGATCAATGATACCTATTTATCAACATCTACTTTTATATAATATATTGAGATTATAACCTTTTCCTTTAATTATATCCTAAGGCTAGAAATATCTATTCGAAGGACTTAATCCATTTCTTAGCTACCACTATATTAGCAGTTCCACAAAATATGGGGGATTTTGTTAATTAAATGATCCAATATAGGCATATCATTAAATGGAACATCATGTTTCTCAATATTTTCATGGTTATTAGTCATAAATTGGGTTATATTCTCTAATATAGATATAATCTTCTCTGATCTAACATGAGTTATATTGGATTGATAGACAGGGAAATTTATAAATTAACCATAATTATTGATACCATTATCTTATCTATGATATATTTCTAAAAAATGTCATATACTAAATTATTTCATACAATTATGAATTTTAAATCATAATATATAATTCTATATATGTTGTAACACTTAACATAAATTGAAAATTTATGCATTGTTAATCTCAGAATCATAATCTTGGTTTCTTTGAGAATTTCTTTATAATAATTTCATATATTTCATAATAGATTCTAAATAAAATGTGAATTAACCCAAGAATATCCCTCAGGAGTGCCAAACTAGGTTCAAAGTAAAGGTACACTCACCATGCATCAAAATAATAGACATGATATACTCAACCAACACTTTTTTGGGTCATTACCCCTAGATGCATCCATAACCACACCCACTAATAATATTTAGACTAGGATGTATTGCTAGGAAAACTACATAATCCATACCTCACTAAAACTTTATGATCTTATCCTATACTTATCCTCAAATACAATCATAGTGTCATGTTTCCTAATCTATTATTTTCTTAATCTAGTTCCCAATATCTCTAATAAACTTCCTATGGTACTAACTATAAAAAACCCAACTCCAATAACCTAGAGATGGTGTTTACTTTAATACATATGCATATATAGAAGGAATCTAATCCTGATGGACCAATCATTTTAGCAGTCTTGATGAACTAGATACATACATGATACCCATTTATAGTGAGAATAAAATATAAAATCAACTAATAGAAACCATTCATCATCCTTGAAATCATTAAAACAATTATTCTTCATATTCAAGAAAGGAATAGAGATAAGGGTGATCTTAAATTCTAGGTAAGGGTGAATAAAATGGATTTTTTTATGATTAAATAAGTTATAATCAATATTTAATGGTAAACAACTAAAAACACATTCCATTTAATCAATAAAATGAGTAAAAATGCATCCATGGATAATATTATTGCAGTAATCTCTTATATGATAATAAGGAAATTCTGAATGAAGGAAATGCATAATATTGTACATCATGATATCAAAAATTATGATATCTATACCTTTAAGACCTTATGACAAGATAGTTTAATCAATGGGTAGGTATACAGAAAAAAACTATGTATTTTGACTAATTGATTTGCCTCATGAGACCTATCGATACATCGAGGGACTATCTATAACTTGTCCCCACCCATCAATACATTTCTAATGCATTCCTCATATATTGAATGATAAATTTAATTTATAAATAATATTCCGTATCAATATATATATATATATATTAAATCAAGAATACAAATTTATCTATATTTTCCCAAATCAATCAAGTAAATTTCATGGTAAAACTGAGTATATAAAAATTGTATATAGTTTAAGAAATAATAATATATATGATACAAAGAATATGGATATTTAAGAGGAATATAATTTCCAATTATCACAATATAAAAATTTTCAGGTTTAAATGAAATTTATTTCTAATCACCATTGGTAAATTCTAAAATAATAATTTTTAAGTTATGATTAAATAAATAAATTGCAACTATATATATATATAAATTTATTTAAGACGATCAATATTATTTTTTTATTCTCTAAATTCTTTAATAAATATTCTTTATTTATGTTATACCATATGAGATAATGTAAGGAACTCATATTGTACAACATCTTTGTAACCAAAGGCATATTAAATTCCTTTGAAATGTATTATTTCTTATAATATTATAATATCATAGAACTAATTCCTATTTTAATTTGTTTCATGATAATGAAATTTCACTAGTTTTATGATATGATGAATCATATTATATGATTCACAAAATGGTTTATGATTCGTTAAGGAAGTGGAATGTTAAGTGCCAAAATTTTGTAATCTTCCACTTATGACTATCATTTTATGTTAATATTTTATACAATGAGATATTTTGTGGAATTTGTTGATTGAATATATGTACTAAATAAATTATTATTGAAGGGGTTACAAACCATTTATAGAATCTTGATATTTACTCATATGGTATGAATATATAAGTAAATAAAATATGGATATGTGAGAGTACCTAATCCTATAGAAAGGGGCCAAATGCCATGAAAATGGAATTTGAACTTATATGCAGTTCCTGTTGATTATCTTAAAGCTCTCTTTTTTATTCCTTTACATAGATAGATACCAGCATATCACGGTTTGAAGGAGAATCCCACACAAACATTGGGTGATACTGGTTATTTTATATATATAACATAGAAGAATGATTCCTTTGGAAACTTTTTAGGGATCTCCATCAAAAATAATGATCAAATAAATGTTTTATGTTCACGTTTTTCATAAGGTACATGAAATTTTTTCATTTTTATATTATACATGGTTTAATTTTCAAAACATAACAATTTTTAGAATTGGTTTTATTAATGACTCCCACTACTTGAAAAATAGATATTTAACTCTTAGAAACACAAAAATGATATTAGATATTAACCACGATTCTTGATTCTTAGAAACATATTTAAAATAAAGAAAAATTATATATCATATTTCAAACATCAAATAGTTTTTTTAAAAAAATTCATATTCTTAATCATAAGAAATGATATTGATATTGTTTTGTGTCTATATTTATGATATAATATGTCATATATTATTATAACATAATTTTATATGCTATGTGACATTTTAATAAGAAACATGGTAAAAAAATTAGTTTTAACATACCATAATTTTTTATAATGGGAGTCGTAACCTACAATAAAACCATTTTTTACTATTCTTGAACATTTAAAATAGAACATTATGACATCAATATGGTATTCCATATATCATAAAATATGAATTCTCAAGCACCAAAAGTTATGTCATAGGCATATTATATAGTTGGGTATGAATTTTGACCCACGTTCTAACCTACAAAATACAAATATCATCAGATATGACAGATAATTCACACATTATCTATCATAGGTCATGACACATAAGTCACAATGTGTTATGTCTATCATGATATTTGTAATAACATATGATATAACCTATCATAGAATATTATATAATAGAAAAGTTTGTTTTTTTTTATTTTTTAATTGTCAATTTAATTTTATAATTTATAATTTATTTTTAAAGTATGAAAAATAGTATTTTGGAATATTTATTTAATTTATAAAGTGTTGATAAAATAGTTAATTATTTGATTTTATAATTAATTAATAAATTGTTATAAATTCTAAAAAATGTACATTGGAATATTTATTTAATTTATAAAGTGTATAAATCAACTATTAATAAATTTTATATAATTAATTAATAAATATTTCTGAAACATTTATTAAAAAACCCATAATATTAGTTTCAATATGAAAATACCAATGGTTTATATTCCATGACTTATAACTTTGATATAAAATGTTTATATAGAAATTATAAGTGTAATTTATAAAATATTAGTAAATTATAAAATAAGGTAAAATATAAATGAATTTATATTGAATAATTAATTATTTATATTTTTTAATTTTAAATGTTAAAATTAAAGGCCTTATTTGAGAGAATTATTCAAACTATATTAAAATGATTTTTCATAATTGATATGAGAAAGGTTCAAATAATAATAAAAATGTGATATTTTGATTATATAATTTGTTTACATAATATATTTCGAATATGAAGTTTTTATATTTAATTTAATATCATATATTTAAATAAAAATCCATATAAAGGGGCACATATTGGAAATAAATATTAACAATTTATATTTATATAACTATAGAATGTCCCTAATGAACTTATAAATTATAAAGTGTTTACAATGGATTTATTTATGAATTAATCATAAATATTTATCTCATTTCTAAATCTATGAATTGTTCATTTATTTGTTTTATTAATTTATTAAAATATATAATTTTTTATATTATTAATGAATGTATACTTTAGTTTAAAGTGATGAAATTATCCTAATATTATCATATTTACTTCTAAGGATTTTCACTCAGTATTTGTTAATGATTTAGTTTTCTTCTACTTTGACTTTTTCTTGTATTATGTTATAATAATAAATTAATAAAAAATTATAGTTTATACATATTAGGTGTTAGAATTGTGATGGAATCGATATCCCTCTTAAGTAAAGAACTATGTGTCATGAGTTTTTTGGTTAAACTAACCACTGATATGATATCGTAGGTTCTGTCTAAAAATGTGTGGGTTTGATACCTATCAATCCATGCTTAATATTTTTGATATTAATGGTTTCCCATGATCATGAGACTCTACATATTATTTTTATTTACCTTATTTATAGGATAAATTTATATATATGTAAATGTATATTGAATTTTAATTTAGATTAATAACACAAACAATGAGTTCTGAAAATAGTTTCACATCCATACATATAAAATAATACATGAGAAATGATGTTGAAGTATTTAAAACCAATTTAGAATACTAAGTGTTAGATTTCATCAAATGAAACAATTCTCAAGAACTATATCACTCAATATGGGATGGTATCCCACTTAAGTATATGACCCTATAATAAGGGGATGGGGTGAATTGTTGTTGTAAAGAAATCATATTTATTTCTATCCCACTCAAATATTAAGTTGACCAGACAATAAACGTTCTAATAAATAAAAGAATATGTAAAAAATGTATAAAGTGTACAAGCACATAAGAATTAAACAATTAGAAAGTGTACATTATATGATAAAAGTAATAAGAATAATGTGAATAAAATCATTAATGTAAATATAAGTGATATAAGTATTGGATGCAAATATATATACCCATTAAAATATATTATTACCAATATGATTCCAATATTTGGAACACTAGGATTTCATACAAATTAGCAGGTGGATTTTCCAACCTAATCCTGGGTATTTTAGTTCCACACCCCTAACTTTATCAACTTTAAACTTTTCAAAAGGTGACAAGTTCCAAAAAAAAATATTTACTAATCCATGGTTGTCAACTAGTAGTTCTAGACCGAATCCCCTCTTAGTTATCATTATAAAAAAAGTATGAACCAATATTCCATTGAACATGGGGGTTTTAAAAATATAGATTCTATCCTTGATAAATCATTGGTATTTAAGTAATAATCAATCGAAATTTCTATCCCAAAACCTTCTCAAACTCACATGTTCAGATAATGAATAAATACAAGGGATCTTAGATATTTACAAGGAAAAAATTTAAAACAGTATCTCTAAATGCATACAAAAATAAAAAATAATCATAAGTGCTCAATGAAAATGAGATAATGAAAAAATTTAACATGAGAACAATATATTCTATTATTTTTAACAAATTTCATTCCTCAAAGACCTCAGATAAATTTATAAGTGACATTGTAAAAAAATTCAATAGTTGGATTATATAACTTATGGTATGATTGGAACTACATTAGACACAAAACTTAATATTATAATGTATTTAACTTCTATATTTATCATATGAAAATCATTCTATCACAATAATTTCATTTTGATGGATTCAGTTCGACTTATCAATATAAAGTTCCAAAGTTTTAGTTTATATGATAAGTTCACTGGATGTTATAGGATCAAATATTAAGTATACATAACAAACACTCAAACAATAAACTAAGGGTTACTTCAAGATCAATATATAGTCTATTGGTATGTTTAAAAAATGATATAAAAGTTATTTTAACCCAACATGAGTGACCCTAAAAAAGAGTTTCTCATAGATTATCTTTTTTATGGAAAACATATAACAAGTTTCCCTAACTATTAGGTAACAAAGGAATAGATTTGAGCTAATCCATATGATTAATCTGGATAAATAATTATCAACTCAACTATCCCAGGATCAAATTCAATATTATTGATCTAATTCCATACTATATAAATATTTTTAATTGTGTTATGAGCTTTGTTGGGATATGTCTATATGGAATTTGGATTTTAGTCCACTAATTTTTATGATGGATATTAAAAAGGTTATCATTTTAATTGGATTTCATTTTATAAAAATCCTTATTAACTTAATTGAAAACATAGTAATAATATAATAAATAATCTATTATAGATAAAATGACATCATTATCATAAATATTAACTTTGAGATCAATCCTTGAGAACAAAAAACTGAATGGAATAAATTTCCTAAGCTGTTATTGAAACTCATGAATAATTATTAAGAAAGAATTAAAATTCAATGTGTTAGATAAACCACCTCTTAAATATCCAAAACAACTATGTTGTTCAAAAAACTAATATAGATTCTTAAGATAAATACAAGAAATATTCATTGTATATATAAACTCTCATGTGAGTATCTATAGAGCCTAAGTTGCAAAAGAAAAAAAATGATATGGCCATATTCAAGATCAAAGATAACTTGGTAAGGCCCTACTGGGGAAAAGACAAGCATAAGAGTTATGTGATATAAAATGAATTATTTGGATGAATTAGGTTTGAAATAAGATCATTCACTAGTAATGTACTCAATATTATGGGGTATTTTAATCTCTTAGATAAGATGTATCTCTATTTAGGATTGATATAACTATGGACTTCATTCTACAGTCACATACATAAAGGTTTTGATAGTTCATTTTTAATTTATATTTGAATTAGTTACAGAAAAATTTACCTAATCTTTTTAATATGTTAAGTATATCTAAGATGGACCTGAGAGATCTATGATCAATTATTTTATCGATAGTGTAATAGGGTAAAATTTCAAACTATATAAGAAAATGTCTTTCTTATTTATAATAAAGTTTATTGAAAAAACAAGTAACAATATTTGAAACCTCAGGGAGTAGTCAAGAATAAGGGGGATTTATTCTATTTTGTTAATATTTTTTCACTATAGGTGGATTTTCTCATAGTAAATAAAGGGTTCAAATAAGACTAGTAGAGAGTAAATATCATGTATAACAATTTTGACATCTACTATAATATTTTGATGTGTATATGATACTGACTGTCTATTTTAAGAATGTTCTAAATATAAATAAGTTCAAAATTGATAGCGAGTTGATTGATAAAGATTAAAGTATTATTTACATCTAATGGCCTAAAGGCCTTCAATTGTTTTTATTATTATGATAAATCCCCTTTTAAGGGAAGATGGGGGAAACACAAATAGACTTCATGAACTTATGACAAATCAACATGAAGTTTCATGATTCAACCTCCAATAAGGCATCAAATATGACAAACACCGCTTTACTCAACAAAACTTTTACCACCACTGCAGTCGCCGAAGCAACCAAAAGGGGATCCAAGGAATTCAAAGATGAGACATCATTGTCTGGGACTAGATAGCCCAAATCTAAGCCAATGGAACATCGCCAATGAGGGGTTCTGGGCTACTCTAAACTAGAAATTCCATTTGAGGCATGAATACTCTCAAATCAGAACCACAGATGCACCATCACCAGATTCCGATGCAAGTAGACCACAAATGTGGGGAACGACCCAGGGAGTGAAAGACTCAAACCAACAGTCGCACACCATTTAAACAGATCCACCATTCCAATGCAATCTATATATAACACAAAAAAATGAAAATCAAACTTGCAGAAGAACAACATTTACACTAGAAGTAGAACCAATAAACCCTCCCACCATCATGTCACTTTGAGGATAACGATGATCTGAAGATCACCGATGTGATGTTCTAGGACCTCGCCTGAGACTTCACCAATCCAGCACACTAGTGTGGCGAATCCAGAACCTCTCAAGTGCCTACACTGAGATGAGAAGAAGCTGAAATCTCGAAAAAGACTTCACCAAGCCGAGCTGAAGCTTGAGCCTCGCCTATGCAGACGAAGCTGGAAGTTTCCACAAAGAACTATGCCGACACTGAGCTGAAGCATACAAACACTGGTCTATACGAGCCATGATGGAGGAGGGAAGGAGATGAATCCTGAAAAAAAAAACTCTCTCCCCATGGATTAGAGAAAGTTCCACCGCTTAGAGGCAATGACCACCCAACTTCTAATTGAATTATTATTTCAATTAATTAGGGAAAGGAGTTACAACATTAATTATTTGGGTGTGGTTGATTACTTTAAAGATTCAAAATACTAAGAAAAAATAATACATATCTTTTTCTGGTTTTATATTATAAGATAATAAATATTTTAAATTAATGGTTATTTGATGAATAATAAAAGATACAAGATTTAATAAACATGGTTATATTTGATATATTACTATAACATGTTTTAATAAAAGATTAGAATAAAAGAAGTTTTAAATAGGATAAAAGAGTTTGTTTATGATATTTTTTTTAAATATGAGGAATCTAGATTCCATCACTCACCAGATGAATATTATAGAGTAAAATTATTATTTTTATAATATTTCAATAATCCCATAAAGTACTATATATGATATTATTAGAAATATTTTATTTGTTATGTATATTCATGTAAAAGGAAATGAGTAATATTTTCTAAACACAATGAAGTTTATGTACCCTAGCTTGAAATTATACAAATAATATTTTTTCAAAGAGGAAAGTGAGAGTATATTTGGAAATAAATAAGTATAATTTTTTATAAATAAAATATTATATGAGTATAGTTTCAATGTGAATATAACTAAAAATACTAAAAATGTTTAAAGATATGTTAGTGAAGAATATAATGTAAAGAGTTATCTTTTGTTATTATAATGATCTCAAATATGTTCTTCAAAAAGATAATAAATATGAACTTAAAAAGAGTTTTATATAAACAATACGAGTTATTGACATCATAACTTTATGTGTTGTAAAATGATGAAGTTTTTATATTAGTTTTATAAGTTTAACACTAGTAATATGACTCTTGATATCACTATTACTCAAATTGGACTTAATTATAGATTTTAACATTTAAAATGATTATTGAGAGGGTTTTATTAAGTGGTCATATAGATATTTGGTTGGAATTACATCAAGATTTAATCAGTTTTAAAAAACCAAAAATCATAGTAATCATAAAGCCCCTATGGTGGTTTATCACATTAGATATGATTATATAACAATTTTTTTTAGCATTCATATTTTTTTAATAATATAAAATATATATTTTTATATAATTTAAGAAATCCTATATAATTTGTCTATATTGCTGGAATCTGACACATGAAGTAAAATGAAAATTAACCTCTCAACGCATGACATTGAAAAATTCCTAATGTTTTATGTCATAGAGTAAAAAATTTTATGAAAAAATTATAAGGTTATCATGTGTAGGATTTTGTATGAGGACATGGAATATACTCATGAAGAAAAAATGAGTTTTGTGTGCTACATGAACCATGATATATACCACATATAGTATAATACACTATGTATTTGGTATACTAATAGTGCATGTATAATATTTTAATTTCAATGTACATAAGGCTAGACCAGATGCCCAATATGTGAACCTTGATACTTTAACATTCTTCTTATTTCACCCTTGTGTCTGAGCTAATTGATCAGTGTTTTAGTATATTGGTTATCATGTCAGTGAGATAGTTTATCCATGATGTGATTTTTTCTCTCTTATAATGAGTTTTACAACTGATCTATCTTTTTATAAAAACTGAAGGAGTGTACAAGAATATGTAGATAAGTGAAATTTGATGTGATTAGAAAATTGGATGAGTGACATATGATGTGATCATCTATTACGGTGAATGACATGTGATATTTTAATCTATTTAGCCATTCCATATAAAGAGAATTGTGAATTTATGAGTATATATATGAGATTGATATACTCTATATACTATGTTAACATTATGTCTTGGATACATAATCATTTGAAAAATACATTCATGTATATGATATAGCTGGTGAACATAGGTATGAAGATACATGCGTTTAATAGACATCATATCAGATCACCTTGTAGCTTGAGTAACATTGATGGTTTTCTAAAGGGTACTCATTTCATACATATATGAATTCATGGATTCATTTTTTTCAATGATATTATATCTTATTTTTTTCTCAATTTATAGTTGATTGAATTGGGATTTATTTTTAAAAAACACAGGGAGCTATATTAAAAGTATTTTAGATTTTATTCAAAATTTTTTCGGTGGAAATTCACAAATTATTAAATATGATATAATAAAATATATGGGTGAGGATATATTTTCAAAATTTATTTATATTATTTATAAAAGTATTTTTGGATATGATTTTAATGTTATTGTAAATTATACAATATATGGTGAAATGGAACAATGTCTATAATACTTTAGTGTATATGGGTGATTAATTTATAATTTCTATAAATACATGAATATATATGACGAATTTTTTATATATCCTCTAATATAATATATGGATTGTTATAATTATTTTGTAATGGTACCAATATGGTGTTTTGGTTTATATAATATCATTGTTAGTGTTGGGATACACTAAAATATAGTGAGCATCACCACATCATAATTTTGTTCATACAATATACATATTATAGATAATATGTTGTCTTTCTTCTCACACCCCAAGCTATAATGATAAGTTTATTATGATGTGATGGTTATCTAGTGGAGTTTTAACATCCCAATGAAAAATATTAAAAGTCATACTTCAATGAACTGAAGGTTATAAGGAATTTTAACCTATAAAATGTTTCATCAATATAGTAAAAAAATTAAGATCCAAAGAGGGTATTTGTATGTATATTTAAAAAATTAAATATTTGGGTGAAGGTGAATTTGCAACACTATGAAAATACTGAAAACTAAAGATACCTTTTTTTTCTCTATCTATCTCTATAAACTCTTAAGGTTTTATAAAATCATGTAAATTTGGGGATCCTTCCCAAGTGTTGGGAGATTTTTATATCTTAGGAATACCTAAGGTGAAAGTATTCTATTAGATACTTCTCAGTGATCACTATCAATATTTTTTAGAATATCTATGAAATATGTTAATCATCAATGAAATATTCTATATATCCTCATTTAGATTATTTTAGTACAAATAAAGGGAATGATCCTATGAATTTAATGGTATTTGTTATTGTTTTACCTTGATATTTTGATAAGTGTTATCCCTTGAAAAACTCTTCAATGTAATTAGATACCATTCAACATTTTTTATTTTTATTTTTTGATTCAATGAAGAAATTATAAATATGATAATTCTATATTCTATGGTGTGTTATGTTTAATTGAACCAAATTGTTTATTGAAAATTTTAAACCATTGAATAACTATTATCTAAAGTGGTTTAGGACTTATAAATTTTATAATTCAACAACTTTTTTTAAGAAAAACATCCAAATAAAACCATCATGAAAATTAAAGCATCATTTTCAACCCTACCAAGACATAAAAAATTTAATACTAAATCATGGTGAACTTCACCGTGATGATTGAGTATTATATAGAGGATGTTAATAAGAAATTATCTAAAAAGGGTTACATCTAGTTTAAAATGATTGTGGATTTTATGAATATTATTCTACAAGACCACTATGATGCATATTTTATCACTATGTCATAGTCCCCCCCAAATGGCATGGATAAACCAAAATGGATCATATCTAAAACAAATTCATTAAAACATTTTTTTTCAAAATCGTTGTAGTTATCCAGAGGGAAAGAGTTTTCATTTGGGAGTTACCATGTCATTATTAATAGCCAAAAATTTCCTGGTTTTAGTATAATTTTAAAGAAAATATAGCCCTTATTAAATCATATAGGGGCTTTAGTAGAAAAAAACTCAACTAGGATACCCTCTCAAACCGATACTCAACCTGAATTTCCCCATACTTTAAGGGTGTTCTCTAGCCCCATGGGATGGTGATTGTCATCCAGAGCATCAATGACAACCAAAGGGAATGATTTCATCCAACATAAATAGAAAACATGACATATATAGATATATACTTGACGGAAAGACACAACAAAATAAGAAAAAAGTATATATTTCACAATAAAAAGGAATCAATATAAATGACACAACTCAAAAGTAGATAAACAATATCTAAGAGACAAGTCCAACAACAAAGGACAACAAAAACCAAAATATTTATACCATGTGATAGCTTGGGGAAACTCCCACTATATCACAACTAGCTACCCAGACATAGGTGACAAAAATGCTCACTTCCCTACTATGGTGCATTACCTTTCCTAGCATCAAATTATATGAAAAGGTCTATGAACCGCTGAAGGTGAGAAAAGGTGGGAGTTAAACATGCTTAGTAGGATCCTATATAGGTGTTCTATATTATTCCTATGTAGAAAAAATCCAAGCAATGCTTGAATTTAATGATAACAAGGAATTATAAATATTTCAACAGTTTTTATATAAAAATCATGGTAAAACATCTCTCCCAATTTTCCATAGTTTAATAAATGTAGGTAAAATAGTTTAAAAATAATTTCTTATACATCAAATAATCCAAATCAAATGAAATAATGTATCAAAAATCATATCAAATCCATTTATTTAAAATATAAAATAGTATAAGTCACAAGCATATATAACATCACTCCAAGGATTGCTACAAGTTAGGTTAGCTCGGGCACTCATACCAGACATAAAAAATAGAATGCATCAAGAATATAAACATAGGAATAAAATCTATAGAGAAGAAGAACACCCAAAAAACTAAACCTCCCAACAGTGTCTAAAAATTCCCTAGAACAATTGGCCTAGGGTGAAGAGGGACAACCCATGAGTGAAACTCTTGATAGTATAAAAAAATTAGTGTTATTACTACACCTTCCACCTAAGTACATAATGCTTACCATGTTCTCTATTTCCCAAAACATTTCATCAAAATCATTCCTTGAAAACCATTTCACAAATCCATTTCATAATTATTTGAAAATACCTTTTATGTTTACCCAGACAAGGGAAAACCATATTTCTTAAAAAACCCATTTCCACATAAACAAATGAATCATTCCAATTAATTTGTAAAAAAATTTATAACCCCAGAGAAACAATGTTCATCTAACATAGGCTAGAGACCGAACTACCTAACTCAAAATTGGGTCTCACATGACCATAATGGAATCCATGAACTTTCAATAATGCAAGGAAGACAATAGATACCCTAGAATCAATCCTTACATATCAAAATAAATTAAAAAAAACATTTTTAGAAGAGGACATAACACAACATACCTCAATAAAAGATCACACCGCACCACAACCAACACAAGGGTAAACCTATGAAGTCATATAACACAAAATATATATAAAGAAAAATTACACATGATAACTATAAGGATTAATCTTTAAACATTCCATAGTCTTGAATTAAGTTAATAATTCACATAGAGGATCTTTTCAGGTTTAGAGATTTTGAGAATTAGGCCATAACTATTACATTACATCTCAAATATTACAGTGTAGACACTTTTACTTTGCATCAATTTTTTCATAAAACAAAAAATATTAAAAGAAAACAATAATTATTTTCTTGATATAAATCTTTTCAAATTATTCCTTTCTCTTAACCTTCCTTATACCCTATGAAAAACATTTCAAAAACTTGGGATGAGCATAAAAAACTCAGTAAGGGTTATAAGATAAAGAAAGAAGACATTAGTCCATCAATACATACAAAACATAATATCCTTCATATACCTGATGAAATAATAAGATTTGGAATAACACATAGAAATCATAAATCATAAAGTTAAATTATGGCATCCATAACATACTTACATTGTAGCTTTCACAGCTACGTAGGGAGTTACGTTTGGAATACCCAACAAAGTATATTCCCTAAATTTCTTAGAAGAAACATTAACGTTTACCTCTATCACGTCACCCAATTAATTGGAGAGATATATTGGGCTCACCCTCATAAGGTTTATCACAAAACAACTTTTATAAGTAAACAAATTCCCAAGAACCATAACATAATCATAACACATGAACAAGCATAAAAGAAAAGATAAAATTTCCACATTGCAATCACAATATAACATTTCAAATAAATTGACATAACCAATCCATTATAAAAATCATTTTCAATACCAAAATACATAAAAATAGTATATGGTATTTATTTTTCTTTTAAAAACATTATATCTTGTTAAGGAATCTAAATATCAAATAATTCTTGCAGCGACAGAAAGGTCATTGTCACCACTTACGTTAAAAAGAAACATTCTTTTTTTCATTTAGTAAAACACGTCATAGAGAATATATTCCATTTGAATAAAATTAAAATTAAAATGGGTTTATACATTGTATAAATTAATGTTTTGTATAAATCAATATATGCTTCAATGAAAGGATTTTGGGATGAAGTCCCTTACAAAGATCATTTTGTAAATAAAATGGATCAATTATGTGTATTCACTATATGTACACATAAATAATGTATATATACAAGATAGGAAATAAAAATTTATTTCATACATAATAATATAATGACATAATTTAAAAGTAAAATATTAACCCAAATAATGGAAATTAGGTTAAGAAGTTCTCATACAAAAATTCGATAGCCTAACGACATCACTTAAAAATTCAGAAAATGAGTTGATGAGAGAGAAAAGAGTCTATAATCACATGGAAATAAAATGCACATAAATAAGGATATATAATAAAATATCCCAACATTTGAAAATTTAAATTTAGATACATAACATTAAATAAGTATTTTACTAGAATAAGAGAGTGAATGTTTCCCATACAAAGATCATTTTTTAAATAAAATAGATCGATAATGTGTATTCACTATAAATACACATAAATAAATTACAAATAAAATATAGGAAATAAAAAGTTATTTATCACATATTTATAGCATGAAATTATCAAGAAGTATAATATCAACCAAAATAATTGAAATTGGGTAAATAATTTACCTTACCTTGAGTCCGACTTGTCTCGTATGTTCCTTGTTCTTCCTCAAATCGGGTAACTTCTTTTGATTTGAGCCAAAAAGCTCCATTGAATTTCCTTATTCCTAGGGGAAGGATTATAAGAGAATGATAGGTATGTTGAGAGGTTATCTAGGAAAAGTTTGGACTAGCCAAGGGGCTTGAGATGTGTGAGTAATGGGTTAGAGGTGATGGACTTTTATAAGGGGGAGGATGTACTATTTTTAAGAGTCTAGAAATATTATTTTATTATAATTTTATTTTGGGTTTATAATGGCTAATAATTTAGTTAAGTATAATATAAGGTAATTATGGATTAATATAATCTCAACCAATATGTTTAAGACAAGTTTAGGTCATATAATTAACCTTATCTTTTAGCTTTAACCCATAGTTAACAAATTCAACTTTTACCACGTCTTCTAGTATATTTATACAATATGGTTAATACAGTTACTATAAAATTCCAATAGAATTTCAAGTGGTTCATTAATGAAATTTTAAACATTATATAAGTCATTTGTTCGAATATTATATTTTTAGGACTATTTTATCATTTAATAAAATAATATTTATTTTAAAAACTCATTTATGTCAATTTATAAACTATTCATATCCAGACTTTTAAAATATCTATAACAACTTTATTATTTCAAAAAAGAAACATTAATTCAAATATAATAGGTTATAATCTTCCATAAAATTCGTGTATATTATAAAGTTTCAAAATAAATTTATTTTAATATTTATAATCTCATTTATTTAAATCCTTCACTAATAAGGTAATCACTACATCACCATTGTGTCATAAATAATTATATTTAATTGATGTCTAAAAATTATAAAGAAAATAAAATTATGTAGGAAATATTTTAATATTTCTAATTAATATTTATATTCAAAGATATCACTTATATAACCTCATATAAAAATTGTTGTACTAAAATATATATGTTTAGGTTACATTTTCCTTAACTTTAAATTAATTTTTATAAAATTTCATTTTCACTTACAAGTGGCTCCATGGGGTCCCAAATTAGACACAAGGATTAACATGGTAATAAATCTATCATAAAATAAGGTTAGGACATGTTTTAGGGTAATTTATTTTATTATAATATCATTTTTACCCTTATTTACCAGATTTACCCTTTAACCATGGTAAATAAAATATTTACTAAAGTTACTATTCATAATGTCTAAAAATAAAAGTGATGTATTTACACAATTTTGAACTCTTTATTCCAAATATGGAATCAATTTTTCCAAATTCAAAACACAAGAGTTTCATAAATTTATTTAAAATTAATTACCATTGTCAAAACCAAAAAGCATATTTTTATGAAGTAAAAACTACCAGAATATTGACACGTTTTTATGTCCAATTTGAAAGTGAAATTACTTTTAATGACCATAATGGGATTAAAAGGTAAAGACATAATCCAATTACACTTCAAAACCAATTGAAATTACAATCTAACTGTAAAATTATATTATATTAAAAGGTAGTTTTGAATTAAAATGCAGTATTTCTCACAATTCATAAAAAATATACTTTATCAGAAAAATACCAAAAATTTACCCAAAGTAAGTTTTGATGTCCCTATTCTAAAAAAGAAGTTTATTTTTTCAAATTTAACATATAAAAGTGACAAAAATTATATTTTAAAGGGGTTCACTATCAAATGGTGGTAAAACCGCCTTTTACAAATATTAAAGTATTTATAACTAAAATTGGATTCATTCTTATTTTAAGCCTCAAATTTTTTTTAGAAAAATATAAATACTTTTAGAAAAAAGGTTTAATAATAATGTAGTTAGTTATTTTCATTCCCAAAATTATAACGACTATGAGTTAACTACCTTTTAAAATAATAATAATATTATATTATTTTTTTAGTAAAACAGAAAGTTCTTTGCAACACAAGATTTCAAACAAAACCATTGTTGCGTGCTGAGTACACTATCAAAAAAACTGTCCTTTTTAACATAAAATTAATATCTTATTCTTAAATATTAATAGATATAAAAAATTATCATTCTATAAATACCTGGGTGGTTACATCCTTCCCCCCTTTTGGAACTTGCATCCTCACGATTTTAAAATTAGGCTTGGAAATTTCATTGAAAGTACCAAATTGGAAAAAGAGTCAATAAAAATATAAATTTAAAAGAAATAAAGAGAATTTAAAAGGTCACCTGAGATAACACATACTAGGATTCCATGTAAGAAAACATGGATATGGAAGAGAAACTAAATATCATATATTAATAGAGAGTGATAGAGAACTTGATCACCGAATGTTAACCACCAAAATACCATAAATTTGTGGTGCGGTAAAATTCTGATGATAAAAGAAAGCGCATATTTTTTTTACATAAATATCCTTTTTCATAGAGTTAAATAAATTTATTACTACCTAGACTAGTATCATTAGGAAATATACTTACCTTAAAATTAGTTTTTAATTCTTGAATCAAATTTCTAGCACAAACTCATCTTTTCTCCAAACAAAGAGTATTCATAAAGAAATGGTTACACCTCAAGAACTAGAATAAACTTCTAGAGAATCAAATAATTTAAAAAAGATGAACTATATATTTCCCCTATCATTAGAAATTAACCAAAACCAAAATGCTTAGTACAAGATCAAATAATCCCCAAAAAGGAAAAAAATTTATAAAAAGAAATACTACTCTTAATCTCTAAAATTGAACAAACAATATAAAAATATCAAAAATAACCATTAAATAAACAATGGTCTTTAAAATTCTCAAAAATAATCCAAACTAAGTTTGAAACCCAAAATTTAGAAGGATTTGATCACATAGTCTTCCACAAAAATCATAACATTTATCTCTAAATAACACTGACTACTCTTAAAGTATCATACTGAAAACCAATTAAACTAATCACATATTATACAAGATAGGTTAATAATTTCCACTAATAACTTGAATCACTATATTTCCATAATGAAAACATAGATTCTTACAAAATAAAATTCTACCATTACTCCTCGAATGAAATCAAATAGTATTCTATTTTCCTTAAGCATATAGTGTTCCCAAAAGGGAAAACGTCTTATAAAATAACCTTTATCACTTAATCAAAAAAATCATTTTCTTATACTAAGGATGTCCATTTGATTAAACATAAGATCCCAAAATCAACTTATTATTGATCCATAAAATCATTTAACTAAAAATAATAAGTCATAATAACCTGGGACTTCACGTAGGCTAGTGGTAGATGATGCACCCTTATCGCCCTTCAATTATGGGTTTTATTTCTATGTCCTTACTGGATGCGATGAGTTGTCACCCATCTTACGTGTTGTCATTTTTATAAAATTCAAAAATAAACCTAACATGTTTTAATCTAAAAGGTTTTCTAATACCTGTCATTTTCATCCCAATACATCAATATCTCAACATATTAATTCATGAAGTCTTATATATATTTTCCTTTTTTTATTTCACCTCCATATGATAAAATAAAACTACTGCCAATAGAAATAACATCATACCTTGATCATAGTGTCCACAAGGTTTCATCACCATCTTGTTCACATAGGTAGAAGGTTCATGCATTGAAACAAATATTTAGAGATCCTTCAAAATCATTTTCTTCCTTCATCCAAAAACACCTTGTACAACATGGGTCATATGGGTGTTTATAGAAAAATAGTTTTGGAAAATAATCATGTATGACATATAATTTAAAAAAAAATCTAAAACTTATTATTTATAAAACATTCAGACTGAGTTTGAGCTGAAACATTCAATCAATGGTCCTTTTAAAATACCATATGTATATTCTGAGAGAATACAATCTAAAAGAAAATATAAATAGGTTGCGCAAGGGTCTCCTTCTTCAGCACCTTTTCAAAAATCATAATATGCTTTAAAATACTGTGATAAGGTAAAATATTTTAAAATGCCTTGATAATATTTACCTTTATAGAAAATATGATAATATTGAGAAAATATGATTTTATTAAATATAACCCAAGATCCACGATGTTATGGAGGTATAGTGGAGGTGTTTGATATCTCAAAAAACTACTTGCAAGTGAGTTATATTCTAGAAAAAGTTTCACAATCATCCGAACATGAATTTGAAAAAATTATTACAAGCATGTCATGAGGAAGAGATATGAATTTTGTTTGAGATCCTCCTCCTTACATTTGTAACTGACTTTTCATGATATGAAAAAGTTATAAAATAAGAATTTAACTGAAACAATTGACATAGGAACTAACCATGTATTTAATGAAAACTCTTATTCCCTAAAGTTATATAAAACAAACTTTGATACCAACTATAAGGCTTCAGCCTTAAACATTACATAATCTTGAATTAAGTTAATAATTCACATTGAGGATCTTTTAGGTTTAGAGATTTAGATAATTAGTCCATAACTATTATATTACATCTCAAATATTAAAAATTATACACTTTTACTCAGTATCCATTTTGTTTCATAAAATAAAAACTCTTAAAAGTAAACAATAATTCTATTCTTGATATAAATCTTTTTGAATTCTTCCTTTATCTTACCCTTCCTTATACCCTATAAAAATAATTTCAAAAAACAGGGATGAACATAAAAATCTCAGTAAGGGTTATAATATAATGAAATGAGACATTTGTCCATAAATACATACAAAAAATAAGATCTATAACATACCTCATGAAATCATAAGATTTATGAATAACATATAGAAATCATAAATCATAAAGGTAAATTGTGGCATCCATAACATAATTACATTGTATCTTTCATAGCTACACAAGGAGTTACGTTTAGAATACCCATCCGGGTATATTCCCTAAATCTCTTAGGAGAAACATTAACGTTTACATCCATCACGTTACGCAATGCATTAGAGAGTTATCTCAAGATATCCCACCCTATGATTATCATGGAACCACCCATATACATAAATTTTTTTTCCAAGAATCATAACATAATCATAACACATGAACAAGCATAAAGGAAAGATAACATTTCCACATTTGCAATCACAATATAACATTTCAAATATATTGACATAATAAATCCATTCTCAAAACCATTTTTAATACTAAAATATGTAAAAAGATTATATGGTATTTATTTTCCTTTTGAAAACATTATGTCATATTAAGGAATCTAAATATCAAATAATGCTCACGGTGGAAGAAAGGTCATTGTCACCATATATGTTAAAATGAAACATTATTTTTGTCATTTAGTAAATTGCTTCGTAGAGAATAGATTCCATTTGAATGAAATTAAAAGTCAAAGGGGTTTATACAACATATAAAGGAATGTTTTGTATAAATCAATGTATTCCTCAATGAAAAAATATTGAGACGAAGTCCCTTACAAAGATAACTTTGTAAATAAAATAGATCAATTATCTGTGTTCACTTTAAGTGCACATACGTAATGTATAAATAAAAGATAAGACATCAAAAGTTATTTCTTACATAATCATAGCACGACATAATTTAAAAGTATAAGATTATCCCAAATAATAGAAATTGGGTTGAGAAGTTTCTTTACAAAAATTTGACAACTTAACGATGTCACATAAAAATTCAGAAAATGAGTTGATGAGAGAGAAAAGGGTCTATCATCACATGGACATAAAATGTACATAAATAAGGATATATAAGAACATATCCCAACATTTTAAAAATTAAATTTAAAGTTATAACATAAAATAAGTATTTGACTAGAATAGGAGAGTGAAAGGTTCCCTTACAAAGATCATTTTTTAAATAACATAGATTGATTATGTGTATTCAGTATAAATACACATAAGTCAAGTATAAATACAAGATAGGAAATACAAATTTATTTATCACATAATCATAGCATGACATAATCAATTAGTATAAGATAAACCCAAATAATGGAAATTGGGTTAAGAAGTTCCCTTACCTGAAGTCTGACTTGTCTCGTATGTTCCTTGTTCTTCCTCAAACTGGGAAATTTCTTTTGATTTGAGCCAAAGGGATCTCTTGAATATCTTCTACCTAGGGGAAGGATTCTAGGAGTAATAGAGGTAATTTTGGAGTTTATTTGTGAAGATATTGGATGATACAAGGTGCTTGAGAGGTGTTAGTAATAGGTTATAGGTGATGGCCTTTTATAAGGGGGAGGATGTACTATTTAAAAGAGTCTAGAAATGTTATTTCATTATAATTTTATTTTCGGTTTATAAAGGCTAAAAAGTTAGTTAAGTATAAGATATGATTAGGATGTATTGAAATCCTCTCAACCAATAGGTTTTAGACACGTTTAGGTTATAGAATAAACTTTATATTTTATCTTTAACCCTTAGTTTATTTATTAACTTTTTCCATGTCTTCTTGTACATTCATATTATATAGTTAATATAGTTACTATAAAAATCCAATATAACCTCAAGTGGTTCATTAATGACCTTATAAAACTTAAATAGGTCATTTGGACGAATCTTATATTTTTAGGACAATTTTATCATTTAATAAAATAATATTTATTTTAAAAACTCATTAATGTCAATTTATAAACATTTCATATCAAGACTTTTAAAAAATCTATAACAACTTGATTAGTTATAAAAGACTAAATTAATTCAAAGATAACAAGTTATAATATACCATAAAATTCTTGGATGACATAAATTTTTTAAAATAAATTTATTTTATTATTTATAATTTCATTTATTTAAATCTTTCACTAATAAGGTAATCACTACATCACCATTATGTTGCAAATAATTTTATTTATTTGATGTCTAAAAATTATAACTAAAATACCATGATGTAGCAAATATTTTTATATTTATAATTAATATATATATTTTAATATATCACTAATATAACCCCATATAAAAATTGTTTTACTAAAAGATATATGTTTAGGTTATATTTTTCCTTAACTTTAAATTAATTTTTATAAAATGTCATTTTCACTTACAAGTGGATCCATGGGGTCCCAAAATTGAACCAAAGATTCCCATGGTCAGAAATGTATCAAAATATAGGGTTAGGACACGTGTTAGGGTAATTTAATATTATTATAATATTATTTTTTACCCTTATTTACCAGATTTACCCTTTAACCATGGTAAATAAAATATTTACTGAAATTACTATTCATAATGTCTAAAAAAAAGTTACCTATTTACACAATTTTAACTTCCTGATTCCAAATAAAAAATCTATTTTTCCAAATTAAAAACATAGAATTTTCATAAATTAATTTAAAATTAATTCTCATTGTTAAAACCAAAAAGCTTTTTTTTAAGAATTTTAAACAACCAAAAGATTGACATGTGTTTATATCCAATTTCAAAGTGAAATTACTTATAATGACAAAATTGCATTAAAATGTAATAATATAATTCAATTACACTTTAAAAAAATTTTTAATTACAATATAACTATATAATTAAATTAGATTAAATGGCAGTTTTGAATTAAAATGCAGTATTTCTCACTATTCATAAAAAATTAACTTTATGACAAAAAAACAAAAACATTACCAAAAGTAAATTTTGATGTCTATCTTCTAAATAAATAGTATATTTTGTAAAATTAAACATATAAAAGTGACAAAAATTAGATTTAAAATGGGTTCTCCATCAAAAGGCTGTAAAACTACATTTTAAAAATATTAGAGTATTTATGCTTAAAACTGGATTCATTCTCATTTTAAGCCTCTATATTTTATTGGATAAATGTAAAGACATTTAAAAAACATGTTTAATAATAATTTAGTTTGTTAACTTCATTATCATCATTACAATGACTATGTTTTAACTACGGTTTAAAATAATAATAACAATATATTATTTTTCAGTATAACTCAATATTCTGTGCAATATAAGATTTCAAAGAAACCCGTTGTTGCATGCTGAGTATTCTATATAAAAAAAGTTTCATATTTAACATAAAATTAATATATTATACATAAATTTTAATAGATATGAAAAAGTATAATTCTATAAATAGCTGGGTCATTATAATAAATGGATCTGAACATATATAGAAACGATGATTCAGTGATCAAGGAAAATGAAGAAATAGGCAGATCACATACTTTGATAGATGTAATTCAACAAAACTATTGACATATCACCAAATATAGTGATCTAGAAGGAGAGGAGGTACCCAAAACTGCATGGGAGAGCTTCTTGATCAAGAGTGGAGAGGTTGAAGTTGAATGAAAATAGAAAAATCATCCATGAAATGACTTATAACTCACTTTCCCTAATCAATAAAAAGAGTGTAATCCCTTCACATAATTTATTTATTAATTAAAAATTCCCACCTAAAAATGTTCCTATTTGAATTACAAATCCTAATATTTACTATTTTATGACGTGTAAAATTTTCACTACGTGTAATATTTTCATGCACTGAACCAAAAACATGAAATATTCCTGGAAACAAATACATGGAATTTAAAAATTACATTGCAGGTAAAACTATCATGGTGTGTAATAATTTCATAGTGTAAAATCTCCTAACGAACAACAAAACTCCATATGTTTCTTGAAATCCCCAACCCTGTCTAGTGTTATGCATCATCGAGAGTCTAAAGACACACCCAAAACAAAGAGGGGACCAAAAAGAGAGATGATAAATACCAGAAAGTGGGTAACAAGATGTTAAAAACTACCCACCATATGACTTTACATCATATAGAATTCATGTGGAAGAATGATATTCATAAAGAGGTGAGGCCACTGCTCCCTCATCAACAAAATCACACTATATGTCTCATGATAATCTGATTCCTGTCACCATAAAACTCTGACCAATGGAATCAAATTCCTAGGAAAGACTTTCACATGAGATTAAATGATCTCCATTGGTTAATCAACAACAAAATATTATGGATATAACTCGATATATTCCCAAGTCAAAAAATTAGAGGGATCTAGATGGTATTTCATAAGTTGCAATATGTGGAAAACTTCATGAATTCCCACAAACTAAATTATACATTCCAACTAATAAGAAACCTTCCCAAGATGATCAGTGACCACAAATGGTCCATCATTTCTCATATACAATTTTACCTATTTTAGAAGACAACAGTGACCCAACCAAAGAGAAATATCGAATAAAACATTTACATTAATGGAAAAATACAAAGGATGACACCAATGACCCACATAATATTTCTCTCCACTCTATACTGAAACAATATGCAGACGTATATCCCAAATCCTCACAAACATATTTTTATTGAAATCCATACCCACAAAAGAGGCCTCTCCCACCTCTACCTAACAAAGAGGGGAACTGTATGGGTGACCATACAAAGTATCAAAGGGAGACATTCTAATTGAAAACATATAAAATTTATAATAGGAAAAATCAACCAGTCCTAGATAGCTATCCCATGATCCACCGAAATTCAAGACATATCCACAGATCATATCCTCTAGGATCAAGATAGAATTATTTATCCGGACATATTCCTTTAGATGATAAGTTGTACTCAACCTGACATGAGTCCCCATCACCTCTTGGATACTTCTCTAGAACCTCAAATTAAACCTAGGATCCCTATCTGAAATAATGGAAGAAAAAACCCCATATAACCTCATGGTATCCAGAACATACACCTTACCTAGATTTTCAACTTTAGTTGCTCCCTAATTGAAATAAAGAGAGATTATTTTGGAAACTGATCAATTACCACCCAAATATAATTCCTTCCTTGGGTAGTATGTGGTAATCTAACAACAAAGTCCATAGAAACCTCATTTAGTTTCCAAACTAGCACTGAAAGAGGATAGAGAAAACTATAAGGTTTTAGATACTCTACCTTTATCTGTTAGAAGGTGTAATAGTAGGACACATAATCTAAAATGTCACACTTCATACCTATCCACCAGAACCAATTTATTATGTTTTAATACATATTTTTAGTTCTCAGATGAATAGACCATGAAGAACTATGAAAATAAAATAAATAAGCTCCCCATAGATGATGGGATTATAATCCAATAATCAAAATAGAGAATATCAACTTAAGAGAGATACCAACCCGAAGTATTCTCCCACCATATAGAGCTCTTAAAATTGCACTGAACTCATCATCCTACTGCTGAATCTACAAAATAACATTTTAAAGAGATGATGATAACTAAACACTGTAAAAAACCATACCTAAAACATCATCCTGATAATACATGTGAAATTGAGTGAATATCCCTGTAAGGTTCCACTCTTCATTCAATTTTAGAATAACATATGCTATAACTTTCCTACTGAAAGCATCTAAAATGAAATTCCCCTTCCCTATATTATAAGTGATTTTTAAGTCAAATTCCTGAAAGTATTCCACCCAAAACCTCTAGATGAGATTCACATATTTCTGTGAAAATATATAGCTTATAAACTTATGGTTAAAAAAGACCATGAACCACTCCCCAAAGATTTTGGATTTCCAATATTTTAGAGAATTCATAATCATGGAAAGATTTAAATCAATAATGGGGAAATTATTCTCATGAATTCAAAGATTTATAGAGTCGTAAGCAACTACATGATCATACTATATAATAACGCAACCAAAAACAACACCATAATCATAAGAAACATATATACCTCATATGAGGATTAGGTAAGATCAAAATAGGATCCCATTTTAGAAGCCGTTTCAGCTCATCAATAGAGTACTAATACTTTGAATCCCAAATTAATTTCACCCTTGTACTAATAAGTGAAGTTATAGGTGATTCCAACCTTGATAAATCCTTAATGAACCATTAGTAATATCTAGAAAGATAAAGGAAGATCCAAATCTCAAATATATTATGTGGATCTTCCCAAGAAAAAAAAACCTCCACCTTCTCAGGATCAACTAACAAGCCATTCTTAGAAAACACATGTCCCAAGAACATCACTTCTTTCATCCATAAATTTCATCTTTAAAGATTTTAATACAAATTGTGACTCCTTATTATTTCTATATCTAAACTCAAATGGTGTTATTACTCATTCTCATATCTTTAACAAACTAAAATATCAACCATGAACACTACCAAAAAAGTGTTGAGATACTCATGGAATATCAAGTTCCTCAAATCCATAAAAACTACATGATCATTAGATAGAAAGAAGACATAAATAGGTATTTTTAATGTCCATAACTACTCCTGAAATACATCTTTGGTATATCAGACACCCAAAATCTAATCTAGTGATAACCCAACCAAAGAACGATATTCAAAAACCAATTTTCCCACTTTAATTTATCAAACAAATTATTCACATGACGTATGGAATACTTGTTATCAACTTTACTCAGTTCAAATTATAATAGTCTATGTAAAATCTCTGTGAAGCATCTTCTTTATTGGAAAAGAGCATTGGGGTAGAACAAGGTGAAACACTAGGGAAAACAAAATAATTGAACATAAAATCATACAACTGAATCATGATATCTTTTATCTTTGTTGGTTCCATATGATAAGAAGGTAGAGAAATTTTCTAAGTACCTAGAACCAAATCAATAATAAACTCTATATTTCTCTATAAAAGAAATACTAGATAAATTGTTTGGGAAATTTATAAAAATATATTAAATAATATTTGGAAGATAAAAAATATAATAAACATTATCTGTCTCGACTTTATCTCTAGGAAGGAAGGTCTTACATAGCCAAACCTCGGGTACCACTCTCTCTGAAACACCCATGAGCTCCCATCAACCATAAGAAATGAGACATGCTGATGAAAAAAATGAAAATAATCACAATGATCAACAAGAAAATCCATACTGATGATGACTTCCAACAAATCTATAAGAATGAGGAAATACTAGACTAAATCCATATCATCTATCGATAGAGAACAATAAGGTCACCAAAACCCCTTTTCATTCCATTTCTGAAGAGGTGTTTCTAACTTCATAACAAAGGACATCGACTCCGTTTAAAGTTTAAGAATATCAATAAAAAATAAAGATATAAATGACTGGGAATCACCAATATCAAATAAATCAATTGTTTCTGAATATGTAATTAATATGAAACCTCTCATTATCACCATACCCACATCAAACTAATCTAGAAACCCATCTAATGCATGAAGGTGCTTCACTCCTAAGGCTTGTGGTTCCTATTGTATTTAAAGAATTTGATAGCACTGTAGTATCCTTTGATATTGTTGAACCCTAACCATAATGAGGCATAAACATAGCTTGATATAAATTTGGAAGATAACCACAACATCCAAAACCATTGCACATATTCACATGAACATAACAAGAACACTAGGTGTGTCCAACCTTGCCACAATGATAGAAAGTTATAGGCACACTACACAATATAATGAACTTGTGGATGCATCTCACTACTAATAACCACCCCTACAATCCTCTAATGATCATTACCTTTTCTCTTCTACCCCTGTATTCCACTGAAGCTTCCACTAGGTGGAAGATAAGTGGAAGAATAACTAATTTTTTTTTCTATATCCATATATTCCATCATTTCCCTATCTACTATATCCCTAAAAGTAAAAAGGTTTAGCATAAATACCTATGATATAATATCCAATATCAAAACCTTTATAGGATTATCAGCCTTCAACCGGTCATTCTTTAACACCTCAAGATAAAAATGAACCAGCTCTATGAGCTGATTGGTGTATGCTGACACTAAACGATATCCCTGCTATAAAGAGAGAAAACCCAAAGGCTTCTCCATCATTAGAGACTATGTAAAAACTGATAGAAGAAGATATTGTTGAAACCCTTCCAGTCCAAGCCCACATACCTATCCACCTGTACCGTGGAATCCCACTATCACTTGCCAAGACCCTCTAATCTGAACACTGTACACTTCACCTTGATTCTCTTATTTGTATCCAGGAATTCAAATATCTAATTAATCTTGTCTAGTTGATCCTATACCTTGTGAGGTTCATTTATACCCTTAAAAGATAGTGCCTTAAAAATGTAAAAATTCCCATGATCGATCCCAATCTCCTCAAGCTCTTGGTTGTACCACAAAAATACTGTTCTGGAATTTTTGTACATTTTGGTTGATAGCACGAACTGACCACATAATAATCTCACTAATATTTTGATCTAGAGGAAGATTACCTTGAAGAACATCCTATAAACCCTTCTGATGAACCCATGGAAGATGTCTCAGAGGCATTCTACTATACACTGAAACAAAAGAAACAACCAGACAACAAAATAACCTCAGTTCAAACTAGAAAACCATAAGAAAAAACACATATTAAGGTCAAAAACACAAAATAGTAGACACACATAGCAACATCCCATGGTAACTTGAGTCTAATTATGAAAACAGATAACTAAGAACTTTCCAAAATCTACCTCTCAAGTCTTAAACATCATATCTTCAGTCTTCCAAATATCCCAAGACAATGCATCTTGAGGAAAAACTAACTCTAATACCAAACTGTGATAAACACAATCCAAATACCCTCTCAAACTAGTACCCAAACTGAATTGATACATACTCAAAGGGAATTCCTAACCCCCACGGGATATTTAATAGCACTAGAAATTAGCAAAAACTAGAGGAAAAAATTTCACCCAAGAAAAAGTAGACAACATGTCATATATAAATATATACCTGATAAAAAGAAACAACCGAAGAAGAAAAAAGTATATATTTCATAAAAAAAATAAACAACACAATAAATAAAACTCAAAATTATCCAAACAATATCTAAGAGAAAATTACAACAAAAAAGGAATGAAAAACCAAAATAGCTAAACCATGTGATATCTTGGAAAAAACTCTCACTATCTCACCACCAGATACCTAGACACATGAAACAAAAGACCTCATCGCCTCACTATAATTCCTTGAATTTACCTATATCAAAATACATAGAATGGTCTATTCAACCTTGAATGGGTGTGTAGGGTGTGAGAAAAACAAGATCAGTGGGATCCCACCTAGGTGTTCCATATCAAGTCTCTATAAAAAAGTATAAACAATGCACTATTTTAAAGAAAAAAGGTATGATAGTCAGTTTAATAGTTTTTATAACAAAATCATGGTAAAACATTTTCCTCATTTTCCCACAGTTCCATAAATGTAGGTAAATCTATTTCAATGTATTTCATATACATCAATGAATCCAAATCAAATAGAATCATGTATCACAAATAATATCAAATCCATGGTAGTATAAACTAGAAAAATACTAGAAAAAACACTAGTAACATCATGTTAAGGATCACTACATGTTAGGATAACACATAAAATCCTACCCAGACATATACAATAGAAAGTTTAATGACTATAGACATATGCATCAAATCTAGAGAGTAGAGGAACATCCCAAAAAGTGAAAGTACCAAAAATGTTTAACAAGTCCCAAGAATAGCGGGTATAAGGAGTAGAGGAACACCCTAGGAGTGAACTCCCAACAATATCAAAAAATGAGGCCTATTACTATACCTTCCACCTAAGTACCCAATACCGCCCATGTGATCTAGTTTCAAAACCATTTCATCAAAATAATTCTTTTTAAACCATTTCATAAATCCATTACACAATTCTTAAAAAATACCTTTTATTTTTACTAAATTATGGGGAAACCACCTTTTCTCAAAAACCCATTTCTACACACACAAATAAATCATTCTAATTAGAATTTTAAAATAGATTATAACACTAGAGAAATATATTTCATCTAATATAGGCTATAGATGGAACTTCCTACCTAAAAATCAAGTTGCACATGCTCACAATAGAATTAACCAACACTGAGGAACACAATGATGAAAATGGAGACCTTAGAATCGATCCTCACATCTCAAAATAAATTCAACAAGAAGAAAAATAGATAGAGAGGAAAGATCACAACATACCTCAAATAATTCTCACACCACACCATAACCAACATAAGGGCCAACCTTCAAAGTAATATCATGAAATTGATCTAGAAATAACAACACCAAAAAATAAATAGATCTAAAAACATATCCTAACAAAGATGTAACAATCAAGGGAAAAAAATAAATAGGAATATAACTTACCTAGAGAGACATAAAATAACAACCCTGATGATCAATCATGGAATGAGGTGATTTAAAAGAAGAATATTTCCCAAAAATTGCATAGGAGAACTCTTATGTTGAGATATGTGAGGCAATGAATAAATGAGAAGAGAAAAATAAGTCATGTAGTTACTTATAACTCATGTTTCCCAATAAATACATCGCGTGTAATAATTTCATGTCATGTATTTTCCAATTAAAAATTCCCACAAAAAAACAGGTCACCTCAGATTAAAAATTCCATTTTTTATTATTTTATTTCATGTATGAATTTCATGCTATATATGCTTTTCATGCCCTGGACCAAACTTATAACATCTTCCCAGAAACCAATACACTACATGTAAACCTTACATCAAATGTAAAACTCACACAATGTATAATCATTACACGATGTGAAATTACCCAGCAGAGATAAAAAAATACAGATTATGTTTGAAATCATAAATCCTCTCCATTGTTCTCTACCCTTGGGAGTCCCGAGATGCACCCCAAACAAAGAGGGAAATGAAATGAGAGATGAGAAATACCTAAAAGTGCTTAATAAGTTGTTACATTTAAATTGTAGTGAAAATATCACGGTACAAGTTATCTAGGTTTAATGTTTATTTACATGGTAAATAATTTATAAGGGTTGAATCATTATAAAATAAAAAAATATATAAACTTTCTTATATTTATTTATGAATTGTTTATAAATGAGAATATAAAATGATTATATTGTAAGGCCTTATTTAAAATATTATTTAAACCATTCCAAAAATATTTTTTTGGATAATTTGATCAAAGATTTAAATAAAATAAAGAATGAGATATTTATGTTACTTAAAATATTTACCTAATATATAAAATGTGTATATTATTATTAAGGTTTTTATAAAATACCACATATTTTGAATATAATGGATTTTATAACAATTTATATGTAAATTATAAATATAAAAGGGTTCATATTATAATAAATGTTAAATTTTCATGTTTATTTGTGTTATGTAATGTCAATAAAATCATTCTTAAATTATAAAGTGTTTAAAACTTCATTTATTATGAATTTTTCATTTTTTATCTCATGTCTAAATTCATTAATTGTTTATTTATTTAGTAATATTATATGATTTATTCATGAATATAAGATTTTATATTATGAATGGATGTATTATTTAGTTTAATGTGTGAACCTCTTCTTTAAATTATCATACATGCATTTAAGGAGTTACCTGCTATGAATGATAATTGATTTATTTTTCTTCTACCTTAAATTTGGATTGAACATGAGTTATAATCTTGAATTTAAAGGTTAATTATTATTTATACATGTTATTTTCTTGTATTATGATAGAAATGGGGATACATTTTTTTAAAGAACCATGGGTTGAGGGAGTTTATTTCAGAATTCTCACTGGCCTTAGAGCTCCATCTCTCTCTATAAAAGTGTGGGCCGACTGCCTATTTCTCACTTTTTACTCTTGTGGGAATTATTTATTTCATACGATTCTACGATTTTATATAAAATGGTTTTTTATTTCTTATACATGTGATACATTTTGATATGTGTAAAATTAGTTACCTTTTAATTTGGGTTAGTAGCATAATCTATGAATTTTGTAAAGAGTTACAAATTAATATGTTTTGATCATATTGATTTGGTAGATGAAATTGGAATTAAAAACTAAATCACTAGGAAAAAGAATATATGAAATGGAATGCATAAGATAATATGTGGATAAAATAAATCCCCTTATAAATATTAAGTGTTATATTCCTTCAAAAGAAAAAAACCATATATTATCCATCCAGGTAGGTAATTCCAAAGCCAAGAGACCATGTATTATCTTATGTAAAGAAAAATAGTTATAGAAGAACCTAATAATATTTGGTGTATGTATTAGGTTTCACTTTTTGGACAGACCTTAATAGGATTGGGATACTAGAGTAATAAAGTTGAGTTCATATATATGATGAATTTGTTGAGGATTTATCTAGTCAATTATCGAAGATTCATATATGATATGATTGGAATGGTGATATACCTAAATAGATAAGTGGTAAAATAAATGATAAAGTGTCCCTAATAATTGTAAAATATTGATATTAGATCATGAATAGATAAAATTTAATTTAAAATGGGTCATATTTTTAGGGATAGAACATTTAAAAGTCTATATTAAAACAAGATAAAAAATAACAATTTTTTAATAACAAATTCTATTATATATTAAATATAATCAACATCAATCAACATGAATTTGATTTTAATATTAGAAAATTATAATACTAAAATAAGAAACATGTTTTAATGTCTTAGAAACATAAGAATCATTCTTAAGAAAGAAATATAAATCATATGCATTAGATAAACCCCTTCATGAGTTTCCAAATGTTAAAGTTATTCCACAAGAAAATATAAATTATTATGGGAGGAATAAAAAGATTCACTTATGGTCATAGAAATATTAGATGAATAATTTATTAAGGAACATTATTCATCACTCAAGTACTTAAAATTATTGGATCTGTTAATTATTGGAGAGAATAAAGGTTTATATTAAGGATCTAGACATAGAATTCATTCCAAAATTATCATTGGAATGTTTTTTACAATATGAATGAGTTTTAAAAATGTTTACTTGAATACCTCACTGTGTCGAGGGTTTCTGAGAATGTCATGGGATTTCCAGACTCGTTAAGTATTGTTAGTAAATATGGGTAAAATTTTATTCCAAATAAAGAAGATTTGATGGTACAATAGTCAAATTTAGTCAATGAAATGTAAGGTGTAATGACCCACATATTTATGGGTCATTATTTTAAGATGGAATTTGAATTTTCAATTTGGTGGATTTTTATTTTTGATAATTGAGACTTATAACGAGGTTTAGAGAATTTTAATGTCTTAATTTTTTGTTTTTAGATGGGTTTTGAGGTTCAGTGGATGGCTTGGGGGTTCAAGAAAACATTGGAGGAGGAGCGGAGTGGCCGATATACAACAAGGAGCTATTGTAGGTTTTTCAGGTCATGAATAAAGTCTCCATGATGTAAAATAATAGTAAAGGAGCTAAATAAACCCTATATTTATGATTCAAATATTGGACAATTGGTTCTTATTGTGAATATAGTTCAATTACTTTTACAAAATGAGGATCCTATCCTAATTTTTTGATAAGGGGTGTGTACGGTAGGGGCTGTTGGATATCCCACCCCTTTTGACAACTCCCAGTGAGGGGGGATGGTTTTTGAGAATTTATTATGGGTTTTACATGCAAGATCCTCCCCCTATTCCTTTTATTTTTTTAGTGGTTATCCCTTACTGAGTCTGATTTTTTAGGTTTAAATATTGATTCTTCTAGAGCATGGTGGAATCGATCGAGACTTATGTGGCCTTTTCTTTTCTTGTATAGTGGATGTATCAAGATTCTATCTATCCACCATATATCATCATTTTGGTGGATCTAAGAAGCTGCCCAAATTTTTTTAATAAGTTTTAGTAAAAATGTATGAAATTTATTATTGGTTGGGTTTTTGGTTATAGAGCTACTGGTCAGGATGGGGTCAAGAGTATGTTATAGACCTTATACATGTCGTTGGTCTTTGTTTCAGTGTGAAAGGATGAACAAAAGATATTTTCAGTTATTATTGTACATTTATTTAATTTATATAAATAATTATAAATTTTTTAATTAATTATTTATGGCATATGACATGGGGGTGAATATCGGGTTGTGGTATGATTTTGGATAAGGATTTGATAGGCTTGGTTGAGGTGATATTAAGGTTTATTGGGTTGTAATTATAATATTATTGTAGATGGTCCATTTAATAAAAATATATTTTATTTTTATAAATTATTTCTTACTGCATTAATTTTAAATGGGTTTAGTTAGAATGGATAGGGATTGAGAGTGGACAAGGAAAGAGATATTGTGACGTTGGGACTCCTATGATCAGGATGAGCGATCCCTAGAACTTTGGTAATTTAGAGACACATAATGTCTATGTCTCTAAGGGTAGAGAGTGATGGTTGGGCTGATGAGATACATTGGGTGGTCTCAGGATGTGATATGAGATGTGGGTAGACTTTATCAGTTCTCTTAGGGCTAGTCAGGTAGGTTATATATATTTAATTCTAGTGATGACAAGTGGGATGGTAATATATCACATCCTTATTGAGTGAAACCCTCTTGAGGGTGGTATGATTCCTAAAGAGTGTTGTGATCTAGATGATTTTTTTGGGTAGATGGGATATGGTAGAGAGGGTTTTCTCTAGGGTTTTGACCAAGGGATCTCCCTTATGGGTTGTGGGACATGACCCTAGTCTAGGTTTTGAGAATTGTTTAGGACATGGCATTGAGAAACCAAGGGATTAGATTGAGGTGACATGGAATGGTCCTAGGGTAGGGGGATTGAGAGTGTTGAGGGTCTTGATGGGGATATGGAAAATACTATTATGTTTGTGTCAAGATGAGTCTGTGGGTTGTAGTGTCACCGATGGGTGACAATAATGAGCTATTATCAATGAGTAGAGATCGATATGAATTTAGAGTACCTATTGGATGACTTGAATGGTGAGACAAGACGTTTTATAACAAAAGGTTAGGTATCAAGTGACTACCAACCACTATTTAGTTGTTGATCTAGGTGGAAGGGTACAAGCCCTGTGTGTTTGCATGTTCTTGTTTGAACTCAACAGAGTATATAGGGATGGGTCAGTGTTCATGATGCCATCCCAAAATTTTTAAGAAATGGTTTAGTGTTAGTGATGATATCCCTAAAGTATATGGGGATGGTTCAGAGTGATGACCATTCCCTAATGACAGTATTGGTCAAGGATCATGGCAGATGCAGCCTGGGTAGGTGTGATGATCGTGACTTATTCCATTAGGTATAAGGTCATAGACTATTCCATAATTTATTTGGGTTAATGTTCATGAATTATAACATAAATTAAATAGGATTAGGACAATTAACACCTTGGTGTTTGGGTCACGAGATGATGTGATGCATGACATATGGACCTTTCCAAGAGTGATTAGGTAGTGGGTCTTGATATGACTATTTGACCGTGCTCAATGTATATGGTTAGTGGGTTGAGAATATGGATGCTAACCAACTTTTATCTTTTGGGTATGGGATGTGAATCGATATAGTTTCATGATAAGAGGTGAAAACTCATATTCAAGTATAGTTCGAATGTAGGTATGATTAGGTGCTATGGTGGCCTAGTTAAGAAATAGTTTCCTAATGTGCTGGGAGTTATTGTGCCCAGGTTAGAAAATTACTCCCATGTCATTTAAGTGACATGTATATTTTTCATGGACATACATGCATATGATTTTATATACTAGGTGTGTTACATCCCACCCCAAATGACCATGTCTGGTATTGAATCCTACATGACCTCATGCATGCCTGATCATATACAAGAGGCAGTCAACTAGTGGTGCAGGTCTAAAAAGTGTCTTTGTGAGACTATACCCTCTATAAAAATAACTAAAACTAGAATCACATCAATGTGTAAATAAACATAAAAAAACAAATAAAAAACTAAGATAATATTATCATACTATAATAAAAGTCATCTAGGATATATAATATAAACCAAAATTTCCCCAATATGGTAGGTCAACCAATGTTTGATAACCGAATAAAACAAACTAAAAATACTGCAAAAATATTCTGAATTCTATTCCGAAATCACCTTCAACCTCCATGATCCACTTAGCTCCCGAACACAAGGTCCTTTCATAAACCTGGACTAATGACCATAAAATCTATATGTGCATAGATATTCCCATGTGAGATGTTGGTGTAAACCCATTAGGGCACCACCAATACATCCTTAACATTAAATGTATATAAAGTTTAATTTCATGATGGAAAGTAAATGCAAAAACAAGAAACCAATCATATGTTGGGTGCTCTTTTCCTAATAAGAATACCATGAGTCCCAGACGTACATGCTTCACATCAAAGTCGAAATTAATGTCTCATACATCATCACATATCAGATTATGCTGTAAGGCCAACACATGTATCAAATTGAGGATCATAACTAATTACATACTAAGTCAGGACACAATGCCATCAAACCCCAGGATTATCCTCGATTTAGGACACAAGACCATATTTTCCCTTTCTCCACTAATTAAGGCCATAAGGCCCTGACACCCTGGGCTAGTGTAAGGACCCGACCTTAAACATTAATCAATTCTTATTTTTAATTCAAGAATTCATTTTCTTACATTATGGATTTTTAAGATTTTGAGTTTTATAGAATTATTCCATCACCATTACATAAATAAATAATATATCACAAAGTGGACACTTCCACTTAGTATCCATTTTTCCAATAAAATAAAACTTTTATGATATAATAAGTTTTCCTTTTTATGAAATTTCATAAAAATTTTCATCTTGACCTTATACATATCCCTACACATCTTTAAACCCTATTTAAAACTTTTTAAAATGTATGATGAGAAAAACAATCTCAGTAAGGGACATAAAAATAAAGAGAGAAACCCATTAGTTCATGACTACTTATACAAAATATGTCTTTTTTTCAAAAAATAAACTTTTGGATCAAAATAAACATTTTATTACTAAATAAATGAAATTTTATTCCCAAATATTTTCATAAAACATTCCATAATAAATATTAAATGAGAAATAAAACTAAAAAATATTCATTTAAAATCATGAAAAACTTGTTAAAACTTTTTCAAAATAATTTATACATTTCACCCATACTAAGTAGAATATACTTTACTTTGAACATAATCTCATTATCTTACCTTGTGAAATCGTATGATTTTAATAAAAAACAATAAAAATCATAAATAAATAATGTTGGTAACTTGGAACATAATTTATATACCACTTTTATAAATGGAATAACATATATGGTAAACTTCTATCATGATCATTTCCCAATGCTTTGGAGGTCTATAATAGACCCACCCATCATTTTTTTATAAAATAACCACCCATCCTTGGTTTATGATGAAAATAAAAATCCATAATTTTTTAAAGAACCACCCATACTTAGTTTATAACATAACCAACCATCATCATAATAAATTCCTAGGGACCATAATCACAGCACATGAAAGTATGCATATTTAAAAAAATATTTTTTTCACCCACAAGTAAAAAGTTTCCAGATATCAAAATATCCATTCCTTACAAAATCCATTCTAAAAATACCCAGAGCATTGGTAGGGAAGGTTTTTCTTTGATGAAAACATGTATTATTATAAATTTACCCAAAAATAAAATAATGGTTACAATAGTGGGAAAAACATTGAAGTGGTACATGTTAAAATAAAACATTCTTTTTGACTTTTATAAAGAAAGTGAAAACGTTCCATATAAAACACGTAAAAATATTCATTTTTAAAAACATTAAGAGAATGTAAAAATATAAATTAAATATAATTTATAATTCATTTATATACACATAAATCCATCTAAAAAATAATTTTAATAATATTTATATAGAAGAAAAAAATTTAGAAAAAAAATATTTAAAACATTTAAAACTTGTATTTATGGTAAAGTGTTCATTACCTCAAGCCTGAATCATCATTTGAGTCCCTTATATCTCTTAATAATAAAATTATGTTAAATATTTACTTAATTTATAACCTTTTTCGATTTTATTTTTCCATTTTGTATTTATTACCTTATTATATATAATTAATTAATCAATTAAGTTCTCATTGGATGTTTTGATGATATTCAGATCATATGTACAAAAATGGATTTGGTAGGTTGACTACGGTAAAATAAGCCATTATTATATCATATCTATAATAATAATCCCTATATAATTATAATTATTATATAGAAATTATAATTTTTAAACCAAATAGGAAAAAGTTTATGAAAAACGAACTACGTTACAATCATGAAGATAGTAGGTCATACATATGCATGAGTAACGTTTCCATTTTTATGATGATCATGATGGAAAGAAGAAAAGTTATAATTTAACTTTAAATAATTATAATTATTTCATAAATATCACATTAATTGTTTATATATATTAATATAAACCATTCATTTGATTCAGTGACGAAAAAAATCACATCACTTCATGAAGGTGGTAATCCACACATACACACGAACGACATTGTCAATTGTCCATTGATGAAAGGTAAGAAAAAATATGATATATTATCTTTTCATAATTATAAATATTTCATTATTTTAATATATAAACATTAAATCCATCATTATAACCATTCTTGAATGGCGGTGATGGAAAACAAACTACATCGGTCTGCGGGGCGGTAGTCCGCATTATAAATGAACGATGATTTTGTTTCCCATTTGACGGAAGAAGGATATGGATATAGATTATTAAATTAAAATAATAAAATATTATATACTGATGTTATTATATCATAATGTTTGATGAATATTTGAATCAGGTGTAAGAGTAAAGAAAACTAAAACATTCAGTTAAGTTTTACCTCTGCTTTTGATAATCTCATTTTCTTTACACATTAAGCCCTATAAGGTTGGTATATTGACTAAAACATGACCTATATAATGGGTTAAGGTATTATAGGAAATTATTTGGGTATTTATTGTACAAAATATTAGTTTTTAAGTTCCCATAGAAGAAGAGAGGGTGTTCCCTTTTATAAGTGAGGGGAGGGGAACTCTTAGACTTACATAAAATATTAAATTAATATAAATTAATTTTCATAGAAAAAATGATCCAAAATTATATAATTAAAATATAATATAAGTATGGGTCAAAATAAAACCATCCAATAAAATTTGGTCAAATTTATATTTAGTTTTTACTCTTATATCTTTGTTTTAACTTATGTTAACCCTTTTTTATGATTACCATGATAACATAGTTTTTGCTCTTTTAGGTGTCAATATTGTTACCATAAAAGTAACATTACTACATAAATGGATCATGGTTGTTATTTTGAACCATTTTACAGTATAGTTTCCAAATATAAAATTTTTATGAATTTTAATTCTTTTAATAAAATATTATTTATTATAAAATGTCATTAATGCCTTTTTTGGAACTATTCATTTAATTTGACATTGAAAACAACATGAAAGCAATAAAATTAGAATATATTCCATTAAAACATCACTAAAATGTTATATATGTCAATAAAATTCATTTAAAACAAAATATAATTCAAAATATATTACTTTTAATAGTTTTAAAATCATTTAGTTTATTTTTTCTATTAATTGAATAAATATTGTGTCGGCATTGCGTAAGAGTTTAATGTATTTATTTCATAAATAAAAATTTAAAATAAAATAACATGATACAAAAAATCATTTATATTTCATGTAACCCTTTTATAATAAAAAAAACTTTGTTTAACCCTACATAAATAAATTTAGAGATAATAAAACAAGGAGAATGACATAATTAACATTTCTTTATGTAAAATAAAATAATGGTAAAATTCAAATAAATATGGCACCAGGTTGCCTTATTTTCTAAAAATGGATTTAAATGGCCGAAATAGACTCCTAAAATAAGATAAATGCAATTTTTATGGTCATTTTTTAGTCCTTATCATATTTTTTAACCTGAATTACCCGATTTACCCTTACTGTGGTGATAATTATTCACTATGGTTACGATTCACAATGAAAAAGGGTCATATTTACCAAATTTATACATAATTATTTCAAATAATGAATAAATATTTTAATATTAAATTTATATATGTTAATAAATTAAGTTATTATTAAAATGAAAAATTCAATGAAAAAATGTTTTACAGAAAAATGTTCTTTTAATTATAAAATTATTTTTATATGAAATTCAACCATAGAAATAATTAAAATTAAATTAATTAGAATATTAAAAATATAATAGAATTAATGAAACTTTTATAATATTTTAAAACAAAAATGAAACATTTTAAATTCTTTAAACAATAATATTATTTTCAATGAAAATTAGCATTTTTCACTATTTTTGGTAAAATTAGTATTTTCAAAAAAATACCAAAAATTTCAATCAAAGATAATTTTGATATGTTTATTTAAAAAGTTATATAATTTTTATCCACTAAATTTTTTAAAAATTCCATAAATTAATTAAAATATTTTTCATAATAAACTGTAAAAACCATTTTTGAAGAATAAAATAAAATTTCCAAAAACTGAGTGGTTAATTACAAAGAATTAATCTATAAATATTTATTTATGTGAAACATTATATATATTTCAAAATAAATTTAATAAAATTCATACCTGATAATTAAATAGCTAGGTTATAACGGTTATATTTAAATAATAATATTTCATGGTTCATCTAGGATTGGGGTTGCATGTCATATAGGCTATCAAAAAATGTTTTATTTTTAAAATTTTGTGGTTTTACACTATGCTTCAGGTTATGACACAAGGAAATCATGCCCCTTTCTATGTTAAGGTTGTCCACAAGGTTGTTATACCCCATCATCTGTCTCGAGTTTGGACATAAATCCATCTTAGACATACCCTTTATCCAGGTCACATCATCATCAATGTCATATGTCTCACTAGAAAATGTTCCCCCTATAGGGATAAACAAGTTATAAAAATCCCAACTATTACATTGATACCATATACAAACCTTCACAAGATACTAATTTAGACACAACAGGGTATAACATAGAAGGGAACAATCCTTGGACATAATACCTAGGTTTTATGAGCCACACACACACACAAAATGAAAACCATAAGTATAACATATCATAAAACAGTTGTCATGACTACGCATGCCTGAAAACGCATTCTAATCATGGAAATTAAATTTATAAAAATTCTCTATGGTAAAGACATATTACCTCAGGTGAGGTAGTTTTAATTTCCTTGAGACATCACCAAATCACACCTACACACCAATGCCCCCTAAAAAATTCCATAATTTATACCTTGAGGATTGTAAAATCATGGTATGTGAATAGATACACGATGAGGGTGAGAACGTGATTAGACATACCCATGGAGAACAACCACCATTAATATATCTATATTAGATCTAGAGAGAGAAAATGATCTTATGTAGATCTAGAAATTATCCTCTATCCAAGGGGTTTAAACTCTTTAATGAATGACTATTGGGTGAGGGGAGGCATAGAGGTCAGCTAGGTTTGAGAGTAAGATAAAAAAATATAATCTATGGGAACTTTAGCCTTCTTTATATGGAGGAAGACACCATAATTTGGTAAACTCCCCACACACCTTGGTTCCTCTAGTCAAATCATAATACAGTTTTCAAGGTGTTTTAATTCATAGATCTCTCACCATAATTACCCTTGCTGAAAGGCCACCATGACTCCCACTACAGTGAAACACCAAAACTCAAGGCATTTTACCCCTACAATGCCTTTCACCATGACATGTTGGGGTCTTATTGGTCATGTTCCAAAACTCATTCACATCAAATCCTTTCCCCACTATTGGGACACCATGCCTAGTCCTATAGTATTTTTGATTGTCTTGCTACTCATTGCGTATGGCACACAAACTAATATGACATATAGGTTATCTTATTCTCTATAGTAAGACTTCCAACACACCATTCCCAAGACCACTGGTGTATCAACCTACCGTTTTTACTTGGGTGGGATTTTGGTGCAACACATCGACTTCCAAGGAAATTTTACTACTTATGGTGCACCCCAAAATGTACTAACTCTACCATGGACATTATGTAACCCCATAACGCTTCACAAAAGTGGAAAAAAGTCCACCAAGATTCACTAAAACTAAATTACAAATGCCTTGATATTTTAGGGCATTACAAATCTCCCCCTATAATGATTATTAGTCATTAAGAAGTGTCTATAGAGATTCACTTGAATAACTCTGTATATTAATCCTGAATATCTGATACCCCCCAATTATCCTCTTTAATATATATATGCCACCACTAAACTCAAAATGTGACACTTTCTTTCCCAGTAACACTTTCTTTCTAGATCCAAAATTTGAACCTTCAGATCCAAAAATGATGCATCAAGTTATAACTCAACATTTGCACTATTGATCACATGTACAAGATCAATCTCATAATTATAAAGATAAGGAACATGGAAAATGTTATGGATACATTGATATAATAGAGGAAGGAAAATTTAGTAATCCACTATATCAAATTTCTCTAGGATCTTGAATGGTTCCAAAAACCAATGTTCTAAATTTTGTTTGATTCTATAATCATTTATATCCAAACCAAGTTGAAACAAGAAACCAAACATGATACCCCCAATGAACTCCAAGGGAAATAACCCTTGGTTTTCATATGAACATTTCCTACATTTAGTAGTAATCAAACACGTCTAAATTAACTGAACCAACTCAGAGGTCTCACATACCCTACATAGCCCGATAATAGATGGCTCACCTACCTCATGGCAAGAAAATTGTGAATGAAAAGGCCGACCATATATAAAATAAAACAATTAAATCTTAATATAATAATAGAATATATTTTTTATAATAAAACTCTTCAAATTATAGATGATCATCCCATGTTCGACCAAAGTCTAGAATACATACCCTTAGCATATCTTCTGAAAACATGAATAGAATTTTCAAATACCCATCAGTATGAGGATAATAATACTTACTTAGATTCAATTGAGTCCCCATTAATTTTTGAAAGCCTTACAAAAATTATGATGTGAAATAGGTGTGTCGATCTGATACTATGCTCATTGGCACTCTATTTAGAAACACTATATCTCACATTTATATCTTTCTTAACTCATTTATTGAATAAGTCTCTCTAATTGGTATGAAATGTGCCACATTTATTAACTGATCATGTATAAACCATACTATATCTCAAACTCTTGGATCCTAGGTAACCACATAAAAAACCATCACCACTTCATTTGAATTACACACTATCTCTTGAAAAAGGCTAAATTAATTCACCTAGTCACTAGAATGTGAACTTAATTATCTGACAGGTAAGAAACCAATAGATGAAACCCACAATATTCTTTTTTATACCTAACCACTAGAAACATCTTCGAATATCAAGATCCATATTATTTAATCTTGGTTTTACCTACCACTACGAAACATTCATGTCTCCCATCAAATCACCTCTCATAAAATTTGGAATCGTGAACCTGTTGTGAACATATATCACATCGTTTTCATCCAAATACCATCCTAGAACTAGGATATTCCCAATCAATCATTCTCACATTACATATCATTGAATATTAGACTATTGTCTAGCCTTCACCAACTCCAATTGGGAAGAAGTGATGAGAAAGGGAGTATAATAAATCACCAATTTTTTTATATGAACCCATCAACTAATAAGTTAACAACATCATAAACCTGAAATATTCTTCTGTTGATCACTCTCCAACCCCGAATGTCTTCGTAATAAAATAATATCAAACAAAACTCCCTTTCCTATAAGTATAATTCATCTCAAAGTTAGAAATATGTAGGTACTCAACCCAATGACTCTTTATAAGATTCAAGTACTGATGAGAGAAGATATACTTTAAGATATTATGTCCACGTTGATAAAAAATATATCACTAAAGAGATAATGGGACCACCACTTCAGGTAATGGACAATAGCTATAAACTCTATGCTATTTATAGAGTTTTTCCACTCTTGAGTCCATAGATAATGAGACCCATGATAAATACCTTATCTATATGTATCAAAATATCTCCCATATGAACTCATGAGTAATTAAAGTAAAACACACATCCAGTACCATGATTAGGTAAGATCAAAATCAAAGTTAATGTTAATATCCACTTCAACTCTAGGAAGGGCTCTTCACACTGATCTATCCACTCAAACATCACCCCTTCTTTGTAAACTATGTCATAGATTATAAAAAATGAAAAAAATTCTTGAATTAACCATATGTAGTACAAAACCAAACCTATGAATATCTCCATCTAAAAAACATTCATAAGGAGTAACCTAGATATAAATTCCTCTACCATCTCCAGATCAACTGATATTCATGCCTTAGAAATCACATTTCCAAGTAAGTGATCCTCTTGGATAAAAAAGTGACACTTCGAGAGCTTGAAATAAAGTTGATGTGCTCGAAGTATACTCAACATGATCTATAGGTTTCTATAATGTATCTCTAGGTTCATGAGTACAAAAGGATATCATTAATGAATATAATGATAAAACATACAAGATATGGATAAAAGATCTTTTTTATGATTTCCATGAACACCATTGGAGGATTGATCAACTATAAATGAATGAAATGATACTAATATTGTCTATACATGATCTGAAATTAAATATTAGTTATATCATATTCTTGGACTTAAAGACAGTGGTAGCCTAATCACATGTCAATCTTGGAGAACCATCAGACACCCCTCAACTAATAAAAAAAGAACTGATCCACATAAATAGGTACATATTATTCACCATGACTTGAATCATATTTATATAATATATGAATAGATGAAGGATTTATTCTACCTTATTAGTGACCAATGCTAGAACATCCCAAAGATAAGTGATTGGTATGAAAAATCCCATCACCTTTAAATCTTCAAGATGTACCTTGAGTTCCTTCAACCAAACTGTTGCTAGTTGATATATATAAATCAATATAAGCCACTCTCCTAGTATTAGGTTGATCTCAAATTAAATTCATCTATCAAGAGGAATTCCTAATAAATTTTCCAGATAGATATATTAATAACTCTCAACTATTGGAGGAAAATAGGAGAGACCTAGTCTACTCTAAAAAACTTGTCTACTACATGAACATTAATAGATTCAAAATGACACAGGCTTGGTCGTATTCTACCTTCTCAAATTTCCTATTAAATGGTCAAATAAACTTCACCCCCTTAGGAATATTAAATGGTACTCTTATCCTATAGTAGTCGATGTGAACTTAATAATTAGCCAACTGATTCATGCTAAAATTAACATCAAAGATGGTTATCACTATGATTATAAAATACAATATTTTTTTGTAACCACTATCCACTACAGAACACTATGGAAATATCTAGAGATGGTATACCTCCTCACCAAAGGGTTTATGGAGAGAAATAAATTCAAAATATAACTCAACTAGAAACTATAACAAAAAAATTATATGAGAAGATATAAAATAATAGAAATCTCTTATATAAAAAAAATTAGTAGAAAGTGTAGAGGTTATTAGAGATTCACCTATAAATTTAGAAGGTCCCTATTCACTATTATCTATAACTTGGTCTATGAAATGAACTATTACTATGCCAATCCAATAAATCTATCCCCAAAACCCTTAGATTAGTTGAGTCACTAAACCTAATGAAAACTAAGAATGCAGATGAGACCCCCTATCAGTACCATGAATTGAATCATGTATCTACCTAACTCCTCCCAGGAAACATGTCCTCAATTCCTTCAAGAATAACACTATATATTCCCCATTATTCTAAATCGATGACACTTGTTCTGATATTCATGGAAAAACATGTGATAGTTTCCATGCTTCCCATAACTGAGGCACATGGAGAAAACTCTTTCTTTAGAAGGTTCTAGAGAAATACTGCTCTATTATAAATTCCTATTACCCCTTATATGACTCCTAAAACGTCCTTTTTCTATAACTAAAAAATCTCTCCACTTTATTTCTATAAGTCTCGCTCATTAGCGTACTATGGGATGAAAGAATACAAGTTTCCCTGTCATTATTTAAACCTTTCTCTATCATTAGGGAATTTTGTAGCACAACATGATGTACTGTCATGTCAAAGTTATTTACCTAGAACATCGGCTCTAGTTGAAGGTTGATCTAAAACATTAGGTCCTTATATGATTCATTCCAAGAGAAAAGATCAGTATAGTAAAGAAAATATGTTGAAAGGATAAAATAGGTAGATATAGACATTGCCCTTACTAAAGCTCTAAAAACTATTCAGCTTGATCTAACATTAATTTATCCATGAAAAACTACCTAAAAATTAGATCCTTGAAGCTATCCTAATCTAGAACCTCATATCTCCCCACTTGGTTCATAATTTCCCACCACCCCCTAGTAGGTTACTGAGGCAGGAATTTAGCTAGCTTAACTTTTCAATCTCATAAAGTATCCACTAGATCATATATTCCCTCTATGATATCGATCAAATCTTTAACATCCTAGTGTCCTCTAGTACCTTAGAATGATTAAGGATACCAAAGCTAGAAATTTTGAGTCTAATCAACCATCATCCTATGATCTATTCCACCCTAAATAAGCTCTATCCAAAATAATCTTGGCTAAAGTTGTTCTATTTCATGAATGAATTGAGTGGGTTCAAGATAATTCTCATCTACATCCTCTTGCATATCTATTGGTAGGATAAGAATGTACTACCGTGTGGGGGTGTTCTTAAAAACTTCACCAATAATTATCATAAGTCATCTCCTAGGTGAAATTATCTAAAATTATATAATGAATTATTTGAGTTCCTTCAATAACATAAATGACTACATCACTATTGATGTTTATAGGAACACTCAAAAGATCATTATGGGAAGACACATCCTAAGAGGTTACCCACATATACCATGCATAACCCCCTCAGTACAACCTATGAAATAATCTATGTATTCTATACCTACATTTTAGTAAAATTAATATATTTATATATAATAAAACATATAATTCTTAGTTTAAACTAATTTAAATGTCAAAAAATATATATCAAAAAATCACAAAACACATATTAATGGAGAAATTTAATTTATTAAACTACTATGTATGGAAAGAAAACATGAATATTAAATGTGAACCTATGTGTCTAATTGTGATACAAGAATGTACCCCAATCCCATAAACTATAAAAAAAATAATAATCATAACCAACATGAAACTATAAGAGCACAACATATACAAACATCAATATCCCTAATAACTTAGCGGTCTATTATACATAAGTTGGCTAGGAATGGGAGAGACTCCCCTACCCGAGTTCCATATAGTCTATCTTTATTATACCATGCCCCAAAACATATTTATGAAGAAAAGAAAGGGAAATATCATTTTAAACTAATTTGTAACACCCCTACCTGAATCATCTAGTCTAGACTAGTGTTTTATATGTCTTCATGCACACCTCTTCATATAAGAGAGGCTGTCAATTAGTGGTGAGGGTCTGAATGGTGTTGTGGGTAGACTATTACATTGATAATAAAAACCATACACTAGAATCACATCCAAGTGAAATAATAATGCCTGGAAAACACATAAAAACAAATAAAATATCATCATGCTATAATAAATTGAATCTAGATCATATAATATAAAACCAAAGACCATTAATATGGTAGGTCAAAAAATATATGATAAATGAAATAAACTAAAAATACTACAGTAATAGTCCAAATTATATCATAAAGATTCCTTCATCCTCTAATATCTACCTTCTTAGTTATCTAATGAAAACACCTTTCCCTTATGAAGAATGATCCCTGGGTTTAAACACATAGAAAAATAGATCATGTTTTGAATGAAGGATACATAATGTGTTGGGAGTTCACTATTCCATGGTGAAGTATTTTCAGATTCCTCTAAATAGAAAAGTCTTAAGCTTTCTTGGATTAGTTTTTTGGGTCTTCCTATTGATCCTATTTGACCCATATGCCTCTCCTCACCCTCCAGTTTTTCCTTAAAGAGATTAAACCCCTTGGATATAGGATCATAGTTGAATCTATTTAGGATTTATTTTTTCCTCTTGATTGGATATAGATCTATATATAGTATTGGTTACTCTAAATAAAGTCTAATTGAATTCTCACCCACATCCCTTGACTTGAATCATCATTTTTGGGCCAGAGAACTACATATCCTCTTGCATGCCTAACTATATTAAAGAGACTTCTGAAAAACTATAAGGATATTAATGTTTCCATGGGGAGACTATAACCATGATAAAAATTGATATACACTAGAATAATATTAATGTCTAAATAGGCATCTGATAATAGCACATCAGAAGCTATGATAATATCATCATTCTATAATAAATGGGATTCAGGTCCTATAATATAAACCAAAAGATCCCAATTATTGTTGGTCAACCATTGTATGATAAATGAAGAAAATAAGATGATAATACTATAAAAATAGTAAAATTATATCCCATAATCGCCTCCATCCTCTAAGATCCACTTGCTCAGCTCCCTAATGAAGGTCCCCTTCATCGGCTGGATCCTTGAATATAAAAACCGCATGTGCATCGAGATTCCCTTGTGGTGTGTCTGAATAAACTTAGCAGGACACCACTAGTACATTATTAACATTAGGTGAATATGTTTATAATTATGTATGTGATTATGGAAAGTAATTTCAAAAATATGGAACCAATCATATGCTATATTAGTTTATGGTTACCATACTACCACAAGCCTCAACTATACCTTTTTTATATCCATTATAGAAGGAATGTCTCATGAATCATTATATATTAGATTAATTTGTAACGCCAAAAAATATATTAGATCAAGGACCATTTCTAATCAAGTACCGAGGTAGTCTATGAGGCCTTCACACCCTTGGATATGCATTGGGTTAGGATGTAAGTCCATTATTATGCTATCTTCATTGGGTAAAACCACAATGATGTCACACCCCTGGTATAGTCTTAAGTCAAGAAATATGTCCTTCATTCACTTACCACTACTGTGTTAGGCCATAAGGCCATTAGAACCTATCTCTTATATTTGGTTAGGATACAAGTCCATCTTACCGCTATACTATCCCCATGCCCCATCATCATCATTAGAAAATGTCGCACTAGCACGTATTCCTTTTTTGGGCTAACGAAGCCATGAAGATCCCACTTGTCACATTTATACTATATAAAACCCTCTACAGGCTATGAATTCAAATACAACAAGGCATAGAATAGAAGTTAAAACTCATAGGATATAATGCATAGGTCTCACGGGCCACACACACATCATATAAAAATCACAATCATACCATATCACACAATGGTTCTCAAAAATATACACACATGCACATAAATGCAAATAAAAATACAAAAAGGACTTATGGGGTAAGGAATTACTACCTTAGGTGAATTTATATCAATTTACAAGGCCATACATCAAATCATGCCATCACACCAATGATACCTAGAAACATCATGAATTCACCACATAAGGATTCTATAATCGAGATCCAAGAAGAGAAACACGATGAAGCTATCAATTTGATCTGGATTTCCCAAGGATAACCATAGAAAAAATTGATAGATATCTATTAATGATATAGAAATTGACCCCAAATAGACCTATATCTAATCCTTGATCTAGTTGGTTTAAACTTATGTAGGTGAGTTTCGAGGGGTAGGAGAGGTGTATGGGTCATCTTGGTTTGATAAAAACACAAACAAATATGATCCAAGGGAGATCAATACTTATTTATATAGAAGAAGCCCAAAATCCTTCACCATTTCATAATGAACTCACAATATGTAGTGATTCCTCTAGTAACAGTTAGATCTGGTTTTCGATTCATTCGAACCTAGAGATCATGTGCTACAATTACCCTTGTTAAACCAACAAAAGGCTTCCACTATAGAATGAATCCAAAACTTAAGTTGTTTTATTCATACCATGACTTGTACCATGACATTATGAGGTACTACTATCTATGCTCTAAAACACCAACAAATATAATCCTTAAGAAACTATAGATCCACCACATGTATGTCACACAAACTACTAGAGTGTGTAGGTCATCTTGTTTCCTACAGCAGGACTTCCAATTCACTACATTGGAGACCACGTTCATATTGGCATACTCATTTCACCCAAGAAAGATTCTAGTGTAACAAACTGACCTCCATGGGAATTTCAATACTTGTGTTTCACCATAAAATGAAAAAAACCAGCTTATCATCATTGTAACCCTCCAAAACATCCAAAAAGATGAAAATAGTCCACTAGGATATTCCAAAATTAATGTAAAACATGCCTTGAAATTTGAGGGCATTACAAGGGGAACTTTTTAATAACCTAATAAGGTATATTCATCATATCCTACATGGGAACCCTAGTGTGAATGCAAACCATATGTTTTTCTTTTAGGTTCAAAAAAGGACATGTGGTGGATTTGGCCGGTGTTACTCAAGGGTATTTAGAGATATAGTGTGTGAGGCATAGAAATGGAAGTAGAGATAGTGTGTGTGTATTGTATTTTTCATTTTATTTTTTATTTATGATTGGAATAGTGGGAAATAAGTATTTTTATGAATGTAAACCAATATTAAATTTTTTATATCATTGTGGTTATTTATTTTTCCATACTATAATTATGATTTGTATTCTTTTTTTTTTCATTTTTTCATTGTTTTATGACTCTAATTCGAAGGAATTGTCTCATCAAAATAAGGAATAGAACCTCACTTAATATTGGTATCTTCTAGAAAATAGGGAGGCACAATTAAGGCTGTGTGGCCCTATCATCCCATTGGAGCTTATGATGGACCTTATATTGGTGAGTCACAAACACCTTTCTAGTGGGATGTCCCAATTACCAGGGGTACAGGATTGTTGTTCTTGGTTTGTGCTATTATGGTTTAGATTTTTATTAAATATGAGGTGTTTACTAGAGATGTTATTTCTGTATTTGGGATATTATTCCATTGGAAAGTGACATGTGGACATGCATCATGATAGACATTTAGGACTCACATGACATACACATGATGATGTGTGATTGGATTTTATAATGATACGGTTCATTTGTTTATAGATCCAACAACAACATATAAGTCATGATCCCATATTACTTGATGGTGGATTTATAATTAACTCAACCATGATGTTTTCAATATTGGTAGGTTGTGTGGATCCTAGTACATAAGTTTCTCTGGTGTTGGATATGAAATCCCATTGTCAATGGATGTGTAGGGACCCTTAGTGGGTTGATATAGGTAATGAATTCCTTGGAGATGGAAACTCGATGGGTTCAATGCCTAGATATAATGCATGTAAAATGATCTAAGTATGGGAAAAAGTTTCCTTGAAGATAAAAGTTTAGTTACATAAATTTTTAATAATAACCTATATTTTTTCCCATATAGCTTCTTGGTATCACTCTACTTAATCAGACTGAGTGGTTCTATGGAAATCTTGAGGGGTTATAGAGAAATATATGGGAAAATAATTTTCTGTGTTTTTTAGGATAGTTTTTATGGTAGGGTTAGATGGATTTCTATCCTAGTGGTTTCCTGATGTGATTTCAGGTATCATTTCAATATCATGGGTAGATGATTATGGTTTTGGGATGACACCTGTAAGGTGTGTGGTCATGCAATTAGCCTTGTAATGAGATATTCTGTGGGATTTTGGTTATGTCAGACATGAATGTGGGGAATTTTCATTGGGTTAATCTCATGAACCTGGGTTAGATGGGACCTGACTCATTAGAGCTTGAGTCAATTGTGAGATAAGGTTTCATAGGATCTTTCAAACAGTAGGTTCGGTTGAAACCAAGTAAGTTAATGGGTGAGAACTTGTGGGAGGATTCATGGTGGATCATTATTCCATAGATAGAGAGAGTGATCATTGGTGTGTCTCTATAGGGGAAGAGTCATGGATTGTGGGGGAAGGTGAGTGGTTGGTTCACAAGGCGGCCAATTGAGTTGTGATTTAGTAAACAGGATGTGTGCGAGTCCATTGGAAATGGTTTAGATTGTGGATGAACACAAGTGAAGTTGCAGTGGTAGTGTGGTGGTGAGAACCTCATGGGAATGGTGGTTTCAGGTTTAGTGAGATGTGATATTTTCCTTAGTGGTGGGAGGTTAGTCAAAAGACCCAGTAGTGAACCAAAGATCCACCCCTATGAAATTTTATTAAAAAATAAAGTACAAAGACAAAAAATCAAAAGGCAACTTTCCATATGCATCAGCCTCAACAAATTGCACACAACAATCAAGAGCCACAAAATACCATTCCGAGATTGACTCCTCAATAGACTTCTTTGATAATGCATCAGCAACCTGATTGGCCTCCCTATAATCATGAGTCATTTCAATGAAAATGGTGTCAAGAAGACATATACATTCAATCCAATGGGGCATTAAAACCAAAGGAACATTCCTGGATCGATTTTTGAGAAGATCCACAGACACCATAGAGTATGATTCTATCCAAATAAAGTGCCATCCAAAATGAACAACATACTTAATAGCTTTGATCATGGCCCATAATTCATCTTCAATGGTAGAGCCCTGCCCAATATAATGATAAAAATAGCCTTTGACAAAGCCCCGATAGGTACGAAAAACACCACCACAACCCAAAGGCCCAGGTGACCCAGTAGCCGCACCATAAACATTTCTTTTCAGCCAAGAATGGATAGGAGGAATCCATCTGATAGATTTTAGAACCAAAGGTTTCCTGGGTCTACCACTCACACCAAAATTCCTCAAAACAATAATGGCATTCAACCCATTTTTCATACACCCAACTTGTATCTTAGAAGCAAAGAAAACAACCCTATAAATATATCGAACACCAGAATGAATGGTGGGTGTGATACCCTCAAAAATTTGATCATTACAAGCCCTCCAAATAAACCCAAGATAAGAAGAAACAAAAACCATAATAAGGTTCCTAACCTGATCACTTCATCGGGAAAAGGCAACAGACTGAAGGAGACTATCTAGCGAGCTGACATCCAAATAGAACCCAATAATTTCTTGAATATTATTCCAAGAGTAAAAATAAGAGAAGAAGATAGAAAAAGATGATTCAGATATTCCACAGCCAAGTCACAAACAGGGCATGACGAAGCAAGATGGAATCCCGTTCTTTGAAGAATGCAGTGAACTGGGAGTCTTATTTTCCAGATTTTCCATAAAATCAAGTAAACAGAAGGTGGAATAAAGAAATTTCTGTAGGTTAGCAGCCACCGAGGTGTAGGATTCTACCCAGTACAGAGATATCTGTACATATCCTGAGTGGTAAGAATTCCTTTGCTGCTTGGTTCCAAGATAAAATTATCACGATCCATGTACCTGTAAGTGAGAACTTCAATTTGTAAATGAGGAGGGATGAGCTCGAATAAACCCGGATAGTCAGCCTCCAAAGAGGAAATCTGAGCAGTTGACAAGTGGGGAGGAATATGAATGTCCTATTTAAGAGGTCTAGATAACCAAAGAGTGCTCCATATATTCATATTAGAGTCCCTGCTAACCAATAATTTTGATGAATCCAAAATTCCAATAAAAGAATACCTCAAAGCAGGCCAAACAGAAGAGAAAAGGTAGTGAGGATATTCTGTCCATAATCTTGAAATGAAGTAGGCTGCAATGAAATCCATTGAAATATCAGTAGAAGTGATAAGATTCCATGTAAATTTTCTAACCAGTGCCTCATTGAAAAAGACCAGATCATTAAGGCCAAGGCCCCCCATTTCAATGGGCTTCATGCAATCTTTCCAGGCCACAACAACTAAATTCTTTTCCAACATAGAACCAATCCATATGAAGTTCCTAATATTCCATTGAAGCTCCTTGAGAAGATTCTTTGGCCATCTGTAAATAGAAAATGCATAAAAAAACATAGATGTAATCACAGAGTTGACAAGAAAAATTCTTCCAGCTTGAGTCATAACTTTCCCTTTCCAATGAGCCATTTGTGCAGTGATACAAGAGAAGATAGATTCAAGATAACATCTTTTCACCCTTCCCCAAAAAAGTGGAACACCAAGATAATTAAATGGTATAGAACCCTTCTTAACCCTAAGAGATCTCGCAAGTCTGAACTGCTTTCTAATGGTCACTCCCTTCCCAAAAACCACAAAGGACTTTTGAAGGCTAATGGCCTGCCCTTCCACATCTTCATAATGACTAAAGATGGCTTTAATGTAATTAACAGTCCTAAAATCATCCCTTCCAAAAATAAGGATGTCATCGGCATAAAAAAGATGAGAAGGGGCATGAAGATCCCTTTCAACTGGAATCAGATTATAAAAACCACCTTGAACCAAACTGTTGAGACAATGACTTAAATATTCTTCAGCAATAGCAAATAAAAGACCTAAAAGAGGATCCCATTGTCGAAAACCCCTAAAGAATTTAAAAAAACCCTTATGAGATCCATTAACCAAGATAGATAATTGGGCACTCCTAAGGATAGAGTGAATCAGGTTGATAAATTTTATGGAGAATCCATGCATCCTAAGAATAGATATAAGAAAACTCTATTTCATAGTGTCAAATGCTTTAGAAATATCCACTTTCATGGCAAAAGTCCCTTGATTCACCTTCCTTATCATTGAATTGATACATTTAGAGGCAGTAAAAATACAGTTTTGAATACTTATTCCAGGGACAAACCCAAATTGATTCGGGGTGATGATACCTTTGGCCACATGACACGTCCTAGTGGAAATGATTTTGCTGATGATCTTAGGGATGGTGTTCCAAATAGCAACCATTCCCAAGTACTTGATGTCAATTGAATTCTCCTTATTTGGGATCAATGCAATGAAGTTAGAGTTGGCACCATAATTTATAGAGGAAGAAATGAAGAACTTCCTGATAACATTCACAACTTCCTCATGAACAATTTCACACATAAACATGAAGAACATATTATAGAACCCATCCGGCCCTGCAACACTATCAATTTTAAGAGAAAAAAATGATTCCCTAACCTCCTTCCCCATCATAGTCTTAACCAGATCCTCATTAGACTGATCATAAATGGTTGGCATGATATTATAGGGCAATCATATGTGAATTATCAGTCCCATTTTTAGAATAGAGATCAGAGAAATAACTAACAACTACATTTGAAATCTCAGATTCTGCAGTTAATAATCTTCCATTAATGCTAAGAGTAGACACCCCCTTCTAAATTTCCTTTCCTTGTGAAGATGATTGAAGAAATTGGAGTTCATATCCCATTACTTTAGCCATTTGATATTATAAAGAGACCTGGCCAGATTCTCCTTAGTATTGAACAAATCATCCAGCTTTGAAAGTGCCTGAGTTTCATCACTAGAAGGCATATAATTCAATTAATTGATATTCTGAAAAATGAGAAGATTAATCTCAGCATCATGGATGCCCTCATAAAGCTTAGAAAAATTACTATTACTCCATTCCCTAAGACGAAGCTTAGTTATCTTAAGATTAGAAGATAAAATCTGAGAGGTAGATCCCATACACCCAGAATTCCAGGCAGCAATGACAATCTCCCGACACCCTGGAATCACAAGCCATGAATTATTGAATTTGAAGGGGATAGGGGCCATACATGGGTCACCAGAGGAAATATCCACCACTAGAGGGTTATGGTCAGAGTGAATTTTAGGAAGAAGTCTAGAGGCACTAATAATACCATTATTATCATCAATTTGAATAAAGCACATATCCAACTTACTGGCCTACCTCCCATTGAGAGTGTATCGACCCCAGGTAAAATTATCACCAACCATAGAGACTTCAATGAGGTTACAAATGTCAATGCAATGTGAAAATCAGGCACCAACAAGATTATAGCCTTCCTGTAGGCTGGAATATCTATTGGAAGCTCACTGGCTAGCCAGTGAGACCCAATAACCAACTAGTGGGTCTACTATAGGTTTTTCAGAGGGGAATAAATTCATTTAACCTCCCTTTAACCCTTAAAACTCAGTCACTTTTTATCCCCTCTATTTTTTCAACATCCCAACATTGAGATCATATCTTCCTCTCCTTTAATATTTGTGGTTTCCCTTCATTCCTATTATATTTTGGGATTTGTTTTTGGAAATTGAAGCCCCAAGGTATGCCTAAGAGCCCCCATTCTTACTTTTTCTTTTTTTTATACCATGTGAGTTCTTGACATTTAAGGTTAATATGCCATATTTTCATGTATTTTTTCTTATTTCTCTATTTCATTAGTTTCTTCTTGAATCTAAGGCTAATAATATGAATGTTGAACTACTCTATACTAAGGTAGGTGGTATTTGATCTATCCCTCGTGATTTCACCATTTCATAGTATATTTTGTGCATGTCTTCATTCTAATTTGCTGTGATTTTGAACTAGAACATAAATTTAATTAGTTTGGTTCTCAAAATGTTTCTAGAACCCATTATAGGATATGAAACAACCATTGGTAATTTAAAATTAGAACATTGACCACCCTTTAGAGTGAGATTGTCTTATGTAATTTTGGTTTAATATTAAAGAGACATCCAAGGGGTGTGTTGGACTTGAGAATGTACCAAGGGTATGAAGTGATGGATCCTGGTATGTGCATTAGGATATTCTATTATTTCTAGTTAAACATAAAGAGTCTATTTAAAATTTTTTATACATGTAAATTATCATGCCCTTGGTAAATAGAGTTCTTAAGTGGGGCTGTTTACGTCCCCTTGTCAATTGAAAATCACATGGGATGTTTGACTTGAAGGTAATTGATTTTTTCTTGCTTTTTCCTAAGTACTAAATATACTTAAATGGGTACATGATTATATATTGGATTATTTATATGAAAGAAAATTAGAGGATGAGCTCAATGGCTTCTGTGGAATACATAATGAAAAATGAATGGAAATGCTAAGATGAGATCCTTGGATTCGAGATGGTATAGGATACTAAATGAATGGAAATTTTGTGATGAGATCCTTGGATTAGTGATGACATAAAATAATACCTGAATGGAAATTCTGGGATGAGATCCTTGGATTCCATATAGTACATGTGTTAGGAATACCGGGATCCCCTCTATAGATTCCACATGACATTGGATTCTTGGGAATACCAAACTGAGTGTCTTGATACTACATGGTTCATGATATTTGTAATTCTTGTATGAGTGATAGAATTTTTTGTTGAGATTATGGTTGGTATGTTTATTGTGATATGTTCAGATACTTCTATCAATGGATGAACTATGTTGGTTCGATCTGGGAGTCATCGTGGAGCCCATGGATAAATATTGATTTATTTAATTTATTTAATTTTTTATATTTCTTATTTATGATATAAATTAATAGGATCTATATTGGATAAACTAGATATGATTTTAAACACCATTGGTGGTGTCCTACCGAGTCATGAACACGCCTTTATTTGGCCATTAGTTGGTACCCAAGAAGAAATCATGGATGTAGGTTTGGATAATGGTAAGAACATTATATAATTTTCATCATTTTGTCTAGGATGGGTATTTTATATGGGGGATGATCCAATAATATGACAACCATTGGTTCAATGGTTTGTATATTTTTGTGTCTTTATTCATGTTTCACTTCATTCTTGGTTTTCCTAGGTGTCAGGGTCAGAAACATAGTTTTTCTTAGAAAACATACCCTAGAACATAGTTGGTGCACATTTTTTTATCCATGATACTAATCATATGATGAAGGATAATTTGGGGAAAATACACCTTTTCATGGTTCGATCATGGGTATTAAAACTGTTCAAGGCCTAGGGGTAACCATAAAGCTTGATCATGGGGAGGAAACAAAACCTGATTAGTTAGAACACAACTTGTCTAACCATGTGGCCAAACTGTGTGAGTTTTCCAACTAATTAAAAATTTATCTTCTTACAAAAAGTTTCCTAAAACATTTATATATTTTGGTCCTCCTTTCCTCTCCCACTCATGTGTATATCCTCCCCTTGGCATTGGAGCTTCTCCTGTCTCTATTTTGGTGGATTCTCTTTGGGTCCAAGGTGTTTTTTATTTGAGTTAATTCTTATTCATTATGGGTTCTCCATCATTTTCCACTTATCTTATTTTTCACTTCCATTTTAATGGAAGTCTGAAACCCTAGTGCATGGGTTGGATGAATCTAAGGGTTTTAATGGGGGTTATGATTTTATTTCTTATGATTTAGGTGTGTAGGGACATATTCTTTATAAATTAGGTGGTTTTCATTTAAGGATATGAGTTTAAAACCATTTCCAAGGTATGTCTCTATATTTAATGACATTTTACAAAGATTACCTATGAATTATTAATCACCTTTAGTTTATATTTGTTAAATTTCCATTTAAATGGTTTATTATTTATGTCTATTAAATTTTTAATTTGATCCATGGTTTTGTATTGGAAATCAAAGGTTTAAAGTTGTAATCACAAAGGGAGGTGGCTTAATTGAACTTTAAGTGTGCCATAAAATGGATCAGAAATGGTTTAATGGTTTTAAATATATTTATAAAGAGGATTTAGGGATTTTTTTACCTTGAGAGAAGTATTTTACCAAAATGGGAATGTCTGTTTACTAAATTTTCTTGTGAAATATCTTACGATGTGTGACACATGGGATGTGAATATGTTTAGCACTAAGTAACACATGAGATACTTAGAGTGTGGGCATGTGTTTTCTAAGGTACTGTGAGATCCTATAGGGGGAATACTAAGAGTGATTACACTTGTTGTCCAAGGTACTGTGAGAGCCTTTGGAATGGATGATCAAGAGAACTTTGAATTGTTGTCCAAGAGACTGAGGTAGCTCTTGGATTTTGGACAAAGGGAGGCTGTAAGATCTTCCACTTTGTATAGCCAGCTAGAAAACTATATTTTAGATGCACTCACTTTGTAATCTTTTGGTTATATCCCTTAGTAAATATTACACATGTCAGGTTTATTTACATGTTTTTATGTATTATGTTAGTGAATTGTTTGATGTGATACCATGTTTTATTCCCACTCTTATTGATTTGGTTATATTATGATGACGTTTATGATTATCCTTATTATTCCTCATTTGTATATATTAAGCATGTTGTTCTATATTTCCATATTTATGTACTTGATACATGTAAATAAATGTTTTTGAAAAATCATTTTGTTTAAAAGTGAACCAAAGGGAATTCAAGGACTTGTTTAAATGTGAAATGTTTTAAAAGAGATTTTTTTTTGGAAAATGAGTTTTTAAACTAGTTTTATGGTTTTCAAGGTCTAAAAAATTAAAAAGATTCATGGTGGAATACTACTAGGCTTAATGCCTCAAAATATACATATGCCTTTGAGTGTATGTAGACTTTGTTTTGTAGGACACAAGTAAAGGAAAGGGAACTATTCATATATGTGGATCTTCTTGATTACCATCATTCTTGGTTTTATTATAAGAGATGTGGTGTACGATCCCAACTCTATGGAGGTATATCCTTATTTAAATTTTGGTATGGATCCATTAGTTTTAATTAATTAAATTTTCACTAGGTTTATGAAGGGAACATAGAGTTTTCTGGTGGTTTGGGGCATAAGAAAGAAGTAAAACAAGGACAACCTATGCAAGGTGAAAGATTTGTACACAGTTAAGTAAACAATGCGACCTTCCTAGAAAAACCATACAACCTTTGATATTAGAATTATGTAGAGTTGGAACAGGGTTAGTCAAATCTTTTATATCTCCCAAAGTAATCATAATACCTCACCCCCCTTGGATAGTGTCTTGTGCACAGTTTGGAAAACCATGTAGACAAACCATGCACCCCAATAAAAGTTAGAAGAAAATACAATTTTTCCATCTCAGGTTTTTTGAGTTCTACTCAATTTACCTCCCATTATTTTCCTCTCAACCCTAGTGATGAAATAATGCTCCCAAAAATTTCCAAGGGTGGTTCTCCTTTGATTATTTTCCATTTGGATTGTCTTTGGTTTCAGATAGAATCTCCAGGAAAGTATAATATACCCTTTTCATATCTTTTCCAAATTAGGTATTGCATCATGGGTTATCTTATTATGAAACCCTAAAAAAGTCTTTCTCTAGTGGATTCTAGGTTGATCCTTCAAGGGGTACTCGAATTTGTATCTAAGGCAATGATTAATAGTGCATTCTTTAATAGATTCAAGGGAGGCAGTCTATAAGTTATATCCCATAGTTGTTGAGTTGATTTTTGTTTTATTGGTTTCTTTACTGGTTACCTATTATTGTGTGTTTGATACATTTTGAATGATTTGGTAAAATGGGGTTTTAAATGGTGAATTGAACCCCTCATGATACCCATGGGATTCATGGAGGATTATTTGAATGATTTAGGGCTATCCATGGGGTGCACTGACATTCCAAAACTTATAAATTCGTAAGGTTAAGTGTAGAGTTGATGTGTGGTAATGTAGATCCATGATAAACATGTTGATATGTGAACATTAGGTGAAATATGAATATTGATATATGATTCTAGGATTGGATAAATGCATAAGGGTTTTTTTGGACAAATGATAATGGGTAACAAAATTAAGGTTCATGATTAGATGGAAGTGTTAAATGGATAACAGACAGAGATTATTAAATATTCTAAATGGGTTAACTAAATTAATGTGAACATGAAAAATGGATTATTAAATGTACATTTAATGCATAAGGGTTTATTACTTATATAATTAGAAATGGGTTAACATGTGGGAAATTGATGAGTATGATAAAGGGTAAAATGAATGATAATTATTTAATATACATAATGAGTTTTGGAATAAAAAATGGGAAATGAGATAAAAAAATATTTAATATAAATGGAAAATGTATTAATGGGTTATGGAATAATATTAATTCCCATGTTGATTATTATGGATTATGTTTGATATTTGTATTGGTTGTGTTTTTTTGTGATATGGTATGTGTGTGGTGAATAGATAAATAAGCATGTGCACATGGCTTGGTAGTGTAGGGTATTCGATTGAGGTTCTTTACCCATGGGTTGAGTTAGACTGAGGCTCTAACTCCACCACAAAATTCATGGGTTATGGAAGGTAATGAAGGATCTATGAACCTAATGGTTACATTCTATGAGACCACCTGGACCTAGGCTTCGAGGTGAGTAAAATGTGTTTGTTGTGATGTTTTTACCCCTAGATAGATGAGGACTTGATTTATTCCCCTTGTGAATAGTGATTGGTTTACATAGAACCTTGTGTAGATGATGTGAATGCCTAAACCAAAGAACACATGATGAATATAGATTAAGTAATGAATATGGTATAAGTATTGAAAATGGTAATAATTATAGAAAATGGTTAAAGCAAATATGGTTAACTAATGGAACCCAAGTTATCCTTTGTTTACTTTTCATTATTAATTATTTTCACGCACTATCTATTTAGATTGTATATTTTTTAAACACAATTGGTGGTGCCTACTAATTTGTACCCGCACCCTGCTCAGGCTACCATTCAGCACCTGAGCAAACTTCATTATTTTAGGTACAAATAATGGAAAAGTACTGGGGTTAGAGGGTTGAGTTGGTCTTGGGATATGTGTGGATGGGGATCTAGAATTGGTGTTTGGGCCATTTTTGGGTTCAACTGTTCACATTTATTTAGAGTTTCCTTCACTCTTAGAACTATTATCCTGACATTACATGGTTATTACTGATTTTTGGTTTGTACCCAATTGTAGGAGATGGTTAGTTATGCATGTTTATTGGTTGTTACATATTTTTTCTACTATTTATATTCTTAAATATTTTGGATTACTATGGAAAAGAGGGTATAGTCTCCCCATGTGAATCATTAGACCCTCACTACTAGTCGAAAACTTCTGGCATATTGGGAGGTGCACATGAGGTCATGTGGTAGCCCTGATTGAGGCACCGGTTTAATCGATTTTGGGTCAAAGACATTACAAAGTGGTATCAGAGTGGTTCATTTCCATGGTATTATTATTTTTTATTGTAGAATAGAGAATAATATGTGTTAGGTATTGAAAATGATCTCTTTATTAGGAGTATCTAACCCATGTATGGGGGAAAACCCAAGTATCCATGGTTGTAGTTGTTGTTTTTATTGTGTGTTGTTAAAGTTGAATGATATTACCCCATTGGGTGATTCACTTATCATTTGATGTGACTGTTTGGTGATATTTTACTTGTGGCCAGAATTGAAGGAGGATGTGCATTGATGAAAGATTTTAGGCACCTAGGAATATAGGTGGAATGCATCATGATAAGCACACATGGGATGGGTTTGTTTGATATGAAAGGGGGAATGCATTTTTATTTATTGAGAAATTTTATGAAAATGAAGTCTAATAATAATAATGAAAATAGGTAAAATGGGTGTAATGTTAGAGAATAGTTAATTATTTGTGCTTAAATAATGGTGTTAATGAGTTAAAGTGTGGGATGTAAAAAGATGTGCAAAGGGATATGTGCCAAAGAGGAAGGATTTTCACTATGAGTGTGGAAGAAATTTTAAAAAGGTATCTAGTGAAAAATTGTGGATATGTAAATTAGTTCACCCATGTTGATCATGACCCACAGTAGTTATGGTAAAGGGTAGTTCACAAGTATGTTGATATCCATTGGGATAGTGTATATGAATGGTCTGTTACAACTAGTGAAGAGACTTCTTGTTAGTAAATGGGATAAGCATTATGATATGTGTTATAAAGATTGTGTTTGTTATTTTATGAAAATGACACCACAAAGATATGTGTTGGTAGGGATATAAGAAGATGTTTCCAACAATGATCCCCTAATAGTGGAGTAAGAAGACTTGGTGATTCAGGGTAATAGAGAAGAAATGTTTTGCGAGAACTTTGCCACTTTATACAGATGATAGAATAGGAACCATGGTGGGTTTTACCCACTAAGTTCAAGAAGACTAGAGATTTTAAATCACAACACCCTACAAACATTACTATAGAGTGTAGGATATATGCAGACGAGTTCTGGATAGATTCTATTTAGATGATTCTTGATCATTTGAAGACTCCTTCCAAGAAGTGATTCATGTTGGCGGTCTATATGTTGCAATGTTAGAAAAAGCATTGGTGGGAAATCCTGATTCAGAATGAGTAGGATTGAGAAATAATTTGTAAATAATTCTAAGAGGTGTTTGTAGACCACTTTTATCCAGAAACCTTGAGGTAGGAAAAGGCTATAGAGTTTATGTGTTTGACCCAATGGGCTTTGTCAGTAATGGATTATGATAGACTTTTCACTGACTTACGAATCTTCATTCCAGTGTTGGTAGGGGATGAGGAAGCTATAAAAAACTTTTCTATAATGGGATTAGACATTAGATTAGATAATAGGTGAATATATTCAATTTGAAGAGGTTTTAAGAGGTGGTGGATCAATCCCTTGTCTCATAAGGGAACCTGAATGTGGATTCAGGTAGTGGATTTGTGCTTCTAGTTGGGCGGATGAGTAGTGCAGCTTTTGATGGTAGGAAGAATTGTTTTGGGAGTTTCCATCAGGGTGGAAGTGATCATAGTATTTATAAGAGAGGGTCATCCTCTTAGGGTGGTGACCAAGTGTTGTTCTATCAGTGTGGTAGGCTGGGGAACATGAAGGGTTAGTGTCCAGGACCACCAGTTGAGTGCTGGTCATGTGGTAGGATGGGGAATGTGAAGAGGTTATGTAAGAATCATCAATAGCTGTGTGTGGATGTGGGATTAAGGCTGATGTCAAATTCATGAATTCGGTTGGTTACCCCTTATCATATTGGTAGTTAAAACTCAACTGATCATACCGGTTGGGGTGGTGGATGTGGTACTCTAGGGTGAGAGTGTCCATATCATCAAAGTAGTGCACCACTAGGGACTCTGGTCAGAGTCCAAGGTAGAGGGGTAGGTTATATTCATGTAGTTAAACATGTACCAAAAGTTGGTGAGGATGGACCATCTATTTTTCAGGGTATGATCCCTATAGCTTACATGCTTTCTAATGCTTTATTTGGCTCAAGCACCACACATTCTTTTATCTCTTCATATTTTGTAGTTGTGTTTGGTCTAGAAGTGGAACATGTATTTGAGGTTATGTATATTGATACTCTATTAGGGGTTCCAACTGAAGATATCAGAAAATGTAAGGGTTGTGATCTATAGTTTTGTGTGTAAAATTTTCTATGGGATTTGTTCATCCTCGAGATGTTGGATTTTGACATGATTTTGTGCATTGATTGAATGGTATTGTACTAGTACCATATCGACTGTTACCATTGTTGAGTAACATTCATGTCTCTTGAGAGAGACAATTATGTCCATCATGGTGAGTGGGATGTTCGAGCAGGTCGTGCAAGGCCAGTTTTCCAGCATTTGAGAGAAATCACATCCCAAGTGACTTGTCTTATGCTTGATGATGGAGGAATAGAGAAACCAATATTTCCTCCCACTGTGGATCAATTTTATAATGTTTTTACAAATGAATTCTTGAGGATTGCACTTGATAGAGATGTTGAGGTTATATTTGAGTTACTACTAGGTGATGAACCAGTTTCTATACCGCTATATAGAATGATGCCCATAGAACTACAAGATATTAAAGCTCAGTTGGAAATGTTGGAGAGAAAAGTGTGTATCCGTATGTGTATGTCTCCATGGTGATCTCCAATGTTGTTTTCCAAGAAGTTTGATTAATAATTTATTCCATGTGTTGATTATAGGAAGTTTAATTAGATTATGGTTAAGAACCAATACCCTATTCCATGAATCAATGATCGTTTTGACTAGTTAAGAGGTAAGAAAGTGTTCTCCAAGATCAATTTGAGGCCAGGGTATCATCAGCCGAGGGTGAGAACTTTCGATATACCATGGTCAGATTTCAGGATTAGGTATAGGTTATATGAGTTTGTGGTGATGTTGTTTGGGTAGACCAATGAAACGATAATTTTCATATATATAATGTCTCGAACCAAGTCGGGTCGCCATCCGAACCCACGCCCGACCTGGCCTGTGAAAAGGCCCAAAGGGTGTTCCCAATCCCCATGGGCTGAGACAAGTGCTCGGGTATCAAAATAAACCTTGGGAACGATTTTACCCAAAAAAACAAATATAAAGCAACCAACAAAATAAACCCAACCAAAAGTAAGAGTCGCAACGAAACAAGCCTCTAACCAAAACCAGATTTTTGAGTTGCATGTAAAACCAAAACCCAAACAACACTAAAAGTATGGTGACCAAAAACCAACCCAAAAACTATCACCTGATGTGAGGACACCACCCTCATGTCGCCACCACAACGCCAGGTCATGAGTTCTGTTAACAACATGAACCACCACTTCCAAATGCTGGACCCTTACTTGTATCAGACATAAACAAATATACTTACACCCAAGGGTGTATGTAGGGTGTGAGAAATCTCCCAGAATGATGTCACCAAGAAAATGTTCCATGCAAAAACATTAAAAGACAATTACATTTTCAATGATAAATAAAAGAAAGTAAGAAATGCTTAACAACTTTAGTGAAAATGGTTTTCATAAAACAAATTTAAAGAAAAATAGTTTAAAGAAAACACTTGTTTGGGTAGTAACTCAAGTGAAATATCATGTATCATTGGTGTGTGAAAAGTAAATGGTAGCACCAAATGATGGGAGAGGCCTCATGGGTACTAGAAATAGGTTGGACCCTAGAACGTAGTGTCTCGGTGAAACGTGGCTTAGAAACCGCGACCCTCAAGAAAACATGGTTTAGAAGGCCATGACCCTAAAAAAATGTGGCTTATAAGGCCATGAACCTCAATAATCATATGTTTAGTTAGTGTTTCAATCGTCAATCCTACCAGTGAAACTGGGCCAAGCCATCTCCAGAACACTAGCTCACTAGTCCTAGTTTCCCCGCCTAATACCCCATGCATCCCTCTTTGTGCTCACCTAAAATAAAAGTTCACATAACATGTCATATTAACAATTAAAATCCAAATGAGGTTCTTACACACAATAACATGTCATTCACACACTGATATCCTCTTTTAAAACCGCATGAACTCCAAAAAACATTTTAGAACTTAACCTGTGCCGCTTGAACATTAAGTAAAACCAGGTGCATAGTTTTATAAAAACACTTTTCATAATCAAGAAAACCACTAAAATAAATTATCAAACAGGTTCCAAACATGTCATAAAATATTTAAATCGAAAAAGTCAATCAAAACATTTTTCAAGACAAACACACTTTTAGTACTATTCCAAAACATAATTGTACCATCCACACTTCCTAACACACACACCGCACAGTTTGAAAAACACCGATAAATAGTTTAAAACATGGTTTCACAATGAAATTCACCAAAATTACTTAAACATAACTCTAACCAAATGAATTCACATTAAAAATCAGTCAAAGATAATTTCATAGTGTGTAAAAAAATATACAAAAGTGCTAAAATAGTTAGATAAACAAGAAAATGATTGTTAATTAATACTTGTCTGTGGAATCACCTACCGGTGTATCACAACTTCACAAAAATTGGTGTGAAAAGAGCACCTCATGACAATGCTGTTCAAACAAACCCCAAATACACCCTAAAAATAAGGAAATAAAATAATTGTATCAAGAATGAACCACTCGGAACACAAAATCCAGCTGAAATCTTGCACCAAAATATAAAAAGCTTACTAGAAAAAAATAAGGTCACTGCAAGGGTTGAGCTGAGAAGAGGGAGCTGCCACAGATCCGTGAGGTGTCGGAAAATCTCCTGAAAGGGAGGAGGGTGGCTCGGCGTAGAAGGGGAAAGGAGGTACGACTCTCCAAATGAGGGATTAGTAGGTAGTAGAGGAGTCTGGTGCTGGAAAAGAGGGATCCACCAGATGTTTGGCTGGAAAAAAAAGAAGAAGAAAGGAAGAGGCTATGGGAGAAGGGGGGTGTTGTCAAGAGGAAGTGTAGGGTGGTCGGCGCAAGGTGGAGCTGGGAGGGGGGGCGGTGTGACGTCGTCAGTGTACAGGGTAGGAGAAGAGGGATGGACCATGGTGCTAGATCCGGCTAAGGAAGAGAAACAAGGGAGATGCAGCTGCCTAGGGTTCGTGCGCTGCACAATTAGGGAGGATATGAACAGTGCCGTGCTGCAAGGGAGAGAACAAAAGAGGGAGAAACAATGGAATAAAAATAGAAATGATAGGATAAAAAAGAAAAGAAAATAAATAAATAAAGAATAGGAATCAAAAAATAAAAATTAAACCAATCAAAAAAAGGTGAATAAATAAATTTGATAATTTATTTTAATAATAGGATTAAAAATAATAAAAATACTATTGATGTTAAAAAAAGGAATTAAGTGCTTAAAATTTCAATTATAAAAAGTTCTACCCACATACTGGGAAGGGCGCACGGCTTCGCCCGTGCCCTGCCCACGTGTCTGGAGTTTTCATGCCAAGGATCATTTACCTGTGCAAAACGTTCATGGCACATGTCGGCTCGACTTCATTTATCAGTGCAAAAATTACACGACTCATGCCGGGCTCAGCCCACATTCCAGCAAGAAATTATTAAAAGGTAAAATCAAATTATGAGATAAAAAAATTAAAAACATACATCGATAAGAAGTTCAGGTGTGACAATTCTCCCCACCGTGAATAAATTCCATCCTCATAAAGTCAACTTGAAGCCTGATCAGTGAATAAAAATGGGTAGTACTGCTCAACCAAAGACTTATGCTCCCTAGTATCATGCTCATCATTCCCATGCTGCCATGGAATATGAACCAAGGGAATGGACTTTCAACAAAGCACCTTCTCCTGAGAATCCATTATCTGCACTGGCCGCTCAAACACTGATAAGTGTGGCTCAATATCCATCTCTTCTCAATTCAATACATGTGACAGATCGAGATTATTCATTTTCAGTTGGGTGACATGGAATACATCTTGAATTGAGGTCAACTGTGAAGGAAAATCTAACCTGTTTGCCACCTTTCCAATCCACTCAGTAATCTCGAAAGGCCCAACATACCTTGGTGTCAACTTCCCCTACTTTCCCATGTGGTGGTGACACAAGCAATGGTCCACCTTCAAGAACACTCTATCCCCCACTAAAAACTCAAGATCTCAATGCCTCTTATCTGCATAAGATTTGTGGAAACTATAATCTGTCAGAAACCACTATCTAATCAACTTAACTTTCTCAGACATCTCTTGAACAAGGCTCGGTCTCAAGAGTGAGGTCTCACCTACCTTAGACCAACACAAAAAAGACCAACAAGGATGACCGTAGAGTGACTCAAAGGGTGCCATTAGAATAGATTATTGGTAACTGTTATTATAAGAAAATTCAACAAATCCCAAATTACTATCCTATAAACCTACAAAATCCAACACACATGCACAAATCATATCTTCCAGAATGTAATTCGCCCGCTCCGTCTGACCATCCCTCTGAGGATGGTATGCAATGCTCATATTAATATGTGACCCCAAAGCCTTCTAGATACCTCCCCAAAACCGAGATATAATTAGGGGGTCCCTATCAGAAACAACTACTGATGGCACACCATGAAGTCTGAGTACTTCCTGAACATACAAATGAGCTAGCTCCTCCACCTTCGCTATATCTATGATTGAGATAAAGTGAGCTGAATTGGTCAAACAATCAATCACTACCCAAATAGCATTCCTTCTTCGAGGTGTACCAGGCAAGCCAATAATGAAGTCCATGGAGACCTTGTACCACTTCTGGATAGGAATGGGTAATAACTGAAGTAGTCCAGATGGTCTGTGATGCTCTTCCTTCACCTGCTGATAAGTGTAGCATCTCGATACAAATTCGGCTATGTCCCATCTCATACCTAGCCACCAAAACTGACGACGAACATCATAATACATCTTGGTAGCACCAGGATGGACGACCCCCTAAGATTGGTGGCTATCCTGCATCACCACCTTCCACAGAGACAATGGCACCACCACATGACCCTTTAAGTACAAGATCCTCTTGGGAGACAAAGACCAATCAGAAGGAGTCTCCCACCATGAATAAACCACATAGATCGCAGACAAAAATCATCGTCGGGATGCTCCCGCTGAATCAAATCCAGAAGAGTGGGAGTCAACTGAATGCTAGCCAAGAAAGTGCCTCCGCTATGCTCCCTGATCTCCAAGTGCATCTAGGAAAAGAGCCCCATCAATGTCCACTCATCACTGGACTTCCTCAACGCCTGCACTGGTACCTTCCTACTCAAAGAGTCAGCCACCGCATTACCCTTGCAGGGGTATAGACATGTAAAAGTAAAATCCCTTCAGATACTCGATCCAACGACACTGCCTTAGAATGAGACCCTTATGAAAGAATATGTAGGCTAGGATCTTATGGTCAGAATAGATGACAAATTTCTCCCAAAAGAGTTTGTGATGCCAATTATTCAGAGCATGCATCACAATTTCCAACTCCAAGTCATGAGTCAGATAATTCTTCTCATGCGGCCGGAGTTGTAGAGAACCATAATCCACCACATGGTTATCCAGCATGAGCACACACCGAAGGCCCATACCTGATGCATCACCATAAACCACATAGCCCTTCCTAGAATCTGGTAAGATCAGCACAGGTGCGGCGGTCAACCACCGCTTCAAATCCTCAAAGGATGCCTGTCACTATGGGATCTATTCAAACTTCACCCATTTCCGGGTGATTGCAGTCATAGAGGAGGAAAGCCATGAGAAATACCCAACAAAACACCTGTAATAACTTTTCAGGCCAAGAAAACTTTTGATCTCAAAAACATTCCTTGGATGTTCCCATTACACAACTGCATTGATATTCTCAGGATCCACTAAAACCCATTGTTCTGAGATGACATGCCCCATAAACTTCACTTCCCTGATCTAGAATGTGCACTTCGAGAGTTTGTTATACAGGCAGTGGTACTGAAACATGCCCAAAACAATCCGTTGGTGATGGTCATGCTTCTCCTCAGATCTAGAATAAACCAAGATGTCATCCACAAATACCTTAAAAAATGAGTCGAGATATTGGTAGAACACCCTATTCATGAGTGCCATGAAAACTGCTGGAGCATTTGTCAATCTGAAAGGCATGACTAGATACTCGAAGTGACCATACCTACTTCGAAAATCCATCTTTGGAATGTATGCTTCTGTCACCCTGAGTTGGTGGTAACCCTACATCATGTCAATTTTGGAGAACCAATTTTCCCCATTAAACTGGTTAAACAAATTTTCAATCCGAGGCAAAGGGTACTTATTCTTGATAGTTACGTTATTCAATTTCTGGTAATCGATGCACAACCAGAGGGTTCCATCAGCTTTCTTCGTGAATATAACCAGGGAGGCTCAAGGAGAGACGCTCGGGCGAATGAATCCTTTGGATTCAAAATCGTCTAGCTGTATCTTTAATTCCCTCAATTAGGTGGGGGCCATGCGATATTAGGGAAGAGATATAGGATGAGTTCCTGGTGCCAACACAATCAATAAATCCATGCCCCACTCTGGGGGTAAGCCTAAAAAATCATCTAGGAAGACCTCTGGGAACTCATCCACTACATGAGGTAACTCACCCTAAGAAACACCACCAACTTCCTCCAGTTCGAGTGATGAAAACTGATAAGCATGATTCCCCAAATAAGGGAGTGGAGTTCCCGCACTACCCGACCAAGGATCCCATTCTCTATGAAATAACTGAGGACTCCCATCTGGTGCCATAAAGCTGACTCGGCGCCGATAGCAGTCAATATGAGCTTGCAAGCGCACCATCCAGTCCATGCCGAGGATCACATCAAACAGGTCCACATCAAGGACCACAAAAGCCCACTCCATCTTGAATCCTAACACAGAGAGTGCACAGGATGGAAATCTAGGGCCTTGATCCCTCTTTCTTCCCAACAGTGTTACCAACTCCATGGAAAGAGATAATAGTTCGGTTGGTAGGTTCACCAGGTTCATAATACGGGTAGATATAAAAGAAACTGAAGAACCAATATCAAATAAAATAGTAGCTATGGAAGATGAAATCAGAATGGTACCTCGAGTAGTCAAATGTCCTGAATCAGATCCTGCTTGTGCCTAATCCACAACATGAACATGTCTGGTCCCTGACTAAGAACAACCACTCACCTGAGGCTCTGCCCTGATCTAGCTCTACCCTGAAGATGATTTGGTCTTGCCACCACGACCACCAAACTGAGATCCTGTCATCCTGGTCAGATTTGAATGAACTGATATCCTTTGGAATCCACAGATCTAGTCCCACTCTGGTAGGGGCACACAGTCCTACAGAAATTCTATTGATGTCCCACAACTCTACACCCATGGAAAGGTCTGGGAGGGTATGGACAAGCATGTCAGATGTCCCCTACCCTTCTGCACTAATTGCAAACCACAGAACCTGCACCAGAAGCCCCTGATTATGTCTATCTGAGAGGATGAACTAAGATGCCACAACTCTTCATCCATTTCTCATCACGCTTCCTCTTCTTTTTGAATGAACTGCCGTTTCCAAACCCTAACACTGATCCAAAAAACCCTGACTTTCTTCTCTGGTCAATCTCGACCATGCAAGCATAATCTAACACCTCAGATTAAGTTCCCAGATTATACAAGAAAACCTAAGAGTGGATTTCTTGTTGAAGGACCTTCTTGAACTTCCGAGCTTTCAAATATTCACTTGAAACAATCTCAAGCGTGTACTGCACTTGCTCAAAAAAGCGGTTTACATACTCCATCACTGTCTGATCCTCTTGTGGAAGATCCACGAACTCCCAGGATATGGCATAATTCAAAACCTCAGGGTAGTACTTCTCGTTTAAGAAGACCTTGAACTCCTTCCAACCCATATGCTCATGCTTCCCAGCTTGAATAACTGATTCCCACCACTTGCGGCTGGAACCCTCTATCTAGAATGAGTCACACTACACCCTGACTTCTCCTGGCGTGTCAAGGAACTCAAACATATGTTTTATCTTTTCAAGACATTCCTCTACCTCTTGAGGTTATGAATAACCTCAAAATGATGGAGGATTATTCTTTGGAAATTCACTATCTTTATCCCTCTTGGAGCCAGACTCATCTCCTCTTACTGGAATAGGGGTGGGGGTAGGATAATACCCTTGTCCTAAATCTTGAACAGCTTGGACCACAGCTTCAACCAATCTCTGATCAAGCGGTGAGGGAGAACTATCTCCAGATTCCTCTCGTGGGTGCGTGTAATCTCTTCGGGGAGGCATCTTGCTTCAAAGAGAAATAGTCACAAAAAGAACATCATAAATATATCATATCTAAAGAAAAATTAAAATTCTAGCAAGATAAGTATTCATAAGTGAACTAAACATGAAAAAGTAACATCATGTCCAAACTCTTCTTCTCTTCCAGATGTCCACGCACAGTCTGTAGCCTGCACGTCCCACCTGGAAGAGAAGTCACACAAGCCTCCTGATACCCCATGGTGACTCAGGTTCTATCACAAGGTGTGCTGGCCAGACACCCTTCTCGCAACCGGAATTCCAAGCCCCGATAATCCTAGCTCATGTCTAACCAAACTCATCCCAAATTAAATAACTAAATGGCTTAAACCAGATCTGATACCAATTTTTCATGAACCAAGTTGGGTCTCCATCAGAACTGACACTCGACCTAGCCTGCGACAAGGCCTGAAGGGCATTCTCGATCCCCATGGGCTGACAAAAGTTCCCGGGTATCAAGATAAACCTTGGGAACGATTTTACCAAAAAAAAAATATAAAGAAAGAAACAAAATAAACCCAACCAAAATTAAGGGTCGCAACCAAAAAAGCCTCTAAGAAAAACCATATTTTTGAGTCACATGTAAAATCAAAACCCAAAGAACACTAAAATTATGGTGACAAAAAACCAACCAAAAAACTGTCACCTGGTGCGAGGACACCACCATCAAGCCACCACCACAATGCCACATCAAAAGGCCTATTAACAACCTAAACCACCACTTCAAAACCCTAGAGCCTTACCCGTATTAGACATAAACAAATCTACTTACACCCAAGTGTGTAATTTTGGTGTGAGAAATCTCCCAGCATAATGTCACCAAGAAAATATTCCACGCACAAACATTAAAAGACAATTACATTTGCAATTATAAATAAATGAAAGTCAGAAATTCTTAACAACGTTAGTGAAAACAGTTTTCATAAAACAACTTTAAAGAAAATTAGTTTAAAGAAAACAAATGTTTGGGGAGTAACTCAAGTGACATATCATGTATCATTGGTGTGAGCAATGTAATCGGTAGCACCAAAGGGTGGGAGAGGCCCTATGGGTACTAGAAATAGGTGAGACCCTAGAAAGTCATGCCTCGGTGAAATGTGTCTTAGAAACCGCGACCCTTAGAAAATGTGGCTTAGAAGGTCACGAACCTCAGAAAACGTGGCTTAGAAGGCCACAAACCTCAGTTATCATATGGTTAGTTAGTGTTTCAATCGTTAATCTTTCCAATGAAACCAGGCCAAGCCATCTCTAGAACACTAGCTCACTAGTCCTAGTTTCCCCGCCAAATAACTTGGGATTTCTTCTTTGTTCTCACCTAAAATAAAAATTCACATAACATGTCACATTAACACTTAAAATAAAAATTATGTGCTTACACACAAGAACATGTCATTCACACACTAATATCCCCTTTTAAAACCACATGGACACCAAAAACGTTTTCAAACATAACCTTCGCTTCTTGCACATTAAGTAAAACCAGCTGCATAGTTTTATAAAAAAACTCTTCATAATCAAGGAAACCACTATAAAAATAATTAAACATGTTCCAAACATGTCACAAAATATTTAAATGCAGAAAAGTCACTCAAACCATTTTTCAAGGAAAACACACTTTTAATACTATTCCAAAACATAATTGTACCATCCACACTTCCTAACACACACACACCACATAGATTGAAAAACACCGATAAATAGTTCAAAATAGGTTTTCACAACGAAATTCACAAACATTACTTAAAAATAACTCTAACCAAATAAATGAACATTAAAAATTAGTCAAAGATAATTTCATAGTGTGTAAAAAAATAGAAAAAAGCGCTAAACTAATTAGATAAACATGCAAATGATTGTTAATTAATACTTGTTTGTGGAATCACCTAACAGTGTATCGAAGCCTCACAAAAATGGTGCGCAAAGACCACCACAATCCAACGTAGTCTAAATAATCCCCAAATTAACTCTAAAAACAAGGAAATAAAATAATTTCATCAATAATGAACCACTCGGAACAAAAAATCTAACTGCAATCTTGCACAAAAAAAGAATAATTTCACTAGAAAAAAAAGAAGGTCACTGCAAGAGTTGAGCCCAGTAGAGGGAGCCTCCACTAAGCTATTCCATGTTGGAAACTCACCTGTAAGATAGGAGGGTGGCTCAACGTATAAAGAGAAAGGAGGTGCGACTGTCTGAATGAGGGAGGAGGAGGTAGGGGAGGAGTCCGGCGCTGGAAAAGAGGGAGCCGCCAGAAGTTTGGCTGAAAAAAAGAAGCAGAAAGGAGGAGGATATGGGAGAAGGGGGTGCGGCCGATAGGAGGTGTGGGGTGGTCAGTGGAATGAGGAGCTGGAAGGGGGGAGTGACGTCGGCAGTGAACTGGGTAGGAGCATAGGGACGGACCACCGGTGCTAGATCCGGCCAAGGAGGAGGAACAAGGGAGATGCGGCTGCCTAGGGTTTGTGTGCCACACATTTAGGGATGACATGAATAGTTCCACACCGCAAGGGATATAAAAAAAGAGGGAGAAACATTGGAAAAATAGAAATTATAGGATAAAAAAAGAAAATAAAATTGTTAAAAAGAAGAAGAATAGGAATAAAAAAAATAATAATTAAACCAATCTAAAAAAAGGTGATTAAATAAATTTGTTAACTTATTTTAATAATGGGATTAATAATAATAAAAATACTATTTTTGTTAAAAAAAGGAATTATGTGCTTTAAATGTCAATTATAAAAAGTTATGCCCGTGCACCGGGTAGGGCACAAGGCTTCGCTAGTGGCCTACCCGCTTTTCGGGCGTTGTCATGACAAGGATCATTTACCAGTGAAAAAAGTGCATGGCACGTGTCAGCTTGACTTCATTTATCAGGTCAAAAGGCACACGACTCATCTCAGGATCGACCCACATTCCCGCAAGCAATTATAAAAAGGTCAAATAAAATTATGAGATAAAAATAAAAATTAAAAACATACCTTGATACAAAGTCTAGGTGTGACATATAATGAGTCAAATCTTTCACTGTTACCTAGATTAGTTTTTAGTTATCATTATAGATGAAATATTGGTGTACTTGAAGACTCATGAAGATAATTACAAACATCTTGAAATAATCTTGAGTACACTAAGAGATCATTGGTTATACACCAAGATATCCAAATTTATTTTCTTGATTGATAGGGTGAATTTATATGGTCACATCATCTCTGAGAAAGGTGTGTCAGTGGAACCAGAGAAGGTACAAACAGTTGTGTCTTAGGAGTAGCCCAAGAATATTTCTGATATTTAAAGTTTCTGGGGTTTATTGGGATACTATAGAAGTTTATCAATGAATTTTCTCGATTGGTGGTGAAAATTTCAAGATTTACCAAGAAAGAAATCATGTTTTAATGGTCATGAGAATGTGAGGATTATTTCCAAGAGTTAAAAAAGTATACCTTGTTTTGTTATTCATTTGGTGACATGCTAGGTGCTGTATTAAGTTAAGATGATTGGGTTGTTGCATATGGTTCACGATAGTTGAGGATTCATGAAATAAATTATCATATACCTGATATTGAGTTAGATGAAGTGGTTTATTAATTAAAATTTTGGTAGAATTACTTGTTGGGAGAGTGGTTTAAGGTGTATACCGATCATAAAATTATTAAGTACATATTCAATTAGCATGATATGAATCTTCAGCTGTGGAGATGGTTTGAATACATGTAATCCTTTTATTTTGAGCTTGTTTACACTCTAGAAAAGAGAAATAGTGTTACAGATGCTTTGAGTTAGAAAACTCAAAGTCAGGTGGTTCAGGAGTCCAACTCCAAGTGGAATATGATGGAATTGTTTTCTAAAATAAATCTTAAGGTGCAAGATGGATAAGGGAAGATGACCCTTGGATCCTTGGCAGTTTAGTCCATTCATATGATATGTATTAAGTTATGGAATCATGAGGACCCAAGATGTGTGCCTATGAGGGAAAGTCTTAATGGTGGGTAGTCACCTTCTGGTTGGTCCATTGATGATTATGGGATCATTTTTTTGTGGTCATGGTTTTGTGCCAAAGTTCTTGTGGCAAGAGTTGATGCAAGAGTTTCATGTATTGAAATGGGATGTGCATCCTAGTTTCACCAATATGTATCATGATATTCAAAGGTAGTATTGGTGGACCAGAATGAAGAAAGTGGTTGTTGGATTTGTTGAGTGATTCCTTACCTGTCAGAAGGTGAAGGCCGAGCATCAGTGTCCAAGTGATTTGTTGTATCCATTTCTCATTTCGAAATGGAATCTGGATAATGTAATAATGGAATTTGTGGTAGGCGTTATGAGGACATGATAATAAGGATTTTTTGTATATTTTATTGATAATAAATCATGTAATTTATTCAAATTGTGTTAAATATTTTTATTTATAAAATATTTGGGATTAGATCATTCATTTTAAAATTTGATAAAAATTCTTTTTTTACACTTTAAAAATTCATTGTAGTATTTCGAACGTAAATAATTTTATTTGAATTATTAGAAATTAATATTTTTTAAATGTGTTCTTGACTTAGAATAAAATAAATTTTATTCAATACATTGGAGTTGGATTGTGCATTTTAGAGGGATAAATGGGCCATGAAATCAAATCTAGACTGGACTCACCAAATTGGATATTACTTTAGTATTTGGGCTATATCTTCTTCATCCTTGCTTGTAATGGGTCCAAATTATGAGGGAATCCCTAGGAGAAAATTACTCACAAATAATCCTTCTATAAGGATATCTAATTCACGTGATTTGAGGTCAAAGATGCATTTTAATTGGATTAAAATATTTGGGAGAATTCCACTTGCACACATGAAAATAATTTTTAACCCTAGACCTCCTAGAATCTATTTAAATGAAATTTTCACTCTTTGGTAGAGTTGTTTTAGGATTTTGGTAATTGTGTCCGAAGTTCTATCTCCTGGGAGCTTCTCAAACATCTTGGAAGTATTAAGTACTTGTGCAAAGAACTCTTCCAAGAAGGCTCTCCTCTCCCACTTCCACTTTGTGTTTCTTTGTCTTTGTGCTTGTATCTTGAATTTTCCTTCAATTAATCTTATGTGTTATTCTATTTTCGTATTCTAATTTTTCTTCTTGGGATGGAATCTAAGAGTGGTGATTAGATTGGGTGTTCCCCTTTCAATCCATTTCTTATGAAAAACTTCTCCATAACCACATCTCCACCAATGGAAGAGTTATTTAAGTCATAGTCAATTTAATCCCAAATCCCATAATTTATTTACTTTTAATCCATAAACATACTTAAATTCATAAATTTTAATCAATTAATTGTGTTTTTTCTTTCTATGTAACTCAATAGACTTTCACTTGACTGCATGGTCAGACTTGTGAAAATCGTCCGAGTGAAACTTCAATCAAAAAATTAAATCAACTTGTGATAGAATAGTAGGGTTAAAGTATAATAACTAAGCAAAATTAATTCTCAAATATAGGGTGGATATGCTTACTTAATTTACCATTGACCATAAGTAGGATTTTGGATCAAAATAAAAGTAGGGTGCTGCGATTGGATGTCCCAATGTTGACTAAAGGCTCATTTTTTTAATATTTCTGGTCGTGTCAATATTTATAGGGTTTAGGGGTTGAAAATGTAAGGGGACCATAATTAAATAAATATTAATCATATGGGATAATGATAAAATAATGGTAAAGGGGGTACATTAGATTTAATACTTCTTCTCATATTAGTGTTTTTAAAGAAATTGTGTCTTTGATTGTACCTTATTGTTTGTTATTTATTTTAAAAAAGTCATTAAACCAAACCCCCCCCCATATTTTTTCATTTTTTTCACTAATTTAAATAGTTTCATCTTTCCTATTAATGTTTTTTTAATTCAATTCCTCCTCAAGATAATGACCTAGGTCAGCCACTGTGTTGCACTTAGTTAAATCAAAAATTAATTTGAAAGCCCCCATCATAGCGCCTTTAAAATTGGTACCATTTCTAGGGAAGAAAGTATTTTATTCATATAATTAGAGGTATTTGTTCACTTATATTTTATAGTTTTTTACCTTCATTCTTCCTTCTTCTTTCCCCATTCTCAATTTTTGTTTGTTTCCCTCAATTTCTTTTTTATTCCTCTCTCATTTCTTCTCTATTAGACCATAAAATGAAATTTATTATCATGATATTATGGTCTAATTTTATAAATTTCTATGATTTATGACATGATCCCATCCCTTGTATCTCTTTGATCTTGACCCTGATATTGCCCTCAACTTTATGGCTCGAATCAGAACATCTTGGTCTATGGGAAGTGTCGACATTTACCCAACTGGGGAATTCCTACACTCTAAGAACATTGAAATTGGAATAACTTTTGAATAAAACATAAAACAAGAACTAAGGGATGAAAACAAAAATAATGAGCTGAATAAAACCATTTGAGAGTTTTCTACACCAAAATTAACCATCAACCAAATTTTATTGCTGATCCATACCTTGAATGAGATTTTGAATTGAAATCTGGGTAAACTCACCTACTTCCAAAATTTCATGGATTATCTGGTGAGGATCCAAAAAAAATTTAGTAGAATTTATAATGTGGTTTGATAAACCCCTAAAACAAGAAATTTATTTGAAGATCAAATGAAACTAAAAGCATTCCCATTCTCACATGATTGAGCTGCAAAAGTTTGGATGTATTATTTGCAACATGAAAATATAACAAGTTGGAATGATTTGAAACATCTTTTATTGCAATTACTTTTTCTAGCATAAAGGACCACTTCCATTCAAAATGAGATATCAGGGATCAAGAAAGCACAAGGGGAGTCAATGTATGAGTATTTGGAGTGATTAAAGATGTTCAACTTCTCATATATAACTTCTACTAAGGCCTCATACCTATGGAGAGAAGGATGGTGGATGTCATGGTATAAGGGGAATTGGTGGAAAAAACACCTGTAGCCACACATGAATTGATCGACAAGGTGACACAAAACTCTCAAAAATTTAGCAATCAAGGTACACCACATGTTAGGGGAGTACATAAGGTAAGTCCATATTATCTTGAAATTAAGTTAATTGATACCATGTTTGAATATTTGACCACTATGGTGAGAAAAATTTCATTAGATCAAAAGACATCCCAACCCACTGCTGTGAGATCTTGTGTAATTTTCACTAAACCATACCACCTGACTGATTGTTTCTCTAAATTATAAGAGATGAATTATTGCAAGATAGTATTTCCTTGGAGACCATATCAGCAATGACAACAACCACATAAAAAAAATAAGTATGTTTTCATTTTCACCAATATACAACCAAGGGTGGAAGGATCAATTAGACATGAGGTATGGATCTAGACAACAACAAAGGCCCCCTTTTCAACAAAATTTCTAGCATCCTCTGCCTTACCAACAGGGCTTCGAACAATCCCAAAGGTTACTTGAATCTCAAGAATTAGCAAGTGAACAACACTGGACTTCTCAACTAAAGGTAGATTCTAATACTGATGATATTTTGAAACAAATTGTTCTTAATCAACCAAATGAGCTGTAGACTCAAGGTTAAGATTTGAGGGAGTTGAAGACTCAAATGAGGCAGATTTCCACTTCCTTATATGAGCTGGTAAGTAAGAACTACAAAATATTCATTCCTAACCTACTCTAAATCCAAAAGGAAATGTCAGTGCCTTCAAATTGAGAAGTGGGAAGCAAACAACTAATACATCCTCACCTATCATTCCACCAGGATTCAACTCAACCTTAGAGAAGCCACATTCCATACCAATTGATGAGAAACCCAATGAGAAAGATAAAGGTAATAAAAAATATTTATGATATTCCTCCAAAACCCCTTCATTTTCCAAATAGAGTTGTTCAAACAAAAAAGATGGCAGGTGATGCAAAAAGAGGTTTTGGATACATTCAAGTGTGTTGATATCAACATACCTTTACATGAAGTCATTAAAAAAATACCAAGGTATATAACATTCTTAAAAGAACTTTGTACCAAGACAATAGGGCACAATGGAAATTAGAGGACCAATCTTGGTAGGACTGTTTCAGCACTCATTACACTAACTCTAGAAATTAAAAAAAAGTGTCAGGATCCCGTGACATTCACCATACCATGAACCATATGGGAGATTCACTTTTCTGACACTATTTCTGATTTTGGAACTTCTATAAATGTGATTCCTCACTCTATATTCTCTTCTTTACAGGTTGGTGAGTTGAATCCCAAGAGAGTAGTGGTGTAGTTGGTGAATAGAGCTATGACATACACAATAAAAGTCCTTGAGGATTTACTTGTTTGAGCAAGAAAAATGATCTTTCTAGCTGATTTCTATGTGCTTAACATGAAGGATGATCATGTAAGTACACATGCTCCCATTATCTTAGGTATTCCCTTCTTCAATATTGAAAAAATGATCATAAATGTCTAGGAGGGTACAATTTCGATGGATATTGGAGATATAGTTGTGAAATTTAATGTTATGGACCTCATAAATTACCCCTTAGAGGACCACTCTTCTTTTGTTATCTCCCTTTTTGAACCACAAAATAATTACCCCATAGAATTTGATTTTCCTATACTTAGGGATATTATGATCATTGGTTCTAGTTTTATGTCTAAGAGCACTTACACAATAGTTTATAATGTACAAATCTATATTATATTTGATTTTTAAATGGATTCATATTCTAATTTTTATCAGGTAAACTCTAATTATGACATGGCTATTGAGTATTCTGATGGATTTTATGCTTTATTCTATGATTTTGATGATGTATATTCTGATACTAATGATCATTTTGTACATATTTCAGTTCCTTCAATTTCTCCATCCATACATCACCCCCTACATTGAAACTCAAGCCATTTCCATTGAATCTAAAATACTCATACTTGTTGAGTGGTGAGAAATTGCCTTTTATCATGGCTAACAATATCCCTTTTGAACACGAAGAAAATATTTTGAACCTTTTGTGGGAGAACATCAAGGAAATATAGTTGATCTTGGATGAAATTTCAAGTATTAGACCCTTAATTTTCATGCATATGATTATTTTTGAGGATGGGGATAAACCAGTTAGGCTTCCAGAAAAGAGACTCAATCCAACCCTTCTGAAAAAAAACAGGTTGATATATTGCTGGAGGAAGGTATAATTTATCCCTTTTCAGATTCACAGTAGGTAAGTCCTATTCAAGTTGTACCTAATAAAAGTGGTGTTACTATTGTTAGAAATGATAAATAGGAGTTAGTTCCAATGAAGGTACAAAATAGTTGGTGTGTGTTTATTTATTATAGGAAACTATATTAGTCCACTCACAAGGACCATTTCCCCCTCCCATTATTGATCAAATTCTTGATAAAGTAGTTTTAAAAACAAAATATTGTTTCTTGGATGTATTTTTTTGATATTTTTAGGTTCCCATTTCTCTATAGTATTAGGAGAAGACAACATTCCCATGTCTATTCAACACATTTTCCTACCAGAGGATTCCATTTGGACTTTGCAATGCCCCAAGTACCCTCAAGAGATTCATGGTGAGTATTTTTTTTCATATTTTATTGAGAGACGCATGAAGGTATTTATAGATGAATTTAAAATGTATATATTTTAATTTTAGGAATGTATATTTAGTTTGGAAAAGGTGTTGAATCATTTTATTGAGAAGAATTTAGTCTTAATCTTTGAAAATTGTCATTTCATGGTAGAGCATGAGATTGTCTTAGGGAATGTTTTGTAAAAACATGGGATAGAGGTTGATAGATCTAAGGTAGATATTATTTCATCTGTACCTTAGACTTCATGTGTGCATGATATTAAGATCATTCTTAGGGCATGTAGGATTCTATGGAAGCTTCATCAAATATTTTAGTAATATTACTATTCCTATGTCGTGATTAATTCAAAAGGATTATGATTTTGTGTTTGATGATTCTTTTAGGACTTACATTCATGAGCTAAAGAAGTGTCTTACCACTCCACCAATCATACAAACCCCGTGGTGGGATCTTCCTTTTGAACTTATGTGTGATACATCCAACTTCACGGTTGGAGATGTATTATCTCAGAAGGAGGAGGGACATTCCCATGTGATTTTCTATGTATTGAGGATAATAGATTCAGACCAATAAAACTACACAACCATATAAAAGGAGTTTCTTGATGTCATATTTTATTTAGATAAATTCCGTTCATCTTTATTAGGCTCTAATGTAGTTATTTTTAGACCATGCAGCTCTGAGGTACCTATTGAGGAGGCCAGATGCAAAGTCCAAACTTATCCAGTGGATAACAATTCTTCAAGAATTCTATATTGAGATAAAAGACCTGAATTGGTCAGAGAACTTGGTGGAAAACCACATAATTAGTCTTACTCACATATTATAGGCTAAACCCTTAGAATATGTGTCAATGGGAAACTTTACCCAATGAGCATCTTTATTCCATCTCAGGTACATATCCTTGGAATGCTGATTTAGTTAATAACCCTTTTGTCTCTGAAATTCTTGAAAATTTAAAGAAGCATAAAGTACCAAAGTTTAATAGTGAGTCAAGATTTTATTTTCGGGATGATCCATACCTATGGATCATGTGTAGTGATCATGATACTAGGAGGTGTGGTCTTGATCATGAGTTTGTGTCTGTTATGCATTTCGACCATAAACTTTCATGTGGAGGACACTTTGGACCCCAAAAAATAGCTAGGAAAAGTCTTAGACTTTGGATTATATTATACTAGCCTATTTCATGATGCTCAAGTGTTTTTTAGGTTTTTCTCACATTTCCAACACACTGGGAACATTTCTAGTATACACAAGATCCCCCAACAACCCATATTATTCTATGAGATTTTTTTATGTATGGAGAATCGATTTTGTGGGTCCTTTTTCTAGTTAAGTTGGTTTTTTGTATATTTTTTTCTATTTATTATGTTATTGAATGGGTGGATTATAAGGCCACTAGGACCGATGATTCTCATTTTGTAGTGTACTTTTCAAGAAACAAATTTTTTGTAGGTTTGGAGTACTAAAGTACATCAATAGTGAATAAGGGAAACATTTCTGAAATAGGAATTTGGATTTCCTCAATCAAGATTATGGGCTGACACACAAAACATCAACACCATAATTCCCCCAAACAAATGGCTAGGATGCAGTTTCAAATCGTGAGTTTAATAAAAATTTGGAGAAAACCATGTTATCAAATAAGAAGGATCGGAGAAAGCGCTTGGGGGATGCACTTTGGGATTATTGGATAGCATACAAGACACCCATTGGTATGTCCACATTTCAGAATGTTTTTGGGAAAGAATTTCATCTCCAAGTATAATTTGAGCATCAGGTACATTGGTCTATAAATAAATGCAACATGGATTTTGCCTAAGATAGAATTCAATGGAAGCTTCAAATTCATGAGCTTGAGGAGATTCTACTATCATCATATGATAACTCAAGTCTTCACAAGGAAATATCAAAATAATATCATGATAGAATGATCCAAAAAATGGAGTTTCATGTTCGATAGAAAGCTGTACTCTACAATTCATGACTAAAGCTAATTCCTGGTAAGTTGTGTTCCATATGTTTAGGTCCTTATATTGTATCTAATATTTTTCCTTATGGTGTAGTGGGGATCACATAAGAGGACACATGAAGAAGTTTTACAGTCAATGGGGATTGTTTGAAGAAATACATTGAGGGAATTCCTACTGATTCAGTTTATTTCATCAAGATTCATGACTCCATCACCACTTGATAAATTTAGTTTATTCCTAACACTTTCAATTTTATATTCTTTTTACTATTTAAAATTCTGCATTTTATGTTCACATATCACTTCATAAGTTGACATTAAGGACGATTCAATATTTTATGTGTGGGGGAGGGTACAAAAATTTGGGTTAGATATTTAGGATTTTCATTTGTGTGTTTTGTGTGTGTTTTCTGTTAATTTTTGTGATAAAATATAAAAAAAACATATCATGTAACATGCTCATTTAAATATGGAATATATAGAAAATTCATAATTTCAAAATTCATTAGTTAAATGACAAGAATGATTAATATTTCATCATAAAATGTTTATTTTTATAAAAATTGATGTCTTAGATGATATTATTTGTTGTGTCATTATAAAACCATTTAGATTTTGATATCATTATTTGTGATATTTTTTCATGGAAAATTATTTCGATGATTTCTCCACACAAATTTTCTATCAACCATGACTTGTGAATTTTTTCCTACTAAATTTAAGATATAATGAAGTTAGGTAAAAAAATTCATTCATTGATCTATATGTTCGTTTCTATTCTAATCAGTTTCATTACTATACTGAATTTACCTATGTGTGTGTACCTATTATCTGAGTGTTGTACGCCCTAAAAGAATATGGGTTGTGTCTTGGGTAGGTCAAAAACCACTCTTCCTCAACCATTTATCCAGTTATTACTATTACAATTAGTGTCGTGAAGAGATCAAACATGGGTTGAGAGATGAGTGTTAGATTTGTTCCACGTGGAACATAAAAAAACAATGAGGGGATTGATGAAGTTTATAACATATGGGGATATATAGTTTGGGAGCTTAATTTTTTACTTTTTAGAATGCCTAAGTGAGATGTTCTTGAAATCTAATTGAAAAGGAAATTAGAAAATGTTAGGTGAATTAAACCAGGTAAGAAGAATTTTTTTACTTGATCTGAATATACTGAATAGAAGGTGGAGATATGAGCTTGAAATGGTGAGCACACACACATGTGGGGAATTAGTGGAATGGTAGACCCATGAATTGTTTTGCTATGATTAGTGTTATTAATAACACTATATTTTGTTTTGACACAATTTATGAGACAAAAAATTTAAAATTTATTGACATTGACTCTTGATCGGATTCTTACTTTTCATATATTTCTACTGTGGATTATGAAATATAAACATCCATAGCTTTTCAAATTTTTTTATAATACATGATATGAGGTTTTTCCCAGGTGTAAAAATGGGTAAGTGTGGGGGAGTTGATAAAACATTTTTTTGAATATTTTATTTATAAAAAATGATATAATTTCCTCACATTTTATTAAATATGGTTATTTATAAAATATTTGGGATTAGATCATTCATTTGAAAATTTGATGAAAATTCCAGTTTTACTTTTTAAAAACACATTCTAGTATTGTGAAAATAAATAATTTTAGTTAAATTATTTGAACTTAATATTTTTCAACTGCATTACTGACTTAATGGGATAAAAATTCTATTCTGGATATTAGAGCTGTATCGTACATTTGTGTGTGCTAAATGGGCCATGAAATCATAGCTGGACTGAACTCAGCATATAAGATATCACTTCGGTATTTGGGCCTTATCATATTTATCCTTACTTGGAATGATTCAAAATTTGGAGGTACGCTCTATAAATCAATTCTATACAAATAATCATACTATAAGGACAACTAATTCATGTGTTTTAGAGGTCATGATTTAGTTCAATTTGAATTAAAATATTTTTCTAAATTTCAATTTCACACTTAAAAAAGATTTGTAACCCTAACCCCCCAAATCTATTTAAATGATATTTTGACACTTTTTAAGGTCTAGTCAATGCTTTTGGAAGAAGTGGATGAAGGGTTTCCTCTTGGGAGTATCTCAAACCTCTTGGAAGTAGCAAGGACATGTTCAAAGAACCCTTTAAATAAGGCTCTCCTCTCCCACCTCCACTATGTGTTTCTTTGTTTTCATTCTTGTATCTTGATATTATTTCCATTAATATTCCGAATTATTCTATTTTAATATTCTTATTTTTCTTATTGGGAAGGAATCTAAGAGTGGATACTTGATTCAGTGTTCCCCTTTCAATCATTTTTCTTAGGAAAAATGTCACCATGATGACATCTCCACCCATGGAAGATTGATTTCATTCATATTCAATTTAATCCCAAATCCATTAATTTATTTACTTTGAATGCATAAAAATAATTTAATTCATAAATTGTTATCAATTAATTTATTTTTAATTTTTAAGTAACTCGATCAACTTTCAGTTGACCACATGGTCAGACTTGGGTAAATCATGTCAGTGAAACTTCAATCACAAAATCAAATAATCTTGGGATATAATTATAGGGTTTGAATCTCATACCTAAGCATAATTAATTCTAAAATCTAGGTATTATTTTATTCCCTAATTTAATGTTTACTTTAATTTGGATTTTTATCAAAATCAAAGTAGGGTACTATGATTGGAAGTCCCGAATTCGATCAACAAATCTTTTTTTCCTATATTTATGATCATGGTAATTTTGATTGGGTTCAGGTGTTGAAAAGGTTATGGGATCACAATTGAATGAATTTCAATCATATGGTTTAATGATAAATTAATGGTGAATGAGGTAGATTATATTAACTACGTCTACTCATATTAGAGTTTTTAATGAAATTATTTCCTTGATTGTACCTTCTCATTTCTTTGTTTTGTTTATTACCAGAAAGTCAGTAAACTAAATCCCCCCATATTTTTGACATTTTGGCTAATTTACAAGGTTTTATCAATAATATAAATGGTTTTTTAATTCACAAACTCCTCAATAGAATGAACTAGGTCATTCACTGTGTTTCACAAAGTTACATCACATATCAATTTGGAAGTTCCCATGACAGCGCCTTTCAGGATGCCTAAGAAGAATGATGCAATCTGGATAGTTTCTGATCACTTGACTAAGGTGGCCCATTTATTTCTTATTTGAGAGGATTTCACCATGAATCATTTGGGTGAATTTTATGTTCAATAGGTAGTGAGGTTGCACGGGGTTCTATGAGGTATAGTTTCATATCATGATCCATGTTTCACATCACAATTCTAGCATGGATTGTAGAAGGCACTTGGTACCCAAGTGTTATTGAGTTCTACTTTCCACCAACAAAAAAATTGGAAGTTGGGCGTACCATTAGGGTACTAGAGGACATGTTGTGGGATTTTGTCTTAGTGTTTGGTGGATCGTGGGAAAATAATATGGAATTTTTTGAGTTTTCATACAATAATAGTTACCAATATTCAATTTAGATGGAACCATTTTTGGCACTTTATGATAGACCATGTAGATCTCTATTATGTTGGATGGAAGCTGGGGAATCAGAGTTATTGGGACTGATTCTCATGAATAACATTTCAAAGTTTGTTTAGTTGATCCGAAAGCAGATATAAATAATTCAAATTATGAAGAATACATAAACAGATAGGTATCATTGGCCTCTTGAGTTTTCATTGGGTGATCATGTGTTCTTTTTTGTGTCACCGAGGTTGGGTCACTTTCAGATTTGGAAAAATTTTAAGTTATCACCCATGTACATGGGGCCATTGGAGATTATGAAGTGAATCAGACTAGTGGTGTACTTATTGGATCTTCCATAGCAGTATAGTGGTATGCATGATGTTTTTCATGTGTGGTAGCCTCGAAAGTATCACCCTGACCCATCTCACATGATTGGTGTTGAGGATATTGAGCTTGAGGCAGATGTATCCTTCAAGGAGCATCCAGTTCGTATTGTATATGATAGTGAGAGAGTATTGTGGGGAAAGGTTGTTCCATTGGTTCAAGTTTTAAGGTATCATTCTAACATTCATAAAGAAACATGGGATAGGTATTCAAATGTGTGGGCTCAGGGGAATGATCATTTTACCTTGGAATCTCAATGATACTTGAGAATAATAGCTTGAGGACGAGTCATTAAAAGGTGGTAGGGCTGTAATATCCTGTCTCTATGGAGGTATTTCCTAATTTAAATTTTAATTTTAATACCTTAGTTCTTATTAGTTAAATTCAAACTAGGTTTATGAGGGAACTAGAGCAAGTTTCGGGGGTTCGAGACATGAAAAGAAAGAAAAATTGGCCAACCTTTGCAATACACATGATTTTTGCATAGTAAAGTAATCAGTGTGGCCTTCCTAATAAAATAGTAGAACCTTAGATAGTGGAATTATGAATGGTTGGCTCATGGTTAGTCAAACCATGTAGATATCCCCATGTAACCATGTGACCTCACCCACCTTATATAGTGTCTTGCTCCTGGTTTGTAAAACTGTGCAGAAAAACCATGCACCCCATTAAAAGTTGAAAAAATTACAATTTTTCCATCTTAGGATTTTAATGTTCTACATGATTTTTCTTCCCATTCTTCCCCTATAAACCCTAGTTACAAGATCAAGCTCCCAAATATTTCCAAGGGTGGTTCTCCTTTGATTATAGGATTTTTGGAGCACCATTGGTTGTGGATAGAATCTCCTGATAAGTATATTCTTCCTATTGCTTTTATTTTTTTAGATTAGGGAATATATCACGCATCATCTTCTTCTAAATCCCTAAAAACTTATTTCTCCAGTAGATTTTTGGTTGAGGCTTCAAGGGGTGATTGAATCTAGATCCTATTTTTTTAAGACTATGTTCATCAAAAAATTTGAGGTAGGTTGTCTATAAGTTATATCCCATAGTCATTGAATTGATTTTTGCATGTTTGGTTTCATTATTGGTTATCTATTATTGTGTATTTTATTAATTTAGTGATATTTTTTAAAAGGTGTGTCTAAATGGTGAATTGACTCTTTATCATCCTTATGGGATGCATAGAGTATAATTTGAAAGATTTAGTGTAACACCCCAGGTGAATAAAGAATATGACATTTTTATTTTTATCCATATTTGTGAATAAAATATTAATATGACTTTAAAGGGGACGCTATGCTCGATGGCGTACCCAACACGCAACAACGAGTTTCTTGGGAATCTTACGTTGCCCTCTTATAATAAAATAATATTATTTTAAATGGTAGTTAACATGTAGCCATTGTATTGGAGGGAATGGATAGAAATAACTAAAATATTATTATATTTGTTTTTAAATGTTTTTACATTTATCCAATAAAAGATAAAGGCTTAAAATATGAAAATAATTCAATTTTAGGCGTATCTACCCTAGTTTTCACTAAAGGCTCACTTATCACCTTTTGATGGCGAACCGTCATTAAATATAATTTTTTTCACTCTTAAACATTCTATTTGACCAAATAAAACTCTTCTTAAGAATCCGGACATCAAAATTTACTTTGTGTAAATTTTTGGTATCTTTCGGATAAAGTTCAATTTTTTAATGAATAGTGTAAAATGTTGTATTTTAATTCAAAACCTCTTTTTAATCTAATTTATTTATATGATTAGATTATCTTTTGAATTGGTTTTAGAGTGAAATTAGAATATATTTTTACCATTAAATCCAATAGTGGTCGTTGGAATTAATTTCACTTTGAAATCAGACTTAAACTAGAGTCAATCTTTTGATACTTATTGTTTCATAAAAACACGCTATTTGCTCTGACAGCGGGAATTAATTATTAAATTAATTAATGTGACATATATGTTTTGAATTTTTTAAAATAGACTTCATTTTTGAATTCGGAATATCAAATATATCTTAGGTTGAATTTTTGGGATTTTTCTGAAAAACTTCAATTTTTGATGAATAGTGAAACCAGTAAGTGGTACTTATAAAAATTGATTTTTCCGTTTAAATGAAAATTTTCCATCTTTGTGTTTTGAATTTCAAAAATCCGACATACATGGTTGTCATTAAGAAGTAAAATGTGGTTCAATGGGATAAAAATAATTTTTTGATGAATAGTAACTCTTATGTTCTTAATCGCGATTAGAGGTAATTAGTGTAGTTTAAGGTAAAAATAATGTTTTAATAATATGAGATGAGCTTGAAACATGTCCTAACATCATGTTATGTGTCATGGCCGACCAAGACAACCCATGGGTCAACTTGGGGACCCCATGGAGCCACTTTGGTTGGGAAATGACATAAATAACTTTTTATTTAATGTTAAAGTAAAAATGACACAAACATGAAATGTTTTACTGAAACAATTTTAACATGGGGTTATAAAAGTTAGATTTTTGACTATAAATACTAATTGGAAAGCTAAAAAGATTTCCTACATCATAGTATTTTTTTATAATTTTTATACAATAAATAAATTAAATTATTTATGACATCATGATGATGCAGTGATGACCTCATTATTTAACGATTTAAATAAAATGGCAAGATAATGTAATATCTAAGACCTAAACATGTCCAAAACCTATTGGATGATTGTATTTTGAACCCTTATCACCTTATCCTAGAAACCCATCAATGTGGGACCTCTTAAATTCGAAAACCATTTTATAATAATGTGACTTTTCTTTACCTTCCAAGAGTGCCCCTCCTCTCCTCTTATAAAAGGCCCCCACCTCTACCTCCTTACCCACACTCCCAAAGCCTTTGGCTCGGCCAAACTCTGCCCATTTTGTCTCTAAACTTCCCTATATTACTCCTTGAAGCCTAACATTGGGCAGAAGTCTTCTCAAGGAAGCCTTTGAGCTCAAACCAAAGGGAGTTACCCGATTTTAAGGTAATGTCTTCACTTGAGTCCTTTTGTTTTGTTTTGCCTCTCCAACCCCCTAAAATCTTTTTATTTTTTCTTTTGTAACAACTATAGTATATTAAATATACTAGGATGTTTTTATATGAAGGATTCGAGCTACACTTACACACACCTATATCTAATGGTTAAAGAACATACTGTTTCCGTGGATGGCGAATTTTTGCCTCACGAAACGATGATTGTTCAACACTCATATAACACCTTCAAAGGTGGCCATTAAGATGACACTATATTTATATATGATATATAATATGTTTATGTTTTACTTAAGATTCTGTATTTTTCTTTTGTGGCATACCTTTATGGTTTCCATTATGGGTAAACACGATATCTTCATTTAAGGAAGTGCGGACTACCGCCCCCTCAAAGTGATGTGATTCGTTAATGCCATATGTGGGATGTGTAAATGATGGATTTAAAGTTATTATATATTATTTTATACTAGAATTATAATATACCTCTATATCATTATTATTTCTTTCAATTAAAATATGAGATAGAAATGAAAGTAGTGTTCATGCGTACGTACGGCTTACCGTCTCCATGAACGGTGCATTTGATTTCTTATCCCCAAATGTAATGTACTATTAAAAGTACATGTATGTAATGGATATATATGATTAATGATAAATCTAAATGATGAATATAATTCTATAATTAAAATATACATACCTCTCATTTAGTTTTTTTTCCATTAATATGACATAGAAATGAAAGTAGCGTTCATGCGTACGTACGGCTTACCGTCTCCATGAACGGTGCATTTCATTTCTTACCTCTAAATGATTATGTAATATTATAAATACATGTATATGATGGAAATATATGATATATATGATATCCAAATCAGGAATGTCATTTTGGATATAAAGAACTTTTGACCACACGAACAACATGTAATTGTAAGAAGTTCACTTTCGACTTAAGAACCAAATATCGACAAAACAAACATTATTTACTTAAATGATTACATAATGTTTATAAAATGTAAATAAGTGATATAAAAGGAATAATGAACTTTAAAATATTCTTATGAAAATATAAATTAACTCATGTTTATTATTCAGGACGTTAAAGAACGATCGAGTCAAGTCGGACCCGAGGTAAGGGATCTTACTCCTCTCTTTCTTTTTAAGTACACTCTTTAATGTCATTCAATTTAAAGCCCATATTTATTGTTATTGGGATGTTATTTTATATTACTCTTAATGTAATTTTTATTGTTCATATGATTAGAGAACCTATTCTCTCTCATCAATCCATTTTGGAAGTTTTGGGTGGCGCCGTTAGGCTGCCGAATTTTCGTAAGAGATCTAACCTCTCTCTTTCTTTTTAAGTACTCTCCTTTTTGTCACTTCTTTTAAGATCCTCTTTATTATGATGGGGGATGTTCTTTTATATTCCTCTTTCTGTAGATTTTATTGTAATATGATGAGATACTCTATTTGATCTCATCAATCCATTTTGGAAGTATTAAGTGGCGTCGTTAGGCTGCCAAGTTTTTGTAAGGGATTGTTCATCTCACTTTTATTCCCCTGAGATTTATGCTACATTTGCCACAATTTCCTTTGAGTGGTGTATGTACTGCCCATTATTATACACTTTGTGTAGTATAATTTCATTTATGGGTATTCACATCTTCATTTTATGACCCTTCTTCCATGGGGTGTACGTTTCGAAAGTTACCCAACTCGGTAAGGGGACATTTCACCCTCCTATTTTTAAAAGACTTCTTTTGTTATGTCTTTTAATTCACAAAATATTATGTTGGGATATGTTCTTTTATATCCTTATTTATGTAAATTTTATGTCCAAGTGATTAGATTCCCTTTTTATCTCTCATCAACTCATTTTCTGAATTTTGAAGTGATGCCGTTAGGCTGTCAAATTTTTGCAAGGGAACTTCTTAACCCAATTTTGATTCTTTGGGATAAGCTTGTACTCCTTGAATATGTCATTCTATGAATATGTGTGAATAACCTCTGTTTGTTTTACACTTAATATCCACTTATATTTGGTGTATTAGTTTGTCACACATAATTATGTAATTTATTTATCCTTAATCCAAGGATATCGTCTTTGTGAGGGACTTCATCTCAATCTCCTTTCATTGAGGCATATTTCGATTTATACACAACATTCTTTCATACGGTGTATAAAACCCTTTGAATTTTAATTTTATACAAAAGGAATCTTTTTCTACGAAGTCTTTTACAAAACGACAAAAAGGAATGTTTCTTTAACGTATGCGGTGACAACGACCTTTTCCGCCGCCGCGAGCATTATTTGGTCTTTGGCTTCATCAACAAGAAGTTATGTTTTTAAAATGAAATAAATACCACATACTCTTTTATGTATTTTGGTATTGAAAGTGGTTTTTATAATGTATTTGTTATGTCAATATATTTTAGTGATATATTGTGATAAAAGTGTGGAAATGTTTTCTTTCCATTTTTTTGTTTTATGTCTTATGATTTTATAATGGTACTTGGAAATTTAACGGGTGGTTACGTGATAAACCATATGACGGGTGGTGCTGTGAATACCAGGATGGGTGGTTTCGTTATAACCTCCAATGCATTGGGTATGGAAGTCAGCCGTATGGCTATTCCATTAAGTATGTATGGAAGTTGGCCATATGGCTATTCCATTAAGTGATATGTGTGGAAGTCAACCGTATGGTTATTCCACTTAAATATGTTTATGTCCCAAGTTACCTTTATATTTTATGTGTTCTTTATATGGGTTTTATGGTAATCCTTTGGTTACAAAAGGGTATGTAATGATATTTTATTCAGTGAAGAGTTTTTACTACTTCATGAAGGTGAAGGTATTACTTTGATAAAGTATATATGGTTTACTTGTTGTTTTGAAAAACTAACAGTTTTCGTTCTTTTTGTATCCCTTACTGAGCTTTTTATGCTCATCCCAAGTTTTTGAAATGTTTTTCATAGGACTTAGCATGGAATAGGGTCAAGGATGGGATCAAGGGAAAGTCATGCTACCAAAAACATGGAACTAGACATGTTTCTTTTTAAGAGTTTTTTTTTATTTTATGGAAATTTAGTAGAAGCAACTACTTTGTAATCTTTTGAGATGTAATAGTTATGTCCTAATTCTCTAAAACTCTAAACCTGAAAAGATCCTCATTGTAAATTACTCATTTAATTCAATATTAAGTAAGGTTTAAGGCTGGGGCCTTATATTTAGGACCACCCATAGGGTGTACTTACATTCCCGAACATAAAAATTGGTAAGAATAAGTATATAGTTGACAAGTGGTAATGTAGAGACATGATGTACATGTTGATATATTAACTTGAGTTAAAGGATGAATATTGATAAATGTTTCTTGGACTATTTAATAGAATATTGGGTAGTGTGACTAAATTCTAATGGGCTAAGGGGGTACGGCTCGTGATTTTATGGAAGTTTTAAATGGTTATAGATAGAGATTGTTAAATATGCCAAATGGGTTAATTGGAATAATGTGAACTTGAATAATGGATTATGAAATGTATATGGAATATATAAGGGTGTCATTACTTGTGAAATGAGGAATGGTTAAATGGGCTGACATGTGGAAAATTGATGAGTATGACAAAGGGGGAAATAAATGGGAATTATTTAAAATGCTTAATGAATTTAGGCATAAGAAATTGGAATTCTTTTAAACATCTATGTAACTTTAATGGAAAATGTGTTAATGGTTATGAAAAAATATCAATTTCTATGTTTAATATTATGTATTATGTTTGATATTTTTATTGGTTGTGTTTAGTTGTGATATGGTATGTGTGGGGTGAATGGATAAATAAGCATGTTCACATGGCTTGGTAGTGTATGGCATTGACTTAAGGTTCTTTGCCCATGTGTTGAGTTAGATTGAGACTCTAAACATTACCCCAAAATGCATGGGTTAGGTAAGGGTATGGAGGATTTATTACTCTAAGAGTTGATTTCAATGAGACCACCCAGACCCATGATTCAAGGTGAGTAAAATGTTTTTATTGTGATGTGTTTACCCATAATGAGATGGGGACTTGATTTGTTTCCACTATTCACAGTGATTAGTTTCCTTAGAACCTTGTGTAGATGATGTAAATGCCTAACCCATGGAACACATGATGAATATGGATTAAATAATAAAGATGGTATATGTAATGAAAATGGTAATAAAGATAGAAAAGGGTTAAAGTAAAGATGGTTAACTAATAGAACACGAGTTCTCCTTTGTTTACTTGTCTTTATTGATTATTTTCATGAACTATCTATTTAGAATGAATATTTTGTAGACACTATTGGTGGTGGTAAATTGATTTGTACTCACACCCTACTCGGTTCTCCATTGGGTACTTGAGAAGACTTCATTGTCTTAGGTTCATATAAGGGAAAAGTCATAGTGTTAGGGAGTTGAGTTTGGATTGGGATATGTGTTGATGAGGATATAGGCCTGGAGTTAAATTTTTTTGGGGATTTATCTTATTGTATTTATTTTGGGTTTCCTTCCCTCTGAGCACTATTATCATGACATTACATGTTTATTGTTGATTTGTGGTTTGTACCCAATTTTGGTAGAATCTTATTTATGCTTGTTTATTGGTTATCAAATGTTGCTTATACCATTTATATTCGTAACTACTATATATTACTTTGTTAAAGAGGGTCTAGTCTCCCCATGTGACTCATTATACCCTCAATTCTAGTCAGAAATCTATGTTTTATGGGGAAGTGTTCTTGAGGTCATGTGGTGACTTGGCATGGGGAACTGGTTTAGTGGATTCTGGGCTGGGGACTTTACATGTGGTTTTATAGGGTTTTCTCATCAAGAGTTGTCTTGGAGTATTATAACCTTGGTGTGTATGTATTGGACTTGTTTCTATTTTTGGGATTTGAGTTCTTGACTTGAGATTACATATATATGTATCTTTTATAACATGTAATGTACATGATGTTATGATATTTTTTATAGAATCAGATTTAGTTATCCCTGTTCTACTCTATTTTTTTATTCATTTCATTGAATATAATTAAGTTTGTGTTTCCATCCCATTACATGTATGGGTTATGCTGTTTTACTATGAATTTTTTTTCCTAAGAGGTTTTCCATTAGGCCCTATTTGAGTCACCAACCCATGGTGGTCAAGAGTGCACATTGGGCCATGTGGACTATTAGTTTGGGAAATGGGTAAGGTCAATCCTAGTCTGTTATCTAAAAAATGATATCAAAGATATATCTTGTTAGTAGTTAGGGGTAGAATAGATCTAGGAAAGTTGGGACTCAAGATGTTGGAATATATGAGTTCATATCCATCTCTTCTTCAGGTCAAAACACAGGTTTCCATGGGTGTTCTAGGATTTTTTGAGTCTAAATCTTGTCTACGGGTAGTTGAATTGGTATTTGATTTTTCCCAGGATTATTAAGATTAATGAGGTGTGATCATATGTTATTTTTAGTTTTGGGGGTGAAACAAGTAAGTTTTTAGGAGGTTCATGATTGAAGGAAATTGTTAGTAGTGACCATGTGCATCCTATGAGGCCTTATCTTTCATCTCCAAGTGGCACTCTCATGATTGGAACATGGTTTTCCTGACCATGGGACCAATCTATAGACATTGAGGAAATGTATAATATTTTGATATTTTAACCCCTGTTTCATTTGAATATTCTACTGATGCTAATGTTGTTTGTTGAGACATATTTCTAGGGTTTCATTTGGTATAATTGATGATATTTGTGACACAATTGTGTATTGATTGAACCTTTGTTTTGTGTTTTATTGACCATGCCTCCCAAAAGGGACTTTTCCAGGCTTAGAGAGGGTGGTACAGATAATCCCAAATAGAATAATCCACAATTTGATCTAAATTTTAGAGATCTAATGATATGAATGATCAAATCCTTGGGCCAAGTGGGTAGTTGGTAGAAAAAACAGATGATGGACCATGACTAACACTTTACTAGGAAAAATCTACTAGTGTTCCTTGGAAACAAAGGATCCAATTAGCCCGAGAAGTGGTTAAATACGATTAAGTGGATCTTTGAGTTTCTAAAGACCCATGATGCCTCAACACTTGGCTTCGACATCTATATGCTAGAAGGAATTGGTAGAAAGTGGTTGGAATCAATGGTTTAAGAAATGCGGCATGAGGATATCATGTAGACCACTACCAAAAAATATTATAATGAATAATTATAACTATAAACTTTGAGGGAGGTAAAGTCCCAAGAGTTTGTGACGTCAAAGAAAGGGGACCATTTGATGGTGGAGTAGGCTTCTCGGTTCACAGAGTTGGTTTATGTCTATCAAGAACTTATCATGATCAATTATCTAAAGTCTATATGTTTTGGAATGTGATTGAATCCTGAGATCAGATCCATTCTTATCCTTAACCACATACCAGGATTTTTACAGGTGGTCGATAAATAAGCTATGGATGATGTAGATTTGGAAAGAAAGACTACCCTCAGTGGTGTGACTTTAGGGGGATGGTATCTAGAGATATACATTTTTTTAGAATTATAAGTAGGAATAATCTCAGTGGGGAAGTGTTAAGAGTGATTAATAGTAATTGGGTACAATGATAGTGGTTTTGATAAGTCATAATCTAGTATACTTCTATCAGTTTTGGAAGGTAGGTAATACCAAGATTAGTTTCCTAGTAGATCTGAGGACGTGTTTCCAGTGTGGATGTTTGGGATATCTTCAACACTTTTTTTAGAATTCTTCACAGGGGATAAGTGTAGGTTCTACATTATCAATGTTTTCCTAGGTGCAATTTGATGCTTTCAAGGGTAGAGGATCACACAATCAGAGTAAAGGAGGTTCTCATTAGGAGAAAGATTTGTGAGAGCCTAATTTTGTATGTCTACATAAAAATGATGTGATACCAAAGGAATTGGATTTTGGGCCGACCACCATAAGAGGTATGTTGTTTATTTCTTATTCTATAGAATATGATATTTTTTTACAAGATGGAATCCCATTATTTTGTTTCAATGATATTGATTGATGATGTGGGTATGAAAGTAGATTTGATTACATTTTTCATGTATTTTCTTAACCTGTTGGGTAGGAAGAACGGGAAAGGTTTCAAATTCCCAGAGTGTAGTGTTCTGATGGCAGATGTGGAATTCATTTGGGATTTATTTATATTAGACCAAAAAAAATTTAACTTATCATCGACTTAGATTGGTCGACCATCTTCATGGTGTATATTAACTATTATTACCATAGTGTCCAGTTTCTTACTCATGATTGGAGAACTCACATCATAAAAGGTGTGTGAGATCCTTAATCATTGAGGGATATACTAGTTTCTCAAAACATGGGTTCTATTTCATGTGAGTTGTCAAAGTTTTATTTTGATTCATCAGATAATGGTTTAGAGGTTAGTCTTTTGATGGCCATGGATAGGTACCTTGATGTTTTTCTAGGGGATTTCTCTGGGTTTTTGATGTACATGGATTTCACTAATATTTTTTTTATCAATTTTTAATTTAGTTTTAATTAGTTTATAACTTATTCTTGTGATTTTAGGTTCTTTTTGTAGTTTTTTTTAATATTTTAGTTATTTGTATAGTTTTTAGTTAATTTTATTTTAATATTAGTTATTTATTTTATTTTTAGTATTTATTAATTTTTAATTTATTAACATTTAACATTTAATTATTTTTAGTATTTTTAATTAATATTATTTTTTATTAATTTATTTTATTCATTAATTCTATTAATTTAACTCATAAATATAATATATATTTATATAAATCTTTTTCATTACTATTGTAATTATTATTATTATTTAAATTTTTTATTATTAGATTATTTTAATTTTGAATTATAAATTAGATTTAACTTTTGATTTTGATTCTTTTTGAATTTTCTCCGACTTTTCCATCAACCTCCCCCTATCCCATGTCACCCCTCTGACCCCACTCATTTTCTCTCTCCAATAACCCATTACCCTTATAACTCCATGCCCCAACCCATCTCTCTGGAGTGCCCCACCCCACCCAACCCCCACATTTCTCCCTCAAATCCCCTCCAAAAACCCTCTCATCCCACACTCCTCCCCTATCTTCAATCCCACACCCTACCTCATCTCTGACCCCACTCACCCACCCCTCCCAAACTCCAATCTTCCCATATTACCCAACTCACCCACCCCCTCCCCATCCCAACTCACCCCTTTATCTCATCCCCATTCAAGCTCCTCTACACCAGCCCTATCTTTGCAAGGGACTTCCCTTCACTCCATTTTAAACTGACATGTCTCACTACAGTGCACACCGCAAGAAGATCACAACCCCCATTGCACACCCCCATCAGGTGGAGTGTACTAACATCCAAGAAGATATCTCCTCCTCTATCTATTGTGACTTCCTCAACTTCCACATGTGTATAATCGTGTTTATTAAATATTCATTGATTGAAAATGACAAGTGATTTTCGTGGTGATAGAGCATACTGACACAACCATTTTTTTTTGCGATGGAAAAAAATAGTGATTTTTAATTTCGGATTGTCAAGGGCAGCTTGCAATAAAAGATGCAACAACATGAGCACAGTGAAATCTATTTATTATTTCATTTTTTGTGTTGTCATCATGGAAGACTAATTATTTTGTGTCGGAGTTGTGGAGAAAATGATGGTAACTTCATGTCATTATTTTTGAGCCATGTTTGATTGAATTATGAATTAATTTTAATTATATGTTTGTTTAATTAATTATATCTAAATTTAAATTAATTATCATTAGGGTCATCACACATGATTTGGTTCTTATTCGTGTGACCCTAAATAAGTAATCATGTAATAGAGTTCATCACTTAATTTATTTATCCGAAATATGATCATGCACACGAGTGAATTCTAAAAAAATAAATATATTAATAAAAAAATTAATTTTTTTGTGAACGTTCTCCATCAAACATGAATGAGTGATACTTAATGATTAATATCATGCGAGTGAACCCGAATTAGGTAGATACTTTTACTTTATGAGAAATAAATTGTTGTATTTCACAAAGTGATTTAGTGCTATAATGACACCCAGATTATTCGTTAGGATAGAGAGAGAAATGATAGATTATTTTTGTGAAAATTAGAGTACTGTTGAAAATAAAATAATGAGACTTGATATTTTATTTATTAAATTTGGAACCAGTGATAATTAAATAAATAAATATTCAGATATGGGAATTAAATAATGGAAATTTCATTCACCTGAACAAATGTTGTGACTCTGACACTTCCATCTATGCCAGTTTATTTCATATCATAATTTTGTTCACTTAGATAGTTTTGGTTAATTGAAATATTTATTTTAAAATAGTCATTTAGTTTTGATAACTTCTTAGTTTTTAATCACATGAAGAACTCATTTGCATGAAAAATTTTCCAGGAGAATATTCATAGTGTCTACTCACATTCTCTCTAAGGTTCAACCTTAGTCGCCACTTCTATAGTAGTTGGTTGGTAAATAAATATTTCCAATTTTCACATGTTGTGATGAACATTCCACATTTTTGGCATAGTTTCAAGGAAAAATAATATCATTAATAATTCCTTTAAATGAGTGATTCACATACAAAATAAACAACCCAGAAGGGTTTAGTTTACTGCTCTAGAATTTTTTTCATTGCAAGTAACTTCAAGACACCCAAAAGTTATGAATAGAGTGGTCAGCCCCATAAGTTTACAATCAACACCCTCCCTACATGACCATATCTCAATGTTCGATGTATAATGACTCACCACACTTGAGATCTCTAGGTAATACTATTTATTTTAATTATTATTATTCATGTCCTTGTTATGATCAATATTATATTAATAGTTACTATTTATCATTTGATTATTTTCAATGTTAAGAAAATCCTAAAAATTTTGAACATGATAATTCATGTGAAACAAATGATTCAAAAATTGATCACATGTTAAAATCTTCTATCACAAAGAAAAATAGGAAGTTTAAACTTCAAGATGAATGCGATACAAAGTTTCTTTCTTCAATGAAGAATCTAGAAAATAAAATAACTCATATTGTCCAAATATCCATCTCATTTCCACTCGATGACCCAATTCAGAATAATTATTTTGCTAAAAGTGTATTAGGGGTTCAATTAGAGAAACATTCATTATTTTATTCTGAGTATTAAACTTCTTTGATTGATCCTTCTTACTATCATACCGTTGATGAATCCTCTCTATTAGAATTTAATTCTTCCAATATGATCACATTTCAAGAATATGAGATCTTAGTCTTCAACCATGTTGAACATAATGGTCCCTTAGAAATTGTGATTTAATGTCTTTCTCTGAGTTCACAACCCAACCATTAAAAAGTGAAAATGGACATATTCAATGACTATCAAATCACACCTTTTTTAGGATGAATAAGACATTGAACTAGGACACTTATTTATAATGATAGATTTATAATTGAACAAAGACACACTGGACTTCCAAAAACAAGAGGAAAACACATCAAATGAAACTGAATGGCCTATTTTTTAAAGTATTTGCGAGTTTGATACTTTTTTTTAAAATAGATACTTCTGAAACATTTATAGAGTTGGAAAATAAATCAACATTGGCGATGGTGAACAATAATAATTTTCTAGAAACAATGTAAAAATGGAATTTCTTAGAGGATCTTGAGTTCGTGGTGACCCATGTTCAAACATAAAAATATGATGAAGGTAGTATAAAAGGAAATCTTTAAAATGAGGTCATTCTTGACATAATGGATTCATATACTCCAACTGAGCCTACTCTACTTGCTCCAGGCATCGAAAATGATTTTAGTTGGAAACTAGTTGATTTCCCTATGTACTAGTAAGGTGTGAAAACGAATTGGGATACATCATCAACCCAAATACAACATTCAACGATGTGATGGATATAATCCAAAAACCAAATAATTTTGGTAAAAGAATATTTTAACCTTATCATATTCAAATCTGTAATCTTATTAATCTTTCCACTGATAGACTTTTCAGAAAATTCTATTTTTTGGTGAGTCTTTTGTCAGGCGAGGTGTATTCGTTACCTTGTGTGTTGACATATTTTAATTTCATTCCAAACATCCATTTTTTAACATGATTAATTTGAGATATTGTGAAACTTGTAGGATAAATTCACTTTTAATGAATGGATTCCATAGTCCCACTGATGAAGAATCAGATTCATGGTATAAATTTTCATTTAATCTAGTTGGAGTTTCAACACTGTCTAGATGAAGATGAAGTAAACTTAGAACTCAATGGAAGGCATCCCATATTTTGTTTGTTTTCCTTTCACTACATTTAATTTAACTTAATTTAGTTTATTTTAAATAAAATGGCATGCATTTACCGCAATCTATTTTCTCTTGGCACTACAATGGATCTTAATTCCTCATATATATATTTTATCATCCACATGCTTTTGATTATGGTTGACTTCTTGGATATGATGTGGGTATGTGCTATCTATGTGCAGATTTTATAGGTATATAACTTCTAGAGATTTATAAGATACATAAAACCTTTTTGCATCTATATACTCTTACACAGGGAAGTGTTTTATTTTTTCCATATTTTATGCTTCCAAAAACATCATGTAAAATAACTAAAAAACAATGAGTTTTTAAAAAAACTAACATTCTTATCATTGATGAACCCAGATGAAAGGTAATTCATTTTTGTCGTAACATATTCACAAACATACCACTTGTATCTCTATATAGTTTGAGTATATGATTCTTGTTTTTAATTCTTTGACCCTTGATCTCATGATTTAGATGATTGTTGATATTATTTCATGCTTCAATTTTTTTTCAAAAACTTCTATATTTTTTAGAAACTTATTTGCACTCATACTCATCTGTGCTATACAACATTATATTTCCATACCCAATAATACACTAGCCCATTTTACATCATCTATTATTTATCTTTTTCTTGAGGGAATCTCTACCATGTTATTTCTTCTAGAACTCGCCATGTTTTTCAATAAAATCGATAGGGATTTTTAAAGTTTTGCTAAAACGATTGATGAATTTGTTTGATTATTAATCCCCATTGACCCATTGATCCACCCATAAATTTTTTCAATAATATATGCCTTAGAATCCATGAAGAATCATTTTAGAATGAGCCCATAACTGATATACTTCCTTACCCATTTCTTGAATATTTGAATGATAATTTTCAATCTATGTGTTAGGGAGAGATTTATTCATGGAGAGGGTTATTTAAAGGAAAGTGAGCCATTTGATGCACATGGATTGACATTATCTCTTCTTGATCATATGAATTATATTTCATAGTAGCCACATTCATTACATGTAATTTGATATGGGAATAGAGAATCCTTTTGGTTCGAACAATGAGTACATTAATGGTGATTTTGCGGTAACCCTCTCTTTTGGTGATACCTATAAAAGTGATGATATGTTACTCCATGAACTAGAGAGTTTTCTATATGATATACCTTCACTAAGATGTTCTAGTATACACACTACTTGGGTACCATTATTTTGGATTATTTCATGACACTTATTTAATGTTGTTTTAGAGTTGATACTCAGAAGTTTTTCCTACCCATCTTATTTGAGTACATTGTGTCTAAAAAAACAAGGAAAAAAGGGCAAAAAAATAGATTATCATATGCTTGGGGACATATAATTTTTTAACTGTTGGGGAGCGAGAGTTTAAGGGAGACATTTGAATGGAAAATTATCATCCATTTATTTCAAGATTCATTTTCAAAAAACTATCACATTTTTTTATGACCAACCACCCTATAGCATCAAATACATTTGAACCTCACGTAAAGTCCTTGAAATTGGTGAATTATTTTGATGTCCACTAGTGGAGATGTGAAATTCATGGAAATCCTATAGTAATAATGAATGTGTATGAGAATTGAGCATGGATTTGATCAAATATTTTGAGATATAAGAGTAATGGAGAGGTAGCTCACATGATACACGAGTTCACATTATTGTTTTGGAAAGAATTCCAGTGGAAGAAAAATAGTTTTTGAAATTTGGAGTTTTAAATAAAGCATGATATTTTATGGGTAAAAGAGATTGAAATATTTTGAACTTGTAATTTGGATGTTTTGATTTGACTATAGGTGCACTGGTGTTTTCTTTCTGATTGTTTTTTCCTAGAGTGAAACATTTTATGTTAGGGGGATTTTATGTACATGGGTTTCACTAATTTTATTATTATTAATTTTTAATTTAGTTTAAATTAATTGTTTAACTACTTCTTTTGTTTTTTTGTTCTTTTTTTTGTTTTCTAATATTTTAGTTATTTTTATAGTTTTAGTTAATTTTATATTAATATTAGTAATTTAATTTATTTTTAGTCTTTATTAATTTTTTACATTATTAAAATTTAACATTTTATTATTTTTAGTAGTTTAATTAATATTTTTTATTAGTTTATTCTATTAATTAATAATATTTATTTAACTTGTATATATAATATGTATTTATATAATTCTTTTTGAGTACTTTTGTTGTTGTTGTTATAATAATAATAATAAGAATTTTACTTTTATATTATTATATTATTTTAATTTTGAATTTCAAATTAGATTTCACTTTTTTTTATTTTGTTTCGACTTTTTCTCCCACTTTTCCCTTGACATCTCCCTCTTCCACGTCACCCCTATAGCCCCTCTCCATTTCTCTCTCCAATCACCCATTATCCTTATCACTCCACACCCAAACCCGTCTCCCAAGAGATACCCACACCACCCACCCCACCTTTCTCTCTCCAATCCCCTCTCTAGGCCCTCTCATCCCACGCCCCTCCCCACTCTATAATCCCATTCCCTTTCTCACCCCTCTCCCCACTCACCTACCCCATCCCCAACCCCACTCTCCTTATATCACCACACTCACCCACCAATCCCCTTCCCCAATCTACCCTTTCTCTCTTACCCAACCACACTCCCCTTCCCCAAGCCCTCCTTTGTAGGTGACCTCCCTCATCTTCACTGTAAATCGATGGGTCTCACTACAACGCACACCACAAGCAGATCATAACCGCTGTTTTACACCCACATCAGGCAGAGTGTACTACCATCCAAGTAGACATCTCCTACTCTATCTATTAGGAATCACTCACCTACCACACATACAAAATCGTGTTGGGTGAAAACTCATTGATTGATGACAATGAGTGATTTGCGCAACTAAAGAGAATATTGGCACAATCATTTTTTCCGCAATGGACATAATGGTGATTTTTAATTTTCGTTCATCAAGGGAGACTTGAATTAACAAAAATGATGACATAGGCTCAATGATATCTATTTATTATTTTATGTGATGTGTTGTCGTCATGGAAGGATAATTCTTTTGTGTTGGAGTTGTTATGAAAATGATTGTAATTGCATGTAATTATTTTTAAACCATGTTTGATTCCCTTTTGAATTAATTTCAATTGTATGTTTATTTAATTAATTATAAATATTTTTAAATTAATTTTCTTTGGGATATGCATGCGTTATTTGGTTCATATTCACGTGATACCTAATAAGTCATCATGGGAAAGAGTTCATTAGAGAATTTATTTATCTGTAATTCGATCACACACACAAGATAATTCTAAATAAATATATATATTAATGAAAAATTAATATTTTATGTGTGTTGTCCTTTAAAATTTCATGTATTATACTTGATCAGTAATCTCTTTCAAGTGAACCCGACGTAGGTAGATACTTTGAATTTGTGAGAAACGAGTTATTCTATTTCACCAAGTGATTTAGTGCTACAATGACACACAAATTATTCCCCAGGACAGAGAAATAATTGATGAATAATTTATGGGAAAATTAGAATACAGTTAAATATCAGATAATGACACCTAATAGTATTTTGATTAAATTTATAATTAGTTGTAATTAAATAAATAAATATTCATATATGGGGATTAAATAATTGGAATTACATGCACTTGAATGGACATCGTGACTTTGAAACTTCCATCTCCACCAGTTTATTTCATAGATTAATTTAGTTTAGTTAGATAATTTTTGTTAATTAAAATAGTCATTTAGTTTTTATAACTTTTTTTTGTTAATCACATGAATAACTCATTTTCCTGAACATTTTTTCAAGAGGATATTCCTAGTGTCTAATCACATTCTCTCTATGGTTTGACCGTGCTCACCACTTCTATAATAGTTGGTAGTTAAATAAATATTTCAAATTTTCACGTGTTGTGATGCATGTGCCAGTTTCCACCATAGAAAGGGTGATATTTTATTATAGATTTACTCCACAGAATGAGACCCATTGGTCTACCATTGTACCTTATTGATCTGGTCATGTTAAATGATATTAAGAATAATCTAGAGAACTGTGTGGGAAATGAATTTATTATCCCCAACATTTCAGAATGATATTCACTAGTTTTTTTCTCAAATAAGGTATATGGAAGACTAAGACTTTGTATTGAATATTATAATCTTAATATAGTGACTATAATGAAAAATACCAATTTCCCATAATTTTTGATCTATTTGATCATCTCTGGGAAGAGGATTTCACAAATACCTCCTCTTGAAGATACTATATACATTTTGAGTATTTGGTTTTTCTATTTAGAGTTTCCAATGTTTCTATGGTATTTATAGAATTGGTGAACCATATCTTCTGCTATTTTTTGGACTCTAACATAGTTATGTTTTTTGATGGCATTTTGGTGTATTTGAAAATGGATGAGGATCATGATGATAATATGGATATTATTATTGGAGTTTGAGGGAGTAATTTAATATATTCCCAAGTTATCCAAATTTCTTTTTTGGATTTGATATTTAATGTTCTTGGGCCACAAGATATCCAAGATATGGGTTTTAGTGGATCATAAGAAGGTTCGAACATGCATGTCTTAGGATTAACTAAAGAATGTGTTCGAGATCTGAATATTTTTTCTATTGGTCAGGTATTATATAATTTTTATTATTTAATTATCTTGGATAACTTATAACATAATAAAATTTACCAAGAAATAGTTTATGTTTGTGTGGGTGACACACACCTATTGCGGGTTGTGGGAAAAGTAAGTTTATAAATTATTTCCTTGTGTAGCATAGTGAATGACTACGGTCATCTCACTTGGAGAGATTATTAATTCATTCAATCAATACTTCTAATTCATCTAAACTATTATTTTTGTTTTTTTATTATTTTATATAATCAATTATGAATATGAGTTTTTATTGGTTTCTAAAATAATTAAATGGAATGAAATATGAAAATTTAAACTAAAAAAACATGAAATGATAAACAGAAAGTGATTAGGAAGAAAGAACTCTATCTTAGGTTTGGTTTTGGTTTCAATCGTTATTCTATTTTATTTGTTTAAATTTAGTTTAATAATTCATATATGAAATATCATTCATGAAATAATATCCTTTTATTTATATATTTTTAAACATTTAATGCCTTAAAAAATATAAATATCACCTCCTCCTGTAATTAAGGTTGATTACACACCTTTGTAAATAATGTGATATCTTCTTGGACCCAACTCCATTTTATTCCATTTAATCCTTTGATCACCTCAACTTCATCATGTGAAGAAATAGTCAAATGAAGAGAGATAAATGAATTAAAATAAATGAATAGAAATAGACTTTATTTTCATGTCATGGGAGACATTATCCACAATAGTTCATGCCACTCTCCTCTGTCATAATCATAAAATAAACTTTAATCCAAAATTGAAGAACACCTTGACCTCCCCCTGAACCAAGTCTCAAGTTATCTCTCATTTTCAAGGGAAAGATATCACATTGGTGGATAAAATTAAAAGAAGAAAAAAAAATTAAAAATAAGAGAACAAAATAAAAAGAATAGAAGTGATAAAGAGAGAGAGAATGGAATAAAATAGAAAATAAGAATAAAAAGAGAAGAAAAAATTAAACACATAAAATAATATAATAATAATATAATAAGAAGAAAATATTTGGAGGATAATAAAATAAAAAAAATAAAGAAAATATAATTAAAACACAAACTATTAAAACACATAAGAAGAAGAAAATAAAATGAAGAAGAAGAAGAAGAAGAGAAGGAATGGATGAAACACACTTAAATAGAATGCATGAATTCAATTTAATAATATAAAAATAATTTAAAATTGCATTTAATTTAAATTTAAATTAAAAAACAATAAAATTAAAATAGAAACGAAAGAAATAGAAAAAATGGGTTTGGAATGACCGAATTCCTATAGTGGCTTTCATCCTCAGGCCTTTGGACACCACTGGTAGTGGGAGTAATTCTCATTTTATAGAGATAGGGAATGCCTATCAGTTGTGAATCTTCCTAGAACATTAGGGATCTCCTTTAAAATTCACCCAAAGACCCATGAATATTATTTTTGAAACACTCAAGGATCTTGGTTGGGTATTAATTACTTTTGGAAGTGGACATGGATGAGATTTTCACGGAAACTCCTTTGTTGGTTTATGACATAGATTCATTATTTCATGGGGTGTGGGAGTGTCAGTGGTGTTAGATCATGGAAACGGTGATGGTATCTTCTTACTCAACTCATCCAGACATCAAAGTGGCTAAAGGGAGCTCAAAATGTGATAATGGGGTTTGGCTAAGGTGTATGAGATGATAAGTAGGGGAGGAGGGTGTTGGAAATGAGAGGTTGTCTTGAGCCGAGCTCCTGTAGTGGAATCCATGGATGTCTGTGATTATCATAGTGGTGTCATAGATGGTGTTAGGTGAAGGTGAGGGGTGTAAGTGTGACACTGCATAATGAAGGGATCTATCCATGTGTGGGTGAGAAGATGTGGTGAGGAGTAGCACAATTTTCATTAAAAAATTGAATAGTGAAGCTTAAAATGAATTCCCAAATTAAATAAATGAAGGGAATAGTGATCTATTAGAATAAAAAGCATGGGATAATTGGAAAAACCACCTCCAGTAGGGATAAAATCCCATAAGAAACTACACACACACAAAATATGGTCCACACCACACACTGGACGTTTAGGCCTTCAGGCCCACTATACCTCCCATAGTCTTGAATCTTCGTGGACCACCACAGAGGTTTGATGCCATTGTGCTATGATGACTCAAGAAGTCCCATCCCTAAGCTGGTCATATGAGCTTCCACTTTGTGGGTGGGTAAATGGTGGGTTGACCATGGTTTATGGGATTTCTTGGTTCTAGATTTTTTTGGAAAAGTTATAATTGAAAAATATGATTCCAATGACAAAGTGATATTTCAATAAACATTATTAAATTAAATATAAAATTAAAAAAACACATTTAAACCATTTTAAACATTTAGTTCCAATTTCCCACATTTCAATAAAAATTTATATTTCATGTGGTTACTCATTGATAATAATTTAAAATCATTGAATTATGTTTAAAAATATGCATGAAATACGAGTCTGTTAGCAGGATGAAAAGTTCCAACATTAATTTAAGTAGTTGTAAGTCCATTTGACATCTTCACAGATATTGATTCTTCTCGATCATGGTAATACTTATATAGTGTAATGTAATGCCTCTAGTGTGGGATTTGGGTGTGTGATGATTCAGGATAACCATGTGGTGTCCTATGAATCACAATATCTATTACAACATGAGAATAATTATCCCTCCCATGACCTGTAGTTGGAAGCCGTGATGCACACACTGAATAAGGGTTGAAATTAAAAATTTGGGGAGCATTTTATAGTCTATTAATATATGAAAAGTTTGAAATACATTTTTAACCATAGGGACTTGAACCTCAAAAATATATTATTGGTAGAATACCTATAGCATTTTGATTTTGACATTTCTTATACACTTGGGAATGGGGAATATAGTCATCGATGCATTGAGCAGAAATATTCTACTGGGTGATTTTTGAGAATAAATGAAAAAGTGGGGCATGAGGATTCTATTTAATGATTTGAGTCTAGAAGTACAGGAGGATGGAGAAAACATTCTATAGTCCAGTGTGTATGACACACCCTATCTTATCAATCAGGTTTGGAGTGATAATGTATTCAACCTTGAGTGCCTATAGATTAGTAGATTTTTAAATAGTGGGGATACCTCATGCATTTTGTCTTGTCCTGCTGATGTTTCTCTCCATTTAAAGAAGGAGCTTGTAGTTACATTGAGATTGGGGAAATATGAGAGAATGAGGCCCATCATTCTAGTTGGGTTATGAAACTTGAGGCAACTAAGATTTTTTATACCTTGAAAGGTTTTTATTGGTGGTCTAGAATGAGGAATTCTGTTACGAAAAATATTTATCAATGATTAACCTTAGAAACAATAAAAGATTAGAATTAGATTTTACCTAGGATTTTTTAACATATCTCCATTTCTGTGTGTAATTGGGATGATATATTTATGGAATTATTGATCAGACTACCTCATAATCTGAGTGGTAAAGACTCTATGTGAAAGATAGTTGATCATTTGATGAAATAATCCCATTATCTTCCCTTCATAGTGAGGATGAAGGTAGAGGAGTTTGGAAACATGAATGTCTAATAGGTTATTATAATTTCTTGAGTGAAATCGATAATAGTTTCTAACTGAGATTACCATTTTTCTTCTTTATCATGGAAGGGGCTCCATGTGTCTTTGAAAACTAATCTGAGTTTGACCACCATGTATCACCCACAAATTAATGGTCAGTATAAGCAGAAAATCTCGCATCTTAAGGATATGATCTGAGCACGTGTGCTTTATTTTAAGGTTTCATGGGAAATTCACATGTCATTGGTTGAGTTTTCTTATAATAATAGTTATCATTCCTCAATTATGATGGCCTATTTTGAGGCTTTGTATAGACATTCATTCTAGCCCCCCTGTGTTGGGCTGTGGTGGGTGAGAATTACTTATTATGATCAAGTCAAATCCAGGAGATGAAAAAGATGGTATGTATGATTCATTAGAGTATAGTGATAGATAAATTTTCCTAGAGCCTTAACTTGATTAACATCATATACCATTAGATTTTGGATCATTTTATAGGAATTTAGTGATGTATCTATCTGGTTGGTACATCATAGTTTGGGAAATCAGGGAAAGTTGGAACCACATAAATTAGAACTTTTTGCATTGTGGAATGTATTGGTAAGGTATCATATCATTTGAAATTTTCACAAAAAATAACCTCTAATCATGACCTATACCATGTTTCATAGTTAAAGGGATACCATCAAGACCCATCTCATTTGTTAGTGTGGGATGATTTTGGAGATTAAGTCTAATACCACCACTGTGGAGAAACTTTTTTGTATTGTGGATTTTCAGAAAAAGGTGCCCCATGGTAAATTGATCCCATTGGACCAATTTATTTGGTAATGTAGTGGTGATTTCTATAAGGCATAGGAGTTATAATCTTGGGTGAATAAGTAATGGAATCACTTATTTACTTCTGATGATTCATAGGGTATTTTTGGGGGTAGAAAGTGACATGATGGGGAGAATCGTGACACCCTCCAGGTCATTGGTATGTCTATTTTTTAGTATTTATTTATATTTTATTTTATTATTGGTTTTTCTGAGATACGAGGGCCAAAAGAGTTTTATTTTAGGAAAATGGACCCAGGTTCACAATTGGAACATGGTTTATTTAAGTGTGCAGTGAAACATGTAAGAGTGGATTGTTGGGGTAAAATAAAAATTTTCATGGTTTGAGAATGGTTTGTCAAAACATGCATGGCATATGGGTAACTAAGAGTCTTCATTTTGTGCTAGAATTATCACCCCCATATTTAGCACATAGTTTTTCTAACTATGTAGAAAAATCATGTTATTTTTCCAGCTCATTAAAAATTAAGATTTTCACCAAATTTCCCCGAAGGCTTTATATGATTTGGGAATATTTTCCTCTCACACTCATGTGAAACAATACCCCTTTAAATTGGAGATTCTACACTCTCCATTTTGGCGAATTCTCTTTGGATATAAGGTGTTCGGACAGTAGGAAAGTCATATCCTTTAAGGCTTCTCCATCCCTTCCCCTTCTCTTCCATTGTTCTTCCATTTTAATGGAAGTTCAAAACCCTAGTGGGTGGGATGGATGGATATAAGGGTTTTAATGGGGGTTTTAGTTTTATTTCATGTGTTTTAATTGTGTGAGGAATTATTCCTCATAAATCATATTTTTTTCATTGATAGAGATGAGTTTGAAACCATTTCAATGGTAGGTGACTATATTTAATGGAATTTACTATGGCTCACCATTAAATTCTTAATATATTTTGGTTTATGTATATGATAATTTACATTTAAATGATGTATAATTATTGTTTATTACATGTTTGATGTGATACATGGTTTTTTATTGGAAATTAAAGGTTTAATGTGGGTTTTCCAAAGGGAGGTGTATTAAGTGCACTCCATGTGTTTGATGAAATGAATTAAAAAATGATTTTATGGTTTTTTATGTATTTATAAAGAGGTTTTAGATATAGTTTTACCTTAAGGGTAGTGTTTTAATAAAATGGTCATTTTTTTACTAAATCCGTTCTTGAAACAGATTATTTATGTATGGTACTTGGGATGTGTGTATTTTTGGAATTGATTAGCTTATAGGATACCTGGGGTGTGAGAGTGTGTTGTAAAAGGGATTGTGAGAAATTTTTTAAGGAATATTTAGTGAGATTACACTTGTTTTCTAAGTTACCATGATATCCTTTTGGAAGTAATACAAATATAGCTTCCAATTTTTTTCAAGAGATCGAGGGTGATCTTGGATTTTGGAATAGTGGAGACTATGAGATCTTCCACTTTTTTAGATGGATAGGAAACTCTATTTTAGACACGCTCATAATGCACCCTTATGTTTATAGCTGTTAGTTCACATTAATCATGAAAAGTTTATTTAAATGTTTTTATACATTATGTTGGTGCCTCATTTGATATATTACCATGTATTATTCCTGATCCCATTTATTCTGTTATATGATGATGAAAATGTTTATGATTTCCCATATTATGCCTTGTTTTGGGAATGTCGATCATTTTGTGCCATTTAGACATATTTATTTACTAGATCCATGTTAATTAATGTTTTTTAAGACTCATGTTTTTTTAAAAAATGAATCAAAGGGATTTCAAAGTCTTGTTTAAAGATGAAATGTTTTCAAAGATAAAAAGTTTTAGAAAATATGTTTTCAAATTATTTTATTGTTTTTCATGGTTTAAAATCCTTAATTAGATTCATGGTGGAATCCTTCCAAGATTCATGCCTTACACCCTATATATGCCTTTGTGTGTATTTAGAATTTTTTTACAAGACATAGGTAATGGAATGGGCACTAGGAATATAGGTGGATCTTCTTGATTACCACTATCAATGGTTTTAGGGAAGGACATGTGACCTTATAGAGTTATATTTTTAGGATATTTCTTAGAGTTTTGTACCATCAGGGTGTATGTATTATATTTTATTTACCTTTTTGGGGTTTGAGATTTTGACATGAGAATCCATTTATATATCTCTCATATAGATTGTTATGTATATTATGTTATGACATTTGTTTTGGTATCTACTTTAGTCATTGTTTTTATACTATGTTTGTATGTTTATTAGTTCTATTAACACTAATTATGTTGGTGAGGCCGTCACATTCCATGGCTGCATCATGACCATTTACTATTGAAGAAACCATTTGAAAGAGGTTATTCATTATTCCCGATTATAGTTTCTATCCCGTGTTGATTAAGAACACACTTTGGGATGTGTGGCTTATCGGATCGGGTGATGGGTCAGGTTGACGTGAGTTAGTTCATGATATGTACTTGAACAATTTTTCGAGTGTTTTTCAGTTGTTTCCAATTTTTTTATTTTGGTTATTTTGGGACTTGTATGTATTAATTTTACATGTATGGCTCACCGATGGGTATATGATGATTTTTTATAGTATGGGTCTTATGTTTACATATTACTTACTATATTCCTTTCATGGTAACCTCATAGAACCTTACTGAATGTTAGAAGCCTCTAGAATACAATGATATGTACTTGAGGACTTATGGATAAACAAACTAGAGAATATGTTTATTGGATCATGGGGTGTGTTTTTACAAAGTGGTATCATATCATTATTTTCCATAATATTTGGGGTTGGTAGAGAGGAGTCTTGGATGTGTCAGTGAATGGTATTAAGATTTTTCCTTAGAGTAGCGTACCCATGTACAAGGAAAAATCCAAGCCTCCATGAATGGGATTATTGTTATTTATTTATACATTTACAGTTGACTAATTTCTACCTTGAGTGGTGTACTTGTGTTTAATGTTATTGATTCAAGGAATTTTTATTCTTGGAATGGTATGGAAAGAGGCATGTGTTCAGGTATCATTTAGTCACATAGGATCTCATGATATCAATATGATTCTTTAATATCATTTATACTATAATAGTACCAGGTTTAGTTATTTAATGATTCTACATCAATTTATATTGTGCTTTCATAAAAATTCATGGTGGAATTGTATTTAGTTGATTTTATAAAATTGGTTAGAGTTTTACATTGAGTACTTTAATGTTAAAATAATTCATTGGTGATAGTTAAATGGGATACCAATCACAAATTATAAAGGGTTTTCATCTGTTACATGTGGTACATATTTTATAAAACTAAACATTTTATGGGAAACTTCTAAATTTGTAAAGTAAACATGAAAATAGTGAAATAATTAAATGGATGACTGATAAGAATCCTACTTTTTTTGACTTGATCTTAGTGCGGGTAGATGTTTCTTGGGAAAGAGACTAGGGAAAATAGTTTGATGATATGAGGTGTGGTATGATATGGTGTTTTACCTATTTTTGATATCTTTAAATTATAATTTCAGGAACCATTATATTTTGGAGATATGAGACATGTGTTTATAATTTTAAAATAATTTCTCCACATAGACACCTAGTTGAATACCAAGAGTGTGAAGATGAGAATTCCCCTAAGGGTTGTAGGATAGGTCCTCTTGTGGATCTAGGTGTAGATGTAGACGATCAACTCCAAGTGATTCTATTTAGAGTTTAATAAGTGATAGAGAGAGAGGCTCTCCATACAAATCATTCTCTATTGTAGTTTACCATTGAGTTTCAACTATATCATCCATCAATTTTCATAGGGGTGGGTATCCTCTAGATAACTAAATTTTTTATTGATTCCATTTAGAATAAATTTGAGCATATTGATCCCCATAGGATATAATGGTGAATAAAGTACTTTATATACTATGGGGATCAATGTGGCATTGGTCAGAAATTTTAGTTTGGGATGAGAAACATGTGGGCATGACCTAAAGGGACTTTGAGACACAATTACTGGTTAATTTCTTCCTAGAGACCCTGAGGGTTGATAGGTTTAGGTATTTTTTTACCTTAATCAGGGGTGTATTTCATTAATGGAGTATAATAACCACTATAAAGGCTTGTAACACTTGACCCCTTTGATAATATAAGACATGGGAGCTCAGAAAAGGAAGTTTGAGGATGGGTTAATATATATGATCCATGTGAAGGTGAATGTATTCTGGATTAACAAATTTTATATTTTGGTAAACCAGGTGACTATATATGAATAAAACCTAAGAGAGAGAATGTAATCAAAGAAGGATACTTCTATAGGAACAGTTAGTAGGTTGTCTAGTAGCTGAAAGTGTCGTTATGAAGGGACTTTCCAGGTTAGTAGTAGACGGGGTAGGAAAGGTGAAAATTCACTATAGTGTCACTAGTATGCTAGGTGGGGGACATGTTTTACCATTTTTTAATCATGAATAAATGTATTATTGAGCTTGTGGAATGACATGGCACCTTCATATATTTTATAGGATGGTGTAACATGCATTGAGTAACAGAGGTTCGGTTTGGCTATGCCGTAATAGGTGGGTAGTTGGAGCTCTACTATATGATCAAGGAGAGAAGGAGGAAATGGAGAATAAATTTAATAGTAGAAATTTTTGTAGGGTATTTATGGCTAAGAGATTAAGGAAGGATCATATGGCTATAGTTCAGGATAGATGCATATAGTGCAACATACTCCCACTGATTTTGATATCATTCCTTACATAGTATGAGGTAAAATCATAATAACTTACATTTTAGTCCCTAAATTTCTTGATAGAGGGGATTCTCACTCCTTCATATCAGATTCGTTTTTTGAATGCTTGGTCTTAGTTGTGGAGTACCACTATGGAGTTTCGTCCATGACACCTCATTGGGACGGTATTAGAGGTTATATGTCATTTTCTGGAGTGTGCCTTTGATATTAGGGGTTTCCAGTATCTATTTGATCATTATTTATTATAAATAACCATCTTTAAACTGATTCTTGGAATGAATTTGATTCTCCTATATAAATCTCATATTGGCTATTACTATAGGCAGGTGATTTCTATGTCTCTTGATGTTCATTATCAAATTTATGTCATGGAATTTAATATATAGGTAAGTTGTGTTGGATCAGGTTTCTAGTAGTTAGATGAGGTGATCATCCAAGTCAATAGTATAATGTTAGATGATAGAAAAAATTAGTATGAGGTATTTCCTACTATGTTGGATTACATTCAATATGTGTTCCTAGAATAATTTATAGAACTCCCACATAAAAGGTGAACCAAATTCATGATCATTATTATATTGATTTCAAAGCCAGTTTATATGATAACTTATAGTATGGATATCAAAGAGCTTCTAGAATATAAGATTTAGATAGAGGACTTGGAATCCAAGGATTTCATCTAGATGAGAACCTCACCATAAAGATCTACATTCCATTTTTTTAAAAAGGATGAGAGTTCTTTGTGTTTGTATAATGATTACAGGAAGCTGAATCAAATGACAATGATGAACTGGTTCTTGCTTCCTAGGATCAATGAATTATTTAAATATTTGATATCCTCCAAGGTGTTCTCTAATGTTGATATGAGGTAGGGTTATTAGCAGGTTTGGGTGAGACAATTAATAATTCTTTATATATCTTTCAGTAGTACATATGATTCATATGAGTACCTAGTTATGCCATTCGGCCTAATGAACAAGACAAATATATTAATGTACATAATTTATCAAGTCTTTAACCAATTTTTTTGATTCATTCATGGATTTTTTGATGATATAATTATATAAAACAAGTCAAAGGAGGAACATACGTAACATTTATAGGTTGTGTTAGGAACGCCGAAAGAGCATCAATTTTCTACCAAGTTCTCTAAGTGTATTTTTTAGATGAAATAGTTTAGTTTTTGGGGAATATTATCTTATAGGACAGTGTATCTGTTGACCTAGATATAGTTAGTGATTTGGTTCTTTGAGAGTAATTGAAGAATATGTTTGACATATGTAGATTCTTGGTCTTAGAAGGATGCTACTAGAGCTTTATTTAGGAATTCTCTCTCATTGTAGTGACTTTAACATGCTTGAACAAGAAAAGGATGAAGTTTATATTAACTTAATCATGTGAGGATGCATTTCAGGAGTTGACGAAGAGGTTGAATACAACATAGAACCTAATCTTACATTATCCTAGTAGGGATTATACTTTATATTTTTATTCATAATGGATTAAAGTTAGATAAGTTTTGATACAAGGAGGCTATGTTATATCCCATGGGCCTGGAAATTTGTGGCCTCATAAATGAGACTATCATACCCATAACCTCAATTTAGAAACAATAGTGCATTATATGAGGTGTTGGTTACATTATCTAATGGGTGAGAGGTTTTCAGTTTATACAGACCATAAAATCCTAGGATATATAATCTCACAATGGGATTTGAATCTTCAAAAACAAATGTGGGTTGAATTCCTCCAGTAATTTTATTTTGAGTTGGGATATACCCTCGTCAAGGGAAGTGAGGTTAAAGATTCTTTAAGTAGGAAAACCAAGTTCAATTTTTTTGAGAATCTTGTATTGAGTGGACGTCATGGTCTCTATTCGATGAGATTCATTTAGGGGTGCATGAGTTCTAGGGGAAAGTAAGAATAGAATCATAATCTATTTTTCCTTAAATTCTGAATATGATTAAGAGGGTGTAGTTAACTAATATAGAGTTCTTATATTTGGGGGATATAATTTATTGTGGGGATCCACCACTAGACTAGTCTATTAATGAAGAGAAGATTCTTCATGTTAATGGGAATGTCCTTGTTACTATATTCATGTAAGAAGAGATAAGAATATAGTATCATGCTTATAAGTGGCTGATAAAACTTAGGATAATCAAAATATATTAGGATCTATGATGAAAATATTAGTGGTTAAGTGTGGGGAAAGAGATAATGGTTTTTTATGAAGTTCTCTACCTATCAGTAGGTGTAAATAGTGAATTAGTGGAAGGATAGTCTCCTATATTTATTACCCATTCCTGAGGGGATGTGGGATGAAATTACTATAGATCTATTTATTAGTATTATTAGGTCACCCTAGGGTAATGATACCATGTGGGTATTCATGGAACACTTGGATAAGGATTCCTATTTCCTCTATATTTGAGAGACTTTATCAATTGTTGATTTAGGGAAACTTTATGTCTGTGAGGTTTCATGGTTACATGTGGTTCTCCATACCATAATCTTAGATGCACAAGATCCTCAACCAAGTTAGTGAGGACTAAAAAAGTAAATCCAAGAGACCTGAGATCAAATACAAGAGAGAAATATTTTTGAGTACTATAGAAGTACTGTAGAAGGTACTATAGCAGTCAGAACTATTCATCTATTTGGGCTTTCAATCCACCAACTTAGTCCTCAAATCTGTCAAGGCCTTTAGGCTACCCATGGAGTTCGGTCTAGTTAGACTTTTATGCCACGAAAAGGACTTCAAGACACCTCATGGCCTTCATGACACTTGAAATTGTGCTTTGATAGACCAACCAAACACAACAGGCAGCAGACTCCAGATGAGGATTCAGAGTAGGTTCATTCACCAGAGAAAAAGCTAACGGATTTAGAAGAATGAGAGGGTATGAAAATTTCCATTGGGACAAGATTATTCATGGATGAGAAGCCTATCCATACTGTCATGTGAAGGTAGAGAGATGATATCATGATGTTGATGATGGGTAGTGGAAGGTCCAATTAGTTATAGTATGGATGAATTTCTATAAGACCTTCGGGTCATGTAAAGTTAGGAAATCCTACAGGCCATATAGGGTTCCCTATCAACCCTTAAAAGGGGGAATATAAAAAATTAATAAAAATAAAATGAATTTGGGCCATTTAGATACCATAATCTAATATAAAAATTCTTTTTTACATCTATCTTTTGGAAGGGGCTACAGAAATTTCTAATTACGCAGGTGCATCTAAGCACTACCTACAACCCCAATATTGATGACCAATTAGATTGGACAATAATGATCTTAAAAAACATGGTGAGAACATAAATCCTTGATTTTGGGGGTGTATGGTAGAAACAATTATATTTGGTAGAATTATCATATAATAATATCTACTAGGTAACAATAGAGATGTCCCCTTACGAGGCTTTTTATGGGAGTCTATGTTGTTCACCCTTGTGCTGGCTAGATATGGGTGAGGAAATAGTGATTTGATCAAGCCTCATATAGGAGAAAATAGAGAATCTATGATATCTATATTTTATATCTATATTGTCACATGTTATCATATGTGTTTAAGTAAATAATTAATTTATTTAATGTGATATACTACCTTGATATTGATGTATTGTGTATTCTTATGTAGGGTCGGAGTTTGAAGTATATGAAAAAAAATAATGACAATATAAATTGAATATTGAAGAAAATATTTATCATTGAATCCAAAGATACCAAGACATCCATTAAATGAATGTTTCTCATGATGTTAAATGATCAAAGGAGGTTCCATATGCTCCAAACTGAATAACTAGAGAAAAAATGGAGATTTAAGAGTTGAAAATGCACATTACACGTCAAGTAAAAATTCACACAACGTAAAATTATTCAATCCATGAACCATTTTTATGCCTTGAAGATTAAAATTTTTTCCTCACACATTACACATCATTTAAATATATTACACATCATGTAATCCTTATACAAACTAAAAAATAAGAATTTTTATATATCTTTATTGGGGAATGCTTATCCTTTGACCCAAATGGCTATTTAATACCAGGAATGAACTAAAATCCCCTATGGATGACTTCTAAGCTTAAAAAATTAGATTATGACCAAGAGATAAGGGATCCATTTGAGGTGTGGAGGTGCTCAGCTACTTATAGGCTACTGTAGGGTTCCGACCCAATGTTCTTTATAGATTGTTTTTTGTTTTTATTTTATTTTCTTTTTATAGATTTTATATAATTTTGGTATTCTAATTAGTTTAATTCCAATTTATTTTATTTTAATTATTTCACATTTTTATCTTATTATATATTACATATAGAATATAGTTTATTCACTGTTGTAAATAACCCAATAATGATTGACTAAATCTATTGGGGAGAGGGAAATAATTTGAAATGGCTACATACTAAATTATTATATTTCATTATTCACTTGAATGATGTTTTTTTTTCAAGTGGTATTGTGTTGTGATAAAATTTTTCCATATATATCATTAAATCATGGAACAAGTGTGTTTAAAAATGGGAAAAACCCAAAATGAGTAAGATAATGAATTCATGACCATTGAATGTGATTATTATCTTATAATTGCAAATTGATCTTAATAAAATAGGGTTATTTTAATTTATAAAATAACCATGAATTGAGATTATAGGGTGGATTCATAGGGTTTGATCATCTCTCATATCAATTAAATATAATTTTTTACAACCAATGCGTACTATTGTATTCCAAGTGAATTCATGATTTCTTATTTTAGAAAAACCACCCATAGAAACTGATTCCCCTCTATTATGATTTTATATTTTAATTAATTTATTTAATGTTTGTCATTAGTTTAATAAAATCAGAATAAAATTGGGGATTACTAACCTTTAGTAGAGAGTTATCATCATTGCATTCCGTACTCTTAGTGGGATCGACCCTATACTTCCACATAACTACACCTTTTTAGTTAGCAGTCTTCACGAACATTATAAATTTATAATTTGATCATGCCTAGAGGATTTAATGATATCTTTTGGATACAACAATGTCATGTAAATTTATAAGTGAATGGTGGTGGTGCAAGGAAGGATGCAGTCTTATGTGAATCTGTATTATCAGCCTCTTGATTTTGAGATATGTGACCTTGTATTTTAACATGTGTCACCTAAATTGAGATATTGTCACTTATGGAGGAAGGGTAAGAAAACGACCAGTTTTAATGGTTTTTTTTGAGATTGTGGAAAGAGTTGACAAAGTGTAATAATTATTTTCCCTTTAATAATATTTCATTTAATTGAATGATTTGTTTCACATATCTTAGATTCGATTATATTTTTTTGATCCATATAATACTGTTGATGATGATGATGTTGATCTTGAGGTTGATGCGTCCTTTGAAGATCATCCAGTTCATATTTTAAATCATAGTGAGAAGACTCTTTGGGGTAAATTCGTCCCTCTGGATAGTGTGTTTTGGAAATAATAAAGTGTTTAGAAGGAAACATGGGAGTGTTAATCATACAAGAAGGCTCAATGGCTGCATCTATTCACAAAGGAGACAAGGGATGTTAGATGATGCATCCCAAGGATGAGATGTCTTATAGTTGGGTGATTTTAAGACCCCACCACTATATTTAGTTATAGAATCTTTTTTATTTTGGTTAAAAACCCTTTTTTTGTATTTAAATAAGTAATCAAGGTTATTAATGCGGTCTCCAAGGAGTATTAGAGGCTCAAGAATAGGTTGGGGCAAGCAGCCTTAAGGCTTCATGCCACTGGCATGCAATTCAGATGCCACTAGATATATTTTATGCTTCCTATTGGATGAAAGAGCTATTATAATCCCATCATCCATCCTATGAGACCCACTATATAGTTAGAAGTTCCAATATTAGTTTTTTAGAGGTTCAAAAATTCCTTTCCCCCTTTTTCAACTCTTAAGACTCACTCGCTTTCCCCCAACTATTTGTTTAGAAACCCTCCTTCAAGTTCTCACCATCCTCTCCTTCAATATTGGTGGGTTCTCTTTATTCATCCTCCATTTTGAGATAATTTTAATGAAATTAATGCCCCAAGGTAATTCTGAGCCCACATTACTCTTTTCATCATTTTTTATTCCCTAAGTTACTGATTTTTAAGTATAATATTCCCTATTTTCAAGGATTTTTTTGGTTTCTCTATTTTTTTTCCACATTAAATCGAATTTAAGGACAATATTCACCAAGTGTAACTAATCATACCTATGGCAGGTGGTATTTGAGATATACCTCAAGGTTTTACCATTCTATAGTATGTTCCACATATTCCGTCATGCCAGTTTATCATTTTTTTGGCCTAGAACTTAAATTAAATTATTTTATTCCCTAAAATGATGATAGAATCACTTAAAGGCCATGGATCAACACTTGGTAATTTAAAATTATAATATTAGACACCCCTTTATGTTGATATGGAATTTTGTAATGGTGGTTTAATATTAAAGATACATCTATGGGGTGTCTAAGACTTGAGCAAAAACCATGAATATTAATAGAGGATACATAAAATGTTTATTGAGGTCTTTTGTTGTTTCTAGTTATATATATAGAGTCACTTGAAAATGATTGAAATAATTAAATTCTCATGTCCTTGATAAATACAGTGGTTAAATGGTGCGTTTAAGACCCCTTTTCAACTAAAAATTGCATGGGATGTATGACATGAATGTAATATAAGTTTCCATGATTTTGGACTTGGACATAAAAATATATAAATGAGATATATGGTTATATATTTGATTATTTATGTGAATAGAAATTCCAAGATTATATCCATGTATTTTGTGTTATACATGATGCAAAATGAAGGGGAATGAAGGGATGTGATCCTTGTATTCTAGATGAAATACAATACTAAATTAATGGAGATTTTAAGATGAGCTCATTAGATTCTAGATGATAAATGATGCTACATGAATGGTAATTTAAGGAATGGATCCATTAATCCCTTATAGTGCATGATTTAGGAAATAGATGATGAGATCTATGGATTCCATAGGATACTTGATGCATGGGAATGTCATAATGAGTACCAGGATGATACATAATTAATGTTATTTGTAATACTGAGATGATTTATTATATATCATGTGGTGACTATGGTTATAAAATTCATTGAGATGTGCTCATAGACATCCATCACTAGCTGAAGTAGGTAGGTTTTACTCTATTATCCTCATAGATCATGAGGATCAAGATTGCTTTATTTTATTTTTTTTAATTATTTTAACTTACTTATTTATGACATATATTAAAAAGAACTATATTGGATCAAAATAAATATAATTTTATACAACATGGTGATAGCCTACTAAGTCATACTCACACCTTTATTGGGTCTCTAGTTGGCACCCAAGAAGAATTCATTGATGTAGGGTTGGAAAAGGGAAATATCCCTATGGAAGATACTTGATTTAGTCTAGGATATATATGTGATATTGAGTTAGGATAGTAATAAAAACATTTTGGGAGTTTTTCAGTTATTTCCTATTTTTTGGGTTATTTTGGGACCTTCATGTATAACTATGAAATGAATGGACCACCGATGGGCATATAATTCATTTTTTATAGCATGGGTTATCTATTTACCTATTAACTACTTTATGCCTTGTTTTATCTATTTATATCTAGTTGGATGATATATCCTTAATTTTCTTCTATGTTGCACACTCTGATAATGAGGTCATGGTCTTCCTATAGTAACCTCATGGGATATCTCCTATATTTAATAAATTATGGAATATGAGGAGGCACACTTGAAGCCATGTGGCAAACCAGACCAAAGAACATGTTTAGTGGCTCCCATGGAGGGGTATTACATTTTGGTTTGAATGGTGATGATAATGATACTACTATATTAGGGAGAATTATACCAATCACATGTGGAATTCCCTCACATAGGAATAAGAATAGGAGTAGTTATACCAGTAGGGGGATGGTTAGGTTGGTGTTGGGTTTCTGGTGCATAGTAATATATACTGATATTTGGTTCCTCAAGTAATACATTTTTTAAGTTCAAATGTGGTTTTAGTAAGATTAAGTTGATTGTAATCTGGATTGGGTGATTCAGATATGTATTGAGGGTTATTTTTTAGGTGATTCATGATTCATTATGTGATTTAGGGGGTGATGCTAATTCATCACAATTTTCAAGTGGTGAAATTTCATTTTGTCACATGGTTCAAGGGGTGAACCAGTTTTACCACATGGTTTAGGGGGTGAATCAATAAATCATGGAACTATTAAAGAATATTCCCCAATTTATAACATGATTCAAGGGGAAAATCCTGTGACGAAATTTCATGAAGGAGTATGTTTAGTTGAAAATGATTCAGAAGTTGGAAATGTTGGTTTTGTGGCTCAGGGTATGAGTGAGACTTTTCTTAGGGTGGTAATTGGTTGAAATGAAAAGTTAGATGATACTTTTATTTTGAGGTTGTTTTGGTGGTTATGACTGATATTTTCTAGAAAATTCATCCATTGGAGGTATAAATAGAATTTTTGTATGATTTTGGATGCGGTGAAATGGGAACTTCCATAGGATAATTGTCAAAAAAAAATTTGGAAAGACGATGGAACTTTAGATGGTGTGATTTCAGTAGGAAAATATAATTAAGGGATCACATAGCTTATAATTGGGTATTGTGAGTGGAGAATTGTGGTGGGGAGAACCATAAGATTTAGTAAAAATAATTTAATATATCTAGGTGTGTTGGGAACAACTAGTGTGGTGAGTACTGTATCAGTATTTGTGTTGGTAGTGAGTAAATGGAACAACTTCTGGTGAATAGTGCATTTGGTGTTTAGTGTTTCACAATAGAAGTGAATTGGGTGTTCAATGAAAGAATTTAGAGATATATGAGTGAATTGAAGATATGAACAGGTTGAGAATGTTGTTTTAGAACTACCATGGCTTCTTGAGGAAGAGGATCATTATGGTGGGGAGTTTGTAATGACCTGAAAATTTATGGATCATTGTTTTGATATGGAAAAATTAATTTTCTAGTTGAAGGATGAATCAATTAAAGAATTGGGATTCTATATGGGGTTAAAAATAATTTTAACATCTTATGAAAATGATTTTAGAAGGGTTTTGAGATTTGGTGGATGCTCTGAGAGTTCGGGAAAGCATCATAGGAGGAGAGGAGTGGCCGAAAAACAACATAAAGATGTTGTTGTCCATTTATATCATGAATCATGGATTCAGGCTATCTAATATTGGTATAGGGGGTTTATACACTAATTTAATGATTCCAAGTGCTAACCATGGGATCATGCTATCAATGGAATCCAATACAATTTTTAAAAATGGAGGGGGGGGGGGTCTGATCTCCTTTTGTTTTTGGAGAGCAGTGTGAGAGGGAGGGTATAATGGTTGAACCCCCCTTTCTTCTTTCGACCCACTCAGGGGGGGGGGGGTATTTTCAGTGGTTTCATATAGATTATTTATATAGGATCCTCTTTTAACTTATATTTTTTGTTTTTTATGGCTATCTCAAATTTAAATCCATTATTAGAAGGGTATTGGTTCATATTCCACCGAATCATGGGGGAATCAACTAAAATTAATGGGGTTTTTCCATCTTCTAAAATGGAAATCTAGATATTCTATCTACCTTTAGTATATCATAGCTTCAATGGTAGTAAGCTATTTACCTAATTTTATTTAGGGGTTTTTCAAAATTGGTCAAAAATTATGGTTAGATGGTTGTCAGGTGATATGTATTTTGGAAGGGATGGCATCATGATAAAACTATATACCTTCAAAAAGTGGTTAATATAGTTTCAGTGTGACTGGATGATCAAGTGATAATTTTGGTGATAATTCCATATTGTTTTAATTTTAGTAATTAATTATAAATGTTTATAATTAATTATTTATGCTATATAAAATAATCTAGGATCTAGGGTTGTGGTATAAGATCAGATGAGTAATGGATGGGCTTGGATGAGGTGATGTGTAGCTTTGTTTGGATTGTAATTATGATATCAAGGTAGGCGGTTCCTCTAATAAAATACCATATACTTATTATGAATTAATTCCTACTTTATGCATGTTGTACGTGTTTAGGTAAAATAAATAGGGACCGATAGTATCCAAGGAAAGAGATAGAGAATTTTTGGGACTCCTATGCATGAGATGAGTGATTTCAAGAACTTTGGTTATTTGAAAAAATAGATGACTGTGTCATCAATGGGTGAGAGTGATAGTTAAGATGATGAGAGACCTTGGGTGGTCTTAGGATTTATTATGAGATGTAGAATTCCTAGTTCGGTTCCCCCTCGGATAGGTAGACTAGTGTTATAGTCTTTATCCTCGTGAATATTGGTCGGATGATTGTATGTACTAGGCTTAAGGATTGAAACCCTACCAGGGGTGGTTTAAGTCTCGGTGAGTTCGTTGAGCTGGAAATATCCTTCTGTAATATATGAGATAAAACAACGATAGTTTACCACTGGGGTGAGGCTAAGATATCTACCTTAGAATATGTGAGATGGGACCTAGGTATGGGTCATGGGAATTATTTCAGACTTGGAATCTAGAATCCAAGTACTCAATCCATGTTGACTTGGAATGGTCCTAGGGTAGTAGGATTAGGAGCATTAAGGTATATTGATAGGGATGTGGATGAGACCATTAGTTTTGGGTTGAGAAAAGACTATCAGATATGGTGTCACCAAGAGGTGACAAGTTGATAAAACACTATTTTTTTGAATATTTTATTGATAATAAATGAAATAATTTCCTCACATTGTGTTAAATATGTTTATTTATAAAATATTTGGGATTTGATCATTCATTTGAAAATTTGGTGAAAATTCCAGTTTTACCCTTTATAGTTCACTATAGTATTTCAAAGATAAATATTTTGATATTTATTATTTTAATTTGAAAATTTTTAACAGTGTTCCTAACTTAATTATCTACAACTTTTATTCAAGACACTATAGCTAAAGAGTTCATTGTTGTTTGAAAATGGGACATGAAGGCAAAGTTGGGCTGGGCTCGCCAGAATGGAAAAGCTTCTGTATTTCGGCCATAACTCCTTCATATGGTCCTGTATTGAGCCCAAATTTTAAGAGGAGATATAGGACTCATATCCGCACATTTGATCCTGCTGGAAGTCCGGCCAATTCACGCGTTTTGGTGGTCCAATGGTCGGTGAAAGTTGGCATAAAATATTTGGTCGAATTTCCACATTCACACTTGAAACCACCTGTAACCTCTCCCCCCTCCCCTCTATAAATTGGAGTTTTTATCATTTGGAGGGGTTGGGACGTGAATTAAGAGACTGGAGGCAGAGGAGAATTTGTTTCACCAAAATTCTCCAACCATTGTAAGAGGGGTAGCTCTTGAAGCAAGGATCCCCTCATCGAAGCCTCCTTCTCTTCTTCATTTTGTAAGGTTTTCATTTGTGTAATAAACTTCATTGTTCTTCTTTTATTTCTTCCCTTTTCTTCTGTTTTTTTTAAATTTCTTCTTCTCTTAATCTTCAACTTTGGGATGGAATTCTTGATTAGAAGTGTTATTGGGTTATACACATTATAAACCTTTTGCACATGCAAAACGCTTCTACGATGATTACGCCACCCATGGAAGAGTAGTCTTTTAGTAATCGATCTATCTTCTACCTTCTTCATTTAATTATTTTGAATCAATGAGCTACTGTAATTCACATAATATGATCCATGAATTGTGTTTTTAAATTACAAGAAACTAAGCAAGCAATTGAACAATTAACACAAAAACACGCGAGGTCGGGATTTTGTGTAAATTGTGAGAGCATAATCTTAATCGGTAATACAAGACAACATGGGATAAATTTTTAGAGTTAAATTATAATACCTAAACACAATTCATCCTCATTTCCAGAATTGATATGTGCTGTAATTAACCACTGACCATAAGCTATCTTTAGAACAACAATCAAAGCAAGGTGTTGCGATTGCGTGTTCCGAAGCTAGCCTAGGGTTTAAATAATTTCATCTTTGTGGTTAAGTTAACTCTCATAGGGTTCGAGGGATAAAAAATTAGGGGATCATAATTTAGTAGATATTTATTTAAATGATAATTATTAATAAGTGAATGAAGAGGTAGATTTAGATCGATTACACCTTTTAAAATAGATTTCTAAAAAAACATCTTCTTGTTGTGTCTTTTTAATCAAACATCATTTCAAAATTAAAAACAAAAAAATGCAATCTTCTTCCAGAAAACTTCTTCTAGATCTATAAACTATAAAAAAACCCCATCCATTCAATTAGTGTTCTTATTCTCTTTTATTTTGTTTCTAGAATACCTCTAAGAAGTTTTTTTAATTCACTTCCTCCTTTAAGAGACGACCTTGGTTAGCCACTCTGCTGCACCTAAGTACCCAAAATCACACTAATCATTTGAGGGAACCCACGAAAGTGATCTTCCAAATTTGCACCGTTGCCAGGGAGGTATGTAATTTATTCAACCATTTAGAGGTATTTCTTTTATTTTTCATTTTATTATTTTCTTCACCTATCTCTTTCATCTTTACCCTTTCTCAAGTTTTCATTTTTTTCATCCTCTTCTTTTCTTTTTGGACCATAAACTCAACTTCTTATTTTTATTTTACTTTGGTCCACTTTCTTTCGTTTCATTTTTCTTTTATTTATGACATGAACTAATCCCGAAGATCTCTTAGATCTTGACACTGATATTGAACACAACCTTAGGGCATGAATCAGACATTCTCAATCTATGAGAAGTTTCAATATTCAACCAGTTGGTGAATTCCTCTCTTTTGGAAACATTGAAATAGGAAGTAATTCAAATTAAAAAATAAAAGAGGAACCAATGGCTGGAAACAATTGAAATGAACTTAATAGAACCATTCGAGAATTGGATGCACCTGATATTAACTATCAACCAAATTCTATTGCATACCCAAATCTCGAATCGGACTTTGAACTGAAATCTGGGTTAATTCACTTACTTCCAAAGTTTCATGGCCTCTCTGGTGAGGATCCTAATAAACATTTGAAATCATTTAATGTGGTTTGCTAAACTTTAAAACCAAGAAATGTTTCTGAAGATCAAATCAAATTAAGAGGATTCCCATTCTCACTTGATGGAGCTGAAAAAGACTGGATGTATTATTTACAACCCGAAGATGTAACTTGTTGGAATGATTTGAAAGGTCTTTTCTTGCAGAGATTTTTTCCAGCATCAAGGACCACTTCTATTAGAAATGAGATATGAAGGATCAATCAAGCACATGGGGATTCAATGTATGAGTACTGGGAGCGATTCAAAAAGTTGTGTGCAAGCTGTCCGCATCACCAAATCAGTGAGAAACTCCTCATCCAATACTTCTACGAAGGACTCACACCCATGGAGAGGAGCATGGTGGATGCTGCAGCTGGAGGAGCATTGGTGGACAGGACACCAGTAGCTTCATGATCATTGATCGAAAAAATGGCCCAAAACTCCCAACAATTTGGCGATAGAGGTACACCACATATCAGGGGAGTACATCAGGTAAGTCCTTCTTCTCTTGAGAGTCATTTGATTGATACCAAGTTTGAATAATTGACAACCATGGTGAGGCAAATTGCTTTGGCATAAAAGACATCTCTACCCCCTCCTTCAAGGCCATGTGGCATTTTCACTGAGACATGCCACCCAACTGACCGTTGCTCACAACTACAAGAAACAAAGGATTGTGCAGCAGTATTCCCTGGGAGACCATTTCAACAGCAAAAACCATATCCCCAAAAGAAGTTTTATTCATTTGATCCAACATAAAACCAAGGTTGGAAAGATCAATTAGACATGAGGTATGGATATGGACAACAACAAAGGCCCCCTTTTCAACAAAACTTCCAGCAACTTCCGCCTTACCAGTAGGGTTTCCAACAACCCCAAAGGAGATTTGAAGCCCAAGCATCAACAAGCCAACAACAAGGAAATCCCCCACCAAAGGTAGATTCTAATACTGATGATCTTTTGAAGAAAGTTGTTCTTAATCAACAGAATGAGCTGAAGAGTCAAAGTTCAGAGCTGAGGGAGTTAAAGACTCAAATGATCCAGATTGCCACCACCCTCCATGAACTTGTAAGTAAGAATTCCGGAAATCTACCTTCCCAACCCACTCCAAACCCAAAGGGGAATGTTAGTGCCATCACATTGAGAAGTGGGAAGAAAATAAATGATACATCTGTACCTACCATTCCACCAAGATTCATCTCAACTCCAGAGAAGTCGCATTCCATACCAACTGATGAGAAATCCAAGGAGAAAGATAAATTTAAGAAAAAGATTGATGATGTTCCTCCTAAACCCCTTCCTTTTCCAAACAGGGTTGTTCAAACCAAGAATATGGCTGAAGAAGAAATGCAAAAAGAGGTTTTGGACACATTCAAGCGTGTGGAGATCAACATTCCTCTACTTGAAGCCATTAAGAAAATCCCAAGGTATGCCAAATTCTTAAAAGAACTCTGCACCAATCGAAGAGGGATCAAGGGAAATGAGAGGATCAACCTTGGAAGGAATGTCTCGGCACTCATTACACCAACTATAGCAATGCCAACAAAGTGCAAGGATCCTGGGACATTCGCCATCCCATGTACTATAGGGGAGTTGCACTTCTCTGATGCTCTTTGTGATTTAGGAGCTTCAATAAATGTGATGCCTCACTCTGTATTCTCTTCCTTGCAGGTTGGTGAGTTGAAGCCAACAAGAGTAGTGGTGCAATTGGCGAATAGAGCTACGACATATCCAGCGGGAGTCCTTGAGGATGTACTTGTCTAGGTAAGAGACATGATCTTTCTAGCAGACTTCTATGTGCTTAACATGGAGGATGATCAGGTAAGTTCTCATGCCCCCATTATCTTGGGTAGTCCCTTCCTCAAAACTGCAAAAACTATCATAAATTTCAATGAGGGTACACTTTCCATGGAATTTGGAGATGAAGTTGTGATATTTAATGTTATGGATTCTATGAAGTACCCCTCAGAGGACCATTCTGCTTTTGTTATCTCCCATTTTGAACCACCAAGTAAAAACCCCATGGAATTGGATTGTCCTATGATTAAAGAGATTATGAGTATTGGTTCTAGTTTGATGTCTAAGAGTACTTCTACACCCGTTTTTAAAAAACAAGACTCTCTAAGATTTGATTTTAAAATGGAATCATATTCTGATTTTGATCATGTGAACTCTGATTATGACATGACTATTTAGTATGCTGATGGATTTGGTGCTTTATTCTCTGATTGTGATGATTTTTATTCTGATATTGATGTTCATTGTGCAGATATGTCTGTTGCATCAATTTCTCCATCCATACATCACCCCCCTACATTGGAACTCAAGCCATTGCTCCCAAATCTTAAATATGCATACTTACTGAGTGGTGATAGATTACCTGTTATCATTGCTAAAAATCTCCCTTTTGAACATGAAGAAAAACTTTTGAATATTTTGAGAGATAACATTAGGGCAATTGGTTGGACATTGGCAGACATATTAGGTATTAGCCCCTCCATTTGCATGCATAGGATTCTCTAGGAGGATGGGGATAAACCGGTGAGGCAACCAAAAAAGAGACTCAATCCAACCCTTTTGGAGGTTGTTAAAAAAGAGGTTGAAAAATTGCTCGAGGCAGGTATAATTTACCCTATTTCTGACTCACAATGGGTTATGCCCTCCAGGTTGTACCTAAAAAAACTAGTGTTACTGTTGTTAAAAATGAGAAAGATGAATTAGTTCCAATGAGGGTACAAAACAGTTGGCGTGTGTGTATTGATTATAGGAAACTAAATCATTCCACTCACAAAGACCATTTCCCCCTCCCATTTATTGATCAGATGCTTGAGAGACTAGCTGGGAAGACACACTATTGTTTCTTGGATGGATTTTCTGAATATTTTCAGGTTCCCATTACAACAGAGGACCAGGAGAAGACGAAATTCACCTGCCCATTCGGTACCTTTGCTTACCGAAGGATACCATTTGGACTTTGCAATGCCCCAGGTACCTTCCATAGATGCATGGTGAGTATTTTCTCAGATTTCATTGAGACCTGCATGGAGGTATTTATGGATGATTTTACAGTTTATGGGTCCTCATTTGATTAATGTCTCTCTAGTTTGGGTGATGTGTTGCATCGTTGTATTGAGAATAATCTGGTCTTAAATTTTGAAAAATGTCATTTCATGGTCAAAAAGGGAATTGTCTTAGGTTATATAGTCTCACAACATGGCATTGAAGTTGATAAATCTAAGGTAGACATTATTTCATCCCTCCTATATCCTACATGTGTGCGTGATGTTCGATCATTCCTTGGACATGCTGGATTTTATCGACATTTCATTAGAGATTTTACTAAGATCGCTCTACCCTTATCTCGATTGCTTCAAAAAGATATTGAATTCAATTTTAATGATTCATGCAGGGTATCATTTGATGAGCTGAAGAAGTGTCTGACCACTCCACAAATCATACAGACCCTGTGGTGGGACCTTCCTTTTGAGATTATGTGTGACGCCTCCAACTTCGTGGTTGGAGCTGTCTTATCTCAGAGGGTGGAGGGACGTTCACATGTGATCGCCAATGCATCGAGGACACTGGATTCAGCCCAATCAAACTTCACTACCATGGAAAAAGAGTTTCTTGCAGTCATATTTGCTTTAGATAAATTCCGTTCATACTTATTGGGCTCTAAAGTAGTTGTTTTTTCTGACCATGCAGCTTTGAGGTACCTTTTAAAGAAGCCAGATGCAAAGCCCAGGCTGATTCGATGGATGATCCTTCTTCAGGAATTTGATATTGAGATAAAGGACAAGAAGGGTTTAGAGAATTTGGTGGCAAACCACATATGTATTCTTACTCACACACTAGAGGATGACACCTTGGACCAGGTACCACTTCGGGACACTTTCCCCGATGAGCATCTTTATTCCATCTCAGGTACGCATCCTTGGTATGCTGGTTTAGTGAACTACATTGTTTCCTCTGAAATCCCTACAAATTTAAAGAAACATAAAGTCCAAAAATTAAAGAGTGATTCTAGGTTTTATGTGTGTGATGATCCTTACCTCTGGAGCATGTGTAGTGACCAAGTCATTAGGAGGTGTGTTCCCGATCATGAGTTTGAGTCTGTTTTGCATTTTTGTCATACACTTGCTTGTGGTGGACACTTTGGACCCCAACAGACAGCTAGGAAGGTTTTGGACTCTGGATTATATTGGCCTAGCTTGTTCCATGATGCCCATGTATTTTGTAAGTCATGCTCTCATTGCCAATAGACTGGGAACATTTCTAGGAGACATGAGATACCCCAACAACCCATACTATTTTGTGAGATTTTTGATGTATGGGTCATCGAATTTATGGGTCCTTTTCCTAGTTCATTTGGTTTTTTGTATATTTTGGTTTCTGTTGATTATGTGAGTAAATAGGTGGAGGCCAAGGCCACCAGGACTCACGATTCTCATGTTGTTGTGGACTTTGTCAAAGCACATATTTTTTGCTGGTTTGGAGTACCAAAGGCCATCATCAGTGACCAAGGGACACACTTTTGCAATAGAAATTTTGCTTCCCTCCTTTGAAAGTATGGGGTGACACACAAAACATCAACACCATACCACCCCCAAACAAATGGCCAGGCTGAGGTTTCAAATCGTCAGCTGAAACAAATATTAGAGAAACCCGTGCATCCAAATAGGAAGGATTGGAGCAAGCGCTTGGATGATGCATTATGGGCTTATAGGACAGCATACAAGACACCCATTGGTATGTCCCCATTTAGGATTGTTTTTGGGAAAGCATGTCATCTCCCAGTGGAAGTTGAACATCGGGCATATTGGGCTATAAAGAAATGCAACATGGATTTGGCCCAAGCTGGAATTCAAAGAAAGTTGCAAATTCAAGAGCTTGAGGAGATTCAACTATCATCATATGAGAACTCAAGGCTCTACAAGGAAAGATCAAAAGCAGCTCATGACAAAATGATCCAACAAAGAGAGTTTTATGTTGGAGATAAAGTCCTTCTCTATAGTTCATGACTCAAGATGATGCCTGGTAAGTTGCGTTCCAGATGGTTAGGTCCTTATATTGTATCTAATTTTTTTCCTTATGGTTCAGTGGAGATCACACAAGAGGACACTGGAAGGAGATTTACAGTCAATGGGCAATGTTTAAAGAGATACATTGAGGGACATCCTACTGATGCAGTGGATTTTATCACACTGCATGACCCCATCATCACTTGAGCACATCAGGCTGTTCCTAACCCTTTCACTTTTATATTATTTGTCCTATTTAAAAATTCTACATTTCATGTGCATATATCATCTCATGGGTTCAAATTGAGGACAATGAAATATTTTAACTGTGGGGGAGGGAACCTTTTAGTTTAGTAATTTCAATTGTTTTCCTGTTTAAAAAAAAACCAAAACAAAAAATTGCGTGTTTTTCAAATTTTGTGTGTTTATTTTTCAATTTTCTTTTTGTTTTTGAAATTTTTGAGCTAAAATGATTCTCATCACCATTTTTAAATGCATATCAATGAGTGAAACAATTTATCCCTTGAAACTAAGCATAAATGAATGCTGAAATGACTTTGTTTCAAGTTCAAATATTTAGTAATTTCATGAAAAGTACACTGAATTTTGAATCCCATGCCTCATCTCACTGTCTTTATATTTGAAATCATTTTCCTGTGAGGCTTCTAAACCATTATTTTCATATTCTTTACATTCACCTCACTTCTTGAGAGAACCAAACCATGCTTGATTTAACCAGAATTTGATCTATTCTTGTCAAAAATTGAGGGTTTGAGGTACTTATGTTTAAATGATTGAGGCATTTGTTTGGTATTAAAGCCCCTATTTCAAAGAATTTTTTTTATAATGGCCTACCATGAATATTTAATCCTTGTAGACCTTAGAAGCCATGCACAGCCTGTTAGGTTAGCCACATTACAAGCCAATTTTCCGTATCCAACCAACTCTTGAAGTGAAATTGCATAATATAGTTGAGCTTAAGTGTGGGGGAATCTAACTTTTGTTGTGCCACCACATTCTGTGATTCTTTGGGTGGAAAATTAAATTCTGAATAGATATGTTTGCTTCTGAAGAAATTCATTATATTAAAAGGTGTGCCCATCTGGAGCTTTCAAGAAAATCATGTTTGAGATGACTGAAATTTTTGATTCTGAAATGATGAATGGTGTAAACCTTTCATGACTTTTCATGATGATGGAGTTGAATTTATACTATGGGGATTGAGGAGAAGACCATATTTAAGTGAAAATTAGATTAATGCAATTTTGCTTCAAAAGAGTCTAGCCCTCCTCATTCAGCCTCAGAGTTTTTCACATCTTAATCCTACCAACCGAAAGCCACATAACAACCCTGAAAAGTCCTCATGATAAACATATGTCCTTGACTCACATCGAGTAGAGATGAAGGAATTTATCAAGCCTATGGTGACCCTTGTATGAGTTTGGATGAGAAAGACATTGCAAAAAAAATTGATATTTGAGTGATGAGAGAAAATTCAAGTGAGGTAAGTGTTTTGTGTGTGGGAGGATAAATGAAGTGGAAATATATTGAATGATATAAATAGAAAACTTTAAATATGGTTTTTTATGAGGCATGATAACTTTTGATTCTTGGTGGGAAATTGATTGATCTCAAGGATATGTGTTTTAAAATTGGTTTTGATTTGATATTGATGTTTACTTGATATGAGATTTTCCTCAGGAGTGCAAAATGGTAAGTGTGGGGGAGTTGATAAAACACTATTTTGTTGAATATTTTATTGATAATAAATGAAATAATTTGCTCACATTGTGTTAAATATGTTTATTTATAAAATATTTGGGATTTGATCATTCATTTGAAAATTTGGTGAAAATTCCAGTTTTACCCTTTATAGTTCACTGTCGTATTTCAAAGATAAATATTTTTATATTTATTATTTGAATTTGAAATTTTGTAATAGTGTTCCTAACTTAAGTATATGAAACTATTATTCAGGACACTAGAGCTAAAGAGTTCATTTGGTTGTTGAAAATGGGACATGAAGTCAAAGTTGGGCTGAGCTCTCCAGAATGGAAAAATTATGTATTTCGGCCATAACTCCTCATATGGGCCTGTATTGAGCCCAAATTTGAAGAGGAGATAGAGGACCCATATCCGTACATTTTATCCTTCTGGTAGGCCGGCCAATGCACACATTTTGGTGGTCAAATGGACGGTGAAAGTTGGAATAAAATATTTGGCCGAATTTCCACATTCACACTTGAAACCACTTGTAACCTCTCCTCCCCTCCCCTCTATAAATTAGAGTTTTTATAATTTGGTGGGGTTGGAACGTACATTAGGAGATTGGAGGAAGAGGAGAATTTTTTTCACCCAAATTATCCAACCATTGTAAGAGGGGTATCTCTTGAAGCAAGGATCCCCTCATCGAAGCTTCCTTCTCTTCTTCATTTTGTAATGTTTTCATTTGTGTAATAAAATTCATTGTTCTTATTTTATTTAGTCCCTTTTATTATGTTTTTTAAATTTATTATTCTCTTAATCTTCCACTTTGGGATTGAATTCTTGAGTAGAAGCGTTATTGGGTTATACCCATTATAAACCTTTGCACATGCAAAACGCTTCTACGATGATTACGCCACCCATGGAAGAGTAGCCTTTTAGTAATCGATCTATCTTCTACCTTCTTCATTTAATTATTTTGAATCAATGAGCTACTGTAATTCACATAATATGATCCATGAATTGTGTTTTTAAATTACAAGAAACTAATCAAGAAATTGAAAAATTAACACAAAAACACGCGAGGTTGGGATTCTGTGTAAATTGTGAGAGCATAATCTTAATCGGTAATACAAGACCACATGGGATAAATTTGTAGAGTTCAAGTATAATCCCTAAAAAAAATTCATCCTCATTTCCAGAATGGTTATGTGCTTTAATTAACCACTGACCATAATCTATCTTTATAACAACAATCAAAGCAGGGTGCTGCGATTGCGTGTTCCGAAGCTAGCCTAGGGTTTAAATAAAATCATCTTTGTAGTTAAGTTAACTCTCGTAGGGTTCGAGGGATAAAAAATTAAGGGATCATAATTTAGTGGATATTGATTTAAATGATAATGAATAATAAGTGAATGAAGAGGTAGAGTTATATCTATTACACCTTTTAAAATAGATTTCTAAAAAAACATCTTCTTGTTGTGTCTTTTTAATCCAACATCATTTCAAAATTAAAAACAAAAAAATGCAATCTTCTTCCAGAAAACTTCTTCTAGATCTATGAACTATAAAAAGACCCCCCATCCATTCAATTAGTGTTTTTATTCTCTTTTATTTTGTTTCTAGAATACCTCTAAGAAGTTGTTTTAATTCACTTCCTCTTTTGAGAGACGACCTTGGTCAGCGACTCTACTGCACCTAAGTACCCCAAAATCACACTAATCATTTGAGGGAACCCACGATAGTGCTCTTCCACAAGTACAAGCTTCCATTATCAATAAGAGGATGAGATGAGTATGGAAGAACTAGTGGATATATTAAAAGAGAGTTGAGAAATGTTGCGATGATGGGATTGGTATTTAGAGACTCGTGCCTTAGATTCAACAAGTGAGTTGTGTGGTGTGATGCGAACCCTGTGTGTTTTCATGTGCCTATTAGACATCCCTAGAGTATGTGGAGGATGTGTTGGTGTGCCTGATGACCTACCCAGAGTCTACAAGGATAGGTCAATGTTCTTAATGGCCCTGTATAGTTTTGAGGTATGGGTCAGTGTGATGACAATTCCTTGATGAAGTTATATTTTATGACCCATAATTTCATTGATGTAATTTCCTTTTTGAATATATAATTGTGTCTTATTTAGTAATATATTATTATACAATTCACCACATGATATAACAAACCACATTTTATTATAATAATTTGAACATTACATTTAGAGAAAAAATATGATAATAATAATTGAAATTAATACAATGAGATAAAAAATATAAAAAATTATAATAATAAAAGGAAAATTTGGATATTTCTGATTCCCCAAAATAACCACACTCACAAATAACATTATAGAAATGATGTAGAGTATTATTAATGAAATATTAATCATGAAAATAAAAAAATCTATCCTTGAGAAAAAAATTAATTCATATTGAATGAAACATGATATATTTAATAATGTAGGGAACCTATATGACCATTACAAATCAAACCATTAGAATAGTAATCTGTCCATTAGAATAGTAACCTAAACATTGGAATAGTAACATGACCATTAGAATAGTAATCTGACCATTAAAATATTATCTTTACATATTTAAGTGTAAAATAATATTGGATTATCACATAAAATGAATATATGACATATTTAAAATATGGTACAAGTAAAAAAAATGTTTTAAAAATGATAAATTATGTGTTTTTATTTATTATAAAACATAAATGCTATAATTGCACATTTATAATAAATATAATGATTTAAAAGAATGTTAATTGTCATAAAATGGGTTTATAAATTTATAATATTTTTTATTATAATGATAATATAATTTTATGAGACCATAAATAGTTATTTTCAAAGGGTCCAAAAATCGATAATAATATTAAAATTAGTATTCTTCGAATAAATTTGGATTTTATTTGTAAATTAAATTTATCATATTTATAAAATTAATATCACTTTTTAATATACATGTTTAAAATGGTTAGGTTGTTTTTTTGGAATTTTTCTAAAATAGTTGAATTTTTGGTGAATAGTAAAATATTATAAAATTCAATATTTAACATTATAAGACAAAGACTTAAATTTATGTGTCATGGATGATGTAAATACCCATTAGTTCAATCTAAAATTCACCAATTACTATATATATTAACAAGTGTCAATACTATTAATTGTCACCCCATGTACTAGTTCTTTTAGTCTCATAAAAATACCATTTCAAAGAGCTTTAAGGGATAGCCAAAAAGGAGGTATCGAAAGAAAGAGGTAATTTTTTTGACTAACATATTTTAATTTTTTTTATTAATATAACACCTCATATAATTTTATTCCACCTAAACATAGTAAAATAATTATCCTAAATATATTAATATTCTATTATTATGGTGGGTAATTCATCTTCTACCCTCCTTTATTTTGTTTCTTAAATGAAAGTGTTTTTTATAAAATGGTTGGATCACCACTGCCATGAACCAACATAATTTTTTACCAACCCCCTTCAAGTATAGCTATATAAATATTATTATGGTAAATAAGTGATAATAAGTATATTAAATTTTATTTAACATTATATAATTAATATATATCCATCATATTAAATAGAATGAAACTAGTTCACGATGGTTGGTAAAACCACCTAAATGAACTAACCATTTAACATTTAATTTTTCCTAAATGACTCATCCATTTTTTTAAAAGAAACATGGGTATTTGGGAAAATTATAAATTATATAAGTTCATGAATACAATTTCGTCTCAGTTTTGTTGTTGTAGTCCCATTTTACAAGAACATCAATAATTATCCACAAGTGATCCAACCATGGAACCATGAAATGAACCCTTTAGAAAAAACAAAATTAAAATTTATATATCGTTAAAATATTTATAAATGAACATAAAAAAATTATAACAAATTAAGTATACATGGAAAAGGTTCTGAATTATATAATTAATAAACCTAATTTTATTATCCAGGATGCTAAGTGCATTTTTATAATAGATTCAGACATAAAGAAATGGATATGCCCAAACCCCCTTTTTATTTAGGTTATGGTCATTCTCTATCTAACTCAATATCTATCTATATTTTTTTGTTATGTAATGTTTATAAATTCTATATCTATGCCTCTTACATATATACCAAGATTATTCTCATATCATTTGTTGGGGTAATGCGTACCATAAATTCATTTATCAAATACAACCCATTTCTTTTCATGTGTAATTATTATGTTTATTCCTTATGGTTGATTTTTTTGGTACACATAAGAATGTACATGTTATTTTGGGTGAACCAATATATCTCTTTAATTAATTGGGTAATTTTTTCCCACGATACTTTATGTATGGGATTATGGAGTAAGCTTAATCCATTATGTGACTCTGTCCACCATGTGAAGTCATCTTGGTAGTTATCCTTGACTTGTGCATATGTCATGTTTTATGTTGCTTCAAATTTCTTATGTTTCCATGGTCATATGATACCATGTTAATTATGTTGTTCTCCCATGTGATTATTAATTATCCTTCTCTTTCATGATATCATTTTTTGTCTTTTAACTCACATGTTATGATTCATTATCATGTTTATTCCCATTCTGTGATTTTTAGCTCACTGATTTCTTTCATATATTTACTTGTTTATCCTATGTTGTTTTGGGATCTCAAAGAGATTTAAGATCTCATTCTTGAAATTAAAATAATGTTGTTATTTTATTTTAATTTTTATTTATTATAAAGATAGTATTTCAAAGACACTTGGATTTTCTATCCTTTGGTTATATTTAATGGATATTTACGATAAAAATCATGTAATAATATGTGTATAAGACTAGGGTCATAATAGTAATTAGTGGAGGACCTTTATAGATATGTCTTGGGATGGGGTGATGATTGTACATTCTTCTTTTTATTATTGTGTCAAGGAAGTAACCTTGGATGGCTTGGGTCGATGTTCATGAGTTGGACCTTACCTTGAGTAGGCTTGGGTTGAGGACAACCATGGGGGCTGAGTCCTGGGATGATGTTACATGTGACCAATAGACCCCTCCTAGAGTTATTGGGAAGTGGGTCATGATATAGAGGTAGGAATATTCCTAGTGCCTATGGGTAGTGGGTTGAGGTTTTTGAAACTTCCATATCACGAGTCCTCATGTAAAGGTTGGGAACTGATATGGTCGAATGAGACAAGGCAAAAAGGTGGATTTTGACATGACACAAAATCTGGTATGATCGGCTGCCATGGTTTCCCAGTTAACACACTGTAACCTAATGTGTACAGAGTCATGGTGGCCTAGTTATCACATGTCATCCAAGGATCATGTGTGACATTTGTATTTTACTCATGCATGCACGTATATGATGTATTATACTTGGGTAACTTGGTGATACCCTATTCATATATACTTATCACAACCCTAACATGAACTCTAGTATGTGTCGATATCTTATTGTATAATTTCAGTTTCAATAAGGGACATATAATGGATCGGGTTGGAGTAGCTCAAGGTTATTTAAAGAGGGGTTGTGTGGGGCCTGATGATGGTTATAGGGCCAATGCGTGTTCATTTTATTTTTGTTTTATTTTGTATTTGGGATCATCCCAGTGGGAAGTTGGTGTTTTTATGATTGTATTAAAAAATTATATTTTATTATATCATTGTGTTTGTATATTTATGATTACTATGATTTTTATTAGTATTTTCTGGAATATTTTTTAAATTTTATATAACTCTAATTTGAGGGTATAGTCTCCCCTTTGGATAGATTAGACCCCCACCACTATTAAATAGCCTCTAGAATAAATGGAGTTTTTCTTGAGGCCACGTGAAAACATTTTTCTCATACTATCGAGTACCCCAAGGATATGGAATCACATATGAGAAAATTCAGGAATAAAGAATGGATTTCCATTTATTGGATCTAAAAATATATATAAACGAGTTTAGGAAACCCCATGAAAATTCTATCTTAGAAATTAATGTTATAGAATCAATTATTTTATTTTCGAGGTTATATGTGACCAAATACATATTTATCTATTGTTAAAAACACAAAGGGGTTCAAAATATAGGTAAAAACTTTTGGAGTATATAATTTTCATTTAATTGACGATGCAAAGGGTTTATAAAATATAGAGTTAGAAAATGTGGAATATATTAAGCTGAAATGAATCTAAATAAAGGATGTATATATTTATATTACTTATCTTATATGATAAGGAAACATTCTTGTTTACAAAATGTTTTTATGAAAACTATGAGATGATGGTTTTCATACAAATGTTTTACAATTCATAAAAATCTATAATATACATGAAAATATGATAAGGATAATTTTTTAATCCTGAATAAATGAGCTTTTCCATGATGTTTTTCAATTTATAAGGGAGAGAGTTACCACCAACCAATAGTGGTATATTTTAATGAATAAAGTCTTACTTTTAGAATAATTCTCCAAAAAATATAATAGCATATAATATATTGATATTAATAGTTTATTTGAAAATTATTTCCATAATAGGAAATAAGTTTTATATTCTATTTTTTTTATTTTTATTAGAAAGATATTTTATTGAAAATATAGTTTAATAGAGTTTACTTGGATTATGTTTTCATTTAAATAAGTTTAAATTATAATAAATAAAAGATTAAAATTTTTATATTAAAATTCAATGTTACTTTATGTCTAAAAATTGTTAGTATGTTTTGGTAATGAAATTTAATGGAATGAATTACATTTTGTTACAAAAATAATCTCAAAAAAGAAATTTTTAATTGAGAAGTTACAGGATGATGAGGATGAACTTAAAAAAGTTTTTTCTATACAAATAAATCTAGTAATATTTTATTATTTTATGCTATGATGTATATAAGTTTTAATGCAATGTTAAAACTATTGAAAATTTGGGATATAATTCTTAAGTGTCTCCATTATTAAAAAATAATTTCATTCATGAATGTGACCCATTTTATAAGTTTAGTAGGTGTATTTTTTGTATGGTCACATATAGATGTAGATGAAATTACATAGATTGTAGTGAGTTAAAAACCTCCCTATAGGTGTAGTAATCATAAGGCCTCTTTAGTGGTCAATCAAATTGTGTTTGATTAGAATAATGCTTATGTGTGCTTTTGTTAGTATTACTCAAGGAGTTTAAGAATATGAAATGTGTTATGTGATACAAAAAACAATCTTAAATTTATCATTTGTTTATATTGGATACACATATTTCTGTCCAATGATTTCATTTTCTGGTATGTGATTTATAATTTATTGATTTTTAATCTAATTTATGGGTTTTGTTTGAAATACTTTGAAATTTTAGAGAAATGGGGAAGAAATGGGATATTTATAGTTATCACATAGTTAGAACATGGTTATTAGTAACCTTGAATCCTAATATTATGAAAACATACCCAAAGGTAATGTAAAGTGAATAATTATCACATGGTTAAGGAAGCCATGCATCTCAATAATATGCAGGTTAGTAGATACTGTGGAGCATAACCTCATATAAGGTGAGAGGTTCCTGTATAGAAGAAATTGTATTGGTTAATCTTATGTGACAGAGGAAACCATTTGATCTTGAGATAGGGGCTTTAGTTCCATTCACATGGTTGGCACACATTTCACTAAACCATTTGGCCAAACTATACAGATGCCCAAAATTATAAAAATGTGAAGTTACACTTCTACCCTTGCTTGGTTTATCCTTTTTCCATCTTCTCTATCTTCCCATATGAAGTCTCCATGAATAGCGTATTGATACTATTAATTTTCATCCCTTCCAAAACGATTTATAGTGGGGTTTTCATTAAGATTCATTAATGGATAATCATGTATTTGATTTTCCTTCTTCACCTCCATGGTTATTTACCTTTCTTCTACACGGTTTCCTTATTCCCCTATTTCCATAGTAGACAGGGGTTCATGTTGGCCAAAAATAATGATGAGGTTTTTGATGTATGGGATTTCTCTTTCCTCTTAAGGATCCATACACCTCTCATCTAGTGGTTTTACACCACACACTAATGGTTTCATTAGTTTGAGGTAGGTTATTCCATGTGTATTCTTTGTTTTAATAACAATATGTGTTTGATGTTTATAATGTGATGTATTATATTGTTTTAATGAATTATTTTACATTATTAAGTACCTATATGAACATGAAATAATATTTTCTAATATTTGTCATGTGATAGGTGTAATTGATGTGACTTTAAGGGTGTTTTTTACATATGGAATGGTTTTATTATGAAAGTTAGAATACTTTGAGAATTGTTATAATTCATTAGAACCCCAACTGCTTAGGTAGGGATCCAAAGAAAAGTACATAGATAGGTAATGATTCTACTATAATTTTCCCATGCCTCACTCTTAATGATGCCAAAATGGTTAGTGTAGATAAAACTTGTTCGGTACGCCACTACGGCCAGTGGCATATACACTATTTGAGATACTTGGGTTGTTTATAAATATGTATCAGAATCCTTGTAGGATGTTACCTTAGTGGACCAAGGAAATATACCATTATTATTGAATAGAAATGATTGTTTAGTTAGAACATTACTTTGATGGTTAGTTTTATAAAATCTTATTACTTGTTCTTCATAAATTGAAATATTTCCATTATTTTTTATAATACTAACATGCTTCGATTATCTAAAAGAGGTTTATTAAAGAGAATTTAGCTGAACACCACTTATTTAGTTATAATCAAACCCCAAAAACACATTTTGGGTCTATTTAAATATTTTTTTGAATGATATAAGCAATTAAAAGGTACCACTTGGAGGTGGTGGATGTTCATGTAAGATAAACTCAAGATTAAATGAGGTGACATAATTAGAGTTTTCCCTCATGTCACATAGAGATGGGAAGAGGTGGTTTTTGTTTATTCATTTTTTGGTCTTGTAATATATTTTATTCTTATTTATCATTCTATTATCTTCCCATCCTAATTTTTTTTGACTTTATTTGTATAATATTATCTATATATATGATTTTACTCTTGATTATTTTATGGATGATCATCTGGTTATGTTTTTTATTATGATTTATTTTTGATACTTTATTTATGTTAATCCATATTGGTGTTTTATTTTTTGTATTTTTTATTATTTGGATGAATGAATATACAATACATGGATTGGTCATGCTGGGATTCTGAGTGGGACCCTCATGATGTTAGATTTATTTTCTAGGTGAAATACATCCCAAGGGTTTTTAATTAATGTGTAGGGACTAGTTGTTAGCTTGTGTGTATTAGGAATTAACTTTGGGAATTTTGAAAAACTGTCCCATGAAACCCCAGATATAATGGAGGAGGTTATATAAAAGTCTAATATTTTAGTAAGTCTTTTACTTTATATAAATAATATGTATAATATCTTATATTACCTGAAACACTGAAATAAAAATGAATAATGATTTATTAATAATATAATATTTTAAGTATAAAATATGACTGATATATTATAATATTTGAATTGGTAGGCATATGTATATGTAACTAGATTTTTAAATCATTTTATAATGGATAATATATGACATTAAGTTGTAGGGGTCTTCCTTATGAGGCTCATTTGACTGATCTTGGAAAGAAAGTTTCATCACTATGATTTACACTAGACCATGCACAAGTTGAGTTCGAGTAAATAAAGATTGGTAAAAATAATACATGGGAGACTTTAGAGCTCATAGAAATCACTATGATATCCATTCTAGCTGAATCCCCACACATTATGTCCACTATTGAATATTCTACCCTTATATCTTATGTAGAGGACTTGAGTGGTTCTGTAAGTAGTGGTTAGGATGACAAAAACGTGCAAAATATTAATGTAATATATGTTCTCAATAGTTAGCATTTTTATAAAGAATAAATTTTTTAAAAAATTAATGGTTTTAGTTAATAAAAATGTATTTATTAAAACCCATTAATAATTCATCATTTTTAAAAATAATGAGTAAAATCATTTTATGTTTTAAAGAATTATTTTTTAATGAATTGTATTTTTTATATATTATGTATTTTTATATTAATAAAATAAATTAATCCCTTTTAAATAATTAATTTGATGAAATATATTAATAATTTATATAAAATAGTGAAAAAACATTTATTTATGTTTTTTGTTATGGAGTAAGAATAAATTCACTTTATGCATAAAAGTGTATTTTTCTTAAAATTGATTTTTCCATGCTATATGTTACTATATTAAATTTTTTTTATCATATTTATAAATTGAGTTAGGTAAAATATATTTAATATTTTGAATTTTAACTCAAAATTATGTAATTAGGTCAATTTCATTATTTGTTATAAAAATAATTTACCAATGTAAAAATTATCCACTATGGTAAAAGTTAAAATAAGGAAAAAATATTAATCCAAGTGGTAATGTATCCGAATTTCACAAAAATTCATATTTAAATGGATGAATGAGAGATTTATCAACCACAACATATTTTATCCTCATCAATTAACAATTTTTTATCCACTTTCCTGGATTATGAAATCCCTCTTTATATTAAGAAAATAAAATTGGGAAAAAAATCTCCCTTATCACCTATGAAGGGATCCCTTCACTACCCCACATATATTCACACCCAAAGCCTTCTAACTCAACTAAAAATTTCCAAAAACCATTCCCAACACCATTTCACATTACCTATAGGTTCTGGTATCATCAAAAGACCAATCTATGAGGGCATATGAAATGGTCTAAATGAGGATATTGAAGGAGGATATAACTATTATTACTGAGTTCTTTTAAGTTTCGTAATTTTTAACCAGACTAATATTATAAAATCAGTATTATTAGAATAAAAATATATATTATGTTTATGATATAACCATTATCTTCATCCATACCGTCTATTAGAAAAGGAAAATTCCACCTGTGTTATGGTTTGAATACCGACACTGTGAAAAAGATATTTCATTTTTCATCACTGTATAATAGATATGGAACAAAACATATATTTAGTGAATAAATATTATATTTATCATATTATTAATATTATATACTCATAAATTAGAAAATATATAAATAATATTTACAATAAATGGTCATTTTAAATTTAACTCCATGAAAATTGCCTACTGATACACACTTCTTAATTTGAATCTATTTTTTTTAAAAATATTGAATTATATAAGTTTTATTTTAATGGAATTATAAATAATATATATGTATATATATAATTTTTGAGATTACTAGACTATGTGATAACAACTATGACATTGTTTATCACAACGAAGCAATTGTTTTTTGGAATTGAACGAATATCCCCTCATGGACGATGAGATAAGAAACTATAAAATACACTAATGGAATATAATAATAAATAAAACATAAAAAAATAAAAAATAAATAAAATGTTTTCAATAATTTATTTAATAAAATATATTTGGTTATTCAGGAGGTTAGACACACACACACACACCAAGCGAGTCATGATTTGAGGTAAGAGTTATTTCCTTCAATTTCATTTCCATGATATAATCTTCTTATTATGAACCAAATTACATTTATATGGTGTAAATAATTAAATATTTAATTATTATATCTTGAATAATTTTTTAATAATTGTAGTTTCACTTTCATTTAATCTCTCCCAATTCCCTTTTCATCTATTCATACATTACCTTAGTTGTAAGGGTTGTTGTTAACTTAATTTACATTAATTGAGTTATAACCTTTATTCTTGAACATAATCCTTATATGTTTGATTATTCAAAAATATTATTGTATTATATTGTATTCCCTATTACTATTTATGGTTTAAAAATATTCTTAAAATTTTACCGTACTTAGTTTCACAATTCAACAATGAAATTTCTTATATTTGTACTCAACCTTATATCTTTTTTTACGACCAGAATCCCTTTTCCTCATATTCTACAATATTTATATAGATTCATGAATATTATTATTTATAATTCAAATATTTATTACAAAAGTTTTATGATCTCTTTTACTTTTTTTATAAAATATTTAAAAAGAATGTTTTTAATGTCTACCTCATGAGAAAGTTTTGACATTCCTTACAAAAGTTTGAAAAGAATATCATTTTAAACATTTTTTACATGAAAAAACTTCCCGATTTCATGAAAATATTTCACTATCAGGTATCATTTCCAAATTTTCATAGGTTTTTAAATAATATTATATTATCATTAATATTTGAATGATTTATTTTAAAAATAATTGACAATTTTTTATAAGAATAAATTAGGGATTTAATTTGAGCTATGTATATTTTAACCATTCCCTAAGAATTTTAAAATTTTAAATTCATTTATTTTGATGGTTTCAATATGTAGAAATATTTTTAAATCCATATTTTAAATCCTATTTTCACCCATAAAAATTAATTTTTAAGAGTGACATATAAATTTTTTTAAAACTAGGTTTCAAAATCCCAAACATAATTATTTTTATATTTCCACTTCTATTTTCCTATAAGACTATAAAAGATCTAATCCATTTGGAGTTATTCTTCATGTATTAACCTGTAACTTATACTATGATTTTTTTCATACCTCACATTATTCATGAGGGTTATGTTCTCTATCAATCTTCATCTCACCCTTGAAATTATTTTCTCTTTCATGTACATATTCTTTAATTTTGTGGATACATTCTATATCACTTACACTATTTATATATTGTTTTTTCTAGAATTTAATTGACTTTATAATAATCTATCTATACAGTTTTAGTTTGAAGTGAACTTAAAAATAAATCTATCATAATTATTGATAGGGGAAATATTAACAATCCAAATACTTGTTACATCAATATGTATGTTTGTTTATTTCTAAGGTATGCTGGTAATTTTTTTTAATAATTCCTTCATATGATGAATTAAATATAGTTATTAAGTTAAGGGTGTGTACTATAATTATATATCCCCTCAATTCATCATTATGTATCATTAGACAAACTAGCATGGGTATTTAGTGTAAATAATACCTATTTATGTATGATGTGAGTTAGTCCTTAATGAAATGTTTATGATGTCCAACATTATGAATTTCATTACCATGAAGTCATTTATTGTTTTATATGTGATTATTTACATTATAATTCTTTACATGGAAATATTAAATTATCATGTTATCATTAAATGTCATTTTTGATTATTATTTATTGTTACTATATTATTCATGTCCTATTTAATTCTATGATAACATATACTATATGTTACCCCTTATTGAGTATTTGATGTCACCCTTATTTTGTTTTGATTTCCCCTTGTTATGTGGGAGAATATTATTTATGGAATTTCTAGATTATTGTAATGTGTGGATAATCTTGGGGGAGATGATGATGAATTTTTATCAAATAAGGACTCATTTTTTTAGTGAAAAAATACATATTTTATCGGAATGTTTTGTGTTTTATTAGTAAATAGTTTTTCTTAATTCTTTAAAACACTAAAACTAAAAGGTATTGGGTGTTTAAGTGGATCAATAATTTTTTTGTTGATATTGAGCTTATATAAAGTTAATTTTATATTACTTTTCAATTGGTATCAAAAGTAGTATGTAATATTTTTTTATTTTTCCACCAGATTAGGGTGTGTGGGTTTTAATATTTGAATTTTATATCAATGAAGGTATTATATAACATTAGAGTTTATAATGTTGCTAAATTATGATAATTTAAGTGTTTTAGATAATATTAGGGGTTAATAATTCTAAATATTATCATATATTTAATTGCATAGATATCCTCTTTGAGGTATTATATTTTTTAATTTTATGGTGATTAGTGATATTTTTTGGATATTTTTATTGGGTTTTTAGAATAATACATGTTTTGAGTATATATATCCATTAAGGATGGTATGTAATTTGATGTCAAGTAAAATCATGTTATTTTGGGAAAATATTAATATCTTTTTTAGTGTATATATGAATATGGTATATAATAATTGGTAAGTGACTTTATATTGTTTGGGGATTAAAGTGTTAGTGGAATTCTAGGAGAATATGTTTCCATGAATTTTGGGTTTAGGATGTAGTAATAAATATCCTTATTTAATTAGTATGGTAAATAAAGAGTGAAATAAATTAGTATAATCCACAAAGATTAATCAAAATATGGTAAAAAAGAATAAATTTTTTATAAAATAGGGTGTGTGGTTTATTAGCATTAAAATTATTATCTGGATACTATAAGTGGTTATAGGCTCTATCCCTGAATAACATAAGGGTGATAATTAAAAAAAAATATTAGTTTATTATTAACTATATTTTCTTATAAAAATAGGTCATAACTGAAAAATTGGTTTGACACTCTTGAGGTATATTTATTGGATGATTCACAAGATCTTTAAAAACCATTATGAAGGTTTTGAATACATCTTCATATCATTATTCATGAATATATTTTGAAAAAATTAATATATTTTAATTGGTGATAGAAATAAAAATTGCGAGGATACAATTTACTAATGCGGGGTAGAATGTAACACCCAAATATTTTATTTTTTCTTATATATTAAATAAATAAAATGTTGAATATATTTTTATCACATGTAACACCGAACTAAAAACCAAAATATATACATTAATAAGTTAAAATTATAAGTATGAAGTATGACCATTCTAGTATTTCTATTTAATTGGGGGTATAAATATATGTATTAAAATTATGATATCTATGTATAAATTTTACATAATGACATTAAGTAATTGGATTCTTCCAAACAAGGATTACTGGTCTGAGGTTGGAATGGAAGTAGAATCACTAGTATTTTCCCAATCCCAAGCCCAAGTTGAGTTTAAACCAGTATAACTTGAGAGAAATCATATACAAGAGATGTTCATGCTTGTGAAAATCACCACTAGATCTATGCTATCTCATTCACCACACATAACAACATCCATTTATTACGTTCACCTTAAATATTCTGTAGAGGTATAGATGGGTTTTGTAAATAGAAGTCAGGATGATAAAAACATATAATTATTATTATAGTAATTGTTATATTTTTAAAATATATAATTTTATTTTAAAATATATTTAAATGGGTTTCATTAATTATAATATGTTGATTATTGTATAGTAAATAGATATTTAATTTTAAAAATCATAATTCAAATAATTTGATGTTTAAAAATCCACTTTGTTGAAAAATTCTATTTTTCTATATAATATGTATTTTAATCTTAATAAAATAAATTATTAACTTTTTAAATATTTATTTATTGTATTTTTATGATAATTAATAAAACTAACACTCATTTAAATATTTTTAATAGGAATATAATAAGATTAAATTCAATCAATTATTAAAAAATATATTTTTCTCGAAATTATATTTCCATGTCATGTATTACTCTGTTAGAAATAATTTTTTCCACTTTTAGAAGTTATGTAATGTAAAATTGATTTCATATTTAGAATTAAAATTTCCAAATTTGTTAAGGAGCCCAATTTCATTTTTGGTCTTCAAAATAAACTACCAAATTAAAAATTAGTCACCATGTTAAAGGTTAAAATAAGGTAAAAATGTTATATCAAGAAGTAAAATATAAAAATATAAAAATATTGTGTCTCTAAATGTCTTTATGAGAGAGTTTTCAACCTTATCATATATTATCCATAGAAATTTTCATTTTTTTATCCACATTACTTGATCACGAAATCTCTTTTTTATATTATTAAAATTATATTTACAGAAATGCCACCCCTTTCACCTATCGAATTACCCCTTCACCACCCCAATTTTACTCACACCCAAATCATATTAGACCAACCAAATTATATTAAAACCCCTCCCTAACCCTTTTTCCCATATACTAAATGTTATGATCTCACCAAAAGACCAATCTAAGAAGGCTTAAAGAGTTATTTAGTAGAGGATATTAAAGGAAGATATAATCATTTTAACTAAGTTGAACAAAGTTTATTTCCTCTTCCACATACTCAAAATATATTATAAACATGATAATATAATAAAATTTTTGTCATTATTATGAAAAAATGTTATTATTTTGATTTGAGAAAAATTATCTACGTCCCTACCATTCATTTGAAAATGAAAAAGCCATTTGTGTTATGGTTAGATTACCGCCTCCATGAATGATGTATTTCATCTTTTATCACCACCATATATGGATGGTTCAAAAACATGTATTTTATGAATAAATATGATATTTATGAAATTTTAAATATTTTTAAATATAAATTATGAATTATATTAATAATTTTAATAATTAGTCATTTCAAATTTAACCCCCTAAATGAAAATAATGAGACACCTTTCTTAATTTTAATATACATATAACCACCTATTTAACAACATAAATTTTGTGCTATTGGAATGATAAAGAACATGTATCTCTATAAATGTGGATAATATGAGATAATTTGATAACATATTTTATCATGTTCAACATACTGAAGAAATTTTGAATGAATTGACTGAACTACCCTATGTGGTCAATGAGAGAAGAAACTATAGAATAAATAATTAATATATAATAATAACTATAACATAAATTAATTTTATATCATCATTATGTAACATTAATTGTTAAAATTTATACTTTTATTTTTGGTTTCAAGAACTATATGATTGTATTATATTCAATTACATCTTTATTTTCTATTTTTTATAAGTATTATAGACATTTTACCTTCTTTTGGTTTATAATTAAACCAAATTGTTACATGTATGTGGAGTCAAACTTGTCTCTTCTTTACAGTCTGAAATATTTTTTTCACCATATATATATTATTTATATTGTTTTAATAATTTTATTTTCTATACATCAATGATTTCTTAATGTTATTTTCTAATCTGATTGACATTCTCTATAAAATATTTAAGAGGTATCTTTTTAATGTTTACAACATGATTCATTTTTAAAATTATTTATAAAATTTTGAAAATAATATCATTTATAACATTTTTTTCACATGAACTACTTTTTATTTGATTTTATGTTCTTTGTTCATTACTATTCCACCATTATTATGTTTTATGGGTTTTGAAACAAAATCTTATTTCCATTGTTCTATGAATTTTTATTTTTATAAATAATGGTTAATGTTTTAGAAGAATAAATAAGGTATTTCATTCCATTTATAAATATTTCTATATTTCACTCCATATTTTATATTTTTAAATTCATTTATTTTTAAGGTTTAAATATTTGAAGTTATTTTAAAATTAATGTTTTTAATTTCCTCTTTCCAATTATTAAAATAGTTTTTTTAAATAGGAATTAGAAGTTTGTTTTTACGCCCATGTTATAAGTGATTTATAATTTTTTTATTTTTTCTGTTATTATCCTCTAAAACTATAAAATATTTTACTCCATTGGAGTTATATTTCATCTATTATGCTCTAAATGATATTATTAATTTATTGTTCATAACTCAACTTATTCATTATGCTTATGTTCTCTATCACTCATCATCTCTCCCTTGAATTTATTTTATTCATCATGTCCATCTTCATTAATTTCATGGATATAATCTATCTCACTTCCACTGTTTCTATATATTTTTTTCCAGTATTTAATTATACATATAACCATTACCCTATACAATATCAGTTCAAAGGGTACTTAACAACCATGTTATTACATTTATTGATTGAGGAAATATAGATGATAATATACTTTTTACTTAAATACCTATCCTTATTGATTAAAAGGGCATGTTGGTTATGTATTTTTTTGTTTATTCATTCATTAAAATTATGAATGGATTGGAATTAATTTTCAACATGTGGAGCCTAAAATTATATATCCCCTTGATGAATCAACAAGTATCATTAAATATACTATCTTGGGTATTTCATTTAAACCTTACCCATGTATAATGTCTTGGCCCACAACCTTGAATGTGTGTTTATGATTATTGACATTATGCATGTTAGTACAAGGAAACCAGTTGTTGTTATCTATGTAATTATTTACATTGTTATATTATCCATGTATATATTATATTACCATGTTATTAGTTATATGACATTTATTATTATTATTATTATTATTATTTATTCCATCTTTATTATTCATACATTGTTTAATTATATGACAACTTAAATTGTATGCTACCCCTTATTGATAATTTTAAGTCACCCTTATTATGTATCCACTTTCAATGGTTATGAAAAAATGTATTATGTGTGAAATTTATATTTGTGTAAAATTCGTATATGTGTGAAATTTATATATGTGTGTCATGTGAGAAATTTATATAAGTGTTTCTTGTGGGGATAATATAATACACTACCCTACCGACCTCAAGAAGATGAGGTTCCACTTATATTGACCTTGTATCCCATTATCCACGAACTAATTATGAACATTCATTAGCAATGATGAATATTACCTTCCAGTTATAATATAAAATTTGATATTTGAACATAAACCTTCAATCCATTTCAAAAATAATACTAAAGATGTATATATCAATAATAAAAATGTACCATTAAAAATTAACTTCAAATATAGAACCAAAATATAGAGGGAATAAGAATCCACATGCCTTCCTATGAGGTGTAGATATTTCCATTACATATAACATATAATCAAAGATATTTTTCATAAATCCATGATTTAGGTATATATAAATGAATGAGAGGAACCTATATCAAATAAGCAGTTTCCATAAATAGTTTAGTGATAGTGATACCTCTTACAATTTCTCATATTACATATCATTCCACAGGAAAATTATTAATTACATTAAAATTCATCTCTTTAGGATAGGATTTAATCCTACCACCAGTCTGTGGCTCAGAGCTAAAATATTTATACCCAAAGGATGAACCCCTTCAGTTTCCATGCCCATGTGGTTTAGACCCTATTACTTTGGATGATTTTTATTGTACTTGAGACAATTTGGCAGATTAAGAAACCATATAGTTTCATTATAAGTGATTTGTTCTGAAAAACATATAATGATGTCCCACATCACCACAAGAATGAATATAGTTAAAGCTTTCTAGGAATGATTTTTCTCAGAGATCGACCTCTGATTAGGGTGCAATCAGCTCAGGGAGATAAAGTCTGACATTCTCAAGACTGGTTTTAAAATAAGGTATGGTCACTTCAGGTATCTCATGATGAATTTCTTCTTAACTAATGAACCTATGATATTCATGGATATTAAGAAACATATATTTCATCTATAACTAAATTGTTTTTGTTATGGTATTCGTAGAAGATAACATAGATTATTCCAAAATTGAATAAGAATATGCATATCACTTAAATATTTTCATGATAACTATTCATGATCACTATATTTATGAAAAACTAACTAAGTGTATCTCTAGGATCTAATAATTCACATTCTTGGTAAATGTGGTGTTGAAATATGGAATTTAAGTTGACCCTTAAAAGGTGAATTCCATTACATCCAGGGATGAGAAAAATGATTTATTCAATATACATATCTTATTGGCTCTAGTGGGTTACTACTAGCGATTTTTCAATGAATTATTTATGATTGTATCCATTTTATCCACCTTCACCAGAAATGGGGTGAAGTTTTTATGGATCATGGTGTCCATGTATCTTTTGAGGGAATGAAGTAGTGTTTGACCTTAGCTCTTATCATAGTCATATCTGAGTCTAGGGAAGGATATTTTATGTATTGAGATTCAACCGGCATGGGATTGGGTAGTGTGTTTATACAAGGTAATCATATAGTGGAATATAGATCTGTCCAACATTTTCCACATGAAAAGAGTTACCCAACCCATGGAATTGAGTTGGAATCAGTTATGAATGCTCTAATGTGTTAGAAACACTATAATTTTAGTAAGTAATTCGCAGTTAATATTTACCATAAACATTAGAGATATATATTATATCAATATGATTTAAACCTTAGGTAAATTTAGTGGTTTTAATAACTTAAAAAATCTATTTTAAGATATATAATACACCAGGAAAGGGGATTTTCATCTATGATGCTCTTAGAAGGATTTCCTCATCACATCCATTGAAGGAGTTCAATGATGAATGAAGCTTAAAAATTTCCATTAATTAAATGTAGTTATAGGTATTGGAAAAGAGATACAACATATTTATTACAAATTTTCTGTTGACACCTTCTATACTTGACAATAATCATTAAAAGAAACTACATGATAAGGAGTGTTAATTCATTAAGAGAATTATATATAATGTGTAGGCCACATGTGAGTTGTATATATCTCCAAAGGGAATTATATTTTTTAGGGATAATTATGTTGTTCCCCTATCCATGAGGAATTTGGTGGTAAGGGATATCCAATACCCCCCCAGTTATTAGCAGTTCATCTAGGAGCCTCCAAGATGTACTCTGATATAAGACATTGATATTGGGGACCAGACATGAGACGTAAAATAATATATTTCCTATCATATTTCCTTAATGATTTTAAACTATATCATCTAAAACTATCTTGCATTTTAAACCACTTATTATCCCCACCTAGAAATAGGAATGACATATCCATGGATTTCATTATTGTTTTTCCTTGCGCCCATAAAGGAAAGGATTCTATTTGTATCAAGATTGAATGGTTGACTAATTCTTTTTAATTTATTTTTATCAAGAATACCATCATTTTGGTGAATCTAGGGATGTTTCATGTGCATAAGATTATAAAACTATATAGAGTTACTTATGCCATCATTTTTTATAGAGATTTCTATTCCACCTCTTAATTTAAGAAGAGACTATAAGATTCTATGGGATCTTAAGTGAAGCTAAAAAAAACTTATTATTCATCAATGGATGGGAACATAGAGGGAGCAATCTATATTTTGGTGGAAATTTTCTGGATTGTCTCTTGAATTATAGAGGCTCATGGGATACTCATATGAAATGGGTTAAATTTTCTTATAAAAATAAGAATCAATATTTTATATAGATGGATCTTTTAGAAACTATGTTTAGTTGGCCATTCTAGTCTCTACTACATTGGACTGAGGTGGTAAATAAATTTTTGAGGGGATAGAGAATTGCACATAAGATGACTAAATTTTTTTAGATTATAGAATAATGTATAGACATGTCTCAGAGCCCTAAAAATATTTTTTTTATCATGATATCCATGTTTAGGGGTTCTTAGTTAGTTAATGTTTTTTAACGGTATCTCCATGTATAGGTCATTGATATCATATAAAGTAAGAGAAGCTCACACAAAGGTGTGTGAGACCCTTTTATATCATTAAAGAGCCATGGATGTGGTATACTTGCTGGATTTACATTTTCCAATGACATTAACTAATAATATTTTCTAGATATCCCAACAAAATAAGTACTATCTATACTCTTCCATGTGTTTGGTTGAGAAGATTTGGATTTGGAGCCAAATATTTGGATGACTAAACAATTGATATGAATTAATGATTTCTATAGTGAAGTTCCGTGTAGAAAATATATTATATTATTTTATTTATTATGATATCCTTGGAGTTATTCTCATAAATAATGTGAGATGTAATATTTTATGTATTTCCCCAACACAAGAAACCCATGGTCGGTGCATTATTACATAACATTGGTATGATCATAAGAGATCAAGTCTCTAAAGACCGATTAGTTTAATAGTCTTTGAAGTACTAGATACATACATAAGTTTTACATTACATTATGAAATGTAGAAACAACAACATTGTGTCCCCTTTGAACAAAATCATATCCCTTAGCCTATTCCTACATGTTAATTTTAACATACTTATTCACATCCTGGGAAAAATAAAACATAAGAAAGCTGTGAGATTAGATGCTGAGTAAGGAAAACAATATAGAAGAAACTATCATAAATAAGAACAAACATTTAAGTCAATGTATAATAATAAAACAAAAGTCTTTTAAACTTAAAATTCAGCATAATATGGAAAAGTTAAGTCAAATAATTCTATTTACATACTCACATGGATATTATACTAGTTGAATAATCACATGTAATATCAATAGCTAATTTCATAATGATGGAATACAAAATGTCAGGCATCATAACCACATAGTCAAGGCCTCATGACAAGACTACAAATAAGATTTTGTCAAGGCCTTATGCGAAGACACTATTTTGTCTCGTGAGACCTACCGATGCATCAAGGGGCTATAGCAGCCCCCAACCATCAATTATTATGTCTAATGCATTAATCATATGAAAAAGGGTAAAACATAACATAAACATTCTTACTAAAACTAGAATACAAAATTTCAATACTTTAGCCATAAACAATAAATGGTATAAAATTAGCACATCCATAGTCTAACCTATCACAACTCATTAAATACAATATGGAATATTGTATTATATTAAATCAACCTCAATGAATAATAATATCAAATAAAGGATGTTGACATAGTTGAAAGTAATCTATAAAACTCTTTGAGAGAAATACCTATTTTCATGAAATCATTTAAAAGTATCACAATTTATAAAGGAATTCATTTAAAATATATATTTAAATCAAAGTGTCTCATACCAATTTGAAACTTTAGAAATAAATTAACACTTTCAAACAATCATTTCTAGGTAAATAAATCTTTATACTCATTTTGAAAACATCGACATAAATTAAAAATATTTATAAAAATAAATATTAAAAAACATTTAAAATGATGATCTAGTTAAAGAGTATCTTCCATAAAACCATAAAATATTCCTTTTTAAACCATTTTAATGAAACATGGACATATATGATAAATATATCCTAGTTGATATTTACAGTTAAACAATCTCAGATAATAATGAGATTGAAAAAATAACCCTTACCTTGAACTTTACTTTGGTCGAGAGTATGTTTAACCTCATGTATAATGACCATAATATGTTATTAAATTATACTAGAACCATTTTAATATTTATGATATCATACATGATTCTTTTATTATTTTAGACTACCCATTTAATAAAAATTTATATGTTAAAATGACATTTCAGGTAATAATTGATTTCTTTATCGTATGTGTTTTAACTTGTTATTCTTGATCGTATCACTTATATCATGATTTACTTTCATCCATAATATAAAACAGTATTTATTTATAATATATATTCAGAATATAAATATGTATAATAGATAGAAATATGAAATGTAAAACACCGTTTATGGAGATGGTAGGCCGTACGTAGGCATAAACACCGTTTCCATTTTTATATTGCATTGAACGGAAGTAAGTGAATGAGATATATGTAAATACACAGACACAGATATATATAAATATATATTTCTAGTATCATTATTATTTAATACATTACATACTTATTAATAATATATATTTTTATAACCATCGTTGAATGGTGAACGTGGAAATGAATCTCATCGCGTCGTGGAGACGGTAATCCGTATGTACGCATGAGTGAAAATATCATTCAATTGACGGTGAAATCATATGTAATTGGATGGTATATCGTATATATATAATTATTAACAAATTATATTTATTATTTAAATCAATTATACTCATTATTATACGCATACAAATAATGAAGTGTTGAATAACAAACTACACAACGACGTGGAGACGGTAAGCTGTGCGTACGCATGTATGGTGACTTTGTCATTTGTAGGATGGATAGAATAATGAATATGGTTGTACCATATTTTTTATAATATCACAATATGTAGAAGGTACTGGAGTAGTTATTATGGTATGGAAATAACAATGAAAGAGGAAGTGGACGAAGAAAAGAAGTTTGACAGAGGTGGTGAAATTATTACCTTTTCTCCAGGTGTTTCCTTTTTATTTGATCAAAATTGATCCCTAGGGTGGATTTCAGATTTAATTAAGGCATATAGGTTGAATTGAGGGTAGTTTTGAGGGTATTTTAGCAGGTTTTGGCTGATCCAAATGGCTTTGGAGGTGTGATTTTGAGAGAAGGGGAAGTATAAGGCCCCAACCTTAAACCTTACTTAATCTTGAGTTATTACAAGATTACACATTGAGGATCTTTTCGGGTTTAGAGTTTTAGAGAATTAGATCATAAAACTTGCATTACATTCCACATATAATCAAAGTGGTTACATAATGATAGTATTCTTCATTCCCATCAATGGAAACACATTTAAAATAAAACATGGATGATTTCTTGACACTTCCTTGACACTATCATCCTATCATGTACCTTTCCCTTGACCTGTGAAAAACATTTCAAAAAACTTGTGATGAGCGTAAAAAGCTCAGTATGGGTTATAAAAACATGGAAAGGAAACATGAGTTCATATATACATAAGAATGAAATCATACTTTACCCATAAAACATAGGCACTTTAACATACCTCATAAAATCATGAATAAATCATAGAAATCACAAGACATAAAGGTAACTTGAGGCATCCATAACATTCTTACGTAGGGAGTAACCCTCTTGGTTACGCTTGGAATACCCATCACAGTATATTCCCTAAATCTCTTCGGAGAAACCTTAACGTTTCACTCCTTCGCGTTACCCAATGCATTGGAGAGCTATAATGGGCTCACCCGCCCTTAGTTTATCACGGAACCACCCGTCTTCATAATAATGCCCAAGAACCATAACATAATCATATCACATAAAACATGCATAAAGGAAAAATAAAATTTCCACATTTCAATCATGAGATATCAATACAACACATTGATATAAAAACATTATGAAAACCGTTTTCAATACCAAAATAAAAGAAAAGTAAAAAATGGTATGTATTTTTCTTTTAAAAAGAAGGTATGACTTGTAGAGGAAGCCGAAACTCAAATAACGGTCACGACGGCGGAGAAGTCATTGTCGCCGCATACGTACGACAAAAATATTCCCTTTTGTCATTTAGTAAATGCTTCGTATAAAAAATATTCCTTTTGAATAAACGTAATAGTCAAAGGGGTTTATACACCGTATAAAAGAAAGTTGTGTATAAAATAAAATATGCCTCAACGAAAAGAGATTGAGACGAAGTCCCATACCTCGTATCCGACTTGACCCGACCGTTATTTAATATCCTGAATAATAAACTTGAGATAATATCTACTTGCTTATGAACCTTTTTCAAGTTCATTATTCCTTTTATACCATGTTATGAACATCATGTAATCATTTAAGTTAATAATGTTCATTTTGTCGGTATTTGGTTCTTAAGTCAAAAATAGACTTCTTACACTTACATGTTGTTAATTTGGTCAAAGTTTCATTATATATAGAATGATATTAATGATTTGGATAACATATATATCATATATATTCATCATATACATGTATTTATAATATTACATCACATTTAGAGGTAAGAAATGAAATGCACCGTTCATGGAGACGGTAAGCCGTACGTACGCATGAACGCTACTTCTATTTCTATTTCGTATTTTCTGGAATGGAATCATAATGATATATAAGTATATTATAATTCCAGTATAATAACATATATAATATCATTAACTTTATCCTTTACACATCCCACATATGGTATTAACGAATCAAATCACTTTCCGGGGGTGGTAGTCCGCACTTCCTAAAATGAAGATATCGTGTTTACCCATAATGGAAACCATAAAGGTATGCCCAATTAAAAAAAACAGAATCTTAAGGAAAACATAAACATATTATATATCATATATAAAAATAATGACAACATAATGGCCACCTTTGAAGGTGTTAAATGAGTATTGAACAATTATCGTTTCGGGAGGCATAATTTCGCCATCCACGGAAACCGTATGTTATTTAACCATTTGATGTAGTTGTGTGAGATTTTAGCTCAAATAAATCTTATAACAACATCCTAGTATATTTATGATACTGTTGTTGTTACAAAAGAAGTAATTAAAATGAGTTTAGGGGGCTGGAGAAACAAAATAAAATAAATGAACATGAGAGAATGAATTACCTTTAAAAGTGTAACTCCTTTTGATTTGAGCCTAAAGCCTTCCTTTGAAAGGCTTCTTCCCAAATTGAATCTTCTAGGATGAGGAGAGGGATGTGGAGAGAGTAAATGGGCAGGGGTTGGCCGAGCCAAAGGCTTTAGGAGTGTGTGAAATGAGGTAGAGGTGGGGGCCTTTTATAAGAGGAGAGGAGGGGCACTTTTGGAAAGTAAAGAAATATTACATTATTTGAAAATGTGTTTCGGTTTTAAAAGGTCCCACATTGATATAAGTCGTGGATAAGGTGATAAGGGTTCTAAATACACTCATCCAATTGGTTTTGGACATGTGTAGTTCATAGATTTTACATTATCTTTTCATTTTATTTAAATCGTTAAATAATGAGGTCATCGCTGCATCATCATGATGTCATAAATAATTTAATTTATTTAATGTCTAAAAATTATAAAAAAATACTATGATGTAGGAAATCTTTTTCGATTTCTAATGAATATTTATAATCAAAAATATGATATTTATAACCCCATGTAAAAATTCTTTTCGTAAGACATATTATGTTTGTGTCATTTTTAATTTAACATTTAATAAAAAGTTATTTATGTCATTTCCCAATCAAAGTCTCTCCATGGGGTCCCCAAGTTGACCCATGGCTTTTATTGGTCGGCCATGACACAAAAAATAAGGTTGGGACATGTGTCTAGGTCATTTCATATTATTAAAGCATTATTTATACCTTAAACTACCCTAATTACCACTAATCGCGATTAAGAACTTAATAAGTTACTATTCACCAAAAAATTATTTTAATCTCATTGATCCACATTTTAATTCTTAATGTCAACCATGTATATCAGATTTTTGAAATTCAAAACACAATTATGGCAAAATTTCATTTAAACGGAAAATCAGTTTTTATAAGTACCACTTAGTGGTTTCACTATTCATCAAAAATTGAAGTTTTTCAGAAAATTACCAAAAGTTTACCCTAAGCTATATTTGATATTCCGAATTCAAAAATGAAGTCTATTTTACAAAATTAAAAACATATAAGTCACATTAATTAATTTAATAATGAATTCCCGCTGTCAGAGCAAATAGCGTGTTTTTATGAAACAATAAGTATCAAAAGATTAACACTAGTTTGAGTCCAATTTCAAAGTGAAATTGATTCCAATGACCACCATTGGATTAAATGGTAAAAATATATTCATATTACACATTAATACCAATTCAAAAGATAATCTAATCATATAATAAATTAGATTAAAAAGCTGTTTTGATGTAAAATGCAGTATTTTTCACTATTCATTAAAAAAATGAACATTGTCAGAAAAATATCAAAAATTCACACAAAGTAAATTTTGATGTCCCAATCATAAAGAATATGTTTATTTTGACAAACATTGTTTATAAAATTGTCAAAAGATAGATTTAAAAAGGGTTTTCCATCATAAGGCGGTAAAACAATCTTTTAAGAATATTAGTGTATTCCATGCTTAAGATTTGATTTATTTTCATTTTAAGCCTCTAAAACAATATCTTAATCATTAATAGACATAGATAAAAATATCTATTATTCATTACTTACTTGGGATGTTACATCCTTCCCCCCTTTAGAAAATTGTGTCCCCACAATTTATTTACTTATCAAATAAATGGGGGTACTTATCCCTCATTGCATTTTCAGATTCCCCTGTTGCCTCTTCAATCATGTGGTTTTTCCACAAAACCTTTACCTGGTGAATCACCTTATTCCATAACACTTGCTCCCTGTGGTCAAGAATCTGGACCGGTTTTTCCTCATAAGATATGTTCTCTTCCAGTTAAATTACCTCTGGACTCAAAACATGAGATGGACCTGGCATATACTTTCTCAACATAGAAACGTGAAAAACATTGTGTACTTGAGATAAAATCGGAGGTAAAGCCACTCGGTATGCAACTGATCCAACTTTCTCCAGAATTTCGTATGGTCCAACGAACCTTGGACTCAACTTTCCTTTCTTACCAAATCTCATCACTCTTTTCCATGGTGATACTTGAGAAAAACATGATCACCTACCTCGAAAGATAGATCCTTACTCCGGTTATCCGCATAACTCATCTGCCTACTCTGAGCTGTTCTCATGTGTTTCTGAATCATCTGAACTTTTTCTGCCATCTCTTCTACCAATTCTGGTCCCATCAACTTCCTTTCACCCACTTCATCCCAGAAAGCTGGAGTTCGACACCGCTTCCCATATAATGCCTGAAATGGTTCCATCTGTATACTAGAATGAAAACTGTTATTATATGAAAATTCAACCAAAGAAAGATGTTGGTCCCAAGTTCCCTGATAATCCATAGAACAAGCTCGTAGCATATCCTCCAATGTCTGAATTGTTCGTTCTGACTGCCCATCTGATTGAGGATGAAAAGTTGTACTAAAATTTAATTCAGTACCCAACGACTTCTGAAGGCCTTTCCAAAAGTTAGAAGTAAACCTGGGATCACGATCCGATACAATGGAGAGAGGAACTCCATGTAACCTGACTATCTATTTAAGATACAAACGGGAAAGTTGATCTTGGGAAAAAGTATCTTGTATAGCAAGGAAATGAGCAGATTTGGTCAAGCGATCAACAATAACCCAGATTGAATTATTACCTCGAGATGTCTTCGGTAATCCAACAACAAAGTCCATGGATATATTCTCCTATTTCCACTCTGGCACTGGTAAAGGTGGAAGCATCCCTTTCGGTAACTGTCGCTCTGCTTTAACCTATTGACATGTCAAACACTTCACAGTAAAATCAGCAATGTCTCTTTTCATTCCATCCCACCAGTAATACTCCCGCAGATCTCTATACATCTTAGTACTGCCCGGATGAACTGAAAACGGAGAACTATGAGCTTCACATAACAACTCTCTCTTCAACTGTGAATCACAAGGCACACACAATCTCTTCCCAAATCTCAAAACGCAATCATTATCAATGTTGAATTCAGGCAACTTACCTTTCTGAACCAGCTCTACCTTTTTCTGCAACTCACTGTCTTGCTTCTGTGCTTGCTTGATTCTATCTGATAGAGAAGATCTCATTGATACCTGAAACAAAACAGAAGGACTTCCTGCACCAACAACTTCTATGCCAAAGTTCATCAAATCCTTAACCAAAGGATCACATTCCAAACGCAATGTTGTTAATGAAGCATTATTTTTTCGACTTAAAGCATCATCCACTTTATTTTCTTTTCCCGGATGGTAATGAATTGTACAATCATAATCCTTGATTAATTCTAGACATCTCCTCTGTCTCATGTTTAACTCTTTCTGAGTGAATATATACTTTAAACTTTGGTGATTTGTATATATTTCACACTTTACTCCATACAAATGATATCTCCAAATTTTTAAAGTAAAAACAACAGCAGCTAATTCCAAATCATGTGTAGGGTAATTTAACTCATGAGTTTTCAACTGTCGTGAAGCATAAGCAATTACCTGATCATTCTGCATTAGGACGCAACCAATTCCTTTCAATGAAGCATCACTGTATATAACAAACTCACCATTCCTGGAAGGTAGTGCCAAAACTGGAGCATTCACCAATCTTCTTTTCAACTCCTGAAACAACTTCATTTGATGGCCCGACATCTGCTGAAGTAGTTGCAAAGGATTTCACCACCACTTTTTGCTTGTAGTCTAACTGCTTCCCATCACTCAAGCTCTTTGTCGGACACTCATTTTCCTAGTGACCCATCTCATTGCACTTAAAACATTTCACTAACTGTAAATCAAATTTGGTCTTACCTTCACCTTGATCCTTTTCAGTGCAATCACGAGCCTTATGTCCCATCTTACCACATCGATAGCACTTTCCAGAATTCAGAAGACATTCCCCAGCATGCCTTTTTCTACATTTATCACAAACTGGAAACTTAGTTTTCGTACCATCAGACTTTTTTGAAGAATTCTTACCTTTCTCCTGCCACCTCGGTTTCTTCTTCTGCAGGTTGTTATAGAACACTTGGTCATCAGCAAACTCCATTTCCACCTTCTCAGCACATCGAACAAGCTTTTCATAACTTTCAAACTCACGAGAATCAAATGGCCTTCGATATTTTGGCTTTAATCCTGAGTAAAAAGTATTGATTTTACTATCAAGGTCTCAGATAAAGTTTAGAGCATACCTTGCCAATCGAGTGAACCTTTGTTCATAGGCAGCCACTAAGCCTTCCTCTTGCCTCAATTCCAAGAATTGCTTTTCCATCCTAAGTCGAACAACCTTAAAAAAATACTTCTCAAGAAACATACCTTTGAATTCATCCCAGTCAAGAGCATCAATCTCATCGGAGTCCCTGATATTTTTAACCATAGGCCACCACTGATCTGCTTCACCCTCCAAACAGTATATAGAAAGACTAACCTTTTGATTGTCTGAACACCCCATGACATCAAAAATCTTTTCTAGTGCTTTAATCCATCCTTCAGCTAGCACAGGGTCAGATGATCCTCTGAATGATGGGGGATGTTGCCTCATGAAATGTTCCACCACTGACATGTTCCTCTGCGGTTGATCTGGCTGATCTCGTGCATGGATACAACCACCTTTTATAGCCTGAGTCAACTGTGCCATTACTGCAACAAACTGTTCAGTTCCAATTCCGACCATCTCAGGATGCTGATTCGGAAGGTTATTTCCTTCTGTATGCCTTCCTAGCACTGCTTCCCTGTTTCCTTTGCGGAAAACCATTCTGAACAAACATGTCTTAGATGAAGCAACATGGTAATCTTCAAATGCTATATCATTTAATTATTTTTTTGGATAATCATTTAATAGAATTCTAACTCCTAAAGTTATCTAAACCGACATCTGATACCAACTATAAGGCCCCAGCCTTAAACCTTACTTAATCTTGAGTTATTACAAGATACACATTGAGGATCTTTTCAGGTTTAGAGTTTTAGAGAATTAGATCATAAAACTTGCATTACATTCCACATATAAACAAAGTGGTTACATAAAGATAGTATTCTTCATTCCCATCAATGGAAACACATTTAAAATAAAACATGGATTATTTCTTGACACTTCCTTAACACTATCATCATATCATGTACCTTTCCCTTGACCTATGAAAAACATTTCAAAAAACTTGGGATGAGCATAAAAAGCTCAGTATGGGTTATAAAAACATGGAAAGGAAACATGAGTTCATATATATATAAGAATGAAATCATACTTTACCCATAAAACATAGTCACTTTAACATACCTCATAAAATCATGAATAAATCATAGAAATCATAAGACATAAAGGTAACTTGAGGCATCCATAACATTCTTTCGTAGGGAGTAACCCTCTAGGTTACGCTTGGAATACCCATCACAATATATTCCCTAAATCTCTTCGGAGAAACCTTAATGTTTCACTCCTTTGCATTACCCAATTCATTGGAGAGCTATAACGGGCTCACCCGCCCTTAGTTTATCACGGAACCACCCATCTTCATAATAATGCCCAAGAACCATAACATAATCATATCACATAAAACATGCATAAAGGAAACATAAAATTTCCACATTTCAATCACGAGATATCAATACAACACATTGATATAAAAACATTATGAAAACCATTTTCAATACCAAAATAAATGAAAAGTAAAACATGGTATTTATTTTTCTTTTAAAAAGAAGGTATGGCTTGTAGAGGAAGCCGAAACTCAAATAACGGTCACGACGACGGAGAAGTCGTTGTCGCCGCATACGTACGACAAAAACATTCCCTTTTGTCTTTTAGTAAACTCTTCGTATAAAAAAGATTCCTTTTGAATAAACGTAAAAGTCAAAGGGGTTTATACACCGTATAAAAGAAAGTTGTGTATAAAATAAAATATGCCTCAACGAAAGGAGATTGAGACGAAGTCCCATACCTCGTATCCGACTTGACCTGACCGTTCTTTAATCTTCTGAATAATAAACTTGAGTTAATATCTACTTGCTTATGAACCTTTTTCAAGTTCATTATTCCTTTTATACCATGTTATGAACATCATGTAATCAATTAAGTTAATAATGTTCATTTTGTCGGTATTTGGTTCTTATGTCAAAAATAGACTTCTTACACTTACATGTTGTTAATTTGGTCAAAGGTTCATTATATACAGAATGATATTAATGATTTGGATAACATATATATCATATATATTCATCATATACATGTATTTATAATATTACATCACATTTAGAGGTAAAAAATGAAATGCACCATTCATGGAGACGGTAAGCCGTACGTACGCCTGAACGCTACTTCCATTTCTATTTCGTATTTTATGGAATGGAATCATAATGATATATAAGTATATTATAATTCCAGTATAATAACATATATAATATCATTAACTTTATCTTTACACATCCCACATATGGTATTAACGAATCAAATCACTTTCAGGGGGCGGTAGTCCGCACTTCCTAAAATAAAGATATCGTGTTTACCCATAATGGAAACCATAAAGGTATGCACAAAATGAAAAAAAACAGAAGCTTAAGGAAAACATAAACATATTATATATCATATATAAAAATAGTTACATCATAATGGCCACCTTTGAAGGTGTTAAATGAGTATTGAACAATCATCATTTCGGGAGGCAGAATTTCACCATCCACAGAAACCGTATGTTCTTTAACCATTTGATGTAGTTGTGTGAGAGTGTAGCTCAAATAAATCTTATAACAACATCCTAGTATATTTAAAATACTGGTGTTGTTACAAAAGAAGTAAATAAAAATAGTTTAGGGGGTTGGAGAAACAAAATAAAACAAATGAACATGAGAGAATGAATTACCTTTAAAAGTGTAACTCCTTTTTATTTGAGCCTAAAGGCTTCCTTTGAAAGGATTATGCCCAAAGGGAATCCTCTAGGATGAGGAGAGGGATGTGTAGAGAGTAAATGGGCAGGGGTTGGCCGAGCAAAAGGCTTGAGGAGTGTGTGAAATGAGGTAGAGGTGGCGGCCTTTTATAAGAGGAGAGGAGGGGCACTTTTGGAAAGTAAAGAAATATTACTTTATTTGAAAATGTGTTTAGGTTTTAAAAGGTCCCACATTGATATAAGTCGTGTATAAGGTGATAAGGGTTCGAATTACACTCATCCAATTGGTTTTGGACATGTGTAGTTCATAGATTTTACATTATCTTTCCATTTTATTTAAATCGTTAAATAATGAGGTCATCGCTGCATCATCATGATGTCATAAATAATTTAATTTATTTAATGTCTAAAAATTATAAAAAAAATACTATGATGTAGGAAATCGTTTTATCTTTCCAATGAATATTTATAATAAAAAATCTGATCTTTATAACCCCATGTAAAAATTCTTTTCGTAAGATATATTATGTTTGTGTCATTTTTACTTTAACATTTAATAAAAAGTTATTTATGTCATTTCCCAACCAAAGTGTCTCCATGGGGTCCCCAAGTTGACCCATGGCTTGTCGTGGTCGGCCACGACACAACCAATAAGGTTGGGACATGTGTCTAGGTCATTTCATATTATTAAAGCATTATTTATACCTTAAACTACCCTAATTACCACTAATCGCGATTAAGAACTTAATAAGTTACTATTCACCAAAAAATTATTTTAATCTCATTGAACCATATTTTACTTCTTAATGACAACCATGTATGTCGGATTTTTGAAATTCAAAACACAATGATGGAAAAATTTCATTTAAACGGAAAATCAGTTTTTATAAGTACAACTTAGTGGTTTCACTATTCATCAAAAATTGAAGTTTTTCAGAAAATTATCAAAAATTTACCCTAAGCTATATTTGATATTCCGAATTAAAAAATGAAGTATATTTTACAAAATTCAAAACATATAAGTCACATTAATTAATTTAATAATTAATTCCCGCTGTCAGAGAAAATAGCGTGTTTTTATGAAACAATAAGTATCAAAAGATTGACACTAGTTTGAGTCCAATTTCAAAGTGAAATTGATTACAATGACCACCATTGGATTAAATGGTAAAAATATATTCATATTACACATTAAGACCAATTCAAAATATAATCTAATCATATAAATAAATTAGATTAAAAAGCAGTTTTGATGTCAAATGCAGTATTTTTCACTATTCATTAAAAAATGAACATTGTCAGAAAAATATCAAAAATTCACACAAAGTAAATTTTGATGTCCCAATCATAAAGAATAAGTTTATTTTGACAAACATAGTTTATAAAATTGTCAAAAGATAGACTTAAAAAGGGTTTTCCATCATAAGGCGGTAAAACAATCTTTTAAGAATATTAGTGTATTCCATGCTTAAGATTGGATTTATTTTCATTTTAAGCCTCTAAAACACTATCTTAATCATTAATAGACATAGATAAAAATATATATTATTCATTACTTACTTGGGATGTTACAGGAAGTACCCTTTTATTAGAGAGGTGAGGGTCATTTTTGGAAAAGCTTGAAATATTAATTTATTATACAATCATATTCGATTTATAGTGGCTCAAAAAGGATTTTTTTCAAGGGTAAGGTAGCTCTGGGTAGAAAACCTCTCAACCAAATGGTTCTATATAGGTTTAAGTCACTATATTAACCTTATCTTTTAAATTTAACTATGCGTTAAATAGTTTAGCTTCTACCATGTATTCTTGTAATATTATAATAAATGGTTAATAAAATTAATATAAAAAGACAATAGAACTCCAAGTAGTTCATTAATGACATATCTATCATTATATGAGTCCTTTGGATGAACCTTATATTCTTAAAAATATTATATCATTTAATAATATAGTATTTGTTTTAAAAACTCATTTATGTCAATTTTGACACTATTTAGTATTTGGTTATTGTGAAAGTCAAAAAAATGATTACTTTGAACCAAATAAATTAAATAAATCCCAACATGTCATATTAACCTAAAAAATTAGTTTAATGCAAAAAAATCTATATTTACAGTTATTTTAATAATTAAAATATCAATTATTTTAATCCTTCATTAATAAGGTAATTAGTGCATCATCATTGTGTCATAAATAAATTTAATTATTTAAAAATTATAAATAGAATTCCATTATTTAATAAATATTTTAATATTTCTAATAAATTATTATAGACAAATTTATCTTATTTATAACCCTATATTAAATTTTTTTTAGTTATTAAAATTTGAATTTAACACTTTTAACTCTTCTTTAAATAAAATAATAATAAATGTCCTAATCTAATCCAAGTGGATCAAAGAGGATAATATTTTATTTCTAAGGTTTATTTTGGTCAAAAGAAACTTATCCAATAGAATTAATACATGTGTTAGGGTAATTATAGTATCATTTTTTACTTTTAATTACCCAATTTACAATTAACCATGGTAAGTAAAATTCAAAAGTTACTATTCACCAAAAACCATTTTCATCTTATTGAACAGTATTTTACTTATGATTGTTAACTATGACTCTTAGATTTTTGAAATTCAATTCATAGAAGCGGTATAATTATGTTTTATGAAAATTTGCAGCTGTGCCTAGAAGGTGGGTAAAAGACGTTAAAAAGTTCAATAATTTTTTTTATGTCTAATCTTATTATAAAATATCTCTATTGAATTCCATTGGACTAATATATGTATTATGTATCTATTCGGACTTTGAGATAATTTTTTATTTATAAATAATTATTTAATTGGAAAAGTTGAGTTTTTTCTATAACATTGTGTTTTTTACTATTCATCAAAAATTGAATGTTTTCAGAAAAATACCAAAAATTCACCCAAAGATAATTTTGATATTCCAAATTCAAAAATGATATAAATTTTACTAATTTAAGACATAGTATTTTCATTAATAAATTTAAAATTAATTCTCATTGTTAGAACCATAAAGCGTGTTTTTGAGAAGTCAAAATTATCAAAAGATTGATATGTTTTTATATTCAATTTAAATGAGAAATTACTTCAAATGACCAATATTGGATTAAATAATAAAAATATAATCTAATTATATTTCAAAACCATTTAAATTTATAATTTAAAATGAAAAATTATTTTTATTAAAAATGATGGTTTCAATTAAAATTTAGTACCTCCACTATTCATCAAAAAATGAAAGTTATTAGAAAAACACCAAAAATTTATCCAAAATAAATTTATATGCCCTGATTCTAAAGAATAAGTTTATTTTTTCAAATTTAATATATAAAAGTTTCAACTATTGGTTTTAGAAAGGGTTCTCCATTAAAAGGATATAAAATTGCATTTTTGAAAAATACTAATTTGATCTGAAAAATTGAATTTATCCTTATATTATGTCTAAGAAACACATAAAATGGATGTTAAAATTATATGGAGTATATAAAATTTAAAATTCAGTTAATACTATTCATAACTTCTTTTTGAATGGCAAGTTTGGTAAGTCGTGGGGCGCTTGAACTCATTGTTGCGTGTCGCGCAAGTTATTAAATTATATTAAAGAGATAACATACTATGAAATATTAGGGTTTTACATTCTCTCCTCCTTTAATAAATTGCATCCTCATAATTTGAAATTGTTCTTCAGAAGTAAAATATGAAAAATAGAAAATACCTATGTGGAAAACCCACATCAGAAATAGGATAAATTAAATTTAGTCTTAATAAAAGGGAAAAGGAAAATGAAAAATTCACCAACAAATTAGGATTTCGAATAGAAGAACATTGGTGAAAATTTGTGACACATTATTGGATAGAAAATTAAAATATTTATAGGGAGTGATTGAGGTCATCAATCACAAACAAGTGAACAATAAATAGAAAATTGAGGGCCTCAAAGCCATAAATCTATGATGACTTAAAATATTATTGGTTCATCAAAAAATATGGTATTAGGATAACCCATTTTTGGTTTTATGATGATTTTCCTAATGATTAAGAATTAATTTTTTATATAATAATAAAAAAACTAGACAAGTAGAGTTATATACTTTAACAAATTTCTACCACAAACTCATCTTTCACTCCAAAAGATAATAGAACTCTAATCATATAGGGTTTAAAAAAAATGAATTTTATAAATCATCTATCAGATAATTAAAAAATACTACATTATACAAACTAGGACATCACGTAGGACAGTGGTAGTTGAAGCACCCTTGTCACCCTTCGGTTTCATGTTGAAGTCTCCCGGCCTTGTCAGACATGACGGGTTGTCACCAGACCTTAAAGTTGTCATTTTTATAAAAAAAATAAAAAAATAATCTTAAGAAATGTTTTAACCTTAAACCATAGTATTTAATGTCCAACATAATCTATTATAACCTTTATACTTATCCAAAATAGTTATGTCCAAACTCATAGTCCAAAAATTTATAATCAAGGTTAACATAACATAATGAAGATCTGTTTTTTTTCACATAATAACATTTGAATAACTTCATCATTTATTATCTTAAAACATGGTAACACCATGAATTACCATTAAACCATATTAATCACATTCATGATCCCTTATTTCTTATAAAATACTAGATATATTCTTTATATCCAAATATTTTTAATACTCTAACAATGATGGAATAAACAAACCATTAAGAAGTTCCAAGGTAGTCAAGAATATACAATATAATTTATCCAAATAAACCATATCTTATTAAAAAATCACACCCTCATTATCAGGAACATATTAAGGTTTATCTTTCCTTCAACCATATATTTTCCAAAAAGATTAACTTTCCATTGAGTCACTTTACATAGTACTATATAATCTGAAATACTCAATGAAATAGTGCTGCAGTACAATCCTTATTCATTTCCATAATTAATATAACCAGCACATCATTGATACCACACTCAAATGACATAATTCATTAATAAAAATATAATAACACTAATTATTCCTCTTCATCTTCGGTAGTATCATAACATGATTATTATCAAATAGCATCATTTGGGGTATACTATGATGATTGGGACATTGATTTTCATAGTGTCCCAACTCCTTGAATATAATGCATTGTACATTTGAAACCTTTTTTACCCTTGAAATCACGTACTTGGTGTCCTTTTTCTCTACACTTATAATAAACTCTCATTCCCTTTAAGCATTTACCATGGTGATTCTTTCCATAGTTATCACATATGGTAAAATCCTTCATTCCCTTCTTCCCTTTATCCATCTTTTTCTCTACCATCATTTTCGTCTCTAGCTTCCCTTCAAAGCTGTAAGACACAGAGAATTATTTACTTATCTTAATAAAACATAATACTATTTCTCCATATGATGAGAATACATGGGAGACTATTTACCTTCTAAATGTTGGCTTAATACTATGAAAGATATGATCCTTCTCACTCTTTGGATCATGCGTATTGTTGGAGTTCTCATTCCTTCTACCATGCACCATTTCTAAACAATGGTATACACTAGGTTAGTTTATGAATCACAATTTATAATTCCAAACTTGTAAAATACCTAATTTAAATTGAAATGTTTATGCATATAATGCATAATCATAAAAATGTTTTCTTTGATGAATTATTTACTTGTAAGTCCTTCATAATGGATTGTATAGAAAATGGGAATTATCCTAAGCATATCCCTCGGGCGTGTCAATGCCAAGAGTGCAGCAAGGCCCATCATCATGTACAAGGATACCCCAGGTCAAGACCGAAACTCCTTGTTGGAGTTTTCACTCCTAGGGACATCTATTCTAGAGCCAAATCTACCTATTTGTATCGATACATGGATATATTTTCTTGGAAGACCAACATAATATTTACAATACCAATTCTTTTGGATGTTCTTCTATATTAATTATCAAAGTCTATCTTAGGGTAATGTTCTATAATCAGAGTTTATCTAAATCTAGTTTCCAAGGATTGTACTAAAATTTCTCTGATACCTACTGTAACACCCCTACCCCAGTTACCCAAAGTCGGTGAACTATTACATAACAATTTCATGATCATAAGAGATCAAGTCTCTAAAGACAGATTAGTTTAGTAGCCTTGGAAGTTCAATATACATACATATATTTTACATTACATTATGAAATGAAAAAACAATAACATTTTGTCCCCTTTGAACACACTCATATCCCTTAGCCAATTCATGCATGCTAATTGTAATATAAAAATTCAAATCCTAGGAAAAAGAAAACTTTATAAAGGGGTGAGCTAATTTGCTCAGTAAGAATAACAATATAGTAGAAACAATCATAAATAAGAAAAAATTTAAAATAAGGTATAAGACTAAAAGAAAATATTTTTAAACATAAAATTCAGAATACTATGAAAAATATAATTTAAATAATTCCATTTAATTGTTCACATGGATTTTCTACTAGTCTAATAATCACATGTAATTTCAATTGATAATTTCATAATGATATAATGAATAATGTCGTACATCATGCCCACATAGTCAAGGCCTCGTGCCAAGAATACCAAAAAGATTTTTTCAAGTCCTTGGGACAAGACACTAGTTTTTCTCATGATACCTACCGATGCATCGAGGGGATATAGCGGGCCCCACCCATAACTTATTAAGTCTAATGCATTCCTCATATGAAAAGGGGTGAAACATAACATAAACATTCATACTAAAACTAGCATACAAAATGTCAATACATTAACAACAAACCATGAATGGTAAATAAATAGCACATCCATAGTCAAATATATCATAACTCATTCAATATAATATAGAATATTGTATTATAGTAAATCAACCTCAGTGAATAATAATATCCAATAATGGATGTTGACATAGTTGTAAATAGTCAATAAAACTCTTTGAGAGAAATACCCTTTTTCATGAAATCATTTAAAAGTCTCACAATTTATAAAGAAATTCATTTAAAAGAAATTTTTAAGTGAAAGTGTCCCATACCACTTTGAAAATTTTTAATGAAATTAACACTTTAAACCAATCATGTTCATGTAAATAAATCCTTAAAATCAATTTGAAAACATGGACATTAACTAAAAAGATTTAGAAAAAAAATCGTTAAAAATATTTAAAATGATGATATAGTTAAAGAGTCCCTTCCATAAATCTTTCAAATATTCATTTTTAAAATTTTCCAATGAAACATGGACATATATGATAAATATGTCCCAGTATATACTTACAGATAAACATCTCAGATAATACTGAGATTGAGGAAATAACCCTTAACTTGCAGTTTCCTTTGGTCGAGGGTATGTTTATCCTCATGTATAATGACCAAAATATGTTATTAAATTATAAAAAAACAATATTTATATTTATTATATCATAATTTATTATTCTATGGATTTATACTACCTATTTAATAAAAATTTCTATGTTAAAATAACATTTCGGGTAATAATCGCTTTCTTTATCGTATGAGTTTTAACTTGTTATTCGTGATCATATCACTTATATCATGATTGAATTGTTTCCAGAATATAAAACAATATTTATGTATCATATATATTCAGAATATAAATATGTATAATAGATAGATATTTGAAATTGAAAACACCATTTATGGAGACTGTATGTCGTACTACGCATAAACGTTGTTTTCATTTTTTATATCATACTGAACGAAAGTAAGTGAATGAGATATATGTATATATATATATTTCAAGTAGAATTAATATGTCATATATTACATACTTATTAATAATATATATTTTTATAATCATCATTGAATGGTGAATGTGGAAATAAATCTCATTGCGTTGTGGTGACGGTAAGCCGTACGTACACACGAGTGACAATATGATTCTATTGATGGGGAAATAGTATGTAATTAGATGGGATATTATATATAAATAATCATTTAAATTTTATATTTATTATTTACATCAATTATACTCATTATTATACCCATTCAAATAATGAAGTGTTGAATAACAAACTACACCCTGACGTAGAAATGGTAAGCCGTACGTTCACACGTATGGTGACATTATCATTTGTAGGATGGATAGAATATTGAATATGGTTGTACCATATTTATAATAACATCAATGTATGTAGAAGGTATTAGAGTTATTATTATTTTATGGAAACATAAAAGAAATAGGAAGTGGAAGAAGAAAAGAATTTTGAAAGAGGTGGTGAAATTATTTCCTCATCTTCGAGTGCTTCCTTTTGATTTGATCAAAAGGGATCTTTAGGATGGATTTATGATCAACTTAATTCCTCTAGATTAATGTGAGGGTATATGAGAGGATATTTGAGCTGGTTTTCACTCATCCAAATGGATTTGGAGGTGTGATTTTGAGAGAAGGGGAAGTACCCTTTTATAAGAGAGGTGAAGGTCACTTTTGAAAAATCATGATATATTAATTTATTATAAAGTCATATTCGGTTTATAATGGCTCAAAAAATATTTTTATCTAGGATAAGGTAGGGATTATTCAAAATCCTTTGAAAAATAGGTTTTATATAGGTTTAGGTCACCGTATTAACCATATCTTTTAGATTTAACTCTTAGTTAAATAGTTTATCTTTTACCATGTATTCTCGTATTATTATAATAAATGGTTAATAAAAAAATTATAAAAAATAAATAGCACCCAAAGTGGTTCATTAATGACATATATATCCATATATGAGTCCTTTGGCTGAAACTTATATTTTTAGGAATATTTTATCATTTAATAATATAGTATTTTTTTAAAAACTCATTTATGTCAATTTTGACACTATTTAGTATTTGGTTTTCTGTGAAAGTCAAAAAAAAACATGATTACTTCAAAAATAATAAATTCAATCAATATTAACATGTCATATTAACCTATAAAATTATTTTAATGCATCAAATGCCTCAATTTACATTTTATTTAATAATTCAAATATCAATTATTTTAATCATTCATTAATAAGGTAATTACTGAATCATCATTATGTCATAAATATTTTTAATTATTTAATATATAAAAATTATTAATAAAATACCATTATGTATGAAATATTTTTATGTTTATAAGGAATATTTATGGTCAAATTTATCTTATTTATAACCCTATATTAAAATTTTTTTAGTTTTTAAAATTTGAATTTAATACTTTTAACTCTTTGTTAAATAAAATAATAATACATGTCTTAATGTAATACCAATGGAACAAAAAAATAATATTTTATTAATAAGGTTTGTTTTAGTCTAAAAACAGTTATCCAATAGAATTAGGACATGTTTTAGGGTAATTATAATATAATTTTTAACTTTTATTACCCTACTTACTTTTAATTAATGTAAATAAAATTAAAAAGTTACTATTCACAAATAATTATTTTCATCATATTGAACAACATTTTACTTACTTATGTCAACATTTTCTTTCTAATTTTTTAAATTTAATTCACAAAAGTGGTAAAATTATGTTTCATGCAAATTTGAAAATGTGCATTGAAGGTGGGTAAAAGATGTTAAAATGTTCAATAAAATTTTGTATATCTAATCTTATTATAAAATGTATCTAGTGAATTAAATTTCACTAATATATGTATTATGTATCTATTTTAAATTTAAGATATTTTTTATTTGAAAATAATTATTTAAATGAAAAAGTTTGTTTTTATATAAACTCGTTGTTTTTGACTATTTATAAAATATTGAATGTTTTTAGAAAAATACCAAACATTCACCCAAACATAATTTTGACATTCCAAATTCATTAAATATTTCTGTTTTACAAAATTAAAAACATAGGAGATTCATTAATTAATTTAAAATTAATTTCCTTTTTCAGAATCAGAAAGCGGGTTTTTGAGAAGTCAAAACTCTCAAAAGATCAATATGTGTTTATATCCAATTTAAATGTGAAATTATGTCCAATGACCAATATTTTATTAAATGATAAAAAAAAATCTAATTATACTTCAAAAACATTCAAATTTATAATTTCACACTATAAATTATTTTGAATTAAAATTTTGTTTTCAATTAAAATTTAGTATATTTCACTATTCATCAAAATTTGAAAGTTATCAAAAAAACACCAAAAATTTATCCAAACTAAACATTTATGTCATGATTCTAAATAAAAAGTTTATTTTTTAAAATTGAATATATAAAAGTGTTCAATATTTGATTTAAAAAGGGTTTTCCATTAAAAGGTGGTAAAATTACATTTTAAAAAAATAGTTATTTTATCTAAAAATTTGAATTTGTCCTTATATTATGTCAAAGAAACACATAATATGGATGTTAAAAATATATGGAGTATATATAATTCAAAATTCAGTTAATTCTATTCATAACTGATTTTTTAATGACTAGTTTGGTAAGTAATAGTGCGCTCAAACTCGGTGTTGTGTGTAGAGCAAGCTATTAAATTACTTTAAAGAGATAACATACTTTGAAATCCTTGGGGTGTTACCTTTAATAAAGAATTATTGGACTTATTTTTCTCTATCAATATTTGTGTTGACATTCTAAGTGAGGAATATGATATGGTGGAGATAATTTCCACATCCATGATGTTATTTCAAGCATGCAATTAAATATTTATTAATTTAATTTTAATCTTATTTATTGACTTCGAGTTATTGAAATTTTATGAAAAATTGGGATAAATGAGATCCATATAGTGAGTTCATGGTTTAATAATGCTTATTAGTAACCATAAATCCCAATTTTACATAGAGTGGTCTATTAGTAGTGCTAGGTTCTTAGTTAGAACATAGTTAAAGAAACTTTGTATCTTAATTGCACATTGTCTAGTAGAAGTGATGTGACTTAACTCCACAAATAATGAAGCGTTAATGATTAATGAAAGGTTTATAGAAACTATATGGTTTAATTATATATGATAGGGGTACATTGTGTGACTAAAATAGGATATGTAGTGTCATATTCATGGGTAGATCATGGTTTATTGAACTACTTAGAAAAATATTTTAATTTTACTATGACTTTAAAAATGTAAATTTATACTCTACCTATCCTCAATTTATCCCCTTTTTACTTTTATATTACATAATTAAAACTCTCTATGACTGGGAAGCCTTTTTGTTGATTTTACCCCCTTCCAACATGATTTCTAGTTTTTTTCATAACGATTCATCAAAGTATCACCAATTAGTTTTCCTTCATATCCTCGGTTATTTTCCTTTAATCTATATGATTTTCTTCTTTCCCTATGGCTAAAATATCATTAGGTTCATGTTTGAGGAACAAAATGGTGGGTTTTCCGATGTTAAGGATTTCTTTGGCCTTATAAGGTTCCACACTCGTATATTTTAAAGGGTTTAAACCATCAACCAACAGTTTCATTGGTTTATAGTAGGTGGTTCAGTGTGTTGTATTTGTTTGAAGATCCATATACACATTGTGTTTCCCATATTTTGTTTTCAATTGTTTTAATATATTATGTTATATTATTGGGGATTGATTTGAATATGAAATAGAAGTTTCTAATATTTATAATGAAATAGTGGTAATTAAAGATATTTATAGGTAATTATTTATATCTATAATGGGTTTTAAATGAAATTTTGAATCCATTAAGAATTATTATACTTCATGGGAACATTGAGTTATTTGGTAAATAACTTTGGGAAAATAAAATACTAATTAATGATGTCACTCTATATAAAAACATAAACATTTCTGTCGTATAAAAAAATTTAAATCTTGTTAAACCTCATGTAATTTAACATTTATTAAATGTTTGAGGCGTTTATGGTGTCTCAAGAGTGGATTTTTAAATGTTTGTGTGTGGGGGGGGGGTGTATCTATAGTTCCATTATTAGTTGGTGGTCATAGTGTGGTGGAGAGTTCGATGATGTGATGGTTGTACCATATGTGGATCAAAACATTGTATTAAAGGGGTAAACCATGATGGTATCTCGATATGGGGACAATAGATATATATAGTGGAAGTCATAACTCAACCCATAAGGGTATTTCCATGATAGAACTTGGTGGGTGTGTCATGTCAAGACTTTCTTGGACAGTTCATGACCTCTTTATTGTGTAGTTTTTAAAGGGATAATTGTAATTTCACCCATGAAACTATAATTCATATCTAACTCACATTATTTAAGATACACTATACATTTGATTATTTTTTATCTCATCCTTGGTATTCAAATTCACTTATCCCTATTCATTTTCCCAATGAATATTGCATTCATTATAGTGATCAACTTTTAGTATATTTATGCTTGTTTAAGTAATAGATGAATCCTTATCCCATTATTTTTTGATGTTATTTCTAAAACCCTAACTTGAGATGGTTATGAATTATTTTATGGTTCTAGTGGTTTTGATGAAAATAATGGAATTATTCTTGGTTGGTTTTCTTCATCAAAATCATTTTAGGTGGTCTCTTAGTTATCCATAATTCCTCACTTTTTTTTCTACGTATGTAAGATTTGTGGTCACACAGAACTAAAGTGAACTTGAACTGAAACATAAATAAATGAATAATATTTTTAATACTTGTGAATAAACCATTATTCACTCAATTAATATCCTTTCAATGATTAGAAAATTTATTTTTTGGCTATAAGGTGTGATGTTCTCTATTTTGGAGAAAAAATTAGAATTTGAAAGAAAATATAAGAGTTACAAAATAAATAAATCAATGCCTTATAATGATACCTATAATTTAATATATAATTGATGTGGGATTATGTTATGGTATCCTCATTGGATTAAGGTTAGTGACCTAATATGGGTGAGTGGAATGCTTCTAGGAAAATAGAAAAGGTGAGATTGGGAACCAGTATGACTTGACCGGTAATAGAATTCAAGAATAGTTTGAAATACAATAATTATATAAATTGTTATGGTATTTTTTTTCTAGGGTGCGGATCATATATTCCCCTAGGTTCTTAGTTATGTTAATTATGTATCCTATGTGTAGAACTTGTATTCCCCTATGTTCCTAATGATGTGACTTTTGTTTCTTGGTCAGGGAGGGTATACACCCTCAGGTTATTGAGGATGTGACTTATGTTTCTAGGGTAGAGATAATTCATATCCATATGTCACTATAACTGTGAAATATGATTATAGTTAGGGACATGGTATGCCCCAATGTTCTTGATGATACAACATAACTAATTCTAGGGAAGAAAACAAATACCCTCGATGATTATGTGATAGGTTCAGAGACATTTGGAATTGGTTAGAGTAGGAATGGATGATCTAGGGCAACACCTAAGAAACTACGTTTTAATGATAATTTATTTATTTTTATTCTTTCATATATTGTTTTGGCACATTAAAATGCACTTTATTTTAGACTGGATTTATTTCGGTACAATGTTGGTGGTGGCCTACTGAGTTATAATCACACTATACAATATCTTCCATCGGTACCCAAGTAGACTTCATGGACATAATTCATGATAAGGGAAAATGATCTATGGTTGATCTTTAAATCTAGGACAAAACATGGGAGATGTAACTAGGATTGGACTCAAGAATATTTTTGGGGAATTATCCTATAATGTTTTTTTATTTTAGGATATTTATTTATATGATTGAATATAAAGGATATGAAATGTATGTATGTCATCTATGCTATGTTTAAAACTCTTTTTTGATGTACCATGGGTTTTTTATGCTGTTTATGGGAAGTTTTTAGTAGGTATATTATCATATAATTATCTTTACATTCATGATTTATATTATTTCTGATGTTAATTTTTATTATATAAGGGTATAGTCACCCCATGGTATCACCATAGACTCCCGTTACCAATCACAAGCCTTAGGTATATGGGGATGTGAGTCTGAGGTCTTATGAACACCTAATAAAATTATTGTAGAGTAGTTGGTATATGTAATTTTCATAGTTTAATCGGAGAATCCTTTTCTTTTATCATAATATTTTGGAATGGTTTACCTAAGAAAAAAATATTCTCATAACTTGGTATTGATATTTTTCCAAGGAGTGGCTAACCTTTATATAAAGTAAGTATAAGTTATCTCATATGAGATTGTTATTTCTAGTTTTCAATTATAGTATTAAGAAACATCACCTAGAATGATTCCCTTTGATTTTAGATTTTTATTTATGGGATTTACACTCCTGGATTAAAATTATAATAGGGCGTTTATTCATGAATCATATCAGGACCCTCAGATTCAAATTTCTTGTGTAGACATTCTTATTATTTTCAAAAATGGAAAAGATATTATGGTTTGTTTTTATGGTGTATATAGAAACTTGAATTATGTTTTAATATATAACATAATGGGGGAATCATATCTAACTGATTCCCCAAATGATTTTGTAATTGTTATTAGTCACTTAATCACATGTTATGGATGGTATTAATTAACTAAGATGACAAGAGAAACTTATTATGAGTTTTTCTCTATAACTTGTAATTGAATTTCATTTAACTAAAACTTAAATTTTATATCCTTTATAATGGGAAGAAAATGGATAAATAAGAATCTATGATGTTTATTCCATGTGTGTTTATAATAAAAACACTGATTCACGGTAGATAAGGATAGATATAACACCTAATTTATGATACAATATGATATAGGATGTGTAATATAGTGGGATGATTTGAAATTTTTTTCATTCTCTATATTGTTATATTATGAGCTATGATGGAAACATGCTTTCTGAAATATGTATGGAATTGTTGAGAAATACCACCAAACGAACCTCTAGTAGTGTTCCAAGAGGGTAGGGATGAGCATGCCCGAACAGAAATTTTCATAAAGCCTCATATGAAATAGAGAATACCCATAACAGATTAGCTCCATGAGATATTTCAATCAGTGATGCAGAACATAGAAAGATAGAGAGAGACACCATGAGTAATTCCTACTATACATGATCTTAATAGAGAGTTTCATACCGCACCATCCATTGTTTACTTGGGAGGGAATTCAGTAGGTAGTTGATCTATGGATGAGTTTCTGTATAAAATATTTTATGACCTTTATACACTCTCAGATATGATAGATATATTGGTTTTTTACATATTGAAATGCCTAAAATAGAGTAAATGGGATATTTTAGTCCAGGTGGACTAGAACATTATGTTTTTATAAAAGGTATTCCAATCTGTAATTTTCAATGTCTTTTTTACAATGACTTTGAGGGTGGATAGATCCAAAGAGTTCATGATTCTAAAATAAGAAGCGATGTAAGTCATAGAATATGCTTATATTGTTATCATGTTACCACATTTTACCTATATAATAGATGTGTACAAGATGGATAGGGTGAGAAATTTATAGGACGACCTCAAATATGTGATTTAGGTTCAGGTGATTGTTTTTCTCCTACCATAGTTTTTAGAATTCATGAATAAGTACCTCAATAATAATATAAAAACTAATGTCTTAAAAGGTTTAGGATATGTGGATTATACTATGGGAGAAAAAATTTTATCCCTAATTAGTATAAAAAAATTATTATAAGGTTCATTCAAATTTTGTGATGGAAATAAAATACAGGATGGTTGATTATATCTTCTTTCCTAGGGAGGTAGCTATGTGGAGTTATAATTGTGTATTATGGTTGTCCATATTTTTCCCTAGACTGAATGACCACTATTAGATCACCACTCATGTGGGAAGATGAGAGATATTCAATTTTTATGTAGGATTTTTCAATGGGATGTTAGTGAGAAAGGGCCTGAGAAGACACACAATTTTGGAGATGGATCACGTATGCCACATCAAGTAAGAAGCTAGAGTTCTAATGGATATTTAGATTAGAGTGGAGGATTAGGTTAAAAAATATAGGGGAATCCATGGTAATAGGGAAGTACAGTTCATGGGATTTATGTTGGGACCTAGGGATGATGTATATGCTAGTTACATACTATTGAGGTGCTCTGCCGACTATTCGTGATTCTAGACTATCAATCATCTTATGTATTATTATAGTGTCTTTATTTAACCTATTATATTTGACGCAGGAGAATAAAATTAAATTATTTATACTTATTTATAACTTAGGTATATCCATTGAGTTTCAATTTTAGTTAATGTTGATTGAAACACCTTTAGGGGTGTGGTATGAGATAATCTGTAGATGCTTGAATGGTGACACAGTGATTGGTGGATACATATTCCTTTGGGGTTTATTTGTTGCAGAGATGGATAATTTTGAAATAATACTTATGATGAAATCACTGACTGATTTCCTTTACAATTACTAATGGTAATAGCATTATCTATGTTAGGGAGTGATACATGTAGACTTTTCATACAGTACCTGACCATCAAAAGCTAGGTTGGATCACTATCCAGGTTTCATGTTTTATTATAGATTATGGGGGGATTCATATGAAAATTGTTCATACCAGTGGAATTTTTTTTGGATTTCGTCTTAAGGATTTATAAGTATTTATATATAAGTGGAAGGTTGATTTCGAGATTGATCTCATACCCGGTGGAAAATTATATTTCTATTCCTACTTATAGGATAACTCATATAGATATTTGGGAGTTGAAGGATTAGTTATATGAATTGTAGAAAAAGGGGATCATATGATTACATACATACCCTTGTGGTTATTCCATTATATTAATGACGAAGACATATGGTTATTTATTGTTTGTGGATTATCATATATTTAACCAAGTGATGATTAAGAGTTGATATCCCCACCCACGAATCAATGATTTATTTGGTCGAGTAAGATATTACCAAGTGTTATCTAATATTGAATAAATATATGTCCATAATCATATGAGGTTAAGGCCTTTAGATATACCTTTTCACTCTATTTCAGAGTAGTTATAGTCTATAAAAGTATATGGGGATGATTTTTAGTCTAATGAATTCATCATTGGTAATAATATCCTTGATAAATCAAGTCTTCCATATATAATTGTATACATTTGTATTCTTATTTATTGATTTTATTCTTTTGTATTATTGGTCAATGAAGGAGCATGCATGATATTTTGATATTTTTTCAGAACACTTTGTAAGCTTTGATTATATTCCATGTTCTTAAAGTTTTTGTTTTGGATTAATCAGGTGCACTTGTTAATGAATGTTATTTTATAGTATGGTGTATCATTTTACCCTAATAAATCCAGGGAAGGTGTTTATTAAGAGATTCCTTATAACTTTTTTGAGATCTAAAGCTTTTTAGATTTTAGTAGTTATTACTAAAGACACATTCCATACTTCTCCTTCTTGAAAACAATGATGAAAAGGATGAAAAATAAGGGGGTGAAGTTCATCTTTTTTTGATGCCCATGAATGATTATTTCATATGAAAAAATAGAGGCTTATGAGAAAACTGATTTTTACCTCACCTAAGATAGGTAAAGAGTATAACATATATTATGATGAATCAGGATTCTAGTTGGGAGTATCTCTAATGAAGGATGGCCGTTTAGTCACCGATGAGCCTAAAAAACTATGGCCACATGATTAGAAATACTAGAAACATAATCTATATTTTGAAGTAGAGGTTTACTCCCAAAGATATTCGTGGAACTATTTTTTATGTGAGGTACTTGTGGTATATAATAACTATTAGAGCCTGAGGTATATTTTCCCATAATAATACTTGAACCTTAAACATGAATGTGGGTTGAGATCTTATTATATTTTGATTTAGAGTTGGAATATACCCCTAAGAAGGTCCACATAATAGTTGATGCACTGAGCATAAAAACTCAGATTTAGGTGATACATGAGTTGAGTAGTGAGTGGTATATGATACCCTTTTTTTAGAGATATACTTGGACATTAAAGAGTATAAAGGTTAAGAAACCATTTTGAATTTATCTATCACTTCCTCACTACTCATTTGGGTAACGGGGTCAAATATCATATTTAACCAATTTGTTTTGAGAGACTATATATATGATGAAAAGCTACAACTAGGATGGTATCTTGACGATGAAGAGATTTTTTATGTCCCAGGTCATGTTTTCTTCCCAACAAGAATATAGTAGGAACTGGCTAGGGACTCTCATTCCTTGGTGTGGACTGCTCATCTAGGGTTGACCAGGATATTCTCTTTTATATACATGAATTATTGGTATATAATGAAAAATAGAGACATTATGGGATATTTCACATGGTGGTCCACCTTCCAATAGGTGAAGTTCAATCACTAATGTACCATAAGAATTTGACTCCTAGTTACCATTTTTGAGTGGAAGTTGGATGATGTTATCATGAAACTCATGATGGGGTTTCGAAGGGAACCATTTGGTAGTGATGTAGTGTGGGTTTTCATATATTTTTTGATTAAAGTGTCTAATTTTCTACTAAACTAAGATACTTAAACAATATAAGTGTTTTGTGAGATCTCTTTCTAGGAGATAGTGATCTTGAATGAGGTACTATATTGTACTATCTCTGGCATAGACACTTATTTCACATGATTATTTGGGAGATGATTACAGGAAATTATCATTATACAACTACATTTGTGTGATACATGTCTTTTATATAAATATGGGTTGTGAGAGAATACTATTCAGATATTAGAGAACATGATGTGGGTGTGTGTGCAGAATTTTGGAGGTTTATAAGAGAAAATTTTATGTTAGTATGGGTTTTCTATAAAAATATCTATTAGGCATTTATTCAAATGAATCCTTTAAAATATTTGTCTAGTAGGTCATGTTGACCACTACTGTATTGGATGTAAGCTAGGGATTCAATTATTGATAGATTATATCTTATGTAGGAGATAATAGAAAACAATTGGTTGATCGAGAAGCTCTTCGAAACCACTAATAATGGGAATTGGTCATAAACCAAAAAAATATGTATTCCTTGAGTTTAATGTGGGTAATTGAGTATTCTTGTGAGTTTCAATGATATTTATACAACACTATATTTAGAGGTAAAGAAATATAGAATCCATATATGTGGAACTATTTGAGATTATAAAAAGAATCAGTACAATGGAATACTGATTTGATCTTCCACGACATTTTAGAGATATGAATAAACTACTTAATGTGTCAAAACATTTTATGTACTATCCTTATCCATATCATATAATCAATACCTATGAAATTGATCTCGAGGATGATTAAATGTTTGATGAGAGTTAAATACATATTATAAACTAAAGTGAATAATATATATGCAGGAATATGATACTCTATTGTGGGTAAAGTGGGAGTAAAAATGTATCAAAAAGTATATATGGTAGAATGATTCAAACTTATGGTCTATATGGCCTGATTTTTTCATTGATGATCCGTGATGATGTTACAAAATGTTTATCAAGGACATGTAGCAATATGGTGGGGAGGTTGTGAAAACCTAGACATTACCAAGGTAAAAATCCATTTAAATTGGGATAAAAGTCTTTTAATTTAGTTTTACATAAATGTTCGAGGGTGTTGATAGTTTCTTGTAATTTTTTTGGATTGTTAAATGGGGTCCTATAGGTGTAATTTTGTAATAGGTGGGCAGTCACAACGTAGCAACTGAGTGTCACAACATGACTCATAGAAAGAGGGAGGCTTATAGAGTGGGTTTAAAGGGGTGTACTACTATGGTGTCTCGATATAAGGGTAGAATATATGTCATGTAATGTTTGAAACAAGGTACATAGGGGTTATTTCAGGATGGATCCTTTTAGGGGTGTTGTACCATGACTTCAATGTTCGGTGAAAACATTCAAGGTTGCACCCAGAGCTATTTGCTGGGAATTTTTCTAAATGAAGACAAATTACAATTTAACCCTTAACACTTTATTTACTCTTCTTTTCACCTCCATCAATATCTAATGAACGTTGTATTATTTTAAATATCCTACTTGATATTCTAATCCCTCTTTACTTTTCTATTTTCCCATTAATCGTATCGTTCATTCTGGTGATCATCATTCATTAAGTCCGAGTCAATGTAATCCCTATATGACACTTCATTTCTCTATTTCATTAATATACCTTTTTTAAACCACACATGAGTGAATTGGAAGTGATTTTAGGGTTCTTAACATTTGGGTATAAATCAAGAAGTGTAACTTAGAAGGTGTTCTTCACTGTGATTAAAGTATGTGGTCCCTAATCTATCTTTATTGTCTAGCCTCTTTTCTATGTGAGTATGGTCTTTGATCACAACAACCTAAATTTTTTTGAACTAAAACATAAATAAATGATTTATATTTTTTTATTTTTTTATATATCATCATTTGGGCCATGAGTAACTTGTTGGTGAGTGAAAATATAATTTTTTTTGACACTAAGTGAGGTGAACCATATTTTAGTGAAAATGGGAATTTAAAGGAAACATGAAGGGTTCCATAATTGGAATATGGATACCCAAAGATGATATGTATGATGTAATATGTAATAAATAAGGGTTTGGGGGATTGTATCCTTCGAGGATTAATGTAGAGACCCATTATGGGCTAGTAAACCTTTATGGGAAAGCCATGTGAGTAAAATTAAGAATCAGTTTGACTTGAGTTATAACAGATTTTTATAAAAATATGAAAAATGGTAAATTTATAAATTGATGAGATATGTTTTATCTCCATGGTGGAGAGAATATATTACTCTAGGTTTATTATAAGGTTAATTTTGTTTCTAGGGTAGTGACTGTGTATGCCACCATGCTCTTGATAACATGACTTATGTTTCTAGGGAAGGGAGAATGTACATCCTATGGTTTTGGATTATGTGAATTATGTTTCTAAGGATGGGATAATGTACTTTCTCGAGTTCCTAATTATGTGACTTATGTTTACCAGGAGGGGATAATGTGTGCCCCTAGTTTCTTGAAGATAAAACACAAATTATCAGGTCAGGGAGAGAGTATTCCATAGGATTTCTAATGATATGACATACTGACTACATGGTAGGTGTAATGTCCCTAACCAGGAAGCCACTAAACTAGTGCCTTGAGCCTATTTACTACATGACCTCAAGTGAACCTCCTTATATGCTAGAGGTTGCTGACTATCAGTAAGAGTCTAATGAGTGATATGGGGAGACTATACCCTCTTTACTAGATTAATCCACAATACTTAATGAAGGACCCTAGATCCCCCTGAGCGGGGGGAGGGGGTAAATTAGGGTGTCAACTTCTCTTCTTATTTACTGGATCTTTTTCCTAGATTTGGTAGGAAATTGTTTAAGCATTTATGATGGATATGTGCAGTAATTAAAACATACATAAGGGCAAAAACACATTTTACTTGGTTCACCAATAAGGGATACGTCCAAGCAGCATACACCAACAATTTTCTGGTCATACCAAATTAATTTAATCTTCACTAGATGTGGATTTCAAAGGTTTGGGAATAATCAATATATAATAGGCACACTTCCTTTAAAAAGATTCAGGGATAGCCCACCGCTTCCCTTAGTTCACTTCCGTTAACTCCCCTAGCTCACTACCTTGTGAGATGTCTCACCCAGTTTATCAACTTGAAGGTCGCTTAAACAGATTGATATAAAAAGTCTTTGTCTCTATTAATAATGAGGAAATGTTTTCTTCAATGTCCCAAATTGATGTTTTTTATATTCAATTTTCTCTTTTAGTGCATTTTCTGAATGTACTAGAACTTCATCCCTTTTTATTCACTAGAATCACAAACTCCCATTATGATGTATTCATTTCCATGAACTATCCCTGATTCTGTGGGATTTCTCTGACCTATGTACCATGCCTGCTCTGCATACCGCACCTGGTCTGCATACCACACCTATTCCACGTACCTCCCCTACTCAGCGTAATGCACCTACTGCAAGTATCAACTTTGTTCCGCGTACCGCCTCTGCTCTGTGTACCGCCTCTACTCCACGTACCATGCCTGCTCTACACACCATGCCTACTCTGTGCACCATGCCTGATCCACACACCTCACCTGATTCGTGCCTCATGCTTTCTTCATGCACTACCTCTACTCCATGGACTATCCAGCTCCTCCACGAACTGACCTGCTATGCATACTGACCTACTACGTACAACCTTCACGTACTGACTTCGTGTACCGCCTTTTCATACCACCTTCACCTACTACCTTTGCGTACTGCATTCACGTACCACCTTCATGAACCACATTCATGTACAACCTCTGTGTTCCACCTTGGCATATCATTTCTTCCTTTTGTGGACTTCTTCTTCAAATTTAGAGAATTATTTCATCTCTCGCATATCATTTTTTTCTTATGCAAAATCTATTTTGTGGACAACTCCTTCCAATTTCACGAACTATTTTGTATTTCACATACCAAGTTTTCCTATGCATAATCTCTTCTACATACCACTTCTGGAATTAGTTGAGATCTTCCATAGGGATGAAATTTTCTTATCGAATTCGCAAAGTATTTAATGATGGGATTATAACTCTTCATATAGGCAAATAACTCTGCAAATTTTGCTAATATTTTTTGCACATACATTAATGTGGGAAAAAAATCACCGCATACTAAACTCCATACATGTATAGTGAGCCTCTATAACGTACTACGAGCCTCTAGCGAACTGCGAACCTTCACCGCGTATCGTGTGTTAGTCAGCCCGTATATTGCATCTCTTCAACCAATGACGATCTATTCTGAATACCACAACTCCTTCCACATCGAACCATTTTTGATACTCTGAATCATTTTTTGTACTGTTATACATACCTTTACCGCTTACCACACGTCTTCACTGCATACATCCACTGCAAACCATTTTCAGTTTTCCACATCACTCTGCATTACATTTCCGCTTCTTGGTACATGACCACAAACCATTCCCAGAACATGGTACACGGTACATGTTCCGAGGTACACAATTTTCTTCCTCTAAATTCCATCTCCATTAGATATCTCGTTCAATACTATTCATAAATCCTTTAATTTCCATAAACAAAATCCCAATTTTAAAGTCCAACAATTTGGGATACACTGGGAAACGACACCTCCTTAAATATCTGCTTCAACCAGAACACCCATGCTAATTCACTGTCAAATTTATTCTTCAATTGTCATTTTATTTCATCATGAACTCCTTCCACAATGATATATATTCTTTTAATTATTATTTAAAGCATCGTTATATTCTCCAGGGAAAGTACTACAACTTTCCAACCTCTTTTTCTTCTAGTAACATCAGTCTTTCTAGTCAACATTGAATATGACTAACATCATCTACTCTACTTTGTATGATTATTCTTAAATATTTAAATATCCACATGATCTATCATGCAATAATGCATGTATCTCAATAACATTGGAGTTCTTCTTTAGATAATTCTTCATTTTTATCTTCATTGACAACCGTTGAAAACAAATAAAACCTTATACAAAAAGTGGTCCCAACAATCTCGTCCTTTTTATTTTGTTTTCAATACCATAAAGTTCACATTGAATGAATGTGTCAATATCAGAATGAGAATCGTCTCTTGCACATCTGAACATATTTTCTAATCTGGGCTAATGTGGAATGGGTCTCTTTACATTCTCTAATGCTTTTCATGGAGAGTTTTTCTTCTAAACAACCATCATGAATGATACATTACTACTACTTTTAAGAATTACTTTTTTTTTCTCTTGTATTACAGTTAGGAAAACTTTTAAAATGTTACCATATTTCATACATCTCTCACACAGGACTTATTTAACACATTTTTTTCTTTTGGTTTGCACTCTCTCATGCACTTTATCTTCACCATGTAAATGTTTTCCTTTTCCTTTATCAACATACTTGGCCTTTTCATCTTCATGTTTCCTCATTATTTTCAAATCTTCTGTCAAGATGACCAAAATATCATTAGGATTTCTTAAAGATGGTTTGGATCTTCCACTTGGGTTCATTTGAGTGTCATCCCTCTTAGTTTCTATTTTGGATGATTTTCTCTTAAATATTAGGGATCTAAAATACATATTCTTCTCAGATTACCTTGTTGAGATTTTATTAGGAATCTTTGTGTTCACAATATTCTTCATATTTCGTCCCAAGGTATCCACTTTATACTTTTCCAACATTAATGGTCTTATCTTATTATCAATGATGAATGAATATTGATATGGGAATGTACATACCTTGTGACCACTTTTTTTGCACACATCACAGATGTTATCAATCATTCTAAATCTATTTGTGGTAAACAAATGCTTCTGGATTTTGCAGATACTACTTCTTTATACATTGTTTTCCCTCCATGAGGTAGGATTCCTTTATGGTTTAACATTATGAGGATTGTACAAACAATTTAATGTACAGTTCCCAAATCCATTACAGCACCAACACTGAACCACAAATCTTGATTTCTTAGAATTATGTTTTTGGGCCTTCTTATTGAATTGTTATGATATTTGTGGAGAATCAACTTTAAAATTATTTTTCCTATTCAACCTAGACATGGTGATAGGTAACTCTTAAACTTTCCTCATCCAAATTTGTTTTGAATTTCTCTTCCATTCTGAACTACATATGGAAACATTTTTAAAAGTACAAGTAAAAGATGGTTTGAATGGTACCTTATTCTTCTCAGCTACCTCTGATAGATCAGTGAGTGAATCCATGTTCTTATTATCACATGATTAAGGTATTTTGATAGTAGAATCCTTCAATAATCATTGAGTAGCAAAAAATCCTTTTATTGAGATAGATCCTCAAGAGTTGTCATAATCTTCTTATCACATGTTGGAGGTATTTCAGTTTAGAATCCTTTAGTGAGTATTGAGTACCAAATTTGACTATTTCATTATTTTTTGATGTCTCAATTTGTGTCTTATCAAGATTGATCAACTGAGCATCCAATTCTAGAAATTTACTATTGAGGGTGACCTTATGATCTTGAATAATATTCCTCTTCTCTTCACAAGCCTTCATAATTCTAACAACTTCTTCCTCATGAAACATCATTTTATTTTGAATCATAGAGTCTTGTTCGTTGATCTTATTGGAAATCCATTCCAATTATAGACCCTTGACATCAGTGAAATTTTTCTGTTTCCCTTCATGAACATGGATCTTTTCTTCAAGAGTCTTTCTGACTCTCTATTCCTCTTCAACTTTGTTGAACCATTTTGATGTACTTATTTCATGTTTCCTCCTTGTTTCATCAAATGATTTAATCTGTCTGATAAGCTTATAAAATTATGAATTTTCCTTTACCAAAACATCCTCCATAGAATATGATCCTTTTATTAGCTAAGTGCGTTCCTCTTGCATAAAATGTAATATTCTATAAATACTGACAACTCTATATTCAAGTATATCATGTAGATAGGTTCTTAATTTCTCCTGACCACATGAGATAGAAGTGTCTTCCTTTTCTATGGTAGAAACTTGAGCCACCTGCTCTTTAATTTCCAATCCTGATAGTCCTTAATTATTTGAAGGGCATGGAGAACCAGACACTACATATTCCTTGGGCATGAGGGAATATTTCAATAGCTTCTTCTCTTTCTTTTTCGTATTTGTCATGGTCTTCCTAGATGTAGAATTCTGCTAAGAAATGATCGAATCTTCATCAAGGCTGCACTTTATTGTTAACTTTAGGAAATAATATCAAATCCACTTCTGAATAGAATTACTAAAGAGTATCCAACATATGCAAACCTTTTCTCTAATACTAATTGATGGACCCTATATCACCCTGAGGGGGGGGGGGGGAAGGGCAGGGGGTGAATCAGGGTGCCAAATTTTTCTCTTCATTACTAGATCTTGTTCCCACATTAGTAGGAACTTGTTTAAACCTGTATGATGGATATGTGCTGTAATTAAAACATGTATAAGTACAACACAACACTTTTTACTTGGTTCACCACTAAGGGTTATGTCCAAGGAGCATACACTGATAGGTTTCTAGTCATACCAAATCACATTAATCTTCACTAGTCGTGGATTAGAAAGGTTCGAGCACAGTCACTCTGTCCTAGGCACACTGCCTTTACAAAGGTTTAGGGATAACTCTATGCTTCCCTTGGTTCACATATGTTTACTCCCCCTGGCACACTGTCGTGGGAGATGTCTCACTCAATTTATTGACTTGAAGGTCACTTCAATAGATTGGCAAGAAAAGTCTTTGTCTCTATTAAGTAAGAGACACTGATTTCATTGAATTACCTAATCGATTCTCTTTTATATTAAATATTCTCCTTTAGTGCAATTTCTGAATTCACTAGAACTTATTCCCTTTTTATTCACTAGAATAAAAATATCCCTCTATGATGTATTCATTTCTGCAATCTATCCCTAATTCTGCGGACTATATCTGATTTGTGTACCACTCCTGATTTGCGGAAAACACCTGGTATGCATGTCACACGTGCTCCACATACTGCCCCTACTCAGCATACTGCGCCTACACCGCATATCACTTATGTTCTGTATACTACCTATTCTCTGCTTACCATTCTTGCTCCATACACCATGCCTACTCTGAACACCGCACATGCTCCGTGCACCACACCTGCTTAGCGCTCTGTTCCTACTCCATGAACCTCACCTAATTTGCACCTTGCACCTGCTCCTCACACTGCCTCTACTCCGCGGACTGTTCAGCTCCTCTGCGAACTAATCTTCTCCTCATACTTCCCTACTGCATACTAGGTTCACGTTCCACCATCTCATACCACCTTCTCGTACTACCTTTGCATACCACCTTCACATACCGCATCTGCATACCACCTTGGCATACCATTTATTCTTTCTGCAGACTTCTTCTTCAAATTTAGTGAATTATTTTATCTCTTGAATACCATTTTTTCATACAAAAAATATCTTTTGCAGATGAATCCTTTTTATACCACGAACTATTTTTTGTTTCACGCACCATTTCATCCTAATAAGAATCTCTCATGCATACCACTTTTAGACTTAGCCAAGATCTTCCTCATCAATGATATCTTTTTATCAGATTCATGATATAATGATTGGATTAGCAGCCCTTATATAGGAAAATAAATCTAAAATTTTTGATAATCTATTTTACCTAAATCCTCAGTGTGGGACTAGCTTCACCACATAATGAAATCCATCCATGTATAGTGAGCCTCCACCGCATACTGTGACCCTCTAGTGAACTGCAAAACTTCACCACGTACCATGTGTCTGTTATTCCACATACTGCATATCTTTCGCCAATGAAAATCCATTCCATGTACCACAACTCATTCCATGACAAACCATTTTTAGTACTGCGAATAATTTCGAGTACTTTTCCTACTTACCACACCCTTCACTACGTACCACATCCGCAAACCATTTCCGGTTCTGCGCACCACTCAACGTACCATTTCTGCTGCCAGGTACGCTGCCACGAACCATTTCTGGAACATGGTACACAGTCCATGTTCTGAGGTACACAATTTTCTTTCTTTTCTGATTTCCTTCGCTATTCCGCATCTCGTTCACTCCTATGAAGAAATCCTTCCATTTCCAAAAACAACATCTCGATTTTGAAGTCCAATAATTTTGGAAACACTAGGAAACAACGCCTCATTAAATATATTATTTGGCAAGAACACCCATCTTAATTCACTAGTACTTTTATTCTTCATCAGTCAGTGGATTTCATCACGAACTCCTTCCACCATAATATATACTTTTTTAACGATCAATTCAAGCATCATTAGATTCTCCAAGGAATGTTCTTCAACTTACCAACTTCCCTGTCTTTTAGAAACATTTGTCTTTATAGTCAACACTAAATATTACTTGCATCATATTATCATACTTTTATGATCATTCATAAATCATAAAATCTATACATGATTCCTCATGAAATAATGCATGTCTTTAAATAAATTTGGAGTTCTTATTCATATATTTATTCATTATGATCTTCATTGAAAACTGTTGAAAACAAATTCAACCTTATACCAAAAGTGGTACCAATTCTTGAAAATATAAATAATAGAAACAACATTTAATTACACATAAAAGTTCATAACTATGAACCTCCCAAAGCTGGGTACAAACAAAAAATCAAAAAAAACCATGTAATGTCATGCTAATAATGAAAAGAGTGAAGGAAACCCAAAATAAGAACAAACACTCAAATACCCAAAATGGTCATGACTGCAAGTTTGAATCCTCATCCATGTGTATTAAAATCCCAAATCAACCCCATAACACCCGACCTTTTACCTTATCCGAACCCACAATAATGAAGTCTTCTTGGGTACCCAATAGTAGCCCGGACGGGGTTTGAGTACAACTTATTAGGCCATCACCAAAAGTGTCTATATAATATCCAGTCTAAATACATAGTTCATGAAAATAATAAATAAAGTACAAGTAAAAAATGTACAACTCAGATTCAGTTAGTTAACCATAATTAATTTAACCCGTTTTTTATCATTATTAACGTTTTCATTACTTATACCATCTTCATTACTAAATCTATTTTTATCATGTGTTCCATGGGTTAGGCATTTACTTCATATAGAAAATGGTATAGGGAAAATAATCAATATGAATAGGGGAAATAAATCAATTCCCTATCTCACTAGGGGTAAACACATCCCAAAAAATACATTTCACTCACCTTAAAACCACGGTCTGGGTAGTCTCATTGAATGAAACCATCAGAGGAATATATCATCCATCCCCTTACCTAACCCATGAATTTTGGGGTGGAGTTTAGAGTCTTAGTCCAACACGACCAGTGGGCATAGAACCTCAAGTCAATATCCCACACAACCAAGCCATGTTCACATGCATATTAATCCATTCAATACACACATACCATATCACTACCAAACACAACCAATAAAAATAGAAAACATAATCCATAACAATCAACATGAGAATTTATATTATGCCATAGCCCATTAACTAATCTTCCATCTACATTAGATATCCATTTATCCCATTTCCCATTTCTTATGCCTAAAATAGTTAATATTTTTAAATTACTTCCAATCATTCTCCCCTTTATCATACTCATCAATTTCCCACATGTGAACCCATTAAACTCATTCCTCATTTCACAAGTAATAACCCATTATATATCCCCATGTACATTTCAAATGCCATTTCACTTGTTCACATTATAACAATTAACCCCTTTAGAATATTTAACAATATTTATTCATCATCCATCTAACACTTCCATAAGATCATTATAATTATCCCCTTTTCACATTCCCATAACATTTCATACCTAAACTAGACTATGTATCAATCATAATCCTCATACAGTCAACCAATCCCCCTTTCCTAATACATAGCTCATATAACCGTTTTGAATTTACCAAAACGGCCCCTTATTCCATTATCCAAGCCTATAAACATATATCAATATTCCTATTTGAACTCAAATTAACATATCAACATGTTCCACATGGATCTATGTTATCACACATCAACTATACACTTAACCTTAACAATTTTGAGGTTTTGGAATGTCGGTGCACCCCATGGGTGGCCTTAAATATGTCAAATCATCCTCCATGAATCCCATGGGGATCATGAGAGGTTCGATTCACCATTTAGAAATCATTTTACCAAATCTCACTAAATTCATCAAACACAAAACAATAGATAATAAAAAAAGAAACCAAAAAGCACAAATTATCTCAATGACTATTGGATATAACTTGTAGACCAGTTACCTCAAATACATTGATGAATGCACTCTTAATTGTCACCTTAGATCTATAACCAGGTACCCCATAATGCCTTAACCTTGAACACACTAGGGAAACAATGTTTTAGGAATTTGAATGAAGATATCCCTAGACAAGAGCCCTAATATATAAAAGAAAAACAATAGGGAGATTAGAATTACTCATAGCTTCGATAAACAACCAACGATATAGAAAATGTCCAAGAATCAAAGTATAACCACTGTTAGTACGGTTTAAGAGGTTGATTTTATCACTAGGGTCAATAGAATAAGAATGGGAGGAATATCACATAGAACATAAAAATATGGAGATGAAAAAACTATATTTATTTCCAACTTTTAATGGGGTGCATGGTTTGTCTGCATTATTTTACAAATCATGCACAAACCATGCGCAAGACATTATCCAAGGGGAGTGAAGATGCCCGGTTACCTAGGAAACTCCACATGGATGGACGAACTATGTGCCAACCATGCATAATGCCACTATCCAAGGTTCCATGATTTTCCAGGGAGGGCTACAGAGTGTACTTAACCATGCAAAAAACACACACCTTACACAAGATGGACCAGTTTTCCTTATTTTCATATCTTGAACCCCCAAAACACCCTTGAGACCCCTCATACTCCCAATGAAAATTTAATTAAAGGAATAAAAAGAATTCAAACCAAAATTTAAACAAGGGAATACCTCCATAGAGCGGGGATATTACAACCTACCGACCTTTAATGGCTCGTCATTGAGCCTCTCTTCTTGATCATCACTGACCTTCCATGGTAAGTAGATCGAGACACTGAGCCTGTACATCTGAATCACTATACAATTTTTTTTCTTAAACATTACCTTGATTATATAAAACTAGAATCAATTCCACAATCTTTACCCATAAAAAATTTTCACTATGATCCACAATAAAAATTAAAGGATCCAAAAAAAGATGCATCTACCTCAAGATCAACATCCTAAATTTCAATCATGTGAGATGAATCATGGTGATACTATCGAATATATGACACATGAAAAACATCATTCATACCACTATACCATTGTGGAATATTCAATATGTATGCCACCCATCCGTTCCTCTCCACAATCTCAAATTCCCCACATAGTTGGGTGTTAACTTACCCTGTTTCTCAATCCGACAGTGACTCAACCTTGGAGACCCCAAAAGGAACACATGATAACCCACCAAAAACTCAAATGGTCTATAATACCTATCCAATTATGACTTCATACATATTTTAGCTATTTCCATCCGCTTCCGGATCAACTGAAGCTACTCTAATGTCTCCTACATGAGACTCAGTCCCAACAACTCTAATTCTCCAGCATCTGTCTAACATAACAGAAATCTACACAGTCTACCATAAAGTGAATAAAATGTTTTCATATGAATTATATCATGGTAAATATTATTGTATTTAAACTCAAAAAGGGATAAATTATTTTCCCATGATCCACTAAAATATAGGAGACAAGACCTCAACATGTCCTCTAGTACCCAAATGGTACCCTCTAAATTCTCATCTGTCTATGGGTGGAAATCCGTATTCTAAAACACATGGGTAGAAAGAACCTTCTATAATCCATACCAAAAATGTGAAATGAAACATATATAATAATCTAAAATTATATCATATGGTACCCTATAAAACTACACTACCTATCAAATATATAATTCACCTAATTGATCCACAATAAAAATATCTCAAATCAGCAAGAAGTGGGATACCTTAGACAACTGATAGAAAACTACCCAAATTACATCATTATTCCAAGGTATCTTATGGATACCTACTATTATTTCCATTGATATATCATTATATTTACATTCTATAATGGGAAATGGATTCTACAAACCACATGGGTGATGTTGCTCGACCTTCACCTGCTGACATGTAAGGTATCATGCCATAAACCCTGTAACCGATTTTTCCATTCCTGGCCACCAATACTACATAAAAGGATCATGATACATCTTGATCGAACCAGGATGTACGATCCACTTTGATACATAAAACTCACAGAATGTCTCTTCTTACAAACACATTGGAATAATAACACTAACATAAATAAAAATTATCCCTTCATTTTCAAAATCCCAATCAGAAGGTGATTACCACATTAATATTTTCCCTCATAGACACACATTCCTGGTCCCAATGATTTCCCTCATTAATTGGGACCCTAAGCACAAAATTAACTGCAAATAATGCAAGGGTTATATTCCCTTGGACATCCTTCACCTCAAAATTAATTTCAATAAAAAACACCATTATATTCCTCTCAGAGTTCGACTCATGAACCACTTGACATTGAGTTTTTTGAATCAAATCATTTTCAAAACTCTTTCCCTTTCATAGAGTGTAAAGTAGATCAAAATGAATGGATTTTATGTATTTAAACCATATATATGGCCCAATATTCCGATCAATCTATGAAAATATATACTTAAAACTTTTATGATTGGTATACACTATTATCCACTCTCCCATAAAGTAATTCCATCAACATTTTAAGGCATGAACCACTCCATCCAATTTCAAGATCTTGCATAGGATAATTTATTTCATGAGACCTCAACTACTATGAACCATATAAAACAACCTAGTCACCTTGGATCAATACTACTCCCATCCCGACACCATAAACACCACAAAACAAGGTATACTTCTTACCTGTATTAGGTAAGATTAGGATTAGTGCGATAGTCAACCGCTTCTTTAACTATTGGAATGATTTCTCACATTCTTATGACCACTCAAACTAATTTTTTTCTTGGTCAAACTTTAAAGTGGTGTTTCCGTTCAAGAAAATTATTTTATAAACATCTGATTATATCCAGCTAAACCCAGAAAACTACTGACAATAGAAAGCTTCTTGGGTTCCTCCCAAGAAAAAACTACCTAATATTTCTCTTGGTCCATTGAAACACTATCTTCAGAGAAGATGTGACCTATGAAATGCACGCTATCAATCCAAAAATGATATTTGGATAGCTTGAAATATATCCTATGCTCTCTTAGTGTACTCAAGATGGTTCAAGATGTTTGGAATGCCCCTCATGAGTCTTCATGTATAGAAATATGTTATCCACAAAGAAAACTATGTACTGATCTAGGTAAGGGTGAAATATTAGATTAATTAAAGCCATGAACAATTCCAGTTCCATAATAAACCCAAATGACATCACCACACACTCATATAACCTATACCTACTCTTCAAAGTAGTCTATGGTATGTCAGAAGGTCTCAACATCAACCGATGATACCCTAACCTGAAATTAATATTATAGAACACTGCAGTGCCTCTCAACTTGTCAAAAAGATCATCGATTCATGGAAGAGGGTATCCATTCTTAACCTTCATATGATTAAACTTCTTATAGTCGACACAGATCATCAACGATCCATCAACCCTCTTGAAAAAAACTGGATATTCCCATGGAGATATACTGAGATGGATGAACCCTTCCCCCTCCAAATATTCCAACTAAGCCTTAAGATCATGGAATTTTTTAGTACCATTCTATATGGTGGTATGGAAAATGGTTCTACCCTTGACAACAACTCAATCATAAACTCCACATCTCTCTCAGGTGGTAACTGTGATAATTCCTCAGGAAATACATTCTAAAATTTATCTACAATAGGAGGAATGAATAATTACTCTATTCATCTATCATCAAGCTCAAGACAATCCACTTGGGATGTTATTTATCTTAAACTCTAGAAAAATGACCCTACACAGCCAGCTCAAATATCCAAACCACCATGATGGACATAAGCATCTTCCTCAAGAGACATGAATGTTACTCGATGATGGTAGTGTTCGATACTTGACTGGTAAAATTCCATCTAGTCCATGCCCAAAATGAGGTCAAATCATGAAATATCAAGGACAAATAAGTAACCCAAAAAATGGTACCCACCATACTTTATAGTACAACCCTTACATTGTCTGATATCCTCAACTTACACCCATAACAGAGTATCAATTGACATACCCCCATATACAAGTACCACTACTATGCCCAACACAACTAAAAAATATGAAGAGATAAAATAATGTGTGAAACCTATGTCAAATAAAGCACTAAAAAGCATGGAAGATATAGGGATCATACCTCAAAAAACATATGGTCTAGCCTCACCACCTTTATGTGTAGAATAAACTAAATGAAGATGACCTGCCACTTTTCTTTGGGCTCTGATCTGAGTCCCTTGTACTACAAAACTCTTCTGATATAGATGATCTCTTCCCTGAGTACCACTTCCACCACCCCAACTGGTGTGATTAGTTGAGCTCCAAATACCTGTCTTATATGAGGTTAGTGACCCCCGTCCTACACTCGACATAGAACTTGATACACCATTCACGCCCTAATGTTGATGATTCCTATAGAATCTATTCACTAGCCCCATCCATCAGTATGAACTAAACTCATATGGTAGTCAGGGATACTAACACTTCATGTTCCTTGGACTGTAACACTAATAGGAAAACACCTGGTCATCACCCTAGGATGCTGGCCCTCTATTCTAACTACTCTTTTCACTTACACCCGAATGGAAACTCCAAAAACATCACTTTTGACCCTCATAATCCATACCACTCTTCCTTCCAACTGAAACCACAAGTACACTACCTGAAGGCCCTTTAGGTTTCCTTATGAGATAAGGAAATAATACACCACATCCTCTAACTTTTTTAAATTGAATATATTCAAATGGAATATGATCTCATGACTAGAACCATCTTGGAAACGTTTTTCCATAGATGCCACATCTGCTGACAATGCTAGAATGGAGCATCATAATTCAGTGAAATGGCTAGATCAATCCATTGCTGACACAAACCCTTGGGTAAAACTCATAAACTATAAAAAACTCTACTACCTCAATGGTTTCTAGATATAAGTGTTATAGAAACTTATCTTGAAAATATTTCCATATCTTTCCTTTGTCCTGCTCAGTCTGAACCATGATGCCCATCTAATTATTTTTTGACCTTGCAATATATAGGCTGAAAACATGAATCGCTTCTCAGTAAGAGTATCTGAATAATCAATAATCATTTATATGGAATCTATCTAGAAATTGGCTGCCTATGTCTCACCCTCTTAGGTAATGGTCAGAGGGTTCTGTAGCTAAAACTATATAGTTATCTCGAGCACTCTCAGTACAACCTTCCCTGGGCCCCATACCATCATTTGTATAAAGTGGAAAAATTTATCACAAAACTATTCTTCTCTATTACCCTGAATCACCAGGTATTCTTACTCCACTGCTGACGATGCATTTTAAGCAACATCCTTTTGTCGCCCCGCTGACACACGTCTTCATGGTTGCATTTTCCTATAATTCCAAACATGATATTTAGAATACATAACATAAAGCTTCCACAATTAACACACATGAAGAATAATTACTTGCCTTAATGAACCATTCATATAAACTATCTTACAGATATCAACACACTGGATTACTACCCTATACCATACCCACCACAGGTCATGATCAACATTGTTATACTAATTTACAGTTCTATGATCTTTCACTAGAAACCTTTTTAAAACTAATTCCACACTCTTAGAAAAAATCCTTCCACTTAGGCACATTTACATTTTCTTATCTTATAAAAACCCATATTTTAACTCATTTAAACCTTCCTTTAAGTAAAAATATTTAACCATTAACCAACATTCTTCCCTTTTTACCCATTTTCATCATTCTTATTTAACCACATTTTCTTTAAATTTATCAATAAAGTAAAATGCATTACACCTTTCATATCCCACAAACCCATCCCATTTATTCCTATAATGATGCCTTCCACCTATATTATTAGGTGCCTAAAATGATGCATGAATGCACAAACTCATGCCATTATAGCTGTGAGTAAAATGTCACAAAATAGTCACATCACAAGACAAGTGCATCACACAACAGTGAAATATCATTAAAATGTAATAGCACACAATAAGAAAAACAATTCCCACCTTGTATTCTGGGGTTTTACCTCATACATGGGTTAACTAATCCCAATAATGAGATCATTTCCAAGACCCAACACATAATATTTACTCATTTAACATTCTAAATAATGTTATCACATAAAAGAAACTACTTTAATACCACTGTGTAACATCCCTTCACTAGAAGCTGTTAAATTGGTTCCTCGATATGGGTCAACACATGACCTTAAGCGCACCTCCCCATATGCCAGAGGTTGTAGACAAGTAGTAAGGGTCTAATGAGTCACATGAAGAGACTATACCCTCTTTAAAATAGTAATACACATCAGTTAAAAAAATTTAAAAAAATGTAATAACCAATAAACATGCATAACTATGAATCTACCAAAATTGGATATAAACAAAAAATGAAAAATAACCATATAATTTCATGCTAATAATGCGAAGAGTGAAGGAAACCCAAAATAAGAACAAACAATTGAATCCCCAAAATAATACTGACTCTATGTCCAGATCCACATCCATGGTATCCCAAGGGCATCTAAACTCCCTAACAACAGGACTATTCCCTTATTTGAATTAGAAACAATGAATTCTCCTTGGGTACCCAATGGAAGCCTGAGCACGGAGTGAGTATAACTGAGTAGGCCACCACCAATGGTGTCTACAAAATAACATATCTAAATAGATAGTTCATGAAAATAATAAATAAAGGACATGAAAACAAAGGAAAACTCGGGTTCCATTAGTTAACCATATTTACTTAAAACTTTTTTATCATAATCACCATTTCTATTACTTATACCATCATCATTAATAAATCCATATTACTCATGTGTTCCATGGGTAAATCATTTATATCATCTACAAAAGGGTCACAAGAAAACAATCACTATACATAGGGTAAATAAATAATGTCCCTATCTCACTAGTAGTAAAAACATCACAAAAAATACATTTCACTCACCTAGAAGCCTTAGTCAGAGTGGTCTAATTGAATAAAACCACTAAGATAATACATCCTCTATCCCATTCATTAACCATGAATTTTAGGGCGGAGTTTAGTGCCTCAGTATAAATCGACCTGTGGGTGTAGAACATCGAGTCAAGACCCCACACTACTAAGCCATGTGAAATTTCTTATTTATATATTCAGCAGACACATACCATATCACAACCAATAAAAACCAATAAAAATATAAAACATAATCCATAATAATCAACATTGAAATTAATATTATTCCATAACCCATTAACACATTTTCCATATATATTACATAGCTATTTAATCCAATTCCCATTTCTTATTCCTAAACTCATTAATAATATTATATAATTCCCACTCATTATACCCTTTATCCTAGCCATAATTTCCCACATGTTAATCCATTCAACTTATTCCTCATTTCACCAGAAATAACCCCCTTATGCATCCCGTGTACATTTCATAAGCCATTGGCATGTTGAAATTAATCCAATTAACACATTTAGAATATTTAAAAATCTTTATCATTCATCCATTTAACACTTTCATCAAATCATGATCCTTAACCCATTTTCATATTCCCATAACATTTCTTAACCCGACTAGCCCATGTATCATTCATAAGCCTTAGACCATCACCAATTTCCATTTCCTACTCTATAGCTCATAACCCATTAGAATTTATCCGAATAACCCCTTACCCCATTATCCAATCCTAGAAACATATATAAATATTCCTTTTTCTAATCAAGTTAACATATAAATATGTTCTTCATGGCTCTACATTATCACAAGTGAACTCTACACATAACCTTACCAATTTTGAGGTTTGGGAATGTCAGTGCACCACATGATTGGCCCTAAATCTGTCAAATCATCTTACATGAATCCCATGGGGATAATTTGGGGTTCAAATCACTAATTTGAAAACCATTTTACCAAATCTTACTAAATTAGTCAAACAAACAACAATAGATAACTAAAAAAGAAATCAAATATGAAAGAACAAACTCAATGACTATGGGATATACCTTTTTGACCACCTTCCTCAAATCTATTGATGAAATAACTATTAATCGTTGCCTTAGATCTAGATTCAAGAAACCCTTTAAGCCTTAAACTATAATACAACAGATAAAGAGGGTTTTAGGGATTCAGAATAAGTTAACCCAATATAGAATCTCTAATCTGGAAAAGAGAAGCTAGGGGGAGATTGGATTTAACCAGAGCTTCGATCCACAACTAAAGATGTTCCAAACAACTGGAAATATAAATGGGAACACATTTGTGATGGTTTTATAACTTTATTTCATCACCAAGGTTATAGGGGAATAATGGGAGAAAAAATATTACAATGCTTAAAAATCACAAGATAAAAAAACTATTATTTTATCAATCTTTTAACGGGGTTCATGGTTTTTACACTTGATTTTCTAACCCATGAGAAAATTGTATTCAAGACACTTCATAAGGGAATTGAGGATACATTGTTACCTATAGACTTCCACATGGTTTGACTAACTATGCGTAATTCCACAATCCAAGGTTGCATGATTTTCTATAGTGGGTCGGATTGTATACTTAACCGTGTGTAAACTAAGCACCCTGCACAGGTTGGCACAATTTTTCTTATTTTCTTATCCTAAACCACCAGAACACGCCCAAGGACCCTCATACACCCACTAAACATTTAATTAATTAAAACTAAGGTGTTAAAACAAAAATTTAAACACAGACATATCTACATAGAGGCTGAATATTACAGTAGGACACAGATCCACCTAATAATGGTGTGACATGTTACGAGATATACAATACTAGCCAATGTAGGTATGGTAAATCCTTAGTTCTAGATTAGAACATAAGTATTGATAAATATTTATTTATAATTAGTCTTTCATATATTATTCTAGAATATAACCATGAACATTATTTTTTGACTATATTTACCTAAGGAAACTTTTGGTACAATCCTACTAAGATTCACTCACTCCCTTATTAAGACACCATGGTCACTTATGTAATCTTTAAGTTTGTAAAAAAAAGATAAATAAAAAGCCTTTATGATTGATGGTTTATATGACTCATGGATGGATCATGGAGAATTAAATTAAGCTATGAATGAGGCACAATTTTGGGGGCTTATACTCTCATATTTGTTTAGATATTTTGGGATTTTGATATATGCAATTTACCCATAAGGGATTTTATTTATATGTATGATGAGTGTTCTATATATAACATTCATTTTGAAATATCATGGGCCATGTATACTATTCATGGGAGGTCTTCATATTTTATGTTATATTTTATTTATCATGATGTATGTGATTTCCATTATTTCCACCACTATTGCTTTCTCTGATATTATGTAATTGTCTCGACATTGTATTATCATAGACCATTGCTTCTAGACATAATCCTCTACCATAATGTGATTCACACCTATGGTCATGTGGACACCTAATCTGATTTCTATTGAGTGATATGAGACAAGGTTGTTTCACTCAACCTTTAATAGGCCTTCCTAGTTTAAATTCAACAAAGGCTAGTAGATACACTTATAGGTTAGTATTCCAATTTGTCTAGTGTTATTCACATGGTTTGAGACACTTGGACTGGATACAAATTAGTATACATATCTTAATAGGATTTAACTTTGTGACGTTAGGTCATATCCCATGATTCTTATCTTGAAATTATTATTTATTTGGAACATTAATTTCATAATTAATTGTATCCAAGAAGGTTACTTCTTCTTAAAAACATAAAACTATATCTTAATATATTTATTTTCAAACTATTATTCTTGGATTATCTAACAACAGATTATTAGGGAACACTTTGAGGGATCCTATTAGGCTAGTTGTTCTCAAATCATAAATATACCATTTAAATTTTCTAGATTCTATTGTTATTGTTAAAGGAAAAAGAAAGCAACCATATAGAGGTGGTGGATGTTCATGTTAGTTGGACATGGGACTGGAAGAGGTGACATGGTGGGAGTTATCCCTCTTGTCTTATAGAAATGGGAAGCTGTGGTGTTGATTCATTCCTAGTTTGGTCTTATGATAAATTTTATTCTCTTGGGTTACCTTATCAAAATACGATACCATTTTTCTTTTACTTTATATTTGGAATATTCAATATATATATATATATATGTGACCTCCTAATTATTTTATGAATGGTCACATGATTATGTTTGTTTACATAATTATTTTGTGTCTTACTTTATATCATTCCATGTTATTATTTAATTATTTTAATTTTTCTTATATGGGTGTATGATTCACAAATATGTGGTGTGGAAATTGTGGGATTATAGTTAGGACCCTATTAATGATATATTTATTTATTAGGCTAAATAGTTCCCAAAGTCATGCCCTTGATGCCTAGGCACTATTTTCTAACCCAAAAGGTACCTTTGGTCCTTATCATGGGAAGGTTAGGGCATCAGGACATGGGTATCATGGGTTAGTTCCTGACAATGTATTTCATGAATTAAAATAAAAATTTACCTCTAAAAGTATGAATTTTATTTATCTCTAATAATATTCAAAATTTATTATTATTAGTTATGAATAAATTATATGATTAACATGGGAAATATTTAATATAGAGATATAGGATATGGTCATGAGACATGAGACATGTTTTCTCTATTGGATGAACTACCAATTATACAACATACTATAACACCCCATATCACAATAAACCCCTAAATACATGATTTATAATAAATGTTTCAGTTTTTTATATTTATAGGATTCTATTTGTTTAGAGTTTTATAAAACTATGAAAATCATTACCTAACATAGTGGATATATCCAAAAAGTGTACATTTTTTTACACAAAAATAGGTTCTTATGTTTACACTCCAATTTCATACATGACACTTTTTCTATATTATTGACATGTCACTATTTATATTTCATTAATAAATAAATTTCATTAAGCTCTAAAAAAATTATAAAATAAGGGATGATTAAATAAATATCAGTAATGGATATAAAAAATAATTGAAACTCCTTAGTCCTTTTGAAATTTCATGAAAACATGTAATGAAAATTTTCCTTTCTACATAATAAGAATTGAGATGAAAATATTCATTACTTACTAATTAGTTAAAATTAAAAGGCCAAAGTTTTCAAAAAATAATTTGTAAAAAATAATAAAAGAAAAAATCATAATCATGAAATTCAATTTGGAAAACATGATAACTCACAAAAAAAACCTTCAACGTTTAGATGACCATAAAATTTCCTTTTAATCACGAGTTCATTATCTTACCATATGAAATCAAAATATTTCCTTTAAAATCCATGGTGATCATTGAAAACCCATATAGATATATTTGGATATTATCCTTACATTCACCATTATAATAACCCTTACAATGGAATAATCACCATGGTTAATTCCAATACATCCCTTTTGAGAAACTTATTTTTCATTAACATCAACACATTATCCAATGCATTAAAGAGTTATATTGGGATCCCCCATTATCAGAGCTATATGAGGCACTCCTATTATCATATTAATGTTTTAAGAACCATATCACGAGAAAAAATTCGTTCATTTCTATAATAAAATATCATAAAATATTCTATTTAACACATATGTAGAATCATTTTTCAGATGCACATAAAAATAAGGTTAAAATCCATATTACTTTGAAAATTATTAAAATTAACCATTCTAAGAAGGGTGAAAAATATCATATTCTTTGAAAAACTATAAAAAATTAACATACAATCTTAATATTGAATAATGGCTATTATGGGGATAAAAAACCATTATGTGGTAAACATTAAAAAAATTATTTTGGTCTTTGGTAAAAAGAGTCAAAGTTACACATATAAAAAATGTTTAAAATATTTTTTTTAAAACCATATTAAAAAGTCAATGATTATAAAAATTGATCGTTAAGAATATTTTATGAATAAATTAAAACATTTTTTAAACATGCTAAATAAAATGGATATGTAACATAAAGTGTTTAAAACATTTAAAACAAAATTTTAATGAAAATTACCTAACATCATTTATAATTATAAAATAAAAAGAACATTTGAGGCGAGAAAATGAAAAGGATATATAAGCCAAAATAATTTCAATGAATTAACTATTAAAGAAATACATGTTTCAGTATATTTTGGGAAAAATATTCTTGAACAATCAATAACAACAAGGTATGTTTAAACAGTGAATTCACTTGAAATTTATATCCCCTAGTATGTCACCATACAACCAGAAAATCAACTACTAGTTCTTCCATTCCATTGTTAAGTACTATGACTAATAATAATTTTCTCACCCTAATCATACCATAAAATAAAAATCATACACACTCTTACTCAAGGTAAATAATAATATCAATAAGACAATTAAATGGACATATAAGATTTATGTGGTTTGAACTTTTATCCTACATCCATGGGAGAACACCGAGAAATATTTTAAATTACTAGATATAAACGAATTAAAAAACTATATTTTAGTAATAAAATTACTATTTTAATATTTTGGTATTGTAAATGTGAATAAAAAAAAGTTCTAACTCCTTTTATAGAGAATTTTTTTGATCAAACTAGTTACACTGCCATCTGAAATTTGCAGCCATTCGTCTATTGAATTCACTATTTAATTGAGGTTACCACCCACACAACCATCCTATACGGTACAATCTTTCCATTCCTAAAGGATAGTATGATCATCCATAAAGAGTTAGTGGTATTTTTATAATCCGACCCTTATGTTGTAGGCATCTTAAACCACTATTATGAATGGATCGTAGTGAACTACTTGATTCCTAGCCTTCAGTTTGAGAAATTCTAATGACTTGAAGAAACATTATTATCCCAAAACACCATTATGGAATATTTTCTCAAGGTGAATATTCAACATCATATAATTCTTTAGGAAAAATAATATCCCTTATTCAATCATGAAACATTCTCAATCATCCTCTCATTCAATCGAGTCCCAATAAGAAACAACATTATCTCATACTATCTTGGAATAACACCTTAATGTATATGTGGGATGAATTTTTCTTCCCAATGATCTTAAATAACAATAACACATTTTAGTATAAAAAATTATGAATGACATGAAATTTCAAGTCAATGGGTTTTATTATTTAATGAAAAGATAGATTTTTGGATAAGTGGATAACACTATGACTATCACTGAATAACATTCCTCTTTAGAGTTATTTATCTAATTACATTAGTAAAAAATTTAACAAGAAAAATGCATTCTATTTTATATAAATAAATCATAATGTACTTTAGTTATAGAAAAAGTCATCGCTTACTGTATCCATGATATCCAGCTGATCATCATTCTTCAAAATGTAAACACAAAACCCATTGTGACTTTTATAATGTCAAAATAAATATTAAAATACACATCAAAAAAACCATATAGAGGATCATATTAATCAAAGAAAAATTTCATATTCACTAATCCATTTATGTATTAGATAATCTACTTCACAACATACCAATGCTCCTATCTATATTTCTACATGAATAGAATCATCACTCCCACTATAAAGTAAATTCCTGGTTGTTTATATATCATAAAATATTTTAAGAATCCTAATCTTGAAGTAAAAATTAATTTATCCACATGCCAGAATTCATCTTTTTTAGAATTCATCAATGCCTTGGATTATATGAAGTGTCTGAGAAGCAGAGTTCAAAAATAATCACATCCAGTCATCCAGAATTTCTATATGATCTTCTAGATGTAATACTTATGGGATAAAACTAGAGTATCATATTTCTAAACCCTATATATACTCATCCCCAAAATTTTATTATCATGGATAATGTTATTAATTTCAAATTATTTGGAAAACACACTCTTAAGCTCTTGAATCTATTGTATCTCTAGACCATCGAGTAATATATCATCCACATAGAGTTAGAAAAGAACACAATTCCCATAATTCCTAAACTTATGATAAAAATAATGAATTTTTCTAGTCCTTATGAAGCATTATTTAGCCATAAAATCCTCAAAATTACGATTCTACTACCCATACGCATGTTTTATGCTATATGTATTTCACTTCAATTTGAAAACAAGGCCCTACTTATGATGGACTTAAAACTCGTCGGTCCATTTCATGTAGACCTACCCTTCCAAATCATCATAATGAAAGGTAGTATGCACATCCATCTAATATAGGTGTAGACCGTCATATTCAAAAATTCTTAACTCTATTTGGATGGTAGTAAGATTTAATACCAATGAAAAAAATTATGTGAAATCGATTCATTCATTTTTTACAAATTTTTTGACCAAAAACCATTCCTTATATCATATACATTCAATAGCTTATATTTCAAATGGGAGACTCATTTATTTTACAGTTCTCATTTCACCTTTGGTAATTTAGTTAAATATAATGTTCTACTAAACTTTAAGTAATTAATTTCTTCCTCCATCGTAGACTCCCACTAATTTGAGTCAATGAGTGTTTCTGGATATTCTATACATTTGGGTTCCCCAACATCTATTAAAATTAAGATGTTCATATCAACCATATATCCCTAGACTGGTCTTCTGAATACAGAATATCTTCTCATAGATGTTTCTATCATCACCAAAACATTAGTTTCTAGTTCTTTATCTTCTGGTGCATGTAACAAATCATTAAATTCTTTATGAAATTCTCATATATTTTTTTATTCCTCTTTATTTGGGTTCATTTGGGACTTCCATAGATATAGAGAGTTTTCTTGGGAAAATAACTGAATTTTTGGGGATGTATTTTTTTGGAATTAATGGATTCTGAGTATAAATGTTTAAAAGTCATATGAGGTTGTCCTTGAGAATATTTATTGTTTTATTCATACTATAACATTTCACTTCGTGAAAGGTTTATAAGACGTGAATTTTGTTTATGAATATGTGATTAATTGTTTCAATGAATGAATGATTTGAATTCCATGAATTGGGTTTATGTCATGAAATTGTAAAAATAAGAATTTTTAATATAGGTGACATGTTTTTTTTGGCATATTTTGTTAATTAATTAATTCACACCATGAAACGGTTTCACATTGTGAATGTTTCAAGATCAGTGATTTTTGGGGTTCTGTACGAGTGATTAAATTTTTATTCAATGCAAAACTTCTCCCTCAAGACCTAGAGGAACTCCCAGAATATTCTAGGGATCTCTGATCCTATTATATTTTTTAGTTTTGTGATAGATTTTTATTATGGTTATAATTCATCTCTATGGGTAAGATATTCTTCTACTTCTTCATTTCCATTGATCGCAATAGTACCATTGCACTATGTGTATGGATTATTTGATATATGATGATAATATTATCAATCCTTTCTAGATTCATTGCATGATGTTCCTTTATAGGCTGACCCTTGTGTTGGTTTTGGTGTAGTGTGAGTGTTATCTATGGTATATTGTGATATGTCCTATCCACTGACCATTTTTCTTATTTAATTTATTTTGGGATGTGAGGATTTATTCAAGGGCCCCAATTATTTTTTTATGCTATTCCATTTTGAGGGATCCCATTGTGGGTGTGTGTGACCTGATTTTGAGGTAGGTATTTCCATATTAAGCCTATATTGGATGAACTATATTACTTTGGTTTTTATATATTGTTTTATATAGAAACTTGCATGAGTAAATTATATGTGTGGAAATGGGTTTTTTAGAAATGAAGGGGTTTCCATTTTTTGGAAAAACAATATGTATTTTCAAATCATTTAAAATTTATTCCTGAAATTGTTTTCAAAGAATGATTTTGATGAAATGGTTTCTAAAATATAGCAAATAAGAAGCCTTGGGTACATAGGTGGAAGGTGTAGTAATATGCCTCTTTCGGTGACACTGTTAGGGGGCTTACTCATAGTGTGTTCCTCTACTACCTAGTCTATTATTCAAGGGACTTATTAGATAATGTTGGGAGTTTTAATTTCTAGGGTGTTCCTCCACTATTTAAATTTGATGCATATAACTAGAGAGACTTCATGCACATGATTTTCTATGTTTGGGATTTAGAGTCCTAGCTAGCATGATCTGTTGTGATATTTGGTGTGATGTTACCTATAATTTTGGTTTTCATTGGATATGATATGATATGTTATCTGATACATGATTTTATTTGACTTTAGTTATGTATATGAAATGGTTTTAAACTTTTTGGCCATGATTATTTAGAACTGTGGAAAAAAAGGGAAAATGATTCAACATGTTTTTTATATAAAAACTATTTTATTGATTATCATTCCTTGTTTTCTTTAAAGGTGAAAATGTTTGTATTATTGTAAAGAGAATTGATATGGAACACCTTAGTGGGATCCCCCTAAGCCTATTTATCTCACACCCTGCACACCCCTTCGATGGCATGTAGACCTTGTAATTTATTTTGTTGAATAGAAATGGAAGTTATTGAAATAGGGCGGAGAGGTTCCTGTAAGCCATGTCTGGGTATCTACTTGTTAGATGGAGGTAATTTTCCATTTATATCACATAGAGTATCTATTTTTATTTTAGTTTATATTTTATATTGGACTTGTACCTTATAGATTATTTAGCTACTTTTTAGTTTTATCACTACTACTATTTCTTTTTGGGTTGACATATATTTCTTGTTTTACCCTTCTAATCTTTCTTTCTGTCATGAATGTATATATTTCATGTTTTCTACTCAGGTTGGGAGAAATCATTCCACATGGTTTCTATCAATTTATCAGTTGTAGTTTCTAGCCTCTGGGGGATCAGGAACACCCTTCAAGTATGCAATGATTTAGGTCAGGTAAAAATTTAAGATGGTATCGAAGTTGGTTTCATCTAGTTTGTTATCCGAGAAGTGGGATTTGATCAGTTTTGGAAGTTGGTAGAGTGGGGATAGGATTTTCAGGACTTGTGAGGTAGGCTACGATGAGTGACTAGACAAATATTCCTATTATGAGACTTAGGATACCATGAGATGTTGGTGCGTGTGTCTCATGTTTGGAGTTCTTGATCTTAATCTTAGATTTTTTCTTATGGTTTTCTAGTTTGAACTGATATTTTCTTGGTGTATGATCATTTATTCTATTTCAATGTGCAACTGTATGCCTCCAAGACATCTTTAATGCATTCATAAGGTGGGTATAATGGATTATACTCAATTGAATCCACCTCTAGATCATAATATTATTGAGGTTTTCATGTGGGTAGTTCATGTTGTAGACCAAAATGTACCACAAGTCTACAACATAGTTATCGAAGTACAAATAAGAGTTGTAGGATAATGGGATCAACCATGGGAGTTCTTACAAAAAAACCAAGATTTTGAAGTAGAAATGAACCTCATAAGGTGGAAGATTTTATGGAAAAGATCAATTAGATATATAAATTCCTAGATACACATGAAAATATTAAGGTAAAGTGTGTAGTGTTTAGACACAAGTGTCATAAAAAGTGATTGTGGGATTCCCTAGTATAGAAAGATAAAAATATGGGCGTGTACTAGAAGGGTTTCAATAATATATTCTTCTAGTAGTTCTATCTAGAGTATCAGATAAAAAAAAGTCTCTACAGTTCCTATCTTTTTCATATGGAGAGTTTTTGTTGACGGTGTACTCTAATAGGTTCATAGAGTTGGTTTGTTTTTCTTTGGAGGTAGTAAAGAATGACCATATGGTGGTTTAAATGTATCTACATGGTTTGATTATAGATATCAGATCATAGGTATTTATACTAAATCTTTTGACCTATACAAAGAAAATACTGGTCGAAACGATGGAGTAGATGGATATAGAAAACAAGGTTGGTTATTTTTTCCCTTATCCTTCACCATGTGATAGCATCAGTGGTGAATAAGTAATGAAGAGGAAATTTCATGATCTTCGTTGGAGTGGTGGGGTGGTTTGTAGTATTATTCCAATTTTTTACTTTTATTTATATCAAATAGGGTGCCTATAACTTTCTATTAGTGTGTAATGGTTTTGGAGACCCAAAATTCTTATTCCGTACCTACAAAGATGTGTAATAGTTATGGTCACTAAGGTCATCTAAAACATTTATGTTATTCTATTTCCATATCTCATTATAGTAATGAATTTTATAATTTAAAGGATAATGTGGTGTAGATAGATGATTCACATAATATAGGGATCTAGCCACATGCCTCAGGATTAAAGCACCTTCACACAATGGATGAGTTTCTAGTGGAGGTAGATACCGATGTAACGATTGTCAGAGGTACCATATTTATTGCTTCTTCCATAGAAACTGATTTATTTGATACAGGTGTTTATCAATCATTTATATTTTACCATTTTGTAGATATTATTAAAAATCCAATAGAACTTGTGTATGTTATTATATAGTTAAAAACACCTCTTAGAAAAGGGAAAGAGTAGGGGTTTTAGTGTCTTTATTGTCCACTATCATTAGTTTATGAAAAATTAGTATAGTATTTCCTCATTGGTGATCTATATCTATTTGATGTTATCAATGGTATGGTCTGGATTATCTCTCACCATGATAAGATTTATTTTTATCATCATCATGTTTTGTTCTTTTCTACTGATGGGAGCTCTCTGGTGTTTCAGGAAGAGTGGGATCCATTGTTTGGTAATGCAACACCTTTCCCCCCAGAGATCATGAGTTTATTGTATATTATACCAGTTGATCCCAATAATGGTTCTTTTATTTCTTATCTTCCCACTATTGTTTGAAACTTTTTTTATCTTTCCATTGATGATTTCTATAATATTTTTCTAGAGAGGGAGGTATAATTTATGATTGATCTAACTCTAGGTATGAAAATAGTTTCAATAACCCCTTATCTTATGAAAAAATAGAGATAAAAGAGCTCAATATTCAGTTGGATGATCTCATGGAGAACGTTTTTATTCTCCATAGTGCTCCACCTTAGGCTACCTCTATTCTCTTAGACAAGAAAGAATATGGTTAACTCTGATTGTTTTTGTACTATCACAAGTTTAACTAGGTGATAATTAATAATAAATATCCATTCCCCCCTATAGATAATTTTTAGTTGAACTTTTAAAGGTGGAAAAGTGGTTTTCAATGATAAATCATTGGTTGAGTTATCCTCATCTCATATTCTGAGAGTATATTATTCAAAAGATGAATTTAGAAGTAGGTATGATCAGTACGAATATCTTGTGATGTGAATTGGCCTGACTAACACTCCAATAGTTCTTATGACTTTGATGAAAAATATATTCCATGAGTATTTTAAAACATTTTTGATAGTGATCTTGGATGATATCTTGGTTTATTCAAGACCCAATTGAGAGAACAAGAACTATTTAATTTTGGTTTTGGAAATTCTGAGAAGTCATCATTTGTATGGAAAGATTTCTAAATGCAGTTTATGGATCCAAGAAGATAAGTGCTTAGGGAACATTATTTATAATTATGTCTTATCAGTTGATTGTGAGAGGTTGAAGGATGTCTTTTCTTAGGAAGATCCACATAATGACATTGATATTTAGAGCTTCAATATTCTTGTAGGGTATTACCAACTGTTCGTCAAGGATTTCTCATAGTTTGTTTCACCGTTGACTACTCTTACTAGGAAATCAGTGAAATTAGAATGGAATGAAAATATATAGTCTGCTTATGAAGATCTAAATTTAATTTTGAAATTATCTCCTATTATAATATTACTTGATACCAATAATGAGTATGTGGGTTTTTGTGATGCTTATGGTGCTAGTTTGTGTTGCATGATTATAAAGGACGATCATGTGGTGGTTTACAGCTCTCACCTTCTATAGTCGTATGAGATTAATTACTTCACTCATGACTAAGATATTTTCTATAGTTATGAATGCTCATAAATGTTAGAGACACTATCATATTGGGGATCATTTTTTGAGTATTTTCGGACCTAAAGGGTTTGAGATATATATATTTTTTGAAATACTTGAATGTTAGATAGAGGTGGTGGGTGGAATACCTTCAGATGTCTTACATTGACCTCACCTACACCGTAGGAAATAATAATTTCATTGAATAATATCTTAGTAGGAAATTACCATCATAGGTTGTTCTAAAATCTAAGGAGGAGTGGAACCTTATGGGGCTCTTTGCTTACTTCCACCTGGATCCTTTGGAGGATTCTTAGTATGATTCTAACTAGAGTTTAGTTATCATAATATCTACTTGGGTCTATTCTATAGAATCAAAAATTGGAGGATGAGTCTAGGGAAATTTAGGAAACCCTATATGATGGGGAGACAATTTGAGGTTGGTATCTCTCTTTAGATGGTATTCTCTCTTTTGGGGATCAGTTTTCTAACCCAATATCTATGAGAAGATAAATTTTTTTACTATCATAGTTATTTATGGGGAAATCATCTAAAAACTATGAAGATGTATTATCACATGATAAAGTAATTATGGTTGCCACATATGAAGTGTGACATTGCAGATTATGTGTCCCTATATTACACCTACCAACAGAGAAAGGAAGAGAATTTAAAACCTTTTGGGCTTCTCTAGCCTCTTCTAGTGCTGGATTAAAAATGAGGTAAGGTGTCTATGGACATTTTTTTTAGAAAACCATGATTCATAGAGGGATTAATTCTATATGTGGGATGATTTATCAGTTCACAAATTATTCTCACTTCAGTCGGATCAAGGATACCACTAAAGTTGAATACCAGATTAAGTGGTATGTACAAGATATTGTGAGGTTTCATGGTGTAATATCCCGACCCAAACCATCTAGTTTGACACACAAGGTTACATTACCCCATGTGCGCCTCCTCACATGAAAGAGGATGTAAAATAGTATCAAGGGTTGAAATATGATAGTGTGGAGTCTATACCATTCACACCGTGTCATCAAGCTGGATAATAATGAACAATAATAAAAAAAATAACTAATAAATGTAAAATAATGAATCTAAATAAGTTACATATAAAAATATCTCCCAAATTTGAAATCTAGTCTAGAGTATAAGCAATAGGTAAAAAAAGATACTTTAATAAAAAAATATCCATAGGGTAATCTAGTGTCTGTCCTGGTCCATTCTAGCTACCTGCTACATGGCTAAACCTTCCACCATAGGGTTCTTTCCATTCACTGGATCTCTGGTCATGAAATATACAGGGATATCAAGATTATCAAGTGGGTTGTGATTACAAGACTCAGGAACACAAATAATTAATCCTTAAGAATTTTTAACATGCATAAGAGTGTATAAAATAATAATAAATAAAGGTTTACACAATGCCAAATTATTTTGAGAGTTCATGCATTAACCAAACCACCAAATATATTTTTTATACCTACTCTAGATCCATGCTAGAAAAAATCGAAACAATCATGGAAAGACCTCAACATCACAACCAGATTGAAGATTATCAATAGCCGTATAGTCCCAAGGCTTCTAGGTCAAATGAAACTAGGTCATCTTACCCAATCATTATCTTCATGCCCGGTTACATAAAAAATAAGGCCCCACTGTTGCCACACATGTCTGATCAGTCATGATCTACATGCCCTACGGTCATCACATACGAGTCTGATCACTCATTATCAGTATGACCCTAGGTTAGGCCACACTAGGAAATGATCACCATCAGCCATCTCAGTCTTGTCATCAAGTCACATGTAGTTTTTGAACACACTCCCTCTCAGGTGCTACCGATCCATGACAAGCCCACCTGTCACATTAGTACCATGCAAAACACAACAAAATAGAATATACCAATAATATCACAAGAGAATGGTGTAACATTCCAAGTAAGTAATGAATAATAGATATTTTTATATATGACTATTAATGAATTAGATAGTGTTTTAGAGGCTTAAAATGAAAATAAATCCAATCTTAAACATATAATACACTAATATTCTTAAAAGATTGTTTTACTGCCTTTTGATGGCAAACCCTTTTTAAATCTATCTTTTGACAATTTTATAAGCTATGTTTGTCAAAATAAAATTATTATTTATGATTGGGACATCAAAATTTACTTTGTGTTAATTTTTGGTATTTTTCTGACAATGTTCATTTTTTAATGAATAGTGAAAAATACTGCATTTTACATAAAAAATGCTTCTTAATCTAATTTATTTATATGATTAGATTATATTTTGAATTGGTCTTAATGTGTAATATGAATATATTTTTACCATTTAATCCAATGGTGGTCATTGGAATCAATTTCACTTTGAAATTGTACTTAAACTGGTGTCAATCTTTTGATACTTATTGTTTCATAAAAACACGCTATTTTCTCTGATAACGGGAATTAATTATTAAATTAATTAATGTGACTTATATTTATTGAATTTTGTAAAATAGACTTCATTTTTGAATTCTTAATATCAAATATAGCTTAGGGTGAATTTTTGGTAATTTTCTGAAAAACATCAATTTTTGATGAATAGTGAAACCACTAAGTGGCAATCAAGCAAACTGATTTTTCAGTTAAATGAAAGTTTACCACTAATGTGTATTGAATTTTGAAAATTCTACATACATGGTTGTCATTAGTATGTAGAATGTGGTTCAATGGGATGAAAATAATTTTTTGGTGAATAGTAACTTTTTTTCATTAATCGCGATTAGAGGTAATTAGTGTAGTTTAAGGTAAAAATAATGTTTTAATAAAATGAGATGAGATTGAAACATCTCCTAACCCTATTGGTTGTGTCATGGCCGACCAAGACAACCCATGGGTCTATTTAGGGGACCCCATGGAGCCACTTGGGTGATATAATGACTTTAATGCCTTTTTTTTAAATAAAGGTGAAAATGACACTAACATAAATTGTTTTACTAAAACAATTTTTAGAAGGGGTTATACTAATCATAATTTTGTCTATAAATATTAATTAGAAATATAAAAAGATTTCCTACATCATATTAGTTTTTTTATAATTTTTAGACATTAAATAAATTAAATTATCTATGATATCATGATGATGCAGCGATGACCTCATTATTTAACGATTAAAATAAAATGGAAAGATAATATAATATCTAAGACCTAAACTTGTCCAAAAACTATTGGATGGGAATATTTCGAAGCCTTATCACCTTATACTTGAATTATATCAATGTGGGACCTTTTGAATCCGAAAATAATTTTAAAATAAAGTAACATATCTTTACTTTCCAAAAGTGCCCCTCCTCTCCTCTTATAAAAGGCCCCCACCTCTACCTCATTTAACACAATCCTCAAGCCTTTTGCTCGGCCAAAACCTTCCCATTTACTCTCTACACATCCCTATCCTCATCCTAGAGGATTCCCATTGGGCATAATCCTTTCAAAGGAATCCTTTAGGCTCAAATAAAAAGGAGTTACACTTTTAAAGGTGATTCATTCTCTCATGTTCATTTGTTTTATTTTGCTTCTCCAACCCCCTGAACTCTTTTTATTTACTTCTTTTGTCACAACACCAGTATCGTAAATATACTAGGATGTTGTTATAAGATTTATTCGAGCTACACTCTCACACAACTACATCAAATGGTTAAAGAACATACGGTTTCCGTGGATGGTGAAATTCTGCCTCCCGAAACGATGATTCTTCAATACTCATTTAACACCTTAAAAGGTGGCCATTATGATGTCACTATTTTTATATATGATATATATTATGTTTATGTTTTCCTTATGTGTATGTATTTTTCATTTATGGCATACCATTATTGTTTCCATTATGGGTAAACACGATATCTTCATTTTAGGAAATGCGGACTACCGCCCCCTGAAAGTGATTTGATTTGTTAACACCATATGTGGGATGTGTAAAGGATAAAGTTAAAGATATTATATATGTTATTATACTGGAATTATAATATACTCTTATATCATTATGATTCCATTCCAGAAAATACGAAATAGAAATGGAAGTAGCGTTCATGCGTACGTACGGCTTACCGTCTCCATGAACGGTGCATTTCATTTCTTACCTCTAAATGTGATGTAATATTATAAATACATGTATATGATGAATATATATGATATATATGTTATCCAAATCATTAATAGAAATCTGTATATAACGAAACTTTGACCAAATTAACAACATGTAAGTGTAAGAAGTCTATTTTTGACTTAAGAACCAAATACTGACAAAATGAATATTATTAACTTAAATGATTACATGATGTTAATAACATGGTATAAAAGGAATAATGAACTTGAAAAAGGTTCTTAAGCAAGTAGAGATTAACTCAAGTTTATTATTCTGGAGATTAAAGAATGGTCGGGTCAAGTCGGATACGAGGTAATGGAACTTCTTAACCCAATTTCCATTCTTTGGGTTAATCTCCTACTTTCAAATTACGTCATGATATTATTATGTCCTATCTTGTATTTGTACTTTATTTATGTGTAATTATATTGAATACACATAATAGATCTATTTTATTTAAAAAAATGATCCTTGTATGGGACTTCATCTCAATCTCCTTTCATTGAGGCATATTTTGTTTTATACACAACCTTCTTTTATACGGTGTATAAACCCCTTTGACTTTTACGTTTATCCAAAAGGAATATTTTTTATACGAAGCGTTTTACTAAACGACAAAATGGAATGTTTTTGTCGTACGTATACGGTGACAATGACTTCTCCGCCGCCGTGACCGTTATTTGAGTTTCGGCTTCCTCTATAAGCCATACCTTGTTTTAAAAAGAAAAGTAAATACTATGTTTTACTTTTCTTTTATTTTTGTATTGAAAATGGTATTCATAATGTTTTTATATCAATGTGTTGTATTGATATCTTGTGATTGAAAGGTGGAAATGTTATGTTTCCTTTATGCATGTTTTATGTGATACGATTATGTTGAGGTTCTTGGGCATTATTATGAAGACGGGTGGCTCCGTGATAAACTAAGGGCGGGTGAGCCCGATATAGCTCTCCAATGCATTGGGTAACGCGAAGGAGTGAAACGTTAAGGTTTCTCTGAAGATATTTTAGGGAATATACTGTGATGGGTATTCTAAACGTAACCAAGAGGGTTACTCCCTATGTAAGAATGTTATGAATGCCTCAAGTTACCTTTATGTCTTATGAATTCTATGATTTATTCATGATTTGATGAGGTATGTTAATGACTTTAATGCCTTTTTTTTAAATAAAGTTGAAAATGACACTAACATAAATTATTTTACTAAAATTTTTTTTAGAGGGGGTTATACTAATCATATTTTTGTCTATAAAAATTCATTATAAAGCTAAAAAGATTTCCTACATCATATTATTTTTTTTATAATTTTTAGACATTACATAAATTAAATTATTTATGACATCATGATGATGCAGCGATGACCACATTATTTAATGATTAAAATAAAATGGAAAGATAATGTAATATCTAAGACCTACATTTGTCCAAAAACTATTGGATGGGAATATTTTGAAGCCTTATCACCTTATACTCTAATTATATCAATGTGGGACCTTTTGAATCCGAAAATCATTTTAAAATAAAGTAACTTATCTTTACTTTCCAAAAGTACCCCTCCTCTCCTCTTATAAAAGGCCCCCACCTCTACCTCATTTCACACACTCCTAAAGCCTTTGGCTTGGCCAACCCCTGCCCATTTACTCTCTCCACATCCCTCTACTCATCCTAGAGGATTCCCTTTGGGCAGAATCCTTTCAAAGGAAGCCTTTAGGCTCAAATCAAAAGGAGTTACACTTTTAAAGGTGATTCATTCTCTCATGTTCACTTGTTTTATTTTGCTTCTCCAACCCACTAAACTATTTTTATTTACATCTTTTGTAACAACACCAGTATCTTCAATATACTAGTATGTTGTTATAAGATTTATTCGAGCTAAACTCTCACACAACTACATCAAATGGTTAAAGAACATACGGTTTCCTTGGATGGCGAAATTCTGCCTCCCGAAACAATGATTGTTCAATACTCATTTAACACCTTCAAAGGTGGCCATTATGATGTCACTATTTTTATATATGATATATATTATGTTTATGTTTTCCTTAAGCTTCTGCATTTTTCATTTATGGCATACCATTATTGTTTCCATTATGGGTAAACCCGATATCTTCATTTTAGGAAGTGCGGACTACCGCCCCTGAAAGTGATTTGATTCGTTAACACCATATGTGGGATGTGTAAAAGATAAAGTTAATGATATTATATATTTTATTATACTGGAATTATAATATACTCTTATATCATTATGATTCCATTCCAGAAAACACAAAATAGAAATGGAAGTAGCGTTCATGCGTACGTATGGCTTACAGTCTCCATGAACGGTGCATTTCATTTCTTACCTCTAAATGTGATGTAATATTATAAATACATGTATATGATGAATATATATGATATATATGTTATCCAAATCATTAATATAATTATGGATATAACGAACCTTTGACCAAATTAACAACATTTAAGTGTAAGAAGTCTATTTTTGACTTAAGAACCAAATACCGACAAAATGAACATTATTAACTTAAATGATTACATGATGTTCATAACATGGTATAAAAGGAATAATGAACTTGAAAAAGGTTCTTAAGCAAGTAGAGATTAACTCAAGTTTATTATTTAGGAGATTAAAGAACGGTCGGGTCAAGTCGGATACGAGGTATGGGAACTTCTTAACCCAATTTCCATTCTTTGGGTTAATCTCCTACTTTCAAATTAATTCATGATATTATTATGTCCTATCTTGTATTTGTACTTTATTTATGTGTAATTATAGTGAATACACATAATAGATCTATTTTATTTAAAAAAATGATCCTTGTATGGGACTTCGTCTCAATCTCCTTTCATTTAGGCATATTTTGTTTTATACACAACCTTCTTTTATACGGTGTATAAACCCCTTTGACTTTTACGTTTATCCAAAAGGAATATTTTTTATAAGAAGTGTTTTACTAAACGACAAAATGGAATGTTTTTGTCGTACGTATGCGGCGACAACGACTTCTCCGCCACCGTGACCGTTATTTGAGTTTTGGCTTCCTCTACAAGCCATACCTTCTTTTAAAAAGAAAAATAAATACCATGTTTTACTTTTCTTTTATTTTTGTATTGAAAATGGTTTTGATAATGTTTTTATATCAATGTGTTGTATTGATATCTTGTGATTGAAAGGTGGAAATGTTATGTTTCCTTTATGTATGTTTTATGTGATAAGATTATGTTGAGGTTCTTGGGCATTATTATGAAGACAGGTGGTTTCGTGATAAACTAAGGGTGGGTGAGCCCGATATAGCTCTCCAATGCATTGGGTAACGCGAAGGAGTGAAACGTTAAGGTTTCTCCGAAGATATTTTTGGGAATATACTGTGATGGGTATTCCAAACGTAACCAAGAGGGTTACTCCCTACATAAGAATGTTATGAATGCCTCAAGTTACCTTTATGTCTTATGACTTCTATGATTTATTCATGATTTGATGAGGTATGTTAAAGTGCTTATGTTTTATGGGTAAAGTATGATCTCATCCTTATGTATATATGTACCCATGTTTCCTTTCCATATTTTTATATCCCTTACTGAGCTTTTTATACTCATCCCATGTTTTTTGAAATGTTTTTCACAGGTCAAGGGAAAGGTACATGATATGATGATAGTGTCAAAGAAGTGTTAAGAAAAAATCCATGTTTATTTTAAATATGTTTCCATTGATGGGAATGAAGAATACTATCTTTATGTAACCACTTTGTTTATATGTGGAATGTAATGCAAGTTTTATGATCTAATTCTCTAAAACTCTAAACCTGAAAATATCCTCAATGTGTAATCTTGTGAGAACTCAAGAATATGTATGGTTTAAGGCTGGGGCCTTATAAATGGTGGAATCGTACATAAAATTTCACAAGTGTCAGAAAATACATACATACCCAAATGTGAGAAACTCAACATGGTCTAAAGTACATCAACATGAATAATCATATTATGTAAATTAGGCAAGCCTCATAACTACACACACACCCACATGAATTACATAACAAGCACGTCTTAGTCAAGCATACATCACCTATCTTTATAACATCATATAAGTGTTCCAAAATTGTTTGTAACTTACTAAATCAATGTCTTGAATGTCAAAGAAATGGAATACCACCCTATTTCATTCAAATGATGGAGTGGAAACCTTAACAGTCGAGAATAAACCCTCAAGAGCCTTATTATCATATTTACCATAACATTTACACTCAATATTTTTCATGTGTTCCTATAACCAAAACGAACTATTCTATTTCTAAAAAAAATTAAAAAACACATGCGATGTTACCTTCTCAACCTTGGATAACTTTAAAATTATCATTTTAGATCAATGCATACACTCACAATATTTTTCAAAAGAATAATTCTAAAACCACATTTGATAATTTATATCTCTAAATAAATTCAATAAAACATATGGTATTCCTTACAAATATTCTTTTATAAAACTATATAACAATCCTTGTAAATTATATAATATCCTTTAATAATTTTATATATTTATCACATGAGAATTTTATTATAACTATACTTGAATAATATTACAATTATATTAAATTAATTTATTTTTTGAATTATCCATTTATAATTATTTTATGATAATATTTCACAAATTATCCATTTGTAATTCATAAATTATCTTTTGATATTTCTTGATAAATTATATCTTGATAACTATTATATGATATATTTTTCATAAAATATCCTTTAATAATTCGATATTTTAGCTTTTGATAATTTTGATAAATTAACCTTCAATAAATCAAGGAAATTATCATTTAATAATTCATTAAATTTATGTTTTGGTAATTTAAAAATAATAATTTTATAATTTTTATAGTTATTCTTTGATAATCAGGAAATTATTATTTGGTAATTTTAATAAATTTCCATAATAATTTGAATAATTATCCATAGATAAAACCAGGTTTTTATCAATTTAGTCAAAAAATTTATTTATTTAAAAAATTTTAAGAAATAATTAAATTAATAGGAAAATGAATAATTATAAAAGGATAAAAAACCTTCTTCACCATAGGTTCCACATTTATTGGGGAAGAAGGTTCGATCACATTCCTTGATATGGAACCAACATGGATCGTCTGAGACTTATCGATCACATGAAATGGAGACTTAAGGTTGATTAAAGTTGACCTAATTAAAATTGGTAGTTGATTATAGAATTTAAAAATCTAATTTAAAAAACCCAATTTAATCTATGTTTCAATAAAAAATTCATTACAGGGTCATTAATTGGACCTCATAAATATGTTGAAACTAAAACATGTCAAAATGGTTAAAATCCAAAGGTTCTGTATCAATACATTCATAAAAAATGCAGGTTTCTGCCTGAAAAGAAGAAATAATTTTTTAAAAATAATTTTTAATTAAATTATTTACAATTTAATAATAATACTATTAAAGAACTTAACCTTACGTGAGATCTAACCAAAATATTTACACACACAAATTTTATGTCTTTTGGAGGGTAAACCCCTGATCCTAGACATAACAATGGTCTCATATTTCTCAAACAAAGCACCATTTGTAAGATATTCAATTAATTTTGAAAAAATATATAATAAAAAATTAAATAAGTTATCCATACATGAGATATTACCAAACATTTGAAGCACAAAAATTTTATATAAATCCTATGGTAAACCACTCATCCTAGACCTAATTGTGGTCTTAGATTTATCATACCAGATAAAATTTTGGATATATATAATTTTGTTTTGGAAAAAATTATGCATGTAATGTAATATATTTAAAATTTTTATTCATTCATCGATAAAGATCCTGTTGTACCTCTCGTACCCCTCGTGGTTTAATTTTCATGATCACAATCACTCTCTTATTTATCTAACTTGTTTTTAAGTGTTTTTGTTGATAGGCAAAAGGTTGCCAAGGAATTGGGCCAAGAAAGACTCAATGTAGACTCTCTGAGTCTACCGGCCAACCGGTGGATTCCCACCGGCCAGCCGGTGGTCTGGCAGTAGCAATGCTTTCTGTCCAGAACCACCGGTCAGCCGGTGTGAAGCTCCCCGGCCAGCCGGTGGAACCCAGACAGGCCGGACAGCTACTGTCTCATCACCGGCCAACCGGTGGCCCACTCACCGGCCAGCCGGTGGTGCCTGGGCAGAAATCATCTCCATTTTCCAAGCACCGGCCAACCGGTGGCTCTGTACTGGTCAGCCGGTGAGCCCAGTCAAACTAGCCGTTGGGCTTTGACCAGACTTGCCCACTTGACTCCCAACGGCTCCGAAGGCCTTTCCAACGGCTCCGAAGACCCCGAACGGCCATATGAGGGCTCCCCCTCTATAAATAAAGGACTAGGAAGCCCCGGAACATGTGTGGAACTATAAAAAAGCCAACAGAAGCCAACAGACACATTTTGCATCATTTGGAAAACCTCCGGCGAATTCCTTCAAAGGAACCTTAATTGCTCCAACCCATTTCCACATCCAAGGAGCACCACCAAAGAAGCTTGGGAGCGCTCTTCATCAACTTCATCAATCCATTGGCGCCCAAGACTTCTCCACATTACGGTTTCTCATTGCTTTATCATTTTGAGCTTTATTTTGGGTTTGTGCCTACAAACCCCTCTTTCTCTCATCTCCCTTTCTTTGGGTTTTCACACCACCTTCAAGGTGTGAAGAGGTTAGTCAAGCCTTCCCTTTAAAAGGCTTGAGTCATAGGTGAGCTAGCCTTCACCTGTAAGAAGGCTAGTGGGTTCTTGCTCAACCAATAAAAGCAAGTGGGTTCTTGCTCAACCATTAAAAGCAAGCTGTAATAGGTTCTAGACTACCTGAAAAGTCTAGTGGGTTTCTTGCTAAAACCATTAAAAAGCAAGCGGTAGTAAATCTCTCAACGGTTGAGTTGGGAGCGGAGACGTAGGCTTTGGTTTAAGCCGAACTCCATTATCAAGTTTTGTTTCTTGCCTCATTTATTTCCGCTGCACCTCTTACTTTGATTTTAAATTGTTAATTATTTTTTAAAAGGCAATTCACCCCCCTCTTGCCATCACTTCTCCGCCCAACAATTGGTATCAGAGGCAAAATTTGAGTAATACCTTCACCGGTTTCAAATTCAAGATCCATTGTGATGGCTTCAACCTCTTTCGCCCCGGAAGGTTATTCCTTGGGTCGTGCTCCATTCTTTGATGGAACCGACTACACTTATTGGAAAACCCGCATGACTAATTTTCTTAGAAGCATTGGTTATCCTATTTTTAAAATTGTCATGCATGGTTATTCTCTTTCTTCTCCCGATGAATCCAAATGGACCCCCGAAGACATTGCTAATTTTGAGCTTGATGGCAAAGCCATGAATGCTCTTCATTGTGGGTTAGATCGTAATGAATTTAATCATGTTTCTACTTGCTCAGCTTCTTATGAAATTTGGAAACTTTTAGAAGTAACCAATGAAGGCCATTACAAGCCCGATTGTCCTCTCAACAAGACAAAGGCCAAGGAAAAGAAGAAGGTATTCAAGGCCACATGGAGTGATTGCTCCACATCTTCCTCCTCCTCCTCCTCCTCCTCAAGTGACAACGGTAAAAAATGCCTAATGGCATTTCATGAGGTATCCTCTTCTGACTCCTCATCCTCTAGTTCTTCAAATTCCTTTAATCATTTATCTTATGAGGATCTCCAATATGCGAGAGATCAATTGGAGGAAGGTTTTCACGAACTTTCTTCCAAATTTGGTGCTTTAAAAAATAATTTCAAAAAACTCTCTTCCGAAAAGGAACAACTTCTCAAAGAGAAGGAGGAGTTGTCCCTCAAGATTCAAAACCTTCCCGATGTTGATTCTATGGAATCAACTATTAAAGATTTAAGGGAATCTGTTGCCAAGTTCACCCAAGGTGAAAAAAATTTGACCAAATTGCTAGGTTCCCAATGCATATCTAGAACCACCCAAGGGCTTGGCTATTCCAAGCAAGCTTCCTCTTCACATGCTCCAACTATTTTCATAAGGGGGAGCTCCCAATATAAATGTTGCAACTATTGCAAAAAACCCGGGCACTTAATTTATGAGTGCGATTGCAAAAATGCCCGGTATGGAAGGCCCAAAACCATTTCCTTTAATGATGAATTTCATAGGAGAAGACCCGCCACTAGACAAGTGTGGATTGAAAAATCCTTTTTAGCGAGTCTCTCCGGGCCAAAATTTATCTCGGTTCTAAAATCCTCTCCCCGGTGATTTGTTGTTTTTATTTAGGGGGAGTTAGGATCGTTTAAGTCTTTTTGCGTCTTTCTTTCAAAACCTTCATTTTCAAAACTTTCTATTCAAAACATTCAATTCAAATTTCAAAAAATTTCAATTGGTTTAAAATCTCTATCTTGTTTTTCAATTCTTTCCCTCAATCAAGTTTTATGCCCCGTGCTATTTTTATAATCACAAAGGGGGAGAAATTCTTGGTTGATTGGGGGAAAAATCTTTCTTTCATTTCAATCTTTTACATTGCTTGTTTTGGTGGTTGTGATCATCAAAATAGGGGGAGATTGTTGTACCTCTCGTACCCCTCGTGGTTTAATTTTCATGATCACAATCACTCTCTTATTTATCTAACTTGTTTTTAAGTGTTTTTGTTGATAGGCAAAAGGTTGCCAAGGAATTGGGCCAAGAAGGACTCAATGTAGACTCTCTGAGTCTACCGGTGGATTCCCACCGGCCAGCCGGTGGTCTGGCAGTAGCAATGCTTTCTGTCCAGAACCACCGGTCAACCGGTGTGAAGCTCCCCGGCCAGCCGGTGGAACCCAGACAGGCCGGACAACTACTGTCTCATCACCGGCCAACCGGTGGCCCACTCACCGGCCAGCCAGTGGTGCCTGGGCAGAAAGCATCTCCATTTTCCAAGCACCGGCCAACCGGTGGCTCTGTACCGGTCAGCCGGTGAGCCCAGTCAAACTAGCCGTTGGGCTTTGACCTGACTTGTCCACTTGACTCCCAACGGCTCCGAAGGCCTTTCCAACGGCTCCGAAGACCCCAAACGGCCATATGAGGGTTCCCCCTCTATAAATAAAGGACTAGGAAGCCCCAGAACATGTGTGGAACTATAACAAAGACAACGGAAGCCAACGGACACATTTTGCATCATTTGGCAAACCTCCGGCGAATTCCTTCAAAAGAACCTCAATTGCTCCAACCCATTTCCACATCCAAGGAGCACCACAAAAGAAGCTTGGGAGCGCTCTTCATCAACTTCATCAATCCATTGGCGCCCAAGACTTCTCCACATTACGGTTTTTCATTGCTTTATCATTTTGAGCTTTATTTTGGGTTTGTTCCTACAAACCCTCTTTCTCTCATCTCCCTTTCTTTGGGTTTTCACACCACCTTCAAGGTGTGAAGCGGTTAGTCAAGCCTTCCCTTTAAAAGGCTTGAGTCATAGGTGAGCTAGCCTTCACCTGTAAGAAGGCTAGTGGGTTCTTTCTCCATCAATAAAAGCAAGTGGGTTCTTGGTCAACCATTAAAAGCAAGCTGTAATAGGTTCTAGACTACCTGAAAAGTCTAGTGGGTTTCTTGCTAAAACCATTAAAAAGCAAGCGGTAGTAAATCTCTCAACGGTTGAGTTGGGAGCGGAGACGTAGGCTTTGGTTTAAACCGAACTCCGTTATCAAGTTTTGTGTCTTGCCTCATTTATTTCCGCTGCACCTCTTACTTTGATTTTAAATTGTTAATTATTTTTTAAAAGGAAATTCACCCCCCTCTTGCCATCACTTCTCCGCCCAACAGATCCCTAGGACCTAAATTCCATTCTATATATAACATCCCGACCTGTTTTAACCCTAAATTAGTGGCCGAACCAGTCACTCCATAACCTAAAGCACATCACCTCGTACGCTAGAGGCTGCCGACTAGAAGCGAGAGTTTTAGGATACTCAGTGGAGAGACTATACCCTCTTATCAGATATGCACAGTGGTATATCAAAGTAAATAAGAAACAATGGAAATAAGTAGTGGAACAAGTCTAATAAATGATAAATTAGTAGAAAGAGGTTTTTATTAATCTTGTACAAACAAATGGACAACACCTATTATACAGTAGATGCATGCATGACATGCTAATGATAAAAAAATGCAAAACAATGTAAAAAACAGAATTATTAACATTCCATAAAAAAACAATGACTCTAATTCCCATGGGTGGTCTCCTCGATCATCCCAAGTATCCGCTCATTCCTTTGCTCCTATCTTCCAATTAAATGGAAATAACACAATCCTGAAACCAAATTAAATCTACTCCGGTACCCCAGTGTAGTGGAGGACTGAGTAGGGTGTGAGATATAAATCTCTGTAGGCCGAGACCACTGGTGTTTACACCAAATCTAGACATTTAATAAATAATTTAAACCATGTGAAAGCATGCATAAATAATGTAAGTAGTACAAAGTAACTATATACCCAATTACCTGCTTCGACCCTTAGCTAGTGTTTGAATGTGAATTATACATTTTTCTTTCATACTCAACAATCATTACATAATAATTTTTATTATTCAATTATTCAAACCTCATTAAATTAAAAAATTCTCGAGATTTGTCCTATGCCCGAAATCCCCCGTACAAGTACCTCAGCACAGATGACTCTAAAGTCTATCTAAGTAATCAAAGTACATACTAAATCCAAGCTTGTTCTTTGGATGGGATAACACTTCATATGTCATTCAATTTAATCTTTCATATAGTATGTCTGAGCCCGTACACTAAAATAGTGATTCGCTCCTAGGTTCTTCCATTAACAGTGATTCACACAATTCATTAGTAATTCTGAACCCTTTCTCACATTCAATTAAAAAATAATTATGTCACAACCCATGGTGAGTATTTGGAGCATCAGTCCTTATCTCACAACCCATGGTTATTTGGAGCATCAGTCCCTGACCCATAAAAGAATATTTGCATGTATACTGGGTGTATAAATCCATGTCTAACACCCTTTGAGTATTTAGAGGTTCAGTCCTTGTCACAAAACCCGTTTATCAATCACAGATATATATTTTTCATTGGTGTAGAACACCATATCTAATACCCCAAAACCATCCATTAATTAATTCATAAATTAATTAATCCAATTCATTAATTAATTCAACTAATTAACAACATAAATCACCCATCAGATAAGTGTACAATTAATTATCCATTCAAAATCTCAATAGTAAATAAGTAATTATCAATTAATTATTCTTAGCAAGCAAACTAAATAATTAACTCAACATTTAATTATCTAAATTATTTAACAAGTATAAAACTGTCTACTCAAAAAACAATTCGTCTAAGACATTAAAAATTTACATGCTTTTTATAATCCTCAAAACATGCTATACAAAGCCCAGATATTTAGCAACCATCTCACACAACATATCATATTTTTAAATAACTCAATCCAAGAAAGCTTAATGTATTTAAAAATACTACCCAGAAAAAGGTACCCTTGGCCAACAGTCATAACAAACAATCAATTCACAATCATAATTTAATTCATGAAAATTAATTAATTCCACAATTAATTAATTAATTAATATCTATTTAACCAATAATCAATTAATTAACCATTTACCATTTAAGATGTAATAATTAGTCCATACATTAATTATTACCAGTTTCTAATTTATATTCTGAACATGTCAAATATTAAATATTATCAATAATCAGTAAAAGACAATTTTATTCCAAATCATGAATTGATAATTAATTATAAAATTAATTAACCTATTACCCATTCTAACCATCCAAATCATTTAACTGTTTAATCTTATCACTTTAACCAAATTAGAAAAACATGCTTAAAGTCAAAAAATGTTCATGTCCTCATTTATCTCATGTGGGTGACATCATTTGATAACATCCAAAGTGTCATACATCGACATATCATAATCAAGGAAACTGACATTCTCAATTTATTTAAAGAAGCTATAATTCTTAAATAAAGTGTTAAGGATTTGGGACCCTACCTCGTGGTGGCACCATTTTAAATCTGAAGCGCTTTAATATACTTTATGGAAACCATTCCATAAATGGTCCACAATCGCATGTGCATGCACATTATATGTATATATATATATATATATATTCACATGTGAATCCTAAAAAAATATAAATAAAATTCAAAATATTAAATAGGAACTCATAATCAAAGTAAAAAGGACCAACATACCTCTAACTAGGTACCAGGGACTCATAAAAATTATCAAACCCTTAATTGAATGATGTGAAACAATACCATGGTTATATAACCTTACCCAAAGCATGACAGAAAAGAAAAAATGAACCCATATATCTTTCCTTTGTTGGCAGATGACAAAATATGGTCCAAAGGGTCTAGAGGAGCCCCTTGCATATCCCTAGAACTGAAGAAACAAGGATACCCAATAAAACCAAATCCGTAGGATTTTGGAATAGAAAACAGAGCAAGGGAGGAGCCAAATGGCCGATCAAATCACAAAACAAATGTAGACTGACTCACCTCACCGAGATGGAAAATATTCTAGAATACACAGAGAGGATTCGATCATGAGAAGAGGAGGTAGCGAAGGGGGTGTAGCGCCCCTCAAAGGAGGGGCCTCAGGCATTTTTTGTTGTTCCTCTCATATGGTGGTGTTCCACCCTCATGTTCTCTCACCTAAATATCAATTACACCCAAGATAAACTAATAGTCTTAATATAATAATAATAACATTTACTATTCTCATTTAATATAATTTTACTTCATTATCTATCCTTAAATTAAATGTTTCACAATTAATTCTGAAAACCCCCATTAATCATACAATAAAATTAATAAAATAATAATAACAATATTCTTCTTCTTCTTATTATTAAATATTTTTTTATTTAAAATAAAATTAAAATAAATCATTTTAAAAACCGGGTAACTGCACAACTTCCCCACACCATTCGACTAACTCTGCCCAACCCGATATCTATATTTAAAATGGTTTAATTAAATTAAACCCAACTTTACATTTATTCTTTATTTAGTATTACAATTTAAAATTACCCTTCTCTGATAATTCCCAAATCCTCATTTACACACTATTTAATTAAATTCATTCACAAAATTTAGTTAAATAATTTCCCAACTTCATGTTTTTTAATTAAATTCTCTCAACACAATTTAGTTAAATTTAAAAACTTCAACTCATTATTATTTAATTAATTATCTCAACACAAATTAATTAAATAAAATCCCTTGCTTCGTAGAGATTAATTAAATTCTTATTAACCATTAATTTAATTAAATGAAACCCCCCAAAAATCCATTATTATTATTATTCAAAATAATAATAATAACCACTCATAAAACCATAATAATAATAATCACATTATTATTATTATTATTATTATTATTCAACCTTAGATAAAACCCAACACATCATATTAAATAAAAACACATCTTTATTATTTATGAAACTCCTTATTTAATTAGATTTTTATTTGAGATACCCAAAATCCTCATTTATTTCACATAACTTTTACAGATCATTAAACATCAAATTAAATTTTTGAACATAAAATTTACACCACATTTAATTAAAAATGATTCTTTATTCATTATTCTTTTAATAAAAATTTCATAATCAATTATGAATCTCCCAATTTATTACAATATAATTAAAATGATAAAAACTCCAATCCATGACCCTTATTTTAATTTCCATAATATTAATTATTATTACATTCATAAAACTAAAATAATAATAATCTCATTATTATTATTTTTCAAGCTTTTGATAAACCCAACTCCACTATTTAATAACAACGCTTCATTAAATCTGGGGCTCCTCATTTTATTAAATGTTTCTTTGAGAAGATAAAAATCCACATTAAATTCTCATAAATTATATAGTCCTTTAACAGGAAATTAAAATATCAAATCATCAAAATAATTTATGACACCATAATAATAATAATAACATTATTATTATTAGCACATTCCTCTATTTAATAATAAATGATCCTTTAATAATTTTGAAACTCTTAATTTAATTAAAATAGTTCGTCGATAAACCCATAATTTACAATAATTTATTCAACTATCATTTAATTAATTCTTTAACATTAATTTAGTTAAAGTGGAATATTCTGAAATCAGTGTTCCTGAGACTCATCGAGACACCTATGAAAATTATAGGGTAATTATGCACATCCAAAAACGACATCTTTAGGTGTTCCAACACTAAAAATAAAAATTTGGAGTTGGTTTAAAAAAATGAACCATTGATAAACTATTTTTTTTTCAAAAACATTTATATTATAACCCGGTTCAAAAACCCGAGACTTTACAATATACCCACCTTAAAAATATCTCATCCCTGAGAAACCATTGAGAACTAATACTAAAACAACCAACCTACCAAGGTCATTTAATATTGTTAGAAGTGACGTGCTGTGTTACCAATTCCAAATGCACCTTTAACCCTTCACAAGCCTAATGAAAAATCCATTAAAACCAGAGACAAGGATCATCTTATAGCTTAAACATTGAAACAGATCTTATATCTTAGGCCATTATAGGGACCTTGATAATGAAAATGGTTGAATCTCGATTAATCAACATAACTGGTTACACATGCTTCCCTTGAAAGACGTCATGGACTTGAAACCCACAATCACCCTTTATCTGATGACATGCCCTTAAAACTATTCCAAAACTATATGCATGTATAACGAAGTCCTTACCCAATCTCTAATGAAATTTCTAAGTCAATCCATCATATGTATATTTAAAAAAAACATGCCCCAACATGAATAAAGAAGTATCCCAACGAAACCACACATCCCATGTACTACCCAAATAAAAACCACTCATCAAACCAACAACATTTAAATTGTAGCATGGTGTAAGACCAATTCTATCATAGTGTCTCCACGACGAGTTCAAGATATGGAAAATACTCATCGTATTTAGAAGAGAACACGAAGAGAAAAACCAAGGTCATTAAGAAGATCATTCAAACTATTACCAGAAAACTCTGTTGTAATATATCAACATCACCTACGAACACGTTTATCGAAAATAACATGACAGTACCCACCTTAGGATTTTCCATGACGTATCAATAAAAGATCAGCCACTCACCAGCACATGTATCTATAACACATTAACACATGCATGTGACATTCCTTGAACCATGATCACCATGTCAAACATTGATCATAAAAGCAGTAGCATAAACCTATCGGCGTTCTGTAACACTCGAGTACCATGAATTCCTCCCAAGTAGTGGGACAAACATACATTAACGACCTAGAAAATTCTAAGGATACAACCTACCACATGTTATCCCCTTAATAAAAACAAATGTTGACCCTCTCCCTTGGTCACAAAAAAGTGAAATCACAAGGTTCAAAAACCCATTGGTATTTTTAGGAATGTTAATTAATTCATTTCAACCTTTTAACATTAGAATGAATTTCAACATACACACAAGTATATCTACACAACAAGTCACTTTGTTTTCAAAACAATGCCCTACAAAAAAAGGCATGATATTTAAAACATCCTCTTCAATAATATATCATTTATTTTTATTCAAATATAAACAGTAAATTATCATCTAAATTCTATTTACCAAAAAGGAGACCTCTAAAGGTCTCATTTTTTCAACCTAGGTTCTTCAAAAAGCAACCCAACAATAGTTCATTACAATCAAAACTCATTATGTTTAAATTTGTAACCATTTTCAAACATATTATGGTTGTATATGGTTAAAATACATGGGTGGACATCTACCAATCTTTAAGGCTCCCATATAACTTATCGGTAGAATTTGGATTCCATTTATCACAATCAACATTTATTTATCATTTTATCTTTATCACCCCTTTCACATATCCAAAACATCCCTAATATGTTAGCATAAGAAGTAAAACAACAACATGCTATAACACAAAAGCATGGAACAACAAAAATACATGCTAATAACTGAGCTAGTATAGAATATAATCACTCAAGCATGTTAAATCTATCACTAAAACATGCTATCTAGAGAGTCATTCTAAAGTAGAACAAAACATGGCATTGCACCTAAGAAGCAAAATCCAAATTAGTATGCATCCTAATAATGCAACTACAAGACATGTTATATGCAAGACATGTGAATATATAAGTGACTAAGATGTTTCATGTACAAAACATCCTCTCCATATCAGGCTAAGACAATTATTTTTCAAAATTTTCAAAATCAATAAACAACGGAAAATACACCAGTCACTGAAGGTGAAATAATATCAACTGTAAACTCTAATAGTACAAACATCTATTCTGATCCCTAGACACTTGGTCATTTCCCATACATGAGGAGATCAGTACCAAGCACAGCTATTATATCAAGCACTGAAACATTCTAGGTCTCATGTCTACCAACCCCAAAACAGTAAGATAAAGGAAAATAATCCCTCTGATACCACTTTATAACGTCCCAACCCGGTTCACCCTTGAACTGGTGGCCGGACCAATCACCACATGAAATCAAGAATATCTCCCCATATGGAAGAGGATTCCAACTAGTAGCGAGGATCTAAGGATAGTTAGTGTGGAGACTACACCCTCTTATCAGAGTTGTACAACGGTATATCAGAGTAATTAAAAAATAATGGTAATAAATAGAGAAACGAGTCTAATAAATGATAAAGCATCAGAAGGTGGATTTTATAATTCATGTAAAAAAATGGCCAATTCCAATTATACAGTAGATGAATGTATGAAAAGATAATGATACAAAAAAAGAAAAAATAGTAAAAAAACTGCATTGTTTACATTCTATTACAAAAGCAAATAAACAATGACTCCAAGCCCTGAGGGTGGTCTCCTCGAGCATCCCGAGATTCTTCTCGGTCCTTTTCTTCTATATTCTATGTAAATAAAAAAACCTAATCTTGCAACAAAATATAATCTACTCAGGCACCCTAGTGCAATGAAGGCTTGAGTAGGGTGTGAGATATAAATATCAGTAGGCCGTGATCACTAGTGTCTACCCCAAATCCAGACATTTAATAAATAATTTAAACCGTGTGAAAGAATGCGTAAATAAAGTAGTAAAATGTAACTATATACCTAAGTAATTGCTTCTTCCCTTATATGGTGTATGAATTTTCATTATAGATTTTTCTTTCATACTCAACATTCATACTCAATGATCATTTCCATTTTTCAATTATTCAAATGTCATTAAATTACCAAATTATCGAGATTCTTCCTAAGACTGACATCCCCCGTATAATTCACTCACCATAGATGTATCTAAAGTCTATCTATGTAATAAAAGTAATGACCGAATCCAAGCTTATTCTTTATCTTGGACAACGCGTCAGAGGTTATTTAATTTAATCTTTCATATACTATGTCTGAGCCCATCCACTAAAATAGCGATTCACTCTGGGGTCCATCCACTAACAGTGATTCACACAATTCCTTAGAAATTATGATCCCTTTCACATATTTAATTAACAAATAATAATGTCACAATAGTTTTCATTATGCATTAATTGATTTCTTGTATGACCAATTAGACCCACAGTCCAATGTCAATTAAAGAGTGTAAAACATCATGTCTAGCACCCTCATGAGTATGTTGAGCATCATTCCTTGTCTCACAACCCATGGGTATTTGGAGAATCATTCCTTGACCTATAAAAGAATATCTGCATGCATGTTAGGTGTAGGACGCCATGTCTATCACCCTTTGAGTATTTGAAGCTTCAGTCCTTGTCTCATAACCCGTTTACCAATCATACTTATATATTTATCATTGGTGTAGAACACCATGTCTAATACACTAAAACTATCCATTAATTAATTAATTAATTAACCCAATCCGTTAATTAAATCAAAAAATAATTAACAAAATATATCACCCATCAAATAAGTCAAAAATTAATTAACCATTCAACATCTTAATAGTAAATAATTAATTAAAAATTAATTGTTCTTAATAAGACAACTAAATAAATAACTCAACATTTAATTATCCAAATTCTTCAACATGACTAAACCCATTCAATGAAACAATGATTCGTCCAAGACCTTAATAATTTTCATGCATGTTATAATCCACAAAACATGTAGTACAAACCCAGATATTTAGCAACCATAGTACACAACATATCATATTTTTAAACAAATTCATCCATGATAGCTTAAGGAATGTAAAAATAATATGCATCAAAAGGTACCCTTGACCAATCGTCGTACCAAACAATCAATTCACTATATTTATTTAATGCATGAAAATTAATGAATTCAATAATTAATTAATTAATTAAATGTTATCTGTTTAACCAATAATTAATTAATTAACCATTAACCATTTAACACATAATAATTAATCCATCCATTCATTATAACCAGTTTCCAATTTATATTCCAAACATGTCAAATATTCAATATTCTCAATAATTAGTAAAAGACACAATTTTATACCAACTGAGGAACTGATAATTTAATCTGCAATTAATTAACCCATTACCCATTCTGACCATCCAAATCATTTAACTGTTTAATTATATCACTTTAACCAAATTAGAAAAACATTCTTAATGTAAACACATGTTCAAGTCCACATTTATCTCATGTGGGAAGCATAATTTAATAACATCAAAAGTTTCATGCATTGACATATCAAAATCAAGTAAACTCACATTCTCAATTTATTTAAAGAAGCTATAATTCTTAAATAATCTTTCATGTATTTGGGACCCTACCTCGGGGTGGCTCCATTTTAAATTCAAAGAACGTTAATATAGTTGGTGGAAACTAGTCCACAAATGGTCTGCAATCACACGATCAAACACTTTATATAAATAAATAAACAAATATATATATATATATATATATATATATATATATATATATATATTCACATGCACTTCCTGAAAAAATATATATAAAATTCAAAATATTAAATAGGTACTCATAATCAAAGCAGTAAGGACCAACACACCTCTAACTAGGTGGTCTCATAAAAATTATGAAAACCTTAATTAAATGATGAAAAACAATGCCACAATTATATAACCTTAATCTAAAAGTGAAAAAAAGTGAAAAAAACCCATCCATCTTTCCTTGGTTAGCAGATGCTAGGATACAATCCAAAGGGTCCAGAGGATCCCCTTGCACATCCCTAGAACTGAAGAAACAAGGAAACCTAACAAAACCATAATCTTATGATTTTGGACAAGAAAATATGGCAAGAGAGGAGCCAAATGGCCTATATGAATCACAAAAAAATGCTAACGGAATCACCTAACTGATACAGATAGGATTCAAGAAGACACCGAGTGGATTTGATCACGCGAAGTGGAGCTGACGAGGGCGGTGTAGCCCACCACAAAGGAGGGGTCTCATGCATTTTTTGTTGTTCCTCCCATATGGTGGTGCACCAACCTCATGTTCTCTCTCCCAATTATCAATTACACCTAAGATAAAATAACGGTCTTAATATAATAATAATAACATTTATTATTCTCATTTAATATAATGTTACTTAGTTAACTATCCTTTAAATAAATGTTTCACAATTAATTCTAAAAACCCCCATTAATCATCCAATCAAATTGATACCATAACAATAATAATATCCTTATTATTATTATTAAATATTTATTTTATTTAAAATAAAATAAAAATAAATCATTTTAAAAATCTGGTACCCGCACAGATAACCCACACCATTTGACTAACTGTGCACAACCTGATATCTATATTTAAAATGGTTTATTTAAATTAAACCCAAGTCCACATTTATTACATATTTAGTATTTCCATTTAAAATTACCCTTCCTCGATAACACCCAACTCCTAATTTACACATTATTTAATTAAATTCATTCGAAAAATTTAGTTAAATAATTTCCCTACTTCATGTTATTTAATTAAATTCTCTTAAGATAGTTGAATTAAATTTAAAAACACGAAATAATAATTATTTAATTAATTATCTCAAAATTAATTAATAAAATAAAAACCTCCTCTCTGTAGTAATTAATTAAATTCATATTGACTGTTAATTTAAATAAATGACCCCCCAAAAAAATCCATTATTATTATTATTCATAATAAAAATAACAACCACTCATAAAACCATAATAATAAAAATTGCATTATTATTATTATTATTCAACCATAGATAAAACCCAACAACTCTTATTAAATAAAAACACTTCTTTATTTATTAAGAAACTCCTTACTTAATTAGATGTTTCATTGAGATACCCAGAAGCCTCATTAACTTCACATAACTATTACACTTCATTAAACATCGAATTAATTTTTTTAACAAAAATGTTACACCCCATTTAAATAAAAACGCGTATTCATTCATTTCTCTCTTAATAAACATATCATAATTAATTATGAAACTACAAATTTATTACAATATCATTAATATAACAAAAACTCCAACCCATGACCCCAAATTTAATTTCCATAATAATTATTATATTACATTCATAAAACTAAAATAATAATAATATCATTATTTTTATTTTTAAAACTTTTGATTTACCCAACACCACTATTTACTAACAATACTTCATTAAATCTAAAACTCCTCATTTTGTTAAATGTTTCTTTGAGAAGCTCAAAAGCCACATTAAATTCTTATAAATGATACACTCCTTTAACATGAAATTAAAATATCAAAGCATAAAAATAATTTATGACTTAATAATAATAATAACAAAATTATTATTATTAGCACATTCCTCCATATAATAATAAATTGACCTTTAATAATTCTAAAACCCTTCATTTAATTAAAACAATTCTTCGATAAACCCATAATCCATATTAATTTCTTCATCCATCATTTAATTAATTTATTAACATTAATTTAACTAAACAACCACACTAATAATAATAATAATTACTTCATTATTATTATTAAAACATTCTTTTAATTAATAACATACTCTCATATAATCTTATTTAATTAAATTAAATAATTTATTAAACAGGGTAAACTGCAATGGTTGGACTGCAACCGTGCGCTACCTATACAGATCTATTAATGTGGACTTTTCCAAAATCAGTGTTCCTGAGACTCATCGAGACACCTACGAAAATTATCGGGTAATTATGAAATTCCAAAAACTACCCCTTTAGGTGTTCTAAAAGATGGAATAAAATTCCAGAGCTCAGTTTAAAAAAACAACCCATAGATAAATGGAAAAAATTCAGAAACATTCTCATTTTAACCTAGTTCAAAAACACGAGACATTACACTATATCACCACCAAAATGAAAAAATATTTTATATAGTATTTCAAGGTGTTAACTAGGATTTTAACCTTACAAAAAACATTTAAATCATTTATTTATTTATTTTTATTGATAAACAAATTTTCATGAAAAATAATTATAAAATACTATGAACTAGAGTTTTTATTGTCTTTAAAAAATTCTATATTACACATAGAGGTCCCTATGACATTGTTTCAGATAGCGATCGTAGGTTTACCACATATTTCATGAAGAGTCTTTAGTAGGGAATGGAGAATCAGGTCAGGTTGAATACAACTTACCATCCAAAGACATATAGTCGGATTGAGCATTATATTTTGATCATAGTGGATATTCTCTATGCCTATATCTTGGATTTTTGTGGATCATGTAATATTCATCTAGGTTTAGTTGATTTTAATATAAAAAAGTTATTAGTTGTTGATCAAAATGGATCCATTTAAAGAATTTTATGGTTTCCTGTTCAAGTCTACTCTTTTTTGGTAAGAGGTGAGAGAGGCCTCTTTGGTTGGATCAAGTATCATTTGGGATACATCACTATGGATTCAAGATATACAATAATATATGGATAAAACATAGAGTCAATAGAAATTTTATACATATTTTTGGTGTTCTCATTTGTATATTTCTATTGGTGAATGAATTTTTTGAATGTTTATCCTCAGTTTGGTCACCATTGGCTTAGAAAAGTGGGAGAGTTTTCTTTGAGGTACATTGGATTGTTTTGGGTCACTGAGTTTCTTGGAAAGGTTTATTATTAGTTAGTAATTACATTTCATTTGATGAAAATTCATGATATTTTTGACATATCTCATCTCAAGAAGTACCATACTGACACCCCCCATATTTTAGTAAATAAGAGATTGAGTTGAAGATAAATTTTTTTCTTCTAGAGCACCTAATAGAGATAGTTGATTATTAGGTAAAGTTAATTTTTTGAAAGTATTTTCTGTTTTTTTGAGTGTTATCATGACATAGATAAGATTATCATAATAATTGGGAGTATTATTCCTTGATGAGGGTGAAATGGACTCGCATCTATCTAGAAAAAATTCGTCCACATATATTTTCTAGGAAGGAAAGTCATATTGTGGGGAGTTTTCAACATCTTGTTACCTTCTTTCAATCATTTCCCACCTCTCTTTTTATATTCATATTTATTTTAGTGAATTTTGGGAATCCCGATGATAAGATCATTTGATGGGGAATATGACATAATGTTTGGGGATGTATGTTTGTTTGAATTAATAGAGTTTTTGTATAAACATGTAAAAGGATTAAGAGGCTATCGTTATGAATTTGGACTATTTGATTTATAATGGACATTTTCTCATCATGAAATGTTTATATGATTTGAAAACATTTTTAGAAAGTTATTGGGACTTGGTTAAGGTGTTAATGGTTTACACACTTTGAATTGGGTTCATGTTGTGAAATGGTTAAAATCAGGATTTTTAATCTGAGGTGGTTTTTTTCAGTGTCTTTTATTAATTAAAAAATTCACATCATGAAAATGTCTCATGTCATATATATTTTGAGATTATATATTTTTAGGATGTTGTACTGGTGATTAATTTTTCATTCAATGTACAAATTCTCCCTTGAGACCTGGGATATCTACCATGATATTTTTTTGGATCTTTTCTCTTTCCAAATCATTTTGTTGTGTGATTTATCTTTATTATGGTTGTGGTGCATGTCTTCAGGTAAGAGATCCTTCTAATTATAAGTTTTTGTTGATCATGGTACCCCCTTTATGATATGTTAATGGATAGTTTTATATATGATGATAATCTTATTGATACTATATATATATATTGTGTAATATACCTTTAAAGACAAAACCCTTTGTTGGTTGTGGTCTGGTATGACATTTCTTTGAGGTATGTTTTGATATTTCCCATATGTCATCTATTTTCTTATTGGAATGATTTTATGATGTGGGGATTGATTTTAGGACCTCCATTTTTTTTGTTTGCGTTATGTTGTGTCGGTGTATTCCATTGAGGGAATGTTAGATATGAGTTCATGGTAGGTGGTTCTATCACTAAGCTATGTTGGATGTTCTATATTTTAGTAGTTTTTATAAATTTTTTTATACATAAACTTAAATGATTTAATTGTGTTTTTGGAAATTGTATTTTTTATAAAAGATATATTTTACAATATTTTTCAAGAAATGTTAAATGGATTTAGGAAATGGTTTTAAAATTATTATTTTGATGAAAAGGTTTGGAAAATGTAGCACATGGGAGACCTTGGGTATAAAGGTGGAGGGTGTAGTAATAGGCCTCATCCATTGATACAGTCAAAGGGTTCACTCATGGGGTGTTCCTCTTGTACATAGTACCATTGCTCTAGGGAATTGTTAAACATAATGGAGAGGTTCACTTTTAGGGTTGTTCCTGTGATCTTTGGATTCAATGTATATTTCTTGAGACTTTATTCACATTATTGTCTAGGTCTGGGTATGAGTGTACTAGCTATCCTGACTTGTTGTGATACTTGGAAGGATGTTACCTATGCTTTTGGGTTTTATTGAATTTGATATGATGGGAGATAATAACTTTTATTTGACCACTTTGATGTGTGTTAAATGATTTCAAAATGTTTAAATAGGATCATTTAGAACTGTGGGAAAAGGGAAAATATTTTCTCATGATTTTGATATAAAAAATGTTTAACTAAATATCATGCCTTCTTTTCTATAAAGCTGAGAAAGTTTTAATTATTAAACAATTAAATGATATGGAATATATGGGGGTGTTGTACTGATATAGTTTATCTCAAACCATGTGCACCCCTTCTGTGGTGCACACAACTTGTTATTTATTTCAATGTAGAGAAAGGAAAGGTGTCGTAGTGAGGTAGAGAGTTTTCAGCAAGCGGTGTCTAGGTTGTTTGTGGTGATATGGTGGGAGTTTTACCTTACTATCACATGGAATAACTATTTTTATTTTATTTTTCCTTTATTTTTGGATTTATACCTTAAAGATTATATAAATACATTTGAGTTTTATCGCTTCTACTGTTTCCATTTTTATATGACATATATTTATTATTTTACTCTTCTACTGTTTATTCCCATCATGTCAATATATGTCATGATGTGTACTCTAGGTTGGGTGAAATTATACCCTTCTATTGTTTTTGATTCCTAGGTGATAGTCATTGGCCTTTGGGGATCAAGAATACCCTTTGAGTATATGATGGTTTTGGTTGGGTATCAGTTTGAGAGGGTATCTGGGTTAGGTTTATTATCGTATGCCTACTACCAATTTCTATATTACTAGTGCTTTCCCTTAGGCTTCCAGAGTTTTCAAGTATTCTGGAACACTTTTAATTAGTTAAATTTATAGTGAATTCATTCTGATTTTTCGTATTATTTTTATTTTCGAATTTCTAGTGATTTTTTCAAGACAAACCTATAATTTAGTAGTTGAACACTTTTCCACAACTTCCAATTCAACCAAGTTCTGATCCTTCCATATGATCTTTTCAATGAAGAGTAAAATTTAATCTTTTGATGATCTTCCATTTATCATCAATCTATAATCAGTATAATTTTTTTTATTTCCATATCCTATAAGAAAACATGTTTTATAATTTTCCTCCACCTTAAATCTTTATATTTAATTAAGAATAAGATAATAAATGCAACCAAAAATTTTTAGGTGTGAAACCTTGTGTATCTCATCAGACTGTAGAACTTCTATTAGACATTGTACCTCTATAGAGGCTGGAATTATATTTACCAGAAATAATTCCATGTCAATTACTTCTACCTAGATGTCATTGGGAATAACAGCGTACAGACACACATATCTAGCCTTATTTATCAAATTACAATGCAAACTCTAAGAAACTAAATTCTATTGTGGAGTTCTAGATACTATTCTCTCAATCCTGACCCCTACATCTGATAGAAGTTATAAAGGTTTCAGCCATTGTATTCACCTCTACTGTTATATCTTAGGAACATCAATTTCTATCTACCTTCCAACTCTACCATGGATTTATATTGAACAAATACATCAAAAAAATCCATTAATTTTTATCAAAATAAACCAATAACTATTTCATAAAATATTCAATTAATGTGATGAAGTATTATGATCAACAATGAGATTGAACTGAGGAATGTCCCCAGACCTCCATGGGAACTAGATTTAGCTTCTAGGCTTTGGACTTCCACACATTCAAGTTAAATTAAACCCTCTTTTTTTTTGAATGCACAAAAATCTCACAACTTCCAGTTATTTGATGATTGAGATTCAAGTTAAATTTTCTTCTAGAACCTTCATGTTCTTATCACTAAGGTGACCGAGTATGCAATTCTTGACCACTGTATTTTCTAAGCCTGATATTCTAGCCATTTCACTCCCATATGAACTTACAGTCAGATAAAGGGTATTGTCCTCTATTCCTCATTCCACAACCATGGATCCTTGAGTTACATTACAAACTCCATTGTTGAAAGTAGTAAAGAAAAATCAATCATATGATATCCTAATTGAGAAGAGATTCCTTTTAAGACCTGGTATGTGTTTTTCTCTATTATGTTTAAAAATACTCCCATTCCTCATTCATATATTTAAATATCCATTTCAAATACATATAATTATTCACTATATACCATAAAAACATTCTTCAATCTTAATAATACATATATTTTTATACATTCAAAATAATCCTTTGAGTTTAAGGATACACTAGAGTTAATCACCCATGATTCCACCGGATTATGAATAATGAGTAGTTGATATTTACCATCATCCATTTCATTGATAGATTTTTAAATGTTGGGGCCCATCCTTCTAGTGCCTTTATTTCAGTTCATATTATAGATCTAAATATTTCCTTACATACTGAAATACCTATACATAAGTCTATAACTAATATAATTTCCATGAATATTATATCTATAATTTTTTTTCTAGTTACTAATGATTCTTTTAATGAGGTGAGTATCACCTTCTATTAGTATTCAACGTATTACCCGATTTTTTTTGGAATAATTTTATATTTATCCCTTCATTTAAGAACAAATTCTAGATATACAAAAACACAATATTAGACTCTCCATATAAAATACATACCACTATAACCATGCCAACAAAAGATTATGGTAAATATTAATATATTAATATATCCCACACATTATTTATGAAAGTAAATATAATGGTTTTGATCTGACTTTTCATCATATTTAGATCATTCACATTATCTTCTACTAACATTCCTTAAGATTTACCCAAGATAAAGAAACTCATCAGGAACACTTTATTTACAGCTGTCTTTTTTTGTACATATCTAACATGGATTCAATAAGTATAACCATGGAATTATCCTCCAAAATATCAAAGGCCACATTACACGCCAAAATCATCCTCACTAAACTAATGGTTTTTAAATCCAACTTTTCAAATTCTAATTACTCAATAATTTTAGGTTTCTCACCCAATAAATGTTTGAGATCCTATAGGATGAGATAGACTTATATCTACATCTTCCAGAAACCAAAGTCAATCATCTTAAATTGATTGATCCAAAACTTTCCTTTTTTCCATTATTATTTTTCCTCATGTTATTATGACCACCTAAAATATAAATAATACTCTAAGGTGAGTGATCATGTTACCTATGTTTTAATGTGTAAAAAACCAGGATCTCTTTGATACCACTTGTTGGAAATAAGACACCTAAACAATCAAAAAAACATCGGATGGTTAAACATTGAGTTCACCATAAATTCATATCCACTGTTAATTCACAATGTGAAAGAAAACAAACTACTGATTATTCACTTAAATGTTAATGAACCATAATTAGGAATACTTTTTTTAACATACTAATACCTTAAAAGTTGAATAACACACACACACTTACTCAATATAAAAGATGAAGATCAATAGGACATGTAAACAAATATAAAATATTTGCATGGTTAAGGCGATCACACTACATACATATGAGAACAATTTGAAATATTTTGAATTATTTAATGTATAATAATTACAAATAATATATATTAGTAAGACAATGTTTCACTTTCCATAGTTTGATACAGTACATTGGAACAAAAACTAGTCTAACCTTCTTTCATAGAGAAAATTTGTTGGTCAAATAGGTTACACTTCCATTTAATATTTATCGTAATACATCTGTTGACCTAACTATTCAAATAATACCTCAAAAAACACAACCATCATAGATGGTAGATTTTTCAAAATTCCCAAATATAATTCTTCACATCCATTGTATGTTATTGAAGTTAGGGTATGCTAATATCTATGCTCAAGGATTATATCGCAACTGTTATGACATGATAGAAGAAAAACTTGAGATTATAAACATATAATGATTGAAAATATAGGGACATGAAGAAAAATAATGATCCCAAATATATATACACCATAAAGAAGAAAATATGTGGTTAAAATGGAATGAGTCTCAAAAAAAAGTAAATCATGATAAGAAATCCTTTACATCATATACTAACTAACCAAATATGTATTTTACACCACTGAAAAATAAAATTTTATTAATTTTAAACTGGATTAAGAACATATTTTAAGTTCATTACATTACTATTATTTATTTTATTTCATTTATTACTGTGTTTTATTTAGTTACTAAATTGGTTATGTTCATGTTGAACGTTTTAAGTAAGTTCAGTTCATAATCTCACAAAAAATTTCGTAGGTTGACCATGGTCAAATGGGTCCTAGGTCCCTAGTAAAAAATATTAATCATTGAATAATTATAGTTTATATATATTAAATCCAATTTATAACCAACCATGAAATGATGAAATTTTAAAATTAATAACATCACTTCTTGCAAGTGGTAATCTACATGTATGCATGAGTGAAATTTTGAGTTTACAAATAAATAAAGGATAATAAGACAAGTAATATATTATCTTTATAGATTAATAATTAATTTATAATAATCTATTATATTCATTAATTCTTTTTTATAACCAACCATTGGAAGAAATGATGAAAAACATAATTCATCTTTTTATGGAGGTGGTAGTTCACACATAATCACAAATGGTGTTTTTCATTCCCAAAAGTATTGAAAAGATGATAGGTTCTAACATTAACATAATAAAATGGAATTATATTTTATATAATTATATTATTATATCAACATATTTATAATAGGTTTTAAGGAGGTATAAGAATAAATAAAATGGAACGTCCCGTTTAAGAGTAATATTTCTTATTTGGAAAACCTACTTTAGTTTACTTGATAAGCATTTTTTGCTAGTATTTTGGTGATAATAGAGACTCTAGAGGCTGGGTATTATTTTTGGGAAGGTATTTATGTTTTTTATAGTTTCATAAATGTATCAATAATCATGAGGAAGAGGGTAGAGGTGGTTCCCTTTTATATCTGAGGGGAGTGACATAATTGTAAATTTTCTTATGTTTTAAATATTTGAAATGTATTACTTATGAGACAATGGTAAATTTTCAATACAATTTCCAATATAATAGGATAAGGTTCTAAATAATATCATCAAATAATAAATAAATGATATTTTGTGACACTATCACTTATTTTTAGACATAATTAACAAAATTTACCGTTTATAGTGGTAATAAATTTTTACAATGGTAACTATTTATTTTGGCCAAAAATGAAAATAAAATCATTAGTAAAGTAGATAATCATAATAAAAAAATGAAATTCGTTTTCCAATTTCAATTTTTATGATTGTATTAAGTTAATTTGAATATAAGTGCACCAAACACAACAAAAAACCCTTCATTAAAACAATGCATTTTTTAACTTAAAAATTAATTTATTCAAAAATAAATTATTTTTATAATTCCTATAGAATTAATTTGACTATTAAAACTATAAGAAGAGACTAATTTTAATTTTAAAACCATAAAAAATTTATTCTTTTTAAATACTTGAATATATATATTTTTTTATAAAAAATAGCACTTTTCACTATTCACCCAAAAATCAATCCTTCCAGAAAAATCAAAAAAACTAACTATAATATAATTTTGAGATTATGAATCCCAAAATGTTTTAAAAAATTTCTAATAATAATTCAAAAATTTTAAAAAATTAACCATAATATACATGCAAAAAATGCAATAAAAATAGTATTCGAAGAAAATTTATTTTGGAAGAATAAAATGATTCTCATTCCTTAGAAAGTAAAAAAAATTAAACGAATGTTAATTAATTTTATTAGATATAAAATATACTCATTTAATTATAATCATTTATAAATAGTTATTAGTTTAATATATAAAGATAAAATATATATTTCATATTTAAAATTTTTATAATGAAAATATATCTTTTACCCACAAAAGATTTTATCTTCATTTACAAAAAATTGATAATCATTGTATTATTAATTATGAATTATGTTATGTAAAAAATTTATATATATAATTCATAATATTGTTACTCTTATTCATAACAATCAAACCAATGAGTTTGTTATAACAATTATATTTAAATAATAATATTTCTATAGTATATTACTATTCATTTAAGTTCAGTGTTGTGTATACTGTATGATATCGAATAAAGTAATTTTTTTTAAAAATAAATTCTATAATATTGATATGTTAAATTTTTATCCCTTAATGAAATTTAATCCTTTAATGTTTATCTAATACCAAATAAAAATCTCTAAAACATTTTTAGAATAAAATCAAAGAAGTGGTAAATAAATATACATATGGGTAATCAAATACATTTTTTCCATATTGATATTTTTTAACTTCTGAGAAGAACATAAATTATTTGTTAAGATTAAAAAACTTATCATTTATTAAATATTTATTAAACCATTAATTTATCATTTTGATACTCATACTTTTGAATGTTTTTATAAAATTTTACCTTGGTATTCAATATATTTATCTTCTTCATGACTAAGTTGATGAATTCATTTACCATAAACATAGATAATATAAGATAATATACAAAAATTATTTATTTCCATTCCACAAGAACAATTTCATCATTTTCTTATGTTTTTAGTTGCTTTCCATATCCCTTTTAACTCATATTCTAAATGATTAATTGTTCAAGCCTAAAGCACTAAAATTAATTTTCAACAGATTATATGATATATAAAAGAGAAATATATTATTTATTATTTATTTATAAAATTTCCAAATATAAAAATGGTTATCCCAAGGTAATATAATATGTAATATGTATAAAAATTTATAAACTATAAGAATTTCATCCATTTTCGACGGCCAAATGACCTGTCGCAAATAGTGTATTTTCTATTACTATTTTTGATGTGCTAAATAGTGTGTTGCAAATAATTGTTAATTTTGAAGTAGTAAATAATCCATCATAACTATTTTGGGAATTAGTTCCCACCACCCAGTGTGAAAAGTAATAACAAAGGGAATTTTTGATAGATTTTTTTCTCTTTCATAAATTCCCCTAGGCTCAGGATTAATTTTTATGGAACTTCGTGTCCATCGCAAGTAATCACAGTGAAAAATTATTTGAGATAACATTAATTCCAATACAAATAATCCATTTCAAAAAATCACACAATTTAATAGCACACCACCTTCCTTTCCTTCTTCCCCTTCTTTGTTTCTTCCTCCAGCCTCTCTTGCAGCAATCCTTACAACCGTCTGTTTTTTCCCCGACTCTCTGTGGATCTATTCTTCTCATTTTTTGCTGATTCTGGCTCAGATATTCAATGTTTGGACTCCTCATACATTTTTTGTTAAATTTTTTTAATATTTGTGTTCAATGTTAAATACATTATCTTGGTCACTAGGTTTCTAAATTTATGTAATTTTCATACATTATTTGATATTTAGGATTGACGCAATTATATTAATTTCTTTTTTGATTTTAATATGATTTATTTTTGCATATTTTGGGTTCAATGTCAAATAAATTGGAATGGTTAAGCCTTAAGTTTATAAATTTATTTTATGTGAATATTTTATTTGATATTTAGAACTGATGAAATTGTATTAATCTAGATTTTGATTTTATTCAAGTTCGTATAAATTATTATAATTGATTTTGACAAATTCTGTTAATTTTATATTATTAATATTTATTTTTGATTTGTATATATATTTTTATATATATAAGTATGCTTGTGTACCATGTTAATTTTGATATATTTTTGTGTATATATATATATATATTAAAATGTGTATATATATATAAATTATTTTAAAAACATGTTTATGGGTTTTGATATATAAATACACACACAGACACATATATGTATGTTTTTAGGTATATTTTTATATATGTATATATAAATTTGATATGTAGATCTGTTAAAAAAATGTTAAAATATATTTTATATATTTATATTAATTAATATATATTTTTATATAAATTTATATAAATAATACACACTAATTAATTAATAATTTTTCGATATAAAGATTTATAAACAATAAATTTTGTGTATACAACTATAAATGTTTTAAAAATGTGTAAATTTTTAATATATATATATATATATATTTGTACATTTTTTAATGTTTTTAATATATATATATACACATATATGTATAAATATTAAAATATGAATATATATATAGACATATATATATGCTTTAAAAAAATGTGGGCATTTTATGATATATAGATACACACACACACACACACACAAGAACGTATATAAAAATTTTAAAAAATTGTAAGGTTTTTAATATATATATATATGTATGTATGTATATATTTATCTGATATATATATATAAAAAAAAATGTAAAAATATATTTGATTTTGAACTCGTGTAATATGTATATATATATATTAACATCTTAACATGTATATATAAATATTCTAATAATACCTGTGAGGTTTAATATATATATATATATATATATATTTCAAATGTATATTTATTTAAAAAAAGTTTGAATATATTTTATGTATCTATATTAATTATGAAATCATGATATACACATATATTATTATTATTAATAATCTAATAATAATTTCAATAATTAGTAATAATAATTACATAATTTATAATATTTTTTAATTAATTAGTCAATATTATTAATATATTTTAAATATTTATGTTTTTTTATATCTGTGTATATATATATTTAATATGTATATTGGTTTAAAGAAAGTTACTAGAATATTTTTGGTATATTTATATAAATTTATAAATATATAAATATATATAAATATATATAAATAATTATTTACTTAATTTTAATAATAAATAGTAAATAATAGTTTTAGTTAAGAAATATTATTAATAATTTAAAAATTAATGAAATATATGAAAATTTGTGTTTGTATACATGTATGTATGTTTGTAGATTTGATATATTAATTTCTTTGAAAAAAATGTAAAACTTAATTTGAGGTAATAGATTTGATTATGTGATATATATATATATATATAATATGAAATAAATAGAAATGAGTGCTTTTAATAGTGATAAGAAAATTAATTTAAAGAAAACATTTTAACAAAATGTTATTTATACAAATATTTTCAGTTAAAAAATTTTAAAACATTAGTTTAATGAAAAAATAAAAATTTAAAATATGTATTATTTATTGAAAACTTGGTTAATAATAATTAGGATAATTTTTATTAAAAGTTTTAAAAATATATATAAATTATAATAAATACTAAAAATTCATAAAAAATATTTATTATTAAAAATATATTATAAGTTTAAATAATTTATAGTATTTAAAAATAAATGAGTCACTATTATTAATAAAATATTTAATATTACCAATTATTAACAAATCATAATAATAATTTTTAAAAAAATATAAAACAATATAAAAAATTGCATATCTTAAAAAAAGCGTGTGTCTCTTATGAAACAAAGATTGAGAGATATTCTATAATTTTAAAAATATATCATGTATCTTTTATAATATATTTAATATTGTAATTGTATCTATGTTGATCCTCTATATAGCATGTAATCTAGTGCTATCCTAGTTTCTTAGTTTGATCATATTCTATATAGAATATTTCAAGGTGTTAAAATATAATAATAATTTAAAATTAGTCAAAATTATTTGTAATAATTGTTTTTATTTTGTTTTTTTGATAACTATAGACTCAAGAAGTAGACACAAGTATCTATTATGTGATCTTTATTGGATAAATAATCCCAAAAATACAAACAGATATTGGTTAAATCCTATCTACATTGAGGCGATGAAGAATTTATATCATTTGCATCGTCAAATTCAGATTTTGGTTTTGACGGAACAATTAAATGTCCATGTCAGAAATGTGTTCTTAGGACATTTGAAATATTTGAAAATGTTGGACTTTATCTATTTTGTTATATTTTTCAAAAATATTATAGTTTTGGGTATCAACATGGTGAAAAGAGATCATTATAAAATAATTTTTTTGGGTTCTAGATCCATCATTTCAAAATTTAATACATGAGGAAACTGGTTAATCTATTCCTGAAACAACAACTCAGAATGACATTCCAAGTCCTGAATTTGAACCTTCTTAGTTTTATAATTTGTTGCAATCCGCTGAGGAGGCCTTATATCCAAGAATCAAGATGAGAAAACTTGAATCTATTACAAACTTTATGGATATGAAATAATATTTTGGAATGTATAATAGTTGTTTCAATCAGATTTTATCTTTGGTTAAGTCATTGTTCCTGGATAGAAATACATTATCTGCATATTTCTATGAAAGTAAAATGTTGGTTTATAATATGGTTCAAAGTTATCAGAAGATCCATGAATGGTCAAATTAATAAATCTTACATTATGGTGAATATAAATATTTGGTTAATTTTCCATCATATAGAGAACCAAGGTATAGAGAGGAAAAACAAAAAAATTCCACAGTTCCCATGAAATAGTTGAGATATTTTCTAATTACACCTCATTTACAGCATTTCTTTATGTCTCGCAGCACAACTGGATTTATTTCATGGCATGAATCAAATATTTTCATCACATGAAGCTTAAATCATCCATATGACGGAGACTCATGATAACATTTTTATCAAAACATCCTTATTTTTCTACAGAACCTTGTAACATATGGCTGGACCATTCTGCTGATGGTTTTTGTCCATTATGTGCTTACTATTGTTAATATTCTTACTGACATTTTTTCATTACTCTTTACCACTTGCCTTCTTGGATGTTGATGAAGGAACCATATGTCTATTTGACACAGTTAATTCCAGGATACAAAAGAAAAACATTGATGTTTATTTGGAACCACTAATTGATGAGTTAATTTCATTATGGAACAATGGTGTTACTACATTTGATATAACTACATATCATAATTTTATATTGAAGGTTCTATTAATATGGATGATCAATGGATTTCTAGTGTATGGTATGTCATCTGGATGGAGAAGACATCATCTAAAATAATGTCCTTACTACATGGCTATGAACAAAGCATTTATTAATTTAAATGGGAGAAAGGTTTTTCATTTTCATTGTCATTTGATATTTCTTCCTGTGGATCACCATTTTTGAAGAATCCAAATTTATTTTACAAAAGGGTGAATTGAAACAGACGCACTGCCAGTAGTGCTCTTTGAAAATCAGGTAAAATCTATTGTCTCTACATTACCTCATGTTAATTTTGGACCAACAATAAACGAGCAAAAGATAAATGGTTTTGTGAGAGATCATAATTTTATAAAGTAGAGTATTTTTTGGGACCTTCCATATTGGTATGATTGTTGGTTCATCACATGTTAGATGTAATGCATATTGAGAATATTTTTTTGTTAACTTGTTTTATACCATGTTGGACACACATTGTAAGACCAAAGATAATGTAAAGTAATATATAAATCCTTTATAGATTTTTAGATGTCCAGAAAATGAATTATTTGATGTTGTAAGATCACAAAAATTAATGAATCCAAAATTAGGTTACTTACTTAGTAAAGAAAACAATTTATTATACTTTCAATGGATTATAGATTTGAGGTTACTAGATAGTTATGCTTTTAATTTGTCTTAATGTGTAAGAAATGGGAATATTATCATGTTAAAAATTCATAACTATCATATCACAATTGAAATATTTCTACTTGTAGGTCTTAAAGGGCTATTGAAAACTTAAATATGGGATGTGTTGACTGAAATATCATTTTTTTTTTGAGATATTTTTTTGAAAATATCAAATTATAACGCATTGAATTTTTGGAAAAAAGTGGTTTTAATTTTATGAAAATTGGAGAAAATATTCCCACCGAGATTAATTGATTATATGGACCTTTTAATATTGCATTTTACATATGAAGCTATATGTGGAGGGAATGTATAATTCTTGTCGATGTATCTATTTGAGAGATGTATGAAAAAATTAAATAATAAAGTAAGTAACAATGCTTCTGATGAAGGGTCGATTATAAAAGCTTATTTGTAGGAGAAAATATCAATTTTTTTCTGTTATTATCTTCTATTAAAACATCCTTCAAAACATAATGGGATAGGTAGCAAGGAGATTAAAGTTGATGATGTCATAGACCATCAGTTGATATTTTTTAATCAGCCTGAAATTGGTTTTAGTACTTATCATGAGCAATGGCTTACAGATGAAGAACTTCACAGAGCTCATACTTATGTTATATTGAATTGTGAAGAAATGACATGATTTGTGGAGTAAGTAATACTTTTTTATTATTTTGGTAAATATTCATAAAATAAATCTTTATTTAAATTATCTTTTTTGTAGACTATATGATGACCATATCAAAAATTAATTTCTACAAATTACATCTTCTACTCGTGAGTAATGTCAATTTTTTTTATATTGGTTTCAAAGACTGGTAAGTAATGTTTCATTCAATGTAATAATAAATAAAATTTTCAATGATATCTATTATTAATAATTTTATTTTTATAGATAACAAAACATGAAAATAAAATTGATATCCAAATAGTTGTGCTAAAAAACTATCCATAGAAATTGTTAAAATCTTATAATTGGTATGTTGTTAATTGACTCAGATTACATACACGCATATATGGTGACTCAAAGAAATCAATGAATAGTGTTGTTCTCTTGAAATGATACCATCATAAGGAAAGTGACATCGAATTTTATTGTATGCTAGATGAAATAATTAAGTTATTTTATCTAGGACCAAATTATGTTACAATGTTTAAATGTCATGGGTTTATTATATATCAGGGGTTGAGAATTCATCCATGACATAGATTTGTTGACATTAAATATAAAATTATTCACGCAACAAATGAACCATTTATTTTGGAATTGTAATCACATAATTATTACTATGCAAATTACTGTGATGTTTCAAGAGATTTAAAGGAACTATGGATTGTGATAAAAATAAAATCATGTGATAATCAGTTTATTGAAAATGAAAATGGTTCTTTGGAAGTGAATCATATTGGAATTTTTCAAGAAACATCCCAAAATATATCTCTTACCCAATGAGATATAAATATTGATGATGAAACCCCCTAGTTAAGGGTTGAGGATATAGAAAATGTTGATGAAGTAATAAGGGATGATGAAACTGAAAGTCATATGGAAGTTGAAAATACAGAAGATGAGGATGGAGATATTGATTTAAATGAAAATGGTGATGAATATTATGATTAATGTATTATATTCAGGTCTATAGTTATAGGGAATTATCATATTATGATATCTATTATATTTTTAAATTTTATATTTGTATTAATAATTTGTTATAGGTGATATATTTTTTATTATGACATTCATTAGTTTTTTATATTTTATATCTGTTTTAACGATCTCATATTGGTGAGAATACTTGTTTCAAATGGATGGATATTATCCTCATGATTATTTAGTATGATCTCTCACTAATGCTGAAATTTTTGGGGATGATCCCAATTTGGCTGCTCTTCCTATGGTTTGTGCACCTACTAAGAGGGAGCATGGTCTTACTCGATTACTGATTCGAGATCCTATTCTAGTGAGACGGCCATTTGTTGATTTTGATTCTAATTTACATAGGCATGTTTAATTATTTTGTAAGAAATTTATTTTATATTAACTAACTGTATTAATATAGATAATAATTTTATGAATATATATTTGTTTTAATTTTCACAGTTTTTCATACATAGCCATTGGACTGGATGGTGCGATTCTGAGAAATTATTTTTCCAAGCCATGGGTGTCATGGGACCTATTACTCATTTCCATGTGTGACCATATGTTTCACCACTGGACTGTACATTATTACATAATATATAATTTTTTAATATTTAATTAATTACAAACATATTTTTTAATTGTCATTTAGAATTTATTTTCTCCTATTTATAATAGATAAAGAGGTCATATCTATAAGGCATGAGATACTTGTTTACACGAGCACTTTCTTCATTTTCTACACAACATTGTAAAGTGAGATATGGATAAATATTATGCTACTGACTTTGATTATTATTGGGTCTCCCATCATCCCGACCATATATCTGTTTTGGTATTGGATGGTTTGTGCTCTTTCTAGCTAAGATAGACATTCAAGAAGATATTATCAGCTAAATATAGAGCCGGGGGAGGAAAGAGGTCACCCATAGGTCCAAGAGTCGTACATTTTGAATACATCGATGACATATGGTAAGTGATATTATTTATTAATGTATATTTATTTTAACTATAACATGTTTGTTATATTAAAAGGGATACTACTGACCCATTTATTTATAAGTTTTAATTAATAAGAATATGTATTATGATCCTTGTATATGAGAAGTTGTGGGTAAATGAGAACATCGTAATGTGGATAGTGATTTTTTTGAACAATGTAATCAGTATTAATTTTGTTATTATTCTAATTTTTCATTATTTTTAAAGGAAATATATGTGTCTATGACTTATAAATCATGGGAGAGTTAAGATGAGACCAAACAAGATGTCACTGTGGATTCCGTTTTCGATGTGGGGGCTTGGATACATGCGACTTCATAGGGTTTTGAGAAAGGTAGAGTGATTGGTATTAGTTCATGACTAACACCTAAGTGTTATTATGGTACTTCTGTGGTGGAATCAGTGAGTGAAAAGGAAGCTCATGGAGAGTCGTTATCAACGTCGTCATCCACAGAACATTATGAGCTGAGTTTGAGAGCTCCAGATAAGATTATATAACATATATATATGTAGAGGGAGGAAGGGTGCGATTAGAAATGTTTGAGAGAAGATGAGATAATGGGGTATATACGGTGACTTGTGTGTGGTGTTGGTATAGAGTTTCCTCCCCCTATCCCATCGACTGATCCTCCTCCACCTGAGGACAGTTAATGATTTTTGATGATTTTATGAATATTTTTTAATTTGGTATAATAGATATATTATATTTGGATTGATGTATAACTTTTTTGTGTGTTTCAATTTTTCTAAATCATTTTTTATTTTTTTTAAATATTTGTATTTTTGTTGTATTTACAAATAATTTAATTGTTTATTTTTTTAAAAGGTTATTTGTGAGGGATTATTTCTCCATTACAAAACGTTATTTATGATTGATCATCGCAAAAGGTTTCCAAATAATATTTCATGATTTTTTTGCAATGGGATGTATACCCATTAAAAAAGGGTTTTTGCAACGGGCCATCAAAAATAATTATATTTGTGACACCTTTTTATAAGATTGGCTTTTTATAATGGACACCCATTACAAAAAGTAATTTGTGACGATAATCAGTTGAAAATGAACCATTAAAATTATTATAAATTCATGTTGTGATACATCAATTTTCAAAACATTATATAGGACACCCAAAGTTTAACATAAATCATTCCCTAAATAACTGACCTTAAAACTCTTTAAAATATTCACGACCAAATTCTAAAAACAAAATAAAAAATATTTGATCAAATGTTATTCTATGATCAAACTAAAATTTATCTCTAATAGATATTAATCACTCATAAATTAACATATAAGAAATGTATATTCACCAATAATATAATCTCCACTACAAGATAATATTTTCTATAAATAACGTATATCACCAAAAATAAAAAAGAAAATCATATTTTCTCTCATAAATTAACTAAATATTTTTTCCTTAAATTATTTTTATCTTAATCATATAATGTTACCAATATAATATCCTTCTTCAAAAATAATATTAATCACCTCTTTAACAAATCACTTCTCAATCCTGTGGTTACGTATATGATAAATCATATAGTCCCAAAAATGAAATAACCATTTATCCCTATTAACCATAATTACCTCAACATCAAAGATCACCATAAATTTAATGGTTATCAAATCCTTTCAACTTGTATCCATAAAATATAAAATCATCATTTCTTATATAAATTTTACTAATATACAAGTTATAATTAATGGTTACATATATCGCAAATAGTTATTAAAACATAGTAAAGTTATCCCAAAGTATTCTTATAACGAAAAATATAAAAATAATATCTATGTATTTAAAGATATCATAATACTTAAATTTTTAAATCCTTAAATAAAATACCACTAAATTATAACTCTCTAATCCCTATATATAGACACCTAAACCATTAATATTTCTTTATAATCCTTTAACCAAGCATCTTTATATTATGCCTTAACACTTCCTTCGTATGATAAAAAGTATAAATAATCTCTTAATATTAATTAATCTCAACATAAACATGTTTCCCACTATAATGATAATGAGAATTATTAAAATAATACATACCTTGTGTATGTTATTCATAGTTTCATAATCATAAATATATAAACTTTCTAAACCTTTATTTATAAGATATTTTCGGTTTACTTCATCATCATTCCACTAAATACATTTATTTTCTTAATAACTATATTATCCACATTATAAACATATTCATATTCCTTAACATTTCTCTGGGTGCTTCTTTGCCACATTATTAAAATACGAGAATTTATATCTTTTAACAATATGATCTTTATCGCATGGACTTCCTTAAAACAACAAGTTTATCTTATTTTCTACATTAGAGAACTCACCATGGTTCGTTCCATTTTTCATAAGCTGTGATACTTGATTTGGCATTACCACAAGAGTTTTCACTCAAAATCCTATATTGTTTGGTAAATTTTTCAGACAACCACCGCATTTTCCTTCATATATATTGTTAACATTGTTTAATATAGTTCCAAAAATTTAATAAAACAAAATGTGGATAGTTCGAGTATATCAAATAAAATAATAATAAACCTTATCATGGTTTGGATAAATTCAAAAATATCATTAACCACACATTCATGTAATAAATTCTTTTGATTGAGAAAAAAATAACAATAATTATATAAAACATACTAACTGTTGAATTTATATAATAATTTTAACATATAATTCAAAACGTTTGACTTATTAAACCACAATAGGTTCTAAAACTCTTAAAAGTTCATCATATATAAACTTCTAATCATATAAAGATATCTAAACCATTCTTTTTATATAAAAAATAAAACATCGTAACATAATAATCCCATAATTACAAGGTTTATAAAAAGATTTGAATTTTATTATATTTCCAGGATCTTTTATGTTTAAAGTTTTAGATAATTAGGAAAACCATTACAAAAAATAGTTTACATTTATTTATAGTGAACTTTTCTACCCCAAACCACATTCATATGTTTCAGTCCTATTTTATCTGCAACATGTTATTCTTTAATTAAGTCATGTCACCATTGGCCATGATATAACACCTAAAAATCCTTAATCCCTATGAAAAACATTTAAAAATGTGGTATGTGAAAAAATAATTGCATGATATTTAAAAATTAAGGAAACTCATTAGGCCTTTTAAAATTTTCTGAAATCCAGTATGTAATTTTTCTTTTTTTACATAGTAATCATTAAGCTCAAAATAATTATTAATTAAACATGATATCGTCTTAAAATCCTAAATTTTTCATAATTTTTTTAGCATGCATAAAGAAAAAAATCATGACCATTAATGTTACTTGGGAATAATATCAGAACACATGAAATTAAACCCCTAACCATTAGAGGATTAGAAACTTTACTTTAATCAAGGGTTCATTATCTTACATTATGAAATAAATAGATTTAATTTAAAACACATATAATGCATTAAAAATAATGTAGTTATGTTGGGTTATTATCTATACATTAAATATTACATGAACCTTTATAAATGAATATCCATAATATTTAATTCAACCATATACCTTATAAGTAACTTCATCCCCATTAACTCAATCACTTTACACAATGTATTATATATTTATATTGGGCTTACCCATTCTTAGAGATATATCAAGCTCACCCATTATCATATAAATTTTACAAGAACAATATCATGAGAATAAACCTAAAATCCTGAATTTACATTATAAAATATTATTAAATACTTTTTCAACACATATGAAGATAAAATTTTAAGCTTCACATAAAAAAGTTAAAAATAATTTATCTTTGAATACTTTTAAAATTAAAAATCCCAAAAAAAGAGGGAAATATTATATTCTTTGATAATTTTTTTTGATAATGAATAATGAATCTGATGCTGACAAAATTAGTTATAGAGTAAATGTTAAAAAAAATATTGATTCTCACTTTCATAAAAAGAGTCAAAGTGATCCATACAGAAAATGAATAAATGATTAATTAAAAAATTATAGATTAAAGGATATTTTTAGATGACCATAAAATATCTCTTATTCATAAATATACAAATTATTGAAACATTTTAAATATTATGGATATGGGAGATGTATAGTTTAAAATAATTTTTTAAATAGAAATCCCTTATGTCTCAACCAACTTTAAATCAGAAGAACATTGAAGGAGAAAACATGAAAATTATTTGTAAATAATATTAATTTAATTAAATTAATGATAAAAGTAATTTATATGGTATTATACATACCATATAAAATATAACATGTGGGGAAAATGCAAGGAGTCATGATGAATGAAAATTAAGTTGAGAAATCCCCTACCCAGTCATCTGACTCACCACACATGTTAGTTTACTTTCTTGAATAATAATATTATATTACTTTTATGATGACTTAAAAACCTTTTAAAAAATAATTCTGTTATTATTATTATTTTTATTTCATTTTTCCTAGATTTATTTAGTTATAAAAGTAGTTAAGTTCATGCTTAACATTTTGAGGATATTAAGTCCATAATCCCAAAACAAATTTAATAAGTTGGACATGGTAAATAGGGTAACTATCATATAATATGTATAATATTAATTATAATACAATTTTAATTTATATAAATTAACTAAAAATTATATAACCATCCATTAAAATAGGAAATGAACAAACAAATCACATCGCTTCATGGCGGTTGTAGTCCACACTTATTCACAAGTGACGTTATCATTTTCCAACAACTGGAAAATTAAAAAGGTAAGTAATATATTATATTTAAATAAAAATATTTATTTTATAAAAAACATATATATAATTTATTTATATCTTTATAATTGGTCATGTAAATCATGAATGGAAAAAATGCATTATTTCATGGAGGTAGTAGTTTATACATGTGTTCAAGTGATGTTTTCATTATCCATAGGATATAAAAGGTGATAAAAAAGTGTTATACCATAAACATAATAAAATTTTAGTATATTTGATATATTTATGTTATTATATTTTATTGGTTATTGAATTTATTAAATAGGTATAATAATAAGTAAAATTAAAGAACTCGATTAAGATCTATACATTTTTTGGAAATCCTTCATTCTATTAAAACTAAAGCCTTCTAGGTTAGTATTTTAGTGATAAAAGATCATATAGGTCATGGGGAAGATATTTAATAATGGATTTGGGTGGGACCTAATTGATAAAAATGGAATAAGAAGTCTGAGGAATAGAGAAGTGATGGTACCGCTTTATATATTAGGGGTGTGACACACTTTTAATTTTTCAAATCTATTAAGTATTATATATGTATTAATCATTGGAAGGTGGAACGAATTGAACAATATTATGAATATAAGGTAATAATTGTCAAAATATTATCATCCAATTAGTATTAATATGAGATTTTGTTTACCTTATTAGTTAGTTTTAACCACTACTAACCTCATCTCACACATTACTATAGAAACAAATTTCCACCAAGGTAACAATTAATGATGAACAAAAATGAAATTGAACTCATTAATAAACCCGAAAATGATAATTGAAAATATGAAATAGATTTTTTAATATTATATTTCTTTAAATTACATAATTTAATTTTCATCTAAGCACACATAATGAAATGAAAGACACTTTTATTATTATTTTTTATTTTAGCATAAAATTTAATTTATACCAAAATAAAGTATAATTATAATTTATTTAGAATTAATTTTATTATTTTTAATAAAATGGAAATAATTATAATTTAAAAAAAATAAAAAATATTATTGCTATTTTTAAATACTTGAATATAAATTCAAATTTTTATAAAAATTGGGACTTAGCAATATTCACCAAAAAATCAATCTTTTCAATTTTTTTTTAAATTTACTACATAATAATTTTAAAACACTAAATCCATAAATAATGTATAATTTTTTTTTTAATTTATAAGAAATTAATTTAATTATTCATCGACAAAATGTAATAAAAACCATTTTAATGAAATTATTTTTTTGAATCATAAAATGACTTTATTTTCATTCTTTACATAATAACCATACCAAAATGAATATAAATTCATTTTATTGGATATATAATCTACTCATTTAATTAGAACCATTTTTTAATAGTGATTAGTTTAAATTTTTATGATAAAAAATATTTTTTTGACATAAAAATAGGTTTAATAAAAACAATATTTTACATATAATGATTTTACCCTCATTTCAAACCAATTGAAAATCAATTTATGATATGATAATAATTTTATTATGGAAAACATTTCTATATATATTTCATAATATGTTTATTCTTATTCACACCCACTAAACCAAATACTTGGTTATAATGACATATTTAAATAATATTTTTCTATGGTATATCAAGACTTTTTATGTTTAGTGTTCTATATACCACACATTATCAATTATAGTATTATTTAAATAAAATACATTCTAAAATATTGTGGTGTTAAAAATTGAGTTTCTTACACTATCTAATTGGTATAATTTGGTTATATGTTTCATATTTAATCAAAAAACATGGGGTTGGAAGGATACCTAGCATGACAATCTTCATACGTTGATATCTTTTTTATGTAAGCCTTAAGGATGAGCTCATCAATGGTTTTAGGTATGGTGTTAATCATATCATTATTTTAGGCAGATCAGAGATTGAAAATTTTCCTTTCATACGATGGGTATAATGTATACGTCATTGATTAAGATATACCAAGTATGTTTATGTTCACAACTAGATAATGTTCATGTGATTTTATCATCTACTTGGATGAGGTGCAGGTGATGTGCTCAAAATATTAGATGAATGAAATGGGAAGATTACATCTATTATGATAGTTTATATAGATATAGCTGAGAACATTTGAGTAATAGATTTAGTATTGACATTATCTATCTCCTATTTTCACTCAATGTATTATAAATATAGATTATATGATTATAAATATATGTATATGATACAACTGGTGGAAATATGTATACAGATAAATGTGTTTGATAGAGATCAAACATGATCCATCTAAAGCTTGAGTAGTATTGTAACTTTTGTAGAGACTTATCCTTTCATTGAATTATTGATTTGGTATTTCATAATTATTTCCAATACTAAAAAGGCCTTTGGGGTCATAGTATGTGGTTTTGTGACCGAAGAGTAGGTTTTCTTACAAAGTGCCTATAATTTTTTTTGAGGGATAACCAATATGTGTTTTGGAGGACATCCAAAAAAGGTTTTCATTTATTTTTAAATATTTATATATATAATGAATTATGTGGTGAAAGTAAATTATATATTTTCTAAAATGAGTTTTGAAAAATATCCAATTTTTTTTCGATACGGTTATTTATGTTATCATATATTGTAAAAGTGTTCTAAGACAATAGAGAATTAGTGAAAGTGGGAGATTTCAAGAATTATTTACTAAAGGTTCCACCATGTAGGGATGGTGTATGCCTCATTGTGGTCCATGTTAGGATAAAAACTACATGGTGAGTATCAAAAAATTATGGTTGTATACATAAAGATTATTGATTTTATGATAATAAATGGTTTATCCTTCTTTCCCTAATACTAGATATCATTATGAATTGATTATCATGTTATTGTAATTTGGAGATTTTTAAACACACTAAAAAAATATTTTAAATTTAAACATAAAAAAACATAAGGTTACAAGGAGTTGAATCCTATAACACATTTAAGAAACATTTCAGTAATAAGGCTAAATATTTGAGTTCTATAGAGGGCAATTTTCTGGATATATAAATATGTCTAATCATTAAGTGAAGTTATAGATGAGACAATATGGAAATCCTCAATTCTGAATCTATATTTATAGAAAACCTAATGAAGAAGGGATACATCCAAATCTTTAGGAGATTTTAATGGATCTTTTATTTTATCAGAAGAAGGATTCCCTTAGTTTCTATGTAGTGATCACTACCAAGATCATGTAAATGATATTGTAAAAATTCACATAACTATATAAAAGTTAAACCATTCATCATTTTATTTAATCCATCAAAAAGTAATGGATAGTTCATGTGGATTTCAGTAAAATCATTTTATACTTGACTTCTTGATTTTTTAATTTTATGTGTGGGAGTTATATTTTATTTCTATACATTTTATTTTATAAAATCATAATATTTTTTGAAACCATCATTTCAAAATTATCTTAAAGTGAAATATTGGTATTTTTCTGAAATGATTGATTTTTCAGTGAATGGAGAAAAATAAATTTTTTTTAAATACTTTCATTTCATTCCATTAAATAAAGTAATTTAAAAATACTATTACATGTTGTAATGTATGACCTATTTTATTTATAATAATAAAATTTGAATATTTTTTAGGGATTGTGTTATGAGATAATTTTTATTCTTAAAAATACATTTTTCAAAAAATCCTTTTTTGCATTGTGGACATTTATATTAAAATTCATTTATGAAACTTCTAGCAAATTAATCCTAAAAAAATGGATATAAAATTTTTAATAAATAGGATAAATATTTTTTAATAGGTTACTTTTACTTTTAGTCATTGTGAATAGTAATCTCTGTTAAATATATCACATCAATAAAGGCTAAATTGGGTAATTACGGTTAAAAAATTTGACAAGGCCCTAAACACCCCCTATCAGTTTTATTTTTGTTATTGGATAAGTTTTTTATAACTTTAATATTTTAAATTTTAATTTTTTGAAATTTCATTCCAATATATTTTTATTATAACATTTATAGTACTTTAAGTAAATATATAGTAAAAAATGTCAGTATCATGTTTTTTCTAAAATAGTTAAGAGGCAACACCCCCTTTATTATACCAAGGAAATAAACTATATTACAAACTGAGTAGAGGGAACCCATTACATCTGTCCCAAATCCTCCTGAAAATTATAATTCAATCATGGACTAAAGTTTTGACCTATAGGCTTATCATGACAGATTAAACCTGCCTTTCCAAAAATTGAGCATGCACCACCTTACTTGTTGCACCCTATCATGCCTGAGTAGTTGTCTCCATCACTATGAATGCTACAACATGATCCACAACCTTCCAGTGATCCATTAATTTTATAGATATATATTTTAGATTAGATATGTGTTAAATGTCTATATTTGGACAATTTTTTTCCCTTGATACCTTTAAAGTCAAATTAAATGAATAGTGTCAAAATCGACATCATTTATATTTTAGGAAAAAATATTTAATTAAATTATTTAAAAATCCTAAAAATATTTAAATAGTAAAATTAGAATCATAATTGGAAAAATGATTCATACATTTTACATTTATGTGAAAATTATTACTTTATAAGAAAAATTAGAACCCTTTAAGATTGAAAAATTCGATAATGCTGTTATAGATAAAATTGTTTAACAAAAGGGATAAAAAAAATATATGGTTTAAAATACCATATAAACATATATAAACTTTATTGTATGAAGTTATTAAAATTTAATCCAATATTATAATGGAAACTATGACTACATTGTCTAAATTTCATAAAAAAATTATTTTATTATTTTTAAATATTTTGATTAATTTCATGTGCGTTATTTGGTTCCCAATAAAAATAACCACCTCTCATATCTTCTATACACCACGTAGAGAATATAAGATCAAGAATAACTACAAAAACAACTTATAATTTTTTTAGACAAGTTATATATGTTTTTTCTTTCTAAAATTCTATCCCTATGTCCAATAAGAGAGTACCAAAAGGAGCTCTTTTGAGGAGGAAGTAATCATCTTTACCAAATATTGCGATTTATTTCTTCTTAAAATACACATAAATCTATAATAACCATCATAAAATAATAAATCACCAATCATAAATATATGAATTTATTATTATTATTATTATGGTATAGCAATTTTCTCTCTCATTTCCATCTTATCAAAAGAGAAAACATTGATTTTGTGTACGTATGTCTTACCATCTCCTCGTAGTGATGTAATTAGTTTTTCATCACTACTTTAATTGGATGGTTATAAATATAAAACTATTGAATATATATCATATTTATGAAATAATTATTCTTCTGTAATTATAATATCATATCTACATTCTCACCTTTTAATCCGTTGGAAGATGACAACATTGCACACACTAACGTGTGGATTACCACCATCATGAATCGATGTGATCTATTTTTAATTTAAAATTTACTTGGATGGTAATAAGTATTTATTTGATAAATATTGATGATATTTATATCATTATTCACATTCTATATATGATGGAACCATAATCAATGTGCAAGGACTAGAACTCCCGTAACAAAACATGTGTGAGAAAATAAATTAGGTAACACCAAAAACAATGATAATAATGACATAATATTCATTTAAATGTAATAATATGTTATAATATCATCATATATGACATAAATGTTTTTAATAAGGTTCTAGTGTAAATTAATAACTTGTTTTTAATGATTATTTAAGAGGTTGAATAATGTTCAACTGAAGGGAAACATGATGTAAATAGTTTCTTAACTTAATTTCCATTAATTAGGTTATACTTACACTTCATTGAATTTTTTATTCCATGATAATATATGAAATGACTTATGATTATAATATTTTTCATTTAAATTTTTTTGGTATATTGAAATTTTCAACATATAATCACTTAATTGATTAATTGTCACTTTAATGGTATGATCATTGTAAGGGATTTCATTTCAATTTTCACTCCATTGTGTCATCTTTGGTATTATACACCTATTTACATTTATATAGTGTATATTTTACCCCTTTTATGTATTTAACATGAATATATATTTATTCATTAGGAATATTTATTTAATTAAATTATATCTTTCAAGAGTAATGTTTAAATGAAAAGCTGAACTTATTTCTCTTTTTGTTAGAGAAGATTTTTCATAAATGTCCATATATTTTAAAATTGTTTTATAAATGTCATTTTTATTACTCAAATTATTTTTATGGATATTTTATGTTAACCATGACATTTTAAATGGATTTAAAGGAATAAATATAATATTTTTACCAAAGTTTGATTTTCATATTTCTTTATAAAAAGTCATAAGGAATGTTTTGTTTTTAAAATATACATTGTTAATAGACTTTCCTTAGGACATAACCATTTTATACCCTTTATATTATTCTATTAGATATAATTTTTTTATGTAAAATATTTTTGAAAACATATTCTAAGTTCCACATTTCCATTTTTCCATTATTAAAAGGAATTAATTTTACTACAAAATATAATTCTATGATGGCTATCTCTCATATCATAATTAATTTTGTTGACATTACACTTTTCATGAAACATTACCTTTATTGCATTCATTAGAAATTATATTTCTATTAAATATGCATATTATTTATATAATGGATATTTTAATTTCCTATATCGTATAACATTTCCACATATGATTTTTTACATTGAAATATTTTTGATTTTATAGGGAAATATTGATATTCATATTATTTATTTAATAATGGAATTTATTGATATTAAATTTTGTTGATGAAATAAATTGTCCATTTAATATATGAGTAATGAATTGTAAATGTAGTGATGGGTGGGGCCGGAAATTATACAGCCCCACGATGCATCAACATATACCCTGAGACAAGTCAGTTAGCTAAATTAAATGATTTTTTGGGTATTTGTACCCATTTAATAAAATGTCTTGGTGCAAGGACATGATGGTAATGATATAATTATGTCAAATATCATTATTTCCATTATTCAACATTTCATTCATTTATAATTCAATTATTATTATCCATGATATTATTTCTTTTGATATTATCCAATAATGCATTTTCATGCTCAAGTTATTGATTAAATGTCATGTGTTTTCATTTATTTACCTTTTTATGTTTACTATTAATTATTTACCTATTATACCTTATATTTTAACTAAACCATATTGATAATTTGATCACACACTTATTTTTTTCCCTCTCTATAAGATATAAAGAATAAATTTTTTAATGAGTTTCAAGGAACCCAAACAGTTTCTTTGGTAATGTTTTATATTTTATTTTTAATGTGAAACATAAATAAAATATGAATATGGTTCTTCAAGAATACTAAAATGATCGATCCTTTAAGATGATATCTCTTGTATTGTATACGATTGTAATATTGTAGACATCATCTATGGGTTACTAGAGTTGTAGTTGTTATATTTGGTATCACATGAAGCTTAATAAGGAATTTAGAAACTAGATTAAGGAATTTAGAAACTAGATTTACGAAATCATAGATTAGGGCCATAAACATATAAATATATTTGCGAAAAAATTTATGTATAGGATAACATCCAAAAATATAGGTAAGGTATAGATTATTTTCATTCCCATTAGGATTATTGTTTCTCATACTATATTTTTTTGTTTTTATTCAATGATTGGAACTAAGAGGATTGAGGTTAGCACTAAAAGTGATGAGGAATAAGGTGATTACAAGATACAAAATTGTTCTAGAGTGAATATTATTATGATTATACCTAATCATTAATCATGATATATAATTATATACTCTAACCCTAACCAACTCTCATACTCAAAAAATAATAGAAGAATAAAGTTTGTTTGAAATCTCAGGCGGTGGGGACGATGGATTAAAGAAAATTTAATTTCATTTACATTAGAAATATTGAAAAGATACACCTTATAGAATATATAAAAGGAATGAGAAACTGTTTTATGTTTGTAAAATAATGGAATATATTAAGGAATTTATTGAATAATATAAAGTGATGATGGAGGTATATGAAGCTCATCCAAAAGTAACATTTAAATTTCAATGTCGTATATGTGGGGAATATGGGAACTATACAAGCCAATACACTAATCAAAGGGTTAAATCCTAGACCAAGGAAGGACATATTCTTTGTCAATAATTGATGTTAATGGATTAAAGTGATTATCTATTGGTATAAATGGATTATTGACTTTGATGATGTAAATGATATAGAATTGGGGACCTTGATATTTTTTTTTGATTTGATGAAAACTTGTTTAAAGTCATATTTGATGAAGTTTATTGTATTTTTTTATTTTATGGAACTAGTCTGAAATTTTATTTGAGGAATAAGAACTGTGTTAATTTATGCTAAGCATATATATTTTTATGTACGGTTAACTTAAGGAGTTACAGATATCATCATGGGGTAATAAGTTTAAGGTTTACTTAAGTTCAAAATGTATAACTACCCATTTTGAGGATTTAAGTGATGACATTTTGGGTTAATATGGAGATTTTTTTGTGTTTTAAGAAGAAAGATCTATTGAGGATTAAATTACCCTTTGTGTTAGCATATTATTTGATATAGGTCAATTAGAAAAATTAATATACATAATCTTGATGTTTAATAAATGAATTCAAATGATAATTTGATGTTTTTTGAGATATTTAATGGTCAATATAAGGAATACCTTTGAGGTTAGTTTATAAATTTTATTCATGATATTTTAGTGAATCTAAATGCGATTATAAAATTTTATTTTGAATAATCTTGTTTATTAATGATATTTTTGGGATGCTCAATTATGTTTAAGTATATGCAACCTTCAGGTTTAACTATTGGTTTAACATGAAAGAATATTTGGGAAGAATGAAATTAAATTTTGGGAACATAAGTAAAAAGCCATGTGATCACTAATTATGTTAAAACAATCATTAATGCTGATGTTAGTTGTGATGTAGTGTTATTTATTATTATAATAATATAATTTAAACCATTTGTGTTACTGTAGAAATTTTAATGTAAGAAGAGTGATTTATTTATATGAAGGATCATGCATTTTGGATACTATCTAACCTTATGGTAGCAATTATAGTTTTTGTTAAAATTTAATGAGTGGAGGAATTGATTTTTATTTATTATGTGATCCATTATAAGATTATTTCGATACTTTAGAAATGAATAATTTAACAGGGATACTCATCATTTGGAAAAGTATATGATTATAGTGGATATTGATTAAAATATGAAATTATACTTTCCAAATAAGTATATTTACTCAAGTTAGTTTTGATGGTAAAAAAATTACTTAACTAAAGGAAAATGATCTTGAAACAAATTTATTCTATTATAATAATTTTTGATTAATTGATGGTTTTTTCACCCTTCATAAATTTTTAGTTTTGTGGTTTCTAAATTTCAATTGACCATGTCATCTATCAATCAATATTATTGTTTAGGCATTATTTCTCTCTTAAATGTAATTTTTTTGACTTCCAAAAATTTTATTCTCTTTTAAACCTAGATTTGTTTTCATATATATGACCTTTGTTTTGAATATTCCTTATCACTACTCGAAATTTAGGCTATAGCCATGGTTTTGAATCATGGGTATAAACCCAAAAACTGTTTCTATATGTAATAACCACTGTTTAATAAACTGTGGCTGGTATTGGTGTGACTATAGGGGAAAACCTATAGCCACGGTTGGAAACCATGGCTATAGCCCTATAGAAATGGTTAGAACCATGGATATAGCCCTATATCCGTGGTTCCTACCATGGCTAAAGCTTTATATCCAGGGTTTCAAACTGTGGATTAAAATTTAGCCACACATGGGCTTTAGCCACAATTTAAAATTGTGGCTATAGGGATATAGACACTATTCAAATCCTTAACTATATACCTTCACATTTCATAAAAAAATACCCTCATACAGATTCCCCTATAGACCCCGCTTTCACCCCCTAGACAGCCCCAATCCCTCTTGGACACCCCTTGGACATCACCCCCATCCCTCCTGGAAACCCACCTAGACAACACCCCCTCCCTCCTAGACTACACCCTGAACATCCCCCCTCTTGGAAACCACCCTGGACATCCCCCTCCCTCATGGGTGCCCCCACGGGATATCCCCCCTCTTTCCTGAATATCACCCTCCCTCCGGGAAAACACCCCAGACAACCCCCACCCTCTTGGAAACCACCCTAGACAACCCCCTCCATCATGGAAACCCCTCCCTTCTGCACTACCACTCCTCCCTTGCAGATTCCCTTGCACCCCCTGGACTTCCTCCGTCCCCCTAGACAACACCCCATCCTCTTGGAAACCCCTCCCCCTAGAAAGCCCCTCCCTCCTGAACGTCCCCCGCCCCCTACAGACCCCCTTGCACTACCCTAGACAGCCCTCTCCTGGACACCCCTTAGACAACCCCCTATAAACCCCCTTGTACACCTGGACTCCCTCATCCCTCCTGGACAACCCCCCCATAGACCCCCTTTCACCCCCTAGACAACCCCCTTTCCTCTTGGACACCCCCTTGATATCCCCTTCCTCATAGACCCCCCCCAAGATAGTCCCTACCCCTGCAGACCCCCATTACACCACCCTTGGACATCCCCCCATCCCTCCTAGACACCCCCTGGACATCCCCTCCCTCTTACAGACCCCTTGCACCTCCCCTGTACATCCCATCCCTCTTGGACACCCTCATGGACAACACCCCCATGGAAAACCCCTCCCTCATGAACACCCCCTTGGATAGTTCCCTCCCTCCTGGTCATTGCCCTCCACCCTGGACAGCACCCCCCCTTCCTGGGCATCCCCCACTGGACACCCCCCATCCCTCCTGGACACCCCCCTGGATAACCCAATCCCTCCTAGACAACACCCCATCCAAGAAAGCCTCCCCCCCACGGACCCTCCTTCCACCCCTAGATAGCCCCCATCCTTCCTGGACACCCCCCTGGATAGAACCCCCCGGACAACCCCCCTCTCTCATGGAAAACCCCCTCCCCCTAGATGAAACCCCCTCTTGGACAACCCCCCCTGGACACCCACATCCCTCTTGGACACCCCACCTAGACAGCCACCTCCCTCTTGGACACCCCCTCCTAGAACCCCCACTCCTGGACAACCCCCCTGCACCTCCTGGACAACACCCCCCAACACTCAACATGTTTTACCATATGCAATAATGTTTTCATTGACCATCATAAACAGATTCAGTTCAATAACATCTGTATGAAAATTATTCAATAGTTTAATCACAAACACTCAACAAGTATAACATCCTAAAATCAATAATTTCAATAGTTCCAATAAGTGGCATCATGAATGAATTGTTCCAAACAAGTAAAAACCAAAATAAGTACTCCCCTATAATGATATGATGTAGTTTTCTTCTTTTTAATGAGCCAACCATCCCCTTATTTTTTCACTCAAGATGTATATTCTCATTGAAGTACCTAAAAAGAAACAAAATCAACATTAGATTCACATAACTGTATTCCTCATTAGATAACCTTAAATAATCAGAAACAACATTGTAAATTACTGAGTTTAAAAGGACATATTCAAGAAGACACCCCCTATTTCATGGAAAGACCCCCACCCACCCACCCCCTCCCTAGACTAAACCCCTACAAACAACTCCGGACAGACCCCACCCTCTTGGATAGACCCCCATGCCCCTGCCCCTCCCCCTATGGAAAACCCCCATACCTCTTGGACACACCCTAGACAGCCCCCATCGCCCTTGGATATTCAACTCTCCTAGAAACCCCCCTCTCCTTCCTAGACATACCCCCCTCCATGACAGACCCCCCTGGATAGCCCCCATCCTTCCTCGACACCCCCAAGACAACCCACATCCCCTACACTTCCCCTCCCTCCTGGAAACCCCCAAGATATCCTCCCTTCCTGGATATATCACCCATGAACCCCTCTCCTCCTTCCTAAATAGACCCCCACCCTACACCCCCTCTTTTTTAAAGTAATCAATTTCTGCTTTTAAATTCAAGGATTGTTGACATATTACAAGGGCATGATTCATTATAGAAACTTATTTAAGAGAGGCCATGGTATACTAGGTATGTTTTTCCTATCCTGAATTTTAGTTGGATATATAGTGTTTTGGGATCTATGAGACAACGTGGTGATCAAAATTCCATGTCTACAATAATCAAGACTTAATTCCAATGATGTTGAGAAATTGGACACCAGGGACCAATAAATTTCTCTTAATTCATTGGGAGGTTAGTAATATTATATGGGACCTCTACCACTTTATGAGAATATATATCTATGTAGATATATATGACGAGACTCAACTGGATAAAGACGTCTGCAATGATAAGGAGGAGATGCCAACGATCACATGGGTGTCACAATACTTTTCCTAGGGGAGAGTGACCAAAAAATATGGATGATGGAAATCCATTTCCCACAATTTTTTTTGGGTATTTTCAGAATGAATCAATGAAAATACATACGGGGAAGCATTTTCATTATCCAAATGATATTTTATAAGGAAAGGAGAACTCATTTTATAAAATATTAGAGGAGAATAGATGGTAGTTGTGGGAATAAGAAATAAATCTCACGGATCCCATGGTCAGGTTAACTATATTTATTACTATTATGATATATAGTTGGACAATATCGATTTGGGATGCACACATGCGTGTGTGTCTTGGTGACCTTATCATGGATGAGTTGCTATAAATGAGGTTCAGAAAAAACCTAGTAGTCCTAATGCATGTGAAGCTATACAATTCATTACCTCTATCATCCAGTAGAAGACTCTCTTATATGTGTGTTTCCCATTCCACTACATTTATGGTTGGATTTTCAAACACATGGGGTTTTATTAATATAAAAACCAAATCTCCCATCCCAGAAATTAATTTCGTTCATCATTCATAAACATCACTAAGATTCACCCTCTAAACCTGGTCTTAGTTCTAATCAGATATAGGAGATGACATTGTTGACTTAGGGGAGAAACTTTTTATGACTTATGATAATATTAAGGGGAAGACTTCCATTGGAATTATGAATTATTATTCACCAATTCAAAATCTCTTTATTAGGGTTGACAAGAGAGAAAAATACGTGAAGTATACCTTTATTTCCATAATGGAGTAAGTTAAAAATAACCACTATATAAAGGGAAATTGCAAGGATATCTCTAGATATAGGTCATTTTTTAAAAGTGATGTTTGTGGATTTAATAAGGATGATATAATGAATGAAGATGAAATTGTTTTGGAATTGTATTGAGTTACTTCTAGCAGTGATACTAACAATTTAATTTAATCTAGGAATGCTGGTAAGGATTATTTAATAGTTGTTAATGTATGTGAATATGGGCAGAAGGATTGGGACTCTTCTTTATATGTTCAATCTTGGAAGGATAATGAGAGGCAAATTGAGGGAATTGTTGATCCAAAATGTTTAGATTAGATTTTATATCCTACTATCAACACTCTTATCTAGATCAATAATACACAGAAGGCTGATTAAAAATCCACTGGCATGCCTGATATTGCTAAGGGAAGAAGTTCTAGCCTTATTCAACCATCCTATGAAGTTGCCTCTAATAAGTATGGTACTCTTGTTAAAGAAGGGTAAGGAATAATCAATGCTAATGTTGAGGACACCAACACTAGGGGACAACCCCTAGATATAACCCCCCCTGCACCCCCAGGAAAATCTTCCACCCTCCACTCACCCTAGACAGCCTAGCCCTGGAAAAACCCTAGAAAGACCACCCCCATTAAGACCCCCCTATAACACCCCTTCCCCCATGCAAAGACCCACTCCACTCCCACCTTTGATAGACTCCCCTTGAATATACCCACCTATATAAAGCCCCCCCAAATAGATCCCCTGTAGTGGTTCTAGCATGTGCATTCACATAGTGATAATCCAATCCTCTAATAAATAACCCACTCCTCAATAAAAAAACATGACTCATCAAAACAAATGTTCTGATGGTCTAAAAAACCATCCACTCATAAAATTAAATAAATTATCCACTGATCAATAAGTGTCATGAGGTCTCATAAATAAAGCACAACTCATATTTAATACATGTGAAAGAAAATATTAACTGAAACAAAATAAAGCGACCCACTACTTGAAAATATACTGTTGCTCCAATCTTTCACGACAGTGTATTTCTTCAATATTGAGTGTTAGTCCACCCTTTCACCTTGAATGCATGATTAAAACCCTACATGAATATTGATTATACTTAATATATTGAAAACATACATTTTTGGTTCATCCTGTTGCAATAAAAGTGGATTAAACATGAGTAAGCAGAATAAGTTATAAAAAATTCAAATTTGAATTCATGGAAAAAATATCAGCAAATGAAAAATCAATTTAAGATAGGGAGCATGTTTACTAATTACACCATTTGGATAAACATTAATTATACCATAGGGTATATGTCATGTATTTGTACATGGATAGAAAATCTGTGTACAAAGAGTGGAAAGCATATGTGAGAATACACAAGCATTGATTGGAGTGCACAAGTACACCCCTAGGAAGATAAGATACTTTTTATTCAACATGAAAACACCATGAAATTTCACAAGGATTACTATTCCAGTTCTCTAAGATGACATTCCAATGTGTCCAGGCATGGTCACACATCACGTAAAACTATGTAAACATCATTAACGTTTCTATGATATATACAACATATGTATATATTTATTTGAGACTAAAATTTATGCCTTTAGGTAGCTTATCCTGAGTAGTTTACCATGAATAAACTAATGGAGGCACTCAGTTCAAGCCATGAAATTAATAGGGGTAGGGATTCAGGGTGTGAAACCCCTTGTCACACAGTGAATCATTCCGAGTTAGATTTATTTAAATAGGTTAAATTCTATCTTTTTATGGGTCAAGTGTTTAACAGTGATGTTACTTAAGAATGTGTCGTGTTTTTAAGGCCATTTGTTTGTGTTTAATGAAATGAAAACAAAGATTTTCTTTATGCTTTTGTTTTTTATGAAAATGCACGGTTCATGTTTTCAGAAAATGAGGGCACTGTCATCTCTAATGTGGAGGAAATTTCATTTTTTACTATTGTTTTTCCTGAAAAATTCTACTAGTCCACATGGAAGGCTTAGGAAAATCATGTAAAATAGGTGAAAATGTCATTTCAAAGATCCTAAACCAATTTTCATAGCATATACACTTTATGTAATAATGAAAACAAGTTTTTAAAATGCTCATGAAATTATTCCATCCCATCCTATTAAACTTTAGAAAGGAGGAATAACCATTATATAATTCACTACAAGAGGAATTACCTCTCATGTGCCATGTTAACCATGTTAGGCTCCATTTAACTCATTCAATTCATTAAAACATGGGGACGCCCTAACCCCTATGTACATGTCTTCATGGCCTTGAACATGTACAAGAGGATCCTTATATATATGCTCACATGAATAAGCTCATTATCACTCACACACGTATGCATTTTCTATATATATACATAATCACACCTAGACCCTTATATTTAATCGTTCTTCCATGGGAAAATATACATATAATGGGAGAACTTATTATATACATGCTTACTTATTCATATGTGGTGAGTTGCCTTTGACTCCAGTGACTTGAAATCGCCTCAAAGATGATCAACATGCTATAATAAAATTACCAAGGGCTCTAAAATACAAAACCTCCAATTATAAACTATGATACATCAAATAATTAAGGAAAAACTCATCTTAAAGCATTGGTGGTGAACCAAATAAGCTTGAAATGCTTTTCCTTCGGTGACAGTTTCCACAACAAATAGAAATGGGTCCCCAGGAGAATTCAACAAAATGCCAGTGATTTTATGAATAATCATTAATTGAACCTAAAAATTGAATTTGGAAGAACATGATCAGTGAGAAAGACAATAATAGAATAGGTGACAATTAACAATTTTTAATGTAAATAAATGAATTATAAAGTCCAAGTGCATACCATAGGGGTTACATCCAGTCTAGATAACTGAATTCATGAATTATACAACTCCACTATTGTATCATGATGTTCTAATACCGACATGCACCTGGTAAGGATTAAAATATACCATAAAACTAATTAGTATGGTTAAGTCAATGAAAAATATATAAGCAAAATAGAAAGAAAATGATGGATGCATCATACATGAATCAAAGAAGTAGTACTATAAGGATTATGTGGTTAGGTTGTCCTGTATGGTAATCAATGGTTTTCCAAAGTGACTAAATCTGAAATTTGTGTTTTGAGATAAAGAGCCAATAGGTTCTTCAATTCTGGGGGGGGGGGGTACATGACTAAATGGTATGTAGTTTAGAAGAACAAACACTATGTATATCCCTGCTTATTATTTTAGTGTTCTTGATATTTATAAATATAACATGAATTGTGATATAGTTTTACATTTTTAGTATATTTAAATGTGCTGCTGAGAACATTCCCAATAACATAACATGTGGTTTTGATACACATCATGTTTAGCCTACACAAAATGATCGAGGAAGCAGTAAAAAACCATAGTGGCCTCATAAATGACACATTTTGTGACTATGGATGATCATAGTTTAGTTAGAAACACTATGACTCAACTGATTAGTGGTGAACACTAAGTTGTCTCATATGAACCATATATTTTCTTCCACCTTAAATATGTCATGTACCCTAAGATGATAGGTACCCATGTATTGGGGATACCTTCCTTTTAACTCATCGGTCCCACACACCATTTATATGGTAGTACATCCCATGCAGGTTAACTATGGACACCATGTGAAGAGAAGTTCACAAAAATTCTTCTCTAGTAGGACTGGACATCCTATACCCCTATAATCCATGAGCTAGAATATTCTATCCTTAGTGTATTTTTAGATCTCATAGATTAGAACATGGATTTGGATGTCTATGTAATCCATTATAAGTATTTTTTCACATTGAAATTCATTGTTTAATTCCCTTCATTATTAGATAATCAATTTGTGGTGGTGCATGTTGTTTATATTTCATATATCCATGCAGTCATTGAATGGGTTTCTGAATGATAATGGGAGGTTTCATATGATACGTACTTCTCTAGAAACATTTATTTGATATGGTGAGGGTCCCTTATATTATTTTTTGGAGCTGGGTACTCCCCCACAAATATAGGGTGTGTGTCATACATATTTTTTTGATTTTGGTACTCCATTAGTACTGATGAGGTGTGGGTATCCCACAAACAACTGATAGAGTTTTATACTCTTGTGTATGTTTTGGAAGTAGTTCATCAATCCATGGAGTTAGGAACTCCCTTATTTGATGTGTATCACTAGAAGAGGTGTGGTTCTTCTTCTATAAAATCTATAATATGTGTGGCATTGGTCATGTAAAGTTAGTTATAATGGTAAAAATAAGTATTCACTTAAATGAAAACTATTTTTAGACAATGTGTGGATCCAATATAGGTTTCTTAAATAATAACCTAACATTAGGGGATAATAAGGTGGAGTAATCCATTTAATGACATTCGTACTTTGGTGATATGTGGGATCCCCTTAATAGATTATAGTAGTGATATGTGAGCTCAGATACTTTAATTGTTGTGGATATACATGACCCCCTTGGTTTCCTTCAATATGTGATTATAGTTAAACTATCAACTTTATAATTTTTTGTTCTTTCATTTCTTTGAGCATCATGAGTTACTTGTGAGTTATGACCTTCAAGGAATACAGTGGATATTACTAGTCCATATTTATATCCTGATGATTTCATGTGATCCAAAATCCATATTTTTTGTATTTTATAATGATACTTTTAAGGGCTATGTATGAACCCTAACTTTAAACCACCAGATTTAAACCATCTAGAAAATAAAAAATATCCCACCCACGTTAGAGATCAAAAACCACACCTAGTATATTTTCTAAATTTCATGTCCAAAAAACGAATTTTAGGCCACATTCCCCATGGGTGTGCCACCTAATAAACCAAAAATCTAGGACCACATCACATTTCAATAAAAAAACCATCACATCAATCACGTCGTTACATCACCAAAGTCATCACCCTCATGAGATCATCACTATCATTGTCTCTCTGAATTCCACCACATACACGAAACACCATTGCTACTTAAACCAGACATTTTCATCACCGTCGTCACTACCCACATCGAGATTTTCATCAACTCCAAAACTCCAACACTATTGTCATCGCCATTCAAGCATCATGATCATCATTCAAACACAATCTAGTGAGGATAATGACTCATAGAACACCAATATACATTGAAAAAACACCTTCCAAAGATCCTATGAAAACCACCTTGTGAGTCCAACTAAAGAAGGATAGATTATACATGAATCTAGAGTAGAGTAAGAGTGGAAAGGAGCCTTCAAAAAGACTTGGTACTCGTGGAAGCTTATTTATATGGGTGTTAGGCCCATAGAAATCGGAGCATCCATGTGGAATATTATAATTTTCACAGGATAGGAAGTTGTGTCTATAAGATTCTCCTTGTATAAATTTATTTATCTAGGTTCCCTATCCATGGAAATAGTTAAATAAAAATAATACATTGATGGTTTGGAACAATAAATCAGATACAAAGACGTCTAACACTTTAAAACTATATCACATGGATCTTTTTGTATATAATTATATAAACATGTATTTTTATATGTATTTTGAAATATTTATGATAGAAATTACTAAAAATTTATAATTTATATACTTTTAAAATATAGAATCTGATCCAACTTAGAAAAGTCTATTTCCACAGGAATAGTTTCCCATGGGTTTATGGGCCTAGTATAGAGTCTTATATCGATATAGATATATTTTCATGGTTATGGGGTTATTGTATGATGTACTATATCCACATGCATATATGATGTTTCTCAAAGGTCATAATATGAAGGCCTATAGTGAAAGGAATATATTCCCATGGTAATATAATATAAATAAAAAAGATTATATCCATGGGAATATATGAGAAATAGAATCCATTTTAAGGTAAAATTAATATCTAATGCATAAATATTAATGAATATGAGAATGGATTATTCTATCATTACCTGTGATGTTACATCCTTTCCCCCTTTTGGAAATTACATCCTCGTAATTTTATTCACTTATCAAATAATTAGGGATATTTTTCTATCATATATTATTTAGATTCCCATGTTTCCTCTTAAGACATGTTTTCTCCATAAAAACATAACCTTATGAATAAACTTATTTAGAAATAATTGCTTTCTTTTGTCTATAACCTGAACTGGTTGTTCCTCTTAAGAAATATTATATTCCAACTGAACTACATCCGGGCTCAAACATGACATGAACACGATGAATACTCTCTTAAAATTGAAACATGAAATATGTTGTGTAACTAGGATAAAATATTAGGTAAATACACTCGGTATGAAACTGATCTATCTTTCTTGATTATTTTATACGGTCTAATGAATTGTGGACTTAGCTTCCCCTTTTTACCAAAACACAAGACACTATTACATCAAGACAATTTTATATATACTTGATCACCTACAATGAAAGAAATATATTTATTCCTATTATCCAAAAAAAATTATGACAACTCTGATCTATCTTTATGTGTCACTAAATCAAATAAACCTTTTCTTCTATTTCGTTTACCAACTTTGGTCCCATCAACTTCCTTTCTCCAACATCATCCCAAAAAACTTTTGTTCGACACCGCGGACAATATAATGCCTCATATGGTTCCATATCTATATAGGAATGAAAATTTTTTTTATAAGAAAACTAAAACAAATAATGATGTCAATCCCAACTTCCTTGATAATCCATTCACTAGGAATGAGGCATATCTTCTAATATCCGAATCTTCCACTCAAAATTTTTATCTGATTGAGGATGGAATGATGTACTGAAATTGAAACCCAATGATATCTATTGTCAATTCAAAAAATTATATGTGAGAATATGATCATAGTCTGATACAAAAGAGAGAGGAACTCCATGAAACTTGATAATATTTCTTAGATACAGTCAAGAAAAATGATGTAGAGACATTGTATCTTGAATGGAAAGAAATGTGTATATTTTTTTAATCGATAAAGAAAACAAATCACAATATTAAATTGAGAATTATTTTGAAATAATACTATGAAATACATTAATATATTTTCTTATTTCCACTCTTGTACTAGAAAAGGTTTAAACATCCCCATTTCAAAAAATAATTGTGCATTAACTTGTTGACAAGTCAAACATTTCTTGGTAAATTAAGAAATATCTCTTTTCATTCCATCCCACCACTAATACTCTCTAAGGTCTATATAAATCTTAGTGCTTTCCAGATCAAAAGAAAAAGAAAAAATATGGGCTTCAGTCAACAACACTTTTTTCAACTGTGAATAACAAGCCACACATAGTATTTTTTCAAATCTTAAAACACATTCTGCATCAGGATTAAAATCCAGAAACCTACAATTCTTAATGGATTCTATATTTTCTAAAAAATATTGATCTACATTCTGATCCCTATTAATTATTATTTTTTAAAAAATTTGACAGTATTAAATTTTTAAACAAAATTGGGTGTCTCTCTATATTAAAATCTTCTTGAAGAAAATTCGTTAAATCGTTAACCAAAGGGTCACATTCCAAATCTAACATGTTTAGTGTATAAATTCTTTTTCGACTCAAAGAATTAGTGTAAAAATATATAATTATATTAATGGAAATTACCTTATTTTAATTATATCATATAATATAATCACATAAAATCACATAATGAAGATAATAAAAACCTTATAAATGTAGAATGAGTGGAATAAGAGGTATTTATATATGTTAAAGAACCCAAACTAATCGAACAGTAACTTGATCTATGGAAGAGTAATGTGACCCATAAGAATAGTAACATAACAAATGAAATAATAATACAACCTATGATATTGTAAATAAAATTTATCCATCTTATAAATGAAAATATTATACAATTACCTGATATTATAAGTAGATAAATGTTTCGAAAATTACAAATTAAGTGTCAGTTTTTTTATAAAACAGAAATTGTTATTTTTAATTTTATAATTAGTATAATGTTTAATAGAAAATTTATTTCTATAAAATTTATTTATAAATTAATATTTTGTTGTCTTATGATTATAAGATAATTTAATGAGACCTTAATTAATTTTTCAAAGTCTTACCAAGTTAGATAAAATTTTAAAATATTTATTTTCCAAGTAAATGATGATTGTAATTATTTTTTTTTTCATATTTATAAAATTATTTTCATAAAATAATGTATATTTTTAATTCTATATGTTAAAAAATGGGTAGGGTGGATTTTTGGTATTTTTCAAAAATACGTGATTTTTTTGGTGAAAAGTAAAATACGGTAATTTATTGTATATATAAATGCTTAATTAAATACACTATTCCTTGAGTGATGAATGATGTAAGAACCACAATATCAAACTCTGATTCATTATATTATTATATTTACTGATAATTCTCAAAACAATTCATAGTATTGAGTGAAAAATAATAAACTAATCAATAAAATAATGAGAATACATCCCTCTCCTCCTCTATAAATACCACCCCTCCCTGCCTCTTCTCCTCACATAATACAAGATTTTAACCCCATCCAATTTCTTTAAAATAATATTCCAAATACCCTCCCCAATATCTTGGATCCCTTGGTATCATAAAAAGTCAAAACACTTTTCCCTAATGAGGTTCTCAAGGAGGAGAAAAGCAAGAGGTAAAACCCTCTATATTTTTCTTTTAAAATTTTTATATTTATTTTCTTTTATTATTACCTCACAATATCATATTATACAAGTGAAAAGATAACACAAGTATATTTGATATAATTTAATGTTATTTTTTATAGAATAACCCATTATTAGTTTTCTTCCTCTCCCATTTTATTCTAAAAATTAAAACATTGTCTCTGATGTGTTAATTTATTACATTTAATTATGAGGAGTTTTCAATTTCCATTACCGCCTTCAAGGATGGTCGTAAAATAAATTTTTATGGTTAAAAAATATAATAATATTTGTATTATATCATATTTAATTTCTTAACCATTATATATACATGGTATTAATTAATAAATCAAAACTAATTTTTGATGATTGAAAAAACCGCCAAAATAATCTAAATGATTATCGCTAACATATTTTTTAATGATTTATCATCATTCTAAATAACCAAATACTTATATAATGATTTAATATTCTGTATGTTAATTAATAAAATTTAACTTCAATTCTAGATTTCTATTCCGATTTTACATGAACATATTAGTATACAAGTGAACTGATAATGAATAAAAAGAAAATAAAAACTTCAAAACGATGAAATTGAACATTATAAACCATCGAAAAGAACATAAATGAACTTAATAAAATTATAATAAAGAAAATACATGTATAAAAGGTTTTTAATTAATTAATTAAATTGTTTAATTTTATTATCTAGGATATTAAGATCAAGTGAAGAACACTTTTAGACATAAGGTAAGAGATTCAACCCGAACCTCCATTTTTCCATTCTGGTCACTCTTTCTCTGCCAGTACACTAATTTAATGCTTCTTTATTTTTGTGTAATTCTTATAGATTGTGTTTATAAGTTTCAATATTTTGTATATATATATATATACTTTTTTTGTTTAATGATTTAAAAAAATATATTTCCATAAACTGCATTTATATATTATTATATTATTTTCTTATTATTATAAGATAATATTATGTGACCATAATTATTTTTTAAAAGTGTTATAAAATCAGATAGAATTTTAAAATCTCTATTTTCCATATAAATGATGCATTTAATTAAAATTTAAATTTTTCATATTTAGAAATCTATTTTCATAAAAAGGATTTGATTTTTTTGTCTCTAAATATCAAAAAATGGTTAGGTTATTTTTTTTCATTTTTCTAAAATACTTTATTTTTTGGTGAATAGTATAATATGGTAATTTACAGTATATATACATTGTAAATTAAATATACTATTACTTGAGTAATGCATGATGTTGTGAACAAATATATTGAACTACACTTAATTATTTTAGTATATTTAGTGATAATTCTAAAATAATTCATATTTTTTATCCAAAAATTATGAACTAATGAATAAAATCTTGAGAAGACACCCCTCTCACCCACTATAACTTCCACACCTCACCACCTATTCTGTTCACACATTCAATGCTTTGAGACTTATCTAATTACTACCCAAAACTATTACCAAGCCCCACACTTATGTCAAAGATCACTTAAACTCATCAAATGACCAAACCATTTTTATTAAGGAGGTTATCAGGGAGGAGAAAATCAAGAGTTAAAAATCCGCTTTCATTTTCTGTTAATTTCTTTTCAATTTACTTTCTTTAGTTACTCTCTCCCCACCGAACCTTATCCAAGTGACATTATAACTATAGCATATTTAATTTAATATTTTTTTTATTTAATAATACATAATTATTAATCTTCCTCTCCCATTTTTCCTGAAAATGAAAATAACATCTGTGATGTGTCAATTTATCACATTCAAGGATGATAACTTTTCAATTTCCATTACCGCATTCATGGACGGTCATAAAATTATTTTTATGGTTATTTTTTTATAATACAAATATTATATCCTATTTAATGTTTTGGAACCATTATATATACATGATATTAATTAATAAATCGAAACTATAATGTGATGATCATAAAAACCACAAAAATAATATAAATGATTATCACTAACATATTATCTAACAATATATTCCCACCTTAAATAAATAAATGAGTTATATAATAATATAAAATTATATATGTACATTAATATCATATAAATACATTTTTGTAAATCTATTTTAATTTTACATGAACTTCCATACTCATATAAAAGCAAACTGATCATGAAAACCAAGAAAACGAACACTCCCAAAAGATGAAATTGAACAATAAAACCCATAAAAAAGGGTATAAATGAACTTAATAAAATCACATTAAATATAATACATGTGTAAAACATTCTGAATAAATTAGTTAATGGATTTAATTTGATTATTAAGGACATTAAAATCAATTTTAGAACACTTTAGAATATAAGGTAAGAGATTCTACTTGAACCTCCATTTTTCTCTTCGAGTTACGTTTTCTATCTCTCTATATTAATGTAATTATTCTTTATTTTTGTTTAATTATTCTAAATTATGTTTATATGTTTCAAAATCAGGTTTCCATAACAGATCATCATTCTTATTTGTGGATTTTTTTTTTAAAAGGTTCCCTTATCAAATGTTCTAGGAAAGAACACACGATTAAAGGGAACATTTTTATTTTCTCACCCATTAATGAGTGAAATACATAAGCTCTATTAATCCACAATTATTTTTTAAAATCAATTATTTTATAATGGAAAACTTTATTGGTTCATTTATGGTTTTATAAAAATAGGCACAACTTTTCCACTTTTAATTCCCTGTAATACATTCCATAAACCACACTATCATTTTTTATTTTCAATGACTCTTAAACACTATGTTTACATGTTTTCACTTATGTCTGACATAAATTGTCATGATATATTCCTATTTTACCTTATTAATTTCCATGTATTATTTAATCCATTATTCAATGGACACCATTTGGATATTCTATTTTTTTATACATTCTGACATGATTATGATACCTAATACTTTACATGGGTATCACATATGCTTAATTCTTCACGTGGAAGAAATATACTAAAACATGTTATGATGGGTGTGCCAGTTAGAGCTCCAATAAATTGTGTAATGTTTTGTATCCTGATATTCCATGTTGGGATAGGGAGTGATTTTGATTCCTTTATGGGACTTTGTCCAGCATGTGGTATAGTGTTGGCAGTTATCCTTGACTCATGTTTATGTAATTTTATATTTTGTTTCCACATTTGTATGATTCCATGATTATATATTCCCATGATATTATTCCTTACATTTATTCATGTTCCATGACTTGTATGTCTCATGTTATGCATTCTAATCCATTTTTTATGTTTTATTCCTAATATTATACTCTTAATAGTTTTTTAGGCCATCCCACTCATTAATGTATTCCCCTAGGTTATCCTATGAAGGTGTAAGAGTTAAATGGAATTTAGGATCTCATTATAGAGATTAATTATAATATTTTTCTATTTTCATTTCATATTTTTTAATTATGAACATAATCTTCTAAATAAACTAGAATTTACGATATTTGGTTGTATTTTATGGTAAATTATGCTTGAAATCATGTAATGATATGTGTAAAAGGATATGGTATCCATAATCATCCACATTGTTTTCTTTTCTAGGATTATAATAAATCCTGAAATCATAATCAAAGAATAGTTTCATCCATCTCTTATATATCTTTTTAAATTATTTCTATGCGAACATATAATTAATACTTCTGTGATTAGTATATATTTCACAATTTTCTACATATAAATGATGCCTTAATTTTTTTAAAGAATAAACAACAACAAATAATTACAAATCATGTATAGAGTAAATTAACTCATGAGCTTTCCCCTATGTGAAGCATAACCAATTAACTAATCATTCTATACTTAGACACAAACAAGTCCTTTCAATAAAAAATCACTATAGATGGAGAATTCATCATTTATGGAGGATAGGTTCAAAACAGTATCATTCAACAATCTTATTTTTAATTCATAAACACAATCATCACATAATTTTTTTATATGTACTTAACCCCCTTTTGTGTTAACTTAGTCTGTGGGCTAGAAAACTGAGAAACCTTTTCCATAAACCTCAAGTATTAATCCTATAATATAATAAAACTAAGAATCTCTGTGATATTATTTGGTATTTCCCATGCTTCAAAAACTTTTTTTAGTAAGATACATAGTTATTCCATCTTTAGAAACAATGTGATCATGGAAATATTTTTTTTGTTAAAAAATTCACACTTTCTATATTTCTTAAACAATTTCTTTTATTTTAAGGTTTTCAAAACAATCCTTATATTTTTTTCATGTTCATATTGAATTATATATATCACTAAAATTTCATCAATAAACACAACAACAAAATTATCTAAGAACTAATGGAAAATTATATTCATAAGATCCATGAAAGAAATAGGTTCATTGGATAACCTAAAAGGAATAACCATAAATTTATAATGGATATATCTATTTGGATACATAGTCTTCAAAATTTCAGCTTCCTTTAATTTCAACTTATAGTACCCTGAACTCATGTCAATATTCAAAAAAATTTCCGTTCCCTAGAGATAGTCAAAGAAATTATCGATATAAGAAAAATGATAATTAATGTTAATAGTTATATTATTTAAGGATCTATAATAAATTAAATGCCTCATTAATACATCATTATTTGCTCAGAAAAATATTAGATCACCCCATAGTGAAGTTATAGGTTGGATAAAACCTTTATCTAATAAATTATGTAATTTATTTTTTAACTCTAAAAGTTCCACTTGATCTATTTGATAATGGGGATTTGAAATAGTCTTATAATAGAATATTTATTAATCATTAGAATAAACCTCTCTATTAGTAAAAACACTTAGAAAATTATCTAGAAAAACATTCATGAATTTAATTAATACCGACACGTCAGAAGTTTGAACATTTTCATTATTTTCAAAAATATGAGATATGTAACTTTCATTTTGACCACTAATAAATTTCTCAACTTTGTGGTAAGTTATCAAATGAATAAAATCATTGAATCACACCTTCATAGCACTGAAATATATTTTAATATGATTAAATGAATGTCATTCTATACCAATAACAATATCAAACACTAATATGGATTGTTCAACATGATTTTTAGGAGATACTATGCCTCTGATTTCAATATGAACATTCTTATAAATATTTGTTTCTTTAATAATTCCACTTAGAGTTTTTACCAAAATTTATATCTCACATTCATGAGGTGATATTCCAAATTTTCTAGAAAATTTCACATAAATGATAGAATGTGAAGAGCCAAAGTCAAACTGGGTATTGAAATTATTTGAAAAAACAAGTTATATACATATCACCACTTTATTTATTGTCACAATATCAATTATAGTGGTAAAAAATGAGCTCTCCACACCTTTATATTTCTAATCAGAAATATTTACACCCTGTTCATCTAACTTCAAAAATTAATTTGTATAATGAACCATCTCATTATAGACAAAACGTTTTACGATGAGATAGCTAGAATTTTCCACATTATTTCATTCCTCAAGATTATTTTCCTTGCATTCACAAGAAATATAGACTAACATTCCACATCGTTAACACTTACCTATCTTTATAGGACATTTTTACGGTAATTTTTTTCACATTTACTACAATATTGGAATTTCATTTTATTACCTCAATATTTATTTTTTTCATATTTTCCCACCACATTCCATCTTGATCACTTATTTCTTTCCTTATTATAAGGCATGTCAGAGTCAGAAAACTCTATCTAAACCTTTTCAGCACAATAAACTACTTTCTCATATAATTTAAAATATCATATTGTTAAAATTTTTCATGAGAATGGTTTCAATCCAGAGTTAATCGATTAATTTTTTTTATCAGTGTCCCAAATAAAATTTGGCATATACCTAGACAATACTATGATGTTTCCTTAATATGAAACTATAGAATAATTATCTTTTTTCAACAATTCCCAGAATTTTTTTCTGATAGGATTTGAAAAACCTTTGGAAAATATTTTTGAAGGGAAATTTCCTTGAAATTTTCCAATTTCATTTTTTCAATATCATATTTCAATCTATTATTATTAAACAATTACAATTATTAATCAACTTCACTTTCAAAATAATAAATATAAATAGTTTTCTTTTGATGTTCCGAACATCCCATGACATCTAAAATATTTTCCATAGAATTGATCCATCCATCAGCTACCAATGGGATAGATGATCCATAGAATACTGTTGGATGTTTCCTCATGAGATAATCCCCAAAATACAAGTTACTTTGGGGTAGATAAGCTTTATCTATATCATGGATACCATCACCATTTATCACCTAATTAAACTAATTAATCAACAGAACAAACTACTCTATTCCTATTTAGTCTATATCATGATACTAATTTGGAAGGATATCCTCCTCTTAATTCCTGCCCAGTAAAACTTCTCTCCTCCCTCTATAGGAAACCATTCTAAATAGACATATTTAAACTGAAGAAACATTTTAATCTTAAAATGCTACAATATTTTATCTTGACCATATGGTAATTTATTTCGCAGTCAAGTTAATAATATTAATCTCACCACTAAAGTTATATAAAAAAAATATGATGAGAACTATATGAAATTATCATTAAATATTAAATAATCTTGAGTTAAGAAAATAATTTTAATTTCTTTTACATTGATGATCTTTTTATGTTTATAGTTTTATAGAATTAGGCCATAACTAATACAAAACAAAACCATAAAATATAAAGTATACACTTCTGATTAGTTTCCATTTTCCACCATAAAAAACATCTAATAATAAATCATAATCTCTTTTGTGAAAACTCTTCAAATATTTTGACTTGACCACTTCCAAAATCTTAATCATCCTTAAATCATGTGAAAGGCATTAAAAACTTGAGATGAGCATTAAAAGCTCAGTAAGGGATTTAACAAGAATTATACATTTAATCCATTTATAAAAAATAAATCTCATGAAAAACCTTTTCTTAAAAACATAAAACTTTATCCCAAAGGGTAATATATATTTTTAAAAAATATATTTTTTTACCATTTGAAAACAAGTGATTTCCATTAAATAACATTAGAAAACATTGAAAATTAAAGTATGTACCTTGGTCAATAGTCACATTGAACCCTTACAGGACCATTATAGGTTGGAATAAACAAAAGTCAAACTTCCAATATAATTCTTCAGATAATATAATCATTATTTAATGAATGAGATAACCATCTATGCTCACCCATCGTTTAATCAATAATAGGATAACCCGATGATATCTGGGTGAACCCATCATTTATAATGTACAAGAACCACAACATGTAATAAAATATTTCAACATTTGGAAAACTATTTTAAACTCATATGAAAATAAATTTTAGATATTAAAACAACATTTTACATTAAAAATGACAATTTTCAATAAGAATTACACCTTTATTTTCAAAAACCATTTCAATACAAAAATATACATAAAAAGAAAGAAGGTTTATTATTTAATAAAACACAAATTCATTTAAATGATTCCAGAAATAAAATAATTTTCATAATGGGTAAAGTCATTGTCCTCATGTAAATTCAAAATAAAATATTCCTTTTATTGTTTGTCCAAACATTCTGTATTAAAAATGTAAAAGGATCTGTTATTTATTTTTTTAAATAAATTTAAAATAGACATAAAATGTCATTAATAATATAATTTTACAAAAAAATATATATAATAATATAGATAATATAGGCATGGAGAAAAAGATTTGAAAATTAATTCTTTAAATTCTTAAAGTGTCCCATAACACATTTAATTTTTAGATCAAAAGCCTCATAAAAGAATAAAACTAAAAAAAACAGTAAATAAAATGATAATATATAAAATATGGATATATAATTTTAAAGGGGTTGAATATAAGCCTTGGAAAATAATAAAGGGGAATATCATCAAGAAACACCTCAATGAAATAAGATTGTGAAGAAATCCCTTACTTTGAGCTCGATTTGTCACATGTGTATATATCTTCCTAAATAATGTATTAATGTTAAATATTTAATTGCTATAGAAAATTTTTATAATTTATAAATTCTTTTATTACACTTATTATTATGTTGTAACCAACTACTAAAACAATTTAGTATACATTGAGTGATTTGACCATACTCGGTTTATGTGTCAAAAATGACTTCGGTAGGTCAACTACCGTTAAAGGGGTCATTATATAAATATATACCAAATAATATTCTTGAAATTTTTATCACATTTATAAATCAATTATACTTTTAAAACAAATCATGAAATATGGTTATTATAAATTAACCAACGTTATAATCTTGGAGACATTAGTTCATACGTACACATGAGTAACATTCCCATTTCTCAAAGATTGTTATGGAAAGAAGGTAAGTGAAATTTATCAGTAATGAATGATCAATATATCATATATACCATAATATTTAATCATATATAATTATATATATAATTCATGTGATGTAAAAGGAATCATATCCCATAGAGTAGGTTGTAGTACACACATCCACGAATGATGTTATCACGTTTTCAGTGTACAATAGAGTAATAAAAAAATATTATATTATATTTATAGAAAGTTAATTATGTATTGAATATAATATGGAAGTTATGAGTGTAACATATTTTTAATTAAGCCCAATCATAATACATTTAATGTAACGTGTGAATGTATCACATCGCTTCGATGAGGCGATAGTCTATAGGTCCAAAAATGATGTTATTGTATTTAAAAAAATAGAAAGAATAAAAATATGTGTATATAAGAATTTTAAAATTATGAATAAAAAATAAATAATTTAATTATATATATAATATAAAAACAATTTTTCTATCATAATTCCCATCAATGAGAGGTGTCAACTGAAAAATGAACAACATCGTTATGTGAGGTGGTAGTCCACCATACACGAATGATAATTTCATTATCCATTTGATGGATTTTTTTGTAGGTTTTAGTCTAAAAAATAACATAAAAACATATAAGTATATTTTGGATACTAATATTATTATATAAGAATGAAATAATAATTAATGAAGTGGTGGAGAAAGAAATGAAATGTAAATGTATGTTGAAAAATGTTACCTATTATTCCATGTAACTCATTTTGGTTTTCACCAAATGGATTCTTGGTTTAATTTAGGCCCAAGGTGAGGACTCTATAAAAAGAATAGAGATATTGGGAGATTATTTTGGCTGGTTATGGATTATAAAAATGGGATTTATAGGTATTAATAAATGATAAGGTTGATTTCCTTTTTATAGTAGATGAGGAGTGATGTTCTTATAAATTTTTGAAATGGGAGTTCCACCATCATTTTGTCCATGAAAATTAGTGAAAATAATGGTTATAGTTTGAGATAAGTAAGTATAGGTTATAAATATTGACATCCAATGGATTTTGAACAAGTTTATAGGCCGTTTTGGCTCTTAAATTTAAGGTTTATTCATTTGTTAAGATAATCTTCTTCCTAATCGATGTAATTAATTTTATTTACTTTCACTAATAATTTTGGCCAAAAACTAAGTTGAAAATATTAGAAATCATATATTTTTTTCATATCAGATTTTTTAATTAATATATCAAAATTTCAATCAAATAAGTGGTAGAAATTAATTTAAATTTAATCCCATAGATAAGACGACGATGCAATGTTTTAATGTAAAAATTTTCATTAGTTTTATAAGTGTTTATATCTTAATTAAATGTGACATTGTTTAAAGTTACCAAAATTGGTTTAATTGATATAAAATTGATATAATTATACTTTAAAACCAAATAAAAATAATAATATAACAATAAAAAAAATTAGATAAAAAGATGTTTTTAACATAAATTCAATATTATTCACTATTTATTAAAAGATGAATGTTCTCTAAAAAAACCCAAATTATATTTATATATTTATAATTGAAAAATAAGTTTTATTGAGTCAAATATAAATTAAAAAGGTGTCAATAGTGGATTTAAAATTGGGTTTCAATTAAAAGGTTCTAAAACTACCGTTTAAAAATATAGATCCTTTTAGGCATAAATTGTATTTTTTCTTATTTTAAGCCTATAAAATTTATTGAATTAATATAAAAAAATTTAATAAATATGTTTAAAAATAATATAGTTTTTCCTATTCATTACTATCTATACAAATACTAGTAAATAAATACCACTTAAAATAATATTATTAATAATATATTATTTTTCAGTGTGACTCAGTCTTATGTGCAATGCAAGAATTTGGAGAAATAAATTCTTACATGTCAGGTAAACTATTGGACATAAAATCCCTTTTAATTTAAAATTAATATCAAACTTATAAATTTAAATAAAATTGAAAATGGGTTATTCTATCATTACATGGGATGTTACAAACAGAAATTTTTCTAAATTTCATTATGATGGTCCATTCTCAAAATATTTTTCTTTTTTCTTTCAAGGGCATCTATTTTCATTAAACTTTAACTTTTTTAATTTTATAGTAAACTTCAAATTAATTATAATTAAAATATATTGAAGAATAATTTTATAAATATTAAAAACAACAAATCCAACTTAAACAAAATGAGAGCTAAATTATGATAGAAACACAGCCAATCTCAAGAAAAACTCAAGGCCACTACAGTATTTAGACATTTAAGTATTTTTTATAATGAAAATAAAAATAAAATTATAAGTATAATATAATTATATCAAATGATAAATCAAACATATAAATTTTTATCACTAAGATTTATATCATCCAAGGATCTATTATGGGGTGTTTCATACACCTTCAATTAATTCATATTATTTTTGTATTTAGAGATCATAGAAGATTAAATGGATATAAGTAAAAACAGTTCATATTCATATAATGTAAAACCTGAATATTCATCATAGGATAAATAAAATATGGATTCAAAACCGTAAAATATATCAAACATTCATCCTCTCCTGGATCTACCAATAAATGATAAATCTCCTCACCTATAATGATTAGTTGTGAAATCAACCAGTGAATCTCGAGGAGAGTTCCCACCACCCATCAAGGTTCTTTAATCCAAAAAACAATGTGATTAATATATCATGGTTATTTAATTAATAATTAAACATTATATTCTTTTAAAATCCATGAATACCTATCTATTATTTTATGTATTCTTGTCTGTCTAAGTGTTGATACTTTACTGGAACATTCTTTCACAGCTAAACTAATGTAATCATCCTGATCCAGGGGATAAAATCATGATCCACACCATTTAAGAGAATATATTTGGTGGAGTTTGAGAAAATGACTTATCACAATTAACCTTAACATAAATTAATTAAATTAATTATACTAAGCTAAAAATATATATTTAACAGTTACAAAGATCAAACTAAAAAATCAATATCCTTATTATTTTTACCATAAATATAACTAATGATTGTATCACTATTTACATGGCAAATATCATATCATAAATATTTTATAAAAACTAAGAAGAAATTTTATCAAAATAATCTTAGGAAATGAATTGAAACACATGTATGGCAGTTATAACTATCCTTACTAACCGATATAGTTCATTTTCAACTCTTATTTTAATATTACTCAATATTAATGAAACATTAATATAATACATTCTAATGGAAGAATTTATTATTTTCTCAATTTTTTCATCCACCAAAAATAGTTCAAGTAATTATATCAATAATTCTAATATCATAACCTGATAAATAACATAAACCATCTAATTTCAAAAACCAATGTTTTACTATCAATGAAAACATTCGTGATCACCTAACTATTATTTACTATAAAATTACACATAATTAAAATTCCCAATAATCTGACCATATTTTTTATTTCCTTCATTAGTGGTTTAAAATATAGGATATATTTGTCATGATTACTCATATTTATATGGTCACAAAAATGAAAAAAAGAATATAAACTTATATTCCACAAACCTTTTTGCAACCATGATGTTATATATTTTATTTTATTATATAGTTAGTTGTGAATTTTATAATCATTAGTAGAAATAAATAATTTATTTGGATAAAATGAGATAACGTTGAAAGTATAATTACCCAAACTCCCATGTACATAAACGTGGTCAACTAAAACCATGGTTCTATTGCAATACATTGGTTTCCCTCCAAGGACACCATTGGTTGTTACCCACCAGGGTCACCTATCAAACTAAAGGATGTCCCCATATTCTAGTACATATTATTTTAGTGTGAATTTTTTTAACTCACATATACCATGTGAAACTTCTTAGGAGATCACCCATCTTGAAAATACTCCTAGACAATAATGATTAACTATGGAGTTCTAATCAAGTAGGCTCCTGAAAGTAAAGTTTCACCTTGTTGATATGGGTAGTAGAATTTATCTTTTAATGTATCATTTCTCCATGACTGTTACACTACCCCCTACAAATAAAAACACACTCATTATAGACCCCACACCTCAAACCTTGTAATTACCTCTACATATCAATATAGGTATTATATTTGATACCATTTTTCATGTCTCTAACTCCCTAGAATGTTAACCAGATCATCTGACCCCATGGGTTTACTATAATACCTTTTTTTCCTTCCTAACACTCTACAAACAATTACCCACCCGGGTTAGTTATTTGACTAATTAATTTCCCCATAGGCTAACATTTATTCATTTGGTGTACTTTATCGTCACTCATACACACTATAAGAAACATCCCAAGAGGTCACCTATCTCAACACTACTCCAGGACAAGCATGATTAACTATGGAGTTCTAATCAGATGCTCTTTTAAAAATAAATGTGTACTATATTCATATTTCTAGAAACATTTAGACTTCTAGGTTTGACTTCTACATGGGGGTTACAACAACCAATGACTATGTAAAGGGATCATATTTGATATTTAAGGTTTAAATAATTATAAGAGAATATAGTTTTGAAATATTCTAAATAAGGAACATAGCTTATTATTACTTGTTATTTAATTTAATGAAATTTACGCAAGAAATAATCCATTTATAAATTTTGAGAAGAATTTTTTTGATGAAAGATGAAACCATTACATGGTTGTAGAAATTTCATGAAATAGTAAATTTTAAAAAAGGGAATGCATAATGGTGGAATCTATTTTGACTATCATGGTGCGAATATATATTTGGATGCATCCCAATTTTAAATATTAAGGTGTTACCCACCATAGATGTGGATATAGGTGATAGTATATTCGAGATTTATCCATATTATAGAAAGAGAAGACCATGTTGTAATGTAAAACATGAAAAAAATATTATTCCTTAGAAATGGTGATATGAAGAATGAGCATGTGATCATAGTTGGAGGTTGAAGGAAGAATAGTAATTGAGTCATGGAAAAGACTATAAAGGACAACAAGATTATAAAACTTTAAAGTAAAATAGGATGCTAATATTCTAAATCGGTGTATTATTGAATACAGAAATTTATAAAATCAACGTATAACCCAAGGAGACCTAAAATAAGAATTATCTTAGTCAAGGAAATTTCACACCATTAAGATTAATGGGGAAAATTTATTTTTCCATGTCATTTAGAAAGTTCATATTTCACTATCTATAGTGAATGGGAAATGGAAAACTAAACTTGGGGGAAGCTATACCATATAGAATTTTATCTAGAGATAAGAAGACACACAAAAAACTATTATTTTTAGTGGACAACTTCATTGTTCAGATGTCTGTGAAAATTTAAATTTCGAAAATGGGGAAGATTTTAAGAGATAAAGGATTTAATTTCATCATTTTTAGAGACATGAAAATTTAATAACATAATAGCAATAGGTTGTGTTCTACATAATATTTGAAGATATGTTAGATTTAGTTTAGTTCAAATTTAAAAAATCTTATAAAAATTTTAATGGAAATTTTTACATGATATATTTATAAGATTTCAAGGACACATTTATTAGTGGCACATTTTGGTTTGACGTTGAGAAATAAGGAAATATCTTGATAAAATTCAAGTTGATATTTTAAACGGAATTCAAATAAATGAATTTTATTTTTTTATCGAAAATACCCATGGTGAAAATTTTACTGTGATTGAGATTTGAAATTATTGAAATAGAAAGAGAAAATTTAGATTCATAAGTTATGGATATATCACTGATGAAAATTTATTTAATCAATCATGTAATCACTGGGAGATTAGTTGGCATGGTATTAATATTTTACTAAGGAGAGATAATATTTACATATTTATGTTTGAAATGAAATATTCATGATATAGACATTATAAAATATTTTACTAGATATTTTTAGATATATTTTTAGAGGATATATATATGGAAAGGAAAATATTTGAATAATATTTTTTTGAAAATTAATGGATTGATATTGATGGAATATCTATATCATTATGAAAATTACACATTGGTTAATGACTTTATAGAAATATATGACTTGATTCTATATCTTAATGGTTAATATACTCAATATATATGGATTTTATGGTAATAATGATAGATAGAAAGCCTAAAACATATATGAAATAGCTAGTTTCACTAAGTAAGTGGATTATTCATGGATGATCATTAACATATTTAGAAACATTAAAATAGAGTATAATTCAGAGCATGAAAAGGGAAATTTACTTAATGATGAAATGATTTAATATGTCTTATTAATTGAGGAGAAAAAAATTTCTATGTATATTATGTGAATTAAACCACATTAACTCTTTTGAAAAATAGTTTATTACAATTCTCTTAGAATTTGTGGAGGTAGAAAGGATGATGTCATCAAAGCATCATATATTGACATTATTAATGTGATTACATGAATTTCAACATGATTAAATTAGATAGTATGACACATTAATAAATTAATATAATCATTCCTAAAGTATTGTTTGGAGTAAGAATTATAAGAAGTGATACTTAAGTGAGTATGTATATTTACATAAATTTATTATAATGGTTATGCAAATAGGAATTGAGTGACTATGACATAAACATTATATCGACAAAATGTGGATAATATTTTATATTTTTACATCAACAAATCACCATGTCTATGCTCCATAGATGTATCCAATTTATGTGAACTAAGTAAAACAATAGAGTTCTTATCTTGTTCAGTTATTACATATAACTTAAATATTTATTTCAATTATAATCCAGGGAATGATATTTTTAACTAATAACCCACTAACATGTGAACAAGATCCAATATGATTTAGAGTTTTCATGAAAATGTATTAATTATCCATTATACTGATTCATCACGCTCTCAAGTTTCCTTAGGTATCACATCATAACTTGGTTATACCAAAAAGTAGATAATATGTTTTTTGAATTGGATATTAAATATAAAATAGTTTTTTTTATTTTCTTCAAACATGAAATAATTTATGAGGCCACTTGCTTTTAATGTTACTTACGTCAATAATAAGAATAAATATATGCTTTTCTTTATATAGTGTTTTTGTGATGTTGAAAAAGTTTATATATATTGTGTGTTGATTTGAGAAAGAATAGTGAAAGAGTTAATGATGCAAAGATAGAAAATATCTTGGTTATATCAATGATCATTGAGTTATACAAAGAAACCTATCATTGGGATAAATAATTTAAGAGCTGCAAAAATATTAAATAAATTTATTATAATTACATGAAATCCATGTTTATTTTTGATAATTTAATTATGATCATAGTGTGAGGATAGTTGCGACGAGTTAGTAGTGGACAAAGATAAAGAAATCATACTTATAAAAAAAGAATGGAGGAAAGTAAGAAGAAGAAAAACCATGAAAAGAAAAAAACACCTATTAGTGTAAGTGTTATTGGTTTTATTGACAAATATATTGTTAAAATAGTTTTGAGACATCTTGAAAATATATAGATTTATAATTCGTCATAGATTTGGAATGAATAAGTGTTTCTAGTGATGAATGATATTGGAATATAGTTATAAATCCATAGGATATTCATGTTGTGATCAAGATAAGATTGAATCCATTCATGAAATTTTGGAACATATAGAAATTATCTAGAATTTATATAAATATTAAATAAAGAATATTTATTATAGAACAAAAGGTTGAAGAAAAAGTAGCTGGCCTTAAAAGAATATTTTGGTGGGACGAGTTTTATGAGGAATTATTGAAGGTTTTTTCTTAGAGAGATTAAAACTGGATTATATCAACAAATTCCCATAAAAGAGATTAAATCTATTCTAATTTCATTGAAAACACAACTTGGAGAGAGAAAATTATTTAAAAAATAGGCTATATGAAAGATGGAATACATTTCTTCCCAATTAAGTGAGAAGGATTTTAAAAAAATATCCTGAAATGAGGATGAAAAACTCAAATGAATTTTTATAGATCTTTTCTATGGATGCCTTAATATGTGGATCATGTAAAGAGATAGACCATGAATTGGTGATAAATTGGAATATTATTTAATAACCTATAGTAAATGATGTGATATACCAATATCCAGCTACCCATATCACTAAAATTATATTGAAAACATTGTGTTCAACATCCTTCCATATCACTAAAACAATCTAGCAACCCATATCACCAAACCTAAATGATATGGTGTGGTCAATGTACAACCATATCACCACTATCTACCAATATCCAGATAATATAAAACCTCACCACCTCACTATAATGCCTTGCCTTTTCCTACATCAAAAGACATATCCTGGTGTACACACTATCGATGGGGTGTGTAGGGTGTTGGATAAACAGGCATAGTAGGATCCTAACCAAGTGTTCCATATCAAGTCTATATACAAAAAATTCTTATATTCCCCCTATAATAAAAATAAGGAATAATAAATGATAAAGCATTTTATATCAAAATCAAGGTAAATATTTCCATTTTTCCATTGTTCAAAAATAATCTTGGAAAATAATTTCCCATAAAAATTTCCATAAAAATTTATAAAAATAAAAGATGTTATATCAAATCCCAAGCAATATAAAGCCAATGAATAGTGATAATCAAGTTATGGATCACAATTGGTCAGGTTAGTAGAATACTCATATGAATATCAATCAATAGTAAACACTCAAGACTATAATAAAACCAGCCTAGGGAGCATAGGAACACCCCATAACTGAACCTCCTAATGATGTCAATATAAAATCCATAGAATAATTGGTCTTTAGTGTATAAGAACACCCCATGTGTGAACCACCTGATAATAAAATGTACAGTTCCCTAAGCCACCCCTTCCACCTAAGCACCCAATGCTTCCCATGTGATACATTTCCAAAATAATTTAAAAATGCATTTTCACAATAAATTTCAAACAACACTTTCCTTTTATCAAAAAATGTTTGAAAAACTAATTCAAAAAACTTTTAAAACAGCCATTTTTCTTTTCTAAAACCAAGGGAAAACCAATATTGTTTTGAAAATTAATTTACATAAACAAAAAAATCATTCCAATTAATTTATCTTTTTTTTATAAAATAAAATAAATCATGGATAATTCAAAAAAGTCTAGAGGAAGAAACACCTACCAAAACTCCATCCAAAAAGTACCTAGAACAGGATCCACCAACACTGAAAGGAAGTCCAATAAAAGAATGGACACCCTAAAAATAAATCCCACTTTTCAGAATAAAATCAATAACAAGAGAGATATATAGAGATGGTAGATCCCACATACCTTTATAAACACACTATCCACAACACAACCTTAAAAAGTGTCAGCCTCCAGGAGAAGATCACACAAAAGATCAAAAAAGAATTAAAAAAACATTCACCACAAGGTTTACGAATCCAAAAATTCTGAGAAATACAATTTTTGTGACCATTGGAAAGGAAGAAAACGAATAGATTCTTACGTGGAGAGAATTTACAAAGCTACCAAAGAGATCAGACACCAAACAAAGCGATCTAGAAGGATAAAATACACCCAAAATCATCTGAATAAGTGGAGGGTTTGTGTTCAGGAATATAAATAGACAATGAATTAGGATTAATGATTGTGGAGTAATAAAAACCTATTGTTAGGAAAATGTTCACATCATGAATACCATATTCATGATGTGAATTCCATGAGCTCCATATATGCTGAGAAATATATCATCTTGGGTTAAATAAATCTCGATCAACCAATTCTGGAATAAAAATTATTCCTGAAATAAACCATTTTTACTCTTTGAATGAAATTCACAACATCATACTTGGGACATAATGACAATATCCATCACATTCATGGATTTAATGTTACCTGTAAGAAGTTCCCACTCCTGGTCCCGTTGAAACTCCCAATGGTTGAAAAGGCCCCGATGGTCCCTGGAATATGATGTACAACTCTAAAACATTAAAAAATATTCACATTTAACTATGAAGTTACAATATCATCACCATAATAGTTTCTATCCCTGATAAAACTTGCATAAGAATGGATCTCTATTATGAGATGATGCCATCTCTCCCTCACTGATGATTCATGCTCCCAAGTGTCAGGAGAATTCGATCAATGTCATCAAAAAACATTAGAAAACAAGATTGAATTACCATGTCAAAATTTAACTTGTAAATAAAAGATATCTACGTGTTACTTAACAACTAAAACATGTTTATCCAACTCGATATCTTCCCAACCCAGATCATGAGTGGGATCAAGATCATAGTTACTAAGATGAAATTTTTGGAAAAATTTATTAATTCCTTCAAACTAATCCAAAAATGACAAACAATTCCCCACCTAACAAGGTACGAAGTGACTTAAAATGATCCCACATATCCTGGATATAAATTTCCCTATTTTACAATTCGATGGTGACCCAATCATGGAGAAATTTTTTTCGAAAACCTTTCCATATATCAAAAAATTCAAAGGATAAAATAAATTATCTGAATATGTTTTCTACCAGATCTTCACTATAACAAGACACCAATGTGTAACCTAAATCCTCACCAATGTATCTTAATGATAATTTTTCTCACAAGAGAGGCATCCCCCAACTATGACCAATAAAGAGGTGATCTGCATAGGTATCAATACAAATCCTCAATGGAAGTCATTTTAGTTGAAGAATGATAGCTATTATTATACAAAAACTAGACTGTTCTAAATTTTTTATCCAACGATCCACCAAAATTTGAAATATAAGAATAGAGAATATCCTCCAAGATCTAAATAACAATCTCTATAAAATCATCCATATACAGATGTTAAGCTATACTAAACTAAACCAAAGTCCCCATCATATCTTGTAGACTCTTCCTGATCCAAGATATAAAACATGGGATCTATATATGAAATAGTGTTATAAGAAACCCCATGTAACCTCATAATCTTCTACATATACAACACACCTAGATCATCAACAGTAATATTATCCCCAATAAGTATAAAATGAGTATATTTTTCAACTTATCAATCACCACATAAGTAGCATTATTACCTTGAGGATTCAATGGAAATAAAAATAATAATTTTCATGGACACCTTTTCCCACTTACAAACCAACAATTGAAGAGCCTGATGTAAACCAGAAGGTTTTAAATGCTCAGTCTTTATCTATTGGTAGATGAAATTATAGGACACATAATCTAAAATATCACATTTCATACCCAACCAAAAAAATACCCATATCACGTTAGAGAATATATTCATAGATCTCAGATGAATTAAACACAATGAAATATAATAGTAAAAAAAATTAAACAGTTCACAGATGCTGGGATGAAAAAAATGATTCAGGATGTGGAGAACACCAACATAAGGGAAAGAAAAACCAGAAATGGTTTCCCCACTAAAAAGGGTATCTATTATTCTACTAAAATCATCATCATGATGCTAACCATACAAAAAAGAATCAAAGAGAAATAATTATAACTAAACATTAATTATAACAATCCATGAATCATCCACCTATGAATCCATATTAAACCAAGTGAAGAGACCCATCATTTTCCACTCTTCTTTCTATTATGAAAAATCCCATAATGGAACTTTCCTAATAAGAGATTCTAAAATGTCATTCTGATTCCCTGGGGTATAAGAGATGTCAAAGTCAAACATCTGAAGAAATTTTACCCACTGCATCTATGTGAGATTCAATTACTTCTATGAAAAGATATAGCTCAAAATCTTATAGTCAAAGAATATTGTCATTCTCTCCCCCAAATGATAATATCTCCAACAGTTAATCACGTACATAACTATGGGAAGATTCAAATCATGTGTGTGGAAATTCTTCCCATGTTTCTAAAATCCATGAGAGCCGTAGGCCACAACATGACTATATTTCATAAGAACACAACAAAAAAAATTATCAGAAGAATCGCAATATATCACATACCACTTACAATGATATTGTAAGATCAAAATAGGTGTTGATGTCAAAATTCATTTCATCTCATTGAAATAAATCTGAATGTTTTCATACCATAGGAATTTCACACTTTTCTTGGTAACAGTATTCAAACATGATGCCATCTTTGAGAAATCCTGAATGAACCATCAATAGTCTCCATTAAGACCAAGGATATTTTGAATCTCAAAGTTGTTTTGTGGCTCCAACCATGAAAATAAAACATTCAATTTGTGAGTATTGATTAGATATCCACACATAGAAATCAAATGTCCCATAATCTTCACATCATGGATATAGAAAAATAATTTGGAATGATTTCCATAAAAAGGTGACTCCTCAGGATTTCAAAATAAAACACATATGGTTATCATTCTCATGCTAGAACCTCAAATAAACCAAGGTATCATCCTAAAAAACAACAAAAAAAAATTAATAAACTTATGGAATATCCAGTTCATCATATCCATAAAAATTATATGAAATTTAGTTAGAACAGAAGGAGTTACAAGAAATTCAGAATGTCAAAAACTACTCATGAACATCATATTTAGTATATCAGAGTCCTAAAATTTATGCTGATGAAAATTCAATTGAAGATCAATATTTTAGAGTGAATTTTTTCCTTTATCTTGTTAAACAAATCATCCACTCAGGGAAAATGATACTTATTATTAATCATCACCCGATTCAACTTCTAATTGTACACACACAATAAAATTGAAATGTGAGCTTTCCTAACAAAGATAACAAGGGTATACCTTGCTGAAAAAAAGGGTGAAGATAACCTTTCTATATTAGATCAACTAATTGAATCCTGATCTCTTTGAAATCTGCTAGTTACATATGACAAGAGAGAATTGATATCGGATACATACCCAACACAAAATCAATCACAAAACCCAACTCTATATATAGAGGAAGATCAAAAAAGTCATATGAAAAAAATTTGGTTATGTACTGAAAAATTAATTCAAGATCTCTAATTGGATAAATGTCAGAATAATAAACTATAATAATGGAAATAAAACTCCTAATATCTAGGTGGAAATTTCCACTCTGACCTGACCTCAGACCCCACTCTTCATAAAACACCATAGATCTCCCATCAACAAGAGTGAAAGAGACTCATCTATAGTAACAATAAATATTAGAATGATGAGAGACATGAAAATCCATTTTAATGATGAAATAAAAAATATCTAGATCTAGATTGTGCAAATCTGAGTCTAACTCTAGGTCAAATTTCTATAAATAATAATAAAAAACTTAAACCCATACTATTTGATATTTAAAAGAGGTTACACTTAATCCATGAAAATGAAAATGAGATATGTTGGATGTTTAAACTTGTAAAAAATGATGGGAATATATAAATGAGTGATATGAACATGTATTAAATAGAGTATTCACTATAGAAGATGTAATGAAATTTATACCTCTCATTATCACTGGGCCAATGTTAACTTCCACAAAAAACTCATCTATTGTGTGAAGGTTCTTTACTATTGAGGCTTGTATATGGATCCATGTAGACATTTAATATTCATAACCTATTAATGTTTCTTTTGAATATAACAATCCCTGACCATATAGAGGTGTAGACATATCATTATAGAATAACTATAGATGGTCATTGCAGCCACAACCATTGAAAATATTTATAGATATAGAAAAAATACATTGGGTGTTCCCAACCATGATAAATGTATATAACTTTAGATTAAAACTGCTAGATATAATTTACGGTGTAGAGGAGGTTCACTACTAAGAGCCACTTCCACCAATCCTACGATGGTTATGCCACTTTCTATTCTTTCCCTACACACCACTAAAGTTTCTAATTGAAGGAATATTTGGGGAATAATATCCAATCAGGCCTTTTTTGTTCATATATGCCATCATATCTGTATCTATAATCTCGACATAGGTAGAAGGATTCATCCTAAAATCATATGATCTAATATCCGGTAACAAACCATTTAGGTACTTATGAGATTTCAGATGATCATTATTCACTACGTTTAGAGAAAAACAAACTGTCGCTATGAAATGATTGGTTTATTCCAGCACCAAATTATCTCCCTTATATAACTAGAGGAACTCTAGAGACATTAAAATCAATAGAGACTCTGGATAGAACTACTAGAATAATAGGGTCTTAACACCATTTTTTTCTGATACCACATGCCTATATTCATACACCATGGAATCCCACTATAACTTACTGTGACCCACATGTTTGAATGATGTTCAATTTACCATGATATTCTCAAGTGTATCCAATAATTCAAAGATATTATCAGTCTCATTATAGTAAGAGATTTCCAGGAACTCACTGTAAACTACCATTCAAATTTTTTCTTTCCTATCTTGAGTCTATAAAACATACCAAAATAATGAATTTTGATAAAAAAAGGATTAGATAACATAATTTATTGATCTTAAATGGGATACCCGAAAAACAATTTACATGAATTGATCCGACACATACCCAAAGGGAATTCCAAATTCATACAGGAAGACGACTAGGACTCGTACATCAATAAAAATCAAAGGGAATAATTTTTCCTAATACAATGTAGATGACATGAAATATATTTATACATAGAATTAAGAAACAAGGGAAGAATAACTATGATAATATATTCCACAAATGAAATAAAATAGTATAAGTGATACAACTCAAAGAAATTATAACAAACCCAAAGTACAAATCTAATAGAAACGGACAACTAAAATAGAGATGAATACTCTAAGTGATTATGTGGGGAAATTTCTCCCATATCCCCACTATCTTCATGTGACGTATTGATGTAAAATCACTTTTCATCACTTTAGAACCTTTCTTTTCTCTTTCATTAAAATCCATAACCAGGTCTATCCACCATTTAAGTGGGGTACATGGTGTGAGATAAATAGGATCAAGAAGACCCCACCTAAGTGTACCATATCAAATCTCTATACAATAAATCAAAATAGTATCATTTTCATGAAAAAATAATGATAAAAGATAACATTGTTAATTTTAAAAGAATATAAAATGTTTCCCCTTTTCTAAAGTTCAAATATAAACTACAAAAATAATTTCAATGAATAATTTTTATAAGAGTTTATCAAAGTAAAATCATGTATCTCAAATCTATAAGAATAGAAAGCTAATAAACAGTTATAAATAGGTCAAGGATCAAGATATATTAGGGTAGAATACATCTCATACCACAATCAATGACTAGTGCACACTCATTTCCATAAAACAACAGGCCTAGGAAGAAGTAGAATGCCCAATGAGTGAACCCTCAAAAGATTTCAATATAAAATCCCTAGAACAACATGCCGAGGGATCACATGAACACTACATTATTAAACCCCACAATAATAAAATTGATGATGACTCTAATCAACACCTTCCACCTAAGTACCCATGGGTTCGCATGTGCTTAATTTTCGAAATCATTTTAAAAGGTATTTTCACAATAAATTTAAAACAACCCTTTTATTTTATCAAAAATTCATTGATAACCCATTTCACAATGCCTAAAAATAGCATTTTCTACTTAACCAAAACCAAGAGAATCACCAAATTTTTTTCAAATCCATTTATGCAGAAAAAATAGTCATGGAAATTCTTTTATAAAGTAATTTATAAAATCAGAGTAATGATGGTTCATTCAAAAAATTCTAGAGATAGAACCACCTACCTCAACTAGGATAAAACACAACCTGCAATGGTACCCACCAATAATAGAATGAAACCAAAGACAATGATGGAGGCCCTAACAATGATTCACACATCTCAAAATCAAATCCATTACAAGAAAGGTCCAATAGAAAGGTTAAATCCCACGTACCTTGATAAACACACCCAACAAAACACAACCAGAATGAGGTAAAATCTCTATGATAATATAAGACAATAGATCTAAAAATTATAAACAATCTCTCTACATGGTTAACTAATCCAAAACTCTAGCATAACACTATTTCCATAACCAATAGAAATGATGAATCCAAAAGGGTTCTTACCTAGAGATAAGAGACACACCCACCAGAGTGATTGATCCCTAAATGAAGTGATCTAGAAGAAGAAGACACACCAAACTACACCTAGAATAGCTTATGTTTTGAGCTATGTATTTTCAAGAGTGAATGAATTACGATTTAGGATCATAGTGTGTTAAAACCTATAGGTCATGAATTCTTTACATAATGAATCCCATATTTAGGAAATGGATTACTTGACTTCAATGTATGCTGAAATAGGTGTCACCTCAGGTTAAATAAATCTAAAAATAATAATTCATAGTGTTCACATTATTCACAACATGCTTATTATTCATGTCCTTAATCATTTTCTTTATTTGAATAAATTTCAATGTATCTACCTAGGTACATATTCATATCATGAATCCCCTTCATGATGTGAATGTACCTTGATGACATCACACATTTATGGTCCCACAAAAAATCAAAGATGAATAAAATGACTATAATGCTACATGAAATCCAAATTATAACTCTTAACCATTAAGAGAGATATACCTTTTTCTAGAATGTTACAAAAACAATAACATTTAACTAAAAAATAAATATAGAGGATGAAAAAATAATATGGTCATAGTAAATAAATAATGGATAGGGATTTGAAGAATGATTTACCAAGGATAATTAAATATTTTGTGGCATTAATGTATATTTAATAAGAAAGTCATTTTCCATTCCTAAGAGGGTTCACTAATACTATTACACTGAAAGTGAGGATGGTTAGTTAAAAATCCTTCTTCTGGAAACAAAAGTATGAATAATGATGAAATGATGTGGAATTTAAAGAGGTAAAATTGACAAGTTAGATGAATAAAACAATGTTTATTGATGCTATGTTATAAAATATCGAGGAAAAAAATAAAATATATAAAATTAATGTTTTATAAGTATTGTTATGTAAAGAATAAATATAAGAAAGGATTGAAAGAAATTTTAATGAAGATGGTTGGTTCATTATGACCAACCACATACCTCTACATGAGGATGAAAAAATACCCATCTCCACATATACATAATTACTATAACTATTTTTAAGGGAAACAGTTTTAATGGGGAGATATGGTATGTAAAGTTAATGTATTTCAATAAGGTGAAATCATTGAAAATGGGGTACAGTAATTTCAATAATGAATTTAATAAGTGATGTTAGAGTAATAACTATTGGTATTATGGAATAATCCAAGTCTGAATGTTTTATGAAGATATATTAAGAGGATTTGGACTATAAATAATATGGATAAATGACAAAATTCATAGAAGGGTTTTTGTTTTACTTTTTTTATTCTAAAAAGTGGTATCATCATACTATTAATATTTATACTAAAACATTTACAAAGGAGTCTCCCTTGATGAATATAAATTACATAATAGTATCAATATTTAAAAGAATTAATAGGGAGTTTATATTGAATATTCAAAGGGTGATTATAGTTATATAGAAGAAGGTAAAGCCTTGTAAATAAGAGTAGAAATTATTTCATCAAGCGGTATCACATTTTTATCATAATAAGCGATATTAATCAGTTTTACATATGATACGACTCACATGTGTATTAGATAGTTGGTTATTTTCAGTTGGTCTTGTGAAAGTTTGTAAGTTTTCAAAATAAGATATCTTTAGGAAATATATATTTGACAACATATATTACTTAAATTATGTGAATAAAATAGAATAATTGAAGTAATTAAATTAAACACATATTTCATATACAGTTTTGACTCTATAGTATTAGAGAATTTATTGATTAATCCTCTTGGACAATGTTAATTTCACTAGATAAAAACATTTTATAATCATAAATTTAATGAACAAATATTTTGATCTTGAAATAAAAAATTATAAATACTTTAATGATGTAGTGATAGATTAATTGGTAAAAATATCGGTTGTATCAAGCACGGAGAGAAGCCATGATAAGAATTGATAATTACCAAGTGGTAAATAATTTACGATATAGTTTATATATGGTTAAAAAATACAAAATTATAATAATTGGAATAAAATTATTGAAAGTGATTGAGATTGAGATGTAATTTTGTATCAAATTACAGTCCAACCTTTGTAATTTTTTTGAGTAGATAATTCAAGGTTCATATTTTTTCTATAAAGTGGGAGGTGGGATTAAATTAGATGATTTAGTTGAGACAAACTTTGTATTTTATTTCCAAATGTGGAGTAAGAAGAATGAATCATAAATCCATACATTTTTCATTTATATATGCATTTAGAATATAAAGATAGATTAGTGGAAGTATTCTCAATAAAATTTAAATTTTGAAAATGTTGTAATAAATAGGTTAGTTTTTTGGATTTATTGAAAATAATTAGTAAAAAGTGGACAATCATTACTAAAAATCAACAGGGGGGGTTTAAAATGGGGTTTATTGTTGAAACCAATGGTTATAAAATCATAGCACATTGATAACTCAATATTTGATAAATAAAAGATTAGTTTATATAAGAAGGAAGGTATATGTGTTAATCTTACATATATTTTAGAATTTTAAGGTATTTAAAATATTATTATCATATAAGGGTTTATTTGGAATCTTAAATAATATTGTTGATGAAAAAGAATTCAAATAGTCCATAGAGGTGGATATATTATATTATGGTGAAGTTAAAATGGGAAAATTAATTGTGGTTATAGCTATTGTGATGTTCATGGTGTGATATTGAGTTCATATGAATAACAATTGAAAATTGGATGGAGTAACATTCATGATATGGAACCATAGTAGAGAGTAAAATAATTAGTTATCAATTTTAAAAAGATCTATGATCATTGAGTAGTATGAAATGTGCAGACTAAATGAATCATAGTCATTGTTTGGTGTGGGAAGTAACATGAACTAGTGCTAGGGATTTGTGGTTGAAGGTGAAATGGAATATGAGACATTGTGAATACCAAAAATAAAATCATGGTTCTAATTATTCAATGAAAAATTAGTTAATAAAGTTCAAAATAGGCATAAAGTAGAATTTGGAAATTTTGGAAAACCATGTGTTTTATGGGTAGACTCAAAATGAATATTATTTTACTTGTGATCTGTTTATATGGTTAAGAATATTAAGGAACATGAATTTCATTATTCTATATAAGAAGTAAATATAATAATATCTTGAGTGGAATAGAATGTTTTAACAGCACATAGAGGAAGACATAGTGAAAAATGTATTATATAGAGATGAGAAGACCTAGAACACAACATGGTTTATATAGGGATATATATACGTGTACCTAGATACTGAATTCTAAATTTTGAAGTTGTTATAGATTTTAAGATATCATGATTTAGATGCCATGGTTTTTGGAGAAAAAGTATTAATTTGACATGACTATGCCATGATAAAGGAATGACAACCAATAGTTTACTTGTTATTTGAATGTTTAAAATACTTAGTTTAATTGGTTTTTATGGAAACGATTGTAGATTATTTTGGGGATTTGGCTAAAATTACTTGGAGGGTTTTAGAGACCTAATTATCTGTGTCACAAGGTTGTTTAACTTAGAGTAAATGATAGAGATATTTTTAATAAATGGATGGTTATATTTTAGATGGAATTCAGATTAATAAAATAATTGTTTTATAGAAAATAACTACAGTAGAATGTTGAAAATGATGGGGATTTGAAATGGTGGGAGTGGAAAGAGAAAATATAGTTTCATGCTTTATGGATCTATCTTTGAGCAATATTTATTTGGTCATGAATGGATTATCATGTGGATTAATTTCCATAGAATTAATATTTGTCTAAGAAGATATAATGATTTTATATTTTTGTTCAGAAAAATAATTTTGATCTAGTAATTATGAAACATTTAGTTATATATCTGTTGATATATTAATGGAGGATATATGAAAATAAAGACGATGATTTTACAGAGATATGTTTCCCTATAAATGGGTAGATATCAATGGAATATATATATCATTATTGAAATGATAAACAACATGTTGACTTAGTGGAAATCTATACCTTGATGCTTGGTGTTAATATTGAGTATACTATATATATATTAGTGTTATGGTAAGAGTGAAAAATAAAGAGAGAGAGATAGAGATAAATAGAACCTAAGCAATAATTAATATATATAGTTTCTTGAATAAAAAGGATTATTCCTGGAATATCATTGACATAATAGAAAAAGTTTAAAAGGGGAAAATATGATAGGGCCTGAAATTGAATATCCCTATAGAAAGGAATTTATCTATTATAGATTATTAATAGAGGAGAAAAATGTTGTTATTTAGATCATCTGGATGAACCCGATTCTAATATTTTTACAATGAGTTGATTATATGAACCATAAAGAGTGTGGAGGAAATGTGCTGGATGTCATTGGAGGATTATATCTAGAAGTTATTGTTGTGGTTACATCTGTTTACTCAGGATGAAATTAGAGATATCAATGCATATAAAACTGATCAAGTCTTCTTAAAAGTAGTACATGGAGAGGGAAGAAAAGTATTTACTCCTTTGTTGATTTGAGAGACTTCCATTAAATTATTATAAGTGCAGCGAATCTTGTAATGGATTCAAAACATGAAAAATATTATACTAACCAAATAAATCAAAATTGTGGATTTTGGTTCATAGAAACATCATGATGTGTATATTCCTTAGAAAAAATCCTTTTGGGTGAACTAAACAAAATCCAAAATTTATTTTTGGATTTATGTTTTTCATTTAAAATATTTATATAATGTGGTTATAATTGATGAAAACATAGATTGAAATCAGATACTTCTATCATGTGAACAAGATATGATAATTATTGAAGGATTTAGAGAAACGATTTTAATTATTTATCTCCCCCTTTCAGCCCCACTCTTAGGGTGCCTCTGGTCTCACATCATAACCCCATAGTCCCAATATTCTCCCATCATATTAACATAATTATCTAATAGTAAACATCCTATCATGGAACCATACTACTTTTTTGAAGTATACTATCTAAATTAAAATAATATAAAAATAATTGTTACCTTATACCTGGGTTAACACATGTCATATTAAAGGAATCTAATAGGATTTGAAATATTTGAATACATATAATTACTTAAAAGAAAATAAAAATAAAAAAACTTATTTTTATAATGAAAAAAAATATTTTACATGAATTAATAATTACTAATTCATCCATATAGTATTTAAATTTCTAGAAAATTGTGTTATAACCATGGTTTATATCTATTACTATAGAACCCAAAATGCTTGTTATTGATAATAGCCATAGTTCGTCTAGTCATGGATTCTATTTCCATGTAAATTGGGAATAATATATAGCCATGTTGAGAATTGTGTAAATAGGTATATATCCATGGTTGAAAATTATGGTTATAAGATCTTCCATGTGTACTTATAGCCATGGTTTGTAACTATAAAACTAGGCTAATCGCCATAATTTGAACCATGTTAATAGGTATGATAAAAGGTTCTTAATAGTGTTATATACTTCTATACACTTTCTTATATCCATTGTTATAAAATAAGGTAGTAGGACCCTTTACATGGTTTATAATAATTCTTATATTCTATAAATTCTATAATAAAGAACATTAACTATAGCATGCATGAAATCATACCCTTTCTAGCTCTTGCAGCCTAGCACTCATATCCTCTACTTTAAGCATCAGGTATTAAATTTTTAATCTCAAAAGGTGTTATATATATTGATTGAGAACATAATACTTAGTAAATTCCAAAACAACCTATTTTAACTCAAGGAATTAGAATGTTAATATATAAATAATAGTGTAACACCGAAAGGGGTCAATTACATATAGGGCCAATTATGCTATGCCATGGAATTTCATAACTAATCCCACAATAAGCCACCTGTAAGTGACCATTAAAATAAATCAAACATAAAACATTATGGTTAGTGATAAAAATCTCAAAAATCACTAAAAAGAAACATATTACATAATTTATTTCCCATGACAACTCATGTTGTCATTTTATTCACCCTATAATGCATATAAAATCTACATATAAAGAAAAATTGATTCTCAATATTAAAGATCATATTTATAAATCCCAACACACATAGATATCCTCTAACAAGGCATAAATATAACATATTTCATGTCAAGGTTAATTACCCAACCATTTCCCCATTATTTATCCTAAGTAACCATTTAATTATTTTTTTCTGCTTCATTGCATATAAATTCATATTTTAACTCAGACCTTAATAAACCTTGTTAAAGAAAATTATTACATATTATTGTTTAAAGATCATTGGACATGATTTACCCCTTATAATCAATACCATATTCCCCTTAAACATTTTTCCTATAATCTATAAAACCATTTTAAGAAAACCAATCTAAAACATTTGTAAGATCAAGAATATTTACTACACCCAAAGTACACTATGTGATTTATATAAGTTTATTCACCACTTTATACCCTTAAAATTCTATTCCAATTATTTTATAATTCACTGAATGTTACCTAATAATTCCAATAGATCTTTCAAGATTGAGGATAATTCACTAATATTGGATTTACATGCTTATACCAATGAAACATTAATTCCAACATGCATAAATGACTACTTCAGTAAAAGTTGTACCCATTTAAACAACCAAGATATGTTTATATTATCATGAGTATATAATAAAACATAAAATACCACTATATGATATTAATGAGACTCAATTCACACATAATATACCTTTATTCTAATTATTTCTAAATTTACTATCCATATTTACCTATAGAAAATCATTACTTTATTGTCCATCTATCTTATTGATTTCATATTCACTATTCCCAGACCAGATTATCAGTATAAAAATGTCTAAACATAATTCAAACCCTATAGCACCATTTTAGGGCCAAAATTATCATTATAAAAATAATAAGAAATATATTTTTCATCAATTAGATTAATTAAAATCAAAGAAACACATAGAATAAATTTAAATCAAAAAGTAGTCCATTTTTCACATATTTACACATTCTAAGGGAATGAAAATGTGATAGGTCGTCTAACTCAATGAGGAAAAAGAATCCTCTTATGTTATATACCCATATATTCTATAAGAGTATAAGGATTTAATAATTTGATGAACTAGAATAAATGAAAATATATTTATAAATATATAGTGGTAAAGATTCACATAATTTAAAAATATAATGGGAACAAAAAAGTGAAAAGAAAATTAATCAAGTGATAAATATAAAAATTATATCATCTAGTGACAATTTATTGATTTTTCCCTAAAAAAGTTCACGTAACCTAATTACTTAGGTAATAATTTTTAAACATGTTGGATAAACATAAGAAATAAAACAATACATTTAATTTTTGAATTATATATCAATGCATATTTCATTATGAAATAATAATATCTTAAAATTTATGTTTACAATTATGAAACTTTGAAATACAGAACGAAAAGTGATTAAAACCATAATATGCATATAACATTTCTCATTATAATTCATTTTTATAATTCATAATAACATACAATTATATGGACACTAGATTCAAGGTTACCTGGTGGATTGATAAAAACTAAGTTTTCATAGAAACCTATCATAACACTAAGAATATTCACTATCATATATAATAGAAATATCCTTGTTAAGGTCCAAAATAAAAGCATTAGTAGATATATGTATTGAATCAATATTTAATTTTTTTAAAAAAAATGAATTTTGATGATCAATTTATGAATTACTGACCATATTATAGTGTGTGAAATTAATTAGAGTATTATATAATTATCTATAATTAAGATATTTCCCTTACTGATATAAATGTTAAGAAGTTGTATTTTTTCTAATGAATTTATAATTACAAATGATATTCAACCATAAAAATCAGCACTATTTTATGTTAAAAAATTAGGATACATAGGAAACTATGGAAGAGAAAATATGATAAGTGATCCATTACCAAAAAATATATTCTCGAATAGATGAATCATATGCTTATTTTCTTGATAAATTAAGGAAATTTAATGTAAGTGATAACTTTTGAATTCCGGGGAAAACAATAATATGAAAGGATAACTCATATCGACAGTTAAGAAAGAGAAAAATCAAGATTAAATGATTTCTATAATGACGATGAATGGTTTTCAGTTAATTTAAAAGCAATAAAAAATAATGAATTGTTATTGAATAATTTTTTTGACGAACTAATTATAATTTATTATTGATTAATATATTGATTAATGTAAATCTTTTTTCCATTCAAAAATTTAAATTAAAAGGTTATAAATATCCACAAGAATTATATTAAATGATTTTGGGAATCTTAAAAAGAAAAAATATAATATTAGAATCCATAAATAATAAGAATGTAAATATAAATTAGAATTTTTATAGAAGAATATGAAAATAATAATATATGATTAGGTTTTTGGGGGTTTGGGGGTACGTCATGGTTTGGGTGTAATGTGAATGGTTATATGATGGTTAAAAATTTAAATTAAACAAATATGATTAAAAATTGGATGGAATTAGGTCATTTCATAGTTCAATTACCACGAAATTAACTTCTTCATTATCTATAAATATTTCCCCAATATATTTCACTCACTTTATAGCCTAAAACTCATTGATACCCCACTTATATTATTTTAGAAGTATAAGACTAACAATAAACTATAGGAAACATTATTTCTTATTGAGAGAATTTCAACATGTTTAGACACAACTGGATAAAATGATATAATCAAGAGTAACTATACTCTAACTCTAACTATGTGAATGAAATTTAAATATAAAATCAAGGTATATTTAACTTTCAATTAAGTGTTATAAATACATAACACACACACAATAGTTCTAATTATTTCATCACTTTGGATTTAAATATCTAATAAAGTAAATAAAAATCAATATTAGTTTTGTTAAATTTCTAATTATTTTTCAAAAAAATAAATATTAGTTTTTTTATCTTGTTACAAAAAGGATGATATAACATTTAACATTTTCATAGTTTGAATAATATCATTGTCCCCACGTCATCACATATTATCTTTGATTATGGTTACTTTATTATCACTATTGAAAATATTAAAAGTATTCTTATAGTGATTATAGCTTCTCATACATTGATATTTTGTTATTTTTGATGAATATTCATTCCATTATACAACCCCATTCATGAGTAACGTATTAGTTTATTGCCTTTGGAAACATGGAAATAATAAGCAATGACACACAATTGAGCTAAATTATCTTACACTAGGTTCTCCATGACTAACATCGTTCATGGAAACATTTTAAATAATACATATCTTCATAACTGAGGGAAAATAATCAGAATAAAGGGTTAATATAGATTCTCTATAAGAATAAACATGGGAGATTCTTATGTATAACCTAAACATAAGAGCATGAGAACAATAGTATGGAATTTTAAGATCATACCCTACATATCAAATATTATATACATGAGATAAGGTATAAGGATTGTCAATTCATAGGACATGAATCATACGGAAATCAAGAGAATAATCAATAAATGAATAACATTGGAATAAAACATGGAATTTTGGAATAAAAAACATATAAAATTATTTACATACTATTCAAGGCTCACTTCCAAGTCCATATTAGTAGAATAGTTTCACTCCCCAAACTATATTAGTTTTTATGGGTCACTACCAAGACCATCTTAGTGGGAAAAGTCCGTTATTGAACCTAGATTACTTCCAATTCCACCGAGTCTATCTCATGAGATATAATTCGTTACCCAATACATTGAAAATAGATATAGGTCCCACCCATCATATAATTAAATAATACATATGTGTTTCAAAAGATAAAAGAACATTCATTATATCACGACCCATAAAATTGGGTGGGTTTCATAAATATCTTATCATAACCCCTAAAATGAAATGGGTATCATAAAAATTTCATTATATCATATTATTTATAAAAGATATAGGTTTCATAATCATTTCATGATAGAATAACCTATGAAAGGAAGTGGGTGTTATAAATGTTTTAACATTGTATAACCCATGGAAAAGAAATGATTTTCATAAAAAACATGTATTCATAAACATAAATCATTCAAATAAGGAATAAGAATGGTTTCATTTGATGATATACCCTAAAAATAATAAATTATATCAAATGATGTCATCTTATTTAGAAAATAATTTTGAATTATCATTTAAAATAATTATTACGGAAAATATACTATCCTCTTTGAAAAATGATTTTTAAAACAAAAAACATTTTGAAAAAATTATTCATTGGTAATATTGTAAAAAACCAATAAAGAAAAATTTAAAATCATTAAATACTTTTCTTTTAAAATAAATTTTTATAACTTATAAATTAATATTTAAAAATCATTTAAAACACTTATTAAACATAAATCATATTTGAAATCATTTTACTTGAAAATAACAATTGAAAACATATACTTTATGCATTGAAAATAATTTAGATTACTTTTTTATAATATAAGATATTTTTTTTTGAAATAATTTTAATTTAAAATGACATTAAAATATCATTTTAAATAATTTTTGAAGATAATTTTGAAAACATGATTTTTGAATATATATTTCTATTTGAAGAGTGAAATACGGTCATATTTTCTTAAAAACAATTTCTTAATTATATTACGTAAAAAAGAGTGAAACAAGGAACCATTACTTGAATATTTCATTAAAAACCATAAGTTAATACAATTAATGGTAATTAATGAGATATATATTAATATATTTTATCATTTAAGTCATAATAAAAAATAATATCGATAAATGATGAGATTTTAACATAAAATGTTTACCAATTTGTTAATCATAAATTGTAATCCCCATGAAAGAATCACAGAAAATGGAACTAAAAATATCATGAGTATTGAAAAATTAATGAAATTATATGTCAAAGTGGTAGAATATTTATCTCATGAATGCCTATCATACCATATGTCTCAAAGAATGAAAATTGAGACCGAAATTCCTTACCAATTTGTTATATTTTAAACTGCAAAACCCATACAAGATTGATCATCAAATGGTTATGTAAATAAAAATAATTAGTTATAATAATCATAATTTATATTCATGGTTAGTATATACATCACATAATAAGTAAGAGTTGGTGAATATAGCATGCGTCACACAAAAGCAAAAAGTGATACTGAAACCCCTTACTACTTGATAAAAATTCGAATCACAAGGCCAGTGGAAATATAAAATCAATCGAAATGTTTAATATCATGAAATAAATGAAATTCATGATATAAAATTTCATGGGTAAGTATATACAACACACAAAATTAATTGTGGTGAATATAGTATATGACTCAATGAAATAAAAGTGAGACTATAAATCCCTTTACCTTAAGACTTGAATCGCATCGCACTCCTTAAAAACTCATGTATAATAAATATATATTTATTATAAAAATATAACACAATAATATGAATATATATAATACCATATATGGTTTACTTATGACTTTATATTACTCATTTTTTGACAATTTCATGTTAAATTTATGCTTTAAGTAATAACCACATTATTTTTTGTACATGTTTTGATTTTTTTTCTTGGTCCTCTTAGTTAGATCATTATTTCATCATATATATATATATATATATGTATTCATTATGATTTTTGTTAAAAAATCTATAAAATATATAAGTAGGTAATAAAATGCATCGTTCATAGAGACGCTAGGTCGTACGTATGCATAAATGTTGTTTTTATTTTATTTTCTGATTAAAGTAAATGTATATGATATATTATCATTCCAATTTTTTTTATGTCATATATATTAAATATTATTATTAAACACATAATTACCACATTCAATTTAATGTGTGAACAAAACAAATCACCTCGGAAGGTGGTAGTCTGACGTACATTTGAATGGCGTTGTCATATTCCCAAAAAATGTAAAGAATGAAGGTATACGACATATAAAAATTAAAGAATCATAATAAAATTATAAAAATAAAAAATATCATATTAAAAAAATCATATTTATTACCATCCTTGAAAGGTGTTAATGGATGAACTAATGATATCGGTTCGCGAGGCGGTTGTCTACTGTACACACGAACTATGATTACATATCTCATTTGATAGATGTGTGTAATGTTGTAAGTCATACCATTAAAATAGTAAAATATTATTTTAATAAATATAATTATTTTTTTAAATAATAATTATATAAAATTAAATTTTGGGGTTTTAAGAATAAATAAAGAAAAAATATTCATTGATGAACATTACCTCTTATTCGAGTGTCTCCTTTTGGTTTGCACCAAAGGACTTACATGGTTGGATTTCTACCAAAATGAATGATTACAATATTATGGAAGGGAATTTATAATTATATTTGGACATGTTTTGGATGCGAAAAAATGTATTTTTTGGTGTTAATAAGTGTGTGAGGGGGGGGGGGGTGACTTCCTTTTTTAGTGGAGGAGTGACATTATTGTAAATACCAAAAATGTAAACAGTATTCGGAGGTATATATTAAATTATGTTTCTCCAATAATAATAATTTTTATATAAAATTGGGGATATGGTTGAAATATGGACATAAAATATGTTTTGGACATGTTTTCATGTCATATTTCTTTTACGTTTAATGTTTAGTCTTTTAGTAAACTCATTTTTCTCTTAATCATTGCAATTAATTTTATTTGTCTTCAATAGTAATTTTAGTAAAAATCAAATTTGAAATTATTAGAAATTAGAAATTATTCTTATTTCAAATATATAATCCCTATTTATAAATTCTAATCATATTAGTTTTAAACATTAATTAAAACTATTACCATAGACGTGTCAAGAAAGCAGGTTTTTAAAAAGAAAATGTTCAAATGATAGAATTGTTTTCATATCCAATTTAAATGTGAAATGGGTTCCAATGACCTATATTGGATTAATTTATTTATAATTTATATAATTATACTTTATAATTTATTTTAATAATAAATTAACTATATTAATTAATTATATGAAATTTCATTTTTTAATTAAAATTTACAAATTTTTACTTTACCTCCAAAAAAGAACTATATCAGATAAATCTAAAAAATTCACTATAAAATAATTTTGGAACAATTAATCTATAAATGAAGTTTTATTTATCAAATTAATTTTATAAAATTTTAAAAATTAATTTTATTATTTTCCATGGAAGGACATAAAAACTAGTTCTTTTGAGAAAATAGTATTTTGAAAACATATAAAGACGCTACCAAAAATTATGTATTTTATTATAAATATATTTTCATTATATAAAACAATTATATTTAAAATTTAGTAATTAATATTCATACTACTATATATAATAGATAGGTTAAAATAGTCATGTTCAAATTACTATATTAATAATATATCATTGTTTTTTAAAAACTCAGTATCACGTGAAACACAAACCAGACCAGCATTTCATATAGAACATGATTAAATTAGTGTATCATATAATCAAATATAAATATGGTGTCACATGTAAGTAAATACAGAGTGTTATTTTAATTTATTTTTAAAAGTAAATCATAAAAACTTAGGGTGTTAAATTCTACCCCATTTAAAATGAATTTCAACCATGAAATTCACCTGGGTCATCAAGGATTTAATAAATAATATTTTATTTCATTAGAACACACATCAGAAAATAAATAATAAAACATAAATTAAAAATGTAATATTTGATAAATAATGGTTTCCTAAGGTATCTCAAAACTAGGATTCCATTTAAGTGAAAAAAGTGGGAGATGATTATTTGTACTTGAAAGAAAAGAATAGATAATTATAGAGGGTTATACATATTACTTATTACAAGAATGTGTGTAATTCAGATAAATTTAACAATAAATAATCCGTAAATCTATTAATATATAAGTGACCATTTGATTCATTGGAAACCAATTTAATAAGATAACATTTTTTCCAAGATCATTTTTCTAATGTTGAGGAAATTTCACAAGGAGATATACTTACTTGATTTCATTTCAATTCATAAGACCAATATCACCCATTGATTGTTCCTTGATCAATTTAATCTTCAACTATTACTTCACCAAATGAAGGTGAATTTTTTATCCTTGAATCAATAAGGAACATAATATTTATTTATAGTCTGATAAGTCATTCCATATATATTCAGTTATCCTCAAAATAAATTGTTTATCACAAGTTATCCAATATGCATAAATATTAATATTTGAAAAACATATTCTCTAAAAACACATTCAATGTTAAAAATAATCCATTTAATAAATGGTTAACCTTGTAAACCTTTCAAAAGATGAAAATCCAAAGCTCTATAAATAAGGTCACTAAATTTATCAAAACCAGCTTAACATTAATCCCCCATATATCATAAAGTATCTCTTAGTTTTCATATACCCAACATGTGAATACAATTATATTTTATTCTTTTTAAACTCAGTAATAACCAAAATTACCATAAACCCTTTTATAAAACATGAATTCTTTCTTATTCTAAATATTATTGGTTATATTACTTAAATCCAATAAATTCCATAAACTCTATCCATGATAAAATAATTTTTTTTCCAACAAATCATAAATATATTTCCATGAAAGTCAGTACATTATTCGTATCCCACAACATCTTATCCAAAATAAACACAATTTTCTAAACAACATGAACATATTAAGGGTTATCTTACCATAAAGTAACCTTTTCATTAAACAAATTTTATTGTTCATCATTATAATATAATATATTCTAGAAAATAATTATTGAAAAACATAAAAAAAATCATTATATATGTTCATATATAATTATTGTTGAATTCCAAAAAAAATAAAATTTTCCACCTCATCCTTAATAAATAACATAGACTTAATCATATTATTCATTAATACCTCATTACTTTATCATGTCATATTAAGTACCTTCATCATCATCAATATATCGATTAATCAAAAAACCGTTAAAATTTTATTCATGAGGTTTCCCATTTATTCTTTTTGAAATATTTTATCTGATATAGAATCATTTTCATTGGATTCTTGTTTTCATCCTTGTACTGAAAGAATATGTAATTTCATTAGTTGAGAATCCATGTACATAATCACTAGAAATATCACTAAAGGATGATTTATAGGATTTTAATAGGGATCATTCATAAAAAATAAACATGAAATTAACAACTAAGAAGGGGAGGATAAGTTCTCAATAATTATCATGATTCACATCATACATTTTTATAGCATAAGATTTCTCTTTTTTATTTCTATTCAGAGGTTACTGTGGATTATCTTCCACATTAGTCTTTAGAGTGGGGAAATTGTTAGTAAAATTATCAAGCTCTTTACAATTGACACTGAAGTGTGGGGCGTACATTCTGTGGGGACATATCATTATTTATAACATCATCTAAACTTTTTTCCATCACTTTCCCATTCAGCTACATGATTACCTTCCTTTCCACACATAAAACTTTTAAAAGTAACATTATGATAATTTCATCTATGTTTATTCATACACGTTGAGAATAAGGAAAATATCACATTCTTCTCTCTATGGTTTTTATATTTTATAATGATATCCATCTTCCTGTTTTTTTAAAACAACTATATTTATAGGTAACTTCTATCTAACATTTCACATGATGAACATAAGGAAGGTACTTACTGAAAAATAATTTCTGTAACACATCCCAATTCACGGAGTCAATTTTTTCATGTTGCCTGATATTCTTGATTAAGGTCACCATTAATTTGCTTTACCTTCCATGAAATAGGTAGAAAAAATAACTTTTTCCTGTTCTGAACAATGGATAATATAAAATATATCTTTAGTGGTATAGCTGAATTTATCAATAACTACTGGATTAGTCATTACCCTAAAATATGATGGACATTCCCTCATTTGATCATTTGGAATATCATCTTGATATGTAGATTGATAAAGTTTTATGGTCATAGAAATGATGGTTTTTTTTTCATTTCCCAAAATATTCAAATTATTTAGAGGAAAATCATTTCATTTACCTTTACACTCATCATTGAAATAGTGTTTTTAGGTTTTATTAATTGACTAAATCAAAAAATAATATAGTAAGAGACAATAATCATAGGGGTAAACTATATAATCATGGAAATAACATATAAGATATCTATTTTAAGAAACCCTCTTAAACTATTAACCATGAGGTTTTTCCAAGGTCATTAATAAAAACATCTATTTAAATACTTCATGATTGTTTATAAATAGTTTTTGAATTCACAATGAATATCATACAGGAGTTTCCAAATAGGTGTGAAACAAGGCGTTTGGTCATGCACTTATTCCCGATCGATTATTTTTCAACATAGTTTTTGGGGTTATTTAACCTAGGTGCACCTATTATAGATCCACATCCACATATAGTGTCTATACATGGGATGTATTTTTAGTAAACTACTCAATTTATGCTTCACCAAAATTCTAGGACATTTTTCAATACCTTGACTCATCCATAGACTTACCCTTAGAAATTTATTTAGGTATTTAACTAAGGATTTCTCATCCTAGGTTCTAATGTATTTCTAAACCATTCTTTTAATACCAACTATAATGACCATAGATTCATATATATTGATATAAAATCAGTTTTTTATGAATATTGATTAAAATATAAAAATATATTCCCTAGGACCATATTATTTTAGTGTCTTTGGAAACTTGGAAACATAAATACTTATACATATAAGTGCTAAATTATATCCACCTAGGTTCACCATAGACACCACCCTTCTTAGAAATATCATGGATAATACATTTCTTTATAACCCAGGGATGGAAAACATAAGAAACAATGATCTTATATAATCCATAAGGGTATAAAAGGGATATTGGTAAGTGTAACATGAATATAAGGGTATGATAACATAAGTATATAATTTCAAGATCATAACCTACATATCAAAGATCATATAAATGAGTCGAGGAATAAATATTATAAGTTCACAAGATATGATTTATAAGGTAATCAAGAGCATAAGCCATGAGAGCCTAACATAGGTATAAAGCATGGAATAATGGAAGAATCAGAAACCTATAAATTTTTTTCCATAGTATTGAAGGCTCTCATTAAAGTATATCTTAGTATAATGAGTTCACTCCCCAAACCGTCTTAGTGGTCAAGGTTTACTCCCAAGACCATCTTAGTGGACTAAGTCCTTTACTAAATCAGGTTCACTCCCTATTATATCCATGTTTATCTCATGATATATAAATTTTTACATAATGAATTAGAGGGAGATATAGGTATCATCTTCCACATAATGAAATCATACATACATATTCCACAAGATAAAAAAAATATAAATCACATAATGTCCAATAAAAAGAGATCAGTTTCATAAACATAATATTATAACCCTTGAAATGAAATGGCTATCACAGAAATTACATAATATCCTAAATTTTGGAAAAGATACATATTTCATAATCATTTTATCATATAATAACCCATTAATGGAAGAGGGATTCATAAGCATTTTATCATGGTATAAAATATGGAAGAGAAACTAGTTTCATAACAAGCCTTTTTATCTAAAAAATATACAATTAAAAGAATGTATATTAATGGTTTACATGGATAATATCCCTATTAAATATTGAAATATATCAAATGATTTTATCTTATATGTAAAAAAGAATTAAAATATCTTTTAAAATATTTATTAAAAAAATATCTTTTCTCGTTGAAAATTATTTTTAAAACATAAAACATTTTGAAATGTTTTTATTCAAAAATAACATTGAAATATTTTAAAGGAAGATTTAAAATAATTAAATCCATTTTTTATAAATATTTAAAAATATAAAGGAATATTTGAAAAAAATATAAAACACTTCTAAAATATAGAACATTTTTAAAATCTTTTTTAATAAAAATAACTTTTGAAAACTTATAATGGAACCTATGAAATCATTTAAAATAAGGATTTAATCTATTTTTTTGGAAATCATTTTATTTCTAAATGAGATAAAAACATCACTTAAAATAATTTTTGAAAATATTTTGTTATAAAAAATTATTTTTTTGAATAAAACAAATTTTCGACCGAGGAGATAAATATGGTCCGATTTTCTAAAAAACAAAATTCAAAATTTTATTAAATATCATAGAGTAGAAAATTGATATAATTACTTAAATATATCATTAATAATTAGAGAATAAGAAAATTTATGACAATTTTTTATAGATTAATAATAATATTTTATCATTGGAAGCGTAATAATAAACAATCTCGAAAAACGATGAGATTATAACATAAATTTATTACCAATTTGGTAACCATGAATTGTAAACCACATGAAAAAATAGAATAAAATAAAACATTAAATATCATAATTGTATATAAATTCATAATATTTCATTTTAAAGGGTTTTTATGCAATCCTTATTAAATAATATAGGTGTAAATCATAACATACCTCTCAAAGAAGGAAAATTGAGATAAAAATCCCTTATTGATTTATTAACATTTGAACCGTAATCCCCATGGAAGAGAGACATTAAAATGGATATGTAAATAATAAAAACATTTAATTATAATAATCATAAATTACATTTTGTTCAATATATACACCACAATGAAAAAAGTGGTTGTAAATATAAAATTTGTATCACAAAAGTAAAAAGTTAAACTGAAATCACATACTTCTAGAGTAACTTTATAATCGTGAGACCCATGAAATAATAATATAAATTTAAAATTTTAATAACATGAAATAAATTAAATTAATTATATTACATGTCATTAGGAAGAAAATACACCATATAAAATAAACAAGTGGTGAATAAGGAATACGTCTCTAAAAAATAAAAGTTAGACTAGAAATACCATTAACATAAATGTTGAGTATCATCATACTCATTAAAAACACAAGAATGATAAATAAAATTTTATTATACAAATATAAAATAAACATAGTAATATATATAAAAACATATATGATTAATGTATTCAAAAATGTAGTTCTTTTTCTTGAGGTACGAGTTTCTTCTTTTCCTTTTTCTTTAAGTGTTTCTAAGAAAATAAGGAAAATGGGGAAAAATCACAAATTTTGTGGGTACACGCCACATACTTTTCCACACACAGTTTATTTTGGCCGTGTGGGATGAGTACACAGGGTGTGTATCCCGATCGGCGATGAAAGCTATAAAAACCGAATACACTCCGTGTAGTGAGTATTTACACGCCATGTAATCAGTCGGCATATGAATAGTAAGGTGGCGAAAGAGGCTACTAGGTGAGCGATAATACAAACCATGTAATTATAAATACACGTCGTGTACTCATGTTGACAGATGAAAAATACTATGGTGTAAAGAATTCACTATATGAACAGTTAAAAAAATGAAAAGTACATGCCGTGTACTCAGTAGTACACGCCGGGTAGTCTAATTTTTTGCATAAAATGGGTAGTAGCCTCATCTGTTCATAGAGGAAGCTTAGAGCTGTAGGAAATCTTGGGAGAGACAACTGAAACATGGAGGACCTCCTGACCACACACCGGGAACCCATTTTGTGCACCTTCGATCTCCTTGGGACCGCACGAGTGAGTTCTTCCTTCTCCTTTCATAGATCTAGCCAATTCTTCTTTTGAAGGACGTTATTTGAGTTTGAACGAGGGTATATCACCTCATATGTACATCGATATCCGGTGTTTTGATGATTTTCTTTCACGTATATCGATCATGGGCGATCGAGGTAGGTGGTGTGGTGTTTAAATTCCAGTTGGTGTGTGTTTTTGTGTACCATTGTGCTATGAACGCACGTTGGGGTGTCGTATGGCCGAGGCCTTTGGTGTTAAAATACCTAGAATGGAATGGGTAATTTAATGTAAGTGTAAAGCTGCTGTTTCAGATCACTACTTGGATCCAAGACCACCTAGGGGTGCGTTCCTCTATTTAGCCATTTGGCCTGGATACCCGAGGGTATTCCATATTAATATTGAGCATTATTTTTTTCTTGAAAGGAATTATAAATACAAATGCTTGTTTTTCTGTGGGCTTGGCCAGATTACTTGTGCTTGAGGGAAGTGTTTTACTTTAGCCTGAGGGTGTTGTTCTCTTAGCTCGAGGGCAGTAGTTGTATAGCCTGAGGGCAACACATCTTATGTCTGAGGGCAATATTAGGTATGACTGAGTGAATAATTTCATACGACTAAGGGCACCATTCATTATACCTGAGGGTATGCCTGAGGGCATGGTTATATTAGCTTGAGGGCGTGGTTATATTAGCCTGAGGGAAGGGTTTTGATTAGCCCGAGGGCTTATTTTTGAAGAACATTGAATGTTACTAAATTGAACTTGAATGTTACTAAATTAAACTGCTAAATGAATATTTAAATGACAATGAAACTAGTAAGGATAGCTAATTTTGAGTGCTTACTAGTTTACTGTATTTATTGCACACTGTTGTTGCACATTTTCACTGACAGTTGGGAATGGGCCTTTGGTGAGTGCCTACTGGGATTTATTTCTCACACCCTATTTGAGTCATGTGTTCGGACCAAACAAACTATATTGCTATAGGTGTGTATAAGGGCAAGGGTCCTTATACAGGTACATGAGTGTTGCTCAGGTGTAGGGGAGCATGGGACCGAACTCAGGCTCGTGATGCTGCCGGCTGTTCTGTTTTGTTCAACTGTACCTGTACTTTCCATTGTATCACATTGTACTACTGTGTAACATGTTCTGGCTGTTTTCTTAAGACTAGAGACATGTTTCATCCTTTTCTATATAGCATTTGGTTATCTTTTACTACAGTTTTTCATATCAGTTGTGTATGGTTTATTACTTCCACTGTTTTTGTATGTTATTTATCTTTTTCGACGTTCTATACTTTGAAAAATGAGGTCATAGTTTCCCCACTATCAGACCTAGGCCCTCGCTTCTAATCGGCAGTCTCTGGCGTTTGGGGAAATGCGCTAGAGGTCATGTAACCAACTAGGTTCGGGGCAACCGTAGAGTGGCACCCAGATCCGAGACGTTACAAAGTGGTTCAGAGGAGGTTCTTTTCTTATATTTACTATTTGGAGCCTTAGTAAGGGATAAGACAAAAAGAGTAGATGGTAATAAGTTGTGCCCAGGAGTTGCTATCCCGTGTATAGGGAAAAGCCAATTTACATCATGTTGCAATTTTTTTGTGTTTTCAATTTACGATTGATCAGCTTTTCACCGTTGGGTGAGACACATATAATTGTGCTTCATATCTATTATACGTGGGTTCTATTTTAGTTGAAACCCGATGAGATGATGGTATGCCATGTCATGCATCATTTAGGCACATGCTATAAATCACATGCCATACATAGTTCCATGCCTTGTAGGTGCATTAGAAATTCCATGTTGTTGTGATAGTTATAGTGCTAGAAAATCTTGTTGTTGTGATAGCTGCTTTGATAAATACCTACTTTTTATAGGGTATTATTGTGTGAGGTTACTGATAGAATGGATGCCAAACTTTGGTTATTGAGGATTATGGGCCCTCATTGACTGGAATTTGGTGGATCATTGGTTGGTTTACATATTTATAAACAAAGATAAGATGCCATGCTTTGATTCGTGAGGAGTATGGGCCCTCATGGATCAGAATTTGGCACATAGGTGTTGTTTCAGTGTATTTTCATGGGTTCCGGAGTAGTTTCAGAGGCTTACTATCCAGAAAACCCAGTATAAATTCTGTGTTGTTCTATGGACACACACTGTGTGTTCTTCTGTTCGAGAAGAAATATAAACTTCTTACGTACACACCATGTACCCTCAGTACATGCCATTTAGTCTCTTCCCATGTCATAGACCATGTGGGTAGGGACACAGGGTAGGGAATGAGTTGTGGGAAACACGCCATGTACGGGGTGTACATGCTGTGTAGTCTGACCCTGGTACCCGACTGTGTAACTAACAACACGGGTCAGTGATATCCTTCCGAGTACACGTCGTGTCCTACTGGAACACGCTGTGTACTGGTAGCCGAGTAGCCGGCTATGTAGTGAGAAACACGGGTTAGTCTGAGGATTCTTGTACACACCGTGTCTTTTTGGAAACACTCCGTGTAATGTGGCCTAGGTATATAGGTTGTGTCATAAAAGATATAGGAAGTTGGAAATTAAACCATATATGCTGTGTAGAGGTTATACACGCCATGTAGTCGTGTTCAAGTGATCCGTGTGGATTATCCAAGTAGAAGGACTCAGGCTAGGAAGAAGGATTCGAGAACACGCCGTGTAGTATTTATACACGCCGTGTAGTCATGTTTTGTAAATCTTGAAGACTTTCTTTCTCCGGCCCCCTTGGTTTGGTTTTTGATAATCTTGATCTAAGTTGTTTTTTTTACCTTGTAGAGTCATGCCACCGATACGACCACCGGTTGTTTTCCAAGAGAGAGGCAACGATTATACTTCAGTGATGGTAGGCTATGGACTACTAGTTGATCCTCCAACAGTGCCAGATGCGGATCCGGCCGTTATACCGGACACAGGCATGGAGGCGCAGTTCCATGAAGGATTCATGTGGTTTTTTTCAGAACTTTCTGGGAGCACCATAGGCCGCCACATCTATGGAAGAGCTGACACGTATCTTCTAGTAGCAGCATCTACCTACGTTTTTAGGGGATGACGAACCACAGGCTGCGGAGTCATGGTTGGATTCAATGCAGACTATTTTTGAGAATGTTGAGACACATCTTGGGAAGACGGTCAAGCTCGTGACTTATATGCCACATGATTCCGCCAAGAGGTGGTGGGATGTTACCACCCAGTCTGAGCATCCCCGCGACATGGTCTGGGAAGATTTTCAAGAAGCCTTCTATGGCTTCTTCTTCCTAGAGATGCTGATGGAAGATCGAGCTCAAGAGTTCATGAATCTGCAGCAGGGCGCTATGTCAGTTTGGACTATTCTTCTCTCTGTACTGAGCTTCAATGTTTTTCAACTGTTCTAGTGGGTGATGAGACGTTGAGGGCCAAACGCTTTGAGTATGGTCTTCGATATAACATCTGATCACTGGTGAATGTTTTCAGGTTTCCTACTATACATGCTATTATAAACCAGGCACTGATTACTGAGAGGAACTTGCAAGAAGCTAGTGGTGTGGGCAAGGGTGGTTCGACACTAGTTACTGGTATAATTTCTATCGGTAAGAGGAAGAGACAGATGGAGTCCTGTCACGGTGGAAGTACCAGCCAGAGAAATGTTTCAGGTGGCATAATAATTTTCTTCCAGTGTGGTACAGAGGGTAACAAGAGACCACAATGTCCAGGTGACCCAGTGGAGTTCCGATATTGCAGAAAGATGGGTCATCTCTAGTGTTATTGCAGGGAATTTCCACCAGTGTCTAGTGAGAGGGGTTTTGTTCAGACTCCGCATGTAGGAGCAGGACCAGCAGCTTCTTACCAGTCGGTAAACTGGAATACGTCAGGGCGTGCAGGCTGAGATAGTGGTTGTGGGCGTGGTATCCAGACACTGGGATCTCAAAGGCAGCAAGGCAGGACATCTCAGGGTAGCCAGGCTGTGTCGCATGGCCATGGCACTGAGCATACATATGTAGTGCAACAGACCCACCATGAGTAGGATCCCAGACCATCTACTTTTAGAGGTACTATTCTAGTAGCTTCTGCTTTATCTTTAGTACTTTTCAATACAGGTTCTACACATAGCTTTATATCTGTGACTGTTGTGGAGGGCCTTGGGCTCTTTGTTTCTTCTTATTTTTATGTTACGACACTAGACACTCCATTGGGAAATAGAACGACTGGTGTGCATCAGTGTAAGGGGTTCCCCCTTGAGGTTGGTGGATGTCACTTTCTTTAGGACCTTTATGTCTTGAGGATGACGAGCTGTGATGTCATTATTGGGATGGACTATTTGGTTCCCTTCTAAGCCTTTTTAAAATTCTATCGTCGCAAGGTGTGTTTCATGTCCCCAGGGGGTGGAGAGTTTCTATACAAGGGTGAGTGGGATGTTAAGGTGAGTTGAGATGGACTAGAGCATCGTGGGAGAGCTGGTGTCACAGAACAAATTGCGAGTTTATATCTGGATGATCAGGGGTCCTGTTAGAAGGATTTCCCTCCAGTGGTTGATCATTTCTGGGATGTCTTCCCAGATGAATTTTTGGGTCTACCTCAAAAGCGAGAGGTGGATTTCTCTATTGATATTGTTCCAGGAGCGGCACCGGTGTCCACTCCTCCTTATAGGATGGCTACAATAGAGTTGCATGAGATCAAGATATAGTTAGAGTAGTTTTAGTCCAAAAGTTTCATCCGAACCAACACTTCTCCTTAGGGTTCTCCGGTCCTTTTTGTAAAGAAGGCGAATGGTACCCTCATACTCTGTGTGGATTATCAGAAGATGAACCAGCTGACGTTTAAGATTCGATATCCCTTACTGAGGATTGATTATCTTTTCGATCAACTTTAGGGAGCACGAGTGTTCTCAAAGATTGACTTTGCATCTGGATATCATCAGTTGCGCATTATACAATCTGATATACCTCTCACAACCTTCGGGAGTTGGTATGGTCCATATGAGTACTTGGTTATGCCGTTTGGACTCATGAATGCGCCAACAGTTTTCATGGCTCTGATGAATCGTGTGTTCCATCCTTATCTGGATTCTTTTGTGGTAGTCTTTATGGACGATATCTTAGTGTACTCTCACACTCGACACGACCATGCTACCCATCATGAGATCGTGTTGAGTACATTGAGAGAGCATAATCTATATGCTAAGCTCTCAAAATTCCACTTTTGGATGGACCAGATACACTTCCTGGGTCATATTATCTTAGAGGAAGGAGTTGTTGTAGACCCATAGATGGTGAGAGTAGTAGTGTTTTTGGAGCAGCCTCAAAACTTATTTGAGATACAGAGTTTCTTGGGGATGGCTAATTACTACATGCATTTCATCCAGGACTTCTCCCACTTAGAAGTGCTGTTGACAGGTTTTACTAAGATGGTTGTGAAGTTCGTTATTCAGAATCTTATGAGACAGCCTTTCAGGAGCTGAAGGGAAAGTTGACATCAACACCAATCATGATACTCACAGAGCAGGGGAAGAGCTATACAGTTTACTATGATGCATCAGGTATTGGGATGAGAGTTGTGTTGATGTAGGGTGATCGATTTGTTGCATACGGGTCTCGGTAATTGAGGCCACATGAGAAGAATTACCGAACACATGACTTTGAGTTGGCCGTAGTTGTTCATGTGTTGCGCTATTGGAGACATTATCTCTTGGTAGAGCATTTTGTGGTTTACACTGACCACAAACGTCTCAAATATATCTTTACTCAGCATGACTTGAATATGCGGCAGCGGAGGTGGGTTGAGTACCTATAGGGGTTGAGTACCTACAGTCCTTCTATTTTTAACTTGCCTATACACCTGGTAAGGGTAATGCTATTACTGATGCACTGATCAGGAAGACTCAGATACTTGCAGTACAAGAGGCCAGTGATGACTGGCAGCTTATGGCTTTTTTCTCTGAGATGCATTTGGAGGTGCAAAATATTTAGGGGAAAAACTATATTTCTTCCTTAGCTGTGAATTCTACCCTCTTGGATAGAGTGAGGATGATATATCTATCTGATTTAGAAGGCCTAGCTCCATGGGAGTTAGTGGAAAGTGAGGACCATCCCCCTGGATGGACGATAGGCGAGGGTGAGGTACTGTGTTTCCATGGACGAGTATGGGTTACAGAAAACATATGCGGGGAGTTGATGCAGGAGTTTCATGCTTCAGCTTCGGCAGTGTATCCCAGGGTTGAGAAGACATACCGTGAATTGAGACATCAGTATTGGTGACTGGGTATGAAATGGGAAGTATTTGGTTTTGTTACTAGATGTTCCACCTGTCAGCAGGTGAAGGCAGAGCATCACAGGCCAGATGGACTGTTTCAGTAGTTACCCATCCCAGAGTGGAAATGGGATGATGGCACGATGGACTTCGTGACTGGGTTGTTGAGGTCACCTCAAGGCAATGATGTCGTGTGGGTTGTGGTGGACAAACTCACGAAGGTGGCTCACTTTTTTCCGATCAAGGATTCCTTCAGTGTTGACGAGCTCAGAAATCTGTATATCCGAGAGGTTGTACATCTCCATGGGGTTCCTCATTCTATCATTTCTAATAGGGACACCCACTTTACATCTCTTTTCTGGAAAAATTTTCATAGGTAACTAGGTACACAGGTGCTTTTGAGCATAGCTTACCACCCTCAGACCGATGGCCAGTCAGATCGTACGATACAGGTGCTTGAGGACATGTTACGTGCATGCCTCCTAGACTTTTGGGGCTCTTGGGAGAAGTATATACCCCTGGTTGTGTTTTCCTATAATAATAGTTTTCAGGAAACTATTGAGATGACACCATACGGGGCTTTATATGGTAGGCCATGTCGATAGTCCCTGTGCTTGTTGGAGACAGGTGAGGCAGCTTTACTGGGACCAAGTCTCATGCAGGAGACATTAGAGAAGGTCCAGTTGATACAGAAGCGGATGGCTACTGATCAGTCTTGTCATAAATCTTATGCCGATCACTGTAGATGACCCTTGGAGTTCGTGGTTTGGGATCTGGTGTTTTTACGTGTTTCACCTAGGTTGGGACACAGGTGAATCAGGGGACAGTGTAAACTTTTACTGAGGTATGTGGGGCCATTTGAGATTCTGGAGAGAGTTGGGCCGGTTGCCTATCGGTTGTAGTTACCACAGAGGTACCGGGCCGTGCACGACGTCTTTCATGTATCTCAGTTGCGCCATTATCATTCAGACCCATCTCACTTCTTTCAGCCTAGGGAGGTTGAGCTTCATGTCGATGCATCGTTTGAGGAGCATCCGATTCATATCGTTGATAGGAGCACGAAGGTTCTCAGAGGCTGGTCAGCTCCTCTCTTACGGGTGCTATGGAAGCATGGCTGAGTGTAGGACGAAACCTTGGAGTGGGAGACTGACGTACGTGCTTAGTGTCCAACATTGTTCACAGCTTTATCTTTTCCACCCTTGGAAGGGAAATTCGGGGACAAATTGCTTTAAGGGGGGAAGTTTGTAAGAACTCGGTTATTTTTCTTGATGCACAGGTTTATTCTTTTCCTTTTTTCCTTAATTGTTTTTGAGAAAATATGGAAAATGGGGAAAAATCACAAATTTTTTGGGTACACGCCATGTACTTTTCCACACGCCGTGTATTTTTGCTGTGTGGGATGAGTACACAGGGCGTGTAGCCCAGCCAGTGATGAAAGGTGTAAAAACCGACTACAAGCCGTGTAGTGGGTATTTGCAGGCTGTGTAGTCAGTCGACAGATGAATAGTAAGATGGAGAAGGTAGATTCTAGATGAGTGACAGTACATGCCATGTAATGATGAATACACACAGTGTACTCATGTTGATAGACGAACAGTACCACGGTGTAAAGAAGCCGTCGTAGGAACAGTTAACAAAATGAAAATTACATGCCGTGTACTCAATAGTACATGTCGTGTAGTCTATTTTTTCACTTAAAATGGGAAGTAGCCTCCACTGTTCATAGAGGAAGCTTAGAACCAGATGAGATCTTGGGAGAGATGGATGGAACTTGGAGGACCTCCCGACCGCACAAAGGGAACCCATTTTCTACACCGTCGAACTCCTTGGGACCACACATGTGATTTCTTCCTTCTCCTTTCACAGATATTGACAATTCTTCCTCTAAAGGAAGTTATTTGAGTTTGAATGAGGTTATTTTAACCTCATATCTACATTTTTCTTGGGCGTTTTGTGGAGCGTCGTTCACATATATCGATCAGGGCAGATCGAGGTTGGTGGTCTGGTGTTTAAATTCCAACTACTGTGTGTTTTTGTGTACCATTGTGCTACGAACCCACGTTGGGGTGTCATATCACTGAGGCCTTGTCTGTTTAAATACCTATAATTGCATAGGTAATTTAAGGTAAGTGTAAAGCTGCTGTTTGGGATCACTGCTTAGATCCCGGACCACCCAGGGGTGAATTGCTCTGTTTAGTTGTTTGGCCCAGATACTCGAGGGTCTTCCATGTTAATATTGAGTTTATTTTTTCCTTGAATGGAATTGTGAATATAACTGATTGTTTTGATTTAGTCTTGGCCCGATTACTTGTGCCTGAGGGCAGTGTTTTACTTTATCTTGAGGGCCTTGTTCTCTTAGTCAGAGGGTAATAGTTGTATAGCCAGAGGGCAACATATCTTATGCTTGAGGGTAATATTCGGTATGCCTGAGGGTGAGATTCCATATACCTGAGGGAACCATTCGTTATACCTAACGTTAAGCTTGATGGTGTGGTTATATTAGCCTGAGGGTGTGGTTATATTAGCCTGAGGGCGTGGTTATATTATCCTGAGGGAAAGGTTCTGATTCTCCAGAGGGCTTAGTTCTGTGGAACATTTAATGTTACTAAAATGAACATCAATGTTATTAAATTGAAATGATAAATTAATATTTAAATGTCAATGAAAAAATTAATGAGATATAATTTTTATTGTTTACTAGTTTACTTCATTTGTTTCACACTTTTGTTGCCCATTTTCACTGAGATTTGGGCACGGGCCTTTGGTGGGTGCCTATCGGGATTTATTTCTGACACCCTCTTTGGGTCATGTCTTTAGCCCAAAAAGACTATATTGTTGTAGGTGTGGATAAGATAAAGGAACCATATATAGGTACTTGAGTGTTGCTGAGGTGTATGGGAGCATGGGACTGAGCTTAGGCTCGTGATGCTGTCGGCTGTTCTGTTTTGTTCTATTGTACCTGTACTTTCAATTGTATCGCATTGTACTATTGTGCAACATGTTCTGGTTTTTTTCTTAAGACTAGAGACATGTTTCATCCTTTTATATATAGTAGTCGGTTTTATTTTGCTGTAGTTTTTCATATTAGTTGTTTATGATTTATTTATTCCACTTTTGTTGTATGTTATTTATCTTTTCTGCTATGCTATACTTTGACAAATGAGGTCATAGTTTCCCCACTACCAGACCTGGGCCTTCGCTGCTAGTCGGTAGCCTCTAGAGTTTTTGGATATGTGCATAAGGTCAAGTGACCAACTGGGTTCGAGGCACCCATGGAGTGGCACCCGGATCCGGGATGTTGCAATGTTTGACTTTATATTACCTTTTTACTAATAATTCCTTGTTAATGTTATGTTTTATGTAATAACTGCATTATTTTCATTCAAGTTTTGACTTGTTATTCTTGGTCCTCTTACATAGATCATGATTTTATAATATATATATTTATAACCATGATATTAATATAAAATATATACATATTAATTATATAAGTATTTATAATAATTTATAAAATATAGAAATAGGAAATTAAATACTCCGTTCGTTGAGACAGTATTCCATACGTACGCATGGAAGGTTTTTTCATTTTATTCATAGATAAAAAGAAATAAACCTATATGATATATTGTCATTATAGAATAATTTTTATGTCATAAATTTTATATATTTTTATTAAATCTATTATTAACACATTCCATGTAATATGTGAACGAATCACATCGCTTCACGAAGCGGTACTCTGTCATACACACGAATGACATTATCATATTCCAAAATATAGAAAACATGAATGTATATGAGATATAAAAATTATATAATAATAATAAAATAATAAATATAATAAATATAATATATCAACTATAAATCCCTCATTATTCAAATCCTTGAATGTTGGTAATGGAAGAATAAACAACATCAGTTCACGAGGTGGAAATGCAACATATACAAGAATGATAATTGCATATCCCATTTGATGGAAGTGTGTAAAGTTCAAGATAACAACCTTAACATTATAAAAAATCATAATATTAATGATAATGCGATTATTATAGAATCATTATCTAAAAATATATTAAGTGGTTTGAGGAAGAAATAAAATAAAATGTTCTTTGATGAATGATATCTCTTCTTCAGGTATCTCATTATGGTCTACACCAAATGAATTATTTGGTTAGAATTACTCAAAAATAATGGATTATAATATTGATTTAGTGAGGTTGGAATAATATTTTGATAGGAATTGGATGATACAAATTGATTTAGATGTGTGAATTAGTGAGGGGGGTGCTCTTTTATAGTGGACGTGGAGTAACATTCGTGTAAATAACACAAAGGTCTATACTATTGGGTGGTATAAATTACATAATGTACCTTAAATAAAAAACCATTATAACTAAAATAGGAGATATTTATGAAATCTGGACATCCAATGAGTTTTTTATCATGTCTTGGTCATGTGTCATGTTATGATTAATGTTTAGTCTCTTAGTAAACTCATTTTCTCTTTATCATCGTGATTAATTTTAATTTTTTTCACTAATAATTTTAGTAAAAATATAATTTTTATGTATTATATAATATAAATTATTATAATTAAAAATATTAAATCAAATTTTCTAAATTAGAATCACAAAAGTGGCAGAAATTAATGTAAAATTAATCGTGAAGGAATTTCGAGAAAATGAGCTTTTTAAAGAGAAAAAGCTTAAAAGATTGAATTTTTTTATATACAATGTAAATTTAAAATTGATTAAAATGACCTAAATTAGTTTAATTTATGTTTAAGTTAACTAATTTTACTATAAAACAAATTAAAAATATATAAATTAATTATATGAACAAGATATTTTAATTAAAATTTAGTATTTTTCACTACTAATAAAAAAAAAGAAATATTTTAGAAAAATCCAAAAAAATCACCCTAAGATAATTTTGAATTAAAAAATTAAAAAATTAAGTTTATTTTATAAAATTTTATTAATGAATTTGTTAAAAACTAATTTTATTATTTTTCATAGAAGGAAATAAAAAAAAAGTTCTTTTGAGAAAATAATATTTTGAAAATATATAAAGACTTTACAGAAAATTATGTATTTTATTATTAATATTTTTTATTTATATAAAACTGTTATATTTATATATATATAATTAATCACTATTAATACTAATATGTTTAATGCCAACATTATAATATTCACATTTAAATAACTATTTTAATAAAATATCATTATTTTGGTAAAACTCAGGGTGATGTGGAACAGAAGCCGATTCGGTGTTTAGTGTATCACAAGCATAAATTGGTGTAAAATATAATTAAATCTTAACTTGTTTCCACATTCAACTCAATCCATAAAATAATTTTAATTTATTTTAAAAAAACTCATAAAAACTTGGGGTGCTACAATTATAATAGAGATGGACCACCATAGAATAATCATAGTTTAATCCATCAATTTTCCATCCTGAGAAATATTCCGAGAGTCTATGAGCTCAACTATAGCTTAGGGTTGATCCTGGGACATTTATATTTTTATATATAACACCAACATCTAATCATGATATATCAAGGTATAGTTTTCTCATACACAAATCCAAGAAAAAGTAAAAAAATATTGACATATAAACATAAAAAGTATACAAAAATATAATCTATGAGAACATATAAACAATATTAATATATGATATTATAAGAATATAAACTATACTAACATATAAATAAATACATAAACAATTATATATTCATAAACTATTTATGTTAATATAAAAAATTGAAAATGTGTTTAGATTTTTATTTAGATGTTAATTTTTTTTATAAAGTTAAAATATAAAATCTATGGACTTTATGGTCTACAATATCAAAAAAATATTACCTTATAAGAAGAGAAAATTGAATAAAATTAACATATATAATAATATTTTCATGAAAATGGTTAAATATAATCTCAAAAAAATAATAACTATGAAAATAATAAAGTAGAAGGAATCTCATTGAATTAATTTTTAATATAGAATAAAACGATATATGAAATAAATTAATAAATACCATTAGCTACAATGATGATATTGATATAGTACTTGTGTTAGTTTTTCATGATCTTGTATCAGAAGAAGTACCCTAAAATAAAATAAACAATAATTTCATGTTGAATGCCTACTCATATTTATGGCAGAAGTGTCTAGAAGTAGCTAATAATATTCACTCTTTAAAAATATCCTCATTTTTACACTTGTGAATAGAAACAATTAATCCTCAATCATTCCCTAAAATCAAGAATTGTTTATATAAAATAAAATAGTATAAATATTTTTTATGAATTAATAGTAAATAATTATAAAACCATTTAACTTTTATCTCTCAAACAATATTGACTTCAGTGGGAATAAAGTTGATGTTTTGTGTATCATTGATGAGATATTTTTGGAAAAAGGAGAAAATTAGGTTTTGGGTAACATCTGTTTTTTCTCTTGATTTTTAATTAATATGTTTTCAATAAGTTTTAGATCTTTTATCAATTATAAAAGGTGATATTTTGTTAAAAAATTTCTTTATGAGTGGTCTAAATTTGTTCTTATTAACAAGTTTAGTGAAGCAATGTCCAAAACGTCTCACAATGGCTAGATAGAGTCATATAATATGAGGTTTGGTGGTCTGCTTAATAAGTTTTGGATGTAGTGTTTTTTTGAAGTTTGTAATGGTTTATGAATTTTTTCTATTTTCAAATCATAATACACGTCCTATATTTCATAATGTTGATCAGAAGATCAATAACGATCTTCCAATGAATTCATGAGGTTGATTTCATAATTTTATAATGAAATTTCCTGTGAATTCATATCATTTATTGAGGAATATTCTTAGTCTATTTCAATGATTTATTTAGTTTCATTCTCGAAATTTCAAATGATAACTTACATTGTGAGATGTGGAATTATTGGGGAAATTCAAGGGAATATTTGTAAGGTATTTTTATCTCAATATTTATCAATAGAGTATCATAAATAGAATTTAATTTTTTTATTAATCATAATATATGATTAAGTACTCGATCAATTATTTGAAGATAAAATAACATTTAAGATGTGGAAGGAAAATTCTATTGGTTTATAAGTAATTTAAAAAATAATTTATTTGGTTTTTGAAATCACATCACTGATTAGAATTATTAGAAACATGTTTGTATAAATGGACACATTATCAGTAAAAATATATACTTGATATCTCAATAACATTTTTATGATGGACCCTACAGATTTTTAGGATAATTGAAAAACCTAATGTACAATCCTTGGTTTGAGGTTTTATGAATTTTGTACTGTCCCTGGTGTGAGACTAATGTATCTAATTACCATAGTCAAGAGGTAGTGTATAGAGGCACTAAGAGGGAGATAAATAGGATTATACTAGTGTCACCAACCATTTTAGGGTGAAATTAAGAATTATGAAATATATAAATTCAGACATGAGTGGTCATCATTATAGATATGGTGGAGTAAGATAACATTTTGACATGTGAGGTGTTAGGGTTTTAGAGCTAGTCAATATAATAGAGAAATATTTTGAATATTTCACATTCAATTATTTACAATAACATGGATGGATAAACTCACATCATTTGGGTGGTAACCAATGTTTATAATATTTGAATAGGGAGGTGTCCTGGTTGTTTGTCAATTCGCTGGTTTATATATTTAGAAACATGAAAAAATAATCAAGTGATTTTCAGGTTTCAATGTTCATAATATATCAGTTGATGAAATTGTTTGATGCATTTTTGCATGTGAACTTCTTAGGGTGAGAACAATCTTGATGGAGAAGCTTTGAAAACCCATGGAATTTTATTTTTAGTAAATTGAGTGGTTGGTTAGATTTTCACCATCCTTGTGGATGGGTGGCTAAACACATTAGGCTTCAAGATTAAAAAAGGACCCCTTGAATATCTTTTTTTGGATAATGTTGGTTTGTCTAGTTGTTTTGAGGAAAAAACAACCAATGGTTTTTCTGTAGGTGAAGGGGACCATATTTTTTGTAGAGAAGAAAAATTCCACCAAACCATAGTTTTAGTCCACCCGAGTTCTGATTTGATGGATAAAGGTGTTACGAAACTTTCCTTTCCAGAAAAATACTGGTGGGAGCCACAAATTTTCTAGTGTTATTTTGTATAGTTTTTTAAATTAGGAAAATATTTAATTCCCTTGTTTTTTTAGAAACCCACTTAATGTTCTGTATTGCTGGTAAGTGGTTTAAGTGGTGGAGCCCAACTCATCCAATGCCTCTTCCATCCATTAATAGATGATACTAATGCATGTGTTTTAGATTTGGTACATTTTGGGATTATTTAGCCACATGAGGAATCATTTTAGTAGGATTAATAACTAGGGTGATAAATTTTTCAACATGGAGAATACAACTGTCGTTATATTAGGGTTATAGTCAATATAAATTCATTTAAATTATTTTAGTTGGGGTGACAGATCATTAAAATTTTGTAAAATTGATAGAATTTAAATGTGAATATAAAAAATAATTGTCGTCCACTACTATAAATTTACTTAAATATAATAATAGATAGATAATAATTATAACCAAGTGATAGGGAAACAATTCCTATCATAATAACAAAATAATAAAGAATAATGTTTTCTAATTAATAGAAAAAGATAAGAAAAAAATAAATATATTTACTAAAAATCATGTTAAGGGTGAATATAAAATGAATCCATCCAAGGAATATTCACATACACACATTCTTCAACCACCTTTATATATTAAAATATATTTAAATTATTCTATAATATAATATTATTTCATAGGAAATGTCCATGGAAAATTGATAATCAATGAAAAAAATATTAAAACTAAAATATTTTAGGCTATGAATGTAAACACAATTAACAAAAAACAAATTTAAATAGTATTTAATGATTTTAAATTTTAATAAAAAACAAACAAAAATAAAATATGGAATAGTCATAAAAAATATATTATTTTCCATTAAAAAATTAATCCCCAATGATTATTCATGAATAAAATAACCTATAATTTATGTACAAAATACTTCATTATATTTTGAATTACATGTCACATTATATTGTATCCCTATAAATGAGAAAACAATATAAGAAATAAAATGTCATGAGATATCAATAATTAAAATTTCATACCATGGAAAATAAATATTATAATACAGCTTCTTTTAAAAAAAGATATTAAAATACATAGAATCTATAAAAAATTAATGTCATGGTTTTGGTTCTTATAATATCCTACATGGTTAGTATACTAAAACCTATATGTACAAACTACTAAGAGATATCATATGTTTTTTAGTTCAAATTATTTTCTCTATTCATTACATAATTTATATGTTTCAATAATGAAATGGTTACGGTTTTTGAATTATGGGAACCCTAATATAGATACTTTTTTTCATTAGAATCATTTAGTAATTATTTTATATATATATGTGGCTTAGAAATATTTTTAGTTAGTATTTATCATTTGTGATATTTTAATGTTTAGAGAAAAATAATCTTTTAAATGGCATGTAAACACATGGTTTTAGTGACCAGTGATTCACATTCCATGGAACATGCCTGGGGTCAGTGATAGGAAAGTTTTTTGATTGATTATTATATTTAATATTTCATTAAAACAATATGATCAAAATGTAATGACTTTAATATTATATAATTTAATCCCAAAAAAATATTATTTTAGTGAATCATCTCCTAAATTAAATAATTGATTCGAGTATTAATTTATGATTTGTATGAATTTGAAAAATCCTAATTATAAGTGATTTTTGTTAATTTTAATTTAAATAATAATAAAAATATTTTAATAATATTTTAATGAGCATAATGAGACCAATTAGATTTTAATATTACAGTTTTATAAGGTAATATTAAGTCTTGTCTAGGTTATAATATAAAAAATATTAACATTTTTAGGTAATTGAATACACACATTTGATTTTTGACTCTTTAAATGTGCATTTTCTCTATTAATTCAAAATTACTTCACATGCTTCAACATAAAATATTATGGATTATCATTTATTATTTGATTAACTATTATAATATATAGTAAATTATGAGACTATTTAATTATCCTTTTTAGGATGAACAAGGAAACTTTTTTGGATAGTGGAAATGAAAGAATAATCTTCCTCTTGTATGATGAAATATGGAAAAACCTCATGTTTAAAATATAATTTTTGTATGACTACTTTTCTTGCAACTCCACCTTCCCTCACATCCAAAATATTAAAATACAATAAAAGAACAAATAAATATTTCACAAATGAACATTGAGTAGTTATTTACATTTAGAAATTTCCTCAACACTCACTTTCATTAATTCATCGTAGAAGATAAAAGGAAAAAAATAGACACCATAATCCTATATACATAATTCTATTAGAGATATAATATGTGGTAATTTTTTTACTATATGATTGTAAAGTTAGGTTTTTTGAATTTTAAGCTTCTTTTCAACATTAAAATTTTTTAGCTGCAGATAAAAAAAATCATAAAAGTCAAATAAAATCCAAAATATCACTGTTGGACTCATTAATTATTGAAAGAAACAATATATGGTGGATATAAAAAAGAAAATCACAACTAGTATATTGAAAAAGAAGATGCACGACATCTAAATATTTCTCTAACATGTATGATATGTATATTTTTATAAAGCCTAAAGATTGCATCAGGATTCAATTGAATAAATACAGTTTTTTTAGAAATAATATTTAAAAAAATAATCAAAAATAATTTGAGGTTCTCAAAACATGAAAATAAACTAACAACTACACAAAATCCTTATTTTTTTTGAAAAAATAATAAAAATAGAAATTACAATTAAAAATGGATCATTTAAAAAATTTGTGTACACTGCAAAAATCACCATAATTAAGGAATAATATTGACTAAAACGAGTTGGATGAGTGTGGTTCATATAAAGGGTAGGGGTTTGATTGTGTGGGTCCTAATAAAGGAAGGTCTTGACTATAAAACTCATGCCAGTCCTAATCGTTGAAGTAAAAGGGTCTAGATAACAAAATGAATAGAGGAGGATTGTGTGAAGAAGGAGATGGAGGATGGGAGGAATAAGAGATGAAGGGGCTGGGAGGGATGTAAGAACTAAATGAAGATGTTAGCAAGGATCATCCAAGGCATAAGTGACCAGTCAGGTGACGATCGCCCAAGGGGGAAAGGATTATGAAAAGGAATTGATCTTGTGGGTGGGAAGGAGTGGAAACCCGTGAGGTGGAGGAGTAGAGGGGGATAATATTTTTGAGTATCCTATTTCCATGATAGATTTTCTTTTTGATTTAGAATATATTTATCCTCAATTTTTAAATTAATGTGGATATATCACAAGATAACTATTAAGTCATGGATATTGGTCAGTGGATATAAGTCATTTTTCTAGTTGTGATAGTATCATGTCACTCTAAATCATTTATTTATTAGGATTTCAAAAGGATCATAGTCCATGATATTAAACTCTAAGTGTAATTGATATTTTCTAGAATAATTTTACCTCACAAAAAATTACTCTATCATTTTTAAATCATTTAAACAATTATATAACCATGTTTCTTATTTTAAGGATTATACTATAATTTATATATTTTCTGTAATTAGTTGTGTTAACAACAAGTGGATTGTTATTTTAAATTTGATAAATATTATTTAATATAAGGGAATAATATAAAACATACCTTAGAACGTGTCTGACATTTTAAATTTTTATTTATACGTAATTTGTAACATTTATCCACCCTACTCTATATATATGAAGCTTTCTCAATAAACAATCTATAGTAATCACTATAGAGACTTTCTGTCAAAAAATGTCAACTTATGAGTATGATATCTCTATAATTAAGTAAAATAAATATTCTACATTAGTTATAAACACCCAATGATTTATTTAAAATAGTAAACTTAGATAAAATCATATCATCTTAACGTTACAATATCCGAATTGATGGAAATATTATCGTCTAACAGATCTAGATAGTTTAGTGAAGTGAACAGATTATGGGAGTTTTATTATTGATACATACTCCACTGATATTATCGTAATCAAAATAGATCACATGGAAACTTCTGAGCAAGTTGAAATGTGATGTAATTTCTTGATATTCATTATAAATCATTTCTTATAATGATGTTTCCTAAGAAGTTCAACCCCCAAAATCTCAAGGAAACTAAGAAAGAACTCAAATTTATTGGAATGATCAATAAAATCAAAATAATGGTCATATTAATTTTATATCACATTAAATATATCAATAATAAATGTAATTCAAAATAGGATAAAAAAATTAGATCTCCATGTCCATGTCAAATTGATGATCTCTTAAAACCAAATGATTGTTGAAAAAAACCTACACTGCCAACCATATTACATGTTCACTTTGATAAAAGTCTTGAGGACATTGATATCATCCTTATGTGGAACATCTTACTAATATATTAAATCCTTATCTTCTCTGATTAGTATATGGTTCACCAAAATATATAGATAACATAATGCATTGAATCCTATAAAAATAAAATCTGTATGTCCTATCTAAAACTCTATATTATTCATAATCATTGTTATAGAAAATAGTACATGTACCTTATACGATGGTTCGTGGATTGTTTAATAATAATAATCAGGATTAAATAGGGTACACCAAACCCACACTACAAGGTTTGGTGCTAAAACACATTAATTTACAATTGGATTTGATAAAATGTGAGACATCCCAAACTAAAACTATATATATTTCAATAATTTAAACATTACATCTGAAAAATATTTTCAATCCCGTGAACAGAATGTTTAGTGTCATTGTCGATAAACTATATAGCAAATATATTTTATGATACATGTTATATTACGAATATAACCATAGTAAAACCCCCTCTAGACTTCCCATAAGTTATATTCATCTTCATAACATGAAAAATTGAAAGATAATAGGTGGGATATAAAACAATAAGTAAGATAAAAAAACATAACATCATTTCATCAAGGGGTAAATAAAAAGAATATGACAAATCATGAGTATGTGATAAATACCACATTAAAACAAACATGGAATAATAATAACATCTTAAATGAAAAAATAGAATGACCTATAGTCTCAAATTAGTAATAATATAACATGTCACAAGAGTTCAGAAACTCGAGACAATAAATATGAGTTATAGTAGCATAATATAACTATATAACATAGAAAGGTTTCATAAGAGAATCTATAGGATATCATAATATAATAGAGAAGGAATTTCTACTTTATTTGGATAACATAGTGGGATTAGGCTAAAAATTCATCTACCCACTTGGGATTGGGCTTCTATTTATATAACTTCTTGACTTGTGAGACTACCCGTGTAACCTATTATGATTAGGATACTATCAGTGTACACTCATGGGCTTGAGATACTACCTAGATACCCTCCTAGAATTGGGATATTACTTGTGTTCCCTCTTTGATATCATGAGATATAAAACATACACCAATGTGCTATAGAGAGATACATGAAGACATTCATTAATCATTTATATGTATGTTTGAATCATAAAATTGATCATTCATATTTCAAACTGCACATAATTATCCCATAGAAAATATATTTTTTTCATAAATAAATTCATATAATATATCATTACTAATCCAAATAAATAAGGTGGTTGGTTTTATAAAAATAAACCCCCTGCATAAAAAAAGAATAATTAAGGTTTTTGACATAGATAAAACATTCATATTTCTAACCATTGGAAAATTCACATTGAAAAATAATAGGAAATACCAATTTTTAATTTAAAATAATTATGAATTAGGATTATTTACAAAAAACAATTTAAAAATTGGAATTGAATATTTTTGGAAAATAATGTTCCTAATGAAAAAAGAACCTGTTTACGTGGAATAACATTAAAAATAGATTTTATAATTTTTTAAACATTATCCAAAAAAATTGTATGTATCATATTCTAATAATATTTTCAAAAATGAAAAGTTATTTTTTTTAAAAAAAATTACTTTTACAAGAAAACCATCAATAATGATTCCTTGAAGAAGACATAAATACTATCTTATGGAAACGTTTTGTTGAATATAAAAAAATTATCATTGAATGAAATATATTTCATTATTATAAAATACATTTTCTCAAATACCATATCATAAATAAGTAATAAAACATTCTTTTGAAAATAGAAAAAGGGAAATAGGAATGCCATATTAGAAAAGATATAATTTGGTTTCCAAAAATGATAAAATTTTAGGGAAAAGATAATACAGACATAGATAGGAAACCATCATTAATGAGGTTGAGAATATTTCTTAATAATGACATTATTTTTGAGAAAGACATTCATCAAGTTAAAATATTTGAATTAAAAATTAAAAAATTCCATATATAGAGAAGGAATTAAATTATCATCGTAGAATTTAAGTGTTCTATCTTGTAAAACCATAGTACAAAAGGAATCATTATGGATCAAGAGAAAAATTAGATTAAAGTAAAACCCCTTAAGACTTATATAACATTTTAATAGACACCCCTTAAATATGTAATCATTATATTAAAATTCAAATACCATTAATATATAATATTTCATAATATTGTATATCTAATAAGAAATATGCCAATAATTAAAATGAAATAAGATGAATAAAATAAAACATGTATTAATAAAAGAAAATAAGATGAAACACCCAAAACTTTAACCCCACTTAGCTAAATGTGTTTTTGCCTCTTGTATAATAAAAATAATTAACTTAATCACCAATTTTAAAAATTTATTCCTAAATATATCATTTTATAAAAATCATTTAAAATGATTTTTTATTAATATAATTGTTAGTAATATTTTATTTTCTTTATAAGATATTATTAGCTTCAATTATTTTTTTACTATATGTTTCATAATGGAGATGCTGATTATTATTTATATACTCAATTTTTATCATTATATGATCATTATATATAATGAATATGTATTTTTATATATAAATATTACATATGTTAAGATGATTATTCCAAAATTTTAACAAATACTCACCAGAGGATTATAAAGGTTTTGAGTCTTTGAAAAATAGATTCACGATCTTTTTATTTTTTAAAAGATATTCAAAATCTCCCAAAAATATCTTCCAATTTATTATTATTCATATAAATACCCTAATTAAAACCATTATTCATTACCTAGGGAATGAAAAACTATGAAAGGTAGAGCTTAAATGCTCATTAATGGTATACTTGAGAGATATCAACCGATGCTCATTTAAAATCATAAGATAAGAATAAGGGTATGGGATCAAGAATATAACTTTAAAAGATAATACCTAATATATCATAGACAACAAGTATGACTCATGGAATAAAAATATATCATTTTAAATTATATGAATCATAATATTGGTAAATCATTATAAATCTATCATGAACCATAATTTCATGTCATATATGTATAGAACCATCATATGTAAGAAAATATTTCATATGTAAATGTTTAAATACTGAGACTATCAAAATCATAGTGAATTTAAAATTGACACCAGTTTCCACAGTGGATCAATCACACAAACTTGTTTCCCTTAATAGATTAATCACATCATATTTAAAACAGTATTAAGAAAAAACATGTTTTAAGCATAAGGATAGATTCATACCAAAGTCATGAAAATTAATATTTTAAATGATATTAAATATATTATTGTAACTAAAATGGATCATATTTAACTTTAACATAATATAAAATAATAATAGAACATTAAAATTAGTATATTTATTAAAAAGAAATTACAATATACTAGAAATCAACAATATTGACTATTTACTAAAAAATCAATCATTTCATAAGAATGAAAAAAATGCACTATAATCTAGTATTTATATTATGATTTATAAAATTAAATAATTTTTACGAAATAATATTTCCATGAGTGGAAAATTTTCATTACATTATACATCCACAAAAATCAATAAAAATCATTTTCAAAGAAAGCTCCTTTTTAAGTTAAAAGTGACTTTATTTAAAATTGTGTTATTATTTCACAAGAAGTATTAAATATATTTGTATTGATTATTACATTTAAATTTATTTTTTAATATTTCTAATTACATTTGTACCTACAAATTCAATGACTAGGTTATAGTATTTATATTTAATTAGTATATTTCAATGTTCGTTTAAGCTCAATGTTGCGTGCCATATATGCTATCTAACATAATGTTATTACTTAAAAATATAGGTGTGTTAAATTATTGGTAATAAAATATATCATTTATATTATACTAATATTATTTAATAAGTATTTTATTTTTGATTCATGATTATGAAATAAGTGATGTGGTTGTATCAATAATTTTAATTGAAAAATGGATGGAATAATAATAATAAGATAAAAATTATTATAATATTTAAATGAATAAGAAACAAAAATAATTCTATAATTAATGTGTAATAAAAATATAAGTTAAATTCCCATATTCATCTAGGGCAGTTTTTTATAGAATTTTTCATATATGTTGTTAAATTGACAAAAATAAGATCAATATCTATTTTATGGGTGAGTACGGTTAAAGAAGTGATTATTTTGGAATTATATAACTATTATGTAAGAATAATGAAATTATTTAGTTTCTTTTAAGGTGTTTAATCAAGTTTTAATATATTTTTATAATGATTAAAATCAGTGATGAAAAATGAAATATGTTACTTTTGTAGAGGCAATATTCTTCACTTATGTACAAGAAGCATGCTCATTTCAATAGAATGGGAGGAAGTTATAGAATGGATTATAATTTCAGAATCATAATATTATTAAAAATATAATATCAATACATTAAATACCCATTATCTTAAAATATATTCATGCAGGTTATGAAAAACAAATCATATCACTTATGGAGGGGGTTGTTCTCACATAACAAAAGCGATGTATTCATCTATCGAATGGTTGGGAGGAAGATTAAAATGGTTATCCCATAAACATAATATATTGTTTTCTTATTTGGATATTGATATAATGATTTTCACATGGGTAGATTATATTCATAGAAGGTATAACAAGAATGAAAGAAAAATAGATATGAAAAATGAGTATGGGAGTATATTTCCTTACTCCTTGGAAAAGATCCTTCACAAATTGGGTTAAGGCATTGAAATATGGACTTATGAAAATACTATAACATATATGAGGATCATAATAGTTTTTCTGAGTTATTTTGTGTTAGTTTTTTTTAAATATAAGAGGCATTGGGTGTGAAGATAAGTGGGGTGGAACTGTCCTCTTTTATAATTAAATAAAATGAATTTTTGTAAATTATCCTAAATTTAAATTAATTTCTTGATAATATACACAAAGAAATGATAATAATGGAAAATTACAGAATATGGGGCTATAATTTGATTAAAAATTAATTTTTAGATAAATTGGGGTTGATTTTAGGCTTTTATCTTTATTTTTATCCTTTTACCAAAATTATATTTTACCATAATAACTCACCTTCATTCTTGATAGATAATTATAATATCCAAATTGAAATATATTGTATTAAATAATTTTTATATGTTGATTTAAAATATGACAATAATTTTACTAAATACAATTTTTAATATTGTGAGAAATGATTTTTAATATTATTCTACATAAATCATAGAAACCATTTTAAGAAAAAAATGTATTTATATGCATAATATTTATATATAGAATAAAATTATCAATATTTTAATTTTAAAAACATAAATTTGTTTATTATTAAAAAAATTACAGTTAATTAGATTCAAAATTATTTAATAATTTTTTAGTAGAATAATATTTCATTAAAAAATAGACAATTTTTTAATTAGAAAATATTATTAATGTTCTTAAAATGTTAATCATATATTTTATAAATTCAACGTAGGATATTTCTAATTTATAATTCCAAATACTAAATAAATATTTGATGAATTAAAAGGGTTTATACACTTATATTTCATACCTATGTAATGAAAAGATAAAAATATTTATAGTTTTTTATAAACTATATTTTTTCACGGTTCACTTATAATTTAATTTTTTAATAAAATTAAAAAATAACAATAAAATAATTTTGACATTTTGACACCAAAAATGAATTTCATTTTATATAATAAATGTTTTAAAATTTATAATCTTTTTATTTAAATGAAAATACAAAACATATTAAAATTCTTTTTATAGAAAAAATGGAGTTTTTTATCCTCAAGTTTTCATAATATTATTTCCTATCAACTAATAATTTAAATAATTTAAATATATTTTTTAATTTATATAGTTATATTTTAAAATATTTCAATTTTATTTATAAGATAAAAACATAAAACACTTAAAAATAGTCAGTTGAGAATGTACAGTCCTTAATATTTAATCATATTAAATATTTATCCTCTAAATTTTTATAATTTTAGTTGAGAAATAACTTTTTATTTACTATATGTTTTATTATTATTTTAATTTTCATATTTATATTCATCTAAAATATCAAAAATATTTTTTGTTTAGTATTGTCTATGGAGTGAGGTTTCAAACACATTGGATTAACTTAAATGAAAGATATAAATTAAATTCCTAGGGTGTAGCATTAACCATGGGTGACACAGTAATAGGTATATATCTAGTTATCATCATATTATAACTTCCTATAAAATCCCCCATATGATTACATATCATACTTAGAAATAGTTCACAATTTTGGATTGACACATAACCCAATAAAGAAGAATTTTATAATATTTTATCAATATTTAAAAATTATTCATCCCAGTTAGCACCCCCATTACAGGTAAGAACAAACACAATTCTTTTACTATCCACTATATGATACTTGTATTATCTAAATTATACCCAAAAAATATTTATCTATATACCTAATCCAATTAGTAAAAATAAAAAGTTCATACAAAAGAATACCTATACAACCAAACACTGTTACTATATTCCCAATAATAATACAATAAACTAAAATACCTAAAAAAATATTTCCTAATGTGATAAACAATAAACACATGAGTTTAAAACTCAAAACATTTTCCATCAGACAAATCCACTCTGAAGACCATTAATAATGACACGACCCCATCAGAAGACTACATGAGTAACTGAAATTCTAAGAGGGACACTTAGATCTCACCTCAATAGAAAGGTTTTTAGTGACTAGCTTCATAATGGTGCACACAAAAATTTAAGGCATTCACCCTTGAAATATTTAATAACACATTACCAAAACATCACTATAATGAAATATATGGAATGGATCCCCATATGTAAATTTAATTTCATGAAACCATGTATGACATACCATTAGTCAAGTATAAAATTATATATAATAAAATTTATATAATAATGTAATCATATAATTAAATTCCATTATTATTGGATAAAGAAATTCATAAATAAAAATTAAGTGGAATACTTCAACAAACATATACAAGATCCTTCATTAATACATAACCAATGATCCCCTTTATATCCATCATTATAGACTGACATCATTATATCTACATCACCATGAAATTATATAATATATAAAATTTCTACCCACAAAAAAGTATATATCTTTAAAAAACCAATATATTATTGATTAAAATGACTTAATATAACATAAGAAATATTATGAAATATCAACATCATGTTTATATATCCATAATAATCAATGAACATTGGACCATTTCTCTTTATCTTGCCCTCAAAAATCTAAACCACCTATGAAAGATCATGACCATAAATAATCAGGGATATTACGTTATAAATAGAGTTTTAAAATATACTACACATTAGTATAACTCGTTCTAGAAGTTTGTAAGTCATCAATCAGAAATCCATCATATTGTAAGATCTCATTATCAATCTCACAATACATATCACTCTTTGAATGAAAAACCCCTTGAATATAGACAAAACAAAACAATATCAACATAACTAAAAAAACTTTTCTATAAGTAATAACCTATCATCATAATTTAGATGAATACCCCTTTTCATCACTAATCATAGGTAAGGGATGAATGCTTTACCGATGGTATATATTGGTAGGGTGAGTACATAACTTTCTTGATAAAGGGATCACAACCCTTCTTGAAATATGAAATAATCAAGTGTCTAAAATAACAGATCAATTATATAGGTTACTCATTCTCTATTGATGATATTTTTTACTTGGAGTGTACCAAAACATCTGTCTCATAAAGACGAACAATTCTCAGTCTTAATCAATGGAGTACCAAACCCGATACTAAATATAAAGGATCTATGATGTAAGAACCTAGTTTTCACTCAGGTATGGATCCTTTACAATTTTATCTAATTCATTATTATGGACCTAATGTGGATAAATTTTGAGTTACAAGTGGTCCCAGGGGTGTTTGGGGCATGTTTGGATCCCGGAACCCAACATTTTGGAAAAAAGGCCCTGTCACACTATTAGAGAAAGCCATGATAGTAGGGAGCACTATTAAATATAACCGTGCAAATGGTTTTCATTTTATAGTAGATCTATGCCACATGTTTGACACACAATTCCCTTAACTATGCAGCATAACCATATGGTACACCCCTTGTTTTAGGTTTATATCCATGATTGATTCACAATTTGGGAAACTAAGAGGAAAAAAATATGCATAGGATAAATTTTGGGTAATTTTACCATTTTACCCTCAATGATATAATTTAACATCCCACCTAATTTTATATGATTTTACATCCTGTTTAATTATAGTTTCTATAATTTTGGAGATTTTTGGATGCCTATTCTAGGTATCAGGAGATCTCTTTTATCCGGGATCTATACGAGCTTCTATTCATCACGTTGGATGTTCAATGGTAAGTACTCAATTGTGTTTGGGACATACATCTCTCTTCCCCTTGACCTTGTTATCAAGGTGTAAGTGTTTTTACCTTTTTATTATATATATATATCATTCCATGCTAAATTAGATTCCAATTCCAGAGGAGGATAATATTACAAGCCTATGGGCGGGGGTGGTCTATAACCCATCCCTCAAGTTCGTTGATTTTGGAAATTTCGTGTGGGGCCCATCGATTTCATCAGGTGTCATTTAATGAATTTATTTTCCATTCTTATAATCATTAGAACCATGTGGTTATTATCTTTCCAAATATGGGATTAGTTGTTAGTGGTTATTCCCACAACTCTGTCCAACCCTTGTAATATGTCTTTCCATGTTTGTGATTTTAGTGTTTTGGCACATTTGTCCTACCGTTCGAGTGTTCTTTGGATTGAAATTTATAATGGAATATTTTTCTATATTAAATTTAATGTTTTTTATTATTTATTTCATAATGTGAAGTACCATGTATGCTCACCACTTGACCTGTATATGGTAAGTACTTTAAATTGATAATTAAATGTGGAATGTGAGTTGGCAAGAATACTAAGTAGATGTCTTGGCCTTTTTAAATGAAATTGAATAATAGGTTTTATGTCCATAGAACCCCCTACCATGTTTATAGAAGGTAGATAAGTGAACCTTGATTTATGAAATTATCTTAACATCATTAAATGAATGGTTGAATGCTACCTATCCTTGCCACGTGAATGAAAGGAAAGGCTTGAACCAAATAGAAATAATGATTAATTAATACATGATTAAATAAATTAATTCTCAATTAGCCTTATCACACTAATTAATGGTATTATCTTTAACCTTATGAAATATTTTACGAAATAATTATCAAATAGTATTTTCCTAACATGAGCACACCTTGGATTCCATAGGGAATGCCTTGAGTACTTGAGAACCTCGTTCCAATTCAAGGATGAATATTTCTTTGGTTGAGACCCACTTGGATCGTGATACTTGTATAACTTTGGATGCCTGACATGAAACTATAGAATCAATTTATTAATAATATAGGATTCCTTGGATACACTCCTTGGATCTAGAATTGAAATGTAGGTACCATGGTTACAGCCCATCAGGCCCAATCATTTCTTAGCTTGGTTTACCGTGGATGAAATCATTGGAATCAGTAGATATCTTAATGTGAAATTAAATATAATATTATCCTTGGAATATACTCTTACCCTTAGATAGTATATAGTTATTACTATGTTGGAGACCCTTGAGTTCTACGTTTCCTTAGTTGTTACCTTGGAACTTCATTATTATATAGCATTACAAGTTTCTTTAATACATCTTGAAACCTTCACTATGGCTATCATGTGACTTAATTGTAAACTTGTAATAAAAAATTAATGAACTGGTTACATGTTTAACCACCATATGTGGGATGAAGTAGGTACTTGGGTATTTAGTTACATTTCATGAATTTACTTTATATATGCATTCTTGCACACTGTAACATTTCTATTAAAGGAGTCAGATGTTATAGACATTGTTGGTGGTGGCACACTAAGATTTATATCAAACACTCTCTGGGTGGAATTTTCTTCCCAAGGTAGATTATAAGTTTTAGGGAATTGATAAAGGGAAGCATATGGATATGAATAAGTAATTTCTTACTATTTTGGATAATGCTTGATAGAAGATGACTGAGATGAAGTTAGAGATTCTTGGGATATCCTATTGACATCCTTTATATTCTTATGAAACATGTTATGCCTACTGTATTGTATCTATGCTTTCTTAGTTTTTTAGTGACATTAAATATCAATATCATTTATTCTAGTGGATTTAGTTATTTTTATCATTTTATAGTTATTACTTTAGTATGATTCATCTATTTACTTATATTGATTATACTATATACCTCTATTCTTATTTATCCACTATGCTACACTGGTAATGAGAACATAGTCTCCCCATGGACACACCCTAGGCCCTCACTACTAGTTGGAAACCTATTAACATAGAATGTCTTGACCCTCATACAATATAGATGGATCAGATATTTAAATTTCTTTGATTAAGAGATATTCCATACGCATAGGAAGGGAAATGTAGTTATTGATTCACTAAGTAAAAAAAATCAAGCACATGATATATGGAAATCTAGCGATGAAAGGAAATTAATGGCCCTATTATCCGAGAGGCATATAGAGTATCATGATAGTTACTAGTATCTTACCTCTCATCATTAACAGTCAACTCTTCCCTACTTAAGAAGGTAAAGGGTAGATAATTTTCAGATCACGAGGGCTTGTTTCACCATGATAGTATATCAAGAGATAACCCACCTCTAGACTGGTCTATGTATAGAGATGACAACATATATATTCATGGATATTATTGGGTTCCTACATATATAAGAGAGGATTTTATGAAAGATTCCCAAACTTCTTAGTGAAAATTAATCTAGTTATCTCCAAGATGTATCAACATATGTGATTCCAGTATTGGTTGGCTGGGATGAAATTTTAAATAGAAGGGTTTATCAATAGGTGTTCCACCTTTCAGTAGGTGAAATATGAGAAAAAGAGTCATGACAACATAATAAATCCACTTCAAATCCTATAATGGAAATGGCAATATGTTTTCTTGTAATTTTTAGTTGGGTTACCTAGGCCGCCTAGAGGTAGTGATGTTGAATGGGTTGTCATTTAAAGACCCTCGAAAGAGGAACACTTCATTCATATTTGTGAAACATTATTAGTTGATGTGCTGGGAAGACTGTATGTCTATGAGATCATAGGGCTAAATGGGGTCCCTCATACTATAATTTTGGATAGGGATGCTCATTTCTTGTCATGCTTCTGGCAGGGCTTGCCGAAATATATGGGATCATAGTTTCTTCTAAACATAGGTTTTCAACAACAGACTGATGGAAAATCCAAATAAAAAATATAGTTTCTAGAGTATATTCTCACAGTGTGTTCCCTTTATTTCTGTGGTTCTTGGGAGAAGCATATCCCTCTCATTTAGTATACCTATAATAACATTTTTCATGAGAAAATTCTTATGGATCCTTTTGAGGCCATATATGGTAGGCAATGTCGTTCATCACTGTTCTAGATAGAGATAGGTGATAGGGCGCTACTAGGTCATCATCTCATTCAGGAGACTTTAGAATATGTTCAAATGACCTAGTAACACATGTATACTTCTTAGTCTATACATAAATCTTATGTTGATCACCGACCACTGGAGTTTGAGGTTGGGGATCTTGTTTTCCTTTGGATATCACCTATGATATGGAATAGATGGTTATGGAAGAAAGGTAAGCTTTCATCTAATTATGTGGGACCGTTTAATATTCTTGGGAGATTTTGGATGATATCATACCAGTTGATATTTACTCATAGTTATCCTTCCATGCATGATGTCTTCCACATTTCAAAACTTCAACATTATCATTCCAACCCATCTCATACTTTTTATACTGAGGATGTTTAGTTAGATACTAATGATACTTTTGAGGAGTACCTAGTAAGTATTACTGAATATAGAATGAAGACTCTACGAGGCTAGTCTATCCCTCTAGTATAGGTGCAATGATAGCATGACCATGTGAAGGATGAGACTTGGGCGTGGTAGGCCAACATTCAGGCCCTGTGCCCAGAGCTATTCATAAATAGTGTTTCACCACCCATGTAGGTTGAACTCCTTCTATCAAGGGATAAAGACTATAAGAACCCAATTTTCACTCACATATGGATCCTTTAACGTTCAATTTAATTCAATATTTTGGACCTAATATGGATGAATTTTGAGTTATTGGAGGTACCAAGGGTTTCTGGGACAATTTTAGATCCTAGAACCTAATGTTTTGGAAAACATGGCCCTATCTCATAGTTAGAGAAAATTCTGTGAGTAGGCCGCAATGATAGATATAATTGTGTAGATATTTTTTATTTTCAGGCATAGCCACATCATATGGTTGGAACAAGGTTTCCTTAATCGTATCACATAACCATGTATTATTCCTCTTCCTACAGGTGCCTGTGTATGGTTGGCGCATGGTTTTGCAATCCATGTGGAGAAACTATGCAAATGCTAAATTTTGGGTAACTTTACCATTTTAACCTTAATGATCAAATTTAACCTCATCCTTCCACCTATAAGATTTTCAAGTGGGATGCAATCCATTTTCATTCATTTTGGAGATTTTTGAAGGCCAAAGACTGGGATTTAGAGATCTCCTTTATCTAGGATTTGTTTGAGCTTCTTTTCATCATGTTCGATGTATAATGGTAATTACTCAACCAAGGTATAGAGAAGTGAGTGTTCGGAGGTTTTTCAAAGATCTAATCTATTCAAAGATAAATAATTACCCAATACCAGTGTAGGAGAGTTGTACAAGAATAATTTTGGGGGTCTATAACTCATCCATCATGTTTATTTATTTTAGAAATTTCATGCAGGGCCTGCTGATTTCATCAGGTGATGATTACAAAATTTTAATTCCATTCTTACAATTATAATAACTGTTTTTTTATTATAATTACATATATTTTATTAATTATTAGTGGTTACACCCACAACTCATCCATGTAATGTAATATGTTTTCCATGATTCTCATTTTATTGTTTTGACATGTTTGAGACACTATTCAGGTGTGCCTTGTGTTGACCTTTCTATGGGTAAGATTTTATATATTAAATTGATTATTGTATATTGTGAATTTCATAATCTAAAGTACCATGTATGACCCCTAATTGACTTTAATATGTTTAGTTCTTCAATTTGAAAATTAAATATGGAATGGAAATTGGAAAGTATACTGAGAATATGACTTGACCCATTTAAATGTAATTGAATAAACAATTTCATGTTCATAGAACCCATTACAATGTTAATCAATGTTAGCAGAGCAAACCTTAATTTATGAAAATTTATTAAATGGATTAAATGAATGTTTTCATGCTACTTTTCCATGTCACACTAATGAAAGGAAATGATTGAACTTAATAGACTTGTTGATTAAATAAGACTAGATTAAATGGTTTCATGCTCAATTATCATTATCATAGTAATGAAAGGTAATGGATTCAACGCTATGAAATATTATATGAAATCATAATCAAATGGATGTTCCCTGACTTGATATGGACTTGGATTCAATTTGGAATTCCATGAGCACCCAGGAACCCCATTTTGATTTGAGTATGCGACATTCTTGGTTGAGACCCTCCTGGATCCAAATCATTGGATAACTTTAGATGCTTGGTATGAAACTGTAATATTAATTAAATAATATTACCTAATGTTTTGGATACACTCCTTAGATCCAACATTAAAAACTAGGTTCCATGGTTACAACCCATCAAGCACAATCATTTCTTTGCATCATTTTAACTTTAGCGAGTTCCTTGGACTCGGTAGATATCTTATAGGGGAATTCCTTATACTATGATCCTTGGATTATAATATTAACCTTATCCAAGCTATAGTCATTACTAAGTTTGAGACCCTTTAGGTCTAATTTTCCTTTCTTTTTTACCTTTGAGCTTCATTATTAAAAAAAATTAGAGGTTTCCTTGTTATATCTTGACACCCTCACTGTGGATATCATGTGAATTAACTGTAAACTGGTAATAATAAATTAATGAACGAGTTATATGTTGAGAAACCAGACGATGGATGAAACATGTACCATTTTTTTAGTTACATTATATTGGTTTAACTTATATATGCTTTCATGCACATTGTTACATTTCAATTACACAGGCTAGATGTAATAGACAAAATTGGTTGGGGCCCATTGAGATTTATCTCACACACTCTTCAGGCACCATTTGGTACCCAAAGAAATTACATGAATAGAGGTGTTTATAAAGGGAAGAATTCCAATTCAAACAGTTGAATGCTTTCTATTTAGGATATATATTGATAGATGATAACAGAGTATGTGCTTGGGAATCTTGAGATAGTATTTTTTATTTCCAATATACTCTTTTTGAACATGTCATTCCTTCTATCTTATATCCATGTTTTCCTAGTTTTCTAGTGACATGACATATACTTATTAGTTACTGTAGAGACCCGTATCTTGACGTACATGGACATTACATTACTTTTGCGGAATACTTAGTACATTACAAAAACACACACACAAGGACTGTAATAGTTTAGTGTCTTTGGAAACTCGGACTATAATCTTCTAATCGTGGTGAAAGATCTTCAACATCTCCCATAAAGATCTTCTTTTTTTTACCTAAAACCTTTCTTTATATCCTGGGGAAAAGAAAACATAAAAGGGTGAGCTCAAATGCTCAGCAAGGGCAATAAAGGAAATAAAAATCATATCATATCTTTTTGAAAATCATAACCTGCAAAAGAGATCATAATATCTTAACATGGAATAAATCATAGAAGTGAAAATTAAACCATAACTTAAAACATTACTCATTGTGGCATACACACATAATAATAGAGAATCATTTCTTGTTAGTCAAGACTCATTTCCAAGACTATCTTAGTGGACAAAGTCCCTTTCTGAATCGAGTAATCCTCGTTTCAGTCCTGTTTCACTGAACCGGTATAACCTACCATTCCAGCCATGTCTATCTCATGAGATATGAAATCTTTACCCAATGCATTGGAGGGAGATATAGGTCCCACCCATCTCATAATGATACCATTCTTATGTGTGCCACAAAATCATAAATCATACATCATTTCATAACCCATGTAAAAAAATGGGATTCTTAAACAACATGACATCATAAAACCATTCATATAAGATAAAGGAATTCATAAACATAATTCCATCACAACATAGTCAAATCAATGTAAAAATATGGATATAAACAGAACCCTTTATTATCTTAGATGGAAAATAATTTTGATAAAACACTTGAAATGAATTCTTGAGGAAAATATCCTTTCTTCTTCAAAATCAATTTCTTTTCATAAAACATCATGTAATTTTAAAAGAAAGAGATTTTATTAAAAATAGTCATGAAATCTTTTGGAGTAAGCTTCATGAAAATAAGGCTTTATAAAACCGTAAAAATCCATTCGTGTCGTATAAGTTAAAAATAACATTCTTCTTGTACTTTTGTCGAAAAAGTCAAAAAATACCTCGTAAGAAAAACGACAAAAGATTCCTTTCATTTCTTTTAATAAAAACTCACCGAAGGGTAAAAATGGATTTAAACAATTGTAGGTGGATGGAAATAATTTTACATATTGATGAAACATGGATGTGGATGATAAAATACACCCCAGTAATTACTTACGAATAAACAATCTCGGATAAAAATGAGATTGTGATATTTCCCTTACCTTAGGTCCGACTTGCTTTGTAAGTGTCCGAACCTCCTGTATAATAATTTAAATCATGTTATTGACTTATTACAGAATAATATTCATTGTTATGATATCATATATGGTTCACTTATGACATTATATTACCCGTTCTTTTGTAAATTCCATGTTAAAGAAGCGTTTTGGGTAAAATCGTTTCATTTATCGTAGGTGTTTTGACTTGTTGTTCTTGACATCATTATTACTTATATCATGATTTACTTACTTCCAGAATATAAAATATGATTTATATATCATATATATTCAGTATATATATATATATATATAATAGGTAGATAAATAAAATGAAAAACACCGTTCATGGAGACGGTAGTCCGTACGTACGCATGAACGCTGTTTTCCTTTCCTTATTGTCTTGAAATGGAAGTAAGTAGATGACATACATATGTATATATATACATAAATCCAGTAGCTTTATAATGTCATATATTTCATTATTATTTCTTATATATACATTATAATCATTCTTAAATGGTTAACATGGAGAATGAATCTCATCGCGTCGTGGAGACGGTATTCCGTACGTACGCACGAGCGATGATATCATTTCTATAAATATTGAATTGAATTGGAGTGGATTATACAATATATCAGAATCAATATGATGTTGTAATAACTATGTATAGTTATTCTTTACACCATTATACCCATCCATGTAAGGTGGTGGTGGAAAATAGATTACACCACGGCATGGAGACGGTATTCCGTACGTACGCACGCGCGGTGATTTCTTTTTCCGTAGGATGGATAGATGGTGAAATAGGGTTGTTTCATACTTATAATAACATATCAGTATATGAGTGATACTGATGTTATTACTTCATAATGAAACAACCTAATAAGAAGAAGTGGAAGAAGAAATAAAGATGAAAGAATTGGTAACGGTAATTACCTCTTCTTTGAAGTGCCTCTTTGAGACCTCCTCTTAGGGAACTAGAATTGGTCTTTGAGGAAGACCAGAACCTCTAGGATGTTGCTAGGGAAGTGGAGAAGGAATTTTGGCAGGGGTTGGCCGAGCTTGAGTGCTCAAATTGTTGTGAGGAGGAGGGGGAGGAGGTGTCCTTTTATAGGGGAGGAGAGGGGCACCTTAGGAATATCTCAAAATATTATTTTATATTAAAGTCAAAATCGGTTTATAATGGTTCCAAAGGGTCTTATTTCTAAGCTAAAGTGGGGATGGGTCGAAATCCTATCAACCAATAGAATTTAGACAAGTTTAGGATATTATTTGAACCTTATCAATTAGATTTAACTCTAAGTTAAATAATTTAACTTTTACCATGTCTTTTTGTTTTCTTTCACTATATGGTTAATAAACTTACTATAACATGCCAAACGAACCCCAAATTGTTTATTATTAAAATATATATCCTTATCTAAGTCATTTGGCCGAACCTTAGATTTTTAGGAATAAAATAACAATTAATAATATAATATTTGATTTAAAAACTATTTTGTGTCAATTTTGACACTATTTGATATATGATTTTTGTGAAAGTCATAAAAGAATTATATGTTCAAACCAAGTTGATTAAATCAACATTAATATATCATAGTAACCTATAAAATTAGTTGAATTCATAAAAAGTCTCAAATTACATTTATTTTGGTGTTTATAACATCAATTATGTCAATATTTCATTAATAAGATAATTACTGCATCATCTTTGTGTCATAAATAAATTAAATTATTTGATTTTTAAAAATTACAAATAAAATACCATTATGTAGGAAATCGTTTTAGCTTTCTAATGAATATTTACAATCGAATTTATCTTATGTATAACCCCATATTAAAAATGATTTACTTATTAAACTTTGATTTTAACTATTTTAACCCTTCTTTAAATAAATTAATAATAAATGTCCTAATCTAATCCAAGTGGGCCTAAATGGTCATATTTTATTCCTAAGTTTGTTTTTGGTCGAATTACACTTGTCCAATAGAATTAGGACATGTGTTAGGGTAATATTAATATCATATTTACCCTTAGTTACCCTATTTACTATTAACCGCGGTAAAAAAAGTAAAAAGTTACTATTCACCAAAAAATTATTTTCATCTCATTGAACCACATTTTAGTCCTTGATATTAACCGTGTCTCTCGGATTTTTGAAATTCCATTCACAGAAGCGGCAAAATTAAGTTTTATGGAAAATTCAATTTTTTTTAACTACCACTTAGTAGTTTCACTATTCATCAAAAATTGATGTTTTTCAGAACAATGCCAAAATTTCATTCTAAGCTATATTTCATATTCCGAATTCAAAAATGAAATCTATTTTACCAAATTCATAACATAGAAGTTGCATTAATTAATTTTATAATTAAATCCCGCTGTTAAAATAAATAGCGTGTTTTTAGGAAACATTATATATCAAAAGATTGACACTTGATTATGTCTGGTTTAAATGTGAAATTTCATCCAATGACCAACATTGTATTAAATTGTAAAAATATATTCTAAATATACTTTAAAACCACTCAAATTAATGATTTATCACTATTAATTATTTCGATTAAAAAAGTTGTTTTTAATTATAATTTAGTAATTTTCACTATTCATCAGAATATGAAAGTTATCCGAAAAGTACCAAAATTTCACCTTAGGCTAAATTCGATACTCCGAATCCAAAAATAAAGTTCATTTTGAAAAATAAGATTTACTGGATTTCAAAAAGTGGTTATTACTATTCATAACGGCTAGTTTTAATAATATTTTTATAGCATATCGTTGTTTAGTGAAACTCGGGATTGCGTACTACACACGCTATCGAGGAAGGTCGCGATTGCGTGTAATGCAAGTCAAGTCAAGGATGTGTGTTGTGCAAGCTCCTTTTGGTGTAGCGTACAACACAAGACATTAATAAAATTAAAAAGAATATTTTTTTATAAAATCTTGGGCTGTTACATTCTACCCCCCTTAAAATGAATTTCGCCCTCGAAATTCGTCGGGGTTATAAATGGTTTACTATTTGAAAGTTTCTTTAATAGAAACCCACATCGTAAAAGGGAATACCAAAACTTGGCTTTAAAAACTAAAGTATGAAATGTAACGATTACCCAAATAAACTAATCACTGGGTTTCCACATAGGTGAATATATGGATATGGAAGAGAAATCTAACCATCATGTTCTGATGGAGAGTGGTAGAGAACATGGCTATGGAAAAGCCAGTAATCACAAATCCATAGATTTGTGATGATATAAGGTACCATCTGATTCATCAGGTATAAGATCACTAGGACAACATTTTTGGTTTTCAAGATCATTTCCCTAAAGTTGAAAATTTGTTTAAAATAAATACTTACTTTATTTTGGTACAATCTCACTTTTGTTCGTGCCTTTAACAATTTCCACTTCATCTCTTAAATAAATGAAGTTGAATTTGTTATTCGTGAAGTGTTAGCAGATCATGTGATAGAATGACGGGTCATTCCATCTATCTCAAACAAAAGGTTAGCAAAAATTATATACATAAGTCGATCTATAGTGAGATTAATCACATATGGTTCCTAAAATGGACTTATACTTCATATATCATACTGCTTAATATAATAAAACTAGTTTCTACTAAACAGGGACTTCCTGTAGGTCAGTGGTAGGCGATAAAGGCCAGTCGCACTTCGGTTGTGGGTTCGATTCCTACAGCCTTGTCCGAAGCGATGGGCTGTCGCCCGTCCTGCAGGTTGTCCTTTTTCTAAAACTACGTCACTATAACATCCCATCAATAATATCGAAAATCTTCTATCCTTAAACAATACTAACTTATGTCCAACACAATCCAGTCTAATCTTTAGGCTTATACATAATACTCCAGTCCACTCTCATAATATAGTGACAACGATTACCAAAGATTTAATACTGTCGTTGATCCCCACATATCATAAGATATGTCTTGTTGGTCACATTCCAAACATTCAAAGTCCTTAATCTTGTACTCTCTTGAATACCCATTGAACCTTATTGAAAACATGAATTCTATTAAAAGTTAACTCTTTCCACATACCAAAATCATCAAAATTCTATATACTCAAACCATGATATCACCTAGTCCTTATATCAATCATGAGCTCATGAATACTATTAAACATTTCATTTTCTCGTCTTCATTATGCGCATATCATCTTATTTCCAAAAAATATCTCAATCACTTTGAATACCACATTAGACCAATACATAAATATTCCAATACACCATAAAAGTACCTCAACAACATTATTCTTGAATACCAACACTTCAGTCCATCCACTTCAATGACTGTCCTGGAATAATTCCTTCCTTGATTTAGAAGTATCTTTTCAGATCAGGGCATTGAGTTGGGTAATGCCCATGTTCTTCACAAATAAGACATTGAACTCCATAACAACTTGTCACTCTATGACCCTTTTCTCCACACAGATAACATCGGTCCCTCCATTTGAGGTATTCCTCAAGGTTCTTCTTCCCTTCTTTAGAAATATCAATCTTCCTTTCTTTATGCTCCTCAACATGCGAACATGCATAATAGTTTATCTTCCTCTTCTTTGATGAATTAGTCATACCACTAAATTTCACCTTGTTAATCATATATCGCGATGACTGATTCGGCATAATCAGAATATCTTTATCTCTAGGCATCACACAATTTTGTTGCTCATAGTCACCAATTTGTCCATTGGATTCAATGTTAACCAAATTCCTTCTGGTTCCCTCCATTAACTAAAACACAAAAATAATTTTGTGAGCGGCGAAATCATGCTAGGGAAGACAACATAGTAAAGGGGGAGCACCCTCAATATCTAACATCTTTGGTTAAATTCTAAGATCGTTACCGTAGTTCTAGGACTATATCCTATACGTATACTTATCCTTAGGGGCATCCCTAGACATAACTTAGAAATATCTCTAGGGATCTCACTAACGTTTTCGCATCCTAATTTCCAAAGGTTGACTAAACCTTTCCTCTGATACCAAATGTAGAGACCCGTATCTTGACGTACATGGACATTACATTACTTTTGCGGAATACTTAGTACATTACAAAAACACACACACAAGGACCGTAATAGTTTAGTGTCTTTGGAAACTCGGACTATAATCTTCTAATCGTGGTGAAAGATCTTCAACATCTCCCATAAAGATCTTTTTTTTTACCTAAAACCTTTCTTTATATCCTGGGGAAAAGAAAACATAAAAGGTTGAGCTCAAATGCTCAGCAAGGGCAATAAAGGAAATAAAAATCATATCATATCTTTTTGAAAATCATAACCTGCAAAAGATATCATAATATCTTAACATGGAATAAATCATAGAAGTGAAAATGAAACCATAACTTAAAACATTACTCATTGTGGCATACACACATAATCATAGAGAATCATTTTTTGTTAGTCAAGACTCATTGCCAAGACTATCTTAGTGGACAAAGTCCCTTTCTGAATCGAGTAATCCTCGTTTCAGTCCTGTTTCACTGAACCGGTATAACCTACCATTCCAGCCATGTCTATCTCATGAGATATGAAATCTTTACCCAATGCATTGGAGGGAGATATAGGTCCCACCCATCTCATAATGATACCATTCTTATGTGTGCCACAAAATCATAAATCATACATCATTTCATAACCCATGTAAAAAAATGGGATTCTTAAACAACATGACATCATAAAACCATTCATATAAGATAAAGGAATTCATAAACATAATTCCATCACAACATAGTCAAATCAATGTAAAAATATGGATAGAAACAGAACCCTTTATTATCTTAGATGGAAAATAATTTTGATAATATACATGAAATGAATTCTTGAGGAAAATATCCTTTCTTCTTCAAAATCAATTTCTTTTCATAAAACATCATGTAATTTTAAAAGAAAGAGATTTTATTAAAAATAGTCATGAAATCTTTTGGAGTAAGCTTCATGAAAATAAGGCTTTATAAAACCGTAAAAATCCATTCGTGTCGTATAAGTTAAAAATAACATTCTTCTTGTACTTTTGTCGAAAAAGTCAAAAAATACCTCGTAAGAAAAACGACAAAAGATTCCTTTCATTTCTTTTAATAAAAACTCACCGAAGGGTAAAAATGGATTTAAACAATTGTAGGTGGATGGAAATAATTTTACATATTGATGAAACATGGATGTGGATGATAAAATACACCCCAGTAATTACTTACGAATAAACAATCTCGGATAAAAATGAGATTGTGATATTTCCCTTACCTTAGGTCCGACTTGCTTTGTAAGTGTCCGAACCTCCTGTATAATAATTTAAATCATGTTATTGACTTATTACAGAATCATATTCATTGTTATGATATCATATATGGTTCACTTATGACATTATATTACCCGTTCTTTTGTAAATTCCATGTTAAAGAAGCGTTTTGGGTAAAATCGTTTCATTTATCGTAGGTGTTTTGACTTTTTGTTCTTGACATCATTATTACTTATATCATGATTTACTTACTTCCAGAATATAAAATATGATTTATATATCATATATATTCAGTATATATATATATATAATAGGTAGATAAATAAAATGAAAAACACCGTTCATGGAGACGGTAGTCCGTACGTACGCATGAACGCTGTTTTCCTTTCCTTATTGTCTTGAAATGGAAGTAAGTAGATGACATACATATGTATATATATACATAAATCCAGTAGCATTATAATGTCATATATTTCATTATTATTTCTTATATATACATTATAATCATTCTTAAATGGTTAACATGGAGAATGAATCTCATCGCGTCGTGGAGACGGTATTCCGTACGTACGCACGAGCGATGATATCATTTCTATAAATATTGAATTGAATTGGAGTGGATTATACAATATATCAGAATCAATATGATGTTGTAATAACTATGTATAGTTATTCTTTACACCATTATACCCATCCATGTAAGGTGGTGGTGGAAAATAGATTACACCACGACGTGGAGACGGTATTCCGTACGTACGCACGCGCGGTGATTTCTTTTTCCGTAGGATGGATAGATGGTGAAATAGGGTTGTTTCATACTTATAATAACATATCAGTATATGAGTGATACTGATTTTATTACTTCATAATGAAACAACCTAATAAGAAGAAGTGGAAGAAGAAATAAAGATGAAAGAATTGGTAACGGTAATTACCTCTTCTTTGAAGTGCCTCTTTGAGACCTCCTCTTAGGGCACTAGAATTGGTCTTTGAGGAAGACCAGAACCTCTAGGATGTTGCTAGGGAAGTGGAGAAGGAATTTTGGCAGGGGTTGGCCGATCTTGAGTGCTCAAATTGGTGTGAGGAGGAGGGGGAGGAGGTGTCCTTTTATAGGGGAGGAGAGGGGCACCTTAGGAATATCTCAAAATATTATTTTATATTAAAGTCAAAATCGGTTTATAATGGTTCCAAAGGGTCTTATTTCGAAGCTATAGTGGGGATGGGTCGAAATCCTATCAACCAATAGAATTTAGACAAGTTTAGGATATTATTTGAACCTTATCAATTAGATTTAACTCTAAGTTAAATAATTTAACTTTTACCATGTCTTTTTGTTTTCTTTCACTATATGGTTAATAAACTTACTATAACATGCCAAACGAACCCCAAATTGTTTATTATTAAAATATATATCCTTATCTAAGTCATTTGGTCGAACCTTAGATTTTTAGGAATAAAATAACAATTAATAATATAATATTTGATTTAAAAACTATTTTGTGTCAATTTTGACACTATTTGGTATATGATTTTTTTGAAAGTCATAAAATAATTATATGTTCGAATCAAGTTGATTAAATCAACATCAATATATCATAGTAACCTATAAAATTAGTTGAATTCATAAAAAGTCTCAAATTACATTTATGTTGGTGTTTATAACATCAATTATGTCAATATTTCATTAATAAGATAATTACTGCATCATCGTTGTGTCATAAATAAATTAAATTATTTGATTTTTAAAAATTACAAATAAAATACCATTATGTGGGAAATCGTTTTAGCTTTCTAATGAATATTTACAATCGAATTTATCTTATGTATAACCCCATATTAAAAATGATTTACTTATTAAACTTTGATTTTAACTATTTTAACCCTTCTTTAAATAAATTAATAATAAATGTCCTAATCTAATCCAAGTGGGCCTAAATGGTCATATTTTATTCCTAAGTTTGTTTTTGGTCTAATTACACTTGTCCAATAGAATTAGGGCATGTGTTAGGGTAATATTAATATCATATTTACCCTTAGTTACCCTATTTACTATTAACCGCGGTAAAAAAAGTAAAAAGTTACTATTCACCAAAAAATTATTTTCATCTCATTGAACCACATTTTAGTCCTTGATATTAACCGTGTCTCTCGGATTTTCGAAATTCCATTCACAGAAGCGGCAAAATTAAGTTTTATGGAAAATTCAGTTTTTTTTAACTACCACTTAGTAGTTTCACTATTCATCAAAAATTGATGTTTTTCAGAACAATGCCAAAATTTCATTCTAAGCTATATTTCATATTCCGAATTCAAAAATGAAATCTATTTTACCAAATTCATAACATAGAAGTTGCATTAATTAATTTTATAATTAAATCCCGCTGTTAAAATAAATAGCGTGTTTTTAGGAAACATTATATATCAAAAGATTGACACTTGATTATGTCTGGTTTAAATGTGAAATTTCATCCAATGACCAACATTGTATTAAATTGTAAAAATATATTCTAAATATACTTTAAAACCACTAAAATTAATGATTTATCACTATTAATTATTTCGATTAAAAAAGTTGTTTTTAATTATAATTTAGTAATTTTCACTATTCATCAGAATATGAAAGTTATCCGAAAAGTACCAAAATTTCACCTTAGGCTAAATTCGATACTCCGAATCCAAAAATAAAGTTCATTTTGAAAAATAAGATTTACTGGATTTCAAAAAGTGGTTATTACTATTCATAACAGCTAGTTTTAATAATATTTTTATAGCATATCGTTGTTTAGTGAAACTCGGTATTGCGTACTACACACGCTATCGAGGAAGGTCGCGATTGCGTGTAATGAAAGTCAAGTCAAGGATGTGTGTTGTGAAAGCTCCTTTTGGTGTAGCGTACAACACAAGACATTAATAAAATTAAAAAGAATATTTTTTTATAAAATCTTGGGCTGTTACAGTTACTCTAATTGATTCAGTTGTTTTTATATTTTTCAGTTCATTACATTAGTCTTCTTCCACTGTTTACTAATATGTCTTCCACTATTTTACTTTTTTATTATTTATATGATGTGATACACTCTAGTAATGAGGGAATAGTCTTCCCACAGGCACAGACTAGGCCCTCGATGCTATTCGGTATCCTATGACATTTAGGGAGATGCGATTGAGGCCATGTGGTCCAACGGTCTTGGGGCACTTTTTAAGTGGCATTTGGGTTTGGGACGTCACAAAGTGGAATCATAGAATGAACACAGACTTATGTGTGGTGCACTTTTTGTGTTCAGATTTAGGGTTCATAATGATATTGTTGTACTCTAGGTGGGTGTGGGGTGGATATAACATCCTAGAATGGTAAATAGTTAATTGAATAAATGATATGAATCGTATTAACCAGGAGAACCATTATTTTTGGGAGCCTACCAGATGAGAACTCCATAGTTAAGAATGCATGTCCTGGAGCCGCGATTAGGATGGGTGACCTAATGGGTAGTTTCTCAGGGTGTTTGCAAGAGGGGAAAAACATTGGAAAGAATGTGTGTTGGCCTGTGCATACATTAATTACTTAGATGACTTGTTTGGGAACATGAGTAGGCCCCGGTGTGGGGACCACATGTCTGTGGGGAAACGAGGGGTAATGTGGGGCCATAACCCTATAACCTTGTTAATGTGGGGTGTGTGTGGTTAACAAGGACTAGTTATTAAATTTGGTATTAGAACCATTTTCCATTAGATGTTTCTGTAAGGAAGTTGGGATCTTCTAATGGTGTGGATTATGGAAACCCACATCAAAGGAGGAGGAGAACGAATGAAACCATTTTATGTTGGTATGGAAACATCTCCCACTATGAGGCCTTTTCCAGGTTGATTCCTGAGTTCCAAATCCCATAGAAAGAAAAACTTCACAGGCTGGGCCCAAAGGGAACAATATCATGATCATGTGATGGACTAGGCCATCACAAATGGTACTAGAGATGGTTCCTTTCTTGATTTACTATTTAAAGAATTTTTTTGGAGATTAATAACACTGTGAACTTGGTCATAAGATGTTCTTGGGTTTCATGAAACCATGTTCAGGGTAAAATACTAGTTACCTAAATTATAACTATTTTTATACTTTTTTCTACTGTAGTTGATATTATTTCACCGTTGGGTGTCTCCCATGCTACGTGGTGTTTTTGATTATTTTTTTGATTGATATTATATTTTATCCTTGTCCCAATGAGATGAGGTAATAGAGAATTGTTACATGCATTATATAGGCACCACGAATTCGCATGTCATTCATATTTCCAAGCCATATAGGTCCATTTTACTTCTTTCATTTCTCGAAATTCATTTGATTTTTGAGTGATGTTGTGACATTTAACTTATTATAATGATATTCCTTGTTTGGGATTGAGTGATTTCCTATCTCAATTCATGGTCTTTATGGGCCCTTTTGGGTTGGGATTATTAATTTACTGATTCCATCCATTATTCTAAAAATAAATGTGTGTCATCTCTAGTAATAAGGTGTATGGGAACAGATTTAATGGGAATTACTATCTATTATAAAGTGAAAAATAAAATATCAATAATACCAAGCCAGACCAAGAAAACTATGTATCTAAAACACATTCTTTAATGGTTGCCACGAGATAACCACCTCTATATTTTTCAGATCCACTAAAACACCTCTTTCAGAAATCACATGGACATGAAAACGAACTTCTTGTAACCAAAACTCACACTTTTACAATTTTGAATACAACTGATGATCCCTCAAGATCCCTAGCATTGTCACCAAGTGCTGCTCATGCTCCACCCTTGTCATTGAATACACCATAATATCATCTACAAACACCACCACAAATTAATCTAGATATCTCTGAAATATCTGATTCATCAATGCCATAAACACCACTAATGCATTTGTTAGACCAAAGGGCACAACCACATATTCATAGCGGCCATATCTACTTTTAAAAGATGTTTTGAGGATATCATCCTTCATCACCTGCAATTGATGATATCCCGGCCTCAGGTTGATCTTGGGGAACCACTGGGCTCCCCTCAACTGGTCAAAAAATCATCAATTCGTGGGAGTGCATATCTATTCATTATTGTAACATGGTTAAGTCTACAATAATTATTACATATCCTCAAAGATCCATCCACCTTTTTCACAAGCAACACCATCACTGCCCACAGAGACGTGCTAGGCTTGATAAAACCTTTGTTTTCTAACTATACCAACTTGACTTTCAATTCCCACAAATTCATCTGGTTCTATCTGATAAGACAGAATTGAAATAGGACTGGTCCCTGGAAGGAGATCATTCATAAAATCCACTTCTCTTATAGGAGGTAACCCATAGAATTATTCAGGAAAAACATCCATGAATTGATCTACCACTACCATAAGAACACTTTTCTCAACACCCATTACCGATTCCAATTAAAACACCACCAACTGATAGTACAATGTGCCCACATCTGGTGCCAAAAAACCTGTTGCACCCTGCCTTTCATGCCTCTCTCTTCTAAAGAGATGTCTAACACCATCATGTGTCGTAAAATCCACTTTATGCGCATCATAGTTGATGTGGGCCATAAAAGCCTCCAGCCAATCCATTCCCAGGATTACATCATACCCATCTATCTCAAGCATTGAGAAATTCCACATTAGCTCAACCTCTCCCATAATGATACAATATTCTCTACACAAGAAGCCTCGAAACTTTCTTCGACCCAGAGGAGTTTGAAGTTTTAAAACCGGGGGTATCATTTCTAAACTTAAACCCAGCAAATCAACCACACATGTAGTAATAAAAGAGTGTGATGCACCCTTTTCAAACAGCTCTTGCATGAAGGTAGAATTTAAAAGAATAGTACCTCATACTGTGGATGGTCCTGACTAATCATCCACTACAACTTTCTCAGATCCAAACACATGTTTTCTTACCAAGCTCTCATCTTTATTACCCTACTGAGGCGTCGTGGTATTCCAAGAATCACCATTTCCCACTTTACTCTGCTGACGAGGGGTGTGCTGCTGTCCCCGTCCAGTTGAAGCATATGATGTCTATGATCCCTGAGGAGTGTCATGTGCACCCGACCTTGGATAATTCTGACAATAACACTGCAGATGCCCCAACATCTTAAAATTATGACATGCTCGAGGTTTTTCCATACAATCCAACTTTATGTGGCTCGTAGAACCACACTAAAAACATCCCATCTTTCTCTGAGGCTTCAAAGGAAGATTTATAGATCCTTCTATCAGATTATATACCATATTCCCGCTCTAGGAATAAGTGTCCCTCCTTCTCTTGAACCCAGCGTTAGAGTTCCCACAATTCCCCATGGGTACCACCACGCTTCCTCTGCCCGGAGCGCCCAACAGATCTCGCTCAACCACCGAGGCTCTATTAACCATCTCTGTGTAATCGTCTATACAAAATACTTCTTTCTTTTAACGTTTTTCTTTCCTTAACCCAATTTCAATGATCCATGCCTTCGATGATGTTCTACCCGCCACCTCGGGTGCAAACCGCACTAAGTTCATAAGTTTAGTTGCATACTCTGTCACGGACATAAGATCTTTCTTCAAACTGAATAAATCACTTGTAAACTGAATTATGAATTTATGTGGGTAGAATTGTTTATTAAACAATTCTTCACAGCCTTCCAACATCATACCATGGTCTGTCTCGGCTTGTACTACCAACTCCCACCACTGAAGGGCAAGATCTTCTGACATATATGTGGCCAACTTCACCATGAACACTACCGGTGTTCCCAAGAACTCTAAGATCTTGTTCATTCTATTTTACCATGATTATACCCTCTCTGGCTCTGAATCACCCCTAAATATGGGTGGGTTTTGCTTTTGAAACTGAACCACATGATCTACATGCTTTTGTTCATCGGCTTTGTTATCGCATTCCACAGATTGGAAAGCTTGCACTATATTTTTTACTTGGTGTCGGTTCACCTGAAGCTCAGTTGCTACCACATTCTCAGTAGCCTCCTCTGGTGGGTTTCTAAGACACCTACTCAGTGCCATTTCTATAAGCAGAAAAATAAACAACCATGAGTCTCAATTCTGTAGACATCACAAAATCCAATTTTAAATGACATTACACAAAACTATCACAACAAGGCTTTCCACCAGTTCACATTTTCCATGTTTCACCATTTTGAAAACCCAACCATTTTCAATATACAAATTTATTCACATTACATTTTCACACATTTGAAAAACCATTTCTCAATTCATATCATAAATCATTATGCCGAATGAAATATTCATCCTAGTTGGAAGTAATTTCTACCATGCATATCATGCTCATCTCATTGGCTACACCCACGACAATGAGATATCCAATTCCCATAAGTGTATCCAAAACACTTATGTACCCAACTCCCTGGTAACATGACTTTCAGCATAAAAGGTTTAGCTACGTCCTTTTATGCTATACATTCCATGTTCTGACATCCCTCCGCCTTGCTACCCTCCCGACTCAAGGAATGAACCACAATGAATGTCAACACCAAATATGAGAATCAACTCCAAAGGACCAAACAAACTGATACCACTTGTAACACCCCAACCCAACCTCATTGGCTTGAGGAGGTGGTGAGGGTTACTTGGCCTTAAGTGATGTACCCAAGGCGCCAAAGGCTGGTAATAAATTCTGGGGGATTCAAGAACAAATTGGGGAACAATTTTCCCTTAAGAAAAAACCGACCAAACCTTCCACTATCAAACACTATATGATGCATGTCAATAAAATAGCCAAACATGCATACCCAAAATACAACCATGTTGTACAACAATACAACCCAAAACCAATACAACCTGACATGTCAACACAACATTAGAGTACATTGTGGAAACTAATCAACCAAACACCACAATCTATGACACCACCACAGTTCCACACCAAGCTCCAAGCTCCAAGCTCCACTAAGGGATCACAATTCTCCAATAAAGGAGGGTGTTTACTTACCTTTTCCCACATTACAGTACACGACATCTACAAAGACACCAACATGACAAACAGGGGGTGAGTACTAAAACTCAGTAGGATTTCCCCAAATGACTTCCCTACACACACCGCTAGGATAAAACCGTTAATACATTTATATAAAATAGTTTATATAAAATAAATCACAATTGGAACCATTTTCATAAGACGAACATGCCCTTACCAAGCCATCACACCCAAACCAAGCAATCAAGGGAAAGCCAACCAAGCATGCCAAAAGTCATTTCATCATTTCACATTTGCACCAAAACATCCATCTTGCAAATCAATGCACAAAAAAACAACTGAACAACCAAATGGTGGTGCTTTCGTCCAACCCGTTCACCCATTCACACTTTAGTGGCACTTATCGTCCACAACCCACTGATGGTGGCCCTTCCGTACACTATCCATCCCCTTTTTATAGTGGTACTTCTCTCCACTTCCAAACAATATTAAAAACAATCCAATGCAAAGAATATAACCCACCAAGGTCATAACCACATGAAATAAACCAATTCCATTGCATATCAATCCAATTCAATAAATCACCCATTTATTGAAAATCATTTTCCATGCCAAACAACATTTCAATAAAACCACCATTTTATTGAAAACCATTCCATCAATTATTTTCACAAATAAACCAAAGAATCCCATTTTAAAATCTCCATTTAAAATCGACTACAATATCATTTCACCACAAAACCCTCTTTTTCCCAAAAATCGCCAAAACATCACCCAAGGGATTTCTAACCAATTTCGCACATCAAACACAATTAATTTAAAGCACAAGAAATTAAATGTAACCAAAACCATTATCTCTAAACAAGTGGAGTTGAGAGAGAAGCCACCTACCTTTAGGGTTCTCAAGAAATTGACCCACAAGCACCCGTACCTCAAATTCGACGAACGCACCACCGAAACATCTCTAGATCCATTTCACTAACATTAACAAGACATAAAAACATAATCCAAGGCATCCAAAACCCTATATCTACACAAAAAAAAGTGTATATCTAGAGAACCAAGAAAGATAGGGATGTAGATCTAGAGAAAAACACAAGGAAACCAAGATGAGAGACTTACCTGGGAGAAACCACCTTCAATCTGCCAAGAATCCTCTTCAAAACGCTTTCAAATCGAGTGGGAGATCCCCTAAAACCATTGAGAACCAAAAATCCTGAGTGAGTCACGAGTGTGAGGAAGTTTTGGGTGAAATAGGTTTATCCCGAGGGTGCCTGGAACTTATAACCCTGTTTTTAAGTGGCCGCACAGTTAGCCCGCATGTTTTGGCAAACCGTGCTCTAACCATGCGCTTGCAGCTGCCTCAATAGCTAGGTTCTGCATGGTTTCCTCGCACGGTTTGGAAAACTATGCATAGTAGTACAATGCCCACTGTCTCCCATGCACGTTTTCCTAGAGAATCTGCATGGTTTCCACTAACCGTGCTCAAACCGTGCACCCCTTTAAAAGCCTCCAAACTCATCCAAAACCATTCCAAACTCTCCCAACCTCTTCCCAACTCATACATGCACTTTAAACACATAAAAATTTATAAGAAAAGTCCACATAACTCAAAGTTGGGGTACTACATGGTGGGTGAATTAGGGTTTGGATATTCTATTCTCAAACTTCTTCTTGCCCCACCGGATCATGACCAACATATTATGAGGGTCACTTTGTTTACTCTTATGTTGTCAATGATTGTCTTGTTATTTATTTATTTATCTAATGAGGATGGTTTTCATGTGATTTAGGTAACCAAGAAGGAATACATAGTGATTTTTACTTGGTTCACACTCATTGAGCTACGTCTATGGAGCATATAATAACAATGTCCGATTGTACCAAATCCACTAATGCTCACTGCCAATTTACAATGTTCGGGCTAGATAAATTCTATGCCCAGGCTCACTGCCTTTATAATGTTTAGGGTTATATATCTTCTTTCCCTAGGGTCACTACCTATTACTTTATCTCTCTCTATGTCTCACTTCTGGTAGAAAGGATCACCTTCTTCCACTTTTTTCCCTCACAGCTTTATAAAGGATCCAGACATAGTTTATAGACTTGTAGCTCCATTCATTATCACTTATGAAATCTGAATCTTTTACTATTGATAGATTCTCCATTGACGTCCAACTTTCACCTGCAGATGAATCTTACTTCACACCGGGTGTACAGGGCATATCTGATTTTTATGCACATCCCTTACTGCACCATGAACGTAATTCCCTTTCCTTGCATGAAATATAATTTTCAACAAACACCTCTTTTACGTGAAATCAATTATTTTATGTGTAACAACCTTCTTTTATGGGAAACATTTTCTTTACGTGTAATATCCATTTTACGAGTAGCCTGAGATTTATTTGAAAACTTCTTTCTATGTGAAACCTTTTTTCACGTGAAAACACCCGACTTTACATGAAAAATTCCCTTTTACGTTCACCTCCCTTGTATATTCCAATTTCATGTGCCCGATCTTTGGTAGTCTCTAAGTCTTGAGCTTCATTGAATTAGGGGGGGGGGGGGGGTCACTTCATATATATAGTAAAAATTGACCCCTATGAGAAAAATGCTCCTTGAACACGTAATTCACTTCTAACGTGAAAAAAACATCTTTTGTGCAACATTGTTTTTCATACACTGCTCTAATATTTCTTGCACCTCATGTTTTTTCCAATTTTCAAACTTATTATCTAGAAAAACCTCTTGCGAGAAAAACTCCAATCCTCTATTTTGTGCATGTTTCTTCCTAGAAATGGGGATTACCACGTTTGTTTAAGGTTTAAAGTTTTCTAATCGGTTTCTAACAGGTTTAATTGTTCAACCGGAAACATCCAATGATTCTATCACTACTACAAAAGTTGATTTTATCAGCACTGAAATAACCCCTTTATCAAGGCTTTTATTAGTGCTGTAAAGAGTGGTGCTAATAATGAAGGGTCCCTTTTATCGGCACTCAAAAAGCACTGATAAAGGTTACTTTTATCAGAGCTAAAAATAGCGCTGATAAAAGACCCCTTTTATCAGCGATAAAAAAATAGCGCTGATAAATGTCAAAAAATTGAAAAAATTGAAAATATATATAATTTGTGGGCAGTTTGCAAGCTGAACCCCACTTCGCTGCACCTGCCCCCTCCCCCCCCCAACCCACATGTTGCACCCCTCTTCGTTGCACCCGCGCGAACCTGCTGCCACTAGATTTCAGAAACAGGACCTCCCCTCTTGCGCGCTGCAACATTACCACTTAGATATTTTGTTCTGTTCTCCCTTTAATGATATATCAAGTTATTTATATATATATAGTTATACATATTAATATATTAATACAGATCCATATTAATATAAATTTATTTAGTTATATTAATATATATATTAATATATAAATATATATATATAGATATAGTTATAATTTATTATCCATATATTTATTTTTATATTTATATATATTTATAAGATTAATTTCAAATACCTTTATAGAATATGTGTTTTTACATGTGTTTATAAATGAATAAAAACATACATACATATATTCAACACACACACACATAGATATATATATATGTATATAGTTATGAATTAATACATAGAAATGTGGATGTGAAAAGTCATCGAGAGTGTTAAAACAACTATAAATTCTAATCCAGAAGTCCGTTTTAACTCCAAAACTAGTCAAATCGACAATCATTAAAAGATCTTCGATATGATATGCGGTACAAGAAAAACAGACATCCGGATCCGATGTTAGAGGTGTTTGAATGTTAAAATGACCATAACATATAATCCAAGAGTCCATTTCAGCTCTAAAATCTGTCAAATCGAAGAAAATTAAACAATATTTGATATGATATATGGTACATATTTATTAGATATCAGTATTAGAAGTTATAGCTATTTGAATGGTAAAAAATCGGGATACCCTAAAGAAAAACTCAAATTTTGAGGCCTTCTGGGCCTTTTTGGCCTCATCAAAACTTTAGAAGGGTTCAACCAGTCCAAAGGGATATAGAGCTCGTCGCAGGCTTCGATTTGATATGTTGTAGAGATCAAATGGATTTTTGGATCAAAATTTATGGCCGTTTGAATTTTGAGATGTGTTTTAACATACTTTTGATCTTTTATTTATTTTTTATTTTTTTAAACTCAAAGTGTTATTGGATGACTTTTTTTGGATAAAAATTACATAATTATTAATTAAACATATTGTTTAAATTATTTTATAAGCCTCTTTTACTAAATATCATATACATTCATATTTGATTACCACTCATCATTTCTAAAACATATTTAAAAAATAAATATTATATTTATATCAATATAAATAGATTTATAGCTTTATATATTAATAAATGTTTTTTATTTTTTTAAATTTTTCCCTTTATCAGCTCTTTTTATAATAGCGCTGATAAAGAGGGGTCATTATCGGCACTTTTACAGAAGCACTGATAAAGAGGGGTCTTTATCAGCAATTTTTTTAGTGCTGATAAATGTGTAACGCTTACCTTGCCCCATTTTATAGTAGTGTATATCCATTTGGACCTACTTTCCAAAGGTAGGTGCTCATTACTTTTGGACTGACGAGGCTTAAGAATTTGCATTTGTTGAGGGGATGGGAGGTCAGGCTCATCTTACCTTTTTGGGGGGTATTAGGGAATCTCTCATATATTGATGTTATGTTCACGAATCCTTATTAATTTACCAAGCATGAAAATGAGTTTTTCCTTTAGAATTTGCAATCAATGATTGATATGTATGGGATTTAAATAATCTAATATATTTATTTGAGGCTCTTCATAGATGGAGAATTATCTATATGTATTAGAGATCCTTAGTTAATGGTATCCTTCAATACATTATACAGAAATATCTTGGACATTATGATGACCATACTGGTTTTAAATCCACTTAGTGGGGCACATGAAGTTTATTGTCATTCAGAAGGACATGGATTATTTTAGAGTTGGGATCGTACCCGCAGATGGGCTACCTACGTATCCTTATTAGAAAAGGAATTATAACCCATGTAGTTCAGGAATTAAGATATAGTTTAATGTCATATGGGACAAATGAGAATTAATGGGTGTTGGGATTGAACCGTAAAAAGGATTCCAACATACTCTACTTTTAAGGCAGCGATCAAAGTCCATGTAGTTCGAGTAAGAAGTGTGGGGATTACGTATGATTAACGACCCAATGAGATGTGTCGTAGTTACTTTTACACACTAAGATCATGCGAGACATGCTCGATGTGAGAAACAAGAGGTATCAGTAAACCCAATGATTTGTGCCACAAAATATGTGGTCACAAGAAATGATATGGGGATTATGTATGTCTGACTTCCCAAGTAGATGAAGACGAGGATTTACTTTTGGGAAGAATCTTAGGAACAGAGGCCAGAAAGATATTTGTGCTTAATGGAGATTTGGATACTCTAACATGGGGCGTACTCTTGAGGATGATTTCCAAATTAGGGGGGAACTTATGATTGGTTTTACTAATGAACAAGAGGCCCAGGTTAAGGGAAAATATTACTAGGACTTACTCCTGAGAAGGAGGCAAATTTAAGGAGACTTTTAACTTGGGGATTATTCCTGAGAAGGAGGCCTAAAGTTAAAGGGGACTTTGGGCATACTCTTAAGGAGGATTCCCATTAACAGGGTCCATAAAAGTATTTGTGCATTATGGAGATTTAGATTCTTAATTTATGGCTTACTCCTAAGGAGGATGCCAAGATTAAAGGGCGTCTTTAACATATGATTGGGGCTTATTCCTAAGAAACGTGCATAGATCAAATATTCTCTCATCCTATGGGATGAGGTTGAATAAAGGGAACCTCTAGCCATAGTGATCTAATGTTATATAAATCACAAGATTTTGAGTGATATTCCATATAACTACTTTCATATAAGGAATCCAACAATGAAACCATGCCATAAGTGGCCTTGAATAAGGTTTTGAAGGAGATATCATGAAAAGGAAAGGTGAATTTGAAGAAAGGAAGTGAATAGGTAGGAGGGGCACCCAAAAAGAGTCAAGCGCGCAAGTCTTGTTTAGGCGTGCAGGTCTTGTTTGGGCACGCAGGTCCTGGTCGCGCAAGTATTCTTGCGTTACATGAGTTCACTTGGGCGATAAAGAACCTGTAGGGTAATAAATGGGAAAAACTTGGATCAACCCCTTAATATTACCCCTTGATGTTTTCAGAAGGGTGGCGCACAAGTTTCCATGAGAGGATAGGGCAGTGCACAAGTGTATCCATTTCCCTTAAGGGATGGACACATAGGCGTGCAAGTGTTGATGAGTTCTAACACTTATGCAATATTCTTCCCCTTTAGATCTTCCATTCTAGGTATGAAATTACCTTAGAAGTGTTTGGAAGATTTCAAGCAGAGACTAGGGTGACCATAGCTTAATTCTGAGTTTTGGATTTTTCTTCCCTGAAATGGGGTGCCCACAGGGGGTATTTATAGGCCATTGAGGACCTTGGGTGAAAAAAGAATAGGGCGTGCAAGTCACTTGGGCGACCCCTATATGGTGCTCATGTATACTTGAATGACCCATATGTGGCATGCAAGTATACTTGCATGACCATAATGAAACTTTCACGACACATTCTTAAAGATTTCCTTGTTCATGCCTTTGTCAATTTCTAATGTTCTTTAAAAGATGACTCTCTTTGTGGTTAAGGTATTCCCCTTTTCCATTCATTAAACTCTGTGATGGAAAGTAGCATCAACAAAATTCCATCCTTAGAGTTAGATTCGAAAAAGGATGGAGGATTTGTATCTGAGGAAAACAAGAAGTATGGTACTGTGGCGTGCAAGTACCCAGCGCGCAGGTATAATTCTCGTGTGCAAGGTCCGGTGCGTAGGGGTATGGCATCACCTATAAATATTGGTGCCACTCTCTTGCAAAGCACCCTTCTTTAAAGAAAACGTTCTCTCTTCATGCAAGTGGTCTCTCATTCACGCAAGTGACTCGGCTTTCCACTTGTACACGCTTCTGTTCATGTCACACTTCTTTAGTGAGTTTCTGACTTGTGCGCCAGTACTAGCACGGTAAAACATGCATGACTGACTTAGACATGCACTCCAACATTATACTTGTCTGCCTTAATTACTTAGCCATTTTTTCCAAATTTCATCACAAATTTTATAAAAAACCAAATTACATCAAAGTTAATTATCTGATCTTTTTGCAGATTCAGTGCCTCCCAAAAGAATCGGATCATCTAATGAACTACAAAACAATAGAATTGATGACATGATGAACATAGTTGACCACTCTTACTATGATATCTGCGACAGAACTCTCCCATATTTGTCCAAGAACTTGAAGAAGTATCAACTTAATTTCCCCCAAAGCATTTATCTGCCTTTATATGGCCATGGTAATCTGCAAGGCATCAATATTCCAAAGCCAAAGTACTATCTCCCACATTCTTGGTTTCAAACTTACACAAACTTTTACTCAGCAAATGTTTCAGTTGCAGGATCATTTGTAAATGCTTGGACAGTGGAGAGGGCATTCATAATGCATCATAGCCCATGTACTATAGATCTGAAACCTCACAAGCCTGAGCTACAGTAGTACTGTTATCCCTCTATTTTGGTTATGTTATGCATTAAGAGTATCAATAATGGTGTGAACATTAAATTTTTTTCTCCATACCATTTCCTTGCAGATATGAAAATAGAAAACCCATGGGCTGATATTTTTTCCGTTGTAGGTTGGGGGATAGAATACTATCATGACATTAGAACAATAACTGAAAAGAGTAATCTATCCAAATGGATCTTTACTTACAATGCTCCATTCTCAAATCGATGTATCCATCTTCCAAGCCTCTTGGATAGAAATAGAGTTACTGTTTTATCAGCAAAAAAATTTCTCAAACTGCACTCAAGAACATTCTTTTACAATTGTTCCAAGAAGATATGGTATCACAACGCCTATCATTGCATCTCTTATTGTATCCAGTTGAATGAATGAATTCTAGGAGGCTGCTGATGAAGCTTGGAATGCCGTAAATCAAATAAATAGTTATGTTGAAATCCTCTTGTAATTATTGAAAAAGAGAAGAGACTCCGATCTGTAGATGTCCTTCTAAATCTTGTGGGTCAATGAGAAATACTTTCATCTTCAATTATTTGGTGCCGGTATTCTTTTACTACATTATTTAAATAATTTCACCTAAGCCAATGGGCCTAGTAAGCATAGTTTTATTTTTTCTAGGGTGATACAAATAACCCCACAAACCATGAAACATTTTATTACTCAATCTTTCTTAAATAATACAAAATGTATGTTTAGCGAGATGGGAGTTGAATTTTGTTCAGAGTTCCTTTTACATGATCCAAATTTAATGAGTACCCTACCTTTTGTTGGCTGTTTAAAGTCATGCATGTCGGACATAAAAAGGCTATTGTTTAAGGTCGAATAGCTTTGACCGAACGGATTAAAATTGACTCAATTACTTGAAATTTTCTTGAAAACATATTACCACATTCATGAATGGAGGGGAAAATTGTAAACTGTGACTTAAGAAATTTTGAATCAGAGGAATGACATGGTAAAAGGGTTAAAAGTCTTTAGAGAAAGTATTTCCTAAGAATGAATTTACCATTAGTTGGAAAACTTTTTAGGCAGTTGAATTATGCAAGGACACTTAAGGGCATTGGATGCATAGTCAAATAATAGAATCTTTTGGCTGAAAGTTCTGTTATGTAGGTTACTTATGCAAGGCCACAAAGCAGTACGTACTGTATAGTCAGGAAAAAGAACTCTCAGAAATTTTACTTTTCTATTGATAAAAATCCAGTGGAAGTTAATGGAGATTCAAATTATCCAAAGCATATAGTTTTTTGTATGGATAGAGGTACTTGAATATGGAGTGAATATTCCAAATCAAGATTGTCAAATAATTGGATGAATGTCACTCCTGCAAAAGTCTGACCCAAACGTTGGGAAGGAAAATATAAACCATAGACTTGAATACTTTATAATCATGAAATATAGTATGGGAAAAATATGTTATGTATGGTTGTTTGTGTGGATCCCTATACATTTTCATTAAGACCAATAATGAAAAAAAAGTTTTCTCCCTAAGAATAAAGTTACCACTATTTGAAAAACCCATTAGGGGGTTGAATTATGCAGGTCCACCTAAGGGAATTGGATGTATAGTCAAATAATAACATATTTTGGCTGACAGGTCCATTATGTAAACTACTTATGTAAGGCCACCTAGGGGCACATGCTACATAGTCATGAAAAAGAATTATTGGGTATCAGAAATTTTGTGACCAGAATTCAAGAAAAGGGTTATGGAGACTTGGAAGTATTTAAGGATAGGAGTATGACACATGAAAATTTGTATTGTTCAATGCATGAAGGAGATACACAGACCAATGCTAACCATAATCATGTTTTGGATGGGTCATGAATTGAGGTGTTGGACTTCACTACATATCCCATACATATGGGAATCAAGCAATACATGGTTCTTGAAATATAGTTTAATGTCATGTGGGATGAGAGTGTAGGAGATCTTAGTTTAAGGTCATAGTGTTCAAGCCATAATGAGGAATACACATTGTGTGTTTTGTAATCCTGATGTGAATAAATTATAGGGTTTTCATACAACATTCATGTGTTCACAGGGGAACTTTTTAGTCAAGGGACTGGGAGTGGAATTTGGGGTTAGGCACAAAGGCTTGGGGATGGATTAGAGGGACGCTCGGACATTCCTACGTATCCCGTAAGGATTGGAATTAAGCCATATGTAGTTCTTGAAATACACTTTTTAAAAATATGGTTTGTACAAGTGAAGGGTGAAGGGGGACGTTAGTGAAATGATGGATTAACCCAATACTAAAGGTTCGGTCATTACCATGTATGCACATAGTCTTTGAAATATGACATGACTGGTGATCAACATCATTGATGATTCCCTCTTAGGTGAGGGACAATGGGGGACTGTATAGTTTAACATCATATAGCAAGGATGATGGTGCTGCATATTTTAATGTCATGTAGAAGGGAAAAAAGGGACGTACACAGTTTAACATCATGTGGGGTGGAGGTGAACCAATGTGAAGAGATTGGTTTTGGTCTGCTTCATGGATCAACATCGTATGAGACAGAGGTGAACTGATGTGAGGAGATTGGTTTTGGGATTGAACCTCGGGAGGTTGCCTATGTTCCCAGCCTAAAAGGCATGGATCAAAGTCCGTGTCATTCAATTGAAGAATGAAATAGTGATCGAGTTGTACTTGAGGACAATGACCTAAAGATGGTGTTGGGACTTATGCGTGGTTAGCCACCTAGAGAGGTTGTTATGGTATAAGATTATTCTAATCTCAGGTGAGTAATGCTCAGTGTGATAAATAAGAGGAAACAACAACCCTAACGATGCACAGTTTAACGTCATGTAGGACGTAAAAGGGACTATTTCACAGTTTAAATGACACATGTCACAGATATGGGGTGCTTGGCAGTTTAATGTCTTGCAGATCGGATGAACAATTTAATGTCATGTTGGATGACAAGACAAAGGTGACATAGTTTAATGTCAAGTTGGATAAATGAGGGGCTATGTAGTTTAATGTCCTGCGGCAAAGACAATGGGAACGTGCAGTATAATGTCTTGTGGTGAGGACTAAAATAGTTTAAGGTCATATTCCTAGACCAGTGCTGCACAGTTTAGTGTCATGTAGCAGGGAAAAAATACACTTTAACATCATGTAGGACGTATTAGGGACTTTTTTAGTTTTATGTCATGTAGGAAAAATATGTGAAGGGTTTAATGTCATGTAGGACAATACAATTTTATGTCATATAGGACATTCAGTTGTATAGTTTAATTTTGTGTAGCCATGACGATGGTTATACAGTTTAACATCTTGTAGGATGTAAGTATTTGTATTACACAAAATACCTTTTCAAGAATCTCTCATTGGTTGGAGTTGTAATGATTTCCCCATCCATTAATATTAAAGAATTAGTTCCATTAGAGTAGGCCTTATGTATTGAATACGATACTTCAAATTTTGGCTCAAGATTTGGAGGCTTCTTTCCTGGTATCATTGGAGTTTTGAGGACCAATACCAATTCTCCTTGAATGAATGAATGAAGACAAACTTTTTTATTGAAATCTCGTGCTATTCGATTCTGATAGACTTCCAAGTGGTGCAGGGTGCACAATATTTTTTCATCTAATCAATCCAATTCATTAAATATCTTTTGATATTTCTCATGAGTGATCAAATATTTCTACTATGAGTGAAGGTAATTGGACCTCAATGGGTAATACTATTTCTGTTCTATATACCAATGAATATGTAGTTGACTGCATAGCAGTGCGGGTGGTGGTCCGAGAAGCCCATAAAGCATGAAAAAGTTTATCAAGCCATGATTTCTTATCATTATCCACCATCATTTGTGTAGAAACCTAGTTTTGTATATAAATGACTTTTGAATATTCTTGATGTAATTCCAGAGCAGCGCCTTCAGACGGCGTGCGATTCCGAGCCCCGGTGTGGCCGAAAATAAATTTTCAGTACGTTCACACTGGGCAAGCCAAATAAATGGGATAACTCTTAAATGGTGTTTTGGATCCTAAATATGAAAGTACATGTGGGTCTGAAAGGGGGTGTTTACCCTAGTAACGACATAGAACATGTCGGAACGAGACGTTGGGACCCCTCATCCATTAACGGAACATTAAACGGATAAATAAAGCAATTAATTTATTCGTTTAACAGTTAAACTCAAGTATCTCTTAAACGGTAGCTCAGACATGAAAACTGATGGCATCATTGAGTCTGGAGCGTGCCGTTTACCCTAGGAGGGGTGTAACATTCACAGGCGTGGGTCCTCTGTGGAAAATGACACCAGGGGCGTTTTTGTAATTTAGCGGCCTCAAGCGTCAGGTTTTATAACATTCGAACAGAGGCGCGGATTAAAATTCCAAGACCGCCATTGTGCTTGGGGGTGGTGTTTACCCTAGGGGAGGTTTACCCTCGACCCCGTCGAGAGTTTCAGTTGTGGGTTAAATTGGGGGTTTAAATTAATTAAAATTTTAATTAATTTTTCTTTATTTAAACCTTAACCCACACCCCCTTCATCCCTTCTCCATTTATCTGGCAGAGGAACTCTTAAGAAACCAAGGAAGTCCTCTCCTCTCCTCCATCCCTCCGACAAGGTAGTGACACCTCTAGCGGATCATCGCAAAGCTCCGGGCTATGACCAAGATGTAGGATCATGCGTTTACATTTTTAATTTCTCCACCAATAATGATCTCAATTTATGGAGTCATATTTCTGTTTAATTTCCGATTTCATCCCATGGTTGTGTAGTATGTTTTCTGATCTTTCCAACGCATTTTTCGGATTGAAAATCTGAGTTCTGAGGCGATCGCAGTCGTCTGCTGAAGAACAGCGGGTTTTTTGTTATTTTCTGGTAGGTTCCGTCATCCGGACGGCAGCGTCCCAGGGTAGTGGTGGTCCTGCCTTCTCAGGTGGAGGTGGCTCGGAGTAGGGTGGTCCAGGAATCAGCGGAGGCAGCCGCGTAGGCAGCTCCTCAATGGGCAGCCTCGACGGATGGCTGAGGCGGAGCGGCGTCGGCAGCTCAGCACGAGTGTGGAGGCCGGGCGAGCGGGTGCCGGGGTCGAGCGGAGGCGGCGAGCACCAGGCAGTGGTGGGGGGCTCCGGCTGCAGGCATAGGGTGCGTGATACATGGGGTGGACTAGCCCTTTGGCCGGTTGACGCGAGAGGAAGACCAGGGTCTTTGGACACCGGCTGGTAGACATGGACCCGTGTACAACGGGTCCTGTGGAAGTGGAACGGGACTGGCCCCAGCCGGTCCGGGTGAGGCAGCCAGCCCGCGTGAACCAGGGGCTGATTCGGGCATTGTGGACTGGTCGAACTGGCCCAGCCCACCTGTTTTTTCCCTTCTGAGAATTAAAACACTTTTAAAATTTAGATGAGGCGTCAGATTCAAATTTCATCTGCGATAGTGTCATCCTCACCTCGAGGAAAAGCTTTTGAGATGGTTTTGGGAATTATTAATTCCCAAAATGGGGGCCTCGGTGGCACGACACACCTTAAAGTGGATTTACATTTGTCCGAGGATTTTTGTTTTGGATGGCGCGGACACATCTGATGTCCGTTTTGAGCGTCGTTAGTGGCGTTGTGACCCTGGCATTGAGGTGGAGTTTTCCTGTTGTTTTTTAGGAATCGAATGTGAAGTTAATATGGGCCCCATGGCCCATCTTTTAAGCTGTGAGTAGCAGTTTTTGTGTAACTTTTTCATCGGACGTCCATTCGGGGCGTGCGAGCAATATATTCTGAGTCTTTTACCAAGGGCATTGAAATGGCGCAATCCACCCACTTTAATTCTGTACGATGGTGCGGGCCCATGAGGGATATTTTGGGGAGTTGTCGCTGATTTATATATTTGTCACCAGGTGTCCAATTGCAAGAAGTGGATATTCAATCTCATATACTTTTTCGAGAGGATCGCAACGGTGCGATCCGTTCGTGGTGCTTTGGGATTGAGATACAGGACCCACGAAGGACCGCTCATATACAGTACGGCGAAATTCATCATTTTCTCTGGAAATTCGTTCCATGGAAGTAATCTGTCAATTTTCAGTGTCTTTTTGAGGAGATCACAATGGTGCGATGCGACCGATTGTTTTCAGGGCCGAGGCTCAGGACCACGGGACGCCGTTCGGGCGTAATGCGATGTCAGATGACTTTTACATCGGATGTCCATTGGAAGCATGTAAATAGTCTATCTCGCGTGTTTTTTCGTGAGGATTAAAATAGTACGATCCATTTGGATGTGCAGAACCTCTTTAGAGATCTCATTAAATGTGGATCCTTGAAAGGTGTACCGGTCGTAGTTCTTCCTGTGGTGTTTGTAGGGAACCCTTGGCGTGTGATCGCGTTCACTCTTGGGAGAGTGAAGTGAATACATAAAGGGATGTGGTTGGCCATGCTAGGCCATGGAGGATGAAAGTTGGAAAAGTTATGTTTACCCCTTTTTTCATTAACATTTGGTGTCATGTGCACGATAGCCTTGGGCAGGCAATCTGGCATACTCTGAGAGTATACAGAAATGCTTGGAGGTACATATTGTATTTTGTACCTGAGAACGTTTTTGCCCATGTTTTGGAGATGCTTTTGGGCCGCAAATTGTGTGCTCCCCATTTCCATGTCATGTTCTACTTTACATTCCTTTGACGTCTTGCGACGTAGAGGGTCCTTCTATTCTCGATGGTTTCGACCAGAAGGGTTGAGTGGGTCCCTTGGTTCCATTCTAAATGGTTTGACTGGCAGAGTTGTTTTGGTTCCCATGTTATTTCAGCTGAGGGGTTTTCAGTATTGGGTCCCTTTCACCAGACTGCGACATCGTTTATGGATACATGCACTCATACAGTGTTGGTGTTTTCCCACTTTCTGGAGTGAGTCATCTCGATCTGCTTCGATAGTGACTCAGGGGATTGAAGCATGATCGCCCTGAGAGGCCCGGGGAGATCCTCATATCCCTTCGTGTACCCTGGTGGTGTTCTTTGGTTATAGGGGTGACCAACATATTACACGGGCTCCAATCCTCTATCCAGGAGGTTGTTTCTAGTAGGGTATGGAGCCCCCAGTGAGCCCTGGGTGCCCACTCCCTAGGTGTGTATCGAGATAATATCTTCCTTCTACGATCTATCATGACATGTTTCCCTCTACGTGTTGTGATTACCAGTGGTGTACAATCCAACAGGGATGGCTAGTGAGGTACCATCCAACAGGGATAGACAGTGGTGTGCCATCCAGCAGGGATGGCCAGTCGGGTACCATCTAGTAGGGATGGCCAGAGTCATTTTAGGTCTCCCTCCAGCAGATTACCCTTTCACGGGGCTGGGTAGTGAGAACCTGTCTACATTGAGAAGACCTTTTGAATATGTGAAAGTGACGAGGTGTGGTTTTATTTTCCCCCAGAACTGTCAAGTACGAGGGGTACTTTCCCCGTCAAGACCCGTCCTTGTGTCTTGACCAAAAACCGGACAGGCGAGTCAGTGCCGCCTAAAGAGGATAGTATCAAGGTGCGGTGATTTGAGCCCCTTGACTTGCAATTTTGGGTAAACATCTGGATACTGGGCATCGAGGGTGTTTAATTCTATAACTATTGGAAACTCACATTCTTGGGTTGATCTACGGGACGAAGATCCCATTACGATCATGTCCGGGTTTCTTAACAGAGCATTTATATATGTATACCTTGTTATTATACCCACTTCTTGGGTTTTGGTTACTCTCCTTACAAGAGAGGCGAAGTCACATGGGGTCTTCCACATGATTGCCATGTCTAGCTTTTCATGGTTGGATGAGTCTTCTCTCCTGCTATAGGTAGAGAAGACTCGACGAGAAGTTATTCTTCTCACCGTTTCTAGATCCTTGCATTTGGATGAGTCTACTTCCTTCCTCTTGTTGGGTTGAGCTATACTCTTTAATGTAATCTCAGTTGTACTCCTTTACTTTTACCTTTTAGATCTACTTCCACCTCTTAAGTACCTCCTTTGTTGCTCCCTCGAGCCTTCGTAGCATCCTACTGAGTATTTTTATACTCACCCCTGATTGGGCTTTTCCTTCACTTGGTGTGCCCTTGCAGATGACAAACATGTTGGTTGTGACGTCAGAGGATCTTAGGAGTGTGGGATCTTGGACCGCGTGTGGTGGTCGTAGTCGAGTTCCAGGTGTGGGAATCTCCCAGATGTTGTAATTTTGTTTACCTGTTGCCGGGTTGTTGAACTTTTCTGGTTGGGAACATGTTTTCCCTTATTCTTTTCAGTTTAACATCATCACTTACTTTTTAATGTTTAGAGTTCGATTCACTTTGTGGTTTATTTATAGCATTTAGTACATTACATTTCATTTTACTCTGCACCTTCTACATTGAGTGGCTGTGTTTGTGTATACAGGTACTCAAGCAAAGGCCTCCTCGATTTTAGCCTTTGGTGCTTGTCGCCAGCCACTGGCCTATGGAGGCGGGCTTGGGGTAGTTGCGGCTCGAGCACGGGTAGGGTTGGGTCGTGAAAAAGTGGTATCATAGGTGGTTCATTCTGTGAGACGTTGTTTGGATGTCCCTAAAAAGGAATTGGTTGGGATTTAGGGAAACAGTGTCAACATGTCTTGAGAGCAGCTCTCAGGCTAGGGAGTCCAGTGATGGTGCGGCGACAGACGTATCCATTCACCATGACCCTGATAACCCACTTTTAAACTCGGCATGTTGAGACACCCGTTGCAGGGAAAATTGGTTTGTTCATCACATAGGATTGAGTCTTTACTGTCCTTATTGATTAATCTCCCCATTTTTGTTACTGTTATATACATATATGCTCATCTGACCGCAGCACTCCTTTATAATATTCAGGATATTTCTGTGAAGATAGCAAGTCAGGATACCAGCTTTGGTTCATAACGACGACCCTGTGAGTGATGAGGCCTCAGTCCAGGACCCATCATGTGAGTCCCTTTCTCCAGGTGGGCCAGTAGTATCACCCCCACCTAGATAGTAGAAGACAGCTTCAGCAGAGTAGACTGAGCTTGAGTGTAGGTTGAGTGCGCTCCATGAGTTCCAGCAACAATGACCACTGAGGTTCAGTGGAGAGCCAAACCCTAAGGGAGAAGAGTTTTGGCTACAGAAAGTGGTTCGCCTCTTCTGGCATGTACAGAAGCTAGTAGATCATATAGTGGCATTGACAGCCAGCCTTTTCCACGGAGCAACTGGGAGTTGGTGGAGTTTGGTGACTCAGTTTCTCAATGAGTCGTCACTTTCGTTGGGAGACTTCCAACTGCAGTTTCATGAGGATTTTTATACCTACTACATATGATCTATTAAGAACCCGGATCTCCTGTAGTTTCAGCAGGGAGGGATGACGGTGACCAAATATGCGACTAGATTCATGGACCATTCAAGTTTTACCCAGACATAGTCCATGACGGCATCTTCCGAGCATGGGATTTCGAGCAGGGTATCCATAGAGAGATTCATGTTGTCATAGTACCCTTGTTCATTTCCACTTATGTGGATGTGTTAGAGCAGGAACTGGTGACCGAGAGCTTCCTGTTGCGTTCTACAGTTGGTGGTGGAAGTAGGAACGATGGAGCTGAGACATCTTCTGAAGCTAGCAGGCGTCAGCAGATAGAACCTCAACGCAGGCGGCCTTCAACCAGCCAGTTTTTAAGACGTGGTCGTGCACCACTGTGGTAGAAAAGTGTAGGGCCTCAGCCAAGGAGACCCTTCTGTGAGTGGACTCTAGGCCGTGGTTGTACACCACAGTGGTGTCGGAGGGCACCAGTGCAGCCCAAAGAGAGTTGGTGTTATTCTTGCGTTGGGCGAGGTCACCAGGCGTGGGACTGCCCGACCAAGCACGCTGAGAATATCAGGCTGGCAGCAGGTGCACCACCACGACAGAGGCAACGTTGTTATCAGAGTAGTGCCCATAGAGGTGGTTCTTGTAGAGAAGTGGGAGGAGCTGAAAGTGGAGGACGACCTTATGAGGTCCTCCCATCACCACCAGGCGGTCCTCGTCAGGCTCCAGGAGCTGACAGTTGGGACCACGGACAGCCGTGAGCTATGGATGTTTACGATCCTATGGATCATGTTGTGGAAAGAGGTACTCTTCATGTCTCTTCTACATTTTGCAGTAAAATTGTTAGACTCTGTGTGTGAAGTGTTTTTCTCCCTACTCTTTGATTGAGGTGTTACCAGGGTGATGCGTGGTGTCGATGTAACCCTGTGTCAGTTAGTAGAAGACATGGAACCTTTTCTTTAGTCCATGGTGTCAACTCCTTCTCTCTCTGAGAATGTAAGAGAGTCTGGGTCGTGGGACATTGACTGTGAAATCTTGCGTGACCAGATATCCTTGGGTGTTTCACCATATGGATATTCTGAAGGTGGGAATCACCGAGCTTTTTCAGAGGTCCAAACTGTGATTCCAGTCACGGCGTGCAACATAGGGGTTCGGTCGGGGTAGTTAGCTACCCCCGAGAGCCTTTGGGCCATTTTAGTCCATGTAAAGGGATGACGAGGTTCTCTACTACCTTTCCCTAACCCCAAGGTCAGGATTGGGTGTATGACGTCTCCCACATGGCTCACCTGAGATGAATTGTGTGTGCTCCAATGCATGTCATTGGCATGGAAATAACTCATGTGAACAGATCAAATCCTTTGGTCAGTGTGTGGTGGAACAGGACTATGCAAGAGTTCTTCTAGGCACATGAGAGTCAGGTGTGGGCTTAGTACCCTAATTTGTTCCCTGGTTTTGCTTTTTGGGGATAAAAATATTGAAGGAGGTGATGATGTATGAACCTTTTTTATATAAAATACTTTAGAGTATACTTGATGTTATTCCAGAGCAGCGCCTTTAGAAAGCGTGCGATTTCGAGCCCCGGTGTGGCCGGAGTTAAATTTTCTATACGTTCACACTGTGCATGCCAAATAAATTTGATAACTCCTAAATGGTGATTATGATCCTAAATCTGAGAGTACAAATTGGTCCGAAATTGGGTGTTTACCCTAGGAACGACAAAGAACATGTCGGCGTAGTACGTTGGGACCCCTCGCTCGTTAACAGAACATAAAACTGATAAATAATGTATTTAATTTATTATTTTAATGGTTACACTCAAATATCTCATAAAAGGTAGCTTGGATGGGAAAACTGAGGTCACCATTGAGTACATAGCGTGCTGTTTACCCTAGGAGGTGTGTAACTTTCGCGGGCACGAACCCTCTTTGGAGAATGGAACTAGGGGTATTTTCATAATTTAGCGGCCTCGAGCGCTATCTTTTATAACATTCAAACAGAGGCTCAGATTAAAATTTTGAGACTTCTATTGTGCTTGGGAGGTAGGTTTTTACCCTAAGAGAGGCTTAACCTTGACCCTGTCAAGAGTTTCGGATGCGGGTTAAATTGGGGGTTTAAATTAATTAAAATTTTAATTAATTTTTCATTATTTAATCCTTAACCCACACCCCCCGTCATCCCATATCCATTTCACTGTCAGGGGAACTCTTGAGAAGCCAAGGAAGTCCTCTCGTCTCCTCTATCCCTCTGGTAAGGGAGTGATATTTCCGGCGGATCATCGCAAATCGTCGGGCTACACCCAAGAGGTAGGATCGTGCATTTACATTTTTAATTCCTACACCATCTTTGATCTCAATTTATGGTATTGAATTTCTGTTTAATATCCAAGAGAAGACCATGCTTGTGTAGTATGTTTTTTGATATTCCCAATGCATGTTTCGGATTGAAAATTAGAGTTCTGAGGTGATCACAGTCGTCCGCTGAAGAATAGAGTGTTTTTTGGTGTTTTTTGGTGAGGCTCCATCATCTGGGTGGCGACGGCCTGGGGTAGCGGCGGTCCGGCCTTCTCAGGCAGTGTCGACTTGGAGCAGGGCGGTACGGGTGTCAGCGGAGGTGATGGAACAGGCAGCTCCTTAGCGGGCGTCCATGGCAGATGGATGAGGCGGAGTGGCGCCGGTGGCTCAGTGCGCGCGTGGAGGTCAGGCGAGTGGGTGTTGGGGTAGATCAGAGGCAGCGAATGCCTAGAGTGGGGGCTCCGGCTGCAGGTGGTGGGCACGAGACACAAGGGATGGACTGGCCCTTTGGCCGGTTGACTCGAGAGGAAGACCGGGATCATCGGACCCCGACTGGCAGACAAGGACACGCGTACAATGGGTCCTGTGGCAGTGGAACTAGACCGGTCCCAGCCGGTCCGGGGGAGGCAGTCGGCCTGCGCAAACCACGGGCCGATTCAGGCATGGTGGGTCGGCCGAACCGGCCTGACCTACATGTTTTCACCATTCTAAAAATTAAAATGCATCTAAAAATTAGATGAGGTGTCAGATTCTCATGCCTCATACGACAGTGTCATCCTCGGCTCAAGATGATGCTTTTGAGATATTTTTTGGAATTTTTAATTCCCGAAACGGGGGACTCGGTGGCGAGAAACGCCTTTAAGTGGAGTGGCGTTTGTCTAGGGATTTTTGTTTTGGATGGCGCATACACATCCGATGTCCTTCTTGAGCGCCGTCAGTGGCATTGCGACCCTGGAATCAAGGAGAAGTTTTCCAGAGTGTTTTCAGGAATCGAAGCCAGAGTTGAGACGGCCCCCATGTCCAATATTTTATGCTGTGAGTATCATTTTTTTGTAACTTTTAATCGGACATCTGTTCGGGGTGTGGGAGTTGTCGATTCATATTGTTTTATCAAGGGCATTGCAATGGGCAATCCGCCCGCTTTAATTTTGCACAATGGTGTAAGCCCCACGAGGGCCGTTTTGGGGAGTTGTTGGGGATTTATGTCTTTATCACCAGGTGTCCGTTTTTGACAAGTGGATAGTCGATATCTTGTACTGTTTCCAGAGGATCGCAACAGTGTGACCTGTTCGTTGCAATTTGGGACTGAGATGCGAGTCCCACGACGGACTACTCATGTGCGGTACGATGAAATGCATCTTTTTCTCCGAACATCCATTCCAGGAAAGTAAGCAATCAATTTAACATGCCTTTCCGAGGATATCACAATAGCGTGATGTTCCTGACTATTTTCGGGGCTGAGGCTCCAGACCATGTGATGTCATTCATGTGTAAAGCAGTGTCAAATGACTTTTACGTTGGATGTCTGTTGGAAGCATGTAAATTGTCTATCTCGCATGTTTTTCCGTGAGGATTACAATTTTATGATCCGTTTGGATGTGAGGATCCTCTTTCGAGATCTCATAAAATGTGGAAGCATGAAAGGTTTACCATTGGTGGTTCTTCCTGCGGTGTTGGTAGGTAACGCTTGGCGTGTCATCGCATTCACTCTTGGTAGAGTGAATTGAATGCTTAAATAGGTGTGGTTGGCCATGCTAGGGCCATGGAGGAATAATGTTGGTGAAGTTATGTTTACGCCTTTTTGCATCGACATTTGGTGTTGTGTGCACGATATCCTTGGGCTGGAAATGTGGCATACATTAGGAGTATATGGGCATGCTTGGAGGTACATGTTGTAGTTTGTACCTGAGAACGTTTGTACTCTTGGTTTGGAAATGAGTTTGGGCCACAAGTCGTGTGGGCCCCATGTGTACGTCATGTTCTACATTACATACCTTTGACCTCTCGCGACATAGAAGGTCCTCCTGTTCTTGATGGTTTCAACCAGTAGGGTTGAGTGGGTCCCCTGGTTCCATTCTAGATGGTTTGATGAGAAGATTTGTTTTGGTTCCCCTGTTCTTTCAGCAGAGGGGTTTTATGTGTTGGGTCCCTTTCACTGGACTGCGACATCATTTATGGCTACGTGCGTTCGTATAGTGTGGGTGTTTTCCCACTTTCTGGAGTGGGTTGTCTCGGTCTGCTTCGACAGTGACTTAGCGGATTGGATCATGATCACCCTGAGAGGCCCGAGGAGATCCTCACATCCCTTCGTGTACCCTGGTAGAGTTCTTTGGGAATATGGGTGACCAAAACATTACGCGGGCCTTGATCCTCTACCCAAGAGGTTGTTACCAGTAAGGTATGAAGCCCCTAGTGAGCCCTGGGTGCAGACTTCCTAGCTGTGTATCGATATCATATCATCCTTCTGTGATCTATGGTGACATGTTTCCCTCTATGTGTTCTAGTTACCAATGGTGTACCATCTCGCAGGGATGGCTAGTGAGGTACCATCCAGTAGGGTTGGTCAGTGGTGTACCATCCAAAAGGGATGGCCAGTGGGGTACCATCCAGTAGGGATGGCCAGAGTGGTTCCAGGTCTCCCTCCATCAGATTACCCTTTCACGGGGCTGGGCAGTGGGAATACGTCGACTTTGAGAAGACCTCTCGACTATGTGGAAGTGACGAGGTGTGGTTTGAATTCCCCCAGAACTCTTAAGTATGAGGGGTGCTTTCCCCACTGAGACACATCCTTGGGATGCGACCTAAAACCATGTGGGTGAGTCAGTGCCGCCCAAAGAGGATAGTGTCAGGGTGTGGTGATTTGAACCCCTTGACTTGCAGTTTGGGGAAGATGTGTGGATACTGGGCATCGATGGTGTTTACTTCGGGGGTTGTTGGCTACACAATTTCTTGGGCTGAGATACCGGATGGAGATCCCATTACGATCTTGTTCAGGTTTCTTGATAGATCACACACACATATATATATATGTATACCATGTTCTAGTACCAACTTCTTGGGTTTTGGTTACTCTCCTTCCAGGAGAGGTGAAGATGTGTGGGGTATGCCATGTGCATTCCGTGTCTAGCTTCTCATGGTTGGATGAGTCTACTCTCCTACTATAAGTAGCGAAGACACAACGAGAAGTTCATCTTCTCACAATTTATAGATTCTTGCGTTTGGATGAATCTACTTCCTTCCTCTTGTTGGGTTAAGCTGTAATATTTACTACACTCTCGATTGTACTCCTTTAATTTTCCCTATTCGATCTACTGCTCACCTCTTTAGTACCTCCTTTATTTCTCCCTTGATCATTCGGGGCATCCTACTGAGTATTTTTATACTCACCCATGCTTGGGCTTTTCCCGTACTTGGTGTGCCCTTGTAGATGAAGGAAAGGTTGGTTGTGACGTCAGAGGATCTAAGGAGTTTAGGAGCTTGTACCACGTGCGGTGGTCCCAGTCTGGTTCCAGGTGTAGGACTCTCCTAGCTGTTGTACTTTTGTTTTCCTATAGCCAGAGTTGTGGCTACACTACCTAGTGCATCAGCTTATGCATTTTTTGATCGTGGGACATAAGAAAATTTAGGTTCAAAGGTAAATTCCACCATTAACTCTCTGATGTAATCATAAAAATGAATTAACTCTTCTTTTCTGATGAATAATCCCCATTGAGTTTTTTCATTACCAAGTCTGAATCATCATTTACCTTTAAGTGATTCACCTGTACCTAAAGTGCCAATTCCAAGACTGCGATGAGAGCTTGATATTATGCTTCATTTTTTGTACTTCCACCAAACAATAAGAAGTAGTAGGTAGTATTTCCTTTTCTGGGGAAATAATCACAATTCCTAACCAACATTGTTGAATTTAGGATCTTCCAATTTCTTCCCTGTTGGACTTCTGGAAGCACCATCGAAGTACATTTCCCATGTTTAAAGATTATCTTTAGTAGAGAAAACATCCTCATCTAGATGTTAAGTATCTAAAGATGTATCTTCTACATATGGGTGTTCATCAAGGAAATCGGCTAGATCTTGGGCCTTTATTTCCTTTTGAGACACATATTGAATATCAAAGTGCTGAAAAATAACTGCCCACCATTCCAGATGTCCTGTAAGCATTGGATGACTAAGCATAAATTTGAGTGGGTTATTGAGAGAGTCCAATTGATCCTCATGATGTTGCACGTAGTGTCTTAATTTCTAAACTGAAAAGATTAACGCCAGACATCACTTTTCAATACTTGAATATCTAGTTTTTGCCTCAAGAGTAGTCTGACTAAGATTGTAAAGGTTGTTTTCATTCCCAACATCATTCTTTTGGGCAAGGAAGGCACCCAATGATTGCTCTAAGGCTGTCACATAGAGGATAAGTGGTATTCCTTCATGAGGTGGCATTAATAACGGTATAATCAAGAAATATTTCTTGATGATATCAAATTCCACTTATAATTATTCAGTCCATTGGTATGTGACTCCCTTCTTCATTAATTTGGTGAACGATAAACACTTGCCTGGTGAATTGCCAATAAAACACTGAATATAGGCCAAGTGTCCTTGAATTCCTCTTAATTCATTCAAATTTCAAGGTGTTCAAATACCAAGGATTGATTTTGTCTTCTCAAGATCAACTTCGATACCATGATGGCATACAAAAAAGCTGAGAAATTTTCCTGAGGTTACCCCAAAAGCCCATTTCAAGGGGTTCATCTTCAAATTGTCTTGTTGAAGTTTGTGGAATATGATTTCTAGATTGGACAAATGATCTGAACGTTGTCTGGATTTAACTACCAAATCATCCACATAACATTCAACTAATTTCCCTAAAAGTGTTTAAAGATACGGTGCATGGAATTTTGATACGTTTCCCCTGCATTCTTCAGGCCAAAAGGCATTACCCGATAGCAAAACACACCCTAAGGGGAACAAAAAGCTATAGACTCCTCATCCTCTAGGGACATTCGGATTTGATTATACCCAGAATATCCATCCATGATGGAAAGTGCTTCATATCTAGCTATTGAATCAATTAAGAGTTATATGATCGGAACTAGAAAATCATCTATGGGACAATGTTGGTTAAGATCTCTGAAATCAACGCAAACTCTAATTTGCCTATTCTTCTTTTTCATAGGGAAAATATTACCCTACCATTTGGGATATTGAAATTCTCTAAATAAGTTAGAATTGATAAGATTATCCACTTCTTCTTAAATTTTGGAGGCATAAGATGGGTGTGTTATTCTTGCGGCTTGCTTGAATCCTCAATGTTCTTCTGGAAAACCCAAATGATGAGTGGAAACATCGGGATCCAGACATGGAATTTCTGTATAATTCCAAGTAAATACATCTTGAGATTTTTTAGAGAAGAATTATACATTTCTTTCTCTATAAGAGTCATGGTCGCACTAATTAAAGAGGGGCATGGATCTTCTTCTATACCCAGATTTATTTCTCTGAGTTCATCCGCAGTGCTAGAGATACCCTCGTCAAATGCTGGAGGATCATCCCTGAGATCTTCCACTTCTTATTCAATATGTGTTATTTCTTCTGTTTCTACATGAATAGTAGATGATGAAGCAGAATTTCCATGATCAGGAGAGAAGATAAAATTTGAACATCTTGAAGAAGAGACTACCATTTCTGGCCGTATTGATGATGAAGGGTCTTCCTTGTGTAATAAAGAGGAGATGATGGATTGGTAATCGACATCATTGTTTACCTATGACACTAATATAACTTCTTCTGGCCTGGTTGATGAAGTATAGAATTGCTGGATTACAATAGAGGAAATGAAGACATCTCCATTTGAATTTTCATCATTGATTGATGAATCAACAATTTATACCATGTTTTCTGCCTTGGTTGTCGTAATTGAAATTATGGAAGTTTCCATAAGAGTATTTACATTTGGGTCTACCTTGTCAATTTGACTAATAAGCAAAACATAATATGTACTCACATGTATGAATGGGTTTACTAGAATCTTTTCCAAACCATATGGAGCATTAATTTTGGTAACCTCATTTGTCATGGATTTCTCCTTTCCATCCACGTGATAGAATTCTACAACAATGTATTGAGATTAACCTATTTTTAATGGGGATTTATCACCATACAATGTCGCAATTTGACCATTGAAACAATATTTGACACACTGATGGTATGAGGAAGGTACAACCGCATGTTGATGTAGCCAAGGACTTCTATGAAAAAATGTTGAAGGCTGTGTCATGAAGAACAACCATGAAATCTGAATTGGATACAAGGTCTCCAAACTGAGTTTTGAGTATAATCTCGCCCAGAGGATCTTGTTCATTTTTATTATATCCTTGAAACATAAAATTAGAAGGAGTTAAATAAAATTCGGTGAGGCTCAATTGATAAAGTGTACGAATAGGGATGAGGTTGACTCCTGAGCTATTATCAATCAAAGCTCATCAGTTATCTACATCATTGACCCTTCCAGATAAATAAAAAAGTCTAATATGTCCATGCACAACATAATCTTCATCTTCATCTATAAAAGATATCACTGCATGGCATTCTGCAGGATCATTCTCTATATGGTAGACTTCAGCCGCAATAATTTTAGTTACGAATTCCTGAGGACTTGATAAAGCCTCAATGAGTGCTTCTTGAAGATCCATTGATAGATTCAAGGAATCCGGAATTGATAACTTGGCCGGTACATTGGAAAAATGTTTCAAGACATCATACTTTTGGTCCAAAGGTCCACGTTTCCCAATAGGAACATGTGGTTTCATAGGTTCCTTAGAATTTGATGCTTTTGAAGTAGATGTATCTTGTATCGGGGTAGGAGTTTGAAATACTCCTGGCTTTAGAAAATTAGACAGAATAGGTCTATTTATCTGCTGAGAGGAAGAAGGTGTAACCTCTAACCGATCTTCCAAAATAACAATACTAGGACTGAATCTTCCATGCGTGGAAGAACTTTCTTGTTCTTGTTGAGCCCTTTGAAGGTTTTTTCCACATGTTTCGACAACATATTCCGTTCTAGCAGTGGTAGGATTGAAATAGTGTCTTCTGGAATATCAACGTCTTCCCCTGTATACTAGACCTCTGTCTCTTCCTTTAATTCCTCTGTTTGATACAAGGAACTCAGGATCATCAAGATCAAAACTGTGACTCGCATAAGGATCTATTAAAAGAATCATGTTAACAGAACCAAAAATCAACTCTTCATCTGATGATGACTCTGCCTGATTAGCCAGTTCAGGCTGTGCTATTTGGTGGGGCGGTTCCCGTGCTTTTTAAGTAAATGGCATGAAATCTACCAGAGTCAGAGACAATTTATGCTTTAAAATGAACTTGTCTTCTTCTAACTATTCTACTTTCTTTGAATTTTACTTCATTTTTGAAGATTTGCCTTCTGATGAAGGGGGTTTTGCTGTGGAATTCATATTAGAAGGAACAATTGATTTCTTCAATTACGTTCGTAAAATGGAATGAGTTCGGTTGATCATTTTCCTGACCATCCAATCATCATATTTCTGCACATTTCTTCTTTTGACTTCATGACACTCAGCATATTCCTTTGGATTAGTAGTAGTAACACATGCTACCTGGGCAGAAGAACCTTTCAGTTTTACCTGTCCCGAGTCCTCCATCTATTGTAGGAGGTATTTAAAGACAAAACACTTCTTAATTGGATGCCCCAACATTTTATAAAATGGGAAATAGTTGGTAAGGTCTTCATCTCATTCCTTGTTCGACCTTTTGGGTATTGGAAACTGAACCAGATTATTTTCTAGAGCCGAGATGAAGTAGCCTGGAACGTGCTTGTTTCGGAAAGAATAAACATTGTTACTAGAATCTTCAAACTACTTATACCATTGATTTCTTTGATCATCTTGACGAGGTGTCCATTTATGTTGACTTTCAGGAGGTGGATCCCTTTGATATGATGAAGGTTTTGATGTAGAAGCAGGTACATGTGTTTGTTTAAGCGTAAGTGTAGCAGTCTCTACTTTCCCCATTAACCTTCTCGGAACTGATGGAATTACACGGGTTTTAGCCTTAGTCATTGTAAGAGAGTCTTTAATATAGAAAGAGATTAAATTAAGGTCTTGAAACCCTCTTGTGTATTTCACAGGGATCAATAGTGTTCATAATTCATCATATAGATTTTCCACACCATTTGAAAACAATTATTCTTAAGGGAGTGCTAAACTTAAGGAATATATCAATCCCATTAATCGAGTAAAGAAATCTGAAACACTTTTATTTTCCCTTTGCTTACAATTTGTTTGATCAAAAACTGTCATCTTTGGCAACGTTGAGCTGAATTGAAGAAGGAATTTTTGATAGAGATCCTCCCACCCAGTAATTGACCGGGATTTCAAGATTTTATACAAAACAAAAGTCGGCCCTTATAATGGCTGTACAAAACTCCTGAGATTAACTGCTTCTTGTTGTTGAGGATTTCCCATCATAGGATCATAATGAGAAAAAAAAATGTGTGAAGAGTTGTTCTGGATCTCCCGAACCATTAAAAATTGGGAATGTGGTACTTGAAAAATATGACGGGGGAGGAATTGCATCAACCCATTCAGGGAAAGCTCTCTTCTCCGGTTGAACTAGTGAATGTTTTCCTTCCATAGATTCCAACAGAGATATTAATAACTAAATGGTAGTCATTAATTTTTGAGAAACATCTGGTTGAGCTTGGACCTCTGTAGGTGCAATAACTAGAGATTGGATGGGTGTAACGAATGGGACTACCACTGATGGTAGTATTTCCAGTTGATGTTGCATATAACCCATAGGATTGGACCTATGAGGGTGTACTAGTAAAGGAGTATATTCTTGATCCATCCCAGTAGCTACAACAAATTACCCTGACTGACTAACTCTAACACTCTTAGGAGGAAGACTAATTTGAATTAGTTTTGCATTCAACCTCCTTAACTACTTTATTTCTGCCTCTTGTTGTATGAACCATTCCTCTAATGAGAGTGATTAGACTTCTCTAGAGGTATGGTGGAATGTAACCTGACTTTTTCATTTACCCATGTTGGATGCCTTTCGGAGAGGGGGGAGTTGGTTTTTTGAAAGAATACCTAGATTATGGGTAAGCCTTTGATTCCTGGTACAAACACCTTCCTCATTTGTTTCAGTGCATTCATCCTATTGAACATGAAATTATTCATCTGATTCCTCTGATTGAGCCTCATGTTATAGGGAATCAGTGACAATGGTATTTATGACATTTATTGATGCATAACACATTTCATCCCTTCTATCGGCATTTCTGTGATATTATCTTCTTCTATATACTTTATGAGACATTTCCCTTGGTTGAGTTGATCCGTCAGGAACTTCTTGGTGAACAGTAATTTGGAGGGAATCCCCTGATAATTCGGCTCTGTGTTCCTCCTGTGGATTCTTCCCTAATTGAGAGAACACTGACTTTCACTGAGTAAGAGATTGAGGATTTGAAAAATTCCCCAGTCCAGTGGACTGGGGTTGTTCTTGCTTTCCCGGCTCAATTCCATGAATCATATCTGTTAATCTCATGGGTTTAGCTAAAAGAGTCCCCAGCCTGGAAATATGATGTTATCCTGAGCTTCTACATCTGAGAATTTCTTAAAATCTATCTTGATTTTGTGTAATTTAGTCCGGAAATTGCCAAGATGCCTCAACCTATATCCACTCAAATCACCTGGTTCAAATGACCATTGGATGATTCTTGACACTTCTATCATTTCATGATGTGCCTACTCTAAATGAGAAGCATGTTAGATATTCTCATCTGGTTGATGCAATAGAAATTCGACAACTTGTTCTCTGTATGCCTTAATTTGGGAAGAACTAGTTGAGGCATGTTCCTGAGAAAGCCTTTGATTACACACAAAACCAATTGGCTGTGGCTGTCCATGGGAAATAACATTGAATGAGACCACTTTTGGCGGGCTTTTTTTACCAGAGAGTACAATAAAATGCAGTGCTCCATGAATACCCCATCCCCTGATATGAATACCAGAAGGGAAATTGGTAACTAACTAGCACAACCTTTTTAATACGCCAAGACATGAATACTGAAGGGCTCTCTGCTGCTTTTCATCCTTTGGATGTTGGGAAACTGAGAGATATGCCAAGTCAATTTGGAATTTCATCCCTTCTGTTATCCTGAAATTATTTTGATATTCATCACAAGATAATATTTTTTATTTTAAATGACAATGAGTTTTCCACATGCTATGACAGATATCATGAATACAATCATCCATTAACATTTTGGGAATATCATACTAAAAGTCAGCCGAAGGCCAAACTATGACTCGTACTTATCCTTTTGCTAATTGTTTTCTCATATTCCGTACTTCCTCATTATCATTCAATGAAGATTATTCTACCTGATTAGACCAAAGATGGTGCTTCTTTGTTGCTTTATCAGATTCAACAATATTGGTAGAGAATTCATTTATCAAATTAGAAGATGAATGACCCAGGGGTGGTTTGAAGAATGAACTACACCCTGGGCTATCTTCTGATTGAGAAAGTATTTCACCTGCTAGTGGTAATGCATCAGACATGACTAGGTTCACATTTCCAAGTGCCTCAAGATAAGAGGGCTTTCTCGTTACTGTATTGTCCTTTGAAGAATTTTCCAGGAAATTCATATTACTTCTGTGGAGAGGAATTTCACAGCTAAATTCATCATCATGGGGAGGACCACCATGGTGAGTTACAACGAAAGATGATACCTCTTGCTCCTTGGTCTTCTGGCCACACAGAGGGTTATTGTGGCTCTCATCAGAAGATGATACTTCGAGATCGACTGAACTGTCATGAAGCAATAATTCATGAGGAATGGTCTGATGAAGACCTTTGGAATTATTTTTGTTATTTCGAGATTTTGTAAATGAGAGAGTAGAATCTTGAGCCGCAATAGACAATTTTTGGAGTGCATCAAGAACTCCAACATCGAGCAAGGCCTTATTTCAGATTGGCTCTTGATTTCTCAACTGTGCTAGATGGGTCTTTTTCTTAGACGCCTTCTTACTCTCTTTGGAAACCACTTATTGACAAAATTGGTTACTATGAGCAGGTGTATGTGCCTTCTCAGAAGAAGTATTCAGGTTAGGAAAATTATCTCAATTCAAATCGGGTGTATGTGCCTGACTTGACTGTACATATGACATTGGGGAGTATGTCCCATGACCCTCCTGGACTAGAACAAAGGTGTGTATCTGCTCTAGAGTAACCTGTTTATGAGTTATTCCACTGATTGGGAGAGATTTATGTTTCTTTTTCTATGATGTAGCTGAAGTTGTTATAATATTATGATAGGCATCCTGAATATGGGTAGGGATTTGCTTCTGCTCTTTAACCAATATCAGAATGTGCTTGGTGACCTCAGCTGCCAGAACGAAAATATATGTCCATTCTATGTCTGGAGTAGGTGTATTTTCCTACTCATGTCCTCCTTTTCTTATCAACGAATTCTGACAGTACTTCTTCATAGGGGTCGAGAGTTGAGTCTGCTGCAAATTTTTCATCGGAGCTTTCTAGCTGACTTCTCCAGGTGATACCAAATGATATTGTTGGAAAACATGATGAACATTGGTAGGTTTATGTGCCTGGTAGATGTTCCCTATCAAATATGGTTGACGTGTTTCTTTGGTTGCAGCCAGAAGATCCTGTTGGCTGGCTGATGAATTATAAACAAGTATATGTGCCTGCCTATAGTACTCCGTCGGAATTTCCTGACGGGATTAGTGGGTTGCTGCCAGATGAGTCATTTGGACATCGGGATTAGAATAGAAGAGTGTGTGTGCTTGCTCATTACTTTCCATCAAGTTTTGTTGATGGACTTCTTCGGAGGGGGTGGAGGTAAGAACTTGCTTCCTGTTGGCTGAATTTTGCCTTTGGCGGTTCATCTGGTGGTGATTGTTGATGGGATCCTTGGTAAGGACTCATCTCTTCTTGAATCTAGGACATGAGTGACCTCTTAATCTACCTCCCAGTAATATGGGAGGGACTAGTTGTTGCATTTCATGGATAACGACCTGAAACGGTTGGAGACGGTGGTTAGCACCGCCTGCTTCATGACCACTGGTCGTCAGTGTCCTGACAACTAGGGTGAATTGTTAACTTGGAGGGCTTGTCGAGCAGCCTACAGTGTTGGAATGGTACCATGTTGATGGTATTACTTAACCAATGTATTTGATACCTAGTGTTGAAGACGGTGAGTAACTGATTTAGTCTTCAGATTGGACGAGGATACAACAGGAGTAGCAGCCGAGGCATTCACAGCTGTGAATTTTAGAGAAACAATGTCTGTATTGCAGAGAGATCTTGGAAAAGAGTTCCTGGTCTCTATAAAATACATAGTAAGGATAATTTTGGCCAATACATCTTTTGTATGAGCACATGTGTTATTGATTGTTTTGTTGGCCCTCACATTATGTTAAATAAGGGCCTAACAAATAAGTAAAACATCATTTTAACTTGGTTAAGGATTCACGTCGGGTTCACCATTTTTGTTTCTTCCTGGAAATGGGGGTAACCTCGTTTGTTTAAGGTTCAAACTTTTCCAATCACTTTATTATGGGTTTATTTATAGAACCGTAAACATCCAATGATTCTATATCCATTTGAACATACATTCCAAAGATAGGTTCTCATTAGTTGTGGACCGATTAGGCTTTAGAATTTTCATTGGTCTAGAGGATGGGAGGTCAGGCTCATCACACCTTTTTTTGGGGGAAATATTTCCTACTCTTGGACTCTCTCATAGATTAATGTTTTGTTCACGAATCCTTATTAATTTACCAAGCATGAAAATGAGTTTTTCCTTTAGATTTTATTATCAATGATTGATATTTATGGGATTTAGATAATCTCTAATATGTACTTGAGGTTCTTCATCGATTGAGAATCATCTCTATATATTAGAGATCCTTAGTCAATGGTATCCTTAAATACATTATATAGAAATATCTTGGTCATTATGATTACCATAATAGTTTTAAATCCACTCAGTGGGGCACTTTAAGATTATTGTAATTCAGAAAGACATCGATTATTTTATAGTTGGGATCGTACCCAGAGATGTGCTACCTACGTATCCTTACTAGAAAAGGAATCAGAACCCATGTAGTTTTGGAATTATGATATAGCTTAACATCATATGGGATTGATGAGAATTAATGGGTGATGGGATTGAACATTAGAAAGTCTTCCTATATACTCTACTTTTAAGGAAGTGATCAACGTCCATGTAGTTCGAGTAAGAAGTGTGGGGATTAGGTTTGATTAACAGCTCAAAGAGATGTTTCATAGTTACTTTTACAGTCTGAGATCACGTGAGTCATGTTCGGTGTAAAAAACAAGAGGTTTCAGTAAACCTAATGATTTGTTCCACAAAATATGTGGTCACAAGAATTATATGGGGCTTATGTAAGTGTAACTTCCCAAGTTGATGAAGACTAGGATTTACATTTGGGAAGAATCCTAGAAAGAAAGTCCATAAAGATATTTGTGCTTTATGGATATTTGGATACTCTAACATGGGGCTTACTCCTGAGGAGGATGCTCAAATTAAGGGGGGCACTTATGATTGAGTTTACTTCTGAACAGGAGGCCCAGGTTAAGGGAAAATATGACTGGGGCTTACTCTTGAGAAGGAGGCCCAATTTAAGGAGACTTGTAGGTTGGTTCTTATTCATAAGGAGGACCAAATTTAAAGGGGACTTGGGGCTTACTCCTAAAGAGGATTCCCATTAATAGAGTCCATAAAATTATTTTTACTTTATGGAGATTTAGATTCTTAATTTGAGTCTTACTCCTAAAGAGGATGCCTAGATTAAAGGGGGACATTAAATTATGATTGGGGCTTATTCCTAAGAAAAATTCCCAGATCAAAGATTATATCATCATAAGGGATGAGGTTGAATGAAGGGAACCTCTAACTGTAGTGATCTAAAGTTATATAAATCACAAGGTTTTGAGAGATATTCCACAGAACTCCTTTAACATAAGGAAGCCAAAAAAGAAACCATGCCATAAGTGTCCTTGAAGATGGTTTTGAAGGCTAGATATTGAAAATGAAAGGTGAATTTGATGAAAGTACGTGAATAAGAAGTAGGGGAACCCAAATAGAGTCAGACGTGCAAGTCCTGTTTAGGCGCGCAGGTCTTATTCGGGCACGGAAGTCCTGGTCCTGCAAGTATACTTGTGCGACATGAGTTCACTTGGGCGATGAAGAACCTGTAGGGTAATACTTGGGAAAAACTTGTCTCATGCCCTTAGTATTATCCCTAGATGTTTTCAGAAGGGCGGTGGGAAAGTTTCCCTGAGAGGACAAGGCGGCTCGCAAGTGTATCTATTTCCCTTAAGGGCTGGACACTTAGGCGCACAGGTGTTGATGAGTTCTAACACATAGACCATATTATTCCTCTTTAGATATTCCATTATTGGTAAGAAATTGCCTTATAAGTGTTCGGAAGACTTCAATCAGAGACTAGGGTGACCAGAGCTGAATTCTGAGTATTGTATTTTTCGTCCCTAAATTGGGGGGCCCATAGGGGGTATTTATAGGCCATTGAGGACCTTGGGAGGAAAAAGAATAGGGAACACAAATCACTTGCACAACCCATATGTGGCGCGCATGTATACTTGAGTGACCCATATGTGGCACCCAAGTATACTTGTGTGACCATAATGAAACTTGTGCGACCCATGATTAAAGAGTTCCATGTTCATGCCTTTGTCAATTTCTGATGTTCTTCAAAGGATGAATCTCTTTGTGGTTAAGGTATTCCCCTTTTCCATTCTCTAAAATTTATAAAAAAAGGAGAATAAATAGTGCACCACGCCAATATTTTGTGGACCACTTTATTTTTCATTCACCACTCTGATTTTAAGCTCACCTCATGCATTTTCCAATTTTTGAGCTTCGGATCTGAAAACACTTTTTGTGTGAAAAACATCACATCACTAATTAATGCACCTTGCCATTTTTCTCACACCGGTTTATTTTTCATGCACCACTAAAATTTTGTGTGCACCCCCCTTTTCCAAAAACACATCTCTCCATTTTCCAATTTTCATGCACAAAATTTTGGCGAACATTGGAGAACAGCGCCACCTGGTATCTTCTAATTTTTTACTGCCTCCAAACCATCCACTCCTTTTTCAAGGTTCTTCAATCAAACATGGATAGCCAAAAACATATCTTTAACCCAAAAAATAACCATGTAAACCCCCCTTTTCAAAAAATTATACATCGGGGTCTGCTTTGTGAACAACCACAACACATAGGCCTACTTTGTCAACAAACACAATCAACTAAAAAAATTCTTTAATGATACCTTGAGGTATTTTTTCCCAACATTCTACATGATATAAAGAGGATGTTTTACCAATTTTACGATAACCTATGAGTGATATCTTGTTTTTGAGTTCCATCAATGATAAAATATCGATCATGTATGAGTGATATCTATCAGATAAGTTCTACTTGGGATTGATTGTAACATAGAGTGACATCTCCTTGAGAAGCACTGACATTGATAATTGAGTTGATTCTTATGAATGGGTGTGACTTTGGGTCCTCATGAGACTTGGAATATGAGATGAGTATATATAGGTTATTCTGATTGTCCGTACAGAGATTTCACATATCATGTTTGACATATAATCTAGATTAAGAATACTTGTCATGTATAAACGAGGAGTGTTCAAGATGGATTGTGTTGTTCTATCTCTCTTAGGTTTCCTCCATTGTCTTTGGGTCAAGAATATTATTTCTTTATAGTTTCTCTAATTTATTTTAGGGTTCTATGGTGCGTACATGCTATTTTTATACTCATCATAGTGTAGGATCTGCCTACACATATTATGGGATATTCCAAAACAATAAATTCAATGGAGTCCTAGTAAGTCTAAAAAAGGAGAATCATATAGATTTTGACCGAATGAGGTGTGTACATGTGGTTTTATTTGATAGTAGTCTCATCCTTATGAGCATGTTTGATTATTTTTCTATTTTTTGTGGCCATGTATTTTTCACATTATAGTTCTAGTACTAATTTTGGTAATCTTTTTGTGGGATAGATGCATTTATTCATTTTTGGTATCATTTTATTATCATTGAACTAGGTTATATAGATGTATGTTACTCATTCATATGTATGACCTACATCTCTATATTTATAACATGTTTCATTTAAAAAAACATTATTTATTTATTATAACTAAAACTATAATTTTTATATAAATATTATAATTATATAATAATAATTATTATTTTTGTGATGGAACCATTATAAAAGGAAGAGGACTGAAAATAATGAATCATAAAATATACGGGAATCAAACCTAATATTACCAGAAACATTAGTATAAAAATGTATTAAAAATTAATGGTTAATAAAAGAACCTAAATCAATCATATATGTTATTATATATTTGTATGTTTATATAATATATTTATAATAAACATATATTTATCTTATTGGAGGTTTCAATAACTGATTAGAATGTAGAGACATATAGATAGGGGTTTTCATCTCACATTTACTTTCACTATGTTACATGCCATATTCAACACCTATTCATTTTATATGGTGTATATAATTCACATGAATATATTTTACAATTAATATTATTAATATTATTTGGATTTATATATTCATTTTTTAATCTCTCTTTATTGTTGTTTATGGTTCAAATGTTACCAAAGCGATAGAGGATTTTGGTCTCATTATTCCCTCATTGAGACATGTGGTTATGTTGTGTGCCTATATTTTATTATTAGGTGTATATAATGAAATGTTGAAATTTATAATTTTGAATTTATTTATACTCATGAAATATTACGATATTTGTCATGATATTCCTTCATGGGGATTAGGTTTCAATGTTACCAATGGGGTAAAGTTTTTATGTTACAATCTAATTGGTTTTTGGGGTTGTATATGACTATATTTAAAATGATAAAATATTATGATCCGTATATGAAGAAACTAATTAATTTTATTCTCCTTGGGTATTTTCATGAGAAAATATGTTTTCCCTTAATTTTCCTCTCATTAGGAACTCAATATTTCAAAAATAATATTTTTTCAAAAAAATCATCTTTTTTTTGACGAAAACCATTTTTCCTCCAAAACCATATTTTATAAGTATTTTTCCAAGGATTTTTTACTATTATCATATGAAATATAAGAAGAAATTATTTACCATTTTTGAATTTATACAAAAAAAATTAAAATGACTCTTCATTCCGTTTTAAAAAAATCTCATTTTTCTTTTACAAAAATAATAAAATATTTTGTTTTATCATTTACATCTTGAATGGAATTTCAGAAAATCATTATCATTATTTTTTTGAAGGATACATTATATTCTTTCAATCTTATATTAAAATTAAATGATTTTCAAAATGGATTATGTAATAAAATGATTTTTTAAATAGAAAATGATATTTTTCATAAGAAATGATTGATATGCATTTTCAAGTATCAATTATATGTTTAAAATTTTAGTACAAAATAATATCATTTACAATATGTTTTATAAATTTTAAGTATAAAAAAGTGATTTTCAAAGAATTTTTATTTTCATCGTCAAATGTTCTAATTGATTTTAATTTTAAAATCCTTCCCCATCTAAGATGAAATCCTTATAGGTTGCATATGATTTACTAGAGATATGATCCAAGGATACTATTATTATTTAATCATTTTATATATTATTATTATTATATATGTTTATGAAACCCACTTATCTTACATGGGTGGTTCAATGATAGAAATCATATAATACCCACTTCTTTTAATGTGTTTCACTCTGATGAAATTATAAAATGATTATAAAACTAGTGTTTATTATATGGGTTCTAATATGATGAAAGATTTGTGAAATACTTTTCATTTCATGGTTTTTGATATGATGAATTTTTATGATATTGTGTCACATATACGAATGATATTCATTACGTGATAGTGGTCATAATATATCCAAGGATGGTGGTTCTATAAAAACCAATGATGGTGGTTATGTTATAACAAATGACGGGTGAATACTATATCTCCATTGTAACAAAAAAGCCCATGAACCCTAGTAACTAGATAACCAATATAGCCCTGAAACAGTCATAAGGGTGTTCCCTATACCCATGGGTCGATCACTAGCACCTAACATTGTACAACATGCATGTAGGAATGAATTTTCCATAAAACATTATAGAATAAAAAGAAATAATAAAAAATATATAACAAAGGAAGATCCACTGGGAGTAATGTAACTGAAGTAATAAAGGAATTAAATTCCAATGTAATACAAAAAAATTCCAAAAATAGATGAAAATACCCAATGTATCTAAGGAAAAACTCATCATATCCAAGGTTCAACAGCTGGATACACCTCCAATAGATCCTTTCCCCTTGCTCGAACTGGGATGAAGATAATTTACAAACAACTTAATGAAAAAGTAGTGTGTGAGATAAAACTCCTAGTAGGGTATAACCAAGGATTATAGAACAGTTTTCAAGTATAGATTATCATAAATAATGATTTCAATTTTAAAAGTAAATAGGTTTGGTATTTGAAATTATATTTAGAAAAATCATGCTATATAGTTCAGATGATAGAAATTTAATTTAGGAAAATAATATACCAGTGATGGAATATTTATAAAATAATGGATCAGATAAAAATTTTACATAAAATTTTTATGTAAATTCTGAAGGCATGCAATGTATTTTTAAAACATTCTCAAACTTTTATATCTCAAATATAAATAACAAGCGAGCAACATGGTCATCTCCCAAAAGGTTTGACAGTATTTCCAGCTATAGGTCTCTGCAATATCAAAGTGATCTCAACAATTTGTGTATACACATGACATTTTAACATTGGATAGAGTTGACTCGTTACCCTCACATCAGTGATGTGAACCACTGTATGTATGTTTTAAAACGTTGTAATATAGTAGAGTGTGTCCAAATAACTCACTAACTACCTAAGGCTTGCATGTGATATTACATAATCAATGGTGGGAAATTTATTATAGTATTTCTTAAAATAAAATAAAATACCCTTATCCCATTCCAAAATATAAATATTCCATTTAAAACCAAAACCATTTTTAATAAAAAAAACATGGCTCTTTTACAGGATAAAAACACTGGGTTTCTATCAAAACTTATTATTCCATTTTCACAAGCTTGAAGTCCATTCAAAATGAATTCCATAAATTTAACAATTCATTTTCAAAATTAAATTCACAATTAAATCGAAAACATTTCCATCAAATACACGTTTTAAATTCAACAATTTAAATCAAACAATTTCCAAAAACACACCCCAATTTAATGGAATTCGGGGGGGGGGGGGGTCAAATTTTTAATCCAAAAGTATTTCAAATATCACAATCAATTGGAATAAGGATTTATCAAATCAATTTAGAGATTCATTGAGAAATTGAATTTAAATCATCAATTGAAGTTAATAAATGAGTTACAGGTTAATCAATTTTGCTAATCTGAACAGAACCACTTATATTTCTCTCAAAAACTAACACTCTCAATGGAATCCATCAAAGAAAATGAAGGTGTAGATATCCACGAATACCAACTGAGAAATTATATCCAACACCACAAGGATTTAATCCATCAAACTCACATAGAGTATAAAGATATAAAGCTAAAGAAAAAAAGAGAACGTCTACCTGTAAATCACACAAATAGAGCAATGAAAATCAAATTTCGAATGAGAGAATCCAGAAGGGTTGGAGGGATTCAATATCCCATGTGGAAGGTGTTAGGTCAATAAAGTTGAAACTAAAGTTTATTAAATAAAATATATCATCCATAATGTATGTTTAAAAACCTCATTCGGGGTATTACAAAATGTGTAATCCCAATACTAAACGTCAAATAGTTAATTCTAATAACAACTAAAAAACACATTTCCTAAACATAAAAATCGATAATCACAATTAATAACTAATCATTTACTGTTTAAAATTTTTTATGGGATGTTTCGGACATTTTAAAATCACAGTGTGAAGTCTTTCATGACTTGTATAGAGAACCATTACACGACATGTAACCTTGTTACGCTACATGTGACCTCTAAGAATCTTGAAGAAAAGGTTAGTTAAAGTAGGGAATCCAATAAATCTATCACTTAACCATTATAATTATTCTCCCAATTCATTAAAAAATGTACCCATTCAACAAAAAGGATAACCATGGCATGGATAAAGTCATACATGTCAGATTGGTAATGGGATGTTATAACCTCCCCACCATAAAAATGTTCAATCACCAAAAATACTACAAAGAATATTCCCTTCCAGAAATATGATGCCACTTATCAATCATTAATGCCTCAGATTACAATGTCTCATGACTATCAGAACGATGACGACATAGAATAGGGACCAAAGGTATCATCCTCCCATGAAGTATGTAGAGACCCAAAGCATGACGTACATGGACATTACATTACTTTTGTGGAATAATTAATACATAAAAAAGACATATAAGGACTGTAATAGTTTAATGTCTTTGGAAATTCGGAACATAATCTTCTAATCGTGGTGAAAGATCTTCAACATCTCCCATAAAGATCATCCCCCTTTTGTTTTCTTACCTAAAAAACATTCTTTATATCCTAGTGAAAAGAAAACATATAAAGGGTGATCTCAAATGCTCAGTAAGGGTACTCATGGATAAAATAAAACAAACTATATACAATTGAACTTAAAAACATGAACAAAATGTTTAAACATCAAGATCTTGAGCAATGACATAAAACATGGCAATACGTAAGGCATAGATCATAAAGAAACATTAATCCTGATAAAATAGCATGGGAATAAAACATGTGATTATGGCATAACATTAAGCACATGATATGATTTCCATAGTAGCCAAGGCATTACTGCTAAGACCATCTTGGTGGACAAAGTCCCTTACTGAACTGGGTTTACTTGTCGTTCTAGCCCTGTATTACTGAACCAGATTTACTTTCCATTTCAGCCATGTCTATCTCATGAGATATAAATCATTACCCAATGATTTTGAGGGAGATATAGGTCGCACCCATCTCATAATGAAATCATTATTACTTGTTCCACAAAATAAACTTAAAACATTCATGATAACACAAATAAATAATGTCATCTTAGATGGAAAATGGTTTTGATAAAACAGTTGGAATGAATTCTTGAGGAAAATATCATTTCATTATCAAAATCATTTTCTTTTCAAAAAATTCCATTGAATTTCAAAAGAAAAGTATTTTTTTTGAAAATTTCCATAAAATCTTGTAGAGTAAGTTTCATGAAAATGAGGCGTTAGGAAACCATAAATATCTTTTCACACCGTATTAGTTAGAAATAACATAATTCTCATACTTTTGTCGAAAAAGTAAAAAATTTCCTCATATGGTAAACAATAGAAATATTCCTTTCATAACATGTGGTAGAAGTCAAAAATGGGTAAAAAGTACTTTAAAAATACATAAAAACATTATTAGAAAACATGGGCTTGGATGATAACAAAAACCCCAATAAACACTTACGAATAAACAATCTCGGATAAAAACGAGATTGGAAAAGTTATCCCTTACGTTAGGTCTGATATGCTTCGTACGTATCCGAACCTTCTGTATAATGATTTAAATAATGTTATTTACTTATTACAGAATCATATTCACTGTTATGATATCATATATGGTTCACTTATGACTTTATATTACCCGTTCTTTTGTAAATCCCATGTTAGAGCAACGTTTTGGGTAAAATCATCTTATTTATCATACGTGTTTGGACTCTGTTGTTCTTGATGTTATTATTACTTATATCATGATTTAATTACTTCCATAATTTAAATCATGATTTATATATCATATATATTCATTATATATCCAGCATATACATGTATTTATAATAGTATATAACATATGGAGGTAAGAAATGAAATGCACCGTTCATGGAGACGAGAAGCCGTACGTACGCATGAACGCTACATTCATTTATATTTCTTATTTTAATGGAATTTAAACTTAATGATACTTATTTATATTATAATTCCCATATAATAGCATATATAATATCATTAACCACATCCTTTAAACATCCCACATAAGGTATTAACAAATCACATCCCTTTGAGGGGGCGGTAGTCCGCACTTCCTCAAATGAGATTATCGTATTTACCGACTATGGAAACCATAAAGGATTGATATAATTTGGAAGTAAAGAATAATAAGGAAATAATAAAAATAATATATATGAATACAGTGCCATCATAATGGCCACCATGAGAGGCGGTAAGATGTAACTGAACAATCATCATTTCGTGAGGCATTAGTTTTCCATCCATAGAAACATTATGTTCTTCATCCATTAGATAGAGTTTTGTGTAAGTGTAGTTTGAACCTTTCTCATAACAACATCATATTATATTTAGGATACTTGGTTTTTTAAAAATAAATAAAATAAAAATATTTTAGTGGTTGGAGAGGTAAAATAAAAGAAAACAATTTAAGAGAAACCCTTACCTTTAATTTGGGTAACTTCCTTTGGTTTGAACCAAAAGGACTTTTTGAAGTGCCTTATACCTAATGTAAGGCTTCCAGGGGGAGGAGAGGGATGTAGAGAGATTAATTGGGTAGAGATTGAATGATCCAAATGGCTTGAGAGGTGTGAGGAATTGCATAGAAGTGGTCTCCTTTTATAAGGGAGAGGATGGGCTCTTTAAGAAAGTGTGGTAATATTGTTTTATTTTATACTTATCCTCAGTTTCAAGAGGTCCAAAACACATTAATGTCGAAGATAAGATGACTCATATTCGAAATAAAATCATCCAATAGGAATTGTACAGGTTTTGGTTAATATTTTAATCATTATAATCTTATTTATTTAAATCATTTATTAATGAGGTAAATACTGCATCATTATTGTGCCATAAAAAATTTAATTTATATGATGTCTAAAAAATATAAAAAAATACCAACATGTAGGAAATATTTTTATATTTCCAATGAAAATTTATAGTCGAAAAGATAATATATATTTCCCCTTATAAAAAATAATTACTAAAAGATTTTGGTTAATGCCAATTTTGTCTTTACATTAAATTAATTAATCTAATGTATCATTGTCTTTCATAAGTGCCTCCATGGGGTCCCAAAATCGACCCAAGGATTCCCATGGTCAGACATTACTCATTCAATATGTTTTGGATAAGTGTTAAGGTAATTTTGAATTATTACAATATTCTTTTAACCTTGAATTACCATATTTACCTTTAACCGCAGTAAATAAAAGTCAAAAGTTACTATTCACCAAAAATTATTTTCATCTTATTGAACCACATTTTACTTTTTGATAACAACCATGTATATCGGATTTTTTAAATTCAATTCACAGAAGTGGTAAAATTTCATTTAAATGAATGATTCAGTTTTTTTAACTACCACTAAGTGGTTTCACTATTCATCAAAAATTGAAGTTTTTTAGAAAAATACCAAAATTTCAGCCTATGCTATATTTGATATTCCGAATTTAAAAATGATGTCCATTTTTAAAAATTCAAAACATAGAAGTGGCATTAATGAATTTTAAAATTAATTCCAGTATTCAAAACAAATAGCGAGTTTTTAAGAAACAATAACTTTCAAAAGATCGACACTTGTTTATGTCCAAATTCAAAGTGAAATTAATTCCAGTGTCCAACATTGGATTAATGGTAAATATTTCTTCTAATTACAATTTAAAACCAATTAAATATATAATCTAACTATATAAATTATTGCGATGAAAAAAGTTGTTTTTAATTATAATATAGCGTGTGTTACTATTCATTAAAATATAAAGGTTATCAGAATAATATGAAAAATTTATCCAAAGTAAATTTTTATATCCTGATTACAAGGAAGAATTTTATTTTGTAAAATTGAACATATAAACATGTCGAAAACTAAATTTAATGTGGGTGCGCCATCAAAAGGTTGAAAACTGCATTTTTTTGAAAAATACTTATTTTACCCGAAAAATTTATTTTCTTAACATACCATTTTTTAGAAAATGTGTAAGATGAATAATAATGTTATGAAATTCAAAATGCAGTTAATAATATTCATAACAGATAGCTCATAATATTATAATAATATATCATTGTTTAGTGAAACCCGGTATTACGTACTACACACGCTATCAAGGAAGGTCGTGATTGCATGTAATGCAAGCCAAGTTAGGGTGACGTGTAGTGAAAGACTCCTTTGTTGTTGTGTATAACAAAATACAACCATATTTAATTTATATATTAAACAAAATCTATACATAATGTTGCATAGAATAATTTCTACAAAATGAACTTGAAATTGTGTGTAACACGAGCCAAGAATTTTGTTGCGTATACTGTAAGATAATATGGTGTTGCGTATATCGCAAGATAATCTTGGTGTAGCGTACAACAGAAGAAATCAATGAAATTAAAAAGAATAATTCTAATAGAATCTCAGGTTGTTATATTCTACCCCCCTTAAAATGAATTTCACCCTCGAAATTCGTCAGGGTTATAAATGGTTTACTACTTGAAAGTTTCTTTCATAAAAACCCACATTGTAAAAAGGAATACTAAAACTTCATTTTAAAAAGGGAAGTTAGAATCATAACGGTCATCCAAAGTAACTCAGCATTGGGTTTCCACATAAGACAACATAATTGAAAATATGGATATAGAAGAAAAATATAACCATCATGTTCTGATAGAGAGTGGTAGAGAATAGGACTATGAAAAAGACAACAATCACAAAGCCATAAATTTATGATGATCTAAGGTACCATCTAATTCATCAGATATAAGGGCAGTATGACAACATTTTTGGTTTTCAATATAATTTCCATAAAGTAGAAGAATTTGAATTAGAAGAAATACTTACTTGATTTTGGTACAATCTTACTGTTGTTTGTGCCTTGAACAATTTCCACTTCATCTCTTAAATAAATGAAGTTGAATTTGTCATTCATGAAGTGATAGCTGATCAAGTGATAGAATGATAGGTCATTCCATATGTCTCAAACAAAAGGATAAAAAAAGTTATTAAATATACATAAGTCTATCTATAGTGAGATTAATCGTATATGGTTCCAAAAATGGACTTATACTTCATAAAGCATACCTCTTAATAAAATAAAACTAGTTTATACTAACCAGGGACTTCTTGTTGGCCAGCGGTAGGAGATAAAGGCCTATCGCACTTCGGTTGTGGGTTAGATTCCCACAGCCTTGTCTGACGTGATGGGTTGTCGCCCGTTCTTCATGTTGTCCCTTTTCTTAAACTACACTATTATAACATTCCATCAATAATATCGAAAAAAGTTCTATCCTTAAACAATACTAACTTATGTTCAACATGATTCCTTCTACTATTTAGGCTTATCTAAAATACTTCTCTCCAAGCTCATAGTATAAAGTAAATAATTACTAGAAATTTCATCTTCCGGTCATGTGAATACCATTATTTATCCCCACATATATCATAATATATATCTTGATGGTCACATTCGAAACATGTGAATACCTTAATCATGTATTCTCTTGAAACATGAATACCCATTGAACCTTAGTGAAAACATGAATGCTGTCAAAAGTTAACTCTTTCCACTTACCACAATCCCAAAACTTTAATATACTCAAACCATGATATCACTTTGTCCTTATATCAATCATGAGCTCATGAATACCATCAAACATATTATTTTCTCCTTATCCATTCATTTTGCACAAATCATCTATTTTCCAAAAATATTTCAATCACTTTTTCATGGTTACCAATACCATATAATTATTGAAAACTAATACATAGATATTCTAAAATTCCACAATACCATAAATGACATTCTATGATACTATTTTGAAATCTCATTACAAAAACACTTAATCATTATAAAAGATCATTTTCATACTCAACATCACAAATAGTGATTGCATGAGACTTCCCTTTATCCTTTTCCTTAAGAGGTTTCTCACGTTGATCATCATTAACCCATGGGTTAGAGAATTTATTAGCATAGTTCCCCATTTCCTTGAACTTGAAGCATTGAAGTGTTGGTGGAGATTTCTCTATAGTCTTTTCTCTATTCACATAATTAACAACCTTTTTCCAATTACATCGACAATCAACTACTTGATGACCTTCATTTCCACACATGAATCATTTTCTAGTACCTTTTATACAATCTCCACCATGATTCTTTCCACACTTTGAGCATAAAGAAACATTCACCTTCTTTTCACCATTGTTCTGAGATTTTTCCGTGAACTCCATCTTTTGTTTCTTGTCAAAACCATGAGATGGATGTGTAACACCAACTTCCAGTTCTACCTTGATAGCACAATGCACAATTTCTTCATAGTTACTGAAGTCTCTTATAGCTAATGCCCTTCAAAGACTTGGTTTTAAGCCACTAATGAATCGATCAACTTTACTTTCAGTTTGGATGATAAAGCCAGATGGATACCTTGCAAGTCTTGTAAAATTCGCCTTGTATATACCAACAGATTCATCATCCTTTTTATTTAGGTCTAGGAAATCCTTTTCCATCTTTGTTCAAAGAATATGAGGGAAGTACTAATTGAAAAATAAGTTCTTGAACTCATCCCATTCCATGGATTCAATTTTATCTCGGGAAATTGTATTCTTAATTAGAGTCCACCACTGGTCTGCTTCTCCTTCTAAATAGGAAACAGCCAAAATGAATTTTTCATGATCTGAACAGCGAAGTATGGAAAATATATTTTGAATGGTACTGATCCATTGTCCAACAACAAGTGGATCAGAAGACCCATTGAAATAAGGTGGACGTTGCCTCATGAAGGACTCAATACAATATTGTTCCCTTTTCTGCTCATTCGGAAGTCCAAAATTATTAATAGCTTGTGTAAGTATAGCAATAAGATTTTTCACTCCATCCTCCATCACATTTGGTTGTTTGGGAGGAAAGTCATTGCATTGTCCATTACATTGATTAACACGGTTCCTTCAGGTTCCAGCCATTGTCTAAAACCCAAAAAGAATAGTGTGAGAGGCAAAAAACATTCTAGGGAAAACAACATAATAAATGGGGAGTACCTTCAATATCTATAATCTTAGGTATAATTATAAGATCGTTACCATAATTCTAGTACTATAACCTATACTTATACTTAACCATAGGGAAATCCCTAGACATACCTTAGAAATATCTCTAGGGATCTCACTAAAGTTCTCACATCATAGTTTCCAAAGGTTGACTAAACATTTCCTCTAATACCAACTGTAGAGACTTAAAGCTTGACATACATGGACATTAAAATACTTTTGCTGAATAATTAATACATAAAAAATACAGACACACAAGGATTGTAATAGTTTAGTGTCTTTAGAAACTCGGAACATAATCTTCTAATCGTGGTGAAAGATCTTCAACATCTCCCATAAAGATCTTCCCCTTTTTGTGTTCTTACCTAAAAACATTTCTTTATATCCTGGGGAAAATAAAACATGTAAAGGGTGATATCAAATGCTCAGTAAGGGTAAGAATGGATAAAATAAAACAAACCATATACATTTGAACTTAAAAACATGAACACAATGTTTAAACATCAAGATCTTGATCAATGACACAAAACATGGAAATACGTAAGGCATAGCTCATAAAGAAACATTAATCCTGATAAAATAGCATGGTAATAAAACATGTGATTGTGGAAAAACATTAAGAACATGATATGATTTCCATAGTAGCCAAGGTATTTCTGCCAAAACCATCTTAGTGGACAAAGCCCCTTACTGAACCGGGCTTACATGCCGTTCCAGCCCTGTATTACTGAACCAGATTATTTGTTCTTTCAGCCGTGTCTATCTCATGAGATATAAATCTTTACCCAATGCATTGGAGGTAGATATAGGTCCCACCCATCTCATAATGAAATCATTCTTACTTGTGATACAAAAAAAACTTATAACATTCATCATAACCCAATGAATAAAACGGGTTTTATAAACATCATCCCATCATCGAATAATACATATAAAACAAATAGATATTTCATCATATGAAAAGTGAAACAATGTAAATTATAGATACATTATACTTGAAACATACACATATGAAATAATGTTATCTTAGATGGAAAATGGTTTTGATAAAACACTTGAAATGAATTCTTAGGGAAAATATCGTTTCTTCTTCAAAATCATTTTCTTTCCACAAAATTCCTTGCAATTTCAAAAGAAAAGTATTTTTTTTTGAAAATAGTTATAACATCTTGAAGAGTAAGCTTCATGAAAATGAGGCGTTATGAAATCTTAAAAATATGTTCATGCCGTATAAGTTAAAAATAACATAATTCTCGTACTTTTGTCGGAAAAGTCAAAAATTTCCTCGTATGGTAAAAAATAGAAATATTCCTTGAATAACATGTGGTAAAAGTAATAATGTTTATAAATGAATTTAAACATACAAATTTTTTTTTTATAAAACATGGGATTGGATGATAACAATAACCCCAGTAAATATTTACGAATAAACAATCTCGGATAAAAATGAGATTGGAAAAGTTATCCCTTACCTTAGGTCTGATATGCTTCGTACGTATCCAAACATCCTGTATAATGATTTAAATAATTTCATTGACTTATTACAGAATCATATTCATTATTATGATATCATATATGGTTCACTTATGACTTTATATTACCTGTTCAATTGTAAATCCCATGTTAAAGAAACGTTTTGGGTAAAATCATCTTATTTATCGTACTTGTTTGGACTTTGTTGTTCATGATGTTATTATTACATATTTCATGATTTAATTACTTCCAAAATAAAAATCATGATTTATATATCATATATATTCATTATATATCTAGCATATACATGTATTTATAATAGTACATAACATATGGAGGTAAGAAATGAAATGCACCGTTCATGGAGACTATAACGACCCATACTTTACATACATTGTTATTACTTCAGAATTGAGGCACACTTATTACAACATATAACAAAACCAAGAAAGGACCATATAGGTATAGTGTCTTTAGAAACTGAGAAACATAAACAACTGGTTCATAAAGCGTCTACACTATCTCCCATTTATTTCATCATATCTATATTCCCTTTTGGCATATCATACTTAATAACCTTCTTCCTGACCTGGGGAAATAAAACATATAAAAGGGTGAGCTCAAATGCTCAGTAAGGGTAAACAAAAGAAATATCAATCACATCATATACATAAGAACATAACTTTTGGAAATCTTAACCTGCAAAAGAAATCATAATCTCATAACATGGGATAAATCATAGTAGTGAAATGTAATCCCAATAATCATAACATAAAACATGAAACTTTGTGGAAAACACACATAATCATATAGAATCATTTCTTATTAGTCAAGGCTCATTGACAAGACAATCTTAGTGGACTAAGTCCATTTCTGAACTGAGTTCACTTTTCGTTTCAGTCCTGTTTCACTGAACTGGTTTAACCTACCGTTCCAGCCATGCCTATCTCATGAGATATAAAATCTTTAACCAATGAATTGGAGGGAGATATAGGTCCCACCCATCTCTAATGATACCATTCATATGTGTTCCACAAAATCAGAAACCATACATCATAGCATAACCCATGTAATAAAAATGGGAATCTTAAACATCGTGACATCATAAAAAAATTCATATAAGACAAAGGAATTCATAATAATATTTCCATCACAACATAATCAAATCCATGTAATAATAGGGATAGAAACAGAACCCTATATTATCTTAGATGGAAAATAATTTTGATAGAACACTTGAACTCCATTCTTGAGGAAAATATCCTTTCTACTTCAAAAACACTTTTCCTTTCTTAACATGTCATACAATTCTAAACTAAAAATAGTTTATTAAAAATAAACTTGAAAACTTGTAAAGGAAGCTTCTTGGAAATAATTTTTTAAAAATCCATTCATTCCGTATAAGTTAAAAAAACATTCTTCTCGTACTTTTGTTGGAAAAGTCAAAAAGTACCTCGTATGAAAAAATGACAAAAGATTCCTTTCATATATTTACTAAAAACTCACCGAATGGTAAAATTGGATATAAACTACTGTAGAAGGATATAAATATTACATATTGAGGAAACATGGATGTGTATGGTAAAATACACCCCAGTAAATACCAAAGTATAAACAATCTCAGATAAAAATGAGATTGTGATATTTTCCCTTACCTTAGGTCTGATTTGCTTCATAAGTGTCTGAAACCCCTGTATAATGATTTAAATAATGTTATTGACTAATTCCAGAATCATACTTATTTTTTTGATATCATATATGGTCATATTCTTAGCTTTTTATTAGTAATATTTCATTACTACTTGTTTATTCGGGTGTTTATTACTTTTTGTTCTTATGCGTGTTTTGTCAAATAAATTCTTATACTTATTTTTAGGTTATAGATACATCATTTCCAGAATGTTATTAGTGTAATATATATCATATTTATTCACTCAATTCATTTATATAATCATTATGCAATGAAGATCGTGTAGAACGAGTCACATCACATCGTGGAGACTGTATTCCGTACGTACGCACAAGCAATGATATCATTCCCATGATCGTGGAATTGTATTGGAGTGTATGTATACTATTTCAGAATCAATATCACTTTATAATAGACATATATAGTCATTATTTACACCATTATACCCATCCAAATAAGGTGGTGGTGGAAAGTAGATTACACCACGGCGTGGAGACGGTATTCCATACGTACGCACGCGCGGTGATTTCGTTTTTCGTAGGATGGATAAATGGTGAAATAGGGTTGTTTCATACTTATAATAACATATCAGTATATTATTGATACTGATGTTATTAATTCATATTGAAACAACTAAAGAAGAAGAAGTGGAAGAAGAAATAAAGTTGAAAGAATTGGTAATCAGACATTACCTCTTCTTTGAAGCGCCTCTTTGAGATCTACTTTTAGGGCACTAAAATTGGTCTTTGAAGAAGCCCAGGACCTCTAGGATGTCTCTAGGGAAGTGAAGATGAGAAATTGGCAGGGTTTGGCCGAGCGTGAAGGCTCAAAGTGGTGTAAGGAAGAGGAGGAGGAGGTGCCTTTTTATAAGGGAGGACAGGGGCACCTTTGGAATAACTAAAACTATTATGTTATTATAAAGTTAAATTAGGTTTTAAATAACTCCAAATTGATTTATTTCAAAAATAAGGTGGGGATGGGTCTAAATACCCTCATACAATAGAATTTAGACAAGTTTAGGTTACTATTTTAACATTATAATTTAGATTTAACATTAAGTAAAATAATTTTACTTTTACCGTGTCTTCTTGTGTTCTTATTCTATAAGGTTAATAAACTTACTATATGAAGCCAAAAGAACCCCAAGTTGTTTATTATTAATATATATAACATTATCTAAGTAATTTGGCCGACCCTTATATTTTTAGGAATAAACTAACAATTAATAATATAATATTTGTTTTAAAAACTATTTTATGTCAATTTTGACACTATTTAGTAATTGATTTTTTTGAAAATCATAACAGAATGATTAGTTAGAAAAGATCTAATTAAAACACTACTATCATGTCATATTAACCTAGAAAATTAGTGGAATTCATAAAAAGTCTCAAATTATATTTAGTTGGGTATTTATAACATCAATTATGTCAATATTTCCTTAATAAGATAAATCCTGCATCATCTTTGTGTCATAAATAAATAAATTATTTAAAGTCTAAAAATTAAAAATAAAATATCATTATGTAGGAAATTTTTTTATCTTTCTAATGGATATTTATAGTAGAATTTATCTTATGTATAACCCTATATTGAAAATTATATACTTATTAAACATTGATTTTAATTATTTTAACCCTTATTTAAATAAATTAATAATAAATGTCCTAATCTAATCCAAGTGGGCCAAAATGATCATATTTTATTCCTAAGGTTGTTTTTGGTCGAATTACACTTATCCAATAGAATTAAGACATGTTTTAGGGTAATAATAATATAATTTTTACCCTTAATTACCCAATTTACTTTTAACCGTGGTAAATAAAAGTAAAAAGTTACTATTCACCAAAAATTATTTACATCTCATTTAACCACATTTTACTTACTGACTTCAACCGTGTCTCTCGGATTTTTGTGATTCCACTCATAGAAGCGGTAAAATTATGTTTTATGAAAAATTCAGTTTTTTTAACTACCACTTAGTGGTTTCACTATTCATCAAAAATTGAAAGTTTTCAGAAAAAAATACCAAAATTTCACCCTAGGATAATTTTAATATTCCGAATCCAAAAATGAAGTCAATTTTGAAAAATAAAATTTATAAAATTTCAAAAAGTGGTTGTTACTATTCATAACAGATAGTTTTAATAATATTTTAATAGCATATTGTTGTTTAGTGAAACTCGGTATTGCGTTCGACGCAAGCTATCAAGGAAGGTCGTGATTGCGTGTAAAGCAAGCCAAGCAAGTGATGTGTGTAGTGAAATATTCCTTTGATGATTTATATAAAAACAAAATATTTCTCATAAAAGTCTCGGGTGTTACATTCTACCCCCCTGAAAATGAATTTCGCCCTTGAAATTCGTCACTTTATAACAAACAGATGAGGATACCTCTCCCTCATCATATCCTCAAGCTCCCATGTAGCTTCTTATAATTGGTGGTTCCTCCATAAAACTTTCACCAAGCGAGTGGTCTTGTTTCGTAGGACTTTTTTGGTACGATCCAGAATCTCTATCGGTTGTTCTTCATAAGAAAGATCTTTCTCCAACGGTATAACTTCTAAGCTGAGTACATGTGAAGGATCAGGTATGTACTTTCTCAGGAGAGATATATGGAACACATCGTGAACTTGAGAGAGATTCGGTGGAAGCACCAATCGGTAAGCTACCTTCCCAAAACGATACAGTATTTCGAAAGGACCGATATACCTAGTGCTCAAGCATCCCTTCTTTCCAAATCTCATTACTCTCTTCTAAGGAGATATTCGTAAGAACACTTTATCACCCACTTCAAACTCTAAGTCTTTTCTTCGGTTGTCAGTATAACTTTTCTATCTACTCTGAGCTTCTTTTATGTGTTGTGGAATAGATCTGACCTTTTTTTCCATCTCATCAACAAGATCAGGTCCTAATAGATTTCTTTCCCCAACTTCATCCCAGCAAGTTGGAGTCCTGATAGAGAGCTTCATAAGGAGCCATCTGAATACTGGAGTGAAAGATTTTATTATAAGAAAATTACACCAAAGGTAGGTGTTGATCCCAACCACCTTTGAAATCCATAGAGCAAGCTCTCAACATATCTTCTAGAGTTTGATTTGTTCTCTCAGACTGACCGTCTGTCTGAGGATGATAAGCAGTGATGAAACTCCACACTGTATGCAGAGTATGCTGAAGACTTCGCCATACCTTTGAGGTAAACCTCAGATCCCGATCATATATAATAGAAAGTGGTACTCCATTAAATCTTACAACTTCCTTTACATATATCCTGGCAAGCTGATCTAGAGATAAATCCTCTCTAATAGCAATAAAGTGTGCAGACATTGTCAGACGATCAACTATGACCCAGAAAGCATTATTTCCTTTGGAAGTTTTAGGAAGTCCGGTGACAAAGTCCATAGTGATGTTTTCCCATTTCCATTCGGGTATGGGTAATGGTTGTAACAACCCCATAGACTTCTGTCTCTCAGCTTTAACTTCTGACAAACCAAGCATCGAGAGACATATTCAGCAACATCTCTTTTCATGCCATCCCACCAGAAGTACTCTTTCAGGTCCCTATACATCTTCGTGCTTCCAGGATGAATTGATAATGAAGAACTATGAGCCTCATCCAGCAGCACCATATTTATTTCGGGGATGGGAGGAACACAAACCCGATTCCGGAACTTTATTATCCCATCACAATCAAGGTTGAATTCAGGAACATTTCTCACCTTCTTTTGTAACTCGACATCTTCTTTCTGTGCCTCTTTAATCTTTACATGTATAGATGGTTGAACATTCATTTGAGAAAGATACGATTCCCCCCTTCCATTATAATTCCAACATCCATCCTTTGTAAATCCATAAATATTGGATCTTTTGTGATCCTCATCATGGATAAACTGGCATGTTCTTGTCGACTTAATGCATCTGCCACCTTGTTTGCTTTCCCAGGGTGGTAATGGATAGAGCAGTCGTAATCCTTAATCAGCTCCAACTATCTTCTTTGGCGCGTATTCATCTCATTTTGTGTGAAAATATACTTTAAACTTTTATGATCAGTATAAATGTCACACCTTTCTCTATAAAGATAATGCCTCGAAATCTTTAATGAAAAGATTACCACAGCTAACTCCAAATCATGATTTGTGTAATTTTGCTCATGTATTTTCAACTGTCGTGAGGCATAAGCTATCACCATATCATTTTTCATAAGAACACACCCCAATCCCTTATTGGATGCATCACTATAGATCACAAACCTTTCTCCACTACAAGGCAGTGTGAGCACAGGTGCACTAGATAACCTTCTTTTCCACTCCTTGAAATTCTCTTCACATTCCTCCATCCATACAAACTTAACTCCTTTCCAAGTCAACTTGGTGAGCGGATTAGATAATCGTGAAAAATATTTCACAAAACGTCGATAATATCTAGCCAAACCAAGAAAACATCGGATCTCAGTTACTGTTGTTGGTCTCGACCATCATTCGATAACCTCTATTTTTGCTGGATCGACAAATATCCCTTCTTTTGAGATTATGTGACCCAAAAATGAAACTTTTTGAAGCCAAAATTCACACTTTCTAAATTTGGCATAAAGCTTATCCTTTCTCAGGGTCTTCAATATAATTCTCAAGTGATCTTCATGTTCTTCCTTTCTCTTTGAATAGACAAGAATATTGTCTATAAAGACTACCACAAACTGATCAAGATAGTCTCTAAAGACTCTATTCATCAGATCCATGAAGATAGCATGGGCATTAGTAAGACCAAATGGCATCACTATAAATTCATAGTGTCCATACCTTGTACGGAAAGCCATCTTTGGTATATCCTCCCTTTTGACCCTTAATTGATGATACCCTGAATGAAGATCAATCTTGGAAAAGTATTGAGCTCCACGTAGTTGGTCAAATAAGTCATCAATGCATGTGAGAGGATATTTGTTCTTGATAGGGATCTTGTTAAGTTCTCGATAATCAATACAGAGTCTCATTGATCCATCTTTCTTCTTAACAAACAGAACAGGTTCTCTCCATGGTGATGCACTAGGTCATATGAACCCCTTATCAAGATTCTCTTGAAGTTTCTTCTTCAATTCCTGCAACTCAATTGGGGCCATTCTATAAGGTGTCTTTGAAATAGGCAAAGCACCCGCTACGAGTTCTATTGAAAACTCAACTTCACAATTTGGTGGAAGACTTGGTAATTCCTCCAGAAAGACATCGTCAAACTCCCGTACGATGGGCATATTCTTAATCGTGAGTTTATCACCAACCATTTGAGATAAATAACCTAAATTTAGTAGAATCAAGACCCATAAAATGGTGAAATTTCCACTGGAAGGTTATGTTCATCCTTGCATTGATAGAAGATCATAGATTGATCGGGAATATGAAATGTGACTTCCCTTCTTTGGAAATTGATATGAGATCCATATAAAGAAAGCCAATCCATGCAAAGAATCACATCAAATTGCACTATAGGAAGGATCACAAGATTTGCAGGAAGCACTTTCAAACAAACTTCGATCGGAGAAGAATTATAAACTTTTGATGCGACTGTTGTGCCATTAGAGGTTGTCACAGCTAACTCAACATCTAATTGTTGAGTTAATACGGTGATATCCTTAGAAAATTCTTCAGAAATAAAAGAGTGGGAGGATCTAGAATCAAATAAATCATTTTCTACTTTAGAGTGGATGGTAAGTTTACCTTTCACCACATCGTTATCGTACTCCACATTGCTGATAGAAATTTCATGTGACTTTCCATTATCATTAGCCTTAAGAGTTTGTTGACATCGACCATCATCATCAACCCTTGGATTTGGGCATTGATTGGCATAATGCCCCATCTCCTTGCACTTGAAACATTAAAGTTTAGTAGGTTTATTCTGTGTATCCCTTCCTTTGTTTGCATCATTAGACATCTTCTTCCCATCATTGCAGCATTCAAATGCCTTATGACCTTCCTTTCCACATTTGAAAAATTTACTTGTCCCTTTAAGACAACTCCCTCCATGTTTCTTTCCACACTTTGAGCATAAGGGAAAGCTCATCTTCTTTTCAGTGTGCTCTTCAGATTTTCCTTTGAATTCAATTTTTCTCTCCTTATCAAACCCAGATGACTGATGGGTTACTCCAATCTCCATCTCGACTTTGAGAGCACATCGAACGATTTACTCGTAGCTATTGAAGTCCCTTATGGCTAGTTCCCTTCGAAGACTTGGTTTTAAGCCACTAAAGAATCGATCAATATTACTCTCATGTTGGATTATAATACCATAAGCGTACCTTGCATGTCTTGTAAAATTTTCTTCGTAGTTACCAACAAATTCATCATCCTTTTGCTTTAGTTCAAGAAACTCCTTCCCCATCTTTGTTCAGAGAATATGAGGGAAGTACTTATTGAAAAATAAGTTCTTGAACTCATCCCATTCCATGGACTCAATTTCATCCCATTGCCTCGTATTCTTAATAAGATTCCACCATTGATCAACATCACCTTCCAAACGATACACTGCTAAGATGACTTTATCATGTTCAGAATATTGAAGAAATGAAAATATCTTTTCAGAAGTACTAGTCAATTGTTCAGCAACTAATGGATCAGTAGACCTGCTGAATGATGGTAGATGCTCCCTCATGAAGGATTCAACACAATGTTGCTCCTTCCATTGCTTGTTTGGAAGTCCTGCAAGATTCATAGCTTGAGAATGTTGGGTGAGCATGGCTACAAGATTTTTCATTCCATCTCCCATAACGTTTGGTTTCTCAGGGGGACAATCATTACATTGCCCGTCGCATTCCACATTAACACGGTTCCTTCGGGTTCTATCCATTGACTAAAACCAAGAAGAATAGTGTGAGAAATACTAATTATAATAGGAAAACCCCAAAATGAAGAATAAAATTTCACATTTAAGGTCTTATCCTAGGTTATTCATGGTCATTTCTAAAACCCTAAGATTGTGTTCTATGTTTAGACTTATCCTTAGGGTTCTTACTAAGGATTTCACATCCTAGTTTCCAGAGGTTGACTATACCTTTACTCTGATACAAACTATAATGACCCATACTTTACATACATTGTTATTACTTCAGAATTGAAGCACACTTTTGACAACATATAACAAAACCAGGAAAGGACCGTATACGTATAGTGTCTTTAGAAATTGGGAAACATAAACAACTGGTTCATAAAGTGTCTACACTGTCTCCCATTTATTTCATCATATCTATAGTCCCTTTTGGCATATCTTAAATAATAACCTTCTTCCTGACCAGGGGAAAGAAAACATACAAAAGGGTGAGCTCAAATGCTCAGTAAGGGTAAACAAAAGAAATATCAATCACATCATATACATAAGAACATAACTTTTGGAAATCGTAACCTGCAAAAGAAACCATAATCTCATAACATGGGATAAATTATAGTAGTGAAATGTAATCCCAATAATAATAACTTAAAACATGAAACTTTGTGGCATACACACATAATCATAGAGAATCATTTCTTATTAGTCAAGGCTCATTTCCAAGACTATCTTAGTGGACAAAGTCCATTTCTGAACCGAGTTCACTCCTCGTTTCATTCATGTTTCACTGAACCGGTTTAACCTGCCGTTCCAGCCATGTCTATCTCATGAGATATAAAATCTTTACCCAATGAATTGGAGGGAGATATAGGTCCCACCCATCTCATTATGATACCATTCTTATGTGTGCCACAAAATCAGAAACCATACATCATAGCATAACCCATGTAATAAAAATGGGAATCTTAAACATCGTGACATCATAAAAAAATTCATATAAGATAAAAGAATTCATAAAAATATTTCCATCACAACATAATCAAATACATGTAATAATAGGGATAGAAACAGAATGCTATATTATCATAGATGGAAAATAATTTTGATAAAACACTTGAACTCCATTCTTGAGGAAAATATCCTTTCTACTTCAAAAACACTTTTCCTTTCTTAACATGTCATACAATTCTAAACTAAAAGAAGTTGATTAAAAATAATCTTGAAAAATTGTAAAGAAAGCTTCTTGGAAATAATGTTTTAAAAATCCATTCATGCCGTATATGTTAAAAAAAACATTCTTCTCGTACTTTTGTCGGAAAAGTCAAAAAGCACCTCGTACGAAGAAACGACAAAAGATTCCTTTCATATATTTACTAAAAACTCACCGAAGGGTAAAATAGGATATAAAATATTGTAGAAGGATATAAATATTACATATTGAGGAAACATGGATGTGGATGATAAAATACACCCCAGTAAATACCAAAGTATAAACATTCTCAGATAAAAATGAGATTGTGATATTTTCCCTTACCGTAGGTCTGATATGCTTCGTATATATCCGAACCTCCTGTATAATGATTTAAATAATGTTTTTGACTTATTCCAGAATCATAGTTATTTCTATGATATCATATATGGTCATATTCTTAGCTTTTTATTAGTAATATTTCATTACTACTTGTTTATTCGGGTGTTTATTACTTTTTGTTCTTATGCGTGTTTTGTCGAATAAATTATTATACTTCTTTTTAGGTTATAGATATCTCATTTCCAGAATGTTATTAGTGTAATATATATCATATTTATTCACTAAATTCATTTATATAATCATTATGCAATGATGATTGTGTAGAACGAGTCGCATCACATCATGGAGACTGTATTCTGTACGTACGCACGAGAAATGATATCATTCCCATGATCGTGGAATTGTATTTGAGTGTATGTATACTATTTCAGAATCAATATCACTTTATTATAGTCAGATATAGTCATTATTTACACCATTATACCCATCCAAATAAGGTGGTGGTGGAAAATAGATTACACCATGGCGTGGAGACGGTATTCCGTAGGTACGCACGCGCGGTGATTTCATTTTCTGTAGGATGGATAGATGGTGAAATAGGGTTGTTTCATATTTATAATAACATATCAGTATATGAGTGATACTGATGTTATTTCTTCATAATGAAACAACTAAAGAAGAAGAATTGGAAGAATAAATAAAGTTGAAAGAATTGGTAATCAAACAATACCTCTTCTTTGAAGTGCCTCTTTGAGATCTCCTTTTAGGGCACTAAAATTGGTCTTTGAAGAATAGCAGGACCTCTAGGAGGACTCTATGGAAGTGGATAGGAGAAATTGGTAGGGTTTGGCCGAGCGTGAAGGCTCAAAGTGGTGTGAGGAAGAGGGGGAGGAGGTTCCTTTTTATAAGGGAGGAGAGGGGCACCTTTGGAATAACTAAAACTATTATTTTATTATAAGGTTAAATTTGGTTTTAAATAGCTCCAAATTGATTTATTTCGAAGCTATGGTGAGTATGGGTAGAAATACCCTCATCCAATAGAATTTAGACAAGTTTAGGTTCCTATTTTAACCTTATAATTTATATTTAACATTAAGTAAAATAATTTTACTTTTACCATGTCTTCTTGTGTTCTTATACTATAAGGTTAATAAACATACTATAAGCAGCAAAACGAACCCCAAGTTGTTTATTATTAATATATATAACCTTATCTAAGTCATTTGGCCGACCCTTATATTTTTAGGAATAAAATAACAATTACTAATATAATATTTGTTTTTAAAACTATTTTATGTCAATTTTGACACTATTTAGTAATTGATTTTTGTGAAAATCATAACAGAATGATTAGTTCGAAAAAAGTTAATTACAACAATACTATCATGTCATATTAATCTATAAAATTATTGGAATTTCTAAAAAGTCTCAAATTATATTTATTTTGGTATATATAACATCAATTATGTCAATATTTCATTAATAAGACAAATCCTGCATCATCTTTGTGTCATAAATAAATAAATTATTTAATGTCTAAAAATTAAAAATAAAATATCATTATGTAGGAAATATTTTTATCTTTCTAATGAATATTTATAGTATAATTTATCTTATGTATAACCCTATATTAAAAATGATATACTTATTAAACATTGATTTTATTTATTTTAACCCTTTTTTAAATAAATTAATAATAAATGTCCTAATCTAATCCAAGTGGGCCAAAATGGTCATATTTTATTACTAAGTTTGTTTTTGGTCGAATTAAACTTATCAAATAGAATTAAGACATATGTTAGAGTAATAATAATATAATTTTTACCCTTAATTACCCAATTTACTTTTAACCGTGGTAAATAAAATTAAAAAGTTACTATTCACCAAAAATTATTTCCATCTCATTGAACCACATTTTAATTACTGACATCAACCGTGTCTCTCAGATTTTTGAGATTCCACTCACAGAAGCGGTAAAATTATGTTTTATGAAAAATTCAGTTTTTTAACTACCACTTTATGGTTTCACTATTCATCAAAAAATTTAAAGCTTTCAGAAAAAATACCAAAATTTCACCCTAGGATAATTTCGATATTCTGAATCCAAAAATGAAGTCAATTTTGAAAAATAAAATTTATAAAATTTCATAAACTGGTTATTACTATTCATAACGGATAGTTTTAATAATATTTTAATAGCATATTGTTGTTTAGTGAAACTCGGTATTGCGTTCGACGCAAGCTATCGAGGAAGGTCGTGATTGCGTGTAAAGAAAGCCAAGCAAGTGATTTGTGTAGTGAAAGATTCCTTTTATGATTTATATAAAAACAAAATATTTCTCATAAAAGTCTCGGGTGTCACATTCTACCCCCCTTAAAATGAATTTCGCCCTCGAAATTCGTCACTTTGTAATAAACAGATGAGGATACCTCTCCCTCATCATATCCTCAAGCTCCCATGTAGCTTCTTCTAATTGGTGGTTCCTCCATAAAACATTCACCAAGCGAGTGGTCTTGTTTCGTAGGACTTTTTTGCTACGATCCAGAATCTCTATCGGTTGTTCTTCATAAGAAAGATCTTGCTCTAGTCGTATAACTTCTAAGCTGAGTAAATGTGAAGGATCAGGTATATACTTTCTCAGGATAGATATATGTAACACATCGTGAACTTGAGAGAGATTCGGTGGAATCACCAATCGGTAAGCTACCTTCCCAACACGATCCAATATTTCGAAAGGACCGATATACCTAGTGCTCAAGTTTCCCTTCTTTCCAAATCTCATTACTCTCTTCTAAGGAGATATTCGTAAGAACACTTTATCACCCACTTCAAACTCTATGTATTTTCTTCAGTTGTCGGTATAACTTTTCTATCGACTCTGAGATTCTTTTATGTGTTGTTGAATAGATCTGACCTTTTTTGCCATCTCATCAACAAGATCAGGTCCTAATAGCTTTCTTTCCCCAACTTCATCCTAGAAAGTTGGAGTCCTGATAGAGAGCTTCATAAGGAGCCATCTGAATACTGGAGTGAAAGATATTATTATAAGAAAATTACACCAAAGGTAGGTGTTGATCCCAACCACCTTTGAAATCCGTAGAGCATGCTCTCAACATATCTTCTAGAGTTTGAATTCGTCTCTCAGACTGACTGTCTGTCTGAGGGTGATAAGTAGTGATGAAACTCAACTATGTATCCAGAGCATGCTGAAGAATTCTCCAGAACTTTGAGGTAAACCTCGGATCCCGATCATATATAATAGAAAGTGGTACTCCATGAAATCTTACCACTTCCTTTACATATATCCTGGCAAGCTGATCTAGAGATAAATCCTCTCTAATAGCAATAAAGTGTACAGACTTTTTCAGACGATCAACAATGACCCATAAAACATTATTTCCTTTAGAAGTTTTAAGAAGTCCAGTGACAAAGTCCATAGTGATGTTTTCCCATTTCCCTTCAGGTATGGGTAATGGTTGTAACATCCCCTTAGACTTTTGTCTCTCAGCTTTAACTTGCTGACAAACCAAGCATCGAGAGACATATTCAGCAACATCTCTTTTCATGCCATCCCACCAGAAGTACTCTTTCAGGTCCTTATACATCTTCGTGCTTCCAGGATGAATAGAGAATGAAGAACTATGAGCCTCATCCAACAGCACCTTCTTTAATTCGGGGATGGGAGGAACCCAAACCCGATTTCGGAACTTTATTATCCCATCACAATCAAGGTTGAATTCAGGAACATTTCTCACCTTCTTTTGTAACTCGACATCTTATTTATGTGCCTCTTTAATCTTTACATGTATAGATGGTTGAACATTAATTTGAGAAAGATACGATTTCCCCCCTTCCATTAAAATTCCAACATCCATCCTTTTTAAATCCATAAATATTGGATCTTTTGTGATCCTCATCATGGATAAACTGGCATGTTCTTGTCTACTTAATGCATCTTCCACCTTTTTTGCTTTCCCAGGGTGGTAATGGATAGAGCAGTCGTAATCCTTAATCAGCTCCAACTATCTTCTTTGGCGCGTATTCATCTCCTTTTGTGTGAAAATATACTTTAAGCTTTTATGATCAGTATAAATGTCACACCTTTCTCTATAAAGATAATTCCTCGAAATCTTTAATGCAAAGATTACAGCAAGTAACTCCAAATCATGATTTGGGTAATTTTTCTCATGTATTTTCAACTGTCATGAGGCATAAGCTATCACCATATCATTTTTCCTAAGAACACACCCCAATCCCTTCTTTGATGCATCACTGTAGATCACAAACCTTTATCCACTACAAGGCTGTGTGAGCACAGGTGCACTGGATAACCTTCTTTTCAACTCCTTGAAATTCTATTCACATTCCTCCATCCATACAAACTTAACTCCTTTCCAAGTCAACTTTGTTAGTGTATTAGATAATCGTGAAAAATCATTCACAAAACGTCGATAATATCCAGCCAAACCAAGAAAACTTCGGATCTCAGTTACTGTTGTTGGTCTCGACCATCTTTCGATAACCTCTGTTTTTGCTGGATCCACAGATATCCCTTATTTTGAGATTATGTGACCCAAAAATGAAACTTTTTGAATCCAAAAATCACACTTGCTAAATTTGGCATAAAGCTTCTTCTTTCTCAGGGTCTTCAATATAATTCTCAAGTAATCTTCAAGTTCTTACTTTCTCTTTGAATAGACAAGAATATTGTCTATAAAGACTACCACAAACTGATCAAGATAGTCTCTAAAGACTATATTCATCAGATCCATGAAGATAGCAGGGGAATTAGTAATACCAAATGGCATCACTATAAATTCATAGTGTCCATACCTTGTAAGGAAAGCCGTCTTTGGTATATCCTCCCTTTTGACCCTTAATTGATGATACCCTGAATGAAGTTCAATATTGGAAAAGTATTGAGCTCCGCGTAGTTGGTTAAATAAGTCATCAATGCGTGGGAGAGGATATTTGATCTTGATAGGGATCTTGTTAAGTTCTCGATAATCAATACAGAGTCTCATTGATCCATATTTCTTCTTAACAAACAGAACAGGTACTCCCCAAGGTGATGCACTAGGTTATATGAACCCCTTATCAAGATTCTCTTGAAGTTTCTTCTTCAATTCCTACAACTCAATTGGGGCCATTCTATAAGGTGTCTTTGAAATAGGCAAAGGACCCGCTACGAGTTCTATTGAAAACTCAACATCAAGATTTGGTGGAAGACTCGGTAATTCCTCCGGAAAGACATCGTCAAACTCCAGTACGATGGGAATATTCTTAATCGTGAGTTTCTCACCAACCATTTGAGATAAATAACATAAATTTAGTAGAATCAAGACCCATAAGATGGAAGAAATTTCCACTGGAAGGTTATGTTCATCCTTGCATTGATAGACGATCATAGATTGATCGGGAATATGAAATGTGACTTCCCTTCTTTGGAAATTGATATGAGATCCATATAAAGAAATCCAATCCATGCCATGAATCACATCAAATTCCACTATAGGAAGGATCACAACATTTTCAGGAAGAACTTTCCCCACAAACTTCGATCGGAGAAGAATTATAAACTTTTGATGTGACTGTTGTGCCATTAGGGGTTGTCACAGCTAACTGAACATCTAATTGTTGAGTTAATATGGTGATATCCTTAGAAAATTCTTCAGAAATAAAAGAGTGGGTGGATCCAAAATCAAATAAAACATTTTCTACTTTAGATTGGATGGTAAGTTTACCTTTCACCACATCATTATCATACTCCACATTACTGATAGAAATTACATGTGACTTTCCATTATCTTTAGCCTTAAGAGTTTTTTGAAGTCGACCATCATCATCAACCCTTGGATTTGGGAATTGATTGGAATAATGCCCCATCTCCTTGCACTTGAAACATTGAAGTGTAGTAGGTTCATTCTGTATATCCCTTCCTTTGTTTGCATCATAAGACATCTTCTTCCCATCATTGCAACATTCAAATTCTATATGACCTTCCTTTCCACATTTTAAAAATTTACTTGTCCCTTTAATACAACTCCCTGCATGTTTCTTTCCACACTTTGTGCATAAGGGAAAGCTCATCTTCTTTTTAGTGTGCTCTTTAGATTTTTCTTTGAATTAAATTTTCCTCTTCTTATCAAACCCAGATGACTAATGGGTTACTCCAATCTCCATCTCGACTTTGAGAGCACATCTAATGATTTACTAGTAGGTATTGAAGTCCCTAATGGCTAATTCCCTTCGAAGACTTGGTTTTAAGCCACTAAAGAATCGATCGATCTTACTCTCAGGTTGGATAATAATACCATAAGCATACCTTGCATGTCTTGTAAAATTTGCTTCGTAGGTACCAACAGATTCATCATCCTTTTACTTTAGTTGAAGAAACTCTTTCCCCATCTTTGTTCAGAGAATATGAGAGAAGTACTTATTGAAAAATAAGTTCTTGAAATCATCCCATTACATGTACTCAATTTCATCCCTTTGCCTCGTATTCTTGATAAGATTCCACCATTGATCAGCATCACCTTCCAAACGATACACTGCTAAGAGGACTTTATCATGTTCAGAATATTGAAGAACTGAAAATATCTTTTCAGAAGTACTAATCCATTGTTTAGCAACTAATGGATCAGTAAACCCGCTGAATGAAGGTAGACGCTTCCTCATGAAGGATTCAACACAATGTTTCACCTTCATTTGCTCATTTGGAAGTCCTGCATGATTCATAGCTTGAGAAAGTTGGGTGAGTATGGCTACAAGATTTTTCATTCCATCTCCCATAACGTTTGGTTTCTCAGGGGGACAATCATTGCATTGCCCGTTGCATTCTGCATTAACACGGTTCCTTCAGGTTCTATCCATTGACTAAAACCAAGAAGAATAGTGTGATAAATACTAATTATAATAAGAAAACCCCATAATCAAGAATAAAATTTCACATTTAAGGTCTTATCCTAGGTTATTCATGGTCATTTCTAAAACACTAAGATTGTGTTCTATGCTTAGACTTATCCTTAGGGTTCTTACTAAGGATTTCAAATCCTAGTTTCCAAAGGTTGACTATACCTTTCCTCTGATACCAACTATAATGACCCATACTTTACATACATTGTTATTACTTCATAATTGAAGCACACTTATGACAACATATAACAAAACCAGGAAAGGACCGTATACGTATAGTGTCTTTAGAAACTGGGAAACATAAACAACTGGTTCATAAAGTGTCTACATTGCCTCCCATTTATTTCGTCATATCTATAGTCCCTTTTGGCATATCTTACTTAATAACCTTCTTCCTGACCTGGGGAAAGAAAACATACAAAAGGGTGAGCTCAAATGCTCAGTAAGGGTAAACAAAAGAAATATCAATCACAACATATACATAAGAACATAACTTTTGGAAATATTAACCTGAAAAAGAAACCATAATCTCATAACATGGGATAAATTATAGTAGTGAAATGTAATCCCAATAATCATAACATAAAACATGAAACTTTGTGGCATAAACACATAATCATAGAGAATCATTTCTTATTAGTCAAGGCTCATTTCCAAGACTATCTTAGTGGACAAAGTCTATTTCTGAACCGAGTTCACTCCTCGTTTTAGTCATGTTTCACTGAACTGGTTTAACCTGCCATTCCAGCCATGTCTATCTCATGAGATATAAAATCTTTACCCAATGCATTGGAGGGAGATAGAGGTCCCACCCATCTCATTATGATACCATTCTTATGTGTGCCACAAAATCAGAAACCATACATCATAGCATAACCCATGTAATAAAAATGGGAATCTTAAACATCGTGACATCATAAAACAATTCATATAAGATAAAGGAATTCATAAAAATATTTCCATCACAACATAATAAAATACATGTAATAATAGGGATAGAAACAGAACGCTATATTATCATAGATGGTTAATAATTTTGATAAAACACTAGAACTCCTTTCTTGAGGAAAATATCCTTTCTACTTCAAAAACACTTTTCCTTTCTTCACATGTCATAAAATTCTAAACTAAAAGAAGTTGATTAAAAATAAACTTGAAAACTTGTAAAGAATTCTTCTTGGAAATAATGTTTTAAAAATCCATTCATGTCGTATATGTTAAAAAAACATTCTTCTCGTACTTTTGTCGGAAAAGTCAAAAAGAATCTCGTACGAAGAAATGACAAAAGATTCCTTTCATATATTTACTAAAAACTCACTGAAGGGTAAAATTGGATATAAAATATTGTAGAAGGATATAAAGATTACATATTGAGGAATCATGGATGTGGGTGATAAAATACACCCTAGTAAATACCAAAGTATAAACAATCTCGGATAAAAATGAGATTGTGATATTTTCCCTTACCTTAGGTCCGATTTTCTTTGTAAGTGTCTGAACCTCCTGTATAATGATTTAAATAATGTTGTTGAGTTATTATAGAATTATAATTATTTTTATGATATCATATATGGTCATATTCTTAGCTTCTTATTAGTAATATTTCATTACAACTTGTTTATTCGGGTGTTTATTACTTTTTGTTCTTATGCGTGTTTTGTCGAATAAATTCTTATAATTATTTTTAGGTTATAGATACCTCTTTTCCAGAATGGTATTAGTGTAATATATATCATATTTATTCACTCAATTCATTTATATAATCATTATGAAATGAAGATTATGTAGAACGAGTCACATCACATCATGGAGACGGTATTCCGTACGTACACACGAGCGATGATATCGTTCCCATGATCGTGGAATTGTATTGGAGTTTATTTATTCTATTTCAGAATCAATATCACTTTATAATAGTAATATATAGTCATTATTTACACCATTATACCCATACAAGTAAGGTGGTGGTGGAAAATTGATTACACCACGGCATGGGGACGGTATTCCATACGTACGCACACGTGATGATTTTTTTTTTCCGTAGGATGGATAAATGGTGAAATAGGGTTGTTTCATACTTATAATAAAATATCAGTATATGAGTGATACTGATGTTATTACTTCATAATGAAACAACTAAAGAATAAGAAGTGGAAGAATAAATAAAGTTGAAAGAATTGGTAATTGGACATTACCTCTTCTTTGCATCACCTCTTTGAGATCTCCTTTTAGGGAACTAAAATTGGTATTAGAAGAATACCAGGACATCTAGGATGTCTCTAGGGAAGTTTTGAGGAGAAATTGGCAGGGTTTGGCCGAGCTTGAAGGCTCAAAGTGGTGTGAGGAAGAGGGGGAGGAGGTGCCCTTTTATAAGTGAGGAGAGGGGCACCTTTGGAATAATTAAAACTATTATATTATTGTAAAGTCAAATTCGATTTTAAATATCTCAAAATTGATTTATTTAGAAGATAATGTGGGGATGGGTCTAAATCCCCTCATGAAATAGAATTTAGGCAAGTTTAGGTTCCTATTTTAACCTTATCTTTTAGATTTAACATTAAGTAAAATAATTTTACTTTTACCGTGTTTATTGTGTTCTTATACTATAAGGTTAATAAACTTACTATGAGCTGCCAAAATAACCCCCTGTTGTATATTATTAATATATATAACCATATATAAGTCGTTTGGACGATCCTTATATTTTTAGGAATAAAATAACAATTACTAATATAATATTTGTTTTAAAAACTATTTTATGTCAATTTTGACACTATTTAGTAATTGATTTTTTTGAAAATCATAACAGAATGATTAGATCGAAACAAGTTAATTAAATCAATAAACACATGTCATATTAACCTATAAAATTAGTATAATTCATAAAAGGTCTCATATTATATTTATTTGGGTATTTATAACATCAATTATCTAAATATTTCATTAATAAGATAATTACTGCATCATCATTGTGTAATAAATAAATTAAATTATTTAAAGTCTAAAAATTAAAAATAAAATATAATTATGTAGGATATATTTTTAGATTTATAATGAATATTTATAGTCTAATTTATCTTATGTATAACCCTATATTAAAAATGATATACTTATTAAACATTGATTTTAACTATTTTAACCCTTCTTTAAATAAGTTAATAATAAATGTCCTAATCTAATCCAAGTGGGCCTAAATGGTCATATTTAATTACTTAGGTTTTTTTGGTCGAATTAAACTTATCCAATAGAATTAAGACATGTGTTAGGGTAATAATAATATCATTTTTACCCTTAATTACCCTATTTACTTTTAACCGTGGTAAATAAAAGTAAAAAGTTACTAATCACCAAAAATTATTTTCATCTCATTGAACCACATTTTACTTACTAACATCAACCGTGTCTCTCGTATTTTTGAGATTCCAATCATAGAAGCCGTAAAATTATGTTTTATGAAAAATTCAGTTTTTTAAGTACCACTTAGTGGTTTCACTATTCATCAAAAATTGAAAGTTTTCAGAAAAATACCAAAATTTCACCCGAGGCTAATTTTAATATTCCGAATCCAAAAATGAAGTCAATTTTGAAAATTAAAATTTATAAAATGTCAAAAAATGGTTATTACTATTCATAACGGCAAGTTTTAACAATATTTTAATAGCATATTGTTGTTTAGTGAAACTCGGTATTGCGTACGACACAAGCTATTGAGGATGGTCATGATTTCATGTAAAGAAATCCAATAAACTGATGTGTGTAGTGAAAGATTCCTTTGATGATTTATATAAAAACAAAATATTTCTCATAAAAGTCTCAGGTGTTACAGAGACGGTAAGTCGTATGTATGGATGAACGCTACTTTCATTTATATTTTTTATTTTAATGGAATTAAAACATAATGATACTTAGGTATATTATAATTCCAGTATAATATCATATATAATATCATTAACCACATCTTTTTACATCCCCCATAAGGTATTAACGAATCCCATCACTTTGAGGGGGCGGTAGTCCGCACTTCCTCTAATGAGATTATCGTATTTACCGACTATGGAAAAAATAAAGGATTGATATAATTGGGATGTAAATAATAATAAGGAAATCATAAAATTAATATATATTAATACAATTCCATCATAATGGCTACCATGATAGGCGGTAAGATGTAATTGAACAATCATCATTTCGTGAGGTGTTAGTTTTCCATCCACAGAAACATTATGTTCTTCATCCGTTAGATGGAGTTGTGTGTAAGTGTAGTTCGAATATTTCTCATAACAACATCCTAGTATATTGAGGATACTGTTTTTGTTACAAAATAATGAAAATAAAAATATTTTAGAGGTTGGAGAAGTAAAATAAAAGAAAACAATTTAAGAGAAACTATTACCTTTAATTTGGGTAACTTCCTTTTGTTTGAACCAAAAGGACTTCTTGAAGTGCCTTATGACTAATGTAAGGATTCTAGGGGGAGGATAGGGATTTATAGAGATTAATTGGGCAGAGGTTGGATGATCCAAATGGCTTGAGAGGTTTGATTAATTGCATAGAATTGGTCCCCTTTTATAAGGGAGAGGAGGGGCTCTTTAGGAAAGTGTGAAAATATTATTTTATTATAAACATATCTTCGGTTTCAAGAGGTCCAAAACACATTAATGTCAAAGATACGATGAATCATATTCGAAATAAAATCATCCAATAAGAATTGGATGGGGTTTGGATAATATTTTAATCATTATAATCATATTTATTTAAATCATTTTTAATGAGGTAAATATTGCATCATTATTGTGTCATAACTAATTTAATTTATATGATGTGTAAAAATTATAAAAAAATACCAACATGTATGAAATATTTTTATCTTTCCAATGAATATTTATAGTAGAAAATATATTTTATATAACCCCTTATAAAAATTAATTACTAATATATTGTTTTAATGCCAATTTTGTCTTTACATTTAATTAATTAATCTATTGTGTCATTGTATTTCATAAGTGGATCCATGGGGTCCCAAAATATACCCAAGGATGCCCATGGTCGCCCATTACTCATCCAATAATGTTTGGACAAGAGTTAATGTAATTTTGAATTATTATAATATTCTTTTAACCTTGAATTACCCTATTTACCTTTAACCGCAGTAAATAAAAGTCAAAAGTTACTATTCACCAAAAATTATTTTCATCGTATTGAACCACATTTTAGTTTCTGATAACAACCATGTATGTCGGATTTTTGAAATTTAATTCACAGAAGTGGTAAATTTTCATTTAAATGAAAGATTCAGTTTCTTTTAACTACCACTAAGTGGTTTCACTATTCATCCAAAATTGAAGTTTTTCAGACAAATACCAAAAATTCAGCCTAAGATATACTTGATATTCCGAATTAAAAAATGATGTCAATTTTTCCAAATTCTAAACAAAGAAGTGGCATTAATTAATTTTAAAATTAATTTCCGTTATCAAAATAAATATCGTATTTTTAATAAACAATAACAATCAAAAGATTTACACTTGTTTATGTCCAAATTCAAAGTGAAATTAATTCCATTGACCAATATTGGATTAAACAGTAAAAATATATTCTAATTACACTTTAAAACCAAATAAAAAGATAATATAACTATATATATTATTGCGATGAAAAAAGTTGTTCTTAATTATAATATAGCGTGTTTTTACTATTCATTAAAATATGAAGGTTATCATAATAATATGAAAAATTTATCCAAAGTAAATTTTTATATCCTGATTCTGAGGAAGAATTTTATTTTTTCAAATTTAACTTATAAACATGTCAAAACTAGATTTAAAGTGGGTGCACCATTAAACGGCGGCAAAACTGCATTTTTTTTGAAAAATACTTATTTTACCCGAAAAAATTATTTTGTTCACATACCATGTTTTAGAAAATGTGTAAGATGAATAATAATGTTATAAAATTAAAAATGTAGTTAATACTATTCATAAAAGCTAGTTCATGATATTATAATATAATATCATTGTTTAGTGAAACCCGGTATTGCTTACTACACATGCTATCGAGGAAGGTCACGATTGCGTGTAATGCAAGCCAAGTCAGGGTGGCGTGTAGTGAAAGACTCCTTTGTTGTTGCATATAACAAAATACAACCATATTTCATTTATATATTACACAAAGTCTATACTTAATGTTGCGTAGAATAATTTCTACAAAACAAACTTGAAATTGTGTGTAACACGAGGCAAGAATATTGTTGCGTATACTACAAGCTAATACGATGTTGCGTATAGCGCAAGATAATCTTGGTGTAGCGTACAACAGAATACATCAATGAAATTAAATAGAATAATTATAATAAAATCTCAGGTTGTTACAAAGTACCTTAGTCTCATAATCAACTATCTTGACTAGTCGTTCAGTCAAAGATAAATTTGGTTCAATCAAAAGATCACTCCAGCTCAAAACATGAAATAGAGCAAAGAGATAATTTCACATCTGCGATACAAGGAATACATTATGTATCGAAATAAAAAATAGTGGATTTGATAAATTTTATGATAATTTACCACCTTCTCATCAACCTATAAAGGTCCCACGAAACAATGAGAAAGATTCCCTTGCCTCCTAAGTGCTCAATAACCCAAACAGGGTGAAACATTCTAGAGAAAAATGTCACCAACTAAAAACACCAATGGTTTACGGTGGATATCATCATAAAACATAAATCAGATCTATTTTTCCAAAATTATCTAATGGATCAATTGAATCGTTGTTTTTGTCTCTTTCACCAAACTTGGTCCAACAAAGGAACATTCCCCAATATACGACCAACACAATAGAGATTTACAAGGAATTCCATACAAGGCCTCAAAAGGTTCCATTTTAATCATGGATACATAACTATTGTTATAAGAAAACTCAACCAGCCCCAAATGATCATACCGTGCCCAGATGAAGTCAAGAAAAGATTATAGGATCATATCATAAAGAATATGTATAGCTCTCTCTATTAGGCCATCTAATTGTAGATGGTTGGCCCTGATTAAATGGGCAAAAAATCCTAATGGACCAAAAAGGCCTATCTATAAGAGAGAAGTGAACCCATGATCCTAATAATAGTCTATAGTAGATTTAACTCCATGAAAACGAATAATCTCTTTCACGTAGAGATTTCCCAACTCGTCATATTTGGTTGTATCATGGATGGGTATGAAGTGAGATGACCTTGTCATCATATCGATCACAACCCATTTCACATTTTTCATTTTCTGGGTATGAGGAAACACAAAATCATATGTTTATATATATTTAATACCACTTATAAGCAGGGGAAGAAGTTGATGCCACAAATAAGAAGGTTTCTAGTACTCATCGTTCACCAATTTTCACGTATAGAAACAAGAGACAAACACATCAATTCCCCATCTCATACTTGGCCACCAAAGATACTACCGTATTTCATAGAAATTCATAGTGGTTAGTAGGCATAAATACCACTGGAAATTATTATAATACCCCATCACAACTTTCCTCACCTATAATAGAATAATTTAATGATTTATGTAATACAAAACATAATCTTGGGAGATCGACCATAGGGAATTGGTCTCCCCACCATAATGAAAACCTCCAATTCTATAGAATTCCCAATCAACATAATATTCTTGAAGAAACATATCAAGAATAGTAGATGTCAACTAAACACAAGATAGTGAAACTTAATCCCCTTTATCCTAAACACTAATATGAAATAGTGAAAATAGAGCCATCAAGATCTAATATTCTAATGATTCTTTCACTTCCTTGGTTAAAAGTTTCCTACTAAACGAATCTACAATGAAATTCTATTTACCCAGGGTATAGACAATGTAAAAGGTGAAATACTATAGGTACTCTGCCCAATTACTATGGAAATGATTCATGTATTTTCTAGAGAAGATATAAATCAAGATTTTGTGGTCAGAATACACATTAAAATTTCCCCTAAAAAGGTAGTTTCACTAAATCCTAAGAGGGTTCATCACAGATGTATGTTCAAGGTTGTGGGTAGAGTAGTTTTTCTTGTGTGGCCTATGAAAATGAGATCCATAAGAGACTACATGATCACCCTTTATATGAAACCATCCCAAGCCAAAACCCTATTCATCACAAAAGAACGTGTATCCCTTCCCAACCTCTAAAAGTGTCCACATTGATATAGTTGTTATATGATGTTTCATCTCAACAAAAGAACTCTGAAATTATTAATTCCAAGAAAACTTCACCCCCTTTTGAGTTAAAGAATTCATCGAAGAATCCATATTTGGGAAGTCCTTCATGAACCTGTGGTAATATCTTGTGAAGAGAAAGATGATCTAAATCATAAAGACATTTTGAGGTTGTTCCCAAGTCATAAAAACTTTCACCTTCTCAAGATCAACTGATATCCCTTATTCATACACCACGTGTCCTAAGAATTTTATTTACTGAATCCAAAAATCACTCATTGAAAGCTTGGTGTAAAGCCGGTGAGTTATCATCAGACTCAGAACTATTCTCTGATGATGCATATAATCCTCCTCAGACATGGAGTGGATAAGAATGTTGTCCACAAAGACCACCATAATGGTATTCTAATACTCATGTATTATCAAGTTCAATGATTCCTTGAAAAAAACAAGAGCATTTGTTAGGCTAAAGGGAATAACAAGGTTCTCATAATGGTAATTCCTACTTCTAAAAGTGGTTTTATAAATGTTAGATTCTAATATAATCACCTGATGGTAACTAGATTGAAGTTCATTCTTTTAATATCACTTATCCCATTTCTACTAAACAAACAAATCATCAATACATGGAATCAAATACTTTCTATTTACCAGCTATCAATTTAGATGTCGGTAATGGACACATAAGTGAAGTGATCCATAAGAATTCATAGAGAAGATATTTGGTGCTTCCCAAGGTGACACACTTGGGTGTATAAAGTCTTTCTCCAGAATATCATCCAACTGGTACTCCATCTCCTTCATTTCAACTTTTTACATACAGTAATATGGGATTAAAATATGTTGAGTACCAAGAATTAAGTCTATGTAAAACTTAACTTCCCATACCTATAAAAGGACAAGAAAATCAGAAGTAAACACATTGAAAAACTCATCAATAACTATAGGGATATCACTACTCAATGATTCCTACCCCAGATCAGAAGCATACAATGATATTACTTTCCACCACTCCTAATACGAAGATCTGACTATGCATGACATTGAGTCTAATTATCCATAAAATAAAAAAGGCCCACCATATGGAGTAGTAAGTTAGATATATGAAAGAAAATAATAATTATAGGCTTTATTAGAAATGAGGCAATCCATCCCAAATATAACATTAATATATTTAATGTCGACTACCAGAAAACAACAAGCAAGATCAACATATGATACATAAAATACATAAGAGGGACTATGGAGACCCATATCTCTCTTCATACTAAGGGGTGTAGTAATATCCATTGAACAAGATAAAATCTCCATAGGAGGATTTAAATGATTAACAATACTGTTGAAATTAAAGAATAAGACACACTTGGGTATAATTTGGAATTCACTAATGACGAAGCCAAAGTAATGATACATATCATAGTCATTGGACCTATGTGTAATTCCTATGGAGACTCTTCCACTTTGTGAAGAATCACTATTCCAGATAATTATATCTAGAACCCTTTTAAAAAGGAAGCATTTGATGTCCCCAGAATTTATGGAGGAGTTTATGATCCTCATACACTACACAGAGTATAAATGTTATGGAAGAATCTCTATAAGTGTCTTGAACGTCCATAGGAGCAACAATTCTTGGGTGACTCAGTGAAAAACCTCCAAGATTGTATTGTCTTTCCATAATGGTATCTAATCTATGGACATCCTCATATAAATTTTGGACATATGAAATGACTCTTCCATCACGAACCACAAAAATAATCCCCACACTTCCATTTTCCATTGAAGGAACTCACCCATCCACTATGAGAATAAGGCACTCCCGATAAACCTATATTATAGCCAAGTCTATCTAAACCATCACCGTTCTATCCAACCCATCATCATAAGTGGAAATATTCATTAATAATACCTGATAATAGATATCTTATAAAAGTCCTAACTCGAACCATTGAGCCTTCATCCTATCATTAGATACAATCTATAGAGAAAATTGTAGCATCTCAGAAATCTAATTAGAATATTCATTCATGGTCCTACCAGACCACTCAAAATTGAGAACCCCTATATCCATATCAAACACCACTGAATCTAGATAGAACTGGTCATTAGAAAGATCCATGATTTATTTCCATTCTAATCCCTCATGTCTCTTCATCGTCACCATCGTTCCTCACCATCTCCTCCTTGGTCCTCTGAGAATGATGTTGGAACACTTCACATTGATCATGTTTAGTGTCTCCAAGAATTCATGCATACATTCTATCTTTTTAAACTATTATTTAACATGTTGAGGACTAGAGAACAATTTGAAATATTTTGGCTTCTATTGAAGGAACTCTGTAGAATTGTTTTTAAGAACTTCCTACTAAGGCTCCACAGCTAGAGCAAGAATGAGGACTTTAGGTGGTGCATGTCCCAGTGCTTGGATAGTGCACACAGTAACTTCAACTTGATCTGGGTCCAATGGATTACTCATTCATTTTGGTTCGGTAGTAACTTCCTCCTAGATCTGATTTATGTTTCTTCTCAGAGGCATGCTGCTACACAACATAACCCAACAATAAGGAATACATCACACTAACAATGCATCTAAGAGACTTGGGAAATTATTCCCAATATATGGAACAAAAAATATTTGTACTTCTCTCTATTAAAACCAGATTAGGGAAAGACTAGAAATAATCGACAATATTTCTTTCCCTAACCACCCCATAATGACTTATAGTTCACTACAATGAGATATGGCGAGGCACTAAATCACAAATACCTCCTATGTCTCAAAAAGATTTAAAAAAATCATACTGACTTCAATAATAAAGCTCAACAGCCTCCTATGATACCACTTTGACTCAAACCAGCCTGGGTACCCTTGTAACCCGATAACCAAGATTTCCATGACATTGCCTAAAAGGTGTTCCCAGTCCCCACCGTTCAGAAATTAGCACCTAGTATCATACAAAATGCAAGTATGAATGAATTTTCCAAAAAAAATTGAAGAATAAAACGATACAAGACAGTATGAATAACAGAGGTAGCTCCATTTGAAAAAATATAACATAATTCAACAAGACATTAAATCCTAAAGAATAATAAACCAATTAAAAAACAAAGGAAGTCCCCTATGTCCCTAAATACAATTCTCACCATGTACAAGGTTCGACAGCCCGATCCACCTCTGAGAGATCCTTTCCCCCTATTTGAACTTCGATGAAGATAATATATAAACACCCGAACGAAAAAAGTAAGGTGTGAACTAAAAATATTGGAATGGTCACACGAAGGATTCCATAATAGTTTATATATATATATATATTCATTAAAATAATTTATTAAATTTTAAAATAAAACCTGTATTAAATTTTAACTCATTTTAAACAAATTATGCTATACAGTTCATATGATAGAAAAGTACAATAAGAAAAGGCTTTACAAGTGACCTAATATTTTAAAAAAAAATTCTTATATAAAACATTTTATGTAAATTTAAAAGTAATGTGAAACATTTTTACAACATTTTTTTACACTTATACCTCAAATATAAATAACAGGTGAGTAATATAGTCATCAAAAAAATGTTATGATAGTATTTATGGTTTTAGGACTACACACAATCTAGGTGATCTCACAATATGTGTATTCACACACCCTCTTAACACAAGCCATAAGTAACTCATCACCCTCCCATTAGAGAGGTGACCCGTTACATGTATGTTTTAGAATGTTGTAATAACATAGGGTGCGTCTAAATAACACACCATCAACCTAAGGTTTTCATGAGATCTCACACAATAAATAAAGGAAAATTTATTTGAAGACTACATAAAATAGTATAAAATTCCATTTCCCCATTTCAAAATTCCAATTTTCCATTTAAAACCAAAATAGTTTTTAATAAAAAAAATATGTCTCTTTTATAATATAAAACCACTAGGTTTCTACAAAAACATTTTTAGCCCTTTTCACATGTTTGAAATCCATTCGAAACCAATTCGATCAATTTCACAATTAAATTTCACAATTAAATCCAACTATTAAATTGAAAACATTTCCATCAAATACAAAATTTAAATTCAACAATTTAAATTGAATAATTTCCAAAAACACACACCAATTAAATGCAATTGGCGGTTTTCACAATTTATATGACAAAACCATTTCAGATGTACCAATCCACAAGAATAGGGTTTTATCCAATCACTTGAAATAAATATTGGAAAATTAAATTTTAATTAATAATAGAAATAAATCAATAAATTCAAGGATAATCACTTTTCATAATCAAGATGGAACCACCTACCTTTTTTTCTAAAATACAACTCTCAAAATGACACCCATCAATGTGAAAAAAGGAGTATAAGATCTCTAAATGTAACATATAAATGTGATCCAACACCATATGGCTTGAATCCATCGTATAAAAAATGGATGAGAATGAGATAAATTCGAATAACAAAAGGGAATTATTACCCAGAAATAACACCGTAAGAGTAATGATGCTTGAATGACAAATGAGAGGATTCTGAAGGATTGCAAGGCTTTAAAATTTGCTGGGGAAGGCCTTACGTTAAGGTAGTTGAAACTGGAGTGGAGGATACAAAAGATATCATCCAGACTTCTTATTTAAAAATTACAGTCATGATATTACATGAAGTGTAATCACAATACATGATGTGAAATAGTTAATTCTCAAAATTTCTTAAAAACACAATTCCTTAACATAAAATCTAATGCTTCAAATTAAAATCTGATCATTGATTACTTCACAATGTATATCAGCATATCATGATGTGTTCCCATCACGACATGATTCCTTTCATCACTTGAATGAAAAACCATTACACAACATGTAACATTGTAACACTACGTGTAACCCTTCAGTATCCTACAAAAAAGTTGGTCAACGCTTAGAATCCAACAAATATATGACTTCACCATTATATTTATCCCACCAATTCATTCTCAATCCTACCCTATAAATGAAATTGAAGAACCCTGAAATGTTTAAATGAAAACCTATTAGATTGGTTATAGGATGTTACATCCATCAAATGAATTGGGTAAATATTTATATCTCATGAGATATTCATGATAGGATGTAGAGAGAACATGGTTTAGTAAATGACTTTGTCCACTATTATGGAATGAGGAGTGAACTTCTACCACCATGATAGTTTGTAGAGGGAAACCATTCCTCATTGAGAAAAGAGACGCCCCTGGGTATGGTGGTGTGTCCCCCCGAGAGGTGTATCCACCCATGTAGTTCCCTTACTATTGAAAATATTTCCTTTAATAGTGCTAGTAATTGGATTTTTCTATACTATAAAAGTGTTGTTAAAATGAGTGATCTATAAAGTACACCTTTAACAACACAACATAAAAGAGTTTATAAAGTCAGCTTTAAAACACTAAAAATATAGCTAGTAAAGAAACACTTTAGTAGTTCTAAAAATAGAAATGATAAATGAACCCTTTAAGTGTGTTTTTAGCACTATTAAATATCAGTATTTAACAATGGTAATAATTCCCTAGTATATAATTGAGAAAAAAATATTTTTCTCATGCAACTCCAAATACCCACTTTTTCAGGGAATTGATCCCCTTTTATATGGTATATTCACCACCTATCCACCATCATTCCCCACCCCCATCCTTAATTCTAGAAGGCTTACCCATATATCTGTACGTGTCTACATTTGATCCCAAGACTTCCTTTATGTGAATGATTTTCTTCACCACAATGTCATGCAGGTTTGGATGCATATTTAATTACTTCTCTATTAATTTGTATGTATTTTGAAATTTTTGATATATATATATAACAATATTTCTTTAAATATATTATATATTAATATCCAATTATATATATTATAATATTTATATATGTGTTTATTAATAAACACACATATGTATATATAATATTTATATATATATGTTTTTTCATATTTAAATTTTAAAAAAATAGATACTAATTTTTAAATTAAATAAAATGAAAAATAAATATTAATTTATATATTTAAAAATATTTTTTGTAAATATTCTGTTATATGTATTTTTAAAATTGATTTATTATTAGTATATATATGATATATACTTATAAATAATTACAAATAAACCTAAATTATGAAAAATGATAAAATTTAAAAATCATAATATCAATATTAATTTAATATATTAGAACTATATTTTTACCCATTGAAAATAGGAAAAAATACCCCTTAAAAAATTATGAATCCTCATCGAATGTTAAAAAAAAATTTGTTACCCGACTAAAAACTCAATTTTGGGTGAATTATGTGCCCTTGTGGGCTTGAAAAACGCAACTGAGGGTGGCCCCTAATCAGTTAGACATAGATCTTGTTTCAAGATTAAATTTTATATACGGAACTGCAAATAATGGACACCTAGATCAAATTTTATGGTTGTTTCATATTCAAGATAGGTTTTAAAGATATTTTAGATCTTGTATTAATTTTTTGATTTTTTTAATCTTCCAAATGTCACTAAATGACTATTACATGATAATAATTAAGAAATATTAATTAAAAACATGTTTTTTAATTTTTTATAATCTATTAAATAAATATCTTACATATTAGGTGCAAATGCCTATTTTTTATAATCTAGAACATCTTTAAAAAAACATTTATTTTATTTATTAGAATATGAATATATTTATATATTCACACATAATTTTCAGTGAATATTGTTTTTTGAAATATTCCTTTTATTAACACTTGTAAAAAAGCAATTATAGTGGGGGTGTTAATCAGTGCTTCTAAAAATATATGGTTAAGACCACCCTTTTTAGAGATTTTATACAATCATTGATAAATTCCCTCTTTTTCAAATCGTTTTTCACAATAACTATAAATGGACCCCCTTTATTTGTTTATTTTTACTATCACTGATTAGGGGGGATTTAATAATTTTTTTCCAAGAGTTGATAAATTGAACCCATTAATAATGCTAATTTTTTTTAAACAACCCCTTTAACAATGATTTTTCTAGCATAGAAATTGGGGGTTTTTATAGTTCTTTTAGCTAGTTTTGTAAATTCCATAACACTTGATCCTCCCATTTTTGTAGAAGTTCATGATATGTTTTAGGAAATGGGATTTTAAAAATACCAAAATGATTTCTATTCTTATTTTTATTCTATAATTCAATGTCTTATTCCTATATTATACTCTCATGGATTAAGTTATTTGATTTCCTTATTATTCATGACTTACTAAGTTCCAATATATATTCCATTAAAAAGGTTTCTATATTTGATATGTTTGTTATTTTTTTTATATGTCATTATTTTGTTCTGATATAGTTTTTTTCTCAATATAATTACATATCTCTCTTTTTATCCATTCTAAGAATATAAGATCACCCGTTATAAGGTTTCACTTCTCAAGGTTATCAAGAATAGTTTTAAGTAGGCTGTGTTTGTAAAGAGTTCTAGAGGGGGAGAAATTTATGGTAGATGTTGATGATATTTCAAAAAATTATACACCTTTTTGGTTATTCTCCAAAGGAACTAAACTTTTAGGCTCCTTAGGAATGTGTTTGTGTAATCAAATGAATAGTCATATAAAATATGTAATATCTATGTATGGCAGGCTTGAGTATCAATAAATTGTATCAAAGGATATGTTTTTTAACCATTGTAATCTAGGATGAGAAAACATTAGTGATATCCCAAGCGATATGTCGAAGGATGTATGTATGGATGACTCAAAGAATAATTATGAGGTGGACTCGAGGTATTGTAAAATGTCCAATAAGTTTGGTAAATAATATAGAGAGTTGTTTCAATGAAATTATATCCATTAGGAGATATTTTTAGTAGATGTTGCTCTAACACATAGGTTCCTTGGGGAAATAACAATTAAAAGAAGTAATTGATATTGACACTATCATCATTTGGTTCACAACAACAATACTTTCATCAGACATGGTTGTACAATTTTAGGGGATATTATTTGAAAATTCAAAAAAATATTAATGAAAATTTTTAAAGGATTTTAATATATTATGACTTTATGTGACCTTGGATAAAACTAAGGTGTCACATATTACAGAATGATTCATGATTTCTACATCCTATAAAAAACTCTTGATTATTTGGGTTACACTATGATTAGTTTTTCTCACATTGATTTTGTGTTTTATTTAGTGGTGCTAAACCAATTCAACTCGGTAAACCTTGAATGTGAAATAATATTTTCTAATGAGTAACTAAATGGGATGACATATATAGTAAAGGATACTGTGTGTATGAAAATTATTTATCATAGAACATGATTAACAATTTAAACCTTTGAAAAATTTAAGACTTACCGAAGTGGATAAAGATATATTTCACTAAGAGTTTAGGTAATAGATACCAATGGGGAAATAAGAACAAGTTTATGATATGTCAAGAATGTGGGAAGAAGAACCCATGTGAATTCACAGTAGAACAAGGTGATATTTCTAGTGTAGAAAAGGACACAAAGCATGTAATTTATAATGAAAACTGAAATGTTTAGTTAATGAATTGGATGGTAATATTTTTCTCCCTACGATATAATCGATGTATATTGATTAAAATGTTGAAATTATGGGAATTATGTGTATCAATGTCATAATGAGAAATTTTGTGAAGATAATCAATATTGTTTGACAAGTAATGGAATTGATTATGTTGATGAAGTGATTATAATGACATAAGGAAAGAAAGTGGTATCAAGAAATAATATGATGATTCCCAATTAATGGTTTGAAAATATATTGGGATGAGGGAATTATTTATGTATTGGGATTCACAAATTATGAAATATATAAGGATTATTTGGCATATCTTTTCAGTTTTGGTTTTGAATGAGTATATTGAATGATGTTTATGACATATAAAAGTGATTTAACAACTTGGTTACATTTTATGAAAACACATGATTAATGTAAATTTAACTTCTAATATGTTTATAATACTAAGATAATGATGTTGAGATAATGAGTTTATTGATATGGGTAATTTAAATAGGATATTAAAAATTACTTATGAATTGATTATTTTTTCACAACTATGTGGTTTAGGATATCATTGAAAGAGTTTAGATTTTTTTTTTGATTTATTTAATATATCATATAATTAGTGGGGAATGAAGTCTATTTTCCAAATGGGTTTATAGTAATATTTAATATTACAATGTTTGATGAGAATAAATGATTGATTTTTTCATGTGTTAGTTATGTGAAAATTAAGAGTTGCTCTATGTTTTAGTGGATTAATGAAAATTTCAGTTTGGAAATATAGTGAGCTTATTTATAATGATTGGGATTGTTGTATCTTGTATAGTTCATATGAATATCCATTTATATATGGTTTTATTTTGAACTTTCAACAAGTCTTTATATATTAATGTATTACTTCACAATATGAATATTTATTCCTATTAGATATCCTATTTTAATTAATTTTTTCATGATAACTAAAGAAAAATGGAATGACTTATCATTTAATCAATGGAACATATGATCCATTAGTGATATAATAATAATAGATTCAACTTTATTTTATATATTATGATATGAAGAGGAAATTGATCACGGAAAAACCAAAGGGTGATATTATTCTTATGAAATTTAAAAAAACAAGTAAGTATATCTTCTCATGAAAATTCATCAAAATTTAGATAAGTTACATGAATTTTTTCCCTTATTATCATTTATTTTTTATAATATCGATTACTCTTTTAATACTTCTTAGGTCCATGGTTTTGTGTTCATTAACATTCCTTGGGACACCCACTTTCTTGTGACTAATGATTTCAATCCCTTTCTATAACAATTTATGATTTTAATCTATGACCAAATCTCTACATCATAATTATGTTATCGTATGTGGTGACCTAGTTATGAATTACTTTTGTTAAATTTTGTGGTTCCATATTTTCCTTTTCAAGGCAATACTTATTATCAATTTTTAGAATGTGGTTTTTAGTGAATTAATTTTCAAATGTTAAACCATTGATGACTATGTATAATCTTGACTATGAAATTAATTTTAAGGATAGTAGAATGAATCACCCTACGATTTTATGCAATATTTTTTATCCAAATATTTTAATCATTTAGATATTTTTTATTATATAAAACCCTAAGTTTAGAGAAATTTATACACATAATTGAGTTTATATTTCTTTATATGAAACTGCAATTTTGGATTGAGTGGCATGCGACAATGAGTAGTACAACTTGTGTTACATGTAATGATGAGTTTAAATAAAACATGACAAATTATTAAAATGTTATTACTTAATAAGATAGTTATTATCTAGAAATTGGAATAAAACTATAAACAGGATTAAATCAGGTTTAGAATATATTTATTATAAATGTATATAAAATTAATTTGTTATAGAAAAATTAATTAAAAAAATTATCTAAAAACAAAGCTAATCTTTTTATAAAAACTTTTTTTATGAAGAAAAAACACATTTTAGCCCAATAAATTAATCAAATTTTTTTTAATGATTTTAATGAAATTAATATTTTATATATTTAATCAAATGGATATTATTAATCTTTTTTGTTTTCTATTCAATAGAAAAGAATTAATAATATTTTATGTACAGAATATTATTTTTTTGAGAAAATATTTTTGTCACATTTTTCATTAATATATTAATTTTTTCTAATATTTTAAAAATATTATTTCATAAAATTATCATCCAATTTAACTAATAAAATAAGAATTATATTTGGGTATATTTTGGGTAATTTTATAAGAAGTATATTTATCATATGTATATTGAAAATACAAAATTTTGATAGGAAATTTTCTTTTTAAAAATTTTATATAAAGTTTAATAACATTTTAAATTAATTCTGATGAAACATTAATTTATATATATATATATATATGTGTATTGTTTCATATAAATCACTATCATATTGATATTGGATATAAAAACATTTTAAACATGTGAACATTTTCTCATTAAAAACCTGATTTCTCATAGTGTTTGTGAGATTAATTTAAAATTATATTTTTCAATGATTGTGAATTGTTTTTGAAAAAATGGAATAAATATTGGGAATGATAATAATTTAAATTATCAAATAAGTTTAACTTATCTTTTTTCCAATATAAATAGTTAATATAGAAAAATTAGTTATCATGGTAAAAGTATAAATGTGTTTACCAAGGTGTCAAACTAAAAAAATAGGGGTTAAAATAAACTAAATCGTGTATAAAAAATATGTTACGAATATATTTTGACACTATAATGTATTAGTATAAATAAAACTCAATTTTGGAATCTTTTGGCATGTGAAAATTGTTGGTTACACATCTTTCAATCCAAAACTTACAGGTGTGCCACTCGCCACATGTATAAATAGTCACCCCTATAATATTTTCCTAATAAAAAAATATTTTGGATCAGGAAATAAATTTATAAATCACTTTATAAATATCATCCAATCATCATTAAAGACATATTTTCAACATAAACAAATCATAGTAAGTATTTTTTTGCAAAGCTAAGGAGGTTACCCTAAGAAGAGGTAATGTTTTTCAGTGACCATTTTTATTTTATTTCTACTCACAACTACTTAAATTATTAATGAAATGTTATGATATAAAAAAATAAGTATATTAAATATAATTATATTGATTTATGTGAATGTAATTACCTACAATTAAACTTTCATCAAATGGGTTTTGAAATAATCATTTCGGTGTAGGACAGACTTCTGTCTCATAAACCAATAGAATTTGTTTTCCATTAACAACTCTCATGGTTGGGTATGATTATGGATATAGAATACATATATGAAAAAATAAACATAAAAATAAATTTTTATTCATTATATAAAATATAACATTTATTATATTCTATTCTGTAGGGGATACAATTATGTCACTCAAGTGAATGACATTCTACCGCCTCGTGAAGCTATGAGATTCATTTTACTAACATTTACATGTTAGACAATAAAGAAATATTTATTTGATCACAATTAAATAATTATAATATTAAAAAAATATAATTCTGAAAATATATTATATCATTTTCTTTCTTACCATTTCCCTCACTAAAAGATGAAAATGACATTCTTGTACATGTGGACTTCCGTTTACATGAGGCGATGTGACTCTCTTTTCATCACCAAAACACTTGGATGATATATATAACTATATTTTAAAAATTTATAATTAATTTATAATATTACTATAATTATTTAGATATAATATATTACTTACCAATTTTATATAATGATTTTTGAAAAATGAAAAATTTACTCATGTAAATGTACGACCTACTATCTCCACGATAAAAACCTACATTATTTCACAAAAAAGTATTTAATTATTAGTAGAAAAAAATATTTTAGTTATAAATAAAATAATTATTTAATAATTATTATTCTCTATGTATTGGAACAATGATAAAAGTAATAGGACCAAAAATAACAAATCAAAACATATATTAAAAACATAGCAATTATTACACAAAACATGACATAACAATGAATTGTTAGTAAACAAATAATAAATGGGAAGAAATAAATAATATATGGTATGCTATTTTTTTAATATGGTTCGTTAATAGATTTATAACAACATTATATTTATCATACATTAGGTTTAATTGAGTGAGATGGATGTTAAGACTTTTGGTAAGGTATTATTTTTAAAAATATACTTTCTATAAGTCACATGCCATATTCACTAGCTATATATGTTTTGTAATGTATATAAATAACATGAATTTATTTTATTAATATTTTCTTCAAAATTATAGGTATTTATATATCCATGTTTTTACCACTCTATTGTGTGGTTTATGTTTCAAAATAAACCAATGTGTTATGTAATTTTTATCTAAATTTTTATTATTTGAGAAATATGGTTATGGTATGAACTAATATTATTTTATGATGTGTATATACATCCCATTTGAAATGTAACATAATGAATTTATTTATCCTCATGATATTTTATGTCTAATTTAATGATATTACTTTATGGAGATTACCTTTTAATGTCCCCAAATTGTTAATTTTTCTGTTAAAATATCATAGTTTATCAGTGTTGTTTATTACTATGTTTCTAATAAAAAAATATTATGATCCATATGCCAAGAAACTCGTGAATTTTATTTTGATATGGTTATTTCATGAGAATACATGTTTTTTATTCATTCTCCTACATTTATGTAATCAAAAGTTGAAAAATATTTTTTTTTTCAAAAATAAATATTTGTTTTGGTTTAAAACCATTTTCATTCTAAAATTGAGTTTTAGAAACATGTTTTCAATTTTTTTTAATATTTTAAAATGATTTCTAAAATGGAATTTTTACCCATTTATTAATTTTTTATTTTATTTTTGAAAGGAATTGTAATATCATTTTCCAAATAGTTCTTATTTAGATATTACCATGTGAAAATAATCTTGTTTTAATGTGTTTTCCATGAATGGAGTTTCCCATCATCATGACCTTTATATTTATTAATGATTGATTTATAAATTTTCAAGGTTATTTTTAACGAAAATGATTTCCCAATTTTATTAATTTTTTAAAAAGTGTTTTTCAAAGCATAAATGATACTTTCCTCAAGAAATTATTGAAATGATTTTTAAATATTTTTTATAGGAGAAACGTTTATTTTCAAAGAAAATCGTTTCCGAAATGCTTCATGAATTATTAATTTTAATAAATTATTTTTTAATAAATTTTATTTTATTCAATAATAATTTCATGTGATTTTTATTTAAAAATCATTCCCTATCTAAGTCTAAATCCATTGAGGTTACTTATGGTTTATTGGGAATATGTTCAAATGATATCATTCTTATTCTTTGTCAAAATGGTTTATGTTTATTGTGAAATGAGGTTTATAAAATTTGTTTCTCTTTCACGGGATATTCAATGATAGAACTATTATGAACCCTAAATCTTTTCAAGAGATATACTATAATTAAATAATTAAATGATTATGAAACCTGTCTCTTTTCCAATGATTTTGATATAAAAAATTCTTTTGAAAGCCATTTCATTTAATAGTTTTAGATATAATGAATGTTTAATGATCTTGTGGAAAACATATGTATTAATTTCATTATGTGTCAATGGTTAAATAATTGATAAGGGTAATTGTTATATTATAAATAGGTATGATGGTTACATTATATCCAAATATAGATGAGTCCTATATCCCCTTCCAATTAATTTATTAATGATTTGTATCTCATTAGATAGATAGGAGAAGAACGGGGAGTGATGTCATTTTAGTAAAGGACATTGTTTACTATGATAATATTCGGAGTGAACCTTGAATATCATGGTGGATATGGTTGTGAACCCATTCCACTAGGAGGAAGGAAATTCCATTGTGGATGAGTGTTTGTCCCAACTTGGAGGTGTAATTTTACATAGATCTTCATAAATATTTTTGATAGTGACCCTTTACTATTAAAAAAATATCATTCTGCATTTATGTGTATGCCACCATTCCATGAATTATGCATGTTTTATTCTCTCATGGATCATGTTGTTTGATTTCCCTATGATTAATGTCTTATGAACTACCAATCTATATCCACTGACTCTGGATTATAATCATTCATATGCAGGGTATGTTTTCTTATATCATGTTCATGTTTTTATACCCTTACATTCATCTAATTCTTACATATCTAACTTGTTTAACATTACTGTACATCTCAGTTCACCATTTCTTATGATTCCCTTACCCTAGTGCAGACTAATGGTTTAATGTTGGATGTTTTTTGAAGAGTATTGAAGGGGGAGATATTTATTGGATAAACCAATGATATTTCTCTAAATTATAATATTTTGTGTCTAGTCTTCAAATGTACTAAAAAATTATGGTCATTATATGTGTGTTATTTTAATGTAATTAATATTATCAAAAAATTATTTAATATCCATGTATGATAAGACAATGTTTCTATAGTAGGGATCATCATTGCTGTTAACTAACTAATTAGAAAAAAACACATTTATAGGTCTCTGTGAATATATTGAAATTGTTTTCATAGTATCATTGATACATGTAATATATTTAAAAATATCTATACCAATATATATCATTAAATACTATGTATGTGTATTAATATACTCATCTATTATTCATGTGGACTATGAAATTTATTTTTTAATATGAGATAAATATAATTTATTATGGATTCATCTATTTAGTTACAGTAAAACTAATATTTTAATTCATCTATGATATTGTTGAGTATATATAGAATTAAATACTTGTCCACGGATAATAATATTAAAAATTTACACCCAATGTTGTGAAAATTTTCTTATACTAATCAAAACTACCTTGTATAGATTGGTCTTACTAGTTTTATTCATATTTATCAATCTTAATGAGAATGTTACTTCATATTTATAATTGGTAAAATTTATCACTATAATAGGGAGTTATCTCTAGTATTTCTATAACTTTTTTTGTTAAATTTTATATTTCTATTCATATTTATCTGAATACATTCTTGTTTTGTGTGTGTAATCTATTAATATGATATAAAATTTCTACATTTTCCCCCACCCCTATAACTTTAATCTTTTATAAATAGTGTCAATTTGTTTTCTGAATATCTGTGGAGTATAAATAAAATAACTAGAACATAATTTAATAACCATATGAACAAAATTAAAGAGATTTCTAATCGATCAATCGATGAAATTTAATATTGAGAGAAAAATATTTCATATAATTTATTTGTTTTTGATTATTATTTATTAGTATAAATAAATTTAAATAAATACATTGTTCATAATTGTTTTTTTTCATTTTTTTATTGTATATATTTTATCTTAGTATTTAATGTTATGTTTATTTATTTATTTATTTATTTTTTTATTTAATAAAAATTCTAACTTCATTTATCTATAAATTAAAATAAAACCATAACTGTTCTTGGATTAACATATAATAAGACAAGATCTACTTTATTAAACAATAATATGATTTTATCCATTAGAATTCATATGGATAGGTATTCGGATAATAATGGAAAATATTTGATTTTTTATTAGAAACTGGGGAATATATATGTCTGATAAAGTCATATCGAATACATTAATGCGATATAAATTTGAAAATCAATTGAAAACCCATTGAAATGATTATAAAAACTACTAGTGTGACCATCTAGTGATGTAAATGTTAATTTAACATGTAAAAATTCTATGTATTTATTGTAAAATGAATGTGAGTAATGATCGCTCATTATCCAAAGTGCACTGTCAACCTATATGAATGAATCCTAATGAGTACACATGTCCATGTATGGTTGATAAAACTATTATTTAGTGTGATTAATTAAATTACCATGATTTAAATACAACCACAAGTCCCAATTGATAGTTAGTGTAAATTTCGACTATTAAAGCTATATCATCCAAAAGTAAATCATAATACTATATTGATCATTTTAATCATTCCTAAAAAACAATATAATTAAATGTGGAAATTAAGATTTAGAGATATTTAATTTTAATTAAATCTTTGAATATATCAATTCTCAATCACTTCTATTTCATCATGTTTCCCTTATAGCTTCACATGAGTGACCAAAAATTATTTCCCCTTTAGTATAATCATTAATTATCTCCTCCTTCATGGATGATTCATTTTTAAAAGATAAGTATAGTTTAAAATTCCCATTACCCTTTATTTTTATCTCTAACTGAATAGTTTATATATTATTACACTATACTAGATCATCCATTACATGTATTAATTATTTTTATGGGACCATTAAAATCATTAATTATTATTCTATGTGGAGTCCTAAAGGGTTATTTTTTGTAAACAATGATATTTTTAAGCATCCATCATGATTCAATTGTTTAATGATCATATAAGACCATACATATAATGGACTTGTGATACATCTCCTATATATAAAATCATCAGTGTCAATGACTCAGATTGATCATTATATAAACTCTTCAATGGATTTTGACATGTATTCATTAACATAAAATTATGTGTCTGTATTGTATGTGGGTTCACTAAAATAAATTTGATATCCATTTGGAGGTCTCAAAAACATAATTAATATTACATGATACATATAAAAGGTTCTATAGTCTACCATTAATATTAAATTTAAAGTAATATTTAACAAAATTCATTTAGAATTGGCTCAAGTATTTTGTATTTTCGTTCACATAGTTAAAATTTAGGGTTCTATTGTAAATTGAATTTTTTTCTCCGTGGTCCACTCCGAATGGATCACAGTCATCATTAAATTAAAAAAAATTAGAGAAAAGTATGTATAGATTTATTTTAATCAAAAACAACAAAAAACATCTTTAACAATTAACTAAAAATAATATTTCCTAGAAACCAAATCATGGAAAAACAACAAAAGAATTACCGTAAAATTCTAGATATACCGAAAACATGATACAACTCATAAAATGATTTTTTTCAAGTGTATTTTCAAATTTATGAACTAAAAAAAATTAAAATTAACATAAAAAATATGATCAAAAGTCACATTATAAATTATTTTATATTTTAAAATATTATATCCTTTTTTAAAAATGATAATAATAATCTATATCTAATAGATAATAATTAATATTTTAGAAATTTACATTTAGTAAAAAATTACACCAGTACAAATTCCATCTTATTTCATGATTCATAGGATTATTCAAAAATGTCCTATAATCCAATCTGAAATAATCTTTTTAATAGATAGTCTACCCCACATCATATATAATTTAGTGAGTTTTTTGTATAAAAGGACCTTTATTAGAGACTAAATTATAAATATTCTTATTCCAATTTCTATTGAATTTAACTTTTTTACATCTAAATTAATGAATCATGGAGTTACAACACTATATTCCTCTTGATGATGATTATATTTTTAAGGATCTTAATAATGGATTATTAATTCCTTTTATTTTATAAAATTATACATATTCAAAAAAAATAAATATATTCGATTTTTATACGTATGTGAGATTACATAGGTATATTTGTACTCAATCTACACTGAATTAATTTCTATTTTTACAATAATTGTACTATTTTACTTATTTTGTTAATCTTATTTTACAATTCAATCATATATGACATGTCCATTGAATCGATAATTTTTTATCTAAATGGTAACTATAAAGAGTCATTTAATAATAATAGAATAAAAATGATTCTTATTATGTACCTCATGTTATCCTGAAGGTGAATTAATAACAATATCCCAATAGATAACTACGAATAGAACATATAACTTCCAATCATTCTTAAATACTATCCTATTTTTTTTACTAATCAATAATAATTCCTTCCAAAATATTTTTTTCAACTAAATACACTTAGAGTGGGTTTAATTTTTTTTATAGTTACTCTTTATCTATGTTTTAAATAATGCTACTTCCATTTTATCATATATTTATATTTCTTAAAAAATAAATTATATTGAATATATCAAAATAGTGTATTCCTTAATGATTATTGTAAAAAATAATTTGAGAAACATGTTTAGTTTATTTTCTGTAGCATTTCTTCAAAATTAAGGTATTAATATGTATACTTAGTTTGCCTGAATGTTCTCAAGACACTTCATCAATGGATATTAGGTGAACTAACCGACCCAAAGAGGATAGTGTAAACAAATAGGGGACACAATCATCAAATTTAGAATTAATTTTCCAAAGTGAATGTCATATAAAACTACTTGAGTTATAATTCAAGGAATTTTCTATATCCTTTGGGAATATAGAGATAATAAACATTTACACCATACCATTATTGAAATTATGATACACCAATCATTCCTTTATAATTAAACAAAAAAAATCAATATGAAATGTAACTTCATCCATGAATAGTTAAAAACATGAATAAATTTCAAAATTATAGTGTCACTATACAATGGATGAATATTCACAATGTGCACAATACTAACTAGACATAATGATTCGATACATGGAATTACCACATGAATGGTATTTAATGTTAATTTTACGTAGATGAATATTTATTAATCTCCTTATAAATCTATAAAAATATGTGAACCCCTATATCCTAAACATATACACTTCTTAGATTTACACCACTATAATTTTTCCATCTGAATTCATGTTAAGGTTGTTTTCCGTTTCAGGTTTATGTAAAAAATGTTTCAACATAACCCCATTGAACGCATGTATGGTTTAATTGAATCAAAAAATATGGCAGTCACTAACAGACCATATTCTGTATATAATAAAAAATAGTTTTCAATGATGGATTATAATGTAGAAATGAAATAAATATTATAATTAGTTCAACAAACATATGGCTATCTACGTAAGAAATCATGGTTGAATAACAAGTATGATAAACAATTAATTTTGATATATATCTAAACATGTTATTCAATTAATAACTTATAATGATTGTGCCTCAATAATATTTAATAATTTTTGTCCTTATCCCCTAATCCATATCCAAGCATTGCATAAAATCAATATAGGGTACTAGTCCATCACGATGACTAGTCAATTGGAATATATGACAAAATACATCCCGTATATGAGAATATATATATATATTTCTATGTATATGCACATACATGTATTTATTTATATTTAATCATTATACTATAGAAGATAGTTATATTTATCCCTCAAAACATGGAGGTCATTTATTCCCTCTCCCGAATATACGACTTATAAATGATCCTCACATAGGAGGAGCTTCTTCTAATAATAAAGAAGTTTTAAATATATACATGTATACACACAAAAACACATATATAGACACACAAAAACACACACACACAGATATATATATATATATTGAGATACATATATGTAATCCATCCACTATAAGTGGAACCTCTCTTATTATGGAAGAATTTATAATTTCATTCACAAAACTCCTATTTGTATCTAACACATATGTCATTGGAGAAGACATAAAATACAAGTATAAACATGAATACTTGTAATATTAAAAAATATATACGAAATAAGTGGATATATATATGAAATATAAGTAAATGTTTATACGAAATGTGACCATTCCTGAATCATAACACAAATATTGAGCTTATCATTATAAAATTAAAATCTTAACAAGTATATATTCCAAGGGATAAGTTTCTGGAATAAAAAATTGAAATAGAAAATTTCAAATCACAAGGAAAACATAAAATTGGTAAAAATAGGAGGAAATTATAATCATGAAATATTAAGAAATCGTGATCCCTCTAAAAGACATAAGACTCTCTATTTTATTTATTATAAATAGGGAATCACAAAATAGGGGTTTATTCATAGTTTATAAGGATATTAATTTCCATATTCTATAATACAAAAAAATATGAAAACCAAATGGAATGGGAAGATATTTTTGATTAATTTGGAAATAGTGGAACACAATTAGGCTATATTATATGAGTTAAAATGAAACAACCCATAAAAATGGTATAATCTAATTTAAAACAATTATGGAAATTTAATTATTTTTATTGTAAATCATAAATATAAATGGGTGTAACTAGAATATAAAATCCAAGTCTTGGGGATGTTCAAAGGAATAAGGGATAACCAATTAATGTCAGGTTTTTGGTAAAACAAAATTGTTACTTATGTCTTATTGAAGAAAAACATTTATATGATCATCCCTAACACTACCCCATCCCCCTAAAATATCCACACTATATTTTTAAATAGATATAGAAGAGGGCCACCCTACCTTAACCATGATAAATTAATAAACAAAAAAAACAAGATAGATTATCAATTAGTAAAATAAATGAATAAATAATTAATAAATTATAAATTGTTGTTTACATCATTTCCTACTTAGGGAAATAAATCTAGTAAATGAGACACTGGGAGAATCAATGATTTTTCCAACTAAAACTCCCAAAATAGATAGGTTAGGAGAAAAGGATAAAAATAATATGGTATAAAAATATTTAAATTTATTGGATTGAAATTTCTTGTGATATACCTATAGAAACCTAAATAAAGAATAGAGTATAGGAATCCCCATGTAATAAATTGGTGAATATGAACTTCCACAACATCTATGAAGATATTTCAACCATGCTTGAATAGTGGGATCTATAGGAGGGAAAAGAAGATCTTGATAGCTCTTATAGGATGAGATAATTGGTGGGATGAATGAAAATAACTAATCCAAATTTTTTTATATTAAAAAGTATATAGAAATTTTCCAAAGTTTCCTTTATAAAGGGTATTTTTTTCCATAAGTCTACTAGGTACCCTCTAAAAGGATATCAAGTACTCAATGGTCCCAAAAAAACTACTAACACAAAATTTGGTCAATCCAGGTAAAATGGTCAATTCCCATTGGATTCATGGATTAGCCAACCCCATTCACCCGTTTTTTACTACTTTTGGTTAACCTCTCTAACTAATATGAAATTAAAATTACCATAAAAAAATTTCACATCTAAATTTTCTATTAATTTTTTCCATGAGTTTGAGGTTAAATATAGTCAATGATTCTCTTATGAATCAAACATAAAATTCTACCTATACAACACTTGATTAATCAAAATCCTTGCAAAATAATTGACTGAAAAAATAGGTTCTTCAAAATATCCAAACGATTTCACTTATCCTTATTATGAATCAAAATATAATATGCATTATTATTGACTCAAATTAAAAATTATATAATATAAAAAAATCAATGATTACATATAAATCTAAATGAAGACACTTCCTTCCAACCATTTATACGTTCATAAAATTAAATATTGATGAAATGTTAAAAATCCTTTAAGGGGGATGGAGAAAAATAGTGGAGACCTAAATAATCACTCCCTGTATTATTCCAAATTATAAACCTATGTTTTTTCTAAGAAAAACATTTATTATGGAGAAAAATGTTGATACCTAATAGTCATATTCATCTAAAATGTTACTATATAACCCAACCATAATGCCTCTTACATTGAACCATTAACCAATATTTCAATGTTTTTAAGGAGTTTGGACTCATCCAGTCTATATAGTTGGAGGTGATCTCCAAACTAACTAAAAAAGATAAATGTAGCCTTTTGGTTCCATCATCTAAATCAACATAGTTATATTTTAAAATTCTGAATTTAGAAATCATAGTGTTTTCCCAATAAGGTATTTTATTTAATTCTATTAACAAAGAAAAATTTTTAATGAAACAATTTTTTTATAAAATAAATTCATTTTATTTTTTTATAAAATCCATAAAATATATATTTTGACTCGAACATGATATATGTTTTTAGGGGTTAATATTATATTCAATGAAAATATATAAGTTAATAAATTTTAACCATTATGTCACATATAATATGATAAACACATCACAATTATTAAAATCATATTTTGTGGTCATTAAGTAAAAATAATTTCCCATTATATAATAATTAAATTATATTCATTAGAAACTAATTTCAGTATGTCTTGGTAAATTTTTACATAAATTAATGATTTTTAAATAAAATAATAATCTCCAAATACATGAATAAATATAGATCATTTAATAGATCATCATTTATTAGTTAGTAAATAACTATCAGATTGAAAATATATTCCCAAAATAAATTAAAACTTATATCCTTATATTAATAAAAATACTTCATTGAAATGATTATACATCTATTCATGATTATTAAAAAAATTCTTCTCCCTCTAAACTATTTTTCCTAGATTCAATGATCATTTTACCAAATTAAAACATTTATAAATTTTGATCCCAACATAGTCTTAAAAAAATCCCATCAACAATATAAATAAAATTATATAAAAAAGTTGTTAAAATTAATTCAAGGAAAATCAAGATATTTAATTAACTATGAGTCTCATTAAATGATTAAAAATAGTCATATCTCTTGAAATAGATGATTTATAAATCATTTAGAATAATAAGAAAATGTTTTGGAAAAATATTTATTTAAAAATTATTAATAAACAACACAATTAAGAATTTAAAAATCACTGGACGTTGCATTTACTAAAAAATAATCATTTCATTATCTGTACAAAATAATTAATTCTTAGAATATATTTATTTTAAACATACAATATATATATAACATGTTTTAACTAAAACCAAATATATATCTTCATAACCCTTTAATGTGAGTTTAGATATAAACCATTATCAGTAAAATAAAACATAAAAACACACATTTCATAATTCTATAAAAACTTGAAATAATGAAATAAGAAAATTATATCTGATAGGTTGTTTTTTACACAACACCTACCTTAAATTCCCATGAAATATATTCCTTTAATTTTGAAACTCTTCTATGTCTTAAAGAATATGAAACCCTGAGTCTAAATGATGTGTAATATCTAATACCATTATAAACTAGTAAATAAATTGAAATGTATGAATAAAACAAAAATATTATGAAAATTACGGATATCTATTTACTTGAAATAAAATAAAATATTTTTTATATGGAAAAAATGTATTTTTAGAAAATATTTATACTCTCTAAACGACAGTTTAGTTGAGCATTATATATATAATATAAAATTAATTTTTATATATTTTAGAAAATATATTTTGAAAAATAAAATAAATTTTTCAAATAAGGATATAAATATTATATTAGGGTGAATGATTGTTATTTTTCTTAAATGAATCATTTTTTGATGAACAATGACTTTTTTTATTTTTATTGAATACAAAATTTTATTTAAATAATTCACAAGGTTAAATTACATTCTAAATTTGGGTATAAGTAAAATGTGTTCAATTATATTTAATATTTTCTATTTTATTTCATGTAAATAAATTTCATATTTTATTTTCTAATTAAAATATTCAATACAAATAAGAGTTTTCTCATTCAAAACACACTTTTTCATTATGTCTATAGATTTGATTTTAAATTGGACAGTTCCAATTATGTGAATTTGTTTTAGAAAAATTTATTCCATATAAATAATTAGAAAATTTTATATTATCTATCAATTTCATCATATTTTTTCCCATAAATAATTGTAAAAGTAGTATAAATTAATTACCGTAGATGAGGTAAAAATTTATTTACAGAGGGGGTGTTAAACTAAAAATATAAGTACAACCTAAAAACATATCCAAACATTTTATGAACATATTTTGACATTATCACCATTGAGTATATATAATATACCAATTTTGATGCTTTTATCATAATAAAAATTTTGGTGTAATTGAATCATTCCAAAAATTATATGTGTGCCCTCTCCCCCATTTATAAAAGACCACGAATTTTCCCCATATCCACAAAAAAAAGTAAATTTAGAATATAAATTACCTATCGAAATTACATAATTAATCCACTAAAAAATCATATATCCCTTGGTTTTATCAAATGTAAATCTTAAGTATAATTATCATGAAAAATAAGAGAAGTTCCATGAGGAAGAGCTAACATTCTTAAAAGAGAATAATCATTTTCCTATTCGTAAAGATCCATTAGATCTTTTATATTAAATATAATATATTATAAATAGTACCTAACATCATATTGGATGTAATTATTCTAATATGATAACAATATCCTTCACCTTTTCCATCAAATGGTAATCTAATGCATCAATCATCTGTACGGTAGACTAGAACCTCGCTAACAGATATAATTCATTTTCTATAAACACCTTTAAAGGATGGATATAATGATAATTTTTTTTAAATTTATATTATATTAATGATATTATTAAACTAATATAAATTTTTTATAACATATACCTTTTAAAGTTACATTTTTTTTAAAATATGAAAAGGTATCTAATGTGTACGACAGACTACCACCTCATCAAGTGATGTAATTCATTTTTCTCTAATGGTTTATATGAAATGTAATAAGGATAAATTTAATGAATAAATGTGATATATGTAACAAAGTTTTGATTCTACTAAATTTTAGAATCATGCAATTCAGTTCACATTCTCCAGTTAAAGAAATGATAACATCGCTCGTGCGTACATATGAACTTCCATCTCCACAAAGCGATGTAATCCATTATCCATGTTGAAATTTAAATTGTGATTATAATAATACATCTAACGAATAAAAATTATATTTATAACATTAATAAAAAAATATATATGATACATCTGTATCATATCTTGAAGAACAATAACATTCATGACAAAACACGCATGAGAAAACAAGGAAATGAACACCCAAAACTATGAAAATAATGAAATATTAATAAAAAAATTGGAAACCGATTTTTTTTATATGGTATAGATCCATTTAATTCTTTTATAGTTCTTATTTTGTATTAAATTTGGAATCCTTATGATTTTATAAGGTTTTTGTGGGTGTTTGTGGCCTGTTCAAAGTACGGAACCTCAGTCAGTGGAGAAAAACACTAGGCCACATGATAAATAGAAACTATGAAACCAAAAATTCATGGAATTTCCTACTATGTGGAGCTGGATAGTGAAGTGACTTAGGGTGAATGGTTTTCCATGACCACGTGCTAGTTGCCACATTCGCATGAGGAATTTATGCAGTTTTTAGCCAATATTATTCACACATTTGGAGTATGAATTCCCTATCTATGTAGCCTAACAAAGTGGGTACACTCCATAAGCCGTGATAAATGCATGGTTGGTGCACGGTTTTTCCAACAGTGTAGTCAAACTGCAGGAATCTAATTTTTGGGTGAAATTATGAAAATACACTTAATTAAATGTTTGACTCAGAAACATTCTCTATGGATCATTCCACCTGAAATCATCACCCCACTTTATTTTTATGATGCTCTAAATCCCATTTTGATAGGTTTTTATTCTGTTCTCTTATCCAAATTGTTATTTGATCACTATTCATCTTGTTGTATGCACATATTTACGTAATCGATTCCATTTGATATGTTCTTCATTTCTCTTAACCTAGATGAAGTTATGTAGATATAGTCTCATATTCTCCATTTTTAGGGAACTGATCAGATTTTTAGATATTTTATGACCAATACCAATGAAAAGGATGATATTGGATGAGGAGAGGCTTATGAGATTAAGGTGGGTGGTCTACAACTCATCCCTCAATTTTCAAAATTTTAGAAATTTTCATATAGTGTATACTCTAATTTCATTGGTTTTGTCCTTTTAAATTTATGTGGCTTTCTTATAATTATAATTCTCATATTCTAGAGCCCATTATATATTGTATCATCACTCCATTGGTGTTCATAACAGAACACACTCTACCAAAATTTGGTTGTTTCAATACTTATTCCATTAGTGGATGGTAATGTTCTTCTATTCCACAATACAAGTGTGTAATGTCTGGTCCAAATTAATTGTAATCCCTTTCATAATAAAATTAATTAATAATTGTAATTGAAATTATTGTATAAGATAATTTCACCCGAAACTTCTAATGTAAGTGTTTCTGTATAATTACTGAATCATTACAATGAATAGAAAGTATACAATGTATATGACTTGAAATAAATGAATATAATTAAATGGATTGGTTGAAAATATGTATCACACCATTTAATAAATAATGAAATGAAGTAGAGTTAATCTAATTAATTTATTATAACTTAAATTAACTAATAAATGGATTCATGTCCCTCCTACCTTGTCACCTGTATGGTAGGAAACTGAGTGAACCTATTGAATTATTAAATGGCATGATTATTAAATTCTCTTACATAATTCTTTGTTCATGTATATGGTGGATATTTTATAAGGGCTATATATTATTTAGAGGAGTGGTCAGAATCGAGAAAGCATTGCATTCCCTAGGGAATTCGATGAGCACTCATGGGTGCCATTACGATTTAGCGATGTCGGTTTCCAAGGGTGAGCCCCTCATTCAAAACCAATCCTTTTCTACTAGTAGATTACAAAAATTATTCCATATTATCCCTCCATTATAATTATTAGGATTACATTGATATACTTATTGGATATGTAATTATTTCTTGGACACACGACACCATGGATACACCCATTGCACCTATTCATTTATTATCTTTTTTTAACATGTATGAATTCATTGAACATAGTTAAAATCATATTACAGTAGAATTCATTGGGTGATGAATCTTTTATTTGACATATACCCCTTTATTGAGGATATATATTTTTACTGAGTTGTCTTAGCCCATGAGGTCTTGTATTCTTTGTTTATTACATTGGATTCCTTTCACTATTATCAACATTAGAAAATTCCTTGTAATTTCACGAATCCTTTATTATTATTGTCATGACATGATGTCAGTCCTAGTTACACCACATAAGAAATAATTATAATATGTATTATAGTTTTCTAATTAAATTATCTCATTTTTGGAGACATTACTAGTTGAGGAAGAAGAAAGTACTGGGTATTTACTATGATATAATAATTTAATTTAATGTACTCATGGATGGAAACTATTTTGATTTATATTATAAAAATTGGATATTTATGATTTGATTGTTGGTGGCCTTATGATATTTATCTCACACCCTATCTCGACCACCATTGGTACCCGAGTAGATTACATGTATGAAGGTGTCGACCAAGGGATGTGTCCCTCCTTGGACACATAATAAATATTGCTTGCATTATAATGGAACTTAGTGGCAGATGACTAAGTTGGAGCTCAGGATTCTTGGATAGTTTTTTCTGGTTCATTCTGATTATGTATAGAATGAATTTCAAACTACCATCTATACATGTTTTATAGATTTTTAAATCCATGAAATACATTATCATAAGCTTTTTTATATGATTCAGTTATCTTATTTGAGTACTGCTGTCAGTTGGATATGTCTCCAAAGTCACCCAATTCTCTCGAAGACCCCCCTTCAGCCTCTTCCACCATTACCCTTATATGTAGGGTTTTGGTTTATTTCATTGGAACATTGGTTATCCTCACCTTGAATTGGCCCATTTCTTCCTCCCTATTTCTCTTTATATTCCCCTCTTCTTAGCTGGGGCGATTCATTGGTGTAGATGACTCTCACCACCCCTCTTTCTGGATAACCCTTTACATCATACTTCCATTTCAGATCTATGAAATGGTGTTCTAGAATGTTTTTGTTGGTGTTGTTGGTGGAATATGTTGATTTACCACTCGTCTTCCTTTTCTAGTCAACCCATTTTATTCGACTTCATGTTTGGTTGGGCTCTATACAGCTTCTTTGTCACCCTGGGACGACGCTAGAGGGGTTCAACAACAATCTCAAACCCTGTTCTTATTTTGAGCTAGCTTCCTTTTATCATATGTTTGGTTCCATATTTATGGGATGTTTTGTTTTTATGGTCTCTGTTGTGGTTTACAATATGTATTTCTTCAATGGGTAACTGGGAGAATTATTTTCACTATTTTTGACTTTATGTGGAGGATTTACAATGCTTCAACTCTACCCTGTCTTTGTGCCCCCCTCTCATCCCTAGGTTTATTTGTCATGTTGGTTTTAAAAGAATATTTGGGACTTGTTGTTCGAGTGGGTACCAGTGTTCTAGGATACATGTTTTTCATTTGGTGGTATATTGTGGTGAAAGATGTTATGTGTGTCGAGGTTGTTGTGTCAATGCAAGTATTCTTCTTCAGCATTCATGGTTTCTTTTAGATGTCGTTGATGGAAGTTGGTGCAACCCATTTTTTTGATCTACTTCTTAAAAAACCAAAACCATAATTTGGCTCTGGTTGTGTTCAATTAATGATGAGGAAATGTGTTAATCACTGTTTCTTCCTAGAAGTGGGGATGAACATGTTCGTTTAAGGTTCAAACAATCCAATCAGTTTCTAATGGCTTTATTCGTAGAACCAGAAACATCGAATGATTCTATATCCATTTAGACCTACTATCCAAAGATAAGTTCTCATTAGTTATGGATCAATGAGGCTTAATAATTTTCATTGGTTGAGAGGATGGGAGGTTGGACTCATCACACCTTTTAGGGGGGAGTTATTGTCTACTCTGGGACTCTATTATAGATTTAAGTTATGTTCATAAAACCTTATTAATTTACCAAGCATGAAAAAGAGATTTCCTTTATATTTGGCAATCAGTGATTGATATGTATGAGATTTAGAAAATCTTTTATATGTATTTGAGGTTCTTCATCAATGTATAATCATCTCTTTGTATTGGATATTCTTGGACAATGTTATCCTTCAATACATTATATAGAAATCTCTTTGTCATTAGGATGACCATACTGGTTCTAAAGCCACTCTATGAGACACTTGAAGATTATTGTCATTCAGAAGGACATGGATTATTTTAGTGATCAGATCATACCCATAGATGGGCAACCTACATTTCCTTATTAGAAAAGGAATTAGAACCCACATAGTTCGGGAATTAAGAGATAGTTTAAAATTATATGAGACGGATTAGAATTAATGGGTGATGGGATTGAACCTCACAAAGGCTTCCTACGTATTCTACTTTTAAGGTAGAGATCAAAGTCCACATAGTTCGGTTAATAATTGTTGGGATTACGTGTGATTAATGGGCCAAAGAGATGTGTTGTGGTTAATTTTACACTCTAAGCTCACGTGAGTCATGCTCGGTGTGAGAAACAAGATGTATCAATAATCCTGACAATTTTTTCCATGAACGATATGGTCATAAGGAATGATAAGGGGCTTATGTATGTCTGACTGCACAAGTAGATGTATACTAGGATTAACTTCTGGAAAGAAACCTAGGAACAATTATCATAATGTTATTTGTGCTTTATGGAGATTTGGATACTCTAAATTAGGGATTACTTCTGAGGAGGATGCCTGAATTAGGGGGGACATAGGATTGGGGCTTGTTCCTGAGAAGGAGGCCCAAAATTAAAGGGACTTATAACTTGGGACTTACTCTTAAGAAGGAGGCCCAGAGTTAAAGGGGGCTTGGGGATTACTCCTAAGCAGGATGCCCATTAACAATGTCCATAAAAGAATATGGAGATCTAGATTATTAATTTGTGGCTTACTCCTGAGGAGGATACCCAGATTAAAGGGGAACTTTATCTTTTGATTTGGGTCTTACACCTGAGAAGGATGCCCAGGTTAATAGGACATGTGATCTGGGGCTTACTCCTAAAAAAGAGGCCCAGGTTAAAGATCTTCTCATCTCAGAGGATGATGTTTAATGGAATAAATCTCTAACCTTAGTGACATAAAGATATGTAAATCACTAGGTTTTGAGAGATGTTCCATAGAATTCCATTCAGATAAAGAAGTCAACAAAGTATTCATGCCATAAATGAATTTGAAGAAGGTTTTGAAGGCTAAATCTTGTAGATGAGAGGAGGAATTGATGAAAAGTGTGGAATAGGTTGGAGAGGCACCAGAAAAAAGGCAAGCGCACAAGTCTTGTTTGGGCACGCAAGTCCTAGTCATGCAAGTATACTTGTGCGACACATGTATACATGCGCTACGGTCAACCCATAGGGTAATAATTTGCAGAGTCTTGGCTCAAGACCTTAGTATTATCCCAAAAGGCTTCCAAAAGAGTGGCATGCAAGTTATGTTGAAGGAATAAGGTGGCACGCAAGTGTGCCCATTTTTCATTAAGGGCTAGACCCTTAGGCGCGCACGTGTTGATGAATTACAACACATAGGAATTGTTTCCCCTCTTTAGATCTTCCATTCAAGGTATGAAATTACCTTAAAAGTTTCCAGAATACTTTAAGTAGAGAATAGGTCACGGAGAGCTTAAATCTAAATTTTGGAATTTTTCTGTCCTTGAAATGGGTTGCCCACAAGGGGTATTTATAGGCTACTAAAGGCCTTGGGAAAAAATCAAATAGGGTGCACAAGTCACCTGCGTGACCAATATGTGGTGTGCATGTATACTTTTGCGACCATGATGAAACATGTGCGGACCATCTTGAAACAAATCATTGTTCATGCCTTTGTCAATTTTTGATATTTCTTCAAAGGATGATTCTCTTTGTGCTTAGGTATTCTCCTTTTTTAGTTGTTAGACACTGTGATGAAAAGGAGCATCAATAAAAGTCCACCCTCAGAGTGGATCCGAAAGGAAGGAGGATTTGGATCTGAGGTAAAGGATAAAACCAAGGAACTGTGGCATGCAAGTTCTGAGCGTATAGGTCTTGGCACGTAGCTGCGAGCCGTGTAGGCTATGGCGCGCTGGTCGTGGCCTTTGCTTATAAATGTGGGTGCCATTCTCATGCAAAGCACCCGGATTCCATCTCTTTGAGCTCTTTCTGTGAAAGTTGCTTGGTTTCCGCTTGTCTATGCAGGTGCTTCTGTCTGTAGGTTATTGTTTCTTTGTGTCATGCTTCTGTAGATGTATTTGACCTGCGCGGTGATACCTGCGCACCCAAACATGTGTGACTATACTATAACTACACACCAATCTTGTGACTTGCACACCTTAATTCCTTAGCCATTTTTTCACTTTTCTTCAAAAATTTTATGAAAAAATCAACTTACTTAAGAGTTAATTATTCATCCTTTGTTGAGATTAAATGGATCCCAGAAGAATTGAAACGACTATTGAGCTAGATAGAAAGCGGATCAATGACATGATGAAAATTATTGGCCATAATTACTACACTATCTATGACAACACTCTCCCAGATTTGGCCATGTACATGAAGAAGTATCATCTTAATTTCCCACAGAGTATCTACCTGCCTCTGTATGGCTATGGTCATCTGCAAGAAGTCAACATTCCAGAGGCAACAAAATATCTCCCACATTCTTGGTTTTCGACTTATACCAATTTTTCATCAGCAAATTCCTCAGCTGGAGGATCATTTTTTATTACTGGAACAGTGTAGAAAGCCTACATAATGCATCATAGCCCTTGTGCCCCAGATCTGAAACCGCACAAGCCTGAGCTGCAACCACATTGTTATCCCTCAATCTTCCGAAATTCTCAGATGTATCAATCCAAAGGATGGAAGAAGAGTTGGGACTTCGGCCCTGGAGGAGGTGTGAAGCTGACTTGTATGTGGGCATACTGGGTGTGAAAAACATGCATAGTGTTTGTCGAGGATTTTAAAGGAGCTTCAATATATGAAGTTGTTTGGGCTGGGAAGAAATATGTTTAAAGGGATGATGACTTTGTGCCGGACCTAATCAGCCGCTGGATCCCAAAAACCAATTATTTCCATCCGACTCATGGAGATGTAGGCATCAGTTTGTGGGATGTATACAAGATCTCGAGGCCTCCAATTTTAGGTGATATGTATAATGAATTCATCCCCCGTAAGGCAACATGGAATAATTTGGAGAAGACTCCAGATTTGGCTCGATAATTATTGAAAATCTTCTACAAGATCAATAATTCCAAGACCTCCAAAACTCATTCTAGAAAGGATTTTCATCCAGAGGAGTGGATGGCTATGTTTCTTTCCAAGAAAGAGGTGAAGGGGCCCACCTGTACTTGTCATACTACCTACCCCAGAATAGAGAAGAGTGGTGCTGTTGGCACATTCTGGCCGACCCTGGAAGTAGAAGAATTTGAGAAGTGGGGGTATGAATTGGATCAAAGAATCCTAGAAAAGACCCGTCTGGCAGGATTTTTAGCCTTGTGGCTTAGTGTTTATCTTCTTCCAGTCGTGGATTCGAAGGGAGGTGTCAAGATAGGGACCTTCGTTGTTACATGAAAATTGGCTGAGAGGAAAATGGTTGGGTGGGCCACCCCCATTTTGGCGAAGATTCATAGGAGCTTACTCCATGTCTTTATGGGTAAGTCTACTTTGAGAATAGTGTGACTATTCCAAGTTTTGTAGGGATGGATCGCCATTCATTTCAGGACATATGATGTACAGAACAGAGTACAGGATCCTGGAGGTTCTTTCAGGCCATCACTGCAGTCATTTTTTGGAATTTCTCCATCAGCACTCAACCCCTATGATATGAAGGTGAGGCTGAGCATGTTCAAGGAATTCAATCTCTTTCGTTATGGAAACCCACCAACTGGGTGGTTTATTGATGATGAAACAGCCGAGCTAGACTTGAGGTCATACATGATGGCTTCCATAGATGGTGCATTGGGCACCAGGATTGACAAAGAGATTATATGTGAGTCTAATGCTCTATAAAGATTTTAATGTCAATTCAAGTGTCTATAGTAGACTTTTGTATCCCCTCCTGTGCATGTCAGGTTAGAGCAACATCTGATGGTTGCTTGAAAACTATGGTTGCTGACATGTATGGAGAATATCGGGGCAGTGTTTGATCTACCAGTTGCTAAAGTGGAAAGTAACCTGACTACATAGTATGCCGAGAACTGGATAACATCATACCCTGAAGGGGAACTGAATCCTCTAGTTCATCAGGTGGGAAAAAAGAAAATAAATTTATAGAAATAAAATCTTCATATGGAAGGTGACTCTTCCACACCTGGAGTTGATTCACCAGGTTCCTCACCTAGGGCTAACTAACTGGATTCCCACGATGGGGATGATGAGGCACAACATGAGACAAAGAAGCCTCATGCCATATATAATCCTCCTATCAGAAACAAGATACCCGCTCTATAGACTGCTAGTGAGTTAATTCATTGAGGTAATTTAATCTCTATTACATTATAGAGCAACAAGTTTCATTTTATTATTCTCTATCTGTAGTTGCAGGAGCTGGAAAGAAGCTCAAGTCTAAGATTGCAAGACCATCCTTGCAGCCTTTTGGTATACATAATAAATATCTACGACTAGAGGCTATCCAGACATGGTATAGTTTAAATTGAGATGCTGAAACCACATGGCAGGACTTATGCAAAGGGCTACATATCCTTGGAGTAGGTAATCTTCGATCTTTCACTAAAATCTGATTCAAAGATAACCCCGATGAAGTGCGGGATTACATCCGAGAGCTGGATATTCTCATATATGCCACTAATGATTCCATTCCTGTCACTAAGTGTGTTAATGAAATGATAGATCATGGTTCCAATGAGGGGACTGGAGCTTCCGGAGATTAGGAGTGGCCCGATTACGTGGCTCTTGAACATTTAAGTCTGTTTCCTTATATTCTTGGAAACTTAATTTCAGTTAATGCTTTGTTACATAATGAAATTACATTCTTCATTCTGCAGCTTGCAAAGAAAGGAACGGTTGAGGTTCCTTCACCATAGTATAGCCCTGGTGGTACTGCCATTGGGGATAATGAATATCCTTGCAAGACGGGTGATGTATCTCAAGGCCAACAAGCCATGGATAAAGAGTTAGACATAGCTCTTCCTCCTCAAATTCCTGTATTTGGAGATGATGACATCATCACTCCAAAAAAACTAAAGAAGCAAAGGCATCAAAGGAAGAAGTCCATAGCTAAATGATTCATTAGTAGTGGTAAGTCGTTCAGAGTGTAATGAGTCTTAGCCCATGAAAAGATTTCTCATACTTCTTGGGATTGCAGGGGCTTCTTCAATTTACACTTTAAGGGAGAGGATTGACCCTCCTCTGGGAATGACAGAGGGTGCTGGTGAAAAATCACAAGGTCATGTTGACTTGTATGCTCTTGAAGAAGATCCAACGTCTGTCCCTAGTACCGTTCCTACTGCTTCTGTAAGGAGAGAAGAGCCTGCTTCTGGTAATTTGACAACACTTCATCAAATGTTCATTAAAAACACCAACTAACTTCCATTTTGTGATACTTTAGTTTCAACACCTGCACCGGAATATTTAACTGCCATTGTAACTGATGCCAAAATTTTATCTGAAGAAACTGTCCGGGGTTAGAGGCTAGAGGATGAGGGTTGCAATGAAGATACATTGAATGCTCCCACTGGTGAGACTAACGAGGATTATGAGAAATCATTGGATGAAATGATGAAACTCTGCGCATCTTTTGAATACATTTTAAATCACGTTAAATTACCACGTAATTTATAAGTTTTTGGATGTGAGTGTTATCCTTCATCCTATTAAAAATAACTTCTTATTACATGTATGAACATGATTGTTTAAATGTGCAGTTCCATCTGAACAAGCTACTGAATTTTCAATGCCTAAAGGGGGTATAGACAACCATACTATTGTAGAGATACTAGCTCAGGTGGACCTTAATCCGGCAGTGCTTCCTGAAACTCATCCCGAAAATCCTATTGAAGCTAGGAAAGATGGGGAGAAGCATTCTCATGCTATTGATTTATCATTGGGTAAGAAATAAAAATATTTGTGGTTGTACTTAATTTTAAAGGCATCTTAATCAACTTTTTTATCCTTTGAAAGTAACCAAAACATTCAATTGACTATGCAGGTCCATCAATTTCAGTGGATAGATCTGGAGGTGAAGCCTCAGCCTCCTCCCCAATGAGAATAGAATGTGAAATAACAAGGGTTATGGGGGAAGTAACAGAACATGGAACTTCTCTAAGTGCATTAATCTCAGATTATATTCCCCCCTATGACATTGATGCTAAGTCAGACCCAAAAGTACAAAAGGTGCTCCAATTTTTACGACGCAAGGCATTACAAAACATATGGAAGATCATATCAAAAGTTCCTCTTGAAGAGCTGTCTTCGAAGATCCCACGACAGTCATCCATGTTCTTCATGTTGGGACTTAGCAGTTTTGGATATAAAGAGATCAATTCCACAGTAAAACATGTCATTTTAGGGAGGGAACAAAAGAATAGGCACCGTCAAGACCTGACCAAAGTAAGGCTATTGGCCAATATCATCAAATTTGAGACTACGGTGTCCCGAGCTGAAGATGATGATGATGAAAAGTTCAAGGAGATGAAGCATAAGATCAAGGAGAATTATTTCCAGTAGATAAACCTTCAACAAAAATTACATACATTCACTGGGGAACTAGAAAGGCTTACAAATTCACTGGAAGGAGTTAAAACCAATGGTATGGAAGCCATTGTAGATGCCAAGATATCACACCATCTAGAAGAAAAGAGTGAAGCCGGTCGAGTGCATGAGCTTCAAGTGGCTGTTGATGAATCTCGGGATGCCGTAAATCGAATGACGAGTTATGTTGACAGCCTCTTGTAATTCCTAAAAAAGAGAAGAGACTTCAGTCTGTGTATATCCTTCTAACTCTTGTGTAGCAATGAAATACACTTTCATCTTCAATCATTTATGCTTTCATTATTTTTCTTCCTGAAATCATACAAAATGTATGTTTAGTGAGTTGGGACTGGACTTTTGTTCAGTGTTCCCTCGTCTTTTGTGGGTAGTTTAATGTCATGCACATCAGATAGAAAAAGGATAATGTTTATGGTCGAAATAGATTTGACCAAATGGATTACAATTTACCCAATTCCATGATAATTTATCTGAAAACATTTTACCATACTCAAGTATGCGGAAAAATATGTAAACTATGACTTATGAAATTTCAAATCTAATGAATGATATGAAAAAAATGGCTAAATGTCATTAGAATAAGTATTTCCCACGAATGAAGTTACCACTATTTAACAAACCCATTAGGGGGTTGAATTATATAGGGACACTTAAGGGAATTGGATGCAAAGTCAAATAATAGCATCTTTTGGCTGAAAGGTCTGTTAGGTAGACTACTTATGCAAGGCCACCTAAGGGCACATGATGCATAGTAAGGAAAAAGAACACTCAAAAATTTTACTTTTCTATTACTAAAAATCCAGTGAATGTTTATGGAGACTCAAATTTTCCAAATCATAGAGTCTGCTGTATGGAGAGAGGTACTTGAATATGGAGAAGATATTTCCAATCAAGATTAATAAGGAATTGGACGAATGTCATTCCTGAGAAGGTCTGACCCAAACATAGGGAACAGAAATATAAACCATAGAGTTGAATACTTTCAAATCATTAAAAAGAGTATGGGCCAAATATGTTAAATATGGATATTTTTGTGGATCCCTATATATTTTCATTAAGAAAAATAAGGACAAAAGAGGTTTTCCTCCCAAGAATGAAGTTACCAATATTTGAAAAACCCATTAGGGGGTTGAATTATGCAGGGAAACCTATGTTAATTGGATGCATAGTCAAATAATAGCATCTTTTGGCTGACAAGTCTATTATGTAGATTGTTTATGCAAGGCCTCCTAAGGGCATATACTACATAGTGTGGAAAAATAAATCTGGGATATCAGACATTTTTGACCAGATGTCAAGAAATGGGTATAGAGATCTGGATGTATTTAAGGTTAGGAGTATGAAACATAAAAATGGGAATTTTCCAATGTATGTAGAGATACACAGAGCAATGTTATCCATAATCATGTTGTGGATGGGTCCTGAATTGAGGTGCTAGACTTTAATACATATCCCATAAGGATGGGAATCAAGCCATACGTAGTTCTTGAAATAAAATTTAACATCATGTGGGACGAGAGTGTAGGAGATCTTAGTTTAGGGTCATAGAGCTCAAACCGTAATGAGGAATACACATTGTGTGTTTGTTATAAACTTGATGTGACTGAAGACTAGGGTTTTCATATCACATTCATGTTATAATAGGGAATTTTCAGCTAAGGGACTGAAAGTGTAATTTGGGGTTAGGCCCAAATACATGGGGCTGGATTCGAGGTATGCTCGATCATTCCTACGTATCCCATAAGTATGGGAATCAAGGCGTACGTAGTTCTTAAAATACCCTTTGTATAGAGTTAGTTCGCACAAGTGAAGGGTGAAAGTGGACTTTAGTGCAATGATGGTTTGAACCAAGATTAAAAGTTTGGTCATTACTATGTATGCACGTAGTCTTTGGAATATAACATGATTAGAGATCAATGTAAATAATGATTCTCTCTCAGGAGATGGATAATGGGGGACTGTGTAGTTTTACGCCATATAGCATTGACGATGGTGAACCAATGTAAAAAATATTGGTTTTGGGATGCATCACAGATAAACTTAATATGAGATGGAGTTGAACCGACATGAAGTGACCGGTTTTGGGCTTGAACGCAGAAAGGTTTCCTACGTACATAGCCTAGAAGGCAAGGATCAAAGTCTATGTAGTTCAATTAAGAATGAATTGGTGATCAAGTTGTTCTTGAGGACAATGACCTAGAAAATGGTGTTGGTACTTACACATGGTTAGTGTCCCAAAGAGAGTGTTATGGTTGATGTATACTCTAAGATCACGTGAGTAATACTTGGTGTGAGAAAGAAGAGGTTGCAACAACCCTAATGATGCACTGTTTAACATCATGTTAGAAAAATAAGGGACTATACAGTTTAATGTCATGTAGTAAGGACTTAGGGGAACATAGTTTAATGTTATATAGGACGATATGGTACTGTATAGTTTAGCGTCATGTTGCAAGGACGTATGGCTTTGCAGTTTGATGCTTTGCAGTGAGGACAATGGGGGACACAGTTTAACATCATGTTGGAAGTAAGAACTACTTTTACAGTTTAACATTATATAGGACAACAAAGGGAACACAGTTTAATATCATGTTGGATTACTGGGTGACCATGCTATTTAATGTCTTGCAGTAAGGACTAAAGAGATGGGACTATGCAGGTTAATGTCATGCAGTAAAGAAAATTGATGTTTCACAGTTTAGTTTCATGTAGTAGGGAAAAAATGAAATTTAACATAAAGTAGGACGTATTAAGAGACTTTTTTAGTTTTACATCATATAGGACGAACATATGAACAGTTTAATGTCATGTAGGACAATACAGTTTTGCATCATGTAGGACGTATTATTGGGACTATGCAGTTTAAAGTCTTTCAGTGAGGACTAAAATTGTTATGTTCATATGCATGGACTAGTGTTGCATAGTTTAGCATCATGTATCTAGGAAGATATTATGGTGATGCATTTTAACATCTTGTTGTATGTATTAGGGACTTTTCCATAGTTTAATGTCATGTTGGAAAACAGGGAGTTGTACAGTTTAGCGTCATGTATCTAGGACGTATTATGCAATTTAACGTCTTGATGGACGTTAGTATTTGGGTTACAATAAATACTTTTTCAAGAATCTTGCATTGGTTAGAGTCGGGATGAGTTCTACATCAATTGAGATTAATGAATAAGCTCCATTAGAGTAGACCTTATGTATTGAGTAAGGTATTTCCAACATTGGCTCAAGCTTGGGAGGTTTCTTTCCTGTTATCATCGGATTTCTGAGGACCAATACCAATTATCCATGAATGAATGAATGCAGGAAAACCTTTTTGTTGAAAGCCCGTGCTATTTGATTTTGATATACTTCCAAATGGTGTAGGGTGCACAATCTTTTCTCATCTAATCGTTCCAATTCATCCAATCGCTTTTGAGATTTTTCATCTGTAGATGATTGATCAAAAATACCTACTCTGAGTGAGGGTAATTGAACCTCAATGGGAAAAATTGCTTCTGTTCTATATACCAATGAATATGGAGTTGACCACATTGCAGTGCGGGTGGTTACCCGATAAGCCCATAAAGCATGAAAAAGTTTATCAGGCCATGACTTATTATCTTTATCCACAATCTTTTGAAGTATGTTTCAAATATTCTTGTTGAAGGCTTCTATTTGTCCATTGGACATTGCATGATACTGAGATGAATGGTTGGATTTGATTTTTTACTCTTGATACAACTTCCTTACCTCGGATGAACATAAGATGGTTCCATTGTCCGTAAATATGGTATGAGGGATACATAATCTGGTAATGATGTTAGACTTGATGAAGCAAACAATGCTTTTAGAACTAACTTCTTTGAGAGGTATTTCCTCTTCCCATTTAGAAAAGAAGTCAGTAACAGTAAGAATATACATAAACTGCTTGGATGTAGCTGAAGGATAAGGTCCTACTACTTCCATTCCCCATGTTCCAAATGGCCATGAGTATTTATCTATATACATCAACTCTGGGGGTTGATGAATGATGTTGGCATGTACTGGGCAAGAATGACACTTCTTCGTCAAATCAACACAATCTTGTATCATTGAAGGCCAAAAGTATCCAAGCCTTCAAATTTGATCAGATAGTCTATGTCCAGACTGGTGGTCACCACAGACTCCTGCATGTACTTCTCTCATGACAGCCATTGTCTCTTCACCATCAATACATATGAAGAGAACTCAATCAAAAAATCACTTGTATAGAATTTGTTGGTGATCTGGGCTATCGTAAAGGGTAAAATTGACCACATGTCACCGAACTTGTTCTTTCCTAACTCTATAAGGTGGGAGTGTTCCATTATGAAGGTATTCCCTAATAGGTGTCATCCATCCCGTAGTATGACCATATGGCTCTGGAATGGGATGGATTTCACTGATTTCCTCTGTTCTTATTTGAACAAAATGTGAAACTACATGAAGGGGGGCAATACTGATGATTGTGTCATCCTGATTTGGATCTTCCAGATCTGTGCCAATATTAGCCAGTCCATCAGCTTAAGCATTTTGTGATCGCGGGACATAAGAAACTATTAGTTTTGAAGGAAATTACAAAATTAACTCTCTAATGTAATCATACAAAGGTATTAACTATTCTTTTCTAATGGTATAATCCCCATTGACTAGTTTGACTACCAGGTCTGAATCACCTTTAACCTTTAAGTGATTCACTTGTGCCTGAAGCGCTAATTCCAAGCCTGCAATGAGAGCATGGTATTCTGCTTCATTATTTGTACCACCTACCAACAATAAGAGAAAATATTGTAGCACTACCTTCTTTGGGGAAATAATCACAATTCCTAACCCAACCTTGTTGAATTTAGGATCTTCCATCCTCTTTCCTGTTGGACTTCTGGAAACACCATCAAAGTACATTTCCCATGTTTGAAGATTATCTTGAATAGAGAAGACTATCTCATTAGGAAGTTCATTATCTAAATATGTATCTTCTACTGATGGGTGTTCAGTATGGAAATCAGCCAGAGCTTGGCCCTTTATTACCTTTTGAGACACGTACTGGATATCAAATTGCGGAAAAATAACTGCCCACCTTTCCAGACGTCCTGTAAGCATTGGATGACTAAGGATAAATTTGAGCAGGTTATTGTGAGATACCAAGTGGACCTCATGATGTTTCCAATAGTGTCTCAATTTCTAAACAACAAATATTAATGCTAAGAAGCACTTTTCAATACTTGAATATCGGGTTTCTGCTTCAATCATAGTCCGACTGAGATAGTATTGTTTCTTTTCATTCCCATCATCATTCTTTTGGGAAAGGAAAGCACCCAATGACCGCTCTAATGCTGTCACATAGAGGATAAGTGGTCTTTGTTCAACAGGTGGAATTAATACTAGTGGAATCAAGAGATATTTCTTGAGGATATCAAATGCCTCTGGAAATATTTGTTCCATTAGAAGGTGACTCCCTTCTTCATTAATTTTGTGAAGGGTAAACACATGCCTTCCAAATTGACAATAAAACGCCAAATATAAGCCAAGTGTCCTTAAAGTCCTCTTAATTCTTTCAAATTTCAAGGAGGTGACATACCAAGGATTAATTTTTTTTCTCAGGATCGACATTGATACCACGATGGCATACAAAAAAGCTGAGAAATTTTCCTAAGGTTACCCTGAAAGCACATTTCAAGGGGTTCATCATCAAATTGTGTTGTCAGAGTTTGTGGAATATGATTTTCAAATCAGACAAGTGATTAAAAAGTTTTCTGGATTTAACCACCAAATCATCCACATAACATTCAAAAACTTTTCCTAGAAAGGGTTTGAAGATATGGTCCATGGCGCGTTGATATGTTGCCCCTGCATTCTTCAAGACAAAGGGAATTACCTGATAGAAATACACACCCTGAGGGGATCTGAAGGCTATATATTCTTCATCCTCTGGAGCTATTCGGATTTGATTATACCTGGAATATCTATCCATGAAGTAAAGTGCTTCATATCCAGCTATTACGTCAATTAAGAGTATTTTAATCGGAACTGGAAAATCATCCTAGGGACAATTCTGATTAAGATATCTGAAATCATTGAAAACTCCAATTTGCCCAATTTTCATTTTCACAGGGACAATATTAGCCAACCATTTGGGATATTTACCTTCTCTAATGAATTTAGATTTGATAATATTATCCACTTCAACATCAATTTTGGAAGCATAAGTTGGGTGTGTTCTTCTTGAGGCTTGATTGAATCCTCGTTGTTCTCCTAGAAAACACAAATAATGAGTGGAAACATCGGGATCAAGCCCTAGAATTTATGTATAATTCCCAGAAAATACATATCTATTTTTCTTTATAAAGTAAGTATACATTTATTTCTCTTCAAGGGTCATCGACTCACTAATTAAAGTGGGGCGTGGATCTTCTTTTGTACCCAGATTTATTTCTATGAGTTCATCCACAGTGGTAGAGATACCCTCTTCAAATGATGGAGGTGCATCCCTGAGATCTACCTCTTCTTCTTCAACATGTGTTATCTCTTTTGTTTCTACTTTCATGGTAGATGATGAATAAAAATTTCCATGGTCAGGAGAGATGTTAAAATTTGAACATCTTGAGGAAGAAGCTTCCATTTTTGACCCTATTGATGATGAAGGGTCTTCCTTGGGTAATAAAGAGGAGATGATTGATTGAGAATTGACATCATCATCCATCTTTGACATTGCTATAACTTCTTTTGGCCTGGCTTCTGAAGTATAGTATTGATGGATTTCATCATATGAAATGAAGACATCTCCATTTAAGCTTTCATCATTGCTTGTTGAATCACCAATTTCTCCCATGCTATTTGGCTTGATTTCCGTAATTTACATTATGGAAGATTCCATAAGAGTATTAGGATTTGGGTATATCCTGTCAATTTTACAAATAGGAAACACATAATTTTTACTCACATGTATGGATGGATTTACAGGATTCTTTTCCGAACTTTACGGGGCATTAATTTTGGTGACCTCCTTCATCGTGGATTTCTCCTTCCCTTCCATGTGATAGAACTCTACCTCAATGTGTTGAGATTCACATGTTTTTAATGGGGATTTATCCCCATAAAATGTACCAATTTGACCATTGAAACAATATTTGAGACATTGATGGAATGATGAAAGGATAGTCACATGTTGATGCAGTAAAGGTCTTCCAAGAAAAATATTGAAGGCTGTGTCATGATGAAAAACCATGAAATCTGAATTGAATCAAAGATCTACAAACTAAATTTAGAGTGTGATCTCGCTCATAGTTTCTTGTTAACTCTTATCATATCCTTAAAACATCAAAGTAAAAAGAGATAAATCAGATTCAGTGAGGCCCAATCGACGTAGTGTACCAATAAGAATGAGATTGACACCTGAGCCATTATTAATGAAATCTCCCCAGATGTCTACATCATTAACCTTTCCTAATAAATAAGAAGATCTAATATGTCCATTCACAACATCATATTCATCTTCATCTATAAAAGATATCACTGCATGGAATTCTGTAGGACTATTCTCTACATGGAAGACTTTAGCCACAACAATTTCAGTTTCAAATTCCTGAGGACTTGATAAAGCCCCAATGAGTGCCTCCTGAAGATCCTTTGATAGATTCAAGGAATATATAATTGATAATATGGCCGGTACATGGGCCAAATGCTTCAAGACATCATACTTTTGATCCAAAGGTATGTGTTTCCCAACAGAAACATGTGGTTTCACAGTTTCCTTATAAGTTGATGCTTTGGAAGTAGATGCTTCTTGTATAGGGGTAGGAGTTATAAATACTCATGGCTTTGGAAAATTATACTGAATAGGTCTATTTACTTCATGAGAGGAAGAAGGTGTAACCTCTAACTGGTCCACTAGAATAACTGTGCCAGGACTTATTCTGTCTGGCATGGAAGAACATTCTTGTTCTTGTGGAGCCCACTGAAGGGATCTGCCCTGACATTCTACTGCATATACAGTTCTAGCAGGGGTATAATTGGAATAGTGGCTTCTAGGATATCCACGTCTTTCTTTATATCCCAGACATCTGGAACTCCCTATAATTCCTCTGTTTGATACAGGGAACTCAGGCTCATCAAGATTGAAATTGTGATTTTCTTAAGGATCTATTAATTGAATCATGTTAACAGAACCAAAGATCAACTCTTCATCTAATGAAGACTCTACCTGATTAGAAAATTTAGGTTGTGCAGTTTGGTGGGATGGTGCCCGTGGCGTTGAAGTAGATGACATAAAATCTTCCATAGTCAAAGAAAACTTACGCTTTGACCCAATCTCATCTTATTTTGACTATTCTTCTTTATTTGAATTATGACCCATCTTTGAATATTTTTCCTATGATGAAGAGGGTTTTTCTATGGCATTCATAGCAGAAATACTATTGGTTTCTTCAATTGTGTTCTTAAAATGGCATGAGTTCGATTGATCATTTTTCTGACCATCCAATCATCATATTTTTGCACATTTTTGCTTTTGACTTCTTACCACTCGCCTTCTTCCTCTAGATTTGTTGCAGTAACACAAGCTACCTGAGCTGAATAACCTTTCAGTTTAAACTATTTTGAGTCTACCATATTTTGTAGGAGGTATTTGAAGACAAAACACTCTTGAATGGGATGCCCCAATTTCTGATGAAATGGGAAATAGTTGGGATGGTCTTCATCTCCATCCTTGTTTGGCTTTTTAGGCCTTGGAAACTGAACCAAATTATTTTCTAGAGCCGAAATGAAGTAACCAGGAACCTTTTCATTTCAGAATGAATAAACATTTCTCATTAACTCCTAAATTTTTTTCAATCTTTGATCTCTTTGATCATCTTGACGAAGTGGCCTCTATTGATGATGCTCAGGAGGTGGAGCCCTTCAATAAGACGAAGGTTTTGAAGTAGAAGCAGGTACATATGCTTGTTTAAGCGTAACTATACCAGTCTCTACTTTACCCATTCTCCTTCCTATAACTGGTGGAATAACATGAGTTTTTTCCTTAATATTTATAAGAGGGTCTTCGATCTACTGAGCGATCGAAGTAAGGTCTTGAAACCCTCCTATGTATTTCATAGGGATCAACGGTGTGCATAATTCATCACACAAATTTGACACATAGATTGGAAACAACTCTTCTTGAGGGAGCACTAAGCATAGGGATTTTGTTAATCCCTTCCAACGAGCAATGAAATCTAAGACTCTTTCATTCTCCCTTTTCATAAAATTTGTATGATAAAAAACAGTTGTCTTTGGAAAATTTGAGATGAATTAAAGAAGGAATCATTGATGGAGATCCTCCCACCCGGTAATTGATCAAGATTGCATGCGTGTATACTAGACAAAAGCCGGCCATTGTAATGACTGTACAAAACACATGATCTTAACTAATTCTTTTTGCTGAGGAGTTCCCATCATAGGATCGCAACGAGAAACAAAATGTGTTATGTGTTGTTCTGGGTCTCTCAAACCATTAATGATTAGGAATGTGGTACTTTGAAAATTTTATGGGGGAGGAATTTCCACTACCCATTATGGGTATGCTCTCTTCTCTGGTTGAACCAGTGCACGATATCCTTCTATAGCTTCCAACTGAGATTTTAATTTCTCAATGGTATTCATGAATTTTTGAGAACCATCTGGTTCATCTTGGACCTATGAAGGTGAAATAACTGGATCTTAGACAGGTGTGCCGACCGGGGCTCCCACTGATTGTAGTATTACTGGTTGTTGTTGTGCATAACCCATAGGATTTGACCTATGAGGGTGTACTAGTATAGGAGGATAATCTTGATCCATCCCAATAGATGCTACAAAATCCCTTGGCTGACTGACTCAAGCACTCTTAAGAGGAAGAATATCTTAAAGTAGTTCTGCATTCAACTTCTTTAACTCCTTCATTTTCACCTCTTATTTTGAAAACCATTCCTCTAATGAAAGTGATTGTCCTTCTAGAGAGGTAGGGTGGGACAAAACCAGATTTTTTCCTTTCCCTTTGTTCGATGCCTTTCGGAGAGGGGGGGTTGATTATTTGAAGGAATACCTAAATTTTTTGTAAGCATTTGATTCTGGGTATGAACACCTTCTTCATTTGCTTCTGTGTGCAGAGCCTCTTGAGTAGGACCTTCCTCATCTGATCCCTTTGAGTGAGCCTCATGTTCTGGAGTATCATAAATAATGACATTGATGACATTTATTGATGCATAATGCATTTCATCCCTTCTATCAACATTTCTGTGATACTATCTTCTTCCATGCCTCTGATGAGACACTGGCTTCTATTGAGTTGATCCCTCAAGAACTTCTTGAAGAAGCATAATTTGTAGGGAATCTCCGAATAAGTTTCTCTTCATTTCTCTTGTGTCTTCTTCCCTAATCGAGGGAAGACTGTCTTCTACTGAGGAAATTATTATGGATTTGAAAAAGTCCCCCGTCCGTTGGAATGGGGCCATTCTCACTATTCCTGGTCAACTCCTCGAATCCTATTTGTTGATTCTGAGGGTTGGGCAAAAAGTGTCCCCAGTCTGGCAAGCTAGGGTGGCTTTTGAGCTACTACATCTGAGACATTCTTAAAAACTCTACTGATCTTGTGGACATTAGTCCCAAAATTGGCTGGATGCATCATCCTACATCCACTCAAATCACGTGGCTCAAAAGAACATTGGATGATTTCTGACACTTCTGTCACTTGCTGATGTTCACGCTCTAAATGAGAAGCATGTTCGATATTCTCATTTTCCTGATACAAGAGTAATTCAACAACTTGTTCATTGTATGCCTGACTTTGGGAAGAACTCGTTGAGGCCGGTTCCAGAGAAAGCATCTGATTACACACAAAACCAGTTGGTTGTGGTCGGCCATGGGAAATAACATTGCATAATACCACTTTTGGCGGTCTTTGTTGACTAGAGAGTATAGTGAAATGTTGTGCTCCATGAACACCCCATCCACTGATATAAATACTTGATAGGGCATAGGTAATTAACTAGAACAATCTCTTTAGTGCGCCAAGGAATGAACGCTGAAGGGAACTCTGCTTATTTTCAACCATTCGATATCTGAAAACTGAGAGAGATGCCAAGTCAATTGGGCATTGCAACCATTCTATTATCTTGAGATGATTTTTATATTCATCATTAGATAATATCTTTTTTAATTGACAAAGGGTTGTCTACATGTTGAGATGAATATCATGAATTCAATCTTTCGTCAACATTTCTGGAATGTCATACTGAGAGTCATCCAAAGGCCAAAACATGACTGGTACTTCACCTTTCGTCTATTGTTTTCTTATATTCAATACTTCCTCATTATCATTCAATGAAGATTCTTCTTTCTGATTAGACTAGAGCTGGTTCTTCTTTGTTGTTCAATTAGATTCAAAAATATTGGTAGAGAATTCAATTATCAAATTAGAAGATTCATGATTCAGGGGTGGTTCGGAGAATGACCTACACCCCGGGCTATCTTCTGGTTGAGAATGTATTTCACCTGCTATCTGTAAAGAATCAGACATGACTAGCTTCACATTTGCAAGTGCCTCAAGATAAGAGGGATTTCTCGTTACTGCATTATCCTTTGAAACTTTTCTAGGAAATTTCAATTACTACTATGGAGAGGGCATTCATAGCTAAATTCATCCTCACGGGATAGACAACCATTGTGGGTTACAACAAAAGATGAAACTTTTTGCTCCTTGAACTTCTGGCCCTGTAGAGAGTTATCTTGGCTCTCATCGGAAGATAATACTTCATGATCAACTGAACTATCATGAAGCAAGCCTTCATGAGGATGTGTCTGATGAAGACCTTCTGAATTAATGTTCCCACTATTGGGAAATGAGAGAGTAGAATCTTCAGTTTCAACTGACAATTGTTTGAGTCCATCAAGAACTCCATCATCGAGCAAGGCCATATTACAGATTGGATCTTGACTTCTTGACTATGATGAATGGGTGCTTTTCTTAGACTCCTTCTTACTCACTTTGGGAACCACTTGTTGACAAAAGCGGTTATTATGGGTAGGTGTATGTGCCTGCTCAGGAGAAATATTCAGGTTCGGCTGATTATCTCCATTCAAATCGGGTGTATGTGCCTGATTTGATTGTCCGCATGACATGGGGAGTATGCCCCCGACCCTCATGGACTGGAACAGTGGTGTGTATCTACTACGGAGTGATATGTTGATGTGTCACTCCACTAATAGGGATAGATTTATGTCTCCTTACATGTGATGCTGCTGAAGTTGTTATAATATTCTCGTAGGCATCCAGAAGATGAGCAGGGATTTGCTTCGGCTCTTTCACCATTGTCAAAATGTGCTTGGTGACTTCATCTACCAGAAGGGGAATATACGTCCATTCCATTCTTGGAGTAGATGTGTATGCCTGCTCTTGTCCTCCTTTTCATGTTAGTGAATTCTAACAGTACTTATGCATAGGGGCAGAGAGTTGAGTCTGCTCCAAATTTGTCGTCGGAGCTTTCCAACTGACATCTCCAGGTTATACCAAACAAGACCGTTGGTAGGCTTGATTAGCATTAACATGTGTATGTTCCTTCTTTTTATCCTTCATCAAGTATCGTTGATGAATTTCCTTTAATACTGGTAGACAAGACCGTTGACAGAATTTTTGATTTGTAAACAGGTGTATATGCCTACTTATCAGTTTCCACCATATTAGATTGGCGAGCTTCTTTGGGTATAGTCAGACGAACCTAATGATTTGTTAATGAGTTATAAACATGTTTATATTCCTTCCTATAATAATCCAATGGAATTTCTTGGCAGGATTGGTGGGTTACTTCCAGACGAGTCTGCTGGATAGCAGAATTTGAACGGACAGGTGTATGCGCCCACTCATTTCTTGCCATCAGGTTGGTTCTATGTACTTCTCTGGAGGGGGAAGAAATAAGAACATGCTCCTTGTTGACCATATTTATCCTCTGGTGGTTCATCTTGCATGATTGGGTCTGAGGAACCTGAGCCGAACACCTAATGGTGATACCCCCATCATGTTGAGGGCACACTGCCGCACGAGTCTGGCGGCGATTGTTTATGGGAGCCCTTGGGGATGAATCATGTCTCATTTAATTAATGCCTCGAGTGACCTTCTCATTCACCTCCTCATTATATGGGAGGGATTGGCGATTATGTTATGAGGATAACGACCAGAAACGGTTGGAGACGGTGGTTGGCACCACCTGTTTCTTAATCACTGGTCGTCGCTGTCCGGACAACCCGGGTGAATTATTGACTCGGAGGGCTTGTCGAGAAGCCTCCAGAGTCAGAATGGTACCATTTCTATGATATTCCTTAACCAGTGAATTTGAGACCCATCATTTAAGATGCTGATTAGGTGATTCCATCCTCAGAGCGGACGAGGATCCAGTAGGAGTAGCAGCAGATGCATTCACATGTGTGAAATTTAGCAAAGCCAAATCTGTAATGCGGAGAGATCTTGAAAACGAGTGCCTGTTTGATATAACAGACATAATCAAGATAATTTTGGCCACTACATATTTTAGATTACCACATATGTTATCGATTTCTTTGTTTTCCCTCACACTAAGTTAAATAGGGGCCTAACAAATAAGTAAAACATCATTTAACTTGGTTAAGGATTCGCGTCGGGTTCACCATTTTTGTTTCTTCCTGGAAATGGGGATGACCTTTTACGTTTAAGGTTCAAACATTGAAATTGGTTTATAATGGGTTTACTAGTAGAACCAGAAACATCCAATGATTCTATATCCATTTGGGCCTACTTTCCAAAGGTAGGTGCTCATTAGTTCTGGATTGACGAGGCTTAAGAATTTTCATTGGTCGAGAGGATGGGAGGTCAGACTCATCACACCTTCTTAGAGGGAATTATTGTCTACTCTGGGACTCTCTTATATATTTATGTTATGTTTGATAATCCTTATTAATTTACCAAGCATGAAAATGAGCTTTCCTTTATATTTGGAAAACAATTATTGTTATGTATGAGATTTAGAGAATCTTTTATATGTATTCGAGGGTATTCATTGACAGGAATCATCCATATGTATTAGAGATTATTGGTTAATGGTATACTTCAATAAATTATATAGAAATCTCTTGGTCATTATGATGACCATACTAGTTTTCAATCCACTTAGCAGGGCACTTGAAGTTTATTGTCATTCCAAATGACATGGATTATTTTAGAGTTGGGATCATACCTGCAGATGGGCTACCTACGTATCCTTATTAGAAGAGGAATTAGAACCCACATAGTTTGGGAATTGAGATATAGTTTAACGCCATATGGGATGGATGATGATTAATTGGTGATGGTCTTGAACCCCAGAAAGGCTCCCTACATGCTCTAATTTTTAGGTAGAGATCAATGTCCACGTAGTTCAGTTAAGAATTGTGGGGATTACGTATGATTAACGGCTCAAAGAGATGTGTCGCGGTTACATTTACACTCTATGCTCACGTGAGTCATGCTTGGAGTGAGAAACAAGAGGTATCGGTAAACCTGACAATTTCTGCCATGAAATATATGGTCATAAGGAATGATATGGGGCTTATGTATGTGTGACTACTCCAGTAGATGTGGACTAGGATTTACTTCTGGAAAGAAACCTAGGAACAATTTTCATAAAGTTATTTGTGCTTTATAGAGATTTGGATACTCTATCTTATGGTTAACTCATGAGGAGGATTCATGAATTAGGGGGACTTATGATTGGGGATTGTTCCTGAGATGGAGGCCCAAAATTAAAGGGACTTATAACTTGGGACTTACTCCTGAGAAGGAGGCCCAGAGTTAAAGGGGTCTTGGGGCTTACTCCTAAAAAGGATACCCATTAACAAGGTCCATAATGGTATATATAGATCTAGATTATTAATTTGGGGCTTACTCCTGAGGAGGATACCTATATTAAAGGGGAAATTTAACTTATGATTTGGGGATTACTTCTGAGAAGGATGCCCATGTTAAAGGGACTTGTGATCTGGGGATTACTCCTAAAAAGGAGGCCCAGGTTAAAGATCTTCTCATCTTAGAGGATGTTGTTGAATGGAGGAAATGTCTAACCTTAGGGACATAAATATATGTAAATCACTAGGTTTGGAGAGATGTTCCACAGAATTCCTTTCAGATAAGGAATCCAACAAAGGATTCATGCCATAACTGACTTTTAAGAGGGTTTTGAAGGATAAATCTTGAAGAGGATAGGTGGATTTAAAGAAAAGAGTAGAATAGGTAGGAGAGGCACCCAAAAATAGGCAGGCATGCAAGTCCTGGTCACCCAAGTATACTTGTGCGACACATGTATACTTGCACGACGGTCAACCCATAGGGTAATACTTGGGTGAGGCTTAGCTCAAGCCATTAGTATTATCCCTAAAAGCTTCCAAAAGAGTGGCATGCAAGTTCTGTTGAAGGGATAAGGTGGTGCGAAGTGTGGACATTTTCCCTTAAGGTTTAAACCCTTAGGCGCCCAAGTGTTTATGAATTCCAACACATAGGCCTTGTTTCCCCTCTTTATATCATCCATTCTTGGTATGAAATTACATTATAAGTCTCTGGAAGACTTCAAGAAGAGACTAGGGTGCCAAGAGCTTAAATTTGACTTTTGTAATTATTCCATCTCTAAAATGGGGGGCCCACAAGGGGTATTTATAGGATACTGAAGGCCTTGGGAGAAAATCAAATAGGGCACGCAAGTCACCTATGCGACCAATATGTGGTGTGTAAGTATACTTGAACGACCATGATGAAACTTGCGCGACCCATATTGATACAAATCTTTGTTCATGCCTTTGTCAATTTTTGATATTTCTTCAATGGATGAATCTCTTTGTGATATGGTATTCCCCTTTTTCAGTGGTTATACTCTATGACGAAAAGGAGTGTCAACAATCATGAAGGAGAGAGACATGACTCTTTAATATGATGAACAAGATATACAAGGGTTTTAGACTGGTATTTTTTGGTTTTTGAATTCTTACTTTCGTATAAAGCTGTTTTTAAAAAAAATGTCTCAGTTTTTGAGTTGAAGTCTGAATTTTTGTTTGGGATGAGTTTTCATTGTTTAAATTTTGTTTGTGTGGTTCCCACTAATCCAAAAATTAGTCTATTTAGAATATGAAGAAAAGTATTTAGAGGAGGAGTACTATTATCAGTTTCTTTAGTTGTTTATTATTTTTGTCTTCTTCTTCTATGACATGTTACTGGTCTAGTGTTATATTTTCATTTATATTATATTTCATCAATTCATATTATGCCTCAACTATTTACATGTTATTATATTTATCCACATTGATACACATTGTTAATTATGGAAGATTCTCCCCACATATAGGACCTAGGTCCTCACTACAAGTCGAGAACCTCTAGAAATTGGGGAGATGTGCTAGAGGCCAGGTGTCCAAAAATATTTGGGGAATCATTGAGTGGCATCTTGGTTTAGGACCTAAAAAAGTGGCATCAATTATTTATTTTCTTACATTACCATTGGGTGACAATATAAATGATATTAGGGTGCTTTAGAACATGGTTATAAGACATGATTTGGCATATCTAACCAATGATCGAGGTAAATGCCGAGTTTTCGGAAATAATAACTGTTGTTTTTTTCGATTGTTAGAGTTGATACACATTCACTATTGGGTGGAACAGATGTTTTTTTGATGATGATTATTATTACAAGGATTGACATTTGTGTTTCATCTTTGTCATGATGAATTAAATGTATAGATAATTATTACATTCATCATTAAAGTCACCTATAATTCACATGCCATGCATATTGAATGACATATAGGTGCATTTAACAACATGAATTTCATTTTTTCTGGTGATTATTGAGTGATTATATGGTATTTTTATTATGCCTATGCTTCTTTTAGTTGCGATTGAGTGATTTTGAGTTTCAATTCCTGACATGTATGGGCCCTTGTGGGTTTGAATTGGTAGATTAACAAGTAAATAAATAACATATACCACATTACACCCTGAGACTAAATGTAAATGAGGTTATGTTGAGATAAAATGGGTGTCACTTTCATGTATAATGTTTATGGAATCTGATTTAATGGGAATGAAAATCTACTTTCATCAGAACATGATATAATCTTTAAATAAATTAAAACATAAAAAATTGTAAATCATGAATTATAAAATGAAATTATTGTTGGTAAATAAAGAGGAAAGGTACCCTTGGAACTCATCATATACTAGAACTCACATAATTTAATCCCAAGAATTGATTAAGACATACCCATCTAAACAGGTAGATGGGGTAGTATAACATGGGTAGTTATACCATCTTTATATGTTATACATTTTCAAGTGCATATATTTTTATAAAATGATGATTTGATGCATGTGATAATAATTTATAGACCAATTACACTAGGATTTCCCCATGTCATGCACCAGGATAGTGGAAATGATCAAGCTCCAGACTTGATAGAGCCTAAACCACTAGTCCTAATAATGTGAGTGCCACTTGAGGCACCATATATTATACCTGATTTGGGAACTGATGATCGACATAATGATAGTTTCCCATGTGTGATGTAGTCCACGTGAGGTTCTCCATAACCTTAATATATAATGGATGATATGATTCATGAGTAATAGAAGTAACATCCTCCCACCTTCAATAGGGATGGTGGACCAAGGGTTACTGATTCTTGGATAGAGGCCACTTAATCTATCATTGTTATTCTGTAGAGGCCTCCAGTGAAGATGATAAATATTTATACCTATATTCTTTGAGATACAGATAATCATTTGTTGGATATGATTACCCAGGCTGGTATTCATTCATGTATTGTATGGATAGAATTTTTAATAGCCTTCTAGGATCACATCATTCCTCAGATACTAAGTGCTAACAAAGATAGATAGATCATGAATCAAATGATGGGTCAATACCAATAATATATTATTCATCACATGTTATGGTGATTTTCACTGCTTAAATATCATGATGATATTTTGTGTTCTAGATGATTTAAGGATGGGCTCCAGTATGTCATTTGTACTCAGGTGATCATTTTCCTCCAACCTAGCTTCTCTGAGATCATTAATAGGTCTCTTATCACTATATGATACTTGACAGAAGGTTAGTTTAGTAGTCATTGGGAATTTTTGTTGAGGTAGGCTGGTAGTTCTTACAATAGTCAAAATCATTCCTTTGATGTTTTTTATTAGAGAAGTGGTTGTCAGTTTTATTACACTGGATACTCTTTTTTATTCCATTAATATGGACATAAGGGGAATCTAAATCCCCATTGTGATAGAAACTCAATGAAGTTTTATTCTTTCAACTATTTGGGGAATCTAAAGTGATTATATCACACCACTCCATCTAGTTCTAGTGGAAGGGAATCCATTATAACTCCACCTACAAGAGAATTATATTTTATGTCGCCTCACGCATGGAGTTGGAATATCACCATAATGAATGGATAAAGACGAGTTTGTGGACATGGTATCTAGGATTATGATTAATTGCGCCAATAGAGAAATCAAACTAAGGGATGTCTAGCAACAACATTGGTCCACAGATCAGGCTAGTTTCATGCTTTACAGTTGATACCCATGGATTAGAGTGAATGTTCATCTACATAATGAGGTAAATATCAAGTAGCCTCTAGTATAGTATCAATATCATTTGATACAAGTTATTCACACACATTCATCTATTTAACTATCATAGAATGTATCAAGATGTAAATTACATATTATTGTGGTGTAATGACCTTGGATACACCACTTTTGTTATGGTTAAAGTGAATATTCCATTGTCGGGACTTCCCTATTGTGGAATGAAGTTACCCTTTCATGTGTGAAAACATTATTATTGAGATGGTTGGCTTCAATTTCGTTCTTCAGATGGATTTTTTGATCTTGTATCACACCTTCATAGACTTATATAACCACTAGCTATCACTAAAAACCCCAAATAGAATCAATTATCTACACATGGGTGAGTGTAATATCCATGAAAATATAGTTGGACCAAAGAATCATGGGATTTGTGGAGTTACATCCCATATTTATATTCACTTCATATTGGAGTGAGGAGTAAATATTTTTGGCTTTCCTCCCATTGTAGACAATTTTGGGACATATTTCAAGATGATTTTTCTAGTTTCCCTACTGAGATAGATATTGTTTTTAAGATCTCCCTTGTTCAAGGATCATCTCCAATGTCCATTCAACGATATAGGACAGATCCCACTAATATCAATGAGCTTAGAAGAAATTTAGAGTATATAGTGGACAATGGTTTTATATGACCAGGAAGTTCCTTTTAGGTTTCACCAATGATTTTTACCAAGGGGGATGTGTCCCTTAGATTTTTCAAAGACTATAAATGGTTTAACTAGCTTATGATAAATAACTGGTATCCACTTCTTGGAATAATTGATATCATTGACAATCTCAATGTATCTAGGGGTTTATCAGAGATTAGCCTGAGATTAGTCTATCATTAGGTACATACATTCATCGTATAGAATTTCATGGGAAGTGTGGTATATATGAGTATCTTCTTATACTTTTCGGTATTATGAACCTTCCAACCCTTTTAATTAAAATGATGAATATTGTTTTATATCCATATTGGGATACATTTTTCATTGTATATATTGAAGGAATATGCATGTTGTCTAACAGAAGTAAAGATAATTATATGAACTCTGCGATCCTTTTGAATACACTGATAGAGCATCAAAATTATACCAATATTGATTATTGAAAATTATGGATCGATAATGATCACTTCATAGGTCATATTATCTAAAAATTAAGGGGATCTGTTGACTAAGAGAGGCTGAGTGTTATGGTTTCATGGGAGTAGCCCAAGAATGTGTTGTAATTACAGAGTTTCTTGGAGTTTGTGGGATATTATAGGATTTTAATATAGGAATAATCACACATTTCTGAACATACTACTATTCTGAAAATTAATTTTTATAGGTTTATATTTTTAGAACGGTGCAATAAATAATTTTAGGAGCCGAATGGATGGATTGTTTCGACATCTTTTTGGATTCTTCTTGATCCTCACAAAGGATTCATAGTGTTATGTGATGCATCAAGAATTAGACCAAGAAAATAACTATTTTTGGAGGATATATTCACTATGTACAGGTATTGGAATTTGTTTCCCCATGATAGGAATTACATTACACATGAACTCAATTTAGAAAAATTTATCCATGCCATACATTGCTGGGGGAACAGTCTGATGGGTGTGAACATTGTGGTGTATACGAACCACAATATCATAAAATATATATTTACATAGTGGGACATGAATCTTAGACAATATATAGTGGTTAAATATATTGAGTACATTGATTTTGGGCATTCCTATATTCCTGAAATCATTAATTTAGAAGTTGATGCGCTGAGTTGGATGACTCCTACACAGGTCCTAGGAGAAGCTAGTGATGAATGGAAATTAATAGCCCTTTTCTTTGAGAATCATCTAGAACTTCATGATATTCATAATTAGTCATATATATCTTCTTTAATATTTAACTCATCACTCCTTGAGAGGGTGATGATAAATAAATTTTACGATTTAAAAGGATTGGTTCTCTAAGAGATTATTTCAGGTGAGGACCCATATATTGATTGGTCTACAGATAGAGATAACATTCTACATATTAATGTTCGTGTCTAGGTTCCTATAGGTATGATAGATTAACTGGTGCATGAGTCCTATAATTTTCATCATGAATTTCATCCACAATTCTCCATTATCTATCGAGATATTTGATGGCAGTTTTGTTGGCATGGGATGAAACATCAGATAGTGCGTTTAATCACTAGTGTTCCACCTATCCACTGGTAAATGTGAAACACCAATGACCCATAGACTTGTTACAACTAATTAGAGTTCCAAAATTGAAATGATTTGATGTTTCTATGGATTTTTTTGTTGGATTACTGAGCACACTATCAGGTTGTGAGTAGTTTAGATTTCTTTCAAGGACTAAGGAAATTATCAAAAAACCTTCCCATCTGGGAGACATTCACAATATATAAGTAGGGAAAATTTAATATTTTTTATATAATGTGAAGATATGGGGTCCCTCATACTATTTATGTAGGTCATGAAGAACATTTCACATCATGGTTTTTGAAGGGGTTGTAGGGATATTTGTGTAAACATGCACTTATGGCATATCATTTCGCACTCAGACCAATGGCCAGCCAGAACTGATGGCACATGTTTTAGAGGACATGATCCATGCATGTGTCCTGGATTTCAATGGTTCATGGGAGAATTATATCCCTATAATCATGTTTTCCTAAAATAATATCATTTATCAGCTGATTTCAGTATCCCATTATTAGGGTTTGTATGGTTGGATATGATTTTCACCTTTATACTAGCTAGAGGATGGAGAGGAAGAACTAATAGGTCCTCATCTCATGAAAAAGACTTTAGAGTTGGTACAGATTATCAAAAAGTATATATATATTCCCCATTATAGAGATAAATCTTATTTCGATCTTTTTTAGGACCTTTTGAGTTCAAGTTTGGGGATTGTGTCTTCTTGCAGGTATCACATTCACATGGTAATAGATGGATTTAGAGGTATGGGAAGCTGGCGCTCCTGTTTTTCACAATGTTTCAGATTTTAGGGAGAGTAAGGTCTGTATTCGATCATTTTTTACTACCTCAAAGGTACCATTACATGCATTACATCTTCCACATTTTATAACTTCACCATTATCCTATCGACCATCTCATTATTTTTATCCTAATGAGGTTGAGTTAGACATTCATTGTTTGATATAGTAGTATCATATACACATATTTTAATGAATATTGAAGTATCCTAGAGGGTTGTATGTTCCATTTGTATAGTTTATATGGAAGCACGACTGTGTACATGATGAGAGATGGGAGTAAGAGGATGATGTGCGTGACGTGGCCATGGGTAGGAATTGTTCATAGACTCAAGCCATCCAAGGATTCCTGATGTAATTCCTCGATCACTCAAATAATCTATTCTACATTCGGGTTGGCGATAGCCTAGGGTGAGACCCACCATTCAACTAGATCCTTTAAAACTAGTGGATTCCTAGTATGAAATTATAGGATCCCACTATTATCATTATTTGGATGACTTTGACACACTTCTTGGATCCATTACGATTTCTTGGACACATGGAACCATGGATACACCCATTGGACCAAGTAATTTCTTATCATTTTTTACCTTGGTTGAATACCTTAGACTCAGTTAGAATCATATTATAGTGATATTCATTAGGTGATTCCCCTTGGTTTTAACACAAACCCCTTTATCCATGTTACATATTATAACTGAGTTGGCTTGACCTTGGAGGTCGAGAATGAACTAGTTATTACCATGGATACTATTAATTTTCATTAACACTTTAGGATACCTTGTTTTATATTGTATCCTTTATTATTATTATCATGATGTGATATCAGTGTTCATTAGATCTCATATGACTTACTTATATAAACTCAACAATATTTACATAAATATATGATCACATATTCTGATACATAACCAGCTATGGTTGAAGCAGGTACTAGGTATTTTCATTACTATACTGAATTACTTTTATATATTCATGTGTTCTCACAATGTCAGTCTATATTACACATATTAGATATTATAGATTCTATTGGTAGTGGCCTACTAAAATTTATTTCACCCCAAATCTAGGATGTTGTCGGTTCCCCTGAATATTAAATGAATGTAGGTGTTGAGAAAGGGAATCGTCAAACCTTGGACACATGATATTTCAATCTTCAATTATGATGGAGCTTTGTAACAGATGATCGAGCTGAAGTTAGGATTCTTGGATTGTTTTTAGATTCTTTCTTCTTCTTTCTTCTTGTTTTTTATAGCATGTATTTCATGTTTCCATGTATATCTATTTTTCAATTTAATTGATAAATTACCAAAATTATTATATTCATTTGTATATGATTTAGTGATTAGACTTGAGTTTTACTATTTGTTTTCTTCAGTTGTTTATTATCTCTATATAATTCTTCTATGGTAGGGTTAAAAGCCTAGTTTTTTATTCTATGTATATGTTTTTCATTCTCTTAATATTTTGCTTATACTATTTACCTATTATAATATGTATCATTTGTGCTCCGATTTAGAAATGAGGGAATAATATCCACATAGGCACAACCTAGGCCTTCGCTTCTAGTCAATAGCCTCTAGTTTTCATGGAGGTGTTCTTGAGGATTTGTGGCCAACTATGATCCATGAACCTTGGAGTGAAACATGGGTTTGGGATGTCACCTAAATGGGTAATGAGGTGTTCTAATGGGATTATATATACTATTATAAATATGAATATGTTTTTGGAATAAATAATTATCAACCTTAAAACCATTATAAATAATGTAAAATAATATTCAACCTGAGTGGAGTTTAATTAAGATTCATAATTCATGGTATTTTATGTTTTAATTTGAATAATTTTATCAAAGGGAATTTGACATGAAAATTACAATGTGGTAAATAATATTGTAACCAAATTCATTTTTATTGTGTTATATTAATTTTTATTTTTTACATAGTATTCTAGGATTATGTGTTTATAGAATTTTTTCTATATTATATTGTAATTACCCTTGGATTATGTTGATTTACATTTGATTTACATAATTGACTCATTTATTAATTCCCACATAAAAACTCAGATCATTTTAATGGATTATTTCAAAATATCATTTTATTTGGGATTTTTATATTGATTTTTAATTGAAGTATATTATTTTATGATTCTATAATAACCCATTTTCATTTAATCTCCTCTGTTTATACATTATTTTTTTAATTAATAGTAACATATTACTCCATTTGGTACATATAATTATTGATAAAATGTATTAAAAAAGTACCACATAATTTATTACTTCATTATAATATCACGTTCCATCCAAAAACATGTTCTCATAAATGTTTTAATTTTTTTTATCATCCTCCAAAATATTTATTATAAAAAATTTTAACCATTATTTAATTTTCACAAAATGTTTTGAAAATAATATTCATGTCATTTTCGAAATAAAGGTCATTTTGATTTTTTAAAAAAAGTGAAAGGAATAATTTTTAACGTGTATGGAATGAATAAAATTTCCAAACTTCATGGATAATAAATTTTTAAAAGCATACATTATATGTTTGAATGGATATTTTAAAGGAAAATTAGTTTTAAAATATTTTTTGAACATTTAGTTTTAAAAATATTCTAAAAGGGAATAAGTGATTTTCCTCAAGACTATTTTCAATATAATTTTTATGGTATTTCTATTCATAGATGAAATCAATACATTATATTAATTTTGATCTAATAGGGATATATTTTATTGATACAATATTTTTTATTTTTCTAGATGTTTTAAAAATTTATTGACGAGGGAATGTATTGACATTATCATTCTTGATTAATTTTTAATCAACTAACATTCCCTTTAATAATGAACTATATTATTATCATTAAATATTTAATTTCCCTAAAAAATATCTTTATTATTTATCATGGATGTACTTATTACATAATTTTTATATCATATCTACATGTGGTATTTTAATTTGAACATTATATGATTGACTGATGAAATGGTTATTAGTATGAATTTCATAATCGATAAAAAAAATTTGTGGTTAGGAGATATTCCTCATGAATTAAATTCATAATTCGATATAAGAGGAATGATTTTGACATATATATACTATTGTGACCTAGTTATAGATATCCCCTTGATCCATTGATGGTCTCATGAGATTAATCAATTGGTTATCCTTAATTAAATGTGTTTATGGTGTATACCAACCAATCAGTTTTAAACTGTCATGAGAAAGGTCTGGACAGTAGAGGTATCCTGATTCCTGAGGTCATGACATCAAATAATTAAGAATTTCCTTTATTTATAATTCAGTTTTTATTATTCATGATATTTTTTAAATTATATTATCCATAGATTCATTTCACTCTCAGTTTATTAGTTAAATGCAACACGTTTACAGTTATTTACCTTTTCATATTGATTATGACTTATCCACTTATAATAGACATATAATTGATTAAATTCTATGTGTTTTTAATTATCTTCCATTACATATTTATTATTCATTATCTAGTTATTATAGTCATGTAATTGATTAAATGGAATTTGTTTTTAGGTATTTACCTTTCCATATTCATTATGATAGTAATGTTATTTTCATGGAATGTGCATTCAGTTATTTACCTTTTAATGATTATGCCTATTTACTTATAATGGATTCTACTGTACATAATACTTGTAGATAATTTGTACCCACCTTTATTTTTTTTCCTTTCCTAGGAATCTAGGATGCGTACTAATATTAATATGCAAGGATATGTTAGGATGAATAATTATATTATAGAAAAAGTTGTATATGGGAATCATGTATGTATAGTGTTTAAAAATACATATAAACTATTTAGTCATTCATGATAAAATTACATCTTTCTTATGAAAATTTTTTAACGTAAGAGAAAATATTTATTTTCCTAGAAATATAACCCAGTATAGATACTAATAGTGGGTTCGGTTTAAAAAAATTTGTATTTATGGGCAATAAATCCGAAAAGGGTGCATTGGCCTTGTCCTAATCTTCACCTGGTGCATGATAGTAGGCCTTAATGTGCTCCTGGTTTCATAATACATAGATATGTGAATATGATAATTCACATTTTCATTAAAAATCCTTTAAAAATATTTAAATAGACAATGTAAATGAATAACCACGGTTAAACCAAATATATCTTATATTGAAAATAACAAGTCATGATTTAGACATTCTATAATTGAAATTTTATGTTTTTTCCCACTATTACTATCGTGGATCACACTATTCGTTCTGCTTTTAGTCAATGGATGGAACCTAACATAATCATATTGATAATGAATATGATAAAAATGTGGTAAAGATAAGCATTCAAAGAGGATGCTTATAGGAGTTAATGCTATTCGGATTATACGTAATAAGATATCATTTAATATGATTAGAATCCTACATATCAACCAACTTCTAGACTCACCAAATAAGATATGGATTGAGTCTACTAAGAAAATGAGTTATGAAGATCATGGTGGAAATAAATAGGAATTTATTTCATGTTATAAATTTTTAACGAGACACCAGTAAAACTATATAAAAGGAAAGGGAAAATGTTTTTATGTGGAATGGAAGGGAATAATGAAATAAATTTTAATGGACAAATGAAAATTACGATGGAAGGAAATAAATTTCATCCTCAGGATCTATTAATAGTTCATTTTTTAAAATGTGGGGAACATAGGAATAATATTAGTCAACAACCTATGATAAATTTAAACCCATATTCTAAGAAAGGGCCTATGTTAAAATAAAATAGAAGAAGTATTTATGTATCAGGATTCCGAATTCAAAATTTAGAATATTTTTAATAATGGTATTTTGATTATAAGAATTATGAATCGTATATGTATTTTGTAAACATTACTATTCAAATATTATTTCATTTAAATAAGAGTTAAGGATTACACCGTGGACTTATGAGCTTAAGGATTGTATGGTCTCCTACCCGATTCTCCCTCATCTGACTGATTTAGAAGGCTATGTGACTATAGGTGTTACTCCCGATATGATAGAGGATTAGTAATAGTAGGGAGGGTATAAGTAATATATTGGAGATTATATAACCTTTTCTATATAGTTTCAATGATATTGGATAAATAATAATCGAGTAGCCTAAATTATAGAATTAATATGAATAATTTAACACGAAACCAATTCTAAGAAAGGATAAATAGAATAATTCCAATTAACAATAGTATAATGTGATGACAAGAAGAATTTAACTAAATGAAATTATGAAATTAATATAGTTGACAGGAAATAATAACAAAATAAGGACTCTAAATACCCTTGTCTCGAACCAAATGTCAGTTCGATATCTAGTATCCAACACATCTTGTGAGCTACAAATGAACAATATGATCCCTTTATTTTTCCAAAACTATTCCAATAAAATCTTCCCAACAAAAAACGATCGCCCATCTAGGGTGTGAGTATAACTCAATAGTTCCACATCACGACGTCTAAAAAACTAGAGTGTCAAAAATAGTGCATGAAATATATAAGTAAACCTAGTATCGATTTATTAAATTAATAATTTTTATATAGTAATCCCACTAATCCTCAAAGCGTGAGGTTGACACCAGGGGTTATCCAAACCTACATCGGCACCCTTCTGGGAATCTATTATCAAAGTTAGATCTTCTTACATTAGCATTGATCACCCAACCAAAGGAATATTTTCATGCCCAATGGAGATTGAATGAAAAATGATGTTACCAAATGGCCTTTGCATTGTGGCTATCCAGAATCCCACCCATGCGAATTTAGATTTTTTTAATCTAATCATGCGACATACGAAATAATAATACACTCTTCCCTCAGAAATAATGTACCAATTCTCTTATCCATCATAAGTTACAAAATCATGGAATATTCTCATAAGTGGCATCATAAATCAAGAGTCAAATCTCAATGAACTGAATAATCCATTAAGCATATGATTCTCAGGAATTGATCCAAATTGATGTTAAATAATCTCAAAATATATTAAATCAAATTTAATGTGAAAAATTATGACACACAGGGATATCACTACTATACACAATTATTAATTCATCAACTTATCATTTGTCTTTCAAGTTATGTTTTATAAAACCAAGTTTTTAATTTTCCACATAAATATATCAGACCTGTTACATTTATTATTTAACACTAAGGTCAATAACATATCAATTAAATGAATTTAGCCGTGGTGATTCAACCTTAAGAATTCAATAAATTACATGTTATAGAAAATTATTATATTAATCCAAAAACCCATATATTTTCTCAATATATCTCAGTGAAAAAAAATCAAACTGGCCATGTATCAACAATGTCTAGGGATAACACACATATAGAGTGGCCATAGGTTTTATTATCCATGCCTATGGACACCACATGATCCAATTGATGGTATAAAATGTATTATTATTTAATATATATTATCTAATTATGTTTTTCACATGTGTTCCATACCAATGTGATGTTACATATCACACATACTATGGATAAATAAATATGACAAAAGAGATATGATTTAGAACAACCACCTGAATCTGGTGATCAAATAAATGAAATAAGTATAAAATTATATTAAATAATGATGAAAATGGTGAGAAATCAGGGAAAACAAGATTATACATAGAATGATCAAAACTGATTCAATAGTAGTCAAGAGATCACATTGTTAAAATAGAATAAAGTTATATTATGGAGAAAACCAAAGTAAGGAACTCGTAAAAGATTGAATTCTTGACCGAGATGTCTAGAGAGGAAGGAATGGTTGATAAATTTACTAGAGTATACCTAGGTTTTAAAAAAATGTTTCATGATTAATGAAACTGATTCATACAAGAAATATTGGTTAAATTCACTGTTCCTGATATAATTATTACATGAACCCCTTTCATGATGACAATTTCATGATTTATAAGATATGTTGAAAAGCGCATCAACTCTTGTGAAAATTAACACATTAAACCATTTCACAACATGAATCATTTTAGGGTGTGTAAATGTTTCACACACTAAACCAATTGAAGTAATGTTCCCAACAATATATACATATTACGTTTTCCATTCACAATGTGAAATTTTTCTATTGTTAGATCATACTCTAGATTCTACAAAAAAACCCAAACTACCCCCAAAGCATTCCAAACCCTTGGATAACCCTCACAATCCATTAACACATTTATTCCCCATCCCTATTTATACAAATAAATATACATCCCTAAACATTAGTTTCTTTTCTAGGGAGAAAGGACATCATCCTCAAAAGAAACACAAAAACCTTGTTTTTATAAGAAATGACACACAAATAACTATGGTTAAATCAAATATCAAGTGGGACATACATATGAAATATAGGTTCTGAAAATATCCCCACTAAATAATAACTCACACATGAGATGCTCGAAGCATCAATGTAGGGTGTTGGTGAAAAATTCTAGACAATATTCTCACTTATCATATTTCATATCCAATGTCTCCTCTTGAACAAGTCCATGCTTCCACTGACCTCATATTAGAATTAAAATCATTATTTAATGATACATATCACTATCTCCCACAAACTATATCACAATATCATCAATGTGTAACAAACTAAGCATTAGTTAATGAAAATTTCTATTGATCTAATTAAATGTATTGTTATGTAAAATGGTTATATAAAATTTGATCTTCATTGGTTTTATGTTATTGTATTTTAAAATACCATCATGAATTGTGACATTTTATATTATATTCATTAAATAGTGATCAAATGATTAGTATAAATGAAGGGCTTTATCAAATCCAATTTACTCAGATGAATGAAGTAATGGCATCATCTAGTATACTTTCTGCATAAGAAGCCCATTTTTCGGAGCTCAGAAAGGAGTTAGCGTCATTGGGTTTCATACTTGACCATTCCCAAGCTGAGCATTAACATGTTAAGCTCGAACAAAACCACCTACGAGATAAGTGGGAGTTGATAGAAATTACCACCCAGGCAATGTTATCTGAGGCACCCAAAGAGTCTGTCACCATCGCACACCTTACCCTTTGGTCTTATGTGGGTGTTATAAGGGGTTATGTAAAAAGAACATATCACTATGGTTATGTGCATTTTTTGAATATAATAAATAATATACATTCATTTTATTATTATTACTTTATAAATAGATTTTAACGCAAAAAATATTATTTTTAGTTAATATTCAACTAATGGATATTTTTTGATAAATTAATGGCTTTTGGAATTAAATAATATTTTAATAAAATATTATTATTATTAAATTTATTTTTATTAAATATAAATGATCGTATAATATTTATGAATACAATTTTAATTTTTATTAAGGTTTGAAAGTTGTTTATGTCAAAACCCATGAATTTTCGATAAATGATAGTTTTTATTTTAAATGTGAAAATTCACATATTTATAAAATTATATAGTTAAAATTAATATCAGGACATTGAAATTATCCAACAGTGAATTTTTCATTATTTTTTGAGATAGTCAGCTTTTTGGGTAAAAAGTAAATACCGTTTAAATATATACATTTTTTATAACATCATAATGACAAAATAGTTTTGTAATAAAATACTACAAACATTATATTCAGAAACTATGTGTTTTAACATTAAAATATTGTTTTTTGAGGATGGATTTATTTATTTTACAAAGCCTTAGTGGACCCTCCAAGACTTATTAAACATTTGAGATTTTTAAATTGATTTCCTTTAGAGTTTCACTCACCTCCACATAAAAAACCCTATTATGTTAAAACAGTTGGCCATTGGACATATAAAATATTTCTTTCCACTCCCCTTTTTCAAAAAATATGGGCAAAACCCATGTGATGGTATGTGGTTTTGATTAGTTTAATGTGTGGTGTCCCAAACCTAAATAATAAAGAATTCCCTCTCCTTTCCTATATAAAACCACCCAATCTCCCACTTCATTTTCACCCAAATCCTTTTAAGTTAATATAAATCATGACATCCTATCTATATAATCATCCCAAGGTACCCCATTCTACCATGAAGCCTCTCTCCAGCCACTCCCAATCCTTTGAGATCACATTTCCAAGTAAGAGATTCCTTCCATTCTCATTTTATCCTTGTTTATTAATATTGTTATTCCCATTTATATTCAATTATAAAAGAATTGGTATGATTTAAAACCTCCCATATACTTCCCTATTTATGTTTTAAATATGAGATACCCCTTTTTACTCTCATTAATTCCTCCCATGTACACCTGTTACCGTGTGGAAATTCGATAAGGAATTTCTCTCTCCTTGTATACATTCAAGTAATTCACTTGTATTATAAATACAAATTCCATTAAATATGCAGGGACATATATCTATATAAACCCCTTACTATACATTTGATGTACATATGATGAGAAACCCTTTTCTCTCTCATCATCTTTTTTATGAAGTCTTATGTCACACCGTTATGCTTTAGAAATTGCAACACCATTTTCCAAGCCCAAATAATTTTATAGTGAATACCATTTACATTTCTCTATCAAGTGTATTCACCATTATGAACACGTACTTGATGATGGAAGAGTTTCATGTATGAATTAAAAATTCATTTACCATGGAATAAATCATGATTTTTAATTAATCTATGTTATACGATCTTGTGGCACACTTAAGCATGAAATGAAACGATTAAGAAGGGTGTACCCCGATAGTTCTCAAATGAATTGGGTACAGATTAGTATCATGATACGTAAAGTTAAATGAGGATTTAATCAATATAATTTATGTGAAATGAGTATTTAATCATTCAAATTCAAGTTCAATGAGGGTTTAATCATGATTTATGGGAAATAATCCTTGGATCTTACTAATTCGACTTTAAGTGTTGTAGCCACATTTCCATGTTTTGATAATCATGCTATATCACACCTTTATGTCCATGTTTATTTATTATTGATTGATATTCCTATATTTAATTTGTACTGTATCCCTCATTTTATTTTTTTTCTCTCATACTGTGATTTATAGATCACTCTTTTCTTATGCATGCCCTCAAGTTATCCCATGCAGTGCTAAGTACGAGGGAATGTAATCATCATATAATGAAATTTTTCGATAAGATGTTGTGTTCTATCTTTTAAGTTGTTATGTAATGTTTCTAAGCCCCAAACACACTAGACCTTTATATATTCTATGTCGTATCATGTGAAGGTTTTATGTACTAAAACATGTTTAATTATGAAATTAAAATCAATGTTGTAATAGTTGGTATTAGAGGATAGGTTTAGTTATTTTTTGTGTTAGGATTATAAAATACTAGTGAAATACTTAGGGAAAAGACTATGTATAATAAAAAAGTCCATACATTTTGGTGAGTATTGAGTATGTGGTCTATCAAGGAAATAAATCCATATGTAGATTTGAGGAGGTAGTGGCTACTCTGGCACTGATGTATCTAGGAGTGAAAACTCCAACAACCAGTTTTGAGCTTGACTCGAGGTATCAATGTACATGACAACGGGCCTTTCTACACTTTTGGTTATGACACACCCAGGGGATATACTTTGGTAAATTCAAAAGATTAGTATGAACCATTATTAAGGGAATTAAAAAAATTCCAAAGAATATATGTTAGAAAGTTGATCTTGGATAACATAGATTAAAGCCTATATGTTCAAAATTTAAGGAAAAAAACTTATTTATAAGTCATCTATTTTTTAATTGGATAACCCTTTATATGTTACCCCAAACTTCCCTTTTATTCCAGAAAATGGCTAGTAATAGGAGGACTCGGGATAACAACCAATGTGAAGATCAATGTGATGACTGATCTAATGAGATGCCCAATCTGATTGGAGTAGGAATCACGAACATTATCACAATACTATCTTAGTTAACTCCAGATTTGAAAAGAAAAATGGGTCAACAAGAATGATAAACCCCCTATAAAAGAACAACTCGCTATTGAGAACTTCAAAATACAAATGCCTCTTACTTTTAATGGATCTTCTGATCCCTCAATCGTTGAACAATGGATCAACTACATTAAAATGATCTTCTCTATCCTTCAATGTCCCAAAAAAGAGAAGGTTATTCTGGATGATTATATTATGAAGGGTGAAGCTGATAAATGGTGGAAATATATCAAAAATACGAAGGATGAGGAAGATATTGATGTGTTGGAATGGATGGATTTTCAAAATATGATTTTCAATAAATATTTTCTGCACACCCTCCGACTCAAGATGGAATGGGACTTCTTTTCCATCACAAAAAAAGATGATGAATCAATCAGAGAGTATGAGAAAAAATTCACAAGGCTTGCATGATACGACTCTATATTTGTTGTTACCCCCAAATGCAAGGTTGATTTCATCATTGGTAGGATGAAACCTAGCCTGTGGAAAGCCCTGGGATCCGTGACTTTGATAGCTATAAAGAAATTGTATGATGTGACCTGAAGGTTGAAATGAGGATCATTGAATATTATGGGTATCAAGCGGATAAGAAGTGTAAAGTGGACATAAATTCTAGTGGTCTGATGGATAAATCCAATGGTGCTATAAAAATCCAGCACCCCACTTTCCAAAGGTGTGGAAATAAGCACCACATAAATTTCCTGAAGGGGGAGATCAAATTCTTTAGGTGTGTAAGAGAAGGGAACCTAGCCATTTACTTCAGAAAAGAAAACCCCACAATTTTGATAGAGGAGAAGAATTCTTCGTTTGACTCTCAATGAATTGTTCACTGCTTCAACTATAAAGAACCAGGGCACCATCGAAATCAGTTCCCAATGCCAGGGGTTTTCAGAGTCAACCAACAACCTCTAAGACAACAAGGGTGAGATTTTTACATCACTACCACCAAAGTGAACCCCGGCAACGAAGTGGTGACATATACTCTAGTCATTCAGTCAAGAATAGTGAACATAATTTTTGATTATGGTTCTACACATTCTTTTATATCTTGAAAGATTAGTAGAACAATCCAAACACCACCACAAATAATACAAATAAAGACGTCAATGAGTACGAAAAATGGGTCAATCATTACATCCCATGAATATAACTCATCACCTATCATAATTAGTTGAATGAAATTCCCAACGAACCTCATTATACTCCCTCCAGTGAAATTTGATTCAATAATTTGTATGGATTGGATTTCCTTAAATAAAGAAAACATAAATTTCAATGAGAGGGAAATCACTCTTCATATGGAGAATCCACCCCCGATTCTATAGAAGTGCCAGGAGGATGACGAATCTTCATCATCACCATCACCTCATGTGTGGATATTACTACCCAATGAGCATGCGCTTCGGGATCAGATGATTGAGTGCAAGGGAGCAAGTATCCTTGAATACATGCCTATGGTGAGGGAATTTTCTGAACTATTTCTCGTGGAATTCATTAGTCTTCCTCCTAGAAGATATGTTTAATTCTCAATTGACCTTATAGATTGGGTGTTTCCAATATCCAAGACACTATATGGAATGGTTGTTGTGGAGCATGAGGATATGAAAATCAACTACAGATGAATCTTGTAACACCCCGACCCCAGACACCCAGAGTCAGTGCATTATTTTAATACATTGGCATGACTACAAGGAATCAAGTCCCGAAGGACCAATTAGTTTATAAGTCTTGGAAAATAAAATACATACATGAAAATTACCTTACACATTAAAAAATAAAACACAACAAAAATGATCCTTCGAGAATTCCATTAATCCCCCACCTTAACCCTTCTTATCAATCATAATAAACTTCTTGGAATCCTGGGAAAACAAAACAAAAGAAAGGAGTGAGATCAGATGCTCAGTAAGGGAAAATAATTTAACTGAAGCTATAAACATTTAAAGTAGGATTTGTAATAAAAAGAACAACCTTTTTAAACATAAACTTGAACATCATATGGAAAAAATCAAACATTACCATACAAACATGCACATGGATATTCTACTAGTTGAATAATCACATGTAATAAATAATTTCATAATGAGAGAATGCTAACCTTAGAAATCATTACCACATATTCAAGGCCTCGTGCCCAGAATACAAATAAAATTTTTTTCTAGGCCTTGTTCCAAGACATTAGTTTGTCTCATGAGACCTACCGATGCATTGAGGAGCTATAGCGGGATCCAAATGTCACATACAAAGTCCACTTCATTCCTCATATGAAAAATTTGAAACATAAGATAAACATTTGTATTAAAACTAGCATACGAAATTTCAAAAAAATAACCATAAAACATGAATGGTATAAAAATTGAACATCCACATTCAAAAATATCAAAACTCATTCAATAAAACATGGTATATTTTATTATAATAAATCAACCTCAATCAAAAATAATATCCCATAAAGTATGTTGACATAGTTGAAAATTATGAGTAAAACTTTTTGAGAGAAATATCCTTTTTGTAAAATATTTTAAAAGTCACACATTTATAAAGGAATTAATTTAAAAGAGATTTTTGAATAAAATATTCCCATACCACTTTGAAACTTTTGAAATGAATTATAATTTCAATACATTAATATCCATATAAATATTTCCTTGAAATCATTATGAAAGCATGGCCATTAATTAAAAAGATTTAGAAAGATAAATCATTAAAACATTTAAAATCCTGATCTTGATAAAGTGTACCTTTCAAAAATCCTTAAAATATTAATTTTGAAATCATTTTTATGAAAAATGGACATGGATGATAAAAATATCCCAGTAAATACTTACACATAAACAATCTCGGATAATAATGAGATTGAGCAATTAACCCTTACCATGCACTTTCCTTTTGTCAAGGGTACGTTTAACCTCATGTATGAAGATATTAGTATGTTATTAAATTATAATAGAACCATATTAATATTTATGATATTATACATGATTCATTTATGAATTTATACTAACCATTTAATAATAATTTCCATGTTAATTTAATATATCGGGTAATAATCGCTTTCTTTATCGTAGGTGTTTAAACTTGTTACTCTTAATTATATCACTTAGGCCAAGATTTAAGTACTTCCAGAATATAAAAATGATTTATATATAATATATATTTAGAATATAAATATGTATAATAGACAAATATATGAAATGAAAAGCACCGTTTATGGATACAGTAGTTCGTACGTACGCATAAACGTTGTTTTAGTTTTCCTATCGTAATGAACAGAACTAAGTGAATATGATATATGTAAGGAAAAAAACACACACACACACATATATATATTAATATATATATCTAAATTAGAATTATTATTTAATATATTACATACTTATTAGTAATATATATTTTTATAATCGTCGATGAATGGTGATTGTGGAAATGAATCTTATCGCATCATGGAGACGGTAATCCGTACGTACGCATCAGCTACAATATCATTTCCTTAAATATTTAGAATAGGATGGTATAATAATTTTACAGAGACATTATCATGTTATTTTAATTATTTATATACTTATTACTCATCATTATATCTATCCAAATAACACAGTTTTGAGTAACAAATTACACCACGACGTGGAGATGGTAAGCCGTACGTACGAACACATGGTGACATTATAATTCATAAGATGGATAGAATAATAAATATAGTTGTTCCATAGTTATAATAACATAATAGTATATAGAATCTAAGAGAGTTATTGTTTTAGAATGGAAACAAAAAAGAAAGAGGATGTGGAAGAAGAAAAGAACTTGAAAGAGGTGATCAAATATTTACCTCTTCTTCAGGTTATTTCATTTGATTTGATTAAAAGGGATCGTTAGGTTGGGTTTATGATCACTATAAGGCCTATAAGATTAAGTGAGGGATTTTGGGAGGATATTTGGGTAGTTTTTTTCTGATCCAAAAGGCATTAAAGGTATGAATAATTGGTTAGAAGTGGTGTCCTTTTATAAGGGGGAGGAGGGGCTCTTTAGGAAAAACATAAAGTATTGTTTTATAATAAATTCATATTCAGTTTATAATTTCTATAAATGAATTTATTTTGATACATACGTGGTTATGGGTCTAAATCCTCTCAACCAATAGGTTTTAGAAAAGTTTAGGTTACCATTTTAACATAATTATTTAGATTTAAATCTTAGTTAAATAGTTTAACTTTTACCGTGTCTTCTTGTATTCTTACTCTATATGGTTAATAAACATACTCTAAACATCCAAGAGAACCTAAAGATGATAATTAATGACATATATAATATTATTTAAGATCTTTGGCCGAAACTTACATTTTTAAGAATATTATATCAATAAATAATATAATATTTGTTTTAAATATTAATTTATGTCAATTTTGACAATATTTGGTATTTTGTTTTTGTGAATGTCATCATAAATTTATTACTTAGAAAACGATACATTGAATCATCTCTAACATGTCATATTCTATTATAAATTTTTTTTATGTCATAAAAACATTGAAATTATATTTATTTTACTATTTATAATACCATTTATTTGATTCTTTCATTAATAAGGTAATTACTGCATCATCATTTTTTCATAAATAAATTTAATTATTTGATGTCTAAAAATTATAAATAAAATACCATTATGTATGAATTTTTTTTATCTTTTTAATAAATTTTTATAGTTGAATTTATCTTATGTATATCTATATATTAAAAATGGTTTAGTTATTAAATATTGATTTTTACTCTTTTAACTCTTCTTTAAATAAAATAATAATAAATGTATTAATCTAATCCAAGATGACCTAAAGGGTCATATTTTCTTCCTATGGTTTATTTGGTCGAATTAAGCTTATCCAATAGAATTAGGGCCCGTGTTAGGGTAATAATAATATCATTTTTACCCTTAATTACCCTATTTAATTTTTCACCACGGTGAATAAAAGTAAAAAGTTTCTATTCACTGGAAAAAAATTTATCTTATTGAACCACAATTTAATTACTGATATCAACCATGTCCCTTGGAGTTTTGAAATTCCACTTATAGAATCTGTAAAATTATATTTTATGTGAATTCGCAAATTCTCCTAGGATGTGGGTAAAAGACGGTGAAAAGTTCTATAAATTTTTTTGTATATCTAAAATTATTATAAATTGACTTAAGTGAATTAAATTGAAATTATATAGGTATTATGTATCTATTTTTAACTAAAATAAATTTAAATAAAATAAATAATTATTTAAATAAAAATTTGGTTTTTAACGATAACTTAGTGTTTTTAAACTATTCATGAAAAATTGAATGTTTTTAGAAAAATACCAAAAATTCACCCTAGGATAATTTCGATATTCCAAATCCAAAAATGATGTCTATTTTACCAAATTGAAAACATAGAAGTTGCATTTATTAATTTAAAATTAATTCTCGTTGTCAAAACAAATATCGTGTTTTTAAGAAACAATAACTATCAAAAGATTGACACTTGTTTATGTATAATTTCAATGTGAAAATAATTCCAATGAACAACATTGGATTCAATGGTAAAAATATAATCTAATTATACTTCCAAAAAATTACAATGTATAATTCAATATTATAAATTATTTTGACTAAAAAAGTTGTTTTTAGTTAAAATATAGTTTTTTTCACTATTCACCCAAAAATGAAAGTTATCAGAAAAACACCAAAAATTTATTAAAACTAAATTATTATGTCCCAATTATAATGAATAAGTTTATTATGTCAAATTGAATATATTAAAGCTTCAAATATTGAATTTAAAAAGGGTTCTCCATTAAAAAGTGGTATAATTTCATTTTTTAAAAAATAATTCTTTTATCTGAAATAAAATGAATTTTTTCATAAATTTTGTCTAAGAAACTCATAATATGTATTCTAAAATTATAAGGATTATATAATGTTCAAAATTCAGTTAATACTATTCATAACCGCTTTTGAATGGCTAGTTAGGTAAGTCATGATGCAATTGAACTTAGAGTTTCATGTAGTGCAAGTTATTTCATTACTTTGAAGATATGTCATACTATGAAATATTGGTGTGTTACATTCTTCCCTCCTTCAATAAATTGTGTCCTCTCAATTAGAAATTTTTCTTCAAAAATAAATGGTTGAAAATTGAAAATACCTTTTTGGAAAACCCACATCGGAAATTGGGTTAATAAAATTAAGCCTTAATAAGAACAAAATGGGAATGAAAAAATCACCACCGAATTATGATATCGATTAAGAGAACTTTGGTGGAAATTAGAGAAACATAATTGGAGGAAAAATGTAAATATTTATAGGGAGTGATTGAGGTTATCAATCACAAACAATTGTTGAATTGTGGGCCTCAAAGCCACCAATCCATGATGATAAAAAATACCATTAGTTCACCAAAATGTTAGGTATTATGATAACACATTTTGGGTTTTAAGATACCTTACATAAAGTTTAATAAATAATTTAACATAAAATAAGAGGGAATATATATATATATAAATGTATATGTAGAGTTTCATGCTTCAACTAATTCCTAACACAATGTCATCTTTCACTTTAAAAGATATCAATATATATATATATATATTCTATTTATCCTAATTGTATAGGGTTCCAAAAATAATGAATTTATAATTCACATATCAGACCCTTTAAAAAACTACATTATTCAGTTCAGGACATCACATGGGTCTGTGATAGGTGATACAACCTTGCCTCCCTTCAGTTGCGGGTTGATGTCTCATGGCCTTGCCAGACATGACGGGTTGCCGCCCGACCTCTAGGTTGTCCTTTTTATGGAAATCCAAAAATAACCTTAATAATAGTATCTAATTTTAAACTCAATCAATTCCAACCTTTAGAATTATCCAAAATACTTATATCCTAACTCTCAGCCCAATGTTTATAAGGATGTTAAACATAATGAGGGTCCTTTTTTCCAAGTAATAATATGTGAATGCCTTCATCTTGTATTCTTTTACAACACCACAACATCCTGAATTACCAAAATAAACCATCTCTTATTCCAAAATCACTACCTCATTATCAAGACCATATTAATGATCTCCTTTCCTTCAAACATTTATTTTCTAAAAATACTGTAGCTTAATACAAATTCACATTTATTAGGACCATATAATCTCAAATCCTCAATAAAATAATACTGCAGTACAATCCTTATTTATCTCCAAAATTCATGTAACCAGTGTATTGTTGATACAACACTCAAATGAAATAATTCTATAATAACAACATAAGAACACTAGTCATTATTCTTCATCTGAGCTAGTATTATAACATGATTTTTATCCAATAACATCATTTGTGGTATACTCTTATGAATGGGACATTGATTCACGTAGTGTCTCAATGCCTTGCAGATGAAGCATTTTACATTTGAATACTTTTTCTTATACTTGTAATCACGTACTTGGTGTCCTTTTTTCCACACTCATAACAAAATCACATTCTCTTTAAGCATTTACCAAGGAGATTCATTCCTCATTTATCACATATTGGAAAACCCTTCTTTCCCTTATTATCTTTATCCATCTTTCTTTCTACCATCCTTTTCTTCTCTAACATCCCTTCAAAGCAATAGGAATCAGATAATTCCTTAATGATCTCCTTAAAACATGATACTTTTTATTCATATGATGATAATACATGGGAGACTATTCCCTTTCTAAATGTTGGCTTAAAACCATGAATTATATGACCCTTCTTAATCATTGGATCATACATATTGCTGGAGTTCTCATTCCTTCTACTGGGTTCCATTTCTAAACAATGGCATACACTAGGTCAGATTATGAATCACAATTCATAATTCCAAACATGTAAAATACCTAACAGAAATTGAACTATTTATGGATATAATCTATAGTCACAAAAAAATTTCTTTGAGGAGGTATATACTCATAAACCCTTCATAGTGGATTGTAAAGAAAACGAGAATTATCCTATGCATATACCCTAGGAGTGTGGTAACCATGAGTGCAGCAAGGCCTGTTTTCATGCAACAGTTCCTGTTTGAGTCTAGCTCAAAGCAGTTTTTTTGGGTTTTACCCCTAGGTATATCTGTGCCAGAGCCACCTCTACCTGCTTGTATCCAGATAGGATGCATTTTCTTGGAAAACTCACAAAATCTCTACATTACCAAAATTCTAGGAATCCCTTCTATACTAATCCTCAATGTATATCTTAGGTCTATGTGCTCTAATCAGAGTATATCTAAATCTAGCTTCCAAGGATATTTATAACCTTCCTCTGATACCAACTGTAATTCCCCAACCCATGATACCTAGAGTCGGTGCATTATTTTAATAAATTAGTATGATTACAAGGAATTAAGTCTCAAAGGACCGATAAGTTTAGCAGTCTTGGAAAAAATATTGAATACATGAATGTTACATTACACATTAGAAAATAAAACACAAAAAAATGATCCTTTGAGAACACCATTAATCCTCAAGCTTAAGCCTGCTTATCAATCATAATACACTTCTTGTAATCCTGGGAAAATAAAACATAAGAAAGGGGTGACCTCAGATGCTCAGTAAGGGTAAATAATTTAGCAGAACATATAAACCTTTATTGTAGGATTTTTAATAAAAACAACAGTCTTTTTAAACAGAAACATGAACATAATATGGAAAAAAATTTAACATTACCATATAAACATGCACATGGATATTCTACTAGTCGAATAATCACATGTAATAACTAATTTCATAATGAGAGAATGCCTAATGCCGGACATCATTACCACATAGTCAAGGCCTTGTGACGAGTCTAGAAATAAAATTTTTGTCAAGGCCTTGTGCCAAGACACTAGTTTGTCTCATGAGACCTACCGTTGCATCGAGGAGCTATAGAGGGCTCAACCCTTCACTTACTATCTCCACTGCATTCCTCATATAAAAAAGTTGAAACATATCATAAACATGCGTATTAAAACTAGAATACAAAATTTCAATACATTAACTATAAACCATGAATTGTATAAAAATAGAACATCCACAGTCAAACATATCATAACTCATTCAATACAACATAGAAGATTATATTATAATAAATCATCCTCAATCAAAAATAATATCTAGTAAAGGATGCCGACATAGTTGAAAATGATGAGTAAAACTTTTTGAGAGAAATATGATTTTTGTAAAATCATTTAAAAGTAACACATTTATAAAGGAAGTAATTTAAAAGAGATTTTTGAATCAAAGTGTCCCATACCACTTTGAAATTTTGAAAAGAATTAACATTCCAAAACATTCATGTCCATATAAATAAATCCTTAAAATCATTTTGAAAGCATGGACATTAATTAAAAATATTTAGAAAGATAAATATTTTAAACCTTTAAAATTATAATCTTGATAAACAGTACCTTTCACAAACACATAAAATATTCATTTTGAAATTATTTTTATAAAAAATGGTCATGGGGGATAAAAATGTCCCAGTAAATACTTACACAAAAACAATCTCAGATGGTAATGAGATTGAGGAATTCACCCTTACCTAGCACTTTCCTTTACTCAAGGGTACGTTTAACCTCCTGTATAAAGATAATAGTATGTTATTAAATTATATCATAACTATATTAATATTTATGATTTCATACATGATTCATTTATGACTTTATACTACCCATTTAATAATAATTTCCATGTTAAATTAATATTTCGGGTAATAATCGCTTTCTTTATCGTACGTATTTTAACTTGTTACTCTTGATTGTATCAAATAGACCAAGATTTCAATACTTCCAGAATATAAAAAATTATTTATATATCATATATATTTAGAATATAAATATTTATAATAGACATATATATGAAATGAAAAACACCATTTATGGAGACGGTAGTTCGTACGTACGCATAAACGTTGTTTTTGTTTTCATATCGTATTGAATAGAACTAAGTGAATAAGATATATGTAAGAATATATATATATATATATATATCCAGTAGCATTATTATGTCATATAATACATACTTAATGTTAATATATATTTTTATAATCATCGATGAATGGTGATCGTGGAAATGAATCTCATCATGTCATGGAGATGGTAATCTGTACGTATGCATGAGAGACAATATCATTTCCTTAAAGGTTTATAATTGGATGGAATATTAACATTAAAGAGACATTATCATGTTATTTTCATTATTTATATACATATTACTCATCATTATATCCATCCAAATAACATAGTGTTGAATAACAAATTACACCACTGCGTTGAGATGGTAAGTCGTACGTACGCACGCATGGGGACATTATCATTCCTAATATGGATGGAATAAATAATATATTTTTTCCATATTTATAATAAAATAAAATTATATAGAAGATACGAGAGTAATTTTTTTAGAATGGAAACAACAAAGAAAAAGGAAGTGGAAGAAGAAATGAACTTGAAAGAGGTGATGAAATATTTACATCTTCTTCGGGTTCTTTCTATTGATTTGATCAAAAGGGCTCCATAGGTTGACTTTCTGATCAATATAAGGCCTCTAATATTAAGTGAGGGATGTTGAGAGGATATTTGGGCAGGGTTTGGCGAATCCAAAAGGCTTTGAAGGTATGAATAATTGGTTATAAGATGTGTCCTTTTATTAGGGGGAGGAGGGGCTCTTTAGGAAAAACTTAATGTATTATTTTATAATAAATTTTTATTCGGTTTATAATGGCTCCAAATGAATCTATTTAGAGACTTAGGTGGTTATGGGTAGAAATAATCTCAACCAATAGGTTTTAGACAAGTTTATGTAACCATTTTATCCTTATATTTTAGATTTAACTCTTAGTTAAATAGTTTAACATTTACTGTGTCTTCTTGTATTCTTCTTCTATATGGTTAATAAACATACTCTAAACATTCAAGAGAACCTAAAGTGTATCATTAATGACATATATAATATTATTTAAGCTCCTTGTATGAACCTTACATTTTTATGAATATTATATTAACCCATTATATAGTATTTGTTTTAAATATTAATTTATGTCAATTTTGACTATATTTGGTATTTTGTTTTTGTGAAAGTCGTCACAACTTGATTACTTAGAACAAGATATATTTAATCATCCTTAACATGTCCAATTCACCTATAAAATTCGTGTATGTCATAAAAACTTTGAAAATTTATTTATTTTAATATTTATAATACAATTTATTTGATTCTTTCATTAATAAAGTAATTACTGCATAATCATTGTGTCCTAAATAAATTTAATTATTTAATATCTAAAAATTAAATATAAATTACCATTATGTAGGAAATATTTTTATCTTTATAATGAATATTTATAGTCGAATTTATCTTATTCATAACACTATATTAAAAATGGTTTTGTTATTAAACATTGAATTTAATTCTTTTAACTATTCTTTAAATAAAATAATTATAAATGTCTTAATCTAATCCAAGTGGACCTAATGGGTCACTTTATATTACTAATGTTGTTTCTGGTCAAATTAAACTTATCCAATAGAATTAGGACATTTTTAGGATAATAATAATATCATTTGTACCCTTAATTACCCTATTTACTTTAAACTACGGTAAATAAAAGTAAAACGTTACTATTCACCAAAATTTATTTTTATCTTATTGAACCACATTTTAATTACTGATATCAACTATATCTCTTAGATATTTTAAATTCCACTCATAGAAGCAGTAAAATTATGTTTTATGTGAATTCAAAAATTATCCTAGGAGGTGGGTAAAAGACGGTGAAACGTTCTATAAAATGTTTTATATATCTAAAATTATAATAAATTGACTCCAATGAATTACATTGAACTTATATAGGTATTATGTATCTATTTCGAACTAAACTAAATTTGAATAAAATAAATAATTATTTTAATAAAAATTCGTTTTTAAACGATAACTCAGTGTTTTTTAACTATTCATAAAAAATTGAACATTTTCAGAAAAATACCAAAAATTCACCCTAGGATAATTTCGATATTCATAATACAAAAATGAATTCTATTTTACCAAATTCAATACATATACGTTGAATTTATTAATTTAAAATTAATTCTCGTTGTCAAAACAAATAGCGTGTTTTTAAGAAACAATAACTATCAAAAGATTTACACTTGTTTATGTATAATTTCAATGTGAAATTAATTACAATTACCAAAATTGGATTAAAGGGTAAAAATATAATCTCATTATACTTAAAATACATTAAAATTTATAATTCAACAATATAAATTATTTTGATTAAAAAAGTTGTTTTCAGTTAAAATATAGTATTTTTCACTATTCACCCAAATATGAAAGTTATCAGAAAAACACAAAAAAATTATTAAAACTAAATTAGTATGTCCTGATTCTAAAGAATAAGTTTATTATGTAAAATTGAATATATAAAACTTCAAATATTGGATTTAAAAAGGGTTCTCCATTAAAAAGCAGTAAAATTGCATTTTTTGAGAAATAATTCTTTTATCTGAAATAAAATAATTTTTTTCTTAAATTACGTCTAAGAAACTCATAATATGGATTGTAAAATTATAGAGATTATATAATGTTTAAAATTCAGTTAATTCTTATTCATAACCACTTTTGAACGGCTAGTTTGGTATGTCGTGATGCGATTGAACTCAGTGTTTCGTGCAGTGCAAGTTATAACATTACTTTGAAGAAATAACGTACTATGAAATCTTGGGGTCTTACAAATATAAATAAAGTGGTTATACGCCCATGTACTTCACTATAGGGTTCTTCAGTTCTCTTCATTAAGAAGAAGGATGGGTCAATGTGCCTTTGCATTTTTTTTCGTGAGCTCAGGAAAATCATGATAAAGAAAAAATATCATATTCCTCAAATTGATGACTTTTTCGATCAGCTACGTGGACAACAATATGTCTACTTGGGGGATCTGTTGTTGGGATATTACAATTTAATGTAGAAAAATGAAGATATCCCCAAGAATACTCTTCATACAAGATACGAGCATTATGAATTCAATGTAATTCCTTCCTAACTCACTAATGCTCTAGAAATCATCATAGACTTGATGAATAGAGTCCTTAAAGATTACCCCAACACATTTCTAGAAATCTTTATACATAATATTATAATATACTTCAAAACCAAGAGGATAATGAGTACCATCTATGAACTATAATAGAGACATTGTGAAAGTATAATCTCTATGAAAAGTACAAAATGTGTGAGTTATGGTTGAAGGAGGTCTCATTCATGGGTCATATCATCACAAGAAATGGGATATATAGGGATCCTTCCAAGAGAACTATAATTGAGGGATGGCCAAGGCCAACATCAGTAACAGATATCCATAGCTTCTTGGGGTTAGGTGGATATTATACCCAATTTGTGAGAAATTTCTTACAATAGTCCAACCATCTTACCTTGCTAACTCAGAAGGGAGTAATATTTGTTTGGAGTGATGAATGTGAAGAGAGATTCAAGGAGTTAAAAAGAAGGCTTATCACTGTGCACATGACCACATTACACAAAAGTGGAGAAATATTTGTGGTATTTAGTGATGCTTTGAATAAGGGCATGGGTTGTGTATTGATGCAGAATGATAAATTGATAGCATATGCATCAAGGCTGTTGAAAACCCATGAGAAAAACGTTCCCACACATGATATAGAGTTGGCGACTGGGTTCTTTGCATTGAAAATCTGGTGGCATCGTCTATATGGGGAGAGTTGTGAGAAATATACTTATCAGAAGAGCATCAATTATATATTCACACAAAAATAGATTGATATTCACCAACTTATATAGATAAAACTCATCAATGATTATGACTGATAAATCCACTACCATCCTAGCAGATGTTGTAAGTAGAAAGAATCATGCATCGTTATCAATGGTGAAAATTGAAAAGGGTCGAATATTCATAGATTTCCAAAGGATGGACATAAGAATCATTAAGGGAAGAACATCATAAATCCTTTCTCAAATTATTTCTCAACCATCCCTCATATAGAAAATGAAGGATGCTCAAAGAAAGGATATGGAAATTCTATATAGGGTGGAAGCTATCCAAAATGGGAAATCCTTAGAGTGCATGGTTGACAGGGATGGAATTGTGTGATTTAGGTCATGATTAAGTTTACCATTCGATCCTGAGACAAATAAGGAGATTTTTAATGATGCCCATAGCTCAACCTTCTCTATTCATTCAGGGAGAAAAATGATGTATTGAGATCTTCGAGAATACTTTGGGTGGGACAAAATGAAAAAGAATATTGGTGAATATACATCAATGTGCCTGGTATGTCAGAACGTGAAAGCGGAGAGGAAAAATTATAAGGGGATGATGCAACCAATACCCTTACCAACATTGAATTGGGACCACATTACAATGTAATTTGTTACTAGTCTTCAAAGTACATCCATAGGAAACAATGAAATATGGGTCATTGTGGACCATCTTATAAAGATAACTCACTTTATCTCGATTTGAGGGGACTTTTCATTGGATCAACTTGCACATATTTACATCAAAGAAATGGTAAGTCTGGATGGATTAACAATATCTATTATATCCGATTGTGATCCTAGATTCACCAAGAAGTTCTGGAAAATTCTACAAAATTTTCTAAGAACTGAAGTAAACATTTTTACAACCTATTATCTCCTAACTAATGGCCAATATGAACGAACTATTCAAAAACTAGAAGATATGTTAAAATCAAGTTATATAGACATCAACGGAGGATGATACCAACATCATCCACTAGATTAATTCTCTTACAATAACTGTTTTCACTTGAGAATCCTAATGTCACCATAAAAAGCCCTTTATGGGAAAAGGTGAAGAATACCATCATGTTGGGATGAAGTTCGTGAGCGTAAGCTATCAGGACTTGAAATGGTTAAAGAAATTGTGGAGGAGGTGAAAACCATTCAGTAGTATATCAAGGTAGCCCAATGTCGAAAAAAAGAGTTATGAAGATAACCAATGATGAGACCATGAGTTAAAAGCTGGAGACATGGTATTTCTATGCATATCATTGTCGAAGAAGGTCTTGTGATTTGGAAAGAATGGGTAGTTAAGTCCTAGGTACATCAGCCCCTCTAAATTCTTGATCATGTTAGGGATTTTTCATATCTATTAGCACTTCCACCCACCATAGCCAAAGTACATGATTTCATCCATGTATCCCACATAAGGAAGTACACACCAGACCCTTCACATTTACTCTCTTTAGGGATAGTATAGTTAGAAGATGATCATTCTTAAGAGGAGAAACCAGTGAATATCTTAAATTTAGAAAAAAATATCTATAAAATAATAAAATGACCCTCGTCAAGGTGTTGTGGAAAAACCACAAGTTTGAAGAAGCATTGTGGGAATTGAAGGAAGTGATGAAGTAGAGTTACCCGCAAATGTTTTAGTGTGGGAAATTGAAATTTACAGGGAGAAATCTATTAAGGGAGGAAGATTGTAATGACCAAAACATTCATTAATGGAAATTTATCTTGTTCTAAATAAATATCTAATTATGTAAAAAGGTTATATAAAATGTTAAATTCTATGGATTTCTATTTTTGAATTTTATAATAAAATTTAACATTGTGAAAATTTCTAATATAGTCATTTAATAGTGATAACATTATTAGTATAAATATAGATATATAACAAATCCTATTTATTCAGACGAAGGAAGCGATGACCTCAACAAGTAGACATGCTCTGTATGAAGCCCATTTGTCAGAGCTCATAAAGGAGGTGGAGTCATTGAGCTTCGCTTATGACCAATCCAATTCCGAGTTTTAACATGTTAAGCTCAAATTGAATCGCCTATGTGAGAAGTGGAAGTTGACAAAGATTATCACTTGAGCGATGTCATCTGAGCCACCCCAAGAGTCAGTGACCATCACCCACCTTAACATTCGGACTTATGCAGGTGATATAAGGGGTTATGTAACAAGACATTAGAACTTTGATTATGTGCATTTTTTTGTATATAAAAATGAATATACATTCAATTTACTGTTGTTACTTTGTTAAAAGTTTTTCAAGAAAAAATAGTATTTTTAGTTAATATTCAACTATAGAATCTATTTTGATAGATTAATGGATTTTTGAATTAAATAATATTTCAATAAAATATTTTAATTATTAAATTACATTTTATTAAGTATAATTGATTGTATAATTTTCATGAATACAATTTTAATTTTTATTAATGTTTTAAAGTTGGTTTTGCTAAAACCTATGAATTATTGGTAAATGATTGTTTTTATTTTAAAGGTGAAAATTCACTTATTTAGAAAATTATTTTGATGAAATTAATATCAGGACATTGAAATGATCAAATAGTGAATTTTTCATAATTTTTTGAGAGTCAAATTTTTGGGTAAAAATTAAATAACATTTAAATATATAATGTGTTTTATGATATCATAATGACCCAATAGTGATGTATTAAAATATTAAACATTATGTTACGCCAATATAGTTTTTATAATAAAATAATATTTATTTAGGTTTGGTTGATTTATTTTACAAAGCATTAGTGGACCTCCTAGAATTGTTAAACATGTCAGCTTTTTAAATTTATTTCCTTGGGAGTGTGACTCACCTCCAATAAGCAACCCTATTATTTTATGAAGTTCTTACATTGGAATTTTAAAATATTTATTTCCACTCCCTATTGGAAAAAATCATGGGAAAAAACCAAGGGCTGCTTTGTGGTTTTGATTTGTTTAATGTGTGGTGTCCCAAACATAAATAATAAATAATTTCTTGTACTTTCATATATAAACCCAACAAATATCCCACGTTCTCTTCACTAAAAGCCTTTGGAGTTCATAAAACCTATTCCCTACTCTCCCTATAATCCTCCAAAGTCATCTGAAGCTCCTAATATGCCTCTCTCAAGCCTCTCCCAAGCCTTTAGGATCACACTTCCAAATAAGGGATTCTTTCCTTTCTCGTTTTATACATGTTTATTAATATTGATATGGCCTATTATTTTCAATTATAGATTTTGGGGTATGATTTATCACCTCCTCCATACCTCCCTCTTTATTTTTGAAATATGAGAGACACTTTTCTCTCTCAGTAATGCCTCCAATGTACACATGTTACCACACCGTAATTCAGTGAGGAATTTATCTCCCCTCATTTACATTCAAGAAATTATTTTGTATTATGAATCCAAATTCCATTACATATCATGAGAAATTTATCTATATTACCCCCTTACTATCCATTTTACATATATATTATGAGACCCCCTTTTCTCTCTCAACAATTTTTTCATGATGTCTCATGTCACACAGTTATTCTTCTGAAATTGCACAACAATTTTCCATGACAAAATCATTGTGTAGTGAATACCATGCCAATTTCTCCTGAAAGGTTACTCACCTTTATGCACATGTCATTATTAATGGAAGAGTTTCATGTATGAATTCCACATTCTTTTCCTGTGTAATAAATTATGATTTTTAATGAATTAATGTTGTATGATCTTGTGGAACACTTATGCATGAAATGAAATGTTTATGAAAGGTGTGCCCTGATAGCGCTCCAATGCATTGGGTAAAGATTAATATCATGATACGTAAAGTAGAATGAGTATTTAGTCATGAATATTCAAGTGAAATGAGGATTTAATCATGCTAATTTAATTGCAATGAGTGTTTACTTGTGCTCCATGTGCAATGATACCTGGATCATGCTAATTCCTTGTCAAGAGTTGCTGCCACATTTCCATGTTATGATAATCATGCTATATCATGCCTTTATGTTTCTATATCTTTATGATCCACTGATATTCCTGTTGCATAAAATGTATTTTATACCTCATTTTATTCCCTTTTTACTCCCTTATAGGGCTTTATAGCTCACTATTTTCTTATGTGTGTCCTCAGGTTATCCCATTCAATGCTAAGTATGATGGAATGTAGTGGTCAAGTAAAAGAATTTTTCTATAAGATCTTAAATTCTATGTTTTATATTTTTCATGTAATGTTACTAAGCCCCAAATCCATTATACCTCTTAAACTTCCATGTTGTATCAAGTGAAGGTTTTATGTAATAAATCATCTTTAAGTATGTAATAAAAAAGCATGGTAGTTATACAATGTACATATCTACACCATTCTTTATGTCTTCAACGTATACAATATGATATGGGTTTGGATGATGTCCTAAATTTGTGATATGTGAAATATTTTTTGTATGAAACTGAAGAATAATGGAAGGGACAATCAGACTCCTACTAGACCGACCCATCCAACTATCTAAAACGACCCCACAAACATGTTTTGTAGCTTTCCTGTTCTAATACGAGATTTCAATATATCATAGAAACCCTAATGAAATCTTGATTACCCACCACAATCTCAAGAAACGTTCTCATCTAGAAGAAATAATATTTATTCATACTTTTCATGGTCACAAACCACTTCAAAATCAACAAAACCTGTCCAGACATTCCCTTTATGGGACTAGGTGAAATTATCACTAGATAATTTATGTCAAACCAATAAAGAGAATAATGGAATGACTATCCATAAAAATCCTCAAGAAGTTCAATTTGGATCGATTATGAGAAGATGTTATTAGAGTCGATCTCCATGAGTTCTTAATATTACTTCCATGAACCACCACAATCCAAAAAACAAACCCCTAACATATCTTCCAAAACTTGAATATTTCATTCATATTGGCCATTATTGTAAGGATGGTTGCCTTTACGTAGAATAACCATCAATACAGAGGCCATCTATGGACCCTTTCAAAACCATGATGTGAAATGTGGATCTCAATAGGAAAAAAATATACATTCTAATACCATGCAATCAAAATATCTCACACATTTAAAGACAACCCATGTAATCAATGGTGATAGTCTCTATCATATGAATAAGTGTGATACATTAATTATTCATTCCACTATCACCAATATAGAATTATTCCTGTATTTTTTCACGGGTAATCCTATCACAAAATCCATTGTGACATCATCCCACTTCCACTCTATTATCGGAAGAGGGGGCTACCACCCATCACACCTCTAAATCTCAACCTTCACATACTGATTGTTGAATCATATTTGCATGAAGATCAGTACCTCATTTTTCATTTATATACAATATTACACTATATAGAGATCAAAAAACACCTTTCTTAGAAATGGGTGTACCACCGATCAAGAACCATTTATCTCTCTTATCATATCTTCTCAGAAGATCGTAAGAACCGATAATCTTCCATTTTAATGGAGAAAATAATCACTACCAAGAGACTATTAAAATTGTGGCCCACAAAACTACAAGAATTCTTAGAGAGATAATCTATCTAGATCAAACAACTATTCTTCATTGATCCGATCAATTAGCATGTGAATGATATTTTTCAAATTAAATGTTACTCATATTTAGGAATCCTAAACATCTAGATACATGTTTTCAAATAGTTGCATCATATTCAAATCATTCATATACTATAACACTTACTACATTTATTTCTTCTAGGTCAATACATCAACATTTTTTATTACATATGTATAGTTCGGTTCGAAGTCGAATGTCTACAGAAAATGAAACCATTTCCTGTGATAAATGTTCATGTATTACTTATAAAATATGTACCCGAGACTCTTACAGTCCATATACAACACAAACCACTCATCCAAATGATTGTGTATCTAGAATATATGGGTGTTTACACCAAAAAACTATATATAATTAGTAAGATAATTCCTCTCATGTGTACTTATATGCCTAGAGACATAAGAAATCAACCAGTTCTCTTACATAAGAACTACTACAAGTCTGACATTGAATGCATCATAGAAAATAGATTACTTGTTATTAGGCTCTAGTAAGGTGAGTATTGATGGTAAGGTCATCCAGTAATTCAACACGTGGAAAGCACCATTGTAATCATATTACCAAAAGTACTTCACCTCTTTCTTTGTAAGCCTGAACATCGGTGCTTACATATGAGAGAAGTCCTTGAGGAAGCACTAATAATAACCTTCTACAAATAGAGAAAATGAATCTATAATATATTATTTAGTTCTACCAGATACCGTGTTTGCAACATTCATTTGCTAAAGTGACACTCCATATTCTGGGAAAACAAGGCCCAATAATTGAACTCTATCAATCTTGAAACTATAGTTTGATAGCTTATCATAAAGGCAATTCTCCCATAGATAACATAGGAAAATTTCAAGATTTCTGGTATGATCTTCTATATACTTTGAGTACTTTGATATTTCATTAAAAAAAACTGAAAAAAACATGATATTTTAAAGGATTTATACTCTAATTTATTGAGGCCATAAATATCATCGGTGTATTCGTCAATCCGAATGACATCACTGTGAACTCATATAAGCCGTAAAAGCTCTTAAATTTAGTTCAAGGTATATATTGTTGTCTCACACTAAACTTTTTGTGCCCTAAACTCAATATGTTGTTAGAGAAAATCCTATAACCTCTGAACTATACACATATATTTTCAATGCATGAAAGGGGATACTAGTTCTTGGCTATCATCTAGTTTAGTTACCGATGATCCTCACATATGTGTAATGTCCCGTACACATTATTGGTGAAAAAAACAAGAGAATTCCACTGAGATGTACTAGGTCATATAAAAACGTTATCTTTAAAATCATCCAATAAAATTTCAACTCACAAAGATATGCTGGCTCCATATTATAAGGTTGAATAAAAACATTCTTTTCTCCTAGAACCAACTTTATCAAAAAATAAATACTGTTATCTAGTGGTAATCTCTAGAACCCTTTAATAAATATTTCCTAAAGATATTACACTATTAGAATGGATTTACCCCACTAAATTATTCCATTGTCCAAACTAATTTATGCACTCTGACCTATGAGATAATCCAATACGCATTGGATTGGTCCAACATTCATATCATGAAGATCCCACTCATATTGGTGAGTATAGATTCCCCCATCTAAAGAAGAAAGGTAAAAATAATTTGTTATAAGTTGACATAATCCTGGTATAGAACTATACCATTCGTACAAAGACTCAAATATAATCCTATCATTTCCAACAATGAAATGTTCCCAAAGTAAACAATAGCCATAAATTTAAAGAGAACACTCATTGTAGTGCCTACTGCCATTGGAATATACTTCCAATAGTGTTTCAATGGTTATATCCTCATCTATGACTTCCACATCCAAACGCAAATTTTTTTAAAAAAGAGTATATAAAATGGAAAGTGATTATTATGTATCAAGAAAATTATAGCATATATATATGATACAATAATCACACATTTTATAGTAGAACTTATAACAAGCCCACTTTTTATTACACTCTTAAATCGGATTTATTACATAAAATATTCACTTGATACAACATAGAAAATCGAGAGTTCTGGTGTCTTTGGGGCTTAGGATAATTACATAAAAACATAAAACATGAATTACACAACATATTTATTGAAAAAATACTTTACATAACCACTACATTCACTCGTACTTAACATTTCATGGGATAACCTAAAGACATTCTTAAAAAAGGGGTGAGCTATAAATCCCAGTTAGGGAATAAAAATAGAATAACATGAGAAATAAAATACATGTTATACAATAGGAATATAAATGGAGAACAATAGAAACATGAACATAAAGGTATGATAAAGCATGATAATCATAACATTGAAATGTGTCAATAAAACATAACATGGAATTAGCATGAGCCAAGGATCACTGCACGTGGAGCATGATTAAACCATCATTGCACATGATGCATGAGTAAAAACTCATTTTAATTGAATTATCATGATTCAACACCCATTGAACATGACATATCAGGATAATATACTTTACCCAATGCATTAGAGCACTATCAGGGAGCACCCTTCTTAATCATTTCATTTCAGCATAAGTGTGCCATATGGATTATATAACATGGAATCAATCAACATCATAATTTATTCCAAGATTAAGTAATGTGGAATAAATAAATTAAATTACCATTCAATATGTATATGTTCACAAAGGTTAATACCCTAGATAGAGACATGGGTATGGTATTTAATACACATTGATCTTGGATTGCAAAAGGCGGTGCAATTTCAGTAGCAAAACGACGTGAGATAAAGATTCATGAAAACGGTTGATTAGAGAGAAATTGGTTTCTCATAATATGTAAATGAAATGTATAGTAAGGGGTTCATATAGATACATTTCCCAACCATTTTAATGGAATTTAGATTCATGATACAAAAGAATTTCTTGAATGTAAATGAGGAGAGAGAAATTCCTTTCGGAATTTCGGCATAGTAACGGGTGTACATGGGAGGAATTTAATGACATATAAAGGTTCCTATCATCATTAAAAAAAAGCTATTATGGGGGAGTTGTGAAATCATACCCCAACATATTTAATTGAATTAAAAAGTGCATAACAACTTAATGAAAATTGGACACAATGAGAAAGGAAGAAATCCCTTACTTGGAGGTGTGATCCTAAAGTATTGGGAGATGCTTGAGAGCGGAATCTTGGGATCTTATGAAACCTTGGGGGGATTATATAGATAATAGGTAATGGTTTGGTCGACATCAAAAGGATTTGAGTGAAGAGTAAGTGGGAGCTTGGGTGGGTTTATATAGAAAAGGAGAGGGGATTCTTTATTATTTTGTTTTGGGACACCTCACATTAAACTAATGAAACCCACAAAACCAGACCATGGTTTTTTCCAATGGTTTTTTCCAAAGGGGAGTGGAAAACAGTATTTTATAAGGCCAATGGCCAAGATTCTTAAAATAATAGTGTTGCTTATGTAGAGGTGAGTCACACTCTAAAAGAAAACAATTTAAAAAGATGAAATGTTTTATAAGCCTTGATGGGTCCACAAAAGCATTGTAAAATAAATCAAACAAACCCAAAATCACATTATTTTAATGGTAAAACATATATTGTCCGAACATAATGTTTATATTATTTTATTACATCACAATTGGGTCATTATGATATAATAAAACACATTATATATTTCAACGGTATTTAATTTTTACCAAAAAATTCAAATATCATAGAAAATTATGAAAAATTAACCGTTGTATAATTTCAATGTCTTGATTCCAAAAATAATATTCATTTTATCTAAAAATTTTTATAAATATGTGAATTTTTACTTTTATAAGAAAAACCAATATTTATTGAAAATTCATGGGTTTTGACAAAAACTGCTTTCAAAACCTTAATAAAAATTACAATTGCATTCATAAAATTATACGATAATTTATATTTAATAAAAACTAATTTAATAATAATAAAAATATTTTATTAAAATAAAATTTTAATAAAAAATCCATTAATTCATAAAAATATATTTCTTAGTTTAATATTAACTACAAATACTATTTGTGCTTTACAAACTATTTACAAAGTAATAATAATAATATGAATGCACATTTTTTATACAAAAATATTGTACATAGTAATAGTGTTAGGGTCTTGTTAAATAACCCCTTATAACACCAGCATAAGACTGATGGGTAAGGTGCGCGATGGTGACCGACTCTTGGGGTGGCTCGGATAACATCGCTCGAGTGGTAATCACTATTAACATCCACTTCTCCCATAGTCAGTTCCGATCATGCTTAACATGTTCAAGATCAGCTTAGTCTTGGTAAAGGGAGAATACAAATGACGCCACATCCTTTTTGAGCTACGTCAAATGGGTTTCGTACGAGGCCTGTCTAATGGATGAGGGCATCGCTAGATTTGTTAAAGCCCTATATTTTTAGAAATCATGCGATCATTATTCAGTGACTATATTAGAAATGATCACAATTTATAACGATATTTTTTAATCCTGAAATTTAAAACCAATTAAGTTCTCATTTTATATAAACATAATAAAATTTTAATTTGATCAAGAGAAATTTTCATTATTGAATGTTTGGGTCATTACATAACATCTAACATCTAAAATAGACAGAGAATACATCATAGAATAAAAATGGATTTTCCCACTACCCTATGATCTAATATGCCTCCCCTTTGTTATTCCCACCAATTAGTATTGACATTCCTACAATGTGGTATCATGTCCCATGCATTAGCCTAAATATATAGTAGAACCATCACTACCAATTTTCTGAGAGGTATATGAGCCCCTCCCAGACTCAGGTTCCTATCCCAATCCCCTGACACAGTTCTACTATGGAATGTTCCTACAAAAAATATAAAGATAACACAACTTATTACATATATGACATGCCATGGTTGGGTGAGGAAATTGTGGGATATTTTTTTTACCAACTTAGCACACTAAAATCACATCAGTAAACCATGATCCTAAATAAAAATTCTACTCTATTGGTTTCTTTTACTACTAATTCATTGGAAATAACTATCATAGTGGCACTTCTTATCACTAAAAGAAGAGTTCTCTGATCTCTATAAAAAATTTTGTTTCCCACCACTCTAGGACACTCTCAAATTCCCTTATAATGTGATATCATGCTTCATCATGTCCAAAAGTATTCTCAAGGGAAATATGTTCACCTGTGAAAAAATATCATAGAAAATACCATCATAAGAAAATCTCAGCCTAGAGGTCTCACTAGCTTCTAATGATGGAGAAAAGCATTGCAGGCCTGCGTAGCATCTGACATAGTCCAATGGTGACAAGATCTATTATACTAGGTGCATAAACTTTAAAGACTTTTAATCCCTCAATATATAATGATATAAGCATGTGAGAAACATTTCCTTGAATTAATTTTAGTATAACTCCTTTTATGTACATATTTTTCTATAGTATCCCACAAATTCTTGGTGGGTCCATAAATCGTGAATATAGAAAGTTTCGCCCACCTAACAATGGGTGTCTCGTGGTGTATGATGGTCTTATGAACTGAATCAAACCATAACATAGTATCATGGGTTCTTCCCTCTCTAGTGAACATTGGTGGATTCTGTAGTTTAAAATCCCTCATCATCTATGAAATCGATGCCATAGTGAGAACATTCTTCACTTCCATATAACACATAACCACGAATAAATTTACATTTAGATGATAATCTACCTTATCATTATGATCCATAAGAAAATATATTTTAGCTATCTTAGGTGTGATAATTTTTACTATTTTGACAATAAATTCAAATAAAATTTGGAGTCATTACCTCTGTAAGAAAAATTCACTCCTTATAACAATAGATAACATCAAAGTCAACCACAAAATAAAAAATCAATAAACACCAACTCATTTCCTAGGTAAACAAGGAATAATAAATTAAGTGGATAAAATAAGCTTTAATTAACCCCTTTTTCATCATATATAATGGGAAACCCATTTCACTTGTCATTAAAAGTGAATTAGGTGTCCTTTTCGGATGTGGATGATAGATCTTTCGCCTGAGATACTAGAATGTGTGTCGAATTAGTTTTTGATAACTTTGGTGTTAACCTGGTGATTGGGGGATCATGGGATAATACCACTCATCATAAGATATTCATGAAGGGAACCCTTTTCATGATGTGAATTTCATGATTTGTAATATATAAAGAAACACACATCACTATAGGTTAAAAACCATTGATCAACTATTTCATGATGTGTATTAGTTTCACAGATTTTAATGTTTCATGATATTAACCGTATCATGAAACGTTCTTGTAAAGATTTTAAAATAATATAACCTATTCATGACATGACATTTCTAGTAGAAAAATAATTAGAAAAATTCTACAAAAAAACCACATACGAAGAATTCCAACCCCATGGAGAATGATCGGAAGACTTTGACCCATCTATTCATAGAATCCATTAATTAAAAAAACATACATATCCATATTATAGGTTATTTTCCTTGGAAATATTTTTATGTCCTCAATGGAAAATAAACCACAAAGGATTAATGAAGAAATAAAAACCCAGATAAAAGTGGTTGAACAAAAAATAAATAGGGATATACCTAAATATTTATTAGAATTTACATGGTTGATCATAAGTTAAAAGTATTAAACTCCCATATTGAAAAAATGATTTGTAATGATATAACATGATTAAGGATATTTTTGGAAGACATTTATGGGAATAAAACCAATTGGTTGAGTATATGAAAGATTTATTTTTGGAATAATTTTTTTAAATTTTTTGACATAATATTAAAGGAATTTGTAAAATTTATGGGTTTTCTAATCTTTTTTGTTGTAATAATTATGGGTCTACACAATTTGGGAACATTATAAGTTTTATATTAATATTTTTTTGGAAGGACAACTCGTTTTATGTAATTAAGGTTGTATTGTTTGTACCCACAAGTGAATCATAATAAGGGTAATGCACCTACCACTAGCCTAAATGATTTTACAATTAATATATCATTGATTATAATTAAATGATTTGAAAAATAAAAACTAATGATGAAACATTTGTGTTAATGTTGAGGTTTTGAGATGAATGTTTTATGTTGGCAAAATTATTCTAACCATATTGGTAATGGAATATAGTTTGAGATATATGAAAATTCTTTTGACTAATTTATGGACTTAGGATCCATTAAAAGCGTATTTTAGTGGTTTAGAGATGAAAAATTCCTTATTAGATACTTTTTCCAAGATATAGTGATTGGTTAGAAATTAATTGAAGCACGAACAAATGTTGAAAGGGTACTTATGAAATATTATGTTTTCAATTAAGTATATTTCCTTCTATTCAAAGAGTGTAAAATAATAACTCAACATTAAGAAAAGTATATTGAAATAGAATAATATATTATTACCTTCATAGATTATGAATCAAATAGTGTATTTAATCATCAAATATATATGGTTTTCTGATCCTTAACTTTCTATTTTTCACACAACTTCTTGTGATCAATGACCATTGTCACTATTTATAATTATTTATTTATTTTCTTCCAGGTATATATCATCACATTACATCACTGTTATCCTACATATAAACCTAGTAATGTTTTATTTCGTATGACCATTGTATTTTCCTTTGTCTCTTGTAAATGGGATGTTTTATAAACAATTTTTACAGTGTATGATTTAAAATGGAATTTTCAAAAATCAAACCCTTAACTTATGAGTGAAAGATCAAATTAAAAAGATGTAATTTATTTACAGCGGGGAGACTGCAACATCCCAAAATTATAACTAAATAAAGTTTATTTTATATAATATGTGTAATATAAAACTAAGGTAAGACATCCCAAGAAATATATTTCATCAAATTTATTATCTTCTTTGATAGCTGGTGGAACACGCAACCCAGAGTGTAAATGAACGTTAATATAGTATACCATTATAACCTAGAAATTAAATTAGTGGGGTATGAATATTAATATGTTTTTTTTAAATTATGTATATCTATTTATTATAAATAAAATTATATTCATTTAAAATAAGAAGAAATTTTTTCTAAAAAACATTATTTTGATTCTAAAACACAATTTATTCACGCTTTTCATTCGCATTTTCAAATTAATTTTTTCTAATTATATATTTTTTTAAATGATATTATTTTTTAAAAAATTCATATAAATATTATGTTTTGTTTACTTTTTATGTTTTTTATGAAATATATCATTTTTTACGAATAGTAAAAAATTGAGATTTTTATTGAAAACTTCTTCTTAATTTAAATAATTCAATACTATAAAATAAATTATAAATTGTATTCAAAGTAAAATTATTTAAATTATATTATTATTTAGCTAGTTTATTTTACTGGAATCAATTTCATTTTAAATTTTTATATTAAAACCTTTTATAATTATGATATTTTTCCCTTTGAAAACCCTATTTTTCATCTAGTATATTGGTATATTTTTAAATTGGATTCTGAATAATTTTTGAATTTAATGTGGAATAGTGAAATTAATATTTTTAATCATAATAATATATATAATCTAATATGTTAAAAAAATTAAACCACAATTAATAGTAAAATCTGGAAGAATTAATTACGATTATTAAGGTAAAAACTGATTTACCATGGGTTAAAATAAAAATATAATGGATAAAATGACATACCAAATTATCCCAAACAATGTTTAGGGACATATTACGATTTTAAAACATTTAAGGTTCGTTAATGACCCATTTTTAATTTTTTTGGAATAATAAAAATGTGGGTGCAATTTATTTTTTTGAGAAATTCCTTGTGTTTCACCCCCCATTATAAAAGTACACCCCCTATACTCCTTAATTCTCACTTAAAATGCCATTCAATTCAGAAAAGTCCTCCCAAAATCCATTCCTTAATCCCCTCCCAACACATTAGATGCATTCTTTTACTATTAATTCCCCATTTTATGTCTTTTGGTATAAACCAACAGAAGATCCTCGAAGAAGAGGTAACGTTATTAAATGATCATTTTGACACCAAAAAATGCATCACCAAAATTGTCCAGATTCTTCCATACATGATCCAAGATCGTAGCCCATTTCACAATCATTGATTTTTTAGGTCGTAGGGCTCGAACAGAGTTACAGATTAGGAGTTATGGACATTTGATGTTGGTCTGGAAAACTAGTTTGCGAAGCCTATTTGCGAAGCTTCCTCCGCGATTGTGGAGAACCTCCGCGATACAAGGAGGCAGGATGCCTCTGCGAACCCCATTGACATTCCTGACCCACCACAAAGCAAGGTGGTAGGATGACTCCGTGAACCCCATTAACGTTCACGAACTGACACGGAGCGAACTCTGTCTTCACACCGATCAGGCTCTAATTCGCGGTGCCTTTCCCCTATAAATACCCTGCTCACCCCCTTTGCCATATGGTCGCTCTGCCCCTTGGGTGGCCGATCTCCAAGTTCGTGGAGCTCCTCTTTCCTTCATGAAACGACTCCATGAGCCCCTGCTCCGTGAGCAGCTTCCTTCGCAAAGCGGCTCCGCGAGCCCATGCTTCGCGAGAGGCTTCCATCACGATGCTGCTTCATGAGTCCTTTCTCTGTAAGCAGCTTCCTTCGTGATGCTACACTGCGAGTCCATGCTCTGCGAGCAACATCCTTTGCGATGCTTCTCCGTGAGTCAATGCTTCGCGAGTTAATACTCCACAAGTCCCTGCTCCATGAGTCCATGCTCCGCGATTCCATGCTCCACAAGACCCCATTTTCCACTAGCCCCTTTGCTCCATGAAGCTACTTAGTGAAGAACTATCCTTTTTGAGGCTCCTACCTTCACGCCCACCAATCCATACCATGGGGGATGCACCCCCACACCCCCGCTCAGGGTCACTGCCGGCCTGCTATCCCAGCCCTTCAGGCTGGTCCCTTCACTACCGTCATAGACCCCCATGAAAAATTGAGAGTTGCACCATGAAATTTTTGGGTCGTGATGTCTGGATTTTCCATTGCGCCCTTATACGCACCCACCTTCCACCTATGGAATAGAATGATTTGAGATCCTTCTCTACACACCATGAAACACCTTGAATTGATGTATTCCTCTTGGTTCGTTTCCCATGTCATGAGTTGAGATTCTCAACATCAATTCCCTAAGTACCTTGAGTTTAACCATTCCTCAAATAACTCATCGAAACCCTAACACTTGGCTCATATTCCAGGTTGAACCAGAAAGGGCCGCCCTTGTATAAGACCCATCACCAACCATTGTCAGGTGCCTTATACCTAATAGTCCTATCTATGTGACTTTAAACTATAGTTCTCCCTATGCTCCAAACACAGGACACCTCTTACTCAATAAAAGATATGCCTTATGCTCCAAGCCTGAGATGCCAGCAGTCCTATCTACATGACATTAAATTTTAGTCCTCCCTATGTTCCAAACATAGGAAGACTCTTACTCAATACAAGAGATGCCTTATGATCCAAGAATAAGATGCCTATAGTCCTATTTACAAGACTTTAAACTGTAGCACTCCCTATGTGCCAAACATAGGACACCGCTTGCTCCAAACAAGATATGCCTTATGCTCTAAGCATAAGATGCCTAATTCCATGATCATAGTGGCGTAATTTCAAGAGCATTGGAATCCATTCAAACATTCCATCACTCCACCTCACGCATTGCATGTCCTTCATTCGGACCATCATCCACATCCATGTTTGAAGGGAACCCCTAACGGTCTGGTCCCATGCCGCATCGGCTCACCTACCATCCTGGGCCAATGCCCCATAAGACTTTAGACAACACTTCAAGCCAGGACCTGTGTTTCGAACATGGTCAAAAGTTGACCCTCATTTGTTTGTCCCCATTTCTGGTTAACGTGATATGGATGCTGTGTTTTGAACACGATCAATAGTTATCCTTCAACACCATACCACCCTCACCATGTTCCGAATGTAGGGCATTGATTCACACCTTTCATCTCCCTTTTTTCGGACTAATTCCAATGCCCTTGGCATTATCCCTCTTGTGCACTAGCACAAAGGCGAGGGCCCCAACCCACCTGTGGGTTGGGATGCCCTCATGGCCATACATGAGGAGGACATCAAGAGAAGCTTCCTTGTGTAAGCCCAATTCTCCATTGTCGCTCCATAGTAGCACCCAGGCGGCTTCCTCGCGTAAGCCCCATTTACCATTTTGCGCAATAGCGACATCTGAGAAACACTATTTTGTACGGCCCATTCACCATTTCCACTACATAGCGGCTCTTAGGTAGCTTCCTTGTATATGCCCCATTCACCATTGTCACTCCATAGTGGCACCCGGGCTGCATCCTCGCGTAAGCCCTATCCACTATTTCTGCTCCATAGCATCACCCGAGTTTCACCCTTGCGTAAGCCCCATTCACCATTCCCGCTCCATAGCGGCACCTGGGTAGCTTCCTAGCATAAGACCCATTCACCATTGCCACTCCATAGCGGCACTCAAGCAGCTTCAATGCATAAGCCCCATCCACCATTGCTGCTCCATAGCGGCACACAAGAAATATCCTCACATTAGTCTCATCCACTATTACAGCTCCATAGAGACACCCGGGGAGCTCCCTTATGTAAGCCTCATTCTTCATTGCCGCTCCATAGGGGCACTCGGGCAGTTCCCTTGCGTAGGCCCCATCAACCATTGCTGCTCCTTAGCAGCACCCAGGAATCTCCCTTGCATAATCCCCCTCTAGAATTTTCATTCCATAGCAGCGCCCGGGCAGCTACCTTGCGTAAGCCCCATTCACCATTTTCGCTCTATAATGGCACTCAGAAAGCTTCCTCATGTAAGCCTCGTCCACCATTTCCACTCAATAGTGGCACTTAGTTAGATTCCTCACATAAGCCCCATCAACCATTTCCACTCCATAGCGTCACCGGGGCGACTTCCTTGCATAAGGACCATATACCATTGCTACTTCATGGAGGAACCTATGAAGATTCCTTCCGTAAGCCCCATTCAACATTGTCACTCCGTAGAGGAACTCGGGAAACTTCCTTGCGTATAACCCATTCACCATTTCCGCTCCACAGCGGAACTTGGGCAGCATCCTCCCATAAGCACCATGCACCATTGTTGCTCCATAGCGGTACTCTGGAAACATCCTCGCATAAGCCCCATCCACTATTTCTACTCCATAGCAGAACCCAGGAAATACCATTGTGTAATCCCCATTCACCATTTTCATTCTAGAGCAGCACCCGAGCATCACCCTTGCGTAAACCCCATTCACCATTGTTGCTCTATAGCGGCACCCGGGAAGCTTCCTTCCGTAAGCCCCATTAAATATTGTCCCTCCATAGAGGCCCTCGGTTAGTTTCCTCACGTAAGCCCAATCCACCATTTCCACTCCATAGCGGCACACAGGAAGCATCCTTACGTAAGCCCCATCCACTATTACCACTCTATAGTGGCACTCGGGAAGCTCCCTTTCGTAAACCCCAGTCACCATTTCTGTTCCATTATGGCACCCGGGAAGCATCCTCGCGTAAGCCCCATCCAATATTGTCACTCCATAGACTCACCCAGGTGGAACCCTTGCGTATACCCCATTCAGCATTGTTTCTCCATAGTGGCACTTGGGCAGCTTCTTTGCGTAAGCCCCATTTACCATTTCTGCTCCATAGCGGCACTCGGGCAGCTTCCTCGCGTAGGCCCCATCCACTATTTCCACTCCATAGTGGCACCCAGGAAGCAGCCATGCATAAGCCCCATTCACCATTTCCGCTCCATAATGGCACCTAGGTAGCATCCTTACGTAAGCTCCATTCACCATTGTCGCTCCATAGCGGCACCTGGGCAGCTTCCTCGCGTAAGCCCCAGTCACTATTGTCGCTCCATAGTGGCACCCGAGCAACACCCTTACGTAAGCCCCATTTACCGTTGTCTCTTCATATCCGCCCCCAGGGAAACCATATCGGTTTAAGCCCTTATCTTTTCTTGTATATGGTTTCAACCCTACCCCTCCTTTCTTCAGTGGAAAATCCCTCGCCCATTGGGCATTGTCACCATTGGGCCTCCACCCTGGAGTAAGTCCCAATCTCTATCTCCCTAGGCTGCTGGCCATGAATAAGCCCCTGTTTCCTCTTTGGGACACTAAACACATGTAAGCAACACCTCACATCCCATGGACGCACCTTTCGTGACATGATCATTAGGTCTTTACTGCCTCTTATTTCTCACACCAAGCAAGACTCTTGTGAGCTTAGAGTAAGCATTGACCATAACACTTTGGGAAGCCTAGACTGTAAGCCCCAAACACCATCCTGAACTATGAAAACATTGATCCTTTCCAAGGAAGGGTATGTACGAAACCTTCACGAGGTTCAATCCCAGCACCCTGATCGTTCCGATCTCTTTCACATATGTTCACCGACACCTTAGTTATCCTAGCATGTAAGCCCCAAACACCGTCTTGAACTACGAGGACTTTGATCTTTGCCAAGGGAGGGTATATAGGAAGCCTCCAAGAGGTTCAACCCACCTCCTAAGTCATTTCAACATTCTTCATGTCGGTTCACAAAAACACTTACATGATCTATATGGACATCGATACTTACCAAGGAACGGTACGTAGAAATCCTCCACAAGGCTCAAGCCCACCACCCTGGTCATTCTGACCATCTTCATGTCGGTTCACCAAAACCCTATAAGAACTACGTGGACTTTGATCTTTTCCAAGGCATGGTATGTAGGAAACCTCCACGATGTTCAATCCCACCACCCCAGTCATTTAGACCTCCTTCACGTCGGTTCACCAACACCTTTGGTAGCCTATATTGTAAGCCCCAAACCTCATGAACTACAAGGACTTTGATCCCTGCCAAGGAAGGGTACGTAGGAAGCCTCCACGAGGTTCAATCCCACCACCCCCGGTCCCTCCAACCTTCTTCACGTCAGTTCACCATAACACCTACATGAACTAAGTACAATTTGATTTTTGTCAAGGAAGGGTACATAGGAAGCCTCCATAAGGTTCATGCCCAACACCCCAATTGGTTTCGACAACATTCAAGTTAGTTCTCCCAAACCCTTTCTGAACAATGTGCAGTTTGATCCTTTCCATGGAAAGGTACGTAAGCAGACTCCCTAAGGTTCAATCCCACCATCTTTCCGGGGCCCATGTCCTCTTTCACGTCGGTTCACCCCCGTCCTACATGACATTAAATTTTGGACCTCAATCAGCGGTAAGTCGTTGTTCCCTCATTCAGCGGTAATCTGTTGTCATCCTCATTCAGCCGTAAGCCGTTGAAGTCCCGAATAGACAGTAAGTCATCGTCAGATGAACTATGTGGACTTTGATTCCCTACCCTGAGGATACGTTGGAAGCCTCTCTAACGCTCAAGCCCATCACTGATGTATCATACTGATCTATCCCTCGGTCCCTTGTCATCTGGGAAGATCATTCACCAACCCGAAGGTTCCACTTCTTCCAGGTCCCATCCATGTGTCCATTCCCATGAGCCGCCTCCTTAGGTGTCCCATCCTCCCCACCGAACTACGTGGACATTGATTCCATACCAGGAGGATACATAGGAAGTCTCTTTGAGGCTCAAGAATAACAATTCCTTCACCTTCCATACGGTCTCATCTCATTCCCCCTCCACTCCATGCAACTTTCCATCATCTATCGTGATTATTACTTGGGTCTTCACACCCTAGTGGGATCTTGCCACCCCCTCCTCACTTCCCCTAGTAGTACCTGGGCCACAATTAACTTATAAGCCCCAGCTTGCCTCTGGGATATTATTCTTTTTGTACACTCTGATTCATCACCCCTTCGAACTATATGGGGTTTGAACCCTTTCGTCCACACAGGGAATGTAGGAAACCCCCCTGAGGTTCAATCGCAGTCAACATTAATCCTTTGTGTTCTCCCATTCTGGGGTGTACACTCCCCGATCTACCCTTAGTGAAGTCTAGATCAGCCTTCATGGGGTGACATCTTCACTTTATAGGACACACTGTCTTCGGTCTGCTCTTTTCTAGTGTTCTAATCCATCCAACTGGAAAACCTTCCAGGTGTTCCCTCCAAGGGATATACCAATCAGATCCTTCTATAAGGGACATTTTGATCACCCTCATTCCATTTGATCAAGATGTTAAACTCATGGCCTAACTCATGATAAACCTGATATGCCTGAGGAAAACCTCGGAAGACATGCCTTTGGCTTAACCGTCTCTACTAGATGTTAATCTTGCGGCATAACCTGTGTTGTATATGGGAAGCTCAGGAAAACCTTAGATACATGCCTATGGAATATGTTTCCCTGCATTCGATGTGTGATGACACAGGTAATGCACCCTTGAGATGACCTCTTATGAAGAAGAATACAGATTCCCCAATGTCCACACATCCAGAGATGCCCTAACATGCCCGATGTTTTCATATACCTCAATTGAAGGTTTCTACCATGTCAAGACCCAATAGAATTTCCTGGAAGAAGTAGTGTAATTAACAGGAATCCACAATGATATGGCACTTGGAATGAGATTCATGAACCATGACTTAATCTTTAAGGGAGACCAGGACTAGGTGATGTGTTCCGAGGAGGAATCCATGGAAGGGAGAACATGAATACCATCATCCCGTTTCGATCAAAGAGCCAACATCCATGAATAAGGAATGGGTGTTTCCCGCCTTTGGAAATCAAAAATGCGGCAAAACTGCTCTGCGTCCTCATAGACAGATGCGCGCGCCCTGACGAAAGCATTAGAAACAAAGCATTTTCATTTTATTTCTTCTTAGAAATCTATAAAATATTTTTTTAACCAGATAATATAATAAAAAAGGTTTATAAAATAAAATTTTATGTTATAGTTTTAATATATTCATCCTTATCAATCCCCTCTTATATCAAATGGGAAATGGATCTCTCAATCATGTGTACGGTAGACTACTGCCACACGATCAAACGTAATTCATTCTCCGTCATCACCTTTAAATTAAAGATATAATGACGGATTTAAAGCAATTATATTATATTTTTGATATTATTATTATTTTATTTTAATAATAGATATATATTCTCATGTTCTATTACATTCAAAATATGATAATTCCACTCATCTATACAGAAGAATACCGACTTGCGAAATGATGTGATAAATTTTTAATTGATCTTTTAATTGAATGTAATAATGATAAATTTAATGAAAATATTAAATATATATTTCATTATATTTATTCTGAAAAAATAATATATCATAGAGTTATTTATCCATCACTAATTTAGGGAATGATAACAGCACTTGTGTGTATGTACGACCTATCGTCTCAATGAAGCGATGCAATACATTATCCATTTTTGAATTTAAATAATGATGAAAAAATATATCTAATGAAAAAAATTATATTTATAAAATTAATATCATTATGGAGTTGATAGATCTATATTTTGAAACTAATAGTCATAACATTTATGAAGAAATACACATAAGAAAACATGGAAGCTGAAACACAAAACAATGAAAATTAAGAATGAATAATAATGAACGAGTAATATGTCATTATAATAGTATAATATACGATATTATAACTACTGATATTGTTATTATATAAATAAATAACATGATTAAAAACATTTTACATGAGTTTAAATCATGTTCAACAAAAATTGATGTGCGAACCAAGGGACTACGCCTCAATTTCTTTCAATTGAGGAATATTGTAATGTTTAACATCTAATTTAATTTATATTTTTTATATACTTCCCCATATTCATTTAATATCATCAATAATTTATAATTAGTCATATTTAATTTTATAATGTGAAATAATTTATCTAAGGGGAATTGAAATAATAATTACCAAGTGGTAATGAATTTTGTAACACAATTTCATTTCATTAGGTTGTATTACATCTTCCTTGTCCATGACATTCTAGGATTATGTGTGTATAGATTTTTTAATATATTATATTTTAATTATAATGATTTAATATTTGTTTATATTTTATACACATTATCAATTAATTGATTAATTAACTCTTCAATTTATGATTTTTGTAAGGGTTTTATTCACAATATCATTTTAATAGAGATTGTTAATACATGGATTTCCATTAAAGGAAATTATTAAAATAGTGTAAAATAAAACCATTTTTACTTCTCCTCATATAGTTATTAATGATTTTTTCATCTAATAGTATTGTATTTCTCTATTTGGTACATACAATTATTGATAAAATTTTGTTTCAATAATACGACATCCTATCAATCTTTTTTGTTAAAATACTTTTTCTTCCCAAACTAGGTTTGATATTTTTTTTATAAATTATTTGTACAGTATAAATTTTTTATTAATGATATTTTTTTCCATCTGTGATTTTTGAGGATTTTTTAAAGGAACCTTTATTTCATTTAGAATCCAAGGTATTTTGTGGTTTTATTGAAAATTTTAATGGAATATTTTTTTATCAAGTATGAATTGAATAGAATTTTCATCCATTGGGACCAATAAATTTTTAAATGCATAAAAAATATTATTAAAATATTATTTTCAAAATAATTGGTGAAAATTTAGTTTTTAAAATTTATAATGTAAAATGGTAATTTTTCTGAAGAACACTTTTGATGATTTTTTTTCTATTTCTATTCATTGACGAAATGAAACATTTATTTTACTCATATTACAATAGAGACATATTCAATTGATAGAATGATTATTTTTATCTTAGATGGATTTTGATAAATTTGATAAGGGAATATATTAATATTCTTTGATTATTTTTTTCAAACATTAATTTTTAATGAAAAATTCACTTTTTTATTTTCATTGTTCATTACATTTTACCTGAATATACTTATTATTTATTTTGGATATACATATTAATTAAACCATATATCATTAATAAATATTTTATTTTACATTGATCGATATATGATTTTCTGGGGATATTATTATTAATATATTATGCTTTCTCGATATAGATAATTTTCGATATGGTTTATTGTTAATGAATTATATCAATTATTTGATATATGAGGATTCTTTGAAAATATGGATACTAGTAGAAACTAGTTATGGAAATCCCCGTTATGAATTGGTAGTCTAATGAGATTAATTAGCTGGATAATCATAGTTAATTTGGTTTCTTGTGTATACCCACCCTTCTGTTTTATGCTGTCTTGATAAAGGTGTTAATATTAGAGGTATAATTATTCCTTTGATCATGAGGTCATATAATTAATAATTTAATTATTTTATAATCCACCAATTATTATTCCGGATAATTTCTTAATGATGTTTTCTCTGACAACATTTCAATATCAATCAATTGATTAAATGATTCATGTTTTTAGTTATTTACATTTTTATATTGATTACTCTTTATCTAGTTATAATATCCATGTTTTTGATTAAATGGAATGTGTTTTTAGTTATTTAACTTTTAATATATATTATTACATATCCATTTATTATAATCATTCTATTGGATAAGTGGAATGTGTTTTTAGTTATTTGCCTTTTCTTTATTGATGATTCTAGTCATTTTATTTAAATTATAGGATTTTTCTATGATTTACCTTTTTATGATATTTCTTATTGATTCATGATGGATTATTCTTTATATAATCATTAATGATATTATGATCTCACCCTTATTTTTCATTATTTACCTAGAATTGATTTTGAATCCTATGAATGATATACAATGATAGTATAGATGGAAAAATTGTATTCTTGAAAAAATTTAATTAGTGTTTCAAAATTAAATATAGGAATCATGTATGTATATAGAATTCAAATTCTAAAAAACTATTCAGTATATCAGGATGTAATTCCTTGTATATTATGCCAATTAAATAAATTAAGGCACCGACTCTAGGATTGTAGAGACCCGAAGCTTAACGTACATAGACATTAAATTACTTTTTCGGAATACTTAGTACATAACAAAAACACACACACAAGGATCGTAATAGTTTAGTATCTTTGGAAACTCGGAATATAATCTTCTAATTGTGGTGAAAGATCTTCAACATCTCCCATAAAGATCTTCTTTTTGTTAAAAACCTAAATCCTTTCTTTATGTCCTGTGGAAAAGAAAAAATTAAAGGGTGAGCTCAAATGCTTAGTATGGGTAAACAAAAAAAATATCAATCACTTCATATTCATAAGAACATATCTTTTGGAAATCTTAACCTGCAAAAGAGATCACAATTTCATAACATGGGATAAATCATAGTAGTGAAATGTAATCCCAATAATCATAACTTAAAACATGAAACTTTGTGGCATACACACACAATCATAGAGAATAATTTCTTATTAGTCAAGACTCATTTCCAAGACTATCTTAGTGGACAAAGTCACTTTCTGAACTGAGTTCACTCCTCGTTTCAGTCCTATTTCACTGAACCGGTATACCCTACCATTCCAGCCATGTCTATCTCATGAGATATAAAATCTTTACCCAATGCATTGGAGGGAGATATAGGTCCCACCCATCTCATAATGATAACATTCTTATGTGTGCCACAAAATCATAAACCATACATCATAGCATAAAACATGTAATAAAAATGGGAATCTTAAACATCGTGACATCATAAAACAATTCATAAAATATAAAGGAATACATAAAAATATTTCCATCACAACATAATCAAATACATGTAATAATAGGGATAGAAATATAACCCTATATTATCTTAGATGGAAAATAATTTTGATAAAACTATTGATCTCCATTCTTGAGGAAAATATCCTTTCTACTTCAAAAACATTTTCCTTTCATAACATGTCATACAATTTTAAACAAAAATAAGTTGATTAAAAATAAACATGGAAAACTTGTAATTTATGCTTCTTGGAAATTATTTTTTTAAAAATCCATTCATGCCATATAAGCTAAAAAAACATTCTTCGTACTATTGTCGGAAAAGTCAAAAAGTACCTCATACGAAAAATAACAAATGATTCCTTTCATATCCTTTAAAAAAAACTCACCAAAGGGTAAAATTGGATTTAAAAAATTGTATGTGGATGGAAATAATATTACATATTGAGGAAACATGGATGTGGATGATAAAATACACCCCGGTAAATACTAAAGTATAAAGAATCTCGGATAAAAATGAGATTGTGATATTTCCCTTAGCTTAGGTCTGATTTGCTTCGTAAGTGTCCGAACCTCATGTATAATGATTTAAATAATGTTATCGAATTATTCCAGAATCATACTCAGTGTTATGATATCATATATGGTTCACTTATGACTTTATATTACCTGTTCGTTTGTAAATTCCATGTTAAAGAGCATTTTGGGTAAAATCGTTTCATTTCTCGTCCGTGTTTTGACTTGTAATTATTCATATGATTACTTAGATCATGTTTACTTAATTCCAGAATATAAAACATGATTTATATATTATATATAATCATAATATATATATATATAATAGATCAGTAAATGGAAAGAAATACATTGTTCATGGAGACGGTAGACCGTACGTACGCATGAACGCTGTTTTCTTTTCCTTATTGAGTTGAATGGAATTAAGTAGATGAAATACATATATATACACATAAATCCAGAATCATTATTATGTCATATATTTCATTATTAATTATTATGTATACTTTATAATCATTCATGAATGGTTAACGTGGAGAATGAATCTCATCGCGTCGTGGAGACGGTGTCCATACGTACGCACGAACGACGATATCATTCTAATGATCATGGAATTGTATTGGAGTGTATGTATACTATTTAAGAATCAATATAAATTTAAAATAATCATATATATTTATTATTTACACCATTATACCCATCCAAGTAAGGTGGTGGTGGAAAATAGATTACACCATTGCATGGAGACGATATTCCATATGTACGCACGCGCGGAGATTTCGTTTTCCGTAGGATGGATAGATGGTGAAATAAGTTTGTTTCATACTTATAATAACATATCAGTATATTAGTGATACTGATGTTATTACTTCATAATGAAACAACTAAAGAAGAAGTGGAAGAAGAAATAAAGATGAAAGAATCGGTAACGGAAATTACCTCTTCATTGAAGCACCTCTTTGAGACCTCCTCTAAGGGCACTAAAATTGGTCTTTGAGGAAGACCATAACCTATAGGATGTTTCTAGGGAAGTGGAGAAGATATTTTTGTAGAGTTTGGCCGATCTTGAAGGCTCAAAGTGTTGCGAGGAAGAGAGGGAGGGGGTGCCCTTTTATAAGGGAGGAGAGGGGCACCTTTGGAATAGCTAAACATATTATTTATTATAAAGACAAATTAGGTTTTAAATAGAAACAAATTGATTTATTTCCAAGATAAGGTTGGTATGGGTATAAATCTTCTCATACAATAGAATTTAGACAAGTTTATGTTCGTATTTTAACACTATCATTTATATTTAACTTTATGTTAGATAATTTTACTTTTACCGTGTCTTCTTGTTTTCTTAACTATAAGGTTAATAAACATACTATATCAAGCCAAACGAACCCCAAGTTGTTTATTATTAATATATATACCCTTATATAATCCATTTGTAAGATCCTTAGATTTTTAGGAATAAAATAACAATTAATAATATAATATTTGTTTTAAAAACTATTTTATGTCAATTTTGACACTATTTAGTAATTGATTTTTTTAAAACTCATAAAAGATTTATTAGTTATAAAAAAGTTAATTAAATCAATAATAACATGTCATATTAACATATAAAATTAGTGAAATTCATAAAAAGTCTTAAATTACATTTATTTGGGTATTTATAACATCAATTATGACAATATTTTTTTAATATGACAATTTCTGCATCATCTTTGTGTCATAATAAATGATATTTATTTAATCCATAAAAATTCAAAATAAATTCCTATGATGTAGATAATTGTATTATATTTCTGTAGAATATTCATGTTTCGATGTTTCATGAAGTGTATTACTAACTTAAAATTATTGTACTTATAATATTTAAGAAAGTGACATGTTGTAACATTCTTTGGTTTTAATAATAATTAAATTATTTTCATGGAAAAAAGTCCATTAAATGAATCTAAGCCGACCCTTAGGTGATATGGGTAGACTTTTAGTCATCCAATAGGATATTTACATGTGTTAGGGTAATTTTATAATATTATATTTACCCTTAATTACCCGATTTACCTTTAACTATGGTAAATAATATTTACCGTTGTTACTATTCATAATTCTCAAAAATAAAAAGTAGCTTATTAACATAATTTGGATCCACTGATTCCAAATATGGAATCCATTTTTTCAAATTCAATACACAGAATTTTCATATATTAAATTAAAATTAATCCCATTGTCGAAAGAAAACGGGTTTTTCTTTAAAACATTGCAAAAGATTGAATTGATTTATCCTACGAATTCAAGGTAGAATCAATGATATTGACATACATTATATTAAATGGTAAAATATATTCTATTTATACTTTAGAACCATTCAATATTATAATTTAACCATATAAATTATTGCAATGAAAAAAGTTGTTTTTAATTAAAATATAGCGTGTTTTTACTATTCATCAAAATATGAAAGTTACCAGAATAATATGAAAAATTTATCCAAAGTAAATTTTCATTTCATGATTCCAAAGAAAATTTTATTTTGTCAAATTGAACTTATAAACATGTCAAAAACTAGATTTAATGTGGTTGCGCCATCAAAAGGAGGCAAAATTGCATTTTTTTAAAAATACTTATTTTACCCGAAAAATTTATTTTGTTCTTATACCATGTTTTAGAAAATGTGCAAGACAAATAATAATTTTATAAGATTCCAAATTTAGTTAATACAATTCATAATGGCTAGTTCATAGTAATATTATAATAATATATCATTGTTTAGTAAAACCCGGTATTGCGTACAACACACGCTATCGAGGAAGGTCGTGATTGCATGTAATATAAGCCAAGTCAGGGTTGCGTTCTGTGCAAGAATCCTTCATTGTTTTGTATAACATAATCCAACAATATTTCATTTATACGTTGAATATATATATATATATATTCTCAATGTTTCATAGAATAACTATTATCAAAATTGTGTGTAACACAATCCAAGAATAGTGTTTCGTATACTGCAAGCTAATACGTTGTTGCGTAGAGTGCAAGGTAATCTTGTTGTAGAATTCAACAAAAGACATTAATGAAATTAAAAGAATATTTTTCATAAAATCTCGGGGTATTACATTCTACCCCCCTTAAAATTAATTTCTCCCTCGAAATTCGTCGGGGTTATAAATGGGTTACTATTTGAAAGTTTCTTTAATAGAAACCCACATCGTAAAAAAGAATACCAAAACCAATATTAAAAAAAAAGTATGAAACGTAATGGTTATCCAAAAAAACTAATCACTGAGTTTCCACATAGGTGAAAATATGGAAATGGAAGTGAAATCTATCCATCATGTTCTGATGGAGAGTGGTAGAGAACATGCCTATGGAAAAGCCAGCAATCACAAAGCCATAAATTTGTGATGATCTAAGGTACCATCGGATTCATCAGATATAAGGGAACTAGGACAACATTTTTGGTTTTCAAGATCATTTCCCTAATGTTGATGAATTAAAAGAAATACTTGCATGATTTTGGTACAATCTCACTGTTTTTCGTGAATTGAACAATTTCCACTTCATCCCTTATAGAAATGAAATTGAATTTTTTATTCGTGATGTGTTAGCAGATCATTTGATAGATTGATGGGTCATTCCATCTCTTTCAAACAAAAGGTTAGCAAAAGTTATAAGTCCATCTTATGGTTAGATTAATCGTATATGGTTCCAAAAATGAAATTATACTTCATATATCATACCGCTTAATAAAATAAAACTAGTTTCTACTAAACATGGACTTCCTGTAGGCCAGTGGTAGGAGATAAAGGCCAGTCGCACTTCGGTTGTGAGTTCGATTCCCACAGCCTTGTCCAACGCGATGGCTATCGCCTGTCCTACCGGTTACCCTTTTTCTAAATCTATATTACTATAACATCCCATCAACAATATCAAAAATGTTTTATCCTTAAACAATACTAACTTATGTCCTACATAATCCATTCCAATCTTTAGGATTATCTAAAATACTTCGGTCCAAGCTCATAGTATAAAGAAAATGATCACGTGAATGCCATCATTTATCCCCCATATATCATAATATATATCATGTTTGTCAAATTAAAAACATGTGAATACCTTAATCATGTATTCTATTGAATAATGAATACCCATTAAACCTTAGTGAAAAAATGAATGCAGTCAAAAGTTAACTCTTTCCACATACCAAAATCCAAAAATTCTATATACTCAAACCATGATATAACCTTCTCCTTATATCATTCATGAGCTCATGAATACTATCAAACATTTAATTTTCTCCTTATCCCTTCATTATGCGCATATCATCTACATTCCAAAAATATCTGAATAACCTTGCATGGATACTGGTACCATTAATCATACACCTTCAAAACTCAAGGAAAGAAAACAATGTAACAATACTTAGATGTCTCTTTATTCCATAGTACCATGAGATTACTTATACAACATTATACATTATAAACATGTAATCATTCCACTATATTCTTAAACCATTGACCGAGCTTCAACAGTTTTTTCATCTCACATATCATTTTTAGTCTCTTTATCATCATCAACAGAAATACTACCCATACGACCATACTGATTCTCTTCATGAGTCATTCCCTTAGGGCATTGGTTTTCATAATGCCCATATATTCCACATTTAAAACATTTAACCATTGTTGATGTCATAGAAATACCATTACCCTAATCCCTGGTGTTAACTGAACCTTTTCCTTTGCACTTACTGGCTTTGTGTCCTTCTTTTCCACACCCAAAGCATCTTCCAGTTCCTTTGAAACATTCTCCTTGATGCCTCTTCCCACATGATTTACATAGGGGAAATTGAACTTTCTTTCCTCTATGATCATCAAAAAACTCCATCTTTCTCTTATTAGCCGAGTCAGGAAACTTAACAAGTTTTACTTTATTGATCATATTATGAGATTTTTGATTTGGCATAATAATGATGTTTGGACTTCCAAATCCCATTTCATTTGGTTTCTCATGAAGAATATCATTCCATTGTCCATCATATCCTCCATTATCGTGAATCATCTTGTTTTCATCCATTTTCTAAAACCCAAAAAGAATAGTGTGAGAGGAAAAAATCACAATAAAGGGGGATTAAATTAAATATATAACATCTTTGGTTTAATCTAATATCGTTACCATAGTTCTAGGACTATATCCTATATGTATACTTATCCTTAGGGACATCCCTAGACATACCTTAGAATATCTCTAGGGATCTTACTAACGTTTTCGCATCCTAGTTTCCAAATGTTGACTAAAGTTTTCCTCTGATACCAACTATAGAGACTCGAAGCTTAAAGTACATAGACATTACATTACTTTTGTGGAATACTTAGCACATAACAAAAACACACACACAAGGACCGTAATAGTTTAGTATCTTTGGAATCTCGGAATATAATCTTCTAATCGTGGTGAAAGATATTTAACATCTCCCACAAAGATCTTCTTTTTTTTAAACCTAAATCCTTTCTTTATGTCCTGGGGAAAAGAAAACATGAAAGGGTGAGCTCAAATTCTTAGTAAGGGTAAACAAAAAATAATATCAATCACGTCATATTCATAAGAACACATCTTTTGGAAATCTTAACCTGCAAAAGAGATCACAATTTCATAATATGTGATAAATCATAGTAGTGAAATGTAATCCCAATAATCATAACATAAAACATGAAACTTTGTGGCATACACACACAATCATAGAGAATCATTTCTTATTAGTCAAGACTCATTTCCAGGACTATCTTAGTGGACAAAGTCCCTTTTTTAACCGAGTTCACTCCTCGTTTCAGTCCTGTTTCACTGAACCGGTATAACCTATCGTTCCAGCAATTTCTATCTCATGAGATATAAAATCTTTACCCAATTCATTAGAGGGAGATATAGGTCCCACTCATCTCATAATGATACCATTCTTATGTGTGCCACAAAATCATAAACCATACATCATAACATAACCCATGTAATAAAAATGGGAATCTTAAACATCGTGACATCATAAAAAAATTCATATAAGATAAAGAAATACATAAAAATATTTCCATCACAACATAATCAAATCGATTTAATAATAGGGATAGAAATATAACCCTATATTATCTTAGATGGAAAATAATTTTGATAAAACTCTTGATCTTCAATCTTGAGGAAAATATCCTTTCTACTTCAAAAACATTTTCCTTTATTTACATGTCATACAATTTTAAACTAAAAGAGGTTGATTAAAAATAAACTTGAAAACTTTTAAAGTAATCTTCTTGGAAATAATTTTTTTAAAATCCATTCATGTTGTATAAGTTAAAAAAACATTCTTCGTACTTTTGTCAAAAAAGTCAAAAATTACCTCGTACGAAAAACGACAAAAGATTCCTTTCACATCCTTTACTAAAAACTCACCGAAGGGTAATATTGGATTTAAACAATTGTAGGTGTATGGAAATAATATTAAATATTGAGGAAACATGGATGTCGATGATAAAATACACCCCGGTAAATACTAAAGTATAAAAAATCTCGGAAAAAAAATGAGATTGTGATATTTCACTTACCTTAAGTCCGATTTGTTTTGTAAGTGTCCGAACCTACTATATAATGATTTAAATAATGTTATTGAATTATTACAGAATCATACTCATTGTTATGATATCATATATGGTTCACTTATGGATTTATATTACCCGTTCTTTTGTAAATTCCATGTTAAAGAGCGTTTTGTGTAAAATTATTTCATTTGTCGTCCGTGTTTTGACTTGTAAATATTCATATGATTACTTAGATCATGATTACTTAATTCCAGAATATAAAACATGATTTATATATAATAAATATTCATAATATATATATATATATAATAGATCAGTAAATGGAAAGAAATACACCATTCATGGAGACGGTAGACCGTACGTACGCATGAACGCTGTTTTCTTTTCCGTATTAAGTTGACAGGAATTAAGTAGATGACATACATATATATAAACATAAATCCAGAATCCTTATTATGTCATATATTTAATTATTAATTATTATATATACTTTATAATCATTCATGAATGGTTAACGTGGAGAATGAATCTCATCGTGTCGTGGAGACGGTAGTCCGTACATATGCACGAGCGACGATATCGTTCTCATGATCGTGGAATTGTATTGGAGTGTATGTATACTATTTCAGAATCAATACCACTTTAAAATAATCATATATAGTTATTATGTACACCATTATACCTATCCAAGTAAGGTGGTGGTGGAAAATAGATTACACCACGGCGTGGAGACGGTATTCCGTACGTACGCACGCGCAGAGATTTCGTTTTCCGTAGGATGGATAGATGGTGAAATAAATATGTTTAATACTTATAATAAAATATAATTATATTAGTGATACTGATGTTATTACTTCATAATGAAACAAAAAAATAATAAGAAGTGGAAGAAGAAATAAAGATGAAAGAATCGGTAACAGAAATTACCTCTTCTTTGAAGCGCCTCTTTGAGACCTCCTCTTAGGGCAATAAAATTGGTCTTTGAAGAAGACCAGAACCTCTAGGATGTTCCTAGGGAAGTGGAGAAGGTATTTTGGCAGAGGTTGGCTGAGCTTGAAGTCTCAAAGTGTTGTGAGGAAGAGAGGGAGGGGGTTCCCTTTTATAAGAGAGGAGATGGGCACCTTTGGAATAACAAAAAATATTATTTTATTGTAAAGCCAAATTCGGTTTTAAAAAGCTCCAAATTGACTTATTTAGAAGATAAGGTGGGGATGGGTCGTAATAATTTCATAAAATATAATTTATACAAGTTTAGGTTCCTATTTTAACCTTATTATTTATATTTAACTTTAAGTTAGATAATTTTACTTTTGCCATGTCTTCTTGTTTTCTTACACTATAAGGTTAATAAAAATACTATATCAAGACAAAAGAACCCCAAGTTGTTTATTATTAATATATATAACCTTATCTAAGACATTTTCCAGAGCCTTAGATTTTTAGGAATAAGATAACAATTAATAATATAATATTTGTTTTAAAAACTATTTTATGTCAATTTTGATACTATTTGGTAATTGATTTTTGTAAAACTCATAACAGATTGATTAGTTAGAAAAAAGTTAATTAAATAAATAATAACATGTCATATTAACATATAAAATTAGTGAAATTCATAAAAAGTCTAAAATTACATTTATTTGGGTATTTATAACATCAATTATGTCAATATTTCATTAATAAGACAATTTCTGCATCATCATTGTGTCATAGTAAATGAAACATATTTAATCCCTAAAAATTCTACATAAATTCCTATGATGTATATAATTGTATTATCTTTCTATAGACTATTCATGTTTGATGTTTCATGAAGTTTATCACTAAAGTAAAATTATTATACTTATAAGATTTAAGAAAGTGACATGTTGTCACATTCTTTGGTTTTAATAATAATTAAAATATTTTCGTGGAAAAAAGTCCATTAAATGATTCTAATCCGACCCTTAGGTTATATGGGTCTACTTTTATTCATCCAATAGGATTTTGACATGTGTTAGGGTAATTTTATAATATTATATTTACCCTTAATTACCTGATTTACCTTTAACTATGGTAAATAAAATTTACCGTAGTTTCTATTCATAATTCCCAAAAAAAGTATCTTATTAACATAATTTGGATCCACTGATTCCAAATATGGAATCCATTTTTTCAAATTCAATACACAGAATTTGCAGAAATTAAATTCAAATTAATCTCGTTGTCGATTGAAAACAGGTTTTTCTTTAAAACATTGAAAAAGATTGAATTGATTTATCCTATGAATTAAAGGTAGAATCAATGTTAATGACATAAATTATATTAAATGGTAAAAATATATCCTATTTATACTTTAAAACCATTCAATATTATAATTTAACCATATAAATTATTGCGATGAAAAAAGTTGTTTTTAATTAAAATATAGTGTGTTTTTACTATTCATCAAAATATGAAAGTTTCCAGAATAATATGAAAAATTTATCCAAAGTAAATTTTCATTTCATGATTCCAAAGAAGAATTTTATTTTGTCAAATTGAACTTATAAACATGTCAAAAACTAGATTTAAAGTGGGTACGCCATCAAAAGGTGGCAAAACTGCATTTTTTGAAAAATACTTATTTTACCTGAAAAATTTATTTTGTTCTTATACCATGTTTTAGAAAATGTGGAAGACGAATAATAATGTTATAAGATTCAAAATTTATTTAATACTATTCATAACGGATAGTTCATAGTAATATTATAATAATATATCGTTGTTTAGTAAAACCCGGTATTGCGTACAACACGTGCTATCGAGGAAGGTCGTGATTGCGTGTAATGCAAGCCAAGTCAGGGTTGCGTGCTGTGCAAGAATCATTCATTGTTTCATATAACATAATCAAACCATATTTTATTTATAAATTGAATATATATATATATATATATATATATATATATTCTGAATGTTGCATAGAATAACTACTAACAAAATTGTGTGTAACACGATCCAAGAATAGTGTTGCATATACTGCAAGCTAATACGGTGTTGTGTATAGTTCAAGGTAATCTTGGTGTAGCATACAACACAAGACATTAATGAAATTAAAATAATATTTTTCATAAAATGTTGGGGTGTTACAAGGATGTTGGGGTTTGGGCCGTTATAAATACCATTAAAGAAATTATAAAAAACATTTTTTATATAGTGAGATTCTACAATAAATAATAAGTGTATTATCTTTTAAAATAAATATAAATTTTATTATCATATGTTTTTATTCCGAAACAATAACCCATAAAAATAGTGTTTTGCAACAACTTCATCAATATTATTGAATTCAACAAATGTTATCTTCCAAAAAATATCCATAGGATTTCTAATTTTGTTACAAGAAATATGAAATTATGTTTCACAACATTGGTAAATCCAAAAAAATTAGAACAGTAACCCAAATAGAAAATAATAAATCTTATACATGACATAAATAATGCCGAAAAATTTATTAATATTGTATCCATTGGGATAATTATAGAATTAGTAAAACAATTTTTAACCAATTATGCTACATTTAGACCATGATGGTCAAAAGTGAAAAAATCCCAATGCTATAAAATATTATAATCATGTAACTATAAAAAAATAGTAAATTCCCATAAACAACATGAAAGTGATAAGAAAAAAAATAGTACAAGATGGATGAATTAATATATTTATTTTTACTCTAGGTATAACAATTGGGAATTATTCTCGAATACTTAATTAATGAGGCAAGATGAAAAATGTGGAAAAGAGAAAGAGTGTCCCCCCAACACAATAAAGAACCAGTAAGTGATATTTTTGATGGAAACCCCTAAAATAGGTTCCCAAAATTTAAATGGTGAAGTGAAAAACAATATTCCATTAAAGATAATAAGTAACAATTATCTGGTAGTCATTTAGGTGAAACTACTTAATTGGGGTTTTTAGCAGGTACTTGGTAATAGGTGGTTGTGTATGCAATGGATACATGTTTCCAACACATATCTATTTTCCTTCTTTTATTCAACTATCTAAACCACTAAAAACTCTGCAATACGATTATACACATACAAACACTACTAAATAATGACTATATATCTAACAAGACACTTATTCTTAACAATCAATGGAATACTCATGAAATCAATGTTAATTGAAAATCATTGAATCTCCATTTATATTCATAATGATATAATTCAATTTTTTACTATATATAAAAAAACCAAAAATGAAAAATATATAAATTAAATCTCATTTACATCCAAAAAATTAATATTTTCTTAAATATTATTTTGGAATGTTATACTAAAACAATATTATTAAATCAATTGTTAAAATAATTAATTCTAATTTTATTTTAAACAAACCTCAAAATTATATATATTATATTTTAATTCAAACACATCTCATTTTGTATTGTTATTTAATTTTCCCTAGTCTACTCGACATTCTTATATTTTAAATTTACCTCAATCCTTTAAAACTAAGTAATTCCTTTAATTATAATAAAAATTTAATCTTTAAATAATTTCCCCATAAATATTATATACTTCATAAATTAATCAAGTATAGAAAACCCCTTTATATCCTTCTAGAAATAAAAGTTATTATCAATACACATATACACCAAAAGTGAATTCTCAAATCAAATTACTATTCAAGATAAGGATAAAGAATATTTAGTGATCCCAAGAAATATAAACACACCATAAAAAGGTATGAGAAAAAAATCATTACCCACTATTATAAAATTCTTGTTTGAAGACCTGAACTAATATTATAAAATGAATCATATTTGAAATATATTCCCCAGACATTATTGGTTATACATTCCTAATTTTGATTAGTGAACTTCACTAGCTAGGAATATCAAATTTTATCTCGTCAGTATTATTTTTTATCAGGATAGTTTTTACTTCAAAACATGATAAATAAATATTTCTTAAACATATGCATAAATCTATTAATCAGTGATACTTATAATCATATTTAAAAACATATATACATCTATTAGAACCCTTTTAGAAAACAAATTGGACAAAAAATAAATATAAGCACAAAAAGGATTTCATTAAATACAAATAAATAATATATTCCTCAATATAAGAATTAATAAAGTATATATTATTCTTATGAAGAATAATAAATAAATTTACAAAAATATTATTTTTTTTACTTTCAATATTTGAATTAATACGAATCTCCAAATTTTCATATACTAAATGTGTAATTCAACATAGGAATACCTAAGATATGGTATTGTACAATACATATTATTATATATGAATTCCCAAAATATTTAATGGTACCTTCATATATACAATAACATAATTAAGAAAGAATCATACGTCCTAAACTACACATGATAGCTTAGGCATCCACCATAATTATATTTTAAAATCATATTTATGAGTTACTTATTGTGTCCCCAAAAAATACCTAATATCTAAAATAAATTAACATACCCAATATACCTTTTTGGTTTTTAATACAATTTTATAATTACATAACATGGATTATTGAAACAGACCTGAGTTGGATCGCTACGGGTCCTCAGACACACATATAAATTTTCTGGAGATGGAATAAACAAAGAATGATAACATTAATATAAATGAGATATGGTTTTACATCATCACAATCATTTACAACTACCCAAAAAACATGATAGAAATTTGGTACGATCCTTGGGTGTTTGGAACACAATAATTCCCATTCAATGAAGTTATGCCAATAAATTTCCTTGGAGTTATGAATTTTTTCATAATAGTACATAAGAAATTCTATTATTTTCTTGCCATTATGGAATCCCAAAATCATTGTCTAATTATTCTTTTAATGTGTATTAATTATCACATAATTTAATACCAAAACATTGTTACCAAAGATCCCTGAGAATATTCTTATTAGTAATGAAGTAAAATTTATAATGAACTATACAATAACGAATGAGTTAGAGTCTAGCATCCCATACAATTGAATAAGACAAATAAATATAAGAAATGAATTTTCATAACATATATTGTTCAACTATAATAGACATGGGTGTGAATATAGTGTCATAACTAGGGATAGTATATAAATAAATACATAGGGGATGACCAATTCCAATCATTATAAATGTAAACCCCATATTTTATTAATGTTTTGTGTAATATTCCAATGCAATTGATTTTATATTTTATCAATATGCATATATAATATTAGATGAATGAAGATTACTATATGTGTTAGATGGATTGTAGGAAAGTTGAAATAAGTTACAACCATCATCGATGGAAAAAAATATGGAATATGGTGGAAGAAAAAAGATGAAAAACTGAAGAAGAAACCCTTATATGTGATGGAGGATGTTATAATCATCCAGTTAAATATAATAACCACAGATGATAATACTATAGAAAACATTATATAGAATTATGAAGTCCTTATTACTTATTAAGTGAATAATGAAGTTTTTTTATATTGAACTATTCACCTATATAAAGGTGGTTTTTGATACCGAGGGATTCATAATGGACAATAACAATTGTAGTAGTTATTTCTAGGTAAATATGGAATCAATATTTTTGTGATAATGTTATGTGAGGTATCTAAATGTGACAAGGAAAATCATGAGTTTCATAAAGGCCAACCTAGAAAAAAATGTTATTCATTAGGGCCAAATGGGCACCATGTAAAGAAATACTAGTACCTACATAAAGAAACTAAATTCTATGTAATTTTAATATTGACTTATGTAAAAGAAATATCATATTTTCTCCTTGATATTTATAGGTCATCATACCTTATATAATGGCAATACTAGATAATATATATTCTATAAAATTTTCTTGATTTAACATATTTCATTTTTGATAAGGAGTAGAATAAATGAAATGATTTACATGAGATGATATTCATTGAAATATACATAACAATTTTTTAAATGAACTATTATTCATAATTACGTGGCATGATCCACCCTATGAATAGATTTGATGAGGAAACAAGAATATGATATAACAAAGACCATATTAAATGTTGTGGTAGAGGTAAAATGGAATGAAGACATACACCATGTTGTGGGGGTATATTCATTAGGTGTTTGTTGGTCTTGGTGATTCTAGAAATCACATATGAAAAATTGAAAGTTAAAAAATACCATTATCCACTTTTGTGACTATTTTTATATTCACTCAATGATGAATGTATAGGACGGGGAGTTCCATGCCATAGTAAATGTTGTGCTTATATGTAAGTCATGAAGAATTTATTTTAATATCCTTATGTTTACAGGATCAGTGGAAATGTGGAGTTGTGATATTTTAATGTAACATAAATTTATAAATATTAAAATACATTATGATTTAAATAAAGATTATTTCATTTGGATTTAAGTGAGAGATTGGCCTTGACAATTCATTTACCACATAGATATAAGTAACTGAGTCTATGGGAGATATTATATTAAAAATATAATATTTGGTTCAAATGTTTTTTAATGATCTACTTTGTAGGATAATTCATGTACACATATCATGGACGTAATATTAATGATATAATATGAATACATTTATATAAGAAAAATAAAAATGTTTTTGTGAATTATTTTGATGACTTAATATATATTTTATGACATATTATCTATCTATCAATGAAAATAATAGATAAAAAAATTAAATAATTTAATCACAATGAATAATAAATAGTTCGAATATATTCTATTGTTAATTTATATCAAAGTCGATTGATGAGATGGATATCACTGTAGGAACTATGTTGAAGATAGTATGGTCATGTGATCTAATAACTGGGATGGAGTCTGAATATGTGGAGTATACGAGAAAAAGTATGATAATACATTTCACTAGTTGTTAGAGGAAGTTGAAGTCTTATTCAATGAATTCTTGATGTTGGAGAAATTATCATGAACCATGTGAGGTAATAATTCATCATACTATTATGGATTTACCTATTTCATATAGTAAACGACATTGATTGGTGATGATGACGCGAACAGGGGTGTCATTGATGATGTAGTGATGGATGGATACTGATGTTTGGTGAGGGTTATTTTGGCTGTAGAATGAGACGATTAGCGTGATGGGTATCTCGAGGCAGTTGTGTGTCGGGATGGGTGATGATTTTTGAAATTTGAATGTTGTGGATTTTTGAGTGCTGGTAATGGCGGTACTGGATCATACTAGGTTTGTTTTTGAATTTTGAATTTTTTATGCTGTAATTTTTTTGATGTGTTGTTTCTGGTTCACAATTACCCCATAAAAGTGTCACTAAAAAATATAAAAAATATGCATTGGATGATATAGTAATAAGAACTATTGGTAAGTTTGTGGTTAAATGAGTTCATATATAGATTTCTTTGTGGGATTTCGAATCCCATGGTTGGATTCCATGAAATCATAGTGATAGATTATGTCTTTTTATATGATCACATTAATATTGGATGATTTTATGACAATGGTGTAGAACCATTTGGATTAAGGAGTAGGATTACATTGAGAATAATCCGTGACATTTTTTATTTGGGGTTCCTTTTAATATATTACATATTCTAGTATGTTTGAGTGATAAAAAAAGAGTGTATGAATGCTTTAACTAATTAGAAAGTATGAATTTTGAATATTAATTTAAAAAAACTAGATCACTGATTCACCCCTTCCAATCTAAGAGACCTAACCAGATCTGGGAACCTGAAGATATTTTAATCTAGGTTCCCTCTAAAATATGAGACTATTATATAATCATATAAAATCTAAATATTATCAATAAATAATGAATACATATTTTTTTGATATCAAAATGTTTCATGAATGGATGAACTAGATTCTTCCATTGGTTATTTCATATTTTTTTAGCATAATGATGATGTAATAGTGATATTTCTCCCACCATCGAAGGGGTACTCCCACAAATTATAAAAACTATACTAATCATGATATAAATGGGGGAAAAATAAATTATAACTGAATATATATATATATATATATATATGATAATGTATATATCAATATAATGGGACATAAAACTTCAATGGAGATGCAGAAAATTTTATAGATTGTGTACGAAGGATATATGATTATTGTGAAATATGGACTAGGGATTTGGAGATAAATTTTTAATAGAACGTAGATAATTGAGGATTAGAGTGTTGATGACTATTTTTGAAGGGTAAATGTATTTTTAATTTAAATTAGGGGTTAGGTAGATTCATTAAAATATATAATTATTTTCCAATAGATGATGAATAATTTCCTTGAATGATTTGATCTGATGATATATACCTTGGATGAAACTATTTACATGTCACTAGATGAGTTACATGATAAATATCATGGTAATGAGATGATGAAATTTCTAATATATAAAATGAATTAAAAGGAATAAATTACATTTATGGTCATGAGAAAAAAATAATAAATGAAGAATATAAAATTTATGATAAGTTTAAGGATGATGAGGTAGATGAAGGGGAAGATTATAAGAGTGTGATAACTTTGATATTAAAAGTTCCAATGATGGTGGGAATTAGGTATAAAAGTAAAAATTTATCCATGTTTTATTCTACAATGTAATTAGAGATATTTTTTTAAATATCCCAAAGAAGAAAACTATTGTATAAGAGTCAGAAGAATAAAGTGATGAAATATATTGTGGTGAAGACTCTTATAAAAGATGGTAAATAAAAAATTTAAATAGTGAATCTTGCTAAATAATATATCTTCATGAAAAAATATGATTATTAGAGAAGTATATGAATACCAACAAAATATATTTCCAAGTTTAAATACATAAAGATAATTCAATATGTTATGAAGAAACTAAGATATGTGTAATGATAAAATATTGATATTTTAACTAGAGGCATTCGTAAGGAAATATAATCATATCATGTAAAAGATCATATTGATTGATAAGGAATGATGAAATGTTGGTGTGATAGAGAGTGAAATCATTAATGAAATCATTAATTTCATAGATGGTATCATATAATATATAAAAATGTTAAATGAATTTAATAAAAATATCGATGAAAAATAAGAAGGGTTGATTGGAGAAAATATTAGGGCCTCAGAGATGATGAATTCCTAAATAATATGAGATAATGTCACAAAAATAGAAACTAATATTCCAGACAAATTGTCAAAATATACTAAGAGGATCAACCCAAAAAGGGGTATAAACTATACCATTTTTATATAGTGATAATGAATATGTTTTTTCAAGTTATAAAGGTAATAAAATTAAAACATGATATGTATAGGCTAATGAAAATCACTAAAACATAACACAAAAATCATGGATAGGTGGAGTTGATTTGAGAAATTAGAAATCACAAAGGAAATTAATTAATAGTAATTTTAATGATAAAAGACAATATTTAATTATTCATAGAAAAATAAATTAGTTTTATGGGGGAAAATATTCAATTATTGAAGATAGAGAAATAAAGTTTTTATGAACATGATATATGATTTCTTTGTTATCATGTATCTTATAGAGACCTAGGCTTCTAATACATGGATATTACATATTTTTAAATGAATATTCATTAAATTACACAAACACATGCCTAGAGAATGTAATAGTTTATTACCTTTGGAATCATGGATCACAATCTTCTTAATTCATGGAATATCTTCATTTTCATCCATAAATATCATCCCCTCTAGTAATACAATAGGGAACCATTCTTAATAACCTGGGTAAATTAAAAATTAGAATGGGTGTGCTTAGATTCATTGTAAGGGTAATTAAGGGAGATAGATATGCATAATATGATAATAAGTGTATAAAAACATGGACATTGATTTTAAAAATAAAACACTAAAATTAGATTTCATAATCTTAAATCATGATATAAATTTTTGTAGTTAAAAAGACATGAATCATAAGTAAGTCAAATAAAAATAGTAATGAGATAATAAAACTATTAAAGTACATATAATGGTGGAATACATAGAAGAATATAAAATATTATGTTATGGGTAACTACATAAATATTCACAACATATTCTTCTTGGGATAATCACCCATGTACATTTTTTGTTCAATGGATAAAATCTTGTGTACTCTCTTGTTTTGAGATTGGTATAAACACCCTTGAACCTGAATATTTTGGGATTGGGATAACCCCACATGTGACCTATTATTTTGGGCTTGGGATAACCAACTATATAACCTCTTTTTTTGAATGGGATAACCTCTTATGTAACTTGTTGTTTCAGTGATGGGATAATATCCCATGTAACCTCTTATATCTAGCTTGGTATAACCACCCTTGTACTGTTTTTTCTCATATTAAATTTATCAATAACCACTTTATTTAAGGGAGATATAGGTCTCAATCGTATCATTATAAAAATCATACACATATGATCCAAAAGTCATAAAAATTCAGATTATAATAACCCATTAATTAAAAAGGGTTTCATAAAAATTTCATTATATTAAAACATGTGAAAAAAGGACAGGTTTCATAATTATATCATTAATTAATCATAGTATAACATATGGAAAAAGAATCAAGATTCATAAGAATTTTATCATTTTATATCCTATTGATGAGAAATGAAATTCATCAACATGTTTTCATCATAAACCATTAATATAAATAACGATAATGGTATCCTTGGTTCATAATTACAACAAATAATAAGTTATATAAATGGAAATAAACTTATATAGAAAATTATTTTTAAATATAACATAGAATATTTCTTGAGAAAATTATGATGTTTTCAAATTATCTTTTTAGACAACAAAATTTTCAAAATGAATTCCTTCGATAATATCCATGAAAAAAATAAAAGGTATATTTGAAATATGTGAGAGTACATGTAAATAATAAATATTATTCATGTATTTCATATTAATATTTTTTCATATTTTTGGTAAAAGACAAACACTTATTTTTTGTAAAAAAACATGATAATTACATAAAATATAATATAATAAAATTTAAAAATGGTAATTTTTTTAATAAACCATTATAATATAGAAAAACATTTTTTGAAACCATTATTAAAAAATATGGGTTGGGAATAAAATGTGTTTTTGACTCAAAATACAATATTTATTAAAAACTATATCCTAAAACATTGAGTATATAAAGAACGAAAATTAATGGGAAGGAGTATTCTCATGAAATAACAAGAATAGAATAAAAATATAGATTTTATTGAGTTATATATCATAATATTTCTACATCAGAAGAATAAACCAAAATAATTTTGATAAATGATGAGATTGTACCATAAAACCATTTCCACTTTGGCAACATTTAATCATAGGCCCCATGAAAGAATAAAAAGTAAATGAATAATAAAATGTCAATATAATAATTCAATTTATGATATTAAATTTCAAATGGGTTTTATATACACATCATAAAAGAATATTGGTGTATAACATAACATATTTCTTAAAGAAGGAAAATTGAGAAAAAAATACATTACCTCTTTGGTATATTTTGTACCATAAAACAATTGAAATAGAGTTCTTAGAATGGATAATAAAATAAAAATAATTATCAGGAGTATAATAATAAACATGATTTTACTATTAGTGTACAACACATATATATGAAACACGTGTTTAATATTACACGTGTCTCACAAAAAAAGTTATATAAAATTCCCTTTCTTTAAGTACCAAAATATTTTGAAAACATTCGATCATAATATATAATTTATAGAATTTTGATATAAATATATTAAAGAACCAATCATACATATTTCATAGAAGATATGATTTACTTATATCCTTTTATTACCCATTTGTTAAATTTTCCATGTTAATGTCCTATTTCTGTTAATAACCGCTTTGTTTTTCATATTTGTTTTTATTTGTCATTTTTTGTCATCTTTATTTGAATAGTGTTCCATAATATATAGATTTAAATTAAATAATGTCATATTTATATTTCAATTATACTTTTATAAGCAATCATGAATTGTGGTGTTGAGAAATGAGGCATGTAACGATCATAGAGACGGTAGGTCATCCTTACGCATGGAAACATTTCTATTTTTTAAAGATCAATATGTAGAAAAGTTATATAATATAATACATTTCAAGAATGAAAATAAAATAATAAAAACCATTTTATTTATTTAAATATACTTATAAATATCATCTATGTGGTTTGCGATGAAATGATAGTTATATCTCTTCGTGAAGGCAGTAGTCCACACGTACATGAATGACGATATCATCATTGAGTTAGTGAAAAGGTAAGAATGAAAATGACATATTTAAATATCATATTAATAAATATGTAGTTAATATCAAAATAATTTCATGTATGTAAAATATATTTATCCTTATTATCTTCCATTTAATCATTAGTGAAGATGAATCACATCTCTTCATGAGGAGGTGGTATGTCATACACTAGAGTGGCATTATCCTATAACCTATGGAATGGAAAGTAAAAAACCTAAAATATGATATAAATAATAATTCATTATAATTATTCTATAATTATCATATATATACTTTGTATACACAATAATACCTAACCATGGTACGTGGTAATGTAAAAATAAGTGTCATTAATTCATGGGGTGGTAGTCTGCCGTACATACATATGATGATTTTGTAACCAATTTGATGAATGTGGAATTGGTTGTAGGTCATTACCCTAACCTAAAATAATATAATTATATGGAATATATTATGTTTATTATACCACTATGGTTTAATATTATTTAATTAAAGAAAAATAATGATATAATATTTTACCACTAATTGGAAGATGTTACAAAATCATCAGGTAACCTCCTTAGGTTTGTACCAAAAACCTTCCAAAGACAGGTTTATTCCCAATCAATTGACTTTGGAATGAGATGAGAAGTGTTTTTAATTTATTTGGGATTATTTTTTATGAACCAAAATGGTATGAAGGTTTGACGAAGAGATGATTGGGGTGGCCTTTTAGAAGTGAGGTGAGTGGAACACTTGTATTTTTTGAATATAAAAACATGTGTTCTTGTTTTTATCAATGATAATCTGTATAAAATAGGCCATTATAGTGTATTGGACAATATATTCTCTAAATATTTCTATAAAACATTTTTTATAAAAGTCTTTAGTTCATTATGATCCCGAGATTTATATTTTAACATCTAGTAAACCCATTTTTTTATTTTTTAAATGTAATAAATTTTAACTATTTTCATTATTAATTTTTGTAAAAAATATATTTGAACATATAAGAGAGTATAAATTATTTTCATTCTAGATATTAATTACATTTTTCCTAATTAAATCCCATTATGTGAATAATTGGAATTAAAATTAATTTGGTGGACTTGAAGATAAAGGGGGTTTTCAAAGAGTATATATTAAAATGTTTAAAAATATTTTATATTCAAATTAAAATTTAAAATGATAATAATTACCAAAATTTGATGAAAAGAAATATAGTTTCAGTAAATTGACATTAAAATAAATTTAAAAGTATAATTTATCATTATAAATAGTTCAAACAGAAAAGGAGTTTTCAATTAATATTTAGTAATATTCATTATTCATAAAAAATTATTATCTTTAGAAAATTATAAAAAAAATTACACTAAGATAATTTTGATATTAGGATTAAAAAAATAAAATTTATACTTTGACAATATTTTTTTAAAATTTTGATAATTTACTATAAAAATAATTGTGCAAAAAAGTGGTAATGTTTTTATTGAATAACACATTTTTATGCATAAAATTTGATTTAATATTATCTATTGTCCAGAAAATACATAATATTTCTATTAAAAAATTTATTCAATAAATAATATATAAATTTAAATATAGTAATTTTTCAAAAATTGATTCATTTTATTTATAGAGGTAAAAAATGTTTGTGCTCATAAAAATAGTTTTTCAGAAGATTATTTCCTTTATATTTAACTAGTTTTTATTTTTCCTTTCTAAGGTAACAAAATAATTCATTATTTATAAATTCTAAAACCACATATTTTAAATATTTAGTCAATCCTATTTATATATTCTATTCCAATGGCTATGTGACAAATACCAAATGAATTAATAATATTTTAATATAATGTCAGGTTTTTTTAGACTTAATGTTATGTGTAATAAAATATATACTCAGTGTTACATGAAAAACAAGGTATCTAATTTGGAGTCAATAAGGTTTCCTTATTACTTTTACATTCCACTTTATTTTAAAAATCACAAACACATTTTCTATAGAAATTATCTTTCTCTATGTATTATTTTCTTACATAAAATTACTTTGTATATAAAGTCTTTAGGTTTTCAGACTCCAGATTATCTAAAATCCATACTATGAATTCTCTAAAATTCAGACTTCGAATTTCAAAAAACTTATACTCCGAATATACCGATATTTAGACTCTAAATTCTCTAAAATTAATGCTCTGAATTATCTAAAATTCAGACACTTAATTCTATGAAATATACACTCTATATTCTCCAAAATTTGGACTCCAAATTCTCTGAAATTTAGACATCAGATTATCTTACATTCAAACTCTGAATTTGTCAAAATTCAGACTCATAATTCCTCCGAATTCATAATCTAAATTCCTCAAAATTCAAACTCCGAAATCTATATAAAAAAATTACAATTTTTATAATAACAGCATCTGGATATTCATTTTTCTAAAATATTATTCTTAAAATATCTCGTCTCTAAATTCTATTTTACTTAGACTCCATTTATCCAATCTTGTTGATGCTAATTTATCTTCAATGCATATTATTGATATTAATAATAATAATTCATCCCATTATTTTCATATATAAATCAATTTCATACAATTTATTTCTAACTAATCGTTGGTTGAGTGACATGTGTACAAGTCCCTTTGAGATTCAAGGAAAAATATTGTCATTGGAGGAGGGAGATAACTATTTATGTGTCTCCTATAAATAAGATATCATTTGAAAAATATCATTATTGTTCTATCATCCTAGATATTACATGTTGTGATGTGATTTCTAGATAGAGAAAGACTCTAATGCCCTGTCTATGTTATTAACATCTAATTCAACTGTGAACATCTTGTTCTGCTTTCTTTGTGAGACTCGGATTTTTGTTGAGTGCAATCCAGGGCTTCCGAGGATAGGAAGACAGAGGTGCTAATTACTTTATAGTTTAAGGGTTCTAGGGATAGGATGACATAGGTTCTGACTAACTTAGAATTTGATAGCTTGCTGGGTTATCCTGACAGACTCCAGTATTTTTATAGAGGGATTACCCTAGTTTGGGAAAGGTATAATTTCTTGAATGTATAAACTAAGGTTCCTTTTTTCCATGGTTTAAGGATACCCTACTCTTTGGGTTAAAATATTTCCTACTTGTTTACTTTATTGTTGTTACAATTTTTATTTCTGCTATATATTGATAATGAAAGAATGTTTAACGTTGTAATACTTCCTTACTTCCCATGATAAATAATAGTCTATAATATTTAAGGTAGAATATTTCTCTTTGTAAACTATTCCTAAGTTTCATTTATGGGCCCATATTTTTGGACACTTAGAATTTTTATTTCTTATAAAATATGTAAAGTGAGTTTGTGAATTTACCGTGTTTAACTTTGTTAAACATAGTTTTTCCGTAATGTTAAAAAAGATTTTTTAAACCCACAATTCACCCCCCATATTTTAATTATGCATCTACATATAATATTTCTATCCTACATAAAAAAGATAAAATTTACTTTCAAAAAAACATTTCACCAAATATCAACGTGATACATTATGCCCACTAAAAATTACTTCTCCCTAAAAATTTCTGTTGGTCATCCAAGGATTATAATATTAAAATTCCTTCAAGAAAAACCCAAATGTAAAAGGGATAAAAAAACATACTCATGAAAAATGAAAAGGTCTATGTTAATTATATCTAGAATAAAAAATAATTGGTTTCCAAAAATAAGAACATATGTGTGAAGTGAAAACATTGAAGCATAATATGAAACAAATAACATAATACTGAAGGATAGTGATATAGAACATGGTCAAGAAACATTTAATGTCCAAAAATCCATAAACCAAATATGCATGAAAAATGTAAATAATATCATAAAAATTTATTATAACATGAAAATTTATATTCCAAGATCATTTCCAAAATGTTGTAGAATCCCCTTTCTATCATGACTGAGAACATATGAAAATGTAGTTACTTGATATATTTTTATATCACTAGAACAACAACATCCATCAGTTATGACATGATAAATTTAAACATTATCTATTACTCTAATGTATTAATTATTCATTATTTATGAACAAAATTTAATCTATAAAATATTAAAAATGTGTTCTATCTATATCTATTTATTATCATAAATAATTGTTAGTTTAATTAAAATAATAAATCATCATATAAGGATATAATACATTAATCGATAATGAATGATCCAATGTTCATCATTAACCATTTCAGAAAATGGAAATATTTATGAACATTCCTAATGGTTAAAATAAAAAACTATATAAATAGGGTCATTATGTTTCCAAAATGAATCTATCATTATTCCCCCTTACTTATGAAGTAGCTCTTATTTTTCACATACCAAACATGTGAATACCTTCATTATGCATTCAATCAAAACATGAATTACCCTAAAACATGATTGAAATAATACATGATTCCTAATTACTAATATAAAACATAGTCTATTGGATATATTCCTCAAAACCGAAATTCTATAAACTCCATCAATGCTAGTATTTTTTTCGTAAAAAACATTAATCAGTTCTAACGAAATCAATAAAATCTAATTTATTTTAGAAAAACAAATAATTCCATTATAAAAACATCATTATCTCAACATCAGTAACTTATGATGGATTTCCATTCACTTGATCATGTGTTTCCCATGAGTATAAAAATTCTATAAAATATGTTTTCTAGGTAATCAGTGTCATTAAACATATTATTTGAAATACATAATGAAGTATTATCCCGAAAACCATTATATATTTCAAAATTAATGAATTAGATTACATAGATACATAAATACCTAAATCCTTATAATTTCTTATCAAACCATGAAATAAGCCTCATCATCTTATTCTTCAATTCCTATTTCCTTTTAAATGAAATATTTAGTCTCTTCATCATCACATATATAACTATTACTCATAAAATCATACTCATTTATTTCATGATATTTTTCCCTATGTCATTTATTTTTATAATTTTCATAAATTTAACATTTAAAATATTCATCTATTGATAATATGTTAGGTATAAAAATATACCCATACATTGTGTTTACTGACCATTTATATTTTCCTCAAAAATTATTCTCATTGTGCCCTTATTTTTTACACTCAAAACGACTTCTCATTCCATGAGATATTCCCTACTATGATTCTTCGCATATTAATAACATTTAGTAAACTCATTATTCTTTCTTCTATGATTTTTAAAAAGCTTGTGAATTTATAAAGGTTATTCAATTGGATCATTTTCATGTACCGAGTGATGATCGAGTCTAGATCAATGCACCCTTTTTGGATATTACTCCTAGGAACCTCTCTTACAAATCCACATCCATATATAGTATCCATAAAAAGATATAATTGAATACAAACCACTTTCTCTATCATTTACCAAAATTCCAAGATATCTTCCTACACTTTGACTCATACTTATACACATCCTTAGATACATCCCTTGTCACATCCCTAGAAATATCCCAAGGGATCTCACTAATATTTTGTAATACTATTTTTCAAAGGATAACTAGAACATTCTAATGATACCAACAACATAGATCCCTGCTTATCCTAATTGGATATTATATCTTTTAGACAAACATTAATCACATTTCACAAATATACACCTAAAGACTGTATTAGCGTTGTGCCTTTAGAAACATTGAACAATGTATTCTTAATTACTGAATGATCATTAATGTATCCAATAAAATTTTCCCCTTCATTATTCCTACATAATAACATTCTTTATAATATGGTGGATTTAATAATAATAAATGGTGATATTAAATATTTAGTAATGGAAAAAAATGGATATTTGTAGTCATAACATGATCATATGGGTATGATTTCATGATCATTGCATTTATAAATCGTAACCTACAAATCAATGATCATAATAATGAGTCACGGATTAAATATAAAATGTTTGTAAGACATGTATTATATGTAAATCAAATAACATAATCCGTGGGATAATGATATTTTCATAATACATTGAATTGTGACATACACATGAGAATTTAAAATATATTTTCAAGGTTATATACTAAGGAATTCATAACATGTTATGCATGGGATAATAAATATTTTTGCTTCATTGGGCTTGGGATAACCTATTATATAACCTCTTGTATTAATATTTGGATAACCTCCCCTGTATACACTTGTTTTGGTTATGAAATAACCCCTATGTACACTATTGTTTTATGGATTGGGATGACCTCCCAGGTAAAATAATATTAAAGGCTTAGGATAACATCATATCTACTCTTTTGTATCATACATGGGATAAACACCCATATAAACTCTTATTTAGGTCTTGGGTACCCTTCCATTTACCCTATTGTAGTGGGATTAGTATAACTTCCCATACACTCTTTGTGTTGATATAACATAAATCATTACCCAATGAATTGGAGAGAGATATAGAACCCACCTATATTATAATGAAAATTACACACATGTGTAATATAATATCAAAATAAATTCATCTTCTCAAGCCCTATTAAACTAAAAATGTTTCATAAAAATTTAGTCATATAAAAAATTATGGAAAAGGATGACGTTTCATAATCATTTCATCATTTCATCATAGAGTAACCCCTGGAAAAAGAAGAAGGTTTCATAATAATTTTATCATGGTATGACCTATAGAATTTAATTGGTTATATAAACTTCTTTTCATCGTAAAACATTCATATATTAATAATAATGGTATCCTTGGTTCATATTTTTCATAAACAATAAGTTACATTAAATGCTCTCATCTTAGATGGAGAATTTTTTTCAATGATCACATGGAATATTTCTTGAAGAAACTAATATTTTCTAGAAAATAGTTTCTTAAATAATATATTTTAAAAATAATTTTTATTTTAAATATACTTGAAATTTTTTAATTGAAAACTAAAATTTTTGATCACCCATAAAAATGAGATATATTTTTCATGTCTTTCATGTTAAAAACAAATATTAATTTCTTTTTTTAGTAAAATACAGATGAAAATTGTTTAAAAAATGATTAGAATATTCCTGTAATTTTAATAAAGAAAAATATGGTTTAAAATTAATATAATAAATAATTTTGAGAATGCTAAAAATAATTATTGAAAATGTATCTTGAAAACATGGTTTTGGAAGATAAAGTGTGTTTGTCCTATAAGACGATATTTATTTAAAATTGTTTGTTTCACTATTGTGAACATAAAGAGAATAAAATTACATTAAAATATTTATTCTCTTGATATAAACTTATTATATGAAAATTAAGGATTTTCAAGAAATATGGACAACAATATGTCATCATTATAATCAAAAACAAAAATAATCTCAATAAAAAATGAGATAATAAGAAAAAACCATTATAAATTGATAACATTGAATCCTAATCCCCTTGAAAAAATAACATTAACTGATTTATATAATATCATAAGAATAAATTAATTAACTATATTAATTTTATAATGGGATCTATAAACCCATCATAAAACAATAAAGTGCATAAAAAAATATATGCCACAAAAAATAAAAATGGTGACAGAAATATATTATAGTATAGGTAACTTTTAAACAATAAAAATATTGAAGGAGAGGTCCTACAATTGATATGTAAATTAAAATAATTTTTTAGAGGATAATCAAAAATTAAATTCATGGATACTATACACACTATATAAAATAAACTCATGGGGAATATTTAATGTTTCTCATCAAAAAATAAAAGTGAGATGAAATCCCATGCCGTACATTTCAGAATCCTTCATACATACTAAAACCTATTATATAATATATACAAGTTTATTATATATATATTAAAGAACCAAAAATAAATATATGAAACCATATATATTTTAATTATGTAGTATTATTACACAGGAATTTACAATTCCATGTTAAAGTCGCATTTTAGGCAATAAAAGATTTGTTTTTCATATATATTTTGGTTTTTTTTACTATGGGTCTTCATACTATGATCAGGGTTTAATAATATCAAGAATAATAATAAGGAAATAAATATAATATTTACTCATCAATTATACATTTATGATCAATCTTGAATGATATTTTTCTGAAATGATTTATGTTATAATCAAGAAGTTGGTTGGTCGAACATACGAATGAGTAACAATTCCATTTTACAATGATCATTATGGAAAGAAGGTAAGTAATAAAATAATTTTATTAAATGAACATAATATCCTATATAACATATTTATTTTTTAAATATACTAAAAAATATTGTCCATGATTTGTGATGATGAAATGAGAGCAACATCATTTCGTGAAGCCAGTATTCCATATATACATGAATGAGGTTATCATCTTTTTGTGAGAGAAAAGTTGTAAAATAAAATGTTAATTATATTTTAAAAATGATATATATTTAATTAATATAAAAATTCTATCATCCATATCACATATTTTTATCCTTATTATCTTCCAGGGAAATTGTTAGTGACAAATTAATTACAACATTTCATGATGAATTTGTTCTCCGTACACATGAATGACATTATCATATCTCATAAGGAATGGAAGGTAAAAAAGGTATATATGATAAATTAAATAATTGGTATAATTATTTTATGAATATAATATATATACATCATATCCATCATCAAACCTAACCATGAGAGGTGGTAATGGAAAAATGAATGGCATCGATTCGAGAGGTGGTAGATCATCTTACACACGAATGATAATTTCATTTTCCATTTGACGGAAATGTAGACTGTTGTAGGTCAGTCACATAACATAAAAAATTATAAATATATGTATTATAATTAAGTTATTATATCTTTATGGTTAAATCATATTTTACATATGTTAGGTACGAAAAAATATCAAATGTTCTATTGAAGGATTTTACCTCTTCTTCAGGTAACATTTTTTGGTTTTCACCAAAAACCATCTTAGATTGGATTTATAAGTAATATGTTCAGTTTTTTTGATAAATGAAATGGGGTTTAATGTGTTAGTAAAAAGGAGAGTGGGTGGCCTTGTATAAGTTAAGTGAGTGGTACACATGTAATGTTTTGAAAATAAAATAGTGCACCCACGTTTTTTCCATGGAAAATAGATTCCAAAATAAATTATTATCATGAAATAAAAATAAAAGGTTTGAATTACATCAAGAAAATAGTTTTCAATAGGTTTTTATGTCATTTTAACCCTTACTTTCTTGTTTAACCTCAGGTAAACTCATTTCTACCAGACCCACAAATTTTTTTTTACTATCTTCACTATTAATTTTGGCTTGAAATATAAATAAATATATTAGATACTATAAATAACTATGATTCCAAATATGTAATCAATTTTTCAAAATTCAATTCACAAAAGATGAATTTTTTTAATTCAAATTAATATCATTTCTTGGACGAGATAACGGGGTTTCAAAGGGAAACTTTTCAAAATTTTACATTGTTTTTATATAAAAAAAAATTGATTAGAATTAAGTAAATTGGATTAATAAATATATAAATGATCTAATTTTATAATATAAATAATTCAACAATAAAATCAGCAATATAAATAATTAATATGAAAAGGAAGTATTCAACTAAAATTTAGTATTTTACAGTATTCATAATTTTTAAAATTTTCTAGGAAATTAACTGAAATTTACCTAACCATAAATATGATATTATTATTTAATAAATGAAATTAGTTTTTTTAAATATATTTTATAAACGATTCAAGAATTATTTTTAAGATATGTTCCCAAAAAGGTAACAAAACTGTTTTTTAAATAAACTTTTTATAAGTAAAATTGCATTTATTTTTTTATCTTGTCTAGAAAACATATAAAATGTATTAAAAAATATTATTAAGAATATAATATAAAAATTTCATTAATATCATTTAATATAAATTGTATATTTAACATATTACCGTAAAATATGTTTTTATGCATAAAATAGTTTTCCAGATAAAGGTTTCTTTTATTTTTAAATGGTATTTATTTTATTTTATATTTAGTTAGTCACCAAATAATTAATTTTATATACATTTATAAAAAAATATTTTCATAAATTATTTAATCACATTCATACCATTAATTAGAATTTATAGGTTATAACTATTATGTTAAATAAAAATATTTTTATTTTATATCATGTTTTACATAAAATATTTTTTGTGTATAACATAAGGTATCGAAAAGAAAAAATTCATTTCAAAATTATTATTTCAAAAAATATCAGGGTGTTACATATCTACCAAGTAACTTGGATAAGTTATCAGCGAGATATAAACATTAAATATGTTATACTTATTTGATAGATGTCAATAACCTTTAAATGAATAAAAATAATGTTAAGAAGTTAGAATCATGGACCTAAATAAATTCATAACTAATAATAATATTGTAAAAAAGTTAAGATATATCCACAGTAGCTAACTTTTAATTATAAGGATAAGTAATGAAAAAAGATAGTGCTCATAAAGATATTATACATGATTAATATTATTTTTAGAGGGAGTTATGTGAGATATATGAGAAAATTGAAAATATTCCTATGGAATATATTGTAATATTAACTTATAAAGAGAAAAGATTATGGAATATATAAAATTTTTCTTTGAGTATGTATGTGTCAATATTTACCGCTCAAATAAGGGTCTTATATACACATTATTGGTAGATAAAAGTGGAACTACATATATTAATATATAAAAAAAGAATATTGGGAAAAGAAGATTGAAGAGTATAACCAATTACAATGTTGGTAATTATATAATATTTTTTATGAGAAAACTATAAAATTTCATATATTTAAAAATTATGAATATATTACCTCTATAATAAATTTTATTATATAAATATGTTGACATGTTTACCATTTAAGGAAAAAGAAAACAACGTGGTGTTGGATAAAGATGTCACTAATGAAAAAAAAGTGAAAAGTGAAATACATTAGTTGGAGAATAGATTATGACATATTTTAAAAATTATTTCTATAAATAAATTTATAATTAAAGATAATTCATTACAAATTAGATATAGATGATTTAAATTTATTATTAACATAGAATGAAATATATCCAAAATGAAATGTTGATAATGGTATCACATGCATGAGAAGTAATGGAAAACCTTATATCTTGGTGATTTATTTGTTTTTTTAACTGAGATATCCCTTGTATAAATAATGCATATAAACCAAGGGCCCTAGTTTATGTTGATTTGGATTGAAAAATCTCTCATAAGTAAATAATGCTATAATTTAGACCTAATTGGGGGATGAATAGGTTTTGAAATAATGATTCTCTCAAGATGTATAAGGACAAAATGAGTAATGTGTAACTCATACAAACACTTTTCATTGATTATCAATATGGGGAGACATAAAATATTTTAGTCCTACATATTGATATAGAAAAAAATATTATTTAAAGAAATATAAATGCAGATATTTATTCACCCATTCATAAGATTTTTTAATATGTGAGTTAGATATTATAAGGATGAAGGATTAAATATGTTTGTGATATATTGGAAATCAAATTAGATGATATACTTCTATCATAGATGGAAAAAGAAATATTTCTTCTTCTTGGAGAACAAGGTTGAAAAAATTCAAGTATCTTGTCCTCATATGTGTTGATTATTGTGTAGATAATACATATAATTGTATCCAATGAGGCTGAGAGAAATGTTTACAATTTTTAATAGAATTTATAAGGAATTGGGATAGATTATGAAAGGAATGAGGTGATTTTAAGTTGAAATAATTATCAATGTAAGCGTAGTTATAGGTACCAAGCACAATATAAATTTAAACCTAGAATTTATTTTACTATATTATGGTAAATATATAATCCCACTATATATATAATGGTATGTATGAGATATATAATGGTTACACTAAAAATTTTCAGCTTTTCAAAGGTCATCGTAGATGAAAATAATCTACATTAGGGACATTTGGAATCAATGTATATGTAAAAAAGTACCTAGGTAAAGGTAAAAAAAATCTATTTAAATTTCACACTAACAAAGGTAAAGGTAATCCCATGGTTCCAATATACTATATAATGGCCATTTGAACCTATATAAGGGTAATACTAAAAACTGGATATTGGGGAAATTCTATATTATTATACCAAAATAAATTATAATTATGATAAGAACAAATTAGATTATGATTATGAGTGTATCCACAAAGAAAAGATGCATCATAATGATTTTAATTAGCAATGATAAAGTATGAGGATTAAGGATCCATGTTTTGAATATATGATATGTTGAAATGGGCGGATGAGAGATTCTTTTCAATTTTAAATTCCATGGTTCATTTAAAATAGGACGAGTACTCATACAATGTGATATGATGTTATCATTGAGAATTTTTATAAAAGTGGTGAGCCTTTGAATAACATGAATGAAACAAAGTGTTATAAAAATACAATGATTTTTTTTAGTTTACAATTTTTACCCCATCATATTGAATGCCTAACATGAGATATCGATTAAAAAAGCGATATTTTGGTTTATTTGTTTTCCTAAAGCAAAAAAATAAATGTTTTTATGTCTGTAAAGTTAGTAGAGAAGTTGGGATATGATATTTTAAAATTTTATAGAGTTATAAATCCTAAAATAAATGACATTTTAGAAGAGTATTATTTTAATGAAATTTATGTAGGATATGAGACTTTATAATTCAAATACATTACAAAGATAATCCAAAATGTCAAAATGATATATTTTTTGAGAAATACTATATATTGTTTAATTTTATTATAAAATAATTAGAATCATAGAATAATTAATGTGATTTTATCCTGAATGAAATTTCCATGCTACAACATGATTATATTATTATTATAGAAGAAGCAATGTTATTGAGAATTATTTTGAAAACATGATAATATTTCATTTTTATGCTGATTTTTTATCATATAAGAGAAAATATGAACACATATTGGAATTTTTATAGGTTTAATATGAACGAGTAAATTCCAAGAACATTTTATAGTTTCAATGTATAAGGGATGTGTAAAAATATAACCAACACTATAACTGATATTTTGAAGAAAAAAAGGTTGAGCTATACATATTGAAAGTGGGAGGCCAGATATTAGAACATAAAGTGATAAAATTCCAATGAAAAATAAAAATAGATGTTATTGTAAGATAAATATATTTTTTAATGAGTTTTATAGAATGATCCACTATCAAGGACCCTGCGAGGAATATTTTATCCATCCCGGAGTGAAAAGCTATTTGAAATAGTATGAAGTACTAGTAAGAGGCTAGTCACAATAAATTGTTTTATAAATATCCATTAGTGGTATTTTAGTTCCCATGGTAGGATTATATGGATAAATCATGTGGTACTTAGTGGTTTTGACAACATGTGTTAATAGAAGAATAATCAATGACATGGGTGATGAACTATTTGCAGTAAGTCATGGGCTCACATTGAGATCAAACGTTGATAATCCTCATGGTCGATGGTTTTTATATAATACATATTCATGGAATCCAGATTACATATAGGAAGAGTTCAAATAATATGTACATGAATATTGATATTGAATTGAGATTATAAATTCATAAAAAGAAAAAGAGTCCATAGATTCACCCTTTCCCCTATCATCGTTCTTAATAGATCTTGGAACATCATTTTGGATGAATAATTTCAGTTTGTTAATCCCTCAGTCATCCCCATGCACCTATAATTTCCCCACATGAATGTATAATATTATAAAAAGGGAATAATCCACCCTATTCAATGTATATATAAATAACTAATCCTAGAAACTCGATATTCCACTACCAAAATATAAAAATAAACATTACAAAAAATGTAAAAATGATTTCTCTTCACTTCCATAGTAGGGGAAAATATAAATAATGATAAAGATATTATCCAAGATAAAATAATATAAATATAACATTATTTTCATAATACAACCATTACACATCAAAATTAATATTAAAATTTATTAAACCAAAGGTTTTCTGTATTTAGAGATTAGAATAATAAAATATATTATCACATATTAATGATTAAACATATCATATAAACATCTTTACACAAAATATTATTCTACTCATATTCTTCCAAAAAATTTCCTATGGATTCATAAAACAATATGAGTGGATCAAATTATCAGTAAATGGAATCTTATCAATGATTCATAAATGGTTATATCATTAGCCTTCATGATAACTTGATTAATGGAGAAATATATAATTATTATTTAATTATAAGAGATTATCATTATGTAATGATTTTATAGAATCATAATAGATCCATCATTGAATAAAAAAACTTATATCATATCCTAAAAACATAACATTAGAGTATAGAATAAACAATAATATATGAAAATAATAACATTTTGAATAAATATAATAGCAATCATGTCTATTAATAAGGTATTGAATAAATACTAATAGAAATCATGTCCATTGATAACTTTTTATAAAAATTATACTAATAATCATCTCCGTATTGAAATTTTGAATAAAGCTAACCACTAGTCATATTCATACACATTATTTTGAATGAAAATAAATAACAATCGTATATACAGACATACATTTAATTTGTTGGGTATTATTTTCTTAACCAATTCATTAGAGGGAAATTTATTTCTCAACCCATCACTTAATAACAATCTATTTTTTTATTCCATAATAACAAGGAAACATTCAAAATTCATCACTACTAGATTAACCATGAAAACATGTTGAGTTTTTTTAATAATATACAACAAATAATTATTTTCCATATAGAGAAATAATGTTCTTTTGTTCAATATATAATACTATTTATTAAATAATAAGAAACATTAATTGATATTAAAATAGATGAAAAATTACTTTTATAAAAGAATAAATATTTATTTTTAGAAAGAAGAAGAAATAATATTTAATTTTTTTTAACTTTTTGGAATTATTTTATTAATGAAAGGGGAATAATATTTTCCTTGAAAAAATATGAAAACAAATATTGATTTTTTTTCTTAAATACTGCATCAATTTGTGACAGAAAAATATATTAATATAGGATCTATTTAAAAATGATAACTTTTACATTATATAAACCGTGAAATTTTACTGAAAAATAAAAAAAGATGATAAACTAATAATAATTTTTAATGATAGTAATTTTAATTTAAAATGATATTAATAATCATTTATGTATATATAATTTCATCCAAAAAAATAAATAAATAATATGGATGTAGAGAAATCTCAACTAAAAAGATTAGGACATGTGGTGTCAGTTAGAAGAACCACTTTATGTTAATTATGAACCAAAGGGGATGTGATATTATAGGTTAATATCTAATCCTCATGAACAAATAGAGGAGAAAATATACACTTGTTTTTTCAATATATATATCATTCAATTCCATTAGATAATAATTTGGTTAGATCAATATCATTTTTTAAATGAGATTAGAAATAAAAACTAGAACCCCTTTAGTCATAGTTTAATCTAATCAGCTTAATAGAGAGACCATTAGATGGATTGGTAAATCATTTTAGTTTCATGATAGCTATTATAAAAGTTATCCATGTATCTATATATACAAAATTTAAAATATAATATGTGGTGAATATGTCATATTGATCAAAAGATGAAATTTTATATGAGAAAACCTTACCCTTATTCCCAAAATATATGAATAAAATTAACCCCAATGTATACTAAAAATAATAATCTTAGTATTTTTATCAAAAGATTATTCATATATATAATGTTTTATAATATTCAATTACAATAATTTATTATACACTTATTAGTTAGTTATAGTTTATTTTCACAATCAAATGCCATGAATTTTATTCATTCCACACAAAAATTGTAATGTTAATTTGAATACTCTTTATATAACTAAAAGTTAATTATTCCTTGATCATTTAGTATCCTATAATAGTTGTTTTATATAGATTAATATATTTCAAAATTTATTCTATAAAATTATAAATTTGGATTCATTAAGGTGGATTCATTGAGGATATTGTTGAAATATTTTTTGATTAATTAAAGTTGTTATATTAATATGAAGTTAAAATTTTAATATAAGATTTACTAAAACAAAAATAAATATTTATATATTAATAACTTATTTTTTTTAAAAAGAGTTTCCATAAGTATCCTGAAAAAAATTAATAGAATTACTCATGTTAGTTGTCCAACCAACCCAAACACAAAAATTCTTATTTAATTGGAGGGGTATACATACTAAATGATGTTAATATATATAATCTTTATATAATTGTTAAAAGATTCATATATTTTTAATAATATATTACATGTATTTACAATTTTTTAATCATTCATGATATATTCATTATTAGACTGTTCATACGGGTGGTAAAACTGACCCAAATATGAGTATACTATAATGATTGAATGAATGAGAATATGATTTTCTTTTAAGATAATATATCTTTATAGATTATTATTAATTAAAACACATTTTATACAATACATATAAAATATTTAAGTAGTTGTAGAATAAGAATATATGGTAGAATTATTAAAGAGAAGAAAATACATACAAAGAATAATTTAAAATCATTGTGGAAACTAGGTTGATTATGAATGGACTTTTATAATTCATATGGACCATAATATCATGAATGGGGATAATATTCATTTGGGATGTAAATGAGGTGGTGTAATATGTGTTATTCTAATTTTTGAAGTGCATTTGAATGGGTGGTCGAAGGGTTCATTTATAAGTTAAACAAATGTAATTTGTTTTTCAAATAATAATATATTACATTAAATGGAAGTCAAATTTTGAGGCAGGCGGGTTCTAAAGTGAAATAGAATAATACAATTATTAGGGGTATTTTTTATCATTTTTGGTCTATATAATGGTGAAATTTTATTTCTTATGTTATTTATTTTTACGCCCAAAGAAGTTATCCATACAGCCTAATTTGGATACTCTGATTGAAAATAAAAAATTAATTTTATTTAATTATATTTTTAATCATGTAAACAATTATTTATAAAATAATAAATGTCCAATGTATTAGTTTAAAAAAAATTTGTGGAATTTTTTAATTTCTATGATAATAATTGTTATATTATTACACAATAAAAAGTTATGTGTCATTAAAATCATGATAAAAACAAATTATAACATTTCAATACTTCATTAAAATATGAAAAAAAATATCTGGAAAAAATATTACTTTTGGCTCAAAAATGTTAAACATAGTTTAAAATACAAATTACTATTTTTAAATGCATTATTTTACAAATTAAATATATTTTTTGTTGAGATTTTTTATAAATTTTAAATCATTATTACATCATGATAAATTCATAAAATCTATAGTGTAATTAAAAACATTATTTCTTATTATTTAAATAAACAACAACCTGTCTAGAGAAAACCATAAAATTTCATCTTATATTTACATCATCCTGCTAAATTTAGAAATTAATATTTATGAATAAAAAATTATTAAATAAAACAATTAAACATTTTTATAGAACCATAAAATAAAATGAAAGATGTTTTTGTAGGAAAATGACACTTTATTTATAAAATCTTATTGTTCCTACTTCTAATTTGTTAAAAAATAAATTAGATTTATTATATTATTCATTCTAATAATAAATATTATCTTAATTTAATAATTATTTAGTATCTTCAAATAAAAAATTTATAAAATATGAAAATAATGTTTTATTGAAATACAATTTTAAGTGATAATATGAATTTTTTATTATACATTCATAGTAAAAAATTTTGGATTGATGTTAATTTGTTTTCATATTAATAATATCAATAAATTTCATTTAAATCATTCTTTCATAGATAGTAATTTAAAATATAAAACTCCTTAAATATATTTTATTGAAATATATTCTCTTCTGTTAAATAATTTACAACCATGCTAATTAAAATTCATTTTTATTTTCATAATTTTTTTTACAAATCAATAAATATAAAAATGTTTCTATGAATCTAACAAATGCTTCATAAAATAATATTATGTCATATATATATATATATAATTTTTTTTAATAAACTATCCCAATTAAAAATTATATATTTATGTCATTTTTGGATTCTCATAATATATTAAATTTTATATTAAATTTAATATTTTATCTCAACTAAATGTATAAGGGTTCATTTTAGTTTCTGTTTTGTATGAATAAATATATTAGTCATATTATTCATTTAAATAAAAAATTATACCAAATCTCAAGGTATTCCATTATCCCACTTAAATAAATTACACCATCCCAATTTTAATGTTCCATGCATGAAATATATAAATATGTTAATACATACATTTCAAAATGAATATATCTATGTACATCAATTTGGTTATTGATTTTGGATGCTCAAGGTTGCATCAGGGAACATCCATGAGTTGAAAAAATGAAATATAAGGTTTCTAAAATTTTTAAATAATTATGCCAATTATAATAAACTGGGATATTATTATATATTATCCGTTAAAACAATATTTTTTTTCCTATATATAACACAAAAAAACAAATTAAAATAAAAAATATCGATATATTTTGAATAATATATATGGTCGTTAATACATAGTTATTAAATTATCTATTATAAATTGAAGTAACCATATTGGAATTTCATTAATGAAATAAAGGATATATGAAATCTCAAGTGGAAGTCTTCCTTATGAATCCCATTCTTCTAAACATGAAATTGAGGAATTTTTAATATAGTGTTCACCATACCAATATGAAACCAAAATGTGAGAAATTATTATATGAAAAAAATATATGGGAGATGCTCAAGATTATATAGATTTTTAGAATATCAATGCTTTTGAATATACCACCCAAAACTACAACTATTGATTATCTGATTCTTAGGTAATACATGGATTTCATAAGGGTTATATAATTATAGATTGGTATTATATAAAAATGAAATAAAATAACTATATTTATAGATATATCGTGAATTTATACACTTTTCTAAAGTCATTTTATCTAAATTTAATTTATGATAAAAAATGTATTTGTTAGTAAATGGGAATATTTTTTTAGGGAATAGTATTATCTAGATGTAATAATATAATTATATACTAACAATATATTAATTAGTAATTTATATGAAAATATTTTTAATATATCAGATGTAATCTTTCTATAATAACTGTTTTCAATACACTGAATGTTTCTAAGATAAAATGGGACATGAAAATTTTATGACGTCAATTTTGAGAAATTAAAATAATTTTTGGATTTATCATGGCTCTATTATTTTATGAAATATTTTTGATATTTTTCTAAAAAGATTAATTTTTTAGTGAATACTGTAAAATAAAGTTTTTTCAAATAAAATTACTATATGAAATTATTGAAGTATATTTTCAAATTAACGATTTATGAAACCTTTTTATAAGATAAAATATTTATTATATAATTTAATTTGAAATTTCAAAAATTATTTTTAATCTATAAACCCACATTCTAAATTTTAGAATCCAATTTATGTTTTTTCAAAATATTTGTTTTTAATACAGTATATATTTCTTATTTTAAAATTACTTTTTATGTATCTAAAAAATAAAATAAAAAAATTATTTCAATTTTGGAATAATTGGGTACAAATTATATAATTAGGTAATTTTTTTGTCTTAAAGGATATATTATATAGCTAAAAATAAGTTACATTAGTGAAAACTAAAATGGTAAAACTGGGTAACATTAGTGGTAAAAGGACTAAAAGTTACAAATATGTTTCTATTTGAAATTTTAAAGTGTTTATAGTCTATATATCATCTAAAATACCTAATTTATCATTTTTTTCAACTTCTCTAGAGTGTGACATCCAATTATTGTTTCCCAGAATTTACAATTTTTCAACTCCAATTCAATTATAAAAGAGTAACTCCTTAGATAATATTCCCAATGAAAAAATCCTATTAATTTAGGACAAAAATATACTTAAAAACGTTCATAACTATCATATACATATTCAAGATGCTCTATTTTTCTCAAAACACCATACTTAAAAGTATTAAACCCCTTCACAAAGGATATAATTTAATAAGAGAGGTATAAGTTTCCAGCTTCTATTTTCTTTTTACATTTCTATATGTTCTTTTATTCATCAGTAAATTGGTATTTAACATATCATAATGAATAAATAATTATAAATATTATACTCTTATATTATTATAATGACAGTGAAAGCATTAACCACCCTCACATATTCCATTAAGAAAAATTAAAACACAAATAATGTATTATGTGTTATACCACCTCCAAGACTAAATAATTTTCATTTTACTTCACAAAAATAAAAGTAATAACCTAATAAGTAATTTAATATATAATTATTATATCAATGTTATATTTTAGATACCAAAATTTTAATATACATAACTCTTTTTCCCTGTTCTACCGAAAATGAAATCTTTAATCATGCTAATGTGTGGACTAACCCCTCCATGGGATGATTGATTTTGTTTTTTAATTTCATCAACTAATTAACAATATTATAATGGGTATTTATTTAAATGATAAATATTAATCTTTTAGCGTCATTAAATTTTTTATGAAAATTTTAGAATCAATTTATTATTTTTTCAAAAATGGATTATCTTAAATTCAGTGGTTTAAAAAAGAATACCTAGATGAATATCACTACATTAAATTATATAATATTTTCATATCTATTAAGTGATTTTAAATATATTTTATAAATGTATTATATCTCACCAATAAATAATAATTTATGTCATTAGTATAATAGTGTAATTATATTACCACTAAATCACATAATAGTAATCTATAATCATAGTATGTTCATGTTTTGGTCAGTTTATCCATGTAATTGAACAATATTATCAAATTGTATTATTTATGAGGATGAAAAATTATTAATAGTAAAATATGTAAATAATTATTAATTTTGGGTTCTTAATGTATGAAATAATATTTAAATCAATAATAAATAAAACATCGATCATTGGTTTAAACTCACCCAAAAAAATACTCATTGTCGATTTCATTTTATAGGATAAACCCTAAATTACTCATGAAAGGATATTTAAACATAAAAAATAATTATAATTCATTATTTATATATAAATATCATAGAATAAGGAACTTTGTAAGAGTAATGAATTCAAATATTGCATCTATGAAACTATTACAAATAATGAAAACTATAAACAACCATTGTTGAAAAAATAATAACAAACTAAGACATATAATAGTATATAAAAATTATAAATGGAAACTATATGTAGTTTTTTTATAGGAATATGGTTCTAAAATTAGTTTTCAAAATATATTTTTTGTTATAATGAAAAATAGAAAAAATTCTACTATGTAGTGAAATAAGGAAAGAATTTCTTTGTCTAAAATTTGTCTACATATAGACTTCTTTAAGATATACAACATGAATCCATTTCAATCATGAAAATTATTTCCTATTGTATTTGTATATTAGGATTATATTATATTTCATGATAATAAATTAATATTTATATCTCTCACGGGGTTTTTATTCTATAGATATAAATGATGAAAGGGGTTTTATTACTCTAATTTTTCCATAAGGTCATAATCACACTTATTTCTCAATTATACTTAATAATTTTTCATTTTTCGACTATGAATATGTGATGTGAAATTTATAAATTATATTCATGATAGGGTAATATATCACACAAATTTTTTTTCACTTGATTATTTTATGGCTTCATTAAAATGAATTTCATTAAGAATAATTAAAGTTTCTTTTAATGTATTTTTTATCAAAATTATTATATTTATAACCTTATAATGTTATCCTATACATTTAGAAAAATATTATAAAATATCTTTAATTGTTATGATAAATATATTAATCCCTTTTATACATTATAAATTATTACTAATTTTATGGTTTGGTTATTTCAATCAAACACATTTCAAAATATTAAATTAAAAGGTTTTTGATCATTTCACAAAATAAAATGATTAATCATCCACTCATTTTTTGGATAAAAAATATTTATTTTTATGGATATTTTATTTTCAATTATTCAATATAATGTGTTAAATAGTATATAGTTTCACGTCTCAATAAGTTTTTATTGAAAATAATTTACACTTTATATTATTTAATAATGCTAAAAAGTTTTTGTGATTTTTTTTATTTTTACGTCAAATTTTCCACCATGGTTTCCCTATCATGAAATTATGTTTTGATAATAAATTAAATTTTATTTTATTACAGTCCATTTTGAAAAAAATATATTTCAATATCCTTGATTACATAATATCATGTTTTGTTAAAAACCTTTGTTTTTCATATGGATTCATTATGATATGTTTTTGATAGATTTTTAGTGGAAACAATATGTATAGATGGATATTGGTGGGGTTTTATATCAACCTATAATTAATAAATATAAAATTATATATCATAATTTAGTCCGCAATGGACATAATTTGTTTTTAAAAATGGTGTGGACATGATGGATTTTCTCTCATTTTAGGCATGTAGATAATATGTATGTTCAAATAAGTGTGCGAATACAGATGTTCCTCACAAATATTTTCTTAAAGTTATGGATTTGAAACATTTTAAATGTTTATGGCAAATTATTACTATTTTTTAAGATTCATTTCGTTTTTATAAAATGACATGATTTCATTTTTACATCATATTTCTAAAGTATTCGTCAATCTTATTCCATGATCAAACATTATATGATTATTGAGATCGTCCTTGATCCCTGTCATATCATTTATATTTCCTTAATTATTTTTTCAATGATCTTTGTTGGTATGAATTTTTTTATGACTATCATCTATGGTATTATAATCTTTTATTATCTTATTTATGTTTTCATCATATTTTTCTTCATATTGTGGTTTGTTTTATACATAATGAGCATTTAATCACAACTTGTTCATTTATTTATAATTCCCATGATATGAAGATGAATATATAATTTAGAATTTCTAGAAAAGGGTCTAGAAGATTATTTATATAGAGAAATATTTAAAAGTATTTGAATTTTTTATGTTGATAATCTCTAAGATAATAATCATTCTAGTCATTGAGTTATGCGGCAATTTGGGAGTTGTATTATTTAAATCATGTTATTAATTTATTATTGAATTTATTATTATCTTGAGTTTCTATACCCATGAAAAAGTATTATTTTTAAAAGATTGTGAGAGATTTGGATTGACTAGTAATTCAATGAAAATTATATACATAATTCTAAATCAAGTATAAAACCAAGAAAAAATAGACTATAAGCTGTAGTCATTGATTTTGCAACCATGAATGTAGAAAAGTTTTATAATATATCTATATCCATGGGTTTAAAAAGACAATTCTTATTGGTAACCTATTTTCAGGGTTGGAAACCTTGTTTATATAATTAGAAACCATTTCTATAGCCTTAAAAAATAAAACAACATAGATTTTTGAGATCCAAACCCCTACATTTATATACTAGGAACATGACCACAAAAAGGATGAATGTTTTGAGTATTTATATGTATTATACACACATGTACACACAAACACACACATATATAAATAACTATGACAATATATAAATGATATTTTAAAACAAGGTCTTTTTTTCTCATCTCATGGGAAATTGATATATCGCGGTTGCACTGGAAATCTATTACTATATTTTTCAGGAAGTAATGACTATATGATTTATCCCTATCCTGTAGATATTTCTTTTAAAAACAATGGTTATAGGTCTAGATGATAATTACAGTTTTAAAAATAAAATATGGTTTTTTTATTTTTTTTGTGAGTTATATATAGTTATGGATTTGGAAAATACAGTTTTAAAATATCATTCTAGACATGCCTTCTATAAAACCATTGTACAAGATTTATGTGAAAATATAGAAAATAATAGTTGAAAAAATATCTACATAATGATATCATTTTTTAAATTATATATATATATATATAATATAACATACCACTACAATAGTATAAAAGTTCACAATATTCATTTTTTAGTGTGACATTGAGAAAATTTTATATCCCCATATCAAAATTTAAAAACTGAGTTAAATGAGATTAATGTGACATAAAAATATAAAAATATTATTATATATATATACTAAAATATCACTTTAAAGTGAGATGTATTTTATAAAATGTTTCAGAATCAATTGTACTTGTTTTTTAATAATCATTGCATCTAAATCACCTAGAAGGTATATGAGATTCATGCATTATTTTTTCTTTTCTCTTGATGAATTTTTTTTAATATATAGAAACAATAGTTTTAATAAACACAATTAAATTATCATATAAAAGGTATAAAAAGATTTATTACCTCATAGATATAGTTATTTATAAGAATAATTGAATGTTAAGGATGATAATATTTATACAAGTAAAACAAAAAACATAGAATAAATATCTCTTAAAGGTTATATATATTATCCCTTATGAATCTCCATGTTTCAATCATGGTTATCCATGTTCATTTCCCTATGAGGTTTTATAACCTTTATAATATTTTTTCCTCCTTTATATTCAGTTATAAGTAAAACATTAATCAAAAGAATCTTATCCATCAGTAGTGTCAATTGTTTTGTGAAGTTATGCCCATATTTTGTTTCACCGAGTGTAGATTGAATCAATACCCTATTAATATTTTAGAGTTTTTACCCATTAGTGTATCTATGATTGAGCCTAAATTCATATGTTTGTTTATAAACATGGATATTAGTTATAAAAATTCATTGACTCTGTAAATTACAAATAATTTAATGAATTTTATATATTTAAACTTATTATTATGGTTATTAGTAATTTTTTCTAATATTAACCCCTAGAAACATGTAAATTATTTTCCAAAAATAACTAAACCCTTCATAGATACCTACGAAGATCAGTAAAGGTAAAAATAATATTAATATTAAATTATTATCATAATTTAATCATTAAAGACCACATATAATCTCATAATCCAATAACCTAAAAGTATAGATTATTTGGAGATAAACAATAAAAAACATCATGTACATTTTATTTATTAAAAATCTCAATAAAAAAAATACAAAAAACGTTAAACTACTCATATTACTATATATATTTTTTATTAGAAAATAAAAAAATAACAAGTAAACTAAAACACCAGATAAAAGAAATATTATGAGTGATTCCAAAGAGGAAAGATTATAAGCATAAGAGGTGACTTAGGAATGGTAGAAATATATGACTAATAAGATCATTAAATAAAATAATATGAACATCATATTGTTAAATATTATGATCATAAAATAACCATTATGGTGGCATAAAAAATATAACATCGAATATATGTATAAATAGATTATTCAATAATAATGGACATTGAAAAATCACCACATTTGTAACAAAGCTAATATATATCATGTCCTATCATTAAATTTTGAAAATTATTATACAACAATAATGTACATTGAAAATGAAATGAAAAAATCTAATCAATAATTCTGACCATTCATATTGTTTTGAATAATCCAAAAAATAATCTCCATGTATAGAATTGTGAAAATGATATGAAATATTAATGTCTAGAAAATAATGTTATGAAACAAAATCATGTCCAAACAAGAAATTTTAATATCATGAGGTATAAACATTTATGAATTGTATTGGAAGGTTATATAGGACCCCACGAGTCATATAATAACAAACCATATTTAATTATTCCATATTAACTTATAATTCATAATTTATCATAACACATGTTCAGACTATGAATATAAATGGGGTTCATGAAAAAATACATATAACATAATCATAATCCATCATGGTATATATATTTGAATTATTTTTAGAGAATATTCATAATTTATGTACAAAAATAAATAAATTATATAAATTGATATATAAAAAAATATTTTATTATAGGATTAATATTTAATTGGAGAAAAAATAATTGTTTTTGTTTTTTTGATATCTTTTGAAATAAAGATTAAAAAAAAGAGAATATAAATTTATTGTGAAAAAAACTATTGGGGGTGTTTATTATTTAATTCTTTTAAGGGTGGAATGAAAATGCGTTTTTATGAAAAAACGAATGAATAATTTGTTCATATTTTATTAAAATTCTTTTTTGGAAAAAATGTTCACTCTATAAACATTAAAAGACACATTATATTCAAAATAAAGCTATTTAAATTTATAAATTTCTTAATAAATAAGAAAAATGTGGATAATAATTTTAATGAATCAAGAAAGAAATTATTTGAAAAGTGGAGACTTATTTTTGGATTGAAAATAATACGGTAGCCTAGTTTCACCTAATATCATTACATTGAGTGAATTATGAACCAAAGTTGAGGAGCTATAGATAGAGAAAATTTAAACCTCCTAAACAACTAGTTATAATAACAAATATGTTCTTCTAGAGATTGATCACCAAATTTCTCAAGATAGTAATTTGATTATGTCAATATTTAATTAAAAGTTGTATTAGAAATAAAAAACCATCTATTTTGGGTAACATTTTAATCAAGCCGATTTAAAAGAATTTTTTTTTGATTTAACTGTAAATCCCATGAATTACGTGAAAGTTATTTTAATAAGAAACCATTGGGTTTAATATATATCATAAAAAAGTGGGATGTGATGAATATGGCTTATGCATTGAGGGATGATTGTTGATATAGAAAACCTTACCTATATTCATAAATTCTCTGATAGAGATATTTTCTAACATATAATAAATATATATATCTTATTAAATTTTAATTATGGTTGTGCGAAAGTGGTAAACTTCGTAATTTTGCATCCAAAAAGTCCTGGTTGAAAATCAGGATGGGGAGACATAACATGTTACATTAATTGGAATATGTAGAAGTATCGTATCAACAGTGGATCTTTACTAGTGGGGGAACTATATTGGAAGTGGTATTATTGATTCCTGATACTATAGTAGTATTATTCACCAAAGTGTCCTATGTTCCAAATGGGAATTCTGGCATAAAATATGGTCTTTCAACCAAAAAGTCCTCTAGGAAATGTTCATGGTTTATTTGGCCTTGGGAATATATGATACGTAATGTCATGACCCGTCCCCCGGGGCCTATTCCATGACTACCCCAAGCCCAATTTCCATAGGCCAGGAGCTAGCGACTAGCACCAAAAGGCATATTCCATAATATGTGAAGATTCTTCCTTTAAGCCTATACGAACACATGTTCTGAGAAAACAACAAGAAGTAACTATGAAGTAAACTGTTATAGTAAAAGTGTACTAAAAGTAAAGTGGCCGGATTACAAGCCCAACTAGAAAAGTACATGTACAACGGATGAGTAAAAAGTATCAGAAAGGTGAAAATAAACTCCCAGATCATCGACCAGTAATAATACCTAATGGGATGGTACAGATTACCTCCACAGTACTCCACATCCGCTCATCTACTCAGCGTCACGTCACGCTGAATGTCTACCTCTACGCACCGTCCAGTTCGGGCTCCATCAACCTTGATCAATGTTGTACATCATATGCACGAGATACAACAAGGTGTGGGTGAAGCCTGCGCTGGGGGAGTATAACGAAACTCATTAGGGACCCCAAGAGAAAAAAGGTCTCCTATAACACCACAAATAAAAACCATAGTTTAACACCACAGTGGTAAAGTACCACACTGGTAAAGTACCACATACCATAACTTGAATCACAATCACTATTTAAAAACATCTCACACCAGAATTTATTTTAGGGGTAGTAACTATTAACATCCCCAGTCACAACGTCGAACGCCTCGGCTACTAGATAACTCCTCCTCTTTCAAGCATAGTGGGCCTACCATGTCACATAGAGTTGATTCCCACTAAACTTGAACTACTGATGTTAATATTCCCATCACATACTCTAGGTCTCCCGGGTCAGAAAGAGCCAGCCCCCAATGCTGTCTGCTGAGGGGATCATCCCCATCGAGTATCACGGCTGCTCCCCACCATGGACACCCAAGTGACACAGAACCACCCACCCCTATTGTGGTTTGCTATGGTACTCCTCCAAATCGCATACCATAGTGGTCGAGTCACTCCAAGTCGAAAAGTCAGTAGTAATCAGGTCTTAGCTAGTCGTAGGGTTCTGTACATAGTGCGCTTGGGAGAACTGCTCCCCATTCCATCATTCGTATATCAACCAGAAAAATGTCTCACAAAGAATTAACATGATATATTCAATGTAATATGTGTTCCGACGCAATAGACATCGCATCAGTCGGATGCCTAGTATGTGCGTTATTGGAATTTCAGTGTCGAGGGCCTGGTTAGATTCAGGTGTGATCCAACCTCACTGAACTCCAAGATTCTCCAAAACACTAATTGATAAAGGAAAAAAGGACCGTCTTTATCCAAGGTTCCCAACGCTGTAGATGGTTTGTTAAATGGGTGTTATGTCCCCAAAAAAATCCACTATGAGTGTTTCTGGGCCCGGTGGTGCCTGAGTCTGGTCAGACCCAGTCGGACCGATTCGGTATGCCCAGGGCTAAGGTGGACTCCGCCCACTAGGCCGATGTTCGGTCTGGCCCACAAGAGGGGCGGCCGACAAGGGCGGTCCGACCCAAATAGGGCATCATTTCCCGAATAGGGCGGCCCGACCCATGTGGCACGACGACCTTCTTAGGCGGTGGCTCAGTCTTAGGGTGGCGACCTGCAAGTTGGGAAGCCAACAAGGGTAGCCCTGCACAAATATGGAGGCCCGCAAAGGGGCGACCCAGACTGCGTCGGATGGCGGCTTGGTAGTGTGGTGACCCGGTCCAGGGGCAGCGACATGCTCTTAGAGAGGCGGCCCAGCTCCAAGGACGGCAGCCCAGCTCAAGGGTGGCAGTCTGGCACAAGGGGGGAGGCCCAGCTCGAGGGAGGCAGCCCAGTCTGAGGTTGGAGGCCCGGCCCGAGGGCAGCGTCCTGGATCCGAGGGGTGGCGGCCCGGTGCGAGGGCGGGGTCCCCCTCTGACGGCGGCGATGCAATCTAAGGGCGGCTTCCTAGCATGAGGAAGGTAGCCAAGTCTGAGGGCGGCGACCCACTCCAAGGGTGGCAGCCCGTTCCGAGGGCGGTGGCACGACACGAGGGTGCTGGCTCAGTCTGAGGGCAGTGGCCCACTCCAAGGGTGATGGGCTGACTCGAGGGCGGCGGCCCGACTTGAGGGCAGTGACTCGGTTTGGTTCGATGCCGAGGTGAGTAACCCACCGGTTTCCTATAATCTAGAACGCCCCGAAGGTCATTCGTTTGGCGAGGTGGAATCACTGACTGGGCCCCCCTTGGTTGTCGTGGAACCCACCAGAAGTGGGTTCAGCCTCCACCACAGCTTTAGTGGCAGCTTCCATTTCACAACAGCGCGGCTGTCACGCCACCTTCCTTCCCGCGGCCATCCGTCATGTCGGCAGCCTCCTCCATTCTCCTTAGCATACAAGCTACAACCTTCCTCTTGTGGCGTGAGTCAACGTGCTCACAGTCATCCAAGGTGGCGCAAGGATAGAAAGATAATGGAGTGGTTGGTCCAAGTTCGTCAGGCCTGACCCATCCATGTTATCTTGTAAACATGAGGGGGTTAAGGGTTTAATAACAATTGAATTAAATAACAATATTAACCCCAAAATATTTCCCCACAATAACCTCCCACAATGATGAATGAATCATGGGTAAAACTGTTAGTCGGTTGACCCATGTTCTTCATATAATTTCATGAATGGGGAAGAGGGTATCTAAAACACAAAAATGAAATAACCCCATATCTCAAAAACCCTATTAGATAGCATTTGGGATTGATGGTGGGTAGGTGTTCTTTTTTCCCGCAACTGGTTCCCAATGATGCCACTCGTAGATCACCTTCTAGTTCGTGGTTTGGTGTCGCCCGTCCCCTCCCACTGGGTTAGCTCCGTCTTTTAAGGATCTGGCATCATGGTGTTCCTTCAGCAATTCTTTGATTGGAGAATCTATGCTGGTACCTCTCCCCAAACTCTATATATATAAGAGATGGGGAGGGTATGCAAAGACGTTGGAATTTAATGGTGTCTCATTAATTAGGAAGATTCCTAACTTCCCCCAACATCACTGTTACATATATTGGAGGGTCAAGACATTTATTGTCTTGACATGTCACTAGTACCACCTTACCACCTGTATATTAGAGGAATAGAATAAAAATCAAATAAAAATGTTATTTTATTTATTCTATTTAAAAGTTCCAAAAACTATCTTTTTTTCTGGGCGTACTACGGTTGATGTGTAGCCTCCCTTAAATGAATTCTCATGATGCAGATTCATTATTACCCACATATTTTTAATCAGATCAATGGTTCAAAATATAGAAAATGCCACTTGCGCATTTACTGAATTTACCCGAAAAAAGTTCAGTAAATTATTAGCAGTCACCCATGACCTGCGCCTGTTGAGGTTAGGATCTGCGTAAGTGAAACAAGCCCCAAAGAACAAACAGGTACTCTCGAATTTCTAATACGAGTTACATTTTATAAGTTATTGATTTTATAATAAAATAATTTTCAGTTAATTATTTTATTTATGACAAAAAAATAACATTCACTGGTGGGATGCGCCAGCCAATGTTTGTATCCATCTAAAGAGAGCATACTGTCACATGTTCACTAGTGGCCCCGGATTTTTAATCCGAGTTATAGTTCATGAGTTATAAGAATTTAAAAAATAAAATAATTTTATTTAATTATTTAATTTACGGTTATGCCATTTTTAGGTTTTCTCACAAGGGGCCAGCTCTGACTAAAATTATGTCGTGCCTAGGGTGAACCCGCCATTTTGAGCACAATGGATCCCTCAGATTTCTGATCAGGGAACTATTTAAGAGTTATTCTACTTTTCCTGGAAAACTGCATACACATGCTATTTAAAGTTTAAGAAAACAACGATGGGTCAACCCACGCACTCTGGGCCTCAAATTCAAGCACCATCAGATTTTGCAGTCTTGATATAATTCCATATAATTAAAATAAATACGAAAATTCTAGGACATTTCATTCTCCCCACCATAGGGATTTACATCCCTAACAAGAAAAAACATATATAATGGAAACAAATGGGGGTATTGAGCATGAATATTAGCCTCCTTATCCCATGTGCTCTCCTGAATCCTCCTGTACTTCTAGAGAACGTGCACCGGAGGTATCGACCGCCCATGATGGACCTGCTTCTCTTGATCCTCAAACTCCACCAAGAAATCCATAAACGTCACCCCATCATCTAAGAAAAACTTTGCATAGTTGATAACATGCGATGGATCATGCATGCATCCTCTTAGCTACGACACATGGAAAATATTATGCACTCGGTGCATCTATGGGGAAAGAGATATATGGTACACCAGCTCGCCCACTCTACTGAGAATCTAAAAATATCCGATTAACCTCGGTGATAACATGTCGCCTATTCCAAATCTCTATAGTCCCTGTCAAGGAGAGACTCGCATGTAAACGTGGTCCCCCTCCTAGAACTCCAATGGTCTCTGTCTTCTATTAGCATATGACTTCTGCCTACTCTATGCAGTCTTCATTTTCTCCATGATGATCTTAACCTTCTTGGTGGTAGCCTATACCAACTATGGAACCATAAGTTCTTACTCCCCTTGGTCTATCAAGCATAGAGGTGATCTGTAGGGTCAGTTGTAAAGGGCCTCGAATAGTTCCATACCAATGGTGGAGTGATAACTATTGTTTTCAGTGAACTCCACCAAGGAAAAGTGATCCTCCAAACTATGGCCAAAATCTAGGATGCATGAAAAAATCATGTCCTCCAGTGTCATAATGGTCTGCCGCATCTGACCATCTATCTGAGGACGAATGGTGGTGCTCCAAAGCAGCTGAGTCCTGAATGCCTCATGCAATCCCTTCCAAAACTGGGATGTAAAACATGCATCACAGTTAGAGACAATAGTTTATGCCACCCTATGAAGTTGCACGATCTCTTTTTTCTAGAGGAGTCCCATGCCCTCTATTGATCCCTTGTCATAGATAGATATGAAGTGGGAAGACTTGGTGAGTTGGTCGATAATCACCCATATAGAATTAGGTCCCATGGATGTACGTGGAATCCCTTTCACAATGTCAATGGAGATCCCCTCCAACTTCCACTCTAGCACCTCTAGTGGCTGAGCAAAGCCTGCTGGAACCTTCTAATCGACCTTTACTTCCTGATAAGCATGGCATCGTGAAACAAACTCTTCCACTGCCTTCTTCATCCCTGGCCACTAGTGCAGATGCCAGAGGTCCTGGTACATCTTCTCCGCACTAATATTTACCACCAGAGTGGCCGTGTGGAACACCCTCAACACCTCCTCACATAGCGCCACTGGTACCATGGTCCATCCTCCGATGAGGATGACATTCTCCCCACCTTCATAAAATCCATCAAGTGCCTGCCCTGAGGATATCTGTGCACGTAGAGCCTCATAGTCAGTGTCCCCAAGCTAAGCCTCCAAGACTCAATGAATTAGTTGGGGTGTAACACCCCTTGCTTCCATGGTATTCTTCTCTTGGAATAATACAGTAACATGTGTAGTACGCAACTTCGAGTTCTAAAACACCACAACCACTCAACTAGATGTTATGAACAGTAATACCCAATTTTTGAAATTTTAAATATTTTACCTTTCAAAATGGACTTCATTTTTGGACTTAGAATATCAAAAATATCCTAGGGTGAAATTTTGCTATTTTTTTGAAAACCTTCAATTTTTGATGAATAGTGAAAAACACGGAGTTATAGTTTAAAACCAAATTTTTATTTAAATAATTATTTATTTTATTTAAATTTATTTTAGGTCAAAATATATACATAATACCTATATAAGTTCAATTTAATCTATTAAATTTAGTTTATAATAAGTTTAGATACATAAAAATTTTATTGAACTTTTCACCGTCTTTTACCCATCTCCTAGGAGAATTTTCAAATTCACATAAATCATAATTTAACTGCTTTTGTGTGTATAATTTATAAAATCAGAGAGAAATGGTTAATATCAATGAGTAATATGTGGTTCAATAAGATAAAAATAATTTTTTATGAATAGTAACTTTTTACTTTTATTTACCACGGTTAAAAGTAAATATGGTAATTAAGGGTAAAAATGATATTATTATTACCCTAACACATATCCAAATTCTATTGGATAATTATAATTCGACCAAAAACAACCTTAGGAAAAAAAATATGAACCACTTTGGTTCACTAGTATTAGATTAGAACATTTATTATTATTTATTTCAAAGAAGAGTTAAAAGAGATAAAACAAAAGTTAAATAACTAAAACATTAATAATATAGGGTTATACATAAGATAAATTCAATTATAAATATTAATTAGAAATATAAAAATATTTCCTACATAATAATAGTTTATTTAAAATTTTTATAAATTAAATAATTTAATTTATTAACGACACAATGGTGATGCAGTAATTACCTAATTAATGAAATATTAAAATAATTTATAATATAAATATCCAAATAAATGTAATTTGAGACTTTTTATTAATTCCACTAATTTTATATTTTAATATGACATGTTAGTATTGATTAAATGAATCTAGTTTGAATTAATTAATAATTTATAACTTTAACAAAAATAAATTATTAAATAGTGTCAAAATTGACATAAAGGGGTATTAAAAACAAATATTAGATATTATTTGATATTATAATCCTAAAAATCTAAGGTTCATCCAAATGACTTAGATAAGATTATATATATTAATAATGAACCACTTTTGGTTCTATTGGCTTGTTATTGTAATTTTATTTACCATATTTTATAAAAATACAAAGAGACAATGTAACTGTTAAACTATTTTACTAAGAGTTAAATATAAATGATAAGGTTAATATAGTTACCCAAACATGTCTAAAATATATTGGTTGAAAGAATTTATAAGCATACCAACCATTTTCTCTAAATAAGTCACTTTGGAGCCATTATAAATCTAATATGAATTTATTATAAAATAATATTTTAAGATTCTCCTAAGGTGCCCCTCACCCCTCTTATGAAAGGGAACTTCCCCTTCTCTATAATTCACACATTCAAAGACTTTTGGCTCGGCCAAACCAGATAAAATATTCTTTCAAATTTTCTCACTTCAACATAGAGGCCTTAGTTTGATCATAAAGCCAACCTATGCATCCCTTTTGATCAAATCAAAATGTAGAACCTGAAGAAGAGGTAATGTTTTCACCACCCTCTTTCAAATTTTTTTCTTCTTCCACTTCTTCTTTCTTTGTTATAGGAATTCTAAAATAATAACTCCACTATCTTCTATATAATGTGATGCTATTATAAATATGGTAAAACTATATTCAATATTCTATCCATCCTTTGAATGACATGTTACCATACGTGCGTGCGTATGGCTTACCGTCTCCACGTCGTGGTGTAATTGTTATTCAATACATTATAATTTGGATGGTTATAATAATGATGTGTAAGTGATGTAAATAATGAGTATAAAATGATAATGATTCTGTATATATGATATAATACCCAATTATATAGTATTTTAATATCAAAAGAATGATATTATCGTCCGTGCATACGTACGGATTACCGTCTCCATGAACGCGATGAGATTCATTCCCCATCGTATCCATTCAAGACTAATTTTTATTTTATGATTAAAAATAATGTTTAAAGACTTGATATCATTCTGGATATGAATAAGGTACATCAAATACATAACAAATATGACTCACATAACAAAGAATATAAAGGAAAATGAATCTGTTAACACCGGAAATGACGATAATACTAAGATATTATTAACAAAAAAATGTTAAAATATCATATATGAAAACATATTAATGTATATGATTATTGTATAATTTAATAACAATTATTTAACCATTATATAGGAGGTTAACCGAACATCAACCAAGGAAAATTTCAAGGTAAGGGCTTATTTCACTATCTCCTTATTATCAGAGGTTGTTTATACATAATTATCTACTAGGACCTCTTTATCATCAACATCCATGTTTCTTAAAAATTTATTTCAAATCACTCTTACTATTTTACAGACTATGGGTTGAATTCATTTATACCCTTGTATGACTTTTTATAAGAAGTTTATAAAGGAATCATTCTGTCATTTTCCAAACAAGGTCCTTTTAACCTTTTCGACAGAATTAAGGTAAAAATATCCTTTTTTACATACATGGAGGGTGAAGATATTCTTTTCCATTATAATATCGTCGAATATTCCCTTATAATCTTTTAGAATATTTTAAAAATAAATTTTTTCTTTATAATTATGTGACTCTTAAATTATTTCAAAATATAAAGAGATATTTCTCTTAAAAGGGTTTTGATTTCATCTATGTAAACAACCATTGATGGATTTTATTTTCATTTGAAATTGATTTATTATGATACAAAAATTCAATATTGTATTGAAGGTGTTGTTATATGTTTGACTGTGGATGTGATATTTTTATGCCATTCATGTTTTATGGTTAATGTATTCACATTTCGTATACTAGTTTTAATACGAATCTTTAAACCTTTTCATATGAGGAATGTATTGGACTTAGTAAGTGATGGGTGGAGCCCGCTATAGCTCCTCGATGCATCGTTAGGTCTCATGAGACATCTAGACATGGAATTGGATGAGGCCATTTACCAATTTGATATGTGGATTTGGCCGAGGCCTTAATCATTTTTAGATTTCTTGGCCGAGGCCTTGAAAAAATGTTTCAAAATGTCCGACATTATACATTCCCTCATTATGAATATAATATTGATGGTTAATGTGGTCATTAGACTAGTAGAATACTAATGATTATGTTTTATTATTCCATTATTTACTCAGCTCATATTCCTACCATAAATGTATTCATGTTTATTATTGGTAAAGGCGCGCGGTTTCAATTATTCACCAAGCTTAATATTTATGTCATCTTCCACTGTTTTTCTTACCCATAATGAGCGTTTGAGCTCACCCCTTTCTTATGTTTAATTGTCCCAGGATATGAAGATTTTAATTATGAGTGACTTGCAGGAATTATTTAGGAGGATTTGATGTTTCCAATGGAATAAATTTGTGTTGTATTTCTTTTCAAGTTGTAAATTTGAACTTATATATCAATCTTATTTCCAATAATACTAAACTAATCAGTCTTTGGAGACATGATTTCATTGTGATCATGAAAATGTTATGTAATAATGCACCGACTCTGGGTAACTGGGGTCAGGGTGTTATAGTTGGTATCAAAGGACGTTTAGTACAAACCGTGGAAACTAGATTTTGATAAACTCTGATTAGAGAACATAGACCTAAGATGGACTTTGAGGATTAGTATAGAATAACTTCCTAGAATTTTGGTATTATAGATATTTTGTTAGTTTTCCAAGAAATAAATCCTTGACTGGATACGAGAAGGTAGAGGCGGCTCTAGCATAGATGTACCTAGCGGTAAAACCCAAAAACACTGCTTTAAGCTAGACTCGAACAAGAACTGGTTCACGACAACGGGCCTTGCTGCACTCTTGGTTACAACACTCCTGAGGGATATGATTACGATAATTCTCATTTTCATTAAAATCAATTATGAAGGGTTTATGAGTATATAATTCCTCAAAGAAAACATTTTTATGATTACAGATTATATCTATAAACTATTCCATTTATGTTAAGTGTTTTACATGATTGGAATTATGTATTTCGATTCATAAAATTTTCTAGTTTATGCCATTGTTTAGAAATGGATCCTAATGGAAAGAATGGAGACTGTATCAATGCACGCACTCTATATAGGTATTTACCTCCTACTCAAAAAAATTATAGTGGTGCTGGTGATGCAACTAGTTTTTTTAGCTTATCACCATACTAGGACAACTCACTCAGGTTATGAATAATAACCTTTCCCGTATGGAGCACCCTTATCTGTATCGTGGAGGATCAATGTTAGATTTATTTATGAAGTAACAACCACTCATATTAAATAGGAATACAAATCCATTGGTAGCTGAGTAGTGGATACGTTCCCTAGAGAAAATATTTCAGGCTTTGGGGAGTAGTGAAAGGGAAAAAGTTGTCATGGCAATTTATCACCTCACTAGAGATGATGATCAATGGTGGTCTTTGATTAAAAATACAAAGGAAGATGATGAAGTATCAAATATGTAATGGAGGGAGTTTAATGAATTTTTATTAGAGAAATAATTTCCTCGTGACTATCGAGCAGATTTTGAAAAGAAATTTCTCAGCCTGAGGTAAAACGAGGATGAGAATGTTGCAAAGTATGAGGCGAACTTTACAAGGTTAGAAAGGCATGCTGCAGATTATATATGTATCCCGAGAAGTAATATTGATCATTTCTTTCATGGGTTAAAACCATTTATCCTTTGAGATTTAGTATCATAATCCTTCTTGTCATACAAAGATATTGTATCATCTGCTATCAAGACAGAGAAATAATTCTCTAAGTCTTACGACATTGAAGCAAAGCAAGAGAATAAGAGATCTTCTAAACACTCTAGGAATGGAAATAAGGAAACTTTGAAAAAGGGAAGAGTTGAATTTCCACCATGGGATAATTGTGTAAGGAATAACCCTGGTGCCTGTCTAAAAGGAAAAGGAGTATGCTACAAATGTGGACAGAAAGGCCATCTTGCTGGTGATTGTAAGGGAAAGAAAGTCACTACCAATGTTCAATGCTACAATTATAGGGAAATTGGAAATTATGCAAATGAATGTCCTATGTGTCAGGGGAACATACCTCAGAAAAGACAAAGGGATCAAGGCCAAGCTTATGCTATCACTACTGCTAAGGTAAAATCTCAGAAAGATGTGGTGTCTTGTAATTTAATGTTTCCCTCATGTTTAGAAAATGATTTATTGGATTCTAAATCATCGTATTATTTCATATCTTCCTAGTTTGACATGTAAATTAGATATTTCCAATTGGATTTAACAAAGGAGTTTCTAGTCAAAACTCCTAAGGGAAGTATCATCGCAACAAATTTTTGTGAATCTATTCCTATTAGAGCATATAAATGTTATTTATCTACTGATTTCACCACCATACCCATGATTGAATTTGATATACTCCTCAGTATGGATTGTCTTTAAGACCACAATGTGAATATTTATTGTAAGAAGAAGGAGGTTACAATTTTTGATGATGTTCATAAGGAACACCTTATCTTTAGGGCAGAATCATCACCACCTAATTATTATCTAGATCCACCCCCAGTAGCTAAACTAAATTTCATTATTGGAGAGGAAGAGAATGAAATAACTATGGGTGAGGAAAGGAATGTTCAAATAGAGTTTGTACCTATTTTGAAAGAATATATTGATGTTTTCCCAGAGGATTTACCTGGATATCCTCCAGAATGAGAAATTGAGTTTTCCATTGACCCAATTCCTTGTCCAAGGCCTATATCAAAGACCCCTTTAGAATGGCCACTCTGGAATTAGTGGAACTAAAGAAACAATTAGAGGAATTGAGTAATAAGGGATTTATTATCCCTAGTGTTTCTCCATGGGGAGCCCCTATACTTTTTTTAAGAAGAAAGATGGATCTATGAGGTTATGTATCGACTATAGGGAGATCAATGATGTAACAATAAAGAAAAAGTGTCCCCTACCTTGCATTGATGATTTATTCGACCAACTTCATGGAGCTCATTATTTTTCAATGATTGACCTTCAATCTAGTTATCATCAGTTGTGTGTGAAGAACTAAGACAATCCAAAAACCACATTTTGAACCTGGTACGGGCATTACAAATTTACAGTAATGCCTTTTGGGCTGACTAATGCACCCTATGTTTTCATGGATCAAATGAACAGAGTTTTCAGGGAATATCTTGATGAATTTGTAGTGGTGTTTATTGATTATATCTTGGTATAATCTTAAAGCTACAAAGATCATGAAAATAACTTGTGTATTATTCTGGAGACTCTGAGAAGACATGAATAATATGGGAAGTTTAGAAAGTGTGAATTCTGGATTTAGGTGATTTATTTTCTTGGTCGTATTGTCTATAAGGATGGAATCTCCATTGATCCTTCCAAGACAAGAGAAATCCAAGAAGGCCAGCACCAATGAGTATAAATGAGGTACGTTGTTTTATTGGTTTAGCAGGTTATTATCGACATTTTGTCCAGAATTTTTCACGATTGGCTAACCCATTAATGAAGGTCAAATGTAAATGTGTTAAAATTGTTTAGAAAAAAGAGTGTGAAGAATGTTTTGAAGAATTGGAGAGAATATTAGTCAATGATTTTATCATGACTCTACCATCAAGGAATGAAGGATTTGTTATTTATAGTGATGCCTCAAAGAAAGGACTTGGTTGTGTCTTTATGCAGAATGATAGTGTAATTGCCTATCCATAATGACAACTAAAATTCATGAGCAAAAATATCCTACTCATGATCGGGATTTTGCAGCTGTAATATTTGATTTGAAGATTTGCAGACAATATCTCTATGGTGAAAAATGTGATATTTATATTGATCAAAAAAGTTTGAAGTATATTTTCTCACATAAAGAACTCAACATGAGGCAAAGGATATGGCTTGAACTACTCAAGGATTATGATTTCACGATACACTACCACCAGGGGAAGGCAAATAAGGTGTAAGATGCTTTGAGGATAAATGATCATGGAGTTTTGAACATGATGACAATTGAAAGGGATCCTATTTTCATGGATCTAGTGAATATGGATATGGGAATTACCATGGAAGGTGAAACATGGACACTTTTTTAGATGGTTTCCAAACCATATTTACATAAAAGGATAAAGAGTTCTCAAACTGACGATAAAGAGTTCAAATGAAGATTAAAGTTATGAATGATGGGAGATGGAGTAAATTTTTGTATGAAGATGGAATTTTGAAATTTTTGAAGAGAATTTGTGTTCCCAATATACTTGATCTAAAAGGGGAATTGTTGGACGATGCCCATAGTTCCAATTTCTCTATACACCATGGGAGCACCAAAATGTATAGAGATTTGAAGGAACATTTTTGGTGGGACAACATGAAGCGGGAGATTTTTGAATTTTTGTCAAGATGTAGGGTTTTTCAACAAGTTAAAGCTAGAAGGAAACAACCTAGAGGAGTCATGCAACCTCTTCCCATACCTGAGTGGAAATTGGATAATATCTCGATGGGATTTTTCATGGGACTACCAAAGACTCCTACAAGGAATGATGCAATATGGACAATTGTTGATCGTCTTACCAAGTAAGCACATTTTCTAGCTATATGGGAAGATTTACCACTTGAATGTTTAGTAAGACTATATATTAATGAAGTTGTGAGACTTCATGGAGTACCCCTATCGATTGTTTCTGATCATGATCCCTAGTTTAATTAAACATTCTGGAAGAGTCTTCAGAAGGACTTGGATACTGAACTTCGTTTGAGCACTGCCTACCACCCTCAAACAGATGGATAATAAGAACGGACTATTCAAACCTTAGAAGACATGTTGAGATCATGCCCACTTGACATTCAGGGTATGTGGGATCAATATTTACCTTTTATAGAATTTTCCTATAATAATAGCTTCCATTCAAGTATTCGGATGGCATCATATGAAGCGTTATACGGAAAGAGATGTCGCACACCAACCTTTTGGGATGATGTTGGTGAAAGAAAACTCTTTATCCCAGAACTGGTGGGGGAAACAATAGAAAAGGTGAAGGTAATCCAAAACCACATCAAAGAAGATCAAAGTAGGTAGAAGAGCTATTCTGATAACCGAAGAAATGATTTGGAATTTAGTTAAGAGAGAATGGTTTCTTGAAGGTATCTCCATGGAAGGGAGTTATACATTTCGGTAATAAAGTTAAATTAAGTCCCAGGTACATCCGACCTTTTGAAATTCTAGAACGAATTTGGATTGTAGCTTACCGTTCGGAAATGCTGCAAAGTCTATCCTAAGTTCATGATGTGTTCCACGTATCACTATTGAGAAAATACATGCCTGACCCTACCCATGTACTCTCCTTTGAGGAAGGAGAACTGGAACCTAATTTGTCTTATTAGGAAGAGCCCATCAGTATTCTTGAAACCAAAGAACAAGTGCTGAGAAACTGGACGACTTGTCTGGAAAAAGTTCTATGGAGAAACCATAAGATGGAAGAGGCAACATGGGAACCTGAGGAACATATGATGAAGAACCACCCAAGTCTTTTCATGTGGTAGTATTCTATAAATTTTGAGCACAAAATTATTTGAAGGAGGGAAGAATGTAACTCCCCAACCTTCCATTATACGCTTCTTTTTGAATAATACAGTAGCGTGTGTTGTATGCAACTTCGAGTTCTAAAACACCACAACCAATAAACTAGCCATTATGAATAGTAATGCCCACATTTTGAAATTATATACATTTTATCATTCAAAATGGACTTCATTTTTGGATTCGAAATATCGAAATAAGCCTAGGGTGAAATTTTGGTATTTTTCTGAAAACATTCAATTTTTGCTGAATAGTGAATAACACTGAGTTATAGTTTAAAAACAAATTTTTATTTAAAAAATTATTTATTTTATTTAAAATTAATTTACTTCAAAATAGATACATAATACCTATATATGTTCAATGCAATTCATTGGAGTCAGTTTATAATAATTTTAGATATATAAATTTTTTTTGGAACTTTTCACAGTCTTTTACCAATCTCCTAAGAGAATTTGAAAATTCACATAAAACTTAATGTTACAGCTTCTGTGAGTGGAATTTTGAAAATCTAAGAGACACTTTTAATATCAATAAGTAAAATGAGGTTCAATTAGATAAAACTAATTTTTGGTGAATAGTAACTTATTACTTTTTTTTACCATGGTTAAAAGTAAATAGGGTAATTAAGGGTAAATATGGTATTATTATTACCATATAACATGTTTTAATTCTATTAGATAAGTATAATTCGACCATAAACAACCTTAGGAATAATATATGAACCTCTTTGGTCCAATGGATTAGATTTGGACATTTATTAGTATTTAATTCAAAGAAGAGTTAAAAGAGATAAAACCAAAGTTAAATAACAAAAACATTTTTAATATATGGTTATACATAAGATAAATTCGATTATAAATATTCCTTAGAAAGATAAAAATATTTCCTAAATAATTATAGTTTATTTATAATTTTTAAAAATTAAATAATTTAATTTATTTATGACACATTGGTGATGCAGTAATTACCTAAGTAATAAAATATTAAAATAATTGATATTATAAATATCCAAATAAATGCAATTTGAGAATTTTTATGAATTACACTAATTTTATTGGTTAATATGACATGTTATAATTTATTACATGATTTTAGTTCGAATTAATAGAGATTTTAGAACTCTAACAAAAATCAATTATCAAATAGTGTAAAAATTGACATAAAGGTGTACTTAAAACAAATATTATATTATTAATAGATATTCTATTCCTAAAAATCTAATTTTTGGACAAAAGACTTTGATAAGGTCATATATATTAATAATGAACCACTTGGGCTTCTCTTGGCTCGTTATAGTATGTTTATTAAGCATATAATAAAAAAATACAAAGAGACATGGTAAATGTTAAACTATTTATCTAAGAGTTAAATATAAATGATAAGGTTAATATAGTGAACCAAACCTCTCAAAATTCTACTGGTTGAAATTATTTCAACCAATTTCCACCTTATCCTCAAAATAAGTCACATTGGATCCATTTTAAACCGAATATGAATTTATTATAAAATAATATTTTATGTTTTTCCTATGGTACCCCTCACCCCTCTTATAAAAGGGCACTTCCCCTTCTCTCTAATTCACACATTCAAATCCTTTTGGCTCAGCCAAACCCTACCCAAATATTCTCTCAACACCTCTAAATTCATCCTAGAGGCATTAGTTTGATCATAAAGCCATCCAAAGAGCCCTTTTGATCAAATCAAATGGAAGAACCCGAAGAAGAGGTAATGTTTTCACCACCCTCTTGCAGGTTCCTTTCTTCTTCCACTTCTTCTTTCATTGTTATTTCCAATAGAAAATAATAACTCCAGTATCTTATATATAATGTGTTGTTATTATAAATATGGTAAAATATATTCAGTATTCTATACATCCTTTGAATGATATGTCACCATACATGCGTACGTACGGCTTACCGTCTCCACGTCGTGGTGTAATTGTTATTTAATACATTATTATTTGGATGGGTATAATAATGATGTGTAATTGATGTAAATAATGAGTATAAAATGATAATTATTCTATATATATGATATAATATCCGATTATATATTATTTTAATATGAAAAGAATGATATTATCATTCGTGCGTATGTACGGATTACCGTGTCCATGAAGGCAATAAGATTCATTCCCCATAGTATGCATTCAAGACTAATTTTCATTTTATGAGTAAAAATAATGTTTAATGACTTGATATCATTCTGGATATGAATAATATACATCCCATAGATAACAAATATAACTCACATAATAAAGAATATATTGGAAAAAGAATCTGTTAACACCCGAAACAATGATAATACTAAGATATTATTAACAAAACAAAGTTAAAAGATAATATATGATATAATATTAATTTATATGATTATTTTATAATTTAATAACAATTATTTCACAGTTATATAGGAGTTTAACCTACCATCAACCAAGTAAAAGTTCAAGTTAAGGGTTTATTTCACAATCTCTTCATTATCTGAGGTTGTTTATACGCAATTATCTACTAAGACCTCTTTATCCTCCACATACATGTTTTTTAAAAATGTATTACAAATCATTCTTACTATTTTACAGACTATGGTTTAAAAGCATTTATACCCTTGTTTGACTTTTTATAACATGTTTATAAAGGAATATTTATGTCTTTTTCCAAACAAGGTCCTTTTAACCTTTTTGACAAAATTAAGGTAAGAATTTTCTTTTTTAACTTATACGGTTGGTGAGGCTATTTTCCACCATTATAAAATCTTCAATTCTTCCCTTACAATCATATTATAATATTTTCAAAATAATTTTTTTTACAAATATGTGACTCTTAAAATGATTTCAAAATAGAATGATATATTTCTCTAAAAAGGGTTTCGATTTCATCTATGTCAACATCCTATGATGGATTTTAAGTTTATTTGAAATTGATTAATTATGAGACAAAACATCCATATTTTATTAAAGGATTTGTGATATGTTTGACTGTGGATGTGCTATTTTTATACCATTCATGGTTTATGGTTAATGTATTCACATTTCATATGCTTGTTTTAATACAAATGTTTAAACCTTTTCATATGAGGAATGTATTGGACTTAGTACATGACGGGTGGAGCCAACTATAGATCCCCGATGCATCGGTAGGTCTTAGGAGACAACTAGACTTGGAATTGGCCGATGCCCTTTCCCAATTTGATATGCGGTTTTGGCCAAGGACTTAATCATTTTTAGATGTCCTGGATGTGGCCTTGATAAAATGTTTCAGATTGTTCGACATTATACATTCCCTCATTATAAAAATAATATTGATGGTTCATGTGGTCTACCGACTAGTAGAATTACAACGATTATGTTTTGTTATGTCATTATTTACTAAGCTCATATTCCTGCCATAAAATTATTCATGTTTATTATTGGTAAAGGCATTCAATTTCAATTATTCACCATGCTTAATATTTATGTTATCTTCTGCTATTTTTCTTACCCTTAATGAGTGTTTGAGCTCAACCATTTCTTATGTTCCATTGTCGTAGGATATGAAGAAGTTATTTATGAGTGACTTGCAGGAATTATTTAGGTGTTTTGGATGTTTCCAGTGGAATAAATTCGTGTGGTATTTCTTTTCAAGTTGTAAAGATGAACTTATGTATGAATATTGTTTCCAATAATACTAAACTGATCGGTCTTTTGAGACATGATTTCCATGTGATCATGCCAATGTTATGTAATAATGCACTAACTCTGGGTAACTAGGGTTGGGGTTTTACAAGGGGTGTGACTGTCATAGAATGGAGGTATGCTAGTCCATCTCTATCCACAAAGGATAACTACAACGCAACTAGCTGCTCTGTCACCTCACTCATCAACTACAGACCAGATCTCTTGCTTAGTGCATCAGCTACCATGTTCACCATTCCTAGAGTATAGACTATCTCAAAGTCATAGTCATATAGGAACTCTATCCATCACCATTGTCTTAGGTTCCGGTCCTTCTTATAGAAGATATACCTGAGACTCGTGTGATCAGAGTAAATAGTAAACCGTTTACCCATCAAGTAGTGCAACCACATCTTCAATGCAAAGACCAATACTGGTAACTCCTGGTCATGGGTAGCATGGTTTTATTGGTTAGTCTTTGTATCATCTCTTGAGAGCTTTATTGACACTTCTCCATCCATAAGAAATGCTCCCCCTTTTCTTCAAAGCTGACAAGTGTGTTTCTACCCTGGATAAGTCTTGTACAAATATCTGGTAGAACCTAGACAAAGCTGAAATCCATCTACCTTCAAGAATGTAATACTGGAAACATCTTTTTGAAATATTTCCCCATTCTATTCGACTCCTTTTTGGAACTAAATACTGAAAACTCTTTCTACCATGAGGGTATGTCTGGCTGATGCAAGAGTGATCGGCTATACCCTCCAATGCATGAGTTTATCCTGCGCTACCTAGGTTCCCCTTTTTTCACAGACCTGGGAAAACCCCATTCCCACATTATTGATAAACCCCAACCTTTCTACCTAATTAGGCCAATATGAGAATGAAATGTGGATGCCAAGTCCATACCCAAACTTATATAGTAAGGCCTCGACACTTCCACCAAGAGGTTCCAATGGAAACACTCACCTCAAGGGTCTGATCACACCATCAGCGTATCTGTGATTATTGAGTCTCCAACCAAAGTTATCGTCATATGTAAGGTATAATTCAATGGTTTAACCGGAAACTCATGGTGTTGGACATGATTTCTTGAAGGAAGGAAAGATTGGTACTGATGTCTATTGACACAGCAGCTAGTTTTAGACACAGATGATACCTCTAATCATTCTAGGAGTCCTTGGGTCACACTTCCTGATTGCATACAACTAATCCCTTCCTCTATCCTCCAGCTCCCTCATCCCGGTGGGGACCACATTGAGGTTGTGGTTGTAACATGTCAAAATGTATACCACCTCAGGCTTCTCTCCTAGATCCACTCCCGCGTCTTTTGCACTGCAGATTCATTTGTCCCTATCACTTCCTCTTCCCAAAACATTTTACACACCCAAGTCTCCAAGACTGGTGTCATTATTAAGCTTTCATACTACTAACAATCATTGGCTGTATTTTCTCAGCCAAAGAACATTCAATGACTAAGGTTCTATCTAGAACTCTAACATAAGTAGGAATGCATAGAGGGTTATTACTAGAACAGATGTCCCTAAATACACCTCGCAAAAAGGTCTAAGCCTCGAAGAATTGATCGTAGAATATACATCGAATACCTAGGAATGGCCAGAACACCTCGATGAATACTCAGCTACTAACATGTCGTCCTGCCGACGCTATTGAAGCTCCAGGAAACTCTCATCCATTATATCTTTATGGAAATAGAACCCCTTCTATGAGTAAGGTTATCAAGCTTATAGATAGAAAATTCACCTCTTTTCAAGATCATGTAACCTAAATCCAATCATCATCCAACTAATCCACATAGAAGGCTTACTACCAGGACCACCATCTGATCAATTGGTACCCTAGCTAGATAGAAACCCTATCACCTCCTCAAGAAAGTCCTTATCCACCTATGTTTTGAGCTAGACTCAGAACCTGAGGGGTATCTGATACTGAAACTCATGTAAGGTAATAGGCGTACATGTGTCCTCTACCAGTAATGCCAATTATATCTGTGACCAACAAGCATTGATATTACTGACACACTAACTGAAGGTACTATCTCAGGCAACAGTCCATGTACCGAAGCCTCATCACCATGCGGACAATCATCATGGTCACTCACTAGAAAAATACTAGAATCTAAGATCACCATCTGTTATCCAAGTGTCTCAACTAGGCGTAAAACTTGAGCCACAGCCTCCGTCCTGTCCTGAGCTGCTTGCGGGTCCTTATCACCTCAGAACCTCAGAGGCCTCTGCTGCTGAAACTCATGCAATGCCCTCAATCGATGTGCACCCTCTGCTGGTGGGCTGTTGGAAATGGCTTCCCAATGGGTAGTGGGCCTACTAGTAAGTGACCCGAAGGTGGTAATGTCGTAAGAGGGCACTACACCAAGGCCCCATCACTCGGTGGGCTATCATTGCATGATATCTTAGGAAACATGGGTGGCTGTCTTCGTGGTGGAATGATGATAAAGAACATGTGCACCATAATAATTAAGTTATACCAAGGGAGCTGACTTCAAATATATAAAAAAACTTTTAAAAAACACACAATCAGTGTTTTTTTGTGTGGAGTTGAAAATCAAAATTCAGGGTCCTGGTGTATGGATACGTCGGCCGCCGCACCGACACTAGATTCCCCAAACTAAAAACAACACTCATAACACTTAACAATATTGCCACATAGAAAATATTAGAATCCTATTTCTTCAGTTTACCTGAACTCCTCTGATACCAATTTTTCAGGACCTGTCCCCCAAGGCCTATGTCATGACTACCCCAAGCCTTCGTTCCATATGTCGGTGCTGGCAACTAGCACAGTAGGGCATATTCCCCAAATCAAGAAGGTGTTGCCTTTAAACCTGTACAAACACACAGTCTGAGAACACAATAAGAATAAATTATGAAGTAAACTGTTGTATTAAAAGTTTAATAAAAGTAAAGGGTTCATAATACAAGCCCAATTAGAAAATTACAAGTACAACTAAAAAGTAAAAAACAACTGAAAGATGAAAAACATCTCCTCGATCGTCCACCGTGGATCCTACCTGAAGGGTAGGTACATATCAACTCCATAGCACTCCATGCATTCTTGTATCTTCTGCGTCACATCACACCGAATGTCCACCTCCGAGGACCATCTAGTCTTGGCTCCCTCAGCACTGATCAATGTTGTACGTCATCAGCAAAAGATACTACCAGGTGTAGGCGAAGCTAGTGCAGGGGTGAGTAGAACAATACATAGAAGGGACCCCGAGACCCCGAAGGTATCTTAGAATTGCACAAATAAAATTCACAGGGTAACACCATGAAGGTAAATTACCACACAGATAAATTACCACATAACATAACCTCAATCAAAAGAACAATGTAAAGACAGCTGACACAAGGATTTATTCTAGGGGTAGTAACAAGTAACATCTCCAGTCACAATGTCGAACACCTCCACTGCTGGAGAAATCCCTCTCTATAGAGTATATTGGTCCAAATGCGTCCCACGAAGGTGCTTCCCACTATCCTTGAAATTCTGAAGTACTGCTCCCCATCGCGTATTGTGGGTCTACCAGGTCACACAGAGCCATCACCCCCCAACGCGGTCTGCTAAGGTACTTCTACCCATCACGTTCCAAAGCGGCTATCCACCGTGGCCTACCAGGTCACAAAAATCCACCTACCCCCATCATGGAATGCAAAGGTACTCCTACCCATCACATACTACAGCCATCGAGTCACTCTGAGTAGAAAAGTTAGTAGTTGTCTGGTCTTAGACAGTCAAAGGGCTCTGTACGTAGTGCGCTTGGGAGAACATCTCCCAAAGAAATCATTCGTATCTAAACTAGGACAAAATATCAAAAAGAATTAACCTAATGATCCCCCAAGTAATAAGAGTTCCAATTGAACAAACGATGTGTCTGTCAGATGCCCGGTCTGTGCGTTATAGGCATTTATGTGTTGAGGGCCCGGTTGGATAATGTGCGATCCAACCTAACTGAACTCCAAGTTTCTTAGAAAATATAGTGGAGTGAGGAGAAAGTACTTTCATGATCGAAGTGTCTCAAAAACGACGACGATTAATCAAATGGGAATCCATTCATCAAGATAAGCCCCTTTGAGAGTTTCTGGGCCCCGTTGGGCCCAGGTCCGGTCCGACCGAGTTGGTCCGACCCGGTCCGACCCTATCTGGGCGTGGCCAGGGGGACTCGGGTTGTTGGGTCGATGTACGATCTGACCTTCAAGGTAGCCCGACCCAAATATGGAGGCACACAAGGAAGACCGATGTGAATAGGGCATCCCACAAGGAAGTCTGACCAGAATAGCGTGGCCAACAAGGCGGCCAAACCCAAATAGGGAAGCCCACAAAGTGGAGGCCCGGCCTGCGGGGGGCGGCGACCTAATACAGAGGTGGTCTTATATAATAAGGGAGTCCCTCCCTTGCAGCTAGCTCTGATATTAGTGGCCTGACTCAAAGGTGGAGACCCGACTCAAGGGTGGTGGCCCGATTCGGTCCAACCCGGGGGAGGGGGTGTAACCTCCCAGTCTCTCAAATCCACGAATGGCCAAAAGGACATTCAGTTTATAATGCAGTGGCACCATGTGTGTGACACTAGGTTATCGAAGAACCCACCAGAGGTGGGTTCGGCCTCTACTGCGGCTTCGACCATGACTTACATTGGCCGGCGGTGTGGTAGTCGCGCCGCCTTCCTTCCCATGGTTGGTCGTCGTGATGGCCGCCTCCTTCATTCGTCACGGTTGATGAGCCATGTCCTTCCTCTTGTGGAGTGCATCGATTTTCTCGTGGTATTCCAAGGTGGCACAAGGATATTAATATAGCGGAGGGTTCAGGACTGGTTTGTTAGGCCCACGCCCTCTGTGTTAGCTCGTAAACCTGATGGGGTTTAATGGTTGAATAATAATTGAATTAATCAAAATATTAACCTCACAAGATTCCCCGCAATAACCTCTTGCAAATACCATTTAAACACGGGTCACCCCCTTAGTTGGTTGACACATGTTCTTTGTAAAATTTCAATTACGGGGGAGAGGGAAATAAGAACGCACAAATGAAACAACGCCCTACCTTGAAAACCCATTGGAGAGCGTCTGCGCTTGAAGGTGGGTCAGTGTTATTCGTCCCCGCAACTAGTTCCCAATGACATCACACATACGTCACCATTTATTTCACGGTTCGGGGTTGCCCGACACCTCTTGCTGGCTATCTTTGTCTTCTAAGGGTCCATCATCATGACGTTCCTTCAACACTTCGTTGTTTGGCGAAGCTGTGCGGGTACCTCCCCCCAAACTCTAAATATATATTAGAGTGGGAGGGTATGTAACGATGATGAAATTTAATGGTGGATCATTAATTAGGAAGCTTCCTAATTTCCCTCGACATTTCTATTACATAGATTGGAGGGTTAAGCTATTTATTTTCTGGACACATCGTCGGTTCCACCTTACTACTTGTCGGCTGGAGGAATAGAATAAAAATAAACTAATAATGTTATTTTATATATTCTATTAAAAAGTTCCAAAAACTAGATTTTTCTCCAGAACTAATACTGTCGAAGTTAATCCTCCCATAAGCGAATCTTGGCACCGCGAATTTAACAGTTCCCTCATATTTTTAATCCAAGAAACGATTCAAAAGTAAGAAAATGTTGCTCTCACATTTATTGAACGTACCCAAAACAATGTTCAGTAAATTATTAATAGTCACCCTCAACACATTCCAGTCGAGGTTAGGCTCGACCTAATTGAAACACACCCCAAAAAACACAATTGAACTCATGTATGTTTAATCTTTGTTACCATTTAGAAGTTATAGATTTTACAATAAAATACTTGTCATTTAATTATTTAATTTATGGCTAAAAACTCAAATTCACTGGTGGCCTGCACTGACCAATGTAAGTATCTTCCTGAATAGATCAAACCCTCACATGTTTAGTGGTGGTCTCAGATTTTTAATCTGAGTTACTGTTCGTGAGTTATAATCATTTGAAAAATAAAATAATTTTATTCGATTATTTTAGTTACTGTTATGCTATTTTCGGGTTTTCTCACCAGAGGCCACGCCGACTAATCATAAGTCATTCATAGGGTAAAACTACCTTCCAGAGAACATAAGTGCCCTCCGATTTTTGATCTGGGCAATTGGTTAAGAGTTATTTCACTTTTTCAGGAAAACTGCTTACGCGCACTATTTAATGATGAACAAAACATTAATGGATCATTCCAAGCACTCAGGACCTTGGAATCACGTGCTGTCAATTTCTTAGGTCCTGAAAAATTCTATTGAAATTCTATTTCATTACATGTAATGGGTTTATATATACCTAGATAAAGAGAGGTATTTGATTGTATAATGAAGAAGAGTTTTAGACCCAAATTTAATGAAAATGTATCTTGTTAAATTATTTAATAATCATAATAATATCTATCACTTATTATAATATTAAATTTAATAGTTTAATAGATATTTATTTTTTACTTATATTCTATTTTCAAAATCATATTTTAGTAATATTAATTATCCACACAAGTTTTCTAATATTGGCATCGATACCCATTTCATCATCACAAATTCATCATTTCCATATTATTCATGGAAAGAGAATAGTTTTTTATAAATATGTATAATTTTGTAACTTAAATTCTATAGTATTTTAGTTATGTTTCATGAATATGGAATATTTGATGATCTTATTTTCAAATTTATTTTCACGAATCAATGTTGATATTTAAATAATGAGTTGAAAAAGTTTCATAAATTTTCTAAGAAAGAAATAAATTTTTTTACATATTAATATCATATCATAAAAAAATTCTTTCCATATCACTTAATAATGAAATTTCATAGCATCACTCATTTAGGTAGTTAAACAATAACAAACATGAACATGGTATAATTAATTTTATAAGTAATACCATGAAATGATTCTACTGTAGTATCAAAATTATAGATTATTGAAAAAAAATTCATAATTACAAATAATATTGTTATTTAACATTTTCATATGATTTAGGAAATAATAATGGTAATAGAATTCATGTTGGTTGTAAGACAATCCCAAAAAAGGATTTTTTTTAATGACTTAATAAATAAGTATATTCTCTTAAATAATCATAATAATAATTTTAATCAAATTTCATGATTTAAAAAATATGCTAATATAGTGCTAAAAAATATTTTTAAGGAGTTACAAGAAGAATAGATGGAATAATTAGTAAGGAGAAGAAAATATATACACAATATATTTTAACTCCCATTAGAAAACTCCTTGATTAAAAATATATTTAGGATATTTCGATTGATAAAAAGATCATGAACGTGGAATGGGATTATTTGAGAAGTAAATGAGGTTTATTAATGGAATTAATTCTTATTTTTAGAGTGTATTTGAAGGAGTGGTGGAAGTATAGTTTAATAATGCTAATGAATTATATTTTTTAAAATATAGAATACAATATATAAAACTAAGGTTAAATTTTAAGACATATGCGATAAAATTTCACTAAAACAAAGATAAATGTTAATTCTGGTCAAGAAAATTAACAACCACTCATTTTAATATATATTTTCTACATATATTAGTATGGTTATCCAATTGAATAATAATTTTACACTTTTTATCATTTACCAAGATGACTGAATTTTAAATTCGTAATTCATTTTTATAGATAAAAATAAAATTTATATTTTCACCAAATAGAAACATTCTGATTCCTTGTATAAACTCAATTTTTTTGAATTAAATTTTTAAAATTGGTTCAATTTATTTCATAAATAATGAATATATTACACATTATTTTTTAGAAGGATATATTTGATCTATAAAATGGTTTTTAAATTAAATTGGTATCATTATTAATTAAATTAAATCAATTTTTTTATTAATCAAATGACTATTAGATTTTATTAAAATAAATGCAAAAAAGAATGGTGTACGTATAGACTACCACATCCAAGAAAAATGTTCTTGATTAATTTACACCCCATAACATGGAAGGTTTTAAAATTATGTCAAATATGTTAATAAAATATCTCTTACTTTTTTATTGTGTAATTAAAAACCATTTCGGGTCTTCCCTCTGAGCTATGGGAACTGATCATGTCACCTCTATGTGTGTTCATACTACCACCTCCATGAAAGTACTGTGTTTCAATATTTATCTAGAATTTTATTCATTATCAGTAAATATTCAAATATTATTAGAAAACCTAAAATATTAATAACAAAATTATTCATTTAAAATAATTATATTAAACAAAAGGAATTATTTTTAACAGTATTCAACCAATACTATAACTAGTTCTTTAATGTGTCAGTTTACCACCCTACATGAGAAATGCTATAAATTTAAATCATGTATGGATATGGGAGGTTAAATAATGTTTATATGAAATTAATTATAAATTTAGTATTGGATTATGGTTTATGAAAAGATATATTAAAATTTTACTTATTATTAATGAAACACACTTTTTCTAATAAAAATTATTGAAACAAGCTCACCATACACTTCAACATCACATATAATATAGGAAATATACTAGAAATGAAATTATATCATTATCAATAATAATAATAAAAATTATTACACTCTATATGATGATATTTTAATGATTAACATTAAATCTATAAAAAATAATTGACACAATATCAAAGGAAATCAGAAAAAAGGAAGGGTTTCTTGTTTTAGATTCTAAAACATTGTGACATGTTATATTTTGTGGATAATTTATCCACATATATGGTATTATTTTGATATATTTTACATTAAATTATTTTATTATAATTTTTATTTAATTCCTGGGATACACACGTTCAAATTGATTAAATTTATTCATTCAACTTTTGATTGAAGTGTTTCCCTTATTGTAACAAATTTTATTATTTCAAATTTAAATTTATTGAGCTATGATAGTTCAACTTGAGAATCATTATTATATGTTTCAATAATTTATATTATTACCTTTTTAAGTAGGGTATTCTATAATTCCCTTTTAGGCAATTAATATTTTTATTAAAAACACCATCCACGATTTGTTTATTTCTTAAAAAAATAAAATTATTTTATGAATAATAATTATCCACTCTAATATATATTTTCACCATTTATAGATTTTATATTCACACCAATATTCCCTTTTATATTTGTGAACTCAATAATTTGATATTTCCTTTGACCTTCGTATTTTCTTTCTCTTTTCTTCAAAAGATTATTTTATTACTCTTTTTACGTTAGGATATTTCAACAATGATATTTTAAAATAATAAAATGTTTTTATTTCATGAATCATTGTTGATATCATCCAAATATTATTTTATTTTAGATGAATTTATAACAATTTCATATATCCATTAAACAATATTAAATTTAAATTTAATTGTTTCTAAAAAAAGTTCATATAAACTTTTTAAAAATTGATTTTGTATCTAAACCTTAACTTACCCTTTTATTAATATGATAAAATAAATTTCTAAAAGATATTATTATACTTTTTATTTTATTTCTCCTAAAATTATAAATGTTATAAAACTGTTGGAGTTTGGTTCCTCTAATTTCTCATATACTACCATTATTTTGTTCTATGTAACATATATTATAAAAAAAGTTTTTCTTGATCCCTTCTTACGTGATGCAGTTTGAAGTGCTATTATTAAAAAATATGGTATTTATCTATGTCAACATCTTTCAATGTCATGTTTTCTCTCTTGGAATGTGTAATAATAAATCAATCTTCCTTTTTAATATAAATCTTACAAGAAAGTTCTTCATATTGTTGACTGTGTAAATTATTGACAACCTATATTTTAATAATTTAAACATGGATTTTTATTGATTACTAAAAAAAGATGATTTTTATTGTATTTTTATTTACATAATTTAAAAATTAAATGTATTGGGATAAATTTAGAATTTGTGTGGCTTGAAAAATCTTCTCAAATCATCAATTTGAATCATGTAAATAATTAAATTGGGTATATTTTGTATGACTATCCTTTTATATATTTTTCTTGGTTATGGTTTTGAAAAATGGTGATATTTTGGAACAAGGTTGTAATGTTTGCTAATATTTTAAAATATGTTCTTGAAATATATATAATTCTGGAATTCATCACCATGAAAATTTATTTTATTTTCTGAGAATTTATTTATATTTTTTATTTTGGTTTTGTTTGAATATCCTATGATCTATTATATTGAATTATTTCACTATCATTTTGTTCATTTCATATTATTATTACCTATATTATTTTATGAAATCTTATGTTATGAACTTTAATTTATAGGTGTTTTATGTCACCCATATTCAACATCCATTTATTCAGGTTATGAATAAATATATTAGTGTTTATATGATTGAAATTAATTTTTCTAGTGTAGGGATATTATAGGAGATATTGAAGACTAATTACTGATTATGTAGTTCCATATATAGTTGAAAAAATGTTCCTTTGTTTAGAATGACATGATTTATTAGATATGATTTTTTAAAAATTATATAAATATATACACATAAAGGGTCATAAGAGTTTATGTAATCAAATATTTTCTAGAAATCATGTAATTATAGGATAGTTATGCCTAAGGTGTTACTATTAGAATCAGTGAAGGATTTAGATAACATTAGTGATTACGATCATACTATTTAAAGATTATTTTAAACTCACAAATATCATTATGTGTTGATAATTTACGTTTAATTTTAATTAAAAGGTATGGATAACCCTTTGGATTGGTAAAACATTTTATGTTAAGGTAAAATTTAAAAATATTGTTCTTTGGGGAATATGATAAGAAAAACATAAAGAAAACCATGTTGATGAATATATGTACAAAAAAATATCCAAAAGAAGTTTAATTTCTAGATTATTTGGTCATATTTAAATTACATATATGTGTAGATACTAGTTTTTGGACATTGTTTTAGCATAGATTCACTTTGGTTTAATCACCTAGAAGTTGGTTATTTGATATCAACATAGTCATCACTCGGTGCCCAATCTATCAGTCTAAGATTGAATTCATGGCTGGGAACTCATAAGGATATAATTTTGATAATCCACACTCTCTTTATGAACCATTATTAAGGATTTTAATATATAAATAATTTTTTTGATAACATAGTAGATAATGAATATTGATAACTTAGATCAAAATTTAAGCATTCATAAGCTACGATATATTTAAAAAGATCTGTAAATTTATGGATAAAGAGTATGTCAAATTGGTAAAGAATATATATTATTGATTTTTGGGATTTTAATTTTCATAAAAAGTTAATGGTTATTTTGGGATAATAATTTTTTTGATTAGAATAAGAATTACAAGAGAACATTTTTTTCAACAAGAAAAGATTTAACAAAATGTAATATAGTTTAAAATTATTGTGTCATTGTGGATAACATATTAAGATCGATTTATTATATTCTTATGTATACTTACTTTAATTTAATAGTATTTTACTAGAAGAATTTAGATTTAGTATTTTATTATAATTAGTATCATAAGAAATAAGTTTTTAAATACATGTCTTTAAAACCACTCTGACATGCCACCCAACTAAGGAAGAAAATTTAGAATAAATTTCCATAAAAATTTAAAATAAATACATATGTTTATTAATAATTAAAATATATGTTTTATGGACATAACTATTGTAATGTATTAGATGAATTGTTAGTAATTTTATCTTGAATTATTTGTATCTTATGTATACTAAAGGATATTTAATTGGTTAATAATAATTAAAATTGATAAGATGTATTTTATGTAAAGGGAAAGAATGTAACACCCTAATATTGTAAATTATATTTTTCTGAAAATAATTATATTTCCGATATAATTTAGTACATGAAACAACATGATAATATGAAATTATGACATTCTTTTTAATATTATCATTATATCATATCTATTTAGAATATTTGTGTAATTACAAGTACCAATATTAAAAAATAAATAAATATTAGAGAATAAATTATTTCAAGTAGTGGGAGTGTTCTTTATAAAGGTCATTTTCCTGATATTGGGAAATTTGTGGTGTCATTATGGTTTTCCTTATACAAGACCCAATATGAAATTCAAAATTTGTGATATGAGAGCAATCAATTATGAGGGAAGTTAAATATCATGGAAATTTTCTTGTCATCCATCAATGAAAAATAAACACATATTACTATAATGATATATTATCTTATTCATAGGTCATATGAATATAACATTAGGGGTTATATTGACATACCTAATCCTGGATTATTCCAAATAGTAGTCGGACCAGAAAAACAAGTGAACTCATGGGTGTCTCCCCCAATGCCATAGGGTAATGTCTAGTAGTGGGGGATTTAAGAGTTACCTAGGGGAGGATACTTCACAAATATTATTTTAATTAATATTTGAATAATAAAATTTATCACACAGAATATAAAATGAATATTACACTGAAGGAAATAAAGACAAGGTATGCTACCGCAAAATGATATGAAACATTCATCTCAAAAACTCATGCTAGAAAATATAAATATACTGCTATATCCCACTATGATAATTGAATATATAGAATAAAAAATATAATACTAATGATACGAGGGTCTATTATAAATATATTTAATAATTTATAATTATATTACTCAATAGATTCCACTCAACCATAATAATCCTAATCACATGTATCGATTGAACTTGTTTCTATAATAACAATGTGAGTTTTATTCAGATACAGATGTGAAATATTATATTAATTAGTGTGTGAGTACATAAATAATTATGGAAACACTAATGTTGTTATATAAATTACCAACAATGTTTTGGAATCTGTATGTTACATTCTCAAATAATAGTTAATAAATAAATACTTTGACAAAAAAAATACACAATAAGCAGTACCAAAACCAGATCGATCCCAGAATTTCTCTATGAAAATCTTGACGAATACCCCAACATAGTATCAAAACTACCCAATGAGAGTAATCAATAATCCTATGATTATACCAATAACCAAAATTTATCTTATTATCCATCACCCCAATCATAAATAATTCTTTTTTGTAGTGACAATGTGTCTCTGAGCAAGAGTAGCACCTTAGGTTAACCTATACCCACAAATTGGGGATCCAATTCTCACTTATCTACAAAATATTATGTGTTCCTAGGGAATCACATGGAATAATACATAATCATGCCCTCAAATGGGAACCAATGATAGTCCTTGGTAATTCTCAAATATAGGTCTATGACTGATTCCTTCTAGTGGTAGGACTAAGGATTTCTTTTATGTATAGGTGTCACTCATTTAGGGTGAAAGGGGAAATAAAATGGAAAATCAAAAATTATTCCCATGGTTAGTATCTTCAGAAAAAAAAATATCATATAGATCATTAGTGTAATCATTATTGGTGTATCCGCCTGATATAAGGGATTATCTTAGGAATCAATTGATGGGATCCAATAGTAACGTCGGGTTATCCAAAATTTATTCTCAAGGACATATAATAAACCAATAGATCATGTTTCAATTATAATAAAAAGAATGCATGGAATTTATAATAGTCTAAGGGAAACACCATTAAAATCATAGGAATCCTGATAATTTACTATTCTCTCCATGTATCAAAGGATTCCTATATATATCTGGAATTAATGTATGTATCCAATCTCATATCTGTAATTCTGTATCTTTTATACCCCCACTATGAATCTATTAATACCTAAACCATATAGATGGATTCTATCTAGACTAGTAATCCACCAAAAATATATTTTACTGATGTATTCATAAAATACTAGGAATCACATGGTTTTGTTCGTCTCATCATGTGATTCCCATGAATCTCATGAAATCAAATTACTATCAAGACCAACTAGAAATTTCTAGGAATCACGAGCAATCACTGATCACTATGAATAGGCATAATTATAAATATATATGAAAAAAGGTTTCATTAAACACACACACCCATCACCATCTCCTACAACCGATTCCACCATAATCTAATGTAAAAATATCCACAGAATAATTCAGAGAAGGATAAAATTAGTAATCAAGGTATAAAAAGAAAAATTAATCCTCAATAAGCTAATATAAAACCATAATCGCCACAAAAAAATTTATTTGTGGAAAAAAAAATTAATAGGAATCAAAGGTGGATAGTTAGGGTTATACCCTGACTTGTACACCGTTGATAGTGAAATAAGGGTGGGGTTACTCTTAAAAAACCTAGGGGAGAAATTTGGAAAATTTCACATTAAAGAACACTAATGGCCTCACCAGTGAGACTGTCGATCACTATCAATTTGTTTTCCACAAGTAGTAAGTAGGTATCCATGACCAACTACTAGACGGGTGGTGTCTCACTAGTGGCTAGCTAGTGGCTACAAAAAGAAGTAATTGGAACCCCGTGAACCATAATATTTTGTGGATATAAATCCATGCTTCTTGAACTACCATTGATTATGGTTCCATTTAAAATTATTTCAGTTTTATCTTTCCAATATCTAAAAATATCAATCCGATGTTCGAATAAAAAACATGGAAATTCACTATGGAAGAAATTCAAAATTTCCATCGGAATTTTCCACACCATATAGAAATGAGGGACGAAAAACACCACACCATTAAACTTATTATCCTTAATAAGTATAATATAGAATTACACCGTCTAGTTAATCCTACTATTGTCATCAAATTTATCTCATACCACAACGTTCCAACCATGATCACCCACAGAAAATAGAAATTGAATCTTCTAATTCAAAACACATAAGATGAAAAATTCATATCCAATACTCATAACAATCACTAAAAAATTTTATTACACATTACCATGCTTGTATATCTAAATTCAAACCCCCATCTATATTTAATACACTATTAGTAATATGGTTCTTCCCACCTTAAGCTTGAACACATAACAGCCAATTCAAATGCCTCAGTAGTTTTATCAATTTGGTTCTCTACAGAAGCTCCACACATGTATTTAAAAAATTCTCTAACGTTGTTCCTGACTCTTTATACTGAGAACACAAGAAAACACATTTCAACACTAGTGATACACATCATTCCCAATACTAAACCAATACTATTGGATTTCACCGCCCATGAAAGAGGGCCCACAAACACCAACCATTCCTTAAAATGCCCAAGAAAAACATCATATTATTTCTTTAATACTGAATATGATCCCCCAAGTCCAAGGTACAATCATCTATTCTTTGCCAATAATTTTCAGATAAATTAACTACTTTATTGTGTTTCATGTTATGATTATCCCTCTAAAAGATGTTTTGAAATGGGTCACATCATGAACCACCATTAGATAATACCAAAATTTTATCGAGTTCGATGATAATTGAAAAACTCATCAAAAGTATTATCTAAATATCTTATCATGTATTTGCATGGGACCAGAAAAATATGATTTAAATAAGCCAAGATTTCAAGAACCACCATGACCATTTAAATACTGGTCTAACCTAGCTAATACCACTTCCAACATGATGTTCATGCCTCCATAGATCACTCCCCTTCCATTTTTTCACATAATGACAAGAATTTACCATCTCTCTAATATTCAAGTCTCACTACGTCCATTTTTTGTAGCCAGTTCCCAGCACACAAGAATATCATTATCAAAACCCTTCGAGTTTCCATTATATAATGAGGTTCATTCCTCAACATTCTAGGTTTGGCTCCCCATTAAAGACATTCCTTATATCACTCTTTAAGAACTACCTCAATATGTTTCATCACATCGTGCATATTGCATCTCTCGAGCCACATTAATTTTATCCTAAGAAACACGTTATTTAATTTCTCATGGATTAACCATTTCACCACAAATAATAAATTTATAATATCTCCCCTACCATAGTGGGAAATTCAAAAATTAATATTTATTCCATGGTCCATTATTCTTTTAAGTGTCATCACAAATACCCTCTCTCATTAGCTCGCACATGACCACTCATTGTACCCACGATTAAGGGAAACACATGTGACCACTGTGTTCTAAATAATATACCTCGAAATATAATGGTAGTATTCTTCAATAACACATAAATGAAAAGAATGAATCATGTTACAGTTACTAGAGTTCCAATAGAATTAGGATTAATTTCATACTACACTAAACATTCCCCGTGATATGTTAATATAATTCAACAAGAAGCACCCCTATAAAACTATGAAAAAATATTATATCTACCATATGAAGTGGAAAAATCATGGGATAATTTAACAAATAGAGTTTTATTCTAAATTCACATGCATCCATATGTGATCTCTCACAACACCATGCATGAATGAAACCCGAATCTATAAGGTTGGGTATCTTATTGATTCATACCTCAAAGTCAATCTTTGATAATAAAACACTATCACATGATGTGAAATACAAAATAAACCTATCAAATCACCACGCATATATTCCACCCATAATAACACATCCTTTTTTATGTCTCTAGCTCAAGAACCAACCAATTCTTCCCACCATAAAATTACTAATAATCATAATTAAATTGCTCTCTCAGATTTCGCTTGATCAATTAGTATAATTTAATTGAATAAACAACATGTCATACCATATTGCCACTATGAACTCTCAAAAGGCCCATAAATCATTGTCTCAGAAGAGAATAAATAGAATACAACATCTCATTTTCCCATCATTATCTAATATGGAATTGCTTTTTCCAACACCCTCTCAAGGGTCTCATAAACGTCACAATATCATTGTCCAACCCAATAGCAGATGTAAGAATTGATTATCACCAAGGATCTTCAGACATGACTATTCTCTTGAAAATAAAAACATTAGGATGATTCCTTATAGAATAATATAGGATTACTTGTGATAAGGAACCAAATACATGAGGTTTAGTTGGAAAAAATTACATTCTAAATAATAAGTTAAAACACAATATAGGTTCTTTCTAACACTATTAATAAAATTATAAGGTCTTAGATCCATATAGTCTGATCTATTGTGTGTTTCCATAGGCATGGTTCTTGGAGGAGTCCTAGAGTTGGTCCATGTGTGTTTTTCTACTAAAAGTTTGGTGTAGAAAGAGTTTCATTTCATGATAGTGTGGTTCATGACATAGGGTGAGGTCTCGTCTAATGTCTAGTAGAATCGTCTATGAGTATTCATCAGTTATTTCGAATTCATTTTTTGATTGGATCCATTATTTGGGTAGAATGGTTAAATGTATCCTTGGAAATGTTGAGTAACTCAGCAACATGAGAGTTCATATAAATGGGTCATCTAGGAGGATATGTTAGCTAAGTAAATTTTCCATGTGAATTAAGTATGTGGCTATATTGGCTACATTAATTAGTTATATTGAAGGATTGGATATATAAATTTACTAGGTTAATTGGCTATGTGGCCTAATTATCTACATGAATCAACTACATGGTTGAATTGGATATGTCATAAGACTTTGCAAACAGTTCTAGTATGTAGAGAATTCATCTACGTGTGGAATTCATCTATGCAAAGAATTAAGATATATGAAGAATTCAACTATGTAAGAAATTTGACTACATAAAAATGATTTCTATGAGGTACAGATAGCTATATAGGAAAATGGTTATGTGGTGCCTTCCAATTCTGTTCATCAAAGATAATTATATCTTTTTTTTTCTTTTTAGGTTGCACATCATTTTGAATTTGTCATTTCACATTGAGTTTAACGAGATCCCTGAAAGATAGAAATAAATATTTTATGACCTAGAAAACTATATCATCCTTTATCTTTAAACTCGTAAATTTAGTTATTTTCATTTTTTATTTACTTCTTACATTATAATTCAGATAAAAAATTTCATAACTTTTACCTTGGGCCAATGGAACCCCTCTATTGGTGGCTCAAGTTCTCCAGCAGTGATCCTATCTTGTATGTATCCCCATTTTAGTGCAGTGAGTCCCATCAATCTTTTTTATTCATGGTGGTGGATTCACTTATTCTATTATTTATTTAAGTGAAATTTTAAATGTATCATCATTAATCCCTTTGTATGGAAATAGAATTAATATAATAAATATTGAACTATATTAGTAATGAATGGGTTTTAGAGATCACATATTGTTGATTTCTACCATGAGAATGGTTTTCACTTGTTTTTTTTAAATAGTGTGATACCTATGTTATGTTTTTAGAATTTTTTTATTATATTTATTGGAATATTATTTGGAATAAAATTTTCAAAAAAACAAAAAAAATTAATTAAATAATAATAAATTGTATTAAAAATAAATAAAATAGATTCATATTTGAATCTAAGGTTTCTAGTAATTTTATGATAATAAAATCAATTCAATTAATATTTTTAATATAAAATTATCAACCACATGTTAATGGATTAATATATAATATAAAGAATCAAAATATTTCTTGATAATGTTGATAATAAAAAATCGTTTTAAATGAGAATGGTACTTATCATTGATTGAAGAAACTAGTTTAATTGCTAAAGGAAATGTTTATTTTTCTATATATTTTTATAGAATGATCCATTAAGAAGCATTTAGTTTGAACCTATTAATAATGAATTAGTTAATTTATTATGTAATAAGAAATGATTGTGTGACAAAGATAATTAGTGGTGTATGTGTTTCCTCTTTTATTATAATGGCTGATGTTCTATGATTTTTGATCTTGAATAACTCGTATAAGTGTGATTTTTGGATGCCTAATTTTAGGGAGAGGATTTCCCTTATAGTTATTCATATTTGTTTCTTAATGTCTTGTGATGTTCTATATTTTTTAGAATTCTTATTTGATGTGATATGGGGTGGGGAAGCCTTGATATGATATGAGCCTAGGATGGCTGAGCCGAGGATAACTAATGTGATGTGGGTGGGGAGGCCTGCATGATGTTGTAGATATTGATTCCTATAATTTAGAGATGAATTGGGAAATGCATGTGGGTGTTGTGGATGGAACAATAGATGTTAGAATGTATTGAATATTTGTTTACCCATTAATGTGATGCTGAGAACTGGGATACATCATTAGGAATCTAAGTAGTGAATGATGGCTGGGTTTTTTTATTTTATATATATTCATTTTCCCACTAATTGAGGAATCTAGATGTTCTTGGTTTCATGGATCCTATTTCTGGTAGCTTATGATGGTTTTACCTGAGTTCCTAAATTATAAAATTATTCAAATAATGGATAAATAATTCTTAATCCATGTGATTTTTAGTAATGGAAAAATGTTTAATAGATGTTAATCTTGAGAAACTATAATATTAGTTTGGAATATTCCAGGAGGGTAGGTACATTACTCAAATGATTATTGTAATTTAATGTTACCTAATTTGAATGAAAAATTAATGAATAATGAATTAGTTAATGAAAGGAAATGATAAAAATGAATGAACCAATTAATGTATCATTTTTAAATGTATGTTTTCATATAGGAAATATGGTCATAGTAACGGAAGCCAAAAGTTTGAGAGACATTAGCTCAGGTTGAATATAAGACTTAGTGACTCCCAAAGTGTGTTTGTGAGATATATTATACCATATATATTTTATGATTTCATATGCACCCCTCCCCATGATGGTTAAGGTGACTGAAACCTACTGGACTCTAGTATGGAGCATTAACTAGTATCCCTTTGGGAGGATCGATGGATGACTACCCCTCTGGACCTTCTCTCTTATCATCGTATTTATATTTGATAATGTGAATGATGGTTATTTTCCCTAAATATGTGTGTAGAGGAATTATATGGATTGTGGTTATTTCAAAAACATGTATTCGTGGATATAGTATCCAATGTATTATTATTTATAAGTGGTGTATAGCTCTTTATGGATTTAGGTAATTACACAATGTATCAACTGTAATGGCTTGAGGAATAATACCTGATATATGATACACATAATACTGGGTGTGGTGGCCCCAAAAATCAAAATATTTAATATATATGGTTATGTGATATGGGATGATGGGATGATGTGATGCATGAGGTGCGTATTGTGATTCCATGGACATGTATCTTTGGGCATGCTTATTTTCAGAGGAGATGGCTAAGATCGTGTGACATTCGGGTAGAGAAGAAAACAAGTGGGGATGTGGGAGAAGGGATTCCTTGATGTTTCATTGTTATATTATATTATCTCATGTATTCTATGATTGGTGATAGTTATCCATGTTGAGTTTGGGAACTCAATATAATAGTAGAAGTGAAAAGTTGGTTTCACTCTTGTTCACCGTGGTTTACCATTCATTCATTATCTTTCACATTAGATGCTCTACAGATGAATTGTCTGTGTATAATGTTATGCTCACCCTATATATATTTACTATTTTAAAAGTCATCTGGGGATGTTTTTATTACATGTTGGGAATTAATAACTCACTTTTTTTCCGGATTTGTTTAGGGTTAATTGTCACTATTGTCTTTATCATTTGGTACTTATAGTTTCCTTTAAATTTTTATAGTACCATATGACATTTAATTTTGTTTACTTGGTATTTTATATATATTTATGATTACGATATTATTGTTGTATCATTATTACCTCTATATTCTATATGTTGTTTTAAGGGTTAATGCCTAATATATTCTTGTTAATTACAACATCGATGCTTATCTCCAACCCGAGGCCACCTGGTGGTGAGGCTCAAGTTGTTTCCATCTCCATTCCCTTATTTCTAGCCTAGGTGTGGTACCCTTTCATAGGAGGGGGTCATGATATAGTGGTACTATAGGTTATGTTTTGAGGGATAAGATAGAGTTTGGCATTAATCACATGTGACATTACATGGTTTGGTAGGGATACAATGTTAGATAAGATTAGTTAGTGATGTAAACATGAGAGACTAGATAATACATGGGAATTTAGTTCCCATTATGGTCTGGTGTAGATAAAATATTTTTATTAATTAAACATAACCAATTGATACTTGTTGTGGGGTAGATACCTTGGAAAAGATCATGTAAAATTCTATTTGTTCCTATGCTTAAAATTGATAGACCTCGATAAATGTTAAAACCATAACAAGATAATAAAATAAATGTATAAATAATGTTATGTATTCCATATTCCAGGTTTAGGATTCCTATAAGTATGTTATTTTTGTTTGAATAGCTCTTGTTAGACATCCTCCATAGCTTCATGTTGAATATGTTTAGTAGGATGTTCTAGTATATATCCATTGAGGGGAGGCCTACGATGATGACACTTGTTAGTGGATGCTCTGAGAATTTTTCCACCAGAGTTTGAAGAAATATGATGGCTATGATTTAGATTTATCCACACAAGACTAGTTATAGAAGATAACTATACCTTTTAGTTTGATCCATTCTCTTAAGGTTAAATTGGATTTTTTTCCTCTGATGATGAAATGGGAAGAAGTAAATAAGTGGCAGTTCTTGTTCCTCTGGGATTATGAGGAGTTAGTAGTCTCATGGGAGATGTTTTGAATCAGTTTATGTGTAAACTTTCTCTCTTCGACCATTATGGTGGCCCATCATCAAGAAATTCATACCCTCTGATTATGGATTTCTAGCATGATATTGTTCATGATCTGTTATAGGACCCTTTTTCTATATTCTTCAGTCTTAATACTAGATAAGAAGTCTAGGGAGATTAATTTTTTAGGGTACATTGCATCTAGATATCTGGATCTAGGTCACCTCAATTATATAAAGATGTAACATGAGGTGTTTTAGAGAGAATACGTTATTGGGAGGATGTTTTCTTGGACCTTATTATCACAGGGAGTATTCATCAAGATTCCTCATGAATCAAATTTGTGGTCTAAGGTTATTAGTTTTCAGGAAAAATGATCTTTCAGTTTGTGGGGGTAGGTACCAGACCTTATCATATCATTTCTCCAAGGGAAGAAGCTCATAGAACTACTCCAAGGCTTTATACACATGTTTTTATTGTGGAGGTTGAGGTCATAATTAGTGAGTGTTCTTGACCACTCAAAGGATTCAACATGTGCTAGGTGTCTTTCTTTTGTTATCTCCATAGAGAATGTTTTTGTTTAGATAGTAGCAACATGATGCTCTTATTTTTGATTAGTAGAGTTACAATTTTGTAGAAATAATATATCCATGATAAACTAATTTTACTCAGAGAGTTGAGAATTATTGTGTAGGTTGTCATCAATACCGTCAAAGTGGTCCTAGAGTAGGTTATGATCAACTTGATTCTTTATCATTACCAGTTCTATGTGATCCAAATATTGTCCGTGGTAACCTTTTCTTATTTTCTACATGGGTTCATGCTTTTATTGATTTATGAGAGACATTATCCTTGACATCGCCAACCATAATCCATGATTCTATACATCATGTAGAGAGATTCTAGTGCCCTTAATGTTGACTACGATAGTTGGAGGTCGAGGTGACTTTTATTAATTAAATAGGGACAGATATATAGTTATAGGGCATCACCACTATTTTGGATATTTCCTATGTTTAAAGGAATTACCGCATGAAATCAAAAATAAAATTTATTGAATATATTTGGTGTATGATATCATGGATTTCATCTAGAGGCAAATTGGGTTCTATGATTCTTATAGAGAGGAAGTGGTGTTCGTTGTTGAATGTGACCCTTAGATGCATCAGTTGTATATAGTGAACTTATATTCCTTTGTGGAGGCGCTGATGTTGAGATCACCAAATGTTAAATAGTAATTATTTTCTAGGGTTGTAGGAGAGTACCATGATGTCTTTATAGAGGAGGATCTAGCATTACCCTCTCAATGTCATATTGATTTTGGGATCAAGAAACATACGTGCATGTCTCATTTCTTGATCTATCCCTAATGAATGGATCAATATGAATTTAGAGAGACATGATTCCATCTCATAGATATATTTATATTATATTTTTTTAGTTGGGTGTTTCACATTCAGGTGCATCCGTTTTGGGCGTGATGAAGTGTGATGGCGGTTTACAGCTTTTTATCAATGGTTGTTGCTTGAAACAAGTGATAGTTAAGATCAAATATCCTCTTCTAAAGATTGATTATTTATTCTAGTAGCTAAATCGAAAAATATGGATCTTGAAATTATATTTGTGTTCAGGATATCCTAAGATTCCTAAGATGGATGCGGAGTTTAAAAGACTTATTTTGTTGTCATAGGAGAATTATGAGTACATCAGGATGCTATTTGTCATGAATAATGCTCCAATAAAATTAATGGGGTTGACGAATGGTGTTTTAAGATACATATATGATAAGTTTGTGGTGGTTTTAATTATTGAAGTCCCCATTCACTCTACAGATAAGGAGGGTTATGTAGAGAATTTTTTTTCTATATTGGTAGTACTTTGTTATGATAAGCCATTCAAAAAGTTGTAGAGGTGTGAGTTCTGGCCTCAAAAAGACTGTTTCTATGTGAATGTTATGTCCAAGTAGAGAGTATCCATGAATCCTATGATGATATAGGATTTTGTGTCTTGGAAATCTTATAAGACAGTGGAATAGGGGTAGAGTATACATGGTCTTGAAGGTTATTACATGTGGTTTGTAACATATTTCCATTGTTTTGTGACTCCACACAAAACATTAAACTTAAATAATTTTGAATTTTTGTTTATTTAGAAATATCATAACTATATTGAGAACCTAATATAGAATTTTTTTAGTGTTTTATAAATTGTTTTACCTGTTGAGGGAGCCAGTTTGATGTTTTCTGTGACACTTCACATCTTGGGTTGGGATGTGATCTAAAGAAAAAAGAGATATATTGTTTCATATTGGTTATGGATTTTATTATCCCATCAGTATATATATCACATGAATAATTTTGAGTTTGTGGTAGGTTTTTATCTTTTATATTTTTGATAGATTACCTCATGAAGGATAATGTTTCGGTTTTTACCAACTAGAATATCTTGAGGTATGAACTATCCTAGAATGAATTTATCTTTATTCATTGGCAGTAGATGTAATCTAGAAAAGATTAATGATTTGATATTTCTAATACACTATGAATGGGAAATTTTGTAGATGATATGTTGATTAGTAATTCACATAGTTATTTCACGTGAGAATATAATGATTTCTGGTGAGTGATGTAATAACTCTTAATGAAGGATATAGATATGGGAGGCGTTTGAGTTAATGGTTATATTTTATAGTTGATAGTGTATTCATTTTTTGATTCATTAGGTGGATGATTCCCAATAGTGTGACTCTATGGTGGAGGTCTAGAGATTCCATGTTTTTTTGGAAGTGTCCAAAATGAATTTTATGATGACAGACAACATCAAATGTTGTTCAATGAAACAATTTTCATTCCTTTTTCAATGAATTAAATTGATCTTGATGAGTTCCATATTTCAAATTTATAATTTTATTCTATCTTTAGAAATATGTACCACGCTTTGAGAAGTCAGTTTTTTCCTTTGGTTTAAATGTGAAATTGAAGAGTTTGTCTATCGATGTTTGTCCTTATAGAATATGAATTCCAGCCACGGTGTTCCCAATGGGTTTATCTCATAGATATATGTTCCCAGTTTAATTGCGAGGTCATACCAATGGACTTCATTACCAATTTACCTTAATACAATGGAGGATATAATTTTATATTCGTGATAGTTGATCAGCTGATGAAATCAACCCTATTTATAGAGATCATGGAGTTGAGTTCAATAGAGGTTTTGTAGAGGAAGTATCAAGAGTAGGTGGTGTAACTCCATAGAGTCAATAGAAATATTATCTATGATCATGATCATCATTTTACCCCAATGGTTTAGAGAGATATTCAATTCAATTTTTGATCTTAGTTATTCTATACCCATGATTTTCATTCCTTGGTATATGGTTAGATATATCGATCCATCCAGACTCAAGGGGACATATTTCACACTTGTGACATGGATTTTGATGCTTTTTTGATAAGCAAACAACACTTATTTGTGTGTTATTATAATTATAGTTTCCCCTACACCATTAGTGTCACACTGTTTGAAGAATTGAATGACTGAAATTTCTATTCAATATTGCACTACACCATATTGGATAAGAATAAATTATCAGACCAAAACTAGTGAAGAATACAAAAAAGAGATATTAGGTTATTTATGAGAGTATAAAGGTTGTGCATGCTCCTCAGGTTTCCAATTTTTGTTATTTGAGGATAAATTTGGTATTTTATATTGGATATCATGTGTTCATGATGGAGAGTCATGAAGGAGAAGAATATTTGGTTGTGGGAGTAAGAATTCTCCATGGCTTGTTGTGCCTTTATAGGTTTTGTCATGTACTGGAAAGATGACATATCAGATATCCGTTACAACATATATGAGCAAGATACATGATGGTTTTCACTTGATATATCTAATTTTTTACATACATGACGACTTTATGGTCAGTGGTATTGGTGAGATCTAGGTTGGAAATGATGCGACCTTAGTGGGGTGGCCTGTGGAGAAACAAGATTTTTAGGACAAGGTGTTGTGTGGGATTAATATTCCCACTATTCATGTATTGCGGTGGCATGGTGGCATATCGTTGAGTACCTAGGACCATGAGTTAAAGAGGAGAAATTATTACCCTAATCTATTTATTATTTATCTTTTCTTTTGTAACATTGTTTTTTTGTTTTTTGATAATTCTATGTAATCAGATTTTTTTGATATTTTCATATTATGGATTTACTTTAATTTGAGAGGTATCATCCCCATGATAGTTTTTAAGAGCTATTTTTTTATCATTGAATCAAACATGTCCAATAATTAGGTTGTTATTCTCATATTATAGAGGTATCCTTGGTATCTCACTGGGTGGCTACTTAAGACCCCATTTTCATTTTCTATTTGGGCTTAGATTGGATTCTTAGGGATTATAATTTTTTGATTTGTATCTAATGTATGATCATCGAACTATCTATTCTAACAATTTTTGTGTTTCTAAATATCATGGTTTATATAGGAGGCCTGGATGAGTTATGGTGGTGTTTGGATTCTAAAATTTGGAATCTAGAAGAGTTTCACATCATAAAGGTTCAATTTATGGATTAGGTTGAGAGCCTGACTCACACCCAGTAAAATCAACTATGTAGATCCATTAGCTATGTGAAACCAATTATGTGGGTAGATTGGCAATGTGGTATTAATGGTTATGTGGTACATGATGGGTATGATACTTGGATCAATTATTTGGGGAGATCACCTACGTGAATCAGGTACATTAATGTATCATCAACATGAATTCAATATATAGAGACATTTTCTATGTGAAACAACTTCATGAATCTGATATATTTATGGATTAATAACTTGGTTGAATTGGAAACATGGATTGGCTATGTGAATCAGTAATCTTGATGGATCATGTATGTGGAGAATTAGGCTATGTGAAGAATTTGTCTATGTAAAAATGTTTTTTATGTGGAAAATTTGAATACATAGGAAATTTAGATATATAATGAATTTATCTATGTGATTATTTTTGGATAAATGAAAAAAATGACTATTTATGGCTTTTGGAAACGTGGTTGTTCCAATTAAATTAAATAAAAAACATAGATATTTCCAACGGTTTCAATAAAATGACAATACAGACCATTATGTGGCATGAATCATGGGAAATCTGATGTTTTTTATCAAATATAAAAATGTATATTATTTTTAATGTTTTATAGGGCTGTAAATGGGTCCCTGGGAATGGATTATAATGAGATCCCCAAAATTTGGGATTAAACATCTTATGATATAGAAAAACCGATTGTCCCTTATCACTATTGTTGGAAATAAAGTTATTTTCCTTAATTATTATCTTCTTGTTTCCCCTCATTACTGAACATTATATAAAATTTTCCACAGAGTTATGGAACCTTTCCACCAGTGGCCCGAGTTCTCTAGTGGTTATCTTAACATGCTCGAGCCCCTTTTTTGGTGTAGTGAGTTACTTGGAGATTCATTGTTCTGGGAATGGAGTTTTATGCTTCTGTAACACCCCGAGATTTTATGAAAAATATTCTTTTTAATTTCATTAATGTCTTGTGTTGTACGGTAAACCAAAATAAGCTTACACAACATGAATCCTTTACTTTACTTGCAATACACGCAATCGCGACCTTCCTCGATAGCGTGTGTAGTACGCAATACTAAGTTTCACTAAACAACGATATGCTATTAAAATGTTATTAAAACTAGCCGTTATTAATAGTAATAACCAATTTTTTAATTTTTTTAAATTTTATTTTTCAAAATGGACTTCATTTTTGGATTCGGAATATTGAAATTAGCTTAAGATGAAATTTTGGTACTTTTTGGTTAACTTTCATTTTCTGATGAATAGTGAGAATTTCTAATTTTTAATTTAAAACAACCTTTTTAATCGAAATAATCAATAGTTATAAAATTTTAATTTCAATGGTTTAAAATTATATTTAGAATATATTTTTACAATTTAATACAATGTTGGTCATTGGATGTAATTTCACATTGAAACCAGACAAAAACAAGTGTCAATCTTTTAATAGTTATTATCTCTTAAGGACACACTATTTGTTTTGACGACGGGAATTAATTTTTAAATTAATTAATGCAACTGATATGTTTTGAATTTGGTAAAATAGACATCATTTTTGAGTTCATAATATCAAATATAGCTTAGGCCTAATTTTTGGTATTTTTCTGGAAACTTTCATTTTTTGATGAATAGTGAAACCACAAAGTGGTAGTTAAAAAAAATGAATTTTTCATAAAACATAATTTTACTGCTTATGTGTGTGTAATTTCAAAAATCCAAGAGACACGGTTGATGTCAGTAAGTAAAATTTGGTTCAATGAGATGAAAATAATTTTTGGTGAATAGTAAATTTTTACTTTTTTTTACCACGATTAAAAGTAAATAGGGTAATTAAAGGTAAAAATGATATTATTATTACCCTAACACATGTCCTAATTCTATTGGATAAGTTTAATTCGACCAAAAACAACCTTAGGAATAAAATATGACAAATTAGGCCCACTTGGATTAGATTAGGACATTTATTGTTAATTTATTTAAAGAAGGGTTAAAATAGTTAAAATCAAAGTTTAATAAGTAAATAATTTTTAATATAGGGTTATACATAAGATAAATTTGACTATAAATTTTAATTCGAAAGCTAAAATGATTTCATACATAATGATATTTTATTTGTAATTTTTAGACTTTAAATAAGTTAATTTATTTATGACACAAAGATGGTGTAGTAATTATCTTATTAATGAAATATTGACATAATTTATGTTATAAATACCCAAATAAATGTAATTTTAGAGTTTTTATGAATTACACTAATTTTTTAGGTTAATACGACATGTTATTATTGATTTACCTAACTTTTTTCGAACTAATCATTCTGTTATGTGTTTCACAAAAATCAATTACTAAATAGTGTCAAAATTGACATAAAATAGTTTATTTAAAAAAATATTATATTATTAATTGTTATTTTATTACTAAAAATCTAAGGTTCGGCCAAATGACTTATATAAGGTTATATATATTAATAATAAACAACTTGTGATTCGTTTGGCTACTTATAATAAGTTTATTAACCTTATATTGTATGAACACAAAAAGACACGGTAAAATTAAAAGTATCTAACTTAAAGTTAAATATAAATGATAAGGTTAAAATAGGAACCTAAACTTTTCTAAATTCTATTGGATGAGAGTATTTCACCCCATCCCCACCTTAGCTTTTAAATAAATCAATTTGGAGCTATTTAAAACCGAATTTGTCTTTATAATAAAATAATATTTTTGTTTTTCCAAAAGAGCCCCTCTCCTCCATTATAAAGGGTCACCTCCTCCTTCTCTTCCTCACACCACTTTGAGCCTTCATGCCCGGCCAAACCCTACCAAATTCTCTTCTCCACTTCCCTAGAAACATCCTAGAGGTTCTTGTATTCCTCAAAGTTCAATTTTATTGCCCTAAAAAGAGATATCAAAGAGGCGCTTCAAAGAAGAGGTAATGTCCGTTACCGATTCTTTCAACTTTATTTCTTCTTCCACTCCTTCTTCTTAGGTTGTTTAATTATTAAGTAATAACATCAGTATCCCTAATATACTGATATGTTATTATATGTATTAAACAAACCTATTTCACCATCTATCCATCCTACGGAAAATGAAATCACCGCGCGTGCGTACGTACGGAATACCGTCTCCACGCCGTGGTGTAATCTATTTTCCATCACCACCTTACTTGGATGGGTATAATGGTGTAAATAATTACTATATATGATTATTTTAAAGTGATATAGATTCTGAAATAGTATACATAAACTCCAATACAATTCCATGATCATGAGAACGATATCATCGATCGTGCGTACATACGGACTACCGTCTCCACGACGCGATGAGATTAATTCTCCATGTTAACCATTCATGAATGATTATAAAGTATATATAATAAATAATAATGAAATATATTAAATTATAATTATACTTTATTTATGTGTATATATATGTATGTCATCTACTTAATTCCATTCAACTCAATAAAGAAACGAAAACATCGTTCATGCGTACGTACGGCCTACCGTCTCCATGAAAGGTGTATTTCTTTCCATTTACTGATCTATTATATATATTTATATTCTGAACATATATTTTATATAAATCATGTTTTATATTCTGTAATTATGTAATCATGATCTAAGTAATCATATGAATAATTACAAGTCAAAACACGGATGACAAATGAAACAATTTTATCTAAAATGCTCTTTAACATGGAATTTACAAAAGAACGGGTAAAATAAAGTCATATGTGAACCATATATGATATCATAACAATGATTATGATTCTGGAATAAGTCAATGACATTATTTAAATCATTATACATGAGGTTTAGACACTTACGAAGCAAATCGGACCTGAGGTAAGGGAAAATATCACAATCCCATTTTTATCCGAGATTGTTTATACTTTGAAATTTACTAGGGTGTATTTTATCATCCACATCCATGTTTCCTAAATATTTATTATTATTTCCATCCACCTATAATTTTTTAAATCCAATTTTACCCTTCGATGAGTATTTAGTAAAATTTATGAAAGGAATCTTTTATCGTTTTTCGTACGAGGTACTTTTGGACTTTTCCGATAAAAGTACGAAGAATGTTTTTTAACTTATAAGGAATGAATGGCTTTTTAAAAAATTATTTCCAAGAAGCTTACTTTACAAGTTATCAAGTTTATTTTTAATCATCATATTCTAGTTTATAATAGTATGACATGTTAAGAAAGGAAAAGTGTTTTTGAAGTAGAAAGGATATTTTCCTCAAGAATGGAGTTCAAGTGCATTATCAAAATTATTTTCCATATAAGATAACAAAGGGTTCTGTTTTCATCCCTATTATTACATTTATTTGATTATGTTGTGATGGAATTATTTTTATAAATTCCTTTATCTTATATGAATTGTTTTATGATTTCATGATGTTTAAGATTCCCATTTTTATTTCATGGGTTATGCTATGATGTATGGTTTATGATTTTGTGGCACACATAAGAATGGTATCATTATGAGATGGGTGGGACCTATATCTCCCTCCAATTCATTGGGTAATGATTTTATATCTCATGAGATTGACATGTCTGGAACGGCAGGTTAAACCGGTTCAGTGAAACATGACTGAAACGAGGAGTGAACTCAGTTCAGAAATGGACATTGTCCACTATGATAGTCTTGGCATTGAGTATTGACTAACAAGAAATGATTCTATATGATTACGTGTGTATTCCACAAATTTTCATGTTTTAATTTATGATTATTGGTATTACATTTCACTACTATGATTTATCCCATGTTTTTAAATTATGATTTCTTTTGCAGGTTAAGATTTCCAAAAGTTATGTTCTTATGTATATGATGTGATTGATATTTCTTTTGTTTACCCAAACTGAGCATTTGAGCTCACCCTTTTATGTTTTCTTTTTCCCAGGATATAAAGAAAGGTTTTAGGTAAAAAAAAGGAAGATCTTTTTGGGATATGTTGAAGATCTTTCACCATGATTAGAAGATTATATACCGAGTTTCTAAAAACACTAAACTATTACGGTCCTTGTGTGTGTGTTTTTGTTATGTACTAAGAATTCTGTAAAAGTAATGTAATGTCCATGTACGTCTAGTTTCGGGTCTCTACAGTTGGTATCAGAAGAGGAACCCAGCCTGAAGTGCATGGTGCACTGCCTGGGATGAGTTGTCGGGCCCACAATGGGGACATTGTGCTCTAAAGGGAGGTGATTGTAACACCCCCAAATGATAAAGGGTTAAATGACTAATGATATGACGCATGCCAACAAGGTGCACCTTCCTTTTCGGGAGCCTACCTAATTAGAACTCCACAGTTAAGCGTGCTTGGCCTAGAGTAGTGATCAGGATGGGTGACCTTCTGGGAAGTTTCTCAGGGTGTGTGAGTGAGGACAAAGCACACTGGAAAGGACATGTGTTGGCCTGTGGGGACTATTATTAGTCAGATATCCCGTTCAGGCACGTGGGTGGACCCTGGGGTGGGCCCCACGTGTCTTTGAGGCAACTGGGGGTACCTAGTGGGCCAGGACCCGACGACCATGTTAAGGCGGGGTGGTTGTGGTGTCACCGGGCCCCGGTTGTCACATTTGGTATCAGAGGATTTTGGTTTGTAGAAAGTGTTAACTTTTAACTGCATTCATGTTTTCACTAAGGTTCAATGGGTATTCATTCTTTAAGAAAATACATGATTAAGGTATTCACATGTTTGTAATTTCACCAACAAGATATATCTTATGATATATGGGGGATAAATGATGGAATTCACGTGATTGTTATGTGACATTTCATGTAATCATTTTCTTTATACTATGATCTTGGACCGAAGTTATTTAGATAAGCCTAAAGATTGGAATGGATTATGTTGGACATAAGTTAGTATTGTTTAAGGATAGATCTTTTTTTGATATTATTGATGTGATGTTATAGTAATATAGCTTTAGAAAAAGGACAACCTGCAGGACGGGTGACAACCCATCGCGTCGGAAAAGGCTGTGGGAATCGAACCCACAACTAAAGTGCGACATGCCTTTATCGCCTACCACTGGCCTACAGGAAGTCCCTGGTTAGAATAAACTAGTTTTATTTTATTACGAGGTATGATATATGAAGTATAAGTTCATTTTTGGAATCGTATACAATTAACCTCACCATAGATGAACTTATGTATATTTGATAACTTTTGCTAACCTTTTGTTTGAAACAGATGGAATGACCCATCATTCTATCACATGATCTGTTAAGACTTCACGAATAACAAATTCAACTTCATTTCTTTAAGATATTGTTCAATGAAATAACAACAGTTAGATTGTACCAAAATAAAGTAAGTATTTATTCTAATTCAAATTATTCAACTTTAGGGAAATGATCTTGAAAACCAAAAATGTTGTCCTAGTGCCCTTATATCCGATGAATTAGATGGTACCCTAGATCGTCACAAATTTATGGCTTTGTGATTGTTGGATTTTTCATAGCCATTTTCTCTACCACTCTCCATCAGAACATGACAGTTAGATTTCTCTTCCATATCCATATTTTCACCTATGTTCTCCTATGTGGAAACCCAGTGATTAGTTAATTTGGGTAACCGTTACATTTCATACTTTAGTTTTTAAAGCCAAGTTTTGGTATTCCTTTTTACGATGTGGGTTTCTATTAAAGAATATTTCGAGTAGTAAACCATTTATAACCCCAAAGAATTTCGAGGGAAAAATTCTTTTTAAGGGTGGTAGAATGTAACACCCCGAGATTTTATGAAAAATATTCATTTTTAATTTCATTAATGTCTTGTGTTGTATGCTACACCAAAAGAAGCTTGCACAACATGCATCCTTGACTTGACTTGCATTACACGCAATCACGACCTTCCTCGATAGCGTGTGTAGTACGCAATATCGAGTTTCACTAAACAACAATATGCTATTAAAATATTACTAAAACTATCTATTATGAATAGTAATAACCACTTTTTGAAATTTGGTAAATTTTATTTTTCAAAATGGACTTCATTTTTGGATTCGAAATATCGAAATTAGCTAGGGTGAAATTTTGGTACTTTTTGGCTAACTTTCATTTTCTGATGAATAGTGAAAATTTCTAAATTTTAACTAAAAACAACATTTTTAATCGAAATAATTAATAGTTGTAAATTATTAATTTGTGTGGTTTTAAAGTATATTTAGAATATTTTTTTTTCAATTTAATACAATGTTGGTCAATGGATGTAATTTCACATTTAAACTAGACATAAACAAGTGTCAATCTTTTGATAGTTATTATCTCTTAAGAACACGATATTTGTTTTGACAATGGAAATTAATTTTTAAATTAATTAATGCAACTGATATGTTTTGAATTTTTTAAAATAGACATCATTTTTGAGTTCATAATATCAAATATATCTTAGGCCTAATTTTTGGTATTTTTCTGGAAACTTTCATTTTTTGATGAATAGTGAAACGACTAAGTGGTAGTTAAAAAAATGAATTTTTCATAAAACATTATTTTACCGCTTCTGTGAGTGGAATTTCAAAAATCCGAGAGACACGGTTGATGTTAGTAAGTAAAATGTGGTTCAATGAGATGAAAATAATTTTTGGTGAATAGTATCTTTTTAATTTTTTTTACCACGGTTAAAAGTAAATAAGGTAATTAAAGGTAAAAATGATATTATTATTACCCTAAAACATGTCCTAATTCTATTGGATAAGAATAATTAGACAAAAAACAACCTTATGAATAAAATATGACCATTTAGGCCCACTTGGATTAGATTAGGACATTTATTGTTAATTTATTTGAAGAAGGGTTAAAATAGTTAAAATAAATGTTTAATAAGTAAATAATTTTTAATATAGAGTTATACATAAGATAAATTCGACTATAAATTTTAATTATAAAGCTAAAGCAATTTCCTGCATAATGATATTTTATTTGTAATTTTTAGACTTTAAATAAGTTAATTTATTTATGACACAAAGATGATGTAGTAATTATCTTATTAATGAAATATTGACATAATGGATGTTATAAATATCGAAATAAATGTAATTTGAGACTTTTTATGAATTAAAATAATTTTATAGGTTAATATGACATGTTATTATTGATTTAATTAACTTTGTTCAAACTAATCATTCTGTTATGAGTTTCACAAAAATCAATTACTAAATAGTGTCAAAATTGACATAAAATAGGTTTTTAAAACAAATATTATATTATTAATTGTTATTTTATTCCTAAAAATCTAAGGTTCAGCCAAATTACTTATATAAGGTTATATATATTAATAATAAACAACTTGGGGTTCTTTTGGCTTCTTATAGTAATTTTATTAACCTTATATTGTAAGAACACAAAAAGACACGGTAAAAGATAAATTATCTAACTTAAAGTTAAATATAAATGATAAGGTTAAAATAGGAACCTAAACTTTTTTAAATTATATTTTATGAGATTATTTCGACCCATACCCACCTTAGCTTCTAAATAAATCAATTTAGAGCTATTTAAAACCGAATTTGGCTTTATAATAAAATAATGTTTTTAGTTTTTCCAAAAGAGCCCCTCTCCTCCCTTATAAAGGGGCACCCTCCCCCTCTCTTCCTCACACCACTTTGATCCTTCAAGCTCGGCCAAACCCATCCAAATTCTCTTCTCCACTTCCCTAGAAACATCCTAGAGGTTCTGGTCTTCCTCAAAGATCAATTTTAGTGCCCTAAAAGGAGATCTCAAAGAGGCGCTTCAAAGAAGAGGTAATGACCGTTACCGATTATTTCAACTTTATTTCTTCTTCCACTCCTTCTTCTTAGGTTGTTTCATTATGAAGTAATATCATCAGTATCTCTCATATACTGATATGTTATTATAAGTTTGAAACAACCCTATTTCACCATCTATCCATCCTATGGAAAATGAAATCACTGCGCGTGCGTACGTACTGAATACCGTCTCCACACCGTGGTGTAATCTATTTTCCATCACCACCATACATGGATGGGTATAATGGTGTACATAATAACTATATATGATTATTGTAAAGTGATATAGATTCTTAAATAGTATACATAGACTCCAATACAATTCCATGATCATGAGAATGATATCATCGCTCGAGCGTACGTACGGACTACCGTCTCCACGACGCGATGAGATTATTTCTCCACGTTAACCATTCATGAGTGATTATAAAGTATATATAATAAGTAATCATGAAATATATGACATTATAATGATACTTTATTTATGTGTATATATATGTATGTCATCTACTTAATTCCATTCAACTCAATAAGGAAAAAAACAGCGTTCATGCGTACGTACGGCCTACCGTCTCCATGAACGGTGTATTTCTTTCCATTTACTAATCTATTATATATATATATATATTCTGAATATATATTATATATAAATCATGTTTTATATTCTGGAATTATGTAATCATTATCTATGTAATCATATGAATAATTACAAGTCAAAACACGGACAACAAATGAAACGATTTTACCTAAAACGCTTTTTAACATGGAATTTACAAAAGAACGGGTAAAATAAAGTCATAAGTTAACCATATATGATATCACAACAATTATTATGATTCTGGAATAAGTCAATGACATTATTTAAATCACTATACAGGAGGTTTGAACACTTACAAAGCAAATCGGACCTAAGGTAAGGGAAAATATCACAATCTCATTTTTATCCGAGATTGTTTATACATTGAAATTTACTGGGGTGTATTTTATCATCCACATCCATGTTTCCTCAATATGTATTATTATTTCCATCCACCTAAAATTTTTTAAATCCAATTTTACCCTTTGGTGAGTTTTTAGTAAAATATATGAAAGGAATCTTTTGTCGTTTTTCGTACGAGGTACTTTTTGACTTTTCCGACAAAAGTACGAAAAATGTTTTTTAACTTATAAGGCATGAATGGATTTTTAATACATTATTTCCAAGAATCTTACTTTACAAGTTATCAAGTTTATTTTTAATCAACATATTTTAGTTTATAATTGTATGTCATGTTAAGAAAGGAAAAGTGTTTTTGAAGTAGAAAGGATATTTTTCTCAAGAATGGAGTTCAAGTGTTTTATCAAAATTATTTTCCATCTAAGATAATAAAGGGTTCCGTTTTCATACATATTATTAAATTTATTTTATTATGTTGTGATGGAATTATTTTTATGATTTCCTTTATCTTATTTGAGTTGTTTTATGATGTCATGATGTTTAAGATTCCCATTTTTATTTCATTTGTTATGCTATGATGTATGGTTTATGATTTTGTGGCACACATAAGAATGGTATCATTATGAGATGGGTGGGACCTATATCTCCCTCCAATGCATAGGGTAATGATTTTATATCTCATGAGATAGACATGGCTGGAACGGCAGGTTAAACCGGTTCAGTGAAACAGGACTGAATCGAGGAGTGAACTCTGTTCAGAAATGGACTTTGTCTACTAAGATAGTCTTGGCATTGAGTATTGACTAACAAGAAATGATTCTCTATGATTATGTGTGTATGCCACAAAGTTTCATGTTTTATGTTATGATTATTGGTATTACATTTCACTACTATGATTTATCCCATGTTATGAAATTATGATTTCTTTTGCAGGTTAAGATTTCTAAAAGTTATGTTCTTATGTATATGATGTGATTGATATCTCTTTTGTTTACCCTTACTGAGCATTTGAGCTCACCCTTTTAGGTTTTCTTTTCCCCATGATTTAAAGAATGGTTTTAGGTAAAAAAAGGAAGATCTTTTTGGGATATGTTGAAGATCATTCACCACGATTAGAAGATTATATTATGAGTTTCCAAAGAGACTAAACTATTACGGTCCTTGTGTTTTTTTTGTTATGTACTAAGTATTCCGCAAAAGTAATGTAATGTCCATGTACGTCAATATTTGGGTCTCTACAGCTTCTCCTTATTATTTACATTAAATTATACTATTGGAATGGTTTGTCACTTTAGAAGTAAATTGAATTAAATTAATAGGTATTGAACATTAATTAAAAATTGGGTTATAATAATAATATATTATTGCATCCTACAATGAAAATAGTTTGCCTCTTATTTTTGTAGATATTGTTATATATTTATAATCCATGTTATCATATCATATTATGGTATGGTTTATGATTTTATTTGGGATGGAAATTGGTAAGGAATATAAATCTTGAATTAATGATAATTAATTAGCTTAATTATAATTATAGAGTGGCTTGTTTGAATCAATTATTTCTTATAAGTTGATGGTAATCAAATTAATGCAATGAAAATGATTAATTTAAAATGGTCATCTATGTTTTAATGGAATTTATACGAAATATAAATAATTATAATTCATGTTGAGAATATTTATAAAAAAATATATGTCAAATTAGACTGATACTACTCACCGATTGATGAAACTTGTTTTAATTATAGAGAGAATGTATAGTTTATGATAACAAGTTATAACATGATTCCCTAGGATTCCCATACATTGAACCTTTGAATAATGAATCAGTTTATTCAAGATGGTTTAAGAAAATATTGTGTGATAATGATTATTTTGGAGACAATGTTGCTTTTTTTGAAGTCGAAAGTATCATGAGATTGAAGATTAATGCTCGGTTTTGGGGCCTAGATTTCCCTAAGGGATATTATTTTTAGTTTATAGATTCATTGAAATGTCATTTTAATATGTCTTTTACTATTTGATGTTATATGGTTTGTGGTGGCCTTGATTTGATATATTCCTGGGATGGATGAGCATGAGATGGTAGATGTGATATCGGCAGGGAGGCCCAGATTATGTGGTAACAGTTGACGCCTAAGATGGTGATATGCATTGGGACATGCATGTGGGTGTCTAGGATGGAATCAGAGTTGTTTGAACTAGTTAAATCTAGGTTTACTCATCAATTTCATTGAGAGATCATTAATTCTTGCATATGAATCTTCTTAATGGATTATGGAAGGGGTTCTTGTTTTATCATCATTCTATGCGCCACTGTTTGAGGCACCAGGAATTTCCTTGATGCATGTTTTCTATTGGTGGTAGATTTGCATAGTCTTCCTAGAAGTCCATGAATATTAAATTATGGTAGTACTAAATAAATAATTTATATCCTAGAGTGTTGGTAATGATTGAATCCAAATGTTCAAAATATTTTACTCTTGAGAAACTCTGGACTTGTTTTAGATTATACATGGAGGTAGGGGAATTTAATCTGATGATTAATGTAATTTATTGTGGAATAATGTTTAAGGATACAAAATATATAATGAAGTATTTAAATAATGTTAATTTTTAAAAGGAAGGAAGTAATTAATATACCAATTGTAAATACTTGTATGCCTATAGGATATATTTTCTTAGTAGTGGAATCTAGGAGTTTGAGTGACATTAGTCACAGTTGAGTCTTTGAAAAGTTCATTCCTATAGCACTGTTATGATATATATTATATCCTTTATATTATATGATTTAATAATATACCACACCAATTTTTGATAGGGTGAGTAACACCCAGTGGACTATTGGAGGGTGTTTTTTCCAACATCTTGGTGGGAGGATGGATAACTGAATAACCTCTCTGGACCCAATCTCTACTCTTAATAATTAGTTGGGGATGATTGGAAGGATTTTAGTTTTCCAATAGACATATGTAGAGTGATGTTATTTATTATGGTTATTTCAGAGACATGAAATCCAAAATATAGTATCCAATGTATTATTATAGGTATGATGTGTATATGATGTGATGGCATGAGGTACTTAGTGTACGATCTATAATGGATTGATGTAAAATAACCAATGTATAATACACATCATAAAGGTAGTTCTAGATTCGTAAAATACATGGTTAATTCATATAGTGATGTGATATTGGATGATGTGATTATGTGATTCATGATGTGCATTTTGTGATTCCTTTCCTAGGTGTCTTCAAGGTGTCTTATTTTTGAGAGACATGCATCAAGATGTGAAATGCTCTATAATAGAGGAAATCTACTAGGGAAATGAAAGAGGGGTACCCTTGATGTTTCATTTTCATATTATATGGTCCCTTTTCTATGATACATTGTGAGAGTTATCCTAAGTGAGGATGGGAACATATTATACATGTTTAGGTTATGAGCTAGTTTCACTATTGTTCACTATGCTTTAGCATTATTTATTGATCTTTTTCATGAGGGTACCAATGGAGGATCCTATTGGTTATACTATTATTCTCACCCTATGTATGTATAAACCAATCTTTAGGTAACCTAGATTAGGAAAGATATTCGGATATATATCACTATCTCGTGGTTTTGTAGAAGTGGTTTGGACTTCATGGTTGGTACTATCTTTACATTTTCGTAGATTTAGTTTTATTTCATTTTTAATGTACGATATGTTATTGTGTGTTTGTACATGGGATTTCTATATAAAAATGTCTTAGTAGGTTTTGATTGGTGTGACTGTTTCATCCCTATCATCCATATGTTTTATTAATTGGCAATTTCTCTCATATGCATGTTTATTATAAGCTAAGGGGTAGTCGCCAATCTAGGGAATACTGGTGGGGGACATGGGCAGTCACCATCACCCTTTCATTTTTATTATCCATGAAGGGTACCATTTAGGGGGTGAGATTACTAAAAAAATCAATATATAGAGTAAAAAAAACATGGGGGTATAAATAGAATGAATATATTTCTTATAATGACCCACTCTTGAAGTACCCACCAACCCATAGCATTTACACATCATTCTTATCACTAAAGGATCTGGTCCAATAACCTAGACAAACATATTCGATCAACATCTCCCTATGTTGATATATATCATGGAAAACTTATTTACATAGTTAGGTTATGTAGAGTTACATTTCAATCAATGTGGTAAAACATCATATAGATTATCAGAGGAAATTTATATATCAAAACCTGGTAAAAAGAAAACCTTACCAGGTGTACCTATAAGGAAATAATTACCCTTACTATCCCATCATGGTCTACCCACATCCCCTTAGGAAGGGAATATATCACCACCACCACCCTAAATTGTATCACAATAGGTGTTATATGACCTTCCAATAGAATGAAACACATGAATAAGATTTGTTCTGTTATAGTATAGTTATACCATGTAAACATATGAGAAAAAATTGTATGAGTAGTTTCTGATACATAAAATATCTAAGAATTAGTTTCTAGTAAAAATATTCACACTTTCAACCCTATATATGATATGAATAATATATATCCAGTATGATCAATGATATCCTTCCATACTTTATAGGATGAGAGGAAAAATGTAGTTACCAAACACTTCCCAATGATCCATGATCAGAAAACAATAATTCATAACTCAAAAATAGAAAAATGTATATGCATCATACATGGTGATTGTACTATCAGATTAAAATCACAATATAATAGCATCAGTCCCATACCAATTAAATCCATGAATTTTAAAGGGAAATGTTTTAATTATGCAACAGTATTGGTCCATCACAATCTACAAAAAATTTATAAATATAATATCTACCACATCCTAAAATAGTAAGAAAAATATAAAAAATTCTCTTATACCAATTTGTAACTTTTTGGCCCAAATTGCTCTAAATAGTAGTCGGAAATGACCACTTAATGACCTTTGGAATTCCAAACCAAACAGATGTGGCCTCCTAACTATAGTGGGGTTTTGAGGAAGTACCATTTTGAGGTTATACCACCTATATATGAGTAATAATTAATTGAAATTAATATACTATCACCCCCAATCTAAAATAAATAGTACTGTGGGTGAAATAAAAATAAGGAATTTTATAACATAATGATATGTAACAAATAAATCAAATAGAAATGCTCCTTATTATAAATATAGACCCATCATCCAATAAGTAGATCACATTTATAGAAAAAAAAATAAACCCCATTAAATCTAATATAACTATGAGTCATACATCATCTTTCTCTCCAAATCTAATGCTAGATAACCCGATTAACTATATGATGCTCGATCGTGGGCCTCATCCCTACCTATTCCAACTATAACTGTGGGATATCTTCTCGGATACCTTTATCCAATGGTGGCCCATGTAGGGTATGAGTACGTAACATAATATGGAACCAAAAATGTGATTCTTGACAGAATAGGTAATGTTGGGATATGTGCATGTTCCATTTTCAACTTATAATCATTATACAAAAAAGTATATTATTAAAAAAACCATCAATACATTATTTGGTACTATGCCAGAATGTATCTAATCAAGTCATAATGACTGAACATCCACTGTATCACAACTTCCGAATGGAAATACTCATATATCATCAGCAAATACCAAAAACCATTATCTATCCTCTAGTCTTTTACCCCAATCAAGCATAACTACTTCAACTAGGGGTATAGTTTCTTTGATCAAGATAATTACCTTAGGAAAACCTCTATCCACTCATTGGGGATATCATTCTCACACTTCAACTATGGAGTTTTCAGTCTTAGGGAATCAATAGAAATCCATCATTCGTATGACCTCATTCTTGAACCCCACTGTAGTAGAGGGGAATTCTCAAAGTTATTTGATTATATGATTCCAAGATGTGGGAGGTCATAAAAAATCATAAAAATCATAGAATGACTAATTCCTTGGTGGAAAAGTAATTCAAAAGTAATATATATTCCTAGATCCCATGGATAACCTTATGGGTATTCAATATCTTGTAGTACATCATCTGAACGATAAAAGTTTTCTCCACCAAATGATGATGGGTATTATAGGAATCAATCAAAAGGATCCACTGATCACCCATAGGATGTCTGAAATCTACGATCGGGGATATCTGTCCACTCATAACCTCGTATACCATTCGAATATTTGGAATCAAAGCCATTCACAATGGTCTAATAAAAATTCATTATAAATCCTAGGTTTCATGTAAATTCACAAGGGTCTTAGTATTTCATAGGAATCCCATATATCTCTTGATTTTCTATATATGTGAAATGAAATAGTCTAATGATTTATCATTGCTACCATAACTAGTGATCTATTACTACCTCAACCATATCACTAGAATCTATCATGATTAGAAATCTCCCCAATATAACATCTGATAAGAAATCAAACATAGTAGGGATCCCAAGGTCTCATCCATCCCCTAGGTGATTTTATGATATCAAAGAAAAAAATTTCATTTGTTGGGAAAATGGAAAATTAAAAACAATAATGGGAAATAAAAATTCATTATATTCAAACAAAATTAAAATAAATATTCCATGATTACTAGGTAAAATATCACTCACGTTATTACCATATTGGCATCATTAGGCTTATATGTCATTTTAGGTTTTAGGTGACACCCACTACCATCAATAACCATAGATGAATTTACCCACACTGGGCATATTTATCAATGAATAACTCATTCTATTATCCTCAGTCATAGTACATTTGAGGAACCCTTAGTAGGTTCGCCAGACCCAAGAAAAGTCTCAGCTCAACACATGATTCACAGAGGCTATTACACTTCTATGCATTTCCAAAGGTGTAGAGGGGTCTCTTTTCAATAAAAGGATTGAAAAGTATGTAATTTTATATGATATGGGCCATGCCCCATCTTCATCATTATGATATTTATAGAAGAGTCCCCTCACCCCAATAATCCTTTTTTACCAATGGAATGACCACCCAGTCCAAGTAATTTTCTAAGGGGGAGATGCACTAACCCCTATGGCTAAATGAATGAATAAAAAGGCTCCATGGGGTTATAGATTCCTCACATGGTCAATATAGTCCATGAATGTGTAGATCAACTATATTCCCTACGTTGGTATACAATGATACAAATCAAGGACCACAAATCCATTCTTATTCAGTTTTTTAGAAGGGAACCCATCATAAGGGTCCAAATTTCATTGTTTTAGGTCTTGGTCATTGAAATTCAATACATGAAGATGACGCCCTCTTACCAATGTGGCCTAATAAATTAAAAACTTACATCAAGGTAATATACTAATTAACCATCTGAACTTAAAAATCTCAAACAATTTAAAGAATATGATTCAAGAGGTGGTGACCACCTATAATGATGTATTGATACATCAAATTCAATATGTGGAAAGAATAAAAATCATAGGGATAGTATATGAGACCACATTCCTGAGAGAATAATATTTACCCTCTTATTTTTAAGGGCAGGAAACTCTACCAAGGCCCATCCAAACATAACTAAACCTGATAAAGTCCAATCCAAACCTACATCTGCACCTATATCCCCAACAGGTATCAAAAATTACGAAAAAAATTATAAATAATAGTTACATTTAATAAATAAATTTAAATAAATTGGTAATTACTACCCAAAACATTATGATATTTTTACACCTCTTTAAAATTCGGAAAAATTCCTTTAGGATGTGTACAGAATACCCTCAACATTAACACACGTGAAAATATAAAGTTACAAAAAAATTCACATAATGAATTTAACATAAATCAAATTAAAAACCTTAAATAAATTTGTTTTTTGAAACAACATTATAGAAAAAAAATTATGGTAGGTGGAAATTGATGTGGTTCTCCTTTATGAGCATTGAGTAAAAGACCCATCTTCTTCATATAATTAGACCATGGTATGGCTTAATTAGAATTTAACTCTAATATATATAACAATAAAACCAACATTAAATAGAGATGAGTAAAATATACTTTAATGGATCAAATACATACTATTAATTTCCACAAGAACCCCATTAGAGTGACCAAAATTAAAGAGGAACAAAGGGATGAGAAGGAGGTGTGGGCTGTCACCCATGATCAAAAAAATGTGAATTTTGGGGGTTCCAAATTATTAATTTGAGGGGTAAATTTGGTAAATTATTCTTGAAAACACCCCACCATCCAGTTAAAAGTCCTAAATTGATAGTCAGGGGGCCACCTATAGTAAGAATGTGGATCTGACTACTATTAGACCAACCACCAAGGTATTTCTCCAACATCTACCCATGATCCCTGACCTACTATAAAACCTTTTCCATGTACAAAACCTCTTTTTGAGCCTACTGTTTCCTCATTATATCATTCTAAACTCTAGAAAAAAATCCTAATATCCACTTCATGAAACATTCAAATTCTCAGAGGAAGTTTCTACAACGTAGAAACATGAGAGACTACAGATGTAATAATAAATTAGAATAAAATAATCAAGAAATTATTAATATATTTTACATTTTATATCAAAAATTAATGGATGAAATAATAGCCTATATATATAGTTATATATGAATAATTTCATTATAAATGAATACTATAGAAAAATTGATTTTTTATCTACTTTGTATAAATAAAATAGATATATCATTTATAAAATATATTAGTTATTTAAATAATATAGTATTCTAAATATAATTATTAAATGATATAAAATATGAAAAATAAAAAATTTATCTTTGAAAATTCAATTTTTTATAAAAGTATTTTTTCTTTTATATTTTGAATTTTCAATTAAAATATTAATTTATAATTTTTTGATTTAAAAATATTCAAAATGATATTTATTTTATATTTGGTGATTTGAAAGTTATATTTGGGTGATTTTATGATATTGTTAATAAATAAATGATTTTTCATGAATAGTGAAAATTATTTATTTAAAATAAACCAAAATGTTAATGAATCGAAGAAAAAAGAAATTATAACTTTAAAAAATAAAAAGTTTCATGAGTTAAATGTATTTATAGATTGTAATTTTGAATTTGAAAAATACTATTTTGAATTTTAAAAACTCATGTACAACATTTTAGAAATAAAAAAATATTTTAATTATAAAAATCTTTTTTTAGTTATTATGTTTTAATTATTATTTATCTTGGTGAAATTAGGTTTTGAATTTACTTTAAATTCACACATTTCTCTATTGGTTAGTAATCATCCAAATAATACCATGAATATATATAGTATTAACAATTGATTTTTATATTTTTTTAATAGAAAAATTTTCTAAAAAAATCTTTACATGTTACGTGTGTTAATTTTATAATTATTTTTTCATAAAATTGATTTAAAAAAAATGATTTCATATATGGAATTTTTATTTCCAAAATATTTGTTAGGGACTATTTTATTTATTTTTTATTAAAAATAAATAACATTTGTATAATTTATTTACCATAATGAAATCCAAAAAATTTGGTAAAGGTAAAAAAAATTTAAGATTAAAATACTAAGAAAAGAATAAAAAACTTATTCAAATTAATGGTTGAGGAGTTATCAACAATACATCATCTGTCACTCTATTAATGTTAAATTTTACTCCATATTCATTGTGAAACATGGTCTATCCTTATATAAAAATATTATATTTACAAAAATGTCATTCCCATTAATAACAAAAGGAGCTCAACTAGACCCCATATATCCATTAATTATAAAGCATTAGATTTACCATGAATATTATATACTCTCCACTCAATACTATAACCACATCTTATATTCATTAGTTTTTAAAAATTAATCTAAATATAATTTAGGCATTTCTAGAGGAGGAATATCCCATGAGATAGGTAATGTTTTCAACTAAACTCTTTTAATTCTTGTCTTCTTCAAACATATTCAATCCAAGAATGTATGATTGAATCATTATTATTATCATTCTACAAATGTTATCATACTTTATGAATATAAATTTTCTAACTTACATTATAACCATTCTAAAAATTAAGAAATCCTCACATGCACTATTATACCACCACCTCCACGAATGACATACTCTATTTTTCACCACCTCATAACATGGGCAGTTGTAAAAATTTATTTATTTGATAAATAATATATATTTAAAATTATTAATATTTTGGAATTATAATCCATCACCTACCTTCCTCTTGATCATGATAAATCATATGCATTTCCCATGCATTCATGCTGGCCACCACCTTCACAGTAGGGGCATATTTAGTTTTTCATATAGTGCTTAATTCTTTATCAACATATCTTAAAATATGGGTCACCATCATAACAAAATAAATCAATACATTATTGTTCATTAATAATTATTTTATTTCAATAATAGTATTCCTTATCATACTCACCAAAATATTGTTTGCTGTTATTTGTTAGGGTTAGTTTTACCACCTAAGTGAACAATGTTATAAGTTTTTATCCTATTGTAAAACCCTGATATTTTAAAATAATTACATTATTTTAGATATCATATTCATCACGCAACACTCAGCTTAAACTTCCTTTAAAATATACAATAGTTATGGACTAGCTATTAAATTGGAATTTATGTATATTATTACTAAGATTATTGTAAACGTGTATATAAATATATATATATGTCAATACTAATATTAATTTTTAATAAATTATTATTAAATAATCAATCAAGTTACAGTAAAGTGATTTTACTCTTCAATGTTATGTTTTCTTCCAAAATGATTTTTATTAATTTTTGTGAGAAATAATATAATTAATTAATGGAAATTTTTTAATATTTATATCGTAATAGTAAAATTAATTTTTTAATATTTAATATAAAAATTAACTTTGGATTAAATTTATTTATTTTTTGAAATGTATTTATTTATAGTGAATAATGAAAATGTTAATTTTTTTAAAACTAACATTTATTATTAATAAATTAAACAATTTAAACAAACTAGTATGATTCTAATTTTATTTAAAGTGACATAAGGAATATATTGGTATATTTATTCAACTAAATGAAATATTAATCATATTTATATTGAATAATCATTTATTTTTATTTTTTTCATTTAAAAATGGGATTTTTCATAAAGCCGTTCTTAGTGTATATTTTTATTCTTTTTAATTTAGTTAAACAATCCATAATGATAAATATTATAAATAAAATTTCTATATTATATATAAATTAATATTAATTTATATTCATAATATAATTATTAATTTTCTTATAGTTAATTTGAAATCATATTTTACAGAAAATATTCACTTCTTGAAAACATTTTTATTCATCAGGTCTTTTGGTTTTAATTATAAATTTAAATTTTCCACTTGTATATATTTAATTTTTAAAATATATTGTAAAATTTTAATCATAATAATTAATAATATTTAATTGAATAAAATTAAAATTTTAACCTAATTAATAGTGAATATTGTTAAAATTAATTATGGCAGTTAAGGGGAAAATGAGTTTACCATGAGTTAAATTAAAATGGAAATAGATAAATTGGACAAAATACTTATCTAATATATATTGGATGGTAATATTTACACCCAAACATCTATTATTATATTAAATTTTCCATTTTGGATTCGTCTAGAATTTCAAAATGTGAGTACACCTTTTTCTTTAAATATTTACATGTGTGCCACTCACCTCACTTATAAAAATAAAATCCATCTCCTATTATCTTCACACCATAATGGATGTTTTTCTCAGAAAATACCTTCACCAAAACCCTTTCTAACATCTCGCCACATGACCGAAGAACCACTTTCTAGATTATAAATCCAACCTAAGAAGGAATTTTGTTTTAGCCTAAGGAGGTTGTCTAAAGAAGATGTATCAGGCTTAACCAAGATTTTTTATTTAATTTCATCTTCCAACTCATTAAAATATTATTAAATTATTATTATATAATAAAAAAACTCTCCCATATAAATATATGTTAATATATAAATTTAATACCATAAATCTATCTCTTGTACCCTCAAATGGGATACAAATTCTTCAATCATGTGTACAATGAACTCCCTCTCAGCAAACTGATGTTATTTGTTTTCTATCATCACTACTCAAGACATTTTATAATTATGGTTTCATATTATATTTTTTATATTTTTAAAATATTTACAATTATGGAGTAATTAAATCACGTATACCATCTTAAGTTTTATTCTTTGGTGATATGAAAAGGTCACTCGTGTGGACAATGAATTATTTCTTTCGGAAGTGATGGTATTATCTTTTCACTAAGGATTTATAGGGATTGTAATAAGGATAAGTATAAATAGTATATGTTATATAAATGAAATAATTATGATATTATGGACTTATTTATCATTAATAATATATAATATATAACTTTATTTCTTATATAGAGAATTTATAATGACATGCATGCATACATTATGACTACCATCTTCACAAAGAAAAGTGATTGTAACATATTTACAAAAAAATAATGAAATATGAAGTTATATTTAGTAAAATGAAATTGTTTTATGATATTATCATAACTATGGATTAAGAAAAATTATTCCCCGAATTTCCATAATGATCTTTGTAAAATGGAAATTGTACTCTTGCATATGTATGACGTACCGACTATATAATCACATGGTAATTCATTTTACATAAACAATAATCGTTATTGGTTTTAAAATTAAAATTTATGAATAAATATGACATTTAGGTGATTATTATTATTCCTTATATGCTTAATCAGTGACTTATTTATCTATGGTAAATCCAACAAATCCATTTTTGAAATAATGAACCGGACATCCGGATAGAACCCACTATGATTATAGATTTAAATATATATTTTGAATGAAATAAAATAAAGTTTTTATTTATAAGTTGTTAAATTTGAAATTTTTTTTGAAAAAAATAATTTAATATTATAATTGTAATATATAAGAGACTAAAAACATATGAAGAATGTTGGAACAGAGGTAGAAGGTTATTGTATCTCTTTCACTTACATGAGGCATATGCCATATCCACAATGTATTTTCTTTTTTATGTTAAATATAATATAAATTAAAATAACTTATAAATAATTTCATTTAAATTATTGGTATATAAAAAACATTTTGAGTTTCTCTTTTCTATGAGGATTCAATCCATATATTACAAAATTAGTAAGGCACTACATCTCCATTTACATTCATTGAGGCATATTTTCTTATTATAAACATAATTTATTTTACACGGTGTATATATGAAACCTTTTACATATAATATAATGATTACTTAATACGTCATGGTATTTTATGTTTCTATTTTAATTATTTCATTCCTGGGTAATTTTCTTAAAATTTACCAATTAGTAATGAATTTCTTAAAGAAAATTCTTGTCATTGTGTTATATTAATCTTTTATTGACTTTATATTATTGTGATTTTGTGTGTAATGAAATATAATTGTATTTTATTTTATTTTCTATTTTTATGTTTATATTAATTTGATACACAAATCTATTAAATGAAAAATTTTCACATCAATGTTTTTATAATATTAAATATTACTGACCTATAATTATATTAATCGAGACATATGTTTTGTTTTACAACTATCTTATTTTATGACGTGTATCTATTACCCCTCTGTTATGTCATACCACGAATATAAATTTGTTCATGAGATTTAATGTTTCATTGGACGTTATCCTTTCATAGGTATTGTGATTTAAGAGTAACCAAAGTGTTAAAGGATTTGTGTGACAATAATGTCTCTTTTGAGATTGATTATATTGATGGTTATTTGGGGGTAAATAATTTTAACTTATTTTCTTTAACAACATATAATTATTTTCCACTTATTATTAATGATGATACCATGTACAATTCAAATTTCTTCTCTAATTGAATGAAGAAACATCAATAATTTTGTTTACATGTGATACCAGTCTTGTATTTTAATTTATAATGGGTATTTTTTCTTCCACTACTATTTATTCTAAAAATTTAATTTCATAATAAAATAATTACATATAACCATTTTTCACAATATTGGATCTTCTTTTAAATGGAATTAAAATTAAATATCTTATTAGTACCCAAATGGGTTACTTTTGAATCCCATTCTCGAAATGATTTGGAAAGTGATAATATATTTAATACTTATGGAATGAATGGATTTTTCCACTATCATGTTTTTTATTTCAATTGAAGCTAACATTAATGTCTTCCATGATTATTTTCAAATATAAGTATTCCCATATATTTTTTTAAAATTTAGTTTCTAGATTTGATTTATAAAATATAATGTTTATTTTACTTAGGAATTTTTTTATGTTATATTAATGAAATTTACATCCGTTAATAATAAAAAACTCTTGTTTTTATGTATATACCATTGGGGATATTTTTTAATGACACAATCCTCATTATTTCTATAGATGGATTATTATTATTTCAACATTTTTTATAGAACCTATTTATTTTCCATGTGTTAATCCAATTTCAAAGAGATTGTTATATATCATATTGGTTTTGAATAGGATAATCATGTTTAAAATAGATTGTTTTTAGAACTGAATTATTTTCCATGGGTTAATAATGTATTAATGATAATATTATAGAATACATTTATTTTACAACGATTAATCATGTTTCATATAGATAGTTATGGAACATGTTTCATTTCAAATGTTTAATTATTTTTCAAAGATATTTTAATGTAGCCACTTTCTATTCCATGGGGTAATCAGGCTATAAAAATAATAAAAGTTTTTATATGAGTATAGATGAAGTAAATTATCCATTTAAAATATTAATGATATGTTTATTGTGAATTGTTTATAATGAGATGTGGTTCTATTATAATCTAAGGAATGGTGGCTATGAAATTAACCGAGAAAGGGTGGTTTTTTTATAAAAAAAAGATGAGTGGTTCCATGATAATCCAATGATGGTTTGTTCCAAGACAAATGAAGGATGTGTGCTTCTATGATAAAACATGGACATGTGGTTCCATGACAAACCTAATATGGATGGGTATGTGATAACCCTTCAATGTATTTGGAACTCTAGAGATGCATTTTTACCATAATAGTTAATCCAGTTGGGAAAGTCATATGAATATAATGTTTCAAGATACCAACACATTTTAATTATTATTTACATGGGTTAAAAATGATTTATTGGATCAATATTTAAGTAACATGGATTATGATTTATTATCTATCGTGAATCTAAATGATATTAATTCCATATTCCATGTTTTTGTGTTTTATGACCTAGGTAGTGGAGATTAGGAATATTATTATGTTATGATTATACACATTGATTATGTCATCATACCCATATACTCTTCTTATGATAATTGATGGCATTAAACTATTATCTCACATATTTACCCATATTGAGCATTTGAGCACACCCATATTATGTTTACTTTTAAAGATGTTGGCAGGATTTATACTGAATGAAATAGGTATAGAATGGTTTCATAGGGAGTATGATTAGAACTTATTATGAAATAATTATATATGGGTTAAGTGGAAAAAATTTCTATGTAAAGACATGGATATGTTTTATGTATGAGTTTGTTCAAAATATCTAAAACAAAAAACCTAAATGTTCCTATAAAATGTAAGTGATTTAATATTATATTTTGATGTTTTATGTTTTTTATGGTTTAATTTGGGTAACCTTAATCATTATCAAATTTTGAAATGTAATGATTATGTTTTAGGACCAGATCCACATGTATGGGATCATGGCTATTGTAGTTGATATAAAAGAGAGTACAGAAAACATTTGATAATGTTATATTTTCATATAAGGTTATCATTAGATTTATATATTCCATAATGGGTATATAAGATTATGGTTTATCATTAGTTGAATTTTTTCAACACCACCTTTTTAGGTTTTAGGTGATGAGATATCAAAGTAATTAATTAAACTTTTGGAGAAGTTTTATTAAGTTGAATTATATCTACTGATTCAGTTTAATATGAAGTATAACACTAATTTTTTTAGAAAAATGTTTTTAGGTATTGATAACCTTTTAGGTTATGTGATGTTTGATATTGAATTAATTTTTGGGAAACATGTTATATCATATAGATAAAAATGTTATTGAAAAGTGATTTGGTGAAAAAGTGATTACTTTTATCTTAGTAGAAAATCATTGTAATTCTTATCATACAATCTGAAATTCAGGTCATAGAATGTATGCTAACAAAATAATTAATGTTGAGTCCATTAAATCTATTTTGGATATATACCCATTTATATATTGAGTAAATTGGTTTATCCTTTTTTATAACTATTTAATTTTTTAGATTAATATATTATTTCATTATATGATGTTATATTTATTTGGGAAAATATCGTACAATATTATAAATATATATTTTTTGTTTAATTTATAATGATATATGTAATTGATTTATTTTCCATTTTATTGTTATGTGTTATATTAAATGTTGATTTATGTTCTTTATGAATTAAAATTTTCATCATGAATACACATAATTTGGTAAAAATGATTATATTATAGTGGAAATATATAAAAGGATGCAATTATAATCAGCAGGTAAGTATATTTACATAATATATTAGTCAATATAGTAAAAAAATACTCATCTATAAGAAAAGGATATTTAAGAAAATTCATATTACTATCTTTTATGATTAAATAAATAACCATATTGACATGTATTTTTTTTATAGTTTTATAGTTGTGTAGTTTCTCATGATCGCTAAAATTCATGTGATTAATGATCTCTCTCAACCTTAATAATTATTTTGAATTTAAATTTTTATAACATGTATAATTATTCACATCTTACATATGTTCAAATATTTTGAAACCTAGTCAGTGTTATTCTATATGTCCTTCAAACTCCTTTTTTTCTCTTATTAAAAGGATGTTTTATTAAAAACAATCACTGTGGTTAAAAAAAATATATGTTCAAATTTACAGATATTTATTACTAATGTAAAGATTAATGTTCAATGATTAAATTTATTATGTTTTGGGGGAGGGGGTATGACAATAATATTTTAAATGAAGCACAATATGTTTGATAGCGTATTCAACATGAATCACTGAGCAGAAAGGACCCATGAAATATAATTACTCTATAACCTATATGTAAAATTAGTTGGTTATGAATATTATTAACAAATTTATGAAATATATACACTATTATTTAAATAAATATATTTTATTTATAATTTTATAATAAATAATTAATCGATATTTATGTATGTAATTTTACGCATAAAATTAGGTTTTTTTTTCAGAATGATTTTTATTAATTTGGATGAGAAAATATTATAAATATTTTTTTCACCTTAAGAAAATTTATTTGGTAAAATTAAAATAATTATATAAATAATCATATATAAATTATCATAGGGTGTAATTTTGAAATTTTTCAGTGATGAGTGAAAAATACCAATTTTTTTAAAACTACTATTTATTTTCAATAAATTAGTCAATTCCCTAGTTCCATTGTTTTTGTAATATTAATACAAGTATGACATATATTATTTATTTATATTTAATCACCTTGGATAAATTTTAATATTCGTTGTATTATATTTTAATATAGTTTTTATTTTTAGGATTTAACACGGGATATTTTTTAAAACTGTAATTAAATTCAATAATGTTCCTCATTTTTAATTAATTATAACAATCCCGCACAAGGAATGATTTATATAAAATTAAAATATTTTAAATAAATAAATATTAATTTATATTCCTAATATAAAATTTCTTATATATAGTGTAAAAATAAAATCACTTTTTTTGGAAAAATACACTTCTTGAAACCCCACTTTTCATCGCATATGCAGGTTTAATTTTAATTTGATATTTTACAATTATGTGAATTTAATTTGGTAATATGAAATATCTATTTTGAATAATAATAATATATATTAAAAAATATATTAAAAAAATTATTTTACCATGATAAATAGTGAAAATAGAAGAAAGTAATTGCTTCTATTTAGGTGAAAACCGGTTTACCTTCAGATAAACTAAAAAGGTTAGGGTTGAAATGGCCTATATGAATTTAGAAAATATATGTTATGGAATTATTTACACATTATAATATATGATAATTTATAATGGTCTGTTTATGGTAATTTTTTAATGTAAAAAATCTGGGTACACTTTTTTCTTTTAAAAAATTACACGTGTTCTACTTACCACACTTATACAAGGTCATCCATCTTCTCTATTATTCACATATTGAAATACATACTTATTAATTCATAAAAGACAAAATAACTTAATAAAATATATTAAAAAGACTAATATTGCTTTTCCTAATCATAAATCTAACATAAGAATGATCGTAGTGGTATGAAAAGGATGTTCCCTAATGAAATCTAACTATGCTTAATTTTGGATTTTTATTTTTTTCATTCATCCAACTCCTTACAATATTATTCAATTATTTATGTATAATAAAACCATTTTATCCGATTTATTTATATTTAATTATTTTAATTAAAAATACAAAATTCATGTCTTATTCCATCAAATGGGATACAAAGTCATCCTTTGTGTGTATTACAGACTACCGCCTCACAAACCGACATCATTCAATTTCAATCATCACCTTTAATGTTTTATTATAATGAACAAATACAGATCTATATAATATATTAATAACTTATTTATAATTATTAGGTTAATATGTAAAATATTCTTTCTAAATTTTGATTCATTGGTGGATATGATAACATCACATGTTTGTTTGGTGGACTACTTCCTCACGAAGTGTGGTTTGTATTTCAATAACACTTCACATCGAAGGTAAAAAAGAAATATATAATTAATTTATGTGATATATATGAAATAATCAGTATATTAATGAACTAATTATCATTATTATTGTATAAAACATCATTTCATATCTAACATTGAAAAATGAAAACATCATTTCTGCTTATGTGTGGACTACCACCTCCAAATATCGATGTGAATATTTAAAAAAACAAATTTATTATATATATATTAATATTAAATGAAAATATATGTCATTTATGATATTATTATTATTATAGAAATATAAAATTTCAAATACCATCATTACATGATGATTTTTGTAAAATTGAAACATTACTCATGCATACATATAACCTGTCTTCTCTATGAGAGTGACGTAGTTCATTTTTTATAACCATATGTCATGATTGAATTTAAAAGAATAAATTATTAAAAAATATTATTATTATTTAATTGTTATTATTCTGGATATGTTGACATAATTAAAACTCTAACCATATTCAACACACCAATTTATTTTTGAAATAATGAACTGAACATCTACAAAAACACAAGAGGTAGACTTAACTGAATGTGTATTTAAATATATCATTAAAAGAAAATAAAATATGTTTTTTAATTATATGATATAAAACCGATAAAATATTCTTATGAAATAAAATATATAATATATTTTTATTATATATGAGGTTCGAACATGTACATATAATGTCGGACCCGAGGTAAGGGTTTGTCGTCTCACTTTTACTTCTATGAAAAATATTCAATGTTCACTACTTAATAACTATTTTTGCTATATATAAATCCAATTAATTAATTTATAAAAAGTATTTCGATTTTACATATATATGATGTTCTCCCTTTTATATTTTTTGAATTATATATTACAAACATATTAAAGGGGTTCATCTCAATTTATTTTCATTGAGTCCTAATTTATTTTTCTGAACTAATTTAATTTTTCATGGTATACATATTTTTCCTTTAACATTTAATATAGTGAATCCATAAAAAATAATTCTATTTTTAGCTTCTATTTTAGCTTTTTAATTCAATTGGAATTCACTAGAGATTTACCAATTGTTAATGAATCGATTAACTCAATTATATTTCCATGGCATATAATAATTACTCATTGACATTATTAAAACATGATTATATATTAAATGAATTATTATTATTGTATATTTTATTTATAATTGTTTTATCTTGATTTATATTTGATCCAAATAATTGATCCATTGATTAATTCTTGCTTCATCATTATACTCACTATAATTATTTCCCGTCTCCAACCATCTTCTTTAAGAAATATGAAATGTTATACATTTATATGCTTAAATAAGGTGTATATACTTCCTCTTTTGTTGTTTTATATCAGGAAAATATTTATTTTATTGATATTTAATATTTAATTTGTTGTGATTTTTCCATGGGTATAATGATTTAATATTATCCAATGTGGGAAATGTTTTATGTTACAATCTCATTTATTTCAATATTGTTTACATTGAAGGTTATTTTAGGGGAAATATTAATTGATTAAATTAATGAAACAAATATATTTGTTATACAAATAAAATGGATGTGGTTAAAAAATTTGATTTTGTTTTCATCCCTTAATGACTAAATAACCAAAAATAAATTCATTCATAAATAATATTGATCTTGTATTTTCTTCTAGATCATGTATATTTCACATCCATTGGTATTATTTATAAAATATTTTAAAAATGTAATTTTTTATTAGAAAATTTATGTCATATATCCATTTTACAACATATTTTACCTTCATTTAAAATGCTCTAAATGGAAATTTCTGAAGTTTTTTTTAATTGGGTTACTTTTGACACCCTTTCTCAAAATGTTTTGAAAATAATGTTTATGTTGAAATTTTAGGAAAAGAATAGATTTTCCTGCCATCATATTTATTATTTACATTTAAGTTCCATTTATTTTTATCAAATTTTATTTTCAATTAAAATCATATATATAATATATTTTGAATTTTAAGTATTTGAATTTGATTTTATAAATGAAAAGTTTATCTTCCTCATGAATTTTTTTATTATCTTGTAATAGTGTTTACATTCATTAATGTAATTAATCCTTGTTTTTACATGTAATTAAATAGTGATATATTTTAATTTTACCATCATAATTCTTTCTATGGATTAATTTTTATTATTTCAATGAAATTATTAAGGAACCTATTCATTTAAATGGGTTAATCTTATTTAAATGGAATTGTTATTATACCCATTTAATTTATTGATATTAATCCACTTTATAAGATATTGTTATGTAATCCATTAATTTCCTAGGGGTTAATCAGGTATCAATGATATTTTTATGAAAAATATTTCTATTCCATAGGTTTATCATGTTTAATTGATAATGTTATGGAACCCATTTTTTTCCATAGGGTAATAATATTTCAAATAGATTATCTTGGAACCCACTTCCTTTCCATGGGTAAATCTTGTTTTTAAAGGACTAATTCTGGTTCCTATGAATTTTTGATGTAATTAATGATATTTTTAATTTAATCATGATATTATTATTAGTAATTGATGATGGTAATGGGTGGTTACATTATTAGCCAAAGATAGGTGGTTCCATGATAAAACATGGATGAGTAATTTTCTGATAAATAAATTAGGGTAGATCAATTATAATACAAGGGGGAGTGGTCATGTGATAAAATAAGGATGGGTAGTTCAATGATAAACCAGTTATGGGTGTGATCATGACATCCCAATAATGAATTTGGTAACTCGATGATGGAAGGTGGACATATTGGTTTTTCGTGTTTTGTAACTGTGATATGCAGATAATGTAAACATATACTAAAATTTTTATGTTCTTTATATGGGTTATAAATTCTTACCTTGATCAACATTTATTTCAGATGTTATATGATTTATTATATTTCATTAATATTACCTTTATTAAATAACTATATCATGTATTATGGTTTTAAAATCAAGGGATATATGTCTAGGAATATTCTTATATTATAGTCATGCACTTTGAGTAGGTCATAAAACCCATAATTTTTTTAAGATAAATTGTGACATTCAAAAGTTTGGGAATATGGTTACAACTAAAAAACACATGATCTCATCCATCTATGTTTCCTTTTACTTAGGTAATCATGAATTATGTTGAATGAATTATGTCTATAACTATTTCATATGGATGATGTCGATGCTGACTTAATATCTGATAATAAAAGATAAGATAATTAGGAGAAATTGTAATTTATAAATATGGTTATTGGTTTTGAAAGAGGTTTTAAAAACTATATATATATAAACATAAAAAATGAATAATAATTAAAGTTATCTTATAATTAATTTTGATGATGAATGTTTTAGATGATGAAAATTTAGTCACCTTCATCTATATCAATGTCAGAAAAGTAATATTAATGTTTTTCATAAGAGATTTGTGAGTATGAGTTGAAGGATGATATAATTACATATATTTTGGAAAAAGAATAATATTTTATTTGTTATTAAAAATAAAATTACTTTTTTAGGGATCAAGAATGGTTATATTAATGGTTGACTTGTTATTAATTTTCCACAATTTTGATTGTTAAAAATTAAAGAAACAATCTCATCACAAACTTCATCATCACGAATCATAACTAAAATATTTATTAAATGAAATTAAAACACTATAAGTCATTATAAAACATAAAATAAAGTATATATACTAATTTTTGAAAGTTAAAATTTGTATCTATAAACAAGTATCAACACTTCCATCATGAAACCTGTAGTAAACAAACAATAAAAAAACCTATGACGATGAAAATAAAATATAAAATAATAATAGATTTATAATTAACTATTATAAACGAATTTTTTAAATGATAAAAGTGGGAATATGGTTCTTAAACTAGTCAATGTGATTGTTATAAGTTCCAAACAACAGGTTAAAGCATGTTTTTTGTTGTCATAAAAAACATTAAGAGATTATTAGTCTCAATTGATACACATTGAGACATTATATTTCCCACACCATCACTCCTTGTATATTGTGCTATTTTAATTCAAACAATAATAATGTTTAATACATTTTTTAATTAATTATTTTTATTTTTATTTCCAAATCAAATTATTTTGGTCATCATTCATTGAATTCACGTGTTACCCAAATTATATGGTTTTCTGTTATCTAAATTTTCAATTTTTTGAGTTATAATTTTTCTTTTTGATATTTATTCTTATAAGATTCTTAAGTTTATAATATTTTATTGATACATAGAGAATGAAATATTTTCTATACTATTAAATCTCATCTGTATTCAAATATCATTCCATGATGTGTATTATTTTATCAAAAAAATATAATTATTTTAAAAATAATCATCATCCTATCTAATATAATTTTTCCTCAATGTCATGATTATATAATTCCATAAAATTATTTCATTCCATTTGAAAACCTAATTATGTGTTATTTAATCTGACATTTTGTTACCTTTTGTTTTTTAAAATAATTTTATATAACTCTTTTTTTTGATGTGATATTTCAAAAAATTATTATAAAATATTAAAATGGTTATCCATGCATGATCCTTTTTTATCTTCCTCTAAATATCTTTTTGTGATAGTAATTAGTAATTTTTCAAAGAAATATTATTGAATATTTGTTTTGAATAATTTTTTCAAAATTATTCACATCAGATTTTTTAAAATGGTATTTGATTGTATACAATGACATATTCTTTTATGATAAGGGTAAAAAACTATGTAAAAGACAAATTTTATATTTTCCATTATATAATACATTAAATAGTTAAAAATTTTATCTTATTTGTAGTTATTTTTCTTTAATTAATATTATATTACATTTATTTTATAAGATTAAACACATCATATCAAAAAATAAAATGCTTGATCCCTTTTTCAATGATATAGTTTGAAGTATTCTACATAAAAATATATTTTTCATCTATTTAATCATCTATTAAAGTCCTTTTGTTTTACATGGGATATTTTTAAATTATACCGTCCAAATTCTATTAAAATAGTTAGAATGATCATGTTATATCATTTATTAACTACGAAATATATTGATAGCCAATATATTTATTATTTTGATGCAATATATTATTCATTACTAATGGAAGATGATTATATACTGTATTTTTATTTATTTCAATCTTATATTAAATGTACTAGAATTTATTTATTAATGTTTCAGGTTTGAGATATCAAGTATATTCATCGATAGGTATCATTAGAAAAAAATTATTATTTAGTGTTTGTATTTCCATTTATTTAGATGTCTTGGTGGAGTATTAAATCCAAGAAGATATATTGGCATAAGGACTTGATGGTATGTAATGTCTTGGACTAATGCAATGAAAATATCAAAATTAAGCATTTCAACATCATGAGAATAGTTATTTATTTAAATGTGTTCATTTACATTATTAACCATGGATTTATTTTAAGGTCTTATTATTTGTTTAATAAATTGTTTTTCTTATATGTTGTTTCCTTCCATATCATTTTCGATTTGTTTATTCTGTGATACATTTGAATATCTGATTTCACTTACTAATTATTTTATATGACCATTTTAATGTTACCTTTTGATCACCTTAAAAAGAAATACCTGAAACATGATATTTCCATTAGGAGATAAGTTTTTTGAAGAATATAAGGGAGTTGTTGAAAAGTATTTTGGGATTATGAAATTTCAATTTTATTAGGAAAAATATCAATTTTTTGAGAAAGTCATGGGATTTATCAATTCTTTTTCATTAATTCTCTAAATATTTAAACATAAATGACAATTTTATTGTATGAAATAAAATATATTTTATGAAAAATGTAATTATCGGATAAATACAGCTGACATGATACACCAATACACTACTCGTCTCCTCCACAGATGTTGGAATATTTGTTTCTTTTCAAACATTTTAAATACATAATAAAAATACATTACATTATATGTATAAATAACCATTATTGATTTTATATTATAACAGTGATATCCTCTTCCATTTGGAAGATATCCAATGAAAATACAATCAAATCCTTCAACTTAGACTTACTCAATATTAAAACAATAACTTTTTTGATACAATGGATTCCAAATACATCGATAAATACAGATTTTAATTTTTAGAAAAAAAAATTATAAGGGTATATAATTTATGTTTAATTATGTTTATATTTAGATACACTATATTTTATTATCCATATTTCTTAATGTATGTAATATCTTGGAATAAGGCTGTGAAAATATCAAAATTATGCATTTTCATGTCATGAGAATAATTATTCCTTTAAATGAGTTCATTTACATTATAAACCATGGATTTATTTTCAGGTATTGTTTTTAGTTTCATTTTTTTATTATATGTTTTTTTCTTCCATATCATTCATGCATTTTTTATTCTTGTGATACATTTTAGTATATTATTTCACTTACTAATTATTTTAGATGACTATTTTAGTGATATCATTTGATCACGTTATAAATAAATATATAAAACAAGGTATGTCTTTAAAAAGATAACATTTTTAGAGAATATAGAAGAATTTTTGAAACATATTTTTCGATTATGTAATTTATTATATAGTGGAAAAAATATCCATTTTTTGAGAAAGTCAAGGGATTTATCAATTATTTTTCGTTAATTCCCTAAATATTTAAACCTAAATTACCATTTGATTGTACGTAATAAAATATATTTTATTAAAAATTTAATTATGGGATAATTACATATGACATGATAAACCAATACACTACTCGTCTATTCCACTGATGTTGAAGTATTTGTTTAATTTCTAACCCATTATATAAATTCTAAAAATCCTTTACATTATATGTATAAATAACCATTACGGATTCTATATTATAATAGTGATATCATCTTCTATTTGGAAGATATCCAAAGAAAATACAATCAAATCCTTTGACTAAGACTTACTCAAAATTAAAACAATAACCTTTTTGATATAAGGGATTTCAAATAGATCGATAATTAATGATTTTAATTTTTACCAAGACAAATTATAAGTTTATATATTTTAATTTTAATTATGTTTACATTTATAAAAAATATTTATTATTATACATATTTCGTTCTGTAAGTAATATCTTGGAATAAGGTCATGTCATTATCAACATTATGCATTTTAATGTCATGAGAATAGTTATTTCTTTAAATGAGTTCATTTACATTATAAACCATGGATTTATTTTAAGGTATTGTTTTTAGTTTCATAATGTTTTTGATTATATTTTATTTTCTTCCATATCATTCATGATTTGTTTATTCTATGATACATTTTAGTATATTCCTTCACATACTAATTATTTAATATAACTATTTTAATGATTCCATTTGGTCATGTTATAAATAAATATATAAAACATGATATGTATATACGAAGATAACATTTTAAGGAATATAGAGTAGTGGATGAAATTAATTTTTGGATTACGCAATTTCATATATGGTAGAAAAAATATCCATATTTTGAGAAAGTCATGGGATTTATCAATTTTTATTCATTAAATATCTAAATATTTTATCCTAAATTACCATTTGATTGTACGTAATAAAATATATTTTATAAAAAAATTAATTATCAGATAATTACATCTAACATGATACACCAATACACTACTCGTCTCCTCTTCTAATATTGGAGTATTTATTTCATTTCAAACCCATTAAATATGTTCTAAAAATCTTACAAATTATACCAATAAATAACCATTATGGATTATATATTATAATAGTTATATCCTCTTCCATTTGGAAGATATATAAAGAAAATACAATCAAATTATTCTACTCAAACATAGTCAATATTAAAATAATAACATTTATGATACAAAGGCTTCCAAATACATCGATATTTAAATATTATAAATTTAATCAAAACAAATTATAAGGGTATATATTATAATATTAATTATGATTACATTTAGATAAAATATTTATTATTATCCATATTTCTTGGCTCTATAATTTTTTAATATCTATTATTTATTAGCATAGTTGAGTCCTAATAAATAGAATTTCAGTTATTCATCAAAATATACAATTTTTTAGGGATATGGTGAACTATACTCATAATGAATACAATTATTCACTAAAGAATATTTAAAAATTTATCTCAATAATTAATATCCTTTATTTCTATGGTACCACTTAATTGAATAATCGAATTCATTTTCTATTGTTCTCTATAAAATATTTAACCTCTAAAATGCGTAACATAACTTTAGAATCATGATCCATATTATTTATATAAAGAGATAAATGTAATAAATTTATTATTTATCTTAATCCATTATGTGTTTACATTATAAATATTTAAATATATCATTGTAAAAATTATTGAGGGTTATTTTTATAAATATCCACTCTTTTACATGATGAATTCAGAATTTCCCTCTTTTGACTTATAAAGAATTACCACTTCCATTATATGTAAACTTAAGCATTTAATTCATATTAATTATATCATTTTAGATTATTATTATTAGAATTTAACAAAAATACACATTTGAAGACTATGTAAGTTTGGTAAATTTGAAGACTAGATCAAACTTCAACATTTTTTAGGAATGATCATTGAAATATTATATAAATGGATTCTATGAAAGTATCCTTGTTGGATATATTATGCATTTAAGGATTATTAATAACCCATGGAATTTGAATCCACAAAACGGTGATATCATATACTCCTCATGGGTGAACATAAACAATATATGCTAATAATCGAAGACAAACATAAAATAAGAATAAGAGTAAGAGAGAAGGATTATGACCCATGGATATCAAAACCAATCAGTCCTAGATCATAAATTACTTGTCACTTAATAAATAATTAACATTTCAAAAGACTTGATTCATAAGAGTGAGGTATCCTTATTAATCAATTTTTTTCCATGAGAATATATCCTAATCATTTATCATATCAAACAAATTTGGACACAATAATTTTCCAATAAAATCATTTCATTAGTCTGGCTTTACATCCATGTTTGTCATTGTGGACAATTTCCCCTAAAGTATTATGTACACTACATATTATATCATTTCATTAGTCAAGTTCCACACCTAATATGATAATAGTTGGTAGTGTTCCATACTGAACTATGTTCACTCAAAATTCAAGACCATATTATCACATGAGATATCAATCCGTACCAAATATATTGATTTACTTTAATTAAACCACAAATCACATAATGATACTATACAAATGTGTTTCACAAGATCATAAAACATTCTCTAATTGATCATTTCATAAACCCTGCAAAATAATTCAGCTTCATAAAAAATTAATGAAAACATAATAACGAACCATATATAGAATAAACAGGGATTTTATCAATAGATCATATATCTTTTGAAGCATAAAAAGCATTAGTGGATATTTACATAAAATAAAAATAATTTTAAATGATCATTTGACAATTTCCTTGAATATAAGGGAAAATATCATTTCCTATACATATCATTAAAACATCAAATTAAAATAATATCTAGAAACATATTTCATTTAAAAATAACAATAGAACATTATATAACAATATTAAATATAAATTATATTTATAATGGGTGGGAGAATCTATTAATTTAGAAACTGTAAGAAAAATGATTTGTTTCACAGTTATGGAAAATAATAGAAAAGTTCCTGTGTTAAAAAAAATGAAATATATATTAATTTTAAAAAATTTAATAAAATATAAAATATTTGAATAATAATTTAATTAATAATTTTTTCATATAAAAAAACATTATATATTTCTTTATAAAAATATGGAAAATGAATAAAAATTTCATTAACCATAGAGAAAATCGGGTTGGCATTTTTAAAAACATTTTTAGCCTTTTATGTGTCAAAGATATGAAAACTAATTGAAAAAAATAAAAATAAAAATAAAAGAGGTAGAATCAAATAGGTAGGTTTTAATGTTTTAGGATTACATAATTTCCTATAATGTAAAATTAAAATAGAAATTCATGAAAATAAATTTGATTGTATTATAAATCCTTACATATGGTAATATTTTTATTTATAAATATAATTCAGTTCAAATATAATTAATTTATATATATTATACACCTTTGATAAAAGCATATTCAAAATTTTCATATATTATATAATTCCATTATAAATTCCAATTAAGCTTTTATTAAAAATTCTCCCATAAATTGAACATTCATTTGAATATTGGTCCATTTTCCATATATTTTTTGTTTCGATGATTCCTATCCTCACACCTTGGTATTTTTTCATCATATATATATAATTTATAATTCTAAAATTTTGGTAATAATTTTTTATATAAAAAATTATAAAAATTCGTATAAATTGTTGATGAAAAATGATTTACATCACATCATGGAGGTAGTAGTCTATATGTATGCACAAGTAATACTTAATTTTTTCCAAAAATTATTATAAGTAATGATAAATAATAATATATCCTAATATAATTATAATATTATAATAAATATAATATATTTTTTCATTATAATCATCAATTTGATGATAAATATATGTAAGACATGAAAACCAAATCACATTACTTCATGGAGGTGGTTATACACACATAAGTATGAATAATGTTATAATTTCTCAAACAATGGAAATGAAGTAAAAAAAGATGATGTCAGATTTACAGAAAAAATTAGAGTATATTAATGATAGTGATTTCATCATGTTAATATGGATATGTATGATTTTAATCAGGTCATACAAGAATTAAACATAAAAAATATCAGTTAAGACAATTACCTCTTCTTTGAGAAACCTATATTGTCCTACACCTTCAGCCTTCATGTTTTTGTATTAGTGGAATGTTAGAAACTAGAGAATGTGGGTAAGGAATTTTTTTATGTTTTAGAAAATTATTAGTCAATATATATGTATAAAATGGTGTAAATGATTGAGGGAGAGAGTACATCCTTTTACATGTTATATGGGTGGAAAATATGTAAATAGAAAATACCATTAAAGATAATGAATTCATTTCCAAGTAAAAATTAAACCAAATGAAAAAAATATTATAATATAATATAAATTATGTTACAAAAAATAAAAAAATAGTAAATGTTTTGTGATATTTTAAACCATATGATTTATTTTAACCCCCATGTTTACCATTTTTAACGCCAATTGTGTGAAAACAGTTTCTCATAGTTACAACTCATTTTGAAAAAAATTGATGGGAGAATAATTCATTGATCTTTAATTTATATATTAATATATAGAAATAATATTATTGAATTAAATTAATATAAGATGAAATGGTTAATTCTGACATAATCATGAAAAACATAACAAAAAACATTTTTATAAAAAAATCATTTTACATATTACCAAGAATTTATTGAAATTATTTTCATAGAATAAACCATTAATTAAATGTACAATTATTTAATTAAATATATTATATATATATTTAATTAAAATAATTTATACACATTTATTATTTTAATTAATTAATATAATAACTCCTTACACAGATAAGATATTTTTTCATAAAAAACACCTATTTTTATAATCAAATGATTATATATTATTTATAACTCAATGATAACAAATTAATTCCATATATTCATCTTTAAAAAATATATATTCATGATTTTAATACATTAAATTATTTTTTAAAAAAATACTTGTTTATAAAATACTCATAAAAATTAGATAAAAATTTATCTTTATGATCAATTGTATTTCTAAAATGAATAAAAAACATTTTTATTAGTTATTTTTCATTTTTATACCATTTAATATCCAATATTTTTATGAACCCTACTCTAGTAAAAAATCTAGTTAATAATATATTACATTGATATAAAAAACATGGGTTCTAATCCCAATAGACCAACACGTTATTTGGTCTTATAAAACTACATACCTATATAATGAAAATTTTAAATTTAGAATTGAATATAAAACATAAACAAATCTTCAACATCATTGAAATTCCTTCAAAAAATTCATCTTCTTATTGTGGGGAATGAAAACAAAATAGGGTGATATTAAATTATCAGTAATAGATACACAAAAAAATTTCAATCAATGTTAAATAAGGTATAATCAATATGAACAGGTAATTAAAAAAATATATATGAAATTTAATCAATGACCCATGAAATAAATGCATCTGTATATAATATCATTATAATAATATCATGTATCATAATAACTTAATTCTCAATTAAGGAAATACATAATATTTGACTAAACAATATGATATATCATGGTTTCACTAATAACAAGGCCTTTCACCATGATAACATAAAACAATTAGTAGCTACAAATTAAAAAACCATTTTATTTTGAAAATTGACTTATATCGTGATACATTTTGATGCATCAGAGAGATATCTATAACCATAACCATCCTGAAACTTTTTTCCCAATTTTTTCCTCGTATATTGAACAATAATTTTAATACATAAATAATATTCCATATCAAAAAACATTTTTATTGAGTAATAAATATATATTTATCATTATTTTCCATAGTAAATGAAATAAAATTCATAATAAAACAACTTATTTAAAAATGGTATATGGTTTAGGCAACATCATATCCACGATACCTGGAATATAGATATTTTTGGTAAATTTATTCTATAGTGATTACAAGAATTGTAGTGTCACTATGGAATTTTAATGACAAAAAATTTAAAATAGATAAGATATTACCATTGATTCACTATGAACATAGATATTATAAATAAATAATTTACTCTAGAAGAACAATGTTAATTAATGTGGAATATTTAAATAATCATTCTTAAATTATTCATCATCGCAAAACCATTGAAAAAATCATGACGGTGATAAATATCATAAAATTTTTATGGTATTGAAGAATTATTTTTCTACAGTTAATTTTAAAACCAATATGTGATGTCCTGAAACTAGATATAACAGAAGTTTCCCCAATCTTGGTTGGCCACAAGGCCTCAGGCACATCTCCCAAAATTCCAAAGGAAGCCAACTAGCAGGGATGGCCTAGGTTGTTTCCACAAAGAGACTATTCCATCATTACATGAATAAAACGTACATGAGGAATATAATATAACTGGAGATAAGCGGTAGAAGATGTGTAATAAAAGAACTCATAACATAAGATTATTGAAGTAATAAACATCTGAACATATGATCAAAATATACTATACCTAAAAATGATATATGTCATTGTCCTTGAATGCCGGAAAACATGGATACAAAGCAGCATTCATTTAAGGTATAAAAATGTAAAAAAAAGTAATCCAAAAAATATTCCCAGTATCCCAAGCACCATCTAGTTCAACTTCTACTCTCTCTATCCTAATAAAAATACTAATCTGGTTTCGGATAAATACACTTACATTTTTCAACACCAACACACATTTAGTTTTTCTAGGTACCAATGGTGGACCAAATAGGGTGCGTGATAAATATAAGTAAGCCACCACCAATAGTGCCTATAAAAACATGTACGTTTAATATAAACTAAAATAGTGTGGAAGAATTAATAATTTAAATTAAATGAGTGTATTAATGTAAATAAACAAGTACCATCCTTATCCCATGGATGGTTTCTGAACATGTTACTAGTTCTTTAACTAATATATTATAGTTTAGATAATTGGGTCATGTAAGACATAGCCAGAACTAACATCACCTCATGGTATTACTTTTAACGATTCCATTGTGTAACAAGGAACCTTGTATTAATATTAATAATGAATGGGTTCAAAGATAATAACTAATGAAACCAATACCTCACGTGTCGCCAACTCAGCATTAATGATATCCTGGCTAAGGGTAAGAGTGTTATCCATGGAGAATCATATATGTAATTCTACAATAATCAGTCTAACTGAGTCTAATGGGAAAATCTAGGTTAAAACATGAAAATCTATGACAAGAAGAAAATATGTAACAAGGGAACCTAATGCCCATAAAATCCATGTTTCATCCGTGGAGTGTATCCAAGGCATCATGAAAATGATATAGAAGTGATCATATGGTTTTATACAATAAATAAATTGATTTTTGTGTATCAAGTTCCATAGTGGGTATCATCTGTAGAAAATTGGATCATTGAATCATAATGGCATCCATGAGTGCTCATGGAGTTCCCTTAGGACTCGAAGAACTAACTCGAGTCTGACCACTCCTATAACAATTTCATGGTCACAATATATACAATTAGTCACATTACTATTTATTCATTTAAAAATCATGGCTATATAACAATCATACCATTTCAATATACATAGATCAAGTCATTTCCATTCAAAATTGTGAAAAGCCCAAGGGAAATCATCTATTTAATTAATTTCATATAATTCATAATTAATTAACATTTTCAAGTCCTCTACCTTCTATCTTATGTGGCAAGGGGTTCTTCTAACATAAAACCAAGCATTCATTTATATTTAATAATTCCAATTCATATACATAGTATACATTCTAGTAACCTTTATCATTGGTTTATTAATTTGAATAATTACCTTAGTCGGGTCAAGTGACACGTGAGGCAGAGCATTACAATTCAATATTCATCCAATTAGTAGACAATTAATTTTAACATGGTGAAGCTGAAGCCCGACTGATGGGTGGATCAGAAAAACATGTCAAAACACTAAATAATAAAATATATAAACCACCATATATGGGGTGGTCTATGTTGTGGTTGTAACCACCAGCGATTGATGAAAAATATGGGTTGGGTTTTATAACACATTTTTTATTACTACATGAAAGGACTATAAATAGAACAGACAATGCCTGATAAAATCCCCATTCCCACATAAAAATTTATAAATTATTATATCCTGAAGAGTGAGTTATATACCACCTACATCATACAAAAAAAAATCTTCAAATCTAGTATCAACCTCTAGTTTAGCCTAGATTGGGTAATATTTAAAGAATGGATCAATGCCGAGAAAATTTTAGAAATCATCCTCAATCTAAATAACTTTTTTGGGATAAAGGAAAACCAAGAATGGATGAAGAAGAATTATTATCTTTCTGATGTGTATCCAATAAGAAAAGAAAAATATAAAATCAGAGTATGGATGGAGGAACAGATGATGTACATATTTTAGGGCACCTTGGGGTGCTTCTATGCATGAGATAAGGAGGAGGTGAGGGTTTTAATGAAACAATTATGGGTTTCCCCATATTTTAAAAAAAATATATTTTGAATTTATAGGATGTGTAAATTCAATACATGGAGTGTAAATGTTTGGGTTTTTCCCTTGGGAAAAACCCGTTAGATGATGTGAAAGGTTCTTCCCAAATAATTATGGATCTTATAATATACTCATGTAGTGTATTATAATTACACACCATGAAACGTTTTTACAGCAGACCTAGAATCCCCTCTTCCCTTCTCATCAAAAACCAACCATCTAGATCATGACTTTGGTTCTATGAAAAAAAGTGTACATTAAAACAGTGCAATGTGGAAATTAAAATAGATTCATACCAAGATGAGAAACCTAGTTCTTATAGTACTCTTTCCCTGAAAAGAACCCATCCTTGAGGTCACCTTCCAAGGGAAGAAAAACATTGTATGATAACAACGTTGCACACTTTTAATGCAAATCATACCCTCGATCCCAAGTCTCATCTTGTATAAGGCAGTTGTTGACCTCACCTATTTTGATAATCACAATTATGCTTTCATATACTTTGATACTATCAATCTAATGTTTTTATATATATTAATTCTTTATTTTTGTGATTAAGATGATAATAATATTAAAATAATACCTGATATATGTTAATCCATGTCTATCTATGTTTATATGAGTTATGAAGTTCTTCTAACCCATTCGGATATGTTTTTCATAAAACAGACAAGTGTTAAGTCACTAATCTGGGTATAGAAACTGATATAGAGCTACTGGTACTAAGTCTACCGATAGACAGAGTCACCGATAAGCTAAGGCTATAGATATATACAGAGCTACTGACAGAAAATGAGCTATCGATAGAACAGGTCTACCGATATGCATAAGTCCAGTGGTAAGAAAGTCTACCGACATATTCAGTCTATCGATAATGAACACTAAGAGCTACCGATACTAGCTACAGACAGGCCTACTGATACACAGACTTGCAACTGATATGAACCTACTGATACAGTCTACCTATACAAGAATAGATCTACTGATAGAATCAGTCTACTGAGCTACCGATAGAGTAAGTCTACTGATATAAGGAGTTACTGATACCTAGAGCTACTGATTCCAACAAGCTACCGATGAAAGATCAAAGAGCTGTCGTTGGAAGTTTCTGCTACACAGAAGACCACCATACACATTTACCAACACGAGCTACTAATGACTGACCAACCAATCAAACTCGATACTCTCAATACTATTTATTTATTATGCTAATGGTTACATGGAATGTTTTTAATGCAGTTAATGTTATTTAATGATCTTTGTTGCCATGTCAGGGAACCATATCTAGTACCCATGAAAAAGAAAATAATTCCCATTTGCCGGAGTTGAAAGCATTAAAAGTGAACAAAAATACCTAGCTAAAAATGGGGCAATGTGAAGTAGATAACACTGGGTGTATATACGACAAGCATCAAGGAATTAAGAAGGAACACGAGTGAAAAAGAAAAAGGTTGATCATCACTCAAACGTGGTGCATTCGTGAAAGGCTACATCCATACTTCAAGAACACCGGACATACAAAAAGCTACTTATTTTTCAAGGAGAACACAAGATGTACCTTCTGTGAAGAACTTCCAAAAACACTACATACTCTCAAGCTGACAAGCTGGACCAAGAATCATAGAAGAAAATGACACTCTATTTTCTGAGCAGAAACCAGAGAAGGACTCAGATGTTTTTCTGATTAACAAAAAGAGTCCAGAGCTGCACTACCAATCACTAAAGTGTTTCTAAACACTTTCTAAATTTCTTTAGTGATTCTATCTTTATATTTCGAGCAGTGTGTGTACCTTGTTTATTTTACACACACACACTGTCTCCTAATCTAAACCGGAGGATTCTTGAATCCTCACTCAAACTTCATAACCCTTTGTTTCCCACTGTGTATAGTGGTAGAGGTCGAGTAAGACCTAGAAAACCTATGTGTTATTGTCTGTGTTTCCCACGTAGAACTATGGTAGAGGTCTTTGGACCTGGACAGTAGTATACTATTGTTTTCCCCCGATCTAGGGTGTGGATCAATTTATATAAATTGTTTAGAGGACTAAGTCTCAGTTTGAGATAGAACCTCTTGGTTACCTCAACTGTGCTTTTTTAGTTTATGTCATAAGCATACAATATATATTTATTTCATAATCCGCTGCTATTACATTGATATACAAAACTATTTTACAGCTACTTTGATAGTTGAATTAGCAAGTGTTTATACTTATTGTAAACCAATATTTTAGATTCAAAAGTTAATTTAATATTTAGATTAGTTCAACTGAGGCCTAATAAATCATTTAGAAACTAATTGAACATTTACACTCTATATAGATTCACTACAGTTTAACTTTGATTTTAAATTGGGGGATTTTAAGAGAAATATTTTTAACATAAATTTTTATTGGATCTCAATTCACCCCCCCTCTTGAGTATCCACTCAGACCAGCATTTGGTATCAGAGGTTGTTTTTTGTTAAAGGATTTTTGAAATAATCTGTTTTTCAACTGTGATTTTAGTTGCATCTTTAAAGATCTTAAATTTCTATTAGTTCTAAATTTTATCTCTTTAAAATCCCTTTTCTAAAATCTAGTTATGGTAAATAGTCTAGAGGGTGCTCCTACCAACAGGACACCTTTCTTTAATGGCACCAACTATGCCTAGTGGAAAATTAAGATAAAAATTCATTTAGAAAGTATGGGTTTTGATATCTGGACTGCTATAGAGTCTCAATATAAATTTCTAGAAACTGAATGAATATCTTGGGATGAACCTACAAATACTTCTTAAAATAATAATTGTAAAGCTATGATTTCCCTTTACTGTACTTTAGGAGTTGAAGTGTTTAATAGAATGTCTTCTTGCAAACTGCTTATGAAATATGGGATACTTTGGGTGTTTCTCATGAAGGAATAACCAATGTTAAAGAAATGTGATTGAATACATATACTATTAAATATGATAATTTTAAAATGAAAACTGATGAACCTATTTCTGATATGTATCTTAGGTTCAATGAGATAGTCATTACAATTAGTTCACTAGGAAAATTTATTCTAGCTAACGAAAAAATTATGATGATACTGAGATGTCTGTCAGAATGATGGAGGGGCACTTCTGTTTCAATCAGAGAGTCATGTGACTTTGGAGCACTGCCCGTAAAAGAGATTATTGGTAAATTAATGATGTATGAAGAAGAACTAAAGTTAAATAAAGGGGAGGATGATAAACCTAAGAGAAAATCTGTAGCTTTCAAGTCTACAGATTCTATGAGAAAAGATAAGGAGACAATATAAATACAAACTAAAAGTTCAACCAGTGAATATTCTGATTCAGATAGTGATGCTGAAATGGATCAAATAGCCAGGAGAATCAAGATGTTATATAGGAAGAAAAAATTCTTCAGAAAATCTAACTACAAACGAAATTATTATATCAAGGGACATTGGAAAAAGGATTGGAAAAATCCTGACAAGGAGGATGATATAGTCTATTACGAGTGAAAAGGGAAAAGATACATCAAGGATGACTGTCCAAAACTGAAATTCAAAAAGAGATATGATTATAAGGACAAGAAGTACAAGAAATCCATGAAAGCTACTTGGAGTGCTTCGGAGGACAGCACAAGTGAATATGAAGTTTCTGATTCTGAGAAGAATCATGCCAACATGTGTTTCATAACCAACACATCTGAGGTAACTTTATATACTCATGTTCTAAATGATTATTATTTTGGAAATAATAGTGATTCAGAAAATTATGGAAATATATCTAAGGCTGAAATGTTTTAATACTGCAATATGCTGGAAGAAACATGTAATGATCTTAAAGACAAATATAAGTCATTAAAGAAACAGCATTCTCTCACTATCACAGCTAAATCTGCCTTTGATATAGAAAAAGAAAAGAATGCTCAACTGTTAATGGAAAATACTGAATTGAAAATGTCTAATGTGCAACATATAAATGACTTAGAAATGTTCACAAATGTAAAAGATACACTTAAACAAATGTTAGAAATGAAATTTGCACCTAAATACACTACTGGTTTAGGATACCAACCTGGAAAAAGACAACTCACTAAAACCTGATTTTTTCCTAAGTTTGGACAAAATTATGCTTATTCCAGTTTGGGAAATTCATATGCTTCGACTAGTTATTCATATGCTTATAGATCAAATAAAGTTTATCTTTGAAAATATATTGATTCTATAAATTATATGAGACCCATAAGATAAATATGGGTACCTAAAGCTTTAATTACTAACCTATCTGGAACCAAGAAGATCTGGGTACCAAAATCATTTCCTATATAAAACTGTTTTGTAGGAAACATGTTTGAAGAGTTCTCACAAGAAGGTATGGTACCTGGATAGTGGATGTTCAAGACACATTTCTGGAGATTATTCATGCTTCAATAGCTTAATAATGGTTGATGGAGTCCATGTCACATTTGGTGATAATTCTAATGAAAAAACCATCGGCCTAGGCCAGATTGGTAACACTGATTCAGTTTTAATTTATAATGTTTTATTTGTTGATGGACTTAAATATAACCTGTTAAGTATTTCTCCGTTATGTGATGATGTATTTAATATGAAATTAGAAAATTATTCCTATAATGTTTTTAATTCTAAGAATGTTTTAGTATTTTATGATTTAAGAAATGAAAATGATTATGTTGTTGATTTAAATTCTTTAGCTAAACAAAATGTTACCTGTTTAAATGATTTTCATAGAGAATATTGTCTTTGGCACAGAAGATTAGGACACTGCAACATCTATTCACTTAGAAAGGTGACTAGAAAAAACTTGGTTAGAGAACTATCTAAACTTGAATTCTAAAATGACAATGTTTGTAATCCCTGTCAAAAGGGAAAGAAACATAAAGTTTCTTTTAAATCAAAGAAATAAGTTTCAACTTCTCAACCTATCAATTTGGTTCACATGGACATCTTTGGACCTTCAAGAGTTTCTAGTTTAAATGGGACTCACTATGTCTATGTCCTAGTAGATGAATTTTCTAGATATACTTGGGTATACTTCTCAGCTCAAAAAAGTGAAGCTTTTTCTTACCTTGTTAAATACTCCAAATCTGTAGAAAACCTTAATGGACATAAGATTAAAACCCTAAGAATTGATCTTGGCCATGAGTTTGAAAATCAAGAGTTTGAAACTTATTGCTCACACAATGGCTGTAGTCACAACTTTTCTGCTCCTAGGACACCTCAGCAGAATGGTGTAGTAGAAAGAAGAAATAGAACCATTCCTGAAATAGCTAGATCCATTCTTAATGAGTATAATATTCCTATTTAATTTTGGGATGAAGTTGTGAATATAACCTGTTATATTATTAATAGATTATTAATTAGACCAGTTCTCAAAAAGAACCCATATGAGTTATCGAGAAATAGAAAACTTAAAGTGAGTTACTTTAGAGTCTTTGGCTGCAATGTTTTTATTATTATTACAAAGTATAATCTGGAAAAGTTTGCTTCTAAAAGTGATGAAGTAATTTTTCTTGGTTATTATTTTACTATTAAAGCATATAGAGTCTTTAACAAACGAACCAAATGTGTGGAAGAATATTTTCACATCATTTTTGATGAAACTGATCCACATGAGCCAAAAAACTCTCATGAAAATCTTGAAGAAGATTTGAGTGTTCTGGACCTTAATGATAAATCTAAATAACCTACTGTAAAAACATCTAGTTCTAGACATATTCCAGAATATGTTTATGTTGAACTTGAACTTGGAGACAAACCTCAAATTTCTAAATACCTTTACTAGATCAACAATGATTCTAACGAACCATCCTTTGGATGATGTTGATGGTAATCTTGAAAGAGAGACACAGACTAGAGCTTCTCTAAGAAACCAGGTTGAACATCTTGCCTTTCTTTTGGAGCTACAACCCAAAAATTTAAATGATACTATCAATGATGTATTTTGGGTAATGGCTATTCAAGAAGAGTTAAATCAATTTGGAAGAAACAAATTCTGGGAATTAGTTGACTGTCCTATGTACACTTTAACAATAGGAACTAAATGGGTTTTTAGAAATAAAGTTGATGAATCTGGAAACATAGTTAGAAACAAAGATAGGCTAGTTGCACAAGGATATAGTCAATTATGCTTTCATATAATTTGATAATCTCAATAAAATGTTTTCATATATATTAATTCTTTCAATCTGTGATCAGGATGATAATAATATTAAAATAATCCCTGAGATATGTTAATCCATGTCTATCTATGTTTATAATAGTAATGAAGTTCTTCTAACCCATTCAGATATGTTTTTCATAAAACAGACAAGTGTTAAGTCACTAATCTATGTATACATACTGATATAGAGCTACTAGTACTCAGTCTACCCATAGAATTCGTCTACTGATAGACAGAGTCACCGATAAGCTAAGGCTACCGATATATACAGAGCTACTGATAGAAAACAAGCTACCGATAATACATGTCTACCGATATGCATAAGTCCACTGGTAAGCTAGTTTACCGACAGATTCAGTCTACTAATACAGAACACTAAGAGCTACCGATACGAGTTACTGACTGGCCTACTAATACACAGACTGGTGACTAATATGAACTGACTAATACAGTCTACCGATACAAGTATAGATCTACTGATTGAACCAGTCTACCGAGCTACCGATAGAGTAAGTCTACCAATAGAAGGAGTTACTGATACCTAGAGCTACCGATACCAACAAGCTACCGATACAAAATCAAAGAGCTACTGATGGAAGGTTCTGCTATACAAAAGACCACCGTACACATTTACCAACACGATCTACTAATGATTGACCAACAAGTCAAACTCTATACTATCAATACTATTTATTTATTGTGCTAACGGTTACATGGGATATTTTTAATGCATTAATGTTATTTAATTATCTCTGTTTCCATGTCAGGGAACCATACCTAGTACCCATGCAAAAGGTAATAATTCCCATTTTCCAGAGTTGAAAGCTATAAAAGGGAAGATAAAGACCTAGCTGAAAATGGGGTGATGTGAAGTAGAGAACACTGGGTGTATATAGGACAAGCATCTAGTAACTAAGAAGGTACACGGGTGAAAAAGAAAAGGGATGAACATCATTCAAACGTGGTTCATTCTTGAAAGGTTAAATCCATACTTCAAGAACACTAGATATACATGAAGCTACTTATTTGTCAAGGAGAACATAAGCTACAACTTGAGTGAAGAACTACCAAAAACACTTCATACACTCAAGCTGACAAGTTGGACCAAGAATCAAAGAAGAAAACGACACTCTGTTTTCTGAGCAGAAACCAGAAAAGGACTTAGAAGTTTTCCTGATCAACCAAACGAGTCCAGAGCTACACTTCCAATCACTACAGATTTTCTAAAGTCTTTCTAACTTTTTTAGTGATTCTATATTCACATGTCGAGCAGTGTGTATACCCTGTTAATTTTACACACACAATTTCTCCTAATCTAAACTGGAGGATTCTTAAATCCTCACTCAAACTTCATAACCCTTTGTTTCCCACTATGGATAGTGGTAGAGGCCGAGTAAGACCTAGACAGCCTGTGTGTTGTTTTTTATGTTTCCCATGTTGAAATTTGGTAGAGGTCATTGGACCAGGACAGTAGTATACTATTGTTTTCCCCCGATCCAGGGTGTGGATAAATTTATATAAATTGTTGAGGGGACTAAGTCTTGGTTTGAGATTTAACTTCTTGGTTACCTCTAATGTGATTTTTAGTTTAAGTCATAAGTGTACTATATATATTTATTTCATAATCTTCTACTATAAATTTGAAATAAAAAACTATTTTAAAGCTACTTTGATAGTTAAATTAGCTAGTGTTTATACTTATTGTAAACTAGTACGTTAGTATCAAAAGTTAATTTAATCTTCAGATTAAGTAAACTGAGACCTATTCAGTCTTTGAGAAACTAATTGAACATTTACACTCTGTATAGATTCAATACAGTTTAACCTTGTTTTTAAAATTGGGGGGATTTTAAGAGAAATATTTTTAACAAAATATTTTATTGGATCTCAATTCACCCCCCTCTTGAGTATCCACTCCGACCAACAACAGTGCTGACATAGTACCCATAATAGCAGGATAGACCTGCCTCAAAAAACCTTCATGATTCAGTCAATGATGAATTTATGATACTCTTCCAATGACTAATAGACATCAATATTTACTTCCTAAAGATCAAAAGTATGAGACAAGTCATCCAAATAAATGTGAAGATGTCAAATTTGTATTACATCATTCATGGAATGATACTTCTAGGTTAATAAAAGTTTTCATGATATCATAAAGTCTCTATCTAGAATCTCAAATGTCTCATCAATGCGTAGGGACAACTTCTCTTTCCTCTATATCCATTTATTCAATAATATGTATGGTACTATAAGGAAAAACTGATCCTGAAACACAAACTCCATAGGTCCTTAGTGGTGATTGGCACACAATTTATGACAAGACATAGTAGTAGTGACATGTTTACAAATAAATGGAAGCTAACATGATGTATCTGGAATGATATGAGGACCTAGTTGTCATCCCTCTTTTACCTCCAGCTATCTTAGGGGAGAACAACTCAAACGACCATAAAAGTCCTCAAAAGGATCCATCTATATTATCTCTTGAAATATATTATTCTTTTATAAATCTACAAGAGAGATATAATTATTCTTTGAAAAACCAAAATTAATGAAGCAATCTCAGAGATATTCTCTATATCCATCATCATATTTTTTAATTGTCCATATGTCAAAAGGTGAAAGGATGTTTTTCAAACCACCTTTGAACACATATATTTCTGTAACCCCTGTATGAAATGTGATGTGAAATGAGATTACCTATATGAGATGATAACATGAGGGACACCATGTAGTCAGATGATATCACAGACATACAATATTCCTTGTTCATCAACTGAGAAACTCCCCCTAATAGGAATGAAGAGGGACATGTTCTTCAGTCATTCAATGTGAACTGAAACAATTTCACTCCCTCTTAGAAACTTTAGTAAACTAACAATACTGTTCATGGAAATATCTTCACATTTCCATTACGGGCCTTGAAGAAGCTGTAAAAAGAATTTAGGTCTCTAGTTCGCTGCCTTCACATACTGATAGGTGGAACACCTAGTGGTAAATCCCACTATCTAAAGTTTTATCACATGACACCAATACTATTGTCATATGTCTCAATACATTTGGGATATTTCTGTATGAACTTTTTATTGGGAATAATGGGAATATCAAATAAAATTTTCACCCTTATTTATAGAAACTTAGAGACATCTATGTATACAGATGATGTCATCTCTATCCACTGACCAATCCTAAGAAGGGCCATTTCCTAAAATACTCTCACAGAAAACCAAGACCTAAGGATATGAGAATTTTATGATCTTAACATTCTCAAGGAGGGAATAAATATCATTCATGTATAATATATGAGACCAATCATGACTTCCATTAACCTCTTTATGTATTTTAAAGAAAAAGGCCATAAATATCCATTCAACATTGGCTTTACATATAGATTGTTCTCAATGTTTCTGACTTAGTGTGCCGGTAACTATATTTTCCTTCCAAGGAATATAGAAAATCCTGATATTTGAAAACAAAAGTTATTCAACCCATATTTGTTGTTTAATATTCATGTCACGATGTGTACAAATTTATTTTTGGCTATTATGGTCGACAAACAAAAAAAATCACTCACCCAATAGAAAATTCATCTTGTAACATAAGGAATGGACAACTACTGGAATCTCAAGGTTATTTTTTCAGAAATTCCTCTCATGAGGACTCACATGAAGACATGTGTATGCAACTATCGTCGTATAGTAGAACTACTCCTATCTTGATTCATGATGCACGAATTAACATGATATATCTTGTTCTAGGATTTGGAAGAGTCAAAATAGATAGCTAGACAATCCACCCTTTTAGCTACTAAAAGGCTTTCTTGAACTCTTTTGACCATAAATGCATAATACACTTTATTGGAAGAACAGTATGAGTTGCATCAAGGTGTGAGATGTTTTGCTTGAAATTTATGTAGTAACAACATATCAACAAGAAATGTTGTTTATCAATAAAGTTCTTAGGATCATTCAAGTAAACCATAACACTAAACATCCCTAGGGCAAAAGATACTTTTGATTTAGAGATGATATGATCCATGAAGTGAATTTTATTGTCCTAGAAGTGGGACTTAACAAGAATGGCATGAAAATGATTTTCTTTTAGTGTACTTAGAATTCACTCAAGGTGTTTATCATGAATGTTGTAAGTGTGAGAATACACCATGATGTAAACCACAAATACTACAAAAAAGAGTCCAAATAAGTCTAGAACACCCCATTCATCAAAGCTATGCAAATGGTTGGTGGGTTTGTAATATTGAATGGAATAATGATGAATCCAATGATACCATACCTACTACGAAATGTTTTATTATGTTTTTCTGATGTCCTAACTCATATATGATGATATCCTAATTTCAGTTTGATCATAATGAAGACTCAATATCCAAATACCTGGTAAAAAACATCATCCACTTGAGGTAGTTGATAAAATTTCTTAACCGTAAGATAGTTCAAATATCTGTAATCAATGAATAAAAGAATGGTATAATCTACTTTCCTAGATAATAACATGGGAGAACGCCAGGGGGATGTACTGGTCCATATAAATTTTATGGAATACATGTCCTCTAACTACCTATTAATATTAATTATATTAGTAGGTGGAATCATATATAGATATATTTATGCTAGATCTTCTCCTTAATAGAGAAAAATAATAAACTCTACCTATCCCATATGAGGTAATCTAGAAAAATATTTAGGGAAAACATCCCCAAAAACATATAATATTGGATGGAATTCTACCTAATGTAAACCCTGATCCTCTAAGAAGAAATTTTGAATATGGACAGTCACTCTACATATCCCATGATTATTTTGTCTATTCCAGCTAGAAAAGACATCTCAATCACCCTTATGTAGATAAAATTTACCCTGTGGAGATGTAAAAGATGCCATATAATGATAATATTCTACATAGGCATGATACAGAACCAACCAATCCATCGTGAGAAAGAAATCAAATCCTTTCATCTCAAGAACACAGTGGTCCCAAAAAAGATGGTAATTCCCTACCTCAAGGGGAAAATCCCAACTTTGGTGTACGTCCTCTGGCCATACTCCAAATTTTGAATCTATGATTATTACTCCATAGTAATACTATATTCCAAACTTGAGACTTCCAATGGTCAATATAGAGATTAAAGAGTGTGAATCACCAGTATCAAATAAAGAAGATACTATAGTGGATGCTACTATAATAGTACCTCTTACTATAGATAATCTTGTAACCTGATCTCTAGGATTTGACTATAATGCATGAAATTAAAGTGATAAATGAACATGTGAAATATATGAATTACCATGAGCCAGGCTTCTCTAATGGTGCTGCTAAAAATATATATTCTCTATAGCATGGACACAGCCTCCTCCTCGACCATTATAATTGGTGATAATCCAACTCCCTTCCCAACATGGAGTAACACAACATTCTCCTAAATGTGGAGTTAGCAAGAATCCTCTTCCAATATAATATTATGGAATGGGATGAATCAATATCTTAAGGTTCATTATATAGCAGCATGACCAACTTTATGAATGATTATTATTATAATGAGGATTCAGGTGCCCCTATCTCTCACATTGGTGAAACAATATCGATCTGCCAATACCAGTACTCTGACTTTCACTGATCGAATGAAAAACCTCAAGGGAATGAATTTTATTACATGAAGAACATTTTTCCTACCATGACCCTGATCTTATATTAACAATACTATATTAATCCCTTAGGCTTCTCTTAGTGATAAGATCTTGATTTACTATATTTGAAATTTTAGATAGAATAAGACATTTTACTATGTATGAATGGCATACATGAGCCCAACCTCAAAGAATCTAACCTGAAAAATCTCATCACTGTCTAGAAGCAGTGTTATGTGTACACCTCAATGAAATGCGTTGAATACTCAATGAAGGATATAGAACCCTACTCAGGATTCATGAAATATTTATCTCATCTATTTATCGATGTATGAAAAAATGATTTATCATAGACTGTTGTATGGAAATCATATAATACCATGTCCTGATGGGAACCATCCTAGGTAACTACAACCAACCAATGTATAGATAAATCATGCAGCATGTATACAGAAAGCTTGATCCTCCAAAGTGGAGGCATCTCTAGATTATCAAATATAGACATGGTTTCCTATATCTATAACCTTGCATCCTGTGGATTGCCATCTCATCAGAAGTTATGGGGATTGTGTTGCTAGAACTCATAAGATAGATCTTCTATCATATTTTCCAGCCTTATAACACTCTGTATGGACTAAATCATACATAAGAAAATATATTGAACCTAAGAATCAGTTTCTAGATCAGGTACAATAGGTGGCGCCTCCAGTGGAACCCAAGGAATTATAAAATCGTGGATCTGGTACCACTATGTCTAGAGCATGGTCGTCGCTACCATCCTAGTGCGTTACATGAGGACATTTCCAATAAATGTCTACAAATTTTAAGCATCCATCTCAGAAAAATATTGAGTTATATAGATAGAAACACTATCCATATATGAATGTAACAATAGGGATGACTACCAAAAATATACTTCCCATGATACCCACACATAAGTCTCTGTATTTTTATGTGCTAAAATATAAATTTCAGGGTTCCAATAGGTTAATATTCATCTAGAATTTTCATCATCATTTATTTTAATCAATTAAATTAATTTCATATTTAATTTCTATGTTCACATATTTGACATTGAGATAATAAAAATATGGTATAAGGATGTTCAACTATTACATTTTAGAAACCATTTTTCAATTTTACAATTTTCATTTTCTGATAACATATATAAGAGTTCAATTAAAATGGATCATAATGCCCAGTGAATCTAGGCCAACACACATTATCCCTAAAAATGACAGTCTTTTGATTTTAATCTAATTGATCAACGCATAAAATTTCCAATTCCAACCCATGAGGGCCCATAACACCCCATGAATTAAAACTAGTAATCAATAAATCATAACCAAGGGATATAATATGCATAATATAACTAACACAGTATCACTCAATAATCATTTGAATATCAAAAAAATAAAAAGATTTAAATGAACATATATGGCATGTAAATATGCATGAAATGAAAATTCTAGTTTCCTACAATGATGTATGTAAAAATGATTATTGTCCTCGTATAATTGGGAATGGATGAAATAATATCCTCAATAAAGAAATGAATGTGAGTCTTTTAAAGGTAAAATTATATCAATAATAATATGAAAATAATATAACAGCAATTTTAATTCTGTCAACATAGAATTTAACCAATCTTTCGGTTTTCAATGCCCAATAATGACATATGACCACGTTCAATGTTTTCATCATATCTAATAAATTTCCTATAAATAGTAATGACTAAATCAAATGAATCTAATATGACATTGTGATGTCCTAAACCTGATATCCACTAAAAGAACCCTAGGTCTTGTCAGCCACATGACCTCAAGTGTATCTCCCCAAATAGTAGTGGATTCCTGCTAGTAATTAGAGACTAGGAAATGTTTATTGGGAGAATATATCCCCATTAATATAGTGTAGAATATTGGATCAATATAATATAACAATAGATAAGTATCTCAATCAATGTAATAATAAATATAATGTGCAATAGAAGATGCCTAAAGTAATAAACAGCTGAACATCTTTTCAAAATAAATAGTAGATGAGGATGATAGATTTTATATATCTAGAATCATTGAAGAAATGTATAAAAAGGAGTAAATCATATAAGCTTTAAAAATTAAATGAAATGGAATCCAAAAAAAATCCACAGTATGCCAAGCTCCATCATGGTCATTTTCAAGTTGTTCCGTACTAAGTAATTTGTAAATCAATTTTCTGAAGTAGTATTCTTCCCTTTTTCGACACCCATATACATGTATTATTCCTAGGTACCAATGGAATCATAGATAGGGTTTGAGATAAATCTCAATAGGCCACCACCAATGGTGTCAATAACTTCATGTTTGTGTAATATGAACTAAAACATTTTGCAAGAATGCATATATAAAATTAAATCAATTCAGTAATGTTAATACCCAATTATGTGCTTCACCACTTCTATGGAGTGTTAAAATGAAACCAGTTCATTAATTAATTAAGTTTCATTTTGTTTAATTAATTCATGTGAGGAATATCTGGCATTGAAATCACATTGTGATATTAATCGTAAAATTTCAATGATATAAAAAGTATATATTTATTGATATTAAAAATAAAATGGTTCCAAGGTAGTAATATAAGAATCCAAGACCTTAGAGGTCATTAACATAGTAGTAAATAAATCCTAGCTGAGGGTATGAGTGTAATCGAAGAAGCATCATCCAAGAGATCCCAAAATAATTAATCTAATAGATTCTTTGGAGAAGACCCATGTTAAAACGGGAAATTCTATGGCTACGATCATGGTTGTATCCAATATGCCTCACATATATAGAATACATGATGGATCCAAGGAGTGTATACAATGAATCCTATAAATGACATAGAATGGATCATACGATGTCATTCCAGACATCTACTGATAGATGAGTATTGGGTTCTATGGTGGTTCTAAAACATAAAAATCAGCATTCTTGAATAGGAATGGCATCTATGAGTGCTCAAGGAATTACCTCAGGAATGCATGAACTAACTCACATATGAAACCTCCTATAATAATGTAAAGGTACATAAAGAGATAATTAAGAACCATAATTTTGATTCATAAAATATTTATGTCCATGTAAAGATCATACCGTTTAAATATTAATGTTTTAATACATTTCCAATCATCAATGTAATATTGTCAAGGGAATAGAAAATTTTAATTCCTTTCATATAAGTCATATTAAATTCATTTGGTTTATTCCAATACCTTCTGTCATAAGTTTCAAGTGGTTCTAATAACATGCAACCAAATATTAATTTACAATTAATAAGGTTAATTCATATACTTATAATACATGCCGACTACATTTAACATTGATTTGTCAAATTAAAGAACTTACCTTAGGATGGTCTATTGACACTCATGGATAACCATTATAATTTAATAATCATCCAATTAAGGGAATATAAACATTAACATAGTCAAGCAGAAACACACCCGAACGGTGGCTCAAACCAAAAATTCAAACCACTTAAAACTCACATATATAAATCATCCTATATGGGTATTTAGAATTGTGTACATAACCACAGAAAATTAAATAAATATATGGAATTGGTCTTAAAACTTGGTTTTAATTGGTACAATAAAGGAATATAAGTTAAATAATTGACACCCAAGGAAATAGGCACCCCCACATTGAAATTTTAAAAAGAAGTAATATTGAGGAGTGATTTATAGACCACATACCATGTACACGTTGAACTATCCCTACCTAATATTATCCTATAGTTATTACATGATTATTGAAGTTCTAAAGATTGGTTGATTCCCATAAAAATGAGTCATATGACCCACCATCTAAATAGAATCATCGATATAAAGACTAATTAATAATGGATAAAAGTTAATTGAACTCTTATTATGGTGAATCAAAAGATTCAAATAGATCATAAATCAGATTCTGGATGGAGGAATTGTTGATAATACTATATTTTGGCTCCTTGGGGATCTCATATGCCGAGGATAGGGAGGAGGTGATTGTTTTATCATAAAAAGGGAGTCTATTCCTCCCATTTTTTAGAAAAATTCTCTGATATTTACACGATGTGTAAATTCATTACACATATTGTCAGGATCAGGGTCGTCGACCTAGGGAAAACCCTTTACAAGATGTGAATTGTCATTCCCATATGATTACATGTCATGTAATAGATTCACATTTGGTATTCCAGGTACATGGTGTCTAACATGTTTGAATCCAACATATAACCCCTGAAATTCCCTTATTATAAAAAGAAAACAACAAACACCCAACCCAAATTTAAGGTTTAATCCAAAAAAGAGAACTTTATAAAACCTTAATCTATAAATTAAAATGATTCATGCCTAAAGAGAAACTTCTTTCTTAAACAAATTTTTTTAATTTTAGTAAATAATGTTCAAAAAATCTATTTTATAAACCATTGTAAAGAACAGTTTAGAACTTTTTTTAAAATGAAAGGGGAACCTAAAATATCCATTAAAAATTATTTATTAAATAAAATGAAATTTTGTAGTTTTTTTTGTAAAATGTAGGAATGGATGTAAAATTACCTAAATTAAAATAGAAATAAAATCCATTTTTATTCTAAACATTTACTTTATTAATTTATGTTATAGAGTTAGTAAAATTTTGAAGAAAATTTGGAAACAACTTAAATATTGAAATGATATGAAGATATTAATTCTATATTTTATAAAAAATATAAAAAATAAAAGTATGAATTTTTTATATACTAGATTTTCAATTATCTATAAAGGCATATTTCTAAAGGGAAATTTTAAATGTTAATTATATGATAATTTTTACTATGAATGTTAAAAATCAATATTCTTCCTTCAAATTTTTATTTTTTGGGTTATACTATATTAAAATATAAATTTTATTTAATATTTTTGATAAAATAATTTTAACTTTATATTCTTAAAATATTTCTTATTAGATTATTCCTTCCTAAAAAAATATATTCCTCTAAATTTTCATATACATTTCTTTCTAATCAAATAATGGTTCTTTTATATAACATCATATAGTTCCAACGTTACTTTCACTATTTTTTGTATCTCTAATGTTATTTTACCAATTGATTAGTCATACTCCTCATTTATTTGTCTCTAATATTAGGAATCTGGGCGAGATTTTCATAGTAAAATAGATCATGATAGAATGATACTTAATTATAAGTGATCACATGTTTTGGGTAATAATGATATATAGAACACATCATGTACATTTGAAAGTCTTGGTGGAATTTCCAACTGAAAATCTAAATTTACAATTCATTTCAAAATTTATATTGGTTCTATGAATCAGGCGATTAGTATTACATTACCATAAAACCTTGTAAGACCCTTAAATGTAGAAACCTTCAAGGAAACATGATATCCCACTTAGAATTACAAATCATCCCTCGAGTTTTCTTTATATCTTTCTTTACGTGATTTTGGATACATTAATATGAGTCTAAATAGTTATTACCATTTTCATTTCCTCCTCAACAAGTTTTGGTCTTTCAATTTTCCTTTCAATTACCTCAACCCAACAAGTATGAATATGACCTCTCTTTCTATATAAGGCTTCATACGACACCATTTGAATACTTAAAAATGAACTATTTTTTAAAGAAAACTCCAGAAAAGTTAAATAATGACATCAAATATCTAAAAATTCAAGTTATCATGACCAAAACATGTATTTTATTTTTATAATAATATTTTTTCACTATCCATCAGTTTGAGGGTAGTAGGTGATACTCAAATAAAGCACAATGTCAAGATCCTTTTGAAGGCTCTACTATAGTTTTGATATAAATCACAGATCAAGATAAAATACGATTTTAATAGGTTCCCCATGATGTCTTAAAACATAATCAATATAGATCCATTGAATGTGGTCATGTTGTAAATACTTTCTTATTCCAAGTAAAGGTTAATTTTTGTTAAGGGGTTCAATAATAAACCATATTTCATTATTCATTCTAAGAGTATTTTGTAGTCATATGACAAAGACTATATCAATTAAATCAAACTTATATTTAGAAATAGGTTGAGGTTATAGGAATACTATCAAATTACAACTCTCAGACCACACCTGTTAAAAAACTAATAATATTGATACATAATCAGTAACATACCATTTTATTTATCCCATTAAAATTATTCCCTCAAATACCATTAATAAATTCCGTTACTAGGATTTACAGGGAAATTTGAGGAATGAGAATCATCTAAAAATTTCATGTTTTAATAATGAATATATTGAACAAATAGTGTTACACCAATATATTTTATGGAAAATAAATTTTCAAATAAATAAATTTTCTTTGATATCTTGTGTTAAAAGCAACCCCATGTTCTAATGAACAATAATATATTATAAATATATTATTATTGAAAAATTATTATTGAAATATAACCATTAAAATTTATTCTATGAAAATAATAACAACTTTTTTAAGACTAGTAAAATTTTTTGATAAAGAAAATATATTGACAAATAGGAACTTAATTTTTTGTCAAGTCTTTATATGATTAAAATATAAATTTTTCTAAAAAATTATATTTATTACTTTTTGTTGAAAGAAATAATAAAAATAATTTTCCCCTTATAGAAAATTTATTTGAAGAAATTAATTTAATTTCTAAAATTAACATCTTCAAATAATCACTGAGTAATATTTTTAGAATTTTCAAAAAAATAATTAATTTTCAACTAGAAATGAGAAATACTTATATTTATTAAAAATTACCTCTTCTTTTATAGAATTTAAAATGATAAAAATTTTATTTAAAATATTTTAATTATAAAAGTATTTAAATTAAATTATTAATATTCCAATTTATACCATTGGAAAAAATATTTTGATGAACATTTGACATATAATCATTTGTTACAAAAGAGAATATTTCTTTTGAAAAAAACATTTTTTATCATTTGTGTGGGATTAGTTTTAAATTAAATACTATAAATTATGTGAATTTAATATGGAAAAATGGGTTCTATATTTAGAATTATAATAATTAATATTATATAAAATATTCAACTTAATTGTGTGTTAGAATTAATAGTGCAAAATAAGAATATTTTAATGATCGCAGTTTAGGTTAAACATAGGTTTTGCGCATTACATTATCCTATTTTAAAATAAATTTTCCACCCACATTATAAATTTTGTTGATAATGTTTTTTATTATTTTTACTCAATGGATGAAAATTATCTAGTTATAATCTTTTATTTTTAAATGTTATGGATAAATTAAACATGAAATTTAATAAAAAACTACTTACTATGTGGAAAACAAACTTGTAAAAGTAAGTAAACAGTAGAGGATAAGTGAATAAAATGCTTAAAAAATGTTTAAATTTATGTTTTGGAGGTGTTTAGAGACCTTACATTACACAAAATTCAAAAAAAAATCAACTTTTGAGACACATGGGTTAAGACTGACTTTCAATTATCGAATAGTTTTGAATATTTCCAGAAATTATTATCCTTCTCAATTGTAAAAGGGAATTACCTCCCATAACTTATTAGAATATCATATACCATTTTTCTATATAAAAAACCAAATAATATATCCCAAAAAATTTATACATGTTCTTGACCTCTTGGTCATCCCAAAAGAGCAACCCAAGGGTTCACAATTTGATGTCCAAAAGAGGTTTTTCTAAGAGGTGGTAATTGTCTTCACAAAGATATTTCTTATAACTTATCTCATACCACAAAGACTAATTTATTAATATTTAAAATATAATATCACCAATATATTTAATATATTTTTATGTAATTATGTTGATGAAAAAACCTAATATCAAATTCATTTCCGTTAAACAGAACACAAAACCAATGATCTTGTGTATCATGGACTACTGCTTCCTGAATCGATGTGTTTCATTTTCCATGAACAATTATGAATTAATTATATAATTATGGATTTAATGTATCTATATGATACAAATTATGTTATTATACTTATTTAATTATCATATCACATTTAATTTCTTACTTTACAATCCATTAGAAATTGATAATATCTCTCTTGCGTACGTGTGGACTACCACTTCTAGGAAGCGATATGAATTGTGTTTCATTTATAATTTATGTGGATGGTAATAAGGATGTATTTAATGTATAAATATGATATATATTATGTTTTAATGATTATTGTAAGCTTAATTCATTGTTATCATTCTTTCATTTCATCAATTGAAAATAGAATCAATGTTCTTGCTATGTATGACCTACCATCTCCGTAAAAGATGCTATTAATTTTTTTATATCTGAATATTATGAATTAGTATAAATAAATGTATAAGGAATATATATAATATTTATATCATGAATATAATTCTAGAGATTTTATAACCATTTTTGATTTAAAAGGGCCAAAACTAACGAACCAACCCATACATGAAAAGAAAACCAATTATCACCTAGAATACTAATTTGAAAGAAGAATGGTTAACAAATGGGTGATGATATTTTATAAGTAAGTTATATATTATAATATATATATGATTATTATTATGAAATATAAGTATAATAAACCAATATTTATTATAATTGAGGATTAAACACATATGAAGGAGGTCATTCCAAAAGTGATGTATTTTTTTCAACTTTTATTTTATTGGGACACAAGACATATTAACCATTTTATTCTTTTTTGTGGTGTATAAACTACCAATAAATGTATTTTATGATTGTTATTATATTATGGTATACTCATATCTATCATTGTTTATTTCATTCATGGGGAAAATTATTCAAAATCACCATTGTGGTAAAGCTTTTCTGTTGTAATATAATTTATTATTAAAAAACTTTTATGATTATGTTTCTGATAATTAAATATTACGATAAATATCTCAAGAGAAAATTGATTTGTCTTATCCTTTTGTTTTATCTGGAGAATTAATTTTTTCATTTCATTTCCATCTCTTTAAATAACATAACTTACTAGAAGATTATTTTTAATGAAAAATTACATTATTTCTTCCATTGAATGAAAATAATTTCTCTTGCATGCCTATGTTTTCTAAAAAAATATAATCATTATTTTTTCAATATTATAGTGATTATTAATTTCATTATTATTATTTTTTTATTTTAGAAAAATTTAATAGGAATATTTTTTTAGAATGTTGTAGTTTTAAATTTTTATTAAATAATTTAAAAGGGTCATTATGTATACATTTACTAGATTAACAATTTTTTCTCCTCATAATGATTTATTAAGGATTCATATATTATACTAAATGTTTACATGTTTATTTAAAAAAAATTATTTAAAATTTTGTAAATTTATAGATTTTTAAAATTTGATTTGAAAATAGAAATTATGTTTTCTTAATATAGTTTTAAATATATTTTAATATAATTTATATTCATCAATGACAGAGCCCTTTCTGTTTTCTTATTTTTTATAGGGGATATGATCTAATTCTACTATACTTATTATTTCTCATTGTGGTTTTGGATTAGGATGATGATATATTTATGAAACAAAATAAATTTACATAGGTTTTTTCTATGAGGGATTGATGATATATTTATGAAACCATATTTCATTTCATAGTTTATCATACTATTATATGATAAATGTTTAATTTTTTTATGGAATACATACATATGATGTTCATTATGTGATGGGTGGGACTATAAGTATATATCTCTTTAATTACTTGGATAATGTTTTTTTATCTCATCGGATAATTATGTGAACCTATTTGATTTGATTGATCCAATATGGGTAACAAGCTAATGTGCGTGAACACTTATTAGAAACAAATCGATGTTCATCATCCACAATAGAATACATGTAAATGTTCTTGATATAATATGGAATTTAGATAGTGATGACTCATCTATTATGATATTGGAAGCATGTAGGAATGAATGATCAAATATGAATTGATGGTTTTGGTATTTAACCATTACATATAAAGATGTTTCTATACTTGTGTTGCTGCCACACTTATATGACAAGAACATATAGGTCATTCGGTATTTATAATGATTCCTAAAAATTACGATTCATTAATTTTTACATGATAATTTTATATTTCATGAAACATATTTATGTTATCTGATACATTGTGTTAAAACCATTTAGGTTATATTCATTATTTCAAACCACAATGATTGAAAAAATTCTTTCATTTGATCATTGATTAATTTCTCCCATGTTTACCCTTACTATGAATTTGTGTTTAACCTTTCTTATGTTTATTTTCACTATGTAAGGATGAAAATTTAAATCTAGGGTTTCTCAATGATGTTTAGTAAATGGGAAGATCATTATTAGAGATTTTTATGATTTTCTTGAAATAATAATATTTTTTATATAGTATCCATGGACTTTGGACTATTATGGTGCTCAAGAGAGTATCTATGAAATATTTTGAGTATATAACTAAAAATATGTAATATTTAAATATAAAATCCCGGGTCATAATAGTTGTTATAATAGATTTTTTTGTCAATATTTGGAGTTCAAGGTTAGAAAAAATTAGTAAGAACTATAGGTATAAGTAAATAGATAGGAAAATTTCATGTAATTTTGGTGAAGGATAGAACATGTTGTTTTCCTGAAATTATATCTCTATATGAATACAAAAATTGGGTATGGATATTAAAAGTTGTACCTAGGGATAATAACCCTCAAAATGGATAACTGTGATTTTATGTGATTATCACTTGATGCCTAGAAATTGGATTTTATAGACACTCAGTTGGACAATAATGGGGGATATGTTTTAGAAAATAAAAAACAATTTAAAAACCATCAAGAAGTATTCAAAAAAAATATTATCATGAATGAACTAGGTCAGAACTAATGTTTCATAGATTTAAAATAAGGTTTCATGATTTAGATATCTTGTAAATAAATTTTCATGACTATGTATTTCCTCATTATGATTATTGTTCCTTGCACTATGATTTATTGATTCAGTCGATATATGGAACAAGAACAAATATTTCAAACAATGAATTCGATGGATAATTTAATGAATTTCCTTTTGAGTAAAAAAATTCTATGTGACCTAGAATTAAAAATCAAGCTCATTTTATTATATAAAAATATCATTATATGAATCTTATTGAACATAAAAATGGGAAAAGTATAGAAGGATGTAATGTTGAGTCCTTAATGAGGTAATTCCCATCATTTTTAGTAGGTCCACTGATCAATTAGTTTTTCAAAAATGTACCAGAACCATTGAAATGATGTTTTCCATTATCTATTATTTAGATAATGAAAATGTAATATTTTTTATCTATCATTTATAAGGTGAAGCCGATCGATGGAAGACTCTTATTAATAATATGATGGAAAAGGAATAAATTATCTACATATAGTGGGTTGAAAATAAAATATTATATTTCAGTAATAATTTTGTTCATATACATCATATGAAAATAGAGAATTAATTTCATGAGTTAAAGAAGCAGTATAATGTATATGTTGGATTCTATGAGATAAATATTACACGACTTGTGAGGTATGTGTCTAGAATTATCATCGAAGATGAATTTAAGGTTGATGGTTCATTAGTGGATTAAAACCATGTCACATAATGGTGTAATTCAAAAATAAAATTTTTAGTTGTGAATAAATCATTTCAAGTGAAATTAAAGAGGAAATAGATATTAGAATTACCCATTAATCTCATGGGTTTGATAATAAAAACAATATTGAGTCTCATCAAATCTCAAATTAATTATATGGTGGAATAAATTACAACCATATCAATGCCAGAAATGTGATAAGAAACGTCATGGGAACTATATGAATGGAATTAGGAGGAGATATAAATATTTAAGGGAATGTTTTAAATACCATGATAGTTAAAAGGTAATTACTGGGCTCGTAAACATGATGAAGGAGATGAAGATTCCCACTAAGTCACCAATAATGCTATAATGATTAAATTGAAAAGAATATGGGAATCATCCCAACCATTGTAGAAATCTAAAGGGTTGATATAATTATTGTAATAAAAACTATTACAATAAATAAATAAGGTAAATATCACATGATCATAACTACCGAAGTGAGTTTCAAGGATAACATGGTGAAATTTTTACTTATTATACTCTATAGAAAATCTATTGACCTATTTTATTATTCTTATATAAAAATACATTATATATAAAGAAAATGAATTGGTTATTGAATTCATATCTCAGTGATAATATATTGAGTTCGTGTTGAAAAATATTAATGGTATGATTGTCGCATCTCAATTTTATAGTTCCTCTCTGACTATTGTATGGGAGAATATGATTCCAATAAATTTTTTATTATAAATATATTTGAATTTTATGTGACCATAGGAAAGGAAAAAATATATATTTATAGATCAAATATCAATAAATTTCAGAAGCATTCCATATTTCATATTCTAAATGAACACATTCTCATTTATCATTGTTAGGATGAATATAAAATTCCAATAAAAAATTATATGGGAACTGGTGTAGGCTCTTGTAATACCACACTAAGAAATAATTTATATTATGAAAATTTATATTAAAAGTCATTTCCTATATAAGGAATGTGATTAGTTGTCTTGAATTGTATAGGGCCGTCATAGGGAGTCAAGTGTAACCAATACTAACATTAGATATAATTGGGGTGGTTCTTGAGTTGTAAAAACCTATAATCCAACATTCAAAAGGCCCAAGTTCAAAATAAAATTGTGGTTTTTTCCAAAGATACTATACATTCATTTCACCAATTTACTATAGTTGTACTATATCATATGTGGATCTTTAGAATTTGTGGCACTATAACAATATAGAGTATTGTAGGGTGTACTATGTCTGTGGATATACTATTGAAGGTATTTTAACTCCCAATGTATTATAGAATTTTTATTATAAAGAGGGTAATTTAGGACAATAAATCATATTTCTGGCCTAGATTTATAGATATTATTCTCTAGGTCATTTGGGATATGCTCCTGGATCACTTGGGTAGGTGCCAATGTGCTATGTCATGGGTCTCAATCCACCTAGATAAAATGATGTCTTTACTTTGATAATAAAAAGAGGCATTGGACATAAATTTTTTAAAAACAAATCAATTGATAATTGAATCAATTGTAAGGGCCTTTATTTTTATTCAAAATGGGGGTTTATCTCAGATGGCTGGAGAGAAACACAACATATATTCTATTTATATTTGGTTAGTGTTTGTTGATTTATTTCGGGAATATTTTTATAGACTTACCAAACCATGTTGTTATTTTATCAATTGAACCCATATTTCTTGTTACACTTATATAAAATACCTCTATAAAATTTCCCAAGTTATGTTTAATGAATTGATATTTAATATCGAAATGAATCGTGATAACCAATTTATTCCTCGAAGCATGTCTTCATAGAGTGCACCTATTTGTTTAGAAGAAATATGGATTGATGTGACTCTGTATTATTTTTTAAGAACATTTCACAATCAAAATAAAAAAATATATCATATACTCCATATTTATGACTTGTTTGATCAAATAAATAGAGATCAATACATTTATTTAATAATTATTCATTCTGAATTTCCTCAATTATTGGTCACGAAGGATGATATAACAAAGAAAACATTCTGTATAAGAAATGGACACATTAAATATATAGTAATTCCATTTGGTCATAAAAATTCCTACACTACCTCCACAGATTTAATGAATATTTTCCTTATATATTACCTTCACCACTTTCAGGTGGACTATATAGATTATATTCTTATATATTCCGTGAGAAAGGATATAAATGATGATCAAATGAGAATTTTACTTAACACCCCTAGGATAGAAAAGATGTATGGAAAAATGACTTTGTGTGAATTTTATATTCATAATGTTTCATTCATGGGCTATATAATCTCATGTGAGATTATTTTAGTGGATACTTCAATGATTATTGTTCTGGAGAAATTCCCCAGACCAACTACTTTATTGTGATCTAATGTTTTCTTAGTTTAGATGGATATTATCATTGATTTGTGAATAATTTATCATGACAATATAATCTACTCCAAAAATTAAATCTAAATAGAGGAATGTTTCTTTATATCAATGTATTTTAGTTACCCCAAACCTAGTAGAATTGACATGGTTCCAAATTTTTTAAATTGTAAATAGATACAAGGAATGGAATATCAAGGGCCAAGTAGTTTAGAAGTCTTGGTAAAATAGATATATACTTAAGTATTACATTATATTTGAAAACATGTATTACAAAATTATTGTTTTTAAAGAATATCATTATTCCTTCTAGAATATCCTTGAATATCATATATAATACTCTTCTTGTATTCCTTGGAAAAGAAAATGAACTACGGTTTATCTCAAATTATATGTAATTGTTAATTACAGTAATCAATACGGCGAGGTAAAAAACTATACATACATTCCATTTTATCAATAACATTGATATCACATATAGATAATATATAATTAATATAGAATAGAAAATAGTGTAAAACACAATCCATTTAATTAACAAACTTATAATTCATTTAATCCAAAGAAAATATCCTTACAAAAATATCATAGATAATATGATAAGGAATAATCAATATGAATGGGTAAATAACTGAAAAATGTAATATAATATATAAAATTATAATTAAATGCATCATGTGATAATATCATTATGAAAATATCATGGATAATAATTTATTTCATAATCAATATTAAAAGGTAAATAATTTCAAGTAAATTCTATTTAATAAATAAATTGAGAATAAAATAAATCTTGAGATAATAAAATTGTGAAAATATTAATGATAAAAATAATAGAATTATTAAGGAATAAAATTCTTAATTATTTTTTTTCATGATCACAGGAATCATGGTACCTTTACCATCAAATCATTTCATAATAAGGTTTATAATTAAATGTAACATCATATTTAATTATGGCTTACTAATTTGCCTATTCAGAATACTAATGTATAACGGGCTATATAATTCTCATCTCGCCTCATCATTACATGTCCAAAGGTTTCCCCACATATCAAATAAAAGATTTAATTCATAAATACTGTTACTTATCAATAATTTTTTTTATTTAGTAATGAATATGGATTTATCAACATTTACACAGATAAAAAAATAAAATAAAATTTAGAAAAACCATTGTAGAAGTTTTTTATGATTTTTGAATCAAATGTATCTCTGATAAATAATTCAAATAATTAAGGTATATTTAATTTAAAATGATCATCTGTAAGATAATATTTAAAAGGATAGATAATAAAAAAAATGAATCTAGATTGTTAATTCTAATACTTTCATTGGTCAAAATAATCATAAAACATTCACATAAGAAATAACGAGACTGTCAATACAACATATACCCATTTATGTAATAATTGTGGGTTGTTTTATAATTTTGAATAGAAATACCATAAATATATCTTTAAAAACATTCTCAAGGAAAATATCATTTTTGTTTTCAAAATCAATTTTTAAAGAAAAAATTTGAAAAAACATGTTCAAAATACTCTTCATTAATAATAATTTTTCAAAATTATAAAGGAAACATTAAATAATTTAGTGTTTAGAACAAAATTATATTCCATATATGTTGTGAAAATCCAAAAAAATTCCTTTCACGTATTCAATAAAACCTAAACAGTTATTTTTCTAAAAAATGATATGGAATCCCTTTGATTTTTTTAAAATAAAAATGAGTAATATTTTGTTAATAAGTAATTTGTAAATGTTAGAATAAATTTGAAAACATGTTAAAATAACACAGTTTTGGAATCAAATAGATTTCTAACCAAATAAATAAATAAGGTATCATATTCAAGAAAAAACATTTATCAATTATTTTATGTACAAAAGATTGAAAAAATAGAATAATTGATATAAAATATCATGAATAACTAGTGTATAAGAAACTATAATGGGTTAATTATGAAATGGTTGTATAATTATTTTCAACTAAAATTAAATAATAAACAATCTCGATCAGAAAGGGATTTTCAGTAGACCCCAATAATGGTTATTATGTTAAAGTGATAAATAATCAACGAATAAATTATATATATATATTTTAAATAAAAATAAAATAATTATAAATACAATATTTTATTGTAACGTCCCGGACCCGGCCAGCTCCCTGAACAGTGTCAAACGTGTCAGGTGTTACTACCTTAGGTGAACTTCCCCGAATGCCAAAGGTTGCCGACTAGTAGCGAGGGTCTATTAGGTATAGTGGGGAGGCTATACAATCTCGGTGGATCATAATAAGGGTGCTGGTCCAAGTATAAAAGTAAAGATGCAACAGAAATAAAGACTCAACAGACACGAACTAGACCCGCAGAGAAGAAGCATAATCAATATAGGTAAACAGCGGAAGCATTAAATATATCAACAGTAGTGGAAATAAACACAACAGCATGGTAATGTCATGTAACTACAACTGAACAGTAAAACATGCATCCAGAGAAAGTCATACACAACTGAATATAAATAGGGTGCTAATGGCTAACCAACAGTAGATACAATAAGTAAGCATGCCGATACAGAAAAGTAAACAAAACAAAGCAACCCAGCTAGGCATGACCTCAAGGTCCAAACCATCTCCATGCAACAACTAACGCAGCCCAGCTCTTGAAGATGGCCTCTTTCCTGCACGTAAATCTATAAAGTCTGCACGCGTCCTGAAGGGCCTGTGAAGGGTCTGAGACAAATCTCAGTAGGATACCACCCAACGATGCGTACCAAATATAAGTGTTTAAGTAGTAATGTATTTACAAGGAAAGCAGTAAATAGTGAAATGCACAATTAAACACAAACTCCACTAGTGCTCAACAGCCACCATGGAGCGTCACCTTCTTCAGCCAACGCCGGAATCTCTGTCTTGTTACTCGGCACCACGTGCCACCTGACACCTCATGTCTCAAGTACCGACTTCCCAAAGGAATGCCCAAAAATATTAACCCGGCCCTATGTGCCTCCTAACACCTCGTGTCTCAAGTACCGACGTCCCAAAGGCACGCCCAAAAATAGTAAACCAACACCATGTGCCTCCTGACACCTCGTGTCTTAAGTACCGACGTCCCGAAGGCACGCCCATTGCATGAAGGCTCCTCACCTCCCCCGTGGCTTTCTATGGCAAGCACCCCCAACCAAAATACCTAACCGCAACTATGGGGGCCTTTACCCACACGAGTGGTAAAAACCACCTCATCACGGAGTATCTCTGTGTGCACACTACTCAATGTCTCGGTGAGCTGTAATCACCCAAAATAGTCCTAAGCCACCAACACATCTGACCCCTCGTGTCCCTGTGACCATGTTGCTCAAGTCAGATGGCATTGCCACCCTAGTAACTCAGGCCATGCCCAACCAGACAACCATACTGCCTCAAGCTGACGTCCATGACGCCCAATCCTGTGGTCAAAACCACTCAAAGTATCCCGGGAAAAGCCCCAACCTGTCATCAGCATCACTCAAGCATAACCGGGCCAATCCCAACACAACCCAAAGGGTCCAGTAGATGCAATTCAGAAATTTCATATATAACATATGTAAACAGAAAACACAACCAGGCAAAACAAACTAACAGTTGAATTGCACTATGCAAGGTGTTGTCCCATTCTAGCACTGAGGTCTTAAATGCCTCTAACAATTTATAACAGGCTTTAACAAATTAAACTAAACCGTTTATAACAATCATAATTCAATTAAAACCATTTTGGCATTCCTCGACCAAAATGCCCTGATGAGCAATGACCCCTCACCCAGCCCTGCTCACGCAAACTGGTAACCGGGCATACCCAAAATCATCTCAGTGGTCCAATAAGAAATACATTATGAAAAGGTAGATAAAACGTGTCCCGCTCAAAATACCCGAAAACGCGCCGAAGGCCGCATTACCCAATCAACTGCGAAAACACAAAATGAAGTATGCACCACGAACCTGAGACTCGCACGATTCTACTCCTCCGGTAACACCCTATAATTTGGTCTAAAACGCGGTAAATCTACAAAAGATTCCAAACCTCTCAAAGGGCTATAACTCGTTCTATAATGAAAATCATACAAAATGACCCAAGAGGATTCAGGGCCTTACCGATGGGGTTCCAACGCATCTAACTGAGATCGGATCGGAGTTCGTACGAAGAACCGGGAATAAAATGAAGATCCGGCCTACTTGGTTCACTAAACCAGACCAAAATATTGAGGTTCTGCCTCAATACGAGGCTACTACCCATTTTAAGAAAAAAAAAGAAATTACACGGTGTGTACATTAGGACTACATGCCTTGTATGGTTCATTTAACTGTTCATAAGACGGAATGATTCTACAGACATACATTCCGTACCTACTGACATGAGTACACGGCGTGTACCTAGGGGTGCACGGTGTGTACTTGGTTCCTCTTCCCTTCCTCACCGACTTACCCACACGCCATGTACATCCCTTATACACGGCTAGACTACACGGCGTGTCCAATGGGTGCACGGTGTGTTCCTGGTTCTACCAGGCCAACGGCCTACACACCATGTATGGCTTTACACGGTCGGGGGTATACACAACATGATCAAAACTACACGCCGTGTAGTAATAAAATTCTACACGGTCACTGCAAGTCTTGTACTCGGTGAGCACATGGCCAGTCACTCACCTACACATACACGGCGTGTACTTATGGTACATGGCATGTAGTCTGAAAATTTCCAGAAACTTCGCATTAAATCCAGTTTCCTCAAAAACCTGTCAAAAAATTTAAATAGGGTTGGGATTTTGACCCATTCCAAAAACCCGGGTTCTTACAAACTCCCCACCTTAATGTAGCTCGTCCCCAAGCTTCCAAACGAATCCCAGAGATGGCACTGAACACTTCCATCCCAGTAAACCAACCTGGACTACCCCGATCCCAAGGTTCTGGCTATATTCCTCAAGGGGCTCCCCACCTTAGAAATTGCCTACTAGGTCCCAACCAACAAAATTTAAAGCAAACAAGGTTCACTAACATGTTTTCTGGATGCATAGTCCTCCTGTGACACATTGTCACCCATGCCCCTCGTTGGTGCTCTTGTGTCGCTACTGACACCCAACGTAATTCGCACTGCATCGATGTCCACCTCCACGAGGTCCTGGTGCCTAGCACCTCATGAAACTCGCTTCCATGATGCCCTGATGCCCGCAGATCCTCAAGTAACCCGCATCCACAATGCCTCGATTCCCACGGAACCTCAAGTAACCCGCTGAATACCATAATTGTTCAGACATCCCATATATATATAACAATATATTCTACGCAGATAAAGAAAGCAGAAAAAGGCAGTGCATAACAACTACCCTTACTCCCCCTCACCGCAACCCATGCCTCACAGCATCCCAGCCTCATGGCCTCCTTACCCGCCATCATCAGAGCCATGTATCAATGTACCTCGGGCTATGCCCGTCCCGACAACTCACGTTGCCTCAAACTGATGACCGAGTTTCCAAATCCTGACAGTTACACTACCTCACCCATAGTACATGCCTTCTCTCATAAGAGTCAGACCCAATTTTCCTGAAGCATGAAATTCTACAATTATAAAGCATGGCATACACATTTTCACAACTAGTAGTTCTATTAGGAATTTCACCAACTCAAATTTTAAAGCATATAAAGCATGGCATTTGTTTTTTCATTCACATGGCATTATCACTTCCTAAATAATACGTGCAATTATGAAAATGAAATACCCTAAAATGTGCCTATCAAAATCCAAGCAACCCAACCTTGCCATACCGGGCCAAGGTCCAACTCTCCCTTACCATACTGGGTCAAGGGTCACATATCACAATCAACAACATCACACATCAGTGAGCCACCGAGGTGGAAGTCATATCAACTGTAATATGAGAAAAACAAATAGCAGTTACCACCTACGGCAACTAGGTCCATCCCTCGTTCCTGGGGCTGCGGGCACCCAAGCACAAGCTAGAAACCCAGTCCCTATAACCAACTATCTCCAGTCTACCATATCCCAAATAGTAAAACCAGCAGAATGAAATGATAATCCTCAAACTCATTATTATCCAGTAAAAATATACTACTAAATCCCTATCAATAACTCCTCTGATACCACTTTGTAACGTCCCGAACCGAGCCAACCAACCAAACAGTGACGAACGGGTCAGGTGTTACTACCTTAGGCGCACCTCCTCGAATGCCAAAGGCTGCCGACTAGCAGCAAGGATCTATTAGGTATAGTGGGGAGGCTATACCCACTCAGAGGATCATAATAAGGGTACTGGTCAATGTATAGAAGTAAAGATGTTGTGGAAAGAAAGACTCAGTAGACTCGAACCAGACCCGCATAGCGGAAGCATAATCAATATAGATAAACAGTGGAAGCAGTAAATATGACAACAGTAGTGGAAATAAACACAGCAACATTCTAATATAATGTAACTAAAACTGAACAGTAAAACATGCATCCAGAGCGGGTCATACACAACTGAATATAAAAAGGGTGCCAATGGCAAACCAACAGTAGCTTCAACAAGTAAGCATGCCGATACAGAAAAGTAAACAAAACAAAGAAACCCATCTAGTCATGTGCTCAAGGTCCATACCATCTCCATGAAATAACTAACACAACCCATCTCCTGAAGCTAGCCTCTTTCCTGCACGTAAATTCATAAAGTCTGCATGCATCCCGAAGGGCCCGTGCAGGGTGTGAGACAAATCTCAGTAGGATACCACCCAATGGTGCATACCAAATATAAGTGTTTAAGCAGTCATGAATTTACAAGGAACGCAATAAATAGTACGATGCACAATTAAACACAAACTCCACTGGTGCTCAACAGCCACCATGGAGCGTCACCTGCTTCGGCCAACGTCGGAATCTCTGTCGTGTAACCTAGCACCACGTGCCACCTAACACCTCGTTTCCCAAGTACCGACGTCCTGAAGTCACGCCCAAAAATAGTAACCTTGCACCATGTGCCTCCTAACACCTCGTGTATCAAGTACCAACGTCCCGAAGGAACGCCCAAAAATAGTAACCCGACACCATGTGCCTCCTAACACCTCGTGTCTCATATATCAACGTCCCTAAGGCACGTCCATTCCCTAAATGCTCCTCACCTCCCCCGTGGCTTTCTACGGCAAGCACCCCCAACCAAAATACTTAACCGCAACTACGGGGGCCTCTACCCACAAGGGTGGTCAAAACCACCTCATCACGAAGTATCTTTGTGTGCACACTACTCAATGTCCCGGTGAGCGGTAATCACCCAAAATAGTCATACGCCTCCAACACATCTGACACCTGGTGTCCCTGCGACCATGTCGCTTAAGTCCGATGGCATCGCCACCCTAGTAACCCAGGCCATGCCCAACCAGACAGTCGTACTACCTCAAGCCGACGTCCATGACACCCAATCTCGTGGTCAAAACCTCCCAATTTATCTCGGGAAAATCCCCAACCCTTGATCAGCATCACTCAAGCGTAACCGGGCCAATCCCAACACAACCCAAAGGGTCCAGCAGATGCAATTCAGCAATTGTATATATAACATATGTAAACAGAAAACACAACCAGGAAAAACAAACTAACAGTTGAATTTAACTATGTAAGGTGTTGTCCCATACCAGCACTGAGGTCTTAAATGCATCTAACAATTTATAACAGGCTTTAAAAAATTAAACTAAGCAGTTTATAACAATAATAATTAAATTAAAACCATTTTGTTGTTCCCCAGCCAAAATGCCCCAATGAGCAACGACCCCTCACCCAGCCCTGGTCACACAAACTAGTAACCAGGCATACCCAAAAGCATCCCAGAGGTCCAATAAGCAATATAGTATGAAAAAGAAGATAAAACGGGTCCAGCTCAAAATACCCGAAAATGCGCTAAAGGCCACGTTACCCAAACAACTACAAAAACACAAAATTAAGTATGCACCACCGACCCGAGACTCGCATGATGCTACTCCTCCGATAACACCCTCCAATTTGGTCTAAAACATGGTAAATCTATAAAATATTCAAAACCGCTCAAAGGGCTATAACTCATTATATAATAAAAATTAGAAAAAACTTCTAAAGGGGAATCAAGGCCTTACCGAGGGGGTTCCAATGCATCCAACTGAGATCGGATCGGAGTTCAGACGAAGAACCGGGAAGCAAATGAAGATCCGACCAACTTGGTTTGCTAAACCAGGCCCAAATATTGAGGTTATGCCTCAATACGAGGATACTACACGTTTTAACCAAAAAAAGTACACAGTGTGTACTTTGGGACTACACACCGTGTATGGTTCATTTAACTCTTCATAAGACGGAATGATTCCACCGACATACTTTTCGTACCTGCCGACATGAGTACACGACGTATACTAAGTGGTACACGGCGTGTACTTGGTTCATCTTCCCTTCCTCGCTGACTTAACCACAAGCCATATACATCCCTTATACATGGCTAGACTACACGGCGTATCCAATGGGGGCATGATGTGTACCTGGTTCTACCCGGCCAACAGCCTACACACCATGTATGGCTTCACACAGTCGACGGTATATACAGCGTGTTCAAAACTACATGCCGTGTAGTAATAAAATTCTACATGGTCACTGTACGACATGTACTTGGAGATCACATGGTCAGTCACTCGCCTACAAATAGACGGCGTGTACTTAAGGTACACGGCGTGTAGTCTGGAAATTTCCAGAAATATCCCATTAAATCCAGTTTCCTCAGAAACCTGTCAAAAATTTAAACAGGGTCAAGATTTTGACTCTTTCCAAAAACCCTGGTTCTTACATTTTTAATCAAAATTCATTTCTCGCATAATATTAGATTTTTTAAATCTTTGAAGATGTAATATAATCCAGTGAAAAGAAATTGAGTTATGAAATTCAATAACAGACAGTAACTTTTATATAAAATCCCCATAGTTAAAATAATTTAATTTTTAACATAAAACAACAGGATATATTAATTAAGCATGATGTAAAATGATAAATGGTCTGTATATATGATAGATAAAATAAATTAGGTTCATAACATTAAAATATTACTCAATGAAGGGAAATGGACACGATGTCCCTTACCTCAAGGTTCCATTTAGTTGAACAAACATTAAAATATGGTATAATGGTATTAAGAATGTTATTAGATAATAAAAAATTTATATATATTTATAATATCCTATATTTTCCACTTTTAACATCTTATCATTCATTCGGTATTAATATTTCAATATTTTTAGTGTTCCTGATGTTAATTTCCTTGTTTTCTCACCCATTATTTATCATGAATGTTTTGGTTGTTGTGGATATTATATAGTTTCATCATATAAATAATAATAATCATTAAATTATTATAATATTTAGAAATTGAAATTAATTTTATGATCAGTCATTAGTGATTTCAATGAGAATTTATGTATGTTATGATCGTGGAGACGGTAGTTCATACGTACACAGGGGTAATGCTTCCATTTATCAACAATCCTTATGGAAAGGTGGTTAGTAATATTTTATATTGAAAAAATTATCATGATATAATAAATACAATACTATTTCAATTAATTTAGTTATTTTTATGATAATTTGGATGTGTTTATAAAAAGATAACCAAATCAGTTCATGAAGGTAGTAGTTTACGCATACACGAACATTGTCGTAAATTTAAGTGAGTGAAAAGGTAAGAAATAAAATGATATATTATATCTTATTAATTATAAATATGTCAATAATATAATAATGAAATCATGTAAATCACCTAAATTTGATTACTTTATCCTTATTAACATATATTTAAATCTTTTTGAAAAAAGTCACATCACTTTGTGAGGAAATAGCCTGCCTTAAACATGAGTGGCGTTATCGTACCCACAATAGAATAAAAAGAAAAAAAGTTATATATGATATAATTAATTCGGATGTATAATAATTATAATTATTATATATAATATATACTATATATATGTCATTATATGATAAAATGAGTAGTGGAAATAGAAAAATGAATTCCATCAGTTCACAAGGTGGTAGTGGTAAATATACATGAATGATGATTTTGTAACCAATTTTATATAAGATGAGGTGATTTTAGATAATAAACATTACATAAAAAATATAATTATATTTTTTATAATTTTTTATTATATAATCATAAATTGATAATATTTGAAGGTGGTGGAAGATGAAATAATTGAAAACCACAATGTTAGGAATTTTCCCATTTATCATAGCACCTATTGTGGATTATACCTATATCTTGTATAGAATGGATATTTGAAAGAACAAACCATTGCAAGATTAGGTGATGGAATTTTATCAGTGATTTGGGTATGACTTTAGTGATCCAAACATGTGTAAATATGTGAAGAGAACATGCGAGGGGGTGGGATTTTATAAGTTAGGTGAGTGACACAATTGTAATTTTTTAAAATAAAAAGTTATCCAAACATTTTTCGCAAGAAAAAGTGTTAAAATTGATTATTTTCAGTAATTATAATGTAAAAGTTCAAATTATTTCCATATAATATATTTTCGACAAGTTTTTATCTCATTTTAACCCTTATATTCGCAGTTAACCCCAAATAAATCCATTTATTACCATAACAGTTTAATGTAAATTTTAGTTTTTTCACTATTAAATTACACAAAATTACATGGAAATTAATAGATAATATAAATTATTTTTTTTCCAAATAAAAAATACAATTTTCAAAATTCCATTTCTATGATTGTAAAATTTTATTTTAAAAACAATCTTACAAACACGATGAGAAATCTCATTTTCAATGAAAAAATGTTCAAGAGTTCATATTGTTCTTATATGAAAACTAAGTATCAAAATGAAACCAATTGAATGAATTTTATTAATATATATGTATATTTAAATAATCTAAATATTCTTTATAAGCAATTAATAATTTAATTTAACATTATAAATAAGATAAAATAAATGGAAATTTTCAGTTAAAATTCAGTATTTTACAAAATTATTCAAAACATGAATCATTTAAGAAATATCTAAAAATTTATACCTAATATATATTTCATATAACTATTTCAAAAAAAATGTTTATTTTTTATAAAAAAATTTCTAAATGATAGAAAATTTATTATTATGTTATGTGAGCTTGGTGTTACTGAACCTCTTAGAAAAACTATATTTTTTCAGAACAAAATATTTTTGTATGAAATAATTATTAGTTTATTGCTAATAAAAAGGACACAATAATATTAATTATGTATCCATTTCTATAAAAAAAACTCCAATTTAATAGTTATGTTATAATGCTATAATTTATTATAGTTTATTTAGACTCATTACTTTGCGTTCTGCAAGCTATCAATGATATAAATTTAAAATAAATATATTCATTGCATTATATTTTATCTATGTCACATGTCACATATTATTTCAAATAAAATGTTATTATTTCATATTTTTTGGTTATTACATTTTCATCACCTTATATGAATCATGTTCTCACTATTTAAAGATTATCCTTGTAATCAATGGAATGAATTTTGGAAATTCATTTATTGATAACCCACTTCATTAAAAGAGTTGTTAAAACATCATATTAATAAGTGAAAAATTGAAGTAAAATGGCCTTATGTAATAAAACAAAACAGGGCTTCTATGTAGAAGAACATGGGTGAACTATGACATAATGAACATAAAATAAAATCATATATAATTATAATGTGTGATTTAGGTCATTTATCATAAGAATGTGAATGATCAATGGAAAGTTGAACACATAAAAGCAATAAATTTAAGATTAATTAAAATACCAAATGATGCATTATATATCAATATAATAGGATAATATATTTTTTCATGACCCTCTTCTAAAAGTTTATATATTTTCTTAGATTTAATAAATATAAGGAAAATATAACATGATATATTTCTAATTCATAAGAATAATTTCATCATTTGGATTTTCATTGATCAATTTCAAATTGATATCTTAATCCAATAAATTAATATCCAAAAAAGAATTTATTTTTCCTCTATAAAAAAAGATAACTTTTTGTAGAACATATGTTCTATAAAATAGTGACAAGTATTTTCTTCTATCTCTAACTATTTTCCAATATCTAATATAGGTAGCTCATGTAATTTAATATAAATAATAAATCTATATACCTCAATAATAAAAATATTGGATTATCATTAAAAATTATTCATTAAATATGTTTTCTAAAAACAATGAAATCAAAATAACAACATCATATTGTCCAATGGTAGGCATTAAATAGTTATCATCATTTGTTTATTGATTATTTCCCTACTACCTTGTTTGAAGTGATCTGTTGTCACCAAGCTTGTGGGTTATACTTTTTCTAAAAATATATTAATAAATTTCCTCTAAAATTTTCTAAATAAATATAATGTACACCCTTCAAACAAAATTTATAATTAAATTATGTTTTATAAACTCTATAAAAAATTATATTTTCCCAAAGGAAAATAATAATTTTTGACTATTATTACATTGTCATTAATGATGATATTAACCATAAAGGATATAAAAACGTTTAAACCAATGGTTTGTGTTGATATAAATTTATCCCAAAATATCCTTCATCCTGAAAGAATCTTATCACATAAAATCTAAATTAGGAGTTCAAGACATGTCTCTTATGATAAATCATAAACTAATCAACCCATAATGGTATCCATAACTCTTTTGTTATTGAATATACCTATGTTTCTAAAAATTGATAGAATTATAAGATGTTTTAGGATTCTTATATCCAAAACACTATAGTTTAAATAAATTGAAATTTTAATTCTTGATTCCAAATAAATAAATACATAATCCATTTTTAAAAATAAATATTTACTTGGTGTATCGATAAACCGAAAAAATTGGGAATTTAATTACATAATTCCATGGTTACACACTTTTAATAGGATAAACTATAAATGAATCTCTATGATGAGATTCATTTTATTCCTCTATACTCATTATTTTTTCATTGGAATTGTTTTTTACCTTACTTTACACTTATAATGAATTATACCGTTCATTAACGATGATAATGGTTTAAAAAAATTAATTCATTATCATCTTCTATTCATATACTCCATAATGTTGTGTATGGAAAATGTGAATTATCCTATGCATGTACCACTAGAGTATCAAACCAGGTATATAGTAAAACTCATTTTTAGGAACCATGTGTCAATTGGGTAATGTTAAATATTCCATTATGGAGTTATTACACCTAGTAAAATTTGTCACAAAACCACTTTCACTTGTAGTATCTGGGAATAGGTGAATTTAAAGGAAAACCCCATAATATATACCCTCCAAAAACATCAACATGGTATTATATACATTTTCTCAATGTATATCAAAGGTTTATGACTCACAATATATATTTTATTTAATTTATTTCCCATGTATTGTAATAAAATTCCACTGATAGAAATTATATTGAAATCAACCCTAGTACTCTAGAAACGATTTATGATTTGTTACATTGACATAAAATAGAAGGAATCACATCCTAAAGGAATGAATCATTCAGAATTATTCGTAAACTAGATACACACAAGAGTCACAAATTAAATTTGAAATCAAAAATTAAAGAGTAACTATTTTGAGAATATAATTATTCCCTCAAGAAAATCATTATAAATTAGTCATAGTAAACTTCACTAATTCTTGACAAAGGGAATAATATGACGGTGAGATAAAATTCTCAATAAGTTTTAAGTAAGGTGGATGTTATCATGAATTATTGAAAAATAATAATTACGAAAATATGTAAAAATAAATAGACATAAAATTAAATCAATAACAGAGATATCATAATTAGATAAAGTATAATCAATGTAGAAAGGAAAATAACTACAAAAATTCCTTTTAATAAAAAAGGAGAATAAAATGCATCATGATATAATATCAGTATGAAAATATCATAGATAATAAGATAAGAAAAAATAAATATGTTATATTAAATTACTAAATACAAAGTCCATTTTTCATTAAATTGAGAATTAAATGAATCCAGAGTTAGTATCATTACAAAAATATCATGGATAAGAAGATATGTAATAATCAATATAAAATGGTATATAATTGAAAAAACATTCTACTTAAACAATAAAGTCTGAATAAAATGCATCTAGATATTATATCAATGTAAAAAATCATATAAAAGTTTATCTAAATTATTATTGATGGAAATTTATAATTATTGGACATCGTGATACCTCTGTAATAATACCTTTCATAAGATGGTTTAAAACTAAATGTATAAACCTATGTAATGATATCATAGTTATTCAACACATGGGACTAGAGATGAATCAAGGTGATTTTTAATTATAGACCCACCCATCAATGAATGTCCAAATATTTCATCATATATCCAATAATAAACATAATTCATGAACAATGTGCCATATCTTTAAATATATGTATCGAGTAAATAATAATATTTATAATTATTTCCCCCAAAAAATCTAACTTTTAATCTATTTCACTTTACTTATAGGTGATATATAAATAATTAATTAAACATATTAATGAAAAATAATATAGATAATTTAAGAAAATTTAATGTTTAATGATCATATGTAAGTAAATATTTCAAGGTAAATTTAATAACATTAAAATGAATCAAGACAATGAGTGTCAATACATTCTTTCTTAAAAATAATAAAAAATATATAACTAATATGTTTAATATCAATCATGTCACGAACCGAATCTGGTCACCGCCAAAACCGGCACCAAACCCAGCCCGTGACATGACCCAAAGGGCGTTCCCATCCCCACGGGCTGGCACAAGTGCCCGGGTATCATAAAAATTCATTTGGGAACGATTTACCCGAGTTTGGGTTCATAAGATAACCAAAAACAAACAACAAACCAAATCTGAAAAATTATGCCAAACAAGAATTAATAAAAATTCAGAACTTAGTATATGAGTTTCAACAAGACACAAGTGGTCCAAAGGTACATAAAAGTAGCAGCAAACATCCCAAGAGACTCCACACGACAAGGGGTCATCACCCACAAGCCGTCTCCACAACACCGCACCATCGAGAGAAACTAGCAACCCAAACCGCCATCGCCCAAGGCTTTTCCTTTGCCTGTTTCAAACATGATCAAGTATACTTACACCAAAAGGTGTAAGTAGGGTGTGAGACTAATCCCAATAGGATATCACCCAAGTATTTCAAGTGATAGGCATTGTAAAATAAAAGGCTTGCCAGAGTTATAAATAGATAATAGTGGCATTTATTTCTAAAAGTACAACTTTGAAAAGAAAATAACTTTCAATGGGGATAACTATAAAGAATCAGTGAAATTGAATAAAACATTCAAGCTGCTGGTTTTCACATCCCAAAATACCATAAATAAAGTTTAAATGCCAAAAAAGGCCACGAGCACCAAGCGTAGGAACCCCCCTAGGTACTAGTTTGTTGTGAGCCCCAAGTACCTCGTACCTCGGTGAAAGTAACCATAACGAAATTCGTTCTCGTGCACGAGCCACTAGTAGGGAGCATACCCATAACCTAGTGGTCTCCAATCATCTCCATTATAGTGTTGTTAGTGTTATCCATGTCAGACTTTCTAAGTGAACCTTGGTCAAAACCCCTCCGTTCACTAGCGTACTAGTACACGTTAGCCCACCTAGATACCCGGGTTTCCCGTATTGTGCTCAAATAGTCACCACATGCTACCAAAATCAATATTCACATATAAATGTCAGTTCTGGTCACACACATTCAGAATAGTATCTACACCTTCTTTCCACCTTTTGCGTAACTCAATAAACCATTTATAATTTCCATAAAACAATTTCAAGAAAATTAATCAAATGTTGCACATTAAATTCATCTAAAATCCCATATTTAAAACAAAATGGAGACCAATATCATACCAAAACATAAATTTCAGCATCAAAACATTTTTATAAATCCAATCCCTGAATTATAAAACAACACCAAGAGGCACAATATGCGTTACACATGTAAAACACCCATTTTCACACAAGATTGGCACTTAAAAATCTACCACTTTTAAAATGCTACCCAAATCAATTTTTGAAATCTAAATACTGAATGATGAACATAATGGAAACCTAAATACAGCATTCCAACTCATTATACAATACCTACATATGAAATCACCTACCAAAAGAGTCAAAACCCCCAAATCCTTGTGCGTCACTTCAACCGCACCTCCGCCGCACCACAAAGGAGTAATATTGAACCTAAAACCAGAGGATTGGACCGCGAAACTCAAAACAAAAACCCTAGGTACAAAACCCCATCTTCTGGACATTTGGGGATTCAATAAAAAAGGATGAAACCCTAAGAAGAAGGGAGGAATAAGGAAGAGAAACAACTTACTTGAGAAATCTGGACGTTTTTTGGAGATACAGACGTTCGGCCCTAAATCGCGACCAATATGAGCTCCAAAGAGGCGAAAACTAAGATGGGGGTGTGGCTGGGTTCGATGGGAATGTGTGAGAGGTGGAATCACCGAAAAAGGATAAAAAATAAATATTTTATGAAATAATTATAAAACAATTTTAAAACTGGAAATGGGCTTTCGGGTTGGCCCAATACCTAATTTTATCACCCAAATCCATGATTCTAATGAATTTTTAAGGGGCCCAAAATTATTTTGTGGTTTAATATTTAAATGAAGGTCATTTTGGAAGTTGAATGGTTGAAAAATGTTGAAAAACGAAGGATTTATTAAAGAAACAAAATATACTTTCAAAACTGGAAATGGGCTCTTAGGTTGGCCCAAATTTTGGAAACCCACTATTTCCTTTAAAAATGCATGAAAACCCACCAAAACAAATCAAGGATGTAAATTAAATGAAAAATACCTCTAAATATTTCATGTATGTGACAATTCTCCCCCCCATGAATGACTTTCTGACCCGGAAAGTCAACATGAGGCTTGATTGGAAAACAAGAACGGGTACTCTTCCTCGACCCACGACTTTCGCTCCCATGTCTCTTGTGTATCATTACCATGCTGCCATAGAACCCAGACTAATGGAATAGACTTCCCTTGAAGTATCTTCTCTTGGGAGTCCACTATTTTCACTGGCCTCTCAACAATAGACAAGTCAGGCTCTATCTCCAATTCTTCCCAACTCAACACATGGGACGGATCCGGGTAGTATTTCTTCAACTGAGAAACATGGAAGACATCATGGATGGATGTCAAATGAGAAGGTAAGGCCAACCTGTATACCACCTTTCCAATACGTTCAATGATCTCAAATGGCCCGACATACCGCGGAGTCAGCTTACCTTGCTTCCCCAATCGACGATGGCCTAAACGAGGGGCCACCTTCAAGAATACTATATCACCCACAGAAAACTCTAGGTCTCGACGCCTCCGGTCAGCATATGATTTATGACGACTCTAAGCTGTCAATAAATGTTACCTGATTAATTTTACCTTCTCAGATGTCTCCTGCACAATACTCGGCCCCAGTAGTGAGGTCTCACCTACCTCAGCCCAACAGAGGGGGGACCGACAAGGCTGACCATAGAGCGCCTCAAAAGGAGCCATTCGAATCGAGGATTGGTAACTGTTATTATAAGAAAACTCAACCAATCCCAAATGGGTATCCCAAGAACCTCCAAAGTCTAGGACACATGCATGAAGCATGTCCTCTAAAATCTGATTTGCCCGCTCTGTCTGACCATGCGTCTGTGGATGGTATGCTGTGCTCATATTAATCTGGGACCCCAAGGCCTTCTGAAGGCCTTCCCAGAATCGAGATGTGAAACGAGGGTATCTATCTGAGACAACTGCTGATGGCACACCATGGAGTCTCACCACCTCCTGAAGATACATACGGCCCAACTCATCCACTTTAGATGTATCTCTGATCGGAATGAAGTGGGCTGATTTGGTTAGACGATCAATCACCACCCAAATGGAATTCTTAGCTCGAGGTGTAAGAGGTAATCCAACAATGAAGTCCAAGGCAACCTCGTCCCATTTCCAGGTAGGAATGGGTAGTGGTTGGAGCAAACCGGAGGGCCTTTGGTGCTCTGCTTTCACCTGCTGGAATGTGTAGCATCTCGACATAAAGTCCGCTATGTCCCGTCTCATACCAGGCCACCAAAACTTCTGACGGACATCATAATACTTCTTAGTGGCACCCGGATGGACAGCCCACTGAGACTGGTGGCTATCCTGCATCACCACCTTCTTTAGAGATAACGGCACTACCGAACGACCCTTGAAGCACAAGATGCCATCAGGAGATGACGACCAATCAGAGGATGTCTCCCCACCATGAAGAAACTGCTTCGATCGCTGACAAAGATCATCACTAGGTTGTTCCTGCTGAATCAACTCCAACAGAGAAGGAGTCAACTGGATGCTCGCCAAGAATTCCCCTCCACTATGTTCCTTGGTCTCCACATGCATCTGAGAAAAGATCCCCATCAATGTCCACTCATCACTGGACTTCCTCAAATCCTGCACTGGAACCCTTCTGCTCAAGGCATCGGCCACTACATTACCCTTACCTGGGGTATAGACAATGTCAAAATCAAACCCCTGCAAGTACTCGATCCAGCGACGCTGCCTCATGTTGAGGTCCTTTTGTGAGAAGATATAAGCCAAGCTTTTGTGATCAGAATAGACCACAAACTTCTCCCCAAAGAGGTAGTGACGCCACATCTTCAAAGCATGCATCACTGCTGCTAACTCCAAGTCATGGGTTGGGTAGTTCTTTTCGTGTGGCCGAATTTGGAGAGAGCCATACTCCACCACATGATCATCCTGCATAAGCACGCACCCAAGACCCATACCTAAAGCATCACAATAAACCACATATCCCTTTCCAGCCTCTGGTAAAATCAGCACGGGGGCAGTAGTCAATCGCCTCTTTAGCTCCTCGAATGATGCCTGACATTCTGGACCCCATACAAACTTCACCCCTTTCCGGGTGAGGGAAGTCATCGATGAAGCAAGCCGAGAGAAATCCCGAACTAATCGCCTATAATAACCGGCCAAGCCAAGAAAACTCCTGATCTCAAATACATTCTTCTGTTTCTCCCATGACATGACTGCACTAATTTTCTCAGGGTCCACTGAAACTCCATGCTCTGAGATCACATGCCCCAGAAATCTCACCTCTCTAATCCAGAAAGTGAACTTTGACAACTTTGCATAGAGGCGGTGATCTCATAATGTACCCAAAACGATCCTCAAGTGATGTTCGTGTTCCTCCTCAGAGCAAGATTATACCGGAATGTCATCCACTAACACCACAACAAAGGAATAGAGATACTGATGGAACACCCTATTCATAAGTGCCATAAATACTGCTGGAGCATTGGTCAATCCGAAGGGCATGACCAAATACTCAAAGTGGCCGTACCTGCTTCGGAAGGCTGTCTTAGGGATATCTGACTCCTTCACCCTGAGTTGATGATACCCTGAACGTAAGTCTATCTTTGAGAACCACTTTTCCCCCTTCAACTGATCAAACAAATCATCTATTCTGGGCAAAGGGTATTTGTTTTTAATTGTTACCTTATTCAGCTTCAGGTAGTCAATGCACAACCGGAGGGATCCATCAGCCTTTTTTGCAAACAACACAGGAGCGGCCCAAGGAGAGACGCTCGAGCGAATGAACCCTTTGGATTCTAAGTCGTCCAGCTGTATCTTTAATTCCCTCAACTCGGTGGGGGCCATGCGATAAGAGGGAAGAGATATCGGCTATGTTCCTGATGCCAGATCAATCGAAAACTCCACATCCCACTCCGGGGGAAAACCAGAAAAATCATCAGGGAATACCTCCGGAAACTCATTCACTACATGAGGCAGTGCACCTTCAGGGGAAATACCATCCTCAAGCATAAGAGAAGATAACTGGAAGATAACACTTCCCAACTCTGTGAGTGGAGGCCCTGCGCGACCTAACCGAGGATCCCATTCTCCATGAAAAACCTGACGACTCCCATTAGGTGCCATGAAACTCACACGCCGTCTATAGCAATCGATGTGTGCCTGGAAGTGTACTAGCCAATCCATCCCGAGTATGACATCAAAAAGGTTCTTATCTAAGACCAAGAGGTCCCACTCCATCTCAACCCCTGACATAGAAAGCGCACAAGATGGGCACCTGAGACCCTGCTCCTTCTTCTTTCCCAGCGGTGTCACCAACTCCATTGCAAATGACATCAAATCAGTTGGCAGATTCAGAATGTCCACAAAACGGGATGAAATGAATGAAACAAAGGCACCAGTATCAAAAAGAGCAGTAGCTATAGAAGATGAAATCAAAACGGTACCTCGAATAGTCGACGGTCCCTCCTTTGATCCTGGTGGTGCATGATCCACCGCATGGAGATGTCCAGTCTCTACCTGAAGACGACCGCTAGTTTGTGGTTGTTCCCTGAACTGACTTTCCCAGAAGATGACCCGGCCCTACCACCACGGCTGCCAAATCGAGATCCCCCAGTCCTCGACGGCTCAGACTGTGCTGGCACTCCTCTGGGAGCCATGGATCCTGCCCCACTTTGAAGTGGACGCTCTATCCCGCAAAAGCGTTGCACGTGTCCCATACCTCCACACTGGAAACAGGTCTTCGGAGGATGAGGTCATGCTGGACAGATGTGCCCGGTCTTCCCACACTGGTGGCACACGACCGATCTCGCATCAGAAGTCGCTGATGACAACTACCTAGAAGAGTTCCCTGAACTACCTCCTCCTTTCTTCACATGATCCTCCCGCTTCCTTTTCTTCTCTGAGGAGCTTCCCCTTCCCACTGCTGATACAGAACCATAGTAACCAGCCCTTACTTTTCTATCAATCTCCACCATGCACGCCCGATCAACGACCTCAGCATAGGTCCTCAGCTTAAACAAGAACACCTAGGAGTATATCTCTGGTCTCAAGCCTTTCTCAAACCTCTGGGCCTTCGCTTGCTCATTAGAGACAATTTCTGGAGCATACCGAACCAACTCAGCGAAACGGTTTGCATACTCTATCACAGATAGATTTCCCTGAACAAGTTCCATGAACTCTCTAGACCTGGCATAAGCCAAGACCTCAGGGTAGTACTGTTCATTGAAGATAGCCTTGAAATCTCCCCAGCGCATCTGCTCATTCTTCCCAGCCTGAAGCACTGACTCCCACCATTTACGGCTGGGACCCTCCAACAGAAAGGAGGCACACTTCACCCTGAGCTCCTCGGGTGTTTCCAGGAACTCAAACATACGCTCGATCTTCTCGAGCCATTCCTCTGCTTCTTGGGGTTCTGAGCTGCCTCAGAAGGTTGGAGGCTTATTTTTCAGGAAATCCTGGGCCTTGACCTTTCTAGGACCAGTCTCATCCTCTCTAATAGGAGATGGAACTGGAGCTGGTCCATATCTTAGAGCCTGGATAGCCCGGACCACGACCTCGACTAGCCTCTGATCAATTGGTGTGGGAGAACTCTCTCCGGCTTCCTCCCGTGGGTGCGTGAGAGCTTTCCGGGGAGGCATGTTGCTACAAAATGTAACAGTCACAAAATAATAATCAATACCACAATTCTGAAAATTTTAATCAAATGACTCAAATATAGATAATCAAAACACATTTCAGTAATAAAATAAACAACTACAACACATCCGCATGATGTCCACATGTGGTCTGCAGCCCACACGTCTCACCTGGAAGTGAAGTCAATCTTTAAATTCCAACATCCCCTGGTGACTCCGGGTATGCCATGAGAGGTGTGGGCCCGACACCCTACTCACAACCAAAACCCCGAGCCCCGACAATCCTAGATCCTGTCTATCCTGACTCATCCCAAAATAACAATATAACCCAAAAACATTAACCTCCTCTGATACCATTTTGTCACGAACCGAATCTGGTCACCGCCAAAACCGACACCAAACCCAGCCCGTGACATGACCCGAAGGGTGTTCCCATCCCCATGGGCTGGCACAAGTGCCCGGGTATCATAAAAATTCATTTGGGAACGATTTACCCGAGTTTGGGTTCATAAGATAACCAAAAACAAACAACAAACCAAATCTGAAAAATTATGCCAAACAAGAATTAATAAAAATTCAGAACTTAGTATATGAGTTTAAACAAGACACAAGAGGTCCAAAGGTACATAAAAGTAGTAGCAAACAGCCCAAGAGACTCCACACGACAAGGGGTCATCACCCACAAGCCGTCTCCACAACACCGCACCATCGAGAGAAACTAGCAACCCGAACCGCCATCGCCCAAGGCTTTTCCTTTGCCTGTGTCAAACATGATCAAGTCTACTTACACCAAAAGGTGTAAGTAGGGTGTGAGACTAATCCAAATAGGATATCACCCAAGGATTTCAAGTGATAGACATTGTAAAATAAAAGGCTTGCCAGAGTTATAAATAGATAATTGTGGCATTTATTTCTAAAAGTGCAACTTTGAAAAGAAAATAACTTTCAATGGGGATAACTATAAAGAATCCGTGAAATTGAATAAAACATTCAAGCTGCTGGTTTTCACATCCCAAAATACCATAAAGAAAGTTTAAATTCCAAAAAAGGCCACGAGCACCAAGCGTAGGAACCCCCCTAGGTACTAGTTTGTTGTGAGCCCAAAGTACCTCGTACCTCGGTGAAAGTAACCATAACGAAATTCGTTCTCGGGAACGAGCCACTAGTAGGGAGCATACCCATAACCTAGTGGTCTCCAATCATATCCATTATAGTTTTGTTAGTGTTATCCATGTCAGACTTGCTAAGTGAACCATGGTCAAAACCCTTCCGTTCACTAGCGTACTAGTACACGTTAGCCCACCTAGCTACCCGGGTTTCCCGTATTATGCTCAAATAGTCACCACATGCTACCAAAATCAATATTCACATATAAATGTCAGTTCTGGTCACACACATTCAAAATAATATCTACACCTTCTTTCCACCTTTTGCGTAACTCAATAAACCATTTATAATTTCCATAAAACAATTTCAAGAAAATTAATCAAATGTTGCACATTAAATTAATCTAAAATCCCATATTTAAAACAAAATGGAGACCAATATCATACCAAAACATAAATTTCAGCATCAAAACATTTTTATAAATCCAATCCCTGAATTATAAAACAACACCAAGAGGCACAATATGCGTTACACATGTAAAACACCCATTTTCACACAAGATTGGCACTTAAAAATCTACCACTTTTAAAATGCTACCCAAATCAATTTTTGAAATCAAAATACTGAATGATGAACATAATGGAAACCTAAATACAGAAAGACAACTCATTATACAATACCTACATATGAAATCACCTACCAAAAGAGTCAAAACCCCCAAATCCTTGTGCGTCACTTCAACCGCACCTCCGCCGCACCACAAAGGAGTAATATTGAACCTAAAACCATAGGATTGGACCACAAAACTCAAAAAAAAACCCTAGGTACGAAACCCCATCTTCTGGACATTTGGGGATTCAATAAAAAAGGAAGAAACCCTAAGAAGAACGGAGAAATAAGGAAGAGAAACAACTTACTTGAGAAATCTGGACGTTTTTTGGAGATACAGAAGTTCGGCCCTAAATCGCGACCAATATGAGCTCCAAAGAGGCGAAAAAGACGATGGGAGTGTGGCTGGGTTCGATGGGAATGTGTGAGAGGTAGAATCACCGAAAAAGGATAAAAAATAAATATTTTATGAAATAATTACAAATCAATTTTAAAACTGGAAATGGGCTTTCGGGTTGGCCCAATACCTAATTTTATCACCCAAATCCATGATTCTAATGAATTTTTAAGGGGCCCAAAATTATTTTGCGGTTTTAATATTTAAATGAAGGTAATTTTGGAAGTTGAATGGTTGAAAAATGGTGAAAAACGAAGGAGTTATTAAAGAAACAAAATATACTTTCAAAACTGGAAATGGGCTCTTAGGTTGGCGCAAATTTTGGAAACCCACTATTTCCTTTAAAAATGCATGAAAACCCACCAAAACAAATCAAGGATGTAAATTAAATGAAAAATACCTCTAAATATTTCATGTATGTGACAAATCAAATATATACCCATTGGAGTAGGAATGAAGGGTTTTATCTTTGATGAATATGAATTCCATAAAAGATTTTTAATTATATTCTATAAGAAATAATCCTTTTAGTTTTGAAAATAACTATTAAAATGTAAAAGTTCCAAAAAAATTGAATATAATTTTCTTTTAAAATAACAATTTTATAATATAAAGAATGATTTAAAAAATTAGGGGACCTGACTATAAGAAATTTTGTTAATATTGTGTACGTTAAAAGAGATAATCCTTTCACAAGATCAGTAAAATCCAAATGAGTCTTTTTTTAAAAAAATTAATGAATATTCCATTAAAATTTTTTAAATAAAGACATGAAACTATTTTGTTTATTAATAATTTTGAAATGATTAATTTTTTGTAATCATGGTTTTAGAAGAAAAATGATTTCTTACTTAAGATTAAAATGAATTCAAGTTTTATTTAAAGAATATATCAATTATTTTAATTATTTCTGAAATAAAAAAGGTTATTATAACGTTAAAATAACATTAATTCCCATATTGGAATAAAATTAAATGGATTTATTTTTGTATTTTAATATAATTTGGTTCAATAAAATTTCAAACAATAAAAAATTTCCATCGTAAAGGGATTATGAAATAAAACCATTCAATTAACATATCGTTGAATGGAGAGTTAGTAAATGAATAAAATATTTTAAAGATCATGAAATAAAAAAACCATTGTAAATACAACATAAGATAATTGAATGTCATTTCACACCTAATATAAGGATATTGAAGAAGATGATGATGGCATATAACCTAATGAAAATAAATTGTTTTATAAAAATATATATTAATTAGTAACTTTTATGGGAAATACAATTTGAATAAATAAATCAAATTGGAATATAAAATACAATGAATTATTAATTAATCATGATATCAAATATCAAAATAGTAAAATATAAAATATATAAAATAAATTAGCAACATAACATTATAATAAGATTTATGGAAGGTAAATTGAGAAGATGTCCCTTCCCCCACACTTCCTTTCAGTTGAACATGATATAATATCCTATATAATGTTTTTAAGAATGTCATTAGTATATAAAACGACCATATATATATAATTAAAATAACATTTATGAAACAGTTATGACTTCTTATCACCTGTTTGTTTTCAACCATTACATATTTTTATTTTGTTGATATAAATTGACTTGTTATCTTATTCATGAATTTCCCTAGATGTCCCAGTTATTTTGATTTTTTTCTAGTTTAATAATATAAGTTATAAAAATCATGAAATAATTATCATATTTATGCATAAATTTTACTTTTTATTATAATTATAGTTGTTTTTATAAATAGAGTATATTACTACCATGGTGATGGTTGGCCATACATATGCATGGGTAACACTTCCATCTTTATCGTGATAATTATGGAAAGGTGGTAATAATATTTTATCTTTCTCTAATGATCAACATAACAATCATAAAATATTATTATTTTTAATATACATATACAATATTGTCATCCAGGTTGTGTGGTTATGAAAAGCGAGTAGCATCACCTCATAAAAGTGGTAGTCCACACGTACACGAATTATGTTATCATCTATAAGCGAGTGAAAGAAAAGGAAGGGAAAAGATATATTAAATTTTATAAATGATAAATACATTATTAATATCATAATTATGTCATATATATCACATAAATGCATTAAAATTATCCTTATTACCTTCCATGTAATGCCTTACTAAAAAATGAATTTGTTCAGTTTGGGTGGGGGTAAATCACCATACACATAAATGATGATATCTTAACCCATTTGATGGAACTGTGAATTATTGGAGATCATTATCATAGAATAACGACATATCCATACATTAAATATACTTTTTTTAATAATATAATCATAAATATGGATTATTTTATGTATGTGGAAGATGAGATAAAATTAAAACATATAACTAGGAATTTTAACTCTTCTTAAACAACTTCTTTTGGATTATAACTACGGTTTTCTAAAAATGTATTTTAAAAAAACAACATATAAGAAAATGGTATTAATTTTTTGAATTTATTTGTGAAGATATTATATGGAACAATAGGGAGAGAAGGTTTGAAGAGAAGAGGATAGGAGTGGCCTTTTATAAGTGAGGTGAGTGGAAGACTAGTAAATTTTGAAAATAGATGGTTTAACAATGTATTTGACAGTGAATATTGTTTCAAAATAGATTTTTCTTTGTAATTAGATAGGTTAAAGTCTATATATTTCCATAAAATATATTTTATACACGTTTTTGTGTGATTTTAACCCTTATTTTATATGTTTAACCCCCGATAAACCCATTTTTACCTAAATCACTGTAAATGGTTTTTACTATTATCTCTATTCAATTTGGTGAAAAATTATGTTCAAATTATTAGATGAAATAAAATATTCAGATTATATATATGGAATTAAAATTTTCCAATTTCATTCAATGATGTAAAAGTATTTAATTTAAAATTTATCTCGTAGACATGATGAGAAAGATAGTTTTTTAAATGAAAATGTCCAAAAGGTTAATATGTTTCTATATCACAATTTAATATAATAATCATTTCACTGTTTTAAAATTTATTAATATTTTCATATAATTTAAACAATTTTAACTTCATACTAATTAAAAATGCAATTAATCTCTAAAAATAAATTTTTAAAAGAAAATTTTCAATTAGAATTCAGTAATATTAAATTATTTATTAAAATATGATTCATTTTTTAAAATTAAAAGTAAAAAACATTATGATATTTTTGATTTTAATATTTAAATAATTTATGTTTAATTTTTAAACTTAATTTGTTAATTGCGGGAAAAATTATTTTTAAAGTATATTCTCAAGTTGCTAAAAAATAATCTTAGAAGATAAAACTATTTTTAAAAACCATATCTTTTTTTATTTAAGGGACTTTATTGTTTTTCATAGTTAATAGATGACTATAATATTTATATTTTAGTTAGTATTGTTAATACTCTCCAATTTAATGTTTTGGTTATAATGGTATATAATATTATGAATAATTTATACTCTGGGTTCCAGGTTTTGCAACCTACCAATGAAATTAAATTTAATGAAAAATATTTCATGGGTTTTTTAAGATCAGTGTAGCTTTTCATATATTATATAAAACAACATTTTCTTATTATAAAATTATACGGTGTTATATTGATGCAATGAAAATTTTAAAGAACCAAAGAAAATATCTTTCAGCATAATTTTTATTAAACCAACCTATTTTGGGTAATGGTTTATAATTTATAGTGATGTATTAAAAAATAAAGAGATGAATCCCCATGTATATTTATACGGTTGTAAAATATTCATCATGAAAATTGATGGTTAATGAGAAAAATAACCCAAATCATGATTTCGAGTTACCTATTGATTTTTTTCATTAAATATATAGATTCATTACCTTTACGGATAAAGGAGTTACGTAAACATTGACTATACATGTTTAATGTATATATTTATTCCTAATGATTTGAATATTTGACAGATATCAGGGTTTGAGGTATTTAATGATTCTGAAAACTCAATACATTACCACATTAAGAAGGATACCAATGTGATTGATGCTTTGTGTCAAATGGATAATTCTTTCTTATACATAATGAGGGTGACATAAGATTTAAATTTTTAATTTATAAATGATGGATCTCAATATTTTTAATTAAGGGAGGGATATTCTTGTCTTTATTAAAGAAGTGTTCAACTATATATCCAAGTGAATACTAAGGTGGATCAAAAAGAATATAGAGATATACAGAAGAAGTTCAAAAGTGTTCCTTTGTTTAAGATTGATTATAATGGAATGATAACATTTATGGAACATGTATGTGTTTCATATATACTATATTTAAATAAGAAGATATTAGAGGAAGCTCATAGCACATCATTCTTTTTTCATCAATGAAGTGTAAAGATTAAAAGAGATCTGAGAGAGTATTTACGGTTCATTAGGATACAAAAAAATATTGCAGAGTCTGTAAATATGTTCATTGTATTCTAACAAGTTATGGTTGATAGAAACATGTATAAAGGTATGGTACAACCATTAACCGTACAAGAATGTAAATGGTAAATTAAATCCATAGATTTTGTCATTGGAATCCCCAAAACAGATAAATTCAATAATGTTTTTTGGGTTGCATTAGATAACCTTACTAAGTTATCCTACATTTTTATATCAAATAAAACATATATCTTGATCAAATATCTATTATATTTAGTAAATAAGTGGTAATTTATCATGGTTCTCCACATTCTCCTATTTTTGATCAGGATTTGAGGTTCAACTCGAAATATTAGTGAATTGTTCAACAAAACCAGATACATAGGTGAGTTTTATCATATCATATCATCATTAGGTAAATGGTATATTGTATAGAACCATTCAAATTCACGAGGATATAATTATAAATTATTCTGTGGATTTAAAATGTGTTTGAGATCAACATATTTCTCTACTTAAGAACTTTTACAATAATAGCAATCAATAAGTCATTATTATAGATCCTTATGATAATATTCAGAGAAGGATGTGTAGAACACTAGTTTTAAGGAATAATTTGTAAAGAATAATGATTTTATTACCCAAGTTAGTTATGGAAATTGAATATAAATTCTGAGTCACTCAAAGACACATCATGGTAGATTAGAATCTATAGAAAAGATGTTTTGACAATGATTGTTGTGATATTGAGTATGCAGTTTCTGAGATTGTTTTTATCTAAAATTTTCCATGAAATAAAGTTATAATATTTTGGTGGGAAAGAAAATCTTATCCCTTAGTATATTTTAGCTTTTTATATTCTTGATCAATTAGGGATTCACCCTTATTTCCTGGTGCATTCACCAAACCATTCTAAAGTTAATGGTGTGTTCCCCATATTTCTCTTTAGAACGTACACACTTGAAAAATCTCATATACTGAACTCATATGAGATTCCACTATATAAGGATATTTATTATTAGAATAACTGGTAGTGGATTTTAATTTTAGAGATATTGTTCTATGAAGTAAGACCAGTCACCTGGTCAATGTTTTGATGTGAAATAGCCAATTTGAGGATAAAATAAAAGATACATAGGATAAGATGATGTATAACTATCCTATGTTGTTAGAATATGATTAATAGAATTTGGAGTTATAAAATAATTTGAATGGGGTATAATGTAAAACCCAAATATTTTAGGAAATATTTTTTTTAGTATTTCTAATTTCATTGATATCTTGCGCTACAGGCAACACTGAGTTTTGACGAACCACAATACTAAATGGAAAATAATATTAATTAAACATGAACAATATAACATAACCAATAAATTTGATGGTATGAATATGATAATAAAATTTCAAAAATTAAATATAAATGATTTATATGATAAAAATATTTTGATAAATAATTACTTAATCTATTCTAATGTTATTATATGGTTGTAAAACAATTTTGATTCTAAAAAATTAGATTCTAACTGATTTTTGTGAAAAAATAATAAAACTAATTATTGTAAATTATATAATATTTAGTTTAAAAATAAAAATCACTTCTGAAATCAACATTTCAAAATTATATTCGAGTTATTATTTTATTTTCGAAACAACTTTTATTTGATAAATAATAAAAAATATTACTTTTTTTCAACACTTCCTTTTATTTTATTGAATATAATAATTTCCTTTTTAGTTTAAATTTATTTTAAAGGTAAAATTATTTCAGTTATACTGTTTTTAATATAATTTGTAACATTGTAAATGATTTTATGTTTAAACTATTATATAAAAATATTTCGTACATAAGAAATATTATTTTTGTAAAAAAGTATTTTTAGTATGCTTATATGTTTATTTTAAAATTAAATAATTCCATGTATATAAATTGAAATTTGTAATATAGATTAAATTTTTGGAATTTATAACATTATTAATATTTAATTAGGACATATTAATTTATAATCATAATTAATAGTAAAAAAATAAAAATTTATTTATTTTGTTTTAGGATAAATTAATGTTTTCCACGTCACATGCACCTATGATAAAATAAATTTTCCAAAAAATTCATAATCTTATTTGATAAATTTTATTTTATATTTATAATAATTTTGTAAAAACTATATCTTGTTGTTAATTTATATTAAGGCTAGAAGGATAAATTACATAGGTAAATAAATAGGAAACAAGTTATCATGGTAAAAATATAAACGTAAACAAGTGTAAAATTAAAGAATATTGAAATAATATATTTTAAATATATTAATTTTTTATGATATGTGTATATTATCCTTATTTATATCCATTACATTATTTATTACTTTTTGAGTATCATTGTTTTAGAGTGACTTCCCATTATCGAATAGTTTTCTGTATTAAAAAAATTAATACTCCTCAATTGTAAAAGTTAACCTCATACCCATAATTATTAGCAGTCATACTAAATTATAATTACCACAAAAAAACAAAATGTTTCTCCAACATCCTTATTTAGGTTCAAGAGATATTATCCCTCCCAGAATACTAACCTCGAGGTCGTTAATAGGAGATCCAAATGAGGTTTTTCTAAGTGAAGGTAATTTTCTCCACAGAGGTCTTTATTTTTTAAATCTTATATTACCACCTTAAATAATTATTCAATAATTAAAATATAATATAACCATTATTATTTATATGAAATTATTCTTCTTTCATAACCTATTTCAATTTCATTTTCCTTAATGAGAAATAAAACCATTAATTGTGTGTTTGACAGACTACCACCACATGTATCAATGTAATTACTTTTACATAACCACCTCTCAAGGATAGTTATAATGATGAATTTTATTTATATATATATATGATAATTAAGATATATTTATACTATTAAAATTATAATATGACATATTTATTCTTACCATCCATTTCATTGGGAAATGATAATGTCACTCGTGCGTATATGTGGACTACTTCCTACTCGAAGTGTTGTGAATCATTTTTCAATAACACATTAAATGTATAGATAAAAAGTTATATTTATTAGATAAATATGATAAATATTATGACATAATTATTTTTGTGATCAGAATTATTTTTTTGAATCCTTTTATTCCATCGGCTAAAAATGAATATATGGATCAAACTATGTAAGAACTACCTTCTATATTAATTGTGTAATTCAGTTTTCAATATCAAATAGTATCAATTAATATAAATACTAATATAATTGATATATAATACATTTATATCATTAATAACATTATATTGATTATGTAACCATGATTGATATACAAGTACCCAAACTACGAAACCAAAACATACATGAAAAATGAAGTAATCATCAAATGGAATAGTGATTTTAATAATGAATTGTTAATAAAATAAAGATAAAAAGTTATAAGTGCATAATATATTCTATGATATATATTAATATGTTTCTGTAATATAAATATAATATAATTATATATATTTTAATCGAGGTATGAACATGAAATAAGGATATCATACTTATGGTAAGGGATTATCATGTAACTTGTTTTTTGGTGGGAACCATAAATATTCACCACTTGTTTCGTTTGAATGGTGTATATAATTACCATGAATGGAAATTATTATTATTAATATTATATAATGGTATATTAATATCAATTTAATTTTGTTTCATTCATGATAATAATGAATCTATAGTTACCAAAGTGGTAAAGGTTTTTTGTTACAATCACATTATTTATGAGGATTTCTTATGATTAAATTTCTGATGATGAAAAATTCTGATTTATATATCAATAAATTAATAAATTTTATTCTACCCTTTTTATTTCAAGGAAATATCTATTTTAATTACTTCTCATTTATTTAATCAAATCATGAAACCAAAAAAATATTTTTATTAAAAAAATACATTATTTCTACATTTGGTCAAAAATAATTTCTATTCGATAACCATATCTGCCAAAATGTCATAAGTAATTGTTTTTCAATTATCTAATGAATCTATAATCTAATATTTAACTATTTATTAATTTTAAAAACAAAATAGTATAATTTGTTTCGAAATTTTCAAATGAGTCATTTTTGGATTTTTCTGAAAATGTAAAAGGATTCATTTTTTAACAAATATGGAATGAAATGTATTTCATTACAACATGACCACTCAATGATTTATATCATCTATAAAAATTTCTATGGATAATAAAATAAAAAACACATTTTCTTTAATATTTTTGAAATTTTTAGATTTTAATCAAGTGATTTCAAAATTTAGGTCATATTTTCCTCAGCAATGTTTTAATGACATTTTAATGGAATTAATATTCATCAATGAAAAAATTGGTGTTTATTATATTTTTCTTAAGATATGTTTCAATGGTACAATCCTCATTCATTCTATGGATGTTTTATGATTATTATGAAGAGATGTTTATGAAACCCATTCATTTTCTATGGGTTTTTATAAGATGGACTGATGAAATGTTTATAAGAACCAATTTATTTGTACGGGTTATGATATGATGATATGATAAATGTTTTACAATTTTATAACCCCAATATGGATGGTATTTCTCATGTGATAAGTGGTCCTAAAAATATATAGTCCTCAAATTCATTGGGTAAATTTTTATATCTCATTAGAAAATTATGGGAAACATGTTGATGTTCTTGATCTAGAATTTTAAACAATTCTATGTTCTTGGTTTTTTATGGGAAACAAGTTGATGTTCTTGATACACAATGTGAAGAAAATCCATGTTCATGATCCACTTTGGGATTTAGGGTTTGATTCCTAATCCATTAACATATGGAAAATATGTAGTTATTCTAAATAAACTAGGATTTGATGGTTTAGGTAGTTAAACATGAAATATTAATTTATTTCTATTCATGTGATGATTCTATAGTGAAATAACATGGACATATGGTTCATGATTTTAATATAATAATTCATCACTAATATGATTCATGTACATTGAAATGTTTTTTTATATTCAATGACTAATTTTTACGGTACATGATATATTTTTTATAAAAATTTTAGGTTATATTAATGATTCAATACCCCTATTATTATCTCAATCTTTCAAATGATCATCGATTGATATATCCCATCATTACCACTATCCAGAATTTGAGGTCACCAATGCTTATGTTTCCTTTCCCCAAGTAATGAGAAATGGTTGTATATAGATTATGTCAATTAAGTTTACTAGATATGAATATCATTATGGGAGATGATAAATATATTTCAAGAAATAATATTATTATGTATCTGGTATCGAAAGGTAGTAAACTTTTATGGACCTTGGGATAGTATTTTTGAAACATGTTTTGTATTCCTATAAAAATATAAAATATTAATATATTAAAAGCCTTGGTAATCATACATAGTCTCTTTCTGAATATCAGAAACCCCTTTTCAAAAATTAAGTCTTCCAATTTATCATCATTAATTACTTTTATTTTATTTTGAGTAATCGCATCATCATAATAAAAAAAAATTATCTTCTCTAACAAATATGGTTTTATAATAATTTAAAAGTGGATTAATGTCTCACCTTAATTAATATTTGTCATATCCCTATTAACTACATATATTAACAAATTATCCCTATAAATCCTTATTTTGTTCATAACTCAATGATCATTATTTATTAAAAAATCTACTATGTTATTCCACATATTGGGGAGGTATTATCGAGTAATCATTATCCATGAGTAACTCAATCCATCTTATATGCCTCAAGTTGAGAAATTTAAATGAAAATAAATATTTTAGGATCTTATGGTATATTAATTTCCCATATCTTTCACTATAGAGATAATGTCACCAAATTTTCAAATTAGAGATTAAAAATGATAACTAAAAACTAGGTTTTGGATAGTTCTGTTCATGAGTCATTATCAACCATTATAATTATTCAATACATTTAACATTCTACAAAATTAAAAAACCAATTCCATTCACTTATGCATAAATATAAATTAAAAATGTTATTTCATCAAAGAAGACCCAAAATAGAAGAATTGAACAATCTCCACTTCAATTATTCTAATCATTACTCACATTTTTATATCCATATAAAAATAACCACTTTAAATGAATTATTGGTTGATGGGTTATCCAATGTGGAAAATTCTAGAAAAAATTTCTGATATTATCCTTGAAAAATAATGTACCTCCATACCAATTTTTTTTCATTATTGTTGTAAATTCATTGAATATTTTTTTTATGTTTGAATAAATGAGATTGAAGCATAAAAAATAATATATCTCTGAAAATAATCTCTATGCATCTAGAAACTAAAAATGAAAATTTCCCATTAAATTATTTTACTATATGGGTGTGAGTAATGATATAAAAGTGATTTTTAGGGTCCTAATAGATTTTATAATACACCAAGATATCATTAATGAATAAAAAAAATGAAATTTCCACAAATAACTTGTATGATAAATTCCTTAGTTCCATAAAAACATTTGGTGCACTAGTTAATTGAAATGGAATTTCAAAAGACATGTACTATTCATAACTCATTAAAAAAGATGTCTTAGGGAAATATTACTTTGTTACTCAAAATTGATGATACCCAAATAAAGATCAATATTTGAAAAATATTGAGCCATGATAATTTTATTAACTATTTCATCAATGAAATGTTATAGGATACTTGTTCTTTATCATTATAATTTTTTACCCAATAATCATGGATAAACCTCATGTATACATCTTTAATCTTAATTAAATAAATTTTATATTCCAAAGGTTAATCACTAGTAATAATAAATACTTTATCAATGAAAACCTATAGTTTTATCATAAAATCCAATAATTCATTAGTGGAAAGTATATAGGGATCCATTCATTGAGGATTTTCATCAGTGATTAAATAAATGGAAACATAAATATTTAATTTATGTCTAGTTAATTCATTTAGCGATAAATCAATTTATTCTTTTATAATAACAATATAATCAATTTTAATATAAAATTTTCCATGTGTAGATATTTATTTCTCATGTTCCCTTCGATGCTCACTCAGAAGGGTTATAAGCTGTGGATCTAGACATGACCCATATGATGAGTTCTCCATGAAAATGATAATGAATTTCATATCTCAATCTTTAATCATAATTTAAATCTCCTAGAAATAATTTTTTTGGCATCATATTTTGAAATACATTCCATACCAATTATTATATGAAATTAAACAATAGTTATAATAATAAATATTGAAAATTTATTACATTTTTGTGTCATTATGGTAATTTGAGGACACGTAATTATCATAGTGATATTTTTAGTTGGAGTTTTGATAGATATCTAACTTTTTTAAGTGTAAAGAAATTTAAAATTTTCATAAAAACAGGGGTGCATAAAAGATTTAATGGATCTATAATCAAATAAATTATAATTTTAATTAGATTATATGATCATAGTACCTTTTACCAAATCATGTTGAAATAAAATCTTAGTTTTTGTGATCGCATAAGCCTAGAATTTCCCCCTTAGACACATCCATGGTAGATTCCCATGAAATTGGAGATATTTGTTTTCATTATTCCCCATTTATTTTTAGTTGAAGCATCGTATGTTAGTGGTATATTTACATTCATGATCTAGAAGACCCTTATTACATCACATATAATGAGGTCCCTAGCCCTTAGGTAATTTTCTCAGATGTTTTATTCATTAATTTTACAATATGAAAATTCATTCCTCATCTTCATCTTCTTTGACACATTTTCTTTTATTGATCTTAAACTTCCATATTCTTATCTTCATCTCCCATTAATTTATAGCATCTTGAGAATTACTTCTCTATTTTTATTTCTCATATAACTATTTCCTCATATGATGGGAACTTTTTTAGAAACATATTCTTTTTGAAGACATGAAATAATCCCTTTAATGAAATGATTAATTTTTCATTTGGAATAGTGTATGTAATCTATAAAATAATTATCATTACTCGTAAAGGTGTAATTATACTCCAAAAATACTATTATTACCTTTTATTACTCTGAGGAATATTATTTTAATTTTACTTCTTTTATCATGATGAAAATATTTATCAAATAATGTTTTTTAAAATCATTCAATTGTATGCTCTCGATTGCCTCTCTCTCCCATGTATTATGAATCAAGAACCAATATTGATCAGTATAAGACATGGAACAATATACTTATAGTATAACCTTTTCATTTTCATTGAATCCCAATGATAGAAATATCTTTTCAAGGGACATAATCAATTGGTCAGTTACCACATGATTACTAGACCCATTAAATAATGGTGGATTCTATCACATAAAACTATAAAACATTGTATAATCACACTATTGAATAACATGTCTCCTCATTTGATTATGATTATTAGTCATAACCTTGGTTATGTTTCTAACTATACCTAGAATATTTTCTTATTTCCAACACTTGTTGTATTGGATTAATCTGTTGGAAAATTTATACATTGACCAAGAGTGATAATACCAATCATTCTTCCATGATCCATTTTTAAAAAATGTAATATACTGTATTTACTCATATAATTATGAATGTTTAAACATAAATTATAATTATTAATAAAGTTTAATTCATTACATAAATTTCTAATTTCTTCATTGTTATTCATGGAATCCTAAACAAGATTTATTTAGGAATAATTATTATCCCAAAAATATAATCAAATCCATCATAATGGATTGTAATGAAAATGTGAATTATATAATGAATATCTCTTAAGAGTGTCAAATTAATAACACATTAATTCTAATAATCATGCACTGGGTGATGGTAGTCTCAAATCCCAATTTTTTTTTGTATTTATTACTCCTATGAACCATTATATAATAAGAACATCCACTTGTAGTATCTGTTAATGGATATATATCTTGATGAAACCACATAATATCTACCTTAACAAAAATTTAGGATATTATTCCATAATTTTATATATACAAAAATTTAATCATAGGGTTATGTTCCCTAATTTATGTATTTATCAATATAGATATCATGGTTTATACTAAAAATCCTATAATTCCATCTATAACAACCCAAACTCTCATAACATAGATCCATTTATTATTTGATTTTTTTGAATATATAAAAGGGTTATAGTACCAAATTAACCAATAGTTTAGTGTTCCTGGAAGACCATATATATAAATGATACCAAATTTTCAAAAGGAATATAATAATAAATATATTAATTGAAAATGAATGGAATTTGTGAAACTATATCAAGGTATTTATCTTCATATCTTGGGGAAAGGGGAAAAATAATGGTCACCTAAAATAATTAGAAGGTGTTTTATACAGCAGAACCAATAGAGAGTAAATATTCTATAATCAATATGGAAAGGTTAATAATTGAAAACACATTTTATTTAATCAATAACATGGACACATAATGTATACATGGTTAATATAAATTCAGTAATATCATAGATAATAATAATAAAATTATCAATGAAAATAATAATTAATTTTTAAAATCATGATATTAGATATCATTATATCTATGTAGTCCACACATTATTCCAATATAGTTAACAACTGATGGTAGGTATACAGTAAAAACAAATTTAACTTCTCAAAATAATTTTTCTCATTATACCTATCAATGCATTGAGGGGCTATATATAACCAGACCCCACCCATTACAGCATATCCTGTTCATTCCACATATATCAAATGATCAATTGAAATCTTAAATAATACTTCTTATCAATAAATATCTATATTAAGTAATGAATATTGATATTTAATGATTTTCTTGGGTTAGTAAAATAACATTCATAATAAAAAACCAACTATTAAAATAGAATATGTTTTAGGGAAAATTATATATATGATAAAATGAATATTTATATTTAATATAAATTTAATTTTTTAGGATCACATGAAATATAATACATTAATGGAAGTATAATAACCTATAAATTAATAATATATATGATATGGCCATCAGCTCATTAGGAATATAGGTTTTTTAATAAAATTTAATTCTTCGAAAGAATAATGTTAATGGATGTGTAACATTAAAATAAAATATAATAAAAAATTATTTGTAAAACAATTCAAAATATTTTTTTTGGATAAACCAATAAAAAAATTTAAAGGAGTTTGTTACTCTTTTATTAAAAAACCTGAAAAAGAAATAAATCCAAAAGCATATGGAAAACTAGGAAAAACCCAAGACAGACAGTTATCTACCTATCTTTTTCATCAATCTAGCACTAAGCTTTTTTTTCTTCTTTTTGAATTGCATGCCATTCAGCCCTTCCATGACTGCGACCACAACCCTGACTTCTCGATCTTACGCTATTTGTAGGAAGATCATGGAGCATTTCCAAAAGTGTCTCAACATCAGTGTTGTAAGAATCAGAGCCATCTTTTTATTGCTTTTTTCCCTTGCCAAGAGTAGGATTTTACTCCTTTGTGGTTATCAATTCTGGGATCTCCTGAGTCTCACCAAGAGAGCCCTAAGTGGAACCCGGCATCTCGGTGGAATCATCTATATGTTGACCAAAATATGGATTGGATTTACCTGCGACTGAAACAGCTAAAGACTTTTTCATCTTATAAGAAACAAACTGAAAATCATCATTATTTACAATGTGCTTTGAAGAAGTCTATCATGGTTTATAAGTGACTGGGGAGTCAAGTTTTAAATTTTTTTTACACTTTTGGTTACTTGAAGGAACCATCCTATCATATGAAAGTTGATGATCAACTTCTTTCTGAATTTCATCATTAGTCTCATGGTCAATATTTAAATTTTAATCATGGCCTGAAATTTGAGGAGATGAAGAAATGTGATTTTTCTTCAAATCAACACACTTGTCTCGGCTACTGGCATAAACATTCACTTCCTCAGAAACTATGGTATCCCATGACATTGGCTTGTTTCTAAAGGTAGAGGCATAGATATTAGGTGTGTTTCATGTCTGCTCACCCATCTCATCCATTATAGGATTCACAACATCCTCAGAGACACCTACCTACATTTCTTTCCTCAGATTTTCAGTAGAAGAGGGTTGTTCTTCATGAACCTTGAAATGTTCCTTGAAATACTCAAGCTTGTAATCATGTGTACTTTTTTCCTTACTGGGACAATTCCTGATCTCATGTCCACATGAAGAGAAAAGGCTACAAACTATTGATCTCATACATGTAGATGCGTCATTCCCTATAATGTTACAGTCCTTGTAGAAATTTGGCATTTTTTCATAAATAATCTTCAACTAAATAATGTCATCATCAGCTGCCAACATAACCTTATCAACCAAGGTTGATCCCAATTCATCCTCATCCAAGAAACGAGTGTAGTGGCCAAATCAATTCACTTCTGTTTCCTTGTCAATTTTGATAGGGATTCCAATTGACAATGCTATGTCATATAAAATTTTTGGGTGCCAGAGTATCCAATTCAACCCATACACTCTAACCCATACAGTCTAACCTATAATTGTGTAGTGGTGTTACCAACTTCAAAAAGGCTGAATTTTTTATCCCATTCATGAAGGTGAATGATTCCCAGTTTGAGAGAAATGGAACCAAAGCTCCAAGATCTAACATTCATCTCTTCTGTGGGGAAGAGAATACGGAAATATCCCCATCCTAACAAGACACATTTCCAAGATGAGAAATCCCAATTTGATGATATAAACATATTCAATTCTTCTATTTTCAGGGGCATTGAGCCTTTAAGAATAAATAATCTAGCAGTGATTGAGAACTCACCAATTTTAAGACATTCAGAAACCACATTAGGGTCTTCTTTGATGTGTTTGATTTTCCCTTTTATTCTAATAGCATGATCGGGTAATCCTTTAATGTAAGGAAAGGATCAGTTAAAAAAACCCTCAATAGAAACAGCATATCTGGCGTTGCTCTGATTATCCAGTACTATAATGGAATTTTGTTTGCACTCCTTTCCCAAAACTGCTAGAACGTCTAGTTGAAGTATTGCTGGATCTAAAATTCTAGCAATAGAGATAGATGAGCAGACCCCATTCTGATCTGCAGGAACACCGTGACTTTTCTTCACGTCGCACAATACTGCTGACCTAGGAACATTAACGTGCATTTAAGGCTTCTAGCAGGAGACCTCGGCTCCAACAACTACATAAGAGTCCTCTGATGCGCAATCCCCATCTGATGATGGGAGAGAAAGTAATTCATGGCCAAAGTGAGAAACTATCATACTGGCATCACCAATCTTGATAGATCTGCATGCTCCATTCACACCAATTGGAATCAAAACCACCAGCAAGGATATGATCGCATGACTCTCGCATCACGCTTTAGTCACCGCCATCAAAGATCTGTTCTTCCCTTCAGCAGCCGTCATTGTGACATTACTTGCAGCAGTCGCTGATTCCACAACTACCCCAGGAACCACCATCGTGGATCTATCATCCGCAATTCCATATTTGTATCCATTGAAGTATCCATGAGTGAAATCAATTGATACCATTAAACCCTAGCAGCGACGGAGCATGGGGAGTCTCCCCCATCGTCCCCATTACTAACTATCTCCAATTCAAAATATGTTGATTAAACTAAATATTTTATAATTGTAATTACAGCATGGATGTCTATTTTCACTGTATAAGTAAGAGAAATTACTTTATACATTATATATTAATATTTAAAAATATCCATTTTTTAAAACCTTTGAATGATTCCTTTCAAACCCTTTAAAAATTTCAAGGATAACATAAAACTTCTTGGAGAAATTATGTAAGTAATAAAAATTACTTATAAATTTTTTTTTGAAAAATATTGATATAGAAGAAATATATGCCATATTAAATTAGAAATATAATTTAATTTCTTATAAAAAACTATTTCTTTCTTTTATTAGAAAGGAGAAAAAATTTAAAAATAAAATATGGGAACTATTTTACTATAAATATGATGATTAAATTGTTAATTCTTATGAAGTATAAATTATATGACTCCTTTAATTAAGATAAAATTAGTCCCAAAAGAAAGTGAGATTGTAAAATATTTTCTTACCAGTCTAGAAAAAGTGAAATTGTATCCCATTAAAATAATGTAAAATAATTGTATGAATAATCATCATTAATAAATTTCCAACATGTTAATCACATCAATGGGGTATCATATAAAACACCTAAAATTTATTGGCAGGAAAATAAAAAAACAAATTCAATGGAAGGGAAACTGAGACAAAATATATTAAGTCACACTTTCTTTTAGTTAAAAAATAATTAAACTCATATATAATGTTTTTGAATATTTTATAAATTTATACCAGGACTATATTATTTTATATAATATCATATATTATACTCTTATTAAATTATATCACATGTTCATTAATAGTATTTTTCATTTCCATTTATTTAATTGTTAACTTCTTCGTTTTCACATGGATGTTTTGTCATGTATTTTATGGTTATTGTATATAGGATATTGTTAAAAAATATATAATTAATTTAATTAATGATATAAATTTCTTATTTAATCAGTATATACATTTTTTAATCCATTCATTAATTTATCACGTGGAAAATTAATCAAATTTTTTTGTGGATAATTTAGATTGTATGTACGTACATGTGATGATAGAGTTTACATAATGGGTTAGATGGAAAAAAGTTGATTATTTATTAATTTTCCGAAAAAATATCATGTCATTAGTATAATATATATTTTTTATTTCTATAATTATGATAATCCATGTGTTTTATGGATGGAACTAAAATTACATTTTTTCACAAGGTAGTAGTCTAACGTAAAAACAATAGATGGTTTTGTATCCTATTTGAAGGAGAAGGAGAAGGATAACTATTATTCCATTAAAAATATAAAAAATAGTATATGGTAGATACTTGTGTTTTTGTTTTATAATTTTTATGACATAATTAAAGGTGGTAAAATAATTTTTAAATGTGAAATATTTTAGTGAAGATATATATATTCTATTAGAAGAAACTCCTAATATTCATTTATTAAGGCCCCTAGTGTTGGACTTTTGGGAATAAAATAACCTCTTTAATGTGGATATAGTTTTTTCGAAAATATATTTTTATGTTTTTTCATGATAAATATCTTCACATTGGTAAATAACTGAGGGGAGGAGGTTCTATTTTATATTTTCAGTGAGTGATAAACTTGTAATTTTTGAATTTTCTAAAAAATTTATTGCCACTATCTTAGATATTTTTCTACAAAAATGGCCCATATTGGAATCCAAAAAATTATAATGAACAAATGGAACAAATTGATATGTTTTTTATCATGTTCTTAGGTCATTTAGACCCTTATCAATATAGATTGAAGCCCAAGTAAACTCGTTTTTACCTTAATAATTGGGATTTATTTTTACACTTTGTAATATTGATTAAGAACAAAAATTTATTTTAAACTATTAAATAATATTAAATTTTATAGTAAAATGTATGTATTCAATTATTATAAAATTATATTCATCTATTTTTAAGATTTTAATTTTAAAAAACCCATCAAAACATTTTAAAAAAATGATTCTTTATGAAAATCATTTTTACAGAATAAGATAAACTAATAAAAACAATATGACTATAAATAATCATTATATGCAATAAAATAAATATAGTTATATATATAATGTATAAATTTATTTTAAATCATTTTATAATATATATTTTTTAGTTAATTGAAATGATTAACATTATTCATTTTTTTAAAAAATAGTATTATGAAAAAATATGTTTATTAAAGATATCAATAATATCCACTGAATGATATTACCATTAATTCTATAAAATTTCTAGTAAACAAATTTTTAATTAAATATATTATAAATGAGTGATATAAATAAAATTTTATATAGGTAAATACTACATTTTCAATATTTTCATAAAAACAAATTTATAATGAAAAATTCAAAACAAATTATAGGCCTATCTTGAAAAATATTGTTCAATGTAAATATTCATCCTATCAAACAATATTTTCTATTTCAAAAAGTATTAAAATATTTATTTTATAATATTTTTATTAAAAAAGAATATTTACTTAATATAATTCAGTATTTGGTGTTATATTATTCCCTCCAATTAAGATTTCATTTGAAAAAATTTAATTGATATAACTAGATAAAAATATGAGGGTGGTAATTTTTTATATCTTCATATGGTTCCCACATTACATCCTCTTTTATTATAATTTCTCCAAAGTACCTATACCAGTCTAGTCATATAATTAGTCAATAAATTATCACTAGTATTAATAATATACACATACACTTCATAGTAACATTGATGAGGTTCCAATTCTACTTCATCAGAGATGATTTCATGCATTGGGTCTTTCTAATACATCTTTTACAATGATATATGGAACACATAATGTAATTTTGATTATACTTGTGGCATTTCGGAACAATAAAACATATTCCAAATTATTTATATAAATTGAAAAGTTATAATTTACCTAGTGTTATATTTTCCTTTCTTACAAAACCGTATAACACCCTTACATAGATATAATTTTGAAAAAAACAAGATATCACACATTAAATTACTAATTTCACCTATGGTTGTATGAATAACTAATTTTCACGCATTGATCTACATTAATACAAGTCTTAAAATGTATTACTTTTTTTGTTATCACCTTATCATGTTTAGGGGATACATGTTTCCCTTCACCAACTTCGTCCAAAAAAGATTGAGTGCTACATCTCTTGTAATATAATGCTTCACAAAGAACTATTTGAAAAGAATAATGGAAACTAATTTTATAATAACACTCTACCAAATGTAAATAATGATCCCAAAAACCTTCACTGTTATGTGATATAGACATCAACATGTTTTATAATATTTATAATGTCTTTTTGGACTGTCTATTAGCTTGAGGGTGATAAAAGGTTCTCAAATTATACTCTTTATTAGGATAAATCTGAAGACACTTTCATAATTTCTTCTTAATTCATGGTTCATAATCTCAAACAATTTATAGTGGTGAACCAATATGTCTTATAGAAAAATTATTATAGTTCAATGAATGGTGCTCTAGTAGAAAAACTCTCTTATAGAAAGGAAGTGTTCGGATTTGGTATAGGGATCAGAAATAACCCACATTACATTATTATTTCTAGGAGACATTGGAAATCAAGATCCATTGTCCATAGAATTTTTATCCCATTTTCATACAGGTAGAGGTAGAGATTGCATCACACCTCTAGGATGATATTTCTCAGCCTTTGCTTATTGATAAACCAATAATTTTAATATATAAATAGAAATTTCCAATATCATATTATTCCACTTTTTTTCCATAAAAACCCTATATATTTTGGTTTTATAGTTGTGTACAATGAGATTCAATTTATAAGAACCATCCAAAATTTTCAATTTTAGCTCATGTATGGGTAAAGATTGTATTATATTTAAAAAATTTAGACTATGCTTTTCAAAAATGACATCTTCTAATATCTTATCATTTAAGGATTTTATTTTTAAAATTCTCTACATCATATTGAAAACATTTTACCTTTTTTTATTAATGAGATATTAAAAATAATTAAAATAATAATAATTATTCATCTCCATTTTAATAATTCCCATATCGATCTTTATTAGACCCATGGATATAGGATCATGGTAAATACTAACTTTTATCAAAAAATTAATGAAATTATCTACTTTATGAATCTACTACCTTGTTTTTCTTCTGTATGTAAAAGGGTATTGAGAAATCTTAATCATTAAGTATCTAGAACATTCATCTATTATATAGGGTGAGCCCTTATTTTGGAGAGATGTATTTTGGGATCTTATGGTCTATGTATATCTCACATATTTAACTACAGAGATAATGTCTCTATATCATGAAAGAAAATATTATAGCTAGAAACTCAATATCATGGATTGAAAAATTATGTTCATGAGTCTTTAACTACCATGATCCATATGACATATATTTATCATTCTGCAAAAGAACACAACCATGTATCTTCTTCGATGCATCACTACATATCAAAAATCCATCATTTCATGATGGTAGAGTTGATATAGTATCACTGAAGAATTTTCTATAAAAAATCTCCACATTATTTTATATATATACACTTGACACCATTATTTGTGAGTATAATTAATGTCTTAGCTAATTGAGAAAAGTATTTAAAAAATTTCTGATAGTAACCATCCATACAAATGAAGCTATATTCCAAAGTTATTCTCATTGGTGTAAGAAATTCATTGAATTTGTTTTTATTTATATAATAAACTAAAATTCCATCCTTGATGACAATATGACCATAAAAAGTCATTATGAGGATAGAATTCATAGATGCTGAATTTCCTAAAATAAATATTTTCTTTTTATGATTACCAATAATAATCTTCAAGAGATTCTCAAGGTCCTGGTTGCTTTTCAGAAACACCATAATATCATCAATGAATAAAAAATAAAATTATAAACATATAAATTTTATACTATATTCATTAGATCCATAAAAATTGACGGTACATTAGTCATTAAAGACAACATTACCAAAAACTCGTAACATCCATACATTATTATAAATTAAATCTTTATAATTTGATCTTTATTTACTCACATTTGATGATATCTAGAATGATGGTCAATCATTGAAAAATATTGATCTCTGTGAAGTTGATAAAATATGTCAAAAATGTGATACCAATGAGACTTCACCTTTACCTTAATAGATATGATTTCATTTTAATAAATAGATAGTATAATTGGTATATACTTATTCATAACAATAAGAACTAGGGCCCCATAAGTTTAAATACTACTGATAATAAATCCATTATGATAAAAATAATATATTTCATTATTCAATCAAGGATTAAATCAATGGATAATTAAATTTAATTCTCTAATGTATTTCTAGGAAATTACATAGGAAACATGTAAATGTATTCTAGTACAATAGGAACATCCTAAATTTTAATATTACCTTTTCCATCCATTGACTGTGTTCCTTAATATTCCCTACGAATCTCATTCAAAATAGCTACTCAAGGTGGATCTAGACCTGACCCAAATGATGAGGTCTCTACTCAAAGATAATTAATTTTATATTCCCATCACGAATCATCGTTTACTTATCCATCAAATAAATGTCTGAATCATTTTATTAAAAACATTATATAACAAGGAATATATTATACTGATTAATATGTATAATAATAAATCTAGAAAATAGAGTATATTTGTGTTTCCCAATGGAACTGCCTATCACATCCATGTCTTAGTGAGATTTATTATAGACGTTTTGAATGAAAACTATCTTCCTAAGGTCATAGATAAATATCTAATTTTCATTGAAATAATGGAATATATAAAAGATTGTTAGTATAAATAATAAATAATATAGCAAGGTAAATTTAAGGCTATGACTAAAGTAACCACCACTACATCATATGAAATATCAACCTCAGCTGTAGAGATACAAAAAACCTATCATTTTCCCTATGTAATCATTTGAGTTATATTCTTTTTATGAATAGAATATTGGTTTTAATAATTCAACAATTATTTTTAGTTGAAACACAGTAAGGCATAGGTCTCATTCTTTTTATTATATTCATGAGTAACATGAGACTTTTCTCCCCACATGACACAAACTCCCTTTCACATCATGATTTTTACAAGATACTTCATTCCACAATATTGAAATGATTTAAATTACATAATGTTCTTATTTATCATTAATAAGTTACATTTTTTATGGTTTTCATCTGAACACGTAATCACTTGATTCCCCATTAATATATAGATTCTATAAAATTCTTTTTAATATTTTATGAAACATAATAATGTTTCATCATATATTGATTTTTTTGATAAATAGGTTCCCTTTATAGGCTTGGATTAATCACCTAAAAGAAATGATCAATGATTCATTTTGTATATAATTTTTAATTTTTAGAATATCTTGATAGTTTACTAAATGTGGACTCATTATAAAAAATAATTTCTTAATCCTTATTCATCAATACAAATAACATTATTTTCATTTTAGTAAGTTTTTCACATGAGGGATATATTAGTTGATGAATTTTTTATTAGACACTCTCCAATAACTATTTTCTATTTCCAATTCCTACGTATTATTTTGGTCCAACCAAAAATATTTATTTTCATAACAATTAATATTATATACTAAATGTATTACATTTACCTTTTCACTATATACTAATGATAGAAAAACCATTTCAGTGAACTTAATCCATTTCATAGCTACAACTATAATAGTATTCCCACCTAATGAAGGGGGGTTATAAAACAGGAGGTTATCTATAGTAGAATAATCATGTTGTGGAATAATATTTTAATTCATTTGGGAAATGATATTAGTTATAATTGGGATCAACTTCTCTAATATTGAAATGATCTTCTATATTCCATAAATATTTGTATTGGCTACATCAGTAGGATAAATTTATACATTCACCATGAGTATTGATAAAAATATTTCTTCAAGGATCTATTTCTAAACATTTTAATACACTATATTATCTCATCATATTATGAATTTTAAATCATAATTCAAAATTGAAAATCTGATGTTGTACATAACATAAATTTAAAATTTATGCTTTTTTTATCTCATAATCATGCACATTGTTTATTTGGGATTTTTAAAAATCATGAAAATATTTCAAAATAAATCATAATGTTATGAAATTAAAATTCTAAATAACCTATGAATTCTCCCTAAACACTGTCAAGAAATTTCTGTGATGAGGCCAGTTTTCATACACCAGGTGATGACTGAGTCAAATCTCAATACACCCTTATCAGTGTTATTACACGTAGGAATAACTGTAATAGAACCATGTCCAAATATATTATTTAATGAGGGAATCATTATAAGAAAAAACAAAAAAATATCCATATTACCAAAAAATTAGAATTTTATTTTACCATTTGACCTATCCATATGTTCTATAATAATTTCATGTTCTGTAATATATGATTTCTTATATATAGATTCAATGGTTTCTAATAAATTTTCTATTATAATAACTATTAAAAACTTACTCCAGAAACCAATAGGCAGTGTTTAAATCATTACATTGTAATATATAAATGTTTTCTAAGCCTAAAGGTCCAACCATTTTAATAGTCCTCAAGAACAAGATACATACATTAAAATAATTTTACATTGTTAATATTATATAAAACAAAAAAAATCATAGGATACTTTAAAATTATTAAAATAATTCAACTTTACATCTAGGGTAATGCAAAAAAAATAAGGGTGAGATTAAATGATCCGTAAGAGTTATATATATTTGATTTTATCATGATTAAATAATGCATAATCAATATAGAAATATAAATAACCAAAAAGTAATTCTATTTTTCAATAAATTGAGTTTAAAATAAAAAATTTGATAATATTGATATAATTATCTCAAGGATGATAATAAAATAAATCACAAGGAAATGTTTAATATTAGATGAAAAGATCTCATACTTCATGAAATATATACTATTGTGGCCTTTCTCTAAAACAATTTAATATGATGGGTAGGTATACACAAAAATACATTGTATTTAGCCAATTCATTTATCATGTGAGACTTTTTGATGCATCGAGTGACTATATATAACTGTAACCCACCCATAAAATCGTTTCCAAATAATTACCCACTTATATATTGTTCAATACAATTCATAAAAAATACTACATATCAAAAAATAACAATTTTTATTAAACAATATAGATATTCCAATAATTTCCTCACCCAATCAAATAACATTCCTAATAAAAATAGTATGTAAAAATAGTATCAAATTTATACAATAATCATATTTATAATTCAATGAATTTGAATATTTATGAAAAATTCAATGTATAGTAAACATAATATTGTGAATGTTTCATGATATTTTTAATGAACACACCATTAATAATATATAAGAGATAACCACCAATTAATTGTTATTATAAGTTTTTTTATAAAAACATGCCTTCTAGAAGATTAAAGGAAATATATGTGAAATATTAAAATAATATTTCCCCAAATAGTTTTAATTTTAAAATCAGTGAATATTACTAGACAAATCTAAATATTATAATAATGTTATCGCATATGGGAAGGTTTTTAACACAGTATCTGTTAAAAATACCCCTTTTCACATTTTATAGTTAACACAGAAAACATCTATTTTAGAAATAATATAAAATATTCCATTAAATACATTTTTGAAATTTAAGGATAAATTAAAATTTAATTAATAAGTTATAGAATTAAAAAAATAACATTTGTTAAACAATTTTTAAATACATGGAGATGGATGAAAAATATACCAGATTAAATGTGAAATAAATTCACCATTTTTTCTAAAATTTTAAACTTTAGAATTAAGTTCCTATGATATGAAATTATTGAATAAATGTTTTAAAATACATATGTATCTATTGGATAATGTATTATTGGATATTATTATGGAAAAATTATAATATTACCTCAATGATAATTAATGAAATCACAAAAGAAATTAGATTATAAAATATATTCTTACTACATTGGAAACTATTAAATTATAACCCATTGAAAGAGTAAACATGAATTAAAATATTAATAATCATTATAAATAAATAATGATGAAGATATTTATATCAAATGGTTAGTATATATATACCATATAAAAGTATTTATATGCATAATAACGAATATTTCTCAATAAACTTGATAGTTGGATGAAATCCCCTACTTTATGATTTCCTTTTGTTAAACATTCTTAATCCTATCTTATAATTGTTTTAAAAAGGATTTTAATGTATAAAAGAACATGAAACATGTTCATATTTATAATACCATATAAAAACCTCTTATTACATACTATCACCCATTCATTAGTAATATTTCATTATTATTTTTGTTTTGGGTGTCAACTACTTTGTTTTCTCATGCATGATTTTTTATGCATGTTCCATTAATTGGGTAAGGGATATTGTTCAATAATATCCATAATTTAATTTATTTTATAAATATAATATATAATAATTGGGTAAAATATTAATTATAACTATTTAATGATTTATATGAAAATAAATAACATCACTCTATGGGGATCGTAGTTTGTATGTATGCATAATCGACAACTTCATTTCCACAATGGGTGTAAGGGTAAAGAACCGGATGATATATTTATTCTGAATAATAAATATAATTTCCTAAATATCATATATATTCATTATTTACATAATTATGAGAATCCATCTGAATCATTGATTGATGAAAAATAAAATCATTTTAAGATTTGGAAGTTCGTCGTACACACAATTGATTATTTTGTATTAGATTTAAGGGATAATGTGATGGATAAGTATTAATACATGATCATAATACCATATAATTATATGGGTGGTAATAAATTTAAAATAATTTTATTATTAGGAAATAATTGAATTTGGAAAAAAATTAAAAAAATGTTCTAGGTGATGAAAATTACCTTTTATTATAAGATCCTCCTTTGGATCTCTTATTAAAGACCAAAGGATTGATAGTATTCCAATAAATTTACCTATATAATGGGGAGAAGTAATTTTGGATGATATATTAGTATGAATTTTTCTGTTATATATAGTGATAGTTGTGAAGTAGTTATGGAAGGAGGTTCCCTTCTATATTTGAGGTGAGTGACACACATTTAATTGTTTAAAAATTTTCAATACTTTCATGGTACCATTTTGGAAATATATCTCTATAATTGATCATATTGTAATGGAAAAAAATAATATCAAAATTAAACCAACCATTTGTGTTTCAACATGGTTTACTTCAATTAACCATTATCTTTATAGATGATCCCCCACAGTAAAATCATTTTTACCAAAATTATGGTAATTAATTTTAACTATTTGCAATATTCATTATGACCACAAATTATTTTGAACATATAACCAAATTATAATTATTCTAATTCAAAATATAATTTTTTTTCCAAATTCAATACATATATGTATAATAATTTAATTTTAAAATAAACTTCTAAAATATATCAAAAAATAGTTCTTGAAGGGATACATTTTTCAAGAAATAGATGAACTTATTTTAACTATATAAGTAGTAATCATATTATATGGATTCAAATTCATATATTTATCAAATATATATATTTAATTTAAATAATTTATATATAAAATATATTTTATTTAATTAAAATGGATAGATCTCATTCATAAAAAACTGTTTTATGAAGAAAAAAATGCTTGGAAATATTATTTTTTATCTTTAAATGTTCGTATCATTATTTATATAAAATTTGTTGTAAATGAATTCCTAATTATAAAAATTAAAACATATTATTATAAATAAAATGAGTAATAGGTAAATTAAAAAATTTATTTACCCTAAAATATTATTATAAGGGAAAATTTAAAAAGATATTATAGCCTTATGTCGAAAAAGTATGTTCACAATCGACAACAGTCCTAAAATATTTATTTTTTATTCTAGGAAATATTAGAAATGTGAATTTTGTATCAATTTGTTAGAATATAATGTTCACTTTATAAAATTGAATCTCGAGTGTTACAATAAATTAATAATATTTATGCATTATTTACCTAAATTCATGGTTGATAGTTTCACATAAAATAAAAAATAATATTTATAAAAGAGAATTTTTTTTTAAATATAGTGGTTTCAAATTATATCCCCTTTATGATAATTTCATGATAGAAATTATGTCACTATCATTAAAAAATAGGATACCTCAACCCCATCAAATCCTCAATTTCCTATATAGATCAACAAATTTCTTATTCCTTTATAAAACATAAAATAGATGATTAGATCTACAACATTGAACTTTTTCTCTACCATAAAATATTTATACTCATGAATATTTATATGAAAGATCACTCTCAAACTGTATAACTTTTGAGTTCAGTATATTTGTTGGATCTTGTAATTACTTCCCAAAATTATATATATGAAACACACATGAAGTTACAAGAGGTTTCAAAGATTATCCATTTGATAAAATATTATTTTATTGAAATAAAAAATCTTATGAGGACATATATTCATATGGGTTAGATTTGTATTCATTCTAAATGTCATATAATTATTTTATGGTGATATTAAAAATAATGAATTTTAATAAAATATTATTTTCATATCTCTCTAAATTTATTTAGAAAAAAATTTCTGTTTCCTCTGAGTTTCACTAAGGTTTTTGTGTATTCCTATAACCTTCCTTACAATTTTCAAAGTTGTCCTAGGTACCCATAGATTTTAATCCCCAAAGTTATTCCAGAATAATGAGGTTAAAAAAATTATTTTTATAATGGATTTATAAGTGTCAATTTGAATGGTAATGTTAAAAATATTGTGGTATGAAAACTATAATAGAGGAACCTGTTGATCCCAAAATCCACAAAGATCCATAAAATAATCTCTCATCATATCATCTTGGGATTAGAAGTCCACTCAGACTAACCATCTATCTAAAGTTGATATATAGTTCAAAACCTCAAATTCAAATGAATTTTTTTTTCAAATATTTAATTCATATCATTGATGTAAACCTTATATCTTAATCTGATACAACTGAAAGTGGTACTCCATGAAACCTTACCACTTTTTTATGTCTTAACCAATCGATCTGATCAAGAGACATATCTTCTCTAATAGAAATGTAATATGTTTATTTTGTTATGTGATAAAATATAACCAAAATAAAATTTTCTCATTTATATTTATTTGGTATTACATTAATTAAAAATAATGTGGAATTTTCCCATTTTAACTTAGGTATGTGTAACAATTATAACATCCCCTTATACTTAAATCTATCAAGGTAAATTTTTTAGATTACCAAGAAACTAGATAAAAAATCTAAAATATATGTCTTCATTTTTTTCATTAAAAATCATCATATATATGTACATGTTTATACATTCATGATGGATAGTGAATGATGAACAATGAATATCATATAGTGTCTCCTTATTAAATTTTTGTATTGACCATATATATAATCAATTCCAAAACCAGACCATTTCATCACGGAAAAAGATAAACATTTGAAATAACATTAGAAACATTTTCAAGGACTATCCTATGAAAATTACTAATCAATAGATCTCATAAAATACTCATTATATAAATCGTATTATGGTCATTCATACTTATTGAATCTAACACCATGTTCACATTCCTTGGGTGGTAATTTTTTTTACAAATAATAATAATAATTAATATGTTCCAACCATTTAATCTGATTTATAATCAAATATGTCTATGTGATCATATAATTTTGTATTATATCATTTTTATATATGTTAACCATTCATCATAAATATAGTTCCTCAATACATTTTACATAAAAATTATAACTTCTAGTTCCAAATCATGATTTAGGTAATCTTTCTCATGAACCATAAATTGGTGTGACGAATAATAAAATACCATTTCATTCAATATGAGAAAACAAACAAGTCCCATCTTCAATGCATAACTATAAATAAATATCTCTTCTTCACCATAGAGAAGTGTTAGAAAAGGTGTACTGACAAAATATCTCTTCATTTCTATGAAATTTTCTCCACATTGAAATGTCTATAAAATCATAAATCCATTCCATGTAATCAATGGGGGTGGATTTTATAGTTGTGATAAGGTTCTAAAAAAATGGTGATAATATCCAGAAATTCCATGAAATATATAGATATCAGTCACTGAGTTTGTACTGGTCCAATTTTAAATAACCTCTATATATGAGGGATCCATCGATAAAACATCAATTGTAATTATGTTACCCATGATGATACTATACATTTATAGAATTCAAATTTACCAAATTTAGCATAAAGATTATCCTTTCTCAAGGTATTCAGTTAAATCCTTAAATGATATGCCTGACCATTCCTTATCTTGGAATAGATATAAATGTCAACAATAATGAATTTAAAAAATTGATCCATGTAACCCCGAAAGACTTTATTCATTTGATTAATGAGTATAGAATGGGAAATAGTAAGTAAATATTCCATAATACTAAATTCATGGTTTCATATGCCATATAGATGTTTTTCTTAGATATATCAACCATTTTACCATCAACTGTCGAAATTTAAATCAAAATAAAATCCTTGAATTGTATTAGGATCCTAAAAATTGATCAAAAATTAATTAGTACATGGTAGATGATAGTTATTCTTGAAATTTATTCTATTTTTTTTCTTCATAATATAAGAAAAATTACATTTACCCATCTTTTCTTAAAAAAACAAATAATAGTTTCACACTATGGTTATGAAGTTGACAGAATGAAACCCTTATAAAGATTCACCTAGAGTTTCTTCTTAAATTCATATAACACAATTAGTGATATTATTTAATATGTCATTGAATTATGTGTGGGACAATGTATGAGTTCTATTGAAAGTTCAAAATAAAAATTTTATGCATGACCATGAAACTAATCTATAAATATAATAATATATTATTACATCATTGTAATATATTCAATGTTGAGTTTCTTCCCAACCATTTTATATAAATACTTCTCATGAATATGTAATAAGTACCATAAAAAATACATTTTCTAATGTCATTACATATTATTCATTGCACCCATTAAATAGAATCAATTTTGATTTGAAATATAACATGTTACTTCCCTTATATAGAAAATGAAATGAGATATATTTATATATAGAGAAAATATATTCCCAAAATCTCATCTTATACAAGAAGAGGGAGAATTAATTTTTTTAATAAGTATATCAAAATAAAATATATTATATTGGAGCTATAAACATGATATTTGATAATTGTACCATTTGAAGTTTTAATCAACAATTCAATAAGGAATAATTGAGATAGTGATATGATTACCTTATAAAATATTTATATATAAATGATTTTGTAGAACCAAAATAGAATAATAAATTAGTATGTGTAGAGTATATGATAAGAGTACCTTTCACTATTATATATTCATGTCCCGCATCAATATTTGTAATAATAAAAACATTACATTTATCTCATTAAATAAGAGTTTTTTGAATTTGGCTGTCTATATTAACCCACTTATTCTGGAATTGGAGATCATTATTCCTACCATCCATTCATTTATATAAATGGATAGTGGTTGTTGTGTTAAAAAAATCTATAACATCATTCTTTTCATAAACAATCCTATTTTTATATATTATTAATTTTTTATCATTATGGTCTTTTATTCAAAAATTTAAACTTTTACTACACCATTGGTGGAAATTTCAACCATACTTTTCCCACAATAATATAATAAAGTATGAATCATTTTCTTTTTTATATGTGTTGTATTATTATAATTTTCTCAAAAATCCAGAATTCTATTCTTATAAAATCATAATAAATGATGGAAATACCCACTCTATATTTCTACATTGAGATAACATTGAATTATTTTTTCAAGTATACAATGTCCCTTTTAGATAACACATTAAAGATACTTTTTTAGGGAACTGAAGAACTAATAAATTTTTCATTCATGGTTGATGCTAAAATCAAAATTTTACTGCATAATCATTATATTGTTCCACTCATAAGTACTAATATATTTCACATACTGATGATGATGAATATGGAATTCAATTTCTATTTTTATTCGTACAACATATGGAAAAATATCCTCTTAAACATATCCCTTTCAATAGAGTCAATTCCTTAATATTTCATCATAACCTTAATTTAATAATACCATTTTTCTGCATCACATTCCAAAAGATACACAACAAGGAAAACTTGTTCATTACTTGATCACTAATGTTAGAAAAAATACTTTTACTAATGCTAATCCATTTTTTGACAACTAAATATTAGGGTCCTTTGAAAGAAGGTCATTGTTTCATTATGAAAGAATCATTTGTGTTTGGATCTATCATTATCACAATTTATATTTTAGCGTCATTTATTTAATTATAGAAATACCTGATAATAAGAAAAATATTTTTCATTTCATCTATCAATTCATTCAGTTTATCTAGAAGAAAATCAAGGATTTTTAAACCTCATTCGTTATTAACTTGATTACTCTTAGTAATGGCCAATGAATAAAAAAAATAATCATAGTGTGAGATAAAATCTATAATAATTAGAGTGAGATATCATAACATTTACAGAATCATTCATGAAATTTACAAAATTATTACACCTTTGAATCAAACAAGTAAACTTTTATGTTCACCATATATAAAATTTTGTTTAGCACAGGGTATCATAAGTTATATAAAAATATTGTTCCTACAATAATATCTAAAAATAAATTATGCCTTCTCTGATACCTATTGGGTGACTCCGACATTGTTTACATACATATTGCATAATTTTAGAAAAATAGTCAATATATTTAACAATAAATAATATCCTGAGGACAATAATAGTTTAGTTTGTTGGAATAATAGATACCAAATAAAATTATTTTGGGAAGGATCTTAAAAATTCCCAAAAAATTATTTTCATAAATTTCCCCTATTAGATAAATTCTACAAAGAACAATTCTTCAAAATATATGAAAAAGAAAAAGAAAATAAATGGTGTGCTTAGATACTCAATATGGTTAGATATGAGAGATATCAATTTATGATCATATGAAAGAATAAGATAAGTATAAGAGTATGAGATTATGATCTATTCTTATGAATTTCATATCAAATCAGTGATTGATCTTAAAAAAATTCAAGCGTAAAAATTTAGTATTAAAAAAGATACCAGTCATAAGTGTGAGGATTAAACATTAATCAAAAATAAGACTTCGGATAATAACATAATTATATTTACATCTCATTGGAATTATGTTATAATCATAAAAATTGAAAATAAATACATTATTTAAGGTTCAATACAATGATTATCATAGTGGGAAATGTCCCGAAGTGGATTGTGATCACTCATCATTCCATTATTTCCATAGTCATCGTTTAATCCTAATAATATCAAAGTGTAAGATGCCCCATAATGAATTGTGTTTACTCTATATTATAGGTATTTTTATCCATTGAGATATCAATAAATACCCAATGCAATGTAGGGATTATATATGCAACATGTCACATAATGAAAATCATATATATGTGTCCTGCAATATCATAAAAACATTCAAAAATTCATCTAAGCATAACTCACTGAAAAAATATGGGTTTTAATAATTTCATCATAAATTAATCATTATCCATATAAATAATGAAAATTAATGGTATCATTATTTCATATTTCAAGTGAGACAAAAAAATTATCTATGTATTTTTAATTTTTATAAAAATTACCTTTAAAGGTACGTTTGGAAATTTATTCAAATATAAGGGAAAAATCATTTTTCGTATCTATCTTTAAAATTGGGAAATGATGTAAAATTGATAGAAATGAATTCATTGTAATAAATATGGAAAATTATAAAAAAATCTATTTTAAATAAAAAACATTTATGATGGTTGCAGATATTTTTTATTTTTTTAATGTTAAAATAAATATTCGTTCAACCCTTTTCGTAAAATTTTAAAAGTATATCATTCATTCAATGACCAAACGATTCCTAATAAAACATTTAAAATAATGTAAAATATATTTTAAAAAATATAATATATTTATTTAATCATATTTAAAATTGTCTATAAAAACATAATGAAGAACATGTGCATGTAAGAAAAAATTTCTCAACCAATGATGATATCGTTTTCATTTTTGAAAAAATAATTTCTTAATTATTTTAAGGTCAAAAGAGATGATAATGAAAAAAAACATGAAAAACCAAAAAAATAACAGATGAGAATTCAATATTAATATTATAAAGAATAGAAATCATATTATCTTACTTAATTTAAATTTTATATTAAAAATATCAAAAAGAAATGAGATTATAATATAATACCATACCTTAGGCCATGTCAATATTCATATAATTTCTTAAGATAATATATAATAAATTTATTTTTAATACAAACATATTGTAAAATGATATTAATAATTCATTATAATATAACAATGAATTATAATTTCAGATTTTACTTTTACTAATAGTTCTTCATCAAAAGGAACATTTTAGTGAAAACATGTCAAATTTAGATGCATGATTTGGATCAACAATTCTGGTCCAAGAACCATGGTAAATATTTCATCATATTAATAACAACAATAATTTAATAATTATCATATTTATTTATCATATAAACTTTTTATAACAAATATTATATGGTGGTGATGAAAAATGAAGCATGACACTTCATGGAGATGATAGTTATTACGTACAAAAGGGTAATGTTTTCATTTAAAAAAATGGAAATAATGAATGATAAATTATAATATAGAATTATAGATTCATAATAATATAATTTATGTAATATATTTTCATTAAACATATAAATATGACAATCCTTGTGTGGAATTCATGAAAATAGAACATATCATTGCGTGGAGGTGGTAGTCCAAACATACACACAAACAATGTTGTCATTTCTCATTGGTTAGAATGGATGAAAAAATAGATATAATATTAAAATAAATACATTTTAGTTTATGAATTATAATTATTTAATCACTATAATGTGGTTTTATATGATTTATAAGATGTTAATAAAGAATTAAACATAAACAATTTTGGTAAATTCAATTATATGTTATTGGAGAATGTTTATTTGGATTACAACATATGTCTTATTAGTTTGGTTTTTCGAATGATCAAATTCTATACGACATTGGTAGAGTAGGTTGGATTTTTTTGTAGGGTAGTGTCTAAAATATATATTACCCTAATGTCATAAAAAAGTTATGGGGATAGGTCATCCTTCGATAAGTGTTGGAGGTGGAGAACATGTAAATAATTAAAACATCAAAATATAAAAAAGTAATATTCATGTGAAAGTAGAAAAAATGATAATGTATTCAAATATGAGATATTTTTTGTTCAAAATTACTTCACTTGGAAAAATAAATACATGTTTATGTGATTTTTTAGATCTTATTATTAGTCTAAGATTATTGTTAACCCTTTTAAAATGTATCCGAGGTAAAAAAAATGTTTCCGATATGTACTATTTAGTATGACCAAAAATGAAACTTTAATCATTTAAAAGTTAAAAATGATAATTAGAATATATATATATATATATATAACTCAATTTCTATAAATAATAAATAATTTTTTAGATTGTTGTGAGAAACACAATATAAACTATTTTTTAAAATATGAATTTTAATGCATAACACTGGATTTAGTATAATTCATTTCCAAATAAAAACTATTATTTAAATGTTAACTAATTTTATTAGATATATTATCAAGACAATTAATTCTTATAATTCAACCATAGTGATTTTTTTATTTGTTTTTATAATTTTCAAATGTGTGTACAAAATAAATTTATAGAAAAAATATATTGTTTTACATTCAAATGTTTTTAATTTCATTTTTAAACATTCACCCCCAACCAATTATATTTTTTGTGTGTAAAATATTATTTTTCATATGTTTAGAAATATGAATTATGTTTTTAATAAACCATATAAATAAATACAATTATCATAAAAAATTACTTCAAAATAATTCTTTAAGATTTATAGAGTTTCAAAAATTAATTAGAAATAATTTTAAATGATTATATTTCATTTAAATATTATACAACTTGATTAATTTTATAATTCATAACTTTTATTATCATATGATCAAATGTTTTGGCATTAAAATCATTTGAATGGTATATTTTATAATCTCAAAAAAAATTCCAAAAATCATAAGGTGTTCATTTTACCAAAATCATATTATTTTTAACCATTAAATACCATCACTATTGTATATAAAACTAATTATACTTCTATCTTATGACATCATCTATTTTAAACATGTCTTTAAAATATGTATGATTCCCCTGTCAACCCTTAACAATGCGAGTACTCATATTCCATAGTACTTTATCTCTACTATCTACGATTTATATCAATTGTTATTCAAAATAAAGATAATTCTCCAACTATATAACCACTGAGTTCGGTACATGTGAATTATCTTGTATTTTGTTCCTCAAAATAGACACATGGAACACATTAAAATCTTGTAAAAGGGTTGGAAGAGGTTAAGTGCGATGAGCTAAAATTCAGATGCATTCAATTATCATTTAAAGAATGATATATTTTGGGATGAGCTTTACCTTAATTTAAAATATCAAAACATTATTATGAGGATATATAATAATTAATAACATGTCACCAAACATGTACTTTATATCTTTTGTTTGATTAAAAAAAACCTTTTTTAAACATACCTTCCTTGATGTGTTACTAAATATATATGACCTTCCATAAAATTTTTAAATCTAGGTGAGGTCCCATTAGATTTTTTGACCCAAACCCATCAAAAAAAGATGGAATTATTCACATTTTCGAAAAGATAAAATTATAAGGATCCATTGAAATTGGTTTTAAGGTAATAGTGGTGATATAAGTTTATCAGATGAAGTTTTTTCATAAGGAAACATCAATAAAACATTACTTAATCTTATTTTATTAGTCAATAATTTTGTTTATTAATTTTTTAAGAATGCTTGGATTATAGTTTTCGATAAATATTTTATAAATATTACATAAAAAAACTATATATTAAAAATTAGACACTTCAACTCAGTATCAACTTTTCCGACAAAATAATACTTTTATAATTAAACATGTTTTCTTATCGTGAAAAAGATAAAATACATTGAACATGAATTCTTATTGATTAATAATCATCCTTAAAACCTATTAAAAAAATTTTCAATCATGATATGACAAAAAAAATTTCATTTGGGGACATAGTAAATGAAATAATTTTAATGTTTAGTCTATTCAATATCATTAAATCATAAAATATAGTTTTTTCATAGCATAATAATCATTTCGGTGAAATAATTATTTATATACATGAAAAAAGCAATTTAATACCAAATATGTTTCATAAATAACATTATAAAAAACCTAAAGAGATAATTATAATCCATAGGTTTTCATTAAAAACATGATACCCTATAAGAAATATTTTCATAAAAAAAATATTTACGTAGAATAAGGATAATAATTCTTTAAAAAAGATCATTAGCTTATCATTTTAAATCGAACAAGTTCAAAGAAAACAAATATTCAAGAATTAGAAATACCAATAGGTTCTATAAAAAATAATATATATCAGAATACTAAAAACCCCTTTCCATAACCCTTACATGTGTAATAACTATTTCCATTAAATTCCGATATAATTATTTGGAAAATATAATCATTCCCCAATGCATTAGAGAGATACACTAGGATCACCCATTATCATAGAAATATAACACACCTCCAAGTGATATATAATTTAAAATTAAAAAAATGATATTATAATTTACATTACCAAAATCACAAAAACGTATCCTCTTGAAACCATTTGTAATAGGTTTTCAGATATTGATATGTCTCATTCTATTACAACATAATTTTAAGAAATATATTTTCTGGAAAAATGGTAATGAGGGGTTATGTATAAATAAAACATATAATCATACAAATTATTCCAAACATAAAATAACATTTGTGACACTAGGAAAGGTTTTTCATTATTAATATGTCAAAGTAAAGCATTTTGTTTCCATTTAACTAAAGGGATTTAAAAAAGTTATTGTCAAAATATGTTAAAACATTCCCTTTTAACCCATTTGAAATAAAGTAAAATAGAAAAAAAATTACATTTAAAATTTCAATATTTCCATATACATTAATATAAATTTTTTTTCTAACATAGACTTGGAAAAAATATTTATAAAATAAATCATTAAAACATTTAATGTGATGTATTTATGTTAAAATTACCCTTATCTAGAGTCTGAATCATAACATATGTTATTTTATTCCCAAAGAATAAATATATGTTTATTAATTAATTTATTATGAAGCATTTTTCATTTTTTATACATTTTTTTTATTTTAAAATGTTATAATTTTTTTAATAAATTAATTTTAGCTTAGATTTTATGATTATATTCAACTAATTTGTCCAAAAATGACTTCGGTATGCTGAATATGTTAAAAATGGTTATTATTGAATCATCTCCAAAATAATAGTCATGAAATAATTATCATTTTTATATATTTATTAATCTTTCAAAACTATCCATGAATAATAAACAATGATATAATCATGATGATGCTATAATGTATATATGTAAGAGTAACATGTTCAATTGTCAAAGAACATGATAGAAAGAAGGTATGTTTCATTTTAATATTAAGTTATTATTATTATATCTTTACTATCATATTTTTCTCTTTAAATACACCAATATAAAGAATCTATGTGACATGGTCATGAAAATCGATTCACATCACATTGAGGATGTGATATTCCCCACATACATGTGGATCTCATTTCCATTTTCTATTGATGGAATGGAAATAAAATTGATGATTAATTATATTAAAATAATTTTTATTATTCAATTAATGTCATATATATGTATATATATTAAATACAAAATTATAACCATCCATGATAGGTGTTGATCAAAAACTAATTGTGTTGGTCTGTAATACGTTAGTATCATGTACACGTGAATGATGGTTTCATTTCTCATTTGATGGAAGAGGGGGGGAGATCAGTTATTATATTAACATAATTTTGTAACATTATATTTGTGTTAATGGTGTTATTATTTAATCCTGGTTAAGAAATATTTTGACATGGTAAATGATGAAAAAGAGATAAAACATTTGGTTAAAATATATCCCAGTATTTCAAATAACATAATTTTTATGAAACCATTATCCATCAAAATATGGTAGTCATCCTAAACTAAAAACACAATAATGTGTGTACGGATGTTTTTAGGGAACATGGGAAGGTAATTTATAAATAATATTTCTCAAAATGTTTAAGGAATAGAGGATATGAGGTTCCCTTTTGTAAGGGAGGGGAGTGGAACTCTTGGAATAACTTAATGTATTAAATTAATATAAATTAATTTTCAAATAAATGTTGTTCAAGAAATACATATATTCATAATATTGGATGTGTATGAATCAAAATCAATTCATTTATTTAAATTATTATATATGTAAGTGATATTATCAACCCTTTCATATTGTCTCAACCACCCATTAACTATTTTTAAAAATACCATGATATCATTGTTTTTTAATTTTTAGGTGTCATGAAACATAACCAAAAAGAAAATGTGAAACATAAAATGAGATTATAGATTTTTTTTTATTTTTTACTAATAATTAGTAATATTTTATTCACATTAAACCATATATATCATAATTTTGTTACTCATATTTATATATGCCAAACTAATTTCTAAGTTATATTGATAATATTTAAATAATTATATATCATTGTTCATTTTTGCTCTATATTTCATTTTTGTACATAATAAAACATACTGATTTTTTACTCTATATTTTAGAAAATATTAGCTTTAAATAATTTTATTTCTCATAAACCATGTGTTACATGCATCACCGAGTTTAAATGAAATGTGATACACTCTAAAAATATTATTATTTAATGTGATAGTTATAATATAGCTGTTAAGTTAGAGGGTTTGAATATGAATAATTATTTTATGAAATATATATAAATATTGTACTCAATATAATTATATTTATAAATTATTATTAAATAATTAATCATTTTATAAAAATGTTATTTTATGATGTAGAAATTTCTCTTTTTGAAAACTGATTTTATTTATTTTTTTGATAAAAATTTATTATTAAATTATGGATATTTAATAAATTTTTATTAATAAAAATAATATAATTATTCAAATAGACATAAAAACTAACATTTTGTGAATTTTTGGTAATTTTTTTAAAATGTTCATTTTTCAGTGAATAATGAAAAAAAATATTTTTTTAAAAAAGTTTTTTTTATTTCAAACTTTAAAAGATAAAAAATTGTATATCCATTTTATTCAGAATAACATTTGTTATATTATATAATTAATTCTAAAATTATGTCCACAAGAATCAATTTGATGATTAAATTTTTAATAAAATTATTTTTTATACTTATATACCGATTTTTCTAGAATCTGATTATCATTGTGTTTTAAAAAATTAATCAAAAGTTAATTTATATTAATAAAAGTAATTAAATATTATGAAATTTATTTTTTATTCATTTTTTGAAATATATTCTATGATAAATTTTTAACAAATTTTTAAGAATTTAAATTTAATTGAATTGTAAAAATATAGTTTTAATGAAACATGACATATTTTAAGACATCACCAGGTCATAAATATAACATAAAATTTTATGAACTTATGGAATTAAAGAATTATGAAATTATTAAACAAATATTATACTCAACTAAAAAATATAAATAATATGTTATTCCTAGATAAATATTATAATCATTTTCAACGATGACACAGAGCTTGCACAACGGTTGAGAAGTCGAATTTGATACCCTATGATTATATATGCGACCTATGAAGTCCTTTCAAAACTTTATATATATAATATACTATGTATTATGGATGATATTTTTTTTTAAAAATTTATTTTATAGTAATATACCATGTTTTTAAACCAAATGCTCATATAATGCCTACACAAGTCGAAAAAGTCCAAATAACATATTAAATATGTTTTTGAGAAATATATTTATGTTTAAATACATATTGGAATAATATATATGTAAATAATGAGAAAAATATACTTATTTTAATGATGTAAATTTATATATAATTTTTTGGTATTAAATATATACCTAAACTATATGTACAATGACGATAAGAAACTTTACAAATTACTAGAAGAATAAAATAAATGGTTTTAAAAATAATAAAAACCAATCTATTATGAAATAATTAATTCTTCACATTATTTTTCTTGATCTATATTACATTCTATAGAATTTTAAATTATTGAATTTTAAATTACTCTTTTTTTGATGTATTTACTTTTAAATTTCATAAATAATGTGGAAATTGGAAATAATTATATTTTATTGAAATAATATTATATTAAATTTATTAAAAAATCATAAAATAATAGAAATAGTATTTGATGTGGTCTAAAATTTCATTAATAGCCCATTTATAATAAAATTGACATATTATAAGTAAATAACATCAACATTTAATATAAAAACGTTTTTTTCCTTGGTTAAAATTTTTAATCAATAAAGGGTTGAGGCGCAAAGGCCTCTATATTGAAATTAAAATGAAACCAGGAGAGGTACTACAAAGGACCACAAAGAAGAACCAGAGTCCTTAACCAATTATAGAGAGGGAACTCATACTGTGATGAGGAAGGCATCCACCCCTACGAGGATGCAATCCCCTCCAAGTCTTTGCTTGTATCCACGCACACTCACCATCATCAGAAAAAACCACCTCAGAGTTTGTCGACATGATTCTCGAACTTCCCAAGCTGAGATGGAGTGCTTTGAATTGGAAACCTTCCTGCCCCTATAGAAGAATTTTCAGACCTCAACAGCGATAGAGAAACATCCACCTTACTAAGAACAGCCACATTCTGATAAAAGGAGTCCAGCCTGAGTCCAGGCTATGCTGTGTCCAGTAATCAGAAAGAAACCTCACCGGGAGGCAGGGACTCCATGTGAACCCCGATAAAAATAGCTTTGAATCCTTTGATGTCCAAACCATTGCTTTAAAGCAGTATCCGTGATTTTCCTGAAAAATGACTGCAAGTTCTTTATAGTATTGATGCAGAAATCCAGCTCTGAAACTGAATTATGATCACAATACTGCCCAGCTTCAACCTCTGTGGAAGTATCCAGGTATGAAGCAATAATTACAACTTCTTTATCATCCTGTAAAGAGATAAAAAATTCATGGATTTAAATCTAAAAATTCAGAAAAAACTGATACTCATCCTCCTTATTCTGTAAGTCATAAACTAGAAACATTGCTAATCTCAGACAATAAGTGAAAATCCTCCTTTGAAACCCATTCAAAAACCGACTAAGGAAATATGGCATTGAAACCAATGCCATAAAGTGACATGAACCAGCCGAGAGAAAACTCATGGTAAATTATTTCCAGATTCAGTTAGCTCATCAAGACATGCTTTAGTCATGGTAATATGCTTTGAACTCCTAACCTTTAAAGCAGTATCCATGATTTTCTTGGATTTAGGGGGTCTCCCTACTTTCCTTTTCAAACGTTAAGGACTTTTGCAGCCTTGAACCAGGTCTTCAATATTAACAACTTCAGGTAATCCACTATCGTTTGAAAATCTTTGTGAGCATCCATGGGAACCAGAATGATGGGCAGCATTTTGATCATTTTTTTCAGAAGCAACATTACTGTTAACAATAGATAAACTAGCCGAAGTATCAGACATGATCTCCATGGAAGCTGGTAGATGAATCTGCAGGTTCTTCTGAGTATTGATGCTGAAATCCAGTTCTGTAACTGAATTATGATCACAGTTCTGTCCAGCTTCAACCTCTGTGGGAATATCCAGGTTTGAATCATCAAAAACATATTCTTTATCATCCTGTATAGAGATTAAAAAATCATGGATTTCAGTCTGAAAATTCAGAAAAAACTGATACTCTTCCTCCTCATTCTGTAAGTCATAAACCAGAATACAAAAATCATTTCTAATCTCAGAGAATAGGTGAAGATCCTCCTTTGAAACCCATTCAAAAACTGGCTGAATAGGCACAAGATTTAAGATCTGATCTTCCTACTCAGCCACATCAGCCCATGAAACTCTTTGTGATGAAGAAGAAACATGATACTTTGATAAATAAGAATTTTCCAAAGGAATATGAGTTTTAACAGGGGGAACATCTGACTTTAGAATTCCTTTTTTTTCAATAAAAACATCCTTGTTCTGTTTATATCTGTTGACATTATTCCATTCAGAAACCATAGATGACACCTTAGAATTTCTCTGAATCAACCTACAGTTAGAGATATTATGTCCCACAATTTTACAGACATCACAAAAGTAGGGCACATTCTCATATTCTAATCGAATATCAGATTTAATTCCATTAGCATTAAACAGAATCGAAGCAGGTCTTTTGACTTCCAGGTTAATGTTCACAAGTATTCTTGCAAAATAACCATTTTCACCATCAAAGGTGTGCTGATCTATCCTCATAGGAGTACCAACACATGAAGCAATGTCGTTGAGGATTCTAGGATGCCAATACACCCAATTTAATCCATGCAATTTTACCCAAATTTGTGCATTAGATTGCTTGAGGTTAAAAGGATTAAAATTAAAATTTCCTGCTGATAACCTTAGAATTCCAGGTTTGAGTTGAAGGCTACCTATCTTCCAAACCGAATTCAAGGAAGCAGAGGAGGAAAAGATAATGTGAAAATACCCTTTTTCGATTGAAATAAATTTCCAATCTCTTAAAATCCAGCAATTAGAAATTCTGTTTTTGAGATCTACAAAAGACCAGGGTTTGTCTCCCTTCGAATAAATAACACGACCCAGTAATGAATACTTACAAATGTCCAGCCGTTGCTGCAATGCATTTGAATCCGCAACCACTGAGAATCCACCATTTTCTAACCTGGTGATATTTGATTTAGATGAATCCACCTTTGTAGGATTTTCTGCTCCAGAAAGAACCTCTGCGAAGGAAAGATTCTTCTTTCGAAGAATCGATGAATCTTTGAAGCCCGAAGGTTCGTAAATTTCCTTCGCTTCTTGACGATTGTCCCTGAATGAAATTTCCCACTCTGGATTGAAAGAATCCATTGAGATATTCAGGTAATAAGATCAAGGTTCTCCGAATCGCCATTGATGCGAAGGAAGCTTAGGTTTCTTTCTCCGAATCGCCATTCCATTTCCAGAGAAACATTCCTCCTTGGTTAAAATTTTTAATTTGTTAACCAAAGGTCCATAAAAAATAATTTTTAAAAAACATCAAAAATTTCCTAAAATATATTGGATGATGGGATTACAAAAATAACATTATTATGATTTGATTATATATCCTTTGAATTGTATAGCTATATATAAGAGTTATATTATTTTTCAATTTTTATCAAAATTCCTAAAGATCCACTCAGCTAAATTATAAAAAGGCACCTACACCCCCACATTATTATAACAACATGATCTATCAAGAATGAAAAAATTCAAAAAAACATTACTGTATTAACTTCCATAGACATATTATATTTGGTTTACTCATTCAAATGACCAATCTAATACCCCTTTAGAGGATATCTAAATCTGTCATTTAAAATAATAGTTAATCACCTTTAAATAATAATAACATCAAATGATAAGTGAAAGTGAATGTTAAATTTTTACTCATGTAATATAATAACAACAATGGACCCTCATTACCATCTAATTACAAGTGAATATATCTATCATGAATATTTATGACATACCATCTTCATGTAGTGATAAAATTCATTTTTCATCACCATCATTCATTGATGGGTATTATGATTTGTTTTATGTATATATAAAATATTTATAAAATAATTATTCTTTTATAATTATAATATAATTTATTTTTTCTTACCATCTAATCCTTTTGTAAACTCAAATTTCATTTGTGTGTACATATGGACCACCACAATCACAAAGAGACATGATTTATTTTTCATATATATTTTCGTGGATGAAATGAGGATGAATTTGATGAATTTATATACAATATATGTTATAATTATGACCCTATAAAGGTGAATACCTTTTTTAATTTTAATTATTCTTTGAGTTGAAAAATGGAATAAATGTAAATGTGTATGTACAACATTTCATATCCATGAACGACGTAATTCATATTACAATCTGTGATTTTAATAAACGATTGTAACTAAATATATATATATAATTAATATATATATTTTTTATAAAATTATTAACATTATTATAGTTATGGAAATATGATAAATTTATAAAGATTGAGATATCCAAACTAAAACATTCATGGAAAATATGTAGTTATCACATAGAAATTTGATTTTAATAAAAAACATTATTAACAAACAGGTGATAATATGTCATAAAAAAGTAACACATGGTATTATAGTTATGAATATGGTTTAAAAATACATGCAAAATAAAAAAATTAATCATTATACTAGAGGTTTTAATATAAATTGGGAAATGTGAGACTTAGGGTAAGGGAATTTCATGTCACTATTATTTCAACGGTATATATGCCCTATTAACCACTTTTTTATTTTATGTGGGGTATATAATTACCATGAATTCCATTTGAAATAATTTTTTAAATTTTTATGTATATTCATATATCCATATAAATTAATTTCATCCATGGGGCTTACCGAAATAAAATTACCAATAAGTAATGGATTTAATTTTCCAATCGTATTTTAATCTATACTATCTGTACATTAATTTATTTTGAGGAAATTGTTTGATACATATCTGAAAAAAAATTATTTTATTTTCATATGGATATATATTTTGTATATATGTTTTCATTTTTTTCTTACATTAATTATTTAATGGATCTAAATATTGTTTTAGGAAAAATTGACATTATTGTTCATTTCCATCAAAAAAAAAATTTCTTTCATATCTATATTTTATAAAAACATTTTTTTTAATTTATCTTAATTTTATTATATGATTTTATAAATAAGTATTTACCCTTCGGTCGACCGATTTTTAATAGAATTACAAGGAATATTTATTTAATATTTCAAATGGGGTACTATTAATCTTTAAAAAAATTTGAATGTAATTATTTTTAACATATATTCCCCAAACATAATTTCCAATAATCATGATGTAATAATGATATTTAGATTCCATTACAATTTTTATATGTTCATTTGAATGGATATATTTTCTTTATTATTTGAATTTTTTTTATATTTTGAAACATAAATTTAAAATTTGAAATTGTATTTTCCACAATGATATTATAAAAATATTTTAATGAAGTATTCATTTATAAATAAAAATATCCATTGATTATACTTTTTATTTACTGAGTTTATTAACCAGATATTCTATCTTTTTTCATTATTTTGATTGATTGTGATTATGATGAAAAAAATTTGAAACCCATTTACATAGTTTATGTCACGGTGGAATGATTATGGAACCCATTTCTTTTTTATGTGTTATGATATAATGAATTTTCTATAATCCACTACCACGCATATATTTTTTTTTCAACACATCAAATGTGGTACCTATATATATTTCCATTTCATAGGTTTAGGTGTTATATCCCATTAGAGTGATAGAGGAAATAAGTTGATATGCTTGATCTGTTGTGTAATATAAGACCGAGTGCTTGATCAATTATGGGAAATAAGATTATATTCTTGATCATACATGGGAAATATATTTCAAATTAAGATATGATGGTCTTAGTAGATAACCATGACATAGTAAATGGTTTCTATATAGGACCATAGAAAACCTTCAGAGGGGAGGGGTAAATTAGGTTGAAAATATTTTCTTCAAAAGTGACGGATCTCGTTTCCACGATGGTAGGAACTGGTTAAACCTATATGATGGAAATTTGTATAAAAAATCACAAAAGAAGATACAAGATAGTAATTTTACATGGGTTACCACTAAGGGAAGTCTAATTACAATAAACTGATAATGTGTCAGTCATACCTAAATCCACTAATATTTACTAGTTATGGGAAATATAAATTCTGACATAGTCACTCTATAATAAGGACACTACCTATACAAGATATTTGGAATAGAATAATTTATTCATCGAAACATTATCATAGAATCTTGCTAACTCACTTATTTAATTGAATTATCACTCATTTAATTAACTTCAAGGTCTATTAGAAAGATTGGAATTTAAGTATGTTTCCCTGAATAACATAATAATCTACTTTAATCGAATTCCTTAGTTTATGCACAAAAAATCACTATTCACATAAATTGATGTTCAATACTACCATTCACAAAGATCCGTATAGAATATCACTACCTTTGTTATGTAAACATCATTTATGAATATCACTTAGTAATTGTTAAATACCTATAATTGTGAAAATCATTTTTATCAGATACCTAGTAATTATTCAAATCTAGGGATGTATATTCATGGTGATTAATCTCACCTTTAATACTAGATTCGTGAATATCGTCATCTTTCTTAAATTTATAGAGATACATCCTTTTATATAAATATTTTCCTATTTAATTTAAGTGGCGATATCTTTAAATTTATTTATTTGGCCTCTCGTGAAGCTCCCATACCTCCATCATATTTATTTTGAACCTTAAAAAAATCTTCACGAGGCTCCTCAATTCACAAATCACTAATAATAATTTACTTAGTCATGGAGATTAATATCAACTCATTGCAAGTTCATGATTCTCCACTTATTAGAGATGCCGAAAACATGGTCAAACACTTGAATCTCTTTACCTTCATGTGTCTCAATCATTTTGAAACCTAGTATTCACGAAACCCATGACTTTACTATATTAATTTAGTTTTGTTTATAGAAAACTACCATTCACTATTATAGCCTCTTTCTCCTGTTTTTGATCCTAATAAGTTGGAAAACACTAGTAATAGACTATACCTTCAATACAGTAGTCATCTTGTACTATCAAATAATTTTCTAATAAAAATCCTCTAGAATTCAATTCATGATTGAAACAAAAAAAACTGGACTCTATATTCAACAAATAACAACCCTGGTTCCAACATTATATAATTATGATGGTTCCACACACATAGTTGTGATGTTAAATTATGGTTCATGATTTTTTTTATTATGATTTCTCAGTCTTATGATTTAGGTATTTTGAAATTCTAGGGTTTTATTCCACAACTCGCACTTATCATATTTTTTAGAGTGGGTATGAACACTATAACATATGTTCATGATGTCATACCCTTATATTAATATTATAATTTTATATGACCATCCATTGATATCTTCCATGTTTACTATTACTGAATATATCATATCAACACTTTATTGTGTTTATTTTCATAAGGTTATGGATAAATTTACTATATATGATATTTTTAAGAAGGTATATATAAATGAAGAACTTAGTTGTATATGATGTAGATATTTTATGAACCATTTTATTATATTTCCACATTTTGTAGGGCACTATACCAATACTATTATGGAATATATTTATTATGTTATGAATTAAATATTTCGTTATTAAAATGTGAGATCATTGTATGAAATGTGTGGATGACTATATTCAATATCATAGAATGGTTTAGTAACACTTTATAAAATTGGATTAGAAAAATTTAGTGATAACAATAGGGATAAGTCAAATATAGTATCACATCCAAATCTTTTGGAACTGATCATGTATGACCAAGTGTAAACGTAAATTTTCATAAATTATGAAGGACTTGTCATGAATTTGATATCCCATAAATGATTTTTCATAATTACTAACTATGAATATGAAATATCACACTATGTTTCTTGGGTTTATTCAGTAGGTGGATCAAGATGGATTTGTGTTAATTCTCGTAGTCAAATGAATGAATATCCTCATGTGAATCTAAATGAAACAGTATATGGAATATGATAATTTTTTATTTCTCCTAATAATTTATCATGTTATATGATTAAGAATACTAAATTTTGAGAGATTCATGATGCACTAAATATGATAATGTTTGAATTTTATAAATACTAAGGCGGAATGAAAATTCAACATCCAACATATCCTGAAGGAGGGAAGAAGAACTCAAGTGAATGTCTCAGAAGAATAGAAATATTTTTTTGAGTGTGGGAAAGAAGGAAGCATATAAAGTAATTTCTAAGGAAAAATGAAATTATTTTATTGAAATGGATGATAATAGTCGTATCTCTAAGGTATCCTTGATGGTTGATTGTTTTAATTTTATAAAGATGTGAATTTTGAAAATATATTTCCTAGGGGGGTGCACGAGAAGAGAATTAGAAAGGTTGTATGAGTTACGATTTTACCAATAGTAGTGAATATAGTAAAAATGATGCACGAATTTTATGGTATTCATTAATAGTAATACATATATTAAGAGTAATAAGCACATATAAATTGTGTTTGATGAATATAAAGATATGATTGATTTTTAATATCTACGTAAATAATTATTAATTAAAAAGACTCTAGTGCATGTTTAATGGTTTAAGAAAGAAGTATAATGATTGAATAATTTAGGTATTTGGATTCAATATTTATTTTTTATATATTCTATACTAATGAAATTATAATTATAAAAATTAATAATCATTTAGGTATTATTCTACATTAGTTTTTTATTAAAGATTCAAAAATATAATTTTAATTGTAATAATAATCAAAAAAATGAAATCTAGTAGTAAGATGATAGTTATTTTATAAAACATGATTAAAGGAAAAAATAAAACATAAAATATATCTGATTTTGAGTTAATAATTTTTTTGTTTGGACAAACAAATGATTCACATTAATAGTATTTGTAACTTTGAATTTTTTTTCATTTTTTAATAACTAATTTTGGTTATGTTTGAGGAAGTCTATTTAATTTTTTCATCTATGGATAATATTAGAAATTAGTTAAGTTAATAAATAATAATTATTTTTCAAATTATGGAATAATATATATTTTCATGTGAGGTTAACTTAAATGTTATGGATTCCATCATGGGTTAATTATTTTATCTTAGAACCTATGATTTAAGGAATCAACACCCCATTTTAATAGTTTCTATTATAGAATTTTGATACTTTATTATGATTTAAATACCCATTATTATTAGTATATGATTTAATGATAAGTAAATTTGGTACTATTTGATAGTGGGATATAGATAATATTGATGGTTGAACAATGATTCGTTATCATGCGGATATTATTACAAATATATATAGTGATGACAAAAACTACTTTTAGGTCAATATATAAATTTTTTTCGTCATATTTATATGATTATTACAATATATAAATATTACATATTTATTTATAATGGTAATTAAGGATAATTGGGAGATGTTCAGTGTAGTTGAGGTATATGTGACCCTTGGAATTATCATTTTATTTTATATGAAAAATTATTTGGGAAAAAAGAAATTTTTATTGAAGAGGTTAGTTGATTGTTATGACATAGATATTTAGGTTTAAAAAAATTTAATTTTGATGTGTTTGAGGTAATTGGTGATAGAGAGATATTTTTAAAAATGATCTAAGTCAATCCTTAGTTTTTATTATAGAAAATTGTGAAGTTAAATGTTTTATTTCAGTATTTATTCATTTTTATAATTTTTTGTGCTAACAATTATTTGTTTTTCAATTCTTATTGATAGGAATAATAGAGAGATATTGTTTTTATATCTATTAAGAGTTTATTTTAGTTCTTCAATAATTAAAACATTCATCCTCAATTCTCATTTTCTGGATCAATAGATGATATTATAGTCGAAATTTATATAATATATGAAATTATTCATGTTAGATAATTATATTTTCTTATTTTCTTAGTCTAGATGGTAAATTAATGATAAAATCGTCTTAATGGATCTTAAGTCAATTATTTCCCTATATCATTTTATTTCTATGAGTTCATGGCTTTTAACCAGTCAACGATTCTTGATTTTTTGGTTGTTATATTATATATACAAATATTATTTATCAATCTCCATCAATCCTTGTGATTTTTTTCTATTATATGTCCAAATTTTCTGATATCATTGATGTTATCTTCGTTAGAAACATAATTTTTTGTCGAAATTCATAATTCAGTTTCTCTCTTTTTATATGGAAGTTTTAGTAACATTACAATGATAGGTGTTCTAAAAAATGGAAATTTCAAATATCAAACCATTGACTAATGTGAAGAAGATATAATTGTGGGGAGACAATTTATTAAACTGGGGGAGAATGTAACACCCTAAGATTTAATAATGTATTTCCTTTTAAATAATTTTAATTTTTTATATCATTCATTTCATGCATCATATAGTTTAAATGATATGTGATACACAATAAATATTATTATTTATAGATACATTTATTTCATGGCTATTTAATTGGTGAGAATTAATATGATAAAAAAATTAATGAAAAAAATTTAAATTATCCACTCAATATAAATATTTTGATAAATTCATAGTATATAATCATTCAATTATTATTAATGTTATTTTATTCTCTAAAAACATTTCTTATTAAAAATGATTTTATTTCTTTTTTTGACTTAATATTATAATGAATTTATAAAAAATTAATATATTTTATTTTATGAAAATAATATAATTTTTTTTAATGAACATATTAAAATTATATTTGGGTGATTTTTTCTAATTTTTCTGAAAATATTGATTCTTCTATAAATAGAAAAAATATAGAATTTTATTGAAAATAGTATTTTTTCAATCATTTGGAAAGTAAATATTTATTATTAAGAAGACTTAAAAGTAATATTTTTCTATTATAATAGAAATTGACCAATTATGTATGTTATAAAAACATTAATCTTTTAATTTTCTCTATAATAAATTTTAATACTAAAATATAGAATTTTTCTAAAATATGAATTTTATTGAGTTTTACAGAATTATATTATATTTAATTTTTATCACTTATAGAAATTGACTCTGATGAAATAGAATAATATTTTCAGCTCATAATGTAAAATTTATCCTAGTAATATTTCTTTAATTTTTTTAAATAAATTAACTTTTTAGTGAATAAGAAAAATTATAGTTCTTATAAACTATTGAATCTTTTATGGTATATCAATGATATAAAAATTATATAAACATATTATAAAATTTATGGAATGTATAATTTATGATAAAATAATAACATTACCTTAAACATGTAATTAAAATGAATATAAATTATAATTTATTCCATTATATATATGAATATCAATTTCTACGCCTACACAAAGAATTTTTATTACAAGAAAATTCAAATTTTGTACCCTAAAGATAATATTTATTGTGGAAGAAGACCTTGATTATATTTTTTATTAAAAATAACATATATTAGATAATTTTTTATATTTGATTTTTTTATTGATATATTTTTTTCTTTTTCCAAATGATTTTTTCAGTTCATGTGTAAGGATGAAAATGTGAAAATTATAAGGCCTCGACCTTAAACCTTACTTAATATTGAATTAAATGAATAATTCACATTGTGGATATTTACAGGTTTAGAGTTTTAGAGAATTAGGTCAAAACTATTACATCTCAAAAGATTACATAGTAGACACTTCTACTAAGTTTCCATAACATAAAAAAACGTAAAAAGAAACATGTCTAGTTCCATGTTTTAGATAGCATGTCTTTCCTTGATCCCATACATGACCCTATTAATATTTAATTCTTGTGGAAAACATTTCAAAAACATTGGATGAGCATAAAAAGCCCAGTAAAGGATACACAAAGAAGGAAAACTGTTAGTTTTTCAAAACAACAAGTAAACCATGAGTTCTTTACCAAAGTAATACTTCTCATCTTTATTATGTAGTAAAAACTCTTCACTGAATAAAAGACCATTACATAAATTTTTGTAACCAAAATATTATCATAAAACCCTTATACATAACATATAAAGGTAACTTGGGACATAAACATACTTAAATAGATTAACCATACGGTCGACTTCCACACATATCACTTAATGGAATAGCCATACGACCAACATCCATACTCAATGCATTGGAGGTTATAACATAACCACCCGTCCTTGTATTCACGGCACCGCCCGTCAAATGGTTTATCACGTAACCACCCATAAAATATCCATGTACCATCATTACACATAAAATATTGAAAATATAAACATTTCAATAACAAAATTTCTTTTACAATCACAATAAGTAATTCCAAGATATTGAATTAATCAATCCATTTACAAAAACTATTTAAAAGAGATTTTTGAATCAATGTGTCCCATACCACTTTGAAGATTTTAATGGAATTATAATTTTAAAACATTAATGTCCAAATAAATATATACTGAAAGACATTTTGAAAACATGGACATTAAAGATAAATATTTAGAATAATAAATCTTTAAAACATTTAAAACGCTATTTTTGTTAAAGAGTATTTAACAAAATGAGAGACTCTTGAATACAATAAATTGTGGAATAACATTTAATCCAAAATTTATAATATAATGAAAATAAAGGGATTCATCATATAATATGTAAAAGGATAGTTTACACACCATATAAGAGTGAATTGGTGCATAACAACAATGAAGTCTCAATGGAAATGTAAATTGAGATTAAATCCATTATAAAGATGGTATCCATAAATTAAGGATATATCTATCACATAATTATGTACGAGAAATATAAATACACCCAATATAAGTGGATATTATGTGTGAAACAATCAGAGGTCATTCACACATATTCATAGGATGACATGTTCATGAAGTACAAGTTGAACCCAAAGAAATCAAAATTGGGGTAAGACGTTCCCTTGTAAAAATTTGACAGCCTAACGACATCACTTCAAAATTCAAAAAATTAGTCGATGAGAGAGTGAATGGTATCTCATCACATGGACATAAATATTACATCAATAAGGATATAGAAGAACGTATCTCAAAATAATAAGATGTAAATTAAAAGACATAACAAAATAAGTTTTTTAAAATGAGGAGGGTGAAAGGTCCCCGTACTGAGTTGGGTAACTTTCGAAACATACACCCCATGGAAGAACGGTCATAAAATGAAGATGTAAATACCCATAAATGGAATTATAATACACAAAGTGTATAATAATGGGCATTACATACACCACTCATGTGAAATAGTGGCAAACGTAGCATAAATGTCACAGAAATAAAAGTGAGATGAAAAATCCCTTATGAAAACTCGGCAGCCTAACGGCGCCACTTAAAACTTCAAAAAATGGATTTATGATATCAAATAGGGTCTCTCATAATATTAATAAGAAAAATACAGTATGATTAATATAAAATAACATCCCCAAACATAATAAATATGAGAAAAAAATAAATGACATAAAAGAGAGTACTTAAAAAGAAAGAGAGAGGTTGGATCTCTTATGAAAATTCGGCAGCCTAACAGCGCCACTCAAAAATTAAAAAATGGATTGATGAGAGAAAATAGTGTCTCTCATCATATGAACATAAAAATTACAGTAAGAGTAACAAAAAAAGAACATCCCAATCATAAGAAATATGATCTTAAAAGGAATGACATAAAAGAGTGTACTTAAAAAGAAAGAGAGGAGTAGGATCCCTTACCTCGTGTCCGACATGACTCGATCGTTCTTTAATCTCCTGAACAATAAAACTTGTTCAATTTAAAATTTCTTAAGGAAATACTTTAATTATTATTATTCAGTTCATATCACGTATTATAATGTTATAATAATTGGTTAATAAAGTGAGTTCATATCAGACGTTTTTGTCAATGTTCGGTACATGAGTATAAATTGAACTTGTTGGAAAAGAATTATCCATGTAGTTATAGGTACATCATCTCCAGAATAGTATTGATGTTTTAAATATCATATATATCCAGTATATAATCATTTTATACTATTCCATATCATTTGGAGATAAAAAATTACAAGCACCGTTCATGGAGACGGTAGGCCGTACATACGCATGAATGCTACTTTCATTTTTTTGTCATATTAATGGAATTAAAACAAAATGAGATATATATATATATATTATAATTCCAGAATTATATCCTTAATTTAGATGTTATATATTACATATATATCCATTATATATATGTACTAACAATAGTACGTAGCATTTGGAGATAAGAAATGAAATGTACCATTCATGGAGACGGTAAGCCGTACGTACGCATGAACGCTACTTTCATTTATTTTTTTATTCAATGGAATTAAATAATAATGATATAAAGGTATATTATAATTACAGTAGGATATCATATGTAATACCATTAATTCCATCCTTTATACGTCCCACATATGGCTTTAACGAATCAAATCACTTTGAGGGGGCGGTAGTCCGCACTTCCTAAAATGAAGATATCGCGTTTACCCATAATGGAAACCATAAAGGTATGCCATAAATGAAAAATACAAAAGCTTAAGGAAAACATAAACATATTATATATCATATATAAATATAGTGACATCTTAATGGACACCTTTGAAGGTGTTAAAATAATATTGAACAATCATCGTTTCGTGAGGCAGTAATTCACCATCCACAGAAACAGTATGTTCTTTAACCATTAGACGGAGGTGAGTGAAAGTGTAGCTCGAATCCTTCTTATAAACATGTACTAGAATATTTAAGATACTGGTGTTGTTACAAAAAAGGTAATAAAAAGAGTTTAGGGGTTTGGAGAAGAAAAATAAAACAAAAGAACAAAAGGGAAGACATTACCTTTAAATCGGGTAACTCTCTTTGATTTGACCTCAAAGGATTCCTTGGAAAGGATTCTGCCCAAAGTGAGGATTAAATGATGAAGAGAGGTATGTGGAGAGATGATGTGGGCAGGGGTTGGCCGAGGAAATGTCTTGAGAGGTGTGTATAAGGTGGTAGAGGTGGGGGCCTTTTATAAGAGGAGAGGAGGGGAACTCTTGGAATGTTATAAAATATTACTTTATTATAAAATGATTTTCGGATTTCAAAGGTCCCAAAAGGATATATTTAGAGTATAAGGTGATAAGGATTCGAAATATACCCATCCAATAGGTTTGTGACAAGTGTAGGTCTTAGATTTTACATTATCTTTTCATTTTATTTAAATCGTTAAATAATGAGGTAATCGCTGCATCATCATCGTGTCATAAATAATTTAATTTATTTAGTGTCTAAAAATTAAAAAAAACTATAATTATGTATTAAATCTTTGTATCTTTAAATGAATATTTATAGTCAAAATTATGACTTGTATAACCCTATTTAACAATTCTTTTAGTAAAACATCTCATGTTTGTGACAGTTTTATTTTAACATTAAATAAAAAGTTTTTAATGTCATTTTCCTACCAAAGTGGCTCCATGGAGTCCCCAAGTTGACACATGGATTGTCTTGGTCGTCCATTACACATTCAATAAGGGTAGGACATGTTTATAGGTCATTTAATATCATTAAAACATTATTTTTACCTTAAACTATACTAATTGCCTCTAATCACGATTAATAAACTTAAAAGTTACTATTCACCAAAAAATTATTTTAATCTCATTGAACCACATTTAAATTCTTAATGAAAACCATGTATGTCGGATCTTTGAAATTCAAATCACAGAAGTGGTAATGTTTCATTTAAACGAAAAATTAGTTTCTTTAACTACCACTTAGTGGTTTCACTATTTATCAAAAATTGATGTTTTTCAGAAAATTACAAACAATTCACCCTAATCTATATTTCATATTATGAATTCATAAATTATTTATATTTTAAAAAATTAAAAACATATAAGTTAAATTAATTAATTTAATAATTAATTCCCACTTTCAGAGCAAATAGCGTGTTTTTTTGAAACAATAAGTATCAAAAGATTGACACTAGTTTAAGTCCAATTTCAAGATGAAATTAATTCCGACCACCACTATTGGATTAAATGGTAAAAATATATTCTAATTTAACTTTAAAACCAGTTGAAAAGATAATATAATCATATAAATAAATTAGATTAAAAAGAGGTTTTGAATTAAAATACAACATTTTTCACTATTTATTAAAAAATGAAATTTATCGGAAAAATACCAAAAATTTACAAATAGTAAATTTTGATGTCCCGATTCTAAAGAAGAATTTTATTTTTTCAAATATAACACATAAAATTTTCAAAAAGTGTATTTAAAAGTGGTTCGTCATCAAAAGGCGGTTAATCGACCTTTTAAAGAATATTAGAATGTGTACTCTTAAAATTTGATTCATTCGCATTTTTAATCCTCTAAAATTTATTGTAAAAAGTAAAAATATTTGACAAACATATATAATCATTTTGTAGTTAGTTCTGTTCATTCCCGCCATTACAACGGCTAGGCGTTAACTACATTTTATAATAATATTATTTTATTATTAGTGTGCAACATAAGATTCCCATGAAACTCATTGTTGCGTATTGGGTACGCCATCGAGCATAGCATACCCTTTAAATTTATATTAATATTTTATTCCCAAATATGGATAAATGTGAAAATGTCATATTCTTTATTTACCTGGGGTGTTACATCCTTCCCCCTTTTGGGAATTGCGTCCTCGCAATTTTAAAATTGGGCTTGGAAACTTCATTGAAAATCCCACATCGGAACAAGAGTCAGTAAAACAATCACTTTAAATTAAAGAAAGAGAAGTACAAAGGTCACCCGAGTTAAACCATAATAGGATTCCATGTTGGAAAACATGGTTATGGAGAAAAAAACAAAGGTTCATGTTCTAAGAGAGAGTGATAGTAAACATGTCTAGGACAAATTTAACCATAAAAATATCACAAACTTGTGATGGGTTAAACGGTATTCGATTCCCCAGTAAGAAACGTTAACAGATGACATTTTTGTTTTAAGTTACTCTTCTTTGATGAATTTATTTTTGAGCTTAAATAAATCATAATGAAACATACTTACTTGTCACGTAGATTTTAAACCTTTACTAGATACCTTAATCAAACTCATATTTTCTCTAAAAGATGAGTATTTAGGTAGAATTGTTATCATTAAGAGTACTATAATCAACTTTTTGAGAATCACCTAATCCACAAAAGAGAACTATATATTTACCATGTCTTTAGACAAAATCCAAAACAAAAATTGTTAGTATGAGATCATATAATCCACAAAAGTGTAATCCTTTATAAAAAGAAAATCTATTCTTAATCTCCAAAATTTGTCCCAAAAAAACCCAAAGTTCAACGAAGACCATTCGGTAAACAATTTTCCATAAAATTCTTCAAAGTAAACCAAACTAAGATTAAAACCCAAATATTTGAAAGATTTAATCACATAGTCTTCCAAGGTACAAATTAACTTTTATCTCCAAATAACATCAGTTTCTCTTAAATTCTCATATTGAAAAGTAATTAACCGAATCACATATCCTCGATGATAGGTTAATAATTTCCATAGATAACCCAAAATAAACTTACTCAAGATTCCTAAAATCATCTAACTAAGAAGAATTAGTCAAACTAACAATGTATGTCACGTAGTCTAGTGGTAGGCGATAAATAACAGTCGCACTTTGGTTGTGGGTTTGATTCCCGCAGCTTTGTCCGACGCGACGGGTTGTCACACAGTCTGCATGTTGTCCTTTTTCCAAAACTATATAATTCATCAAACATTCTACAAAACGAGATAAAATCTTCAAAAATAACCATTACATATTTTATCCTCAATTTTATCTCATTCCTTTCATATTCCATCATATCATAGAGTAACCCATAATTACCTAAAAAGAAAGGATCATATAAACTCTAATGGTTAACTTTATAATTATTACCTGAACTTCCATATTGAGTTGGTCATCTCGTACATGATGTATTAGAGAACTCACCAAGGTTAAAGTGGTTGATCATGACTCCTTGATAGTTTGTTTAGAACAACCATGAGATTCCTCATTGAATCCCCCATTTCATCTAGTCTCTTAATCATAGAACAACCATAGTTTCCTTCAAACCCATTGTCACTTTGGTTCTTGCTAGATCCATCCATTTGCTAAAAACAGAAATGTCAGTGTGAGTATATCAAAAAAACCATCATGTACTAATGAGGAAGATAAACACTAAGATATTCTTACTCATTCAATTTATCTATAACTAGGACTCTTTCTGAAATCCTAACCATTATGGTAATGTCACTTATGCCTAGACAATACACTAACCTCTAAAGTTATCTAAACTGAGCCTCTGATACCAACTATAAGGCCATGGACTTAAACATTACTTAATATTGAATTAAATGAAAAATTCACATTGAAGATCTTTTTAGGTTTAGAGTTTTAAAGAATTAGGTCAAAACTATTACATCTCAAAAGATTACATAGAAGAAACTTCTACTAAGTTTTCATAACATAAAAAAACATAACATGAAACATGTCTAGTTCCATGTTTTAGATAGAATGTCTTTCCTTTATCCCATCCTTGACCATATTCATATTTATGTCTTGTGGAAAACATTTCAAAAACATTGGATGAGCATAAAAAGACCAGTAAAGGATACAAAAAGAAGGAAAACAGTTATTTTTTCAAAACAACAAGTAAACCATGAGTTCTTTAACAAAGTAATACTTTTCACCTTTATGATGTAGTAAAAACTCTTCACTGAATAAAATACCATTACATACCCTTTTGTAACCAAAAGATTACCATAAAACCCATATACATAACATATAAAGTTAACTTGGGACATAAACATACTTAAATGGAATAACCATATGGTTGACTTCCACACATATCACTTAATGGAATAGCCATACGGCCGACTTCCATACCCAATGCATTGGAGGTTATAACGTAACCACCCGTCCTAGTATTCACGACACCACCCGTCATATGGTTTATCACGTAACCACCACTACAATGTCCAAGTACCATCATTACATATAAAATATTGAAAATATAATTATTTTAATAACAACAATTCTTTTTTAATCACAATAAGTAACTCCAAGATATTGAATTAATCAATCCATTTTCAAAAACTATTTAAAAGAGATTTTTGAATCAAAGTGTCCCATACCACATTGAAGATTTTAATGGAATTATAATTTTAAAACAATAATGTCCAAATAAATAAATACTGAAAACCATTTTGAAAACATGGAAATTAAAGATAAATATTTAGAATAATAAATCTTTAAAACATTTAAAACGCTATTTTTGTTAAATAGTATTTAACAAAATGAGAGACTCTTGAATACAATTAATTGCAGAATAAAATTTAATCCAAACATTATAATATAATGAGAATAAATGGATTCATGATATAATATGTCAAAGGACAGTATACACACCATATAAGAGTGAATTGGTTCATAACAACAATGAAGTCTCAATGGAAATGTAAATTGAGTTGAAATGCATTATAAAGATGGTATCCTTAAATTAAGGATAAATCTATCACATAATTATGTGTGAGAAATATAAATACATCTAATATAAGTGGATATTAAGTGTGAAACAATCAGATGTCATTCATACATATTCATAGGATGACATGTTCAAGAAGTACAAGTTTAACCCAAAGAAATCGAAATTGGGGTAAGACGTTCCCTTGTAAAAATTTGACAACCTAACGACGTCACTTCAAAATTCAGAAAATTAGTCGATGAGAGAGTGAATGGTATATCATCACTTGGACATAAACTTTACATCAATAAGGATATAGAAGAACATACCCCAAAATAATAAGATGTAAATTAAAATACATAACAAAATAAGTCTTTTAAAATGAGGAGGGTGAAAGGTCCCCGTACCGAGTTGGGTAACTTTCGAAACGTACACCCCTTGGAAGAAGGGTCATAAAAAGAAGATGCAAATACCCATAAATGAAGTTATACTACACAAAGAGTATAATAATGGTCAGTACATACACCACTCAAAGGAAATAGTTGCAAACATAGCATAAATGTCACAGAAATAAAAGTGAGATGAAAAATCCCTTACGAAAACTCAGCAGCCTAACGGCGCCACTTAAAACTTCCAAAAATGGATTTATGATATCAAATAGGGTCTCACATAATATGAAAAAAATATAGTATGAGTAATAAAAAATAACATCCCCAATAATACGAAATATGAGCATAAAATAAATGACATAAAAGAGAGTACTTAAAAAGAAAGAGAGAGGTTGGATCTCTTACGAAAATTCGGCAGCCTAACGACGCCACTCAAAACATCCAAAATGGATTGATGAGAAAAAATAGGGTCTCTCATAATATGAACATAAAAATTAAATTAATATTAATAAAAAATAACATCCCAATCATAAGAAAATTGAGCTTAAAAGGAATGACATAAAAGAGTGTACTTAAAAAGAAAGAGAGGAGTAGGATCCCTTACCTCGTGTCCGACATGACTAGATCGTTCTTTAATATCCAGAATAATAAAATTTGGTCAATTTATAATTTCTTAAGGAAATCCTTTAAAGATTATTATTCAGTTAATATCAAATATTATAATGTTATAATAATTTCTTAATAAAGTGAGTTCATATCAGACGTTTTTGTCGATGTTCGGTACAAGAGTAAAAATTGAACGTGTTGGAAAATTATTTTCCATATAGTTATAGGTATATCATCTCCAAAATAGTATTTATGTTTTAAATATCATATATATCCAGTATATAATCATTTTATACTATTCCATAGAATTTGGAGATAAAAAATTAAAAGCACCGTTCATTGAGACAGTAGGCCGTACGTACGCATGAATGCTACTTTCATTTTGTTCTCATATTAATGGAATTAATACAAAATGGAAGATATATATATATCATAATTCCAGAATGATATCATTAATTTATATGTAATATATTACATATATATCCATTTTATATATGTACTTATAATAGTACATAACATTTGGAGATAAGAAATGAAATGTACCATTCATTGAGACGGTAAGTCGTACGTACGCATGAACGCTACTTTCATTTCTTTTTTTTTGAATTCAATGGAATTATATAATAATTATATAAAGGTATATTATAATTCCAGTAGGATATCATATGTAATACCATTAATTCCATCCTTTATACGTCCCACATATGGCATTAACGAATCAAATCACTTTGAAGGGGGCGGTAGTCCGCACTTCCTAAAATGAGGATATCGCGTTTACCCATAATGGAAACCATAAAGGAATGCCATAAATGAAAAATACAGAAGATTAAGGAAAACATAAACATATTATATATCATATATAAATATAGTTACATCTTAATGGCCAACTTTTAAGGTATTAAAATAATATTGAACAATCATCGTTTTGTGAGGCAGTAATTCGCCATCCATAGAAACAGTATGTTCTTTAACCATTATATGGAGGTGTGTAAAAGTGTAGCTCAAATTCTTATTATAAAAATATCCTAGTATATTTAAGATACTGTTTTTGTTACAAAAAAAATTAATAAAAAGAGTTTAGGGGTTTGTAGAAAAAAATAAAACAAAAGAACACAAGGGAAGACATTACCTTTAAATCGGGTAACTCTCTTTGATTTGAGCTCAAAGGCTTCCTTGGAAACGATTATGCCCAAAGTGAGGATTAAATGATGAATAGAGGGATGTGTAGAGATGAAATAGGCAGGGTTTGGCCGAGGAAAAGTACTGAGAGGTGTGTGTAAGGTGGTAGAGGTGGGGGCATTTTATAAGAGGAGAGGAGGGGCACTCTTGAAAAGTTATAAAATATTACTTTATTATAAAATTATTTTCGGATTTAAAGGACAAAAAAGGATATATTTAGAGGATAAGGTGATAAGGTTTCGAAATATACCCATCCAATAGGTTTGTGACAAGTGTAGGTCTTAGATATTACATTATCTTTTCATTTTATTTAAATCGTTAAATAATAAGGTAATCGTTACATCATCATGGTGTCATAAATATTTTAATTTATTTATTGTCTAAAAATTTTAAAAAAAACATCATGATGTAGGAAATCTTTTTTTCTTTCTAATTAATATTTATTGTCAAAATTATGACTTGTATAACCCCATTTAACAATTGTTTTAGTAAAACATTTCATGTTTGTGAAATTTTTATTTTAACATTAAATAAAAAGTTATTAATGCCATTTTCCTACCAAAGTTGCTCCATGGGGTCCCCAAGTTGACCCATGTATTTTCTGGGTCGGCCATGAAACATAAAATAAGGGCAGGACATGGGTCTAGGTCATTTCACATCATTAAATCATTTTTTTTACCTTAAACTATACTAATTACCTCTAATCGCGATTAATAAATTTATAAGTTACTATTCACCAAAAAATTATTTTAATCCCATTGAACCACATTTTACTTCTTAATTACAACCATGTATGTCAGATTTTTTAAATTAAAATCACATAAGTGGTAATGTTTCATTTAAACGAAAAATCAGTTTCTTTAACTACCACTTTGTGGTTTCACTATTCATCAAAAATTGAAGTTTTTCAGAAAATTACCAAAAATTAACCCTAAGATATATTTGATATTCTGAATTCAAAAATGATTTCTATTTTACAAAATTCAAAACATATATGTTACATTAATTAATTTAATAATTAATTCCCGCTGTCAGAGCAAATAGCGTGTTTTTTTTGAAGCAGTATGTATCAAAAGATTGACACTAGTTTATGTCCAATTTCAAGATGAAATTAATCCCAAAAACCACTATTGGGTTAAATGGTAAAAATATATTCAAATTTAACTTTAAAAAAAATTCAAAAGATAATCTAATCATATAAATAAATTAGATTAAAATGAGGTTTTGAATTAAAATACAACATTTTTCACTATTCATTAAAAAAAATGAACTTTAGCGGAAAAATACCAAAAATATACACAATGTAAATTTTGATGTCCCGATTCTAAAGAAGAAATTTAATTTTGTCAAATGTAACACATAAAAATTTCAAAAAGTGGATTTAAAAGAGGTTCTTCATCAAAAGGCGGTTAATCTACCTTTTAAAGAATATTAGAATGTGTACTCTTAAAATTGGATTCATTCATATTTTTAATCCTCTAACATTTATTGTAAAGATTAAAATTAGTTTAAAAACATATATAATCATTTTGTAGTTAGTTCTGTTCATTCCCACCATTACAATGGCTAATCGTTAACTACAATTTAAAATAATATTATTTTATTATTAGAGTGCAACATAAGATTCCCAAGAAACTCGTTGTTGCGTATTGGTTACGCCATCTAGCATAGCGTCCCATTTAATGTTATATTAATATTTTATTCACAAATATGGATAAATGTGAAAATTTCATATTCTTTATTTACCTAGGGTGTTACAAAAATAATATATAAAATATTTATCCCTGACATGGATATACGTTAAAATTCATATTGAATTATTATCAAGTGATATAATAATAATAATAAAATTATTTTTAGGTTTTCTATTTTTTGATTAATTTTTTATATTAAATAAATAACATATATTTCTATAGAATACTAACACAACATTTTTTTAATTAATATAAAATTGAAATAATTTATTTTGAAAAGACTAAAACTAAAATACGTTTATATAGTTAAGGTCTCCCATAAATATTCTAAATCTATGTGAAATGATAGAGATTTATTGATAATATTAGTGTTAGATTTTACTTTTATATTGATTTATTAAATGTAAAATTTAATAAATATTTTAGAATTTCACAATAACAAAATTTTATCAAAATATACAACGAACTAACACAGGAGATCATTCTTTTTCAGTGGATGACTCTACCACCACAAACCCAATTGAGTCACTATAGGTCGGGGATATAGAATAGAACTGACAGGGAATAACTCAAATGGGAGTCCTTTTATTGAATTACATGTACACATACAATCCCAATAATCTCTATAAAGAAGTGAATTGGAATGATAATAAAATACCATGACATTTAGATTGAAATCATCCATGAAATAAACTAAAGGGAATATAAAATATTTTCTTAATACAATAAGAATAGTAAATAAAAATATAAATTCCCACCCCTAAAAGATGACTCAACCTGATAACAACTGTAGTTGAAAAATAGATGAGAGAGACCGACTCTTGATCTCCAAGAATGGCCACCCTACTTGGTCTATACACTCAAGTGTCAATATCCTTCTAGGAAATAACCACCAATACATCCATTATCTTAATAAGATGATACACATCATGGAAAATCCCATGCAGGGATGAGTATATACATACAGAGAATGATTCCTCGAAAACTGAAGAGTAGGGAATATTAATATGATAGTAGTCATATAAACACAAATTATGGGGGTAAAATCCCATCAATGTAGATATATACTCTCATATAAGAAAAATAAACTAGAGAGAAAGGGGATCTCTATCTCCCTTCCGAACTAATTTCCATGAGTCTACTGATATCTTTATGAATTCCATCTCAAATTTCGAGTATCTCATGTATCTGAAGATGTAATCGGGATCTGAAACCACACATCACCACTATGTCGTATAGCTGAGGTGGGGTGGGGATATCCATGTAAATTACCTACACTATAGAATGATAATGGTTTCCACTCAATAGATAAATAGAGTACCCACACCCTACTTCACGAGAGGTGTGCCTCTCAAAATGTTGATAAACCACACCTCAAAGCATCAGGTACTTCCAAACAGAAGGTATAGGAATGACACCATAGAGTGTCAAGGTGATACCAATCAGAATTTAGAAGAAACCACACCCTAGAGGTTCATGGGGTGACACTCAAAAATTTCAGAATTCACACCCTAGAGAAACAGGGTGGGGTGACACTCATAATGTAGAGGACTCATTCCCTAGTGCATCAGGGAGAGCCACTCAAATGAGTGCGAGGAGTACACGGGACCCACACCCTGGCCTACCATGGGGGTTTCAAACCCCAACCTCTCTTATATGATCTAGCTCGTTCACTGTTGTCTGAAAGCATGTCGTAAAGAAGCGTCACACTATAAACATTCCATGATATATCTATAAATCCACTACAAAATAAACCATTGAATTCTACATGGAAAAAAACCTCATGATAGGCTACTCATGAAAAACAGAGTGTAGATGAAGGTGAAATGAAAGGTCGAAGGCTCTGAAAAAGGGATTATATGGCATGTATGTGGCACACATGAAAAGTGGTCCTACTCCTCTACATGGAAATTCTCTCCTCTAGACATTTCATAAAATCCATTTCATCATAAAAGGTGTGTAAGGGCCAACAGATCCTATCTCAATTTCATGGGGAATACCCATTTGCTTCTAGCCCTACCTATGTTATTTATTTCATGTTATGAACTTGGATGTGTACCCATCCATGCTTGGGTACTAGAATATTCCCAAGTACTCCCAAGGTACATGAATTTTCCTGCCATATGGGGTCCTAACCATTTTTTTATGGGACATGTCCTGGCTTATTAGGGAGTGTCAAGTAGTGTGTGGCCCCTCTACATAACATGTTAAACAAAATTTTTTCTTGAATATCAATAACTATAACCACGGTTGTGTCACATGACATGTGTTCATCATACTACACACTATTTAGTTTTATTATACATTTCATCTATAGGTTTATCACACATTCACAAGATTTTACCTACCATCATTGTTTTTATCCATTTTACCAGAAAAAATGGTGGTAGTTTCCACAATCAATTTTCTCTCTACCTAAAGTGGTTTGAAAATGAATTCCATCTATTTTGATAATGGAAATTTATGCACACCACTAATCCGATCACTTTTGTCTAGTTCCATATCCCAAATCCAGGGGAGTCATCACCCATAACCCAAAAAGGAACTCAATCCTTTAGTAAATCACCATCCTAGTTTTCATTAACTAAACAACCATGAATCCAGGTGTTTTACCACTCCCAAACCTGCCACGATAGTCGAAACAACCTCCATTAGGAAAATATAAAGAACATGAATACTAATGGGGGAAAGCACCAAAAAAAGAGCGATGAACATAATTTTAAAACCCTTATTTGATAACAATTAAAAAAGGCTATTTGTGTGTGATATCATGTCATTAGAAAATCATAAAATGAATAAAATAATGTACTTCAACTGTAGGATCATGTGAGGGGTGGAAATACATAAATCAAATATCCATTCTAAAAACATTAATCTATATAAAAAATTAAATTGAAACATTTACTTTAATTTGGCATCAATTTATGGTGAATACATCATTTTCCATAGATAAAAATGATCCACTATGTTGGCTATCCATCGTTCGACCTCGATCAAATCACTATTAAAAATCTAACCCTTATTCACCAAAAAAAGGCCTTAAGAGGTCCTATAAATCCTAATATGGTTAATTTAGATAACCTAAGAAAAATTTTATAATGGAGCATTTAATTAGATAATTTAATAAAATAAATAAATAATTTATGAATTTATTTAAATTAAACTCACCTACCAACTATTGCCTCAACCAAATGTCTGATGCACACAAACATTAGGTCATAACTAGATTAAACCATGCATTTTGTACTCAAAAGTGGTATTATATTTTTTATTCTAGACACAATTTAGAAGATATTTCATTATATTTAAAAAACTGAGTGTTCATGATATAATTATATTTACTAATTTTATAAAATCAACTCCGAGCTCACATGGCCTCAGAATCTCACGACAACATAACACCTTGATAAAAAAATATTCCTTGATATATATCAATGTTGTAAAAGGAAAAAATAACGATTTTAAATTATTCCCACATTCGATTATTTTCATCCCTAAAAAAACTAAAAAATGTTGGGGATACTATGCCCTTATATTTTACTCAAAGTATATAGAGATCTTATTAATTCTTCAATCATTCCACATCACACAAACCAAATGGATGGTCAATAATCATTGTATATTTTCTTTCAAATGCTCGAATTCCACCAATTATTCCATGAAGAAGAATCTATCTTCAAGGTCTATATCTCCCATGTGAATAACATGTTTTGGAACTTGAAAATATATCCTCATCTAAAACACATTAAAATTTCATGTACTAGATCAAACACTAGCATCATTATTAATCTATAAGAAACCTTTAAAACCCTATGTGTGATCTCAAATATCATGATAAACGTCATGTATATCTTGAAAACTCAGTCAATCATTTCAAATCCTACTCCCGTTAGGAGTCATATAAAAACATGTTCTCCTAGAATGAACACCAAGGGCCTATTATGTTTATCATCATAAAATCTATGTCAACTATAGGATGTCCTTATCAACTCAGGGATCACCTGGACCATATCTTGCATCTCTTTCACCATCTCTATCCCATATATATATGTCATTTCAATCATTATCCAACACAAGGGTTACATAAACTGTATCCTGCACAATGCCCCTAAATGTTCCATTTAGATCATAGATTGATACCTATTAATATAATAAAATTGTTCTTATGTAATGTGATACTCCTTGATTAAGTTTAATTATAACACACAAGACCTCAATATATCATCTAACAATTTGATAGTGATATTTTTCTTATTATCCTCTGGCGGTTGAAAAGAAATACTCATTCTCAACAGGTCACCAGATTCGTCTTGTAGGTCTCTCAAAAAATGTGATGTGTTCCAAACATCATGGTCATAGAAAACTATTGAGGGAACCCCATGAAACATGATGATCTCCCACACAATCATATTACCATAAGTCTCTACTGATCTAAATTTCCTAATAGAGTGTAATTTCATCTACATGTTATGTCGTTCAACAATCACCAAAATAGAATATGGGTTTTTCTCTATACGTGGAATCTCTTTTAAAAACTCAATGGATATTTCATCCAATTTCCACTCTACAATATTAAGTTTCTATAATAATATAAAAGAACTATTTTCTCATCCATCACCAGCTGACATGTGTGACACTGAGTATTAAACTCATCAATGCTCTAACATATGCTAGCCACCAAATACTAATGTTAATTGTTAATGTAAATATTAACTACACTAGTATGTACAACCTAAAGATAAGTGTGATAATCCCAAATCACCCCATATCGCAATGTGACCATAACAAGTATTCATCCCTATAAATTTCCTATGTGATTATCTCCATCATAGAATCTATATGTTTAATCTTCTGAATATATACAGTCCAGGATCACCTCAAAATCAATGTACACCAACTATGCCTCCATCAACTTTTGAAGAAGTGGTTTTATAAACAACATAAACTAAATATAATATAGATACACACCTGTAAGAAGGTCAATTTTAATAAATCGGATGGTACATATACCTCCTCCACAAGATGAGAATAGAACACCCTTCTATTAGAATCTTGAAAAACATTCTGCTTCCTAAGAGTATAGAATATCTCCAATTAATAGTTCTGAAAAAACTATATACAATTACACAATCTCATGTTTAGATGTGTCTACATGGGGACATACCTAATTCTCTTATTCCCTATCTAAACAACAAATCACCCTCCCATAAGATAGTTCTTATACATCATCAGGTTGAAGACTACCATTTCCAACACTAGGTTGTGAGTTTTGTAGTTCTTCTCATTGGAGATCAACTAACTCGGCCCATATATTATTATTTTTTCCTCCTCATTAACAAATATTCAACACCACCTCCATAGTAATCACAATACAATATGCATTCCATACCCTCCTAGGGTATCCTCAACAAATGAGATCTAGTAAAAAATTTCCTCAAATGATCATAGGATCTCCCAAATTGATTTGTCTGGGTAAGTGAATTCCCTTTCACTATAAAAGTTTTCAAAGCTTCACCATTCCTGGAGAATTCTATTAAGAACCTCCTATAATTACACAAAAATACCAGAAAATGGTGTACCTGTAACACTCAATTTACTGGATACCAAGATAGCACAACATCGATCATTATCAAGTCCAAAAATATTACATGTGTATAGATTAAAATCATTTGGATGTGAACCGAATGGTTCAATAAAAGAGCATTGATATCCTTCCATGATGCTGGTGCTCCCTGAGTATGCTTATAAGCATACCCATGTTCGATGCAAGAACCTCTTATAAATAAGAGTATATGAGTATTTTATCAATGATGAAAACTCATAATTATTTCATGAATAATATTATTATCCAGTTTATAAATTCCATAAAAAATAATAGGGAATTCATTACAATGAAAGGATTCAAAATGAACACATAGTGTCTGTACACACATCATAATTTTAGCATCATAATCGTGACCTCACAGACACTCATCTTGTGGTCAGTGGATCTGAGATGGATCTTAAAGAACAAACTCACACCGTGAAACTTATCAAATAGTCTAGAAATAATTAGAGAAGTGCACTTGTTCTTTATCATGGGATGGTTCAAGCAATTTTAATCAACAAAATGATGAAATATCTCATCCTAGGTACCCCTGGTGACACTCTTTCTCTTACAATTCCCTCCATTCAAAGGTCCTCCAACTATACCCTTATCCACCATTGTATGGTAGGGGCCATAAGATATTCCTCAGAAGATATATTTGTGGTTTTGGCGTTTATGTCAATGCATAAATCCATCTCTCTCATAGGAGTTAGACTCATAATTTCATAAGGGAATACATCCATATAAGTCACCATTGCTAAAGTATCTCTGATAACAAGAGAACTCACTTCACCAAGCGATAATGTAACACCCATGATTTAATGGTATGTCTCTTTTAAAATTTAACCCCTTGGATAGATTATACTTCATGGAACACCAACTTTAAAACAACAATATAATATTAAAAATGACCATTAGAATATTAATATTACCCTTAAAAATAGAAATATTCCAACTATAATAGTAGCTTCACCTAAATATGTATAAATAATATTTAGGTATCTTATAAATGAATATATTGTATATTTATATAATTGAATAAGTAAATAATTTTTTTAACAATGATAAATTATTTTTTTATATTTTTTGTTTAACATAAATATTTAGTAACAATTTTGTTATTAAAAAAATTAATTAAACTAGTATTTATTTTCATACATTATAATAATAAATTAATATTTTTTTATTTTGATTTTAAGATAATTTCATGATAACTTAATTAAATTTTAAGTGTTTTATAAAATTGGTTTTTATTTAAAAATGTGTATTTTTTTTTATAAAATGATGATTTAAACTAAAAATAAAATTTATTATATATAAAAAAAGTATTTTTATAAAATTGATTCCATTTTTAAAATATATACGTCAGATAAGTTTTTGGGTAATTTTTTTTAGTTTTTTAAAATAGTAGATGTTTTGGTGATTAATGAAATGTTGTAACTTTTGGTATTTATCATTGTACGTAAATTAATTAATTATTGAGTCATAGATGATTTAAGAACCCATTGGTTCTAAATCACATGCACTATTTTCTATATTTGTTCACAATGTCCAATAGTATTCATAGGCTTGAGACAAAATAATAAAAAATGACTAATAATCCAAAAATACCTCCCCTCCACTGTAAATACTAGACCTCACTAACCCTTCTCCCCAAACCCCAAATGACATTAATAATTTTAATAATATTTCCATTTTATCGCCCAATCCTATATCCCATGTAATGATTTTTTTGGTCTCTCAAAAATACTATTTCTAAGACCCTAAAATAGGTTCTCAAAGACGATACACTCATGAGGTAAAATCTTTTTTCTCACTCTCTATTTATTTCAATTTGATTTTTTCATATACTTCTTCAGCTCCCCTATGAAAAGTAACATGATAGCACCTGTATATTTTATATAAAATTATTTGATTATGTAAATATTATATTTGCAAAGAAAATCTCTTCACTTCACCTTTTTATTCTAAAAAAGAAAACACCGTCTGTTAATTACCGATTTACAACCTTCACAGATGACGATTTTTCATTTTTTTTCCTTCATGATTGGTCATAAAATATTTTTTAAGGTAAAAAAATATTTAATATATGTTTTGAAACATATTGAATGATCTGTAATGAGTATATATACATAATACAATTACATATGAAAATAAATAGTTTGTGATGGTCAAAAATACCCAAAAATAATCTAAATAATTATCATTAATGTTTAATATAATGAATCATACTGATAACTAAAAAATTATATATATGTAAATTAAATATAATATAGGTTTATTAATATCATATATTTTCAATTACAGATAACTATATCCATTTTACATCATCTTTTTTACATGTATACAAGTGAATCAATCCTGAAATCCAAGGAAACGAACATTCCTAAACAATGAAATTAAATATTATAACTAATCAAAAAAATAATTAATGATCTTAATAAAATAATAATAAAACAAATAACTGTTTAATGTGTTTTTAATTAAATTATAAATTAATATAATTTGATTATCCATGATATTATATGCATGTTTAGAACACTTTTAGACATATTGTTAGTGTTTCTTCCCGAATATCCATTTTTCCTTCAGGTTATGTTTTATCTCTCTTTACCATAATGTAATTCTTAATTATTATAATGAAATTCTCTTGAATTATAGGCACATGTTCTAAAATATATGTACCTTTATAAAATATTCTTTATTTGATGGGAAATACATGTATAATAATGTTCCCTTTTTTAAATCCTCCTTATAAAAATGCCCGGTTGAAGGGAACTTCCCAATTTCTTTTCCATTTTCACGTACACTCCATAATCTGTTTTGAGCCAAAAATATATTCCAATAATATATATTTTTATCATTAATAAATATTTTAGTTAATATATTGTTTTATTAAAAAAATTATTCTATTTTCCACATTAAATAATCACTTATACTTTCCCTTAAATCAAACAGAAGTGCCTCATTTCTAAAGTTTCATAAACAGTCTTTTTACCGTTTCCACTTCTGTTGTAGAATTTTTCTATGAATGTTCTTTCAATATTCCAATAATATAATTTATATTTTTTTTAACTCTTATTTCATGGGATATATATGTTACAATATTATTTTATGAAAAATATAAGTGATTTTACAAAAAAATATTCACTCCAAAGTAAAAAATTTTAATTATCTTAATAATTCCCAGATTATTTTATTAGAGTATTTTCATCTACCTAAACAACCTCTGTTGAATCATATGATTAATTGGGATTGATATTTTATGATATCATCTACCATATTTTATTAAATATATTATGATTAATGTGATTATGGATGTGTTATATTGATACCATTTACCATATTACATGGAGTGGTATGTGATTATTTTGGGGAAAGATATTTACATTTGGTATGTTATATTTTTTATGTTCCACCCTATTCATAATTGTAATTAATTTGAAATAGTGAGTGAAAGGTTGGGACCTATATAACCCCTCGATGCATTGGTAGGTCCCATGAGAAAAACTATATTTTGATATTTCTAATTTCGTACCCATTTATTTTCAGATGTTAGGGATGAGGCCGCAAATATATATTTTAGATGTCCAATATATGAGTTTAGTAATTATGATATGAATAATTGGCAATCCATTTGATTGTTTGACTGGTATAATATCCATGGTTCAGTATCATTATCATATTATTATTATATGGAATTATAAAATCAACTTTTATTCCTTCAATATTAAGATCAAGATTATTTTTTAGTGTCTTGTGGTTTTAATTACTCCCCTTACATTATTTTTAATGATTATGTATGATATATTTCATTATATTTCATACCCTTTTTATGCATCTGACATCACCCTTTTCTTATGATTTCTTTTTCCTGAGGATTCAAATATATATATTATGATTGAAATGTATAGTTTATCCAGGTGTTTATGGCTCTTTACATTAGAGTATTCCAGTTATTAATTTATTCAAAGATAAAATGTATCAAATATAGTTTTATCTGGTAATCCAAATATATTAAGATTTTTGTTTCTTATGGAATCAAACTAATATTTATAGTACCAATTTAATAAAGTAATTTACCAGATCTGGGAAACTAGTGTTGGGATTTTTACCTTTTGAATGATATAATGTTTAGTAGAAATGTTGAAAACTAAATTTAGATAACATAAATTCAAGAAAAAGAAACCTAAGAATGAATATAAGGATAAGTATTGAAAAAAATCATAGAATTTTGGTAAGGTGGATATTATGTGGGACTTCCTTAGAATAAATCCCTATCTAGATACTTCATGTTGATTCTTTTCTAGAATGTATATAACAATGGGTAACAACTCCAACAAGGTTTGTCGTTCCCACCCAATAATAACCTAGTACAAGACATGAGCCTAAATATTCACCTATTTTGACACACCTAGGGGATATTATAAGGATAATTATAATTTTATTTTAATACCATTATAATATATTTAAATGTAAATATGTCCCCAAAAAACCATGTTTATGATAATTAGATTAGCTTTACATAAATTTTGTATTTATGTTATGTTTATTTATAGTTTAAAATTATAAATTATGATTAATAACCTTATTTAGTGTATTCCATAGTTTTGAAATGACATATAGTGAAAGGAATGAAAATTGTATCAACACATGTAATCTATATTGGGATTTCCAAACAATTCAAGATAATGATATTAGAACTATATCTATAACTTGTGTTGAACAACACATAACTATAATGGGACAACTAGCACAGGTTATGAACAATTATATTACAAATATAGAGAAACCAAATCCACAATGTGAGGGAATAATTTTATATATATTCAATGGATAAAAACTTCCATTATTCAATGAGACTAAAAATCCATATATAGCTTAGAAAAGGATAGGTTCCTCAGAGATGATATTTCTTTATTTGGGAAGTAAACAAATTGAGAATTTTGTCATGGAAATTTTTCATGTCTCGAGTGATTCGGATAAATGGTGGTTATTTATTCAAAACACCAAGGAAGAAGATAAAATATTAAACATTTAATTGAATAAATTTAAGGATATTTTCTTAGAATAAACACTTCCCTCATAAATAATGAGAAGATATGAGGAGAAAATTCATGAATCATAGAAAAAACAATCATGAGAATGTTTATAAGAATTAATCCAACATTACAAGGATATAAAGGCATTGTCCATGTTATGTTCATATTAAAAATTTTAATATTAATCAAATCATTGATGGGATAAAACCATTATTCCAAAGGTCACGAGTCTCCTAAACTTTCTCATCAAAGAAATATAATTTCTATTGCCCGAAAAATATATAGAATGAATTATTTATTTATTATGACATTAAGAAACAAAAATAAGAGAAGAGGAAGGTGGAGGAATGAATTGATAAAGGAAAGAAAAAAATGATTGTTTTTCAATGTTCGATACTTATAGAATAAAACACCCTTATCCTGGCATAAAAGGAAAAGAATTTTCTTCAAATGTGGTGGGAAAGGACAACATGCTCATGAAATAAAGGAATGTAAAGAAGATACCATAGGTAAATTCCAGAATTAAAGGGAAATGGGACAATGTAAAAATTATTTTCCTATTCATCTAGAAAACATTCCCCCTAAAAGCTGAAGAGAGAAAGTACAAACTCTGGGGATCATAACTACTAATGTTATAGTTCCTAATGATGTTGTTGTATGTACACTAATCTTTCCCTAAAACTTTTCCATAGCCTTATTTGATTCTTGATCATTAAATTATTTTATATCTTACAAGTTTTCCAAGAAATGAGGAATTTATATATTTGATTTAATATTGAATTTTTCTGCCAAAAATCATAAAGGATGTTTCATTATGAAAAATATGTTTCTTGTAATCTCATTTATGATGCATAACGTTCTTTACATTTTGAACTTGTCATAATACCTATGATTGACTTTGATATAATGTGTGGTATGGAATGGATTTCAAAATATGATGAAACAATTATTACAAGAAGAAAGAAATTATGATTTCTGAAGAATATGTAGGATTATATATCATTAGAGGTGAAATATCATCATTTGATTTATATGTATATCCCCCATTAGCCCTACTAATTGAAATTTTTAAGGATGAAGGGAAAGCAGAATATTGGGTAGATGATAATAATAAAATTGAGGATTTATATATTTTAAAAGAATTAATTCATGTAAATCTTGAGGAATTACATGAATATCCCCTACAATGTGATGTTTGGTTTTCTGTTGATTCAATCCCCGGAGAAAGACTAATATCAAAAGCTCATTATACAATGGATGTTGTGTAATTAGTGGATGTGAAGAAAAAACTACATTAGTTGAGTAAAAAGGGATTTATTAGACCTAGTGTTTCTCTATAAAGATCCCTTATTCACTTTATGAATAAGAAATGGTAATCCTTGAGGTTGTACATTGACTATAGAAAACATCAATTCTATTACAATAAATAACATGTATCATTTGAATCACATTGTTAATTTATTTTTTATAATTCAATGAGATAAATACTTCTCAATGACTAAACTTTGATCGATATATCATCAATTGCATGTATTAAAGGGAGATATTCCAAATAATTAATTTCAAACCAGGTTTAGACAATACATGTTTACCGTAATTCCATTTAGAATGACTAATAAAACCTCGATTTTTATGGATCTAATGAAGATAAAATTAAAGGAATTTCTTGATTTTTTTGTGGTATTTGTTGAAGATATATTTTTATACTATAAAAGCTATGTTAACCATGAGGACCACTTGTGTATTTTTTTAAATACTTTTATAAGAAAATAGTTATATGATAAGTTTAGCAATAATGAATTCCAGATTAAAAAAAAAATCATGGCAATATATTAAATAAGGATGCACCTCAGTTGATCCTTCTAAGAAAAATGATGTTCAAGGAAGGCCTACACCACCAATAATAATAGAGGTATGTAGGTTCATTGGTTTAGTAGGTTAATATAAGTGTTTAATTCAAATTTTTTCCCCACGAGCTAAACCCTTAACCAATCTTACTCCTAAAGGGGAAAATTTTATATAGAGAAAAAATGTAAAGAATCATTAGATGAATTGAAGATAATATTGTTGAATGAATGTATCTTGAATATAACATTAAGAAATGATGGATTTTTGATTTCATGTGATGTATCAAATAAAGGACTTTTCTATGTCCTCATTTTGAATGGGAGAGTTATTACATATGCATCAAGCCAGCTAAACCATCAGCAACTGAAATATCTATCTCATGATCATGAGTTAGTATATATAATATTTTCTAAGAATATGTGGAGTCATTATATATATGGTGAAATATTTCAGATATATACAGATCAAAATTTCATGAAATATATCTTCTCACCAAAATAAATCAACATGAGGAAATGGAAATGGCTTGAGAAACAAAATGATTATGAATGTTCAATACACTATGAACCATATAAGGAAAATAAGGTAGCAGATGTATTGATCAGGAAGGATCATGGTGTTTTAAACCAAATGTTGTTTGATACGGATCATATGTACATATATCTAAAAAGGTTGGATATAGGAATTATGAAGAAAGATGCAATATCACAAATTTTTTAAATGGTTTTCAAACCAACATTACTTGAAAGTATTTAAATTTCTCAGTAATATTATTAGAATTTTCCAAAGAAAATTAATGTTTTGAATGACGATAAATTGGTATGCTTTAACTATAAAAATTGAATCTTGAAACGTGGTAAGATTATTTCTGTACTAGTTATACCTGATATAAAAAGAGAATTATGGGATAATGCCAATAGATCATATTTCTCTATACACCATGGTAGCACTATGATGCATGGAGATTTTGGTGAAACATTATAGTGGGGTAATATAAAGTGGTAAATTGTTGATTATGTATCAAGATTTTTAGTTTTTCAACAAGTGATGAATGATATAAAACAATCTAGAGGATTTACAAAACCTATACTTATTACTACATAGAAATATGATGACATTACTATAAATTTTTTCAATTGATTATAAAGGCATCTAGGAAAGAATGATATAACTTGGGTATTTATTGATCGACATACCAAATAAACACATATTTTATAACAAGGGATGATTTTCCATGGGATATCCTTACATGAATATATGTTAATAATGTTGTAAGATTTTAGGTTGAACCACATTAAATTTTGTCTGATTGTGATCCATGATTTACATTGGTATTCTAGAAAGGTCTCTAGAAAAATTTGGAAACTAAACTTAATTTGAGAACAACTTACCACACTCAAACTGATAGACAAACTAAATGGACAATCCAAAAATTATAATACATATTGACATCAGGATCACATGACTTTCATGGTATATAGGATTAATACTTACAATTAGTATAATTTTAAATAAAAATAGATTCCATTAAAGTATTCAAATAGAACCATATCAAGAATTATAGGGAAACATATTTCATATAACAACTTGTTGGGATGAAGTTGGTTAATGGAAGATTATAGTCCCATGTCATGTAGAGGAAATAGCATAAAATTTAAAGACAATTCCAAACATATAAAAGTAACTCAATATATATAAAAAAGATATGCTGATAATGAGAGGAAAGATTTGGATTTTGAAGAAGGAGATCATTTATCCTTGATGGTTTTTATATATAAGGGTGTTATAATATTTGAAATAAAATTGAAATTGAGCATTTTTTATATCAATACTTCTCAAATTATGGAGACAATCATAGTGTTGAATTGTTATTTTGTGATTCTATATATCCATTCTAAAGTACACAATGTGTCAAACAACTCCATGTTATAAAAGTGCACTCAATTCCCAATGCATGTACTCACCTCTAAAGGAATATAATTCGAATTTAATTTATTTTATTATGTAGAGCCTATCCAGATTATAAACACTTAGAATAGGAATTGAGGAATCAAATGATTCACCTGGTAAATTTAATTTGTAAAAATCATAAAATTATATATGCGGCAAAGGAATTAGAGGAAGTTATGATGAAGAACTACCCAAATAATTATCTAAGTTAAATTATATAAATTTAGAAGATTAAATTATTTTAAGAAGGATGAATGTGACACCCAATGAATTTATGGAAGGTTAGTTTTCAAATTTTTCATATCTGATAGTTTATTCTTCCCAAAACACTGAGTTTAAAACTTTACTATAATATTAAATATAAACATTGAAATTGGAATGTGACCATTATGAATAATTATATGACCAATAGAATAGTATCTTCACCTATGAATGAATAAAAAAGTCAGTATCCAATAAATGAAAATAGGGTATATTTATATCATTAAATAAGTAAATAAATGTTTTAAACAATGTTAAATTAGTCGTTGATAATTATTAGGAAAAATAAATAGTTATTTAAAGTTTTATATTATATATGATATTTTGAAATAATATCTATTTTGATAAAAAAATATTCATAAAATAATAATTTTTTGTCTTTTTATTATAATATAGTATTATGAGACCATAATTAAATCCTCAAAGTGTCGTAAAACTGGTTGTTATTTTAAATATAGTATTTTTTGAATAAATGATGATTTTAGTTAAAATCTAATTTTCTCATATTTAAAAAATTTATTTTAAAAAAATGTAGTCGATTTTTTAATTATACATTTTGAAAAATGCCTATGGTTATTTTCATGGATTTCGCTAAATTAGTTGAAATTTTGGTGAATAGTGAAATACTATAATATATGGTATTTAACATTATAAGTAAATAAATGATTTTTTGAGTCAAGGATGATGTATGGATGAGGTATGAACCCATTTCTCCAAACTAAAATTCACTCTTTACTGTATTTTTTCAAATGGAATTACACTATTCATATCATTGGGACAAAATAATAAACAAATTAATTAAATAATAAAAAACACCCCTCTAGTCCATTATAAAGAACACCCATCACCACATATTCTACGCACACCTTCAAGGACTCTAATATTTATTATATTATTAAAATTTTATCTCTAAAAGATATTGACTATGTTCAAGTTATTCCTGTCTCACCAAAATACAATATTTATGTCCCTTAAGGGGTTCTCAAGGAGCAGACACTCAAGGGATAATACCATCTCTCTCTATAACTATCATTCAATTTACTTATTTTCTTATCGTTACCCACCTACCCTATGCAAAGATAAATGATAAATATATTATATTTTATATATTTTAATGTTATTATGTTATTGTTATACCAGCCATAAATCCACATCTCTTCCCCATTTTATTCTATAAATGAAAACATCGTTCGTGTGTTTCTGATTTATCACCTTTGTGGATGACGGGTTTCCATTTTTTATTTACCACTTAAAAGGATGTTCATAAGACCATTTTAATGGTACAAAAAGTATTTAATATTTTTAATACCACTTATTTAATATTATTGAACCAATATATATACATAATATTAATTCATTAAATAGAACTACTTCGAGATGATCGAAAAACTTCCAAAATAATCTAAAAAGTTGTCAATAATATTCTATATAATGAATCATCATCATATGTTGAATACAAATGATATTTAAGACTATTAATTACCCTATAATTTCATTAATACCATTTAATTTAAATTTCATTAACCTATTTCATTTTTCACGATCTTTCATACATGTATATAAGTTAACAAATCATGATGACCAAGGAAATGAGAACTCATGAATGATGAAATTGAATATTATAACTCATAAAATTTCTCATAAATTTAAATAATAAAATTATGATAAATAAATTAAATTTTCAAAAGTGTTCTTAATTAAAATATTAGTGAATATAAATCACTATTCATGAAATTATGTATATGTGTAGAATAATTTTTCACATAATGTAATGGTTTCTTCCCAAAACGCTATTTTTTAATTAGGTTACACACTCTCTCTCTCTACACAAATGTAATTATTAATTTATATTATTCACTCATACTATATTTTTTTATGTTCTAATAATATTTAAATGTCTTAATTAATCCTTCATTGATAGTAAATACATATTTGATATGTTTTCTTTTTTAATTCCTACCAGTAAGCAAGCCTTATTAAAGGGATAATCCCAATTTCATACCCACTTTCTTGTACACAACATAATTTGTTTTCAGAAAAATATATTTCATTTAATCATAAATTTTTATCATGAATAACTATTTTAGTTTATTTCTGGTTTAATGAAAACAATTTTCCCATTTTCTGCTTTTAAAGACTAATTTATATTTTCCATTAAAAAGCACTAAAGTGAATCATTTCTAAAGTTTCATAAAATCTATTTTTATATGTTTTCAGTTCAATTTCAAATTTTAGTGTGAATATTATTTTAATATTCCCATAATATAATTTATCTATATGTACCTTTTCTTTTCTAATATATATATGTTACAATATGATTTTATGAGAAATATAAATGATTTTTTAAAAGAACTCTTATTTCTAGTTTAAATATATTTGAAAAACATATAATTAATCTTATTAATAATTGGGATTTATATATTTTTGATATCATATACTATATTTATTGAAATTTTTTATGATCATGTTGACAATGAATGTGATCTCATGATACCATTCATCATATTACTCATAATGGTTAGGGATTATATGGGGATGGTTATTTAAATTTGGTATGTGTATATTGTTTATATTTTACCCCATTCATAGATTGAATATATTTGAATTTATATGTGATAGGTGGGACCCTCTATTTCCCCTTGATTCACCAATTTGTCTCATGATACAATTCATAGAGGGATTCAACGGACGCCTTACCCATTTATATTTAGATGTCATGGATAAGGCCCCAATGGTATTTTTAAGATGTCTAGAATATGTGTTCCGTCATTATGATATTAGTAACTAATTATCCATATAATTATTCAAATATTATAGTATTCATGGTTTTGTTTCATTCTTATATGATTATTTATATGGGTTTATTTATTTATATTTGGTTCATTCAAATTTTTTCTCAATATTATGTTTTAATAGCATGTGGTTTTAATTATTGAACATTCTTTACTGTTTATGTTTATTTACGATATCTTCTTCTATATTTCATACCCTTAATAAGAATTTGATCCCACCCTTTTTTTATATTTTACATTTCCCTAGGATGTAAATATGTATATTATGAATGACTTTCAAGGTGAATCTTGGAGTTTCTATATTGTTTTTTCTTTCAAAGATGTTATGAAATAATTTTGATGTATGTTGTTTTCCAAATCAACTAAATTATTCAGTCTTTTGGGATGAAAACCATCTTTCATAGAATGAATGTATTAATTTAAGGCACCAGACCATGGATACTAGGGTCAGGGTGTTTACAGATAAAGTCTCCAATTTCTGTGTGATGGGTATCAGCTTTCTATTTTATTGAACCACGTGCTACACCATAATATCTCTCTCAACTATAATGGAAACATTCATCCCATCAGTATAAAGTCATATAACTCTTTTATGGTGATAGTAAATTTGGGTTCGGACCATAGAAGATGAGTCCATGCATATGATAACAACATAAGGTCTCATTATAATGACCATAAAGTCCCAAGAATAACACTCTCCAAAATTCAATAACTCGTACTCCCATCAATAAAGTGAAAAAAATATGTTTTCCCTATAGGAAACTCAATCCAAAAATGATGGTCTAACATTATAACTGAGACCTCCAACTCCCACACTTGGAGTAAAGAGATTATATATTGACTTTAACATATGTCTACAATTAATTAATAAGTAATAGAAGAAACCCAGTTGGTACATTTGATCATATCTTATGTAGCATTGTCATACGCCTCCATAGATAGAATCTTCCTAATTCTATGAGTTCTAGTTCCTTTAGCCTATCAAGGGTCTCCATGTGTTGGGGGTGGATGTAGCTTATAACTTCTTCCACCATCAACAGATCCTCTATCCAGAGCTATGATTAATCATTTTTCAATTCCTATTATATGGGGGTTCCTTAGCCTTGCTTCGAAGAACCATGATCATGATGCTTTATATGGTGTGGTGGTCCAACTTATATTTACCTATCCTCTATAGTATGGATGTTTAAGAAATCATGCTCCATGTGACATCTCTCATCACATACATAACATCACCCCTCTCATGACTACCTTGGTCCTCTATGCATTCCCTTTTCCACATGACCACATGCAAGGGTCTATTAATGAGAAGGTCTCATATGACAAGACCCTACTAAATGGTCCCTACATTCTACTATATATGATTAGTCTAAATTATTCCTACTACCGTATCCAGTTTCATGACATCCGTCTAATAGGAAACTCTCTATCACCAAAAACCACTTCAGTACATTAGTATATGTAGTATTTCATAGGGGTTACACAATGTAACATTTGACTCCACATAGACCCTACTCAAACTTCCACATTGGAAATTTATCATCCCAAATCATGTCGATGGACTATCACCTATTATCATTGAACATCATGACGTAATCAACTAAAGTTATACTACCCTACTTCATCTCAAGAATCAAATAAATGCATATAGGTCATATGCATAAGGTGCGATACTCATCATGAAATTTCTTTTGGAAGTTGGTCCACAAGAGTGCCGACTCATCCTGATTATGTGCTACTAATCTCTACTGGGACCTTGATACTCCATGAAATGGATTATATATAAATGAAGCTATCTAATTATTTTGGGTCTTCATAGGACTAAAAACACAAATCCTTAATGAAATCCAATAATTCACTGCTTATGGATCATTCCCACCAAATTTATTTAGTTGAATTTGGTTATAGAACTTCTGGGGTGTGTCAAGACTGTGCACATCATCATATGAATATAATTTTACAATCTTATTCTTGAAATTTTGTTTTGTTTCTACTAATATACCTAGAGGAAGTACCCCATTATAGGACCCATGTAATGATTCCTTATTGATCATCAGATTATCCTCATGATCGTAAATTAGTAACATAGATTGTTGTTTTTTCATAGGAATCCTAAAATTTATCAAGACACACCATAGTAAAATGATAATATGTATATATATATATATTGGGTAGTAAATTATGAATGATAGTCAATGGAATCAATCCTATATGATCCATTTACAATTGTTTCCTGCAACACATGTCTCGATATGCTATGTAAATAAGATGGTATTTTGAGTCATAGTCTATATATACATTGGCCACCCCACTATCATTGGGTTCCATAACCTAAAATACGCACGTAAGACACATAGACACCCTTTCATAAGCCCTACAAAAATCCTCATAAGGTGAATAATGAAAATAAAAAACCATGGAATGAATAGCACTGATACCACCATGTAATGACCTAACATACTAAGTCCCACAAAGACAACATATTATTGGAATTCCACAACCCCATTCCCACTTTTATAGGCTAGGGTCTGGTGGAAATATCCATGAATAAATAACTAAAATGGGAGGTATTTTATTAAAGTTCCCTTTTACATGCACCCAACCATATCCAGGAAAAACTACAAAGGATTATTAATAATATGAAATAAAAACAAGATTAAACACATGCATGTAATAACTTCAATTGAATATGAAATTATAAGAAAGATGAATTATAAATCTAAAGTTAAAAATACACTCCCACCCATAAAATTTGTCCCAACCTGAAAACAATGAGAATAGAATAATAACTATGACTTCTTAACTCCTGATGTCTACAACTGACCATTTTACATGGTATATTCACTCTAGTATCATTATTCATCAATAAAATTACCACTAATGTGTCTTTTGGCTACCTAAGATACAAAAAGTGTAGGAAAATCCTATTCACGGGGGGTATATACATACTGGGTATGAGGCCTTGAAAATTAAAGTAGGAGAAGTAGTGAAATGATATAATTAGTGATGTCAAACCAAATTAAGATGGAAACAAATACATACAACATATATATATATATATATATGATCTTATACGAAACCCATAGGAGAGATGAATTAAATATTCATCTCAAAACATAACATAGTTCAATTAGTCTACCAACATCTACAAGAAGTATGTCTCCAATGCAGAACATCTCATATGTCTGATAAATTAAACATTGGTAGAAACAACATGTCATCAGTAAAACTAAATTTTGTGGGGGCATAATCTCTATGTAAAAGACTAATTCCCTATTATTCTAAGGGGAATGCAGTCACTTGATAGAAAACACACTCTATAGTTCATTAGGTGGTTACCCTTAAAATGTGGAGCAACTATGCACTTTTTTCTTAATGGTGGGGGTTCCACATACATAGTAGTGGACCCAAACCTTAATTCCTAAGGTATATTCCACTCAAAAGGCAGTGGAAACATGACATAGTGCATCCGGGTGGTCCAATCAATATTTTGGGGTCTCATGACCTAGTGTGTCATGTGGTTCCACTGAAATGGTGGAGGAACCAAACCCTAGTGTTTTAGTGTAGTGCCACAGAAAACAGTGCATGGTGTATAAGGACCCTTACCCTGGTACAACAGGGAGGGTTTCTAACCTCATCCTCTATATGATGAACCTAATAGGTCACTTTCATTGTCAAGAATCACCTAAGGAAGCATTTTTCCTAATATATTCTACATCATATCTCTAAAAGAAAAATAAAATGTGCCACCATGATCATCAAGGAAAAAGCATCAGTATTGGATATATTCAGCACAATTTATGAATATATATGAATGAGATATAAAATGTGGATGATTCAAAAAATGTGGGAATATGGTGTGTAATGGGTACATATGGAATGTGGTCCCGCTCTACCACATGTCCTGGTCCTCCTCCAGACACAGATTGGAGGCCATATCACCACACACAACATGAAAGGTGTCCACATGGAATTTCTCAGTCACCTAGGGCCTTCATGTGTGTTGTTGACCATGTCTATGTCCATTAGGCCATTCTATATACCTTCATTTGTGCATTTCCATGCCTGAGTACCGCCATATTCTTGTTTACGCCTAATGTATAGGGCATGTTCACCCATATAGTTTCCTAGGTGTATTCGTGTGGAACATTTCATGAATACATGGGGTGAGTCACGTAGCATTCAACACATCCATATAGACTATTAACCATAATTTTTATGAAACACCTAGCATAATAGAAAGGGGTACAACATAGTGTGTTTTCACTAGACTATACACTTTATAGTCATGTTTTCCATAGATTCTCCACATTCATCACATGTTTGGAAGTTCTGGATTTCCTTCCATGATTTCAATCATTTTTCAAAATAAAAATATTGGTTTTCAGCTGCATGCATATTTTCCCATCCATATGTGGCCATAGAATTTATTTCACCCATTTTCATGTAGCCAAAAGACATACACTTCTTCTATGGTCACTCCAGTTGAGTCTCAGATCCCAAATCGATGGGCATAATCACTTGAAACCCAAAACAAAAAACAATTTGTTTGTAAATCACCATATTAGTCATAATTTATAAAACTATCATGAATTTTGTGGTTTAATTACACTCAAACCCATCCCTTCATATTTAAACAAAATCCATGTATTCCAATGATGTGGAATGTGGAGAATGATAGGGGAAATCACCATACCAAAGGGTGATAATAATTTTCGACCATGTTTTCTTATCTAATGAGTTCAAATATGGACTTATTAGTATAATCCTTTCATAATAAAAGAGTAAATTGAATAAAACAAATTAATAAAATAATGGGAACAAGAGAAAGTGGGACTATGTAAATCAAAAAAATATAATAATATATACATGCATAATCATTTAACTGTGGGAGAAAATAATAATTCATAGGCCCAAAGATGATTTAGGATAAATAATTAGTGAATAATGAATTTTATTACAATGGGGATTATCTACTATATACATTACCCATCATTTTACCTCGATCTTATTATCATTCATCATCAAATATCGATTCAGCTATACAGGTTAATAGATATCCTCTCAATTCTCCAATGGTTTATACGACTAACCATAGATAATTGTTATAATGGAATATTAATAGATGATTTAATAAGCCCATTCATTAAAACAGTTATTTATTTATTTAAATTATACTCACCCACTAATATCTATCTTAACAAAATTTTGAGAATCAACCAGCATTTGGTCACAGCTAGGGTAAAAATAGCATTCCAGAATGAACTGTGGTATCTAATTTTTTATTCGAAATAATATTTAGAAGATAGTCCATTACTTATAAAAAACATTAATTAGTGATATCAATATATTTAATATGTCAGAAAAAATAAATTTTATTTTATTTATCATTAAAATATCATGTTTTATTAGCACCAATGTTGAAAAATATTACTTGATATATTTCAATGCATTATATGGAAAAATGGTCTATATTTAATAATATTTTATTAAATAATTTATAAAAAATTAAATAAGAAATATTTGATAGTATATTTCTGATAATGTTTTTATATTTCTATTTATAAGAAAATTATTTCATTATAAGTTAAAAATTATATCCTTTAATATTTAACAGTTTATTATTGTAGTTAATATTTATATTAGTTAATCATGGGTCAATCACAAAGACAATGTTTAATGTGACAAAAAACATGCCTAAATTCTACTAGTTGATGTGATTAAAACCCTATTTAGTATAAACAACGATTAAATTTCCATTTGGGTTCATTTCTCTCTATAGTAGTCTTATTATATTTAAATGTTATATTATAAAATTCCAAAATCACCCCTCACATCAATTATAAAAAAAACCTCCTCTCTCAATTCATTATAGAACACAAATATTTATAGATTCACCAAAACCAAACAAATTTTCTTCAAACCTTATCTAGAAACATTATAGTGGTTTTGATCTGCCAATAAGATCAACCGTATAGCTATTTAGATGGTATATAAAGGATTTTTTTTAAAAAGAAGAGGTAATCACCTTAATTGATAATTTTTATTTTATAATACTCATTAAATATTTTAAATATATGTTACTAATCATAAAATCATAAATTAAGTATCCCTAATAATGATAAATGTTATTATGATTATTTGAACACTATTATACACAATCATTTCCATCAAATTATAAGTTAATGTAGTTCTCGTGCTCATATACAACTTATCGTCTCAAAAATGTGATACAATTCATTTTTCATCCCATATTTTATGGATGGATATTATGAGTGGTTTAATTTATATATATTATATTAATTAAATAATTTTACTTATTAAATTATAATATTGTTTTTACCTTCATACCATAAAAGCGTTTTTAAAATAATAACATTGATCGTTAATAAATGTGGAATACCACCATCACAAAGCGATGTGATTTTTTTTCATTTATATTTTTACTAGTTTGAAATGAGGATAAATATTTTTAATATATATATAATTATTATTCTATATTTGTGAATTATTATATAACTATATTTCATTTAATCTATCAAAAAATCGAAATAGCATTATCCACGGATGATATACCATCTCTTCGAATGATATAGTTCTTCTATATATATAAGTTTTTTAGGAATTATTATAAATATATATATATTTAATATATATTATTTTTTTAACTGAGTAAATATAATAATTTAATGTAATAGTGACCAATTTTTAAAGATCGAGATTGCCAAATTGAAACAGGGATAGTAAATGAAGAAGATATCCCCAAAAGTAAAGGTTTTAATTATAACAAAATTAATAAATGTGTGATAAGATGTCATAATTATATCTTAAATTGTAATATATATATATATATGGATATTGTGATTTAAAACATCTATATTAAATTCATACATATTATACATGTGGGTTCCATGTGAATGTGAAATGGTGATTCTTGAGGTAAGGGATTTTCACCTCAATTTTTTTCTAGGGGACACAAGTTGTATTCACCAATTGTTTATTTTATATGGTGTATATATGGCCCATGTATGACATTTCTGATATAATTTTAATTTTATGGTAATTTATATTTAAATCTAAAATTATTTTTGTATTGGGAAATAAGATTTAATGGTTCTTAAAGATGTAAGGGATTTATGTTTCAATCTTGTTTTAATCAGTATTCTAATACATGAATATCTATTGATGGAATTATATGATCCTTAATTGATAAATATATTTCATTTTATTCCACTATATTTATTTCTTGAGATTATATTTATTCCTTTTGTTTATATCATCTTAAAAATTTAGTATATAAAAATATTTTTTTGAAGTAAAATATTAAATATATCCCAATTTAGTATGAAATCCTCTCTCTTCAATATCATTAATTTATTAATATGTTGTTAATATTGATTTTAAGATTATCCAATTATTTTGTAGAATAATTTCTACACATGAGGGATTTTTTTGAAATCATTATATGTAATCTTATTTTCTTTTACCAAACATGGTAGTTATTGAGTTATTTTAAAAAAATTGTAGTACTGAATTTTTTTTAAAAAATTATACAGAATGTATAGAATTCCCACAAATTAAGACAATTATATTATTTGAATGATTTAATAAATTTTTACAATATTAATTTTAAATTAAATAGATTTACTATTATGTGAACAATTTTTAGATTTTTTAAAGTGGTTCTTAAATTCTAAATATTATTTTCCCCAAAAATGTTTTAAACAAATTTTAATGGTATATCAATTAAGTAATGATAACATACCTTAATTATATTTATTATTTCTTAGTGTAATGATCCAAGGATAATATAATTATTATTTCTCTAGAGATATTATTATTATGATGTATAATTTATGTGAAACCTAATTCCATGGGATATAAAGTGTGGAAATGTTTATGAAACCCATTTCTTTTCATGGTTTTTGATATAGTGGATTATTTATGATTTCTGGAAGACATATATATGATATTTTTAAGTAACATGTGAAACATATATCTCCCTCTAGTTAAATGGGTATTGTATTATATCATATGAGATGGTTAGTGGAAACAAGTCAGTGTGATTGGTCCGTTATGTGATATAAGATCAGGTTCTTGATCTATTATGGGAAACAAACAAATATTCTTGATCTTATGTGGAAAACATGGGTTGAATCCAAATATGATGGTCTGAGTATTTAAACTTCTACTATTAAATGGTTTATATATTTATATTCCTTCAATACATATATTAATGACTTGAACGTATAGTTCATGATTGAGTTATGAAGAGTTATCATTCTTATTATTCACGTCTTTGGAAAAGATAATGTTTTATGACATAATTAATTTTTATGATATTTTTCATTTTTGTTATGTAAATTTTAAGGTATGGTGATGATTCCATACATTTATTCTTATCCTATACATTTATATGGTCACCTATTTATATCTCCCATGTTTTCCCATACCAAGAATTTATGCTCACCCCTTTCTTATGTTTCTTTTACACATTTTATAAAGAAAAGTACAAAGTATGATATATCAAAGAAGGGTCATATTTATAAATTTTTTATTAGGGTATGATGTATATATTTATGAAAAAATTTGTTGATATTCCCATGTTTTTAATGGAACTAGACCTATATGATTCAGTATTGGATATTTATTTTATTCACTGAAAACTGATATATTAAAATGTGATAACTATATTAATAGTATTGGCTTAAATAATTTTCTTTTAAGATTTTAGTTCCTTAAATTCTAACCCATTTAAAAAAATCACTTCACAATTTGATGTTACTATAAAAAACAATGTGTTTGAAATTTGGATATACCTTATAGAAAAACCACATAATAAAAATGGATAATAAAACCTCCACTTAAAAATTACGAAATAGAAATATGAAGTTAATCCATAATATCAAAAAACTGGGTTTCCAAATTTGGAAATGTTAGTCAAATTTGAATATATAAACATTGAGGAAAATTTAATTTTCAAATAATTATGGAATGTGATAAAGATTATTAATCCCAAAAAAGTGAATGAATATGTGAATGATAATGATAAAAACACATAAAATAAAGAGATGTTAAAAATACCATCAATTAACCAAATTAGGCTATAATAAGATATTAAATTTGTTTCATGATTATTTTTCTTAGAATCTAATATTTCATTCACTGTATAGAAAATGAACATAAATAAATATAAATACATTAAAATTAAAATTTCACAATTTATTCCATTTAAACCATAGAGTCATATGATTAAAAAAAATAAAACGTATTCAAGATGAATTTTTCATTGTTTGAGATCTAAAATACACTTTTTATGGAATTAATAATTCCTCAAAAGGATAAAAATATATTCACAATGTTTTTAGACATTATCCAAAAAATGTAATGGTTAGCATAATGTAAGATAATTCCCAAAATGAATAAAACTTCAAAAATAAAATATACCATATTAATCTTCAATTCCTCAACAATAAAACCCATTGGTCAACTTATATCCTTTGATATCTAAATAACATTAAAATATTAATAATATTTATAACCATGTTTGAAAACCAACAATTAGAAGGGTTTGTTCCTAGATTTTTTTAAGATTAATTTAACATTTATCTCCAATCATCATTAGTCACTCATAAATCCATATAACCAGTAATTTATATTCCATAATCATATGGTATCCAAAATAGTTCAACCATTTCCATCAATTTAATCAATAACCATAGAACAACATTAAAAACATATATTCTTCTAAAAGATAATTTTACCTTCATTAATCAAATAAAATCCCATATAATATTATAGTTAAAAATTTATCTTAATTATATAACTTTTCCTAAAAATATACTGATATTATTGAGAAATAAAATTAATAACATAATAATTAAAAAAAAATCCATCCAATGGTTCTATATAAGATATAATATATGTTACAAAATTTTAATAACCCATAGTTACCTCAATATCAAAAGTAATATTTACCCTAAAGGTTATCATTACATTTAATCTTATGTTCACAAACTATAAAGTTTTTTTCCTTAAATAACATCTTCACATGATAAAATTAAGTTTTTCATATCCATTAAGCATCTATAAAAACACAATAAATGCATCATAATTTATTTCAATCACATAAAACCTCAAAACAGGTATCCATGATAGTAAAAAAATTGATCAACGATAAGCATATCTATAACACCCCAGGTAAATAAAGAATATGACATTTCATATTTATCCATATTTGTGAATAAAATATTGAAATGACTTTAAAGGGGACGCTATGCTCGATGGCGTACCCAACACGCAACAACGAGTTTCTTGGGAATCTTACGTTGCACTCTAATAATGAAATAATATTATTTTAAATGGTAGTTAACATGTAGCCGTTGTATAGGAGGGAATGGATAGAAATAACTAAAATATTATTATATATGTTTTTAAATTTTTTTACATTTATCCAATAAAATCTAAAGGCTTAAAATACGGAAAGAATTCAATTTTAGGCGTATATGCCCTAGTTTTTACTATAGGTTCACTTATCACCTTTTAATGGAGAACTATCATTAAATATAGTTTTGATCACTCTTATACATTATTTTGGACCAAATAAAACTCTTATTAAGAATCGGGACATCAAATTTTACTTTGTGTAATTTTTTGGTATTTTTCCGATAAAGTTCATTTTTTAATGAACAGTGTAAAATGTTGTGTTTTAATTCAAAACCTCTTTTTAATATAATTTATTTATATGATTAGATAATATTTTGAATTGGTTTTAAAGTGAAATTAGAAAATATTTTTACCATTAAATCCAATAGTGGTCGTTGGAATTAATTTCACTTTGAAATTAGACTTAAACTAGTGTCAATCTTTCGATACTTATTGTTTTATAAAAACAAGCTATTCGCTCAGACAGCGGGAATTAATTATTAAATTAATTAATGTGACTAATATGTTTTGAATTTTGTAAAACGGACTTCATTTTTGAATTCGGAATATCAAATATATCTTAGGGTGAAGTTTTGGTATTTTTCTGAAAAACACCAATTTTTGATGAATAGTTAAACCACTAAGTGGTAATCAAGCAAACTGATTTTTCAGTTAAATGAAAGATTACCACTAATGTGTATTGAATTTTGAAAATCCGACATACATGGTTGTCATTAGTATGTAAAATGTGGTTCAATGGGATGAAAATAATTTTTTGGTGAATAGTAACTTTTTTTCATTAATCGCGATTAGAGGTAATTAGTGTAATTTAAGGTAAAAATGATATTATAAGAATGTGAAAACAGCATGACACTTGTCCTAAACCTATTGGGTGAGTCATGGAAGACCAAGACAAGCCATGGGCCAACTTGTGGACCCCATGGAGACACTTTAGTTGGAAAATGACAATAATATATTTTTATTTAATGTTAAAATTAAATTGACACAAACATGAGTTGTTTTAATAAAACAGTTTTTAACTAGGGTTACACAAGTCCAAATTATGATTATAAATAGTCATTGTAAAGATAAAAATATTTCTACATCATAGTATTTTTTTTATAATTTTTAGACATTAAATAACTTAAATTATATATGAAATCATAATGATGCAGCGATGACATCATGATCTGACGATTTAAATAAAATGAGAAGATAATGTAAACTCTATGACCTAAACATGTCAAAAACTTATTGTATGGGTGTATTTAGAACCCTTATCAGCTTATCCACGAATTATATCAGTGTGAGACCTTTTAAAACCGAAACACATTTTCAAATAAAGTAATATTTCTTACAATCCAAAAGTGCCTCTCATGTCCTCTTATAAAAGGCCCCCACCTCTACCTCATTTCACACACTCCTCAAGCCTTTGGATCGGCCAACCACTGCCCATTTACTCTCTCCAAATCCCTCTACTCATCCTAGAGGATTCCCTTTGGGAATAATCCTTTCAAATGAAGCCTTTAGGCTCAAATCAAAAGGAGTTACACTTTTAAAGGTAATTCATTCTCTCATGTTCATTTGTTTTATTTTGCTTCTCCAACCCCCTAAACTATTTTTATTTACTTCTTTTGTAACAACACCAGTATCTTCAATATACTAGGATGTTGTTATACGATTTATTCGAGCTACACTCTCACACAACTACATCAAATGGTTAAAAAACATACGGTTTCCGTGGATGGCGAAATTCTGCCTCCCGAAACGATGATTGTTCAATACTCATTTAACACCTTCAAAGGTGGCCATTATGATGTAAATATTTTTATATATGATATATAATATGTTTATGTTTTACTTATGATTCTTAATTTTTCATTTGTGTCTTACCTTTATGGATTCCATTATGGGTATACGCGATATCTTCATTTTAGGAAGTGCGGACTACCGCCCCCTCAAAGTGATGTGATTCGTTAATGCCATACGTGGGATGTATAAAGGATGGATTTAATGTTATTATATATGATTTTATAATGGAATTATTATTTACCTCTATATCATTATTATTTCTTTCCATTAAAGTATGAGATAGAAATGAAAGTAGCGTTCATGCGTACGTACGGCTTACCGTCTCCGTGAACGGTGCATTTCATTTCTTATCCCCAAATGTAATGTACTATTATAAGTACATATATATAATGGATATATATGATGTATGATACATCTAAATGATTAATATAATTTTGTAATTAAAATATACATACCTCTCATATAGTTTTAATTCCATTAATACGACATAGAAATGAAAGTCGTGTTCATGCGTACGTACGGCTTACCGTCTCCATGAACGGTGCATTTCATTTCTTTCCTCTAAATGATTATGTGATTTTATAAATACATGTATACGCTGGATATATATGATATATATGATATCCAAATCAGTAATTTCATTTTGGATATAAATAACCTTTGACCACACGAACAACATGTAATTGTATGAAGTCCACTTTCGACTTAAGAACCAAATATCGACAAAACAATCATTATTAACTTAATGATTACATAATGTTTATAACATGGAAATAAGTGATATAAAAGGAATAATAAGCTTGAAAAAGGTTCTTAATCAAGTATAAATTAACTCAAGTTTATTATTCAGGATGTTAATGAACGATCGAGTCAAGTCAGACTCGAGGTAAGGGATCCTACTCCTCTCTTTCTTTTTAAGTACACAATTTTATGTCATTCCTTTTAAATCCCATATTTCTTGTTATTGGGATGATCTTTTATATTACACTTACTGTAATGTTTATGTTCATGTGATGAGAGACCCTATTCTCTCTCATCAATCCATTTTAGAGGTTTTGTGTGGCGCCGTTAGGCTGCCGAACTTTCATAAGAGATCTATCCTCTCTCTTTCTTTTTAAGTACTCTCCTTTATGTCCCTTATTTTAAGCTCATCTTTGTAATGTTGGGGGATGTTATTTTATATTCCTCTTTATTTACATTTTATTGTAATGTGATGAGATACCCTATTTGATCTCATCAATCCATATTCGGAAGTTTTATGTGGCGCTGTTAGGCTGCCGAGTTTTCGTAAGGGATTTTTCATCTCACTTTTATTCCCGTGAGATTTATGCTACATTTTCCACAAATTCCATTGAGTGGTGTATGTACTGCCCATTATTCTACTCTTTGTGTAATATACTTTCGTTTATTAGTATTTACATCAATGATCTATTGTCCTTCTTTCATGGGGTGTATGTTTTGAAAGATACCCAAGTCGGTAAGGGAACCTTTCACCCTTTTCTTTTTTAAAAGACTTATTTTGTTGGGTCTTTTAATTTACATATTGTTATGTTGGGATATGTTCTCATATATCCTTATTGATGTAAATTTTATGTCCAAGTGATGGGATACACTTTTTATCTCTCATCAACTCATTTTGATGTGATTCCATTAGGCTGTCAAGGGACCTTTTTAACCCAATTTCGATTTCTTTGGGTTCAACATGTAGTCATTGAATATGTCATACATTGAATATGTGTGAATGACCTTTTATTGTTTTACACTAAAAATCCACTTATATTGGGTGTACTTATATTTTTCACACATATTTTTGAGATTGATTTGTCCTTAATTTAAGTATACCTTCTTTATAAGGGATTTCATCACATTTGACATTTCTATTGAGGGTTCATTGTTGTTATGCACCAATTAAATCTTATATGGTGTATATACTGTCCTTTGGAGTATTATATCATGAATCCATTTATTCTCATGATATTATAAGGTTCTGACTAAATGTTATTCCTCAATTTTTGTATTCAAGTGTCTCTAATTTTGGTAAAACCACTTTAACCAAAATATCGTTTTAAATGTTTTAATTATTTGTTCTTATTAATATCCATGTTTTCAAAATGGTTTTAAGGATTTATTTATATGGATATTAATGGTTTAAAGTTTTAAGCTTCAAGGTGGTATGGGACACTTTGATTCAAAAATCTCTTTATTTAATGTTTTAAATGGTTTTGGAAATGGTTTCTTTTTGAATGGATTCATTATTTCAATATACTAAAATTTTATATTGTGATTGAAATGTAGAAATGCTATGTTTCCTTTATGCATGTTTTATGTGAACCGATTATGTTATGGTCCTTGGGAATTGTTATGAAGAACGGGTGGTTCCGTGATAAACTAAGGGCGGGTGAGCCCGTTATAGCTCTCCAATGCATTGGGTAACGCGAAGGAGTGAAACGTTAAGGTTTCTACGAAGAGATTTAGGGAATATACTATGATGGGTATTCCAAACGTAACCAAGAGGGTTACTCCCTACGTAAGAATGTTATGAATGCCTCAATTTACCTTTATGTCTTATGTTTTCTATGATTTATTCATGATTTGATATGCCTATGTTTTATGGGTAATGTATGATTTCATTCTTATGTATACATGTACTCATGTTTCCTTTCCATATTTTTATATCCCTTACTGAGCTTTTTATGCTCATCCCAAGTTCTTGAAATGTTTTTCACAGGTCAAGGGAAGGGTACATGATGTGATGATAGTGTCAAGTATGTGTCAAGAAAGAATCCATGTTTAATTTTAAATATTTTTCCGTTGATGGGAAGAATGAATACTGTCTTTTATGTAACCACTTTGTTTAAATATGGAATGTAATGCAAGTTTCATGATATAATTCTCTAAAACTCTAAACCTCAAAAGGTCCTCAATTTGTAATCTTGTAATAACTTAAGATTAAGTAAGGTTTAAGGCTGGGGCCTTATAGTTGGTATCAAAGGTCGGTTTAGATAACTTTAGAGGTTAGGGTATTCTTTAAGCATAAGTGACATTACCATAATGGTTAGGATTTTAGAAGGAGTCCTAGTTTTAGATAAAGTGAATGAGTAAGAGTATCTTAGTGTTTACCTTATTCATTAGTACATGATGGTTTTGTTGATATACTCACAATGACATTTCTATTTTTAGTGAATAGATGGATCTAGCAGGCACCAAAGAGACAACAGGTTTGAAGGAAACTGTAGTGGTTCTCTGATTAAGATACTAGATAAAATGGAGGATTCAATGAGGAAACTCATGGTTTTTCTAAACCAAATATCAAGGAGTCATGATTAACCACTTGAACCTTGGTATGTTCTGTAATGCATCATGTACGAGATGACTAATCCATGTGGACGTTCAGGTAATAATTATAAAGGTAACCATTAGAGTTTATATGATCCTTACTTTTGAGGTAATTATGGGTTATTATATGATATGCTGGAAAATGAAAGGCATGAGATAAACTTGAGGTTAAAATATGTTATGATCATTTTTGATGATTTTATCTCTCTTTGGGGAATGATTTAAGAATTATATAGTTTTGGAAAAAGGACAACACGCAGACCGTGTGACAACCCGTCGCGTCGGACAAAGCTTCGAGAATCGAACCCACAACCAAAGTGCGACTGGTATTTATCACCTACCACTGGACTACGTGAAGTCCCTGGTTAGTTTGACCAATTATTTTTAGTTATATGATTTTATGAATTAATAGTAAGTTGATTTTGGGTTATTTATGAAAATGATTAACCTATCATGGAGGATATGTGATTATGTTAATTACTTTTCAAAACGAGACTTTAGGAGCAACTGATATTGTTTGGAGATAAATGTTACGATTTATCTTGGAAGACTATGCGACTAAATCCTTCAAATATTTGGGTTTCAATCTTATATTGGTTTACTTTGAAGAATTTTATGGACAAATTGATTATAGAATGGTCCTTGTTGAACTTTGGGTTTTGTTGGACAAATTTTGGAGATTAAAAATAGATTTTCTTTTTAATGGGTTATCCTTTTCTGGATTATTTGACCTTGTACTAACCTTTTTGGTTTTGGTTTTGGTTAAAGCCTAAAGACATGGGATGGATATAGTTATCTTTTGTGGATTAGGTGATTCTCTAGAAGTTGATTATAGTACTCTTAATGCGAACAAGTCTCCCTAAATACCTGTCTTTTGAAAAAAAATATGAGTTTGATTAAAGAATCTAGTAAAAGTTGAAAGTCAACATGATAAGTGATTATGTTTTCTTTATGAATAAATTCCTCAATAAAAAGTAACTTAAAACAAAAATTTTGTCTATTAACTTTTCCTACTGGGGAACCCAACACCGTTTAACCCATCACATGTTTGTGATTTTCTTATTGTTAACTTTCTCCTAAACATGTTTTCTATCACTCTCCATCAGAACATGACCCTATGTTTTCTCCTCCATGTCCATGTATTCCTACATGGAGTCCAAGTATGTGTTAACTCGGGTGATCTCTGTACTTATCTTTCTTTATTTTAAAGTGATTGTTTTACCAACTCTTGTTCTGATGTGGGACTTTCAAGGATGTTTCCAAGCGCAATTTTAAAATTGCGAGGACGCAATTCCCAAATGGGGGGAAGGATGTAACACCCCAGGTAAATAAAGAATATGACATTTCATATTTATCAATATTTGTGAATAAAATATTGAAATGACTTTAAAGGGGACGCTATGCTCGATGGCGTACCCAACACGCAACAACGAGTTTCTTGGGAATTTTACGTTACACTCTAATAATAAAATAATATTATTTTAAATGGTAGTTAACATGTAGCCGTTGTATTGGTGGGAATGGATAGAAATAACTAAAATATGATTATATATGTTTTTAAATGTTTTTACATTTATCCAATAAAAGCTAAAGGCTTAAAATACGGAAAGAATTCAATTTTAGGCGTATATGCCCTAGTTTTTACTATAGGTTCACTTATCACCTTTTAATGGAGAACTATCATTAAATATAGTTTTGATCACTCTTATACATTATTTTGGACCAAATGAAACTATTATTAAGAATCGGGACATCAAATTTTACTTTGTGTAATTTTTTGGTATTTTTTTGATAAAGTTCATTTTTTAATGAATAGTGTAAAATGTTGTGTTTTAATTCAAAACCAATTTTTAATATAATTTATTTATATGATTAGATAATATTTTGAATTGGTTTTAAAGTGAAATTAGAAAATATTTTTACCATTAAATCCAATAGTGGTCGTTGGAATTAATTTCACTTTGAAATCAGACTTAAACTAGTGTCAATCTTTCGATACTTATTGTTTTATAAAAACAAGCTATTCGCTCTGACAGTGGGAATTAATTATTAAATTAATTAATGTGACTAATATGTTTTGAATTTTTTAAAACGGACTTCATTTTTGAATTCGGAATATCAAATATAGCTTAGGGTGAAGTTTTGGTATTTTTCTGAAAAACTCCAATTTTTGATGAATAGTGAAACCACTAAGTGGTCATCAAGCAAACTGATTTTTCAGTTAAATGAATGATTACCACTAATGTGTACTGAATTTTGAAAATCCGACATACATGTTTGTCATTAGTATGTAAAATGTGGTTCAATGGGATGAAAATAATTTTTTGGTGAATAGTAATTTTTTTTTTCATTAATCGCGATTAGAGGTAATTAGTGTAATTTAAGGTAAAAATGATATTATAAGAATGTGAAAACACCCTTACACTTGTCCTACACCTATTGGGTGAGTCATGGACGACCAAAACAATCCATGGGCCAACTTGGGGACCCCATGGAGCCACATTAGTTGGAAAATGACAATAATATATTTTTATTTAATGTTAAAATTAAATTGACACAAACATGAGTTGTTTTAATAAAACAGTTTTTAAGTAGGGTTACACAAGTAAAATTTTTGATTATAAATAGTCATTGGGAAGATAAAAAGATTTCATACATCATAGTATTTTTTTTATAAATTTTAGACATTAAATAACTTAAATTATTTATGACATCATAATGATGCAGTGATGACATCATTATCTGACGATTTAAATAAAATGAAAAGATAATGTAAACTCTATGACCTACACATGTCAAAAACTTATTGGATGTGTGTATTTAGAACCCTTATCCCCTTATCCACGAATTATATCAGTGTGGGACCTTTTAAAACCGAAACACATTTTCAAATAAAGTAATATTTCTTACATTCCAAAAGTGCCCCTCCTCTCCTCTTATAAAAGGCCCCCACCTCTACCTCATTTCACACACTACTCAAGCCTTTGGCTCGGCCAACCCCTGCCCATTTACTCTCTACAAATACCTCTACTCATCCTAGAGGATTCCCTTTGGGCATAATCCTTTCAAATGAAGCCTTTAGGCTCAAATCAAAAGGAGTTACACTTTTAAAGGTAATTCATTCTCTCATGTTCATTTGTTATATTTTGCTTCTACAACCCCCTAAACTCTTTTTATTTACTTCGTTTGTAACAACACCAGTATCTTAAATATACTAGGATTTTGTTATAGGATTTATTCGAGCTACACTCTCACACAACTACATCAAATGGATAAAGAACATACGGTTTCTGTGGATGGCGAAATTCTGCCTCCCGAAACGATGATTGTTCAATACTCATTTAACACCTTCAAAGGTGGCCATTATGATGTCACTATTTTTATATATGATATATAATATGTTTACGTTTTACTTATTCTTCTTAATTTTTCATTTGTGTCTTAACTTTATGGATTCCATTATGGTTATACGCGATATCTTCATTTTAGGAAGTGCGGACTACCGCCCCTCAAAGTGATGTGATTCGTTAATACCATACGTGGGATTTATAAAGGATGGATTTAATGTTATTATATATGATCTTATAATGGAATTATTATTTACCTCTATATAATTATTATTTCTTTCCATTAAAGTATGATATATAAATGAAAGTAGCGTTCATGCGTACGTACGGCTTACCGTCTCCGTGAACGGTGCATTTCATTTCATATCCCCAAATGTAATGTACTATTATATGTACATATATATAATGGATATATATGATGTATGATACATCTAAATGATTAATATAATTCTGGAATTAAAATATACATACCTCTCATATAGTTTTAATTCCATTAATACGACATAGAAATGAAAGTAGTGTTCATGCGTACGTATGGCTTACCGTCTCCATGAACGGTGCATTTCATTTCTTTACTCTAAATGATTATGTGATTTTATAAATACATGTATATTCTGGATATATATTATATATATGATATCCAAATCATTAATGTCATTTTGGATATAAATAACCTTTGACCACACAAACAACATGTAATTGTATGAAGTCCACTTTTGACTTAAGAACCAAATATCGACAAAACAATCATTATTAACTTAATGATTACATAATGTTTTTAACATGGAAATAAGTGATATAAAAGGAATAATAAGATTGAAAAATGTTCTTAATAAAGTATAAATTAACTCAAGTTTATTATTAAGGATGTTAAAGAACGATCGAGTCAAGTCGGACCCGAGGTAAGGGATCCTACTCCTCTCTTTCTTTTTAAGTACACACTTTTATGTCATTCCTTTTAAATCCCATATTTCTTGTTATTGGGATGGTATTTTATATTACACTTACTGTAATTTTTATGTTCATGTGATGAGAGACACTATTCTCTCTCATCAATCCATTTTAGAGGTTTTGAGTGGCGCCGTTAGGCTGCCGAACTTTCGTAAGAGATCTATCCTCTCTCTTTCTTTTTAAGTACTCTCCTTTATGTCACTTCTTTTAAGCTCATATTTGTAATGTTGGGGGATGTTATTTTATAATCCTCTTTCTGTACATTTTATTTTAATGTGATGAGATACCCTATTTGATCTCATCAATCCATATTCGGAAGTTTTATGTGGCGCAGTTAGGCTGCCGAGTTTTCGTAAGAGATTTTTCTTCTCACTTTTATTCCCGTGAGATTTAAGCTACATTTTCCACAAATTCCATTGAGTGGTGTATGTAATGCCCATTATTCTACTCTTTGTGTAATATACTTTAGTTTATGAGTATTTACATCAATGATCTATTGTTCTTCTTTCATGGGGTGTATGTTTTGAAAGATACCCAAGTCGGTAAGGGAACCTTTCACCCTCCTCTTTTTTAAAAGACTTCTTTTGTTGGGTCTTTTAATTTACATATTGTTATGTTGGGATATGTTCTCATATATCCTTATTGATGTAAATTTTATGTCCATGTGATGAGATACACTTTTTATCTCTCATCAACTCATTTTGATGTGATGTCGTTAGGCTGTCAAGGGAACTTTTTAACCCAATTTCAATTTCTTTGGGTTCAACATGTAGTCATTGAATATGTCATCCATTGAATATGTGTGAATGACCATTTATTGTTTTACACTTAATATCCACTTATATTGGGTGTACTTATATTTTTCACACATATTTTTGAGATTGATTTGTCCTTAATTTAAGGATACCTTCTTTATAAGGGATTTCATCACATTTGACATTTCTATTGAGGGTTCATTGTTGTTATGCACCAATTCAATATTATATGGTGTATATACTGTCCTTTGGAGTATTATATCATGAATCCATTTATTCTCATGATATTATAAAGTTCTGACTAAATGGTATTCCTCAATTGTTGTATTCAAGTGTATCTAATTTTGGTAAAACCACTTTAACAAAAATATCGTTTTAAATGTTTTAATTATTTGTTCTTATTAATATCCATGTTTTCAAAATGGTTTTAAGGATTTATTTATATGGATATTAATGGTTTAAAGTTTTATGCTTCAAGGTGGTATGGGACACTTTGATTCAAAAATCTCTTTATTTAATGTTTTAAATGGTTTTGGAAATGGTTTCTTTTTGAATGGATTCATTATTTCAATATACTAAAATTTTATATTGTGATTGAAATGTGGAAATGATATGTTTCCTTTATGCATGTTTTATGTGATACGACTATGTTATGGTCCTTGGGCATTGTTATGAAGAACGGGTGGTTCCGTGATAAACTAAGGGCGGGTGAGCCCGTTATAGCTCTCCAATGCATTGGGTAACGCGAAGGAGTGAAACGTTAAGGTTTCTCCGAAGAGATTTAGGGAATATACTGTGATGGGTATTCCAAACGTAACAAAGATGGTTACTCCCTACGTAAGAATGTTATGAATGCCTCAAGTTACCTTTATGTCTTATGTTTTCTATGATTTATTCATGATTTGATATGCCTATGTTTTATGGGTAAAGTATGATTTCATTCTTATGTATACATGTACTCATGTTTCCTTTCCATATTTTTATATCCCTTACTGAGCTTTTTCTGCTCATCCCAAGTTCTTGAAATGTTTTTCACAGGTCAAGGGAAGGGTACATGATGTGATGATAGTGTCAAGGATGTGTCAAGAAAGAATCCATGTTTAATTTTAAATATGTTTCTGTTGATGGGAAGAATGAATACTGTCTTTTATGTAACCACTTTGTTTAAATGTGGAATGTAATTCAAGTTTCATGATCTAATTCTCTAAAACTCTAAACCTGAAAAGATCCTCAATGTGTAATCTTGTAATAACTCAATATTAAGTAAGGTTTAAGGCTGGGGCCTTATAATATCAACCCGTGAAACTTTAGGGTTATCCCATATTGCTAAGGATTATCATTGGTTTATAACGATCTATCCTTTCATTTTTCATAATGGTTTATAATGATAAAGAAAAAAAATAGAAATATCACATGGGTGTGTCATGACTGGTGTTTAGTCTTAGGAATTCTCATCATGCACCGATAATGATCCAGTTAATACCAAATCCATACCTATCAGTATTTACCCCTAGGTTCATCTATTTTACAATAGCATCAAACTTACAGTACCCAGATAGGTATTTGAATTATAGAAAATAAAAAATATATAATTAAATAAAATATAAATATGTTATCCATATAATATGATTATCCACAATGCAATCTGTAATTGTTTTTAATCCTAATCTCAAAAGTTATCTGAACATTTCCTCTTAAACCAAAAATAAGGACCTAGCCATATAACATTATATAATGTTTATTTTTTGTTAGTAATTCACATTCTAATATTTCAAAGTTATTTTTGTGTCATAGTTTTATTTAATTCATTCTTAACTCTTATATAACAACCTTATAAATTTCAAAATGTAAAATTATACTCAATATCAATTTTTCCTATATTTTAAAACAATAATAAAGAAATTTAAATTATTGTAATGATAAATATTCATCACATTAAACATTGTTTTTTCACTTTTACTAATCACAATGAAACACTATGAATATAATTTTGAAATATGAGATAGGAAGAAAAATATCATTTAGTGAAATATATAAATAATGAAGGAAAACCGTGTGTCCATTTTAAAACCTTGGCGTCATAAAATAGTGTTGTCCCTTAACGTAATAAAATTTTTACTCAAATAATGTATTCGTTAAACATGATATTATTCTACTTCCTAATGGTTTTTATAAAACCCATTATAGGATAAAACAATGGAAAAATTATAATGTTGGGGGTTTTATAGATAACATGAGAACCCTTGATAAATATGTTCTTAAAAACATACCTTTTTACCAAAAGGACATAGTCATTACTTTATAATAAATGATCATTATAATATCATTTGAAATCAAATTATATCTAATAAAGCTATTCGTAATTCGAAAAAAAAATCATGTAGTTTAATTGTGAAATCATCTTCAAATAACCCTTCAATGAACCGTTACAAGTTGAATACCCAATAGAGTATACATCGAATATAATTCGATATAATAGATAATCATTACTTAATGAATTGAAGAGATATACTAAGTTCTACCATCATTAAATAGATATAAAAAATATCCTTTATTTATAAAAAATTTACAAGGATCGTAACATGAAAGAAAAATATTAAATAATTTATTTACATCACGCAAATCATAAAAAATATACATTACCCATAAGTAAATGTTTTTAGAATATTGATATATCTAATTCCTTAAACATTAGTTTTCATAAAATAAAATACATTTAATACTGGGAAGTAAATATTTATTTTAGGAAAAAATGGTTTCTAGTAATAGAATAATATCATCATAAAAGAATCGATGGGGTGGAAAAATACTATGAATCTATATCCATTAAAAAATAAAAACCCATTTTATTTTTTTAAAGAAAGTCAAAATATTCCATATAAAAAATGTACAAACCGTCATCTATAGGGAAATTGATAAAAATTAAGTATATGTACAAAATTTATTTTTTGTTTAGTTAAATTATATATAAATACATATAAAATTATTATAGTGAACATTTACATGGATGAAATTTAATAATAAAATATATCTTTAAATTTTTTAAAATAAGTATTTTAAGTTTAACTATCCTTTAACTTGTGGGAAAAACGTCACATATGTTATTAATCTAATTAAAAAATAGGTATGTTATTGATTTAGTATCGCAATAACATAATTTATTTATATTATTCATTTTATTTTATTTTATTGACATTTTATAAATAAGTACTTATTCATTTAAGTTTAACCCCAATGTTTTTACAATATACATCTCATATGTGAAAAATTACATTGGTAAGTTTAGTATGGTGAATGTTTTAATTATTAAATAATATATGGAATAATAATATTAATATATTTGTATGTATTATTCATCCATTATACATTAAAACAAATAAAAAAATTAAATACATTACAATCATAGAGAAGGTAGGTCATATAGATGTCTGACTAACATTTCCATTTTTCAATGATCATGACTAAATAGTTGTATATATTAGTGTATCATTAGAAATTTAGGATTATATGATATATATCATGTTATTTTTTTAAATCACACATATATAGTTTTTATGAGTTGTGGTCACAATAACTAACCACTTCACTTCATGGAGGTGGTAATCAACATGTAAGTATAAATGATATTCTTAATTTTTAATGAATGTAAACGCATGAAAATATAAAATACATTATATTTAATGATTTATATTAATGTAATTAATATAAAATAAATACATTTACATTAATTAAATCATCATAACCATCCAATATATGTATTTATGGAATATTAATTATATCAGTTCGTGAGGCTGAAATCTACCATAAACATGAACAATAGTTAAATTTCACATTTAATGGAGAATATGAAGGATATATGTAATGAAACATACATAATAACCTATAAATATATGTAATATATGGATTCAAAGATTCATATACTTGAAAAATAACTAGATGAGGTAAAATAAGGGATAATACTGAAACATACTATTTATTTCTATACCTCTTCTTTGAACAACAGCCATTGCTTTACACCTTAATCCCCATATAGTTTGTATTCTTCCAAAAATAATACCTCTATAGAGTGTTATAGATTTTAGATATAATCTCATCATTTATAGGTGGTACTACAGTGCTAAATAGGTATAATGAATAGAGTATATAATGTTTTCTTTTGTTATTGTGGTGAGGGGAACTCTTGGAATTACATAATGTGTTAATTTAATCTGTATTAATTTTCTTCCAAAAATATAACAAATTTGATATATTTATAACATATAATCATAATGATTGTTTATAATTTAATTTATTAAATTTTTTACATTTTAGGTGATGTATTCACCATGATCAGATTGTTTAAAGCCTCATTATCCCTTATTATGATTATTGAGATATAAAATTTTAATACAGTTTGGGGGTCGTGTAAATTAATATAAACCTAAAAAACACATAGTTACATAAATATTATTGTAAAAAACTATTTACAATTTAATTATATTATGATATATTATTATGAATTATAAATCATTTAATAAAATTGTTTTTATTATAAAATATCATTAATTTCATTTGTGGAATAGTTCATTTAATATGAATTTAAAAACATAATGATAATGATTGAATTAAAATTTAAACATATTAAAAAATCCCTAAAATTTTATTTTTAAATATTAAATTCATGGAAATCTATAATTCAACCAAATAATATTAGTCTTAGAGTTTTTAAAATCATTAAAATGATTTTTCTACTACATTAAGAAGCACTGTGCTGGTGTTGCAAATGAAATTATGGAATTTATTTCATTAATAATAATATAAAATAAATTTCCATAAAAAATAAAACTATGATTAAATATAACCATTTATAAATGGGAATTACCTTTTTATCCATTTGAAAAAGTTTAGTGTTATGAAATTAAACAGTATGAAATTTAGTATTAATTATTTATTTAAAATTATATTGAGGTCATCACATAAAGAATGTTGTTAGAAATGTTTCATTTTTTACACTTATGATAATAATAAAAAATACTTATCCAAAAAAATAACTAAAATATTTATTTATATGATTAGGCTTTATAGAATTATTATTAACCTTAATTAACTGATTTAAATTTAGTGAGGTCAAAAATATTTACTATGGTACTATTCATAATGAAAAAACAAAAAGGGAAATATTTACCAAATACTAACATCAAGAATATATATAGGGAATACATTTTCAATAATATGTTTCTAAATGTTGTGTAATTTAATTTATGATTAAAACGTAAAATGGAATAAAAACCATTTTTTTTAGAAAAATGCATTTTAAATCCCAAAATTGAACAGATAAAAAATTTATGTATAGTGAATATTAAAATATAATTAATTATGTAATATCTAATTATTTATTTCTTATTAATTTTTGAGATCAAAATCAAATCATAATGGGTATTTTCAAAGAAAATACTTATTCCCAAATCTGTATTTATCAATATTTAAAAATGAATCTCTTTAGAAAAATCACAAAAACTACACCAAATATAAATTTTATATGGTGATTCTAAAAATAATATAATTTGTAAAAAATTTAAATTAAAATAATTTCTATAAATTAATTATAATAATAACCAACATAGTTTAATATAAATTTTTTTTGATTTTGTTTTGTAGTATAAAATGAATTTACTAAAAATGAAGTTAATATTTAATAAGAATTACAAAATTTGAATTATTTATTACTATTATATATATATATTTTTTAATTACTATTTTACCCTTATTCATATTCACCAAATCAAATACGAGGTTATATCCACAATATTTAAATAATAAAATTTCACGATTTATTTAAGCTCAATGTTGCAAGATATATATGAAATCAAACATTCTATTCCTTTAAAATATTAGTGTTTAACATTATCCATTATTAAAAAGAAATTAAATATTCAAAATTTTAACATTATATTAGTATTAAACGGTTTTAAATTTTAAGATACCTTTTATGAGAACCTATATCATTAAATGGGTTAAAAAAATCTTTTAGAAAAGAGGGAAAATTAAATAAAAATGAGATCTGGAATAACAATAAACTTGTTTCTAATTAATTGAAAATTATATGTAAATGAAAGTATATACATGGATTTCAAGTTAATGTCCAAATAAATATGTAAAGTGAAATAGATCATTGATTACACGAATGTGAATGATCTAGACAATATTAAAGAAAATAAAATCGTATTTTATTTTGAAATGGGTCATCAATTCAACCGAATTAAATGTAATAGGATAACATTTTTACTTCAATATACATTCATTAGAGTTTAGGGTTTTTTCTTCCATGATAATAAACAATAAATTTAATGTACATACCTAGAAATTATAATTTCATCCTTTTATGAATTACCCTGTAATAAAATCATTTTATCTAAATGTTGAGACTTAAAGATGATTTTTTATCATGCCTAATGATATAAAATCAACTTCTAATAGATCACATAATTTCATAAAAGCACATCAAGATACTCTTCATATATTTAGACATTAACCAAAAACAAAATAGTTAGAAAAATGGGTGATAATTCTAAAAATTAATGAAAATTCCTATGAATAAATAAATCATTAATATCCAAATCCTCAATATTAAAACCCGATGTTTGACATAGGTCATTTGAGAAATAACTAACCATAAAATTCTTCAAAATATTTCCAACATTGTTCAAATATGAAAAATCATAAAGATTTAATATCATATTTTTTCAATATTAGTTTAATATTTATTGTTAATCATCATCAGTCACTCATATTTTCATATTACCAAAAATAAATATACCATAATCATTAAATAATTATAATATTATAATTATTTCCATAAATAACTTCAATCACCATAAAGAAACATCAAAATCATATATTATTCGAATATATAATTTAACCTCTATTCCTTAAATAAACCTCTTTATTATATTGTATTATTATATTTACATTAATAATATTTTTTCCCTATAAATATAATGATCTTATTCATAAATAAAATTAATGATTCAATCATAAAACCACTTTTTATATTATAGTTATTTATCTAATAAAAAGGTTTCTACCAAATTCTAATAAATTATAATTACCTCAACATAAATGATTATATAAACCTTATTGGTTAACAAATAATTATAATTATTTCTAAAATTATAAACACATTCACCTAATTAAAACTTAGAAAATTTAACCTCAAGGGTTTCATATAAAACAAACATCTATCCAAAATCATGAAATTTATCCTAATGTATTCCCATCACATAAAACCTAAAATGTGGTATCAATTCCATTGAACTTATGATCAAACATATAATTATTAACCAATGATCCCCAATGATTTTTTCATATAATTATATATTATCATAGGTTTCCTTTGTTTTATCAATTAATTATTCATAATGGTTTATAAATATAATTTTAATTTAAGAAATAATTATCCCCTAGAAGAACTCAGCTAGGTTTTATTTCGAATTCCAACTCATCACCAACCGGTGATGATGGAGATAATAACCATTACACCTATTATATACTTGTCAAACAAAGTTTCATTTTTGTTATAGAAATATCTTCTTACTACTATCTATATAGAAATTTTATTTCTATAAAATCAGATAATATATACCTTAATAAATACTATAGATATTATCCTTATCTTATAATCATCCTCAATTTTATTACAAATGTTTTCTAATACTTATCTCAAAATTTATATAATCCCTTTAGTTGATACTAAATATAAAGTCCCAACTATATATAATCGAATAATCTAGAGTTTTTGGCAAGGAATTAACTTTATGACATATCTAGGATTTTATTTATATTAATAGCTAATAATTCATAACTAATAAATAAAAAACCCCTATATTATAAATTGGAAACTTTAAACCATTATCCTTTTTTACACAATTTAATTTTTTTATAATGAAATAAGTTTTCAATTCTGAAAAAAATCACCAAAACTCTAAATGTGACATCCCCATTATTTTTAAACAACCTTAAACCCTATTATTTTTTTGAATATAAGTAAATATGACATAAATTTTATTAAAGTGAATAAAAAAAGAAATAAATTGATTAATCCATTTTAAAACCATGAGTTCTTAAAATGGAGTTTTTCCTTTACATGATAAAATTTTAGATCAAATAATCATTTATATACACATGAAATTAGATTTATTCCAAAAAAATTTCATAAAACACATTATAATAATACATAATGGATAATTCAAAAATATTCAGTTTTCATAGAAAACCTAAGAACCCATGAAATTTATTTTTTAATAAACATAAATTTTATTCCTAAAAGGGAATAATAATTCCATTAAAATATAAGGAATTTATGTTATGTTTTTAAACAACAATATTTCTATAAAAATTGACTTTCATGCATAGAAAAATCTTGTCGGCTACTAGGGTCATTATCCTCATATATACCTTTTATGAACCATGGAATAACCCTTACATGTATAATAACTAATAAATAAAATATCTAATATAATTGTTGAGAAAACGTAATCATTATTCGGTACATTGGATAGATATATTGATTTAACACATCATTAGAGAAATTTTGGGATCACGCATCTTTCAAAACCAATTTCCATGGACCAAAACATGAATTAAACACAAAAAATATTATATTCTATCATCAAATAGACCTGTTAATCTTTTTCAGATATTTATATATATCCATTCATTAAACAAAATTCAAAATTAAAATTCCCAAAAAAAATTTACTATGGGTTTTATTTAATGAAAATATTGAATAATATAATAGAATATAGATGTAATTTAACAGTTCGGGTGGTGGGAAAATCAGTTTATTTAGTATATGTTAAAATAAAACATTTTTTTATTTTGGTAAAGATAGTCCAAACATTAGTTATTAAATACATTAGTACATTCCTTCAGAAAAAAACTAAATAAACTAATATGATACATAAAATATAATGTTTAATTCATTTTCTAAGATATAAATACATATGAACAAGATTTTTTAGGAATAGGGATATAGAAGGAAAATAATTTGAAAATAAATCATTAAAATATATAAAATTTGGATTATAAGGTAAAATTCCCCTTAACTAAATTTGATATGATCAAATAAATTATTTTTCTTAGGGAATAATTTACTTATGTGAATTATTTACATTCTAAATAATATTTTCAATATTATTATTTATTTTATTTTATTTATTACCATTTCATAACAAATTAAATATTTAATTTTGCATCAGATTATTTAATGATATTATACTCATATATGAGAAATAAAATTTCTAAGTCGAATATGGTAAAAATTGTAAAAATTATATCATATCAAAAATAATAACAATGATATAATTATAATTTTTATATTTTAATAATACATACAAGAAAAACCATGTAAAATGTATTGCCTCGAAATCATAGAGATGGTATGTCAAACATACCCATTAGTTGTCTTTTTATTTTTCAACAATCATGATGGGAAGATGGTGAGTATTATTTTACTATTTTGAATAATTATTTTATCATAAATTTAAAATTATTTATTTAAATTAAACATATATAAAAAAACTATGTGATTTGGTCATGAAAAAAAAACCATATACCATTATGGAGTTGGAAATCCAATAGTATTTATGATGAAAAATACAATTTTTCAAAGGATAGAAAGGTTATAAAATAGAAAATAAAATATATTTATAGAAATTTTATTATTTGTAAAATATACTAAAGAGAAAATAATTTTTTCAAAATTACTATTCTTGTGAAGCACTTATATAAAATGAAATACATCTGTTCGTGATGCTATAATATACCTTATATATGAATAATAGTTTCATTTACCATTTTATGGAATTGGATATGGATAGTTTTTGTTAAGTTGTCATATAAATAACATGTATATAAAATATAATATTTGTTTTATTTCATCACAAATGATATATATTTAAATGAGTTAGAAGAATACATAAACAAAAACATTCATGTAATGTTATACATTTTCATTGAACACTACTACTTTCATTATACCTTCAAGATATCCCTATATATTATTCATCCAAAACTAAATCCTCTATAACATAGAAATGGTTTTTCAAGACACTTTTTGGTATTGGTTAAACTAGAGATCATAAAATGGTTTAGGAAGAGAGGTTAAAAGATTCCCTTTTATATGTGAGTGGAGGGGCACTAATGGAATTATATAAAGTATTAAATTAAAATAAATTTCTTTCGATAGACATGTGTATCAAAGATGACATAATGAGAATCTATGATGACTATGATTTTAAATAAACTTATCTAATAAAATTTTAAAATGTTTAGGGGATTTTATTACCCTCATAACATTATTTTATCCCACTATTATCCCTCTTGAGGAATACCAAGATATTAAATTTTTTTTACTTTAGGGGTTAGAAAACAAACTATAAACATAAAATTAACCAAAAAAATAAATTTTTTGATATTGAAAACCATTTCCCATTAAATTATATTAGTATAGTATTTTTATAAATGTTAATTCATTTAATAAATTATTATTTACTAAAAAATATTATTAATTTCATTTTGGACCTATTCATTTTATTTGACACTAATGTCATAAATAAAAAAATGGAATTTGAATCTAATCATTTCAAACATACCAAATACATTATATATATCTAAAAAATATGTGGGACACTATATATGATCCAAACAGACTTTTAGCGTTTTTAATATTAATTAAATTGTTTTTTACTTCTTTAACAGGCATTGTGTTAGCATTAGAGAAACATATAAGGTAACTATTTCATCAGTAAAAAAGTAAAAATAAATTCAAATTAGAGGAAAATTAATAATATTTAAACTAAATATTTATATGTGAACAAAATAACATTTTATAACTAAGATTTTATTGAGATATTAAAACTATGGGAGTGATATTTTATTATTCTTTATAGAAAAAACATTAGGCCATCATCAATAGATTTCGTGAAAAAAGTCAATTCATATTTGATCCTTCGATGGTCATGGTGAAAATATAAATTTCTATGATAATGATTCAAATTTAATAAATTATATTATATTATATTTAATATTACTGTTTATACTTTTAGATCAAAAAATATTAATAATTTGACTTTTTAATGAAAAATTATTTAAAAAACAATAATGTTAAATTTTCATTTATAAATTAAACATTTCAGAAAAAACCAAATATCCACCCTTAGAAAAATATATTATTAGTTCCAAAATGATATGTATATTACGCAATATAATTTACAATAGTTTATGAAATTCAATACAATATTCCCTAATAAAACTAAAAAATTAGAGGGGAAGATAATTTTGTGGTATAAATTGAATTTATTGGAAATTATGTTCTTATTTACTAATAATTAATAAATTTTTATTGAGTATAAACTTTAAAAATATTGAATAATATTTACACTACTATTCATATGTTTGAATTAATTGTTTAATTTATATCAAAAATTTGTAAATAAAAATAGTTAATGATTCATTAAATCTAGGTGTTGTTTGTTGTATTCACTTGAAAATTGAGATTATCAAATAATATAGGGATGTTACATGTTAACCAAAACCAAATTTGAAATCCATAGAGAAATATATTTTTATATCATATTGTTATGGAATATTTATATAAGACTTCTCATATTTTTGTGGATGATATGAAGTGGTGAACCTCAACTCTATATTTAACGTATGATATAATATTCTTTTGAATATTGAGGTAATCCTCAAACCTTTATCATATTCGATTGAGTGTTTTTATCTATGAAACCATTCCAATTCCTTATCATATAAACTAATGAGAAAATGAAGAGATTAATATTCATTGATAGTAATGAATTTTTTGAATTACAAAGGTGAATGACTATAACCCCAATAAAACTAATCCTTCTTTGATTCAAGTAGTTTTGGGTAACTGACATTTCTCCAGAACACAATCATTCCATCATGGTTAAGGATAAATTCTGAAATAATACCTTTATTATCTCATTACTCAACTTCTTCATTATTTACCTTTTTAATCATCACATGAATATATGTTTTAACATTCATTTGATAAATATGATATCATTCTCTATTCAATGGAGTTAAAAATATTTTTTACCTATGTTTTATTGTTTTTTAATTTAGTTTAGTATGAGATAGTATTGGAGGAAACATTTTAAGTATCTTATTGACATTGGTTTATAAAAATGAATGTGATAAATACATTTTGGTTTATTTTTTCCATCCTGTTTATGAAATAACGACTGTGAAAAATCTTTTCAAGAGTCGATTTTTTAAACAAAATGACATGGAAGACACATTATCATGTCAGTTATTACATAACCACCCTAAAAGGACAATCATATTTTAATTTTAAATTCAGTTTTCATATACCCATAATTAAAAAATAATATCCATGTTTTAATACATTTTTTATATTAAAAAAAGAATGAATAACCTTTTTCTGTGATGGGTTTTTAAAATATATAACTTTTTAAATATAGTTTTACATTTTACAAATCTATTATAAAATTAAAAACATCAAATAAATTTTCAAAAATTTAATTATTTTCTTTATTAAAATCCCAATATTATAGTATACCAGTATAAACCATGAAAAAAAGAAACAATAGATGAATTATATCAGCACAAACATTTACAATTTTATCTTTCATGTTTACAATATATATTACAAAAAAAACCCTATAATTCCTATGAAATGATTCACTCATTCAAATTTTGTGTTTATTATGTACAACATAAAATTATTCCTATGTTCATAAGGAATATAAAAATTGAAAATAATGCATGGGACATGTATTCTGAATGAAATGACTAAATAATTAATGGAATAGTTTATACAGAAATTTATCCTTTTGGAACTCCTTATGTATCCCAGTAGAAATTATTTCACACATAAATCTTAAAATAAAGATTCAACATTCTTTTACTATATTATTATCACATTTCTACATAAATGAATTTTTCAAATTAAAATATCATTTAATATACTAGAACAAATATGTTGTATTTTAATATGAAAGGTCACCTTGGATTTTATATATTTGATTTTGATATATCTCTCTCTTATTGTCTATATAATGAAATTACAAGAATTATTTGAAAATAATATGAATAAAATAAATGTAAATTTCATTGTAATATATAAAATCTATGATATATTCAAACATACATGTTCAATATAGTCATAAAAGTTTCTCATACATCCCCGTGGATATAGTATAGCCAATATAGTGTCTTATACCCGAAAAAAAACACATAACATATAATGGAAACTAATATGTAAGAAACCTATAATGTTATTATATTTTATCTAAAGAGATATATTATAATTTATGAGACCTAAGTTTCATATTATTTAATATAAGGAAACATCCAACACTTAATAATTTCATTATTTTGATGTCTTTTAGCAATACGAATCATTCTTTTTGAATTAACCATTTTCCTCACAATATGGTAAATTAATTTTGGGTCTATGAATTCATTTACTTATTTTCATTCTGGTGGTGTATAAATTATTTAATGTCACCCAATATAAAATAATAATAAATAATTTTTTTTAAAAAATTAAAATAATGATATTATATTTGATAAATGGCTTACATTGGAAAATATGCACAATGTTAACGTGAAAATAATTTCCAGTTACTACTTCCATGATGTATTTTCTAAAAAGAATCTCAATCTTTATACACCCAAAAATACCATCTTCATTTATAATAGAATAAAATTAAAATTAAAATTTTGAATATGTTTCTAATCTATAAATACTAGATGATTTTGTATCTAATGTCATAAAATAATATATATGTTTTTGAATATACAAAATTTTCTTACCATTATAGTATTATAAGAAATATATATATATATATAACATAAATTTTGAAAAAAATAGAAAAAATAAAATAAATAATATAAAATACATATACGTCAATTGTAACATCCCAAGTAAGTAATGAGTAATAGATATTTTTATCTATGTCTATTAATGAATTATATAGTGTTTTATAGGCTTAAAATGAAAATAAATCCAATCTTAAGCATGGAATACACTAATATACTTAAAAGATTGTTTTACAGCCTTTTTAATGGAAAACCATTTTTAAATCTATCTTTTGACAATTTTATAAACTATTTTTTTCAAAAAAAACTTATTCTTTATTATTGGGACATCAAAATTTACGTTGTGTGAATTTGTGGTATTTTTCTGACAATGTTCTTTTTTTTGATGAATAGTGAAAAATACTGCATTTTACATCAAAACTGCTTTTTTAATCTAATTTATCTATATGATTAGATTATCTTTTGAATTGGTTTTGAATTTAATTTTGAATATATTTTTCCCATTTAATCCAATGGTGGTCATTGGAATCAATTTCACTTTGAAATTGGACTTAAATTGGTGTCAATCTTTTGATACTTATTGTTTCATAAAAACACGCAATTTACTCTGACAGCGGGAATTAATTATTAAATTAATTAATGTGACTTATATGTTATGAATTTTGTAAAATAGACTTCATTTTTTAATTCATAATATCAAATATATCTTAGGGTGAAGTTTTGGTATTTTTCTGAAAAATTCCAATTTTTGATGAATAGTGAAACCACTAAGTGGTAATCAAGCAAACTGATTTTTCAGTTAAATGAAAGTTTACCACTAATGTGTATTGAATTTTGAAAATACTACATAAATGGTGGTAACTAGTATGTAAAATGTTGTTCAATGGGATTAAAATAATTTTTTGGTGAATAGTAACTTTTTTTCATTAATCGCGATTAGAGGTAATTAGTGTAATTTAAGGTAAAAATGATATTATAAAAATATTAAAACACCATGACACATTTACTAACCCTATTGGTTGTTTCATGTCCGACCAAGACAACCCATGGGTCGATTTAGGGGTCCCCATGGAGCCACTTGGGTGAGATAATGACTTTAATGCCTTTTTTTAAATAAAGGTGAAAATGACACTAACATAAATTGTTTTACTAAAACAATTTTTAGAAGGGGTTATACTAATCATAATTTTGCCTATAAATACTATTTGGAAAGAAAAAAATATTTCCTACATCCGGATATTTTTCTTATAATTTTTAGACTTTAAATAAATTAAATTATTTATGACATCATGATGATGCAGCGATGACCTCATTATTTAACGATTTAAATAAAATAGAAAGATAATGTAATATCTAAAACCTACACAAGTCCAAAAACTATTGTATGGGAATATTTCAAAGCCCTATCATCTTATCTTCGAAATATATCAATGTGGGACCTTAGAAATTCGAAACACTTTTGAAAATAAAATAATAGTTTCATGATTTCCAAAAGTGCCCCTCCTCTCCTCTTATAAAAGGCCCCCAACTCTACCTCATTTCACACACTCCTCAAGTCTTTGGCTCGGCCATACCCTACCCATTTACTGTCTCCACATCCCTCTCCTCATCCTAGAGGATTCCCATTGGGCATAATCCTTTTAAAATAAGCCTTTAGGCTCAAATCAAAAGGAGTTACACTTTTAAAGGTAATTCATTCTCTCATGTTCATTGGTTTTATTTTACTTCTCCAACCCCCTAAAATATTTTTATTTACTTATTTTGTAACAACACCAGTATCTCCAATATACTAGTTTGTTGTTATAATATTTATTCGAGCTACACTCTCACACAACTACATCAAATGGTTAAAGAACATACGGTTTCCGTGGATGGTGAAATTCTGCCTCCCGAAACGATGATTGTTCAATACTCATTTAACACCTTCAAAGGTGGACATTATGAAGTCACTATTTTTATATATGATATATTATATGTTTATTTTTTCCTTAATCTTATGTATTTTTCATTTATTGCATACCATTATTGTTTCCATTATGGGTAAACACGATATCTTCATTTTAGGAAGTGCGGACTACCGCCCCCTGAAAGTGATTTGATTCGTTAATACCATATGTGGGATGTGTAAAGGATAAAGTTAATTATATTATATATGTTATTATACTGGAATAATAATATACTCTTATATCATTATGATTCCATTCCAAGAAAATACGAAATAGAAATGGAAGTAGCGTTCATGCGTACGTACGGCTTATCATCTCCATAAACGGTGCATTTCATTTCTTACCCATAAATGTGATGTAATATTATAAATACATGTATATGATGAATATATATGATATATATGTTATCCAAATAATTAATATTATTCTGGATATAACTAAACTTTGACCAAATTAACAACATTTAAGTGTAAGAAGTCTATTTTTGACTTAAGAACCAAATACCGACAAAATGAACATTATTAAGTTAAATGATTACATGATGTTCATAACATGGTATAAAAGGAATAATGAACTTGAAAAAGGTTCTCAAGCAAGTAGAGATTAACTCAAGTTTATTATTCAGGAGATTAAAGAATGGTCGGGTCAAGTCGGATATGAGGTATGGGACTTCGTCTCAATCTCCATTCATTGAGGCATATTTTATACACAACTTTCTTTTATATGGTGTATAAAACCCTTTGACTTTTATGTTTATCCAAAAGGAATCTTTTTTATACTAAGAGTTTTACTAAACGACAAAAGGGAATGTTTTTGTCATACGTATGCGGCGACAATGACTTCTCCGCCGCTGTGACCGTTATTTGAGTTTCGGCTTCCTCTACAAGCCATACCTTCCTTTTAAAAGAAAAATAAATACCATGTTTTAATTTTCAATAATTTTAGTATTGAAAATGGTTTTCATGATGTTTTTATATCAATGTGTCGTATTGATATCTTGTGATTGAAAGGTGGAAATTTTATGTTTCCATTATGCATGTTTTATGTGATACGATTATGTTGAGGTTCTTGGGAATTATTATGAAGACGGGTGGCTCCGTGATAAACTAAGGGAGGGTGAGCCCCATATAGCTCTCCAATGTATTGGGTAACGTGAAGGAGTGAAACGTTAAGGTTTCTCTGAAGAGATTTTAGGGAATATATTGTGATGGGTATTCTAAACGTAACCAAGAGGGTTACTCCGTACGTAAGAATGTTATGAATGCCTCAAGTTACCTTTATGTCTTCTGATTTCTATGATTTATTCATGTTTTGATGAGGTATGTTAAAGTGCTTATGTATTGTGGGTAAAGTATGATCTCATTATTATGTATATATGTACCTATGTTTCCTTTCCATATTTTTATATCCCTTACTGAGCTTTTTATGCTCATCCCAAGTTTTTTTGAAATGTTTTTCACAGGTCAAGGGAAAGGTACATGATATGATGATAGTGTCAAGGAAGTGTCAAGAAAGAATCAATGTTTTATTTTAAATATGTTTCCATTGATGGGAAGGAAGAATACTATCTTTATGTAACCAATTTGTTTATATGTGGAATGTAATGCATGTTTTATGATCTAATTCTCTAAAACTCTAAACCCGAAAAGATTCTCAAGGTGTAATCTTGTAATAACTCAAGATTTAGTAAGGTTTAAGGCTGGGGCCTTATAGTTGGTATCAAAGGTCAGTTTAGATAACTTTAGGAGTTAGAATTCAATTAAATTATTATCCAAAAATATTTTTTTTATGGTCAAATTGAAGTGATATAGCATTTTAAGATTACCATGTTGCTTCATCTAAGTCATGTTTGTTCATAATGGTTTTCCGCAGAGGAAATTGGGAAGCAGTGCTAGGAAGGCATACGGAAGGAAATAACCTTCCAAACCAGCATCCTGAGACGGTCGGAATTGGAACTGAACAGTTTGTTACAGTAATGGCACAGTGGACTCAAGCGATAAATGGCGGTGGTATCCGTGCACGAGATCAGCCAGATCAACCGCAAAGGAACATGTCAGCGGTGGAACATTTCATGAGGCAACATCCCCCATCATTCAGATGATCATCTGACCCTGTGCTAGCTGAAGGGTGGATTAAAGCACTGGAGAAGATTTTTGATGTCATGGGGTATTCAGACAATCAAAAGGTTAGTCTTGCTATTTACCATTTGGAGGGTGAGGCAGATCAGTGGTGGTCGATGGTTAAAAATATCAAGGATGCTGATGATATTGATGCTCTCGATTGGGATGAATTCAAATGTATGTTTCTTGAGAAGTATTTTCCTAAGCCTGTTCGACTTAGGATGGAAAACCAATTCCTGGAATTGAGGCAAGAGGAAGACTCAGTGGATGCCTATGAAGAAAGGTTCACTCGATTGGCAATGTATGCTCCAAATTATATCTGAGACCTTGAAAGTAAAATCAATCATTTTAACTCAGGATTAAAGCCAAAATAACGAAGGGCATTAGCTTCTCGTGAATTTAAAAGGTATGAAAAGCTTGTTCGATGTGCTGAGAAGGTGGAAATGGAGTTTGCCTATGACCAAGTGTTCTACAACAACCAGAAAAAAAAGAGACCGAGGTGGCAGGAGAAAGGAATGAATTCTTCAAAAAAGTCTAATGGTAAGAAAAATAAGTTTCCAGATTGTGATGAATGTGGCAAAAGGCATGATGGGGAATGTCTTTTGAATTCTGTAAAGTGCTACCGATGTGGTAAGATGGGACATAAGGCTCATGATTGCACTGAAAAGGATCAAGGTGAATGTAAGACCAAATTTGATTTACAGTTTGTGAAATGTTATAAGTGCAATGAGATGGGTCACTATGCAAACGAGTGTCCGACAAAGAGCTTGAGTGATGGGAAGAAGTTAGAATACAAGAAGAAAGGGGTGGTGAAATCTTTTTCAACTGCTTCGGCAGACGTCGGGCCATCAAATGAAGTTGTATCAGCTCTAGGGAACTTAGTATTTTTCAAAGATTGACTTGAGGTCAGGGTACCATCAGTTGAAAGTAAAAGAAGCAGATGTTCCTAAGACTGCGTTCCGTACAAGATATGGCCATTATGAATTTGTAGTAATGCCTTTTGGGCTAACCAATGCACCTGTTGTATTCATGGACTTAATGAATAGTATTTTCCATGAGTTCGGGGATAAGTTTGTGGTGGTTTTCATTGATGATATTTTGGTGTTTTCAAAAAGTAAAGAGGAGCATGAAAGACATTTAAGGGTTATCTTGAAAACCATAAAAGAAATGAAACTATATGGAAAATTCAGGAAGTGTGAGTTTTGGTTGCAACAAATTTCTTTCCTTGGTCATATTGTTTCTAATGATGGGATAACTGTTGATCATGCAAAAAGAAAGGTTGTTGAAGAATGTCCAGGACCCACAAATGTAACCGAGATTCGTAGTTTTCTTGGTTTGACAGGCTATTACCAAAGGTTTGTTAGAAATTTGTCACAGTTATCTGGTCCAATGACTAAGCTAACTCAGAAGGGTGTTAAGTTTATCTGGACAAAAGAATGTGATGATTGTTTTCAGGAATTGAAAAGAAGATTGGTGAATGCTCCAGTTTTGGCACTACCTTATAGGAATGGTGAGTTTGTTATCTATATTGATGCATCATTGAAAGGACTTGGTTGCTTCCTAATGCAGAATGATCAGGTAATTGCTAATGCTTCACGACAGTTGAAAACTCATGAGTCAAATTACCCTACACATGATTTGGAATTAGCTTCTGTTGTTTTTGCTTTAAAAATTTGGAGGCATCATTTGTATGGAGTAAAGTGTGAAATATATACCGATCACAAAAGTTTAAAGTATATATTTACTCAGAAAGAATTTAACATGAGAAAAAGGAGATGGCTAGAATTAATCAAGGATTATGATTGTAGGATTCATTACCATCCGGGAAAAGCAAATAAAGTGGCTGATGCTTTGAGTCGAAAAAGTAATGCTTCATTAGAAATGTTGCATTTATAATGTGATCCTTTGGTTAAGGATTTGTTGACCTTCGGCATAGAAGTTTTTGGCGCAGGAAGTCCTTATGTTTTGTTTCAGGTATCAGTGAGATCTTCTCTATCAGATAGAATCAAGCAAGCACAGAAGCAAGACAGTGAGTTGCAAAAAAAGGTAGAGCTGGTCTAGAAAGGTAAGTTTCCTGAATTCAACATTGATAATGATTGTGTTTTGAGATTTGGGAAGAGATTGTGTGTTCCTTGTGATTCACATTTGAAGAGAGAGTTGTTATGTGATGCTCATAGTTCTCCATTTTCAGTTCATCCGAGCAGTACTAAGATGTATAGAGATCTGCGGGAGTATTACTGGTGGGATGGAATGGAAAGAGATATTGCTGATTTTACGATGAAGTGTTTGACTTGTCAATAGGTTAAAGTAGAGCAGCAGTTACCGAAAGGGATGCATCAGCCTTTTCCAGTGCCAGAGTGGAAATGGGAGAATATATCCATAGACTTTGTTGTGGGATTACCAAAGACATCTCGAGGTAATAATGCAATCTGGGTTATTGTTGATCGCTAGACTAAATCTGCTCATTTCTTTTCTATACGAGATAATTTTTCCCTAGATCAACTTTCCCGTTTGTATCTTAAAGAGATAGTATGGTTACATGGAGTTCCCCTCTCCATTGTGTCTGATCGTGATCCCAGGATCACTTCTAACTTTTGGAAAGGCCTTCAGAAGTCTTTGGGTACTGAATTAAATTTTAGTACAGCTTTTCATCCTCAATCAGATGGGCAGTCAGAAGGAATAATTCAGACTTTGGAGGATATGCTACGTGCTTGTTCGATGGATTATGAGGGAAGTTGGTACCAACATCTTTCTTTGGTTGAATTTTCTTATAACAACAGTTTTCATTCCAGTATACAGATGGCACCATTTTACGCATTATATGGGAAGCAGTGTCGAACTTCTTCTTTCTGGGATGAAGTGGGTGAAAGGAAGTTAATGGGACCAGAATTGGTAGAAGAGATGGAAGAAAAAGTTTGGCTGATTCAGAAGCACATGAGAATAGCTCAGAGCAAGCAAAAGAGTTATGCGGACAACCAGAGGAAGGATCTCTCTTTTGAGGTAGGTGATCATGTTTTTCTCAAAGTATCAGCATGGTAAAGTGTTATGCGATTTGGTAAGAAAGGAAAGATGAGTCCAAGGTTTATTGGACCATATGAAATTCTAGAGAGAGTTGGATCAGTTGCTTACCGAGTGGCTTTACCTCCGAGTTTATCTCAGGTACACAATTTTTTTCACGTTTCGATGTTGAGAAAGTACATGCAAATCCATCTCATGTTTTGAGTCCAGAGGTAGTTCAGCTGGAAGAGAACCTATCTTTTGAGGAGCAACCTATCCAGATTCTTGACCACAGGGAGAAAGTGTTACGGAATAAGGTGATTAATCAGGTAAAGGTTTTTTGGAAAAACCACATGATGGAAGAGGCAACATGGTAATCTGAAAATGCAATGAGGGATAAGTACCCCCATTTATTCGATAAGTAAATAAATTGCGGGGACATAATTTTCTAAAGGGGGGAAGGATGTAACATACCAAGAAAGTAATAAGTAATAGATATTTTTATCTATGTCTATTAATGAATTAGATAGTGTTTTAGAGGCTAAAAATGAAAATAAATCCAATCTTAAGCATGAAATACACTAATATTCTTAAAAGATTGCTTTACTGCCTTTTTGATGGAAAACCATTTTTAAATCTATCTTTTGACAATTTTATAAGCTATTTTTTTCAAAATAAACGTATTATTTATGATTGGGACATCAAAATTTACTTTGTGTGAATTTTTGGTTTTTTTCTGACAATGTTCATTTTTTAATTAATAGTGAAAAAATACTGCATTTTACATAAAAACTTTTTTTTAAATCTAATTTATTTATATGATTAGATTATTTTTTGAATTGGTTTTGAAGTGAAATTATAATATATTTTTACCATTTAATCCAATGGTGTTCATTAGAATCAATTTCACTTTGAAATTGGACTTAAACTGGTGTCAATCTTTTGATACTTATTGTTTCATAAAAACACGCTATTTTCTCTGACAACGGGAATTAATTATTAAATTAATTAATGTGACTTATATGTTTTGAATTTTGTAAAATAGACTTCATTTTTGAATTCAGAATATCAAATATAGCTTAGGGTGAAGTTTTGGTATTTTTCTGAAAAACTCTAATTTTTTATGAATAGTGAAACCACTAAGTGGTAATCAAGCAAACTGATTTTTCAGTTAAATGAAAGTTTACCACTAATGTGTATTGAATTTTGAAAATCCTACATACATGGTTGTAATTATTATGTAAAATGTGGTTCCATGGGATGAAAATAATTTTTTGGTGAATAGTATCTTTTTTTCATTAATCGCGATTAGAGGTAATTAGTGTAATTTAAGGTAAAAATGATATTATAAAAATATTAAAACACCATGAAACATGTCCTAACCTTATTGGTTGTGTCATGGACGACCAAGAAAACCCATGGGTCGATTTAGGGGACCCCATGGAGCCACTTGGGTGAGATAATGACTTTAATGCCTTTTTTTAAATAAAGGTGAAAATGACACTAACATAAATTGTTTTACTAAAATAATTTTTATAATGGGTTATATTAATCATAATTTTGTATATAAATAATATATGGAAATATAAAAAGATTTCCTACATCAGGATATTTTTCTTATAATTTGTAGACTTTAAATAAGTTAAATTATTTATGACATCATGATGATGCAGCGATGACCTCATTATTTAATGATTTAAATAAAATTCAAAGATAATGTAATATCTAAAACCTACACATGTCCAAAAACTATTGAATGGGAATATTGCGAAGCCTTATCATATTATCTTCTAAATATATCAATGTGGGACCATAGAAATTCGAAAAACTTTTGAAAATAAAATAATAGTTTCATGATTTCCAAAAGTGCCCCTCCTCTCCTCTTATAAAAGGCCCCCACCCCTACCTCATTTCACACACTCCTCAAGCCTTTGGCTCGGCCATACCCTGCCCATTTACTCTCTACACATCCCTCTCCTCATCCTAGAGGATTCCCTTTGTGCAGAATCCTTTCAAAGGAAGCCTTTAGGCTCAAATGAAAAGTAGTTACACATTTAAAGGTAATTCATTCTCTCATGATCATTTGTTTTATTTTACTTCTCCAACCCCGTAAACTATTTTTATTTACTTATTTTGTAACAAAAATAGTATCTTAAATATACTAGGATGTTTTTATAAGATTTATTAGAGATAAAATATCACAAAACTACATCAAATGGTTAAAGAACATACTGTTTCCGTGGATGGCGAAATTCTGCCTCCCGAAATGATGATTGTTCAATACTCATTTAACACCTTCAAAGGTGGCCATTATGATGTCACTATTTTTATATATGATATATAAGATGTTTATGTTTTCCTTAAGCTTATTTATTTATCATTTATGTCATACGATTATTGATTCCATTATAGGTAAACACGATATCTTAATTTTAGGAAGTGCGGACTACCGCCCCCTGAAAGTGATTTGATTCGTTAATACCATATGTGGTATGTGTAAAGGATAAAGTTAATGATATTATATATGTTATTATACTGGAATTATAATATACTCTTATATAATTATGATTCCATTACAGAAAATATGAAATAGAAATGGAAGTAGCGTTCATGCGTACGTACGGCTTACCGTCTCCATGAACGGTGCATTTCATTTATTACCCCTAAATGTGATGTAATATTATAAATACATGTATATGATGAATATATATGATATATATTTTATCCAAATAATTAATATCATTCTGGATATAACGAACCTTTGACCAAATTAACAACATGTAATTGTAAGAAGTCTATTTTTGACTTAAGAACCAAATAACGACAAAATGAACATTATTAACTTAAATGATTACATGATGTTCATAACATGGGATAAAAGGAATAATGAAATTGAAAAAGGTTCTTAAGCAAGTAGAGATTAACTCAAATTTATTATTCAAGAGATTAAAGAATGGTCGGGTCATGTTAGATATGAGGTATGGGACTTCGTCTCAATATCCTTTCATTGAGGCATATTATATACACAACTTTCTTTTATACAGTGTATAAACCCCTTTGACTATTACGTTTGTCCAAAAGGAATATTTTTTATATGAAGAATTTTACTAAATGACAAAAGGGAATGTTTTTGTCGTACGTATGCGGGGACAACGACTTCTCCACCGCCGTGACTATTATTTGAGTTTCGGCTTCCTCTACAAGCCATTCCTTCTTTTTAAAAGAAAAATAAATACCATGTTTTAATTTTCTTTTATTTTGGTATTGAAAACAGTTTTCACGATGTTTTTATATCAATGTGTTGTATTGATATCTTGTGATTAAAAGGTAGAAATGTTATGTTTCCTTTATTCATGTTTTATGTGATACGATTATATTGAGGTTCTTGGGCATTATTTTGAAGACGGATGGTTCCGTGATAAACTAAGGGCGGGTGAGCCCGATATAGCTCTCCAATGCATTGGGTAACGCGAAGGAGTGAAACGTTAAGGTTTCTCCGAAGAGATTTTAGGGAATATACTGTGATGGGTATTCCAAACGTAACCAAGAGGGTTACTCCCTACGTAAGAATGTTATAAATGCCTCAAGTTACCTTTATGTCTTATGATTTCTATGATTTATTCATGTTTTGATGAGGTATATTAAAGTGCTTATGTATTATGGGTAAAGTATGATCTCATTCTTAATATATGTACCTATGTTTCCTTTCCATATTTTTATATCCCTTACTGAGCTTTTTATGCTCATCCCATGTTTTTTGAGATTTTTTTCACAGGTCAAGGGAAAGGTACATGATATGATGATAGTGTCAAGGAAGTGTCAAGAAAGAATCCATGTTTTATTTTAAATATGTTTCCATTGATGGGAAGGAAGAATACTATCTTTATGTAACCACTTTGTTTATATGTGGAATGTAATGGAAGTTTTATTATCTAATTCTCTAAAACTCTAAACCCGAAAAGATCCTCAAGGTGTAATCTTGTAATAACTCAAGATTAAGTAAGGTTTAAGGCTGGGGCTTTATATCAATGGTAATTTATTGAATAATTATGGATGGCCAAACTAAAAAATGGACAATAATTTTCCAATATTACTTACCTCATCTTTAAGAAAATGTATTTGTAAACCCCATGTTTTTAGAAATTTTTTTCCATAAATATTAAACTTACTCTATATATTACATTACATGCCAATATAGGTTTATTTTATTATAAACACATTACCGTGAAATCATATATTTCCCATGACACTAGGTTTTAACAAAACCATAATATTTTATTAATATAGTCAATTTAATGTGACAGTTATAAACTATCCATATAAATAACCTATATTATTATTAATAAATATTTTAAATTTATAAATTATTATGGATTATTTTATAAGAAAAAAATTGATAATAATTACTTAATTTTTGGATATTGTCTTTATATGTCTCAAAATATTATTCTATCAAAAACTGATTATTTGGTTCTTGTGAACAATAATGAAATAATGGAAAATTTTTAAAAAATAAAATTGACAACAATAAAAAACATATTTAAAATCACATTGCCAAAATTATATTACATTCAATTTTTTAATTTTTTTTTTAAAATATAATTTTTTATGAATAATGAAAAATACTAAATTTTAATTAAAAAACCAATTCATCTATTTAATTAGTATATATAAATTATATTTTAAATCGGTTTTATAGAAATATAAATTTAATTATACATCAATTAATACAAAATATTTCACTAAAATCATTTTCATATTGAATTTAAATATTAATGAAATGTAAAAGTTCGAATATTTTCTCATTAAAAACCTCAATCCACATCACGTGTCCAGTTTTTATTTTAAATTAAAATATTCCACTTATATGAAAAGAAATTGGAAAAATTTATTCCTATTAAGAATATATGTTATTTATATTATCTAATACATGAAATTTAATTTTTTACAAATATGAATTATAAAAAATGGTTAATGTTATTTACTATAGATAAGGTAAAAATTGGTTTACTGGGGGAGAGGGTAGTGTTAATATAAATAGATAAGGGTTAAAAATAACCCAGTACATTCCAAGACCTATTGGGTGTATATATTGATAACTTATCTATAACATCCCAAGTATGTAAAGAATTATGGATTTTCTTATCTATTTCTATTTATGAATTACATAGTGTTTTAGAGGTTTAAAATGAGAATAAATCCAATCTTAAGCATTGAATACTCTAATATTTTTTAAAAGATTATTTTACTGCCTTTTGATGGAAAACCAATTTTGAATCAAACTTTTGAAAATTTTATAATCTCTATTTGTCAAAATAAACTTATTAATTAGAATTGGGACATTGAAATTTACTTTTGATAAATTTTTGGTATTTTTCTGACAATGTTCATTTTTTAATGAATAGTGAAAAATACTCCATTTTACATAAATACTGCGTTTTCATCTAATTTAATTATATGGATAGATTATATTTTTTAATTAGTTTTAATTTTTAAATAGAGTATATATTTACCATTTGATCCAATGGAGGTCATTGGGATTAATTTCACTTTGAAATTGGATATAAACAATTGTCAAAGTTTTGATAGATATTGTTTCAAAAAAACCCGTTATTTGTTTTGATTTTTAATTTAATTATTTCAATTTCTGGTTTTGGAATTTGGTAAAATTGATTCCATGTTTGGAATTATAGGGTCCAGATTATTTAATTAATACTCTTTTTTTGGACATTATGAATAGTAATGACGGTAATTATCTTTAATTATCGTGATTAATTAGTAATTAGGTAGTTAAGGGTAATAAAATAATATCATAATAATAAAAAATGACCCCAACATGTGTCCTAATTCTTCTGGTTGTGTCATGGCCGACCATGTAATTCCTTTTTCCAAACTTTGGGACCTCATTGAATCACTTTTGGGTGATAGTGACATTTTATTATATTATTTTTTTTAAAGGGAAAGTATAACCAAAGTATGCACCACCCAAGTAAAACAATTTTAGTTTTGTCTGTGTAAATGATCTCTTAGACTATAAATAGTAATTGGAAAGATAAAAATATTTCCTACATCATTATAGTTTTTTTATAATTTTTAGACATTAAATAAATTAATTTATTTATGACATCAGGATGATGCAGCGATTATCTCATTAATTAACGATTTAAATAAAATGACAAGATAATGTAAAATCTAAGACTTTCACTTATCAAAGCCCTATCGGATGGGTTTATTTCGAACCATTATCACCTTATCCTCGAAATATATAATTTTTTTACCTTTAAAATCCGAAAATCATTATATAAAAAAGTAACCTTTCTTCACATTCCATGATTGCCCCTCCTCCCTCTTATAAAAGGCCCCCATATCTACCACCATACCCACACATCTCAAGCCATTGGCTCAAATACTCTCTACCCATTTTATCTCTCCACATCCCTATCTTCATCATAGAAGCCTTACCTTAGGTATAAATCTCTTTAAGAAACCCTTTTGGTTCAAACCAAGAAGAGTTACCCGATTTAAAGGTAATGTCTCCACTTGAGTTCTTTTGTTTTATTTTGCTTCTCCAACCCCCTAACCTCTTTTTATTACATTCTATTGTAACAAAACCAGTATCTTAAATATACTAGGATGTTTTTATGAGAATAATTTGAGCTACACTTACACACACCTCATTCTAATGGTTATAGAACATACTGTTTTTTTGGTTGGCGAATTTCTGCCTCACAAAACGATGATTGTTCAATATTATTTTAACACCTTTAATGGTGGCCATTAAGATGTCAATGTATTTATATATGATATATTTTATGTTTATTTTTTCCTTATGCTTCTGTATTTTTCATTTATGGCATACCTTTATGGTTTCAATTTTGGGTAAACGCGATATCTTCATTTTAGGAAGTGCGGACTACCGCCCTCTCAAAGTGATTTGATTCGTTAATTCCATATGTGGGATGTATAAAGGATGGAGTTTATGATGTTATATATTATATTATACTGGAATTATAATATACCTTTATATCATTATTATTTCACTCCATTAAATATGAAATAGAAATTAAAGTAGTGTTCATGCTTACGTATGGATTACCGTCTCCATGAACGGTGCATTTCATTTCATACCTCTAAATGTTATGTAATATTATAAATGCATGTATATACTGGATATATATGATATATATGATATCTATATCATGAATATAATTCTGTATATAATGGATATTTTAAAACAAGAACAACTTGTAATTATAAGAAGTTTATTTTTGGCTCAAGTAACAAAGATCGAAAAAATGACCATTATTAACATAAATAAGTACATAATGTTCTTAAAATGGTTATAATTGAGATAAATGGAATAAGGAACTTGAAAATGGTTCTTAAACATGTAGAAATTAACTCTAGTTTATTATTCAAGACATTAAATAATGATCGAGTCAATTTAGACATGTGGTATGGGACTTCATCTCAATCTCCTTTCATTGAGGTATATCTTATTTTATACACAACTTTCTTTTATACGGTGTATAAACCCCTTTGACATTTACTTTTATTCAAAAGGAATATTTTCTATATGAATCGTTTTACTAAAGAAAAAAAGGGAATGTTTTTGTCATACGTATGTAGCGACAACAACTTCTCCACTCCTGTGATCATTATTTGAGTTTCGGCTTCCTCTACAACACATAACTTTTTTTTATATGAAAAATATAAACCATATTTTAATTTTCTTTTATTTTGGTATTGAAAATGGTTTTGACAATGTTTTGATTATATCAATGTGTTGTATTGATATCCTATGATTGAAATATGGAAATGTTATGTTTCCTTTATGGAGTTTTATGTGATACGCTTATGTTATGGTTCTTGGGCATTGTTTATGAAGACGAGTGGTTTAGTAATAAACTAAGGGCGGGTGAGACTGTGATAGCTCTCTAATGCATTGGTTAACGTGATGGAGTTAAACTCTATTGTTTCTCCGATATGATTTAGGGAATATACTATGATGGGTATTCCAAATGTAACCACGAGGGTTACTCCCTACGTAAGAATGTTATGAATGCCTCAAGTTACCTTTATGTCTTATGTTTTCTATGAGTTATTCATAAATCTTATGATTTCAGAAGTTATGATAATGTGCTTATGTTTTATGAGTAAAGTATGATATCATTAATTCTTATGTATACATGGACTAATGTTTTCATTCCATAGTTTTATATCCCTTACTGAGCTTTTTATGCTCATCCCAAGTTATTGAAATGTTTTTCACAGGTCAAGTGAAAGGTACATGATGTCATGATAGTGTCGAAGAAGTGTCAAGAAAGAATCCATGTTTTATTTTAAATATGTCTCTTTTGATGGGAAAAAAATACAGTCTTTTATGTAACCACCTTGTTGAAATGTGGAATGTAATCCATGATTTATGATCTAATTCTCTATTATTCTAAACCTGAAAAGATATTCAACGTTTATTCATGAAAGAACTCAAGATTAAGTAATGTTTAAGGCTATGGCCTTATATTTTGTATGATAGGTCGGTTTAGATAACATTAGGAGTTATAATTCAATTAAATGATTATCCAAAAATATTTTATTATGGTCAAATTGAAATTATATAGCATTTAAATATTACCATGTTGCTTCATCTAAGACATGTTTTTTCAGAATGGGTTTCCACAGAGGAAATAAGGAAGCAGTGCTATGAAGGAAAATAGAAGGAAATGATCTTTTGAATCAGCATCCGGAGATGGTCGGAATTGGAACTGAACAGTTTGTTACAGTAATGGCGCAGTTGACTCAAGCGATAAATGGTGGTGGTATCCATGCATGAGATCAGCCATATCAACTTCAAAGGAACATGTGAGTGGTGGAACATTTCATGATGCAACATCCCCCATCATTCAGAGGATCATCTGACCCCATGCTAGATGAAGGGTGGATTAAATCACTAGAGAATATTTTTGATGTCATGGGGTGTTCATACAATCAAAAGGTTAGTCTTGTTGTTTACCGTTTGGAGGGTGAAGCAGATCAGTGGTGGTCGATGGTTAAAAATATCAAGGATGCTGACAAGATTGATCCTATTGACTAGGTTGAATTCAAAGTTATGTTTCTTGAGAAATATTTTCCTAAGGATATTCATCTAAGGATGGAAAAACAATTCTTAGAATTGAGGCAAGAGGACGACTTAGTGGCTACTTATGAAGAAAGGTTCACTCGATTGTCAAGGTATGCTACAAATTTTATCCGAGACCTTGATAGTAAAATCAATTGTTTTTACTCAGGATTAAATCCAAAATATCTATGGGCTTTATATTCTTGTGAGTACAAGAGTTATGAAAAGCATGTTCGATGTACTGAGAAGGGGGGAATGGATTTTGGCGATGATCAAGTGTTCTATAACAACCACCAGAAGAAGTGACCGAGGTGGCAGGAGGAAGGGAAGAATTATTCAAAAAGGTCTGATGGTAAGAAAACTAAGTTTCCAGTTTGTGATAAATGTGGTAAAAGGCATAATGGGGAATGTCTTTTGAATTATGGAAAGTGCTACTGATGTGGTAAGATGGGACATAAGACTCGTGATTTCCCTGAAAAAGATCAGGGTGATGGTAAGACCAAATTTGATTTACAGTTTGTGAAACATTTCAAGTACAATGAGATGGGTCATTATGCAAACGAGTTTTCATCAAAGAGCTCAAATGATGGGAAGCAGTCAGACTACCAGTAGAAATGTGTGGTAAAATCCATTGCAACTACTTTAGTAGATGTTGGGCCATCAAATGAAGTGGTATTAGGTTCTTTGTTTGTTTTCTCAGATTATGCTAATGTGTATTTTGATTCGGGGTCTACACATTCTTTAATCTCTAAAAAATTTTCTAGTAAATTTTGAATTCCATCTCAAGAAATGCTCCTTAACTTATGGTAAAAACACTTGGGGGAAATTTTTAGGAAAAAAGAATTTACAATAATCATCCTATCATTATATATGGAAAGAACCAACTTGAAAACCATATTGTTTTATCTCTAGTATAGTTTGATGTTATCCTGGGTATATATTGGCTCTTTATTTACCATGATAAGATTGATTGTAGAGATAATGATGTTTCTTTTCATAATGAATTTCAGTTTGTGTACAAGAATGAACCCTTACTGTTGATAACATATCAAGAGGCTAAAAAACTTGTAAAAGACAGAAATGAATGTTACCTTGCACATATAGTTGAAAACAAAGGAACCATTCAGATTAATGATGTGCCAGTGGTAAATGAGTATCCAGATGTTTTTCCTGATGAGTTTCTAGGAATAATACCAGATCAGGAAGTTTAATTTTTTGTTGACTTAGTTCCAGATGCTAATCCAATTTCAAAACCCCCTTATCGAATGGCTCAAATTGAACTTTTAGAGTTGAAGGAGAAATTGCAGGATTTATTAGAAAAAGGTTCCATTCGACCTATCACATAACCATGGGGTGCTCCTGTCTTATTTGTTAAAAACAAATATGGTTCTATGAGACAATGCATTGATTATAGAGCCTTGAATAACATCACTATTAAGAACAAATATCCTTTGCCTCATATCGATGATTTGTTTGATCATCTCTAGGGAGCTCAATATATTTCAAAGATTGACCTAAGCTCGAGGAACAATCAGTTGAAGGTAAAAGAAGCAGATGTTCCTAAGAATATGTTTCATACAAGATATGGCCGTTATGAATTTATAGTAATTCCTTTTGGGCTAACCAATACACCTACTGTATTCATGGACCTTATGAATAGAATTTTCCATGAGTTCTTGGATAAGTTTGTGGTTGTTTTACTTGATGATATTTTAGTGTTTTCTAAATGTAAAGAAGATCATGAAAGACATTTAAGGGTTATATTGAAAACCTTAAAAGAAAATAAATTGTATGGGAAATTCAACAAGTGTGAGTTTTGGTTTCAGAAAATTTCATCACTTGGTTACATTGTTTCTAAAGATGGAATAAATGTTGATCCTGAAAAAAACAAAGGTGGTTGAAGAATGGCCAAGACCCACAAATGTAACTGAGATTCGTAGTTTTCTTGGTTTGGCAGGATATTACCAAAGGTTTGTTAGAAATTTTTCACAGTTATCTAGTCCAATGACCAAGCTAACTCAGAAGGGTGTTAAGATTATTTGGACAAAAGAATGTGATGATTGTTTTCAGGAATTGAAAAGATGATTGGGGAATGCTCCAGTTTTGGCACTACCTTCCAGGAATGGTGAGTTTGTTATCTATAGTGATGCTTCATTGAAAGGACTTGGTTGCATCCTAATGCAGAATGATCAGGTAATTGCTTATGCTTCACGTTATTTGAAAACTCATGAGGTAAATTACCCTACATATGATTTGGAATTAGATGTTGTTGGTTTCACATTAAAAATTTGGAGGCATCATTTGTGTGGTGTAAAGTGAGAAATGTATACCAATCACAAAAGATTAAAGTATATATTCACACAGAAATAATTGAACATGAGACAGAGGAGATGTCTAGAATTAATCAAGGATTATGATTTTACAATTCATTACCATCCGAGAAAAGAAAATAAAGTGGCTGATGCTTTGAGTCGAAAAAGTAATGCTTCATTAACCATGTTACACTTGGAACGTGATCCTTTGGTTATGAATTTGATAAACTTTGGAATAGATGTTGTTGGTGCAGGAAATCATTTTGTTTTGTTTCGGGTGTCAGTGAGATCATCTATATCAGACAAAATTAAGTAATATCAGAAGCAAGACAGTGAGTTACAGAAAAAGGATGAGCTGGTTCAGAAAGGTATGTTACCTGAATTCAACATTGATAATGATTGTGTTTTGAGATTTAGGAAGAGATTTTGTGTGTCGTGTGATTCATATTTGAAGAGAGAGTCGTTATGTGAAACTCATAGTTCTCCATTTTCATTTCATCCTAGCAGTACTAAGATGTATAGAGATCTTCGGGAGTATTACTGTTGGGATGGAATGAAAAGAGATATTCTAATTTTACTGTGATGTTTTTGACTTGTCAACAGGTTAAAGTAGAGCGACAATTACCAAAAGGGATGCTTCAGCATTTACTAGTGCTATAGTGGAAATGGGAGAATATATCCATGGACTTTGTTGTGGGGTTGTCGAAGACACCTCGAGGTAATAATGCAATATGGGTTATTGTTGATCGCTTGACTACATCTGCTCATTTCCTTGAAATATGTTATAATTTTTCCCTAGATCAAGTTTCTCAATTTGTATCTTAATGATATAGTCAGGTTACCTAGAGTTCCCCTCTCCATTGTATATAATCATGATCCCAGGTTTACTTCTAACTTTTGGAATGGCCTTCAGAAGTCATTAGGTACTGAATTAAATTTTAGTACAGCTTTTCATCCTCAATCAGATGGGTAGTCAGAATGAACAATTCAGAATTTGGAGGATATGCTACGTTCTTGTTAGATGTATTATCAGGGAATTCGGAACCGCCATCTTTCTTTGGTTGAGTTTTCTTATAATATCAATTTTCATTCCAGTATACAGATGGCACCATTTGAGGCATTATATGGGAAGCGGTGTTGAACTCCAGCTTTTTTGGATGAAGTGGGTGAAAGGAAGTTGATGGGACCACAATTGGTAGAAGAGTTGGTAGAAAATGTTCAGTTGATATAGAAACACATGAGAATAGCTCAGAGTAGGCATAAAATTTATGCGGACAAGAGGAGGAAGGACCTCTCTTTTGAGGTAGGTAATCATGTCTTCCCCAAACTTTCACCATTGAAAAGTGTGATGCGATTTAATAAGAAAGGAAAGATGAGTCTAACGTTCATTGGACAATATGAAATTCTAGAGATAGTTGGATTAGTTGCATACCGAGTGGATTTACCTCCTAGTTTATCTCAGGTACAAAATTCTTTTCATGTTTCAATGTTAAGGAAGTACATGCCAGATCCATCTCATGTTTTGATTCCAGAGGTAGTTCAGCTGGAAGTGAATCTATCATATGAGGAATAACCAGTCCAGATTATTTACCATAGGGAGAAAGTGTTATGGAATAAGGTGATTCATCAAGTAAAGGTTTTTTTTAAAAACCACATGATTGAAGAGGCAACATGGGAATCTGAAAATGCAATGAGGGATAAATACCCCCACTTATTCGATAGGTAAATAAATTATGGGGATGGAATTTTCTAAAGGTAGGAAGGATGTAACTTCCTAAGTAAGTAAAGAATTATGGATTTTCTTATCCATGTCTATTTATGAATTATATAGTGTTTTAGAGGTTTAAAATGAGGATAAATCCAATCTTAAGCATGGAATACTCTAATATTTTTTAAAAGATTGTTTTAACGCCTTTTGATGGAAAACCATTTTAAATCAATATTTTGAAAATTTTATAATATTTATTTGTCAAAATAAACTTATTCATTAGAATTGGGACATTGAAATTTACTTTGGATAAATGTTTGGTATTTTTCTGACAATGTTCATTTTTCTAATGAATAGTGAAAAATTCTGCATTTTACTTCAAAGATGATTTTTCATCTAATTTAACTATATGGATAGATTATCTTATTAATTGGTCTTAAAGATTAAATAGAATATATTTTTACCATTTAATCCAATGGTGGTCATTGGGATTTATTTCAATTTGAAATTGGACATAAAAAATCGTCAGACTTTTGATAGATATTGTTTCAAAAAAACCCGCTATTTGTTTTGACAGTGGGAATTATTTTTAAATTAATTATTTCAATTTATGTGTTTGGAATTTGGTAAAATGGATTCCATATTTCGATTCATAATTTTAAAATTATGTAATTAAGACTCTTGTTTTTGGACATTATGAATAGTAAGACGGTAATTATCTTTAATTATCGTGATTAATTAGTAATCGTGTAGTTAAGGGTTATAAAATAATATCATAATAATAACAAATGACCCCAAATGGTGTGCTAATGAAACTGTTTGTGTCATGGACGACCATGGGATGCCTTGTGCCGAATTTTGGGACGCTGTGGAATCACTTTTGGGTGATAGTGACATTTTATTATATTATTTTTTAAAGGGAAAGTATAACCAAAGTATGCATCACCCAACTAAAAAAAATTTAGTTTTGTCTATGTAAAAAATCTCTTACACTATAAATAGTCATTGGGAATCTAAAAATATTTCCTACATCATGATATTTTTTATATAATTTTTAGAGATTAAATAAATTCATTTATTTATGACATCAGGATGATGCAGCGATTACCTCATTAATTATTGATTTAAATAAAATGAAAAGATAATGCAATTTTTAAGAGTTACACTTGTCAAAGACCAACTGGATGGGTTTATTTTGAACCCTTATCAACTTATCCATGAAATATATAATTTTTTGACCTTTAATATCCTAAACTCATTATATAATAAAGTAACCTTTCTTGACTTTCAAAGAGTTCCCCTCCTCCCTCTTATAAAAGGCCCCCACCTCTACCACCTTGCCCACACCTCTCAAGCCATTGGCTCGGACAAGATATACCCATTTTATCTCTCCACATCCCTCTCTTCATCATATAATCCTTACCTTAGGTAGAAAGCTCTTCAAGAAACCCTTTTCGTTCAAACCAAGAGGAGTTACCTGATTTAAAGGTTATGTCTCTTATCTTGTGTTCTTTTGTTTTATTTGCTTCTAAAACCCTTTAAAATATTTTTATTAATTTATTTTGAAAAACCACCAGTATCTTAAATATACTAGAATGTTTTTATGAGAAATATTAAAGCTACACTTACACACACCTCCATCTAATTGTTAAAGAACATACTATTTCTGTGGATGGAGAATTTCTACCTCATGAAATGATGATTGTTCAATCTTCTTTTAACACCTTTCAGGGTGGACATTAAGATTTCACTCTATTTATATATGATATATTTTATGTTTATGTTTTCATTATGCTTCTGTATTTTTCATTTCTGTCATACCTTTAGGGTGTCCATTATGGGTAAACGTGATATCTTCATTTTAGGAAGTGCGAACTACCGCCCCCTCAAAGTGATTTGATTCGTTAATTCCATATGAGGGAAATATAAAGGATGTATTTTATGATGTTATATATGATATTATACTCGAATTATAAAATACCTTTATATCATTATGATTTCACTCCATTAAATATTAAATAGAAATTAAAGTAGCGTTCATGCGTATGTACGGCTTACCGTCTCCATGAACGGTGCATTTCATTTCTTATATCTAAATGTTATGTAATATTATTAATGCATGTATATACTAGATATATATGATATCTATGATATCTATATCATGAATATAATTCTGGATATAATGGATATTTTACCACATGAACAAATTTTAATTATATGAAAATTATTTTCTTCTCAAGTACCAAAGATCGACATAACGACCATTATTAACATAAATAATTACATAATGTTCATAACATGGTAATAAGTGATATAAAAGGAACAATAAACTTGAAAAAGTTTCTTAATCAAGTATAAATTAACTCTAGTTTATTATTTAGGAGATTAAATAACGATCGAGTCAAGTCGGACACGAGGTATGGGACTTCGTCTCAATATCCTTTCATTGAGGCATATCTTGTTTTATACACAACATTATTTTATAAGGTGTATAAAGCCCTTTGACTTTTACTTTTATTCAAAATTAATCATTTCTATATGAAACGTTTTACTAAATGACAAAAGGGAATGTTTTTTTCATACGTGTGCGGCGACAACGACTTCACCGCTGTTGTGCCCATCATTTGAGTATCGGCTTCCTCTACAGGCCATAACTTTTTTTAAATGAAAATTAAATACCATGTTTTAATTTTATTTTATTTTGGCATTGAAAATGGGGTTGATAGTGTTTTGATTATATAAATGTGTTGTATTGATATCTTGTGATTGAAATGTGGAAATGTTATGTTTCCTTTATGCATGTTTTATGTGATACAATTATGTTATGGTTCTTGGGCATTGTTTATGAAGACCGGTGGTTCCGTGATAAACTAAGGGCGGGTGAGCCCGTGATAGCTCTCCAATGCATTGGGTAATGTGAAGGAGTTAAACACTAAGGTTTATTCCAAATATATTTAGGGAATATACAGTGATGGGTATTCCAAACGAAACCTTGAGGGTTACTCCCTACGTAAGAATGTTATGAATGCCTTAAGTTACCTTTATGTATTATGTTTTATATGAGTTGTTCATAAATCTTATGATTTCATAAGTTATGATAAATTGATAATGTTTTATGAGTAAAGTATGATATCATTAATTATTATGTATACATGGACTAATGTTTTCATTCCGTACTTTTAAATCCCTTACTGAGCATTTTATGCTCATCCCAAGTTTTAGAAAAAAATTCATAGGTCAAGGGAAAGGTACATTATGTGATGATAGTGTCGAGTAAGTGTCAATAATGAATCCATGTTTTATTTTAAATATGTCTCCATTGATGGGAAAAAATAATACAGTCTTTTATGTAACCACATTGTTGAAATATGGAATGTAGTCCATGATTTATGATCTAATTCTCTAAAATTCTAAACCTGAAAATATCCTCAACGTGTATTCTTGAAATAACTCAAGATTATGTAATGCTTAAGGATATGGCCTTATATTATCTATATAATGAATTATAATGATCCATTTTGGACATTTTTTTATAATTAATATGTTGTGAAACTGTTTTATTTTCAAAAAATTACATGTGTACCACTCATATCACTCATAAAAGGGAAACCCTCTATTCTCTTATTCTCAACATGAAACCATTTTTTCAGATAATAATTTATAGCATAAGTTAAATAAATCTCCTTTATAATCATATTATCCTTTTCTTGGACATAAATCCAACCTGAAAATGATATTGGTGAAACCCTAATGGGGATACCTGAAGAATAGGTTACATTCAGTAACATGATTTTTTTGTTTTAGTTTTTCCTCAAAATATTTCAATACATATTATAACATAATTATAAAATAAAAATATTATATAACATATAAATATATGTTTTTATGTTATTTTAAGGACCTTTAACTTTATCTAATTCCATCTAATGGGTTTTCAAACGGTCGTTCATATGTGTGACAGACTTTCACCTCACAAACCGATATCATTTGATTTTACATTACCACTACTCAAGGGTGGAGACAATGATGAATTTATTATTTTTATTTTATTTTTTTGATATTATTATAATTCTATTATTATTATATCACACACACCTTCATACATTTCAATTTTTGGGAATACGATAACGTATTTAGTGTGTACGGTGGACTGCCACCTTATGAATCGATGTTATTCATTCACGCATTACATGGAATGTAATTGGGATTTTTATTATAAAATATTTTTTATATATTAAATAAAAATTATTTTGGAATTATAATATATAATTTATATTTCTATTAATGTAATAGTAAAATGGAATCAACATTAATGTACATGTATAACATGTTATATCTGTGAATGGTGGATTTATTTTTCAATCACTAAATTTTAGGGATTACTCAAAATAAATATTTAATTAATATATAATAAATTTATATCATGGTTAATAATATGAATATGATTAAATAATAATTCAATTAATAGGAAATAAAATAATAAATCAAAACATGCATGAAAAATAATGCCATTATTATACGATACATAACATTAACATGAAGTTGTTAATAAAAATTTCATAAAAGTTCATAAGAAAATGAAATATTTAATGATATATATAAATATTTGTATATAATAGATTAATAATAAATGTATTTTCATTATAATATATTTTTGAACATGTATTATGGAAGTCAATACTTATTGTTAGATATTTTGTCTCAATTTTCCTTCTATGAGATATATGTTATGTTTTAAACCAATATTAATTCATGGAGTGTATATAAAGCTCCTATGACAAGTAATACCATCAATTTTTGAATCATCATGATAATTTATGTTCTATTTTATATTCTTTTTTTATGGGTCTTATGATTCAATGTTAGTAATTAGGAATGGATTTTAAATCACCGTCTCATTTTTTATCAAGAAGATTAATAATTGTGTTTCTAGTGAAAAACTATTATGATTTTTATGAATTTACCTCTTGAGTTTTCTTATCCTCTGATTTCTAATGAAAGTTTAATTTAAATGTAGCATTTTAAACTTTTTAGTTCTTAAAATAATTGAGAAAATGGTTTTAATAAACTCAGAAATTTATTTCTCCCTTTAGTCGGAAATCTATTTTCTTCCAAAATCATGTTTTCTAAAATAATTTAAATTTTTTATTAGTCTCCAATTATTTCTAAAATAAATTTTTTTCTAAACATTAAAATTTTTATAATTTACTTTGAATGTAATCTACATAAAATTTTCAAAATAATACTCATTTTTATTTTATTGAAAATATTGAATGAATTTTTGTTTTAATTTATATGGGAAGGACTCAAATTACTATCATAATAACCAATATTTGTTTTTAGGATTCATTTAAAATATTCAAGGTTATTTAAAATGAATAATATTTTAATAAGGTATCATTTTAAAAAAAAATTCAAATATGAATGTATATTTTTTTCATGAAACATTTTAAAATATTTTTAAATAAATTATTTTAATATTTTAAATTTTATATTTAATGAAATGGATTTTGAAAATGTTTCATTAGTTTAATGTTCTTTTAAAGGAAAATTTATTTTCCCTAAGAAATGTTTCTAGTGTTCTTTAAATATATTTCACTATATATGATGATGACTTTTGATATAACATATGAATTACTAGGGATATGGACCAATGATACAATTATTATTACATATATATGTCATTTATCATGAATATATTTATTTTAAACCCTCTTATATTTCCAAGGTTATACCATGATAAAATTCTTAAGAAACTCTACTATTTTTTAAAGGGTTATGCTATGATGAAATGATAAAATGTCTATAAAATATGTCAATTTTCTAATTGTTATGATATTATGAGATGTTTATGAAACCCATTTAATTTCATTAGTATTGATATAATGAATTTTTTATGATTTTCTGGAATGAATAAATATTTTTTTCATTATATTATATAGGGAACCTATACCTCCCTCTATTTAATTGTGGAATTTTTTACATCTTATAAGATAGAAAAGTCTAGAATTTGGACTGAACCTAGTTTAATAATGGACTTTGTTTGCTATAATGGTCATGGGAGTGATGCTTGAATAATATGATGTTTTTGGGATTGAAACCATTCTAATATAATATCCTTATAAATTTACCTTGAATAATATAAAAAATGTTTTTTATTTTTATGTGTAATATATAATTTTATGTCTTATGAAAATGGTATGCTCTCATTGATCAGGTTTTTTGATTCACTTATTATTCATATCTTATAAACTAAAAATCTTTAATACATGACTCATGATTATGATCATGTATTTTCATTATAATTTTTTCAAATATTATGATCACATTTTGATACCGTTGTTTTCATATTATTATAATGTATCTTCCATATATAATATTATTGATCATCTGATCTTAACAATTATTATGCTTCCTTTCCCCAGGTAAAGAAGAAATATTTGACATATAATTCATATAATAATGGTATTATTTATGAATATCATAGTATGAGTTGATGTAATCAACATTTGAACCTGTTTTTATTTATATATATTCATAGACACTAAGCTGTTATGGTCTTCAGACGTATAATTGGATAATGTAATGAATATTCATTGAAAATTAATGTAATATCAATGTATGAAAGGACTGGGTCACTATAGTTGGTATCAAATAATAGGATTAGTTAACCTTTAGAAACTATGATGATAATACCATATTGAGATCACAATGAATTTGCTTATAAATAATTATAACTATTAGTCACGGTATAAGAAAACGTCCTAGATTATGGTAAAGGATATAGAGAGTGCATTATATGAAATTAAATCATTTTATTGATACTAAAAGTGATTGTGTCTATATAATGGAGATATGTATGTGTAATATCTATGTAAAGGTTTGAATTAAAAATAATTTATTGTCACCATGTGGATGATAGTGGGACTTGATGCACACATGGTTTGATACTCCCAAGGGACAAAAGTTTGAAATTTATAAACTTATTACAAACCATCATTAAATATTTAAATAGATTATGAGTGTGAATATCCTAAGATAAACCTAATGTGTATTATATTTAATATAGTGATATGATTTCGATATCATATATGTTATTTTTCATGACTATTTGGTTCCCATCATGATTATTGTTTCTGACACTATACTTTTGTGTTTTTGTAAATTGCTAGAGCCCAAAAGAATCAGGATAATGTTGATGGTGATGAAAAATGTAATGATTTTACTCCTAAAGATCCAAATGGTTTAAGAACTATAATGAAAAATATAGTCCCTTTGATCACTCAAATTTCTAATGTTGTGAATCATTATTGACTTCTAAACGAAAAAAGGGGGAACAAAATTTTGTTGAGTTCTTCAAGAGATAATTTCCACATGCTATTAGGGGGGATTTTGATCCAACATTTTCTATGAAATGGATCAATGCTGCTAGAATGATATTTTCCATTATCCTGTTCATAGAACCTGAAAAATTCATTCTATTTTTTTATAGTTGGGATGCTAAAGTGGATCATGGTTGGATTATATGGAATAATATAAGGAAATATTATGAAGTTTCATGGATTGGGATGAGTTCAATAACATATTTTTCAATAAGTTGTTTCATCTTATTCTTCATAAGAAGATAAGGAAAGAGTTCCTTGATCTAATGAAAAAGGGTGATGAATCTGTTTGTTTTATAAACAATGTTTAAAATGAATTGTGAGGTACTATTCAATTATTATCATCCATCATGATATTAAAGTTGATATCATATTCATTTCCTTAAAGACAAATCTATATTGGCTATTTACAATAAGATTGATCAATTGTTATTAATATTTTTTTTTATTTCAAGGTGGAAATGGTTGTCATATTTATATATTAATCTCATTGTTTTGATAAGAATAAAAAATTGTAATTCACTAGTAAATTGGAGAACCATCTATACAATAATATACGAATTCCTTGATTCCAAAAGTGTGGGATGAATTGTGTATGGAATTTTTAGTAGGGGGCCACTAAATTCACTAAGTGAACATGGGATGGCCATCCTGAAATTAATTAAAAATGTGTTGGGATGAAATTTTACTATATTTAGAATATAGAGAATGTTTCACTGATTGTAAGACAGACATCACAATGTTTCAAATGAATGGAGTATGAGAACTATGCTAACCGGTTCCTAGAAACAAAGTTAATTGATGATTGTTGACATAATCTTTTTCTTATTCTATGAGAAAAAGGAAAATATCTAGAAATAATTATTTCGGATGTGGGGTACATGATTGAAGTTATAAAGGATACACATACCATCCACTCTAGAATTTATAATGTCTTATTTGACTATCTATCAACCCATTATTCCATATGTGAATAATTTGATGATGACAACATCATTACACACAACAAATTAGATGTATTATTAGTGGTGAACACCCAAAATGGAATGATTATAACGTCTAAAATTAGTGATTCTTCTTTGGTATATATTAAAAGGAATGTCATTATTAGAAATATTTTCATTCATAAACTTATTTATTTTGATCTTATAAAGGGAATGAATTGAATTTCTATGCATAATACCTAAATCTATTATTAAGAAATAAATGTTACATTTTATATACCAATAAATCCAATGATCATATATAAATATCATAAGTATGAACTTCCACTAGAGATCACATCCATTGTATAGGATTCAATTCCCATTCATAAGGGGTGTGTATCTCAATTTGTTATGTAGAAACATGAAATCATTGATATATCTATTTTGTGAGAATGTGATCATTTATTTCTGGATGAGTTTCCAATACGTACACCAAAAAATGACATTGATTTGTCAACAGAACTCTTACATGTTTCTATACCAATTTCAAAGGTTCTATAATAAATGGCCCTTGTTGTGTTGCATGAATTGATGAAAATTTACAAGAGAAAAATAGAAAAGGGATTCATTCTCCCATGTGGGTTTCCTTGGGGTGCGCCTTTTATTTTTTTTAATAATAAATATTGATTGATGAGACACTTCAATGATTATTTGGATCTAAACAAGATCATAATTTAAAACAATTATCATCTTTCTTGTATTGATGAATATTTTGATCAACCACACAGAGTTCAAAACTTTTACATTATTGATCATCGTTTTGGATAACATCAATTGAGGTTCAATAATGAGGATATACCTAGGATGAAATTTCATACAAGGCATAGAAACTATGAATATATATTGATTCTATTTGGTCGTACTAATTACCTTACCATATTCATATATCTATGGAATAATGCCTTTGTATATTACATTGATCAGTTTGTGGTCAGATGTATTGATGATATTGTTATCTATTCCATGATAAAGAAATATCATAATTAAATACCCAATTAAAATTATACTAAAGACACTATTTATGGAGAAAAAATATGAATAATTTTTTAAGTGTGAATTTTGGCTACAAAAGTTTTCATTTTTGGGTAAAATAATCATAAGACATGGTATATCGGTAGATCCATTAATAAATATGGTTATTCAATGTTTCCCAGACAAACCGATGTTATTGAGATCTATATTATCTTTGGTTTAGCTATATATTTTCATGGGTTGTTAGATAATTTCTCATGACTATTTGGATCACTTAACAAGTTAGCTCGGATGAAATTAAAGTTCCTATGAAATAATAAATGTGAGGAATTATTCATGGGATTGAATTAAAGATAATTTAGTGCACCTCTTCACAAATTACTTCATAGTAAAGAAGGGTTTTTAATATATAGTGATTCATTCAAAATGGGAATGGGATGTGTTTTTTATGCATATTGTCATGGTAATGACTTATTTCTCAAACCAATTTATGAATTTTGAGTGAAATTACTCAACTCATAATTTGATGTTAGCTGTGGAATTTTTTTCAGTAATGATTGAGAGGAATTATAATTATGGAGATAAGTTTGATATATATACCAATCATAAAAAATTATAAAACATATTGACATATAGGAATTTGAATATGTTCCATTGAATATTTTTAGAGATAATTGTTGATAATGAGTGCTCATTACATTATCTCCCTTGGAAACCAAACAAGGTGGAGATGATTTGAGTTGAAAGGTCTATGTCAGTTTATCCATGATAAGGATTAAAAATATCCAACATTTTCGGGCTTCAAATGGATGGATCTGGAAATCCTAATGGAGGGGAAAATATTTTCTTTCATTATTAAATGTTCAACCATCTGTCAATATAAATATTAAAGAGTCATAAAAGGAAGTTGTAGGACAATAATATAAGGCTAGAAGTGTTTTAGATTTTGACTACGATAATGATGAAATGGTAAATCTCATGAACCATTTATAAATTTCATCCATAATAGATTTAATGAATGAGTTGTTACAGGAAGATCAATGTTCTCCATTCACTATAAATCAAGGAAGTATGAAGATGAATAATGATTTAATAGAGTATTACTGGTGGGATTTCATGAAGATAGATATCATATATTTTTTATCAATTCGCTTGTTGTTTCATCAAGTTAAAGATAAGAAGATAAATTATAAGGGGATGTTACTTCCATTACCCATATCAAAAAGTAAATGAGAAAATATAACTATGGATTTGGGCATTGGACTCCCCAATACATCTAAAGGGAATAAGGCTAAATGGGTTCATGTAGAAATCCATACAAAATTAGCACACTTCATTACTTTTATAAAACACATTTTTCATTATTATGGTTCTAGAATATACCATAAATAACTTTTTACAGTTGATATGATTACCACATTTCATTCTATCTAATTAGGATTTGGGGTTAAAATCAAATTTCAGGTGAAGTCTTCATCTTTTTATTGATATGTAGTCTATTTTCACCAATGTGTATCATCCTTAAGCATATGTTCTATAATAGAAAAAAATTAAAACCCATATAGGATATGTTGATATATTATTTTTTTTGTATTTTAATGGTTTTTAGGATCAATACCTCTTTCTAGATATGTTTAAATAATACAATATCTTAAATTTAAGAATTTAAATATCTGCTTATAAATCACTGTGTGGAATGAAATATTGAGAACCAATGTAAAGGAATGATGTTGGAGATATAATTATATTATGACATCATATTTTTGAAGATATTGAATATCAATTTATATCCAATTAGTTACACATCAATGTAGCTCATATTTGGAAGAAAATTTTTACTGATAATCATTGGTGTGATCTAGAATTTGAATTATGTTACAAAGCATTTCTATGAATTTCTTTGTGGAATAAGTTAATGAGATTTGGTATGATAAGTTAACTGATACTAATGTATATTAGTCCCTTTTAAATTGTTGATCATATCAAAACCATAGATTATCGCTTTGGACATACACCAAACCTCTCACAACTACATGATGTATTCCATGTATCTCTCATGAGGAAGTAAATACCTAGTTTAATCACCCAAAATTTTTATCCAAGGAAATTAACTTCATATAATTATTTCATAGAGTATAAATCAAATAAAATAACTTATTTAAAACATGAAAAACTTTAAAATTGATGAAATAATGGTATAAGGGGTATTTCTAGAAGATAAGTAACATATACCAATGGAATAATAACTTAACCATTGGAAAAATAATATGGCCCTTATAAATTTTTAATCAGCCAATATAATAGTAACCTCACCAATGAAACAAAAAATAAATTTTTTGAATTTTATAAATGTTAATATGATATAATTATATCATAGTATATGTAAATAATTTTTTTAGAAGTTATTAATTAAGTGTTTTCATTTTTATAAGTTATACGTATTTAATTACAAATTTAGAATTAATAAAATGATTAAAAAGAAAATATATTTTTATAAAATTTATTTATAAATTAATATTTATTAAAATTATTATAATAATATAATTTTATGAGACCTTAATAAAATTTTCAATGTGTTATAAAATAAGTTAAAATTTTAAAAAATTGTATTTTTTCCAAGTAAATGATGATTTTTATTTGGAAAATAAATTTCTCATATTTTGAATATTATATTCGAAAAATAGTGTTCATTTTATTTAATTCTATAATTCGAATATTGTTTTGGGAGAATATTTGGGACTTTATTGAAATTCATGAATATTTTGTGAATAGTAAAATATGATAATTTTCAATAAAAGATAAATACATGAATTATTCAGTCATGGATGATGTGTGGTGGAATTAAGACCAACATATCATATTCTACATCATTATTTTAATATAATTATTGATAAATCTCAAACTATTAATAGTATTGAGCCAAAATAATAAACTAATGAATAAAATAATTGGAAAAGACCCCTCTTCTCCACTATAAACACCACACCTCCCCACCTATTATACTCAATCCATCAAATATTTGATCTGTGGAAAAAAGATTCCTAAATAACTTCACAAACCACATACCCACGTCTATTAGGTTTAGATATCAGCAATATAAAAAACTTATGTTCCTTAAAGAGTTTCTTAACGAGGATAATTCTAGAGGTAAAATGTGATTCCTTATTCTTTTAGTTTATATTAATTTCTTTTATTTTCTTATCATTTCCTCACTTACTCTTTAAAAATCATAAAGATAACTCCAATATCATTTATATATTATAATTATATCATCTTAATTTAATAACCATCATCGAACTCTTTTCTCTCTCTCTCTCTTTTATTCAAAAAATGAAATCATCATCTATGGTTTGTCGATTTACTAGCAGCGTGGATGATGCATTTCATTTTCCATTAATGAATTAAAGTATGTTCATAAAACAACTATAATGGTTGGTAAATTCTATATTTTTTTAAATAACCCTTTATATATCCCAGAACTGACTTATATACTCAATAATAAATAATTAATCAATACTATTTTGTGTTGTTCGAAAACCCGTGAGAAATACATATGATATTCACTAACCTTTTATATAATGATTAATCCTAATACCATTTAACATAATGATATATATAATCATTTAAAATTATTTATGTTCATTAATAAAATATAATAATAATTTTGAAAAAATATAACCATTCCACATATTCATGTTAACCGATCATAAAAACAAAATCAATAATGAACACTACTAAATGATGGAATTGAACTCCATAACTCATATAAGAGGATATAAATGAAATTAATAAAACTATAATAAATTAAATTCATTTATAATAGTTTATATATTTGTTAATTAATTAATTAAAAACAATTATCTAGTATATTTATGTGAAAAAAACACACGTACAAAAGGTATGGGGAATTCTTGAACCCAACTATATTTCTTTGGTTTTTCCCTCTTTCACTCCATTTTGTATATGAATATCTGGGTAATTTTCCATAAATTTCGTTTCATTTTTCCATACCTATTCTTTTTAAGGATATAATCTTTTCCATTAGAGTTTTATAAAAAAAGAACATATTTTCTGAAATAGATTATTCATTCAACAAATACATATTTTAATTCTCGTGAGATTTTTTATTCCTCACTCAAGATTGATAATTCTTATTCATAGTTTGTTATTCCATATTTTCTTTAGGAAACTGAAATTTTATTTATGAAATTAATGTTTCATAAATGAAATAGATTTCTTTACATGGGTTATTTTATATCCATTATTGATATACATTCTATGTTTAACGCATGATAATAGAAATGTTATAATGTAACAAGTGAACTCAAGATTATCTGGTTCTTGTAAATGTTATGATGTGGAGGGTGTGCCTAGAATTATATATAACTCCAATGTATTGGTTAATTTGATATATCTTATGAAAAAGCTAAATATTAATAAATATGATGCTATATTTGTTCACAACTGTGAGTTTCATTCACTACTAAGACAAAATGTTTCTTTTTTTAAATTTTCCACATTCCATGACTTTATATGACGCTTCCTATCATGATAATGATTATTATCCTTTTATTATATTTTGATAATGATTATTGTCACCCAATATTCATATCTCTTTTTCATCCTATTAAGGGTATTTTAGCTCACCCTTTTTTGATGTATATCTATTGATTAATACTTGTACCTTATAGAACATGATTTCCCATAAGTAGGAGTAGAATATAGAATTAACTAATTTTTTATGATTTATTATGTAAAATTAATGTATAGTCCTAATTTTCCCAAAAAACAAATCCTTTAGATCTGGGTTTTTTTATGATTTTATGTTCTTTATATTTAAAATCAGTTTATAATCATTTATGTAAAATTAGTGTTTCTATAGTTGGTATCATAGAATGATTAATTAAATTTATGAATTAGGGTTAGAGAAACATAGTGAAAAACAATAGAATGAGGATAAGTATATGTATCAAAAAATGAATCATTTCTAAACATAAGGATCCCACAAGATATTTTCTTATTATTAATATCATAAAGGGATAAACTATTAATGACATGCTGACTTATGTTTTATTCTAATGATTTATATCTTATAAATTGGTGGGAATAAAGAGAAACCGAGAAGACAACACATGTTTGGTACGTTGAAAAAATTACTTTTATAACATCACATGTGCTTTGGTAGGTGGAGATTAAAATTTCATGGTGATTCTTACACATCTATCTTAGTCTATAACCAATGACCTAAACAGTGTGGAAATACCTGATTAACCAGAGAGAGAGTAACTGGCTATCACGTCCACCATGCGGGAACAACCATTAAATTTTTTTGGATCTTTTGATCCACTAGTCACAAAAATGTTGGTCAACTCAAGGGATAATATCTTTTCGATGCTTCTCTGTTCTGAGATGGAGAATGTGAGTTAGATTTTTTATCGTTCAGATTGAGTTATTGAGCAATGGTGGGCGTCGATTAAGAACACCAAGACAAAGGTCAATATTTAAGAGATGGAGTGATAAGGCATTACGATAATGTTCCAAAGAAATTATTTCCCATGAAAAAATCATACAGTTTTTATTAGATATTTAATATGAATGAAGAAAATTAATTGTGAATCTATCATGTCCTTCAAATAAAATTTCCAATGTCTTGAAAAATAGTCTTTGTGTTTTTTATCGATAACGATAACAGTATTTATAAATTCATTAGTGGGATAAAAATACACAATCTGAAGGCACTTTCAATTTGATAAATTGGTAGTTATGAATATATCTTTTTATGTTCTCTCAAAGTGGAGATGGAGTTTATAGAATAGTCCCATGGATATAGTGATACAAAATGAAAGATGGCGTTTCAAGCTGGAGGTTCTCTTGAAAAGGTTGGAAGAAATATCAACCACTCACATGTCCAAAATGTTGGAAGATGCATCATGGGAACTACATTAAAGGGAAGGGTAAATCCCACAAGTGTGATAGAGAAGGCCACCAAGCTCATGAATATCATGGAGACATAATGAAGACGGCTGATGCAATGGGGGAAATGAGTGAACCACCCATAGTCCAATATTACCATTATAGGAGGAAAGGGAACAATGAAATATAGTTCACTAAACCTTGGGTCCTTGAGGGTAATCATTGTCATAAAAAAAATAAAAATGAGAATGGGAAGGCTTATGCCATCAGTATTGGTGATTTGAAGTTAGAAAATGATGTTGTATAAGGTACACTCCCTGTCAACTGAAGACTAGAAAATGTATTATATGATTCAATATCCATGCATCCCATTATAGCTTTCAAGTATTCCATAACTATTGAATCAAATCACTAAAACCAAGAGTAAAATATATCCGTAAAAACAGATATTGGTGAGATCATTCTGACCTAATTATTGGACTGTTATCATGTTGGTGTGTGTGGTGATTTTCTCACATAAAATATCGTGATAATTACCTTGGAGAAATTCGACTCTATTTTAGGGATGGATGGGCTCTTATTATATAAATAACACATCAATTGTATAGAAATGGAAATATATTTTTATATTAAAAAACATCCCATAGTTCACTAAAAATTTAAGGATGTCCATGAATCACCTATGAAAAATCCTTCAATGTTGTGGGTTTTGATTCCCTATAAAGTGGAAATCCTTTCGTAGATGGTTGATTCCAATGAAGGTATCAAACATTGGGAAAATTCCATTCTGAAGGAATATAATGATATATTTTGTGAAGAGTTGCCCTAACTCCAACCAGATTGTGAGGTAGAGTTCTCAATAGAACTCATACACATAGCTACTCTTATCTCAAAATTTTCAAAAAATATCTACCAAATTGTATAAGAGGAGTTAAAGAAGTAGCTACATTCGAATATGGACAAAGAGTTCATAATCCCTAGAGAATCTTTTTTGGTGTCAATTTCATGATCTTTGTGATGAACAATTACGGATCAATGCAGTTGTGTATCGATTTCTAGGAAGTGAAAAAGATCACTATAAAAAACAAATATAATTTTCAAAGTATTGATATCTTGTTTGATCAACTTTGAGGAGTTCAATACTTCTCAAAGGTGAATCTTTATTTTGGATAACATTAGATAAAGGTGAAGAAGAAATATATTCATGAGACCGCCTTCTATAAACTATTATTGCACAATGAGATTCTAGTAATTCCATTAAGACAATTTAATTCTCCTAAAATCTTCATGTATTTATTAATAGTCTTTAGAAACAACTTTAACAAATTTTAGATAGTTATTATTGATTATATTTTCATTTACTCTAAAATAAATTAGTGACATGAGAAACATATGTGAATTTTATTAGAATCATTAAATAAGGAGAAATTGTAATCCATGTTCAGAAAGTGTGATTTCTAGATGGTGCATGTCACATTATTAGGACACATAATCACAATTGATGGAATTTATGTGTACCCTTCAATGAAAAAGGTGATTGAGGAATATCAGAAACACTCTATTGTCATATAAATCTGTTTTTTTTCTTGGATTAGAGGGTACAAAAGAAATTTTTTGAAAACAAATCATAATATTTTATATCCCTCTATCTTTATAAATAAGGAAATGTGTAATGTATGTTTAAATGGAAGAATGTTATGAGAGCTTCAAGTAGATAAAAAAGAGGTTTATCACTACACCTATACAACATTACCAACAAGTGGATAATATATAATGAATTAATGAGATTCTTCAATTAATGGATTGGGTTTTTTACTCATGAAAAATGATAATTTGATATCCTGCACATCATATAAATTGATGTTCCAAGAATAGAACTACCTAATGTATGATCTGGATCTTTCATATGTGATTTTTCACTTGAAAATATTGTTGTACCACCTATATGGTGAGAAGTGTGACATATACACTGATCACATGAGCCTAAATTATATATTAACACAAAAGGATCTCAACATGAATCACATGAGATTGTTAGAGTTAATCAAGGACTATGATTTCTCTATTCACTATCATCTAGGAAAGGAAAACAATGTATATGATGCTCTTATTAGAAAAGAAGTTGTTACACTATCAATGATGCATAATGAAGAAGACCTTGCCTTCATGGATTTGAAAAGGATGTATTTTGAAATCATGATAAAAGGTAATAAATCATAACATTACCAAATGACATCCCAACCATCTATTGAAGATATAATTACAAAGGAAGAGAAGGATAATATGGAGTTACAAAAGAAGGTTAATGTAATAAAATAAGGGAAGCTACAAAACTTCTATTCCAATTATAGTGTTGTGATTCAGTTTGGAACAAGGATTTTTGTGCCTTAATCACCTTAAATGAGGATTTATATGTTGTATAATGAATTTATCTGAAAATTCTCAATTAATACTATAAGTACCAAAATGTATTGTGATCTTAAAGAACGATTCTCGTAGGAAAACATAATGAAGTAGAATGTATAGTATATCTCAAGGAGTTTGATATGTCAACAAGATAAATAAGAGTGAAATAAGTCCAATGGGATGATGAAAAATTTTATTATACGCAAGTTTAAATGGTATAATGTCACCAAGGATTTTATGACTAGTCTCCCAAATATTTCCAAAGGGATCAATGTGGTATGAGTTGTGGTGGACCAAATCACTAAGGCAACCCAAGTTATCTATATTCTAGAATATCCATCCCTTGAACAAAATTCTATGATATATTTTAATGAATTGATGATAATTAATGGGGTTTCACTCTTGTTTTTATGTAATCATGATCCACAGATCACATCTAATTTTTTTAAGTATTCAATATGGTTTGAGTACTGAATTGAACTTCATCATGAAGTTTCACCACAAACTAATGAAAAATCTAAAAAGAATATTCATACACTTAAAGAATTTATAAGAGACTACTATGTTGAATTATATGGGGGATGGGATCAATATCACTCATTGGTTGATTTTTTATACATCAACAACTAATATATATGTAGTTAGATGGCTCCATATGATGATTTTTATGGGAAGCGATGTAGAACTCCATCCAATTGTGATGATGTTGGAGAATGAAAACTACATGAACATGATCTTGTTCAAGAGATTACAGAGAAGGTTCAGGCCATATAGTATCATATCAAATCTGATCTGATTCGGAAAAAAAGATTTGTGGACAACTTCTAAAGGGACTTGGAGTTCAAAATTGGATATAAATTATTCATTCAAATATCACCATGGAAGAGATTATTGTTGTTTAGAATGAAAGGGAAGCTTATCCCAATGTACATTAGCCCCATTATTATCCTAATCACATTGGATCATTGGCTAATTGACTATAACTTCCACCATGTATTTCTCAAATTCACAAAAAGTTCCATGTATCTCTATTAAGAATGAACATAAAATGTCCCTCACATGTACTAAACTCAAAAGTGGTATAGCTTGAAGATGATCTCTCTTATGAGGAGCAGTTGATAAAAAATTTAGCCTATAATGATAAGTTTATATGCAATAAGAAAATACACCTTGAAAATTGTTGTGGAAGAATGATAAATATGAATTAATGAATTCGAAACTAGAGTAGGTGTTTAAGGATAATTACCCTAACTTTTTATATAAAATTAATTTTTTTGGGGAAAATTTCAAAAGGGGGGATGAATGTAATAAGCCAAAAAAATAACAATGTAATTTTGTTTAATATAATTATGTCATATATTATAAATTACATAGCATCACTTATATAACACAATAATGACATTATAAATTATGAATTATTAAATTAAGATGAATTTCTAGTAGTTAAAAAACCTATAACAATGCAATTGAAACGTTACCTTTAGAATAGTAAATGACCTTTATGAATTGTAAACCGAACAAAGTAACAGTAACCTAATACATGAATGTATAAATAAAATTTCGTCATATTATAAATGGTAATATATTACAATAATGTCATAGTATATATAAATAAATGTTTCAGAAATTATTAAGTATGTGTCGGTTTTTTGTAAGTCATGAATATTTATTTACAATTATATAATTTATATAATGATTTAAAAGATATTTATTTTCATAAAATATCTTTATAAACAAATATTTTGTGGTCTTAATATTATGAGATAATTTTAAGTGACATTAATTAATTTTTCAATGTGTTATAAAAGTAGTTGTAATTTTAAAATTGTTATTTTCCATGTAAATAAGGATTTTAATTTAAAAGTAAAATTTTTAATATTAAGAAATACATTTTAAAAAAAATGGAGTTAATTTTTGAATTCTAAACCATAAAAAATGGTTTTGATGACTTTTTTGTATTTTTCTGAAATACTTGAATTTTTGGTGAGTAGTATAATAAGATAATTTACAATAACACCTAAATACTTGAATTATAAAGACATACAATATTTATAGATGATTAAATATGTAAATATATAACCTTATATTATTATTTTAATATATTCAGTGATAATTCTCATACTTCTCATAGTATTGATACAAAATTATAGACTATAGAATACAAAATTGGAAAACACACCCTCCTCCCATATAAAAACCACACCTAACCACCTCTTATCGTCAAGCTATAAAAGATTTTATCATTGTCAAAATTAGACCTAAATCACTTCCCTATCACATTCCCCACATATATGAGGTTCTGGTCTCAACATAATATTAAAACAATGTTCCATAATGAGGTTCTCAAACAGGATAATTCAAGTGGTAAAATCATTTTTCTTGCTCAATTAGTTTCGTTTAATTCTCATTCTTCTATCATTCCCTCCTCACACACTACATCCAGATGTTTTGATAAATCCAGAATCATTTATATACTATTATTATACCATGATAATGGAATATCCATCATCAAAATCTTTTATCTCATTCTTCTTTATTCTAAAACTATAATCATCACTGATAATGTGTCAATTTATCCACATCATGGATGATGCGTTTTCAGATTCAATTAATTCCATAATTTTTATTCAGAAAAAACGTTATTTTTTGTACATAATTTAAAATTTCTATAGTAATAATTTATTTTTCAATAACTAACAAACATAAAAAATTAAAAATAATGGAACAAAACTAGTTTGTGATGTTTGAAAAAACACCAAAAAATCATAATGATTATCACAGATATTTTATCTAATGATTCAGGAAAATAACATTTAACCAATTGATATATATATATATATATATAACCATTTAAACTTAATTTTGTCAACTAATAAAATATAATTTTAATTCTAGAAAATTATACCCATTCTACATTAACATTTATACTCATATTTAAGTGAACTTATCATAAAAACCAAGAAAATTAACAGTCACAAATAATGGAATTGAACACAATAACTTATCTAAATGGTTATAAATTAACTTGGTAAAACTATAATAAATAAAATAAATATATAATTTATTATTTAATTATTAATTAATTAATTTTATTTTAGTATTATGTATATTAATGTGAAGAATGGACTCTGACATAAGGTTAGGAAAATATATGACCCCAACTCCCTTTCATTGGTTTTTGCATCTTTCACTCCATTTTCATTATGTATGTTCCTTTAATTTTCCATAAATATGATTTCATTTTTTCTTCACCTTTATATTATGTGATATACATGTTTCCAATCATGTTTTTTCTACAAAATTTGATGATCTTTCAAGAAGAACTCTTATTTCCAAAAAAATACATGTATTAATTCTCATGAGATTGTTTTTTATTCACTCAAGATTAATAATTCTTATACACATTATTTTATTCCATATTTATTTTGGGAACATCTAAGTTTATTTATAAATATATTCTTTATGATAAGAAACCCTATTTTATAACATGGGGGTTTTATGTCCATGATTGATATATGTTCTATGCAATATGCAGGGTAATGTAAATGTTCTGATGTGATGGGTACAACCAAAATTATATTTCATATGTCATTTTTACGACTTGATGGGTGTGCTTGGAGTAATATATTTTTCCATTTAATTGGATAATGTGATTTATCTCCTAATAATATGTGAAATATTAATGAACAAGATGTTATCGATGTTCGAAACTATGTTTAGTAGTTAATTACTAAAAAAATTTGTTTTATTTTTATACATTTCCATATTAAATTCCATTATCTAATGATTTATATTATGACTATTATTATGATATTTTTCTTATTTCATTATGATGATTATGGTCACCAATGTTTTGAGCCTCCTATTCATTATTTTATTCTGATTTTAACTAACCACTTTTTATGTATACCCCTAGCTGAATAATTTTATTAAGAAGAACATGAGGTACAATAATAATATAGAGAAGTAATTAAGTAAATGTTAATGTTTTATGATGTAAATGTTTTGTATGGTAATAATTTTCCGAAGACAAAAAACCTTTAGATCCTAGTTGTGTGTTGTATTTATGTTATTTATCTTTAAAATGATTTAATAATCATGTAATAAAAATTGGGGTCTCTATACTCGGCCCTTAATATTTACTAAAATTCTTGGTATTACAACTAGAGAATGAACTTTCCTATGAGGAACAACCACTGGAGATTCTACATAGTACATATAAAGTTACAAAAAACCAAGCCCATCGGCCTAGTTAATGTTTTTACTCAAACAATGAGTTTGAGGAAGTTACCAAGGAACATGAGGATATTATGTGGTAGAAGTAACCACATTTATTTTTATTGGAGTGAAAATTTTTGAAAATGAAATTCATTATAAGGGAGGTTGATAATAACACCCTTTGTTTTTTTGAAATAATTTTTTTGAATACATTAAATATCAAAAATAGATTTTGTTAAAAATAACATCAAGGTCAGATTCCTCTACATGCACCACTCAGTTAGAAAATATTAAATAGGATGTTGTGTTTTAATAAAAACCTAGTATATTTTTTATATTATTAATTAAACAAGACTGTTATAACTTATCAATTTTATAAGTGATATGAATATAAATAACAAATTTTGTAACGCCCCCAACCCTAGAAGCTCTAATTTGGTGCATCATTTTATTACATTGGAATGATTTTGGTGGGGTAATTTGATGGACCAATTAGTTCAGTAGTCATGGAAATCCATATTACATACACGATACACATAATATAATAGGAAATATAAAATTCAAACATGATACATAATAAAATTAATAAATTATGTCCTTGAAAAAATATTCAAATATTTTTTTTCAGAACCTATTAATGGAAATAATCCAAAATTTAAAGGTAAATTATTTATAACACATTCCTTTCAAATATCTAAATAAGTTAAAATCTACATGGAATGGTTAGAAACTTATAGTCTTTCAATTTAATCACTAAACTAAAAATTAAATGTATACATAGATATTTCAACTCAAAATAACATGGTTGATTAATAACAATAATATCTACAATGTAAATGATTAATTATTAAGTGTTCTGTCTTAAGATAATAAGGACATGTACTGTCATGATATATCCTCTAGATAGTATAAAACTTAATGTATAATGATCTCTAATTTGGTGAACTTAATCGTCACATGAGAACCTATCGATGCATCGAGAAGCTATATAATGTTTGGGCTCTAAACATCATTTAATTTCCAAATAAATACTCATATCAAAAATTCATTTTAATCAATAGATGATTTGCCTTATTCGAAATCCCTATTGAATAAAAAATAAGAGTTTAACAATAATTACATTGTTAATCAAAAAAATTTCATTGTAAACACCATATATAAAACTATATATGGTTTTGGTACTAAAAATATCAATAATATGAAAATATGGATATTTAAGTAAATTTAAATAGTTAAAAATTATTTTAAAAAAATGATTATTTCAGGAGAACTTTAAAAATAAAAAAATTGTGACCGTAAATATAATCATTATAAACATTCTTGAGGAGAATAATCTTTTAGCATTCCAAAATGTCACATACCACATTGAAATAATTAAATAATAATCTATATGATGGTATAAAATTAAATTAAACATATAATATCATGATAATAATAATATTTATGATATTATATGACAATTTTAGTTATATAAACATTATATAAGTGATATGGTCTATAATAACAAATAAGTCATAACGAAATGTTAATTGAGGTGAAATCCCTTACCTTAACCATCCTTTTTTGTATGTGGTATTTATCCAATTATATAGTGGGTTAAAATATGTTACTAAATTATACTAGAACAAAAATAATATTCAGAATAACATATATTAACTTCATATAATATTTTATTTCTTGTTAATTACCAATCATTCATTATTTGGATTATTTGAGGTGTTAATTTCCTAGTTTTCTCAAGTATGATTTGACTTTCTATATGTAATTATTATTAATATGATATTTATATCATCATCTATATAATTTAAACCATGATTTAATATCATATATATTTAGGATATATTCATTTATATTAATATATAATGTTTTTATATATAAAATTAAATGCACCATTCATGGAAATGATAGGTCGTACGTAAGCATGAATGTTAATTTCTATTCTTTGCATCATTAAAAGAATTAAAATTAAATGATACATAAGTATATTAATATTCCAAATCATATATATTTTATATGTGTTACATAGATTTTTTAGATCATTACTCATTTGTTCCATGAATAGCATGACTGAATCACATCGCTTTAAGGAGGTGGTGGTCCACACATCTACAATCATAAAAAATACACTGTATAAGGATATGATTTATAAAATTATTCATTAAGTATAAAGAAACTGTAAATATCATATTTTTCATATGTAAATAGAGTTTCCATCATAATTTCCACCATGAGTGGCATTAATGGAAAAATAAACAATCATCATTTCGTGTGGTGATAGTTCACTGTACACATAAACAGTATGTTCGTTACACATTATATAGATGTGTGTGTATTTTTAGGTAAAAAACAGATCTAAACAATATCCTATTATATTTATTATACTTTTTTTACTATATAAGTATGAAATAATGATATTTGAGTGATTAGATAATGGAAATAAACTAAAAACATTAGGAATATTGTCACCTCTTTATCGGATAACTCCTTTTGGTTTGTAAAAAAGGGATTCCTTGGACTGATTTCATCCAAAACGAGAAGTCATCTATGTTGAGGTAAGGGATGTTGGGATATTATTTGGTAGATTTTGGGTAATAAAAATTTTCCTATGTGGTGTTATAAAGGGATAGAGTGCTTTTTTTATAATAGAGTGGGGGTGAGTATCATGTAAATACCAAAAAGTATTCATTAATCAGAGGTCTAACATACCTAATTCTAGTAAAAAATAGTTAAATATTTGATGAAATGGTAATAATGGTTTACTAAAACCTCCATCTTTCCAAAATATGTAAATTTTAAGAATTTTGTTCCTTAACATTAATGATTCCCTAAATTTATCATTTTGTTTTTTAATAAAGCATCTAATTTTAAAAAATATTTAATTTAACAATTTGGACTAAAATAAACTTAAATATAATAGAAAATATAGTTCTTATAAGGCCCCGACCTTAAACCTTACTTAATATTGAATTAAATGAATAATTCACATAGAGAATATTTTCAGGGTGAGAGTTTTAGAGAATTAGGACATAACTATTACATCTCAAAAGATTACAAAGTAGAAACTTCTACTAAGTTTCCATAATATAAAAACTCTTAAAAAGAAACATGTCTAGTTCCATGTTTTAGGTATCATGACTTTACCTTGATCCCATCCCGGACCCTATTCCACATTAAGTCCTGTGAAAAACATTTCAAAAACTTGGAATGAGCATAAAAAGCTTAGTAAGGGATACAAAAAGAATGAAAACTGTTAGTTTTTTAAAATAACAAGTAAACCATGTATACTTTTTCAAAGTAATAAATTTCACCTTTATTAAGTAGTAAAAACTCATCACTGAATAAAAGTTCATTACTTACCCTTCTGTAACCAAAATATTACCATAAAACCCATATAATGATCACATAACATATAAAGGTAACTTGGGATATAAACATTCTTAAATGGAATAACCATACGGTCGACTTCCACACATACTTAATGGAATAGCCATACGGCCGAGTTCCATACCCAATGAATTGGAGGTTAAAACGTAACCACCAATCCTGGTATTCACGACACCACCTGTCATATGTTTTATCACGTAACCACCTGTGAAATGTCCATGTACCATTATAAAATTATAAGACATAAAACAAATATAATGGAAAGAAAACATTTCCATACATTGATCACAATATATCACTTAAATATATTGACATAACAAATCCATTATAAAAACCATTTTCAATACCAAAATATATAAAATATTATATGGTATTTATTTCATTTGAGAAAACATTACAGCTTATTGAGTAAGCCAAAGACCAAATAATACTCGTGGAGGTGGAAAAGGTCGTTGTCACCGCGTACGTTAAAAGTAACATTCCTTTTTGTCATTTAGTAAAACGCTTCATAGAAAAAGATTTATTTTGTATAAAAGTAAAATTCAAAGGGGTTTACACACCGTATAAAAGATAGTTGTGTATAAAATTAAATATGCCTCAATGAAAGCAGATTGAGACGAAGTCCCATACAAAGTCGGTATCCTTATATTAAGGGTAAATCAATTACATGATTAAGTATGAAAAATATGAATACACAAAATATAAGTGGATTATGTGTAAAAAAATCAGAGGTCATTCACACATAATCTTGTAAAAACAAAACCAATGACATAGATATTTAACTCAATGAAATGAGATTGAGCTATGATTTCTGATACAAGTTCGTCTAGATGACATAAGAATTTATCAATGAGATGATTATGCATAGAAATAGTATATCCACACAAAGGTTTGTAGAAACTACAACATAGAGATTCCACACATAATCTTGGAATAATAAAATCAAGAAGTAGAATTTTAACCCAAAGAATTTAAAGTGGGTTAAGAAGTTCCCTTACAGAAATTTGACAGCCTAACGAAGTCACATCAAATTTCATAAAATGAGTTGATGAGAGATAAAAAGGGTATCTCATCACTTGGACATAAAATTTACATCAATAAGGATATATAAGAACATATCCCAACATAGTAGTATGTGAATTAAAAGACATAACAAAAGAAGTCTTTTAAAAAGTGGAGGATTAAAGGTTCCCTTACCGACTTGGGTAACTTTCGAAACGTACACCCCATTGAAGAAGGGTCATAAAATGAATATGTAAATGCCCATAAATGAAATTAAATTACATTAAGAGTATAATAATGGGATGTACATACACAACTCAAAGAAAATAGTGGAAAATGTAGCATAAATCTCATGGGACTAAAAGTAAGATGAACAATGCCTTACAAAAACCCGGCAGCCCAACGGTGCCACATAAAACTTCCAAAAAAAGATTGATGAGATAAAATAGATTCTCTCATCATATTACAATAAAATTTACAGAAATAGGAATATAAAATATCATCCCCCATCATAACAAATAGGATCTTAAAATAAGTGACATAATGGAGAGTTCTTAAAAAGAAAGAGAGAGGTTAGATCTCTTACGAAAATTCAGCAGCCTAACCGCGCCACTCAAAACATCCAAATTGGATTGATGAGGGAAAATAGGGTCTCTAATCATATGAACATAAAACGTACAGTATTATTAATATAAAATAACATCCCAATCATAAGAAATATGAGCTTAAAAATAATGACATAAAAGAGTGTACATAAAAAGAAAGAGAGGAGTAGGATCCCTTACCTCAAGTTTGACTTGTCTTGTTCATTTCTTTATATTCATGAATAATAAACATTGGTCAATTTATAATTTAGTAAGGACCTATTTTTTATATTATTATTCAGTTTATATCACATATTATAATGTTATAATAATTGGTTAATAATGTGAGTTCATATCAGATGTTTTTGTCGATGTTTGGTACATGAGTCAAAAATAAACTTGTTTGAAAATGATTGTCCATGTAGTTATAAGTAAATAATCTCCAGAATAGTATTAATGATTTAACTATCATATATATACAGTAAATTTTCATTTTATACTGCTCCATAACATTTTGAGATAAAAAGAAACGAAATGCACTGTTCATGGAGACGGTAGGTTGTACGTATGCATGAACGCTACTTTCATATCTTTGTCATATTAATGGAATTAAAAATAATTGAGATGTATATATATATATATATTATAATTAAAGTATAATATGTATGTTATATATGTCACATATGTTCATTAATTACATTCTTTATACAATCCATGTATTGCATGAACGAGTCAAATCACTTGAGGGGGCGGTAGTCCACACTTCCTCGTATGAAATTATCGCATTTGCACAACATGAAAAGCATAATGGAATGTTTTAAATATAAAATTCAGAAGCATATTTAAAACATAAATAAAATATATATCATATATAAAATATAGTGAAATCATAATGGACACCATTAAAGATGTTAAAAGAATATTGAACAATCATCATTTCATGAGACAGAAATTCACCAACCACAGAAACTGTATGTTATTTAACCATTAGACGAAGGTGTGTGTATGTGTAGCTCGAATACTTCACATAAAAAACATCCTAGTATATTGAAGATACTGTTTTTGTTAAAAAAATAAATGAATAAAAAGAGTTTAGAGGTTTGGAAAAGCAAAATAAAACAAAAGAACACAGGTGAAGACATTAACTTAAAATAAGGTAACTCTTCTTGATTTGAACTCAAAGGCTTTCTTGGGAAGGATTCAACCAAAAGGTGAGGCTTTGATGATGAAAGGAGGGATTTGGAGAGATGAAATGGGCAGATTTTGGCCGAGCCAAAGGCATTAGATGTGTGTGTAAGGTGGTAGAGGTGGGGGCCTTTTATAAGAGAAAAGGAGGGGCACTCTTGGAACGTTATAAAATATTACTTTATTATAAAATTATTTTCGGATTTTAAAGGTCCAAAAAGGATATATTTAGAGGATAAGGTAATAAGGTTTCTAAATCCATCCATCCAACAGGTTTGTGAAATGTGTAGGTCTTAGATTTTACATTATCGTTTAATTTTATTTAAATCGGTAAATAATGAGGTAATCGCTGCATCATCATGGTGTCATAAATAATTTAATTTATATAATGTCTAAAAATTATAAAAAAAATATCACGTTTTAGGAAATATTATTTATCTTTCTAATGAATATTTATAGTAAAAAATATGACTTGTATAACCACATATAAAAATTGTTTTAGTAAAACAACACATGTTTGTGACATTTTAATTTTAACTTTAAATAAAAAGGTATTAATGTCATTTTCCTACCAAAGTGGCTCCATAGGGTCCCCAAGTTGACCCATGGATTGTCTTGGTCGGACATGACACATCCAATGAGGGTACGACATGTGTCTAGGTCATTTCATATTATTAAAACACTATTTTTACCTTAAATTACACTAATTACCTCTAATCGCGATTAATAAACATAAAAGTTACTATTCACCGAAAAATTATTTTAATCCTATTGAACCACATTTAACTTCTTAATTACAACCATGTATGTCAGATTTTTGAAATTCAAATCACAGAAGTGGTAATGTTTCATTTAAACTAAAAATTATTTTCTTTAACTACCACTTAGTGGTTTCACTATTCATCAAAAAATGATGTTTTTCAAAAAATTACCAAAAATTAACCCTAGGCTATATTTGATATTCAGAATTCAAAAATTATATCTATTTTACAAAATTCAAAACATATAAGTTACATTAATTAATTTAAAAATTAATTCCCGCTGTCAGAGCAAATAGCGTGTTTTTATGAAACAATAAGTATCAAAAGATTAAAACTAGTTTTAGTCCAATTCCAAGATGAAATTAATTCCAACAAACACTATTGGATTAAATGGTGAAAATATATTCTAATTTCACTTTAAAACTAATTCAAAAGATAATCTAATAATATAAATAAATTAGATTAAAAATAGGTTTTGAATTAAAATACAACATTTTCACTATTCATTAAAAAATGAACATTATCGGAAAAATACCAAAAATTTACACAAAGTAAATTTTGATGTCCCGATTCTAAAGAATACTTTTATTTTGTCAAATATAACACATAAAATTGTCAAAAAGTGGATTTAAAAGAGGTTTGTCATCAAAAGGTGGTTAATCGACCTTTTAATGAATATTAGAATGTCTACGCTTAAAATTGGATTCATTCACATTTTTAATCCTCTAACATTTATTGTAAAAAGTAAAAATATTTGACAAACATATATAATTATTTTTTAGTTATTTCTGTTCATTCCCGCTATTACAACGGCTAGGTGTTAACTACAATTTAAACTAATATTATTTTATTATTAGAGTGCAATGTAAGATTCCCCAGAAACTCGTTGTTGCGTATTGGGTACGCCATCGAGCATAGCATCCCCTTTAAATTTATATTAATATTTTATTCACAATTATGGATAAATGTGAAAATTTCATATTCTTTATTTACCTGGGGTGTTACATCCTCCCCCCCCCCCTTTTGGGAATTGTATCCTCGCAATTTTAAAATTGGGCTTGGAAACATCATTGAAAATCCCACATCGGAACAAGAGTCAGTAAAAAAATCATTTTAAATAAAGAAAGATAAGTAAAAAGGACACCCAAGTTAACCCATACTAGGATTCCAAGTATGAAAATATGGACATGGGGGAAAACAAAGGGTCTTGTTCTGAGGGAGAGTGATAGTAAACATGTCTAGGAGAAAGATAACCATAAGAAAATCATAAAATTGTGATGGGTTAAACTATATTAGATTCCCCGGATGAAAAATATAATAGACAACATTTTTGTTTTAATATACTATTCATTGAGGAATTTATTTTTGAGATTAACTAAATCACAATGAAACATACTTACATGTAACGTATACTTTCAACTTTTACTAGATTCCTTAATAAAACTCATATTTTCTCCAAAAGACGATTATTTAGGAAGACTTGTTCACATTAAGAGTACTATAATCAACTTCTTGAGAATCACCTAATCCACAAAATAGAACTATATATTTATCATGTCTTTAGACAAAATCCAAAACCAAAATTGTTAGTATGAGATTAGATAATCCACAAAAGTATAATCCTTTAAACAAGAAAATCCATTCTTAATCTCCAAAATTTGTCCAAAAAAACCCAAAGTTCAATGAAGAACATTCGATAAAGAATTGTCTATAAAATGTTTCTAATTAAACCAAACTAATATTGAAACCCAAATATTTGAAGGATTTAATCACATAGTCTTCCAAGGTACAAATTAACTTTTAGCTCCAAATAACATCAGTTGCTCTTAAATTCTCATATTAAAAAGTAATTAACCTAATCACATATCTTCCATGATAGGTTAATCATTTCCATAGATAACCCAAAATAAACTTACTCTTGATTCCTAAAATCATCTAACTAAAAATAATTAGTCAAACTAACCAGGGACTTCACGTAGTCTAGTGGTAGGTGATAAATATTAGTCGCACTTTGGTTGTGGGTTCGATTCCCGCAGCTTTGTCCGACGTGACAGGTTGTCACACGGTCTACGTGTTGTCCTTTTTTTAAAACTATATAATTCTTAAATAATTCCCCAAAATGAGATAAAATCTTCAAAAATAATCATAACATATTTTAACAATAATTTTATCTCATTCCATTCATTTTCCATCATAATATATAACAACCCATAATTATGTCAAAAGTAAGGATCATATAAACCCTAATGGTTACCTTTATAATTATTACCTGAACTTCCACATTGATTGGTCGTCTCGTACATGATGCATTATAGAACATACCAAGGTAAAAGTGGTTGATCATGACCCCTTGATAATTGGTTTAGAACAACCACAAGTTTCCTCATTGAATCCCCCATTTCATCCAGTATCATAATCAAAGAACCACCACAGTTTCCTTGAAACCTATTGTCACTTTGGTGCCTGCTAGATCCATCCATTCACTAAAAACAGAAATGTCAGTGTGAGTATATCAAGAAAACCATAATGTACTAAGGAGGAAGATAAACACTAAGATATACTTACTCATTCACTTTATCTAAAACTAGGACTCTTTCGGAAATCCTAACCATTATGGTAATGTCACTTACGCTTAAAGAATACTCTAACCTCTAATGTTCTCTAAACCGGCCTTTGATACCAACTATAAGGCCCCGACCTTAAACCTTACTTAATATTTAATTAAGTGAATAATTCACATTGAGGATCTTTTCAAGTTTATAGTTTTAGAGAATAAGGACATAACTATTACATCTCAAAAGATTACAAAGTAGAAACTTCTACTAAGTTTCCATAAAATAAAAACTCTTAAAAAGAAACTTTTCTAGTTCCATGTTTTAGGTATCATGACTTTACCTTGATCCCATCCTTGACCCTATTCCACGTTAAGTCCTATGAAAATCATTTAAAAAATTTGGGATGAGCATAAAAAGCTCAGTAAGGGATACAAAAAGAATGAAAACTGTTAGTTTTTCAAAACAACAAGTAAACCATGTATACATTATCAAAGTAATACTTTTCAACTTTATGAAGTAGTAAAAACTCTTCACTGAATAAAAGTTAATTACATACCCTTATGTAACCAAAATATTACCAAAAAACCCATATAAAGATCACATAATATATAAAGGTAACTTGGGACATAAACATACTTAAATGGAATAACCATATGGTCGACTTCCACACATACTTAATGGAATAGTCATACGACCAAATTCCATACCCAATGCATTGGAGGTTATAACGTAACCACCTGTCTTGGTATTCATGGCACCACTCGTCATATGGTTTATCACGTAACCACCCGTCAAATGTCCATGTACCATTATAAAATCATAAGAAATAAAACAAATATAATGGAAAGAAAACATTTCCACACATCGATCACAATATATCAGTTAAATATATTGACATAACAAATCCATTATAAAAACCATTTTCAATACCAAAATACATAAAAGATTATATGGTATTTATTTCATTTTAATAAACATTACGGATTGTTGAGGAAGCGAAAGACCAAATAATACTCGCGGCGGCAGAAAAGGTCTTTGTCACTGCGTACGTTAAAAGTAACATTCCTTTTTGTCGTTTAGTAAAACGCTTTGTAGAAAAATATTCATTTTATATAAAAGTAAAATTCAAAGGGTTTTACACACCATATAACAGATAGTTGTGTATAAAATGAAATATTCCTCAATGAAAGGAGATTGAGACGAAGTCCCTTACAAAGTCGGTATCCTTAGATTTAGGATAAATCAATTACATGATTATGTGTGAAAAATATGAATACACAAAATATAAGTGGATATTAAGTCTAAAAAAATCAGAGATCATTCACACATAATCTTGGAAAAACAAAACCAATGACATAGATATTTAACTCAATGAAATTAGATAAAGCTATGATTTCTGATACAAGTTCGTCTAAATGACATAAGAATTTATCAATGAGATGATTATGTGTAGAAATAGTATATCCACACAAAGGATTGTGGAAACTACAACATATATATTCCACACATAATCTTGGAATAATAAAATCAATACGTAGAGGTTTAACCCAAAGAATTTAAAGTGGGTTAAGAAGTTCCCTTACTGAAATTCGACAGCCTAACGACGTCACTTCAAAATTCAGAAAATGAGTTGATGAGAGATTAAAGGGTATCTCATAACTTGGAAATAAAATTTACATCAATAAGTATATATAAGAACATATCCCAGCATAATAGTATGTGAATTAAAAGACGTAACAAAATAAGTCTTTTAAAAAGAGGAGGGTGAAAGGTTCCCTTACCGACTTGGGTAACTTTCGAAACGTACACCCCATTGAAGAAGGGTCATACAATGAATATGTAAACACCCATAAATAAAAATATATTACACGAAGAGTATAATAATGGGAAGTACATACACCACTCAAAGGAAATGGTGGAAAATTTATCATAAATCTCACATGACTAAAAGTGAGATGAACAATCCCTTACGAAAACTCGGCAGCCTAACGACGCCACATAATACTTCGAAATAAAGATTGATGAGATAAAATAGAGTCTCTCATCATATTACAATAAAATGTACAGCTAGAGTAATGTATAAGAACATCCCCATCATAACAAAGAGGATATTAAAAGAATTGGCATAAAGGAGAGTACTTAAAAAGAAAGAGAGAGGTTAGATCTCTTACAAAAATTCGGCAGCATAATGGCGCCACTCAAAACATCCAAATTGGATTGATGAGAGAAAATTGGGTCTCTCATCATATGAACATAAAATGTACAGTAATAGTAATATAAAAGAACATCCCAATCATAAGAAAGATGTGATTAAAAGGAATGACATAAAAGAGTGTACTTAAAAAGAAAGAGAGGAGTAGGATCCTTTACCTCAACTCTGACTTGTCTTGTTCATTTCATTATATTCCTGAATAATAAACTTTGGCAAATTTATAATTACTTAATGAAATCTTTTAAAGATAATTATTCAATTTATATCAGATATTATAATGTTATAATATTTGGTTAATAATGTGAGTTCATATCAAACATTTTTGTCGATGTTTGGTACATGAGTCAAAAATGAACTTGTTTGAAAAAGATTGGCCATGTAGATATATGTAAGTCATCTCCAGAATATTAGTAATGATTTAAATATCATATATATCCAGAAAATTTTCATTTTATACTACTCCATAACATTTGGATATAAAATGAAACGAAATGCACCGTTCATGGAGACGGTAGGTCGTACGTACGCATGAACGCTACTTTCATTTCTTTGTCATATTAATGGAATTAAAAATAATTGAGAGAGATATATATATATTATAATTAAATTATAATATATATGTTATATAGGTAACATATGTTCATTAATTTCATTCTTTATACATTCCATGTATTTCATGAACGAGTCACATCACTTGAGGGGGTGGTAGTCCACACTTTCTCGTATGAAATTATCACATTTGCACCACATGAAAAGCATAAAGGCATGTTTTAAATATAAAATTAAAAAGCATATAGAAAACATAAATACCATATATATCATATATAAAATATAGTTACATCATAATGGATACCATTAAAGGTGTTAAAAGAAGATTGAACAATCATCGTTTCGTGAGGCAAAAATTCGCCAACCACAGAAACAATATCTTCCTTAACCATTAGACGAATGTGTGTGTATGTGTAGCTAGAATACATCACATAACAACATCCTAGTATATTTAAGATACTGGTGTTGTTAAAAAATAATGGAATAAGAAGAGATTAGAGGGTTGGAGAAGCAAAATAAAACAAAAGAACACAATTGAAGACATTACCTTAAAATCGGGCAACTCTTCTTGATTTGAGCTCAAAGGCTTCCTTGAAAAGAATTCTGCCCAGAGGTGAGGCTTCAATGATGAAGTGATGGATGTGGAGAGATTAAATGGGCAGGGGGTGGCCAAGACAAAGGATTTAGGGGTTTGTGTAAGGTGGTAGAGGTGGGGGCCTTTTATAAGAGAAAAGGAGGGCACTCTTGGAACGTTATAAAATATTACTTTATTATAAAATGATTTTTGAATTTAAAAGGTCCCAAAATGATAAATTTAGAGGATAAGGTGATAAGGTTTATAAATCCACCCATCCAATATGTTTGTGACATGTGTAGGTCTTATATTTTACATTATCTTTTCATTTTATTTAAATCGTTATATAATTAGGTAATCACTGCATCATCATGGTGTCATAAATAATTTAATTTATTTAATGTCTAAAAATTATTAAAAAAAACATCATCATGTATTAAATCCTTTTATATTTCTAATGATTATTTATAGTAAAAAATATTACTTCTATAACCCCATCTAAAAATTGTTTTAGTAAAACAACACATGTTTGTGACATTTTAATTTTAACTTTAAATAAAAAGGTATTAATGTCATTTTCCTACAAAAGTGGCTCCATGGGGTCCCCAAGTTGACCCATGGATTGTATTAGTCGGCCATGACACATCCGATGATGGTAGGACCTGTGTCTAGTTCATTTCATATTATTAAAAAATTATTTTTACCTTAAATTACACTAATTACCTCTAATCACGATTAATAAACTTAAAAGTTACTATTCACAAAGAAATTATTTTAATCCCATTGAACCATATTTTACTTCTTAATGAAAACCATGTATGTAGGATTTTTGAAATTTAAATCACAGAAGTGGTAAATTTTCATTTAAATAAAAAATCAGTTTCTTTAACTACCACTTAGTGGTTAAACTATTCATCAAAAATTGAAGTTTTCCAGAAAATTACCAAAAATTCACCCTAGGCTATAATGGATATTCTGAATTAAAAAGTGATTTCTATTTTACAAAATTCAAAACATATAAGTTACATTAATTAATTTAATAATTAATTCTCGTTGTCAGAGCAAATAGCGTGTTTTTATGAAACAATAAGTATCAAAATATTGACACTAGTTGAAGTCCAATTTCAAGATGAAATTAATTCCAACGACCACTATTGGATTAAATGGTAAAAATATATTCTAATTTCACTTTAAAACCCATTAAAAAGATAATATAATCATATAAATAAATTATTTTAAAAAGATGTTTTGAATTAAAATACAACATTTTTCACTATTCATTAAAAAATGAACTTTATCGGAAAAATACAAAAAATTTACACAAAGTAAATTTTGATGTCCCAATTCTAAAGAATAATTTTATTTTGTCAAATATAACACATAAAATTTTCAAAAAGTCGATTTAAAAGAGGTTCGTCATCAAAAGGCGGTTAATCGACCTTTTAAAGAATATTAGAATGTTTACACTTAAAATTGGATTCATTCGCATTTCTAATCCTCTAACATTTATTTTAAGAGTAAATATATTTGACAAACATATATAATCATTTTGTAGTTAGTTCTGTTCATTCCCGCTATTACAGCGGCTAGGCATTAACTACAAATTAAAATAATATTATTTTATTATTAGAGTGCAACGTAAGATTCTCAAAAAACTCGTTGTTGCGTATTGGGTACGCCATCGAGCATAGCATCCCCTTTAAAGTTATATTAATATTTTATTCACAAATATGGATAAATGTGAAAATTTCATATTCTTTATTTACCTGGGGTGTTACAGTTCTACTATATTATTATTATGATATCTAATTAATAAAATAAAAATCCTATATTTTGAGAAATTAATTTTAAAATCGGCGCATGAGATGAGTTTAAACTCCACATAAACCCGGACTATATTGACAAAGTTTTTACAATGTATGGGTCAATATGTAAACTATAAAAAATAAACTGGCTAATTAATATATGATATTTAAAATTTATTGACACTTAAAAATCATTTCTAATATTATAGGTTTTTTAATTAATTATAAATTATTTAATAAATTATCATTCATTGTAAAATGTCATTTTGACCTTATTTAGTAAATTTAAATTTTAAAATATCAATAAAATATTGGAATTCAAATATATTTGGTTTACATATGTTTTAAATTATATATTAATCTAAAATAAAAATAAATAAAATAATTCAGTAAATTAAATTCACTTTTATTATTTATAGTGTCTTTTTTTAGTTATTTATTAACTAAATAATCACTCCATTGGAGGCTCTAGAGCATTTTATGCAACTCAACCATCTCTAAAAATTACTGATAAATAATTATGGTTACACTAAACCATTTATTATTCCAAAGGATGTGTATAACATAAAATATGATTTTGTTTACATATTTTAATGTTATATAGTTGTTAAAGGTATGGAAATATCCATTTTTATATTTTTTCCATACTAACCGTTTTATAAAAGAAATGTACATTTAATAATATCCCAACAAATATTAATATCATTAAATAGTGGGAATATGGTTGAATTATTAGAAAAAACATATTTTGGACAACGGTCCTGGACATTTTTGTTCTTCAGATTAAGGATTAGTCCATTATAAAGCATAATTTTTCCTTAATCACGGTAATTAATATTAATCCATTTCCCAAATATGTTTGACCAAAAATTAAGTTGATAATATCAGACCAAAAATAATATATTAATTACAATGATGTATGTAAGTTTTTCATAATTCAAATCCTAGATGAGGGGAAATTAATATTAATGCTAATATCACAGACATGGTGGGAAATAAGGTTTTTTATGTAAAAATGTTCTATAAGTTCAATAAGTTTCAGTATCACATTTCAATATGAAATTTATTAAAATGAACTAAATTGGGTTAATATATTTATAATTGATCTATTTTGACTTCAAAAACCAATTTAAAATATGATTTGACATTAATTATTATATAAACAAAAAGGTAGTTTTAAACTAAAATACAGTATTTTTCACTATTCATCATATATTGAAACTTTTCAAAAAATACAAAAAAAAATCCCAAAAAAATTTTCATATTATAAATGAAAAATGAATTATTTTTTAAGTATAAAATTTATAAACGTATGAAAATTTATTTTCAAAAAATATGTTCACCAATAAATGTTGTAAAACCAAATCTTGTTTGTAATGAAATCTAACTCGGTGTGGTGTGTAGCGTATCCATAAAATTGGGTTTCATGTAAAGAGAGAATAAATAATATTTCCTCTAACATGAAAATATTGTAATATCATAGGGTGTTACATTCTCCCAACCATAACACAATTGACTCCTGACAATTTAAACTTGATCTCAATAATCTAGGTATTGATATTTCAAAATGCTATTATGGAAGAACCCACATCATAAATAGGGTTAACCACAACTCTTCTTAATAAGATTGAAAATGAAATGAAATTTTCACCAAAAAATTAGGCTTTAGATGGGATAACAATAGTTAAAATATGGATATGGAATAGAAATCTTACTATTAGGATCATATATAGTGTCATAGAGAACATGATCACTAGAAAGTTATAGGCCAAAAACCATAAACAAGAGGTTTGAATAATGTTCATTGGTATCATCAGATGATGATCACATTGGGAATTTTTTTTAAATCGTTTTCAGAATTTTTTGTAATTCATTCACTCAACAATAATATAAGTAAATACACTTTTCTATTTCATTAATGAAATCTTATCCTTTAGTTATACGTTAATATATTTCTATTTACTATTTTATCACACGACAAATCATATGATGAATTAATGAATTAACCACTACAACATCAACCAATAATCAACTTAAACCATTTTAAAAATTATTGAAATTTCCAAAGATTATAAGTCAACAGTTTAGAAGGATGGTCAATTGATTTCCACAGTAAACAAATGAATAGGTCTTAATCCTCATGAAGTATCTCTAAAGTTTAAAATTACATATTTTGGAATAAATTCAATATTTATCCTAAAAAAATATGTTAATAAATCAAATTTCAATATAAAATTATTGGAACCATGTGTTCTTACATATTTATTATATAAGATACATGTTATTTAATGCATTCCTTACATCCAAATGTGTTTAAATTCCATCAATGATTTAAAAGAATACTTGTAAAAAATTCACTAATTAATTACAAGGTAGTAATCACTTATCTAAAACAATAATATCTTCATCTATATCTCATCATCCGGAACATATTAATGTTTTTATTTCCCTCCTTCATGTGTTTTCCAAAAAGGATATCTTTCTACATGATATCTTTTTTTCGTACCATTCAGCATATAATCTCCATCCTTAATGAAAAATCAATATAGTACAGTCCTCATATATTATATAATCCTTATATATAGTACATTATTCATTAAATATATAATTGAAATAATTCTTGAATATGAATATTAATAATTCCTCTTTATCTGTGGTAGTAGCATAACATTACCATTATCCAAAATCACAATTTATAATATATTTTTTTATCACTTGAGACATTTATTTTCACTGTGTCCCATCTCCATGTAGTTTTAACATTTAACAATAGCCTTTTAAATTTTCCCATTACATTATATAGAATGGTGACCTTTATCACAACACCTATAAGAAACACCCATTCCCTTTGAGCATTACTATAGGGATTCATTCCATACATTTCACATGTCTGAAAATCCTTCTTCTCCTTTTTCTCTTTATTCATATTTTTCTCGATCATTATCTTCTTCCCTTACTCCCCTTCAATGGCATTGGACAATGGGATTTATTTACCTATCTCATTAGAAAATTATACTATTTACTCATATGATGGGAATACTTGGGGTATTATTTCCCTTCAAAATGATGGATTAAGACATTAAATTATATGATACTTTTTAATTTTTGGATAATATGCATTGGTGGAGTTCCCATACAGTTATATATGGGATATTTATAAAAAATGGAATATAGTAGATTATGTAAAAAAATATAGTATAATCCAAAAACTTGTGAAACTGTTAATATAAATTGAAACATTTATGTATATTTAATCTCAAAGTCATAAACAAGGATTCCTTTAAGATATCTAGACTTTAGAATCCTACATAATAGTTTATAACGATAACTTAAATTATACAAATTTTATCCATCGGGAGTGTCAAACTAGGTGTTTAGAAAGTCCTGTTGTCATGTACTAGGTTTGGATAGGTCAGGCCTGACACACCTTGTTGGATTTTTTACCCATAGACACATATGTTCGAGAACCACATCCACTTGTAGTATCTAGATAGGGATATATTTATAGAAAGACCCACATATTATCTACCTTAATAGAATTATTGTATATCCTTCAATACTTATACTCAAAATATATCTCATGGTTTTTCTCCCAAATATATGTTTCCTAAATATAGTTTCCAAGTTTGTTTCTAAACTTACATTGATACCAACTATAATGCCCCAACCATGGATGCTCGGATCTGGTGAAATATTTAATTACATTTGATTGATTACAAGGAATAAAGTCCCAATGGACTGATAAATTTGACATTATTGGAATGCCATATTACATACATGATTCCCAAAATATATTGGGAAATATAAAATTCAAACATGATAAATAATAAAAATAAATAAATTTCTTCCTTGAAATCATATTCAATGATATATTCTTTATAACATGGAGAAATGAAGCATAATAAGGTAGAGATAAATGATTTTTAAGTGTAAATAAAGCATAATAAATAATGAATCAATTGAAATACACAAATATTACAAGGTAAATAATAGATAACACATTCTATTCAAATAATTAGATAAGTAAAAATCTATATGGAAATGAACTAAATAGAAAAACATTCCATTTAATCAATGAATTTAAAATTAAATGTATCTATAGATATATAGATGCAGAATATCATTGATTAATAATAATCAACATATATATGAATGAAATTGTTAATTATTTGATTTCATGTATTAGGCAGATAGGGACCTCTTCTGTCACTATCTATCCTCAGGACCTTTTAAAGCAATAGGAAGAAACATATTTAGTTTGACCAAATTAATTATCCCGTGAGATTATGGTGATAGATCGAGGAGCTATATAACATCTGGGATCCACCTGTAATTTCATATCCAATTAATTACTCATATAGTATAATAAATTTTATCAATATACAATATGGATAATAAAATATCCATATTGAATAAAATATATTGATTTCTCAACAATTCACTAGTTAATCAAATAAGCTTCAAAGTGAAAACAATATTTAATTGATATTCAGTTTTGGAAATAATAATATTCATCATATAAAAATATAGATAATAAATTAAATGTCCAATGAAAATTATTAAAATAAAATTATTGTTTCTAGAGAATGTTAAAAATTGTAAAAGTAAGTGATATTTCAAAAATAATGATTTAGAACATTGTTGAGGTGAATAATTGTTAAACATTCAAAAGTTTACCTTACCATTTTGAAAGATTTAAATCATAATCCCCATGAATGAACAAAATTAAATGAAACATATAATATCATTAGTATAAATTTTTTCATGATATTATTTTTCAAAGAGCAGTATATGCACCATTTAAAATGGATTTGGTGCATAACAACAAATAATTCTCAATAGATTGTAAATTGAGATGAAATCACTTACCCTCACAATACATTTGTTGTGTCATATTTACACTCCTATATAATTTGTTAAAATATGTTAAAAACTTATACAAGACCCATAATCATATTTATAATATCATATAATAACTTCATATAATATATTATTACTCGTTTATGAATAATATTTCATTATTTTGATAATTTTTTTGTTAATTTCCCAATTCTCTGAATTTTTTTTGACTTTTTAATTTTTGTTCTTATTAATTAGACCATGGTTTCACCATCTATAGAATATTACCCATGATTTCATTATTATATGTATTTATTAGATATTTATTTATAGTATATATAATGTTTGCAGATAAGAAATTACATTCACAGTTTATGGAGACAGTAGGTCGAACGTACGCATGAACAATACATTCGTTTTTTAGGATCATTAAAATAATGAAAATAAAATGATCAATATGTATGTTATAATTAATTTTTTAAATATATTGTATATATATAACATAGATTTATTAAAACCACCATTTATATGTTTCATGTGTAGAATTAATGAATCACAGCTCTTTAAGGAGGCTGTAGTCCACATTTCTACAAATGATGTTATTTTATTTATAGAAAATGAAGTTTATAAAGGTATGTTTTATAAATAAATTATATAATTATAACTAAATTTTAAATATTCTATATATCATATTTAAATATATTTTCAATCATAATTCCCATCATGAGAGGTAATAAGTAAAAAATGAACAATCTTTGTTTCATGAGGCAGTAGTTCTCTATACACGTAAATAGTATTTTTATTACTCATTAGATTTATCCTTAGATAATTTTAGGTCTAAATTATTTCCTAAAAAATCCAAGTATATTTTGGATACTATTTTTGTAATATAATCATGAAATAAAGAGAGTTGAGAGAGTAGAAATGGAAATAAAACAAAAAAAGGTGAGGATGTTTGTTTCCTATTAACCGGGTTACTCGTTTTGGTTTATTCAAAAGGAAACTTTGGGCGACTTCCTACCCAAATTAATTATTCTAGGAGAAAATAAGGTATTTTTTAGGACTACATGGGTTGATTTTGGATGAAATAAAGCAGAATTATAGGTGTAAGTAAGGGGTAGAGTGATTTCTTTTTTATAGTGGAGGGGAGTGGCACAGTTCTAAATACCAAAAGTTATTCATTAATGGGAGTTCTAAATTAACTAATGTGACTAAAAATAGAAAAATAATGATGTAAATGGTAAACATTGAAGATAAAACCCTCCACCAAAAAATGTGATTTTTAATATTTTGGTTCTTTAACTTCTTTGTTTCCCCAATTTTATCATATTAGTTTTTTTAAAGCGTCTTGTTTTTTTAAGATATTAATAAAACAATTATGAATAAAATAAACTATATTTATAAGAAAATAAATTCTAAAAGAGTTATAAATAAGAAATCTAATTTGTAAAATAAAAAACCCATGTGTTTTGGAAATTATTTTTAAAATAAGAGCTTGTGACGCATTAAAATAATACATAAACGTAGACTATGTTAACAAAATTTTTACAATAAATGGGTAAAATATTAATTATAATAAATCAATTTGTTCCTTATTAGATCATATTTTATATTTATTAACACTTAACAATAACTTGGAATAATATAATATTTTTATTGATTTTAAATTATTTAACAAAATATCATTCATTGTAACATTTCAATTTTGACATTATTTATTTAATTTTCATTTTAAAATATCAATATAACATTGGAATTCAAATTTATACGGTTTAAATATGTGTAACATGATATATTATTCTAAAAAATAAATTTTTGTAATAATTTAATCTATTAAATTCACTATTAATATTTATAGTATCATTTATTTTAGTTAATTATTAACTAAATAATCATTGTGTAGGATTTTATTAAGCATTTTAAGTAACAAAACCATATCTAAAAATTATTCAAAATTATATGATTGACCAAAAAATGAGGTTTCATATATATATCAATGTTTTATAAACCATAAAGGTAACAAAAGTTTCCTTTTTTCTTTTTTCCTTAACATTTTATATAGGTAACATTAATTTAATAATACACCAATGAACCATAAAATTTGAAACCAGTGGGTATATTGTCAAATTATTAGAAACCAATGGCTTCTAGACAAGTTCCCATGTAATTTTGGTGGTTATTAATAAGGACTAGTACCTTAATAAGAATAATTTTCCTTAATCACCATAATTAGTTTTAATCACTTGAACTAATCATTTTGGCCATAAATCAAGTTGATCATATTTGAAAAAAAATATTATACTAATTAAAACCATGTTTTTACATTTTTAAAATTTAATATAATATAAGTGGTAAAATTAATATTAATGCTAAACTCACAAATGTGGTGAGGATGCAGGTTCTTTTAAAGTAAAAATGTTCAAATTTTATATATGTTTTTATACACATTTTTTATTAAAAAAAATGGGCCCAATTACCTAAATAGGGTTAATATGTGTATAATTGATATATTTTTTCTTGATTAAAAATATAAAATATATTTTAACAATAATAATTATTTAAATGAAAATGAAATTTTTATCTAAAATGTAGTTTTTTCACTATTCATCCAAAATGGAACTTAAAAGAAAAATAAATAGAATTCACCCTAATATAATTTTTATAATCCAAATAAAAAATTAGATTTATTTTGACATATAATATTTACAGAACTGTGGTAATTTGGTTTTAAAATAATTTCCCCATTTAAAGGTTGTAAAACCCAGTCTTGTGTGTAACATCAGCAAACTCAGTGAGGTGTGTAGCGTAAGTTTAACATGTTGTTGTGTATAAAGAGATAATAAATAATATCTATTCTAATAAGAAAATATTTTAACATATTGAGGAGCGAACAATTTTTAAATAAAAATTATAATTATTTTATATGACCAAGAATTTTAATATTAAAATATTTAAATTTTCGATAATGTCTTTAAATATTTCAAAAATTCTAGTTTCCCAAAAAATTGTTTATTTTTTTTATTTTTATGAACACTAATTATAATTATTTTTAAAAATTGTAGAAAATTATTTTTTGAAAAACTTAATTCATTTTTGAAATTGTAATATCAAAATTATATTAGGGATAATTATTTATAATATTTACAAAATATTAATTTATTGATTATTAGTGAAAAATACTGAATATTTATTGAAAATTTACTTTTAGTTTACTTTACTTATGTTGTTAAATTATATTTTGAATTGGTTTTAAAATAAAATTAATTTAATTAAACATCCATTAATCCAATTCTAATCATTGGAATCATTTTGATATTCAATTTCAATTTAAAAACACTGTATACTTTTAATAATTTTCTCTTTAAAAACCCATGATCTGATCACATTTGAGGGATTAATTTTAAATTCAATTTTGAATATTATGTGAATCGAATTTTTAAAATTTTATCCAAATAATTAGAATAAAAATAGTTAATAATAAATTTTATGGTCAAATTGATTTCTTTAAAATTGAATAATAAAAACACTATAATTTAATTTACGCTTATATGGTAAAAATCGGTTGACCTATGGGCTGTTAAACATAACCAATAAGTGAAAGAAATTACCCAAAACATGTTCAAAATAAATTTTAGGGAAATATTTCTAGATTATATCTTTGTGGATCAAGAATTGAACATTTTTAACCTTTTTCACGATATAAATGTGGGTACAACTTTTTGTTTTCAAAAAATTAGAAGATTTGCACTCATCACAAATAAATGGCTACCCCATATCCTCTTTTATCGACACCATATAACCTCTTTAGTTCTAAAAATACATAAAAAATAAATAATATATATTTATCATATCATACTATAATCCATTCTTTGGATATAAAAAAATCCATGGAAGGATTTTTGACCAATCATATTGAGGATACCCAAATAAGATGTGACGTTCATCAACTTGCATTTCTATTTTATTAATTTCTCCACCTCATTAAATTCGTATGATCAAAATATTATATAATAATCCAAGTATACTTAATATAATGAAATGTTTTTATTTCATGGGAATTACTGACAACCATATCCACTTCCATCATATGGGTTAGAAAACCAATATTCCTATCTATGTTGGACTTCTGTCTTACGAACTGATGTCATTAATTTTTCCATTAACACTTTCCAAGGATGGAAAAATTATAGATTTCTTATTTATATATGATATATAAATATATGATATTATTATGATTTTGGAAATATGATATCAAAAATACCTTCAGGATTTCCATTTTGTGGGAGGAAGATATAGTTGCTCATGTGTACAGTGAATTGCCTCCTTGTGAAGAGATCTGATTTGTTCATGATTTACATGTAAAGTAATAAAGATAATTTTAATATAAATATGAGATATAAATGATATTAAAATAATTATTTAGTGAGAATTTTTCATTTAAATTTATTTTTATCTATCCAAAAAATAGAAAGTATCTTTATGCATATGTAGGACATATCATCACCGCGAATGATGAATTTTATTTTATATGAAAAAAATTATGTATTAATCAGAATACATATATCATTAATACATATGAAATTTATAAAATTGTTAAATTTTGTGATATGTTAAAATAACGATAAAAGTAAGAGGACCAAAAATAAAAAATAAAAACATATATGAAAAACAAAGCGTTATTTTATGAAATGAATCTTCAACATAGAAATTTTAATAAATGGGTAATAAATAATTAAATGAAAATAAAATATTGTATGATATATATATATTGTTCTATAATAAATTAATAATAAAATTATATTTAATATATGGTAGAATTGAATTTGTATGATAGAATTCAATACTTAAAGTAAGATATTTTTGGTTCAATTTGAATTCGTTGAGATGTATGATATGTTACTAACATATATTATTCCATGAGTTGTATAGAAAACCATTTTAAAATTTAAAATTATTAATTTATTCATATTCATGATATTTTATGTTCCATTTTACGTTATTCCATCTTGGTTATTATGATCCAAACTTACCAAATTGTGAATTATTTTTTGATATAATCTCATCGTTGTTAGAGATTGTTTAGGATTATGTTTCCAATGGTAAAATAATAAGATATATATATATATATAATCATGAATTTTCTTATATAATGGTTACTCATGATATTTTTAAGTAGAATATAAAATTTTCCACTATTTGGTAATTGTATTTCATAATTTTTTAATGAAAAAAAAATTATTTATCTCTTTGGTTGAGAATTAGTTTTCTTCCAAAACCATTTATTCTAAAAATGGTTTAAATTTGTTGGTTATCTTATAGTTTTTAATTGAAATTTTTTCCAATGTCTGAATTTTTATTATTTTAATTATATATTTATATCATTTTTCAAATAATTCCCATTTGTATTTTACCAAAAATGTGAAAGGATTCATTATTTTAACTTGTGTGTAACGAATGAAAAATCCTATAATAATGATTATTATTTTCTTAGATGGACAATTTATATGTTTTTAGGGTTATTTTAAATGAAAAATATTTTTATAATGTTTTATATTCTATAATGTTTTTTTCAAAATGGATAGGATAATTTTCTCAATAAATAATTTAAATTATTTTTAAAAGATACATTTGTATTTTTCAATGTAAATTTTGAGAATAAGATTTTTAAAATGTATTATGTTTTTAATAGTGATTTTAAATAAATTATATTTTCCCTATGAAATTTTCCAGGTGACCATTCAAAATCATTCTCTGCCTAAGATGATATCCTTTAATGAAATTTATAATTTTCTGGGGAGATGAACCATGGATAACATTCTTATTCATTCTCTGAATTGTTTATCATGAAAAGACATATATGAAACCTATTTGTATTTCACATTTTATTCCATTATAATATTATTATTAAACCTAAGATTTTTTCACATGTTTTTCTATAATAAATGATGAAATTATTAGGAAACAATTCTATTTTATACATGTTATGATAGGATGAAAAGATTATGACAAAAAATAATATCATGTGTTATTAAATGATGAATGTCTTATGATATTTTAGAACACATAGGTATGATTTTTATTATAATATTTGTGGTATATATGTCTACCACCAATAAATTTGGTAATGATTTATATCTCATGAGATAGAAAAGATTAGAATGGGGAGTGAAACTAGTTCATTGAAGAAATTTTTTACCTACAATAGTCTGGGAATCAAACATTACTACTACATTGGTTTTGGGAGTAAACCCATTATACTATGATAGTCTTGGGGATTGGAATTCACTAATATATATATGATTTAAAATGATTACTTTTATTCCACAAATCTATTTCTTATAGAAATGTTATGATCTCATCGATCATTTTATTTTTATTTTCTTAAGATTCTTTCCAATGAACTAACAATAGATATTCTATTACTCAATATTATGTCCTTCGATATGTATAGTATAGTTTTAAATTTTTATTTTTATATTATCATACACTTATTATTATGTTATGCTTGTGTATATCTCTTATTTTCCCATAATTGGAATCTGAGATCAACATTTCTTATGTTTCCTTCCCCAAGTTATGATGAAATGTATTACATAAGTTACTTTTTATAAGGATTCTAGTTATGGATATCTTAGTGGGATATGATTTAGTTTACCTATAATATATTTGTTTATTATACCAATTTTCCAAAGGGAATAAACTATTATGGTCCTTATGGATGTGTTTGTGTATTCTAATGAATATTCATAATAAAATAAAGTAATATATTTGAATGATAATAATGATAGGTTATATTATTATTTTTGAAATATCTATAATATCTAATATAGTGACAATATAAATCTATATAAATATATATAGATGGTGAATGGTATAACCAACATAATATAACACTCTATACAAAACAATATGATTATAGGGATTGTCAATATATAGTGCACAATAAATGTTAAGATTTCTAGTAGGTGTTGTAGATGTATTATTATTATGTTGAGTTGGTTTTTTTAGTGGAGGTGTAGGATTAGGATATGATGTAGGAGTTGGATCTACAATATGTGGTCGATGAGTGGGATTAGTATCTTGAAATTGAATTTTTCATATCTGTAAATTTTAGAAGATAACAATGCCCTACTAATGTACTCTATCATCTCATGATTATCCAGAATGGTAGCTTAAAATATTTTATTTGTTTTATAAACATTATACACTGAAGATCCTTCAGAATATTGTAATAATTATTCCTTAAAATACACCTTTCTTGTATCACAATACATGTACCATGTGTTTGCACATTCACAATATTGTTGACAAAATATCCTTCCTATATTTAGATATAGATACCCTCTATGTTCCTTGCTCCCCAGGATATTTATAAATATAATATTTGAAAAAATATATAGTGAATCAAAATATATAAATAATTTATTTTACATAAATAAATTAGTAATGAAAAAAATCATATAATCCTATCTCTTATAACCCTTAAATAATCTATAAGATATTTTTTTTGTTATTTCTCATCTGACCCCACTTCTATTATTCATGTATAAAAGGGGAGGATGGGGGGTTATCCTCTAAAAATCCATAAGTCTCAATTCTCATTTTATTAATTTTTCAACTTAGCATTTTTTATCAAAATAATGTCTACAATCCCAGTGATAAATTATGAGGGTATACATTTCTAGTTTTCATCCTCTCGTTTTCTATTAATTAAGAATAAAAAATAAATATTCTGATCATTAATATATATAAAAATTATAAATGGTAACACTGCATTACAAAAAACACTTATTATCATCCAATTTCATCAAATTTACTTCCATGTATCATCATTTATAAATGGACATATCTCATATGGATTATCATATTGTCTGTACCAAAAAATGAATTATCATGAGAGAGTTGATTTAAAATCCCCCCATCCCATTGAATCCATTTCTTAACATTTACTAATAACTCCTACTATATCAAATATAAAATATGTCTTCTGATTATGAGGATCAAGACCTATATTAGTATAAAAAGTTAATGATTTGTAAAATAATAACAAATTATATTATCAAAACTATGTCCCATAAATGAGATATTATAACTTTTTCAACACTTATCCTATCATAAGTCAATATAATAAATTATCATTAAACCTATACTATAATAATATAATTGAATTTCTATTAATTTTTACTTCTTAAAATATCATTATAATCAAATATAAATTTTAACCTCTTGTCCTCACTATGGGAAACTGATTATAGTAGTAAACATACACAACATCTTTTACTAACCATCAAAATATGTTCCCCTATGGATGTGTATTCCACATGTATTAAGGATGGGGTCGATCATCGATAAGAGTATGTGTACATTCAACCCCATAGGTATGTGTAGCATCCTACCCTATTGTATGTGCCGGGGAATATGTTTGATATGTCATTATCCTAAAAATAAATTTAACATAATATTAGCACAAAAATATACAAAAATAGTGATTAGATAAAAATGTAAATAAAAAATAGAAAATAATAAAAATAATGTAAACCAATATAAATAAATGGTAATTCATATTTTTTATTTCTAATTAAAACTCTAAAAACATAATTGATAGACTAAAGGACATAATCAAATGAAAAAATCTATTCTTGTAGTATTCTAAGTACAAATACTCTAATGTCTGAAACCATTTTTTACACATAAAATAATATTCATGAATTCATTAAAACTATATAATAATAATTACACTAATCTGACCACATTTTTATTCATATTTGATATATTACTTAAATAAAATTCTAAAAATATTAATAAGAGATGAAATAGAAAAAATAAAAAAAACTAATAATAAATAGTGCATGAATAATAATAATGATCCAACGTATTAAATCTTATTTTCTCCCAAAAAAATATTATTTTAATATATTCTTTGTTATAATATTTTTATTTTTATTTAACTTATTAGATTCAAAGTAATTATTTTTCCAAAAAGATCATCAAATAGAGAAGTTTCAAAAAGATAAATATAGAAAACTAATAAAAACATATATAAATAAACCATTTGACTTATTAGTTATAATATATTCATTAATCAATAAAATAGAACTAATCTATAAAAAAATTGATATTTAAAAAAGTAAAATAGAATTAGACATATGTTACCTAAAATATTCGAAAATCATTAATGGGTTTTTTTGCAAATTATTTCATCATGATAATTCTATAAGGAACAAACAATTTCCATGACATTGTCATCAATAATATATGTTCATCATTCAGTGGATGTAGGGATATCACTTAAATAAGAATATTCTTTACATTTTTCATCATTAACATAATTGTTTTCCCTTTTAAAACAACAAGACAATGCATATCAAGTTGTTCAAGAATATAGAATTTTCTTCATGTGTTACATAGATAAGAGATCAAATGTTTATTTCAATCTATTAATATTAATTAGTGTCATTCCAAATTAATCATGTATAACACTTTTTTTACCGATAACAGATTTTTAGTTAAATATCGGGACATGATATTTAATGTAATCAATCATTTATATTTCTTAAATGACTCAAAATATGAAAATGATTTAGAGATTAAGTTTTATTGTTTGGAACTCAATCCAAATAATACTTCTATTATAAAAAATAAACAACTATTATGAAATAAAGTTTTGTTTCCAAAATCACATATATGAAATATATATCCATTAATGTCATACTACGATCGTGTTATTAAAATTATACATAGACAACCCAATTACCAAGTCAATGTTTTGGAAGCATCTGATCTACCAATGATGGTTTCATTAAAGCATGGAAAAAATTGTTTTTTATTCACTTTCCAAATCCATATAATTTTCTTCTTTGGACAACATTACATTATCAAATTAATAAGGATTGTTAAATATAGATGGGAATCATCTATGTTATTCAAGATGTGTAACTGTACATTAATTATATGTTCACCTATAAAAAAGATTGCATCCAATATATGGATTCCATTTAACTCATAATTTCGTTGTTCATAGACAAACATTGGAAAAGCAATATGATCTCATAATAATATATGAAAAAACGAGGTTCAAAACCCATTGAGTGCATGTACTATAGTAGCACTATAGCGTATTGTAGCAGCGATGGTACTGTAGCAACGACGGGAACTGTAGCGGCGGTAGGTCACTATAGTGGTTGTAGGGAACTATGTGTCACTATAGTAGTAGTACAATAATAGTACTATTCACATAATGGGCTTTGGACCAAAAATTTGGGCCTGTGGGCCATATAATGTGCTAAATGCCCACTAAGACTTCGAGCTATGTAATGGGACTCCCTATACCTAGTTAAAAGAGGTCTTTGCATAGATTAAATAATAAATGACGCTTTGAACCCAACCTTTTAAAAAAAGTAACTTGTAAAAAACACTACAACCTCATAAAAAATATACTTCTCTTCTATGGAGGCTTCAAGATGATATAGGCTCTTAATATACCTCTTCATCATCTTAACATGCCTTTCAAAAGGATACATCCAACATAGATATACAGGACCACAATTAATTTTTTCTTGAAATAAATGAATCATGAAATGCACCATGATATTAAAAAAACGTAACAGAAAATCTATTTCAAATGTACAACATATACAAAACCACCCAATTCTTCAAATTGTTTAATGTATTCAAATAAATACCTATATAAAAATTAGAATTGAAAAAATATCACAATATTATGATAGTCATTAAAACATGGACGGGAAGTATTTCATGTATTGAAAATGATTAAAGCCATTTCATCGTGATGTTAAAATCAAGATATTTCATATATGTAAACTTTAAATCCTTTAATAGGATAATTTTTTAACATTTTAAGAATAAAATTTTTTCACTTCAATATCATGAATTCACTGACAAAATATAGTTTACCCCTCTTGTATAATGTATTCCAAGTATGGGGAAGCTATGTTCACCTAGTTTCTAGAATATGAGCCGACTCTAAATGTATTCTCATTGAGAGTATGTCCAATCTTGCATTAAAATCATCCTTATTCCTTCCTTTAATATCTATCAATGTTCCAATAAACTGATCACAAATATTATTCTCCACATATATGATATTTAATTTCTTTTAAAATATTGACATCTCATATATGATATCTTAGAATATATTCTCCATTTTATGTAAATATTTTTATTACTACCATTATTCTATATATTCATGAATATCGCGTCAATTTTTTTATCCATTCATAATAACGAGTCGTGGAAAAATAATTTAGTGGAATATAAATTTTTTCTATCTATTGAGTTCCTTTATAAATATTGGTAATATTAATTCACAACAATTAACCATTTATGACCTATTCATATAATTTTTCTATCATGTATAAATTCATAATGTGATGTCGTTTGTTCAAAAATTGGTCAAGATTTATGCCACTTAAGAGTATATATTGAAAAAAATTAATATGTAGGGATATCATTTATATAGAAAATAATAATGGAATGTAATTTAAAGTAGTTGATTTTATAAAAATCACACAACCTATAACCTTTCCCACATAAAAGACTCAAGTCATCACTCAATGGTACCATGAAGACATCAATATTATATCTGGTCTATTTTGGTCAAGAGATCATTAATCTCAACAAGACATATTTTTTCTTCATAAGAAACTCAAGTATAAGCAGTAAATCACCAATAATATATTCCATGACCTATTTGTTATACTAAGGACATGAAATGGATTCATTCAATTTTTTTATAGTCAAATTATGGGATTTATAAACTCATTTGATAATATAGGATATTGTTAACAAATTTTATTCAACTATGGACAATTATCTAGATGATATAAATTTTCATCACATATTTTTTCATCTTCATGATATCTTATCCATTTTGAATCAATATAATGTGAAATTCAATTTCCAAAATAAGTAATTATAGGAATATTCCAACATTCCTTGGTAGGTGTTATTGTAACTGTTAAATAATCCTTTGATTTTTCGTCTATATAATACTATGAAATCCCTCATTTTGGACACTCTTATAGAAACTCATATTTATTCCTATATAGATCACAATCAATCAGGTAGGAATTTATTTTCATATACCCCAATCCCATCAGTCATAATATTTTCTTCTCTTTATAATGTGAATCTTGATGATAATTTTCTTTAAGAAGAATTTAAATCAACATTTGTAACAACATAATAAAAATATAGTCAATCGATTAATTCTTTGGATTCAACATAATCAATCATAAAACTATCAATAGATCCATAAATTCCATAAAACAAAAATATGATTGTTTTTACAGCCTTTACATATGGACCCTGAATTATTAGTCATTACATATTACCTCTAATAAAATATCATAAAATATTTCATCAATTTGATCAGACACATCATCTTGAAAATCATCAACATTTATTGTAGAGACCCAAAGCATGACGTACATGGAAATTACATTACTTTAGCGTAATACTTAATACATAACAAAAACAGACACACAAGGACTATAATAGTGTAGTGTCTTTAGAAACATGGAACATAATCTTCTAATCGTGGTAAAAGATCTTCAACATCTCCCATAAAGATCTTCGCCCTTTTTTCATACCTAAAACCTTTCTTTATATCCTGGGGAAAAGAAAAAATAAAAATGGTGATCTCAAATTCTCAGTAAGGGTAAGCATGGATAAAATAAAACATACCATATACATTTGAACTTAAAAACATGGACATAATGTTTAAACATGAAAATATTGAGAAATGACATAAAACATGGAAGTACGTAAGTCATAGATCATAAAGAAACATTAAGAATGATAAAATTTCATGGTAATAAAACATGTAATTTTAGTAACCATTAAGAACATGTAATGATTTCCATAGTAGCCAAGACATTGCTTCCAAGACCATCTTAGTGGACAAATTCCCATTCTGAATCGAGTTCACTCCTCATTTGAGTCCAGTAACACTGTACCGAATTAACTTACCGTTACAGCCATGTCTATCTCATGAGATATAAAATCTTTACCCAATTCATTGGAGGGAGATATAGGTCCCACCCATCTCATAATTAAATCATTCTTACTTGTGCCACAAAATAAACCCAAAACATTCATCATAACCCAAAGAATAAAATGGGTTTCATAAACATCATTCCATCAAAACATAATCCATATAAAAAAATGGATATCATTTCATCATAAGAAAAGTAAAACCATGTAAATCATAGAGACATTATACTTGAAATATACACATATGAAATAATGTCATCATAGATGGAAAATGGTTTTGATAATACACTTGAAATGAATTCTTGAGGAAAATATCCTTTCTTCTTCAAAATCATTTTCTTTTTACAAAATGTCATGCAATTTTAAAAGAAAAGGATTTTGTTGAAAATAGACATTAAATATTTTTCAGGAGGATTCATAAAAATAAGGCTTTATAAAACCGTAAAAATCCATTCGTGTTGTATATGTTAAAAAACACTCTTCCCGTACTTTTACTGGAAAAGTCAAAAAGTACCGCGTAACGTAAACAAAAGAATGATTTCTTACATACCATGTAGTATAAGTCAAAATGAGTAAAAAGGAAATTAAACATACATAAAAACACTTTTAGAAAACATAGACATGGATGATATCAATAACCCCTGTAAATACTTACGTATAAGCAATCTCGGATAAACAAAATGAGATTTGCAAAATTATCCCTTACCTTAGGTCCGATTTGCTTCGTTCATATCCGAACCTCCTGTATAATGATTTAAATAATTTTATTGAATTATTACAGAATCATATTCATTGTTATGATATCATATATGTTTCACTTATGACTTTATATTACCCGTTCTTTTGTAAATTCCATGTTAAAGCAACGTTTTGGGTAAAATCATTTCATTTATCGTATGTGTTTCGACCTGTCGTTCTGGATATTGTTACTTATATCATGATTTAAATAATTTCAAAATGTAAAAAATGATTTATATATAATATATATTCATCATATACATATATATATATATATTATGTCAATAAAAGGAATGAAATACACCGTTCATGGAGACGGTAGGCCGTACGTATGCATGAAGGCTGTTTTCATTTCCTTATTGAATTGAATGAAACTAAATAGATGACATAGATATATATATATACATATATCTAGTATCATTATTATTTCATATATTTCATTATTATTCATTAAATAAACTGTATGATCATTCATGTATGGTTAACATGGAGAATTAATCTCATCGCGTCGTGCAGATGGTAGTCCGTACGTACGCACGAGCGATGATATCATTCCCATAATTATTGAATAGAATTGGAGTGGATGGTATAATATATCAGAATCATTATGATGTTATAACAGCCATATATAGTAATTATTTACACCATTATACCCATCCATGTATGGTGTTGGTGGAAAAACAGATTTCAACACGGCGTGGAGACGGTATTCCGTACGTACGCATGCGTGATGATTTTGTTTTCCGTAGGACGGATAGATGGTGAAATAGGGTTGTTTCATACTTATAATAATATATCAGTATATCATTTATACTGATGTTATTACCTCATAATGAAACAACTAAAGAAGAAGTTGAAGAAGAAATAGAGTTGAAAGAATCGGTAATGGACATTACATCTTCATTGAAGTGTCTCTTTGAGACCTCCTCTTAGGGCACTAAAAGTGGTCTTTGAAGAAGTCCAAAACCTCTAAGATGTTTATATGGAAGTGGAGTAAGATAATTTTTCAGGGTTTGGCCGAGCTTGAAGGCTCAAAGTGGTGTGAGGAAGAGAGGGAGGAGGTGCCCTTTTATAAGGGAGGAGAGGGGAAACTTTGGAAATCTTAAAAATATTAATTTATAATAAATCTAACCCCAATTAAAAACATCCAAAAATTACTCATATTTAAATATTAGATGCGATAGTATTGTAATATCATCAACCAATAAAATTTAGACATGTTAGGAATTTATTTTAAACATTATCAACTTGATTTATCCTTACTTAATCAATAAATTTTTATTAATGGTAATAACATTCTAAATTTTAAATTATAAAAAATAATTACTTATTTGTTCTGAATTGTCCATAATTGGATACTTTATAACATTTGAGACCATATAATTTTAAATTTATAATTTTTAAATATATTTGTGATTTTTAAACAATTTTATAATATGTTATTTTTATAAAATAACAATAGTGTCAATTTTGACACTATTCATTTATTTGAATTTAAATAAAATATATACAGAATATATGTTCAAAATAAAAGCATTAATAGATTCATAAAAGGTCATATATATCTATAAAATTATTTTATAAAATTAAATAGTTCATACAATATTTATTTTATTATTTTTAAAAACATTTATTTGGTTTATCTCTTAATAAAATAATTACTACAACATTTTTCTAGAATTATTTAATATAATTATTTTTGCATAAAAATTAAAAATAAAATCCTATGATTAAGATAAATCTATTAAATTTCACAATAATACTTTTACTCTAATTTATCATCTTATAATAACAATATTCAAATTGTTATATTTATTAAATTATGAAGGTGACAAGTTTGGCATAATTTAAAATAAAATAATTTAAGTGTCATAATCACATTTTTAAGACGCCAAACGGTTATTTATTAGGTCATTGTATTATTATGGTATAGATATATACTACCAATATGTTTTCTTCAGGTTTGTGGGCCTTTTAATGGGTATTATTATTTCAATAAAAACTATATTAATGATTCTTCACTAAATAAATAATTTATGTATCATTAATGTATCACCATTAATGAAAATTATTTAATCCCTAAAAATTCTAAATAAATTATCATGATGTAGATACATTCATTAGATTTCTGGATACTATACATGTTTGAAGCTTTTTAATGTTTATCACTAAATTAAAATTATTATACTTATAAGATTTAAGAGAGTGACATGATGTCACTTTCTTTGGTTTTAATAATAATTAAATTATTTTCATAGTCAAAAGTCCATAAAATAGATCTAATCCGACCCTTATGTGATATGGGTCTACTTTTAGCCATCCAATAGAATTTTGGCATGTGTTTGGGTAATTTTATAATATTACATTTACCCTTAATTACCCGATTTACCTTTAACTATGGTAAATAAAATTTACCGTTGTTACTTTTCATAATTCCCAAAAATAAAAAGTAGCCTATTAACTTAATTTGGACCCACTGATTCCAAATATGGAATCCATTTTTTCTAATTAAATACAAATAAGTTTCAGAAATTAAATTAAAATTAATCCCGTTGTCGAATGAAAACTGGTTTTTGTTTAAAACAATGCAAAAGATTGAATTGATTTAACCTACGAATTCAATGTAAAATAAATGCTAATGACATAAATTATATTAAATGGTAAAAATATATTCTATTTATACTTTAAAACCATTCAATATTATAATTTATCCATATAAATTATTGCGATGAAAAAAGTTGTTTTTAATTAAAATATAGCGTGTTTTTACTATTCATCAAAATATAAAAGTTACCAGAATAATATGAAAAATTTATCCAAAGGAAATTTTTATTTCATGATTCCAAAGAAGAATTTTATTTTTTCAAATTGAACTTATAAAAATGTCAAAAACTAGATTTAAAGTGGGTGCGCCATCAAAAGGCGGCAAAACTGCATTTTTTGAAAAATACTTATTTTACCCGAAAAATTTATTTTGTTCTTATAACATGTTCTAGAAAATGTTTAAGATGAATAATAATGTTATAAAATTCAAAATTTAGTTAATACTATTCATAACGTCTAGTTCATAATAATATTATAATAATATATCATTGTTTAGTAAAACCCAGTATTGCGTACAACACACGCTATCGCGGAAGGTCGTGACTGCGTGTAATGCAAGACAAGTCAAGGTTGCGTGTTGTGCAAGAATCCTTTGTTGTTTCGTATAACATAATCCAACCATATTTCATTTATACATTGAATATATATATATATATACTCAATGTTGCGTAGAATAACTATTATCAAAATTGTGTGTAACACGATCCAAAAATAGTGTTACATATATTGCAAGCTAATACGGGGTTACGTATAGTGTAAGGTAATATTGTTGTAGCATAAAACCCAAGACATTAATGAAATTAAAAGAATCTATTTCATAAAAACATGGGGTGTTACATTATACCCCCCTTAAAACTAATTTCTCCCTCAAAATTCGTCGGGGTTATAAATGGTTTACTACATGAAAGATTGTTTAATAGAAACCCACATCGTAAAAAGGAATACCAAGACTTGGATTTAAAAACTAAAGTATGAAATGTAATGGTTACCCAAATTAACTCATCACTAGGTTTCCACATAGGAGAACATAGGTGAAAATAAGGGTATGGAAGAAAAATCTAACCGTAATGTTCTGATGGAGAGTGGTAGAGAACATGGCTATGAAAAAGCCATCAATAACAAAGACATAGATTTGTGATTATCTAAGGTACCATCTGATTCATCAGATATAAGGGCACTAGGACCACATTCTTGGTTTTCAAGATCTTTTCCCTAAAGTTGATGAAATTGGAAATAGAAGAAATACTTTCGTGATTTTGGTACAGTCTCACCGTTGTTTGTTCTTTGGACAATTTCCACTTCATCTCCTAAATAAAAAACGTTGAATTTGTCATTCGTGAAGTGTTAGCAGCTCATGTGATAGAATTATGGGTCATTCCATCTTTCTCAAACAAAAGGTTATAAAAGTTATCAAAAATACATAAGTCCATCTATAGTGAGATTAATCATATATGGTTCCTAAAATGGACTTATACTTCATATATCATATTGCATAATATAATAAAACTATTTTCTATTAAATCGGGACTTCATGTAGGCCAGTGGTAGGCGATAAAGGCTAGTCACACTTCGGTTGTGGGTTCGATTCCCACAGCCTTGTCTGACGCGATGGGTTGTCACTCGTCCTGCAGGTTTTCCTTTTTCTAAAACTACATTGCTATAACATCCAATAAATAATATCAAAAAATGTTTTATCCTTAAACAATACTAACTTATGTCCAACATAATCCATTCCAATCTTTAGTCTTATCTAAAATACTTCAGTCCAATCTCATAGTATAAAGAAAACGATTACATGAAATGTCATCAACCAATCATGTGAATACCATCATTTATCCCCCATATATCTTGTCGGTCACATTCCAATCATGTGAATACCTTAATCATGTATTCTCTTGAAAAATGAATACCCATTAAACCTTAGTGAAAACATGAATGCTGTCAAAAGTTAACTCTTTCCACATACCAAAATCCAAAAATTCTATATACTCATACCATGATATAACCTTCTCCTTATATCAGTCATGAGGTCATGAATACTATCAAACATTTAATTTTCTCCTTATCCCTTCATTATGCCCATATCATCTACATTCCAAAAATATATGAATAACCTTTCATTGATACTGGTACCATTAATCATACACTTTAAAAAATCAAGGAAAGAAAAAAGTGTAACAGTCCTTAGATGTCTCTTTATTCCATAGTACCATGAGATTATTTATACAACATTACACTTGATAAACATGTAATCATTCTACTACCTTCTTAAACCATTGACCAAGCTTTAACAATTCTTTCATCTCACATATCATTTGTAGTCTCTTCATCATCAACAACATAAATACTACCCATACGACCGTACTGATTCTCTTCATGAGACTTTCCCTGAGGGCATTGGTTTTCATAATGCCCGTACATTCCACATTTAAAACATTTAACAATTATTGATGTCGTAGCAATACCAGTATCCTCATCTATGGTGTTAACTGAACCTTTTCCTTTGCACTTACTGGATTTATTTCCTTCTTTTCCACACCCAAAGAATCTTCCAGTTCCCTGGAAACAATCTCCCCAATGCCTCTTCCCACATGATTTACATGAAGGAAATTGAACATTCTTTCCTCTATGATCATCATGAAACTCCATCTTTCTCTTATTATCTGATTCGGGAAAATTACCAAAGTTGAGATTATTGATCATATTATGAGATTGCTGATTAGGCATTATAATGATGTTTGGACTTCCAAATCCTGTTTCATTTGGTTTCTCATGAAGAATATCATTCCATTGTCCGTCATATCCTCCATTATCATGAATCTTCCTGTTTCCATCCATTTTCTAGAACCCAAAAAGAATAGTGTGAGAGGAAAAAATCATGCTAGGGAAAACAACATAGTAAAGGGGGAGCACCCTCAATATCTAACATCTTAGGTTAAATTCTAAGATCGTTACCGTATTTTTAGGACTATATCCTATACGTATACTTATCCTTAGGGACATCCCTAGACATAACTTAGAAATATATCTATGGATCTCACTAACATTTTTGAATCCCAGTTTCTAAAGGTTGACTAAACCTTTCCTCTGATACCAACTGTAGAGAGCCAAACCTTGACATACATGGACATTACATTACTTTAGCGGAATACTTAATACATAACAAAAATAGACACACAAGGACCGTAACAGTTTAGTGACTTTGGAAACTTGGAACGTAATCTTTTAATCATGGTTAAAGATCTTCAACATCTCCCATAAAGATCTTCCCCCTTTTTTTCATACCTAAAACCATTCTTTATATCCTGGGGAAACGAAAGCATAAAAAGGGTGAGCTCAAATTCTCAGTAAGGGTATGCATGGATAAAATAAAACATACCATATACATTTGAACTTAAAAACATGAACATAATGTTTAAACATGAAATGCTTTAGTAGTGACATAAAACATGGAAGTACGTAAGGCATAGATCATAAAGAAACATTATGAATGATAAAATAGCATAGGAATAAATCATGTAATTTTTTAAACCATTAAGCACATGTAATTATTTCCATAGTAGCGAAGGCATTACTTCCAAGACCATCGTAGTGGACAAAGTCCCATTCTGAATCGAGTTCACTCCCCGTTTCAGTCCTGTAACACTGAACCAGATTAACTTACCGTTCCAGCCATGTCTATCCCATGAGGTATAAAATCTTTACCCAATTAATTGGAGGGAGCTATAGGTCCCAACTATGTCATAATGAAACCATTTTTACTTGTGCCACAAAATAAACTTAAAACATTCATCATAACCCAGATAATAAAATGGGTTTCATAAACATCTTTTTATCATAACATAATACATATAAAAAAATGGATATCATTTCATCATAAGAAAAGTGAAACGATGTAAATCATGGAGACAATATACTTGAAACATACACATATGAAATATTGTCATCTTAGATGGAAAATGGTTTTGATAAAACACTTGAAATGAATTCTTGAGGAAAATATCCTTTCTTATTCAAAATCATTCTCTTTTTACAAAAAGTCATGCAATTTTAAAAGAAAAGGATTTTTTTGAAAATATTAATGACCTATTTTGGAGGAGGCTTCATAAAAATAAGGCTTTATAAAATCGTCAAAATCCATTTGTGCCGTATAAGCTAAAAAAACACTCTTCTCGTAATTTTACCGGAAAAGTCAAAAAGTATGTCGTAACGTAAACAAAAGAAAGATTTATTACATACCATGTAGTAAATATAAAAATGGGTAAAATAGAAATTAATCATATATAAAAACACTTTTAGAAAACATGGACATGGATGATAACAATAACCCTAGTAAATACTTACATATAAGCAATCTCGGATAAAAAAAATGAGATTTGAACAATTATCCCTTACCTTAGGTCCGATATGCTTCGTACGTATCCGAAACTCCTATATAATAATATAAATAATTTCATTGACATATTATAGAATCATCTTTATTGTTATGATATAATATATGTTTCACTTATGACTTTATATTACCCGTTATTTTGTAAATTCCATGTTAAAGCAACGTTTTGGGTAAAATCATTTCATTTATCGTATGTGTTATGACTTGTCATTATTGATATTATTACTTATATCATGATTCAAAAAATTCCAAAATGTAAAAAATGATTTATATATAATATATATTCATCATATAGATATATATATTACAGATCGATAAAAGGAATGAAATACACCGTTCATGGAGACGGTAGGCCGTAGGTACGCATGAATGTTGTTTTCGTTTCCTTATTGAATTGTATGAAAATAAATAGATGACAAACATATATATATATACATAAAATCCAGTAGCATTATTATTTCATATATTTCATTATTATTCATTAAATAATCTTTATGATCATTCATGTATGGTTAACATGGAGAATGAATCTCATCGCATCGTCGACACGGTAGTCCGTACGTACACACGAGCGATGATATCATTCCCATAATTATTGAATAGAATTAGAGTGGATGGTATAATATATCAGAATCATTATGATGTTATAATAACCATATATAGTTATTATTTACACCATTATACCCATCCATGTAATGTGTTGGTGGAAAAACAGATTTCACCACGGCGTGGAGAAGGTATTTCGTACGTACACACGCGTGGTGATTTCGTTTTCCATAGGATGGATAGATGGTGAAATAGGATTGTTTAATAATTATAATAAAATATCAGTATATGAGTTATACTGATGTTATTACTTCATAATGAATCAACTAAAGAAGAATAAGTGGAAGAAGAAATAGAGTTTAAAGAATCGGTAACAGACATTACCTCTTCTTTGAAGCCCCTCTTTGAGACCTCCACTTAGGGCACTAAAATTTGTCTTTGAAGAATACCAGAACCTCTAAGATGTTTCTATGAAAGTGGAGAAGAGAATTTGGCAGGGGTTCTCCGAGTTTTAAGGCTCAATGTGGCGTTAGGAAGAGAGGGAGGAGGTGCCCTTTTATAAGAGAGGAGTGGGGCACCTTCGGAAATCTTAAAAATATTAATTTATAATAAATCTAACCCCACTTAAAAACCTCCAAAAATGACTCATATTCGAATATTAGATGATATAGGGTTGTAATCTCATAATCCCATAAAATTTAGACATGTTTGGAATTTATTTTAAACATTATTAACATGATTTATCCTTACTTAATCAATTTAATTTTATTTGTGGTAATAACATTCTAAATTTTAAATTATAACAAATAATTACTTATTTGTTGTGAATTTTCCATAATTGGATACTTTATAACATTTTAGACCATATAAATTTAAATTTATAATTTTTAAATATTTTTGTGATTTTTAAACAATTTTATAATATGTTATTTTTATAAAATAACAATAGTGTCAATTTTGACACTATTCATTTATTTGAATTTAAATAAAATATATACAGAAGATATGTTGAAAATAAAAGCTTTAATAGATTCATAAAAGGTCATATATATCTCGAAAATTATTTTATCGCATTAAATAGTTCATATAATATTTATTTTATTATTTTTAAAACCATTAATTTGGTTTATCTCTTAATAAAATAATTACTAAAACATTTTTGTATAATTATTTAATATACTTATGTTTTCATAAAAATTATAAATAAAAACCTCTGATGAAGATAAATCTATTAACTTTCACAATAATACTTTTAATCGAATTTATCATCTTAAAATCACAATATTTAAATTGTTATGTTTACTAAATTATGAAGGTGACAACTTTGGCATCATTTAAAATAAAATAATATAAGTGACATAATCACATTTATAAGACTCCAAACTGTTATATATTAGGTAATTGGATTATTATGGTATAGACATATACTACCAATAAGTTTTGGTCAGGTTTTTGGGCCTTTTAATGGTATTATTATTTCAATAAAAACTATATTACTGATTTTTCACTTAATAAATAATTTCGGTACCATTAATGTATCACCATTAATGAAAATTATTTAATCCCAAAAAATTATAAATAAATTATCATGATTTAGATAATTTTATTATATTTCTGGATACTATTAATGTTTGATGTTTTGTGATTTTTATCACTAAATTAAAATTATTATACTTATAAGATTTAAGAGATTGTCATGTTGCCACTTTCTTTGGTTTTAAAAATAATTAAATTATTTTCACTATCCAAAGTCCATAAAATGAATCTAATATGGCCCTTAGGTGATATGGGTCTACTTTTATCCATCCAATAGAATTTTGGCATCTGTTAGAGTAATTTTATAATATTATATTTACCCTTAATTACCCGATTATCCGTTAACTATGGTAAATAAAATTTACCGTAGTTACTATTCATAATTCCCCAAAATAAAAAGTATCCTATTAACATAATTCTGACCCACTGATTCCAAATATGGAATCCATTTTTTCTAATTCAATACAAATAAGTTTCAGAAATTAAATTAAAATTAATGCCGTTGTCGATGAAAACGGGTTTTTGTTTAAAACATTGAAAAAGATTGAATTGATTTAACCAATAAATTCAATGTAAAATCAATGATAATGACATAAATTATATTAAATGGTAAAAATATATTCTATTTATACTATAAAACCATTCAATATTATCATTTAACCATATAAATTATTGCGATAAAAAATGTAGTTTTTAATTAAAATATAGCGTGTGTTTACTATTCATCAAAATATGGAAGTTACCAGAATAATATGAAAATTTTATCCAAAGTAAATTTTTATTTTATGATTACAAAGAAGAATTTTATTTTTTCAAATTGAACTTATAAACATGTCAAAAACATGATTTAAAGTGGGTGTGCCATCAAAAGGTGGCAAAACTGCATTTTTTTAAAAATACTTATTTTACCTGAAAAAATTATTTTGTTCTTATACCTTGTTCTAGAAAATGTGTAAGATGAATAATAATGTTATAAAATTCAAAATTTAGTTAATACTATTCGCAACAGCTAGTTCATAATAATATTATAATAATAAATCGTTGTTTAGTAGAACCTAGTATTGCGTACAACACACGCTATCGAGGAAGGTCACGATTGCGTGTAATGCAAGCCAAGTCAGAGTTGCGTATTGTGCAAGAATATTTCGTTTTTTAGTATAAAAGAATCCAACCATATTTCATTTATACATTGAATATATATATATATATATACTCAATGTTGCGTAGAATAACTATTACCAAAATTGTGTATAACACGATCCAAGAATAGTGTTGCATATACAGCAAGCTAATACGGTGTTGCGTATAGCGCAAGGTAATCTTGGTGTAGCATACAAAACAAGACATTAATGAAATTAAAAGAATCTTTTTCATAAAATCTCGGGGTGTTACATTTATAAATATGAAATTATACACAGTTTTTACATTCCAAATCCATGGTCTATAAGTCAAATTAAAACTATGATAAATTAAATGATCTTATACGTTTATTCTTTTAAACAACATCATCTTTAACATTTAAATAATGGATATAAAAACATATCATTGTGTAGAAAATTTTTATTAGAAAATTCCATGAAATTATCGACACCTTCTTTATATTCTAAACTTATTCAAATAGAATTAATACCACATGTACACATTATTATATATAATAAAGATAACAAAATTTAAAAAAAGTTAATATAATCTGAAATTTAATAGAATATTTAATTTTATAAATTAATAAATATTACAATACAATATTTCAGAAAAAACAACATATTTAATAAAAAAATATAGACTTGAAAATGTTAAATTATCATTATATAGAAAAATGTCACGAAACATAATCAAATATCCAGAATTCATAAATTAATAAATATATAATGCACAAAAATAAAAAAAATTAAAATAAAAAGTGAAAAGGAAATGTGACATAAATATAAAATTAGAACTGCAAATAAAAATAAAATAACTTTGATGTATAAAAAATCAAAACAAAAGACACAAACTATAAATTGATTATTCAATAGAGATGAGTGAGAAGGTGTCACTAATCAAAGTAATGTACATGTGGTGACCAATGATGCGTTGTTGTGGATGGTGACTAAATGATAATGTGACATCAATAGGAAACTTGAATAACAAATAAAAATAAAAATACATTGGAATCATGAAAATTGAAAAAAAAAATTGTAAATTGATAGAGAATCCAGGATGATGGAGAAGTTGACTCCAACAAAAATAAATTACAATCGGCTAACGATGTATGACTGTGTTAAAATCCATCTAAATGGAAGACTGATATAATGTAAAAAATTGAAATTGAAATTAAAAGAAATATCTAGAATTCTTGGATATTGAAACCCTAAAAACAATTCAAATATTAAAATAAAAACTAGGATGAGTGACACCAAAGTGATGATATGTGATATGTGGTCGATGATAATTGACCATGGGTGATGATGGTAGCCTCAAAATCAATGATTAATCAAAAAGAAATATAAATTTTAGATAATAATACAAATAACTATAATCCATGAAAATTTTAAATAATGAAAACTAACCATAGATTGAAATCAAAAAAAGGATTAAAAACACCAACAATAAAAAGTGCCATCAGAATTTGAATATGGGTTGCCACCAAATGAATGATATTCAAAACAAATGATATGAGAATGATTAAAAATAAGGCCACTAATAAAATTGTGAAACTATATTAATTAATGGAGAAAATATGTTTTTGGATGGGGTTTACAATGTGAGACCAAAACAAGACCTGTCATGTGAATGAAATAAAAAATCACTCATCCCAATCCTGATTAAAATTATAAGGAATTTTGATATAAATTATTTAATAGAAAATGTATAATATTATATTTTTTACATCTATTATTCAATAATCAGGGTGGGAGATAATAATTACACTATTGGTTATCAAATAATCGACATGAAAAATCATGTGGTTTAATTTTCAGTGTCAGTTACTCAATATCCAAAGTAGAATATCTTAAATTACATGTTATTTAGGGAATAATCAATGTAGAAAATAAAACGAAAAGATTTTTCACATTGGTTTTTGAAATAATTATTAGATAAAATGTTTTTCCTTATTAGATATTAAATTACAGACACAAAAAAATTATTACTTTGTTACGCATCAAATATAGATAACAAACATGAAAATTTATTATGGAAATATAGTTTTTTACCAGAGCTTCCATATTATTTTAAGGTTCATCCTTTATAAATATATTTTTCTTTGATCTCTTTCAACCCTCATCTTGGAAATAATATTATGGTTCTTCTAATCTATAGAATTATCAAAATTATTCTCCTTACAAGGGTGGTAATGTATTCGTATTCATACCTTCTAATACATTCTAAAAATATCCTACGACACATATTAAAATCTTCTTATGTTATTATATCCTTATATATTCTATTATCCTTATATAAGTGATAAAATTTAATATAAAAATAATGTCTTTATATATTAAAATAAAAAAGTATCACTACCCATTCCAAACCATGAGATATTTAATTTTACACATAAACCTTATATTTTCATGAGTGATATGCTATAAACCTGTTATTTTTCATGAGAACACATCCGTCAAAAATTTATTTATTTATCACTATAGATCAAAAACTCTTGAACACTATAGTGTAGTGTGAGAACGGGTTCCCTGACCAAACATATCCTTAGTTCCTTGATATTTTATTCAAATTAATATTCCAAAATATCATATATCCCTTCAACATCATCATGGTTAGTAGATTTTATAGTCATCAGAATTTTATCATAATTTAAAAATAGTGTTCAACCAAGAAAATAAAACAATGTATTTCAGTGATTGTGGTATGGAATAGATAATGTTCCATAACCGCCATCGTCATTGGATCCACTGATATACCCTTTCATACAATTATTTTACAAAGTAATAATACTTTCTAAATCAAAATTTACATTTATGAAATTTTTCATAAAACATATTGTTTCACATGGATTTTAGTATAATCGTCTAATGAACATCATATATTTCCTTATACTTGAAATATATAAGAATATTGTTTATAAAGACTATAATAAACTCATTAATGTAGTCTATATATATGCTATTCATTAGATATATGGAGATAAAAGGGTTTTTGGAATTTCCAAATTGAGACACCATAAATTATTTATGTACATACCATGTATAAAAGGTTGTCTCAGATATTTCTTCTTTTTGACTAAAAACATACTATATCCATACCATTTGTTAATCATTAAAAATTATTGGCCTCCTCAAAATAGATCAATAAAATCATCAGTATTAGGTATATGATAATTTTTCGTGATTTTAATATTGTTATGTTATTGATAATCAATAAAAATTATAATTGGAAAATCATTCATCATAAAAAATGAGCATTTCCACACAATGGTGATGAACATACCTTAATAAAACCCCTATAATGATTATCGTATAGATTATTCTTCAATTACACTAACTCAATATACAACATTCTATAAGGATACATAAAAATAATTTTCTCATGAGGTATGAGTTATGTGTTAATATGAACATCATGATTCAAGGGAATGTAAAGACCCAAACCCCAACCACCCATATATTTTATTTACATTATTATATAAATACTAGATACATGTGATAAAATCACAACAGAACTAGTATTGTAGAAGTCATGGTAAACTTGGTTTATAAATTCCTCCCATTTTATATGGGAAAAGAAATATAAAAAATGGTGACAGTTATTATTTTTCATCCTTAAACCCATTAAAATATTTTTCATCATATCATTGCTGAAGGAATGTAAATAAAGGGCGATCTCATATGCTCAATAAGGGTTACAAAAAATAGAAAATAACATGATTAAATAATGAATAATTAATATTTTAAGGTACATAAATTAAAACACAATACATTTAATAAATAACATGATCTCCAAATGCATCCATATATAACATCAATGTAGTAATATCTAGAATAATTTGAACTAAATTAGTGTTGATGGAAATTACTAATTATGGAAAGCATGATCTCAGGCATTATGATATCTTTACCATTACAGCCTTTAACTTGGATAGTTTTATCAATGTGTATATATAAAACAAAATCCTATTTAAGTTGGTTGGATAATAGGTTTGTCTTATTGGACATATCGATGCATCAATGAGATATCTATAACTAAGTCCCAATCATCACTAGATTTCCAATAAAATTTTTATATATTAAATAATCAATTTAATTAAAAAATATTTTTTCTTTATCATAATGTATCTGTATTGACTAATGATAATGGAATATCAATATTTCCTTTGTTAAATCCATCACATTAAATGTAAAAAATCATATTTATTAATGGAATATGTTTTAGGCAATTATAATTTAAATTACAAAATTAATATAGATATTTAGGAGAATTATAATGTCTAATAGTTATAAGAATGAAAATATTTTTAGACAAGTTTAATTACCATATAATTAATCTCATAAAAAATATGACCATCAGGTCAGTAGAAATAACTGTTTTGAAAAAAAATCATGTTTTTTATAGAAAATTTGGAGATGGAAGAAAAATATTAAAATAATTTTTTGATAATTTTTTTATTTCTAAACACATCAAAAACACGTATTAGAAACTCAAAATAATGAAAATTTATGGAGGTGTAAAAATCCATTAATGCTCTAAACATCAAAAAAACTTTTTTTCTTTTTTTAAAGAATGTTAAAAAGTAACCTATCATAAAACATTAGAATTATTATTTTTCAACATTTAAAAATGTAAATTACTATATACATTATCATTAATATATAATTTTAAAAAAAATTAATTTTGGAAAATATTTTTTAAACATATGGACCTTGAAAAAATATATTTCTCATTAAAAAGAAAAATAAGATCAAAATTTTATTTTAATATTAAATTACATGATTCAAGTTCCAAAGAGTGACAAGGTTGAAATATAATATAGAATTTCTATAAATATATGGTGGATAACAATGTTGATGAATTTTATGATAGATTATAACATTCCATTAATTAAAATAATATAAAGCTAAAAAACAATATTATAAATAAATTATAACATATTTTGTAGCATTAAAATTATAATCCCTTGAAAGAATAAACTTGAATAGAAAAATTAATCACAATGAACGTATTTCATGTTAAATACTTAAATTGGTAATTATATACATCAAATAAAAGGAAATAGGTTCATAATACAAAATATGTCTCAATGGAGTATATATTGAGATGAAATATTTTTTGTCCCGACCCATCCCTTGGGGAATGTGTCGTGACTACCCCAACCTCACCTTTCATAGGATAGGGACTGGTGACTAGATCCAAAGGGGTAAATCCCTATACTGGGAATTCATTTCCTTTAAAACATGAAAACACACACAACAGAGTACGAGCTGGAAAAAAAACACTAAGTAAAAACTATATAACAAGTGAGTGATAAAAAGTAAAGGGGCCGGAAATACAAGACCAACGGTAAAGTACAAGTACAACTAAAAAAAGAACAAAAATAGCTGAAAGGTGAAGAGAAGCTCCCGGATCATCCACCACATATCCTACCTAAAGGGTAGGTATTGTTAGCCTCCTCACCACTCCGCACATGTCAGTCTCCTCCAGGTACCGACTCATCATGAGGTCCACCTACGGGTACCATCCAGTCCTCGTACACTCAGCCTCAGTCAGTGTTGTCCATCGTTTCCATCCAACACAATGAGGTTTGGGCATAGCCCATGCAAAGGTGAGTATAAAAATACTCATTAGGGACCCCGAGACCACCAAAGTCTCTCAAAATCCACCACGGATAAACCATATAATATGAAATCAATGTATAGCCATTACTTAAGAATATTCCCACACATATACCTAAGTTATCAAGTAACCGATCTCAATCAAGAGGAAAACACAGAAGTCATTGTCTCAGCTCACACAAGTATACAACTTTTGAAGAGAGATAGAGACGATCAGAGGTATCCACTAAATCATCTATTGTGTCGAACCCACATAGGATCCAGGAACAAAAAATATAACTGTCAACCCACACAGGATCCCGAAACAGTTATTCTGTCAAACCCACACACGATCCAAGAATAGAAGTCAAAACTGTCGAACCCACACAAAATTCAGGAATATTATTCCGAGTTTTCAAACAAGTATGGGATCCAAGAATAGTCATCAGTGCTATCGAACCCACACAGGATTCAAGAATAGTAGTCAGTGTTGTCGAACCAACAAAAGATCCCAGAACAGTCATCAGAGCACAGTCGGCCACATGGTTCTACACAAGCATGCTTGATTCTGTGATGGTTCACTCCTCAAGAATAGTGTCTCAAAGGTCTATCATGTTATAGGGGAAAACCCAAGAAATACGTTTCCAAGACATAGAGACGAGGTGACAAAGAGATTTTCCCAAAAAGTACACGGCGTGTTGGAATAAGGTACACGCTGGGTAGTCAGACCTCAGGTACCGCCCACATACAACAGCCCGTGTTGAAAGGATGTTCATGTAGAAATGTAAGTACATGGTGTGTGGTGTGGTTGCATACCGTGTCTACGAAACTGGTGTTGGCTCCGTGTATGCTGGATATGTGCCCGTACATGGCCTCAACCCGTGATCGCCAACCCATGTAACTGATACACTGGGTAGCCCGTGTCCCTAGCCTTTCCTAGCGTATGGTAGATTACATGCATGTGTACTCCACCCCATGTCCGTGTATCCCCAATATACATTCCATGTCTCATGAATCCGCTTCTACCAATCTGCGTGGAGAGTACACGATGTGCCTCTTGGCCATGTAATTCTGCCCATGTTCGTGTATTTCCCAAAATACACACCATGTCTCTCAAAGCCGCTTCGGCCACTCTTCACAGAGAATACAAGCTATGTGACCAGGGTCACACACCGTCTGTTACTTGTCTAACGTCCAAAAAATCAACTCACAGAATGCCTGTACTACACGGCTTCTTTGTCAGAAGTACACGCCGTGTACTCTGGAGATTTCCTGAAACGGAACCTCCAACCAACACACCTCCCGTGATGTCCATTCTTTGTTATTATAGTCCTTTTATAATGAAACTTTAGACACTAGGTCACCCCGAGGCCCCGTAGTTGTCTCTGGTGTTTTCAAGCCTCCGATCAGCTCTGAAAACACAATTTGATCCACCCACTCGAAGAACGGTCGAGGAACGAACCTTCCTGTTCCGGTCCAATCCGTCTCCCGCTATTGTCATTGCACCTCCACTAGGTCGTCATGACATTAGGTCTTTGATTTGGGATCATTGCATCGTACAACAGTCTCGCAATGATCCTTTTTTTGTCACCCATGAAGAATGTGATGAACACTCCAAACATTCTCAAGAACAGCGGAGGGATCTGGTCATGTTCATTTGGACTGGTCCTTCTGCATTAGTTTTGTAGCAAGTTGGTCAAGACAAACAATCATGGAAAGAATAATCAATATTTCACAAATCAAAACACACCCCTACCTTTGATTTTTGGTCCTCAACATTGAATTCACAGGAAGAAGATGAAGGAGTACGTCGTTCATTACATTCACCGCATGCTTCCAACCCCAGGTTGTGTTGGCTGTGGAAGATGGTCCATGTTGGTTGGTTTCCAAGGAAGAAGTCAAAGAAGGGTCGTCATTGGCATTCTTTGTTCGAATAATACGTTCTCCATTCTTTGTTCTTTGTTGGGAGAATTATAATCCTCCCAAGCTCTCCTCTTCCCAAACATGAACCAAATGCCAAATTCGTGCCAAATAATAGATTTGAGTATCTATTAATTCATTGGCAAGAATTAAAAATGAATTAAATAATTACTTGGCTCCACCTAATTAATGTGAAGGGTGGTGGATCTATTAAGTGGGGAGCTCAAGAGGTTTCTCCCCACATAATGGGGAGTTCAAGAGGTTATAACCTTGGGTGGTCCACACAAAATTAATCCACACATTGGAGGTAGAGTTAGGGTGGGCCCCACCACCATATCCTCTCATGGGAGGTTAAGGTGTGGTGGTCACCACCTCCAACCTCCACATGGATATTCTAACAAATTAATAAAAATAATTTTTACCCAATATTATTTTTATTTAATTCATTAAAAACCCCAAAACTATCTTTTATTTCCGACCAACTTCTATCGAGGTGAAAGTCTTCTTAAGTGAATACCAGTGTTGCGAGTTAAAAAGTGACCTCAGTTTTCAATTCCGATAACCGGTTCAAAAGTTATAAAAACTATCTTGTATGTTTACTGAATGTACATGAAAAAAACTTCAGAAATTGATTTTGGCACACTGGTCCTCAGAATCATGCGACATCAGTTTTCGTGGACTCAAAAAATTCCCATGTATTTAAGAAATAAAATTCCATAGAAACTCCGGGTCTTTACATTCTCCCCACCTCAGTGCTTTACATCTCTGTAAGCTACTACTCAATCTAAGGGAACACGTTTGGGTATTGAGCACGAATCTAAGCCTCTCACTCCCATGTGCTCTCCTGGAGGTTCCCATGCGGCCAGCAAATGTGCACTAGAGGAATCAATCGTCCATGTAAGACTCGACTCTGTTGATCCTCAATCTCCACTTGAACCTCTGTAAAAGTCACCCCATCATTGACGTCCAACTCTCCATGGTCGATGATGAGGGAAGGGTCATGCAGATATCTCTTTAGCTGAGATAATTAGAAGATGTCGTGCTGTTGGGGAAACTGAGGTGGAAGATCTAAGCGGTAATCCACCTAACCAACTCTATTAAATACCTGAAAAGGTCTGATGAATCTCAGAGATAACATGCCGCATCGGAGAAATCTCTGTAGACCATGTAGAGGTGAGACCCGTAGAAAGACTTGGTCACCATCCTCAAACTCCAGAGGTCTCCATCTCCTATCGGCATATGAATTCTTCCTTTACTATGTAGTCTTCATCTGCTCCTGGATGATTTGTACATTCTCTATGGTAGCTCGTACCATCTCTGGTCCCACTTGTGCTGACTCCCTAGGGTCTGTCCAGCACATGGGTGATCTATAAGGTCGACCATAAGACGCCTCAAAAGGTGTCATCCCTATGGTGGAGTGATATTTGTTTTTATATTCAAAATCCACCAAAGGTATGTGATCCTCCCAACTACGACCGAAGTTGAGGACACAAGTATGGAGCATTTCTCCGAGGTTCTGAATTATCCGCTCAGTCTGACCATCCGTCTGACGATGGAAGGCGGTGCTTAGAATAAGTTTCATTCCAAAATCATCCTACAACAACTTCCATAGAGAGGAAGTAAACTGTGAGTCATGATCAGAGACAATAGATGAATGTACTCTATGTATCTACACAATTTCTTGCACGTAGAGGCATCTTAGGCTATCTACTGAACCCTTCTCTCTGATCGGTAGGAAGTGGACCGACTTGGTGAGTCGATCAATGATCACGCAAACCGATTCATGACCCCTGGAAGTTCATGTAATACCCATCACAAAGTCCATGGATATCCCATCCCACTTCCACTCTGGGACATCTAAAGGTTGAACCAATCCTGCTGGTACCTAGTGCTCTACCTTCACTTGCTGACAAGTGAGGCACCGAGAGACAAACTCTGCAACTTCTTTCCTTATCCCTATCCACTGATTCTGTCGTTGAAGGTCCTGGTACATATTTACCACTCTTGGATGTACAGCTAAAGGGGATGTGTAGAACTCCCTCAACACATTCTTCTGAAGTGAAACAGGTTCCATAGTACATCCTCTGAAGAGGATGACATGCTCCCCACCTTCAGAAAATCCATCAGGTGCATGCCCTGTGGATATCTGAGCACGTCATGTCTCGTAGTTGAGGTCTTCTTGCTGCTCCTCCCTGACTCGCTGAAGAAGTGGAGGAGTGACTGTAAAAAACTGAAGGAAAACTGCTTCATCTCGGTCCACAATGAATATCTATAAAGCAGCTAGCTGCCCTGTCGCCTCTCCTAGAAGTTGTATACCAGATCACTTGCTGAGTGCATCTGCTACAATGTTTTCATTCCCAAGAGTATATACTATCTAGAAGTCATAGTCCTGCAGGATCTCAATCCATCACCGATGTCTTAGGTTCAGTTCCTTCTGAGAAAATATATACCTGAGACTCTTGTGATCAGAGTACACTATAAAACTTTTTCCCATCAAATATTGTCGCCACATCATCAAGGAAAAGACCACTACTGGTAACTCAAGGTCAGGGGAAGAGTAGTTCTGCTCGTGTTTTCTCTGCTACAGAGAACCATACGCGATCACTACTCGCTCCTGCATCAAGACACATTCATGTCTGGTCCCTGATGCGTCATAGTAGACTACATACCCTACACATTCATCTGGAAGCCTCAATATGGGGGCACTATTCTGCCTCTTCCTCATCTCTTGATAGCTCCACTGGAATCTCTCTAACCACACGAAGGGTTTCCCCTTCTTAGTCAAGGATGATAGTGGTTTTTCCTCTGTGGAGAAGTCTGTTATGAACCTCCTGTAATAACCAACAATAACCAGAAAACTATGTACCTCCTTCACAATCCTGGGTGGCTCCCAAGAAAGTATTACCTTTATCTTTACTGGGTCCACTACAAATCCAACCTCTGAAATGACGTGTCCCAAAAAGTGAACCTCTCGGATCCAAAACTGGAACATCGAGAGTTTACCATAAATCTGGTGCTCTCAGAGGGTGTCTAGTACTACCTGCAAATGGTACGCATGCTCCTCCTCAGTATTCGAGTAGATCAAAATGTTGTCGATGAAGACTATGACAAAGAGATTGATGAATGGCTGGAAGATCATGTTCATGAGTCCCATGAACACTGTTGGAGCTTTGGTAACACTGATGGGCATAACCAAGAACACATAGTGGACGTACTGACATATGGAGGCCATCTTTTGCGCATCCTTATCTTGAATTCTAAGCATGTGATAGCCTGATTTGATGTCTATCTTTGAAAACCACTGTGCTCCCTTCACCAGGTCAAAGTGGTCGTCAATCCTTGGGAGTGGGTACTTTTTCTTAACGGTCACCAAGTTTAGGTGACGGAAGTCAACACATAGCCTCAAGCTTCCATCCTCCTTCTGGGCAAACAGAATCAGGGCTGGATAGGGAGAAACACTGGGCCAGATGAATCCTTTCCCCTGCAAGTCCTACAGCTATATCGGCGGCTCATGAAGCATAGCGGGAGCCATCCTATATATTGGAATACATATCAGGGTCGTCCTAGGGTATACGTAAATGTAAAATTTCACCTCTTTGTGAGGATGTAGACTAGGGACATCATCAGGGAAAACATATGTGTACTGGTCCACCACTACAAGATATCTTGGACTCTCCACATCAACTGCTCCGAGGGTAAGGAAGGCTATCTAATGAGTGATTGGTTTCACCCTCCCTTAAGTAAGTTTTTCATGTGATTCAAAGGCTCGCTTATCTCCTGTAAAGGGGATCTTGGTCTCATCCATGCGGAAACACTGCACTTTGAACCTAATATAGTTGATCTAAGCAGGGACTGTAGATAACCATTTCATACCCAATATGGCATCGTAAGGCCTTGACACTGCTACTAAGAGATCCCAAATGAAGCTCTTTCCTCATATAGTAAGCCCACACTACCGAGACTAGTGTGTAATCATTGAATCGTCTCCCGTAAGAATCTATAGCCGTAAGGATCAAGCCAATAGCTCTGTAGGAATCTCTATGCTTCGAACAAGGGTAGTGGAAATGAAGGACTGATAAGAACCTATGTCTATAAGAACTACATATAAGGTGGACTAGACACGGATTGAACCTCGAATCATCTCTGGAGCGCCATGATTCTAAGCCTCAGCTGCCTGGAGCTAACCTCTCCCCTATCCACCTACTCCACGTGGTCGGGGTGGACCTCCTAGTGGTGGTGGGGGTAACACCTTGTAATGTTTTCCACCACCAGCTACACGACCAGATCATATACCACGTCTACCTGTGCCCTACGTATTGCCTCGATCGAACCTCTACCTCTACCTGGGATGTCCCTAAACTGTCTTTTGATCATCCGAATGGCGGTTAGGACAGTCCCGAGCTAGGTGAAGCTACCCACTGCATGTGAAACACTTTTTATTCCTCTAATTATTGGATTTGTCTCGTGTACCTCGCCAAACCAAACCTGAGTCCTGAGGTCATCCACAGGATGTTCTGGTCTACTTGGACCATTGTGACATCTATCTGCTGCTAGCTACAGAAGACTCTTCTACGTGATGCCCAGTGGCACGTCTCACTGCTGGTGACTACTCAGCAAGAAAACTCTCCACTAAGAGGGCTTGCTCCAACACCCCCGCCTACTTCAGGATGCTGAGGGGGATCATCGAATCCCTGATCTCTCGCTTGATCCCTTACTCGAAAGTCTGGGCCCTTAAGAATGTGTCTCCTACCATATCTCTGGAGTAGCACGAGAGGTCAGTGAACCATGCTGAGTATTGTTCCACCGTTATTTTACCCTACTATAGATACAGTAGCTCATATATCCGCACCACACGTAGGGTGGCTGGGACAAAATCCACCCTAAATAGGCTCTAGAAGTCTGCCCAGATAAGTGGTGCATCGTCATGCACCTGGAGCATCAGGCTCCACCATCTGTCTACTATTGCCTGATAGAGACTCGTGAAAAGGATCACTATAAGGTCTGATGGTGTCCCTACCTGTCTTAAGACTCTCACCACAGCCTCCAGCCAATCCTTAGCTGCCTGTGGGTCTGTCTCTCCCCTGTACCTGGGCAGCCTCTGGTGCTGGAACTCCTGCAACTCGCTCAAGTGGTGTGCACCATCTGCTACTGGGAATGGTGGAACCGGTGGACCAACGGGTAGTGGCAACGCTGGTGCCTCTTCTGTGATAGGGCTCTGCACTGAGGCATCATCGTTCTGTGGGCTACCATCTCATACATAGCCTAGAACCCTAGCTGGTTGTCTTCTTGGAGGCATCCTATAAAGTAACTAGTGCTCCATGGTCAATAAGTTATACATGGTGAGATGACTCAAAGATATCTCAATGAATACTCTTGAAACAAACACACAATCAATATTTGTATGCACTAATTCAGAAATCAGAAGTCATGTTCCTGGTGTATGGATACGTCGGTTGCCGCACCAAAAATGGACACCTTGAACTGAAAACCACACTCAATACCCATAACACTATTACTTCACATAAAAGATCAGAGTCCTATGTTCTGCGGTAGAACCGACTCCTCTGATACCAATTTTTCATGACCCGTCCCCCGGGGCCCAAGCCATGAATACCCCAAGCCCGCCATTTATAGGCCAGGGGCTGGTGACTTGCACCAAAGGAATAAATCCCTATACCGGGAAGGCATTGCCTTTAAAACTTGAAAACACAGACAACAGAGTACGAGCTGGAAACAAAACACTAAGTAAAAACTGTATAACAAGTGTGTGCTGAAAAGTGAAGGGGAAAAAAATACAAGCCCAACTGTGAATTAAAAGTACAACTAAAAAAAGAACAAAAATAGCTGAAAGTTGAAGAGAATCTCTTGGATTGTCCACCAAGGATCCTACTTGAAGGGTATGTATAGTTAGCCTCCTCAGCACTCCAAAACTATCGGTATCCTCCATGTACTGACTCATTATGAGGTCCACCTCTGAGTACCATCCAGTCCTCATACACTCAGACTCGGTCAGCATTGTCTGTCGTCTGCATCCAACACAATGAGGTGCAGGCATAGCCCATGCAGTGGTGAGTATAACAATACTCAGTAGGGACCCCGAGACCAGCAAGGTCTCTCAAAATCCACCAAGGATAAACCAAAAAGTATGAAATCAATGGATAGCCATTACATAGATATATGACCATACATATATATAAGTTATCAAGTAACCCATATTAATAATGAGTAAAACACAAAATTCATGGACTCAGCTCACACAGGTATACAACTTTTGAAGATAGGTAGAGATGATCAGATGTATCTACTGAATCATCTAATCTGTCAAACCCACATAGTATCTAGAAATAGAAATCAAAATTTTCAAACCCACATAGGATCCAAGGACAGTTATTCTGTCGAACCCACTCAGGAAACAGGAGCAGAAGTCAGAACTGTTGAACCCACACAGGATCATGGAATAGTAGTCAGAGCTGTCGAACCTGTACATGATCCAAGAACAGTCGTCAGTGCTATCGAACCCACATAGGATCTAGGAACAGTATTATGTGCTGTCGAACCCACATAGGATCTAGGAATAGTCGTCAGAGTGCAGCCAACCACAGGGTTCTGCACAACCATTCTTGATTTTGGGAGGTTCCACTCTTCAAGCCAAGTGTCTCAAAGGTCTGCCATGTCATATGGGAAAATTAAATCAATATGTATCCATGACACAGAGACGATATGACCAATCCATTTTCCAAAAAAGTACATGGTGTGTTGGAATAAGGTACACGTCGTGTAGTCAGAACTCAGGTACTACCCTTGTACAACAACCCTTTTTGAAAGGATGGTCATGTAAAAAAAATTACAGGGTGTGTGGTATAGTTACGCGCCATGTCTACAGAATTGGTGTTGGCTCAGTGTATACTGGCCATGTTCCCGTACATGACCTCAAACCATGTTTTCCAACCTGTGTAACTGATACATGGGGAAGCACGTGTCACTGGCCTTGCCTGGCCGTGTGGTGGAGTACATGCTCGTGTACTCCACTATTTGTCCATGTATCCCTAAGATACACACCATGTCTCTTGAAGCTGCTTCTACCAATCTATGTAGAGAGTACACGTTGTGATTCTTGTCCATCTAATTCTACCTGTGTCCATGTATTTACCAGAATACACTCCATGTCTCGCGAAATTGCTTCTTCCATTCTACGCAGAGAAGACACACCATATGACCAGGGTCACACGCTGTGTGTTACTTGTCTAAAGTCTGAAAACTCAAGCCGCGGAATGCCCGTACTAAACAACGTGTTCGTTAGAAGATCACAACATGTATTCTCGAATTTTCTAGAAATGGAGCCTCCGGCCAGCATGCCTTTCGTGAATTCTATTCTTTGTTCTAACAGTTCGTTCATCATGAAAATTCAGACACTAGTTCACCCTAATTTCCTGAAGTCATCTCCGATGTTTCCAAGCCTCCGATCCGCCCCAAAAACTGGATTTAATTCACCCGGTTGATGAACGGTTGAGGAATGGTCCTTCCTGTTCAGGTCTGATCCGTTTCCAGTTATAGTCGTCGCACCTCTGCTAGGTCATCATGACATTGGGTCTTCGATTTAGGATCATTGCATCTCAAAACGATCTCACAGTGGTCCTTTGTTAGTCACCCATGAAGAGCATGAAGAACGCACCAAACATTCTCAAGAACGACGGAGGGATCGGGTTGTGTTCGTTTGGCCCCGTCCTTTCGCATTTCTTTGTTAGCAAGTTGGTCAAGAGAAACAATCATGGAAGGAATAATCAACATTGCTCAAATCAAAACACACCCCTACCATTGATTTTCGGTCATCGACGTTGAAGTCATGGGAAGAATACAGAGGAGTCTATCATTGTTTCCGTCTGATGCACGCTTCCAATCCCAAGTTGAGTTAGCTGTGGAAGATGCTCATGTAGGTAGGTGTCTGGGGAATAGGTTGAAGAAGGATTGTTACTGGCATTCTTTGTTGGAAGAACACGTTCTTTATTTTTCGTTCTTCATTGGGAGTATTATAATCCTACCAAGCACTCCTCTTCCCAAACTTCCACCCAAATGCCAAATTTGTGCCAAATAATAGATTAGAGTATCTATTAATTTATTGGAAAAAATTCAAAAAGAATTAATTATTTACTTTTCTCCACCTAATTAATGGTAAGGGTGGTGACACAATTAATTGGCGAGCACAAGAGGTTTCTCCCCACTTAATGGGGAGTTCAAGAGTTTATAACCTCGGGTGGTCCCCACCAAATTAATCCTCTCATTGGAGGTTGAGTTTGGGTGGGCCCCACCACCATAACCTCTCATGGGAGGCTAAGGTGTGGCGGTCCCTACCTCCAACCTCTACATGGAGGTTTTAACCAACTAATAAAAATAAATTTTACACAACCTTATTTTTATTTAATAAATTAAAAACCCCAAAACTATCTTTTATTTCTGACCAACTGCTATCGAGGTGAAAGTATTCATAAGTGAATACTGGCACTGTGAGTTCAACGATGCCCTCAGTTTTCAATTCTGTGCACCAATTCAAAATTTATAAAAACCCACTCATACGTTTACTGAATGTGACTTAACAAAACATCAGAAATTGATTCCAGACACACCGGGCCTCAGAATCATGTGCCGTCAGTTTTCGCGGACTCATAATGTTCCTAGGTATTTATGAAAAAAACATTCCAAGGAAATTCTGGGTCATTACATTTATAATATTCATGTCATTTATATTGAATAGGAAAATGAAGATATTAGGTATAAAAATGTTAATCCAAAAAAATAATTTTTCAATAAAACATAAGAAAATAAAATTTCACATAAAATATAATATTGACATAATATAATAAATTAATAAATTAAATAACCCAGTGAATGGAAATTGAGTTAATAAACCCCTTACCTATAGATTCTATTTATTTGAACATGAATTATGCTCATTTACAATAAATTTATATTTATTATACATATATAAAAGAACCGTATACATATCTATAATATCATATATTATCTTTTTATAATATAATATCACATATTCGTTAATAATAATTTATTAATACTAAAAATTTGGGAGTTAAATCTGTCGTTTTTTGCATGTATGTCTTGCTTCATTCATATTTCTCATGGTTCCATCATATCTATAAAGTTATTCATGATCGAAATATAATATTTATTCAATAATATTATATTTAAATTCATCCATAAAATATATAACACAATGAATGTCAATGTTCATGTTGACGGTATGCTGACTTTTTAATTGATGGATTGAAATAATGTTAAATATGTATTATAATTTATATAATTATTATTATATCATTAATATCATATATTTTTGTTAAATTTATCTTTATTACTATCCATTTAATTTTGAAATTAAAAACATATCACATCACTTCATCTAGATGGAAACCGACATGTACAAATGAGCAACATTATAGTTTTCAATGGATTATATTGTAAAAAGGTAGATAAGATATTATAATTACAGAAGAATAATTATGATATAAATATAATAAATATTTATTATACTCTTCTTTATAACCTTCCATGTAATTTGACGATTAAAAACTAATGAAATCCCAATGTAAAGAAGATAAGTTGTACATACGCACAAACTATTAATTCACTTTTCATAATATATAAATGAGATGGAGAATGGATGTAAAATAATCATAAAAATATATTAGTATATTTATTATATAGGATATATTATTATACTATAGTTATAACCGATTAATAGGATTTTAAGATGAAATAAACATGAATGGTTTGGTAAAAATGATTACCTCTTCCTAAATAACCATCCTTTAAAACTCACTATAAGGATTCTTGGAAAGTTATTTTATGAATACTAGAACATATAATTAAAATATATATAATTTTATTAGTTAATTTTTTATGGTTTTGTTAACCTATATGTGTAAAGAGATGTGACGAAGTGGGGAGAGGTGGTTCCCTATTATAAAGAGTGGTGGGAAACTCTTGGAATTACAAAATGTATTAAATAAATAATATTAATTTTCTTGTTAAATCGGATCCAAATATTGGTATTTAAAATATTTGATGAGTATAATCCAATATTTTCTCAACAAATAAAATTTTTATAATCATAGAATATTTTTTAAACCTTATCTACTTATTTTGACCTCTCATTATTCATTTGGACAGTTGACACATTATCAACTATTTTTACTCTTCAATGGTGAATAATGATACCATAAAAAAATTTGACCAATAAATAGACCATGGTTGGTATTTTAAACAATTAAAAATTCCCATCACCATCTAAATATATTTTATTAATTTTAAATGATTTAATAATCTATTGGTTATTCTAAAATATTATTAACATAAGGTTTGGAAATATATGAAATATTATAATATAATATTTGTATAACTCTTGTAAAATGGATCAAAAATGAAGTGTATTCAAATATATGAAATATATTATCATAATATAGTTATCTAATAAATGTATGACATGTATATTTGTCATTTAAACCCTTTTTTCTTTTTTGACCCTTGTGTTAGACAATTTTAGCCTTAAAAGTGGTAATGATTTTTTTCATTATTAATTTTACTAATAAGTTGAAATTGTGATAATAAATATAAAATGGATGATATTTTAGACCATTTCACAACCTATGTTTACACTATAATTGTTTTTTTGATTTTAAATAATTTAATAAATTATATTCAACAAAAAATACTATTTATCTTTCTTAAGAATTGTGCAAATAATTTGACTTTAAAAACAATAATAAACTAATTTATTTATAAAAAAAAATTTTATAAATGTATGACATGTTATATTTATATTAAATATTTTTAGGACACATTATCTCACCCAATAAAATATTACTTTTAGGGTTTTTAAAAAAGTATACTTTTTTTACTACATACACAAGAACTATGTCTGTGTTGCGTAAGCATTGAAGGTAATTATTTTATAAAAAAGAATTATAAATTTGTAACAAAAAAATTGTTATATTATGTAAAAAATAAACATTAAAATTAATTAAAATTTTATATTTACTCTCATCTATGTGATGTAAAATTATTTAATATGTTATTCTAAAAAGTGTAACCATTTTTTAGCATTTCACTTGCATTTGGATAAGTCAAATTTTATATGACACAAAAAATAATATATATCCATAAAAACCATCAATAATATTTAATTTAATAAAAGTAAGTAATGTTTTTTATAATTATCAAATAGTACATTTAGAACGCTAAATGTTACATTTCAACTATAGTGTACGCACTACATGAAAACTGAAAAATATTGTCATATTTATCCTCAAATAACATTAAATTTATTTGTTTTGAATTATTTTAATATGATATTTCTATTATATTATAATAAATTATGATTTAAATATTAATAAAAAAATATCCCATTTTTATATTTTTAAAATAATAAATTGTATTGTTTTTCATAAAAAATGTATTTTTTATTATTCACAAAAATAACATCTCTTAAAAAATATCAAAAAATAATACTTTGATAAATTCTACCATCTAAATGAAATAATTAATTATTTATCTTAAAATTAAATTAAAATAATTTTTATAAACCAATTTTAATAATAATTCATAAAATTAAATGAAAACATGTTTTTAGAAAAAAACAATTAAACTTAAAAATTAACTTATATCTCAATCATGAATATTATTTATTAAAATATATGTTACTAGATTATTCAAAAAAAAGGTAAATATTTTACTTCCAGAAAAATTATAAAATTGAATGGTACTTATAAATTACATTATTCAATGAAATTAATTTAAAGTATTTCAAAAATATCAATATTTTTCGATGTTTACTGAAAAATCAATTATTTCTAAAAAATACAAATATTTATCCCTAGGTTAATTTTCATATTGTTATTTCCAAAATAATGTTCATTTTATAATGTATACATATTAAATGTTTATAAAATTAATTATAATTTCCCATTAAAAAAATTAAATAATTTTTGATGAATATACTTTTTAAAGAATAAAATATCCTCAAGAATAATTGAGTACAAATTTTATAAGAACAAATTACTAAATTTGTGTTGAGTTAGACCATCATGAATTTATTTTATAATCTGTTTACTCATATTCATGCCATCCAATTCATTGGCTAGGTTTTAAGAGTTTCAATTTAAAAATAATATTTTTATAACATATTTGAATTCACATAATGATCAGAATTTTGTATTTAGATAGATATCTAATTTTTTATTATTTTAAACAAAATTTATATGGTGTTATAGAAAATACTATAAAACTATTCAATAAATACAATTAAATATAAATTTATTATAAACATATATTAAATATTGAGTATCTCTTTAACAATTTGAGATATATAACACTCTTTAATATGTAATATGTCCAATACAATGGATATTTCTACTGTTTGATATCCATATTAATTTTTAAATTAATAAATAATTGATTTTTAATATAATTCATGACTTTTATTCCTAAAAAATGGATATGGTATCTATATATAGAGATTCAATCAATTCAAAAAATCACTTAAAATCTAATGTGATAGATAATTACAAGATTTATAGTAATCAAATTCCCAAAATCCTCTACTAAAAACAATCTATACACATGACATGTGATACTCATACGAATATGATAATTCACCAAATAATTTAGCATAAAATAAATGAGTTGGTGATCTAACACCCATATAAAACTCTTTCATTATGAAATATTTCATAGAACCATAAAAGAATAAGAAATTTTAGGTTTTATAGTTGTTAATAATTTTACATTTCAACCTTTCATTTTTGTGTCCTGTTCAAAATTTGTTATCATGGGGTCTTCCCTATTATATATTGGCATAAGAGGTTGTTGACAATGATTGTTCCCATTAACCATCGGGTTTGGGCATAGGTTTTTTAATGTATATACTACATGTAGTTATATCATTGGAGTGTGGGTGGTGAAATAAAATATGTTTTCCCCTCATTTTTTAAATTGGGTTCCTATAGTATATATTTTCAGAATTCACATATTCAATGTGCTTAATTTTAACACATGAAGCATTAACCTTCCCATTCATACAACTTCCCCCAAGCTTCTTTCCATACTTCAAGCAAAAGGGAATATTTTTTTTCGGTTGTTCCATGGGTTTAAATTTTATAATTTTCTAAAAAAATAACCTTTCTCTAAAAATTATAACCAAGGTATTTGTAACGCCCCGACCCCAGTTACCCAGAGTCGGTGCATTATTACATAACATTGGCATGATCACAAGAAAGATCAAATCTCTAAAGACCGATTGGTTTAGTAGCCTTGGAAACACTAGATATATTCATAATTTTTACATTACATCATTAAATGAAAAACTACTACAACAACATATTGTCTCCATAATCCACACTCATATCCCCACATAATATCCCTGCAGGTCATTCATAACTTACTTCTTCACTTCCTGGGAAAAATAAAACATAGAAAAGGGGTGAGCTCAAATGCCCAGTAAGGATAACAATATAGCGGAAACTTTCATAAATAAGAATAAACTTTTAAGGCAATGTATAACTTAAACAAAAGCCTTTCAGACATGAACTTTCAACATGGTATGTCATAAATAAAATGAAATAATGCCATTTACTTATTCACATGGATATTCTACTAATCGAATAATCACATGCAAAAAATCAATAACCACTTTCATAATGTTGGAATGCATAATGCCAGACTATCATAACCACATAGTCAAGGCCTCGTGCCAAGACTACAAATAAGATTTTGTCAAGGCCTTGTGCCAAGACACTAGTTTGTCTCATTAGACCTACCGATGCATCGAGGAGCTATAGCGGGCTCCACCCGTCACTTATTAAGTCCAATGCATTCCCATATGAAAAGGTTTAAACATAACATAAACATTCATATTAAAACTAGCATACGAAATGTCAATAATTTCACCATAAACTATGAATGGTATAAAAATAGCACATCCATAGTCAAACATATCACAAAACCTTCAATGCAATATAGAAGTTTTGTATCATAATAAATCAACATCAAATAATCTTAAAATCCATCAAAGGATGTTGACATAGATGAAATCAAAATTCTTTTTAAAGAAATATCTCCTTTTATTTTGAAATCATTTAAGATCCATATAAAATAAAACATTTTATTTGAAAATATTATTATGAGCTTGTAAGGAAAGCTTTGAAGATTTTATAACGGCGTAAAATAACTGCACCCGCCGTATAAGTTAAAAAAACATTCTTACCTCAATTCTGTCGAAAAGGTTAAAAAGGACCTTGTTTTGAAAACGACGGAAAGATTCCTTTATAAACCTCTTATAAAAAGTCAAACAAGGGTATAAATGACTTTAACCCATATTCTTGTAAATAGTAAAAATGTTTTGAAATACATTTTTAAGAAACATGGATGTGGATGATAAAGATATCCCAGTAGATTATTACGTATAAACAACCTCGGATAATGAAGAGATTGTGAAATAAACCCTTACCTTGTACTTTTCCTTTGTTGGGGTATGTTAACCTCCTGTATAATGGTGAAATAATTGTTATTAAATTATAAAAGAATCATATACATTAATATGATATCATATATGATCTTTTAATATTGATTTGATAATAATATCTTAGTATTATTGCTGTTTCGGGTGTGAACTTACTTGTTTGCTTTTGTATGTTTTGTTACGTAAGACATGTTTGTAAAGGATAAGTTGTATATTATTCAAATCCAGAATGGTATCAAGTCCTTAAAAATCATTTTTAAATCATCAAATGATAATTATACTTGAATGGATACGATGGAGAATGAATCTCATCGCGTTCGTGGAGACGGTAGTCCGTACGTACGCACTGACACTACTTCCATTTAATTTTTATTTTAAAAGAATCGAATACAAATGATACATAGGTATATTACAATTCTAGTATAATACAATATTTTATACATGTTACTTAAGTTCATTAACACCATCCTTTATACGTTCCATGTGTGGTATGAACGAGTCATATCATTTTAAGGGGGCGGTAGTCCGCACTTCCTCAAATGAAATTATCGTATGTATATACAACATGAAACGAATAATGGTATGAAATAAAATGGAATTACAGAAGCTTATATAAAATATATATCATTAATATCATATTTAATTATATTGCCATCATAATGGCCACCATGAGAGGCGGTAAGATGTATTTGAACCATCATCGTTTCGTGAGGCGTTAGTTTTCCATCCACAGAAACATTATGTTCATCATCCATTAGACGAAGTTGTGTGTATGTGTAGTTTGAATACTTCTTATAACAACATACTAGTATATTGAAGATACTTGTGTTGTTACAAAAGAAAGGAAATAAAAAGAGTTTGGGGGTTGAAGAAGCAAAATAAATGAAAATAATTTAAGAGAAATCGTTACCTTTAATTTAGGTAACTCACTTTGGTTGGAACCAAAGGACTTCTTGAAATGCTTTCTGCCTAAGGGGAAGCTTCAAGGAGGAGGAGAGGGATGTGGGGAGCTTAGTTGGGCAGAGTTTGGACGATCCAAGTGGCTTGAGAGGTGTGAGGAATGAGTAGAAGTGGTCTCCTTTTATAAGGGAGAGGAGGGGCTCTTTAGGAAAGAGTGAAAGTATTACTTTATAATATAATTATATTCGGTTTATAATGGTCCAAAAATCATTGAGGTCGAAGATAAGATGACTCATATTCTAAATAACATCAACCAATAAGAATTGGATAGGTTTTAGATAATATTTTAATCATTATAATCTTATTTATTTAAATGATTTATTAATGAGGTAAACATTGCATCATTATTGTGTCATTAATAATTTAAATTATTTGATGTCTAAAAATTATAAATAAACTATCATTATGTAGGAAATCTTTTTAGCTTTCTAATGAATATTTATAATCGAAAATCCAACATGTATAACACTATGTAAAAATTGTTCTTCTAAAAGATGTAAGCTTATGCCATTTTTATTTTTATTTTAACTTTATTAATATAATGTGTCCCTACCACATACAAGTGGCTCCAAGGGGTCCCTAAATTGACCCAAGGATTCCCATGGTCGGGTATGTGTCCACCAATAAGGTTAGGACACGTTTTAGGGTAATTTTGTATTATTATAATATTATTTTTTAACCCTTATTTACCGGATTTACCCTTTAACCATGGTAAATAAAATATTTACCGCAGTAATTATTCAAAATGTGTAAAAATAAAAGTTACCTATTTACATAATTTGGACACCCTGATTCCAAATATGGAATCCATTTTCCTAAATTCAAAACACAGAAGTGGCAGAAATGAATTTAAAATTAATTCCCGCTGTCAAAACAAAAAGCGTGTTTTTAAGAGATAATAACTATCAAAAGATTGACACTTGTTTATGTTCGGTTTAATTGTAAAATTATGTCCAATGATAATCATTAAATTGAATGGTAAAAATATATTCTAAATATACTTTAAAACCACTCAAATTCATAATTTATCACTATTAATTATTTTGATTAAAAAAGTTGTTTTTAATTAAAATTTAGAAATTTTCACTATTCATCAAAATATGAAAGTTATCCGAAATGTACCAAAATTTCACCCTAGGCTAATTTTGATATTCCGAATCCAAAAATGAAGTCCATTTTGAAATATAGAATATATATGATTTCAAAAAGTAGGTATTACTATTCACAACGGCTAGTTTAATTAGTTGTGGTGTGTGTTAGAACTCGAGGTTGCGTGTAGTGCAAGTTATTGAATTATTTTTAAGAAATAACACACTCTGAAATCCTGGGGTGTTACAGTATTAATGAGAATATCCACTTGATTTTTCTACCTTAAGAGCTCATATAATGATTTAATCATTGTTTCTAATATTCTATATAGATAATACTAATCATGATACTTGGTTTTAGTCCACTTAATAAGGTATGAATTTTTATTTTAGGATCTATGATACAACCCAAGGAATACCTCATATGTCTTGTAATGTTTTACCTAGTATTAAAAATATATTACCCATTTTTTATCTTATTCCCAAGTAATTTCAATAAATTTGTTTTTTAAATAGTTCATGTGTAGTAATTACTATAATTTCTTCCTTAAAATCAACCGATTACATGTAGTAAATTTCTTTCTCTTGACACATATTCCTAAAAAGATTTAAAGATTACCAAAAATTTACCCAGAAATATTACACCACTAAAAATAGTATAAGCACCAAATAACAAATAAAGAAAAAATCTCATTAGTGATATTGATTCACTATTCAACTACTAGTTTGTTAGTGGAGACATTGAATGGAGGTGTATGCTGCCTTATGAAAGACTCAATGGTTTTTATGTCCCATATTTTATTATTTTTAATCTTATATTGATTCATGTCATGAGATATGTTTTCTTGTATAGTAACAAAATTTTAAATTCTAGTTTCCAGGATATTTATTTTCTCATGAATAAAATCATATCATATTTTTCCAAATTCATTGATAACATGGTTCATCCATGTTCCAACCATTAAATAATACCCAAAATAATTTTTTATTTGTAAAACTATAGTAATAATATTAAAAAATAATATTATTCCAAATATCATTATATAGATGCACTAAATTATGTGACATTATTATCACCTTATGAAAAATTTAAATTTACAATATATAACTATGTATTAATAATAGTTTATCTTAATTTATACATTTATATTACATATTAACTAATATATAAAAATAAAAAATCCATAAAATGATTCCAATTGAGGTTACCTCATTATTTCTAATTTATATTTTACATCATTATAGATGGATACTCAATACATATTAAACATTATACATGCATGAGGACCTTATAATATTAGTTCCTTTTATGAATATATATATAATTAAATTATTTTATAAAATATCTAAAATTTATCCAAAAATTTTATTCTCTCAATTTACCCTTATTATATATATTATTCTTAGATCTATTCTTCGTAAATATGGGAAATAGAATCATTGTAAGGGGTGGTATCATATTCTGAGTAAGGTCAATCATTGGAGATAACAATTTACGGTCATATAAAAGCATAATAATAGAATTAGGGTATGATTGAATTATTATAAATATTTATTTTTATACCCAGTTAGTCATAGATCATAAATTCCTAATTATAGAATCACACATTTGTGTTTCAAAATACATGAGTCATAAGAGTGATAAATCATCATTAATCAATCATGAGCCACAAGATCATATCTTAAGACAAATAACATTTCATATGATTGGTTTAAAAATCCTATGAATATAAAATTTCCTTATTAATTTTCTACTTACATGATAGGAATAGTGAAAATGTACAATATAGGGTTATGTTCACTCCCCATTATACCATTGCCTTTGTCAATGTTCACTCTGAACACTATACTAGTGGATAGTGTCCCATTAAGAATTTGGTTTTCTAAATATTCTTCTCAATATTATCACAAGTGATAAAAATAATTATCCAATGCATTAATTATTTATGGGACCCAACCATCAAAAAATAGAACCTACAAATTTGTGTTCCATAATATCATGAAAACATTTATCCATTCATCATAGCCAAACCCCTGTAAAATGACTATTTTTCATAAACATTTTATTATCATATGATCATTATAAATATAGGGAATGAAAAATGATTTTATCAATATATCATACCCAATTTGAATCACAAGAAAGATTAATTTATATGGAAATAAATAAAAAATACCATTAATGTAGCATTAGAAAATTTATTTGAATGGAGTGGAAAATATCCTTTTACATTAACATCATTAAACCTAAAAAATTTAAGATAATGAATTTTTTTTTGAATAAATAAATTAAACATTAAATAGAAAATTCAATTCATTGAATGGATATGATTGTGGTAAAGTGTGCTTCATTGGTAAATGATAAAGGAATGATTCCTTTCACACCTGTATTAAAATGTCTAAAGTAGATTGTTCAGAAAAAGATAAGAAGATTGTAGCTATAACATTGAAAATAATTTAAAATATGGTCATTATAAATTTAAATAATTATATTATCATAGAAAATAATATTCCTAAAATGAGTTCAATGAACATGGACATGGATGAAGATTTTCTTCAACCAAAGAGGAAATAGGGTAGGTAATTCTGAAAAAAATGCTTCATAATTTTTAATACGAAATATGTAAGAATGAAAGTGTAAAAATGAAAAACACTATAAATAAATATAAGAGAATAATGTTTATATATATTATTTTATATGGGTCATATAATTTCCCCCAATTGGTAATAAATATAGACAATCCCAAAATGTAATTAAATTGTTACACATACCCTTACCTCCGTACATTCATTTTTCATACATAGTATTAAGTTACTTCATAATATATTTATATTTATTATATAACTATATTAGAATCATAATAATAATTTTTATTCTATTTAAAAGTCTCTTATAATTATCAATTCACATGTTATTAAAAATAGAACATTAAAATGAATATTCAAATTAAAACTAGTTTTTTCTTATGCATGTTTTTTATTTGAGGTTATTATCACTACACAATACTTGTGGTTTTATCAACTTCAAAATATCAATAATGATATATGTTACATATTTATTCATTATACATTATTGTATAACAATTCACATAATGCGTGGATGAAAAATAAATTACATCACTCCTTGGAGAAGATAAGGCATACATATGCAAGAGTAATTTTTCCATTTTTCAATGAATGAAACAAAAGAAATAAAAATGTATATATATTTACATAATAATAAATAATAATATCATAAATTTAATATTTTTTCATTTAACCCATACATTTGAAAATCCATCTATGAATGACATGAAGAACAAGTCACATATTTTATTAAAACAGGTAGTCCACATGTAAGAAAATATGACTATCATTTATCAGTGAGGGGAAGAAGGAAGTAATTGATGTAAAATTAACATATAAAAATTATTTATATTAATGATACTGATTTAATATTATTAATGTGGTTGTATAATATTTACAGGAGGATAAGTAATAACTAATCTTAAAAATTATTGAAAAATACATTTAGCTTTCTCTGGGAGACCACTTTTTCTTACTCATTAAGCCTTCTTGATTTGGTCATGAAGTGTAATGTGAATTGCATTTTTTAGAAATGAATGTTCGGTGGAAGATTAAAATTTATATAATGTTTTTTTAATTAGGAAAATTTGGTGCTTGTTTTTTCATAAAACATGAGTCATTAGTGATTTGAGTTTGACACAATGTTTAAAACATTGATTAATATAAAACTAAGAATGGATATTAAAATTGATTATTATCATTTTCCATAGTGGTTTGAGTATTATGAAATTGATTGTTACAGATATTTTCAAATCTTCTCATATTAAAAATTAGGAACCCAAATTAGCCATCAGCGATGGAACCACGATCATCAGATCTTCTATCATTCATACGGACATCTAATTTCCTTTTGTGATCTCTATAGTCATTCGATAATTTCAGTGACATCAAATCCTATCTGAGTGTCTTCTCCATCAATCTTCTTTCCCAATATATATGTATCATGGAAGCTCTATGCCACACCACATTTGAATCGAATGAATCCTTTCAAGCTTCATGATCATGCGATCTTCTGGGTCGATTTTTCCAGGTCATCAATATTCCTTTTCACGTTTACTTCTCCAGCACAGGAGTGTATTCTTCATCAAAGGTTATTTCTATGAATTAATGTCGATTGAAGCAAGATCTGATGCTTCTTTCATCATTGATTCATCATCATGAAAATTTTATTATGATCTAAATCATTTTTTTTATTTTTTTCATGATTTATTGAAGATAAAATTATAGATTTGAAGTTCTAAAAATGTAAGATTCATTTGATAGTGATATCTTGAAAAGTGGACCCTCTTCCATAATTCTAGGAGTTTCTATAATGATATTATTTCCCTATAAATAACATTTGATTTCTTTATTCATTTTTTTGTATTTTGTTTTAGAGATTTTGTTTCCCAGTAATTTTAGTCTTTGTGATCACTGTAGTTCACATAACGGAGTTTATGCTTAGTCATTCTTTTGAAAAGGATAAAAGGTTCCATGATAAAAACGATGTGTTCTGTGCACACTTGTTAGCTTAGTGTAGAAATTATTTTCCATGTTGCACTCGAAGTAACGTGTGTTGAATCTTCTATATTTATCAATGAATTTTATTCTATAAAGACTTTGTGGTTGTGTGATACATATTTCATGTGTTATTTTAGTTTTTGAAAAAATAAAGATTTGGGGTCACTTTGAATTGCATGAAGGGTTTGAGGAGTTTTCTATAATGCTTTTTTGATGATTTGAGCTCCTGAAAATTTCTTTCACGTATAATTATGAGGCATCTCAAGGAAAAAGGATATGTTTTGTGATGTATTTACTTTCCATGTTCTTATAAACAAATTACATAATAATTCCACATACTATATGGAATGAGGAAATATATACCTCTTAATGGGTTTTCATTTGAGTTATACACATCTAGAGCTTAGACACATGTGGGTTCGCATGTGAGAAATAGATAAATGTTGCATATTTAAATTCTATTTAGAATATAATATTATATTGAGTAACAATTTCTGTGTTGATAGTCTGAGAATGGTTGCATACATCTAGAAACATTATTGTGTATATATAATCCATTGACAAAAAGACATGCATTTTGTATTAAATAGTAGACTGTGTATTTGATAAATAATATTTGATCAAATTTGGTGATTGTAAAAGTGAATATTGTATACATTAGATTGTGAACGAAACAAATTTCTATATGCACATGCAATGTCAATTGATTATGTCAATATGCATGCAGAGTAAATAATGCATCCAGAAAGTGATATATCCATGTAATTGTGTTCATGCATGATGTTTGAAAAATTGCCTATGAAATATTTTTACTTAAACAATCTGTAGAGTTTGGAGAGAGATTCCAGGTCTGTTTGACTATCATGGATTCAAAAGATTTTTTGTATCTGTGTACTGTGTGTTTAGTGAGGCAATGTATTCATTAGTAGACATAATTATTGCCAATGTATTGTTGTACAGATATAGATGATTATATTCAGTGATTGGAAATATTTTAGAAATTCCAACATAATTTCAAAGGAACATGATTTTTACATGATCATGCGTGGTCTATCATGCTTGTGGAAGAGTATCAGCTGATCATCCAATCATTAGATCAATTATTTGAGAATAAGTTTAAGGCTGGACTTAGGGGATCTAAATAGTAGATGAAGTTTGTGACTGTGGGGTCTAACCAATCATGGTGAAAAAGGTAGAGTTGGTTGGGGGGGGGGGGGTCTAGCCAATTATTAAAGGATTATTAGAACTGGGGGTACAAATAGTTTTTAATTGGAGGGTCTAACCAATTACTATTTTAATCACATTATGATGTAGTAGAGAATCTATGTTGGGGGGTCTAACCAACACAAAAAGAAGTAGGTTTTTGTAATAACCCTTATAAATCTGTGTGTGCAATATTTTCATTGTTTTTTATTTTTTTCAGGGTCAGGTGAGATATTAAATATGAGGGATCAAGAATTTAATTAGAAGCAGATGTTAAATCAAAAGTTAAAATAATTTTCAAAAAAAATATACCAGGGATTCACCCCCTCTCAATGGTATGTAACTAATCATTACAAACATAAATTGGTATTAGAGGACATGGTAACATTTGTAGATATAGTAAAAAATTATTGAAAAATAGAGAAATTGAATCTAGTGAATAGTTGATGAATTACTAATTTTGATGGCTTGAAATACTATGGTGGGTGGAATAAGATGCTTCATTACCTTCTATTTATTGTCATGGAAGTAAGAGATGAAGCACCGTTGTGTTTAAATCCTATTAATGAATATTTATTTATGACATAAACTGAAATGTGAAATCATGAAATTTATGGCAAGTCTCAGAACGCAATGTTGTGGATCTATCGGAAAAAAATTTACACTAAAGTGATGGGTCTTCAAACCGATGAGGATATATAAAAATAACTGAAAATCATTTTTGAAGTAAATATTATTTGAAAATTTTCAGATAGATTTGACCCAAATATTTTTATACTAGATGAAATTGAAGATTTATCATTTGACGATGTCTATAATATTATCATATCTAATGAAATTAAAATGTTTCACATTCAAAAATAAGGAAAGAGATGATATGGGCTTTTAATACATGAAAAATGTTAAAACTAAAATCAAAGAACATGAATCAAGTGATTATGAAGATGGATAATCTGAACATGTCTTCTAAACAAATTATGTCATTGTTTTTAAAAAATATTAGTAGGGGAATGTGGAATGTAAATAAAAAACACCCTCCAAAATGCATGAATTGTCACACGAGTTGCAATTTTCTCGAAACTACCCAATGAAGAAGTCTGATGACAGTGAATCATATGAAGAAGATATAAAGTACTAGAAAATGAATTGGAAGAAACATAAGAATATGTTTACATCAAAAAAGTGAAATAATATGATCTGAGAAATAGATGATTTTACATCATCTTCTTTTGAGTCAGATAATGGGAGATATTTAATGAATGATATGTGCTTTGTGGGTAAATAAAAAAAATATAGAGTCATATTTAAAGGTAATTAAGGTGATGAAATAATATATTTGTAATTGATATTAGAAGAAAATATGTAAGCTTCTTCTTTTGAAAATATGTAACTCAATTATCGAATAAAATAACAAATAATGAAATTGACATGATCCCTATTTAAAATAAAGAATGTGTTAAGAAAGAGGGTATTCATCATAATGATGTATGATAAAATAATAAAAAAGATAACAGAGTTAGAGGGACATCTGAAAACTATTCTAATGTATTGTATTGATAAAGAAAAATTAGCATTTGTTGAAGAGATTAAAAAAATTCGTGAACATAGTTTAATTTGAAAAGATGGCGATTGATAATAGAATAGAGACTTGCTGAGAAAGAGGAATAATTATTTGAGACACAATAAATATATATATCATCTCAAATTGAGTTGAAAATTATGAAATAATACTTCACCATAGTTGTTGAGATTAAGCATGAATCTTCTAGAGCTCTTGAGAATAAGGGTTCGAACAAAAAAGGGTGATTATAAAACAATGAATATCAATATATAATTGGTTTTTATAATAATATAGTTCTAATGGGTAAGAATAAATCTAACTAGCTCAAAAGAAAAAATGATAAAATAATTATCTCAAAGGAAGAATATAAAAATAAAACTAGAAGATTTCCTCTTAATAAGAGACATCCACAATCTGTGAAAATGAAACAACAACAATCATCATAGATGAATTTTTCTCAGTTTATAAGATCATGGTTTAGAGGCTAATATTGATTTTGTGGATTTTTTGGTCCTAATTCTTATTAATTATGGTATAATATGTCACTACAAAGGAGGAGGAATAAATCCTGGGGGAGCAATGATGAATAGATAATATTATATTATAAAAAATTCATGTGAGGAAGACTTTACCTAGACTGCAAATGCCTAACATAAATGAATGTTTGATTGAATTTTGTGGAAGATGTGTTCTAGAATGTCACAAATCTAATAAATGGAGTGTTTTTTATCACATGAGTTGATTTATAATGAATATGGGAAGAAAAATATGACATTAAAGAATTCTACATTCGTCAATGAATATTGTGAGAAACTGAAACAACTTGTATAAGATTAGAATCTTGTTAGTGAAAAATAATAGAATATTGTGACATATAATGAATCTAATGTTAATGAGGTGTAATATATAAATAATTACCTATAAATTAGAATGTGTGAATGGTGGGAAAAATTGTTCAACACTCAAACCATTGGATGAAACTTATATCAGCCCATGAGATAAAGGGGAACTCTTCCAAATTAGATATTAAAAGAAATAATGGAATAAAAGTTTCAGAGGAATCTGTTAGCCTTAGTTTTATTTCTAAGGAACAAACATGTTCCTCCTTGTTACCTTTTATAAATAATTCAGTAATAACATGTAGGAAAATAAAGGATATGGGTGCATCCCAAGAGGGAGAGTATTGTTGATTTTTCAAAATCCTATGAAAAATAAAATCACTCTCATACATTTAATATGCATGTTAATGGGAATATATTGGTTTTTTCTCATGAAATTTCTAATTCAATAGTTGACATATGTGAAATTATATCTCTTAGCTATCTTGTTCAAATATTTTCTTTATATTAATTTGTTGAAACAATTTTGGGATTGGTATCACATTATTAGATTTTAGTGACTTTCATTACTAGGTGAAATCTCTCTCGGTTTCAATACTAGGAATTCCCAAGTAGACATAGAGTTTATTAACTAAAGGATTGTTGTTTTTTTAGAGTGATATTTCATTCATTAAAAAATGGAGAAGAAGTTTCATGATGTTTGAACTCATTAACTCGCATTTGTATTCATTGCTAATAAGGTGGAGAAAAATAATTAAATTCATTTATGTCATTTGAGTTTTTAAAAATAATACAAATGGGGGGATTTAAGTCTCCATTGAGTATAATTTGTTTTCAATGAATGTTTGGTGGAATATCTCAATATGGTTAAAGTTTTTTTAATCAAAAAATTTTGGATATGGATTGTTTTTAATAAAACATGTGTCATTGCTGGTTTGATTTTTTCACATTGTTTTCAACATTGACTAAAATAAAAATAATAGTGGATATAATTTTTTTTAATTCTTCATGGCGGTTTGAGTATTTTGAATTTGTTAGTTTTCATTTTATTTAAATGGTTCTATTATAATAATTATTTACCCATATTAATCATCTGTGATAGAACCATGGCTGTCAGATCTTCCTATTATTCATATATCCATATCACTGAATTTTCTAACCTCCACACCTATTCAATCTTTTCATCATCATCAGATCCTAGTGATGTGTCTTCTCTATCAAGCCTCTCACTTAAGACATATTTACATAGGAATCTCCATTCTACATAGCCTATGAATCTAATTGATCCTTCCAAGCTCTATGACAGTGAAACATTCTTTGTGAATTTGTTCAGGCCATCAATTTTCCTCTACCTGTTGTCTTCTCTAGAACCCGAGAATCATGTTAATCCATGTAGATAACTATACAGTGATGTTGACTAAAGATAGTTCCAACGATTTTTCTATAATGTAATAATCAACCTCACACTTTTTTATGATCAAAATCTTTTTCTGATTTGGTTTCATGATTTATCAAAGGTGAAATCATGGATTTGAATTATTAAAAAAATTATGATTGATGTGACGTAGATTTATTATGGGGAGGGAAGTCCATCATGACTTTATAACATTATGTGATTATTGTCTTTACCTATAAATACCACATGATATCTTCATTAATTTTCTGCTACTGTGAGTTTAAGAGATTTCATTTTCTATTGAATTGAGTCTTCATGATCGCTCTCATTATTAAAAAAGATTTATGTTTTTTATTTGTCTTGTGAGAAGGATAAAAGGTTCCAAGATGTAAATAATATATCCTTTTTCCACTTTTTAGCTTCATGAATCAATTATTTTCCATATATCACTCAAGGTAGCACATGTTTCATCTTATGTATTTCGTGTTGAATTATTTTTTATGAAGCCTTTGAGGCAGTGTGAAACATATTGCCTGTATTATTTTATTTTTCACAAAGAACCAAGATTTTGTGTCACTATGACTTCCACAAAGGGTTTGAGGAGTTATTTTTATTGTTTATGTAAGGATTTCATCTCCCAAAAACTTGTTACAAGAAGAATTTTGAGGCACTATAAGGAAAAATAAGAGGGTCTTCAAATAATTTCTTTTGCGAAGATCTTATCCACGAATTGCCTAGTAATTCTAAATAGTATTTTTAAAAGAGGGGGGATATATCATGTACTATGTTTTCATTTGAGTTGTGTGCATAAGGATCATTCACTCATTTTTATTGAGTGTGATAAATAGATAAATGGATTATATTTAGTTGAATTTGATAATATATAAATATATTGAGTAATAAATTGTGCGTTGACAGTTTGTGAATGGGTGAATACATTGAGATAAATTATTTTGTTTATAAAATCAAACCATACGAACACACACATTGAGTATTATATAGTGGAATTTTTATTTGATGAAATCTATTTTAATGCAGTGTAGTGATTATATAAGTAAATATTGTATGTGTTTGAGTTTTCCTGAAACAAATTTTTATATGCACATGCAATGTCATTGACATAATTCAATATGCCTTCAGATGAGATAATTGATGTATAATGTGAGATATCCCTGAAATATTGTTCACACAAGAAGATTGAAAAGGATCACATGAAATATTTGATGCTTAATCAGTGTACAATGTTTTGGGATTGATGATGGATCAATTTGAATATTAGTTATTTAGAAGGATTTTTTGATCCATGTTATTATTGTTTAGTGATGCCGGGTCATTAGCATAAGAAGGAATTCATTCCCAAGCAGTTTTATACTAAGATAACTAATTATATTCAGTGATAAGGATTATTTGAACATGTATAGTGTTAGATAAAAAGAATTTTAATGGTAAATGAGCATGTGGGCCCCAAAAATATTTTTGAGGATGACCAAGATCATCCACTCTATGGATCAATTATCCAAGAAGAATATTATGGTCATAGATGTAGGGTCTAACAATTTGTTGAGGTTTATGATTGGGGTGTGTAACTAATCATGGTGAAGAAGGTGCAGTTGGAGGGTCTTACCAACTACCGAAGGAAGATTAGAAATGGGGGTATAACAAGTTTATAATTTGGGGGGGGGAGCTCTAACCAATTAATATTGTAATCACCTCCTGATATAGTGGTGGATCCATGTTGGGGGTCTAACCATCATGACAAAGAGTTTTTCTTTGTACCGAACCTTGTAAATCCATGTGTGTTGTGTTTTTAATGTTTTTTTCTGGAAGGGTGTGGATGAGTATTAAATTGTAGGGATCAAGATTTTAATTAATCACATAGGTTAAATAAAACGTTTTATGATTTTTTAAAGAAATTATAAAACAGATTCACCTCCACCCCCTCTATTGTATCAAACTCATCCTTTTCCACTTCTGGTCATAGAGGAATAATATAATACCTATGAATTTGGGATAGAATATGGGGAATAATTTTAGTAGGTAATTTCATATATATTTTTCTCAAATGGAGTGAGGGTGTGAGGGAGAAATTACACTCTTTTTTAAGTTAAGTGGGTAGAAAACGTGTAAATACACAAAACAAGGGAAATAAAAAGTTGTATTCAACTAAAGGTTTCAACAAATGGAAGAATTGTATATATAATACACGTAATGTTCAATATCCAGGAATCTAATTAAATTTAAAAAATATTAATTGTTATTGTAAACATTATCTTTTATTTTAATCCCCTCTTTAATCCATTTTAACCTTAATTGAGGTAATTTACACCATAGTTATTGTTTATTATAACAAAAAATTAAAGTGGAATCATTATAAAATTTGAAAATTATAATTTTAAATATTGAAAAAATTTAAAATAATTAAATTGATCTATGTGTAATATATTCAATTTCAAATAAGTTCAAAAAATGAAATGGAATTTACAGAAATTTATTTTAAGAATTTAACTGAATATATTCTAATTCCATGCCATGTAAAAACCAATAAATTTATTTTAACTTATTTTATTTAATATATTGTCTAAATAATAAGTTAAAATAATTCATACATATTGAAAATTTTAATTTACTTATATAAAAACTCATTTCTCTTATAAAATATATTTTTCAGAAAACACCTCCCTTTACCATTAAATGATTATATTTTCATTTCTAACAAATAGATATCAAAACAATTAGTTTTATGAATTTTTAATTTTTTCTTATCTTTAATACTATATATTTATTTTAAATATATTATATATGAAAAAATAATAAAACTTTACTTCAAAATTATCGATTATAACAAATATTATTTCCTAAATAAATTTGATATAATTTTCAATAGTAATATTTTATTAAAATTCAATATAATGACGATCATTTTATAATTTATAGCCATCATTGAAATAATTTTATTGTTGTGTCCATATTAGTGTGTAAAACAAATTTATTTACTCAAGAAATATATTATGAAATTTCATTATGTTATACTTTCTGCCTTATTGAATTAAATAGCAGAAACATTTGATTCTTCATTCAAATTATTTAGCATATTTTGAATATTTTTTACAAATCCATATCATCCAAAATTCCATTTTTTTCTTCATAATCAAGTAATTTAAATGTTATGATTATACTATATGAAATTTGTTTCCTTTAGTCCACTTTATTTGATTCTTAACACATATATCCTTTAATATTTTTACAAAATATCCCTATTTTTTCAAATATCACTTTATTTCTTTAATCAAATCATTGAAAACAATATATTTGTTTTTTTGTTTCAAATAACCCACAAAATGAATAACCATTGAATTAATCTTGATATACTCAATTTATTTGGATTTAAATCCTTTAATTTTATGTAATTAATCATCAGAAAAAATTTATTATCATTTTGTACACTTCTTAAAGAAATTATGCATTCTTATTTTACTAATCATATTTGATTAAAACTCATTTTCAAGTGTCCATGTATGATTTCTTTAAATTATTTTAAAAAAACTATAATGAGAGTTGTATTATATGTTCTCTATTTTACATATTAAATCATTTAACATTTTTATTACTAAATTTCCCTCACAAAACATTTTTAATTCATTAACATATTTCCCAAGTAGATAAAATCTCTACCGAATACATTTAGAACATGAATCTAATCCTTCATAAGAACTCCATAATATTTATCATTTTTGCAAAGTTGTAGTCTTTGAGTGGCTTATCTCCCCATAAAATACTACAATACAATATTTATAAAATATTTAAAATATCAATAATTGAATAAAAAATCCACGACATATGACTGCATATTCTAGAAAAACATAATATCTAAAAAATAAAAAATTACATGGAATAAATAAATTTTGTACAAATTTTAAAACTAAATTTCATTTAAATTTTCCATAAAATTAACTATTTTTTCAAACCTATATTCTGTTGGTACCATTAAATATTATTTAATGTGAGTTTGTGTTTATGAATTTTTCACCTTTCTATTTACTATATATTTCAAATTCAATTTTCAATTCTCAAAATATTTGAAACTTTGGAATCCACCTTGTGAAGTGAAATTATTCTCCCACTTCCCCAAAACATTGATTTTTTTTAATTTATAATTAAAATAACAAATTTTTTAATTCATTAATGATTTCATTGATGATTTTATTGATAAAAAAATTCATATATATTTAAAAATGAAACAAGTTAAAATTTAATTAGTTATCGTCCTCTAAAACATTTCTTTAATAACAAAAAAGTTCATTTTCTTTTTCTTTACCATTTTCATTCGAGTAAACATTCAGCTTCTTATCTTTTGTAAATGATACTTGTATAATTTTAATTTATTTCAAAATTGATAAATATCTTTCTATTTAAAAACATTCTTCATTATTTGGAAGTGTATTTACATAATAAAATATCTTTTAATCCATCAATAGATTAGATATTTTCATGGAACCCTACTATTATTCATGTTTTACCAATAATTTGATATGGATAGAAATACTAGATGAACTATTCAAATATAATATTTGGCTATGAAGTTTCCAATAATAGAAAGTAATTGTAGATGTAGAAGGATATGAAGAATAAGAAGAAGAAGTTTTCATCTCTCAAATACATTATTATAATAGTTTCATGACAATGGTTATTAGACAAACATTTATATATCATTGAATTAGAAGTATGTAAGAAGAGGTGAGTTGAAAGTAAGAGGGTCTATATAGAGACCCACACTTTTCAGACATGAGTTATATATCTTAAGAGATAAACATTCATAATGTTACACATCAAAACATGCCATAATTTTTTAGATCATGTTCATTTGATAACATGGAAACATAAACAACTCGTTCAAAATTGACATATGTATTCTCCCACTAATTTCTTTGTAAATATAAACCTACATAGTAATTTCACACATTGTAACTGTATTCATATCATGGGAAAAAGAGACATAAGAAACTATTAGGTCAAATTCTCAATAATATTAAATAAGGGATATATCAATGATCACAAACGTGTAACATGAGCATAAGGTATGAGAACATGAAATGGAATTTAAAAATAGCACCATTCATATAATAGACCGTTTACAAGATTCATGACATAAATCATGATATTACAAAAGGCCTGAATAAAAAAATTGTAAAATAACATTGTCTATGATAGAAAAACATGTTCATTATTTATTTATTTTGGGAAAATACATAAGCGTATAAATCTTATGTAATGGATACCCACTAATAAATTCATAAAATATTTTGTAACATCTCGTGCCATCACATTTTCTTGAAAGGGAGGATGAATGCTACTTGGCCTTAAGTGATGTTTCCAGGGAACCAAATACTGGAAATAAATTCCAAGGGTGCATGAATAATTGGGGAATTTTTTTCGCATTAATATAAAATATACAAACACAATAATCAATTATCAACAACTACATGATGCATGTCAACCAAACAATCCAAACCATAAATTACCAAGAGTTAAACAATACTAACCAATAAAAAAATTACAACTATTAGAGTACCAAGTGGAAGACTACACAAAAAGTTTCAAAAAATAGGACACCATCCATATCTCCACACCAAGATCCATGCTCCTTGAACCATAACCTTGTCAAAGCATTATGTTGAACTTCTTGAAAAATGAGAAACTTTAATCTTACTTCTATAATGGAAAACAACATTTACAAAAGAAACCATGTTCCAAAAAATGGGTGAGAAATAATACACTTTAGTATTTACCCAAATGAATTCCCTACACATGCCACTAATAAATAACTATTTGGAAATTTATATAAATAATTTTATAAGAAAATTAAATATTACAACAACTTACAACTGACCAAACACTTCATTACCAAGCCATTTTGACCCAAATGATGAAATAAAAAAGTAATGACAGACAACCATTCCATAATCTATTTCAACCATTCACATTAGCACAATAATTCCATTTTTCATAACAACACACAATAAGGAAACAAAAATGGTGGAACTTCTCACCTAAACCCTTTTACTACTTTCTAAATCATGTGGTACTTCCCGCCCACCTATACTTGATGGTGGCCCTTCTTTCCACTATAAATCCTATTTTTATATTGGTTATCCCCACACACATCACATCATAAAAATCTCAAATATAACATGCACTAGCCAAAAATCATGTATTTAATAGGCCAAGGACACAACAACATGCAAATAACCATTCCCGTCACATGCCAATCCACTTCAATAAATCACCCATTTATTGAAAAAAACATTAAATAAATTTACATTAAAATCGATATTTATATAAAAAAACATCATTATAGAAAACAATACTCATTATCTATTTTCACAAATCAACCCAAGTGACTAATGTTAAAATCTAAATTTTAAAATCCAACAACAAGAACATCTCTCTACAGAAAATCCCCTTTTCCCAAAAATCCCTAAAAATTAGCTAATGGGTTTCTAACTAGTTCATCATAGTAAAAAAAAATTTAAATCATGAAAAACTAATAAATTTTAACAATCCTTCTAGTTCTAACAAATTGGTGTCGAGAGGGAAGACATCTACCATGAGGGTTCCAGCGAAATCGACCCACGAGCGACCTCACCACAAATCTTAACAAACACTCCACCAAAAACATTCTAGATATCCATACCTACGATTAGAAAGTATTAATATCAAAATCCAAGGAAAAAACCCTAGATATACATTCAAAAGATATAGATCTCGAAAACTGATAGAGATAGAATTGTAGATCTAGAGAAAACCAAAGAGAAACGAAGAGGAGAGTCTTATAAGGGAAAAAACACCTTGTATCCACCTTGAATTCCTTTATAAACACTTAAAAAATGAGTGGGATAGAATCTCTAGCCCTTGAGATCCAAAAATAATGTGTGGGGATCGAGTGGGAGAGAGTTTGGGCATCTTTAGGAAAATCCCTACTAATCTTGGATTTAAGACAACCCATTTTTACAGCCCGCATGGTTAGCTTGCATAGTTAAAAAAACTGTGCCCTAACAGTGTGATGTCTGCTACCTCGAAGGGGACCTCACATGGACCACCACACATGTTTAGGAAAACCATGTGCAAACTATGTCTACCCCTCTTCCCGTACTGTTCATCTCACATAGTTTCTCTTAACCATGCTCAAACCTTGCGTCTTTAGAAAGGCCACCGAAGTTTTCCAAACCATTCCAAACTCTCTCAAAGTCTTCCAAACTCATACCAAGCACTTTAAACGCACAAACAAAGCATAAAAATGATACTTTCCTGGAACTGATGGTGCTAAATTTTCCCCACTATTGGAAATTATATCCTCGAAAAGTAATGAACCATCAGTTTGGCAAAAGTTCTCGATTCGTTTCCCGACCATCTCTTTCTCCCACTACCACATAACCTTCAGAATCTGACCCTGCTGTCATAAATCATGAAACAATCAAATGAATATTCCACGAAAGGATTTTTGCTGCCTATCCAAAATCTGCATTGGCCCGTGCACCAATGAAGCAACCGGTTCTATCCCAACACGACCACAATGAATCACAGGGTCACGATTCGGTTGATAATTTTTCAATTGCAACACATTAAACACATTGCGCTTCACACAGAAGCACGGTGGAAAATCCAAATAATAACTAACCTCACTAATAAGCTCATGTATCCCAAAAGGCTCAATATAGCTCGTAGATAACATACCCTACTTCCCAAACTGACGAAGTCCCATCCTATGAGAGATTCTAAAAAACACAACATCAACCACATCATACGAAAATGGTCATCAAATATGGTCCGCACACAATTTCTGATGACTTTGCACTATCTCCATCCTCTTTTTAATCAACTTGATATTCTCTATAGTCTATTGGACAAGGCTCTATCCAATGAAAAAAGTCCCTCCTATTTCCACCCAACATATTGGATAACAACACTGATGCTCATACAATGACTCAAAAGGAGCCATATATATTGAATCCTGGTAATTTTTATTATAGAATAACTCTACCAATGGTAATTTGTCCTCCAATGAACTACCGAAATCCATCACAAAATCCATTAACAAATCCTCCAATGATTGTATCACCCTCTCAGTTTAGCCATCCATCTAATGATGATACTCCATTCTCATCATCAACTATGTTCCATGATAATGCTATAAGGATTTCCAAAAATGATATATGAACCTCTGTTCTCTATCTGAAATAATAGAATCTGGAATTCCATGCCAATTTACCACTTCCAAGATATACATTTTTTATAGATCTTACACCTTATGAGATTCATGAATTAGAAAGAAATGGGGTGACTTTTTGTGCCAATCCACAATCACCCAAATGTAATCGTGATTCTTGACCATTCTTGGGAGTCCAATCACAAAATCCATTTCTATTTTCTCTCATTTCCACACTAGGATATGTAAGGACTACAACAATTCTTACTGTCCACTGATGCTCTACCTTGACCTACTACGAAGTCATGCATCATGAAACAAACTTCGCCACATTGCTTTTCATACTAGCCCACCAAAAATTATCATTCAAATCCTTATACATTTTCCGAATTCTAGGATGAATAGCCCACCTAGAATGATGATAAAACCTGAGAATTTCTTTCATAAAATCCACTAGTACCACCATCAAATTCTGATAACCGAATACTGAATTCCCATTCAGTTCCTAGCCCTCAATGTTTCCCCAAACATTAAGCTTAGACCTCGTTGCTAGACATTTGGAATCATATAACTCTTCTTATTTATAAAATAATTCAAGTTTAGAACAAAAAAAAGTGTAAAGTAGACGACTCTGTCACCCCAATCTACTCATTCCAACTACATTTCAGCTATGATCAACATCCATTACTCATGATCTGATTCCTTTTTCAACACTTGAGCATATGATTTCCTAAATAATGAATCTTCCACCAAATTTACTTTACCTCATGTTTACATTAAATTAAAATAAAACATCTTGGCATATTGCATCCATCTCCTTTTCCTCAAGTGGAAATCTCTTAGAGAGAAAATATGATTTAGCCTCTTTTGATCGGAAAACATTGATAATTACTCACTAAAGAGATAATGATTCCATAATTTTAAAGCATGAACCATTAATTCCAACTCCAAATCATGTGTTGGGTAGTAATTCTCATGAAACCTCAACTTTTGTGAGATATATGCAACCACATGATCCACATGCATGAGAACACACCCCAATACTGATCCCGATGCATCACAATACACCACGTACAATTTATCTAGTTCAGGAAAACCCATGATTTGTGCTGATGTATGGAGACCCCTTATCTCAAGAAAAAATTTCTGACACTTCTCATCCCATAGAAATGGGATATTATTCCTTGTCAATGTTGTCATTGGAAAAGCCAGTCGTAATAAATTTGGAAAAAAATACTGATAATAGCCAGCTGGACCAAGGAATCTATGTATCTCGAAAATGTTCTTCGGCAGTTTCCTGGAGATAAAATCCTTTATATTTTTCAGATCAACTGAAACACCTTTCTCAGAAATAACATGACCATGGAAAAGAACCTCATGTATTCAAAAGTCACAAATTGAAAATTTGGCATACAACTAATGATCCCTCAAAATCCCAAACACTATCACCAAGTGCTACTCATGCTCTATCCTTGTACTCTAATACACTAGTATATCATCCACATATACCACTACAAAATAATACAGATATATCTGAATTATCTGATTCATAAATTCCATAATCACCGATGGTACATTCATTAGACCAAAGTGCATAACCACATATATGTAATGGCCATATCTACTTATGAATGTTGTTTTTGGAATATCCTCCTTTATCACCTATAATTGATTATATCTTAACCTCATGTCAATATAGGATAACCACTAAGCTCCTGTTGACTGGTAAAACAAATTATTAATGCATGGAAGTGGATATCCGTTCATTATCATAACCTGATAAGTCTACGATAATCCACACAAACCCACAATTTTACATCTTCTTTATTAACAAATAGCACTGGTTTTTCCTATATAGACAAGCTAGGCTAGATGAACCCTTTGTTTTTTAACTCCTCCAACTTCACCTTTAAGTCTCGTACATCTTTATTTCCATTCGGTAAGAGGAATGTGATATAGGACTTGTCCCAAAAAGTGATCGATCGTAAACTCCTATTCTCTCGTGGATGTAAACCCAGAGAATTATTTGGGAAATACATACATAAATCGATCCACAATTTCTGGAATAACACTCTTCTCAACACCTTCTTCTAATTCCAATGACCAAGACACTAACAGATATGAGATTTTGCACACATCTGGTGCCAAAAAAATTGTTGCACCCATCTTTTCATTCTTCACTCCTCTAAAAAGATGCTGAACTTTATCCTCCATTGTAAAACTAACATTTTGCACATAGCAATCAATGTGGTCTTTATACATCACAATCCAATCCATGCCCCTGATTATATTATAAGAATCCATATCAATCACTGTGAAATCCCATATCAATTCAATTTTGTCCATAACTAAACAACACGACCAACATAAGAAGGCCTGGCCCTATATTTTACCCAAGGGAATTTGTAGTTTCAAAATAGAAGGCATAATTAAAACATTTAAACCCAAAAAATAAATGATACGACAAGAAAAAAATAGAATGTGAAACACCTGTATCAAACAAATATTGTATCAATATGGATTCTAAAAGAACCATACCTCGCGCCATGGATGGTCCCGACTGATCATCCACCACAACCTACTCAACTCTAAACAAGTGTTTTCTTGCCACGTAATTCTATTTATTTCCCTTTTGATGTATCTTGTTATTGTTGTGATCACCATGACCAACTTTACTATCCTTCTATGGGATATGCTGCTACCCCCATCCCATTGAGGCATAAGACCCCTCTGACCCCTGAAGAGTGTCACAAACACCCAACCGCTGTAACACCCTATTATTTTATGAGAAATAATATTTTATGGTATTATGTTATACACAACAGCAAGATAATCCTTCACTACACACAACACTAGCTTATCTTGCGTTACACGCAAGAGCATACTTCCTCGATAGCTTGCGTTGTACGCAATACCGAGTTTCACTAAACAATGATATATTATTATAATATTATGAGCTAGATGTTATGAATATTATTAACTGAATTTTTAATTTTATAACATGATAATTCATATTACACATTTTCTATAATGATACATGAAAACAAAATCATTTTTTCGGATAAAAGAGGTATTTTTCAAAAAATTCAGTTTTACCTCCTTTTGATGGCGAACTCATTGTAAATATAAATTTTGACAAGTTTATAAGTTCAATATTACAAAAAAACATCCTATTTTGAATCAGGATAAAAAAATTACATTGGATAACTTTTTGATACTTTTCTGATAACTTTTATATTTTGATGAATAGTAAAAAACAAAAAAATTTCATAAAGACAACTTTTTTCATCAAGATAATTTATATGGTTAAATGATAAAATTTAATGGTTTTAAAGTATAAATAGAATATATTTTTACCATTTAATATAATTTATGTTATTACCGTTAATTTTATATTTAATTCATAGGTAAAAACATTTCAATCTTTGACAATGTTTTATATTTTAAAACATGTTTTGTTAACAATGAGATTAATGTTAAATTAATTACTACAACTTATGTGTTTTGAATTTTGAAAAATGTATTCCATATTTGGATTCAGTGGGTCCAAATTATGTAAATAGGTTACTTTGTTCGACATTATGAATAGTAACTATGGTAATTTTTATTTACTATAGTTAAAGGTAAATCTGGTAATTAAGGGTAAAAATAAGACTAAAAATTACCCTAAAATCTGTCAAAATTCTATTGGATGAATAAAAGTTGACCCATAATACCTAAGGGTCGGAAAAGATTCATTTCATTGAATTTTGACCATGAAATTTGTATAATTATTATTAAAACCAATGAAAGTGACAACATGTCTCTCTCTTATATCTTATAAGTGTTATAATTTATTTAATAATAAACATCATAAAACTTCCAAAATTAATTGTGTCAATAAATATACTAAAATTATCTAAATCATGTAAATTTATTAATAATTTTTTGGGATTAAATAATTTTCATTAATGATGACACAATAGTGATGTTGAAATTATTTTATTGATTTAAATATCATATAAATGACTTTATAAATATTAAAATAAATATTATAAGAACTACTTATTGTGATCCACAAATTTTATAGATTAATATGACATGTTATGAATATATTAAATATTTTTGTTCTAATATATCCTCTTTGTAGATTTTATTTACATTCAAATAAATAAATAGTGTAAAAATTGACACTATTGTTATTTTATAAAAATAACATATTATAAAATTGTTTAAAAATAAAAAAAATATTTAAAAATTATAAATTTAAATTTATATGGTCTAATATGTCATAAAGTATCCAATTATGGAAAATTCACAACACATAAGTAATTATTTATATCAATTTAAAATTTAGAATATTATTACCACAAATAAAATTAAATAGATTAAATAAAGATAAATCAATTTGATACGGTTTAAAATAAATTCACAACATGTATAAATAATATTGGTTGATTATATTACAACCCTATCGCATATCATCTTAGAATTGAGTCATTTTTTGATGTTTTTAAGAGGGGTTGGAATTTATTATAAATTAATATTTCTTCTGTTTCCAAAGGTGCCCCTCTTCTCTCTTATAAAAGGGCACCTCCTCCATCTCCTCCTCACACCATTTTGAGCCTTCAATATCGGCCAACCCCTACCAATTTATCTTATCCCCTTCCCTAGAAACATACTAGAGGTCCTGGTCTTTTTCAAAGTCCAACTTCAGTGCCATAAGAGGAGGTTTAAAAGAGGCGCATTGAAGAAGAGGTAATATCCTATACCGATCCTTTAAAATTTATTTCATCTTCTAATTCATCTTCATTATTGGTTTAATTATAAAGTAATAATATCTGTATCACTCATATACTAATATTTTATTATAAATATGAAAAAAAACCTATTTCACCCTTTATCCATCCTATGGAAAATGAAATCACCACGTATGTGTATTTACAGAATACCATCTCCAGACCGTGGTGTAATCTGTTTTCCACCACCACCTTACCTGGATGGGTATAATTATGTGTAGAATAACTATATATTATTATTATAACATGATACTAATTCTTATATGTTCTATCATCCATTCCAAGACCATTTAATAATTATGGGAACCATATCGTCGCTTGTGCGTACGTAGGGCTTACCGTCTCCACGATGCGATGTGATTGCTTCCACATGATCATCACTAAAACATGATTTTATAAACTAATTGAATGAATAAATCTGATATATATTATACTATTGATATTATTTAAATGTTTTATCTATTACCTAAAAAGAGGAATAAGAATTTATTTGACAAAACACGCATAAATACTTAAAGCAATGAACACCCGAATAACAAGTAGCAATGAAATATTACTAAGAATAAGCTAAGAATATGACCATATATGATATCATAACAATGAGTATGATTCTTCAATAATTCAATGACATTATTTAAATAATTATATATGAGGTTCGGACACATACAAAGCATATCGGACCTAAGGATTGGGAGAATCTCACATTCTCATTTTTATCCGAGATTATTTATACTACGAATTTACTGGGGCATATTTATCATCCACATCCATGTTTCCTAAACATGTAATATTATTTATATCCTCTTAAAATTGTTTACATCCAATTTTAAATATTTTTTAATAATTAGTAAATGTTATGAAAGGAATCTTTTATTTTTTTCAATACGAAATACTTTTTGACTTTTCTGGGAAAAGTACGAGAAGAATGTATTTTTAACTTATACAACATGAATGGATTTTTATGATTTCATAAAAAATTATTTCCATGAATCATCCTTTACAAGTTTTCAAGTTTTTTTTAATTAACTTATTTTAGTTTAAAATTGAATGACATGTTATGAAAGGAAAAATAAATTTTGAATTAGAAAGGATATTTTTCGCAAGAATGGAGTTTAAGTGTTTTATCAAAATTATTTTCCATCTAAGATAATATAAGGTTCTGTTTCTATCCCTTTTTTTACATTTATTTGATTATGTTATGATGGAATTATTTTTATGAAGTCCTTTTATATTATATGGATTATGTTATGATGTCATGATGTATAAGAATCCCATTTTTATTACATGGGTTATGCGATGATGTATGATTTATGATTTTGTGGAACAAAAAAGAATGGTATCATTAAGAGATGGGTGGGACCCATATCTCCCTCCAATTCATTGTGTAAATATTTATATCTCATGAGATATACATGCCTGGAATGGTAAGTTAATCTGGTTCAGTGATACAGGACTGGAACGAGGAGTGAACTCGGTTCAGAAATTGAATTTGTCTGCTATGATAGTCTTGGAAATGATTCATGACTAATATGAAATGATTCTCTATGATTGTGTGTGTATTTCAGAAAGTTTCAGGTTTTATGTTATGATTATTGGGATTACAATTCACTACTATGATTTATCCCATGTTATGATATTATGATCTCTTTTGCGGGTTAAGATTTTCAAAATGTTTTGTTCTTATGATAATGATATGATAGATATTTCATTTGATTACCCTTAATGAGCATTTGGGCTCACCCTTTTGTATGTTTTATTTTCCCCGCGTCAGGAATAAGGGTATTAAGTAGTATATTCCAAAAGGGACTCTAGATATGATGAAATAAACAGGAGACAATATATATGCTTTATGAACAAGTTGTTTATGTATCCCAGTTTCAAAAGACACTATAAATATACGGTCCGATCATGGTTTTGTTATATGTTGTAATAAGTATGCTTCAATTATGAAGTAATAGCAATGTATGTAATGTATGGTTCATTATAGTTGGTATCAGAGGAATGGTATAGTAAACATTTGAAAACTAAGATGTGAAAGCCTTAGTAAGAACCCTAAGGATATGACTAAGCATAGAACATAATATTAGTGTTTTAGAAAGTTCCATAAATATTCTATGATAATACCTAAAGTGTGGAATTTTATTCTTGATTATGTGGTTTTCCTATTATGATTAGTGTCTCTAACACTATTCTTATTGGTTTTATTCAATGGCTGGAACCCGAAGGAACCATGTTAATGCTGAATGTGATGGGAAATGAAATGATTTTCCCCCTGAGCAACCAAACGTTATAAGAGCTGGAATGAAAAGTCTTGTATTCAATCTCACACAAATTTCTCAAGATATGAATCATGCAGGACTTCCAAATGAGAAAAGAAAAAAGTAACATTCTATCGAATCCATCATGAGGCAGTGTCCACCTTCTTTCAGTGGGTCTTCTGATCCATTAGTGGTTGAACAATGGATTACTACCAGTGAAAATATATTTTTAGTTCTAAAATATTCTGAAAATGATAAAGTCATCTTAGTTGTATATCGTTTTTAAGGTGAAGTTGATCAATGGTGGAATATTATAAAAAATACAGGGCAAAGAGACAATATTGAGTCCATGGAATGGGATGAGTTTAAGAACATATTTTTCAATAAGTACTTTCCGCGTATTCTCCGAACAAAGGTGGAGAATGAGTTTCTGGAAACTGAAGCAAATAGATGATGAATCTGTTGGTACCTACGAAGTAAATTTTACAAGACATGCAAGGTATGCTTCTAGAATTATTATCCAATCGGAGAGTAAGATCGATCAATTCTTTAGTGGCTTAAAACCAAGTCTTCAAAGGGATTTCTCTATAAGGGACTTCAATAGCTACGAGGAAATTGTTTGATGTGATCTCAAGGGTGAGATGGAGATTGGAGTAACCCATTAGTCATATGGGTTTGATAAGAATAGGAAAATGGAATTCAAAGGGAAATATAATGCCCACACTAAAAAGAAGATGAGTTTTCCCTTATGCTCAATGTTTGGAATGAAACATGGAGGTAATTATCTTAAAGGGACAAGTAAATGATTCAAATGTGAAAAAGAAGTTCATCAGGAATTTGAATGTCATAGTGATGGGAAAAAGATGTCTAGGGATGCGAACAAAGAAAAGGCTACACAGAATGCACCTCTTACACTTCAATGATACAAGTGCAAGGAAATGGGGAATTATACTAATCAATGCCCTAATCCAAGGGTTCTTGATGATGATCAACGTCAATTAACACTTAAGGCCAAAGACAAAAGCAAAGCCAATGTAATTTCTATCAGTGATGTGGAGTATGATAACGAAGTGTTGAAAGGTACACTTACCATCCACTCTAAAGTATAAAATGTTTTATTTGATTCTGGATCCACCCACTCTTTTATTTTTGATGAATTTTATAAGGATATCGCCGTACTAGCACAACAATTAGTTGTTTAGTTAGGTGTGACAACTCATAATGGTATAACCGTGGCATCCAAAGTTTATAATTCTTATCCAATTAACGTTTATGGGAAGGTGCTTCCTGCAAATATTATGATCCTTCCTATAGTGGAATTTGATCTGATTCTTGGCATGGATTGGCTTTACTTATATAGAGCTCATATCAATTGACAAATAAGGGAAGTCACATTTCATATTCATGATCAATCTATGATCATCTATCAATGCAAGGATGAATATAACCTTTCAGTGGAAATTTCATCCATCTTATGGGTCTTGATTCCAATAAATGAATGTTATTTATCTCAAATGGTTGGAGAGAAACTCATGATCAAGAATATTCCCATTGTACAGGAGTTTGATGATGTCTTTCTTGAGTAATTTCTAGGTCTTCCACCAAATCATGAAGTTAGGTTTTCAATAGATCTCATACCAGGTGCTATTTACATTTCAAAGACACCTTATATAATGAACCCAATTGAGTTTCAGGAATTGAAGAAGCAACTTCAAGAGAATCATGATAAGGGATTCATACACCCTAGTGCATCACCTTGGGGAGTACCTGTTCTGTTTATTAAGAATAATGATGGATCAATGAGACTCTTTATTGATTATCGAGAACTTAACAAGATCACTATCAAGAACCAATAGCCTCTCCCATACATTGATGATTTATTTGACCAACTAAGTGGAGCTCAATACTTTTCCAAGATTGATCTACGTTTAGGGTATCATAAATTAAGGGTCAAAAAGAAGGATATACCAAATACGGCTTTCTGTACAAGGTATGGACACTATGAATTTATAGTGATGCCATTTGGTCTTACTAATTCCCCTACTATCATCATAGATCTAATGAATAGATTATTTAGAGACTATCTTGATCAGTTTGTTGTAGTCTTTATAGATGATATTCTTGTCGATTCAAAGAGAAAGGAAGAACATGAAGATCACTTGAGAGTTATATTAAAGACCCTAAGAAAGGAAAATATATCTGCAAAATTTAACAGGTGTTAATTTTGGCATAAAAAAGTTTCATTTTTGGGACAAATAATCTCAAAAGAGGGGATATATGTGGATCCAGCAAGAATAGAGGTTATCAAAAGATAGTCGAGACCAACAACAGTTACTGAAATCTGAAGTTTTCTTGGTTTGGATGGATATTATCGATGTTTTGTGAATGATTTTTCATGATTATCTAAACCACTCACCAGGTTGACTCGAAAAGCAGTTAAGTTCATTTGGACAGAGGAGTGTGAAGAGAATTTCAAGGAGTTAAAAATAAGGTTATCCAGTGCACCTGTGCTCACACTGCCTTGTAGTGGAGAAAGGTTTGTGATCTACAGTGAAGCATTGAATAATGGATTGGGGTTTGTTATCATGAAAAATGATATGATTATATCTTACGCCTCACGACAGTTGAAAATAAATGAGCAAAATTACCCAACTCATTATTTGGAATTAGCTGCGGCAATCATTGCCTTAATGATTTGGAGGAATTATCTTTATGGTGAAAGATGTGATATTTATACTGATCATAAAAGTTTAAAGTATATTTTCACACAAAATGATCTAAATATGGACCAAAAAAGATGGTTGGAGCTGATTAAGGATTATGAATGCTCAATTCATTACCACCTTGTGAATGCAAACAAGGTGGAAGATGCATTAAGTCGACAAGACCATGCTAGCTTATCCATGATGAGGATCAAAAACAATATAATATTTATGGATTTACAAAGGATAGATCTTGTAATTATAATAAAAGGGAAAAATCTTATCTTTATCAAATGAATGTTCAACCATCTATACATGTGAATATTAAAGAGGCATAAAAAGAAGATGTAGAGTTACAAAAGAAGGTGAGAAATGTTCCTGAATTCCACATTTATTGTGATGAAATAATATGGTTTAGGAATTAGGTTTGTGTTATTACCATCCCAGAATTAAAGAAGGAAATATTTGATGAAACTCATAGTTCTTCATTCTCTATTCACCTTGGAAGCACGAAGATGTATAGGGACTTGAAGGATTACTTCTAGTGGTATGGCATGAAAAGAGATGTTGTTGAATATGTCTCTCGATGCTTGGTTTGTCAGCAAGTTAATGATGAGAGACAGAAGTCTAAGGGGATGTTACAACCATTACCCATAGTAGAATGGAAATGGTAAAACGTCACTATGGACGTTTTCACTGGAATTCCTAAAACATCCAAAGGAAATAATGCTATTTGGGTTATAGTTGATTTTCTTACAAATTTGGCACACTTAATTTCTATTAGAGAAGATTTATCACTTGATCATATTTCTAGGATATATGTGAAGAATGTGGTAATATTGCATGGAGTACTACTTTCCATTATATCTGAAAGGGATCCAAGGTTTACCTTGATGTTTTGGAAAAGTATTCAGCATACTAAAGATACATAGTTGAGTTTCATCACTGCTTATAATCCTCAGACATATGGTTAGTCTGAGAGGACAATTCAATCTTTGGGAGATATTTTGAGAGCCTTCTCTATGGATTTCAAAGGTGGTTGGGATCAACACCTACCTTTGGTGGAATTTTCATATAATTATATATCTCACTCCAGTATTCATTTGGATCCTTATGAAGATCTCTATGGAAAGAAATTGAGAACTCCAACTTACTTGGATGAATTTGGGGAAAGAAAGCTATTAGGACCTGATCTTGTTGATGAGATGGCAGAAAAGGTCAAATCAATTCTACAACACCTAAGAACAGTTTAGAGTCGAAAAAAAAGTTATGCGGACAATCGAAGAAAAGACCTATAGTTTGAAGTGGGTGATAAAGTGTTCTTACAAATATCTCCTTGGAATAGAGTAAGGAGGTTTGGAAAGAAGAACAAGCTAATCCCTAGGTATACTGGTCTTTTGAAATATTGGATCGTGTTGGGAAGGTAGCTTACCGATTGGTGCTTCCACTGAATCTCTCTCAATCTCATGATGTGTTCCATGTATCTCTCCTGAGAAAGTACATACCAGATCTTTCACATGTACTAATCTTTGAAGTTTTATCACTAGAGCAAGATCTTTTCTTATAAAGAATATTCGATAGAGATTCTGGATCGTAGCGAAAAAATTTCGATGAAACAAGACCACTTGCTTTGTTAAAAGTTTATGGAGGAACCACCAATTAGAAGAAGCTACATGGGAACTTGAGGATATGATGAGGGAGATCTATCCTTATCTATTTGTTATGAAGTGATGAATTTCGAGGGAAAAATTCTTTTAAAGGGGGGTAGAATGTAACACCCTAATATTTTTTGAGAAATAATTTTTTTAATGTTTTATATTATATGAAACACCTAGAGAATCTTTCACTACACACAACAATGGGTTGGCTTGCATTACACACAAGAGCATCCTTCCTCGACAGCTTGCGTTTTCACGACCCATCTTTGGGACCCGTGTCGTAACTATCCCAATCCCACCTTCCATAGGCCAGGGGCTGGAGACTAGCACCAAAGGCGTAAATCCCGATAACTGGGAAGGCATTTCCTTAATAAAAGTAAAAAAACCATAGAGTACAAGCAGAAGTAATACACTAAGTACAAAAGAAAGTGCTGAAAAGTTAATGGGCCAGAATACAGACCCAACTAAAAAGTACAACTACAACTAAATGAAAGTCCAATAGAAAAGACAAACAGCTGGAAAAATAGAAACAGATCCTGGGTTGTACACATCGGATCCTACCTGAAGGGTAGGTACAGATAGCCTCCTCAATGCTCTCTCCCGTCAACCTCCTCAGAGTACCGTCTCGTCATGAAGTCAACCTCTGGATACTGACTCGTCGTGAGGTCCACCTCCAGGTACCGTCCAGTCCTCGAACACTTGGCCTCCATCAGTGTTGTCTGTCGTCTGTATCCAATACAACAAGGTGCGGGAATATCCCGTGTAGGGGTGAGTATAACGATACTCAGTAGGGACTCTGAGACCCTCAAGGTCTCACTAAATCCAACAAGGATAACCATAATGAAGGATCTAAACAGATAACCCTTACTTAGATATAAGCTCATAATTATACTGAAGTTATCAAGTATCCCATCTCAATCATGAGGTATCACATAGATACGAAATCAACAGATAACAACAACATAGGTATATGCCCATACATTTACCTAAGTTATCATGTAACCCATCTCAATCATGAGTAATACACAAAGGTCATTGACTCAGCTCAAAACTGGATTTTCATTAATGATATCGAAACCACAACTGCTGAAGAGGTCCTCCTCTATCGTGTACGGTGATCATGTCATGACTCTGAGGCACTACTCACTAACCTTAGACTGCTGAGATACTCCTCCTATCGAGTACTGTGGTTCTGCCACCCAAACACAGTAGTGCTCCCCGCAATGGGTCTGCCACCCTAACATAGTAGTGCTCCCCCTAATAGCCTATAGAGGTACTCCTTCTGTTGGGTACCGAGACTCTGCCACACAAACACAGTAGTGCTCCCTGCTATGGGTCTTCCACCCAAACACAGTAGTGCTTCCAACTGGGCTTTACAAGTCACTCCGAATAGAATCGGACAAGCAGTCATCAGGTCTCATCCAGCTACAAGGTCTCTGTACTCCGTACGCTCGTCTCTGAGAAGATCTGCTCCACGAGCTACTGGTCGAGACTCCAAGTATCAAACATTCCCACAAAGAAGTATCACGAAGAACTGCCTCGTCATAGGGGTCTCAACCCAACAGACGGCGCGTCAATCGGACGTCCGGTCTGTGAGTTATTAGCCTTTTCCTCCCAGGGGCCCGGTTGGTTTCGTGTACACACCAACCCAACCGTATCTCAACTGTACCCTGAACTCTCATAGCGTAAGCTCATAGGGACTGTTTCTCAATGTGATTACCAATGCCACTAACGGTTGGTCAAACGAACGTCCGGTCTAAGAGTTATTAGTTTTTCCGTTCTAGGGGCCCGGTTGGATTTCGGGTACAATCCAACCCGGAATTACTCCAACAGTGTCCAAACCTCAGATGAAGTATACCAAAAGATCGGTATCACTAAAAGGAAACCATCAAGGTCTATGTCACGTCAATCAGACGTCTGGAGCTCAAGTAATAAGTGTTTCCGCTCCGAGGGCCCAGTTAGTTTCTCGTTCGAACCAACCTGGTCATACCCAAACATCACCGAAACCTTGAGTGTAATATACGAAAACGACATTCTCGATCCAAGGATCCCTACGCAACTGACGATGCGTCGATCGAAGCTCTGTAGCCCATGATATAATCATTTAACTGAAATGTTTCCGAAAATAGGGGGTCTGGGACCGGTCCAACCCGACCCAACACCCCCTGGGTCGGCCCGAACTAGGTTAGCCCCACTAGAGTTTGGTTGCGGCCCGGCCCGGCCTGACCGGTGCAGTCCGGCCCGACTGGCCCACGCGGTTGGCTGCGTGGCTGGCTGACCAGGCTGAGTGACAGTGCCCTGGGGCCAGCCTTAGCTGCGGATTGGGGGGGGGGGGGGTTACACCCCCCAGAATCAAAGAAACGGTTGGCCTTAATGGTCGGCCCCTTGGTTGACCGCGAGACCCCCCTTGTGTCCCGCCTCTTGTTGCCACCGGAAGTCGACACAGCCGGCCTCCCTTCCGAGTCCGCCGCAGCCTTAGGCCATGAGTTTCTACCACCAGCACGGAGCGACGGCGCCGTTCCCCACTCCGGCCACGACCCCTGAAGCTCCGACACGGCGCGATGGGGCCGCCCCCCTCTACCGCGGCCCGCCCTGGCGGCGCGAACCTGTATCTCCGTCGTGGCGTGATGGCGCCGCGCCCATCCACCACTGTGGGATGACTTTACTTAGCGGCCTTCCTCAGCCTCTCCGGCACTGCGCGAAGGCGCTGCGCACCACCACCACTGTGGCCCGCTCTGGCCACTGTCCTCTTTGACCCCGCGCGGTGCAACGGCACTGCGCCGCCTTCACCTCAAACATCAATGAAATTAACAAATAGGAGGGGAGGAGAGTCGGCCATATTTGTGCGGTATGATCTCCTCCTATTACAATAATAACATTCGGTCAAATCTTAAACAACCAAGATGATGATAACACTTGAATAAAGGAAAATAACCCCTACCTCGAATTATTTATGTCGCATGCCAGGCACCGTGGAATACGACTTCATGGGGAAAATATTTGTTGGTGACGCTGGAGTGTATCTGAAGATGTGGTGTCTTCCCCCATGTCACGGAGAAACGAAAAGAATCACGTCGACCATTCTTCGTTGAGGGAGGAAGTCGTTCTTCGTGGATGAAGAAAGCTCTCCTCAAATTCTCCCAAAATATTTGAAAAGCAAATATTTCATTTAGTCCCCTTCTTTTAAAATATCACCATGAAATTCAAAATAAGTCAAGAGGTGTGACAAAAATAATTAATAAGGTTTTTAATCACCTTAGTTGGCTCATTGAGCTTGGGAGGTGGAGAGGCTCCCCTTTATGAAGGGAAGTTGTCAAGTAATTAACAAGGGAGGATTAAAGAGGTCAACGGGAGTTATGCGGAGGTGAGGAGTTAGGGGTTAGTGTGGGTCCCACCACACTAAACCCTCCCATGGGAGGTTAGGTGAGTGTGGGCCCCACCTCTAACTCCCCCTTTGTTGGGTAAAAACCACCTTCCGTAGATAAAATTTGTACACAACAAATTTTATCTATTTTAATCTAAATACCCATTTATTAAACCTCAACCTGCTCAAAACGCAACTACAAAAAAGGTCTACCTGAGAAAAAATTGGCGCTGCGAGTTCATCGGTGCTCTCAGATTTCAATTCTGAGCACCGGTTCAAAAGATAGAAAAACCTGCTTGTTCGTTCACTGAACGTACCCGAGATAATCTTCGGTAATTGATTCCGGGCACACCGGGCCTCGGAATGAGGTGCTGTCTGAAACTGTGCACTCGTAAAATTCAAAATATATTAAGGAAAAAAATTTCTTGAAATTTCCAGGTCTTTACATGCATTTTACGCAATACAGAGTTTCACTAAACAATGATATATTATTATAATAATATGAACTAGCTATTATGAATAGTGTTAACAGAATTTTGAATTTTATAACATGGTAATTAATCTTACAAATTTTCTAGAATGGGAAATGAAAACAAAATCAATTTTTCAGGGAAAAGAAGTATTTTTTAAAAAATGTAGTTTTACCGCCTATTGATGGCACACTCATTTTTAATATAATTTTGGACAAGTTTATAAGTTCAATTTTTTTAAATAAACTTCCTCTTTTGAATCAGGATATAAAAATTTACATTGGATAAATTTTTGATACTTTTCTGATAACTTTCATATTTTGATGAATAGTAAAAATATGCTATCTTTTTCTTAAAAACAACTTTTTTCATCAAGATAATTTATATGATAAAATGATACAATTTAATGGTTTTAAAGTATAAATAGAATATATTTTTACCATTTAATATAATTTATATCTTTACCACTAATTTTACATTTAATTCATGGGAAAAAACATATCAATCTTTGGCAATGTTTTAACTTTTAAAACCTATTTTTTTAACAACGGGATTAATATTAAATTAATTACCGCAACTTATGTGTTTTGAATTTTGAAAAACGGATTTTATATTTGGATTTATTGGGTCCAAATAATGTTAATAGGTTACTTTTTTTGACATTATGAATAGTAACTACGGTAATTTTTATTTACTACATTTAAAGGTAAATCAGGTAATTAAGGGTAAAACTAAGACTATAAAATTTCCCTAACACCTGAAAAAATTCTATTGGATGAATAAAAGTAGACCCATATCAACTAAGGTTCAGAATAGATTCATTTTATGGACTTTTGACCATGAAAATTATATAAATATTATTAAAAACAAAGAAAACGACAACATGTCACTCTCTTATATCTTATAAGTGTAATATTTTTAATTTAGTAATAAACTTCATAAAACATCGATCATGAATAGTCTCTAGAAGGATAATAAAATTATCTACATCATGTTATTTTATTTATAATTTTTAGGGAAGAAATAATTATCATTAATGATGACACAATAGTGATGTTGAAATTATTTTATTGATAAATATATCAAATAATTGATTTTAAAAATATTAAAATAAATATTATATGAACTATTTATTGAGATCCACGAATTTTCTATATTAATATTAAATTTTAGGAATCTATTAAATATTTGGGTTCTAATATATCCTCTGTGTAGATTTTATTTAAATTCAAATAAATGAATAGTTTTAAAATTCACACTATTGTTATTTTATAAAAATAACATATTATAAAATTGTTTAAAAATCACAGAAATATTACAATGTCATAAAGTATACAATTATGGACAATTCAAAACACATAAGTAATTATTTATAACAATTTAAAATTTAGAATATTATTACCACAAATAAAATTAAATAGATTAAATAAGTATAAATCAATTTCATATGGTTTAAAATAAATTCACAAGATGTCAAAATTTTATTGGTTGATGAGATTACAACCTTATATAATCTCATCTGAAAATTGAGTCCTTTTTTGAGGTTTTTATTTGGGGTTGGAATTTATTATAAATTAATATTTCTTATGTTTCCAAAGGTGCCCCTATCCTCCCTTATAAAAGGGAACCTCCTCCCACTCCTCATCACCCCATATTGAGCCTTCAAACTTGGCCAACCCCAACCAATTTATCTTATCCACTTCCATAGAAACATACTAGAGGTCCTCAAATTCTTTAGAGACCAACTTTAGTGCCCTATGTGGAGGTTTAGAAGAGGCGTGTCGAAGAAGAGGTAATATCCTTTACCGATCCTTTCAAATTTATTTCTTATTATACTTCCTCTTCTTTATTTGTTTCATTATAATGTAATAAAATATATATCACTAATATACTGAAATGTTATTATACATATGAAACAATCCTTTTTCACCTTTTATCCATCCTATGGAAAATGAAATCACCACGTGTGTGTACGTACGGAATACCGTATCCACAATGTGATGTAATCTGTTTTCCACCACCACCTTACTTGGAAGGGTATAATAGTGTAAAGAATAACTATATATGATTATTATAACATGATACTAATTCTTAGATATTCTATAATCCACTCCAAGACCATTCAATAATTATGGGAATGATATCGTCGCTCGTGCGTACGCACAGCTTACCATCTCCAGGATACGATGTGATTTTTTCTACAGGATCTTCACTAAACCATGATTATATAAATGAATTGAATGAATATATCTGATATATATTATACTGCTACCATTCATTAAATGATGTAGCTATAACTTAAAAAGAGTAATAAGAATTTATTTGACAAAACACGCAGAAGGATATAAAGCAATGAACACCCAAATAACAAGTAGCAATGAAATATTACTAATAAGAAGATAAAAATATGACCATATATGATATCATAACAATGATTATGATTATGTAATAAGTCAATAACATTATTTAAATCATTATAAAGGAGGTTCAAACACATAAAAAGCATATCAGACCTAAGGTAAGGGAAAATCTCACAATCCCATTTTTATCCGAGATTTTATTTACTTAGGAATTTACTAAGGCATATTTATTATCCACGTCCATGTCTCCCCAATATGAAATATTATTTCTATCCACCTACAATTTTTTAAATCCAATTTTACATATTGGTGAATATTTAGTAAACTTTATGAAAGGAATCTTTTGTTGTTTTCAGTATGAGATACTTTTTGACATTTTCGGGCAAAGTATGAGAAGAATGTTTTTTAACTTATATGACATGAATAGATTTTTATGATTTCAATGAACATTATTTCCATGAAGCTTCCTTTACATGTCTTCAAGTTTATTTTTAATTAACTTCTATTAGTTTAAAATTTAGTGACATGTTAAGAAAGTAAAAATGTTTTTTGAAGTGGAAAAGATATTTTCCTCAAGAATGGAGTTCAAGTGTTTTATCAAAATTATTTTCCATCTAAGATAATATAGGGTTCTATTTCTATCCCTATTTTTTACATTGATTTTATTATGTTATGATGGAATTATTTTTATGAAGTCCTTTTATCTTATATGGATTATGTTATGATGGCATGATGTATAAGAATCCCATTTTTATTATATGGGATATGCTATGTTTTATGATTTATCATTTTGTAAAACACATACAAATGGTATCATTAAGAGATGGGTGGGAACTATATCTCCCTCCAATGCATTGGGTGATGATTTATATCTCATGATATAGACATGGTTGGAACGGCAAGTTAATCTGGTTCAGTGATACAGGACTGGAATGAGGATTGAACTCGGTTCAAAAATGGACTTTGTCTACTATCATAATATTTCCAATGAGTCTTGACAAATATGAAATGATTTTATGTGATTATGTGTGTATGACACAAAGTTTCATGTGTTATGTTATGATTATTTGGATTACATTTCACTACTATGATTTATCCCATGTTATGATATTGTGATCTCTTTTGCAGGTTATGATTTTCAAAATGTTATGTTCTTATGAAAATGATATGATTGATATTTCCTTTGTTTACCCTTACTGAGAATTTAAGATCACCCTTTTGTATGTTTTCTTTTCCCCGGGTCAGGAAGAATGGTATTAAGTAGGATATGACAAAAGGGGCTCTAGATATGATGAAATCAATGGGAGACAATGTAGATGCTTTATGAACCAATTTTTTATGTATCCCAGTATCTAAAGACACAACACCTATACGGTCCTATCATGGTTTTGTTATATGTTGTAATAAGTATGATTCAATTCTGAAGTAATAACAATGTATGTAACTTATGGGTTGTTATAACCATGGATCATTATGAAAATAAAATTTTATATTCTACATATGCATACAATTATTGCATGCTCAAGGTTTTCCCCTAGAATCCCACATGATTTATCTCATAAATAAACACTTAAAATATCACGGATTTCTCTGAGGATTCTGAGGAAGGTCAAATGATTCTATCGTCTGATTCTGATATGTACTCCAACACTAGAAACAAGTGTCCCTCTTTAACTTGATCCTAGCATTAGAGTTCCCACTATTTCCCATGTTTACCAACATGCTTCCCCTCTTGTATCCTCAAAAAGATCATGCTCATCCCCTGTGGCATTATTCCCCATTTTCGTGAAATCATTTATACATAGCACTGCTGTCTTGGACCCAATTTCCTACCTCAACCTAGCATAAAAAATTAATTCCATCAATGATATACTACCTACAACCTTAGTTTCAAACTGCACTAATAAATTAAACGTAGCGGCATATTCTATTGATTTCATGTTCGCTTGATTTAAACTGAAAAAATATTTTGTACGCTGAATTATTATCTTATGAGGGTAGAATTGTTTGTAAAAAAATTCCTCCAAAACCACCCATGTCACACCTTGATCTATCCTAGCTTGGTCCATCAGCTCCCACCAATAAATGGAAATATCTTATAACATATACATGGTTAACATGACTTTTAGATCTTCCGGTGTTTCTAAGAATTCAAATATCCTATTCATTCTTTTTAGCCACTCTTCATCTCTTTCTTTCTCCAAATCACCCCTAAACATGTGTGGATTATTCATTTGAAACAGAATGGAAAGATCAACACGCTTCGGTTCATCCCATTTATTCCCCATTTCCATTGCATGGAAGGCTTTCACTATACTCTGCACAAACTACTGTTTCACCTGAGGCTCAGGTGTAACCACATTTTTAACACCTCCCACTGATTGATCTCTATGATTCCTACTTAGTGCCATTTATATCAACAAAAAAACCATATGTCTCACTCCATTAAAAAGAAATTGTATACAATTTTAAAATTCTATATATTGAAACTATTACAACTACACTTTCCACATGTTCACATTTCCCATGATGCACTATTTTGAAAAATGCACCATATTTTTATAATCATCCCATATTCAAAATACAAGAAATTTCTATGTTTCAAATCCTTCCATTTTGAAACACAATTTAGATTCTCAAAATAAGCACATTCATATCACACTATAGATCAGTATACCCAAAAGAAAATATAAATCCTAATAAGAAGTCATTTCTATCATGCATTTAATGCTCATCTCATTGGATACACCCATGCCAATGATATTTCTAGTGTCAATATGTGTCTCCAAAAACACTTATTTACCCAAATCCCTTGTAACTATATGTTCATCATAAAAGGGATAGCCATGTCCTTTTTTGCTATAAATTCCATGTTAGGAAAATCCAATTCCTTGTACCATCCTGACTCAAGGAATATTCCAAGAATGAATGTCAACACTTGGAAAAACAATCTATGCCAAAGGACCAAATAACTATTCACACTTGAAAGCTAAAGACTGAACAAACTGATACCAATTGTAACATCTTTCCCCATCCCATTGGCTTGAGGGGGCGGAGGAATGCTACATGGATGTAAAAGGTGTTCCCATGGTGACAAATGATGGAAATAAATTCTGAGGGATCAAGAATAATTGGGAATCTATTTTCCCTGTTTTGTATAATTGACCAACCCATCAATCAATTATCAACAACTACATGATGCATGTCTAATGAACAACCCAACCCAAACATTACCAAAAGTCAACCAATACAAAAAAACCAAAAAATTAAAAATATCATAATACCAAGAAGAAAAATACACAACAAGATTCCAGTAGAACTAGGTCACCATCCATAGCTCCACAACAAGATCCATGCTCCAAGAACCACAACCTCACCAAAATATCATTCCAGACCACAATTAAAATGAGATGCAATACTCTTACATCTATCCCAGAAAAATAAAATATAAAATATCTCCCAAGTTCCAAATCAGGGGTGAAAAATAATACTTAGTAGGATTTACATAAATTAATTCCTTAAAAACCCCACTAGGAAATAACCATTATCAAATTTATATATAGATGTTTATATAAAATATTAAATATTGAAACAACTTACAATAAACAAAACACTCCTTTACCAAGATATTTTTACCCTAATTCTGCAAAAAAAATAGGAAATCCAAATAACCATGCCACAATATATTTCACCCATTTCACCTTATCACAACAATTCCATCTTGCATAAAAACACACAACAAGAAAACACACATGGTGTAACTTCCCATCAAACCATGTTTGCTACTTTCAAAGTCAAGTAGTATTTCCCACCCACCTATCCTTGGTGGTGTCCCTTCCATCCACACTAAATCCCGTTTTTTATAATGGTACTCCCCACCCACTTCATATCATTCCAATCACAAACATAACATGAACAATACTAATTTCATGAATATAAAATGTGAAGACCACAACAACTTGAAAATAACCATTCTCATCACATTAAAATCCACTTCAATAAATCACCCATTTATTAAAATAACCCTTAATTCATTTTACATGATAAACCACATATCAATAAAACAACATAATTTTTGAAAAACATATTCACCATCCATTTTCACAAATTAACCAAAATTACTAATTTTAGAATCCCCATTTTAAAATCCCACAACAAGAATATTTCGCCACTAAACCCCCTTTTTCCAAAAAATCCATAAAACATTACCTAAGTGGTTTCCAATTATTTTTTCAGAGAAATAAACCAATTAATTAAAGAAATACCAATTAATTGGAATAATACTTCTATTTTTAATAATGTGAAGTTGAGTGACAATCCACCTACCTTTAGGATTCTAGAAAAATCGACCCATGGGAAACCGCTCCACAAATCCAGAAAAACACTCCAACAAAACCACTCTATATATACTTCCATTCCATAAACAAGACTTAATATAAACATATAAGGATTCAAACACTAGATCTACATGAAATAGATGTAGATCTATAAAACTAAAAGAGAGGGAAGAGTATATGTATAGAAAACGAAATAAAAACCAATGAGAGATACTTACCTGGGAAAAACCACCTTGAAACCCCTTCAAATCACTTTATAAATGAGTTAGAGATAATCTCTATCACTTAAGAACCAAAAATGCAGAGTGAGGATCTAATGAGATAGTGTTTGAGTGTCTTTATGGAATTCACAACTATTACCATATTTTAAAAAAAAATAATTTTATAGGCCTGACATTTAACTTGCACGGTTAGACAAATCGTGCACTAACTGTGTGATTTCTGCTGCCTCGAAGGGGCACCTTGAATGGACCACCCCGTACGGTTAGGAAAACCACTCTCATATCGTGTATACCCCTCTTATGCATTGTTTATTTCACAAAATTTATCCTAATTGTGATTAAATTGTGGAGCCTTAGGAAGACTACCAATGATTTCTAAAACCATTCCAAACTCTCCCAAATTCATCCAAACTCATCTCAAGAACTATAAATAAATAAAAATGCATAAATAAATGTTACATACCTCCAAATTGGGGGTGCTAAAATTTACCCCTGGGATTACAACCTATATACCTGCTTGAGTATTTAGAAAACATGCAGTATATTCTATTTTTATTTATAGGGATAAGCTTGAATATACTATATTTTTTGGGCTTGGGATGACCACCCATGCACCATCTCTTTCAATATTCGGATAAAATCCCATGTAATATTTTTTGGTTTTGGGATAAGCTCTCATATTCTCTCTGATCTCATACAACATCAATCATTACCCAATGATTTTATGGGAGATATAGGTCCCACTCATGAAAAAATCTATACATTTTTATTATTAAAGATAATAAAAAATTCATCATTTCAAAAATCATGGAAAATAAATGGGTTTCATAAAAATTTTATAAAATTATAACAAATGGAATGTGAATTTTTTCATAATCATTTCATAATTTCATCATAAAATAAGTTGTGTAAAAAAATATACATAACCCATATAATACAAAAGGGTTCCATTACCGTCATTTCACTATAATAATAAATCATCCTAAGAAATAAAAACTTTGGAATCATTGGAGAATATCCCCATTAAATAATAATAAACACCAAAAAAATTTATAACTGATGGAAAATTGTTTTTAAAGCTCACATGAAACAATTAATGAGGAAAATATCCTCTCCACATTGAAAACAATTATTTAAAATCTAAAATTATCCCATATATATTTTTGTTTTTTAATAACAACAGTGAATTTTCATCATTGATTTACATAATTTATCTTTCATGATAAAAGAAAATACTATTTATGTCCAATACATTAAAGAAATATTTTTTATATTTTTAGTGAAACATGAAAAAGCCCTTTTTAGAAAAAAAATATGATTGATTTTATAATTTTTTGTCAAAAATTAATCATGGTTAATAATTTATATAAAAAATCAATAGATAATTTCGAAATCCTTCTTTCAAAATTTTTTTAGAATACATTAACATATATGAAAAATAATTTTTGATTGAATTGGGAAGTAAAGTATATTTTACATAAAAAGAATCTTTTAGTTTTAGGAGTACATAATGTGTAAAAAATGAAATGGAAAATTTTTTATACATGAATAACTAGGGAGATGAAAATAAATGTGATTCCAGATATATACATGATAATATTTCATCATTGGATGTATAATCATGAACAATCTTGAAAAGCAATTAGATTGTAACATAAAACCTTTACTGCATAGGAATATTTTGATTAATAAGAACCATGATACAAATAACTTTATATGTACATGTATAAAAAATTATTTCATGATAATAATCTTACAACACATTTAATAGATGTGTATACACCACACTAAATAAACTAGGTCTTATTATGGAATTTTTCCCACAAAAATAAAACTGAGAATAAAATATCATACATTATTTATTGAAATTATTCCTACAAATTACTAATACCTGTATAATAAATATATATTTAATATATATATTTATGAAAAATAATAATATATATAATACCATATATTATTTTCATAAGAACTTTTGTAACCCATTTATTAAAAAACCATATTTGGATAACGTTTTGGGTAATAATAGTTTCATTTTTCACATTTTATTTGGTTTTGTAGTTTCCCTAATTTTTCTTATATCATGGTTATATCAACTATAGGATTTTTAACACAAAGAATATATAATATATGTTCGTTATATGTGTATTTATTATCATTCTTAACAATTAGACTTAGGAAAATCAATTACAATGTTCATGGAGATGGTGTATCATACATATGCATGAATGTTGTTTCCATTTTCCTCAATGAATGAAAGGAACGAAAGGTATATATTTGTTCACATTAATAGAATAATTTTTATTTCATTGATATTAAATATATTTATTAAATATAACCTATTTAACAACCATCAAAAAATAGAACGGAAAACATTTCATATCACTTCTTAAAGATGGCAGTCCATGCGTATGCATGAGATACACTATCATTTTTCAAAGGATTTTACTGTTAGAAGATAAATCTGGTATTATAATTAATTTAGTAAAATTATTTCATAAATATTATGAAAATTTTATAAAATTATCATTAAATAAACATGTGTTATATACTGATAGAAAACAACATACATCAGTTTTTGATGTTATAGTTCATCGTACAAATGATCAACAATTTAATTACCCATTTAATTAATGAATAAATAGTTAAATGATATGAAATTAAAAAAATTAAATGTAAATATATGTAATATAATTTTTTTTATCATAATCATATTGTTAAGGATTGAATGAATGTGACAAGAGATAGTGTTAAAAGAAATAGATTAATGATCAAAATTCCCATCGTTTAAAACAACCTCCATTTGGATCTCATATTAACAATACTAGAGATGGAATTTTGGGAGGCGAAATATATCTAAATAATTACTAAATATTCATTTCATATATTTTTATTGAGTTTATTCATGCCTAAATTCTTATTATTTATAATGAATTTGTGGGAGGAGGTTTCTATTTATAACTGAGAGGGAGTGAAATTTTTCTAAATACCCAAAACTCTGTTACAATGGGAAGTCACTCTCAAGCCATTTTTCTAAAGAAATTATTATTAATAGATTTTTGGGAATAAATGCTTGTTTTATAATTACACATTAAATTAATACATTTTTTGATAATATTATTCTTATATACTATTCTATTTCTTAATTTTAACATTTTAAATTTTCCCACGACAACTCATTAATTTATTTACCTATATAATTCATCTTATAAGATGAATTAAATGGTAGTATTTGATAATTTGGACCCAATTATTAAAAATATTAAATTCATCTAATTAAATAAAATTTTATGGGTGTGGGAAATTAATTTTAACCCAATAACAATTAATTTGAAAAAAACATGTCTTAATTTTAACCATGATAACTAATGTTTTCTATTTTTAGTTTTCATTATGAATATAAATAAATTTAACTTAATAAATATTATTAATTACTATTATTAAATTTATTTAATTTATTTTACCAAATTATATTCAATGATTTTTTTGAAATTTGTTTAAAATTAAACCCACAAACATGATGAAAATGTTATTTTCAAAAGAAAAGATTTCATATGTTTACAAATATTATTATTAAATCATAACATAAATTTGTATTAAATAACATATAAATGATTAATAATAAAATAAAATAAATTTTTCTTTTAATAAAATTTTATGAAATGTGTATCTTTCTAAATTATTTAAATGAAAGGCAGGTTTTCAATAAAAAGTACTAATTTTCAGTATTAATTGAAATAATTTATATGTTCTAAAAATTTGAAAAAAGTCATTCAACTATAAAATTGAGACTTTTATTTAAAATATGTATTTAATTATTTCAAATAAATTACCTAGAAGTGTAAAAATTAATTTAAAAATATTACAAAAAATGTAAAGAAACCGCTTTTTAGAAAAAAATCACATTTAAGCATTAAATTTGATTATTCTTGTCTAACTTATTGAAAAATATTAGATGAATGATAAATAAAATAATTTATTAATAATATATAAATTTAATTGAAATCATTATACAATAGTGAATATTTTTTTATTAAGATAAAACCACATTTTCTACATAAAAATAGTTTCACAAAAAAAATTACTTTTACATTGAATTTTTTTATTAAAATTAAATTGATACCTAATTATTTTATTTTATACAATTATACAATATATAATTTTAATCATTTAGTTTTTACTATTAATACCTTCCAATGAAACAATTTGGAGATAAATGTGATATTAATTAATTATATTTTAATAGTATATTGCGGTTTGTTTGAAATCGATGTTTCATGAAATGCATTATATCCAAAATTAAAATTTATTTGTAAACAAATATTTCCTAAAATCATAGGGTGTTATATTCTACCCATTAAATAATCAACTTATTCACAATTTTAAATTTATTTCAGTAATCAAATAATTTTTATATGAAAATACTCTTGGTAAAAACCAACATTTTACAATTTCTTAATAAAAAATAATACTAAAAATTTATAATAAATATATAGAATGAGGTTATTTAGAATAACACGTAATGTAACATCCCAAGTAAGTAAATAATTATGGATTTTTATAGCTATGTCTATTTATGAATTAGATAGTATTTTAGAGGCTTAAAATGAGAATAAATCCAATCTTAAGCATAGAATTCTCTAATATTTTTAAAAGATTGTTTTACAGCCTTTTAATAAAGAACCATTTATAAATCTAAATTTTGACAATTTTATAAGATATATTTGTCAAAATTAACTTATTATTTATTATTGGGACATTGAAATTTACTTTGGATAAATTTTTGGAATTTTTCTGACAATGTTCATTTTTAATGAATAGTGAAAAATACTGCATTTTACTTCAAAACTGCTTTTTCATATAATTTAATTATATGTATATATTGTCCTTTTAATTGTTTTTAATGTTTAATTATAATATATTTTTACCATTTAATATTATTTTGGTAATTTTAATTAATTTTACTTTGGAATTGTGCAAAAAAAGTGTCAATCTTTTGATAGATATTGTTTCTAACAAAACCCGCTAATTAATTTGACAATGAGAATTATTTTTAAATGAAATACTACAATTTCTGTGTTTGAAATTTGGTAAAATGGATACCATATTTTCAGTCAGAAGGTCCAAATTATGTAAGTAAGGCTCTTTTGTTTTTGGACATTATGAATAGTAATGACGGTAATTATCTTTAATTATCGTAATTAATTAGTAATCGGGTAGTTAAGGGTAATAAAATAATATCATAATAATATAAAATGACCTAAAAATGTTTCCTAATGCTACTTGTTATGTCATTTCTGACCATGGGATTCCTTGTGCCAACTTTTGGACCCCATGGAATCACTTTTGTGTGATAGTGACATTTTATCTTTTTATTTTTAAAGAAAGTTAAATATAACAAAAATATGTAACACCTAAGTAAAACAATTTTAATTTTATCTAATTAAATGATATCTTAAAATATAAACATTCATTGGAAAGCTAAAACTATTTCCTAAATCATGGTATTTTTTTATAATTTTTAGACATTAAATAAATAAATTTATTTATGACACCATGATGATGTAGTGATTACCTCATTAATGAACGATTTAAATAAAATGAAAATATAATGTAAACTATAAGACTTAAACTTGTAAAAAAACCTATTGGATGGGTGTCTTTCGAACCCTTATCACCTTAGCCTCTAAATATATCATTGTGGTACCATTAAAATCCGATACTCATTTTATAATAAAGTAACATTTCATGAATTCCCAAGAGTATCCCTCCTTGCTCTTATAAAAGTCCCCCACCTCTACCACCCTACACACACCTCTCAAGCCATTGGCTCGGCCAAAATCATCTCATTGTATCTCTCCACAACCCTCTCTTCATTCTAGAAGACTTACCTTATGCATAAATCTCTTCAAGAAACCCTTTCGATTCAAACCAAGGGGAGTTACCCGATATAAAGGTAATATCTTTTCTTATGTTCTTTTGTTTTATTTTGCTTCTCTAACCACCTAAACTCTTTTTATTCATTTCTTTCGTAACAACATCAGTATCTTCAATATACTAGGATTTTGTTATGAGAAGTATTTTATTTACACTTACACACAAATCCGTCGAATGGTTAAAGAACATACTATTTCTGTGAGTGGCGAATTACTGCCTCACGAAACGATGATTGTTCAATATTCTTTTAACACCTTTAATGGTGGCCATTAAGATGTCACTATATTTATATATGATATATATTATGTTTATGTTTTCCTTATGCTTCTGTATTTTTAATTTATGGAATACCTTTATGGTTTCCATTAGGGGTAGACATGATAATTTCATTTTAGGAAGTGTTGACTACCGCCCCCTCAAAGTGATTTGAATCATTAATTCCATATGTGGGATGTATAAAGGATAGATATAATTATTTTTTATATGATATTATACTGGAATTATAATATACCTATATATCATTATGATTTCACTCCATTAAATATGAAATAGAAATGAAAGTAGCGTTCAGGCGTATGTACGACTTACCGTCTCCATGAACAGTGCATTTCATTTCTTAACTAAAAATGTTATGTAATACTATAAATGAATGTATATACTATATATATATATGATATATATGATATCTACATCATGAATATAATTCTGGATATATTGTATATTTTACCTCATGAACAACTTGTAATTATAAGATGTTTATTTTTGACTCAAGTACCAAAGATCGACAAAATGACCGTTATTAACTTAAATAATTAAAAAATGTTCCTAACATGGTAATAAGTGATATAAAAGGAATAATGAACTTGAAAAAGGTTCTTATGAAAATATAAATTAACTCTAGTTTATTATTCAAGAGATTAAAGAATGATCGAGTCAAGTCGGACATAAGGTAAGGGACTTCGTCTCAATCTCCATTCATTGAGGCATATTTTGTTTTATACACAACTTTATTTTCTACAGTTTATAAACCCCTTTGAATTTTATTTTTATTCAAAAGGAATCTTTTTATATGAAGAGTTTTACTAAATGACAAAAGGGAATGTTTTTTTCTTACGTATGCGGCAACAATGACTTCTCAGCCGCTGTGACCATTATTTGAGTTTCAGCTTCCTATACAAGCCATTAATTGTTTTTCTAAATGAAAAATAAATATCTTGTTTTAATTTTCTTTTATATTGGTATTTAAAATAGTTTTCATAATTTTTTGATTATATCAACGTGTTTTTGAAATCTTGTGATTGAATTGTGTAAATGTTATATTTCCTTTATGCATGTTTTATATGTTACGATTATGTTATGGTTCTTGGGCATTGTTTATGAAGACGGGTGGTTCCATGATAAACTATGGGAGAGTGAGCCTGATATATCTCTCTAATGGATTTTGTAATACAAAAGAGTTAAATGCTACGGTTTCTCCGATGAGATTTAGGGAATATACTGTGATGGGTATTCCAAACGTAACCATGAGGGTCACTCCCTATGTAAAAATGCTATGAATGACTTAAGTTACCTTTATGTCTTATGTTTTCTATGAGTTATTCATAAACCTTATGATTTTATGAGGTATGTTAATGTTCTTATGTTTATGAGTAAAGTATGTTTTCAGTGATTCTTATGTATACATGGAATATGGTTTTCTTTTCGTATTTCTATATCCCTTACTGAGATTTTTAGGCTCATCCCATGTTTTTGAAATGTTTTTCATAAGTCAATGGAAAGGTACATGATGTGATGATAATGTTCTGGAAGTGTCAAGAACAAATCTATGTTTTATTTTAAATATGTTTCCTTTGATGGGAAAAGTGAATATTGTCTTTTATGTAACCACCTTTTTTAAATGTGGAATGTAATGCGTGATTTATAATCTAATTATCTAAAACTCTAATCCTGTAAAGATCCTCAATGTGAATTCTTGTAATAACTCAAGATTACGTAATGTTTAAAGCTAGGGCCTTATAGTTGGTATCAGAGGGAGTTTTAGATAACTTTAGGAGTTATAATTATATTAAATTATTATCCAAAAATATTTTTTATGGTCAAATAAAATGATATAGCATTTGAAGATTACCATGTTGCTTCATCTAAGACATGTTTGTTCAGAATGGTTTTCCATAGAAGAAACATGGAAGCAGTGCTATGAAGGCATGAAGAAGGAAATGACCTTCCAAATTAGCATCCTGAGATGGACGGAATTTTAACTGAATTGTTTGTTGTAGTAATGGCACAGTTGACTCAAGTAACAAATGGTGGTGGTATCCATGCACGAGATCAGCCATATCAACCATAGAGGAACATGTCAGTGGTGGAACATTTCATGAGGAAGAATCCCCCATCATTCAAAGGATCATTTAACCCTGTGCTAGTTGAAGGGTGTATTAAAGCACTTGAGAAGATTTTCGATGTCATGGGGTGTTCAGACAATCAAAAGGTTATTCTTGTTGTTTACCGTTTGGAGGGTGAAGCAGATCAGTGGTGGTTGATGGTTAAAAATATCAGAGATACTAATGAGATTGGTGCTCTTGACTGGGATGAATTCAAAGGTATGTTTCTTGAGAAATATTTTCCTAAGGTTGTTCGACTTCGGATGGAAAAACTATTCTTGGAATTGAGTCATGAGGATGACTCAGTGGCTGCTTATGAAGAAAAGTTCACTCGATTGGAAAGGTATGCTCCAAATTTTATCTGAGACCTTGATAGTAAAATAAATCATTTTTACTCAGTATTAAATCCAAACTATCAAAGGGCATTAGCTTCTCGTGAGTTCAAAAGTTATGAGAATCTGGTTCGATGTGCTAAGAAGGTGGAAATAGAGTTTTCGATGGTCAAGTGTTCTATAACAACCAACGGAAGAAGAGACCAAGGTGGCAGGAGAAAGGAACGAATCCTTCAAAAAGTTTTGATGGTAAGAAAACTAAGTTTTCAGTTTGTGATAAATTTGGTAAAAAGAATGCTGTGAAATGTCATTTGAATTTTGGAAAGTGCTACCAATGTGGTAATATAGGACATAAGGCTCATTATTGCACTGAAAATTATCAGGGTGATGGTAAGACCAAATTTTATTTACAGTTAGTGAAATGTTTCAAGTATAATGAGATGGGTCATTATGCAAACGAGTGTTCGAAAAAGAGCTCAAATGATGGGAAGCAGTCAGACTACAAGCAGAAACGTGTTGTGAAATACTTTTCAACTACTTCAGCAGAGGTTGGGCAATCAAATGAAGTGGTATCAGGTACTTGATTTGTTTTTTTCAGATTATTCCAATTTGTTGTTTGATTCGGGGTCTAAACATTCTTTCATCTCTGAAAAATTTTCTAGTAAATTATGAATTCCATCTCAAGAAATGACTCCTAAACATGTTGTAAAAACACCTAGGGGAAATGTTGAGGCAAAAAGAATTTATAAGAATCTTCCTATCCATATTCGTGGAAAGAACCAACTGGCAATCCTTATTGTTTTAACTCTAGTAGAGTTTGATGTTATCCTGGGTATAGATTGGCTCTCTGTTTACCATGATAAGATTGATTGTAGAGCTAAAGAAGTTTCTTTTCAGAAAGACTTTAAGTTTATGTACAAGAATGAACCCTTACTGTTGATAACATATCAAGAGGCTGAGAAACTTGTAAAGGATGTAAATTAATGTTACCTTGAACATATTGTTGAAAAAAAAGGAACCGTTCAGATTAATGATGTGCCAGAGGTAAATGAGTATCCTGATTTTTTCCCTAACGAGTTGCCTGGAATAATACTAGATCAGGATGTTGAATTTACTGTTGACATAGTTCCTGATGCTAAGCCAATTTCAAAACCCCCTTATCGAATGGCTCAAATTGAAATTTTAGAGGTGAAGGAGAAATCACAAGATTTATTAGAGAAAGGTTTCATTCATCCTAGCAAATCACCATGGGGTGTTCCTATTTTATTTGTTAAAAAGAAACATGGTACAATGAGACTTTGCATTGATTATAGAGCCTTGAATAACATCACTGTTAAGAACAAATATCCTTTTCCTCATATTGATGATTTGTTTGATCAGCTCCAGGGAGCTGAGTATTTTTTAAAGATTGACCTGAGATCGGGGTACCATCAGTTGGAGGTAAAGGTAGAAGATATTCCGAAGACTGTGTTTCATACAAGATATGGCCATTATGAATTTTTAGTAATGCCTTTTGGGTTAACCAATGCACCTATTGTATTCATGGACCTTATGAATAGAATTTTCAATGTGTTCTGGGATAAGTTTGTGGTTGTTTTCATTGATGATATTTTGGTGTTTTCTAAAAGTAAATAGGAGCATGAAAGTCATTTTAGGGTTATTTTTCAAACCTTAAAATAAAAGAAATTGTATGGGAAATTTCGTAAGTGTGAGTTTTGGTTGAAAAAAATTTCTTTCCTTGGTCACATTGTTTCTAAAGATGGAATAATTGTTGATCCTCCAAAAAAAGGTTGTTTAATAATGGACAAAACAAACAAATGTAACAGAGATTTGTTGTTTTCTTGGTTTGGAAAGCTATTACCGAAGGTTTGTTAAACAATTTCATGGTTATCTAGTCCATTGACTAAGCTAACTCGGAAGGGTGTTAAGATTATCTAGACAAAATAATGTGATGATTGTTTTCAAGAGATGAAAAGTAGATTGGTGAATGCTCCATTTTTGGCACTACCTTCTAGGAATGGTGAGTTTTTTATCTACAGTGATCTTTCATTGAAATGACTTGATTTCTTCCTAATGCAGAATGATCAGGTAATTGCTTATGCTTCACGTCAGTTGAAAACTCATGAGGTAAATTACCCTACACATGATTTGTAATTAGCTACTGTTGTTTTCTATTTAAAAATTTAGAGGCATCATTTGTATGGTGTAAAGAGTGAAATATATACTGATCACAAAAGTTTAAAGTATATATTCACTTAGAAATAATTGAACATGATACAGACAAGATGTCTTGAATTAATGAAGGATTATGATTATACAATTCATTACCATCCGAGAAAATCAAATAAAGTGGATGATGCTTCGAGTCGAAAAAAGTAATGCTTCATTAACCATGTTACATTTGGAACGTGATCCTTGGGTTAAGGATTTGATGAACCTTGGCATAGAATTTGTTGGTGCAAAAATATCTTCTGTTTTGTTTCTGGTGTCAGTGAGATCATCTCTATTAGACAACATTAAGAAAGCTCAGAAGCAAGACAGTGATTTGCATAAAAATGTAGAGCTGCTTCAGAAGGGTATGTTACCTGAATTCAACATTAATAATGATTGTTTTTTGAGATTTTGGAAGAGATTGTGTGTTCCTTGTGATTCATAGTTTAAGAGAGAGTTGTTAGGTGAAGCTCATAGTTATCTGTTTTCAGTTCATCCTGGCAGTACTAAGATGTATAGAGATCTTTGGGAGTATCCCTGGTGGGATGGAATGAAAAGAGATATTGCTGATTTTACTATGAAGTGTTTGACTTGTCAATAGGTTAAAGAAGTGAGGCAGTTACCAAAAGCGATGCTTCATCCTTTATGAGTGCCAGAGTGTAAATGGGAGAATATATCCATGGAATTCATTGTGGGGTTTCCAAAGACACATCGAGGTAATAATGCGATCTGGGTTATTGTTGATTGCTTGACTAAATATGATCATTTCCTTGCTATATGAGATACTTTTTCCCAAGATCAACCTTCTCGTTTGTATCTTACAGATATAGTCAGGTTACATAGATTTCCCCTCTCCATTGTATCTGATCGAGATCTCAGGTTTACTTCTAACTTTTGGAAAGGCCTTCAGAAGTCATTGGTTACTGAATTAAATTTTAGTACGGATTTTCATCCTCAATCAGATGGGTAGTCAGAACGGACAATTAATACATTGGAGGATATGCTACGTGCTTGTTCGATGGATTATTAGGGAAGTTGGGACTAACATATTTCTTTGGTTGAGTTTTCTTATAATAACAGTTTTCATTACGGTATATAGATGGAACCATTTGAGGAATTATATGGGAAGCAGTGTCGAACTCCAACATTTGGGATGAAGTTGGTGAGTGGAAGTTTATGGGACCAGAATTGGTAGAAGAGTTGGCAGAAAAAGTTCAGATGATACAGAAACACATGAGAATAGCTCAGACCAGGCAAAAAAGTTATGCGGACAACAGGAGGAAGGATCTCTCTTTTGAGGAAGGTGATCATGTCTTCCTCAACGTTTCACCCTGGAAATGTGTGATCTGATTTGGTAAGAAAAGAAAGCTGAGTCCAAGGTTCGTTGGACTATATGAAATTGTAATGGACCGGACCTCTCTTGTCCATTACTTTGTGAAATGTGGTGTTGGAGGTGTTCCAGGAGGTCAAGGTTCCTTGGGGGTGCGTTTGGGTGGTTTTTTAAGGAGAGCTACGGGCAGTAGCTTTCGCACGGTTAGCGCACGGTTTGGCTAAATCGTGCCACCAAACTATGCAAGGTTAGTGTTGGAGGCAGAATCTATGCACAATTAGCGCACGATTTGGCTAACCATGTAGACTAACCATGCAAGGAGTGTTTGGCGAGGTAGGAGCTAACGCACGGTTAGTGCACGGTTTGCTAAACCGTGTGGACTAACCATGCAGGCACTTAATGTTAGATCATAAAATTGTGGATCTAAACTCTTTTGCCCCTAAATGGTTCGTTTAAGCCCCTAAGCGTCCATAACTCAGGATTACCCTTCCTTGGTGGTAGAAGAACCTCTCCCAAGTGATTTGGAGGCGACCCTGAGGATTTTCTTGGTGAATCGATGTTGGTTCCTTGAGGTATGTGATTGTTCTTTCTTGTTTTCATATATCTACTCCTCCTACTCTCTCGGTTTCATAGATCTACGCTCGTTATGGGTAGATCTAATCATGCAGATGTCGAATATGAAGATCTCTGGTCTTGGTTATGTTAGGAGAGGATATCTAAAGAATATTCATGGAGAATCGAATCAGTTAATGAGTGTTCTTCGACCATCTTGGTTTCGTCAAAAACCATTGAGGTAGGGATTTTACCTTCATCTCTGTAATTTGTGCATAATGTGGGATGGGGAAGTTGTTATGTTTATCATTGTTTATCATTTTCTTATGTTGTGAATTGAATAGACTTATTCCTACTGAAAATCACGGTCGTTAGGGGCCATATCTTGCACAATTAACTATTTCCCAATATTTCTAGACTATTGTATGTAAACATTGTGGAATATGGAAATTGGTTAATCACGTAAAGTTGGATAATTAATTGAATATCCAGAACCCTTGTGTGATCACCCAGGTTGAACAAAAATGGAATAATGAACATGTGGATGTTGGTTTTGTTACGTTGTGTGTGAAAAGGGGGGGTGAATCCAAGGTTATTAAGAATAGGATGGGCAGTGGGGCTGCAGTAAATGATATTAAAGGGGAAATGATTTGGCATAATCCTTGTTTTGTGATATGGTTATGGAGATGTGGTTATAGTGGCAGCAGGGCTGTAGTAATGGGTTGTGATATTAAAAGAAAGTGGAATGTCGATAAATGAACTGTGGGGAACAATAATGAATTAAATTCTTGAACAATAATTGGGGATTGATTAATGATAAAAAGGTGGGTTTGGTGTTTCTTGAGTTCTATCTAACTTAATTTGTGGTTGATAGGGTTTTTCTACAAAATGCTTGTTTTGGTTTGATATTTTCTCAGTAGTTAAGGAACTTATAAACTAATACTGTTGAAACATGAAAACCTAAATGGGGTTGTGTTTTTTTGTTGTATGCATGCTCCGTAGTAGCAGTGCTGAGGAACATGCTAAATTTCTCTGTTTAGAGGCCATAGGTTGGGCTGTGTGTTTGGTATATATATATGTATCTATATCTTTGTGATTTTTCGCACCCCACCCATGTTGAGCACCTAGTGCTGAACACTCCCATTTCATGGGAGAGGGTTTTTCCCCTTAGTTACTAGCTCTTTACTACTCCTTCTTCTATAGGTTTTGATGGCTTGAAGTGACCTTATACCTATGCCTCTTCGGGTAGGTTTTGATTCATGTGATTTTATCCCAAGACTCTTCCGGCAGGTTTACTATTCCCAAGAATCATCAGGATGAGGCCCAAGTGTTTTCGTGTGAGGAAGTGATTTTTGGTTTGTGAGGCCCAGGTGTGTGCAGGAGGGATATGTGGTTTGTGAGGCCCAGGTGTGTGCGGGCAATAAGAGTGTGGTAGTTTCAGGATGTTCGTCGTTAGGAAGGGCAGCTAACTAGTGGGGGAAAATGGTGTGGGGTACCCAATACTCTTTTTCTTATATACTTCTACCTGTTGTTTTATAATTTTGGTGAGCGTGGCTGGTGAGGTTGGGTGGATAGAATTTCTTTCTAGGTTTTGGTTTCTTCTGTTGTTCTCACGGGACATTGGGATGTCTCCCCACCTCTGCACGAGTGCTTTAGTTTTCCCTACTGAGTATACTTGTATGATCACCCTATGTTTACTTTCAGGTTTCTAGGAAGACTTCCAGGGACATGAGGGACACTACTAGTCGGGACAGTTGGATTTGTTGGAGTTGTTGTACTCTTGTTTCTTTTGGTATTGCACTTTTGAGTTTTCTTGTACTTGTACTTTGTATCAGAATTGTTTAAACAATCATGTGGGATTGGATTGGGTTTATTTTCATTTACTTTTTCCTTTTTCTTTTGGTTTTTGACTCAACCTATTTCTTGATATTAAATAATAAAAATGGTAATCCCTCCCATATTTGTGAAATCTCATACCCTTGGTGTTAGTCGCCACACTGGGGCCTACTAGAGCTGGGACTCGGGGGGTCATTATCTCCCTTTCACCATTGTCGGCTTAGAAGGGGAATCTTTGGTGGGAGGGGGTCATGAAAGAATGGTATCAGAGGTGATGGATGAGAGATAGGATGAATTCCAGAGTTAGGCACAGTAAGGATTACGTGGGATGATAGGGAAATAATGTTGGCTGATCTTGGGGCGTGACATAGGCCAGGGAAGACCGTCTAGGACATGAGATTTTAGGCCCCCCATGATCCGATGAAAGGACTCTGAGCCTATCGAATGAACAAGTGAGACTACATTGATTTCAGGGTAGAGACCCTAGGGAAGGTACATGCATCATTATGTTTGTGTTTTACTTGATTTGGGTGTTCTGGGAAAGAAATTGAAATAAAGTGATAAATTGAAACCTTGAAAAATTTCCTTACTACTTGGGCTTAGGCGATCATTGTTTACTGTATAGGTATGGCACCTGGAATTCATCCTTGGGTGACTCAGACAGTCGAGGCCCAGCAGATTCAGGTGGTCTATCAGTTGAGGACTGACCGAGATGAGAAAGATGATCAGTGGAAGAAGACTCTCGGTTCTTTCCAGTGACAAACGCTCAAGAAGTACAAGGGTAGTAATTCAGATATGAAGGATGAAGGGTGGCTTGAGTAGCTATGGATTGCTTTTACTTTGATCTAATCTCCGAGGGTGTACTAGGTTCCCCTAGCAGTCAGTCTTCTGAGAGGTGCGGCGCATCAGTGGTGGCACTCTACCTCGGGGAGAGGTCAAAGGCAGAGGTTCCGTGGGCTGACTTTGAGAAGGAGTTTTGAGCGGAATTCCTTTCTTCCATGATCAAGGCAGAGAAGTTGTAGGAGTTACTCTCCCTCTAGTAGGGGAATATGTCAGTACGGGAATTAGGGATCATTTTCAAGGGTCTCCTACATTTTTCTCCATATATCTTTCAATATGAGGAGTCTCGGGAAAGATGTTTGGAGGAGGCACTTCGTCCTTCGCTCCAGTATGTTGTCACCCACTTCACCCTTCCGATGTACTTTGCAGAACAGAAGAAGGTAGAGGTTGTAGAGAGGATTCACTCGCAGGGAGGTGCACCACGAGAGGGGATCCATCCAGGTTCATCGAAGGGGAAGGCAGTCAGCAGCAGGTCTCCTGCGATAGGACCTTCCAGTTTCAGGCCGGTAGGAATCAGGCCCCAGCAGTTCCAGTTCAGATCTTCGGGTCCTCGTCCCTTTTTTATGATCCCAGAACCGAAGTGTTTCTCTTGAAGAGTTTTAGGCACATTTAGAGTTGGCGCCCGACCCGAGCTCAGTACGGTGGAGGTGGGCAGGTTCAGCGCCCGCCTTAGCAGCACCAGTTGCCGGTGAGGCCCTTCCAGCAGCAGCAGGACCCTCCTCCTCCGAGGGCAGACCTTGCAGGAAGAGGCCGACCTCAGGGTGCTCCTCAGGGACCTCGACCAGGGCATGGTCGGGGAGGTGGTCAACATCAGAGAGGTAGTGGAGCTGGGCATGGACAGTTGCACGCAGTAGAGTTGGCATCTCTGGCAGGACCAGAGGTGGTGCGAGGTACGATGTGTTTGTTTAGCACTCTCATTTCTGCTTTATTTGATTCGGGAGCTTCACACTCCTTTGATGAACCTAGTCTAGCCCATGCCTTGTGTCTAGACGTAGAGAGACTTTCCGTACCACTGGTGTTGAGTACACCAGTTGGAGGTCAAACCAGCGTATCTTGTGTTTGCCAGGGATGTGAGCTGACGTTGGGACCGCATCGATCTAGTGGGGATCTCCTTTTGCTACAGATGCAACCGTACAATTTCATCCTAGGCATCGACTGGCTGTTTTCTGTTACTGCCATTATCGACTACTTCCGAAGAAGAGTCGTGTTCTCCGACGTGGATGGGAAGCATGTAGCTTTTGTTGGCGGAGGAGCTATCATGAGGGAAGTCGGCATGTGAAGCCTCCCCATTCCTTGTTAGGCGGGTTATCAGTGGTTTCACCTAATAAAGAGATGATGGATGTTCCAGAGGTTGTTGGGGAATTCCTCAATGTTTTTCCTAAGGAGTTTGTGACTCTACCCCCCCCCCCCCCCCCGACGTGACGTTATGTTCGGGATAGACTTACAACATGGCGCCCGTCTGATTTCGATGGCCCTTTAGCGGATGGAACCTTCAGAGTTTTGGGAGTTGCATATTCAGATTGACGATCTGGTGGAGAAGGGTTTTGTTCAACCGAACATGTCACCATGGGGTGCTCCAGTTTTTTTCTTGAAGAAGGAATATGGTGGTCTTAGGATATGCATAGACTACCAAAGGTTGAATCAGGTAACGGTCAAGAACGGTTACCCCCTTCCAAGGATAGATGATCTCTTCGAACAGCTGAGGGGAGCAGGTTGGTTTTCTAATATTGATCTATGATTTGGATATCACCAGATGAGGGTAAAGGAAAGTGACATCTTTAAGATGGATTTTAGGTGTAGGTATGGGCACTTCAAGTTCGTAGTGATGCCGTTTGGAGTTACGATCGCACCAACTGTGTTCATGGGACTTATGAACTTTGTCTTCTGAGAGTTTCAGGACCGGTTTGTCGTTGTGTTTATGGATGACATCCTGATCAACTCAAGTTCATAGGAGAAACATGTTGAGCATCTCAAGTCAGTCTTGGAAGTCCTTCGACACCACCAGCATTATGGGAAATTATCAAAGTTTATGTTCTTGAAGCAAGAATTACACTTCCTTGGGCATGTAGTGTCTCAGCATGGAGTGTCAGTGGACCCGTCGAAGGTGGAGGCAGTTGTTTCTTGGGCGGCACCCAAGAGTGTGGCATAAGTTCATAGTTTCATGGGGTTAGCAGGTTACTATTGGTGGTTCATTTCAGACTTCTCTTGAGTTGTTGCTCCATTGAAATCTTTGACTAGGAAGGACCAAGTCTTCTAATGGAGCGAGCAGTGCCAGAAAGCTTTTGACTACCTGAAGGAGAATTTGGTCAGTGCTCCAATACTCAGGTTTCCAGAGGGACGGTTGTTGTATGTGGTGTTTGGTGATGCTGCTGGCCTTGGTTTGGGGTGTGTACTGATAAAGAAGAAGGATATTATTTATTATGTGTCTAGGCAGTTGCGCCCTCATGAGTGTAACTATTCCACCCATGACCTAGGGCATTCAGCAGTAGTGATCGCACTGAATTTTTGGCGACATTACCTCTTTGGGGAGCGCTTTGTGGTGATCTCAAATCACAAGAGCTTACATTATCTCTTCTCCCAACGTGACCTGAACATATAGCAGCATAGATGGGTCAAGTTTCTCCAAGACTATGACTTCGAGATCTATTACACTGAAGGTAAGGGGAATTTCTTGGCTGATGCCCTGAGCAGGAAGTCGCATAAGGAAGTGGTTCAGGAATCTGCTGATTCTTGGAAGGCGATGGGAGAGTTGGCTGCCTTGAACTTGGATGCAAGGGTAGTGGGTGTTAGAGGATGTTTGTTTCAGATGACGGTGCAGTCCTCCTTGTTGCAGCAGGTGGAAGAGTCTTGGTGGGGAGACTCTGAGGCAGAAGTAATGCAGGATCGTATCGATTAGGGACATGATCCAGAAGGATGGTCAGAGGATAACCAACATTAGATTCTTTTTCATGGAAGGGTGTTTGTTCCGGAAGTGATTCATGAGGGAGTTTTCCGTGAGTTACATAGCTCAGAATTGGTGATACATCCGAGAGTTTCAAAAATGTATTGAGTCCTAAGGGAACAGTTTTGGTGGCCCGGGGTGAAACGTGCAATGGCGGACTTTGTGGCTAGGTGCCTAGTATGTCAGCAAGTAAAGGCTGAACACCATGTTCCCAGTGGTCTGTTGCATCCTTTAGATGTCCCCAAGTGGAAGTGGTATGACATCTCAATGGACTTCGTCACAGGACTACCTAGAGATTAGGGTGGTTATGATGCTATCTGGGTAGTGGTGGATCGACTGACGAAATCACCTCACATCTTAGCAATTAAGGAGTCGGGCTCAGTGAGTACCTTAGCACAGAGGTACGTAGACGAGGATGTGCGTTTTCATGGAGTTCCGAAGACTATCATCTCCTATCGGGATACTCGGTTTACCTCACTAGTATAGAGGGGGTTACAACATGCTTTTGGCACCCAGCTATGCCTTAACACTTCTTTCTACTCCCAGACCGATAGGCAGATAGAGCGGACTATCCAGACATTGGAGGACATGCTGCGAGCATGCATTTTGGATTTCCTAGGATCATGGGTGTGACACTTTCCTTTAATAGAGTTTTCCTACAACAACAGCTTCCACTCTACTATTGGCATGGCACTGTTTGAGGCTTTGTATGGAAGACCATGTCGTTCACCCATTTGCTGGGCATAGGTTGGTGAGACGGGTGCTCTTGGGCCATAGGTAGTACAAAGCACTATAGAGAATGTTCAGCTTGTGCGTGAGAGGATGAAAGCGGCTCAGTACCGACAGAAGTCTTATACTGATAGTTGGAGGAGGCCCTTGGAGTTCGAGGTGGAAGATCATGTGTCCTTGAAGGTTTCTCCTCAACGGGGGTATCAGAGGTTTGAGAAGGGGAGTAAGCTATCTCCTAGGTTCATCATACCTTTCGATGAGCTGAGGCGAGTCGGCGAGGTGGCATATCAGCTGGCCCTTCCACCTTAGTTGGAGAAGGTTCATGATGTCTTCCACGTCTCCCAGCTTCATCGGTACTTACACGACGACTCTCACGTTATCAACTGGGGAGAGATAAATATGGGAGATGATGCGACCTTCGAGGAACAACCAGTCAGAATCAAGTATTGTGAGGAGAAGGTGCTCTGTGGACAAACCATCTCCTTGGTTCGTGTGTTGTGGAGGCATGGCGGCCTCGAGGAGAGCACTTGGGAGCAGGAGGCTCAGATGCACACTCAATACCCAGAGTTGTTTTGACTTGTGTTTTGCTTTGTTCTTTAGAACTTTATCTTGATGTTATACTCTATAACATTGTTATATGAAATGCTTGGCTTGTCGGTCGTGAGACATTTTGTTTCCTTGTTCTCTGGAAGTGTGTAACATGTCCAGATGTGTGAGGAAAGGGAAAAAACAGATTCTTAATCAAGACGCACTAATGCGGATGCGATTAAACTCGTGTTGGTGAGTCAGTGCCGCCTAAAGTGGATAATATATCGACATAGGAGAAGTAATTCCTAACACATACTATTAGGATAGTGGTTCTATTCCTGTTATGACAAGAGCCCTGAGAGGTATCTTGTAAGGTGGTTGTTTGGACCATTCCCCTTTTTATGGGTTGGTTTTTTAATTCACGAGGATGAGAATGTTTTGAGAGGTATCTGATGTAATGGCCCGGTACTCTCCAGTCCATTCCTTTGTGAAACGTGGTGCTGGAGGTGTGCCAAGAGGTCAAGGTTCCTTGGGGGTGCGTTTGGGTGGTTTTTTTAGGAGAGATAAGGGCAATAGCTTTCTCACGGTTAGCGCACGGTTTGGCTAAACCGTACGGCCAAACCGTACAAGGTTGGTGTTGGTGGCAGAAGCTAACGCACGGTTAGCACATGGTTTGTCTAATCGTGCGGACTAACCATGCGAGGAGTGTTCGGTGAGGTAGAAGATAATGCACGGTTAGCGCACGATTTTCTAAACTGTGCGGACTAACCGTGCAGGCACTTATAGTTAGATCCTAAAATTGTGGATCTGAACTCTTTTTCCTCTAAATGGTCGGTTTAGGCCCCTAAAAGGCCATAACTCGGGATTACCCTTACTTGGAGGTAGAAGAACGTCTCACAAGTATTTTGGAGGCGACCCGGAGGCTTTCCTTTGCAAGTAAAAGCGGGTTCCTTGATGTATGTGATTGTTCTTTCTTGTTTTCTTAGATCTACTCCTCCTACTCTCCTGGTTTCTTAAATCTATGCCCGTTATGGGTATATCTAAGTGTGAGGATATAGAATATGACGATCTTTGGTCTTGGTTGTGTTAGGAGAGGATATCTAAAGAATATTCATGGAGAATTGACCCGGTTTCTTGAGCATTGTTCGACCGTTGTGGTTTCGTCAATAACCTTTGAGGTAGGGATTTTACCTTCATATCTCTACATTGTGCATCATGTGGGATGGGTGTCCTCATACTTTCATTAGATATAGTTGAACCAGTTTATATGAAGATAATAACTGGCATAAAGAACGGGAATGGGGAAGTTGTTATGTTTATCATTGATAATCATTTTGTTATGTTGTGAATTGAATGGGCTTATTCCTACTGATAATCAGAGCCATTGGGGGCCTTTTCTTTCACAATAAAATGTGTCCCTATCTTTCTAGACCATTTTATGGAAACTTTGTGGAATATGGAAACTGGTTAATCCTGTAAAGTTAGTTGATTAAATGAATATTTGGAACCCTTGTGTGATCACCCCGGTTGAACAAAAATGGAATAATGAACATGTGGATGTTGGTCTGGTTACATGGTGTGTGAAAAGGGGGGGGGGGGGTTAATCTTGGGTTATTACGAATAGTATGGGCAGTGGGGTTGCAGTAAATGATATTAAAGGGGAAATTATGTGGCACGAGCCTTGTTTTGTGATATGGTTGTGGAGATGTGGTTATAGTGGTAGCAGTGCTGTAGTAATGAGTTGTGATATTAAAAGAAAGTGGAATGATGATAAATTAACTGTGGGGAATGATAATGAATTAAACACAAGAACAATCAATGGGGATTTATTGATGATAAAAAGGTTGGTTTTGTGTTGCTTGTGTTCTATCTAACTTGATTTGTGGTTGGAAGGGTTTTTCTATGAGATGCTCGTTTTGGTTTGATATTTTCCCAGTGGTTGAGGAACTAATAAATTATACTGTTGAAACATGAAAACCTAAATGGGGTTGGGTTTTTTTGTTGTATGCATGATTCGTAGTAGCAGTGCCGAGGCACGTGCTCATTTTCTATGTTTAAGGGCTATAGGTTGGGCTGTGTGTTTGGTATACATATATGTATATGTATCTTTGTGTTTTTTCGAACCCCACCCATGTTGAGAACCTAGTGCCGAACACTCCCATTTCATGGGAGAGGGTGTTTTACCCTTAGTTACTAGATCCTTCCTGCTCTTTCTTCCATAGGTTGTGATGGATTGAGGTGACCTTATACCTATGTCTCTTCGGGGAGGTTTTGATTGGTGTGATTTTAGCCCAAGACTCTTCGGACAGGTTTACTATTCCCATGAATCATCGGGATGAGGCCCAGGTGTGTTCAGGTGAGGATTTGATTTGTGGTTTGTGAGGCCCTGGTGTGTGCAGGTGGGATATGTGGTTTGTGAGGCCCAGGTGTGTGCGAGCACAAAGAGTGTGGTAGTTTCAGGACGTTCTCCGTTAGGAAGGGCAGCTATCTAGTGGGGGGAAATGGTGCGGGGTACCCAATACTCTTATTCTTATATACTACTACCTGTTTTTTTGTGTTTTTGGTGAGCGAGGCTGGTGAGGTTGGGTGGATAGAATTTATTGCTAGGTTTTGGTTTCTTTTGTTGTTCTCACTGGACATTAGAATGTCTCCCCACCTTTGCACGAGAGCTTTAGGTTTCCCTGCTGAGTATACTTGTATGCTCACCCTATGATTACTTTCAGGTTTCTAGGAGGACTACCAGGGCGATGCGGGACCCTACTAGTCGGGACAGTTGGAGTTATTGGAGTTTTTGTACTCTTGTTTCTTTTGGTATTTCACTTTTGAGTTTTCTTGTACTTTTACTTTGTTTCAAAATTGTTTAAACATGCATGTGGGATTGGTTTGGGTTTATTTTCATTTTCTTGTTCCTTTTTCTTTTGTTGTTTGACCCAACCAATTTCCCGATCTTAAATAATAAAATGGGTAATGCCTCCCATATTTGTGAAAACTCATACTCCTGGTGTTAATCGCCACTCCGGGGCCTACTGGAGGCGAGACTTGGGGGGTCATTATCTCCTTTTAACCATTGTCGGCTCAGAAGGGGCATCTTTGGTGGGAGGGGGTCGTGAATGAATAGTATAAGAGGTGATGGTTGAGAAATAGGATGAAGTATAGAGTTAGGCACAGTGAGGATTGCATGGGATGGTAGGGCAACAATGTTGGCTGATCCTGGTGCGTGACATAGGCCAGGGAAGACCGGCTAGGACACGGGATTTTAGGCCCCCCGTGATCTGATGAAAGGACTCTGAACCTAACGAATGACCAAGTGAGACTACATTGATTGCAGGGTAGAGACCCAAGGTAAGATACATGCATCATTTTGTTTGTGTTTTACTTGATTTGGGTGTTCTAGGAATGAAATTAAAATGAAGTGATAAAATAAAACCTTGCGAAATATCCTTACTACTTGGGCTTAGGAAATCCTTGTTTACTGTATAGCTATGGAACATTGAAGTCATCCTCAGGTGACTCGGATAGTCGAGGCACAACAGATTCAGGTGGTCGATCAGTTGAGGACTAACCGAGATGAGGAAGATGATCAGTGGAAGAAGACTCTCTTTTCATTCCCGCGACAAACCCTCAAGAAGTACGAGGGTAGTACTTTGGATATGGAGGAAGAAGTGTGTCTTGAGTAGATATAGATTTCTTTTACTTTGATCTGTGCTCTGAGGGTGTACTAGGTTCCCCTAGCAGTCAGTCTTCTGAGAGGTGTGGCACATCAGTGGTGGACGCTCTACCTTGGGGAGAGGTCAGAGGCAGAGGTTCCGTGGGCTGACATTGAGAAGGAGTTCCAAGAGTAATTCCTTTCTTCCATGATCAGGGAAGAGAAGTGGTAGGAGTTACTCTCCCTCCAGTAGGGGAATATGTCAGTATGAGAATTGGGGATCAAGTTCAATGGTCTCCTACGCTTTTCTCCATATATCTTTCCAGATGAGGAGTCTCATGCGAGATGTTTGGAGGAGGCACTTCATCCTTTGCTCCAATATGCTGTGACCCCCTTCACCCTTCCGATGTACATTGCAGAATAGAAGAAGGAAGAGGTTGTTGAGTGGATTCACTCGTAGGGAGGTGCACCACAAGAGGGGATCCAACCAGGTTCGTTGAAGTGGAAGGCAGTCAGCAGCAGGTCTCCTGTGACAGAACCTTCCAGTTTTAGGCCAGTAGGGATTAGGCCCCAGCAGTTCCAATTCATATCATCGAGTCCTTGTCCCTTTTTCATGAGCCCAGGACCGAAGTGTTTCTCTTCCAGAGTTTTCGGGCACATATAGAGTTGGTGCCCGACCCGAGCTCAGTACGGTGGAGGTGCGCAGGTTCAGCGCTCGCCTCAGTAGAACCAGTTGCCGGCAAGGCCCTTCCAGCAGTAGCAGGACCCTGCTTCTCTAAGGGCAGACCTTGCAGGATGAACCGACCACAGGGTGCTCCTCAAAGACCTCGACTAGGGCATGGTCGGGGAGGTGGTCAACATTAGAGTGGCAGAGGAGCTAGGCGTGGACATTTGCATGTATTAGAGTTGGCATCTTCGGCAGGACCAGAGGTGGTGCGAGGTACGATTTGTTTGTTCATCACTCTCTTTTCTACTTTTTTTTATTCGAGGGATTCTTACTCATTTGTTGCACCTGGTTTAGCCCATGCCTTGGGTATAGATGTAGAGATACTTTCCGTACCACTGGTGCTGAGTACCCCAGTTGGAAGTCAGACCAGCGTATCTTGTGTTTTTCAGGGATGTGAGCTGACGTTGGGACCACATCGATCTAGTGGGGATATTCTATTGCTACAGATGTAGCCATATGATTTCATCATAGGAATCGACTTGCTGTTTTCTGTTACTACCATTATCGAATGATTCCGAAGTAGAGTCGTGTTCTCTGACATGGATGGGCAGCATGTAGCTTTTGTTGGTGAGAGGAGCTATCAGGTGGGAAGCCAACATGTGGTTCCTCCCCTTTCATTGTTAGGTGTGTTATCAGTGGTTTCAGGTGATACAGAGATGATGGATGTTCCAGAGGTTATTGGGGAATTCATCGATGTTATATCTGAGGAGGTTGTTACTCTACCCCCCCAACGTGACGTTGAGTTCGGGATAGACTTACAGCCTAGCTCCCATCCGATTTCGATGGACCCTTAGGGGATGGAACCTTCAGAGTTGAGGGAGTTGCGGATTCAGATTAACAATCTAGTGGAGAAGGGTTTTGTTTGACCCAGCGTGTCACCATGGGGTGCTCCAGTTTTGTTAGTGAAGAAGGAATATGGTGGTCTCAGGATATACATAGACTACCAAAGGTTGAATCAGGTAACGGTCAAGAACCTTTACCCACTTCCAAGGATAGATGATCTCTTTGAATAGCTTAGGGGAGAAGGTTGGTTTTCTATGATTGATCTATGATCTGGATATCACCAGATGAGGGTAAAAAATAGTGACATCTCAAAGACGGATTTTAGGTGAATGTATGGGAACTTCAAGTTCGTAGTGATGCCGTTTGGAGTTACGAATGCACCAGCTGGGTTCATGGGAATTATTAACTTTGTCTTCCGAGAGTTTCTGGACCGGTTTGTCGTTGTGTTTATTGATGACATCCTGATCTACTCAAGATCAGAGGAGGAACATGTTGAGAATCTTAGGTCAGTCTTGGAAGTCCTTCGACACCACCAGCTGTATGGGTAATTGTCAATGTGTAAGTTCTTGATGTAAGAAGTACACTTCTGTGGGCATGTAGTGTCTCAGCATGGAGTGTCAGTGGACCCATCGAAGGTGGAGGCAGTTGTTTCTTCGGCAGCACCCAAGAGCATTACAGAAGTTCATATTTTCATGGGGTTAGAAGTTTAATATTGGAGGTTCATTTTAGACATCTCTTGAGTTGTTTCCCGATTGAAAGCTTTGACTAGAAAGGACCAGGTCTTCCAATGGAGCGAGCAGTGCCAAAAAGCTTTTGACTAAATTAAGGATAATTTGGTCAGTGCTCCAGTACTCAGGTTTCTAGAGGAAGGGTTGTTGTATGAGGTGTTTTGTGATGCTTCTAGCCTTGGTTTGGGGTGCGTACTGATGCAGAAGAAAGGTGTGATCTATTCTGTGTCTAGGCAGTTGCACCCTCACGAGCGTAACTATGCCACCCATGACCTAGATCATTCAGCAGTAGTGTTCTCACTGAAGTTGTGGGGAAATTACCTATTTGGTGAGCACTTTGTGGTCATCTCAGATCACAAGAGCTTACGTTATATCTTCTCCCAGCGTGACCTGAACTTACTGCAGCAGAGATGGGTCAAGTTTCTTCAAGACTATGACTTCGAGATCTGTTACACTAAAGGTAAGGGAAAATTTTAGGCTGATTCCCTGAGCAGGTAGTCGCATAAGGAAGTGGTTCGGGAATCCGGTGATTCTTGGAAGGCGATGGGAGAGTTGGATGCCTTGCACTTGGATGCACAGGTATAGGGTGTCAGAGGATGTTTGTTTCAGATAACGGTGCAGTCCTCCTTATTGCAGAAGGTTTAAGAGTCTTAGTGTGGAGACTCTGAGGTAGAATATTAATGTGGGATCGTATAGATCAGGGAAATTCTCCAGAAGGATGGTCATAGGATAGCAGACATCGAATTCTTTTTCATGAATGTTTGTTTTTTCTGGAGGCGATGCGTGAGGGAGTTCTCCGTGAGTTCCATAGATCAGAATTGGCGGTACATCCAGGAGTTTCAAAAATGTATTGAGGCCTGAGGGAATAGTTTTGGTGGCCCGAGGTCAAATGGGCAGTGGCAGATTTTTAGGCTAGGTGCCTAGTGTGTCAGCAAGTAAAGGCTAAACACTGTGTTCCCAGTGGTCTGTTGCATCCTTTAGATATCCCCAAGTGGAAGTGGGATAACATCTCAATGGATTTCGTCACAGGAATACCTAGAGCTCAGGGTGGTTATGAAGCTATATGGGTAGTGGTAGATCGACTGACGAAATATTCTCACTTCTTAGCAATTAAGGAGTCGGGTCCAGTGAGTACCTTACCATAGAGGTACATATACGAGGTTGTGCATTTTCATTGAGTTCTGAAGAATATCATCTCAGATCGGGATACTCGGCTTACCTCACTATTCTGGAGGGGGTTACAACATTCTTTTGGCACCCAGCTACACCTTAGCACTGCTTTCCACCCCCATACTGATAGGCAGATAGAGCAGACTATCCAGACGTTGGAGTACATGCTGCGATCATGTATTCTGGATTTCGAAGGATCATGGGTGTCACACTTTCCTTTAGTAGATTTTTCCTACAACAACAGCTTCCACTCTACTATTGGCATTGCATCATTTGAGGCTTTGTATAGAAGACCATTTAATTCACCCATTTGCTGGGCAGAGGTTGGTGAGATAGGTTCTCTTAGGACAGAGGTAGTACAGATCACCATAGAGAATGTTCAGCTTGTGCATGAGAGGTTGAAAGTATCTCAGGACCGACAGAAGTCTTATGGTGATCGTTGGAGGAGGCCCTTGGAGTTCGAGGTGGGAGATCATGTTTTCTTGAAGGTTTCCCATCAACAGGGGAAGCAGAGGTTTGGGAAGGGGAGTAATCTCTCCCCATGGTTCATTGGACCTTTCAATGTGCTGAGGTGAGTCGGCGAGGTGGCATATCAGCTGGCCCTTCCACCTCAGTGGGAGAAGGTTCATGGCATCTTCCACGTCTCCCAGCTTCGTCGGTACTTACATGACGACTCTCACGTTATCGACTGGGGAGAGATAGATATGGGAGATGATGCGAACATCGTGGAACGACCAGTCAGAATTGAGGATTGTGAAGAGAAGGTGCTTCATCGATGAACCATCACCTTGGTTTGTGTGTTGTGGAGGCATGGTGGCCTCGAGGAGAGCACTTGGGAGCGGGAGGTTCAGATGCACACTCAGTACCCAGAAATGTTTTGACTTGTCTTTTTCTTTGTTCTTTAGAACATTATTTTTATGTTATACTATGTACCTGTTCTATATGGAATGCTTGGCTTTTCGGTCAAGAGATTTTTTGTTTGCTTGTTCTCTAGAAGTTTGTAACATGTCCAGATGTGTGGGGAAAGGGAAAAAACTGATTCTTAATCAAGATACATTAATGCGGATGCGATTAAAACCATGTTGGTGAGTCAGTGCCGCCTAAATTGGATAATATCTCGACATAGGAGAATGAATTCCTAACACATACAATTCGTATAGTGGTTCCATTCCTGTTATGATGAGAGCCGTGAGAGGTATCTTGTGGGGTGGTTGTTCAAACCATTCCCCTTTTTATGGGTTGGTTTTTTAATTTACGAGGATGAGAATGTTTTGAGTGGTATTTGATGTAATGGACCAGACCTCTCTGGTCCATTCCTTTGTGAAATGTGGTGCTGGAGGTGTGTCAGGAGGCCAAGGTTCCTTGGGGGAGCGTTTGGGTGTTTTTTTGAGGAGAGCTAAGGGAAATAGCTTTCTCACGGTTAGCGCGCGGTTTGGATAAACAATGAGGCCAAACCGTGCAAGGTTGGTGTTGGAGGAAGAGGCTAACATGCGGTTAGCGCATGGTTTGGATAATCGTGCAGACTAACCATGCGAGGAGTGTTTGTTAAGGAAGAATCTAATGCACGGTTAGCGCACAGGTTGCTAAAATCATGCGGACTAACCTTGAAGGCACTTAAAATTAGATCTTAAAATTGTGGATCTGAATTCTTTTTCCTCTAAATGGTTTTTTTAGGCACTTAAGCGGCTATAGCTCGAGATTACACTTATTTGGAGGTATAAGAACCTCTCCCAAGCATTTTGGAGGCGACCCGGAGGATTTTCTTGGCGAATCGAATCTGGTTCCTTGAGGATGTGATCGTTCATTATTGTTTTCTTAGATCTACTCCTCCTACTCTCCTGGTTTCTTAGATCTATTCTTGTTATGGGTATATCTAAGTGTGAGGATGTCGAATACGAAGAGATTTGTTCTTGGTTGTGTTAGGAGAGGATATCTAATGAAGATTTGTGGAGAATCAACCTGGTTTCTTGAGCATTCTTCGACTGTTGTGGTTTCGTCAAAAACCCTTGAGGTAGGGATTTTACCTTCGCCTCTCTAATTTGTGCATCATGAAGGATGGGTGTCCTCATTATTTCACGAGACATAGTTTAACCAGTTTAAATGAAGATAATAACTGGATTAATGAACTGTGATAGGGAATTTGTTGTGATTATCATTTTTTATCCTTTTTTTATGTTGTGAATTGAATGGGCTTATGCCTACTGAATCATGGTAGTTGGGGGCCTTTGGTTCCACAATTAAATGTTTCAATATCTTTCTAGACCGTTTTATGGAAACTTTGTGGAATATGGAAATTGGTTAATCATGTAAAGTTGGCAGATTAAATGAATATCTGGAACCCTTGTGTGATCACTCCGGTTGAACAAAAATGGAATAATGAACATGTGGATGTTGGTTTAGTTACATGGTGTGTGAAGGGGGGGGGGTGAATCCTGGGTTATTATAAATAGGATGGGAAGTGGGGCTATGGGAAATGATATTAAAGGGGAAATGATGTGGCACAAGCCTTGTTTTGTGATACGGTTGTGGAGATGTGGTTATAGTGGAAGCAAGGATGCAGTAATGGGTTGTAATATTAAAAGAAAGTAGAATGTTCATAAATTAACTGTGGGGAATGATAATGAATTAAACGCAGGAACAATCAATGGATATTTATTGATGATATAGAGGTTGGTTTTGTGTTGCTTGTGTTCTATCTAACTTTATTTGTGGTTGGTAGGGTTTTTCTACGAGACTCTCGTTTTGGTTTGATATTTTCCCAGTAGTTGAGGAACTAATAAACTAATATTTTTGAAACATGAAAACCTAAATGGGGTAGGTTTTGTTTTTTGTATGCATGCTTCGTAGTATCAGTGCTGAGGCACGTGCTCATTTTCTCTATTTAGAGGTCATAGGTTGTGTTGTGTGTTTTGTATACATATATGTATCTATATCTTTGTGTTTTGTCACACCCCACCCATGTTGAGCACCTAGTTCCGAACACTCCCATTTCATGGGAGAGGGTGTTTTTCCTTAGTTATTATCTCTTTCCTTTTCCTTCTTCCATTGGAAGTGATGGCTTGAGGTGACCTTACACCTAAGACTCTTCAGGTAGGTTTTGATTGGTGTGATTTTATCCCAAGACTCTTCGGGCAGGATTACTGTTCCCAAGAATCTTCAGGATGTGGCCCAGGTGTGTTCGGGTGGGGATTTGATTTGTTGTTTGTGAGGCCCAGGTGTGTGCAGGCAGGATATGTGGTTTGTGAGGCCCAGGTGTGTGCGAGCGGGATATGTGGTTTGTGAGGCCCAGGTGTGTGCATGCAGGAAGAGTATGGTAGCATCAGGACATTCGCCGTTAGGAAGGGTAACTGACTAAGGGGGAAAATGGTGCGGGGTACCCAATACTCTTTTTCATATATACTACTACATGTTTTTTGTGTTTTTGGTGAGTGTGGTTGGTGGGGTTGGGTGGATAGAATTCCTTTCTAGGTTTTGGTTTCTTTTGTTGTTCTCATGGGACATTAGGATTTCTCCCCACAAGTGCACGAGAGCTTTAGGTTTCCCTACTATGTATACTTGTATGCTCACCCTAAAATTACATTTAGGTTTCAAGGAGGACTACCAGGGCCGTGTGGGACCCTACTATTCAGGACAGTTGGAGTTTTTGCAGTTGTAGTACTCTTGTTTATTTTGGTATTGCACGTTTGAGTATTCTTGTAGTTGTACATTGTTTCGGAATTGTTTAAACATGCATATTGGATTGGTTTGGGTTTATTTTCATTTACTTTTTTTCTTTTGGTGTTTGACTCATCCAATTTTTCGATCTTAAATAATAAAAAGGGAAATGCCTCCCATATTTGTGAAAACTCATACCCTTAGTGCTAGTCGCCACTCCGGGGCCTACTGGAGGTGGGACTCGGGGGTCATTATCTCCCTTTCACCATTGTCAGATCAGAAGGGCATCTCCGGTGGGAGGGGGTCGTGATACAAATTATGGAGACAGTTGGATCAGTTTCATACCGAGTGGCTTTACCTCTGTGTTTATCTCAGGTACACAATGTTTGTCATTTTTCAATGTTAAGGAAGTACATGCCAGATCCATCTCATGTTGTGAGTCCAGAGGTAGTTTAGTTGGAAGAGAATCTATCTTATGAGGAACAATCGGTCTAGATTCCTGACCACAGGGAGCAAGTATTATTGAATAAGGTGATTCATCAAGTAAAGGTTTTGTGGAAAACCCACATGATTGAAGAGGCAACATTGGAATCTGAAAATTCAATAAGGGATAAATACCCACACTTATTCGATAAGTAAATAAATTGTGTGGATGCAATTTTCTAAAGGGTGGAAGGATGTAACATCCCATTTTAGTAAATAATTAAGGATTTTTATATCTATATCTATTTATGAATTATTAGTATTTTAGAGGCTTAAAATGAGAATAAATCCAATCTTAGGCATAGAATTCTCTAATATTTTTAAAAGATTGTTTTACCGCCTTTTGATGGAGAACCATTTTCTAATCTAACTTTTGACAATTTTATAAGATATATTTGTCAAAATAGACATATTATTTAATATTGTGACATTTAAATTTACTTTGGATAAATTTTTGGTATTTTTTTGACAATGTTCATTTTTTAATGAATAGTGAAAAATACTGCATTTTACTTCAAAACTACCTTTTCATCTAATTTAATTATATGGATATATTGTCCTTTTCATTGGTTTTAAAGTTTAATTAAAATATATTTTTACCATTTAATCTAATTTTGGTCATTTTAATTAATTTCAATTTGGAATGGTTCATAAACAAGTGTCAAAATTTTGATAGATATTGTTTCTAAAAAAACCTGCTATTTGTTTTGACAACAAAAATTATTTTTAAATTAATTACTACAATTTATATTTTTGCAATTTAGTAAAATGGATTCAATATTTAGAATCAGAAGTTCAAAATTATTTAATTAATACTCTTTTGTTTTTGGACATTATGAATAGTAACAAGGGTAATTATCTTTAATTATCGTGATTAATTAGTAATCGGTTAGTTATGGGTAATAAAATAATATCATAATAATATAAAATGACCCCAAACTGTGTCATATGCTACTAATTGTTTCATGCAAGACCATGGGATTCCTTGTACCAACTTTGGGACCCCATGGAATCACTTTTGTGTGATAGGGACATTTTATCTTTTTATTTTTAAAGAAAGTTAAATATAACAAAAGTATGTAACACCTATGTAAACAAAATTAATTTTATCTAAATAAATGATCTCTTATACGATAAATATTAATTTTCAAGCTAAAAATATTTCATAAATCATGGTATTTTTTTTATAATTTTTATACATTAAATAAATAAATTTATTTATGACACCATGATGATGTAGTGATTACCTCATTAATGAACAATTTAAATAAAATGAAAAGATAATGTAAACTTTAAGACATACACTTGTCAAAAACCTATTGGATGGGTGTATTTAGAACCCCTATCACCTTATCCTTGAAATATATCATTTTGGTACCTTTAAAATACGAAACCCATTTTATAATAAAGTAACATTTCATGACATTCCAAGAGTGCCCCTCCTCCCTCTTATAAAAGGCCCCCACCTCTACCACCTTACCCACACCTCTAAAGCCATTGGATCAGCCAAAATCCACTAATATTATCTTTCCAAATCCCTATATTCATCCTATAATCCTTACCTTATGAAGAGATCACTTCAAGAAACCATTTTGGTTCAAACCAAGAAGAGTTACCCGATATAAAGGTAATGTCTTCTCTTATGTTATTTTGTTTTATTTTGATTCTCCAACCCCATAAACACTTTTTTTCCTTTATTTTGTAACAAAAACAGTATATTAAATATACTAGGATTTTTATACAATAATTATTTGATTTACACTTACATACACCTCCGTCTAATGGCTAAAGAACATACTATTTCTGTGAGTGGCGAATTACAGCCTCACGAAATGATGATTGTTCAATCATCATTTAACACCTTTCATGGTGGCCATTAAGATATCAATATATTTATATATGATATATATTATGTTTATGTTTTCCATATTCTTTTGTATTTTTCATTTATGGCATAACTTTATGGTTTCCATTAGAGGTAAATGCGATAATTTCATTTTTGGAAGTGCGGACTACCGCCCCCTCAAAGTGATTTGAATCGTTAATACCATATGTGGGATGTATAAAGGAGGGATTTAATGATATTATATATGATATTATACTAGAATTATAATATAACTTTATATAATTATTAATTAACTCCATTAAATATGAAATAGAAATGAAAGTAGCGTTCATACGTACGTACGGCTTACCATCTCCATGAACGGTGCATTTCGTTTTTTTACCTCTAAATGTTTTGTAATATTATAAATGCATGTATATACTGGGTATATATGATATATATGATATCTAAATCATGAATATAATTCTGGATATAATGGATAATTTACCACATGAACAATCTATAATTATAAGAAGTTTATTTTTGACTCAAGTACCAAAGATCGACAAAATGACCGTTATTAACTAAAATAATTACATAATGTTCATAACATGGTAATAAGTGATATAAAAGGAATAATGAACTTGAAAAAGGTTCTTAAGCAAGTATAAATTAACTCTAGTTTATTTTTCAAGAGATTAAAGAACGATCGAGTCAAGTCGGACACAAGGTAAGGGAATTCGTCTCAATCTCTTTTCATTGAGGCATATTTTGTTCTATACACAACCTTATTTTATAAAGTGTATCAACCCCTTTGAAATTTAATTTTATTCAAAAGGAATCTTTTTATATGAAGCATTTTACTAAATGAAAAAATTGAATGTTTTTGTCTTACGTATGCGGCGACAACGACTTCTCCACCGCTATGACAAGTATTTGAGTTTCGGCATCCTCTAAAAGCCATAACTTTTTTAATTGAAAAATAAATACCATGTTTTACTTTTATTTTATTTTGTTATTGACAATAGTTTTGATAACATTTTTATTATATCAATGTGTTTTTGAAATCTTGTTATTGAAATGTGCAATGTTATGTTTCCTTTATGCATGTTTTATGTGTTACGATTATGTTATGGTTCATGGGAATTGTTTATGAAGACAGGTAGTTCCGTGATAAACTATGGGCCGGTGATCCCAATATAGATCTCCAATGCATTGGGTAATGTTAAGGAGTTAAACTCTAAGGTTTCTTCGAAGAGATTTAGGGAATATATTTTGATGGGTTTTCCAAACGTAACAATGGGGTTTACTCCCTACGTAAGAATGTTATAAATGCCTGAAGTTACCTTTATGTCCTATGTATTCTATGAGTTATTCATAAACCTAATGATTTCATGAGGTATTTTAATGTGCTTATGTTTATGATTAATGTATGTTTTCAATGATTCTTATGTATACATGGACTATGGTTTTCTTTCCATATTTTTATATCCCTTACTGATATTTTTATGCTCATCCCAAGTTTTCGAAATGTTTTTCACAAGTCAAGGGAAAGGTACATGATGTGATGAAAATGTTGAGGAAGTGTTAAGAAATAATCCATGTCTTGTTTTAAATATGATTCCTTTAATGGGAAAAGTGAATATTGTCTTTTTTTAACAACCTTGATTAAATGTGGAATGTAATGCATGATTTTTGATCTAATTCTCTAAAACTCTAAACCTAAAAATATCCTCAATGTGCATTCTTGTAATAACTCAAGATTGAGTAATGTTTAAGTCTAGGGCCTTGTATGTAACTAGGTAGCCAAAAAGATAAAATTAGTGGGATGTGTAAATATATACATTATATAAATTCAATATCTGTATATTATTGATCAAATGAATAAAAAGTATCATTAGAATGTTAATGACCATAGAACCATAAATGAATGAGATGAGGAAAATACCATCAATTCATTTTAAATGATATTTGTAAGTGAAAATTTTGTTTCATGATATTTTCTATAAAGTTGAGTTATTTTTGTGAAAATGTATCCATAATTTTTTTCATTCCATTTCATAAGAACAATCTTATCCTTTTATTGTGATTCAATCAGTTTCCACTCCATATCTTACCCCATGAAATGAATTTGAATATTTTATGCCTGAAGCAATAAAATTAACATCAAACTGATCAACTTATCCATAAAAATAATGACAATTCATTAATTATTTGTCTAATTATCATCAAAACCAAATTGGTTAAAACAATTTTTCCAATACTGATAATTCTTCAAATGATGAAATAATACATTGATTTCTAAAACCTCATATAAAGTTCAAATTAAACCATTCCATAAATTATTAACATTAAGAACCTTAAAAAATTAATGAACTGAAAAATAAGGTCACTCTGTTTCTAAAATAAACATTACATTAATCCTTTTAATATCGTAAATTTGCTCTTAATTGTCACAAACCAAATACATTATTACCTTGGTCCCATATTCTTATAAAATATGGAAATAACAAGAATTTCCATAAGACCTAAATTAAATAATACATTCTTAATTATTCTTTAAATAAACCATGTATTTTCTAATATATTTTATAAATCTAAAAATATAGTAAACACTATCACTGATAACATAAAAAAAATTAATCAAAAAAATGATCAGTTCCAAGATAATCAATAGTAACTGATTTATATTATCTATATAAATTTATCTATACATCATAACTGAAAAAAAATATCTCATCATTATGAAATTATTTAGGGTTATTTTTAACTTAATCACGTGTTTTTTTATTAAATATGACCATTCAAATAAATCAATTTTTTAGGTTATCTGTATGAATAAAAAATCAGGAATATTCATAAGGAAAATTTATTAAATAACAATCATAATATATTTCATTATTCATATAAAATAATTATTTAGTTCTAATACACAAACACTTCATTCATTTACCTTAATTCTTAAACCATTATATTAAATTCATTATCTTATTACTTAATACCTAATTCAAATCATACATAATTTTTGGTGTTATGATCATCAACAACAAAACCCTTACTCATACATCCTTGTTGATCTTCTTTTATAAAATACCTTTTCTCATTAGTTTTGATAATTACCATAATCGTGGCATTTAAAACATTGAACCATTGATGTTGGCATAGGGGAACCATTATTTTCTTCCTCTTCTTTAACAAATAATTTAAATTTTCCTCTGTAATTATATATAGTGTTTCTACCATTTAAAATCATAAAACATAAACTCATTATTTTTGGACATTCCACTGAGCTCTTCCTCCCATATTATCAATTTTGAGGACAATTAATCATATTTACTCTATGGTCACCACAATGCAAGCTCTATGAAAACATTATCCTTCTCTAAATTGGTTATTCTATTAGTTAGTTAAGGTATATTTTGTAAATGATCTATTCTGATAATTGATCAGAACTATTCATAATATCATTTTCTCTAGTCATCATCCAATTTTGTTTCTCATAAACATATAGTATATTTCATTCAAATATAGATTGGGTGCTTGGTGATTGTGTGGATCATTCTCCCTCTACCCTGATGGTGATGGTCATTGAACTGGCCCCTTCCCCACAATTGGGGAGGGGCCTTCACCATCCTTCGAGAGATATATGTTTCATTCATCCTCTACTATTTTTATACAATAATTACTTATATCCTTTCCTTATATTTAAATTAGCACTAATGTTACGGATCTTTTGTATAGATTCCCACATATTATAACTTCATCTTTGGAGTTCATTGATGCGTTACTTCTCTATAATATAATATTTATTTCTCAGTTCAAACATGTCATCCTTTAGTGGAATCATTCGATAGTTATATCTTTGGATTCTTGGGTTCATAAGATCAAGAAATGGTTGGTCTACATAACATTAAGAATATCATGATTAAAATTTTTTTTGGAGTACAACTTGGTCAAGGAATGGTCCAGTCCCACCACATCTACAACATATCCCTATTCAACTTATGTATGTTGACATACGATTCATAAATATATTATAAAACCCTGAACAATACAAAATGGTTAGATTCATAAAAATCCCATTACCATTTCATATTACATCCATTATTCATATGTTAGGTAATATCTACTGTATATATCTTTGTTTTAACTATAGAACAATATCGGTTTGTGACTCTAACAATCCATGAATCTGTATGGATGTTTATGTTTTAATAAGGCCAGCTGAAAACATTTGTTTTATAGTCGGGGAAGAGTTTTTCGAGAAAATATTGTTGTTTTTGAGTCATGGAATGTTTTTTATCTTTGGGTAAGAAACTAGGTCACTCAATAGATGTTTATAGGAAATAGTGACCGAATATAATTCAACAGTTCGATGTGGGTTGGGGAGGAAATGGTAAATTATTAGTTTCTAGTTATGGTGATGGTTTGATGGAAAAGATAAATTTGAGTGTATCTACTAATAAATGGAATCTAGAGATCATGAATTGTAGGCCACATGTGGTAGACCTGAAGGTCGAGAACATTTTCTATTTCTTAAAGAAGGATCTAGGTTATCTCGATCCAATTGTGCATGTTCTTTCAAGGATAGTGGGAACTTGGGGGGTGAGTGTTTCTGGTGTCGTGGATTCCCATTTGTGAAAATGAATTTCAAGCTCCTACACAAGGGTCGTGAGATCTTGTAGTGGAAATAAACCTAATGTGGTGAAACAAATGACTAGATATGAAGGTTATAGGGGATTTCATGTATAATAGAAACCACTAAAGGTTCTTAGTTTTTGAGGGATGATAATAAGGGTTCCAACCCAAGAAGAACCATGTCATTCTTAAACATGATTAATTTATTTGATTTCCTATGAACAGAATACCTATCTCTAGAATATTGTGAAACTATATTGGAAGCTACTCTCAAAGAGACAAAAATTATGTCCAGAGTGAATTCAGGTGATTAGGCATACAAATCTAAAGGGAAGGAATAAGGACCTCCGGACATTAGGCAACACAACCTAACAAAAAATAAGGTACTGAAGGGTTCAAGGGATTTGGGAAGCCGCATTTTATTTAAGAGGAAAAATCACAAGGTAAAACGATTACTCAAACCTTCCCATGACCATTGAGACAAGATCTACCTGAATGTCAATGGGAAATGGGATTGATGAGGTCTTAATTTCTATTGAGTAGGAATCTAAAGATGGGGTATCTAAAGAGAAAAAAATATAAGGTATGTAAGGGATAACTCTATCCTGGGGAAGGGTTAACCTATTATGGAATTCCATTAAAATATTAATGTATTAACTGGGATTGATGATCTAGAAAATAGGTTTATGACAAAGTTACCTACAAGGGAACAACATGGGTGCTCATAAACCATTTAGAGGATGACATGTTAGAGGTGGACTTTCATATTAATTACCCAAATGAATTTTAATACAAGATCTATGAAATATTGAACAGGTATGCCCAAATAAATTGTAGTGTGATTGGATCAACAAGTAGGACCATATTTTGATAAGAGGGTTCAATGAAAGTGTGATATTTGCCGACGTGTTCATTCATACATGGGACAATATGGCTTATTTCTTTGAAGAACAGTTCATGTTGGACCTAGATACATAGGTAAATGTCCTTCTATAGAAATAATATAGGGAAAATACATGTAATAGGATCAGGCATGATTTTAATTGATCATTTATTTCATTATATTCATGATTTTTATGTGGTTAACTTTGTGAGGTTTCTCACTTTTTCCTAAAAAGATTGTGAATATAATAGGAATGTAATTTTTAGCCACATTATTACATCCAATTTGATCCAAATTCCTCTTTGTTATCATCATTGACTGAAAACCTAAAAATATAGTGTGATAAACAATATTCATAGTAGAAAACCACATAATCATGAAAAAATATTAATATGTTTTCAGAATCATGACACCTTATTGTTGACCTATGACGCATTACTATTATACTAGGTCAATCTTGGTAGTCATCTATTTGAATAATTTCATTACATATTGTAAGGAGTTTTTGAATCTCCAAAACATATCCCTAAGTATTTTCAAACCAGGTGTGCAACAAGGCCCCATTGTTGTGCACCAAGTGATGAACAAGTATCATCCCAACACTCCTTTATCAAAGATAATCATCCTCAGTACAACAACACCAGATCCAATTACACATTTAATATCTATAAATGATTATAATTTCATGGAAACCACTCCTCCTATCCTTCAAAAAATAATCTAATATATTTTTATATACACAGAATCATCCTTTTATATCACTTTAGATATATCTATAGGTATCTCAATATAGTTCTATTATCCTAGATTCTAATGGTTAACTAAAAATTTATATAATACAATCTATACATAATAACACTTTCCATACATAAATATAAAGTACTAATAGATTAATATTAATTAAATAACATAAATTTCCATGTATGAATTATTTATTTATATTTCATTACAAAACATGGACTCAAAACCAATTTTTCCATTAGTGAGTTATGTCATCTACGACTATGTTTCTCATAACTAGAACCCAACATAGATATATCATATATATATATATATATATAATTTAATTATATCATATTGGAAGAAAACATAAGAAAGGATGATATCTAGTAATCATTAAGGTAATCAAGGTAGATATCAATGATCACATAGTCATAACATGTCCATAAGGGTATGAGAAAATAGCAATATCATATAGAAACCATACATTTCATATCGTAGATCGAAAAATTGAGTCTTAGAATAAGTCTTGGATGTTCATAAGACATGAATCATAAATTAATATAAGAACATAATCTATGATAGCATTAATTTTCAATAACGTAGAGATTTGGGGCCTACTCATAAACATAGAAACTATTATGTCATGTTTACCCACCTAGACATTCATTATATGTTAGGCATAGGTTACCCACCCATGTACATGCCTAATGATTGTGATAACCTAAATTTCACCCTTTTGGGGGATTGGGAAACCCTCTTGTGTACCCACATTTTTGATAATGGGATAAGTTATCATGTAACTTCTTTTGGGCTTTGGATAAAATCAAATACACCCTTTAAGATCATATAACATTAATAATTACCTGATGTATTGGAGGGAGATATAGTTCCCACCTATTGTATAATAAAATAAATTTTAATCCTTAAGATAATAAAATATTATTTATATCATAACATATGAAAATTAAATGGTTTTTAAAAACATTTGATCATATAATAGCCTATAGAATGAGATATTATTTCATAAAAATTCCATCATTTCATTACTGAATAAGCCATGTTATTTTTTTTCATGAACACAACCCATTGAAGATAAATGGGTTCCATTAAAACATTTTCATCATAATACTAAATAATATAGCAAAAGAAAAACGATTATATCATGGTATTATATCCCCAATGAATCTTATTTAACCATAAAGGATGTCATCTAAGTTTGAAAATGATTTTGAAAGATCACTTTAACAATTTATTTAATAAAATAACTATTCCACTTTTAAAGAACAAATTTAAAGTATAATAATTTTCAAAATAAGAAAAAATATTCTTTTAATAATAAAATTTATTCTTGTAAAGGAAGCTATAAATAATTGAGTGGCCATGATGGCTGAAACTTCTATTCATTCAACACATAGTAAAAATTGATTCCAATATTATATTTGGTAAAAATAAGAAGATCCTTATTCATAAAATGGAATGAAGATTACATCTACAAAATTATGAAAAAAAAGCATGTGTAAATAATACATCAAAAAATTAGTAAATAATTTTAAAATCATTGGTTAGACCATTTTTAGAAAAAATGTCAATGAATAAAAAACAATATGATACAAAAGATATAAATAAAAGTGATTTCTCTTAAAAAAACAAAAGATATATTTAGTAATTAAATAGATTAAAATTAATAGAAAATATTTATTCTACATAAAAAACAACAAGATAAGAAACTACACGACTTTATTGAGATATAGATCATAATATTTCATCATCTAAGGCATTATAAAAAACTATTCAAAAAAATAATGATATTGTAACATAAAACATTTACAAATTCAGTGTTTTTTAAATCATAAGACCTATGAATGGATGAAAATTATTAGGATTTGTATATCTCTTAATTTAAAAATAAAAATTATAAAATAAATTCTTGGGTAATATATACAGCATAAAAAAGTACTATGTATTGAATATGGAATATGTTCCAGATAAATAAAGTTCAAATAAACATCGCATACCAAAAGTCTCCACAGTTTTCATACCTGTTAGAACATAATATAGAATAAATATTATTTATTATAAATATATTAGAAAAATAGTCAAATATATCTTAACATATATGATTTACTTATGACATTTTATTACATATTTATTAACAGTTACCTAAATAAATCATGATTCGGGTAATAGTTACTTCGTTTTTCATAGAAGTTTTAGTTTGATAATTTAGATCCTTATTGATCATGGTTACATCATATAAAATTTTAACACTTATATAAATATAATTTCTATTTGTTAAATATTTAGTTATAAACATATATAAAAATTGTAATGATAAAAGTGAATTTCATCGTTCATAAAGATGATAGGTCGTGCATATGCATGAGTACTATTTGCAATTTCTTGAGGAATGGAGTAAAATAAAGGTAAATAATAATTCACCATTTCAGAATAATTTATATGTCATTTATATATTATATATTCAATTAATAAACCCTCATTACCATCCATGTCAAAATAAAATAGAAATCATGTCAAACGTCTTCATAGAAAAGGTTGTCCGCGTGTACATATGTCTTACCTTATCAATGACCAATGAATTAGAAGGTAATAAGGTTAATGATATTTTATAATTATGAAATATCATTATTTAACAAATATAATTTACCTATCTTAAATCCATATTCATATCCATCTGTGTGAGGTGGTGATGGAAAATAAATAACCTTGGTTCGTGAGGCGGTAGTCATTTATACACACGATTGACTATTTGCTTTCCCATTTGATTTAAGATTAGATTAATATAAGTTATTAAATTAACAAAATAACATATTATTATATGGTAGATAATTTTTTACTATATTATAAATATTATGAAGTTAATGAAGCTATTAAGAGAAGTTTTACAAAATAAATATATTTTAGAATACAATCACCTTAGGTTAGAACAACTTCTATTGTATCTCTAACTAAGGACCCTATAGATGTAATTTTTTGAATAAAACTAGATATTCAATGTGTTTAATGTATTTTGGAGAGATATTTTCGTATAATTTTATTGTAAAAAAATTCCTTTCCTGTGTGAAAAATTATGGGAAGGAGGTTCCCATTTATAATTTAGGAGTATTGTTCCTTGTAAATGCAACGAAACTATTCATAAATGGGAATTAAATACCTTGAAATGTGAACAAAAATTTAATAAATAATTTTTGATGGAATATATAATCTAGAAACCCCTTATCGAAAAACACATGTTTTATCCTAGCTATTCTTGTTTACTATAAGTTTACCCTGTTTTACCATTTTTGTTTTCACCATTATAACTAATTTCATTTTATTTACCTGTGTAATTTATTCAAAATGGGTATTATTATATAATTTTTACCCATAGATTATATATATTACAACCAATTCATTCAATAAAAATCTTATGTCTGTGTAAAATTAATTTATGACTAAGATAATGTAGTGCCCAAAATCTCATATTAACCATTACCATGAAAATTAATTTTTAATATTTTTACTAGTAATTGTTATCAATAATTAATTTGAAAATATTACATAATATTATTTATTTTGATTAAAATATATATCCATCATACCAAATTTAATTACCAGAAGTGGAAACATTAAATTTTATGTTAAACCATCATACGCAGCAAAGAAATGATTTCTTAATGAAATTTTTTAATAATTTTAAAACGTTTTATATCAATATTTGACATAAACTTGATTAATATGAAATAAGTTGGATTAATAATAATATATTTTAACTATTATATCTTATAAGATATTTTGTAATAAAGTGCAGTTTTATAAAATCTTCCAATGGAATGGCAGTTTTCAATAAAATTTATAATTTTTCTATGTTTATTGAAAAAAGGAACTTTTTTGAAACATATAAAAAACTACGTTGAAGATAATTTTGATCTGAATATTTCAAGGAGGATCATAAATATATCAAATAAATTTTTTATAAGTAGAAAAAAAAATTTAAAATAAGTATGGGAAACATGATGTAACTATTTTCATAGAAAAACAAATTTTTCAATCATAAAACAATATTTATTCTTATATCAACCATAGAAAATTATTAGATTAATTATATAATTTTTTTTGAATATATAATATATAAATATTTCATATAGGTTTATCAATTATGTTATTTTTTTACTAAACAACTTCTAATCGAAGAATTGAATGAGGAAAAATTTACTATTGATAAAAATAATATTTTAGAATAAGAAGAGACTCAGATGAAGTTTATGTTAATAATACAGATGATGGAATGAATTATGAAAATATCAAGAATAAAAAATAGTGATAATAAAGAAGAAAATCGGAAATAATTATGATTCTTTGGAAGAAAAGTTTTAGGAAGAGAAATCCAGGACACTAAAAGAGATTGATGATTTGAAAAGGGTAATTGATGAAATGAAGAACCTCAACATCATGAATGATTAAAATATGAAGATAAAGTTGGATGAGTTGAATCTTGTTAAACGAAAACTTATTAAAACTAAATAATGATTGAAAATTTTGAAAAAACCAATCATTGAATATGGTGAATGCTTTAAGATGGGTAAATCGGTAGGGATCAAAAATTGTTATCATAAATGATTTATAAGAAGAATGAAGATTATTATAGCAGAAATAATATTTTGAACTCCACATGTGTTGAAAAAATGATAAATAAGAATACTGATGTTTTTATGGTCACAAATTCTGAACAAAAAGATACTAATACATGTGATTTTTTTAGAAAATAATAAATATTTTTTAAAGCAAAAAAAAACACAAGAGGGAAAAACATATTTTCTGTGAAATTAAATAAAAATTGGAAGGTAATAATTTTAATAAAATTAGAAGAAAAAACAATGGAAAATATGAATGTTATATAGGGAGATATAAATTTAATTGATACTGTTGTAATTGGGGTTGTTGAGTCAGAAGCTTCCATATAACATTTCTTCTTATTTTATTTTTTTGAAATAACAAACTCACACTTTATAATATTTTTTTTGTACTATCATTACCTAAGTATTAATATTGAATTATTGTCTAAAAATATTCATGTCCGATAATAATCAGGCTCATGTTATTTAAACAATTTTATAATATTTCTTAGTCAGTTATATCAAAAAGTTTCTTGAAATAAAATATATTATGGAATTAATAAAAATTATATCCCCAAATATAATCAGATACGCTAATTGTCGAATTTGTTTCTCTCTATTTTTGAAATCTGATTGTTTCTATTTTTAAAATCTGAATCGTTCTATTTTTTAAATCTGATTCTCTTTATTTTTCGAATCTGATTCCCTCTATTTTTTGAATCTGATTCCAACTATTTATATAATTTGATTATCTCAATTTTTTTAATCTGTTTCAATATGATTTTTGAATATTATTATCAATATTTTCATAATATGATTCTCAATATTTATAGAATATGAATCTCAATATTTTCCGAATCTGATTCTCAATATTCATAAAATCTGATTCTCAATATTTTCAGAATCTGGTTTATCATTATCTTAGAATCTATTTAATTTATATTTTTTGTAGATCCAATTAATTTATAATTCATATACAAAAAAAATTCTATACATTATCATGAACTAATAATATATATAATCAGATTCATGAAAATATATTTAGTTTTAATTAAAAATATTTTTTCTGCTAATATTTTTATTTGTTATAAAATGATATTTTCTATTCTATTATTTTTTGTCTATTTTAGGTTCTAGCTTTACAAGTCCCTTCAATTTTTAAGTAAATATATGATTGTTGGATACCAAGTTGACCATTCCATTACAATCCAATAAACCTTTAGTCAATTCTATATTTCAAAAAAATATCGACTACTGTGTCTGTGTCTATATGCTGTTAATTTTCCCCTGTTATACTAGAGTGTAAAATACTTGTTCCCAATGATTGTGTTACATTTGTAAGAGACTATAAATCCAAAAAACCTTGTTATGTGGTATCATTAATATTTTCTTTTTACATGTTATTCTTTAAAAAAGTATTTATAGCTAATGAAAGACAAAGGTGTTCATTACCTTTTTAATCGAGGGCTTGCAGGGATAGTAAGATAGAAGTGGCATATAATCTTTTATGGAACAGGGGCCTAACCTGATGTGGGTAAGATAGACTGTCATGAAATCTTAAATCGAGGAACTTTTATCCATGTCATTGGATATCATTATCTTGGGGATAAAATATTTTAATACAATTTTTCTACTGGTTTTGTTTCATGTTTCATAATTTTGCTAAGAATTATTTTATATAGGATGTGTTTCTTTGGATTAATTATATATTATATAATCAATTATTTATAATTATATATACATTAAGGAAGAATAATATTTATGTAAACTTTTTTCATAAATAAACTAATTAGAATCATCATTAATATGATAAATTTTTTTATCAAAACCATGGTGACTATAATACATTTATAATCAAAATCAGAGCCATTCTGATTTCTTTGTGATGGTATATTGAATCTGATTTGTTTAAACTTGTTAAACAATTTTTTCTTTATGATTAAATACTAATTTTTTAAACTAAAAATTCACCCCCTCCTATAATTGTGCATCTTCATACATATTTGAATCATATAATTAGTATTAAAGTAGTTTTTAAATCCTTAGCCTAGTTGGTAAATCATTTCATTTTCATGTTTTCCTTACTCATATAAACCTTTTGTTTATAAATATTTTTACACTTACTTTTATTTTATAAAAATAATTTTTATATTATTATAAATCCTAAAAGTTTAAATGTATGATAAATGGAAATTTTCAATCCTATAAGACCACCTACATTCAATTTTAATGGATATGAATACTGGAAAGATAGAATGATTACATTTGTAATCTAATCCATTTTTGAAAAAAAATTTTTTGATTATTTCATATTAGAAAATTCATGAAAAATAATTTAAACTCTTTGCAAATCAATAGATACAAAAATATAAACGATATTACATCGTATGAAATACTTAAATTTGTTCCATAAAAAGAAATATATATGACCAAATATCATCTTGTGAAGTAGAAAATAGCATTTAGAAGAAACTAGAGATTAAAAATGTTGTAAAATCTAATGTTATTGACACAATAAGAGTCATTCTTAGAGAAAACTATCATTCTTTTGTATTTCCATATGTAGAACATGTACCAAACATTAAACATAGATTTACGAATATTGTAAATTTTATAAAATACATGGGATAAAGTGAATTATAAGATAAATTTTTTATTTAAATTATCATAGAAATCATGAAAAATAAATGAGAGTCAAATAAAACAACATTTTAAGAATTAAAAAATGTAATAGATATTATTCTTGATTAGTTATTTTAAACTATTATATAAAATGAGAACATATTAAAGAGAGATGATAAAAAAGAAAAAAATGAATGGAAGTGTTTCTTTTTCAACAACCTCAAATTAGATGAAGGAAAAGACACCTGAGGAAATAGTGAAAGAAATAAAGAAGAATGTAGATGTTCAATAAAACTCAAGTGAATCTGAACATTCAGATAATGAGTTAGAAAGTGTCTCTTGAAGGACGAATAAGATTGTTGAAAAGAATTACTTTCTATACTTCTATATAAAAAAGTATAATAAGAACAAAAATGATTTATAAATTATAATATATGACTGAAATAAAGTTTGAAATATCAGACCTGATTGTCTAATTATTAAAATTAATGATATAAAAGACATACATTATGATAGTAATTAGAAAAGGTAGTACAATACTAAAGGAATGAATTTTTTGAAGGAAAATGACTCATAGAGTGCTATTAGATGATATTATTCAAATTTATCCTTAGATAATGAATATTATATATAGATGAATATTGGGCTTCTAGCCAGAATACATTTCGAAAATCAGTGTTTGGTGGAAAAGGAACACAGTACTTAATCCTTAAACAACATGTCATACAATTTTAATTATCCTAATGAAGAAAATTATAAATCATTCAATGAATATTATTCCTTTGAAAAAGATTATTATTTACCATAATTTAATGAAGTTTCTATAATTTACATGTTGCTTGAAAATTGTATTTTAAATATCAATAATAATCTTGAAAAATAAAATTCAAGAATAAATTTTTTAACAAAAGATGTATCATATCATTCTAAATATCTTGATGAAGAATCTTTTAAAATTATTCTATTTTGAAAAAAATTTAATAAGGCAATTTTTAAAAGGATCAACTTTATAAGGATTTAATTTTTTTTTTCTGAAAACAAAAGTTTTAGTGTCAAAATATAATTCAAAATCAAATACTTTTGTAATTAAGAAATTACCCATTAGAATTAATCTAAAAATTTTTCTCTTTGGAAAATTTTATCAAATTAAAATTCTAGTAATAAATAATTTGTAATAATTTCTAAAAAATTTCCTATAAAGAGTAGTTTTGGAATTTTTACTCTCATTCAAAACATATTTTAAAAAAATACTTTTTTCCCAATAGTGGCCCATTTTACACTAATTGTCAAGGTGGTGGACATTAGAAAAATCATTTTCTTTAAAAAAAATCAAATCCTTAGGATTAATTAAATACCATTTTTCTAAAAAAAATGTAGATTCCTTTATTTTTATTTATAATCATAGATCCAAAAATGTTTGGATTCTGAAACCTAACTGTTTTGTCTTTAAGAAAACTAAGGAAGCACAAAAAAAATCCACTGCACATGGATAGTGGATATTTCCAGTATATGAATGGTAACAAATAATTATTTGAAAATATTATCAAGATTAATCGTAGAAAAGTCACCTTTGATAACAATTCTTAATGAAAGATTAATGGTATAGGTAACATTCTTCTTCTTGGAAATGATTTTATTTGAAATGTTTTATTTATTATGGTCTTAAGGTCATCCTTATAAAAATAATCCAACTATTTTATGAAGGATATCAGGTGAATTTTAAGAATGATAGATGTTTAGTAAATAATTCCAATGATGAATTCATTCTTTCCATCTATATGCATGAGAATATTAATGTACATTCTTTATATAATGTTAGGAGTTAAGGCTTACCTTGACTTATCATAATAAAATATCAATCTTGGTTGTGGAATAAAATATTAGGACAATGTAACCATAGGAACTAATTTAAATTTCCCAAGAAAGAACTTGTAAAGGATCTACCAGATCATAGATTTGATTCTTCTATAGACATCGATCCTTATCAATATGACAATAAACATATGTCATAATTTAAATATATTAGAGATCTCTCAAATTTTGGTGCATTATAGTTGGTGCTAATGGACATTTTTGGTTCCACAAAAACTGGAAGTATTGAAGGTAAATGTTGTATATTTGTTTTGGTTGATGATTACACAATATTTACATGGGCCTATTGTAACACCTGAGATTTTAAGAGAAATATTTTGTTTTTATGTATTATGTTATACGCAACCCAAAAGGAATCTTTTCACTACACAGAACACTATCTTATCTTTCATTGCACACAAGAGAAACATTCCTAGATAGCTTGCATTGTACCCAATATCAGGTTTCACTAAACAATGATATGTTTTTAAAATATTATATAAACTAGCCGTTATGAACAGTAATACCCACTTTTAGAAATTTTATAAATTTTATCTTTCAAAATGGACTTCATTTTTGGATTCGGAATATCAAAATTATCCTAGGGTGAATTTTTGGTATTTTTCTAAAAACATTCAATTTTTGATGAATAGTGAAAACACTGGGTTACTATTTAAAAACCGACTTTTTATTTAAATAATTATTTATTTTATTTAAATTTATTTTAGATCAAAATAGACTTATAATACCTATATAAGTTTAATGTAATTTATTGGAGTCATTTCAAAATTATTTTAGATATATAAAAATTTTATTGAACCTTTCACCGTCTTTTACCCATCTCCTTGGAAAATTTGCAAATTTACATAAAAACTAATTTCACTGCTTTTGTGAGTGTAATTTCAAAAATCCAAGAGACATGGTTGATATCAGTATGTAAAATGTGGTTCAATGAGAAGAAAATAATTTTTTATGAATAGTAACTTTTTACTTTTAGTTTCCACGGTTAAAAGTAAATAGGGTAATTAAGTGTAAAAATGATATTATTATTACCTGAACACATGTCCTAATTCTATTTCATAAGTTTAGTTCGACCAAAAACAACCTTAGGAATATAATATTATCTTTTAGGTCCACTTGGATTAGATTAGGACATTTATTAATATTAAATTCAAAGAAGAGTTAAAAGAGTTAAAATGAAAGTTTAATAAATAAATCATTTTTAATATAGGGTTATACAGAGAATAAATTAGACTATAAATATTCATTATAAATCTAACAAAATTTCCTACATAGTTCTATTTTATTTATAATTTTTAGACATTAAATAATTTAATTTATTTATGATACAATGATGATGCAGTAATTACCTTATTATTGAAATATTAACATAATTAATGTTATAAATAGCCAAATAAATGTAATTTCAGACTTTTTATCCATTACACTAATTTTATAGGTTAATATTACATGTTAGTATTGATTTAATTAATTTTTTTGAACTAATCATTCTGTTATGATTTTCACAAAAATCAATTACCAAATAGTGTCAAAATTGACATAAAATAATTTTCAAAAAATTATTATATTATTAATTGTTATTTTTTCCTAAAAAATCTAAGGTTCAGAAAAATGACTTAGATAAAGTTATAAATATTAATAATGAACCACTTGGGGTTCTTTTGGCTTGTTATAGTAAGTTTATTAACCATATAGTGTAAGAAAAAAAAGACATGGTAAAAGTTAAATTATTTAACTTAGAGTATAATCTAAATGATATGGTTAAAATAGTAACCTAAACTTCTCTAAAAACTATTGGTTGAGATTATTTCGACCCATACCCACCTTATCTTTGAAATAAATCAATTTTTAGCAATTATAAACTGAATATTACTTTATTATAAAATAATATTTTATGTTTTTTTAATGTGCCCCTCTCCTTCTTTATAAAAGGGAACCTCCTCCCTCTTATCTTTACACAACATTGAGCCTTCAAGATCATCCAAACCCTGCCCATTTACCTTCTAAACTTACCTAGAAACATACTAGAGGTCTCGGTCTTTTTCAAAGACCAATTTTAGTGGCCTAAGAGGAGGTTTCAAAGAGGCGGGTCGAATAAGAGGTAATATATGTTACCGATTATATCAAATTTATTTCTTCTTCTACTTCCTCTTACTTAGTTGTTTCATTATGAATTAATAACCTCAGTATCACTCATATACTGATATGTTATTATAAATATGAAACAACCCTATTTTACCTTCTATCCATCATACAGAAAACGAAATCACCACGCGTGCGTACGTACGGAATACCGTCACCACGTCGTGGTGTAATCTGTTTTCCACCACCACCTACTTGGATGGGTATAATGGTGTAAATAATAACTATATATGATTATTATAAATTGATATTGATTCTGAAATAGTATACATACACTTCAATATAATTCCACGATCATGGGAACGATATCATCGCTCGTGCGTACGTATGGCCTACTGTCTCCACGATGTGATGCGACTCATTCTACATGATATTCATTGAATAATGATTATATAAATGAATTGAATGAATAAATATGATATATATTACAGTAATACCATTCTGGAAATGAGGTATCTATAACCTAAAAAGAAAAAGAATAATTTATTCGACAAAACATGCATAAGAACATAAAGCAATGAACACCCGAATAACAAGTACCAATGAAATATTACTAATAAGAAGATAAGAATATGACCATATATGATATAATAACAATGATATGATTCTGTAATAAGTAAATTTCATTATTTAAATCATTATACAGGAGTTTCGGATACGTACGAAGAAAATCGGACATAAGGTAAGGGAAAATCTCACAATCTCATTTTTATCCGAGATTGTTTATACCTCAGAATTTACTGGGGAATATTTATCATCCACATCCGTGTTTCCTCAATATGTAATATTATTTCTATCCCCCTACAATTGTTTAAATCCAATTTTACCCCTTGGTGAGTTTTTAGTAAAATATATGAAAGGAATATTTTGTCTTTTTTAGTACGAGGTACTTTTTTTTACTTTTCCGGCAAAGTACGAGAAGAATGTTTTTCTTAACTTATACGGAATGAATGGATTTTCATGATTTCATAGAAACTTATTTCCATGAATATTCCTTAACATGTTTTCAAGTTTATTTTTAATCAACTTCTTTTAGTTTTACATTTTATGACATGTTAAGAAAGGGAAAAAAATTTGAAGTAGAAAGGATATTTTCTTCAAAAACTGAGTTCAAGTGTTTTATCAAAATTATTTTCCATATAAGATAATATAGGGTTATGTTTCTATCCCTATTTTTAAATTTATTAGATTATTTTATGATGGAATTAATTTTATATGGATTATGTTATGATTTCATGATGTTTAAGAATCCAATTTTTATTACATGGGTTATGCTATGATTTATGATTTTGTGGCACACATAAGAATGGTTTCATTATGAGATGGGTGGGACCTATATATCCCTCCAATGAATTGGTTAAATATTTATATCTCATGAGATATACATGGATGGAACGACAAGTTAATCTAGTTCATTGATACATGACTGGAACGAGGAGTGAACTTGGTTCAGTAATGGACTTTGTCTGCTATGATAGTCTTGGCAATGAGACTTGACTAATATGAAATGATTTTATATGATTATGTGTGTATGAAAAAAAGATTCATGTTTTATGTTTTGATTATTGGGAGTAAATTTCATTACTATGATTTATCCCATTTTATGATATTATGATCTCTTTTGCAGGTTATGATTTTCAAAATGTTATGTTCTTATGAATATTATATGATTCATATTTCTTTTGTTTACCATTACTGAGCATTTGAGCTCACCCTTTTGTGTGTTTTCTTTTCCCCAGGTCAGGAAGAAGGGTATTAAGTAGGATATTCCAAAAGTGACTCTAGATATGATAAAATAAATGGGAGAAAATGTAGATGATTTATGACCCAGTTGATTATTTTTCTTAGTTTTTAAAGACATTATACCTATACGGTCCTATCATGGTTTTTTATATGTTTTAATAAGTATGCTTCAATTCTGAAGTAATAACCATGTATGTAAAGTATTCGTCATTATAACTATTTTCATGAAAAGAAATATAATGTATTTTATTATTTTGAAATTTTTTTAAGCAATCTATAAAAATGAGAAAAACAATCCATTTTTAACTATTCAAAGTGATCATAGTGGAAAAAAAGATAACTTACCAAAATTTTCAACCAAATCCGATGAATGTATAATTTTAGGCTATTCTACTACATATATGGGTTGTAGAGTTTCTAATAAATTCTATTATCTTGTTGAAGAAATAGTACATGTCATATTTTATGAAACTAATCCTTTTTTTAAGAATCTCAACTTATTTATTTTGACATGTTTTCCAAAACTGATTTTCAACCTTCAATAGATGATTTTATAAAACCAGAATACCAATGAAATTGTTTTTCAAAAATTATATCAAGAAGACTATCTACATTATGTTAATGATTTTTTATTTAAAAATATAAGTCATTTTTATCTTTGGAAACTTCATAATGATAATATCATTTGTGATGTAAACTAACTCATAAACACTATAAGATCTTGAAAAATTGAAGTAGAACATCTATCTTTTCATTCTCAATTTGAACCCAAATGTCCTGATGAGGCTTTAGGTGATGAATATTAGATTAACGATATGTAAAATAAACAAAATGAATTTGAAATGAAAAAATTATGGACCTTCATTGAAAGACCAAGTGTAACCTATAAAATTGGATTAAAATGGGTTTTCCCAAATAGATGTGATGAAAATATAGCCATTATTAGAAATAAGGCAAGAGTAGTTGCTAAAGGATATAATCAACAAGAGGGATTAGATTATTTAGAATCATATTATTTGATATCAAGACATGAATCGATTCATATTCTATTATCCATTATAGAATTCTTTAATTTTAAATTTTTTCAAATGGATACGAAGTGTAATTTCCCTAATGGATATGTTCAAGAGGATAATTATTTTGAACATCCTCTTGGTTTTAAAGACACAAATAATCATGAATATCCTTTTAAACATAGAAAAAAATTATACTGTGATAAAAAATCCCATCGAAAATGGTATGATATACTTACAAGATTATTGTTACAAAATAATTCTGTTAAGGGAACTGTTTATCCAACTATTTTTAAAAAATAATGAAAATAATTTTTTTTTGACTTTTCAAGTTTATGTGGATGAAATTATATTCTGGTTGACTAACCAATACTTACTAATTAATTTTCAAATCTAATAAAATCCATGTTTCAGATTAGTGTTATGGATTATTTACCTTTCATTCATGGTTTTAACATTTTATAAAAACTAGATAGAACATATATATCACAACTTGTGTATATTAAAGATATTTATAAAAAGTACAGATATGAAAAAACTAAAAGTATTAGTACTCCAATCAAAACCTCAAAAACACTTGTCCTTGATGAAGTTGGGAAACTAGTTAATCAAAAAACCTTTAGAGATATGGGAGTAATATTACTATACTTAATTTCTAGTCATTCAAAAGTACTATTTTAGTATGCTTATGTGTAATATATCATGAAAATCTGCAATAATCCCATTTAAACACTGTGATCATTTACATTATTTATAGGAAACAATGGATTTGATGGTTTTTTATTCTTCTAGAAGGATTTTGAACTAAATTGTTTTTTGAAATATGAAAATGGTTGTTATAGAAAAGGTAGAAATGTACAACTAGAAAATTTCATTTCTTATAAGATTCATTAGTTTCGTGGTGTTGCAAGAAAAAAACTCAATATAACTTTCCACTACTGAAGTTAAATATGTAGCAACTATAATATGTTGTACACAAGTGTTTTTGTTGAAACAAATACTCATTGATTATAGCATGAGTTTTACTAACACTCAAATACTATGTTATAACACTAGTTCCATAACATTAAGAAAAAACCATGCATAACCCTCCTGTGAAAAAAACACATATATATTATGCATCACTTTCTTAGGGATCACAAACTAAAAAAATAAATCATTTTAAATTTTATCGGAATGAAAGAACAATATTCGGATATTTTTACAAAACCATTACCTTCCGATAGTGTTGAATACATGAAAAAATAGTTAGGAATGATCAGTGTAACTTAATAATTCATCCAAACTTCTTATATAAATTATATCCTTACATTATGATACTCATTTTTATAGGGGGGTTACATTTTTTTTAAATAATATATTTTTTTGGTTGTTATTAAAATTTTTGGATTATAATTTTAATTTTTTTGGACATAAAACATCTACGAAGAATTTAGTTACAATACTAATAAATCTACTGAGAACTCTGAAATGTATAATTTATCAATTTTCACTTCCTAATATTAATTTAGTAAGTTTGTATTTCAATTATTTTAATATTTTAATGGATTCATCTTAGAAATTATTAAAACCATTTTAATTATTAAAAACATCATACGTTCAGAAAATATAAAATATTTTTTGGAAAAATCTCAATCGTCAGATTAGATCTGTTTATTATCAATTGTCTAACTTTTTTTGGAAAAAAAACATCATATTGGTTTCCTATATAAAGGATTTGACCCCCCATTTTCCACCTGATTATCATCGATTTTTCTCATGATGTTCTACAAGTCTTCAAATATCTCAGTATGATTTCATCTCCTTTCATCATATACGAATGTCTCAGTCTATTTCTTCCTATATTTCCATGCCTTTGTAAAAGGAGTTAAAAGATTGGTTAATATTTTGATAGTGTCTAGTTGATCATGACTTCTATCTTAAATATGGTTCCATGTTAACTATGATTATATATTTTCATGGATGAAAATATATTTTCATTTGTATTGAAAAGGGATGATAGGATCCCGTTTTTTCAGAAATATTTATAGATTTATATATTTCCATTGAGGTGTATATTGATGGAGTAAAATACAATGTTCAATTAATGTTATATGGAATGACTGACTCAATTTTTTAAAATATATCAGCTGATATCCTGGTAATACATTTTGATGGTGAAGCTTTTTGTCACTCTCACATACTTATGGAATAATAAGGATTATTTAATAAGTATTAATTAAATATAAGACTTATGTATTTAGTCAATAATGAATCCAAAACATTCTCATCTCACTTCTGACAACCATTTTGTTGCTTTATAGATGTAAGGATTGTTGATTAAAATAAATTGATATAGGGAAACTCTCAAAGTCACAGATATAGTTTTCAATATGTTTATGTGAATTTAAGAAATATAAACTTGGTGATAAATATCTTTTTTACCATTAGTAAGATCAAGGTAAAATCCATTAAATATCAGATTATCTAGTTTATAGAAACTTTGTCCATATTGATACTTAATTTTATGAACTCTATTAATGTTCCCTGAAAATCCACATTGATGAAGTTCAAAATTCTACTTTTCAGTGATGATACACTCAGAAGAAAGAAATATTATTTTGATGAAAAAGCTAATTATTTTTTGATATATCTAGAAATCCTAATTTTTTTGAAGAGAGCATTAAACCTTAACATCGGAAAAGGATATCTGAATTCTCAGAACCTAAGTAATCGAATTAGTAGAAAAAATATCCATATAATGTTGTCCCAAAATGGTCAGAGGATAGGGGGAAAATAAATGAAGGAGATCCAGTTTTTGCAATAAATCTGGAATAGGAAAAAGATATAAAAATTCATGGTTTTGAAGAATTAGAAAAATAAGATATATAGAGGAAGTTGAAGAAAAAGATATTAGAATAAGAGTTGTGTCCAGATTTGTTCAAATCCATAAAAATAGAATCACAGGATATTCTAATTCCGGAATCCTATTTTCAAGACACTAATGTTCCCAATCAATAATCAGATACAGTGGAAATAAAAGTTCCTCTAACTGATAATGGAAAATTCATTATTTTCATATCAGTTCCATGTGTTGAAGAATAGTCTCACGCATAATTTCAATCTACTGATGAAAAATATTGATGATGAAATAAAAGAAATCAGATAAAAATATATAGAGAGAGTCAATCCAAAAAAACACTCTATAAGAACATAAAATGTCTCATCATCCAAACATTCCTTAAAAGAAAAATCTATTTGAAAATCAGATAATCTAACTCCAAAAACCACTTTAGCATATAATGATATGGTTCTTGGATGTTAAATTCAGAAATTTATTAATGATAACAATAAGGATGATAAAATTTTCCAACAAACAGATGAATGGAAAATAGAACATAGGACAAAGAATCATTTTCTACAAAAGTAAAGTAAAATAAGAATATATTCGGAACTATAAACCAAATCTATTAGATTTAGTGATGTCATCAACCTAAATGGGATAATACTTTGTTTCTAAAACATTAATGAATATTGTAAACTGTATTTATTTCATTCCTATTATTTAGTTAACTTTTCATCTGATTCCGCATCATTAAATCATATATAAGACTCAATGATCCATTAATCATAGAAATTGATCAAACGTGAAGAATAATTACAAGGTTTTTTGGAAGATTATAATATTCACATAAAGATATTTAGGGAGATGACCATTTGGTAATGTAAGATCAATCATGATCTTACTTTTTTGGGATGACTTGTTTGATTTAATCTGTAATTCATTAGCTGAATTTGAAGACTCCCACATAGAATGATGAAATAGTTTTTTATGAAGATGAAGTAGGAATAAGGAATTCAGTTCAAAGAAAACTAATATTTAAATTGAATGTTAAATTTCTACCAAAATGATATCAAAATGATGAATCTATATAAATATGAGATTATTCTATTAAAGAATAAAAATTAAGAGATGGATGAAGAATTAAAATCTCAAGTGGAAAAAATCATATCAAGGAAAAAAAATTGAAATCATGACAAAAAATCAGAAATATGAAGATCTCCTTGAAAATTTTAAAGAATATTAAAATATTTGAAGAATATGGAGGCTATTGTCAAATCCTTTATGATGAATAAGTGTTAATTTTATTTCCTCCAAAACATTTTTTAAACATTTTCGTTATTAAGTGTTATATTTCTCTTGTTTCATATGTAATGTTTCCTAACTATTTTTAGGTAAATTATTATCTCTAATTATTTTTTTAAAATCACAATGGGGTAAAATATTTTATGGTAAAGAGGAATAATATTAAATAATAGAATTTCAAATATATAGAATGTGTTATATGAATATGAATAAAAATATCATTAAGTAAGGGGAATATTTATTCAAGGAATAAAGGCAAATAAAATGAGAATATAATCCTTTGGGGAATTTTATATCCAATTGGGGAGTTATTCATATTCATTCTCTATCTTAATAGGAGATAAGTTTTTCTTATTAAATAAAAATATGAAATATTTAAATTTTGATATTATTTTATGAAATATATTTTGTGCATTTAAGAAGGGGTAGAATATGTAGTCAAAATTTTCTTTTTGACTTTAACTATTCAATAATGTTTTGGGAATAAAAAATTGTCCCTTTATAATATTATTTTCATTACAATATTTTTCTAGGTTTTAATAAGGAAATTTTGTCAAAACATGTGCAAGTCTGACAATAATCAGACTCACATTATCTAATTTTTTTTTCTTAGTCAGGTTTGAAAAACATTTATTTGAAACCATATAGAATGGAGAATAAATAAAAATAAGATCTGAACTTATATTCTGATATAGTGATTATTTAATCAAATTCTCCCTATTTTTAAAATATGGACTCTTTTAATTTTCAATTTTAATACTTTCTATTTTTAAAATTTTATTCTCTCATTTTTTCAAATTTGATTCACTGCGTTTATCAAATATGATTCACATTATTTATAGAATCTAATTATCTCAATTTTTAGAATCAAAGTCTCTATGTTTTTATAATCCGATTGAAAATATTTTCATAATCATATTATCAATATTTAAGGAAAATGATTCACAATATTTTCATAATTTGATCCTCAATATTTATTTGATGTGATTAACAATATTTTTAGCATCTAATTTCTTATTTTCATATAATATGATTACTTTGTATTTTTTTGAAAAACCAATTAATATCATAGTAATATACATAATCAAATTCACATTATTATCATTAACTTCTAATATATATATTCATATTGATTCATATATTATGTTATGATTAAATTTTTTTCTCATGATATTTTTCATTTTGATAAAATGTTGTCATCTATTCTGTAATTTTTTGACTGTTGAAAGTGCCAATTGTATAGGTCACTCTATTATTGTAGGAAATATAATACCTTTAGAGACCAATTCAACCATTGTAATCCAATACTATAAATACCCAATCACTTTTTCATTTTTAAAAAATATTGATTACTTTGGGTGTGTCTACTTGCAGTTAATTTTATCTCATGATACTAGAGTGTGAACCACTTGTTCCTAGTGTTTTTGTTATATTAGTAAAAGTGTTCAAATCATAAAAAAAACTTTTCGGGTTATCTCTATATGATTTTATACATGAGTCCAATTCTTTAATCGAGTTTTTCCAGGTAAAGGAAGATAGAGTTTTTGATTAACTACTTAATCAAGGACTTGGAGGTACAACAAGATAAAAGCTTCATTTGATCTTATTTGGATTAAGGGATTACCCTAGTTTGGGTAAGAAAAAATATTATGAATGTATAAATATAGTTACTTTTAATGAATTTTATTAGATATAGTTCTCTCTGGGAGAAAATATTTCAATACATTTGTGCTACTTATTTTTTTATGTTTCCTAATTTTGCAAAAAAAAATTTAATAAAAATAATTTCTTTGAATTAATTCTCTATTTTATAAAATCTATGTTAATATTATATATTCAGTAAGTAAGAATATTATTTAAGTAAACTTGTGTCTTAAATAATCTAATCAGAATCATATTAAATATGATAAATTTCTTTATTGGAACCAAGGTGATTACCATATCTTTATAATTAGACTTATGGTCATTCTGATTTCTTTGCAAGGGTTTGGTGGACCAGAATTGTTTAACCTTGTTCAACGAAGATTTTATTTAAGATTAAAAATTACTATTTTTAAACATACAATCCCCCCTCTTGTAATTGAAAATATTCAAACATATTTTGATCCTATATGTGCAGATTTGGGATTAAAATATATAACTACTTGTTTACTCATCTATAATACAGAGAATCTAGAAGAAGGTGAAGAAAAAGATTTAGGTGGAGTTAACCAACTAAAAAAAGATAACCTGATAAAGTTATTGTGAAAACTAAAAATATATTCTAATCATTATAAACTATTTGTGAAATATGTGATCATCAAAGACATATTTCAAAAGGATGCATTGTCCTGATTCCAAAAAACAAATATTTATCCAATAAATCACAATAGTTATTGGAGAGTTAATGAATGGATAAATAAAAATGCATTGTTTTTAAAACCACTCACAACTATATAAAAGGTGAAAGAACGTATATTTAAGATATTAGGTTTTCAATATATATGAATAGAAATTATGTTTTTTATGAATTTGAAGGAATTTAAAAAAGGTGAAATGACTTTTTTTCATTGTTGAGTCAATAATAATCAAGGTTTGTATATCTTATATCATTGGTGAATAAAAGATAAAAATATAAATGGGCCCTTTTTATTAAAGGGATCGAAGAATTTTTTAAATGTTTCAAAACATTTTGATTAAGGTAAAAGTCGATTTTTTGGAAAATATGTTTCATTGATGAGTATGGTAGATGTGAATATAGTTATGAGAGGTCAATGGACAAAGGGAAACAAGTTTCAAATTGAAAATTCAAAAAAAATTAACGATATTATAGACCTTTGTAAGAAACATGGTTATGGGATAAAATGAAGGGACATATATGTTAGTGAAGCATCAGAAAATGTACAGAGGGAGAAATTATTCAAGGTATTCTTAATAAGAAATGAAAAAGATATTGGTGTTTCACTATTTTACCAAAAGGAAAAATTAAAAAATTTATACTTAAGAATGTTGTGATGTATTCATCATGTCCCATGAATAAGATTATCATTCTGATATCTATAGGTATTTGAGTAAATAATCACCTCATTTATTCAAGTACCATATATATTTCATTGATTACATTATTATAATTATGAATATTATGTTCCTAATCAATAAATATGAGGCTTTCAATAGTTTTAAATGTTTTCGGATAAGTATAGAAAATATTTGTGAATTTTCAATAATGAAAATTCTAAATTATAATATTGAAAAAAAATTATATTTGATATTCAGTGTTTATCTTAAAAAGAGATGAATTAATCATGACTTTAGTTCACCACATACATCACAAAAAAATGTTATGTTGAATTAATGAATTGAGATTTTGGGGAGATGTCTAAAAAAATAAAATTCAACATGATATATCCAATAATTATTAGAGCAAATCGATTTAATTGTTTATATTAAGTCTTGAAGTTTATATAGGGGAAATTATAATGAAAAAAATATACAATGAAAATTCCTTTATTATAGTGACATTATATAGTATAAACCTCATCAATTCACATGAATAAAAGAATAAGAACATTATTAATGAAAAATGAATGAAAAAAAGTATATCTAGAAATTAAGAAACCTATAGCTCTGAAATCATAACTTGGCCCTATGAATACAAATATGGACCTTATGAGTACTAAACCATCCAAATAAATAGTCAATGAACCTATGAATATATAAATAAAATTTAGTAATTTTATACATGAATCATTGATATAATTATATCATATTATAAGTAATTAAATGCTTTCAAAGTTATTCATTAACTGTTGGTATTTTTATAACTCAAAAATATTTAATTACAATTTTATGATTAATTTAATAATTAAAAAGAAAATATATTTTCATAAAATGTTTTCATAAATTCATATTTTGTTTTGTTATTATATTAATATAATTTTAGGAGACCTTATTTAATTTTTCAAAGTGTTATAAAATTAGATATAATTGAAAATTTTGTATTTTCTGAGTGAATTATGATTTTAATTAAAAAGTAAATTTATTATATTGAAAAAATTATATTCAAAAAATTGAGTTCATTTTTTAATTAAAAAATTTTAATTATGGTTAGGGTGATTTCTTTTATTTTGTTGAAATACATGAAGTTTTAGTGAAAAATGAAATACTATAATTTACAGTATTTTTAATAAAATGAATTTTTGAGTCCTGATTGAGTATGTATGTTGTAAGTAATGATTTATTAGAACTAACATGCACTGATTTATATATTCATTCACAATAATTTTCAAAATTTCTGGACTTGAAAAAAATAATAAACTATTGAATAATGTAATGATAAAACACCCCTCTCATCCACTATAAATACCACCTCTCACCACCTATACTCCTCCCAGCTCTCAAAAAAATTTCCATGAAAAATTATGATCAAATATCATTCCAAACCACTCCGCCACATCCAAGATATCATATTATATTAGAAATACTTAAACCATATACCCGAAGAGGCTCTTAATAAGGTTATGATCAAGAAGTAAATTCCTCTTTTATTTTGTTTTATCTTGTTTTATTTTATTTTATTTTAAAGTTTATTTTTTCTTCTTTTCTCCTCAAATCCTCTAATTAAAATGGTATGAAAAATATAATACATCACATATACTATAATTTTTAAATTCTAATGTAATAATATATCAATAAAAACCTCTCATATCCCTTTTATTCTAGAAATGATCGTATGGTTTAGGATGTGTTAATTTACCACCTTCACAGAAGACGTATTTTCATTCTCCATTAATGACTTGATGGATGGTCATAAAACCATATTTATGGTTAAAAAATTTATAATATTTATATTAAATTATATTTAGTTTTCTACAATCACTATATATTTATTATGTTAAATAATAAAACAAAACATGTTCGTTGTGAGCAAAATCAACCCAAAATAATCACAATGATTATCAACAACATCTTATCTAATGATTCAGCATCTCACAATATAGAAAATGAATTACACTATATTTTAACCTTATGGGTGTTCATTAATAATGTATATCATTAATTTTTTATTTCTATTTCAATTTTACATGAACTTCTATAATCTTATACAAGATATTTGATTATGAAAAATTAGAAAACATCCACTCTTCAGTAATAAAATCGATCACTATAACTCCTCAACAGGCCATCAACGAACATCATAAAATTATAATAAATAAATTACATGTAGAAAAGTTATTTCAATTATGAATTAATAAGTATAATTTTTTTATTCAGGACATTAATATAAAGGACATAACTATTTCATACATATGGTAAGGGATCCTTTCTGAACCTCCATATTTCCTTTTGATTATGTTTTCTCTATATTTTCCTAGAGTAACTATTATTTATTATTATGAAATTCTATAAATTATATTTATATGATCCAAAATAATGTATACATATCATATAATTGTTATTATATGGGGTAATACATGTTTTGATAAGCTTCCATTCGCAAATCATCCCAAAAATTAAACCCCGATTCAAGGGAACTTCTAGATTTATTAAAAATTTCAAATTTCACTCCAAATTTTATTTAACCAACCAATTTTTTTTATAAAATCAATTATTATTTTATTATATTTTATCATAGTTCATTTATGGTTTATAAAATATTTTATTCTGTTTCCATGTTAAATAATCTTAAATATTTTATTTAAACTATAGTAAAATGTTTTTTCTCAAAAGTTTCTTAAACACTATTTTTAAATGAATTGAAATCAGTTTGACATAACATATCATTATATATTCTTAGTTCCTCATATAATTTTCCATGAATTATTTAAATCATTCATTTCAAGGACAACATCACAATATTTCTTTTTTTATATGGCTTTTGAAATGATTAAGATACCCAATTCAGTCAATGGGTAACCCATATGATTGATTGATTATGTATTATTTTATATATGGAAAAAATATTCAGGAACATGTTTTTATGGGTACACCAAGATAGTACTCCAATGAATTTTTTAATGTTTACTTTCATGAGATGATATATGAAATGGTCTTATTGGATGGCCTTGACTCCTGATCTATGTACAATGGTCTTAGAGGATAGCCTTGACTCATGTACCTCCATGCACAATGAGCCTTGAATCATGATAAATTCATAGTTTATGTTACTTCCAAATTACTATAATTCCATGATTATATGATCCCATGTTTTATATGTTTTTATTTCATATTTTTATTCATGTTCCATGACTTTTTATATCATTATTTTATGGTTTATAACCCAAGTTCTATGCTTTATTCTTATGTTTTCATACTGGGATTTTTAACCCTTCCTATTACTCATGTATCCCACCAGGTTATCCTATATAGATATAAAGGCTCAAATGGATTTGGGATCTCACTATAAAGATTGAAAAAAATATGTTCTTATTCTGGGGTCATGATGTTCAATTATTTCCCTAATATCGCAGACACTAGACATTCTGATACTTCTCTTGTAATTTGATGTTTAATTATGATTAAATACATGTAATGATATGTGTAAAATGAAAGGTTCACTATAGTAGGTATCTGACATTACCGAAATGCGTCATTAATTCCTCCGAGTGTGAGTAAAATTAGAAATTTATATTAACCCAAAAAATACTAGATACAATGGTGTAACATAGCAGAAGTACGGTGTTATACACATAGAGAGTGGGGAACACAATAATGACAACTTTAGAATAAATTTTGGGTCTCTCCAGTTTTAGTTATCTTTAATTAAAATAATAATGCAATTAAAATTAATAAACCTTAAAAGAGAAATAGAATAGAGGGGAATTAGTTTATAGGGGTGGTTTTACAAAATAAATTTATTTTCACTCTCAAAATAATTTTATCAGATATTTGTGCAACCAAACATTTATAACGATAGGAGAAATTTTCATTCCCCATCAAACTATCCTTGAATCCCAATTCATCGTGGTCATATGTATCACAATTTATAATGTATATTTAGTTCATATCTAATTATGAAGAAGAGTAATTCCATTCAGCGGTCCTGAATAAATCATATCAATCTTGTTGGGTTGAATTCATTATTGAAACATATATTAAATGATTAAATGATGAATAAATTAGATGTGAATGCTCAAAATTATACTATCCAATACAGTCATATTTACAAGTAATGGAAAATATAATTGTGATGGTATGCACCCCCTTTGACCGATTCTGCTCTCCCATGTAGAGTTTAGCCAATCATCATCAGGTGATCACATGGGATGAATGACCCAATACTTGTAATAGAGAGATTAGAAAAGAATGTATGGGAAAAGAATAAATAAAACACAATGTTTTTAACTAAAATAAATATCATTTCAGATTACAGGTAAGAAGAATAATGACAAATAAAAGAAAAAGTGAATGAAAAACATGTCTATTATGGTCTCATAATGGTCTCTTCTCTCCCACATGTCTAGAGTGTCATGGAAGGGCATCTAGAGGCCTCTTTTCATATCAAAATTCTACAGCGTGGATTTTAACATCAATTTTAATTTTCAGGCATCATCGTCATCACTATGTTTACCTGAGGTTCATGTCGCGTACTTTAGATCTGATTCCTCCTCTACCACATTGAATCTTAGGAAACTTTGTAAACTTGTTTTACTTTGGAGACATCATGTACCTAAGGTACACATCATGTACGTAAAATGTACATCATGTTCCATCATTATGACTTGTCCAATAGGTAGTTTTATTCTCCATGAAATCATGACCTATAATGGTAAGAATTGTCATGTACTCAGTGTTTTTTTTTCAGTTTTCAACTCTGTATTAACATTGAAATTTCATTTTCACACCACGACCAAAGATCACTACATGAAGTTTCAGTGTTTTCCTCATTGGCCATTTTTTTAATATTTATCCATATTTTATTCTCACATAAAAATTTAGAAAACATTAATATGAGGGACATATATTATATTAAATCAATTTATATTCAACTGATTCATACATATAAACCCATCAACATATGTATACAAAATAGACTTATAGAATACACCCACATTCAAATCTTTTATCATCATAGAGAAAAACCTCAACATCATATCACTAAGGGTCCACACATTACCATGTTAATATTCAAATTATGATTCTCACAAAAAAAAATTTATAATAAATATTATAAAATCCCAATCTCATACCGAACAATGAATTCAAAAATCGTTCTTCATTTATAATTTTCAATTCAAGAAATTCATACCCTTTCACACAACTTTTAAACATTTCATTGATACCCATTTTATTTTTGATTTACCTCACCATTTAATTTTTCCACTCATTACTCAAGGTAAATATTTAAAGGAGTCATTCTCATACCTCAATTACATGCTCTTAACCCTAGTTTTTCATTCAATCTACTTTCTCCACATTGTAAATTAAAATATCCTAATTATTCATGAGGGATATCAAATAAGGATCATATGACTCTATTGATAAGGGTAGGTTGGTAAAATGGTGAAAATAATGTAAGGTTCAAGGAGGAGTTTAAACTATAACATACAATTCATGATATTCAATAGACCAGTTCAATGAAATGATCCTCCATAAAAATGTAATGCCATCTCACACACCCCCCAAAATCTCAGAGTAATGGATCACAATCAATGTAATCTTAATGAAAAATAACCCTCTCTTGTTGTTATGTATTTTATTTTTTTCCCTTTTTTTGAAATTCATTGTTGTAATAAACCTCACATCTACCACCTAACCATGTATGAGAAAAATCATCGATCTGGAAAATGGTTATTCTTTATTATCTGAATTCACAACCCATTTTCTCATCTATTTTTATTCATTTTTTTAACAACAAGATGGATATACAATAGAATATAACTAATGTAAATATAAACCATACCTACAATCCCATGAAAACACCCTATAGTATCCCCTCAAGATATCACAACCTATATCCACCATAAAAAACCCCTCCCCAACACTCATTCAATTGATTATCATGAAAAATATAATAACATGTGTATTAAAGGAAATATTGTCTTATCCATGGATTATATAGGATAAAGTGGTATCAATGTGCAAGAGGGTTTTGGGATATAAGGTATCATTAAAAAATTCCTCAATTGTTTTAGATGATAATTTTTTCATTCAATGATTTGAAAACGCAACAATGCAATTTCTAGTCAGTTTGCTTCTCCCATGTTTCACTCAAGAAATATACTCTCAAAAATTAAAAAATATTGGGTTCAAAATAATATCGGTAATGGGAGTTGAATATGAGTCAATCAAGTCATGGTAAGAAAATAAATAATTAGTTTACTCGGTGCATGCTTCTGGGAATCAACATCATGAAAAGAAATAATATCACCAATGACTTTCACGAAATTAAAAAAAAGATTAATCGATTGAATTTATAATTTTTTATTTATATCATTTCCATTTATGGTTATATTATTTATAATTTTCTAGTATGTCAAAATATATATTCATTGACTTCGATTTCTCATTGATCTGTGAGTACAAGGCAAACAAATCAATCATTTTTTCGTTTGAATTTAATTAAATTCAGTTCATAAAACAATTCAATTCATTCATTTTTTATCAAATTACTCAATAGAAAAAAACTAGGGGTGTAATGATATAAAAAAGTATCAAAATGACTCCCCTTCCACTGATGATTCAAAATGTGTCTGTTAGGTTCTGTCTTGAGAGGTTAACAACATAGATTTTGATTATATGATGTGAAATTTTCCACTTTCATGAACATATTTTTCTTCTACCTCCTCTATTATAGGGACCTAAATTTAAAAAATCTATAAATGTGCATCCCATTGAGAGTTAAAAAATATGTATCATTCTGGTAAAGATACCAAGAATCGATAGATTTATTTAAACTGATAAAATATTATAAATCGATTTCCATGATTTCATTTTTTAATATCTAGGTTGCCTCCTAATAGAAGATCTTTTTTTATAGTTGTTCAGCTTGACATTTTTTCCATTTCAGCTCATTGGAACATGGTAGAAAGCTAACCATCTTGGATTTAACCACTTCTGACTCTATTGTGTATCTTGGGTTATCTTTTTCTTCCTCTTTCATTGGTTTATCTTGACTAATGGTGGGATGCAATTTGATAAAATTTGTACTGAAAATAATATGAAATTGAAATCTCTCCAGATCTTGTATTTCACCTACTCTGCTACTCCTTCTTTCTTTTTTATCATTTCACATTCAATAATGGCTTCTTTAGTCAGATCCTATTCGGTATACTCATCATATTGAAATCGTAGGTGGGAGTCCCATTCACCATCATTCTCATGAAGACCTGTGAGGTTGATTTGTGTTTTCTCATTATCATATTCCTTCACTTTATCTTCATTCTTCATAAATTCATTGGATTTTCTCTCATTCACTTATTTCCCCTCTTCCTTTAACTATCCTTCTTCCACTAAATTTATAGATTATTTTCCTTTGACCTCATCCTCCTCTTATTATAGTTTCAAAACGAATTCCCTTTGTATTTTTTGATTTTGTGTGTGTATAGAAGTGATTCCTCAGGTTCTGAAACTTCTCTTAAATCCAAAGGATCATCACTTTGAAAGATCTCATCATCCTCCAAGAATAACTCCTTTATAAGTTCCTTATTTTCTTATTTGTTTATTCAAATCATTGAAAATCTATAATTTTATTCACCTCATAATTTTCTTCATAATACTAAAGTCTAAGTTGGGATTCAAGATCACCCACATATTTATTCAGAACTAGAATGAAATTCATGAACAATGTGATTAATCGGTCATCAGAATCATTTTCAGGTGGTTTGTGGAAGGAATGGTCTTCTTGAAAGTACTACTCTAGAGGCTTTTTTAGGTAAAGTAATTTTAAATCCTCTTCCCCATGACATAATTCATACGAAAAACAATTTGTATTTATATTATAATCTATTATTTGGTGATAATTAAAATTTGGAATCATTTGGGAAAGGTGAGTAGTCAATTCTCCATCCTAGTTGAGTTCAAGATCATTATTTTCTATCCTCTTTTCCATCAAATAAATACCTGAAGTGCATTGTGTTGCATTTGTTGTCAATGAGGCATGAAGTTGTCTTGGAATGAATGGATGTCAAGGAGTCAAGATGTGAATGTCAAAGTATGTGATGGTGATGGTGATGAAGGAGAATGGCTATGGTACCAAAATGCATGTCACTTAGGAGATTCACTAAGTGACTTAGGAGATGATGGTTTGAAACATTCTCTAAACATCTGACGATTGTGGAGATGTTCTTTAAGTTCATATAACTTGTATCAACTGGATACAAAGTCACAACATGATTAGAAGACCATGCATTGTAGTGACAATGCATGAGGAGTTGAAGAAGATCCATCCACAAGTCCTAAGTGGATGAAGTGAGCTGAAGAAGTCCATGCACTATCACATAGTGCATGTGAATCAGAAGATGTTCCAATTGATCCCTGATTGGATCAATGAAGTTTATTGAAGAAATATTTGATTCAGGAGCTCGGTTGAAGATGAAGAAACCTTCGGGAATTCCATTCTTAAATGTTGATCATATGTTGAAGAAGAATGGAGGAATTCTAATGAAGAAGATTAATGCTTGAATTCCTAAGAAGAAGAGAGAAGAAATGTCTTAGAGGAGAAAGGGCATTTGGCATTTTACACTTAAGTACTTTGTATACTTAGTGTATATTCAAGCCAAAAATATGCCAACCTCAAGGGCCAGCCTTAAGGTTCATCCCATGGCACATGTGGGAACCAGGTCACCACGCCCAAGGGGATCCCATGGGGCCAGCCCCCGAGAGGCAGGGGGGCCGTGTATAAGCCCCGAGCTACGCGGTGGTGAAGTCCGCGCAGCGCGCGCGCCCGAAGGCACGCATAGTGGGCGCCAGTGGCGCGCCCGAGTGGCAGGAGTGGGCGCAGAGCGCGCCCGTAGAAGAACTCGGTGCGGGGCGGCACCGAGAGGGGAGGAGATTCAATTGAGGAGTAGCGGGGAGCGCTTATTTGATAAACCGCGGAAAAATCCCGCGGCGTTTCGATGTGGGACGGCGAAATTTCACCCGGGAACGATCCTGGCCGCACGATCAATCGCGCGCCAGATCTCGGCCGCCCATCTAATCCGCCGCGGCCCAACCAGATCGCGGTCGTCCGATGTATCTCCATCGTCTGATCCGACGGCCGTGGCTTCGTCCTCTTCCTCGAGCCCGAGCCGAAGCCACCCGCGAGCCCCGCTGAACCAGGCACCTCCCGAGTGATGTTTTTGAGATTCCGGCCATCTCTCTCGAAGCCGAAGGCACCCTCGTGCTCGTCTGGACATACCTAATCCATCCATGCAATAAAAAGAGCATGCATGCAATGTTTGGAGGATTTCGAGTTCGGCCGAGGCAAGCAAAGCTGCCGAGGCCACGTGGTTCGTGTTTTGTATGGGATGAGCCTTAACCGAAGGCCGTGCATGCGTTATAAATCGCATGCACGAGGAGGAAGAAAATAATGAAAGAACCCGCGTTAAACAGAGAGTAAAATCAAGATTCACAGAATCTTGAAAACCCGAAAATGTCGGGAGTTTGAAGTTATATCACGCGGATGGGCCGAGGCTCTCCTCGCCTATATAAAGAGAGGCCGAGACCTCTGAGCTTTTGCTGAAGTTTTCTTGAAAATCTGAAGTCCCGTGAGCGCATCTCTCTGCCTCGCGAAGGTTTGAAGCCCCGCGCACACTTGCGCGTGGAAGTCCCCTGCGCGCTAATCCTTTGCGCGGCAGGAAGAGCTCGTGGCCGCAGCATTCTTGCGCGCCCGAGGTTGTCACCCTCTCTGTTCGCGAATTTGCGCGACAGGAGGAAGAGCTCGCGGTGTTGCACCTGCGCGCCCGCGGCTGGTTGCACTTGTGCGCCCCTTGGCCAGTGCAACTTGCGCGCCTTGTGCTCCAAGCACTTGCGCGATGCCTATCATCCAAGGCTTTTCACGGCTGCCCCTTTCACCCTGACATCTTGTGGGACAGTGTGTGTGCAAAGAGGGCGAACCCGAGGCCCTAGTGTTTTGTGTGCTAAGTGAACAATGAAAGGCCGTGGCCCTAGCATATGCATAAGAAGAGGACCTGCGGGCAGTGTGTGCACATGAAGTGAAGACCACACTATTTGTGTATGTGCAAATTGTGTGTGCATTTGAAGAAGAGGCAGTAGCCTTTGGGGTGTGCAAGAAGAGGAACCTTAGTGCTTGTGTGCAAAACAAGAAGAGACTGTAGCCTTTGGAGGTTGTTCACACTTGAAGATTAAAGAATATTATTTGTGTGTGCTAAGTAAAGAGGAAGAGCACACCTGGCAGTGTGTGTGCAAGAAGTGGAGTGAAGGCCAAAGACACACCTACGGGTAGTGTATGTGCAAAACAAGAAGACCACACCTAAGTTGTGTGTGTGTGTCTAAGTATATGAAGAAGGCCGAGCCTTGTTTGTACACACGTTGAAGAACAAACTAAAAGAACACTAAAGTGTGTGTGTGCAACAAGAAGAGGAGGAGGCCAACTCATGTGTGTGCAAAAGTGAAACAAGTGTGTGACAAGAAACAAATTGGCCGAACCTAGGTGTGTGCACTAAGAAGTGTGTATACACATAGAAGAAGAAAAGGGAGGACATTCACACTAAAGTATAACACACATTCAAGTGTGTAATCAAATTGAATAAAGTGTGTGAAGTTCAGAGTTGGTGTGTGCTTAAAAGAATTACACCCTTTGAGGGTTTATTACACCGAGAAGAAGAAGGGGAGTGCATGCATGCATGCATGCACGTGCACACGTGAACAGTGCTAAATCAGTGGTGTGCATCTGAGGAGTCCATGACCAGTGGTTCTTGAAGAATTGAGAAGGCCATGCACTCAGTGCATGATGTTGAAGTGAAGTGAGACTGGACCAGACCGAAGATAAAGATATCAGCTGTCTGAGCATTCAATAATTGGAGAGAGAAGCCAGGTCATCCTGAAGAAGGAAATAAAGCCTGAGCTACACGAGAAGACCTGATCAACTCAAGTGATCAGAGGTACCGAGCAAGGCCAGCAGCCTTTATCCCAGGCTGCTGAAGATACTTGAAGAGCTGAACAAGAAGAAGAGCTACTCGTGTTACTCGAGGAGCCAGGAGAAGACCCTGTGGGACTCAGGGAGAAGAAGTCTTCAGTGGGATTCTGGAGCAGGCCAGTGGGACTCTGGTAACACTGTGGGACGCAGTATAAAGACCCTCCTGTGGGACTCAGGAGAGATACAGTGGGACTCTGTATCGACCATTGTAATACTAACAGATTATAATGGGAGAATCCATGCTGGGAGAGCATGGCAAGGATGTAGGCCTTTGGTGCCGAACCTTGTAAATCCTTGTGTCCTGTGCCTTTTCATTACTGCATTATCCGGGAAAGGTTGAGAGATACAAGAAGAGTGGATCGAGGCTTTAACCAGCCATAGAGGTTTAATTGATTAAGAATCAATTAGTAAAAAGTTTTAAAGGATCACTGATTCACCCCCTCCCCCTCTCAGTGATTCACACTGATCTGGGCACTTCAATTGGTATCAGAGGGAGGTTACCTCTAAAAGATCCAAGGGAGTCTTTATGAAGTGCAGATTTGAGGAAATGAGTGACCAGCCTCAAATGGAGATCTCTGCCAAGACTCAGAAAAATAGAAAGAAGAAACAGGCCAAGAAGATGAAGAAAGCCTGTCCTAGCTGTGATGAAGTTGAAATAATGAATGATCTTCAGAGTGCACTCAAATATCTTCAGAAGACAGTTCCCATGGAAGTGGCAAAGTGTATAGCTACAGGCATCCATGATCTTCAAGAAGAAAAATCACAGTTAGAAGAAGAAGCCAATGCTATGGAAGATCAGCTGGCTAAAAGGGTTGGCATAACCAACACTCTCAGAAAGCTGGTAAATGCCAAAGATGAAACAGTATCTCTTTGCAATGAAAGATATGAAGACACTTGTGAAGAATTGCAAAGAAGCCTTTCTGAGAAAGAAATCTTTAAAGTAATTATCAAAGAAGTTTTCCATGCACTGGAAAGGAGGCACAAAGTGTCAATGGTTGTCAAAGATGCTCAACTAGAAGACAAAGTCAAGATAGTGAAGGAGCTTGACAATTCATTGCTAGAATTGAAGAAGGTGCATGAAGACCAGATAAAACAGTTGGAAGAGAAATGGGAAGGAAGGCTAAGAACTATTGAGGATGAAAAGAACTCCCTCAATATGAAATACTTAGAACTAGAGGTGATATTGAAAAATCAGCAATCACCCAAAGCCAAAGCCTCCCAGACAACTGAAAGGAGAAATGTTGCTACTCAAGTATGCTTTGAGAAGGATGATTCTAAAAGCAAGACATCCTCTAGTAAAAGTGCAACAACTTCTAGAAAAAAAGTACCATCCATCCCATCTCGTACTCATGTTTCTAATTGTGTTTCCACAAAAAGTGCAGGATGGAAGAATTATTCCAAACAAGTATGGATGATGAAAATGAAGAAGCAGAGCTCTCCTGAAACAACACAACTTGTCAAGAAAAGTACCCTACAATCAGAAGGACTGAAAAGGTCAAGATTTGTGGGACAATGCTGGTGTTGTAACAAGTATGGGAATTGTGCAAAGGATTTTTGGTACAATCCACTGAATGCCAAAGCACAGAGGAAGCCCATGCCAAGGGGGAGCAAGCCAGAAGAAAATAAGCAGCATCCACAGGTCCGGAGACATCTGTTTACTGCAAATAGATTTGGATTACTTGGCAACATCTGGGATGATTGCAAAAGTGGTCAAAATGATACATGTCAATCTCCAACTGTATCCAAAGCTCAAAAGAAGAAAAGATCACAGAACCTGGCTAAGAGAGATTCCTTGGGAAGCAAGAAGAAAGTAGAAGATGCTCCCAAGAAGAGTTTGAAGAATGAAGAGAAGACCTTGGAGTCTAAGTCCAAGAAGGGTGATGCATCCAGAAGGACCACCAAGAAAACATGCTTCTACTGTGGAAAGAAGGGACACATCATGGACCTTTGTAAAGAAGCCATGAAACTAAATAGAAGCAGACTGAACTCCAAAAGACAATCAATCCAGAAGAAGAAGGGATTGATTGAAAATAAGTTGCCTAAAAAGGGTGGCTTAACAGTATCAAAAGAACCATGTGGAATATCCAGAACTGAGGCCACACTTCCAAGTGGCTTACTATTCATATGGCCAAATCAGTTGAAACTTGCCAAAGATCTACAAAGAGCTGAAGATGAAGTTCTGGCAATTGCTAAGGCAAAAGGGAAGAAGAATATTTCACATGAAGATGTATTGAGATCCACACCAGCACAATCATCAATGAAGATCAAATGTGCAAGTGTGAAGACTGGTGAAAATGGGACTTCTCGGTCGAGAGAATCTTCTCAACCTTGTTGTTCACGTTAATGAACCAAGGAGGTTCCATCTTATTCCCTTATACTATTGGTATTTAAATGTGCTGACATTACAGGGAATTGAAGATGATGATCATTCTCAACTGGAGGATGGTTTGGAAAGAATGGAGTGCACCCCTTGAGGGGGAGCCAATCTGAAGAAGATGGCATTCTTAGATTAATATCATCTTGAGAAAGTGAAGGTATTCCAATCATGCTTTCATCCCTTGTTTCTTAATTGAGTTTATCTTGTCAATTAAGGGGGAGTATGGATTGAAGACAAATGGATGAAAGGGGGAGCTTTATCATTGCACTGAACTTTCTAATGAGTTTTGTGAAGTTGTGCAGGATTTAGCAATTCATTGGTATATCTGAAAAATTTCAAACCCCTAAGCATGATCTCACATGTACAGTGAATTTTGGACAGCTTTGAATTCCTTGGTCATATCACTCTTGTTTTCTACACCGGGTTAGCCCAAGTAGACTTAGAGTTGGTTTACTAAAGGTTCTTTGCTAAAGAAGAACATGTGACATCATCCCTCTCTCTCAGTGTTTTTCAAGAAAATACTTTTCAAAGGGAGGAAGAGATTTTTGAAAGAGAACCACACCACACCTTTGCATTTGATTGCCAATAAGGGGGAGAAAATATTGGCACACAGATTGACCCATTCATATGTGCTAAAGGAGTGTATTGACAACAAATACAAAGGGGGAGATTGAAGTGCATTGTGTTGCATTTGTTGTCAATGAGGCATGAAGTTGTCTTGGAATGAATGGATGTCAAGGAGTCAAGATGTGAATGTCAAAGGATGTGATGGTGATGGTGATGAAGGAGAATGGCTATGGTACCAAAATGCATGTCACTTAGGAGATTCACTAAGTGACTTAGGAGATGATGGTTTGAAACATTCTCTAAACATCTGACGATTGTGGAGCTATTCTTTAAGTTCATAGAACTTGTATCAACTGGATACAAAGTCACAACATGATTAGAAGACCATGCATTGTAGTGACAATGCATGAGGAGTTGAAGAAGATCCATCCACAAGTCCTAAGTGGATGAAGTGAGCTGAAGAAGTCCTTGCACTATCACTTAGTGCATGTGAATCAGAAGATGTTCCAATTGATCCCTGATTGGATCAATGAAGTTTATTGAAGAAATATTTGATTCAGGAGCTCGGTTGAAGATGAAGAAACCTTCGGGAATTCCATTCTTAAATGTTGATCATATGTTGAAGAAGAATGGAGGAATTCTAATGAAGAAGATTAATGCTTGAATTCCTAAGAAGAAGAGAGAAGAAATGGCTTAGAGGAGAAAGGGCATTTGGCATTTTACACTTAAGTACTTTGTATACTTAGTGTATATTCAAGCAAAAAATATGCCAACCTCAAGGGCCAGCCTTAAGGTTCAACCCAAGGCACATGTGGGAACCAGGTCACCACGCCCAAGGGGATCCCATGGGGCCAGCCCCCGAGAGGCAGGGGGGCCGTGTATAAGCCCCGAGCTACGCGGTGGTGAAGTCCGCGCAGCGCGCGCGCCCGAAGGCACGCATAGTGGGCGCCAGTGGCGCGCCCGAGTGGCAGGAGTGGGCGCAGAGCGCGCCCGCAGAAGAACTCGGTGCGGGGCGGCACCGAGAGGGGAGGAGATTCAATTGAGGAGTAGCGGGGAGCGCTTATTTGATAAACCGCGGAAAAATCCCGCGGCGTTTCGATGTGGGACGGCGAAATTTCACCCGGGAACGATCCTGGCCGCACGATCAATCGCGCGCTAGATCTCGGCCGCCCATCTAATCCGCTGCGGCCCAACCAGATCGCGGTCGTCCGATGTATCTCCATCGTCTGATCCGACGGCCGTGGCTTCGTCCTCTTCCTCGAGCACGAGCCGAAGCCACCCGCGAGCCCCGCTGAACCAGGCGCCTCCCGAGTGATGTTTTTGAGATTCCGACCATCTCTCTCGAAGCCGAAGGCACCCTCGTGCTCGCCTGGACATACCGAATCCATCCATGCAATAAAGAGAGCATGCATGCAATGTTTGGAGGATTTCGAGTTCGGCCGAGGCAAGCAAAGCTGCCGAGGCCACGTGGTTCGTGTTTTGCATGGGATGAGCCTTAACCGAAGGCCGTGCATGCGTTATAAATCGCGTGCACGAGGAGGAAGAAAATAATGAAAGAACCCGCGTTAAACAGAGAGTAAAATCAAGATTCACAGAATCTTGAAAACCCGAAAATGTCGGGAGTTTGAAGTTATATCACGCGGATGGGCCGAGGCTCTCCTCGCCTATATAAAGAGAGGCCGAGACCTTTGAGCTTTTGCTGAAGTTTTCTTGAAAATCTGAAGTCCCGTGAGCGCATCTCTCTGCCTCGCGAAGGTTTGAAGCCCCGCGCACACTTGCGCGTTGAAGTCCCCTGCGCGCTAATCCTTTGCGCGGCAGGAAGAGCTCGTGGTCGCAGCATTCTTGCGCGCCCGAGGTTGTCACCCTCTCTGTTCGCGAATTTGCGCGACAGGAGGAAGAGCTCGCGGTGTTGCACCTGCGCGCCCGCGGCTGGTTGCACTTGTGCGCCCCTTGGCCAGTGCAACTTGCGCGCCTTGTGCTCCAAGCACTTGCGCGATGCCTAGCATCCAAGGCTTTTCACGGCTGTCCCTTTCACCCTGACATCTTGTGGGACAGTGTGTGTGCAAAGAGGGCAAACCCGAGGCCCTAGTGTTTTGTGTGCTAAGTGAACAAAGAAAGGCCGTGGCCCTAGTATATTCATAAGAAGAGGACCTGCGGGCAGTGTGTGCACATGAAGTGAAGACCACACTATTTGTGTATGTGCAAATTGTGTGTGCATTTGAAGAAGAGGCAGTAGCCTTTGGGGTGTGCAAGAAGAGGAACCTTAGTGCTTGTGTGCAAAATAAGAAGAGGCCGTAGCCTTTGGAGGTTGTGCACACTTGAAGATTAAAGAATATTATTTGTGTGTGCTAAGTAAAGAGGAAGAGCACACCTGGCAGTGTGTGTGCAAGAAGTGGAGTGAAGGCCAAAGACACACCTACGGGTAGTGTATGTGCAAAACAAGAAGACCACACCTAAGTTGTGTGTGTGTGTCTAAGTATATGAAGAAGGCCGAGCCTTGTTTGTACACACTTTGAAGAACAAACTAAAAGAACACTAAAGTGTGTGTGTGCAACAAGAAGAGGAGGAGGCCAACTCATGTGTGTGCAAAAGTGAAACAAGTGTGTGAAAAGAAACAAATTGGCCGAACCTAGGTGTGTGCACTAAGAAGTGTGTATACACTTAGAAGAAGAAAAGGGAGGACATTCACACTAAAGTATAACACACATTCATGTGTGTAATCAAATTGAATAAAGTGTGTGAAGTTCAGAGTTGGTGTGTGCTTAAAAGAATTACACCCTTTGAGGGTTTATTACACCGAGAAGAAGAAGGGGAGTGCATGCATGCATGCATGCACGTGCACACGTGAACAGTGCTAAATCAGTGGTGTGCATCTGAGGAGTCCAAGACCAGTGGTTCTTGAAGAATTGAGAAGGCCATGCACTCAGTGCATGATGTTGAAGTGAAGTGAGACTGGACCAGACCGAAGATAAAGATATCAGCTGTCTGAGCATTCAGTAATTGGAGAGAGAAGCCAGGTCATCCTGAAGAAGGAAATAAAGCCTGAGCTACACGAGAAGACCTGATCAACTCAAGTGATCAGAGGTACCGAGCAAGGCCAGCAGCCTTTATCCCAGGCTGCTGAAGATACTTGAAGAGCTGAACAAGAAGAAGAGCTACTCGTGTTACTCGAGGAGCCAGGAGAAGACCCTGTGGGACTCATGGAGAAGAAGTCTTCAGTGGGATTCTGGAGCAGGCCAGTGGGACTCTGGTAACACTGTGGGACGCAGTATAAAGACCCTCCTGTGGGACTCAGGAGAGATACAATGGGACTCTGTATCGACCATTGTAATACTAACCGATTATAATGGGAGAATCCATGCTGGGAGAGCATGGCAAGGATGTAGGCCTTTGGTGCCGAACCTTGTAAATCCTTGTGTCCTGTGCCTTTTCATTACTGCATTATCCGGGAAAGGTTGAGAGATACAAGAAGAGTGGATCGAGGCTTTAACCAGCCATAGAGGTTTAATTGATTAAGAATCAATTAGTAAAAAGTTTTAAAGGATCACTGATTCACCCCCTCCCCCTCTCAGTGATTCACACTGATCTGGGCACTTCAATACCCTTAGCAAAGAATACAGATATACTCTTATCAGGATGCAGCTCTTAAGTTTTTTAAAAGTAGGAGTTTTAATGTTTGTACTATTTGGATGAACAATTGACTTGGTATCATTGATTGTTAGGAGATCCTCTATTAGGCTGATAGTAGGTTTCATTCCACTATTGTGGTTGTAATTCATCATACTCATGAGAATAAGAATCATCCCAACCATTTTCATTATTTATAAACCCTTGTGAATTTAGTGCTTCCCATACCATTGTATATTGTAGATATTCAATTTCTTCTCATAGCAGTGCAGTATAATGCCGGTTCATTTGAAAACACATCCTTTACACCATGAAACTATACAATAAGAATAATATATGATAAAAAAATTTCAACAAAATTAATTAACTAAACAAAAATCATAAAACTGAAATGGGATAAGAATAATATTTGACCTAATAAATCAGTCTCAGGATGTCTACAATGCTCCACTACTCCCCAACAATGACACCAAAATTTGACGCGTTCGATAAAAATTATTAATTCATACATAGATGATCCAAATTTTAAATTTATATTAACTTAAAAAATAATATATATTATGGTGTTTCATATCAAAAGTAAGAGTTTGTACCCACAAAGAGTGGGTAATGGAGTGATAAAAACTCTAGACTAAATTTTTGGTCTCATAAATTTTAGTTTTTCTTTAATTATTTTAACTTTGAAATTAAAATAAATTTATTTAAAAAGATAAATAAGAGAGTGGGTATTTAGTTTCTATGGGTGGTTTCACTAAATAAATTTTACTTCCCTCACAATATAATTATATCAGACAATTGTGAAAAATAAAATTTATATTAATTGATGAAGTGTTCAATCCCTATAAAACTACCCAAGATTCCAAAATCATCATGTCAGTTGAATCAAAATTTATAAAGTGAATTTAGTTTTTATTTCCATATGATGATGATTAGTTTCATTCAATGATTATGAATAAATCAACTCAATCATATTGGGCTTAGTTCATTGTTGAAACATATGGGCAATGATTCAATGATGAATAGGTAGATGTGCATGATCAACAATATACTATTTAATACAATCATCATTACGAGCAATAGAAAATAGAACTATGATTGTATGCACCTCCATTGAATGATTCTGCTCTCCCTTATTAGGTTTATCCAATCATCATTGGGTGATCAGTAGTGATGAATGACATGATACACATAGTGGAGATATTAGAAAAGAAATAATGGGAAATTAATAAAGAAAACATAATTATTTTTATTAAACTAATAAATAGTCAAGATTACATGGAAGAAGGAGGAAGAAAAAGAAGAAGAATAACCGATTGAAAAACCTATCTATGGTGGCTTCCCGGTGTTTGTGCCCCTCCCACAGGTGTATAGTGTCTTGACAGGTTATATGGATGCTTATTTATATATGAAAACTCTATAGCATGACTTGCAACTTATTTTTCAATTTTCTAGAATTTTAGTCATCACAACGTGTAACTGAGGTACAAGTCTTGTAATTCTGATCCGATTTCTCCTCTACTGTGTTGAATTCTTGGAAGCATCATACACTGGTTTGAGTTTGTTCATGTCGTGAAACTACGGTACATGTCGTGTACTTGCTATTCATAGTGTGTTCAATAATCATGACTTATCTAGTATGTAACTTTTATATCCATGAAATCACATTGTGTACTAATAGTACAATATGTATACTACTTGTGTTTCTAGATTTTCAGCTTCACTTCATCATTGAAATTCTGATGTCATGCTGCGACGGAAGCTCACTACATCATGTGTCGGTGTGTTCCTCATTAGCAATGTTTTCCTTACTATTTCTTCATATTTTAATATAACATAAAAAATTTCAAAACATTAATATCACGAAAATATAATATATTAAATAAATTTATATTCAATGAATTCATACATAGAAACCCATCAACATATGTATACAAAATAGACTTTTCAGTATCAAAGGAAGGACTAGTATTTTTAGAGACTGGGAATAGATAAAATTAGTAAGAACACTTGGGATTATATTAAGAATCAGAAAAAAAACTCTAATTTATTTAGTATAGATTAATATGTAAATCAATGAAATATATCCCTATATGTATAATATATATGGATGTGGTTCTGGTACATTTGTACATAGGAGTAACAACTCCAATAGGTGTTTGGGGCCGTACTCGAGGTAACCTAGTACACGAAAATGGTTCATAATACGCACCTAATTTGACACTCATAGTGGATATACATTGTTAAACTCAGAATCTCATTATGAACCATTATTAAGGGAATAAAAATCACATAATAATAAATTTTAGTTAAAAACTAAAAGATAACCTACATTAAAACCTATGAAATAAAAAATGAGGATATACTTTTTTATTACAAGTTTAACCATTTATTTTCAATGTTTAATTTTATAATGCTTATTAATGAAGTATTCAAGAATCATAATATTAATTTATTTTCAATATTTAATGGCCATGAATTGAATAACTCATTCCAATAATAAATGTGATATTAAATGTGTTTATTGACATAACGATATGCCAAATATGATTAGAAGAGGTGCTCAAAATATCAGGAAAATTCATTCTCAACTGAATCATGTTGTGAATAATAACATGAATCATGTTGAATTCAATTATTATCTTATGAGAGGGAATGATTCTATTTAATACCTCATGCAACCAAGGCTTTCCGTATTTGTTGGATCATTTGATCTCTCCTCAAATAATAGAATACTAACTCCATTAGAAATATATTATATTTCCTCATGTTCATAGTATAAGAGAATCTTGTGATGAAGGTATATCATTCTAATGGGGAAGCTAATTATTAGTGGATATTGATCAAAATAAAGATGTTTATGGAGGAAGTCGATTATATTGAATGGGATGATTAGAATAAAATATTTTTGAATAACTATTTTCCATGAACCCTCCATCTAATGATGAAATGGGATTTCCACAGACATAACTAAAAGAAAGTTGATTCTATAGGGAATATGAAGAAAACATTATGAGGCATGAAATATATGCCTTAGGATTTTTAATTTACACAAAATTATGTTTTAACACTTCTTTATAAGACCAGAGTGATGTCTTCAAAAACCATTGGCGATTTGAGACATTCATAGATGTAAAAATATTTTACATTTTTTCCTTAAGGATGAAATGTAAATTAGAGACTCTCAGTGGTTTCATGGGCCTAGTGATTAACATAATAAAAAGACATCTATTATAGGTTGATTTATAGATAAATCCAATGATGGAAAAGAAAACCCAATATCCCACATGAAAAAATTGGGGGATGAAGCATCCTGGGAACTATCTAATGGGAATAAATAAATACTTAAAATATAAGAGAATGGAGAATCTAGATAATTACTACCGAAGGTATAGGAATAATATAAGGGGAATAGGGAATTGAATAAAATGTGGATGAATAGGGGAATCTAGATAGTAACTACTAGAGGGATATGAAGAATCCCACTAATTTGAAAGAAGAAGGGAAGGTTCAGATCAACTCTCATCCAATAGTGTAGTGTTACAATTCTAGGAACATGGGAATTATGAAAACCATTACCCTTAGCCATGTGTTGTTATAGGAAATCAACAACAACAAACTTTTAGGAAACATGGAAGTGAATATGATATCATTATTGCTGAAGTGGATTTGGAAAATGATGTGGTGATAGATATATTTATTATTTATTCAAGAAAAATGAACATACTATTTCATTCTGGTCTAATTAATTCTTTCATATAATATAATTTTTGTATAACTATTCAAAAAGAACCTCAAAACATGGAAGATGAGTTGTTTGTGAGAATAGGAAATGGGGATATTGTAGTATCAAATTTTTAAAAATTCTCCCCAATTAATGTTTGTGGACTAAAACCCCCATTAAATTTTTTTCATACTCCCTTTGGTAGAGTTTAATGTTATTTTGTTCATAGATTGGAATTCTTTATATAAAAACAGTACTAGCTTCTGAGAAAGAGAGATTACACTTTACATCATGAAGCATCCCCCAATTCTATACAAGTGTAAGGAGGATGTTGAATCTTCTTAATAATAATAATATCAATTATGGATATTACTGCATTATGATCATGAATATATAGTTCAAATTATTGACACAATAGAGATAATAATGATTAAATACATTCCCATTGTGAGGTACAACACTAATGTGTTCCCCAAATATTTTTCTAATTTTCTTCATAATTTATAGGTTGAGTTATCAATTGAAATTATTCCTGGATCTCTAACTATTTCGAAAAAACCTTATAGAATATCTATTGTTGATATTGAAGAAATGAAGAATCAGTTATAGGGGAATCTGGAAATTTATTTCATACAACCGAGTGCTTCAACATGGGGTTCACCAGTCCCCTTTTTCAAGAAGAATTATGGATCAAGGGTCCTCTAAATTTATTATCGTGATCTCAATAAAATAAAAATATAGAAAACGTATTCCCTACCATAGATATATGACTTGGTCGATCAGATTTTTGGGGCCAATTATTTCTCTATAGTGGACCTTCAGTCAGGATATCACAATATAATGGTGAAGAAAGAAGGTATTCCCATGACTGCCTTTCGAATTATGTATGGAAACTATGACTTCATAGTTATTCCCTTTGGACACACTAAATCACCATAAATATTCATGGATTTAATGAATATGGTATTTAGATAATACCATAACAAATTTTTGTTAATCATTATTGACCATATTCTAATATTCTCTAAGGGAAAAGAGGATCACAAGGAGACTTGGAATATTGTGAGGAAAACATATTGAAGGGAGAAAATTTATGAAATGTACTGTAAATGTGAGTTTCATATGTAGGATGAATAATTTTTTGTGCATGTTATCTATAGAAAACTAATATATGTGGTCCCTTCCATGACAAAGGCAATTGAAGAGTGTCCTAGGAAAACTTTTGTAATTTTGATCTGTAGTTTCCATGGTCCATATATGTATTACCGATGATTTATGTTAAACATATCATAGTTTTCAATCCCACTAACCAAGATGAATTAGAAAGGAGTGAATTTTTTCTGTATGATTGAATGAGAAGACTGTTTCAATGTGTTGAAAAGGAGTCTTATCTCTTACCCAGTTCTCACACTACCAGTAAGTGGGGAACACTTTGTGGTGTATAGTGATTCTTAAAATAATGTATTAGGATATTTACTAGTGAAAAATGTTAAATTGATATCCTACACCTCAATGATGTAGAAACTCAGTTAGAAAATACTATCCCACACATGATTTGGAGTTGTTAGTGGTGATATTTTCATATAAAATTTGGAAATATTATCTCTACAGGGAGAATTATTAGATATATACTGATCATAAGAGTCTCAATTACATATTCAGACATAAGGATATTAATATTCTCCAGTGAAGATTGCTATTGCTCATCAAGGATTTTGAATGCTCAATCCTTGACCAGTATGTAAAGGAAACTGAAGTAGCATTTGCTCTATATAGAACAGATCTTCTATCTTTAAAAATGATGATAATTTAGAGGTTCCAATATTCATTGATTTTATATGTATGTATGTGGGATTCATTAAATAAAGTAACACCATCAATCCATTCTAAAATGATTGCTCGACCATCCCTTGAGGAGAAAATAATGGATGCTCAAATGAATGATGTGGAAATTGAGAAGAAGGAGGAATCTATGAGAAAAAGGGAAATCCTTAATGTTTAAAATTTATGAGGAAGTGGTTGTAAGATTTGTTTCATGAGCATGTGTATCATCAAATATAGAGATAAAGAAAAATCTTATGAAGGACACACATATCTCAACCTTCTGAATTCACCTAGGTAGCACAAAGTTGTATTTTGATCCTTGATAGAAATATCTTTAGGAAAATATGAAGAAGAATATCACTGAATATAAATCAATGTGCCTGGTATGTCAACAAGTGAATACAGAAAGACAATGTTATAAGGGTATGATGCAACCACTACCTATAATAACATGGATGTTGGAAAATTTACCGTGGACTTTTTCACTAGACTTCCAATGAAATTTAGAGGAAACACGGCTATATAGGTTGTTGTGTAACATCTTACAAATATAGATCATTTTAACAAAATTCGAGAGGATATATCAATAGATAAAATTTCAGATATATACATCAATAAAGTGGTAAGGCTTCATGGTTTACCCCTATTTATTATATTCTATCAATATCTGAGATTCACCTCCATGTTTTGGAAACGTCTCCAACATTCTATGAGCACTGAGTTGAACATCAGTATGGTCTATCTTACTCAAATTGATAACCAATCAGAGAGGAATATTCAGAAATTGGATGACATGTGTAGATCAGATTTTTTGGACTTAATTAGATGATGGGAATAACATCTTCCAGATGATGAATTATTATACAACAATAGTTTCAATTCTTGCATCCAAGTGGCTCCATATGAAGCCCATTATTGGAAATATTGTGGAACGTAGGCATTTTGGCATGAGGTCAGTGAAAATAAGCTTCTTGGACCAGAAATGGTCATTGAAATGGGGGAAAGGTTGAAACCAATTCAACAACACCTCAGGTATTCCCAAATTTGACAAAATATTTATGTAGACAATCATCAGTGACACCTTGAGTTTAATGTGGGAGACATGGTATTCCTCAACATATATCTATGTAAGAGGACAATGATATTTGGGAAGAAAAAATATATATGTTTATAGTATATCATCCCTTTCAAGATCCTTCATCATGTTAGTGATGTTAACTATTCAATAGAACCCTTACCTGCCATGTCTCAACTATAAGATGTATTCTATATATCCCTCTTGATTATATACATATTAGATACCTTAAATGTACTGAATTCTTAGGTGGTAAAATTCGAGAATGATCTCTCTCATAAAGAGAATCCAGTGAATATATTGGATTTAATATTTAATGTTCTTCACAACAAGACTCCTCCCCTAGTCAATGTACTATGGCAGACCCAGAAGTACCAAGAGGCAACATGGGTACTAGAGAAAGTGATGAAGGATAAGTACCCCCACCTATTATACCCATATTATCTAAAACATTATTTTGAGTGTGAAATTTCCTATGGATGGAAGAATGTAAAGACCCAAGATTTTATCAAGGAAAATCGCCTCCTTATAGTTATGATATATATTATAAATCACATTAAATAAGTTAATAACATGATATAAACATTATAAATGATGAATTAATGAAATAAGAAGTATATCTAGAAGCTAAGGAACCTATACTAATGAAATAATAACTTGACCATAAGTAATATTAATATGAACCACATATAAAATTAAATCATTCAAATTAATAGACACATCACCTATGAAAGTATAATTTTTTTTTAATCTTATAAATGAATTTTTGATATAATTATATCATAGTACAAGTAATTAAATGTTTCAAAAAATTATTTCATAATTGTTCGTAAATTTATAAATCATAAATTATTAATTACAATTTTATTATTATTTAAAAATTTATTAAAAAAATAGTTTTCATAAAATGTATTCATAAATTGATAATTTGTTTTCTAGTGATTTTAGGATAATTTAATGAGATGGTAGTAAAATTTTCAAAGTGTTATAAAAATAGTTATAATTTTAAAATTATTATTTATTGAATAATGATAATTTTATATAAATTATTAATTTTTATTATTAAGAAAATTATTTCCATAAAATGGGGCTCATTTTTTTAATTCTAAATATTATAAAATATTTAGGTTGAATTTTATGGGTTTTTATAAAATATTTCAATTTTCGGATAATAGTGAAATATAGTAATTTAGAGTATATGTAAATACATGAATTTTGGAGTCATGATTGAATCGTGGATGATGTAAGTGAATATTTGATCGAGCTCACATAAAAGAATTAATATATTAAATAACAATAATCCTGACTATTTCTTGTCTTGAGAAAAATAATAAACTAATGAATAAAATAATTTGAAAACACCCCTCTCCTTTACTATAAATACCACCATCACCACCTCTTATCCTAAAACCTATAAAGCTTAAACCCTTGACCAAATGTAATAAAATATATTCCCAAAACTCTCCTCCATTTTAATAAAATGTTGGTATCATCAAAATATCAAAACCATTTCCCTAAAGTGGATCTATAGGAGGAGAAATTAAAGAGTTAAATTCCTCTTATTTCCATTTGTTTTCTTTTCATGTTCAATCATTTCATATTATCTCCTCACATATTCTGATAAATATGGAATGATAACTATATTTCCTCACATATACTATATTTTTATTAAACTGATAGAATATTCCATTATTAATCCCTTCCCCTCTCCCTTTTATTCTATAAATGAAAACATTGTTCGTGAGATGTTAATTTATCACCTTCAAGGACAGATAATTTTCATTTTCCATTAAAACCTTCAAGGATATCCGAAAACACATTTTTTTCATTAAAACAATATATAATATATGTATTATAGTCTATTAAATGTTATTTAATATTTATATACTCATGAAGTTATATAATAATACTAAAAAGCTCATTGTGAGAAAAAACCGCCCAAAATAATCCAAAAGATTATCACAAACATATTATCTAATAATACATACTCACCAAAATTAACCAAATTATTTATATGATCACATCTCCTTCTGGGTTTTCATTAATAAATTATAACTTCAATTATATAAATCTATTTCATTTTTACATGAACTTCCACATTCTTATACAAGTGAACCAATTATGAAAACTAAGAAAACAAGCACTCCCAAACGATGAAATTGAACACTATAACTCATCATAAAGACCATAAAGAAACTTAATAAAATTATAATAAATCAATTACATGTTGAAAAGGTGCTGGAATAATAAATTAATGATTATTTTTTGATTATTTTTGACATTAAGATCATGTACAAAACCATTTCATACATAAAGTAAGGGATCCTTTCCGAACATCTATATTTCCATCAGGTTAAGTTTTATCTCTATTTTCCTAATGTAAATATTCATTTTTTATATAAATATTCTAAATTTTGTGTATATGTTCAAAATTTAGGTATCAGGATCATATCGTCATTATTTTATTGGGAAATGCATGTTTTAATAAGATTCCCTTATCAAATCTTCCTAAATTGAAAACCTAATTCAACTGAACATCCTGATTTTTTTAACCATTTTCAAGTTCACTCCATATTATATTTTAATACATCGTTAATATTATAAAATCACAAATTTTATTAGGAAAATATATCAGGTTTCATTTTAAATTTTATACAAATAGTTATGCCTTTTATATTTGAAGGAATCATTAATATTTTCCTTAAACTGTACTAAAATGTGTTATTTCTAATGTTTCTTAAACAATATTTGTACATGTATTCACATTAGTTTGAAATAAATTATCAAGATATATGCACATTTCCCCATATGAATTTTCATGTATAAATTAAATCCATCCTTTCATAGAAACCATCATAATGTTCCCTTATGATATTTTTTTGACATGGTTATGATTCAAAATTCTTTATATAGATAACCCTTATGATTGATTACTTATGTACAACTATTTTTTTGGAAAACATATTAATAAACATGTTATGATGGGTGTACATAGATATCACTCATATAATTTTTTTAATTTTTAGTCTCATGAGATTCTCTGTGAAACAGACTTGGTGGTTATCCATGACTCATGGTCCATGTGCAATGATCTTGGTTGTTATCCCTGACTTTTTCTCCTCCATGTGAAATCAACCTTGATTCATAGCAAAGTAATGTTTTATATTGCTTCAAAATTACAATGATTCCAATATTATATTATCCTATTTTATATGTTATAATATAATATGTTTATTCTTGTTTCACTTCTTTTTATATCATAACGTTTTGCCTTTTAAACCATGTGATTGGATTTATTCTTATGTTTACTTACTTACTGGGATTCTTAACTCGCCCTTTTATTCATGTCTTACCCTATGTTATCCAATGATGATATAAGGGTTCAAATGGATTTATGTTCTCATTATGAAGATTAAATAAATGACTTTATTATTTTGGGATAGTGGTGTTTAATTATGTACCTATCATCAAGGACAAAAGATATTACAATCATGGGATTGTAATTTGATGACTAGTTATACCTAATATATTTTGATGATTTGTTTAAAATTATTGGGTCATTATAGAATTATATATGACTCAATATGAGATGTATTATGAAGAAACCCCATATTTGATTCACCTATGGGTGTTAAGTAGAATGTTCATTATAAATTTCAAGGGTGAGAATAGTGTGATGTTTTATTTTAGAGGTGTTGATGGAATCTTTATTAGCCACCCTCATAAATTTATAGGATACATGTTCAATAATATTGAGAAATAAAATAGTCTTCATATTTAATATGAGAATATTCTTAAAATATTTTATGAGAATGTTTCTAAAATTCATATAGATACTAAAAAAGGGAAGATGAGGAGGTTGTAGTTAATCAATGTGACAATGTTTTTAATGATAGTAAAAATATTGAAACTCCTCGAGAATAAGTGTTTAACTCAACATTCACAATTGATATAGAACAATATCATTCATATTATCCTAGATTGAGTAAGTATGAAGATGTTCACAACATCACTATAGATCATCAAGAACATGTTCAAACTAGAAGAGCATGTATAATTTCGAGGACCCGAATGTCGTTGAATGGTTCCCCAAGCCCGGTTGGCCACATGGCCTCAAGTAAATATCCCCAAATGTTAGTGGAATCTGACTAGTATCAAGGCATTATGGTGTGTTTCTATATATTTCTTACCCTATTATTAGAGTGTAATGTAGTAGTTGAAGTGATATAAATAGAATAGCAGAAGCAGAAAAAAAGTCAGACAATAGGTAAAAAAATAATAGATAACATTGTCAAAAGGAATATCTTATACAATTATTATCATGTCATAAGTCTACATAGAATCAAAAATAGGTATACATATTTTTAGTACAATACAGATATTGAAATACCAAAATTACCAAAATAAAATATCTCTTGATAACATTAAAAGCCTCAACATATTCTTGGGCTCCCCACCTATGAAGCATGGCACAAAGTCCATCATCAAACTATGGTATCATGCCTCGGTCCATACCTGCATCCAAATAGTATTTCTAGGTACCCAATAGCAGCTCGAACAAGGTGTGAGACACAATCCTATTAGGTCACTACCCAACCTCTATTTAAAAATTTTTAGTTGTTCCATATAAGATAAGCAGTGTTCAATATATATCACAGTTATGTAGTAAATAAATTTTCATTACCCATTTAATATATACTAAAAAACAAGTTATATTGAATATCCCAACATGTCTCTATTTAATACAAGTTTCAAGCACTTATAAAATTAATTTTTAATGTAATCATAAGTATGCACCATGACTTCACTCTATAGACTGCATATCATATCACCCATGGAAATTCCATATAATCTGTCAATCAAAAAAAAACATGGCCATTCCATATAATAACATGTGTCGCATATACTATGACCAAGTCATATAGTCATTCAGGTCACATTGACAACAACCATTTTGTATAATCTATAATTTCTTACCACTTGGGGACATATACAAGGTATATTGGACCATGAAAACAACATCAACTCTGAAGAGAACCTCGATGGAAACTCAGGTCAGATTGAATATTGGTTCAAAGAGAATTTAAATGATCCATGCCCACTAAAAGCCCAATAAAACAAGATCTAAAGGGTAAAAAGGCCCATGTCATCCCAAAAAATTATAATCCAAGGATAATACATGTCCAACACATTATCTACCTATACCATGACCCATTTTATAGAAAACCCATGTTGTCATTTTCAATAATTCATCATTCAAATCAATTAGTATTTAATACCCTGTGTTTACCCACTCATATAACAATTCACAACCATCCACATTCAAAACATTTAGTTAAAATAAATAACATTAAAATGAGGAAAACCATCTATTATTTAATAAATTCTAGTCAATTGATTTATTAATAGGCTTCCTCTATCTAGGTAAGCACTAAATCATACCATGTATGGTTTAATAAAGAAAAAGGTGATGGAAATTAAAATAGAACACCACATGGGTGGATTTTGGTTTGGAAACAACCTATAATGCAATTTATATGAACTAAGAGAAATACCTAACATGATTTTTTCATTAAATTAAAATTTCAAATTAATATTTGTGGCACCTCAAGAATGTTTGGTGGGTAGATTAACAAAAAATATCTCTTTATAGCACTATACCTCAAGTTAAAATTATAGATCACCTACCATAGGTTCATATTAAAGTTATCAACTAGTATAATCTTCTGATATCATTCATATTGGATGAAAAAAATGATTGGTCAAAAACACCAACAATTTGAAAAATAATCATGTACCTAAATAACATAGCAGATAGTAAAAAAATTGAAGAATAACGAAAATAAAATTGAGTACTAACCGTCCCATATCCAAGAAGCTAAAAAAATATAAAATCTGTTATCAGATGAATAAATGGTAGAAAATGATATAATTTCCCCAAAATATCCCTCCCCATTTAGGTTCTTCCCACCAATAGATGAAAGTAAAATTGATTTAGGTTTCAAACAATTGTAAGGGAAAATGATAATTTAGAAGAAAAAAAATTCTTGCCTTGTTTGATTTGGCCACACACATGACCAAAACCTTATCCATACACTATAATTAAGGGAACCTGACATGGTTATGGGCATGGTTTGACTAACCATACACAACCCTTGCCTACATCCAATTTAAAAAAATTCAAAGGTCCTCCCACAAGTGTGTGCCTCTATCCACATTGTTTCCTCAAAACGTGCAGCATGTGGAATACCAATATCTTTACTTGCATGATTATTGTTAACCATGAATCCTTCATCATTTGGTTTCTACTAACAGTGTTTCCTTCCCTAATATTCCAAAAAGATGGGCTCAGGGATCTAAACATTTTCCAAGAACCCCTGATACCTCCATTACTAAAAATGGTATACAGGTTAGGTCGTAAAAAACATTTATACCAAAAAACGGATATATAAATAATAAGAAAAAGTAATATCTTACAATATTCCCCCCCTTAAAACTATTTTTTCCCAAATTTCCTTCTCAATGGTTGTAATGATTCTTTATAGAATAACACCACAAATGGAGCATATATGTTGGGTTACCATATACTAGTTTCTTCGTGTAAAATGGTCATGCTTCGATATAACATGTACTAGAGGAACTAATCAGCCTCATAAAACCATTTTAATCTTATCAATGATCTGTATATGATGCTCTTCAATGGATTCATCAACCTATAACTCCACCTACTCATGATGCAGAATATGAGATGCGTTGGAATGATAATGACACATATGAGATACACGGATGACATCATACATGGATCAATACCTCAGAGATAATGGTGATCGATTGGATACTAGCTCAACTCTCTCAAAAATATATAACATCATGAAATATCATGTTCAAATATTACTTTTCTCCTAGGCCATTTGTGTCCCAACCTCCATGATATGTGTAGAAAAACCTGATACCAGACCTTGAACTCTAGTGGTCTTCTACTGTGATCACTGTAGTATTTACATCAAGTATTTATCTTATCCATCCTCTTTTAACCTATTAAACATAGTTAGATGTCTCTTACATGATATGTGGTCCCTATAATGTTGCCTCACATTATTCTAACTAGAATAGGGGTGACCATCATAGAATACCATAAAAACCTCATTAGTTTCCATATTTATCATCACTTGATATATATTATTGTATGTGAACTTAACCCAGGGTATATACCTCTCTCAAAATCCCATAAAAATTTGGATGCATGATCATAGCATTTCTTCAAGAACCTATATAGTACAGTCTAACTTTCGATCAGTCTAAGGGTTGTATGTTGTGATCAGATATACCTGTATACCCAACACCCTCTGTAAAATATTCCTGAAATAATATGTTAAATGGAAATCCCTATTGAAAATGGTTGTTTTTTGGACCCCATGAATTTATACTATCTCACAAATATAAAACCTCACTAATGGTATCCTAGATCTATAGGTAATGTGAAACCTTCATGATCGGTTCAAAAATAACCCACAAATCATCAGACCTTCAAGGTGACCTCAAAAAACCGGTCATGAAATACATTGCCAAAACAACAAATTTCCACTCATTATAAGGTAACTAATATAAAATCTAAGATGGTGTATGATGTTCCACCTTTAATAACTAACAGGTGGAATAGATCGTAACAAAACCATCTATATCTCATTTTATACCTACCCAACAATACTTCCGATGTAAATCTTGATATATCTTGGTATTTCCAGGATGCACCACAGAAACTAATTCATAAAAATACCATATCATATACTCACATATGTCTACTATAACCTATATATGGACATCTATATATAGGATATCATCCTTGGATATAGTCATACCAATAGGTGGGTCCCCACCTACCACACTCATCCATAGGACTAGGTGTTATGAATTCAATAACTACCTCATCATCACTCTATCCAGTAGGGTTGAGTTCACATCAATGGATGAAATAAAATTATATCCATAACTATATTTAAACTCCAACTGTATCTCAAAGAAATAATCAGTATGATTCCACTCGCTACTGGTATCTATAACTTCATGTATCATAGTCCTCCTGCTTAGTGAAACGAGCACTACATTCCCATTCCCAAGTGTTTAGGATTGGTCGATGTCGAAATACTATAGGTACTCAACCCACATTCCTTATATCAGATTAGGATCACAATGTGTAAATATTTACATGACCCATTTTTGGTCTGTGTACAACATAAAATTCTATTTTGGTAAATAATGTTTCCAACAGTACAAAGAATGAACAACTACAGCTAAATCAAGAGAATGTTTCATGTAATTACTCTTGTGTAGACTCAACTACCAGGACCCATACACTACAACTCTGTCTCCCTACATCAGCACTACACCAACCTTAATATCTTATGTGTATAAATAAAAAGTGCAGCTTCATCATTGGTCTAGTGTAATCAAGACCATTTATGATGTTAATATCCCTTTTAGCTACTTAAGGGTTTTTTCACAAGTATATATCCATACAAATTTGACACCCTATTTTTATGTTTCTAAGAGAAGATTCTAGGTGATATAATTCCAATATAAAACATCTATAATATCATGTTATCTCTGAGAAATGTAGTATGTCAAATTATATCATGTGATTCCCTCCAAAAAACTATAGCTCTCACCTTATATTGTTTTAATGAGACTCCCTTCTCTGAGATAATTTGTCCTGGGAAATGAATATTATCCATCATGAAGTATCACATCGTTGTCTTAGTGTATAGATTATTATATCTCAATGTATCCAAAATGAACTCAAGATTTTTGGAATGGTGGTTTTTATTATGATAAAACACCAAGTTATCATCCATGAAAACCACCAGAAATGAATCTCGATAAGGATTAAACTCTCTGTTCCTCATTGACCTGAATACAGCGAGAATTTATATAAGACCAAATGACATAACTGTATAATAATATAGACCATGAATATTTAAAAATGATTTATAATGTATGTCTGTAGGTCCATCACTTAATTGGGGATATCCCAACCTAAAATTAGATTTCAATAACACCCGAGATCCTCAAACTTGATCATGAAGGTCATATATCTAGGTAAAGGGATAATGTTTCTCAACCATCAAATTGATCAATTTTTGATAATCCACACATAGCCTAAGGGTAACCTCTATCTTTTTAAAAAAATTTATGACAATCCCCATAGATAAATACAAGGGCGAGTAAAATTATTTTCCTCTAAATCCCCTAGATTCCTCTTCATCTCTAGAAACTCCATCATATCCATCCTATTAAGAGCAATGGATACCAGTGAAACTATAGGAAATTTATTGAAGTTGAACTCCACCTAACTCTTAAGTTGTAAACTATGAACATTGTCTAGGAACATATCCCTAAAATGATAAACCACTGGTGAGAAATCATCTTGATGGGATTCCTAATCATATAGATACAAACATACAATATGTGTTATCATTATGCACAGTCGATGATGTTATGGTATATCTCAACTTACCTAGACATCCCATTCACCCTTCTGAGTGTAAAATGTTCCCTATAGTGATTTGAATTTTATCCTCTTATGAAAGTATTAAACATAGTCTTGATAATTAATTATCAATTCCATCATGATTATGATGTAAAAACTACTCATCTCAAGAAAAAAATGGTTCTATAAAATGTGAAACATTGAAACATCAAAGGGTTACTCCATAAACTATTGTAAATATACTTTCTGGATCCCCATCATTGTTTTAGGCAGTATAACACCCTCATAGAACTGAACCTCTTATTCATGGTTGTCCACAACATGTACATATATTATACTATGAGATGCACCTATTTCAAAAATAACAGATATAAGAGTTGAGCCAAATAATATCATACCTCTCACTGTTGACAATCAGTTGACCTGTTTCTTAGGTTTAGGCTTTCCAAAAAAGATTTTTCCTAAACTATGGTCTTGTGAAACATCCTCACTACCTAGTGTAGGACAACTCTACCATGTTAGTGTAACTGATTCATGGCTACCGCGATAGTGAACACTACCACCTTAGCCGGATCAGATGTTTCTACTTAACTCCCAACCTGACATAGAGTTGAAATACCAGGTCTTGAACCTAGTGTCAGTGCTGACCCCCTAACACTCACTACAAGAAATAATTTTCTATAGAAACATTTCACGTGTCCCATTTTTCAATAATATAGGATCTTGACTAGGTTATCATCACACTTATTCATTATATGTCCCCATCCATCACACTAATGATCGAAAAATGATCTATGATTACCCATATCATGATTATAACCCATCTCATGGGAAGCCTAAAAAATCCTCTTACCTAAATACACTAAATACCTGACTGGAGAGACTACATTGCTCTATTTTAAACACACATTTTCCATTTGGTTCTACTATGTAATCGACACCAGATTCACAATTTCAATAACATAGGTCAATTTGAATATGTTGACGTAAGATCGAATTACATTTCGAATACCTCATTCAAAGTGCATCCCCCTAAAAAGTCATCATCAAGGTACATTGGTGTAAAATTCTACAAATATATAAAGTGTTCCGAGTAATAAATAATCATTAAAGAGCAATGTTAAATATGTATGAACTCACTAGACTGCTCCCCCATCAGATTCATGGGGTGAATGTATTCATAGAACATGGTATTTAAATCAACCCAAACAATAACTCAAAGATTTTTATCCTAGTTTATAACATCCTACAAATTATTTTATGCTCTTTGGAGTATCTAGGTCATGAAATTAAATCTCATATCAAGATGATTATCTAGATTCCCAATGATAGATAACATATTCTCAAGACACAACACAACAAAATATGGACCTCTATCCCTTAAAAACATTAGTTGATTCATATTCTAAAAAACATGATTCATATCATCCATTTATAAAGCTAGTTTTAGCACTCCCTAAATATTCTTTGTAATGTAGAAAACTATTCATAGAATTGTTCATCAGCACCTATGTCCAATAAAAATATTGGTGTTATGGATAGAACTATTGATGGAACCACTAGTATCCCATGTACCCATGCTTCTAGATTTTGATCGTATCCACCCTTACAACATAATATTGGAGTTTATCATTGTGGAATTTCTCAAAAATGACAAACGCATTCCATAGAAAAGACTGATAAAAAATTTCATAGGTAAAATAATGGGATAGGTCAAAACCATCATATATCATGGTCGTACTATATATCTTGGTCATAAAGATATGACTACTAAATAGAAGCATACACACTAGAAACACTTCCTACTTCCCACTCAAGAGCTGGGTCTAGGACATGTTGTTATTCCACATTTTTTTTGTTTCGATTTCATTTTCAAATTTATGTCACATTTTATTTCAAACGGTCAAACCAAAAGTTTCATCACTACCAATTCATAGGTTTTAATACTCATTATTAATAGAAATATTAAATCCACATAATCCACAAAATAACATGTTCTAGTCACTTCATCTCTTATTCCCTTACCCAGCATGCCTCAATTGGCTGCTTGGGATGTTTGTTGTATCCTATTCAGAAATAACTACATAAGTTACGATAGGCATTCTAAGTAACAACCATGTTTTCTAAAACCTTTCAACAAAATTTCTATCACAAAAAGGTAAATATATCATGTAACCTATCAAAACATCATGAAAATAATAAATTCATTCTATATGACTTGTCATAATTCAAGATATGTTGTTCCTAAAAAGTTACTAACATGATGCATGTGATGGAATTCCATCTTCTCATTAGGTTAAATCAAAATAGAACCTATAATAATATCAAATGTAACATCACAATTCAAGTTAACCACCCAACAGTGGAACCAAATCATGTATAATAATCACAATATATTAAAATGAAATTTCTATTTGAGGCAATTTTTCTTTTTCCTATATGTGGTTAATTTATGCCTAAGAAATGATACATTCAAAATTATAATTTATTCCTCTAAAATTCTATATAATAATAATTGAAAATCATGTTAGAAAATAATTATTCTAATACCATTGTGTAATTTTATAGAACCATATTCCACTGGACGGTGCCCTGATCAAGGTTGGACACATTACCTTAAGTTCATCTCCCCAAATGAAAGAGGATCTCAACTAGCTACAAGGACCTTGGGTGTGACTTTGGGGTGACAATTCCCAATAATTAGAGTGTAACAAAACATCTAAATCCTATAAATCCAACAGAGTAAACAGTATAATAGTTAGAAAATAGATAATAAAAAATAATAGAGAACAATTCCTTATGAAATAAGATATAAAATGTTGAACATTTAATGTGTCTGTGAAGTATCAAAAATAGGTATACAAGGAATTAGTACAATACATGTATCCAAATAAAAAAATAAAAAATGAACAATCTCGTCATAGAATCACAAGCCTTAGCTCAGTCTCATAATCTCCTACACATAATAACTTCACAAAGTCAAGAATCAAACTATGTATGCTTTCCTCGGTACTTACCTATATCCATATAATCTATCTATGTACCCAATGATGGACCAGAATTGGTGTGAGATACAATCCCAGTAGTTTACCACCCAAAGGGTCAATAAAAATTCATAGGCGTGAAATATAAAATAATGAGTGTTCAATATATATAACCCCTAATTAGTAAAAAATTAAATTTTCCATGGCATATATACTACAAACAAGTGATATTGTATAGCACATCATATCTCCCTTCCAAATAAGTATCAAACTCCTATAATAAGGATGCAAAAAATTAAACAGATGTAGGATCCACGATCATACCTCACACACTGCATATCATATAACCAACAACTGTAACATATAATAAATAAATCAAATCAACCATGGATGAACTATATAACCATACGTTTCACATATACCACATATGCCCCTTATAATCATTCAATTCACATTTATCAAGGACATGTCGTATAATCAATAATTTTAAACCCCTCAGAGTCAAATCCATGTTCTATTTTATATAGGAATCCTTTTTGAGTCCTAGGACCATCATTATGGAAACTCATATGGAATTGAATTGGTGTACAAGGAACATATCAATGTTCCATTTCCACTACAAACCCCAGAAAAAAGGATCCAAGGATTAACATGTCCTAGGGAATCCCACAGAATCATAATCCATGGAACATACCGATCCAAGGCATTATCAACTACTATAATGATTGAAGGTGTAGAAAAACACATGGAATCCTTAAATAAATTCTAAATTTAATTCAATTACCATTTAATATCATGAGTTTACCCACTCATATAATAATTCACAAACATGCACATTCAAACCATTTAATCAAAATTATTGACATGAAAAATTGTTAAACCATCTTCTACATAACCAATTTAGTTAAATTAATTTAGTAATATTATTCCTCTATCTAAGAATGCACTGACTCACTTTTTTAGTGGTTTAATAATAAAAAAAAATTAAATTCACATGGAACACAGTATGGGTGTCCTTGGTTTTATCAACAACATCTACCACATATTATAGGTAACAAATGGAATCTCAAACATGATATGTTTCATTAAATTCAATTAATCAATTTATATTTTTGGGAATTGATGAAAATTATGTAATGAATCATAACAGATGCAAACTATATAATGAACCAGCCCTTGGGGGAAAAATACATATCACATACTATAGTTTTTAGTAGATTTCTCATTGTATATTAGCATCTGAATCGACATAGATCGGAAGGAAAATGAAGTACATGTGAAGGCCCAAAGAAATACATAAAATTATCTTGAAACTAAACAACACAGTTGATCCCAAGAAGAATGATGAATGACACAAAAAGAATTTAATACCTACTAGCACAGATCCAACTAGATTAACGGTTTTCAATTTTGGGATCAGAAGAAAAAATGACCTCATTCCCTATAATTGGATCATAAGAGATCTATGAACATAGGATCTATGCAACAGAAGATGTAAGTGAAATAGATTTTGGTTTTAACAATTTTAAGGTGGAAATAGAAATTTCTCAAATGGTTTCTAAACTGCGTGGTTTAGCCGCATGGTTGGACCAATTGTGTGCCAACCATGAACCATTCTCTGTATGGTGGGTTCCTTTGCACATTTATTGTATATGGTTTGACTAACTATGTTCAAATTATTCATACAACCACATTAAAAATCTACAGAGGTACTCACATGGGTGAACACCTCCAACTGAACAATTTCCTCACACGGTGCGTCCTATAGCATACCATTTTACTTCCCAGAATGGTGAGTTGTATTCGTGTGACATTCCCCACATGGTTTTTACTAATTGTTCTCCCTATCCTAAATTTCCAAAAATTTGGTCTCAATGATCTAAAAAATCCCTAGAAACCTCCAATACCACTATAAACTCAATGGTTATTTACATGAGGTAATAAACAATTAATTTAACCAAAAAATATCTATACCTCGTAAGAAAACCTAGAATCCTACAACATAAAATTTAGTATCTCATTCATCATTATATTACCAAGTTGAAGAAAAATATGGTGAATAATATTTGGGGAATATAGTGTGGATTGATTATGTGAAGGATTATTTGGATCACATTTTAAATAATGTGACTTGGGAACTTATACCCAATAAAAAATGTGAGTGGTACAATGTGGGTGTATCGAAACTTGTTAAATGAGAAATGTGGTTTTATAAGAAACAAGTAATGACTAGTCTATGAGGGTTACACTCAAATTAAAGGCATTGATTTTTATGAATAATTTTCACTAGTGAAATGATTATAAGCTATCAAAATAATTATTTCTCTTTCTGTGAAATGGAGATAAAAACATTTATAGATAGATGTTAAATCATATTTTATAAATGGATTTCTTGATGATGATTTTATGTCAAGAAATTGTGTGGCTTCATTATTGGGAATGATTAACTCTTTGTGTGTAAAATAAATAATTCATTTCATGTGATGAGAAAAGATCTAGAAGATTGGTATTCTAAATTTTATACAAGATAGCAAATGTTTAAATTCATTTAATGAAGATTTACTAATAACCTCTATGGAAAACAAAATTAAGTGGTTTCACACATTTTGATTTTCTATATGGTTGATGTATTATTCAAAGAAAATGATGAATAATATTTTAAAACATTTCTTGAGGAGATGAAGCATATTTTTGAGTTTTCCATGCCATAATAAATTTAATAATTATTTGGATTTGAAATATATTAGAAAAAATATTTTTTCATACATTAAATTAATTATTATAAAGAACATCCGTGGAATTATGGAATATAAGACTCCATGTGTCACATAAAATTTTTAAGGTAGCTGATACTTTATTTACTTGTTTTGTGCATACATAATTGTCGAGTTATGTTTTGGAATTTTTAGGGGTATTTTGTAATTTTGAGGAGGTTCATAGTTTGATAATGGTTTATGGAAAGTACCTAAAACCTACAAGAAAATATGCAAGGGGAAATAGAGTTCACTAGGTAGGTGCACGGTTGGAAAACAATTTGGATAAACTGTGACGATTCCCAGGAAAATAATTGAAATGATGGATTGTGGGGTATAGCACAGTTATCATATGGATTTGATTATTTTTCAATCCATTCATTGGAGGTGTGGTTTTATGTAGTGGATTATGCGCTGTTATAACAAGGATTTCTGAAATGTGTTCCCAAACCATGAATCATGAAAATTAGATCCTAAAATCTTGTATCTAATATGATTTACCTCATAACGGACTCATTTCCCCCCTAATACTACATAAATATGAGTAAATTTTATTTTCTTATCCTAGGGAGACTATTCTTTTAAATCTGGGAGTAATTTGTAGGTGATGAAAAGTCCAATGGAGATATATATTTTTTAGTAATTGCTCGTTATTCATCATTTCATATAGATACCCTCTCTTTATATCTATTTGAATCCTGGATTTAGTCCATTGGGGACATATCCATGTTTATATGTGTCAATATTCATGAATTCCAATTTTTTTTAAGGTAAGAAGATCTATTTTTGGATCAATGAATTTTAAGCAGGGTTATTATTATTTTTCATTCATTCCTCATTTTAGATTGAGATTGTGATGTATGAGTATTCTCGCTAAACTCATCTTAATTATAACATGATTTATTAAATTAAAATTTATTTATTTTATATAAACTTTTGTGATATCCTTATATGATTTGATGGAAACATCTTTAGGGATGTTTTCTGGGAAATTGATTAAATTGGTCTATTTTGTGAAAATTAACATTATATTCTAATTTTAAAAAGATGGTTATAAAATAATGGTTTTTTTTTAATGTAAAATGATTATATATTTTTTTTAAAGAAGGACATTTTTTATTTTAATGACATGGAAAGGGGTTTTGGAAAATAGGGTTAGTGTGAGTTTATTTTCATTGATGTGACCCTAGGTAAAGGGTGTTTTCTATTGGGAAACCATGTATTGGATACCTTCTGATGAATTAGTAGTTTAATTTTTGACCATTAATTAGTATAGAACCATCACCAAGGTATTTATATATTGTTGTGATTATTGTGTATTCCAAATGGATATGTGAGAAATGGTTTTATATCGTAGTTTGATTACATTATATGGAAACTATTTTCGTTTCAATAATAGTTTTAGGATTTGGTATAAAAACATTAAATTGTTTTTAAAATATACATTTTATATATTTACTAACACATTCTATCATAGTCGAGTGAGTTTTTAAGTCATTGTAGAAATCCTATTGAGGTATATACTCACCCACTACTTATAAGCACTGGTGTCTTGGTAGATGTTATCTATCGAGAAACTGGTACATGAAATTTATACCCATTATTTAGAGATTGACCGTGATACTATGATAATGGCTTGTTTATTTATACATTGGTTCAGGTTGGGAGTTAATGATTTGGAGTCTTTGGTTTCTTGGACTTTTTGTATGGTTTCCTCTTGGTACTATATTGTGTTTATTTTGTTGTCATACATAGAGTGGAATTTCTTAATTTACTGATGGATTATATTTTTTATTGGTTTTTTATTTTTGTTTGTTTGTTTTATCTAATAACATAAAATCATCCCCAAACAGTTTATGAGGACCTTGGAATTTATTTTTGGCCTTTCGTGTCTTGGGTATGTCACATAAGTCTTAGTAGGAGCCTTCGTATCTTCCCAAGAAAATGGGTGAGAAGTAAGATGTTATAAATATTATGTTTATATTAGGTCATGGAGTTTGAAAATAAAAAAATTTAAGTACATGAGTAGGGTTGGTATAGTGTATTAGTAATTTCAAAACTCAAAATGTAGATATGAAAAAACTGTAGCTATCCTATTTCTGCTAAAGTTCATGTTAACAGATAGTTTTAGTACCTGCATGTTTTAGACACTCCTAAGTGATATTACAACATATTCATGAAATTAAATGATGATAATATCATATAATTATTTGATATAATGAAATACCAATAGGAATTAATAATTCATTTTCATAAAATTGTTTATTATTTTGTGAAAAAATTGATTAAGTTTGAAAAATAATTGGAAATGTTTTTATTTTCAAAAAGGATGGTTGAATTTTTAAAAATGGTTTCAATGATAATATTGTTTAATTTTTGAAATACAGTTTTTGAAATGTGTTATGGGGTAAATTTGAAATTGAAAAGCCTCTAGTTTATAGTGAGTGAGGTGAAATGTAGTTTTATTTTTGTTTTATTGAATGGAAACAAGCAGGTGTTGTCAAATCCAACCAGAAGATTTTGAGAATTTCATTGCACTTAAGTAATAGGTGAACAAATAGTTGGTTAAGAGTAATTTTTTAACAACTTTGTCCCAGTGATAGCACAGACACCCCGCCTTCACATGTTTGTCGGGTCCTGACCCACTAGGTACCACCAGTTGCCCCACAGACACATGGTCCCCACACAGGGACCCACCCACATACCCGAACGTGTCATATGACTAATGATTTTCCCCACAGGCCAACACATGTCCTTTCCAGTGTGTTATGTCCTCACCTGCACACACCCTGAGAAACATCCCAGAAGGTCACTCATCCTGATCACTACTTCAGGCCAAGCACGCTTAACTGTGGAGTTCCAACCAGACGAGCTCCTGAAAAGGAAGGTGCACCTTATTGACACGAGTCATATCATTTAGTCATTTAACCCTTTATCATTTTGTGGTGTTACAATAATTTAAATACCAGGAAATTTCATGGAAATTTTTTTCTTAATTTCTTGGGAATTTTCCTTGTCCGTAGTTTCTAATGGCGCCTGATTCTGATGCCCGGGGGTGCCCATAATCAATTTCTAAAGTTTTGTTTGGGTACGTTCAATAAACGTAAGAGGGGGATTTTATATATTTTGAACCGGTGCTTGAAATTGAGATCTGAGGGCACAGTTGAACTCACATAACTGGTATTCTCTTAAGGGGACCTTTACCACAGTTGCGTTTTATCGAGTTTGGAAGTTAAATTTTTTGGGGTTTCTAAATAAAATTAAATAAAAATATGTGTGGCATATTTTTATTTGTGGGGGGTTAAAACCTCTAAGTGTAGGATAGTGGTGGTGCCCACCACACCCTAACCTCCCTTGGGAGGATTTTAATAGGTGGGGTCCACTCGAGCCCCTAAACTTCCTTAAATCCCCTTTAACCCCTTGAACCCTTAATTAAAGATAATGAAACTCTCCACTTCCCCCATAAATTTTTGGAGCCTCTTCACCTTCTCCCTCTAAATTAATGGGCCAACACCACATTTTAATTAAGAGATGTAACTTAATGAATTTGAATCTATTTTAATTCATTATTCCATCCTTATAATAAGTTGTTGTATTTTATTTTACTTTGGATGGCGAACCTTTTTGGAGGAGCATTGGAGAAATATTGGAAGAGCTCCATCATTCCAATAAAGAACCACCGAATAACGACAAACTTCTACTTTATTATTCGACCAAGCAAAAAGAAAAGGAGTCGGCTGCGAAGAACGCCGATGATGCTTAATCCTCGGATGCTTTCTGACATCAACGAATTGACTCCACCTTTTCCTGAGACTCAGCAACGTTCAACGACAATTACCAGGTAGGGAATTTGTGTTTTTTTATTTCCGTTCTTCGTCGTTGAACTTATGGGTTAGAAACCAAATTATGTTACAGTAACAAGGAGGGTTCAAACCGTACGAACATGGTCCGACCCTCCCCTTTGTTTATTGACATTTGATGATGACGGAGGTGGACCGCAAAATGGAGCAGGCGGCACAAGGCCGCTGGGTCACCACAAGGGTCAGGCATCACCATGTTGTGCGGAGAAACAGAGTTGTGGCCAGGTGGGTCGTGGTGGTTCCAGAGGGGCGCGGTGCCATCGTACTGCGCTAAAGAGGAACCGAGACTAGAAGGGTTGCGGTGGATGAAGAGGAGCGGCGTTGTGGCACCGTGCGGTGGAGCCGAAGGCCGTAGTCAGGTCGGGCCACGGTGAAGGTGGCACGACACCATTGCGCAACACAGTGAGAAGCAAGACCGTGGTGTCGTCGCTCCGTGGTGGATGTGTAGTGGCGGACGGTCGGGCCAGCCATCGTGGAGCCAGACAAGAGGGACCAGTCGGGTCCCACGACCCCTAAAATGGTGTGATGCGCTGGATCCTTTCGACAAACTAAGGGGGGTGCGGCACCTCCCTCTCATGCGTGGTGGGATGAGCCGCCACGGCTGGGCCTCCCTCAAGCCGGGCTGTGCCTTTGGGCCGGGTCGTGCCTTCAGGCCAGGCAGCCCCTTTGGGTCGGACCGCTTCCTTGGTTTGGGCCGCCCACTCAGGTCGGGCTAACCACTCGGGTCGGGCTGCACCCTTGGACGAGGTCAGACTCGTGGACTGGGTCAGACACCAGTTTGGACCGGTTCAGATTGGGCAGTCCGACTGGGTCGGACCGAACCCAGACTCACTATGGCCATTTACACCATTTATCCCACATCATGGACTACGGGTGTCCGATCAACGAACCATCTATGTTGATTGGATTCTTGGAGCGAGACGATTATTTTGGCATACTCCACTTGAGGTTTGGATGTATTTGGGGTACGATCAGGTTGGTTTGATCCTAAATGAAAACCGGGCCCCTGGAATGGAAAATCCAATAACTCACAGATAGGGCGTCTGATTGATGCACAGTTTATCGCGTTGAGTTCCTTATGATGAGACAAAACTACGGGATACATCATCTCAAGACTACGTGGTAGTTGATGTATGGACACTCGGATTGGGGAGAGGACCCTCCCAAAATTGAACGTACGGTGATGAGACTGGACCTAGATCCTCTGTGGGTTCGACAGTGATGAGACTAGACCAAGATCCTCTGTGGGTTCGATAGTGATGAGACTGGACCTAGATCTTCTGTGGGTTCGACAGTGATGAGACTGGACCTGGATCCTTCGTGGGTTCAATGGCGAGGAGACTGTACCTGGATCCTTTGTTGGTTCGAAAGTGATGAGACTGGACCTGGATCCTCCGTGGGTTCAATAGTGATGAGACTGGACTTGGATCCTCTATGGGTTCGACAGTGATGAGACTAGACCTGGATCATCCATTGGTTCGACCACAATGTCTTTTGTACCGAGATCCTAGGATGGATCGACAGCTTCGATAGACTGTTGTTTTAGTTTTCTACCGATATCTATCATTCGACAGTGAAAGATGATTCGGTGGATACAACTAATCATCTCTTACTCTCTTTTAAGTTGTGTATACCTGGTGTGAGATGAGTCTTTACCTTCGTGTTTAACTCATGTATGATATTTGTACTCTTGACAACTTAGGAATATGTATGGGCATATTCCTAAGAAAGGGTGGATTCTTCTTCGTGGATGTTTCTTCATGGATGTGTTGTGGTGAAGCCCACGTGGATTTCTTCTATGAGATATACCAATGGGATACACCCGGTGTTGTACTTTCATTGTGGAGTGTTCCTACACTTGTGAAATAGAATGGGGTTGGGATCAAGAGTTGGTGCCAGTTTGTTATTGGAAACATAGGTATATGTATGGGCATATACCTAAGTAAGGATGGATGTTACTTTGTGATTTTATCTTACTACTTTTTGATTATCCTTGTTGGATTTTGTGAGACCATTAGGGTCTCAGGGTCCCTAATGATTATTGTTATACTCACCCATGCATGGGCTATGCCTGCACCTTGTTGTGTTGGATGCATATGACGGACAGCACTGACCGCGGCAGAGTGTATGAGGACTGGATAGTACCCGGAGGTGGACCTCTTGATGAGACAGTAACCGGAGGAGACAGACGAACATAGAGCATTGAGGAGGCTATCTATACCTACCCCTCAGGTAGGATCCATGATGGACGATCCAAGAGCTGTTTGACACCTTCCATCTATTTGTCTTTTTGTTGTAACTATTTTGTCTTTTCCTTTTACTTTACTGTTGGTCTTGTATTTCTGTCCCCCTTTACATTCAGCACTACCTATGTATTTAGTTTTACTTAGTGTTTTTCTTCTAGTTGTGTACTCTGATTGTGTGTGTTTACTATTAATAAAGTCAATTCCTTCCCAGCATAGGTATTTACGCCTTTGGTTCTAGTCGCCAGCCTCTGGGAAATGGAAGGAGGGCTTGGGGTAGTCACGGTACGGGCCCTGAGGATGGTTCGTGATAATTTTCAATGATTTTTAGGCCATGGATAAATGAAACATATTTTATAAAACAATAATAGTGGATAATTTGGATCTTTTTACCATGAAGAAACCACTTACCTTTCTAAGTGATTTGGAACTGGAAAAAGAATAAGTGTGGCTACATAGGATGAATTGAGTCTTTTATTTCCTTAGTTCACCAAAATATATAATGGTGAAGTTATAAATATATATGCAGGATCATCTAGCAAGGAATTTGTGGGATTTATCATTTTATTATAAATTGGATCAAGGTTTTACAGGGAAGGATTGTAAAGAATTGTTCAACATGAAATTATATCCTCACATGTTCAGAATTACTAGAACAATAGACTTCAACTGTTTCGAGAAATATAATCTCCGAGTATCATTGTTTGTGGATAAATTTGTGAATTCAATTCAATTTTTACTGGATGTTTCTGAAAGTGTTTCTTTGATGAAAAAATTTATCAAATTCAAGTTAAAACATGGAATTTTCTCAAATATTTTCATCCTACATATAAGGGATTGCATAGATATGATCAATAGAGACATAGTAGAAGAAAGTGATATATCAGGAATCATGGTGGGAGGAAACATTTTTATTCAATATCAGGACTGGTGGGAACTCCAATATTTAATGTATGCATATGATGGACACCTACTCTCAAAGAGGGAGTGTATCTCAAAATCAGAATATGATATTTTTCAACTTAAATCCTTGGTTGAGTAGTAATTCAACATTTAATTAATGTGGTTATTTTGATCATATCAATAGAATATTTATACAAAGTAAATTTTTATGTACCGATTCTAAAGAAGAATTTTAGTTGGTCCAGTAGAATGTATAAGAGTGACCAAAACTATATTTAATAACAGTTCACCATCAAAAGTTGATAAGTGGACCTTTAGTGAAAATTAGAGTATATATGCCTAAAATTGAATTATTTTTGTATTTTAAGCCTTTATCCTTTATTGGATAAATGTAAAAACATTTAACAAACATATATAATCATATTTTAGTTATTTCAATTCATTCCCTCCAATACAACGGCTATGTGTTAACTAACATTTAAAATAATATAATTTCATTACTAGTGTGCAACGTAAGATTTCAAAGAAACACTTTGTTGCGTATCGGGTATGCTATCGAACATAGAAACCCATTTAATGTAAAATTAATATTTAATTCACAAATAATAATAAATATGAAAATGTATTATTCTTTATTTACCTGGGATGTTACATCCATCCCCCCTTTTTGGAATTACGTCCTCCCAATTTTATTCACTTATCAAAATAAGTGGGGGTATTTATCCCTCATAGCATTTTTAGATTCCCATGTTGCCACTTCAACCATATGGTTTTTCAACAAAACCTTTACCTGGTGAATTACCTTATTTCACAACACTTTCTCTTTTCGGTCAAGAATCAAGACTGGTTGTTCCTCATAAGAGAGATTCTCATCCAACTGAACTACCTTTGGGCTTAAAACATGACATGGATCTGGAATATAGTTTCTCAACATCGAAACTAGAAAAACATTGTGTACCTGAGATAAACTCGGAGGTAAAGCCACTCGGTACGCAACTGATCCAACTATGTCCAAAATTTCATATGGTCCAATGAACCTTGGACTCACCTTTCCTTTCTTACCAAATTGCATCACACTTTTCCACGGTGAAACTTTGAGAAAAACATGACCACCTACCTCGAAAGATAGATCCTTCCTCCGGTTATCCGCATAACATTTTTGTCTGCTCTGAGCTGTTCTCATGTGTTTCTGAATAAACTGAACTTTTTCTGCCATGTCTTCTACCAATTTTGGTCCCATCAGCTTCCTTTCACCCACTTCATCCCAAAAATCTAGAGTTTGACACCGTTTACCATATAATGCCTCAAATGGAGCCATCAGTTTACTGGAATGAAAACTGTTATTATATTAAAACTCAACCAAAGAAAGATGTTGGTCCCAACTTCCCTGATAATACAAAGAGTAGGCACGTAGAATATCCTCCAAAGTCTGAATTGTTCGTTCTGACTGCCCATCTGATTGAGGATGACAAGCTGTACTAAAATTTAATTCAGTACCCAACGACTTCGGAAGGCCTTTGCAAAAGTAAGAAGTAAACCTGGGATCGCGATCAGATACAATAGAGAGAGGAACTCCATGTACCCTGAATATCTCTTTAAGATAAAAATGATAAAGTTGATCTAGAGATAAAGTATCTCGAATAGGATGTAAATGAGCAGATTTAGTCAAACGATCAACAATAACCCAGATTGCATTATTACCTTGAGATGTCCTCGGTAATCCCACAACAAAGTACATGGATACATTTTCCCATTTCTAATCTGGCACCAGTAAAGGCTGAAGCATCCCTTTCGGTAACTGCCGCTCTGCTTTAACCTGCTGACAAGTCAAACACTTTACAGTAAAATCAACAATATCTCTTTTCATTCCATCCCACCAGTAATACTCCCGTAGATCTCTGTACATCTTAGTACTTCTAGGATGAACTGAAAACAGAGAACTATGAGCCTCACATAACAACTCATTCTTTAAATGTGAATCACAAGGCACACATAATCTCTTCCCAAACCTCAAAACACAATCATTATCAATGTTTAATTTAGGCAACTTACCCTTCTGAACCAGCTCTACCTTTTTCTGCAACTCACTGTCTTGCTTCTGTGCATGCTTAATTCTGTCTAACAGAGAAGATTTCACTGATACCTGAAACAAAATAGAAGGACTTCCTACACAAACAACATCCATTCCATTTCATCAAATCAAAAACCAAAGGATCTCGTTCCAAACGTAGCATGGTTAACAAAGCATTACTCTTTCTACTCAATGCATCAGCCACTTTATTTTCTTTTCCCGGATGGTAATGAATTGTACAATCACAATCCTTGATTAATTCCAGCCATCTCCTCAGTCTCATGTTCAATTGTTTCTGAGTGAATATATACTTTAAACTTATGTGATCAGTATATATTTCACACTTTAATCCAAAAAAATGATGCCTCCAAATTTTTAGATCAAAAACAACAGCAGCTAATTCCAAATCATGTGTAGGGTAATTTACCTCATGAGTTTTCAACTAACATGAAGCATATGCAATTACCTGATCATTCTTCATAAGGACACAGCCATGTCCCTTCAACGAAGCATCACTGTATATAACAAACTCACCATTCCTGGAAGGAAGTTCCAAAACTGGAGCATTCACCAATCTTCTTTTCAACTCCTGAAAACAATCATCACATTATTTTGTCTAGATAAACTTAAAACCCATCCGAGTTAGCTTAGTCATTGGACAAGATAACCGTGAAACATTTTCAACAAACCTTCGGTAATGACCTGCCAAACCAAGTAAACTATGGATCTCGGTTACATTTGCGGGTCTTGGCCATTCTTCATTAACTTTTGTTTTAGCAGGATCAATAGTTATGCCATCTTTAGAAACAATGTGACCAAGGAAAGAAATTTGTTGTAACCAAAACTCACACTTGCTTAATTTTCGAGACAGTTTATTTTCTTTTATGGTTTGCAAGATAACCCTTAAATGACATTCATGCTCCTCTTTACTTTTAGAAAAAACCAAAATATCATCAATAACACAACCACCATTTATCACCTGATTCAACTGAGCCATCACTACAGTAAACTGCTCAATTCTAATTCTGACCATCTCAGTATACTGATTTCGATGGTCATTTTCCCCAGCATGCCTTCCCAAAAAAGCTTCTATGTTTCCTCTACGAAAAACCATTCTTAACACTGAAATGCCTTAGGTGAAGCAACATGGTAATATTAAAATTCTATATCGTTTCAATAATACCATAAATTAATTTATAATTTAACAATTTTCTAACTCCTAAAGTTGTCTAAACAGGCCTCTGATACCAACTACAAGGCCCCGGCCATAAACCTTACTTAATATTGAATTAAATGAATAATTCACATTGAGTATCTTTTCAGTTTTAGAGTTTTAGAGAATTAGGACATAACTATTACATCTCAAAAGATTACAAAGTAGACACTTCTACTATGTTTCCATAGAATAAAAACTCTTAAAAAGAAACATGTCTAGGTCCATGTTTTATATAGAATGACTTTCCATTGATCCATTCCTTGACCCTATTCCACATTAAGTCCTATGAAAAACATTTCAAAAAACTTGGGGTGAGCATAAAAAACTCAGTAAGGGATACACAAAGAATGAAAACTGCTAGCTTATCAAAACAACAAGAAAACCATGTATACATTATCAAAGTAATCATTTACACGTTCATGAAGTAGTGAAAACTCTTCACTGAATAAAATATAATTACTTATGCTTTTGTAACCAAAAGATTACCATAAAACCCATATAAAGGTCACATAACATATAGAGGTAACTTGGGACATAAACATACTTAAATAGAATAACCATACGGTCGACGTCCACACATATCACTTAATGGAACAGCCATACGGCTGACTTCCATACCCAATGCATTGGAGGTTATAATGTAACCACCCATCCTGTTATTCACGGCACCACCCATTATATGGTTTATCACGTAACCACCCGTCAAATGTACAAGTACCATTATAAAATCATAATACATAAAACAAATATAATGGAAGGAAAGCATTTCCACACTTTTATCACAATATATCACATAAAGATATTGAAATAACAAATCCATTATAAAAACCATTTTCATTACCAAAATACATAAAAGAGTATATGGTATTTATTTTATTTTAAAAACATTACGGCTTATTGAGGAATCCAAAGACCAAATGACACTCGCAGCGGTGGAAAAGGTCGTTGTCACCATGTACGTTAAAAGAAACATTCCTTTTTGTCGTTTAGTAAAACGCTTCGTAGAAAAAGATTACTTTTGTATAAAAGTAAAAGTCAAAGGGGTTTATACACCATATAAAAGAAAGTTGTGTATAAAACGAAATATTCCTCAATGAAAGGAGATTGAGACGAAGTCCCTTACCTCGGGTCCGACTTGACTCGATCGTTCTTTAACTTACTGAATAATAAACATGAGTTAATTTATACTTGATTAACAACCATTTTCAAGTTCATTATTCCTTTTATATCACCTATTATCTTTTCATGAACACTATGTAATTATTTAGGATAATAATGGTCATTTTGTCAATATTTGGTACTTGAATCAAAAGTGAACTTCTTATATTTACAAGTTGTTCACGTAGTCAAATATCCATTATCTCTTGAATGATATTCATGATGTAGATTCCATATATATAATATATATATAGTTTATACATGCATTTATTAAATTACATAATCATTTATAGGTAAGAAATGAAATGCACCGTTCATGGAGACGGTAAGCTGTACGTACGCATGAACCCTACTTCCATTTCTATTTCATATTTAATGGAATTAAAACATAATGATACATAATAGTATTATAATTCCAGTATGGTATCATATATAATATCATTAAATTTATCCTTTATATGTACCACATATTGTGTTAACGAATCAAATCACTTTGAAGGGGTGGTAGTCCGCACTTCTTAAAATGAAGATATCACCTTTACCCATAATGGAAACCATAAAGGTATTCCATAAATAAAAAATACAGAAGCTTAAGTAAAACATAAAAATATTATATATTAGATATAAATATAGTGACATCTTAATGGCCACCATGGAAGGTGTTATATGAGTGTTGAACAATCATCGTTTTGTGAGGCAGAAATTCTCCATCCACAGAAACAATATGTTCTTTAACCATTAGATGAAGGTGTGTGTATGTGTAGCTTGAATCCTTATTATAACAACATCCTAGTATATTTAAGATACTGTATTTGTTACAAAATAAAGTAATAAAAAGAGTTTAGGGGGTTGGAGAAGAAAAATAAAACATAAGAACACAAGAGAAGACACTACCTTCAAATCGGGTAACTCCTTTTGATTTGAGCTCAAAGGCTTCCTCAGGAAACCTTCTGCCCAAAGTGAGGATACTAGGAGTTTGATAGGGATGTGGACAGACAAAATGGTCAGGGGTTTTCCGACCCAAAGGCTTGAGAGGTGTGGGTAATGAGGTAGAGGTGGGGGCCTTTTATAAGAGAAGAGGAGGGGCACTCTTGGAAAGTTAAGAAAAGATACTTTATTATAAAATTATTTTCGGATAAAATGGGTCCCACAATTATATATTTTTAGGATAAGTTAATAAGAGTTCTAAATCCAACCATCCAATAAGTTTTTGACATGTGTAGGTCTTATATTTTACATTATCTTTTCATTTTATTTAAATTGTTAAATAATGAGGTAATCGTTGTATCATCATGGTGCCATAAATAATTTTATTTATTTAATGTCTAAAAATAATAAAAAAAATATCATGATGTAAGAAATATTTTTATATTTATAATTAATATTTATATTCAAAAATATGACTTGTATAACCCCATTTAAATTTTTTTTAGTAAAACAACTCATGTTTGTGACATTTTGATTTTTACATTAAATAAAAAGTTATTAATATCATTTTCCTACCAAAGTGGCTCCATGGGGTCCCCAAGTTGACCCGTGGATTGTATTGGTCGGAAATGACACATCCAATAAGGGTAGGACATGTGTCAAGTTCATTTCATATTATTAAAACATTATTTTTACCTTAAACTACAATAATTACCTCTAATCGCGATTAATAAACATAAAAGTTATTATTCACCAAAAAATTATTTTAATCGCATTGAACCACATTTTAATTCTTAATTACAACCATGTGTGTTGGAATTTTGAAATTCAAAACAAAGAGGTGGTAAAAATTTATTTAAACGAAAAATCTGTTTTTAAGTACCACTTAGTGGTTTCACTATTCATCAAAAATTGAGGTTTTTCAGAAAAATAACAATACTTCACCCTAAGATATATTTTATATTTTGAATTCAAAAATGTAGTCTATTTTAAAAAATTCAAAACATATAAGATGCATTAATTAATTTAATAATTAATTCCCGCTATCAAAACAAATAGTGTGTTTTTATCAAACAAAAAGTATCAAAAGATTGACTCTAGTTAAAGTCCAATTTCAAAGTGAAATTAATTCCAACGACCACTATTGGATTAAATGGTAAAAATATATTCTAATTTCACCTTAAAACCAGTTAAAAAGATAATCTAATCATATTACTAAATTATATTAATAAGAGGTTTTGAATGAAAATACAATATTTTTCACTATTCATTTAAAAATGATCTTTATTGGAAGAATACAGAAAATTTACACAAAGTAAATTTTGATGTACCGATTATAAATAAGAATTTTATTTTGTCCAATAGAATGTATAATAGTGACCAAAACTATATTTAATGACGGTTATCCATCATAAGTTGATAAGTGGACCTTTAGTGATAATTAGAGTATATATGCCTAAAATTGAATTCTTTTCATATTTTAAGCCTTTATACTTTATTGGATAAATGTAAAAACATTTAAGAAACATATATAATCATATTTTAGTTATTTCTATTCATTCTCGGCAATATAACGGCTACGTGTTAACTAAAATTTAAAATAATATTATTTTATTACTAGTGTGCAACGTAAGATTTCCAAGAAACTCTTTGTTGCGTATTGAGTACGCTATCGAACATAGAAACCCATTTAAAGTAAAATTAATATTTAATTCGAAAATATTAATAAATATCTAAATGTATTATTCTTTACTTACATGGGATGTTACATGAACTATATGATCACTTATCTTGAAAATTCCTTGATCAACCTAATATGGATTGACAACAAACAAAAACCAAACACCATTACCATAAATTATTAGTCTTAGTTCAAACAATCTCCTCCTTTTTGTTTGTTGGAAATATGACAACAAATTCAATAATGAATCTACCACTATCTATTCTTAATACTAAAGAAACAACTCAAAACAAACTCTAAGTCTAAATGAGCAGTACTCAGTGTAGAAAATGAGTGGGGATTTGTGATTTGGGTTCTTGTGTCTTTTCATGTATCTGATCATCTAACAGAAGCATTGCATTCCTAGAACATAAAATTTTCATTTTCATTTCTACATTCACCAATAACCAGAAAACTATTGAATTATCAATCCTCCAATAACCATAATAATACTGAATTTATCCATTCATCCCCATTAGAAATTACCCAAAGAACCAGTATTTTTTCATTATAGAGCTTAAAGTACACTCCCCCTTGATTTTATCTCCCCCATAAACCTACATCACTTCTTTAATTTGATTAAAATAGATAAAAAAATAAAAGAGGGGAATAATCATAAACTCCTCATGCACTGGGAGGTAGTGGATCATTGAGATCCAAATATTTCATATTTAACACAATTTCTGAAAATTTATTGGTTAGTATGCTAGCCACTTGATCATCATTTACAAAATGATTCATTTTATTTGTGCCTTGTTTGAATTTTCTCTTAATAAAGTGATATCATATTTCAATGAGTTTTGTACAAGAATATTGAAAATTATTCATCATAAGATCAATTTCCCTATTTTTATCATAGTGAATCACCATCGGTTGTTTCACATCCTCACCAATATCAGTAATTTGTTTCTTCTTCCATAATAGTCGAGTTCAAGCCATTGTAGAGGATATATACTTAGCTTCAGAAACAATAAGTGAAAGGCTTTTTTGTTTCCTACTCAACTAGCCTACGCATTTTATTCTAATAAATATTTATCCAATAATTGTGTACATTAAATACACAACATCTCTATCCCATTAAACATCATAAAATTCCAACATTTTATTATAATTCCCCCTAGAAAATTACAACCCATAATTGTTAGTATATTAAATGTACCTCAGGATTGTTTTAACTGCATCTATTTTTTTCATTATTTAGATTGCATTAAATGAGAGATGCTAAGTATGTTGCAAATACAATATGTTTCTTTGATAAAATTATGCATAGTATGCTTTCAATGATTATATTTTACATTTCCAGATCTCCAGATGTCCCATCATCATGCTTTCTTAGTTTTTCACTAATGGAAATTGGTGTTGGCATTGGTTTGGAATCATGATTGTTGACATTAAATAGTAGACATCATGTATACTTTTCATATGAAATAAATGTTTAACCCCTCTTCTACATCACCAGTTTCCCCATAATGTATGTGAGTTCACCAATCATAGACATTCCAAATTCTGATTTAATGTAATTAGAAAATTCATCCACTAATCTCTCCCTACTGCCTCCAAAAAATGATATCATCCACATATACCAGCAACATAAATTGATATTTCAATAAATTAATAAATTTTATATTATGAAAAAAACATCCCTTTTGAATTTGTTCTTATTCAAATAAGCATCTAGTTGATGATAAAATGTATGCGGTGCCTACAACTTACGTAGGAAATAATTTTTTAAGGATTTGATGAAGTTTATTTTGTAATGGTTTCCTCTTATAATTATTCATCTGAATCTTATTATTCATGCCAACATTTAAGGTTTTAGAATCCTTCCACTAGGTATAAATATGAATCTATCTCATGAAAACTAATACATGAAACTCCTTTTATAGTGGCATGAACATTAATGAATTTCTAGAATAATCATTTGATATAAAAATTAAAATAATGATTCTGGAAGCATCTTAGTCATTATTAATTTCTCTCCACCTTAAGGGAAATAATTTATAGTATATTGATAATGGTGGATCTCATTAATAATATATTTAATGAAATATTAGTATGTAGAAATGCACCAAAATGGATCTTCATCATGTGAATATCCATGTTGGACAACTTTCATTGCATCACCAAGTATAATATTATTGGACATTTGTTCACCAAGATGACATAAGTAAGATCATTTAGTGATGGTACCTTCTCTATCCTAATTTTCAAGAATATAAAATCAACATTTTAATTAAAAAAAGACTCTCCATCATATCAGTATTTTCATATCTAGTTTAGGAATAATTCTAAGTGGGTGACTTCATTAGATTGGCTATCATGAATTATTTCAATATCTAGTTATTAGGTTCCACCTCTAAGAACATGCTTCACCTTCAACTACCTACATTATAAGAAGAAATACAATACAATCAATTTTATGGTAATAAATAGTTTCTTTCTTTCTTCATAAATATTTATTGCATGATAGATATGATTTCTCAATCATATTTCAATATTTTATCCAATGTTTTTGCTTTCACATCTGAACTTATGTTCTAATTTATGTTGTCTTGTGTTGGATCCATTAACATTCCATTTGTAATTGTGTGGATAATTTTTTCTCTTAATATCCATCACGGATGATACAATTTTACTCCTTTTAATGAATTCTTCTTTCTCTAGTATTATGGTTAATAAAACTTTTTAAATGTAACTAGATTACATTTCTCTTTCACACAAGAATTATATAACACATTAGTTTCTTTTTGTTTTCATACTCTCATGAACATTGATTTCATCATATAAAAGATTGTATTTTTCTTTTTTACCAGCCTTGGCTTGTGTGTCCTCATGTTTTCTCATTCTTTACAAATATTCTTTCCAAATAACTAACATGTCATCAAGAACTATTGTGACATGTTTGGATCTTCCACATGGGTACATATTAGTGTCATTTGTATTAGTAGTTTTATGGGATTCACTACCCTTTATCATCCTGAATATAGAATCCAATGTCATTTCATAATATGTCCTTGAAACATTCTTGGGAGTATTTATGTTCAAAACGTTCATATGATTTATTTCCATTGATTATTCTTCATTCCTGGCTAGATTTTGGGATCATCATTTCTTATCATCTTTGGATACATGTTGAGATGAGCATGTACCAACCTTGTTATCACTTACTTTTCATACATCACATATGTTATCAATACATCCATATATTTTTTTATTAAATAGATGATTTGGGACCTTTATATATTGCTTCATCATATCAGTCTTTCTCTACCATAAGATAGACTTCCTTTATGCTTTAAAATTTTAGTGATTATACAATCAATTTAATGAGAAATTCCCAAATATATTGTATCACCAACAATGACCAATGAACCATGATCTTGTTATATCTTCTATATAAGGTTATTGTATCATCATAGTGACTTTTTATGCACTTTATGGGTAACCCAATTTTGTAATATTTTTCATATCCACCTAAGACAAGGTGGTAGGATTATTTTCACCTTTATTCATCAATAATTTTTATTTTTTTTATTATAACCCGCACTCTTCATGATAAAAGGTTTAGAGACATTGTGACAAATTGGTAGGAATGGTACTTGTTTCTTCTCATCTTCTTGGTATAGTTCATCAAATTATGTCATTATCTTATTATAATTTTTTTTTGAGTATTTTGTATTTTTAATCCTCCAGTTATCATTGAGTATATGTATCTACTATTTCCCTCTTTTATGAAGCCTCAATAAATGTCTTCTCATGATTGGCCATTTAGAGAATCCAAAATTCAAACATTTCATAATGAGGATGATTTTCTATTTGAATCATAATCATCTTTTCTTCAAAAGAATTCTTCATTCTAAAAAATATTATTCATGAAACAAAACGTTATTTTGATTAATGTTTTTGTGTTCCTTGATCTTTTTGAATATTTCTTCCAATTATAAATCCCTGACATTAGTGCTATTTTTCAATTTTCTTCAAGTGTGTAATCATTAATTCGATAGTATTTCTGACTACCACTTTCTATTCATATTTTTTGAAGTTTTTTTGGGAACATATTTCAAGATCCTTATTTGTTTTTTCCAATGTTCCAACCTTATTGTAAAGCTTTAACCATTCAATAACGTTTCCTTGCAAGACCATTTCTTTCGAGTCATATTTTTCTTTTAGTGGGGTGATCTCTACCTACATACATTGAAATGATCTAAAAAAATGTGACCCTTTATTTGGGAATATCGCACATATATTTTCATAATCCCTAAATTTAAAATTCATTTGATGTTTTATATTGATCAACATCCCCACATGTGAAAATATATTTATATTGAGGAAAACATTTGAAATTTCTAACACATACCTCTTGATCACTAAAATATTTTGACTTACATGATGTAGAAGTTTGTTCCTTTTCATTGGTGGAAACCTGATCCACATTCTCTTCACCTTATATGAGTTATATATCTTCATTTTAAAAAATTCATAGAGAACTAGATAATACATCTTATTTAGATAAGCTGCTCTTCTTCAACTGCATATTCTCATTATGTTTTTTTCTTTTTCATCATTTTCATGGTGGATATAGACATATGCGCAACGATAACATGATCTTAATTAAAACTATAGTTTATTTTTGAATCAGGGTAGAAAATAAAATACTAAACAGAGAATATATATACTATAGAGTATTCAATATATGAAAATCTTCTCTCTTATACAACATGTATTACCCCAAAACACCCAAGTCAGTGGTGAAGTGGGGTGCTAAATTTTTTATTTTAATGTGATGGGTATTGTTACCACAATGGTGGGAAATAGTTAAACCTGTATTATGGATTAAATCACCAATAAAACATTCACATGTTGAAAGAAAACACATGATTTTTACTTAGATCAGTAATAAGGTAATCTCAAGGAGTATACGCCGACAATATTTCTATCATAAAAAAAATCTACTAGTCTTCACAAGATGGTGAATATAAGAGTTCAGACACAATCACTATGAGCCATTCACACTTCCTTTATAATATTTTGGTGATAGTACACTACATACCTTGAAACACTTTTATTGACTCCCCCTAGATCACTACATTAAGAGAAGTATTACATAGTTTATTGAATTTAATGTCTTTTAAACATATTGAATTTTAATTCTTTGTCTATGTGTATCACAATAGTCTTCTTATATTGAATTCCAAAATTTATGCACATAAAAAAAGTGTTTACTAAAAAAAAGATGTTCAAAATGTCATATCATGAAGTCTCTTACATGAAACTCATCCCTTCATGATGTTAACTGCTTTCGCAGACCCAGATGCATTTGCAACCTATCATGCATCCTCCACAAACTACACTGTTTCTTCTATGAACTGGGTTGAACTATGTGGAATGATAACATTAAAGACAATATCTTCATATGCATACCATCCCTAATTTATTAACTTATTATTCTTCCATAATCCACTTATCTTTCATGAACCATTGATGTCCTGCAGAAAAAATCTCCTCTATGGACCCTTAATCTCCCATATAGATCAATACCTCTTCTGTGGACTGCATCTACTTAAGAAGACCATTTTCCTTTACAAGATGCATAGACCATAAACCTTTTTTAGTGAACATTTCCCATGAACCAATCCAAAATTCACAGAATCCCCCCTTGTGAACTATTCTGCTATGCAGAATTGTTTCCCCGTGAACCAATTCAGAGTTGAACTCATCCCAGAGCAGGGATGGTCTCTAATGAAAAAAATGATCTACATAATTATGGGATTAGCAATCCTTATATATTCAAATAGATATAAAAATATCTCTAATCCAAAACACCCAAATCATTGATGTGGTACAACCTTCACCACACTTTGTGCTCCTCCAACGAACCGGTTTCCCTTACATGTTCCATATAGAATCATTGTTCCTTCCCGGTGAATGATCTCTTCTACGACTGAATCACCTAACAACTCCACAAATGAATGCCTCAATTCAATGAATGACGATCCATACATTTAAATCATTGCTTCCCACAAATTTTGTACATCCTGTGAACCATTTTCATCTCAAAAACTATTTCCCCTATGTGGTCCATGTTCCATGCTTTATAGTCTGCATAGCGGTGCTATGTAGAGATCCCATTCCACATAATCCCTTTTCAGTTTGTGAACTATGCTTCATGGATTGTATACTTTTCATTCTTACACAGAAACAATTTCTTTTCCAAAAAAAATTCCTATTTTGAGGCCCAAAATGTGGGCAAGCACTGGGAAATGTTGCAACCCTCGACACTACTGTCAACCTGAATTATAATATCACTTATCTAGAAAACTCCTTGATCAACCAAATGTGAATTGAAAAAAAAAACAAAAAACAACAACCATTAACATAAAATAGTAGCCTTGGGTCCAACATCCTTCCACTACTATAAGAAAAAAACCTACTCTGAATTATTTTATAGGATTAACTAATATTCCTTCCATGCCCATGTGTTTGGGACCCTATTTTATATAAATAATTAGATTTAATTAAGTACCTATTGGGGGTTGAATAACCCAAACAACTTTTAGGAGAAGATTTAGATCTAAAAAACATAATAAGTATCAAATTCTTATATTAATTACAAGTCATAAAAGGATTTTTGTTAGATATTTTTACATACCAAACACTACCACATTTATGGTAGATAATAGGTCCTCTCACCAATAAGGTTGGGGAATCTAACTATGATGGGTTCCTCACCTTCTCACTAATATCACTTTTAGATATTTAATGTTTACTATTCATAAAAGGAATAGAAATATAGCTTCTCATTATCTTAAAAATTGAATAAAAAATATTTATCATCTAATATAGATTTTTATTTATCCTCAAGGATTAGTTCAAAATTTCAACATGGATCGGGAGAAACAATTGAATGATAACTGTTTGGATGTCATGCTGTAGACCCATTTCCAATCATTGGTATTTCTGATTATAAATTTAAATAATCTCATTAGAAAATTAAAAAATTTTATAAAATCTTTAAATATATTAAATTAATATCTACTTTCCAAGCTACGAGCTTCAAAAATCAAGATACATCGCTAAATTCATGGTATACATATAAAAATTCTAGATAAACATGATATTAAGTACCTCCACTCTAGGTTATCTTGTAACTCATTTTTAATAATATACTCTCACCATTTATGAATGAGACCCTCAATCATAAATGTAGAAAATTTTACATAAACAATTTTAGGATTCTCATGGAATTTAATGACCATTTTGATATTTTCTAAAAAAATATTCAACGTCATGATGATCATTGACTTCACAAGTTTTTAATACCTTATGGTTATAAAATAGATGAGTTAAAAAGATATAGTGATTTTGTGTGACCCACCATTTATAATTAGATATTGTACATTTTAACTCCTTTATCCATATCCTTAATGGGTTTTACCGCCAACTTGACAAGATTATGATATATTACATTATTTTCTTAGGGAATATTATTCATTGTTTCCTCTAGAACATTTGAAGGGGCTCTTCATGTTGGAATAGTAATACAAAAACCCTTAAAAAGAAGATTAAAAATAATATTAAAATCGGTAAACAACATTGTCTAAAACTATTAATATCCATTGAGAAACTGTAAAAATAATGGAAATGTTTTTAAATGAGGGAAATCATTAAATTCACTATAAATATAATTATGTGTGGTTAGGTCACATGGACTATACCCCATTCACCTAAACCATGTTATCTATAATAGAAATTCACTAAAAATATTCATTTAAAAAATTCTCATTGTGACACAGTTATATTTTATATGAGTGTTATAAATTCACTTACTTGAAACCTATCATTAATGTCCCTACAATTATAGCTTCATGTTTTCATAAATTCTACAAATAAAATAAATACAATCTATTCTTTGAAACTATTATTTCACAAATCATCCTTACTCACAACTATATTAGTTCTCGATCCAACATAAAACCTACCAAGATGGGTTTTCCCATTAACTAAGGAGTGGTAAAAAAATTTGGGAGTCAATGATACAATTATTTAGAACATTTACTGCTAGTAGATTAAAATTAAAATGGAATTATTGTAGGAACTAGACAAAAACCTACAATAATTATATAAATTCTCACATCTAACATATGAATTATTGAAGAATGAATAAAACCAGTCTTGAAATAATATATTCAAATGATCATAAATAACTAATATGAAAATATAAAAAATAAATATCCAAGAACATATAAATATAATTATAATATTATTTATATATATATAAAATCAAAGATGATACTAAAAGTGGAATAATATGTTCATTTTATAAGGCGATACAAGTTGTTATGTTTACTATAACACCTAAATAATAAAACAAAAAAAATAAACCCATCTTCATGGGAAACATAGGATATCTCCAGTTGGGTCACATCCTCTAAAGTCAAGTCCAACTAACATAAACAACCACTACATTCATGTGGTCCCTTTCCATTAATAGTATTAATTAAAAATGATCTACCTGATTCCAAAGTTTTAATATATGATATGATTGTAACTAGAATAGTATGTTACCACATACATTTCCACAATAAATCCTATTTAGATAAATAAATTTGGAATATTTAATGTAATCATATGGAAAAATAATTTTAAATTTTAGGATAATTAATAAAAACAATGAAATTTTGGTAAGAAATAATAAATCTTTTGTTGATAAAAAATATCCAAATAATCAAAAAAAATTCACTATGCATCAAAGGATATTAACTATTATCACATTCATCATGTCCTACAAAAAACTCCATACTATTCTGTACCTAAAAAAGTTTTCAATATACGTGTTCGTTACTATCTAAAGTTTAACCCTTATAGTCACTCTTATATAATGTGGAACCATATATGTCTTGAAATATAATATGTATTACATTTGAATCGATGAAACACTATTTATAAGAATAAATATTGTATGGATTTTTTAATAGAAGGAAATGGGTTAAAACATATCTTTACTTTATAAAACTTTTGGATCATTATGTTAATGCACTGTGGTATACGATGAAGATCACTAACCACATTATTAGAGGTCTTAAATAAAAACCCCTTAATATGAAATCTAGTTTTAGTGACCTAGGTTTATCACATACAGGATGCAACTAAATATTGATTTTTGTATCCCCAATACCTCTATAAGGGTGTTATTGTAAATTTACTCTCTCATTAGACCTCAAAAATTGTTGGCTTCATTGATCATAGGATATGATTTTTACCCATAGGTTTAATTTTGGTTTCTTATTGAGCATGTTCACTTTTATGGGATTTTTAATATTTATTCTTGAATAAATATTATTCATAGATATCGAATAGTGATCATTCATCATTTTCTTAATGAATGGACATTAAAATATTTTTATGATATTTTTTAAATGGAATTCTATGATGATGAAAAATTATGTGCTCAATGGGGCCTTAATAAAAAAAATTATTATGAAAAAAATTATAATTAGTTCTCAGACATGAATTATTAAGAATTATTACTTTTCATTATAATTGGGAATCTAATAGAAAATCAAAGATTATATTTATATCAATAATAGTTGTTATACCATAGGTATATGATAATTTTAAATCATTTTAATAGTTATTGGGATTGACCCTAGTGAAGTTTATTTTATAGACATAATAATTCTGATGAATTTTATATTTAGACCTTCCGTTAACTAATTATGTTATCAGCTTAATCCTAGAATTAGTGGAAAAAAGGGAGTAGTGGATACCCCTTTGTGATGATCTTGCATAGACATAATATTATGGTGGTGAAGATGATCCAATCATGCCTTCAACACTACATTGAATCTGTGGTGAATCTCAATCGATGTAAGATACAATATAATTTTCCACTCTTATTTAATATTGATGATTTAAGATTTCAAATCAAGCACATGGAAATCATATTCAAATTCTATTATTAGTGTATTTGATTATCTAATCATCATTGTGGATTTATGGAATTTTCCCACCATTATTCAATACAGTTTAATTGACATCTTCATCAAATTGTAATTTCAATAAATTCTGTGATAAATTATGGTTGCATCATAAAATATTTAATGGGTGGATTCACATGGTGTTTTTGTGGTTGTTATATAGTTTCATTCAAAATAGTGGAATTATGGATATTATTTGAAATTTTTATTGAATTGAAGTAACATGTAGGCTATTTTTAGAGATTTGTGTGTATCCTAGGCCCATTGAATCTAGGTTTTACACCCTATAGAGACTCTATAAAAAGGAAAATAGGGTATAAGGTTTTTGAGGGTAACCCCCCAAATCAATGTTATTTATATAATGTCTGGACCCAGATGATATATGTGGTGTCGGTTGGATGAGGTATTAGGATTATCATAATGGATGAATGAACATAAGTGGTGTCTCTAGTGTGGAATGAGATAGTGGGGTTAGTGATGACGAGTTGTGGGATGTTGTGGAAGCCAACCACTGTGTGTTGGTTGAGTTATTTAGGAAGAAGTGGAGAATCGATTGTGCATGAAGGAGATGATAGTTGGAAGGGGTGTTAAGGTTTACATGGCCCATAAATCTGTTTTTAGAAAAATTTCAAGAATGATATCAATATAGATGGGGTGACATGTGTGGAATATTGGAGATCGAAAGGGTGATTTTTTATATCCTTTGATATTTTATACATATCAATATAATAATAATTATAATATTATTATTACTATTTATATATTTCACATACAAATATTTTTACTATACCATCATATTGAAATTAATTTTATAGAATATTGACCATGTAATCCTGAAAACAATTTATTACCAATATGTGGTACATAAATTCAGATCATGGAACAAGCCCACTATCCTTTTACAGAGAATCTACCATTAAAGATATGAAAAAAATACATATTTATTATTAAATCTTTTTTTTAAGTAAATAAATTTCATATACATAGTATTTTTTATATATATTGAAATGATGGGGTTTTCACTGCAATTTGATAGTTTTTATCAGAAAACGGATGTACATTTTCTAATTTATCCTTGCAGGTGAAACACCTAGGTTCACAAGTAATTATTATAGTTCCCTTTGTGGTTACCAACCCGTCTAAGCAGTGTTGTTGTATCAATGATGGATTTTCCCCTTCTATCTTTATGTGTGGTTAATTAGTTCCATTGAATGAGGCATCTTCTTATGAGGTTGATATCCTTTACTTTTGGATCATATATGATTAGTTTTTACCCTAAAAAATTAGGATCCTCCATTAGAGTTCATATTCCCCCATATATATTGGGTGATAATTTTATACTATTATTCTAGAGTGGCTATATTTGTTTCACATATTTGGTAGATTATATTCTTCAATTTTTGTGAGAAATTTAATAGTAGTGGGAATATTGGGAGTGATACTATTCCTTTTAAAGATGGATCAATCCATTATACCTATTCATGAGTGATTTGGGTGTTTGGGGTCGATACTCTCTTGACCAATAACTATACCTGATTATATTTGTAGTTACCCTATGGTCCAATGTTAGTGAACATTAAATGGTAGGATGTATAGTTTGGTACATCCTTAACTAACATATCCACATACTGGATTATCGAGGAATTTATGATGTAATATTGTAGTTATAGGGTAGAATAGTTGATTATATTAAATACTCTATTGTTTAGGACACATTAGTAAGCCTCCCATTTTGTATTTTTTCAGTTGTGATGTATAATGAGCAATTTAATTTTGAATTCATGGACTATACGATAGTCTGATAATCCATAGCCTCTCATGAGTTTGATATATCATGACTTGTATCTATGATTATATGAATATCATTATGTCCCTAAGACTATAGAAGTTTAGAATATTAGGATTATTTTTCCTTTTCATCCTCCTAGTATATGTTTAGTATTGGGATCACTGTGCTGACTTAACATTCTATGATTTCTTATGGTTTTTAGGGCATCCTTCAAGGGTTTTTATACACACACATCAATATAGTAACCCTTATTTATAAACCCCTATGAATCAAAAAATAAACATAACTATATCAAAGTAACTAATGCATATAACTCATATATATCTACCAATATGCATTGAAAAATAATTAATCAAACCTTATATATCATATGGTAAACATAAATCTTTAAATATAATAGGTTATACATCAATGCATACATATCATAGGGAAACCATCAATCCTTAAATATGTCAGGGTAGCCACTACCTATATATATATCTACGTAACCATCATCATTCATGTATATCAAGATAACAATTAACCTTAACATATATTATAGTCTCTATCAAACCTTATCCATCATTGGGAATCTTTTATCTTTTAAAAAATCTACCCACTTAGAATGTTTATATATGCTGAGTTCCCTTATTTCTCACAGTTCAACCTGTTTCATACCCTGGATCAACCTTACATATTTCCTTTCCCAAAATGATTCTTGTACTCATAAGGATCTATATTCCTAGATATGTAGATATTTATTCAAATAATTCATAAATCATTATACATTAGGTCCCATACATATAAAATTTAGACCATGCTCACATATAAGGACTTATAAGATTTTGCCTCCATGGCATCCATAAAACATGAATATTTTTTATTTCATTCAAATATCCATAAACAATTAAAATGCATTATTCCCAATTTCACCAATCACACAAAATTCATCATTATAGAATATTGATCCCTAATATGATTTCACCTTCAATACATGATTCTCAGCCTATACTGATACCCCCACACTCTGAAAGGGTTCAAAAACATACAATTACACCAATACCTAAACTGATTAATGAAAAATATAAAATAAAACAATTAATAATAAATACCATACATGTAGATTAAGTCAAGGCTCTGAATATATATATTAATATTTTTAATCTATGGATAAATGAATAACATCATAATATATTAAAAAATGAATAAAAAGGATAATCTAGGTGGTGCTTGTCAAGTGGATACATATATAATTTAATAGGTTCTAATTGTTACACATATGTATATAGATAAATGTACTGTTGAACCTTTAATTATATGATGGACTTACATTTTTTTCATTTTTATGGTTTTAGACTAAGTATAGGTATAACGAAAAAGTAACTTAAGGATAATTTTTACAATATAGTGAATTAAGGTAGGTGAAGAACATATAGTAAAAATAATTTAATAATACATATTTATTGATAAAAAAGTAATAAATTATACAATAATTGTCCCCAAACAATCACATAATGATTTTTAGAAATTTTACAAGATGCAGAACAAATTCACGGTTCATGATCCATCCATTGATTGATAGTAAACATATTAATTAATTTCGAAACATATTCAATAAACTCATTGTTAATATTCATATTTTTCTATTATAATCAAATAGAATACATGAAATCAATAATATAAACTACTAAACTAGATCAAAATAATTTTAAATAATTTAATAATAATAATATAAATAATATAAATTTATTTTCTCTATAAATGAAAGAGACAATTTAAATTCGTGATAATATACTAGAATTTTTGGATCACTTACCTTGATTAACAACATTGGAATCCACTAATTTATTATGTGAATAAATTTTACAATAAATTTTGACTGATATTATATCTAAGGACTAGAGATATATTAATAGTATTTGGGGGTTTTAATAATCTATTTGTTATAATTTTCCACTAATTGATCACACCACTTAAATGGATGAATTTTCCACCATTTTAGATTGACTATAAAATCATACATCATCAAAACTTCTCAATTTCAAAAATTCTAAATTTAAATTTTTTAATGACATTAGGTTTCCAATATAATGAATATAAATTATTCAAATGATAATTTTTTTTGGGTGAAAAATGAATGAAATTTCCATTGAATTTTAAAATTCTAAAAATGTGTATTTTAGGTTGTTATATCCTCCAAAACATCTGGATTGTTCACCCTATAAAATAAAAATCCTTATGAACTTTTTAATGGATACAAAATAACTAAACCAAACATTACCTAAGATTTTATAAACTCATATTAATAATCATTAAAAGATATTTTACTAAAATAAAATAAATATACACAATGATAACACAAAATAATCATGTTATTTTACCGTCATCAAGGACACTCACTTATTAGAAATACTTTTAATTCAATTTTATATTTATCATTCATTCACCAATTAAGTTGTATAATGATTACAAGTATTGTTATTATAATTTAGAATCTGAACATTAGATTATATCATTGTTCATTATTACTCAATATCCTGATTACATCACTAAACTATATTAGATAAATCATTCATATATTGTTAAACTATAGATATATTTAATATTTAATATACCTTCTTTAATTGAGGAGGTATCATCAAAAAATTATCCACATTGAAATTATTCTCAAGAACCTAAAAAAATACAATAAACATCAATGAAAAATTTACTCATCTACCAAAAATTTACATCCATTTATAGGTGAAAAAACTGGAAAAATATAGTTCTCAATATCAGAATCCATTATTTTACACCTTCAGTAAGTATAATAATTCCACATAATTTGTGTTATATAATTTTTATACATAATAAACTAGAAATGTGATGTTTTACCCACCACAATGGGAACCCATGAATTTACAATTCCTTAATATCAATCTAACACAAAGTCATATGACTAATTTAACCAATACATTATATATAATGTGATATCCAAATAAATCTTACCATATACACATGAGTTAATAATAAATTATCATAATTAAAATGGTTTTATATAATCATCAAAAATATAACACACATTATATGTAATCTATTTATTGTTATAATAAATTATCACTGGAGGTACACCATAAAGTCCCAAAGTTTTAAAATAATATAATTGTTCTATTATTTTTAAATTTATTTTAATCCCATTCAATCAAATTCACCAAATAACACATAATATTCCCAATAACACAAATAGTATTATGATCCTCAGTTTAAAAACCCATCATAGACGTAAAATATATCAAAACCACTATCACATCAAGTGATACAGACAGAAAAATTTACCAAGATTCATGAAATATCACATAATATTCCCAATAACACATAATATTCCCAATAAAATAATTGTTCTATTATTTTTAAATTTATTTTAATCCCGTTCAATCAAATTCACCAAATGACACATAATATTCCCAATAACACAAATAGTATTATGATCTTCAGTTTAAAAACCCATCATAGACGTAAAATATATCAAAACCATTATCACATCAAGTGATATGGACAGAAAAATTTACCAAGATTCATGAAAGGTAATTTTCATGCGTTAAATTCTAATAGGTGAGGCATCAAAAAAATAATATATTGTTAAAATCATGAATTTTGGATACTAAAACATTTTAATATATGTCCATATGACTACCCATACATTCATTGTTTATATACAATAATTTTTTTTTCTCAGTCATTTTATAGTATTCATTAATCATATATCGTTCCTATATAGATTAATTTTATCAATGAAATAATTAGAATATTTCCCTTACATTGGTATTAATTTATCATTAAGTGCTAGTTATAGAGAAACATGACCCATCACCTCTGTTAAAGGTAATAATATCCCTATGAAATGAAATATGGTAGGATTTAATGATCTATGGGTACCGTAAAGATCCAAAAATATATATGATACCTCTAGTGTTTCATATCAATTATCATAAATTATGATCCTAATGAGTGGTTTCATAGTGATCCTTGTGAGGGGGAATATACCTTATCTAGTAAGCAAAAATCAATTATTTTTACATTATTATAAAACCCCAAAACATTATAGACTTGTAATAAACCATAATGATAATATTATCCTCAATTAAACATAATATTGAGTCACTACTAAAATACTAATTCATTCACATAAAAACAAAATAGCCCATTATAAATTATACAATTGAAAGACGCTTCTTGGTGAAAGATGATAAGAGACTAAAACAACAAGAGAAGTCCAATATAGATCATTGATAATTATCTATGAATTCTCTAAAAATATAAACCTATAAAACATTTATATGAGGCATAAAATTAATAATTTGTTAACCAATAATATAATAAATCCAATACACTATATGATATGTCATAGGATGTAATCAAGAAAAATAATAAAATTAATCATTGAGAGCTTCGTAAAAATAATTTTTATTCATGAAATAACTATAGATGAAACCATAAATGATAATTTTATTATACATTTTACTATGAAAAAATTAATCTGTCTAACCACACAAAAAAATGATAAAAAATTTGATTCATTAAAACCATTTATAAAACTAGATAATTAATCATACCATTAGAATCACCAAATAATTTAAAGGAACACATAAACATCAAAAGGAAGTATTTTAGTTTTTATCCTACTAGATCCTTAAATATTATATATTTACATAATCAAATTCATTCAAAACTAAATACAAACACTAATATAATATATAATATCATCAGTACATGGATTCGAACAACTCTTTTTCACTAAAACCTATTTTAACAAAATATAATTGAAACTCAATATCAAGATGACATACAAAAATATTTCCAAAAAAATGTGTAATAAAATTTTAAAACCATGATGAATACAAAAAAAACTTCTAGAATTATTCCTCATGATATATATACTTATATATATCAAATGGATCAATATTATAGAGGTTTATATAAATTCACTTTGTAACTATATTTAACTGATACTAATATCGTTATTTTTCTCTAACCATAATCATATTAACATTTCTAGAATCAACTTTGTGGTATGTTGAATAACCTATAAAAGCTCAGCCACATTCTCATTCATGTATAATAATAAAATCATATATTATGATGAAATATTATGAATTTTAGATAAATAAATATCTTAAAGAGATATTTGTATCCTTTGAATACCAATAAGTCTTCTAGAAGGCTATAATTAGTTTACCACTCCCTATAATTGGTTGGCATAATATGTTATCCTTGGTAAAAAATCTATGTTAATAATGAAATCATATGGTTACATGTAAAAAATTAACAAAACCCTCAATAATACATCCTTCCAAAATAAATATCTTAAAAACATTGTTATCCTGAAACAATAATATAATACATCAAAAAATTATTAAAAACTGATACATTTAACAAAGCATCATATAAATGTCGAAAATAAAAATAAAAATAATAAATAATAAAATAAGTGAAAAAATATATTTATATTAACATCAAAAAAATGGTATAATAGAATCAGATTGTAAATATGGATACTATATTACAATTAACCATGACTACATCAACAATTTCTTCCATACATCATACAGATCCACTACCATGAAATTATTTTTTCATGCCTCTATGACATTGTTAAAATAATTTCCTCTATATAGATAGATTATATAACTATTGCACCCTTTAGGGGAAAAGTTTTAGTCTGAAAAATATTATCCCAATGAAATGTAAACAAAACATCTTGGTCTATATTCCAAAAAATTCCATTTATTAGATTGAATTATGAAAATATAAGTAAAAAACATACATTTTCCTCTAATTGAACCATATTTTTCCTATATTAATCTATGGTTATTGGAGATCACTAAGAAAAAGGTAAAGGCTCCCTCATTCATTTGCATTCAAAGTTTTCATTAAATATACCCAAAATTAGGAAGAACTATATCTTCCATTCTATATATATGAACAATATTTAATATTAAAGAGAGAAAATATGTTTTTTTTATTTTCCACACACATTATATAGATAATCTTGTAATGTCATTGAAGATCAACTGAATGAAGATATATAATCAATCTATGACACTCCTTTTATTTAAAATGTTTCACAAATATTCAAATATTAATTAAATTATTTTCAAGTGATGAATCTAACTAATTTATTATTTAATCCTTATAATGTTTTTTATTTTAAATAGTCATATGGTTATCTATATTCAATTAAATTTAATTATGCTATATCTTATATAAATACATATAACGTAGTGTGCAAGAAAAATTATGAAAAAATAGTCATCCAATGTTACGTAATTACATATTCACAATCAATAGTTGCACTATGACATACCTACCATGGCTATGGTATGGTTTTTTCCATCACAAAACAAAAACAATTCTGACCACCGTATTATGTTTTTATATTTAGTGCATATTTATTTTAATTTTCAACAAATTATGAAACCTTATTGACATTATTGACATTAAAATTAAGACAGTTTATATGTCTAGAGGTGAGAAACTAAATCTAAAAATCTATTTTTTATATAAAAATAATAATTTTTTATAATATATTAATGATTTATATTAAATTTTATATAATATTTAATGATATTTTTTGGTTACAATTACATTTTTTACATATCATTTAAATAATGTTTAGAGTATCCCTAAAAATGTTCTACTAATAATTTATAAAAAAACATTATTCTCGTTTAAATAGACATGATGAGTGATCCCAATAGACTTTTTAGCATTAAAACTGATTTTAAATTCCACAATATATAAAAATTGTTAAATTCAATCCTCTATAAAAACATAAACATTTCCGCAATGAAAAATTGATCTGGCATGATCTCAAAAAACTACATGTATCTGGATATGTTGTTATACATTCTATAGAATGTATAATATAAAATATCATATAATCCATTTTATAAGACAACATATGAATACAATTAAAATATTATATCAATGTATTATAGTGTATGCATATGTTTTTTATTATATGAGTGTAGAAACCCCAAATAGATGAAAACATAAGATTCTATTCACCTTAAGTTATGACAACATCATATTATTATCACCTAAATAGTTTCTAAAATCCATTACAACTTATCTAGGTATGAAAATATAATTTATTAATATATTTACATCAAGGGACCAGATGACAAAACCATCATTTTTTAACAAAGATACTATATGTGTATAACTAAAATAAATGAAATTATCAAAATCATACCTGACCATCCCAGATTATCTTGACATTATGAAAAACATAATAAATGAATAAAAGTATAATGATTCACATTCCATGATAAATTTTTATCCTAGTAATTTGGATTCAACATGAAACATATACTCTTGTTGTATGAAATACATAACATATGATACTTCATCTGTTATAAGTAGTGAATAATGTAACATGTAATACTTTTTTTATATCTTGTTATTAAATTTTATATCTTTATATAAAATAAATCACTTGAAAAATAATTATATTTCATAAAGACCTATAATATTCATGATGGCCATTTATTGGGTACATATAAATTTCATATGTTGAGAGGTTAATTATAATTTTACCTTTTCTAATTTGTATAGGCAGAATGAAATAATGATACAGTGGAGAATACATGATGTTTAATGTGATACAGTTCTTATATTCCTAAAATCCTTTGTGAATATTTAAATCCTATTATCATGTGAAAAAATAATCATATCACATTTTATAATCTACCAAAGAGTAAATTAAGATTCATAATACATAAGGGTATGTTAAACCACTTACATTTATATATAATTCCTACCATAAATATATATGAAATTTTAATAAATCCATCTTATAACCCACTATAGTGGGTCACATCTAAAATGAAATATTTTTGGAATAATGGTGTGATTTGGATTCATTATCCTCATTCCCTATTTATGAACATACTATTGAGTCGTCTTCACTTAATAACATGAAGTGTAATGATGTTTTTTACATATATTTTGTTAAATAAATATATCCATTTTTATATTTTCCAGGGTCATCTTGGAATATTTCAATATTTACAAACTTCTATTTATGATCATGTGTTTAAAATTTTAAAAGATACAATTTACATTAATATCATTGCTTACTAACACACCCTAAACTATTTTAGATTATAATGAAACATTCCGAACAAATTTGGATTTTGTTATAATTTTTTACTATACATTAATATACTAAAATATTATACATTCTTATATGAGACCCTTAGATTTTATATTTTCTCAGAAATTAATTTTTTAAATACTATTTAGTATTATTAAATAAAAATTATATTATTTATTTAAATATTAAATAAATAAACTAGTAATAACCACATAATTTATGATTTTCTATGTATTTGTGTCAATTTTTAAAAAAAATAATATTATATATTTAAAATATTCCATTATAGGATAATGAGACATATTTCCGTAATATTTAAATAGATAACAATGGTAAAATCATTTATCCTAAATAAATGTTCTTATTTCTGTTTCTTTAAAGCCATGTTATATAACTAGAGGAATCATAAACCATGTTTATTTAAATTATCATATCAATTTATTTAAAACTAAATTTTTTTGGAATAAATTTTAATTCTAAAAACAAAAATCGTATGAGGCACTACACACATCCATTATTATTTATACGTAGAAATTATTCATTACATCTAAAACAGTGATGTAAAAACCCACTAATTCATCAAGATTGTCTAAAAAATAATATTTAACTAACAAATAATCTTTATTTTTGAAGTCTACTATATATTTAAATTATTTTTATAATGTATTCTTGATATCATAAATCCATGAATATATATGAGTTGAATTAACTAACCTTAATAAAAAATGTGGACTCTTACAAGTTTATCTTATAACACTTTGTCGACTTCTGTCTATTCCACACCACTGATCATGTTTTATACAATGGATATGTGTTCATGCTTTTCCAAGCCATCATTTAGATTTCAATAACATATTCTAAATAGATGATTATTCAATCCTCATATTTTGACTTTATATTTTATGATTCTATTAAATTAAAAATTAACTAAGTCTAAGACCTCTTATGTCATGATCAACTATAATCAACATATTAAGGAGTAATGGTAATATTTTTTTAAATCATTCATATTGTAGATTAGAATAAATATTCTAAAAATGTAGTTAAATAAATACATTATAAATTATATATATTGATTAATCCTTAATGTAGACAAAAGAAGCCCCATTTTATTGACATAACCAATGATATTTAAAAAATTATATAATATATATGTCTCTTTAGATATATCATTCCATTGATTCTCCATACCTCTCATGTATTTACTTTTCTTGTTAGAGCCTTTTATGGTTTACTATCACCGTGAAAACATTTTTCTTCTCAATTTTTTGAATCATATATTCCATTGAATAATGTATGAGAGTGGATACTTTAATTGGTTCTTTCTTATTATACCCATAAGTGTATTTTTTTTAATTAACAACATTATGGGTTTTCAACTTTATAAGTGGTTTCTATAACCAAATATTTTTTACTCATATATAATAAAAAGTCAACTTTTTTTCTATAAAATTTTAATATGTTTTTCTACGAAGATTATCTTTATTCGATATATTATACCAATGTAAAATTTTATTATGAAAATAAAACATTATCTATAATATAAGTTTTTTATAAAATTTTAATCATATTTTATTATCACTTATTAAAGAATTTAATTAAATATTATCCCATTAGAATAATTAAAATTCAGATCATATCCATTAGTGGGATAATATCCAAATTTTCTTTGTAGTATTGAGACTAAATTGACATTTATCTCATCACTTAGTATTTATGTATACAATCATATAAATATTATAATATATTTCCAGTGGATAGTTAGGTGAAAAATTAATATTTACCATGTTCATTATAAAGATTAGAAAAACATTTTTTCAATGGTACATAATATTTTATAGTTCCCCAAACATGTTTAATAAAAATATAATTCCAAATATATAAACCTTATCTTATTAGGTCCAGTGATAACCTTTCCTTCTCTATGAAATGTAATACATTGGAATGCTAATTTGGTAGAACCTACATTTTGAATAATCTAATTATGGACAAGAGTTAGATTTGAAAGATTCTGACATTTTTAATTAATATGTATTTTACTATCATTTTATATTTTTTCTCATGTATTCTCTTCATGTATACAATTTTTCAATTATTTATTATTTTCTTCTATGTTATTAAAGAAATTTATATATTCAATGAATATTAAAGTATAAATCTTGATAGAACTCATGAATTTGGTTATTTACCTAAATAAATCAATTATATTCATACATATTGAAATAAATACAATGAATAATGTATATTAAACCATTTCATGTATTTTTTTTAAATCATATAATCCAAAACATCCATATGTTCATGTATTGTGAAATAGGTAAGACACATAATTTTCATTATAGAGTCTGAGCCTACATTCCAGTGACATGCTGGACCCTTTGTTCAAGTATCTATTGTGAAATATCCAAACATGACACTAATTAAAATTCAATACATACACTTTTTATATGTTAATTATAATTATAATTTACTTCAATTTTCATGATGATCAAAATAAATCTTAATGGTGGATAAACATAACAAAACATTTATATCGTACCTAGAATGTAAATCCTTCTATTCTAAGAATGAAATTTAATTATAGTAGTCTAATGATATAAATTATGAAATTTATTCATTTCAATTATAATTATTTTATATTCATAAATTAAATAAATCAGGGAATAAACTAAATAATCAAACATTTTAATAATTTTGAAATTAAAAAAATAAGAAATTTTCATTAAAATAAATTTATAAACGTTTAATATCCTCCTGAATTAATATGAATGTTTCATAATTATATAAATATTAATGTTTCAAATTTATATAATTATTAATTCTAATTTTTAAAAATTTCGACTGGTTTTTAATATGAACTATGCTATATTCAAAAAATGTGACATTTATAGAAAATCTTGAACGCATATATATAATTCATATTTTATTGGAAGATTTTATATTAAAATATATGATAAAATTTATATTTATTTAATCCCTGATTTAATCCATGAAAATTAATTTTCTTATTATGTAGATAAATATCACAATTAAGGCTTTCATAGGAATATTTTATAATATTATAATAGGTCATTTTATAATTCAACAGAAAAAAATTTATATTAATAAATATTTTATATTTTATAAAAACATTATAAATCTCTCATGTAAAATAAATGATTTAAATATAAAATATTTGAACCCAAATGATATGTAATATTCTAAATTCTCCAAGATTCAGACCTTAGCTACTAAATATTTTTGAGAATTTGATGAAAACATTTTAATTAAAAATATAATACCATGGATATTTTTATTATAAAACACATAATATATTCTCTCAATAAATAAGATTCATCTCTATACCAATGAAAATTTATGTTGCTAATGAAATTTCACACATATCCATCAAAGTTCATACTTTTACAATAACAATTTTTTAGGAAATATCATTATCTTTATATGGTAATAAATTTTTTTATTAACTTGGATCTTTCATAGAAAATATTCCATCAAATAAAATAATTATTTCAAAGTATTGTTTCATAAAAGAGTTTCAATTTCTAAATTTCATTAAACATTTTATATTTTCTAGTACAATGTATTTTTTAAGAAAATAATGTCACAATAAATAAAATCATTTAAAAATGATCAATTTTAAAAATTTACTATAGTTATGGAATTATTTTTTATTGATTATGTAATGAAACAATAATATAAATGATATATAAGTTATTAGGATACATATGAATTGTTTTATTGGGGGATTCACTTATTCAAAGGAAATCTGAAATCACAAAAAACTTATTTCCCATAATATCAAACCATTTAATTAATTTAAATAAATTTAAAAAAAGACTCTACCATTTTATATAACAAAACCAATATCATATTTTTATTTTTTTCATTGAATATCACTAAAAATTATCTTAATGAATAATCAACCCTTTTATAACCATGTGTTTATATTAATATCCCCGTACATTAAAAAGGAATCCTAATTCTATGTGATTTTCTATAACACTAGTTAAAGAAAAATGGTGAAACCTAACATCAATATTATGGTTTTCTAACACACTAATGAGAAGATATTGTGTAACCATTAAAAAATAATTGGTTATGGTTATATAAGAATCTACATACAATCCATGGATCTCAATAATTTCTTTTTTTTACATTGATGAATCCTGTAAAATATTCTGACTATTTGTAGTATAGAAGACAATATTCTTATTTATTTATATACATTTAAAAATTAATTAATATATTAAACCTATATTAAATAACATCAAATGGTATTATAAACTAATCATGATAGATTATAGTGGGAGAAATATATAATAAAACAATAAAATGCATTATCAAATAGCATATAAAATTGCATAATCTAAACCATGTTTTAGTGGCCATTAATAAAATATGATGTAGAAATGTAAACAAAAATGTGGCTAAGACCACCATGACATGGTTTTAAATTTACCACATTTTTTATTAACACCTCACTTTATTTAAATTTTCTTTTGATATTGTTATACTATTTCTTTATAGGCATAAAAAATTATACGGTGGTTTATCCACTGTTAGATTATACAGCACCTCAATTATATATGCAGAATAGAATCATATAGACGACACGATATTATGAATAACATATTAATGATAATGGATGAGAAATAATTTCTATCATTTGAAGGATAAAACTATTATGAAATATAAAAACATTGATCCCTATGGGATTTGGTCTAACTAAAAGAATGAAAAATATAATTCTAAGTACTATATCCACTATATAAAAAATTTCTATATCCAAATTCATTAAACAAATTCATCCAAGATTGAAAATTCCCAAATATAATCATCCATAAACAGTGCCTCTAGTATGGTTGTTAAATAAAATCACATATTAGATAAAATATTTAAAATTATAGAAAAAACACTTAATGAAAATGTAAAACCCCAGGTAAATAAAGAATATGACATTTTTATATTTATCCATATTTGTGAATAAAGTATTAATATTACTTTGAAGGGTTTCTATGCTCGATGACGTACCCAACACGCAACAACGAGTTTCTTGGTAATCTTACGTTGCACTCTAATAATAAAATAATATTATATTAAACGGTAGTTAACATGTAGCCGTTGTATTGGCGGGAATGGATATAAATAACTAAAATATGATTATATATGTTTTTAAATGTTTTTACATTTATCCAATAAATGATAAAGGCTTAAAATACGGAAAGAATTGAATTTTAGGCATATATGCCCCAGTTTTCAGTAAAGGTTCACCTATCGCCTTTTGATGGAGAACTGTCATTAAATATAGTTTTGATCACTCTTATACATTCTTTTGGACCAAATAAAACTCTTCTTTAGAATCGGGACATTAAATTTTACTTTGTGTAAATTTTTGGAATTTTTCTGATGAAGTTCATTTTTTAATGAATAGAGTAAAATGTTGTATTTTAATTCAAAACCTCTTTTTAATCTAATTTATTTATATGATTAGATTATCTTTTGAATTGGTTTTAAAGTTAAATTAGAAAATATTTTTACCATTAAATCCAATAGTGGTCGTTGGAATTAATTTCACTTTGAAATCGGACTTAAACTAGTGTCGATTTTTTGATACTTATTGTTTCATAAAAACATGCTATTTGCTCTGACAGCGGAAATTAATTATTAAATTAATTAATTTGACTTATATATTTTTAATTTTTTAAAATAGACTTCATTTTTGAATTCGTAATATCAAATATATCTTAGGGTGAATTTTTGGTAATTTTCTGAAAAACTTCAATTTTTGATTAATAGTGAAACCACTAAGTGGTACTTATAAAAACTGATTTTTCCATTTAAATGAAATTTTGCCATCTTTGTGTTTTGAATTTAAAAAATCTGACATACATGGTTGTCATTAAGAAGTAAAATGTGGTCCAATGGGATAAAAATAATTTTTTTAGTGAATAGTAACTTATTAAGTTTTTAATCGCGATTAGTGGTAATTAGTGTAGTTTAAGGTAAAAATAATGCTTTAATAAAATGAGATGAGCTTGAAACATGTCCTACCCTCATTTTTTGTGTAATGGCCGACCAAGAAAAGCCATGGGTCAACTTGGGGACCCCATGGATCCACTTTGGTTGGAAAATGACATAAATACCTTTTATTTAATGTTAATGTAAAAAAATGGCACAAACATGATATGTTTTACTAAAACAATATTTAAAAGGGGTTATACAAGTCATATTTTTGATTATAAATAATAATTGGAAATCTGAAAAGATTTCCTACATCATAGTTGTTTTTTAATAATTTTTAGACATTAAATAAATTAAAATATTTATGACATAATAATGATGCAGTGATGACATCATTATTTGACGATTTAAATAAAATAGAAATATAATGTAAAATCTATGAAATACACATGTCCAAAACTTATTGTATGGGTGGATATAGAAAAATTATCACCATATACACGAATTATATCAATTTGGTACCTTTTAAAACCGAAACACATTTTCAAATAATGTAATATTTCTTACTTTCAAAAAGTGCCCTTCCTCTCCTCTTATAAAAGGCCCCCACCTCTACCTCATTTCACACACTCCTCAAGCCTTTGGCTTGGACAAACCCTGCCCATTTACTCTCTCCACATCCCTCTCCTAATCATAGAGGATTCCCTTTGGGCAGAATCCTTTTAAAGGAAGCCTTTAGGCTCAAATCAAAAGGAGTTACACTTTTAAAGGTAATTCATTCTCTCATGTTCATTTGTTTTATTTTTCTTCTCCAACCCCATAAACTCTTTTTATTTACTTCTTTTTTAACAACAACAGTATAATCAATATACTAGGATGTTGTTATAATATTTATTCGAGCTACACTTTCACACAACTACATCAAATGGTTAAAGCACATATGGTTTCCATGGATGGCGAAATTCTGCCTCCCGAAACGATGATTGTTCAATACTCATTTAACACCTTCAAAGGTGGCCATTATGATGTCACTATTTTTATATATGATATATAATATTTTTATGTTTTACTTATGCTTCTGTATTTTTCATTTGTGTCTTACCTTTATGGCTTCCATTATGGGTATACGCGATATCTTCATTTTAGGAAGTGCGGACAACCGCCCCCTCAAAGTGATGTGATTCGTTAATGCCATACGTGGGGCATATACAGGATGGATTTAATGTTATTATATATGATGTTATCCTGGAATTATTATATAACTCTATGTCATTATTATTTCTTTCAATTAAAGTATGAGATATAAATGAAAGTAGCGTTCATTAGTACGTACGGCTTACCGTCTCCATGAACGGTGCATTTCATTTCTTATCCCAAAATGTAATGTACTATTAAAAGTACATGTATATAATGGATATATATAATGAATGATATATCTAAATGATGAATATAATTCTGTAATTAAAATATACATACCTCTCATTTAGTTTTTATTCCATTAATATGGAAAAGAAATGAAAGTAGCGTTCATGCGTACGTACAACATACCGTCTCCATGAACGGTGCATTTCATTTCTTACCTCTATATGATTATGTAATATTATAAATACATGTATATGCTAGATATATATAATATATATGATATACAAATCAGGAATGTCATTCTGGATATAATGAACCTTTGACCACACGAAAAACATGTAATTGTAAGAAGTCCACTTTCGACTTAAGAACCAAATATCGACAAAACAAACATTATTAACTTAAATGATTACATAATGTTTATAACATGGAAATAAGTGATATAAAAGGAATAATGAACTTGAAAAATGTTCTTAAGCAAATAGAAATTAACTCCAGTTTATTATTCAGGATGTTAAAGAACGATCGAGTCCAGTCGGACCCGAGGTAAGGGATCCTACTCCTCTCTTTCTTTTTAAGTACACACTTTTATGTCATTCCTTTTAAAGCACATCTTTCTTGTTATTGGGATGAACTTTTATATTACACTTACTGTAATTTTTATGTTCATGTGATGAGAGACCCTATTCTCTCTCATAAATCCATTTTGGATGTTTTGAGTGGCGCCGTTAGGCTGCCGATCTTTCGTAAGAGATCTAACCTCTCTCTTTCTTTTTAAGTACCCTCCTTTATGTCACCTCTTTTAAGCTCCTCTTTGTAATTTTGGGGGATGTTATTTTATAATCCTCTTGCTGTACATTTTATTGTAATGTTATGAGATACCCTATTTGATCTCATCAATCCATATTCGTATGTTTTATGTGGGGTCGTTAGGCTGCCGAGTTTTCGTAAGGGATTTTTCATCTCACTTTTATTCCCGTGAGATTTATTCTACATTTCCCACAAATTCCATTGATTGGCCTATGTAATACCCATTATTCTACTCTTTGTGTAATATAATTTAGTTCATGAGTATTTACATCAATGATCTATTGTCCTTCTTTCATGGGGGTGTATGTTTTGAAAGATACCCAAGTCTGTAAGGGAACCTTTCACCCTCCTCTTTTTTAAAAGACTTCTTTTGTTGGGTATTTTAATTTACATATTTTTATGTTGGGATATGTTCTCATATATCCTTATTGATGTAAATTTTATGTCCAAGTGATGAGATACACTTTTTATCTCTCATCAACTCATTTTGATGTGATGCCGTTAGGCTGTCAAGGGAACTTTTTAACCCAATTTCGATTTCTTTGGGTTCAACATGTAGTCATTGAATATGTCATCCATTGAATATGTGTGAATGAAATTTTATTGTTTTACACTTAATATCCACTTATATTGGGTGTATTTATATTTTTCACACATATTTTTGAGATTGATTTGTCCTTAATTTAAGGATACCTTCTTTATATGGGATTTCATCACATTTTACATTTCTATTGAGGGTTCATTGTGTTATGCACCAATTAACACTTATATAGTGTATATACTGTCCTTTGGAGTATTATATCATGAATCCATTTATTCTCATGATATTATAAAGTTCGGACTAAATGTTATTCCTCAATTATTGTATTCAAGTGTATCTAATTTTGGTAAAAACCCTTTAACCAAAATATCATTTTAAATGTTTTAATTATTTGTTCTTATTAATATCCATGTTTTCAAAATGGTTTTAAGGATTTATTTATATGGATATTAATGGTTTAAAATTTTAAGCTTCAAGGTGGTATGGGACACTTTGATTCAAAAATATCTTTATTAAATGTTTTAAATAGTTTTGGAAATGGTTTCTTTTTGAATGGATTCATTATTTCAATATACTAAAATGTTATATTGTGATTGAAATGTGGAAATGTTATGTTTCCTTTATGAATGTTTCATGTGATACATTTATGTTTTGGTTCTTGGGCATTGTTATGAAAACGGGTGGTTCCGTGATAAACTAAGGGCGGGTGAGCCCGATATAGCTCTCCAATGCATTGTGTAATGTGAAGGAGTGAAACGTTAAGGTTTCTCCGTAGAGATTTAGGGAATATACTGTGATGGGTATTCCAAACGTTACCAAGATGGTTACTCCCTACGTAATAATGTTATGAATGCCTCAAGTTACCTTTATGTCTTATTTTTTCTATGATTTATTCATGATTTGATATGCCTATGTTTTATGGGTAAAGTGTGATTTAATTCTAATGTATATATGAACTCATGTTTCCTTTCCATATTTTTATAACTCTTACTGAGCTTTATATGCTCATCCCATGTTTTTGAAATGTTTTTCACAGGTCAAGGGAAAGGTACATGATGTGATCATAGTGTCGAGGATGTGTTAAGAAAAAATCCGTGTTATATTTTAAATATGTTTCCGTTGATGGGAAGAATGAATATTGTCTTTTATGTAACCACTTTGTTTAAATGTGGAATGTAATGCAAGTTTCATGATCTAATTCTCTAAAACTCTAAACCTGAAATGATCCTCAATGTTTAATCTTATAATAACTCAAGATTAAGTAAGGTTTAAGGCTGGGGCCTTATAGTTGGTATCAAAGGTCGGTTTAGATAACATTAGAGGTTAGGGTATTTTCTAAGCACAAGTGACATTACCATAATGGTTAGGATTTCAGAAAGAGTCTTAGTTTTAGATAAAGTGAATGAGTAAGTATATATTAGTGTTTATCTTCCTCATTATTACATGATGGTTATGTCGATATACTCACACTGACCTTTTTGGTTTTAGTAAATGGCTGGATCTAGCAGGCACCAAAGTGACAATGGGTTTGAAGGAAACTGTGGTGGTTCTCTGATTAAGAGACTGGATGAGATGGAGGATTCAATGAGGAATCCCATTTTTGTTCTAAACCAACTATCAAGGAGTCATGATCAACCACTTCAACCTTGGTGAGTTCTCTAATGCATCATGTACGAGATGGCCAACTTGATGTGGAAATTCTGGTAATAATTATTAAGGTAACCATTAGGGTTTATATGATCCTTACTTTTGAGGTAATTATGGGTTATTATATGTTCTGATGGAAAATGAAAGCCATGAGATAAACTTGAGGTTAAAATATTTTATGATAATATTTGAAGATTTTATCTCATTTTGGGGAATGTTTTAAGAATTATATAGTTTTGGAAAAAGGACAACACGCAGACCGTGTGACTACCCGTCGCGTCGGACAAAGCTGCGGGAATCGAACCCACAACCATAGTGCGACTGGTATTTATCGCCTACCACTGAACTACATGAAGTCCCTGGTTAGTTTGACTTATACTTTTTAGTTATATGATTTTATGAATTAAGAGTAAGTTAGTTTTGGGTTATTTATGAAAATTACTAACCTATCATGGAGGATATGTGATTAGGTTAATTACTTTTCAATACGAGACATTAGGAGAAACTAATGTTGTTTGGAGATAAATGTTACAATTTAACTTGGAAGACTATGTGACTAAATCCTTCAAATATTTGGGTTTCAATATTATATTGGTTTACTTTGATGAATTTTATGGAAAAATTGTTTATCAGATGGTCCTCGTTGAACTTTGGGTTTTGTGGACAAATTTTGGAGATTAAGCATAGATTTTCTTTTTAAAGGGTTATCCTTTTCTGGATTATCTGACCTTTTCCTAAACTTTTTGGTTTTGGTTTTAGTTAAAGCCTAAAGACATGGGATGTATATAGTTCTCTTTTTTGGATTAGGTGATTCTTTAGATGTTGATTATAGTACTCTTAAGGTGAACAAGTCTCCCTAAATACTCGTCTTTTGGAAAAAATATGAGTTTGATTAAGGAATCTAGTAAAAGTTGAAAGTCAACATGATAAGTGATTATGTTTCCTTATGAATAAATTCCTCAATAAAAAGTAACTTAACACAAAAATGTTGTCTATTAGCTTTTCCTACTGGGGAATCGAATACCGTTTAACCCATCACAAGTTTGTGATTTTCTCATTGTTAACTTTCTCCAAGACATGTTTACTATCACTCTCCCTCAAGAACATGACCCTTTGCTTTTTCTTCCATGTCCATGTTTTTCTACATGGAATCCTAGTATGGGTTAACTCGGGTGACCCTTGTGCTTATCTTTATTTATTTTAAAGTGTTTGTTTTACCGACTCTTATTCCGATGTGGGACTTTCAAGGATGTTTCCATTCTCAATTTTAAAAATTGTGAGGACGCAATTCCCAAAATGGGGGAAGGATGTAACACCCCAGGTAAATAAAGAATATGACATTTTTATATTTATCCATATTTGTGAATAAAGTATTAATATTACTTTAAAGGGTTGCTATGCTCGATGGCGTACCCAACACGCAACAACGAGTTTCTTGGGAATCTTATGTTGCACTCTAATAATAAAATAATATTATATTAAATGGTAGTTAACATGTAGTCGTTGTATTGGCGGGAATGGATATAAATAACTAAAATATGATTATATATGTTTTTAAATCTTTTTACATTTATCCAATAAAAGATAAAGGCTTAAAATACGGAAAGGATTGAATTTTAGGCGTATATGCCCTAGTTTTCACTAAAGGTTCACCTATCGCCTTTTGATGGAGAACTGTCATTAAATATAGTTTTGATCACTCTTATACATTCTTTTGGACCAAATAAAACTCTTCTTTAGAATCGGGACATTAAATTTTACTTTGTGTAAATTTTTGGTATTTTTCTGATAAAGTTCATTTTTTAATGAATAGTGTAAAATGTTGTATTTTAATTCAAAACCCCTTTTTAATCTAATTTATTTATATTATTAGATTATCTTTTTAATTGGTTTTAAAGTGAAATTAGAAAATATTTTTACCATTAAATCCAATAGTGGTCATTGGAATTAATTTCACTTTGAAATCGGACTTAAACTAGTGTCGATCTTTTGATACTTATTTTTTCATAGAAACACACTAATTGCTCTGACAGCGGGAATTAATTATTAAATTAATTAATGTGACTTATATATTTTGAATATTTTAAAATAGACTACATTTTTTAATTCCTAATATCAAATATAGCTTAGGTTGAATTTTTGGTAATTTTCTGAAAAACTTCAATTTTTGATGAATAGTGAAACCACTAAGTAGTACTTATAAAAACTGATTTTTCCATTTAAATGAAATTTTTCCATCTTTGTGTTTTGAATTTAAAAAATACGACATACCTGGTTGTCATTGAGAAGTAAAATTTGGTTCAATGGGATAAAAATAATTTATTTGGTGAATAGTATATTATTAAGTTTTTAATCGCGATTAGTGGTAATTATTGTAGTTTAAGGTAAAATATTGCTTTAATAAAATGAGATGAGCTTGTCACATGTCCTACCCTCATTGGTTGAGTCATGGACGACCAAGACAAGCCATGGGTCAACTTGTGGACCCCATGGAGCCACTTTGGTTGGAAAATGACATAAATACCTTTTATTTAATGTTAATGTAAAAAAAATGGCACAAACATGATATGTTTTACTAAAAATTTTTTTAATAGGGGTTATACAAGTCAGATTTTTTATTATAAATAATAATTGTAAATATTAAAAGATTTCCTACATCATAGTATTTTTTTTATAATTTTTAGACATTAAATAAATTAAAATATTTATGACATAATAATGATGTAGTGATGACATCATTATGTGACGATTTAAATAAAATAGAAAGATAATGTAAAATCTATGAACTACACATGTACACAACTTATTGGATGGTTGGATTTCGACCCCTTATCACCATTTAAAGAATTATATCAATGTGGGACCTTTTAAAACCGAAACACATTTTCAAATAATGTAATATTTCTTAATTTCCAAAAGTGCCCTTCCTCTCCTCTTATAAAAGTCCCCCACCTCTACCTCATTTCACACACTCCTAAATCCTTTGGCTCGGCCAAACCCTGCCCATTTACTCTCTCCACATCCCTCTGCTCATCCTAGGGGATTCCCTTTGGGCAGAATCCTTTCATAAGAAGCCTTTAGGCTCAAATCAAAAGGAGTTACACTTTTAAAGGTAATTCATTCTCTCATGTTCATTTGTTTTATTTTGCTTCTCCAACCCCTTAAACACTTTTTATTTACTTATTTTGTAACAAAACAAGTATAATCAATATAATAGGATGTTGTTATAAGATTTATTCGAGCTACACTCTCACAAAACTACATCAAATGGTTAAAGAACATATGGTTTCCGTGGATGGCGAAATTCTGCCTCCTGAAACGATGATTGTTCAATAATCATTTAACACCTTCAATGGTGGCCATTATGATGTCACTATTTTTATATATGATATATAATATTTTTATTTTTTACTTATTCTCTTGTATTTTTCATTTGTGTCTTACCTTTATGGCTTCCATTATGGGTATACGTGATATCTTCATTTTAGGAAGTGCGGACAACCGCCCCCTCAAAGTGATGTGTTTCGTTAATTACATACGTGGGACGTATAAAGGATGGATTTAATGTTATTATATATGATTTTATCCTGGAATTATTATATACCTCTATATAATTATTATTTCTTTCAATTAAAGTATGAGATAGAAATGAAAGTAGCATTCATGCGTACGTACGGCTTACCGTCTCCATGAACGGTGCATTTCATTTCTTATCCCCAAATGTAATGTACTATTAAAAGTACATGTATATAATGGATATATATAATGAATGATATATCTAAATGATTAATATAATTCTGTAATTAAAATATAAATACCTCTCATTTAGTTTTAATTCCATTAATATGACAAAGAAATGAAAGTAGCGTTCATGCGTACGTACGGCTTACCGTCTCCATGAACGGTGCATTTCATTTCTTACATCTAAATGATTATGTAATATTATAAATACATGTATATGATGGATATATATAATATATATGATATCCAAATCAGGAATGAAATTCTGGATATAATGAACTTTTGACCACACGAACAACATGTAATTGTAAGAAGTCCACTTTCGACTTAAGAACCAAATATCGACAAAACAAACATTATTAACATAAATGATTACATAATGTTTATAACATGGAAATACGTGATATAAAATGAATAATGAACTTGAAAAAGGTTCTTAAGAAAATAGAAATAAACTCCAATTTATTATTCATGACGTTAAAGAACGATCGAGTCAAGTCGGACCTGAGGTAAGGGATCCTACTCCTCTCTTTCTTTTTAAGTACACACTTTTATGTCATTCCTTTTAAAGCTCATCTTTCTTGTTATTGGGATGATCTTTTATATTAAACTTACTGTAATTTTGATGTTCATGTGATGAGAGACCCTATTCTCTCTCATCAATCCATTTTGGAAGTTTTGAGTGGTGCCGTTAGGCTGCCGAACTTTCGTAAGAGACCTAACCTCTCTCTTTCTTTTTAAGTACTCTCCTTTATGTCACTTCTTTTAAGCTCCTCTTTGTAATGTAGGGGGATGTTCTTTTATATTCCTCTTTCTGTACATTTTATTGTAATGTGATGAGATACCCTATTTTATCTCATCAATCCATATTTGGATGTTTTATGTGGCGCCGTTAGGCTGCCGAGTTTTCGTAAGGGATTTTTCATCTCACTTTTATTCCCGTGGGATTTATGCTACATTTGCCACAAATTACATTGAGTGCTATATGTACTGACCATTATTCTAATCTTTGTGTAATATACTTTCATTTATGAGTATTTACATCAATGATCTATTGTCCTTCTTTCATGGGGTGTATGTTTTGAAAGATACCCAAGTCGGTAAGGGAACCTTTCAACCTCCTCTTTTTTAAAAGACTTATTTTGTTGGGTCTTTTAATTTACATATTTTTATGTTGGGATATGTCCTCATATATACTTATTGATGAAAATTTTATTTCCAAGTGATGAGATACACTTTTTATCTCTCATCAACTCATTTTTATGTGATGTCGTTAGGCTGTCAAGGGAACTTTTTAACCCAATTTCGATTTCTTTGTGTTCAACATGTAGTCATTGAATATGTCATCCATTGAATATGTGTGAATTACCTTTTATTGTTTTACACTTAATATCCACTTATATTCGGTGTATTTATATTTGAAACACATATTTTTGAGATTGATTTGTCCTTAATTTAAGGATACATTCTTTATAAGGGATTTCATCACATTTGACATTTCTATTGAGGGTTCATTGTTTTATGCACCAATTAACTCTTATATGGTGTATATACTGTCCTTTGGAGTATTATATCATGAATCCATTTATTCTCATGATATTATAAAGTTCTGACTAAATGTTATTCCACAATTATTGTATTCAAGTTTATCTAATTTTGGTAAAACCCCTTTAACCAAAATATCTTTTTAAATGTTTTAATTATTTGTTCTTATTAATATCCTTGTTTTCAAAATGGTTTTAAGGATTTATTTATATGTATATTAATGGTTTAAAATTTTAATCTTCAAGGTGGTATGGGACACTTTGATTCAAAAATCTCTTTATTAAATGTTTTAAATGGTTTTGGAAATGGTTTCTTTTTGAATGGATTCATTATTTCAATATACTAAAATGTTATATTGTGATTGAAATGTGGAAATGTTATGTTTCCTTTATGAATGTTTCATGTGATACATTTATGTTATGGTTCTTGGGAATTGTTATGAAAATGGGTGGTTCCGTGATAAACTAAGGGCGGGTGAGCCCGATATAGCTCTCCAATGCATTGGGTAACGTGAAGGAGTGAAACGTTAAGGTTTCTCCGAAGGGATTTAGGGAAAATACTGTGATGGGTATTCCAAACGTAACCAAGAGGGTTACTCCCTACGTAATAATGTTATGAATGCCTCAAGTTACCTTTATGTCTTATGTTTCTATGATTTATTCATGATTTGATATGCCTATGTTTTATGGGTAAAGTGTGATTTCATTCTAATGTATATATGAACTCATGTTTCCTTTCCATATTTTTATAACTCTTACTGATCTTTTTATGCTCATCCCAAGTTTTTGAAATGTTTTTCACAGGTCAAGGAAAAGGTACATGATGTGATGATACTGTCAAGGATGTGTTAAGAAAAAATCTGTGTTATATTTTAAATATGTTTCCATTGATGGGAAGAATGAATACTGTCTTTTATGTAACCACTTTGTTTAAATGTGGAATGTAATGCAAGTTTCATGATCTAATTCTCTAAAACTATAAACCTGAAATGATCCTCAATGTGTAATCTTGTAATAACTCATGATTAAGTAAGGTTTAAGGCTGGGGCCTTATAGAAAATATCTTACAACATAATCAATTTCAATTAATTGGAAATATCATAATATACTTTTAAATGTTGAAGTTACCATTCACATGCTAAGATAACATTATCTAATATATAATATTTTCTATAATAAAATAATAAAAATAAAAAATATATGAGAAATACCTCTTCCTAATCCATATACTATGTCTTCCAATATACAGAATCTTCACAGACCCCGAAATTTGGCTGCTAAAACAATATAGTCACTAAATTGAACTGTCCTGTATCTAATCCTACTTATAAAACAAAATGTGATTCAAATCATAATACATATTTTAATCAATTTATTAGTTAAATAAAACTATAATTATCAAACTATACTATTCTTTAATGAACTTGTTTGTTGAATGTTAAAATTTTCATTACAATATTCAGGTAAAGTATTTTGTATGAAGGTTGATTTTTATTTTTAATATAAATGAAAAATTGATTTCTATGTTTTATTTATTACATATTAATAATAATAAAAAAATTATTATATATATATATATAAACTTTTAATGTGGATTAAATCATTGTTTAGAAACCTATAGGTCTATGTCAAATAATTTGGTCGAAATTTGGATAGGGGAAGGATTTAAATAGGTTCACTAACAAGACTATATAAGATACTATTATAAAACATTGAAATTTAATCATTTGAGAAATAAATGGTTTTTAAAATGTGATTTAATTTTGAACATTTACAATTTTTCAGAATTATAAAAACTAGTTCATAATAGTGTAGGAAGTTCTACATCTTATAACTTTTTATCACAAAAACAACATCCCATGTTGACACGACTATTTCCCTGAAGAAACATTTTCATTATTCTGGATATTTAAAAATTGACCTTTCTAGAATACATAAAAATCATTACTCCATATTAAAAGCATTTTAAAATGTCTGATAACAAAATGAATCTCTATATATGATCTAAAAAAAATTAAAACCATTAGAGATCTTGATAGTTAAGAAAAAAATATACAAAATTTTCATTTGAACATAATAATCCCTGAGCTCAAAATAAAAAATAGTTACTCATGAAAAAACATTATTGCATGAAATTTATAAAAAAATAGATTAAAAGAATTTATAATTAAAAGTAATAATCATAAAATCCACATAATAAAATATGAGAATCGATGACAAAAAACATTTCCCCATTTAATGATAAGAATCATTCATTTTTAATTGGGTTCATTTTCACACTATATAAAAAGAAAATATTTTATTTATTTCCAATAGAAATTATTGAAAAATATAGAAGATATATTGGAAAATTACCCTTATATTACCCCATTTGTGAACCCTTACCAAATAATAATAATCATGGTTAATTCTAATGTATCTGTTAGGAAAAACATTATTCTTGTTATCTCCATCACATTACCTAATTAATTTGAGAGTTATATGAATATATCCAATTATTAGATCTATATTACCCTCACCCATCATCATATATATTTTACAAGAACTATATCAAGATGAAAACACCTAAACTATTTTTTTGAATCATAAAACCTCTTAGAATATTTTTTTAATGTAAATGTTCAGGAACATTTCAGGTTCACAAAAATAAGGACAACAAAAAAAATTATTTTAAAAACTATTAAAATGAAAAATTATTAGGAGAGAGGGAAATATGACATTATAAAAAAATATAAACATGTAGTTAAATATTGATAATAAATAATGAAAAAAAATTATAAAAAGTTGGTCTTGTGGTATTCATTAAAAAACATTTTTTCCATTTTGGTTGGAATAGGTAGAAGTAACCCATACTAAAATTTTAAAAAACATTCCATTTTAAAAATACATTTTAAAAATTATAAGATATTTTAAAATAAACTATAAATACTAATTATAATATGTTAAATAAAATAATTTTAATAATTTTAATATTATTTATATGTAACTGAATTGTATTTAAATTGGTAAAACAATGTTCTAGAAAAATTCCCTTCCCTCATCGCTCAACCCGCAACATATGATCCTCAATTTCTTGAATAGTAAAATTGTATTTTTCTTATAAATGATTATGATTATTTTTAGGTGTATTACCTTATCATAATATCATTTATTTCATTTAATACCATCTCATATGTAGTTATTAAATTAGTTATGTTCTTATTGGATGACTTGGAGTTATTCGATTTAGAACCCTAATATTAAATTAATGCACCTACCATGGTCTAAAGGGGCCATGATTCTATTTTATAGATAATTCTAATAATATTATATTTTTAATTTTATGGCTTAAAATACACTCTTTTTACCATTCATGTAAGGCATTGGGGAAAAATATGGCACATCACTATGTGAAGGTGGTAATCCACATGTACACATGAGTGGTGTTATCATTGTCCAGTTGATTAAAGCGTAACAACTTATATAGTAAACTATCATTTTGTAACAATAATAATGTATTAAAAATATTATATATTCATCAATTCTATATTTTTAACCATTGGTGTGAGGGAGTTATGGAAAATTAAATACATCAGATTGTAAAGGTGGTAGTCTACATGTATGCAAGAATGATGCTTTCAATTCCCATAGATCAGAAAAAGAGGTTATAATGATATTTTACATAATCATAATAAGTTTATATATATATAGATATAATTATTTTATTATATCGACATGTTTATATAATATTTAATGGGGTTATAAGAAGAAATACATTTTCAAACACTAGTATAAGAGTAACATGTTTCTTTGGAAACCTTCGTCGCATATTACCTTATGAATTTTAGGATTTTACATTTCGTAAGGCTTTGACTTATTCAAAATGAGTACAGATTTTAAGAATGTATTTGGGAATGGATATGTTTATTTAAATCACATTGTATTTGAATAATTCATTATAGTGGGGTTCGGTTTTTTAAGTGATCAGGGTCACTGTTTGGTAGTTATTAAATGTTTTACAAACATATTATTTCTAATTATTGAGAAAGTGGATCTAAATGTCACGACCATCACCTGGGGCCTATGTCATGACTACCCCAAACCTGCCTTCCATTGGCCAGGGGATGGAAACTTGAACCAAAAGGTGTATTCCCTAAAACTGGTAAGGCATTGCCTTTATATCATATAAACACACTAAACCAAGCACACAACAAGATACGAACACAAGTAATCTGTAAAGTTAAAAGTGTGTGTACAGTAAGTAAAAGTGACCAGAATACAATCCCAACATAGAAAGTAAAATAAAACTGAAATTACAAGTAAACTGGAATAGCTCCTATGGACACCCACCAAAGATCCTACATGAAGGGTAGGTACAACTCTCGAACGATTGTCTTTGAGGTATGCCTCGTCTAATGTTCACCTCTAAGCTACCTTAAGTCCTGTTACTCTTGTCCTTTGTCAGCGATGTCCATCTTCAACGACAAACAAAACACGGTGCTGGCATAGCCTGTGTAGGGGTGAGTATAATGATACTCTGTAGGGACCCCAAGACCCTCGAAGGTCTCACAAAACCCACAAACGATAAACCAAAAAGCATGAAAACATATGAAAACCCTACCTAGGTATATGTCCATACATATACCTAATTTATCAAGTATACCCATATCATTCATGAAGAAACTCAAGGCCCAAATCCTATGCCAAATTACAACAGTTCCATGAAGGAAAGAATACAACGAAGGTAACACCACAAAGGTAAGTAACACAAAGGTAATTCCACAAAGAAGAATACCAAAAGAGTATCACCACGAAGGTAAGTACCCTGAAGGTTACACCTCAAAGGTAAGTACCATATAAGAAACACCACAATGAGGAATACCAAAAAGGTATCACCATGAAGGCAAGTACCTCAAAGGTATGCCACATAGACGATTACCAAAAAGGTAAAGACTCATCTCACACCACGGTGCGGCAGACCGCGGTGTTGCGGCCTGAGGCTAGCTGGACAATCGGCCTCCTCCATGTTGAGTCAATAAGGTTTTCTTTATGACTTTTCCATTCCTTCTTGTTTTGAAAATCACAAACACCTTATCATTATGGAAAATTTGTTTTATAAGTAAAATTTCTTTTATATGGAAAATTTATTTTATAAGGAAAATTGCTTTTATAAAGAAAATCGCTTTTATATGGAAAATTATCCTTATCATATTTTCATTATCTATATCCATATATTTATTAAGTATAAGAATCAGACTCATTTCTATATTCTTGGAATAGTTTAAAACATTGAAATGAAGAATTCTGTTTTAGGATCTGAATTCTGGATGATAACTGTAATGAAGTTCCACTCCAAATTCTGGATAAGAACTCTAATAAAGTTCCACTCTGAATTCTGGATATGAACTCTCATGAAATTCAACACCGAAATCTAATGACGAATCCTGATTACGAATTCTCATTACAAATTCTAATGATGAATTCTCATTCTGAATTCACCTATTAAACAGAATCTCATCATCGCTTATTTATATACTCTGAATTTATTTGGACTCCGAATATTATTTTTGGTTAGACTCCGAACTTTCATTTTGCTTACACTTTTATAATTTGTCTACTCTTTGACATTTTGTTTAAACTCAAAATCATCACTCCAAACTTTTTAACTAATCTTGAAACGGTGTCGTACTTTTTGTTACACTTGTTTTGTTATAAAACGATGTCGTCTATTCCGTTATAAACTAACTGTTGTTTAAGTGACACTTGTATAGGTCCCTCCGATTTTTAAGGAATATATGACCATTAGAAAGGAGGCCGACAGAGCCTATAAATAGGAGCTCATTTTAAAGATCTCGAGACACAATGAATTTGATCGATCTAGAGACCACATGCTACTAAGGTGATTTCTAGAGAGAGAAATCTTTTCATGCTTTGTGCATACTGAACCGCTCGTTCAGTATTTGCTTCGTGTGACTCCGAATGTTGGTGATTACACTCGAGGACTTCCGAGGATAGGAAGATATAGGTGCTGACTACCTAAATGTTTGAGGTCATCCTTGCTAAAGAAGACAGAGGTTCCAACTACCTTTAAGTTGAGGGCTTGAGGGGATAGAAAGACAAAGATTCTGATCTTCATATCGAGGGCTTACCCTGGTGTGGGTAAGACAGACTTGCATGAAAGTATAAATCAAGGGACCTTTATCCAAGGTTGTTGGATACCCTTCTCTATGGGTTAAAAGACTTATATCTTGTTATTTGTAGTTTTACTACCTATTTGTTTCTGCTGCATATTTTATCGTAAGGAAAGTATAACTTTCTTATACATCCTTACTTGTACTTTTTTTCATTTAGATTCTATAGTCTTTAAGGTAGAATCTCATATTGTAATCTTTAGTTAAGTTTCAATTTCCGAATCCATATTTTCAGAACCTACTTTTGGAATCTATTTCCAGTTTTAAGAAAGTACATAGAACTTGATGTTTATAACATCATTTCTTATTCCAATTTTCCAATTGGTGTTAGAGGTGTTGTGAATTTGCTTAGTTTAACTTTGTTAAACATAGAACATTCCTTATTTAAGGAAATAATAGTTATTCGTAATCAACTTTAAATGTTCCAAAGAAATTTTTAAAATGTACAATTCACCCCCCCTCCTCTTTTATATTTTTCATCTACATCATTATTTCAATCCTAAAATTGGTATCAGAGGAGGTCTCTGAAATACTTATACTCACGTATATGTTTTTTTTGTTCATTTTCCTTTATTATACATACTTACATAGAAAGTTATTTGTCATTCCGAACTTTGTCATTACGAATTATCATTATGAACTTTGTGATTACGAACATTTTCTACTAACAAGTTTGTGTGTCAAAGGTTATTTTAAGTATGGCAGGAGTCAGTGTTGGTTACGTTGATAATCTAAATCCAACAAGATCACCAATCTATAATGGTAATGACTATGAGTACTAGAGAGATTGAATGAAGACTTTTTTTATCAATACTGGAGTGGACAAATTTGTTATGCTTACAGGAGATTATAAAATTCCTGATAAGGAAGTTAGAACATTCACTAACTAGGAAAAAAAGAGTATCAACTCAATTATAAGGTACCCAATACCTTACTTTGTTCAATGACTAGAAATATATATATCCAAATTTGTTCTTTTGAAGCAGCTAATTGTATCTGGAAGAAGATAGAGGTTACACACTTTGGAACTTCTAAAGTGATTGAGACTAGGAGAGCTATGCTTAGAGCTGAATACCATGGCTTCAATTTTCCTTATGGTGAACCAATTTGTAAAGTTCAACAAAGATTTATGACTATAGTCAACAATTTACAGTCCATGGGAGAGAAAGGGTAAGATGATGAAGCACTTGTGGATAAGATTGTTGATATTTTGCCCAATGAGTGGGAATCCAAAAGAACAGCTATAGATGAGAATAGAAAGGACACTCAAATTTCTCTTGATGAGCTATTTGGAACTCTTCTTCAACATGAATCAAAAATGAAGAGAGATGCTGACAACATCGAGAAGAAAAATGGAAATGGTACTGTTTTTTTCCAACAACATCAAATCAGATGAAAGCTAAGACTCCTGAGAGGGTAACCAGATCCAAGTCTAAGAAATATATTTTCAAATCCGAATCTAGTGAGAGTGAAGTCTCTGAAAATGAGTTAGTAAATCTTGCTCGAAGGATGAACAAGATAGCTGGCCAAAGAAGTTTCCAATCCAAGTATAAGAAAAAGGAAAGGAAATATAGGAAATATGGAGAAGTCATGTGTTATGAATGCAAGAGAGATGGACATATCAGACCATATTTCCCTTTGCTCAAAAAGAAAGAAAGGAAAGAAAGGAATTCAGACAGGAACAGAAAGAAGTATTATAAAGCCAAAGCTAAGAATGTTCTGAGAGCTAGTGATACCTAGAGTGCCAGTGGTGGTGACTCTTCAGATTAATCTTCTGATTATGAATCTACAAGACAGATGAATCTTGTCCTTATAGCCAGACTACCTATTAACAATCATTGTTTTATGGCTAAGGTACGAAATGCTAAATCATTTACCAATGTTTCTTTAAATTCTAAAAATAGAGAATATTCTAACTCTTCTGATGAAGAATCCCTTTCTGATGAAGAAAATACTTTACCTACTTATGAATAAGTTTCTAGGTTTACTGAACTTCTTGAGATTAAGAATTCCATACTCAATAAAAAACTTGATAAGGAAAACTCTAGGAATAATATTCTTACGAAAGAAATAACAGATCTTTCTAAAGATCTTGATAGAAAAAATGATGATTTTGAAAGTATTTCAAAAAATGATGAGGAAGTAAGTTCTGAGAAGAACAAACTTTCTAAATAATTAGAAAAAGTGATTTCTAAGAAAATTATCTTCGAGTCTAGCTCTTGTTTTAAAACAAATGATTTTGAGGATAAAAACTTGGTTATAAAACACAAGTCCGAAATTTTTTCCTTAAAGAAGTGTTTATCAAACATTACCCATGGTATAGAAAATTTTGATAAAATGTATTCTCAAATATGACCTTTAAGAAATAAATCCAAATTTGGTTATACCCATGCAAAACCAATTTTTAGTAACAATTATTTTGTTCCTCAATGTGCCCCATTTTGTACCAAGTGTCAATGTGGTGGTTACTGGGAAAATAATTGTTCCTTAAAAAACCCAATCTCTAGGATTTCACAAAGCTTATTTCTCTAAGAAGATGTGGGTACATAAAATGTTGTTATCTGGAAATCTCGGATCCAAAAAAGTTTGGATTCTGAAAGTCTAATTCTATTCTTGATTTTAGGAAAATAAAGAGAGTACCAACAGAAACACATGGTACATGGATAGTGGATGTTCCCGACACATGACTGGTAACGAAAGATATTCTGAAAAGATTATCAAAACGAAAGGAGGAAAGGTAACTTTTGGAGATAATACTAAGGGAGAAATTGTTGGCATAGGTAATATTGTTCTTCTTGGTAAAACCTTGATTTCAAATGTTCTTTTTGTTAAGGGTCTTAAGCACAACCTCATTAGCATAAGTCAGTTATGTGATGAAGGATACCTTGTGAATTTTTGGAATGATAAGTTCTTAGTTCACAATTCCAAGGAAGAATTTATTCTCTCCACCAATAGGCAAGAGAATGTTTACACCTTAAATTTAGAAGATCTTGGGAGCCATGATTTACCTTGCCTAAGTGCAATGGATGATCATACCTGGTTATGGCATAGAAGACTAGGTCACTGTAACCTTAGGAACATATGAAAACACTCTAAGAAGAAACTAGTTAAGGATCTACCAGAGCTTAGATTTGATTATTCTAAAGTTTGTGATCCTTTTCAATATGGAAAGCAACATAAATCTAGTTTTAAATCAATCAGTGAAGTCTCAACAAATGATACATTACAGTTAGTGCACATGGATCTTTTTTGTCCAACACAAACTAGAATTATTGGAGGCAAATACTATGTGTTTGTTGTAGTTTATGATTACACTAGATTTAATTGGGTTTATTTTCTAGCAAATTAGTCTGAAGATTTTTCTTATTTCAAATGTTTTAGAGCTCAAGTTCAAAATGAGAAAAACTTTCCATTGAAAACTATTCATAGTGATTATGGAGGAGAATTTCAAAATTCGGATTTTGAAACCTTTTGTAGTAGAAAAGGTATTACTCACAATTTTTCATCACCTAGAACTCCTCAATAGAATTGTGTAGTTGAAAGAAGAAATATAATTCTTCAAGAGATAACTAGAACCATGTTGAGTGAATATTCTATAGCTATAAATTTCTGGGCTAAAGATGCACGTACTACATTCTATACTATAAATCGAGTTTTGATAAGACCTTTTCTTAATAACACTCCTTATAAATTATGGAATGGTAGAAAACCAAGAATTTCCTACTTCATCTTTTTTGGTTGCAAATTATTCATTTTGAATAATAAAGATAAACTACATAAATTCGCACCAAAATCTGATGAAGGAATTTTCTTAGGCTACTCCACAACTTCTAAGGAATATAGAGTTTTCAATAAAAATACATGTACTTTTGAAGAAATAGTACACATAAAATTTGATGAGTCAGATCCTTTTGTTTTTAAATCATCCAAATATTCATACATGGATGTGTTTTCAAAAACATATTGTCAACCTTTGATAGAAGATCCTTCTGATAAGGAAAATGTTCAAGAAGATACTTTTGAAACATTTACCCCAGAAGATTTTCTACTCAATGTTGATGAACAGGCTTTGCAAAACCCAAATTAGGTGTTTCTTAAGAATCATCCCAGTTATAGTATCATTGGTGATGTAAATCAACTTGTAAGAACTAGAAGTTCCTTAAGAAATGAAATAGAACATCTAGAATTTCTTTTTCAATTAGAACAAAAAAGCACTGCCGAAGCTTTAGGTGATGATGATTGGATCAAAGCTATGCAAGATGACCTAAATGAATTTGAAAGGAACAAAGTCTGGATCTTGTTTGAAAGACCAAAGAAAACTTCTGTTATTGGAGTAAAGTGGGTCTTCAGGAACAAATGTGATGAAAATGGAGTCATAGTAAGAAATAAAACTAGACTTGTTGCTAAAGGCTATAATCAGCAAGAGGGAATAGACTATGAAGAATCCTATGCTCCAATTGCTTGACTTGAATCTATCCGTATTCTACTTGCCTTTGCAGCATTCTTTAATTTTAGACTTTTTCAAATGGATGTGAAGTGTGATTCTCTTAACGGTTATGTTCAAGAGAAAGTTTTTGTTGAACAAACTCCTGGCTTTGAAGATACAAAACATCATGATCATGTTTTTAAACTTACCAAAGCTTTGTATGGTCTTAAACAAGACTCATGAGCCTGGTATGATAGACTCACTGGAATTTTGCTTCAAAATAACTATATTAAGGGAAATGAGGATCCAACCCTTTTTATAACGAAAGATAAGAAAAATGCTTTGATTGTTCAAATTTATGTTGATGACATCATATTTGGTTCAACTCAGCAATCTTTAACCGACTCTTTTTCAAGTCTAATGAAATCTGAGTTTGAAATGAGTATGATGGGTGAGTTAACTTTTTTCCTTGGTTTTCAAATTTCCCCAAAACCAGAAGGAACCTACATATCTATACATAAGTATATTAAAAATCTTCTAAAAAAGTATGGTTATGACAATACTAAAAGTATAAGTACTCCTATTAGTACATCAAACTCTCTAGATCTTGATGAAGCTAGGAAACCAGTAGATCAAACATCTTTTAGAGGTATGATGGGATGTTTACTTTACTTAATAGCTAGTCGACCAAACTTAATGTTATTAGTATACTTATGTGCAAGATATCAATCCAATACAAAGGAATCTCACATAAAGGTAATTAAAAGTATTTTTCGTTACCTTAAAGGAACCATGGATCTAGGATTATTTTATTCTTCTAGAAATGATTTTTTTCTAAAAAGATTTTCTGATGCTGACTTTGGTGGATGTATAATGGATAGAAAAAGTACATTCAAAACTTGTCATTTCTTAGGAGATTAACTAGTTTCTTGGTCTTGCAAGAAGCAACATTCTGTAGCACATTCCACTACTGAAGCTGAATATGTAGGAGGTGGAAGTTGTTGTACTCAAGTGTTGTGGATGAAACACACACTCACAGACTATGGCTTGATTTTTACTAAAACTCAAATTTTGTGTGATAAAACAAGTGCCATTGTCCTAATTAAGAACCCTGCACATCACTCACGTACAAAACACATAGATATTAGGCATCACTTTCTTAGGGATCACACAGTAAAAGGAGATATTATTAATCAGTTTATCAGAATGCATGATCAACAAACTAATATTTTCACAAAATCATTGTCTTCTGATGGATTTTAATACATTAAACAGAAGTTAGGAATGATAACTATAAGGTAATCCTTCTTAATTAACTTTCTATTGAAAAGGTCTCCTTAGAGTAATAAACTCCTTTTCATAGGGGGAGTACATTTGTTTGTTAGTTTTACTAAAATTTACTTTTCGTAATTTTTTTTCAAAATTTTTTTTTTCTCTTCCTGGAGTTATAATTTCCGGAATAGATGTTTTCGGAATGGAAATTTTCTGAAACTAATATTTCCAGAATGGTAATTTCCGGAACAAAAATTTTTCAGGATTGAAATTCTCGGAGTAAGAACTTCCGGAATGGAGATTTTTGGACTAGGGTTTTTGTAACGAGACATTCGTACTAAGACTTTTGTAGTGATACTTTTATATTGAGACATTCGTAATGACATTCTCATACTGAAATTCATATAATGGTATTTTTTTATTCTTTTCATACCGGGTTTTCTGTACTGTGATTTTCGTAGTGTGTTTTGCAATCTATGTTTTTTTCGTAGTAAAGAAGGATGTTACCCATTACGAATAATTCCCCTAATCCAATCCGAAAGGTATTATTTCCTTACTCATGTTTTCGTAATAATACATAACTAGCTGGTATTTTCTTATATTTTGTTTTCGGATTATAGTTTTCTTAAATATTTATTTTAATAAAAACCTCAATAGATCGGATTCAAGTTTTCTTGAGAATTGGTTTTCATCCGTCAGATCTGATCTCAACCGAGGAAGATGAACCGTTATATCATTTCATATTTAAAGGGGACCCCAAATGGTCGTCCCACATCAGTTTTTCATGCTCCAGCGTCCCGAAGCTCTGCCTCTCCGTTTTAAAGATGTTTTGATATTCAGCAATCTTCGTTCCGAACTTCCCAGAAGTCTTCAGATCTGAATTTATGTGGATGTAGCTTCTCAAGACATGTCAACCTCTAACCTGATTTCTTAGCGGTTAGTATATAGAGAAAGGTTGGTTCATCCTGATTTCTTCAACAATTATGATTCTCTTATATCCAAGAACATAAAGCTTAACGGATTGGAAGATGTTGTTGTTTCTATGCCTGGGAATCAAGATTAAGTATATTCGGAGTTTCTTTTAGAGTTCTATGAGAGAGTTTCCTTCTTTAAGGAAGTTGGTAGGGAGAAATTGTCGTTTATGTCTTATGGAAAACTTATAAGCTTTCTTATGGCAAGGCAGCCAGCTTGGTAGGGCTGACCTATGAAGGAGAAGCCGAGTTCATCACTCATGTTTTTCCAGATTCAAAGGGATGTTTCAACAAGGAAAAGGCTTTGAAGACACTTATAATGTTTGATGACAAGGCTCCGAAGATTTCTAGTCTGTCTACGAATTTTCGGATTCTAGAATAATGGGTTCAAGGCTTTATCATACCGAGAAATGGTGACAAAGACAGTTTGAAGAAGAGCGAGATCTTTTTTCTAGATTTTCTGATAAATCTAAGGAAGTTTAATCTGATGAGACACATACTTATTACCATTGATAATGTTAAGAAGGGGAATCTGAGAGCTCAGATCATAATGTATCCAGCAATAATCTCAATGTTAATAGTTCGGTGCCTTGAGTCTTTCAAGGAGGCTTGCAAGTCTAAGCCAAGAGTTTGTAAAATTATGTTGGTGAGTGATGATACCCTTAAAAGGATGACCATTTCTTTTTTAAAGAAGACTGGTGAGTTCTTTGATTTTCCAGTTCAAGAAGAAGTGGTTCCAAATGTTGTTGATCCTGAATCTTCTAAGCCAGTGAAGAAGAGAAAGTTGAAAGAAGTTGAAGTTGAATCAGAGAATCTTAAATCTAAGAAAGTTCATTCCTCACCTACAAAACCGAAAAATAATAAATCTTACCCTGATGAGGTAGTTGAAAAATGGAGGGAAGTCAAAGAGAAAAGAATACAAGGGGAGCCTCAGTTTGGCTTGGACCCGGCAGTGGCTAAGGCCTTGAAGGAAAAGACAATAGTTGAACGGGAAAAACAAGTGAAAGAAAAGAAGCTTAAGAAGAAGATGTATGAAGCTGAGGTGGTTCTAACATTATTGATGTTTAAGGAGATGGCTTCCGAAAACATTCCAGTCCTGAGATCTTTCTCTTTGGAATCTCTACTTGAGACTCCAGGAAGAAACTATGTTACACCGCAGAAGGTAAAAGCAAAGCATGTTAAGGAATTTGAGCAGTTTGAGCAAGAGTAAGTGGATGAAGCAGTTGCTTAAGGTAGTGGTGAGACCGGAGATCTATGAAGAAAGTAGAAGATTATAAGGAAACACCTTCGGAACATTTGTCGCTCTGAACTTCAGAAGCTATGTCCTCTAAGATAGTCACTCCAGAGAAGGATGAGGAGAAAGGAGAACAAGAAGTAGCTTTCATGTAGTGGAAGAACATCTTCTACATGATATTGTTCAAATGGAGTATGTAGAGGATGCTGCTCAAAAAGATATTGATGATGAAGACAATGTTGTTCAAGTGTCTGATAGTCAATAGAAAACCCCAGAACAAGAATCCATTCCGAAATAGGACAAGGGAAAGCAACTTGTTGTCGATACCCAAAGCATAGTGGCTGTAAATAGAAGGGAAGTTGGTGATTCTTCTAAGAAGAAGGAGGAGAAATTTGAAGAAGAAAATTATCCAAGAAAAGTCTCAGATTCAGAGTCATCTTCATTGGGACATGACTTTGTTGTTCAGTCATTAAAAAAGTTGGTAGGTTCTATTCCGACCTTCTCAAGTATTGATTCAAGATGCAAGATTCTCCAACATACTTTGAATCAGAAAACAGACTATGTATCCATGGTTATGGATAAATTTGTATATATGGAGGATCATTTCAAATCATTTATTGTTGGCTATAAATCCCAAAAAAGGCCTTGTAAGAAAATGACTAGTTGTTCGAAGAAAACTTTAGATGATATGAGACTCTTGGATGAATTCCAAGATAATTTTAATGATGCATTTGAGACAGAAGACAGGTAGCTAAATGATCTTACTTCTTCCTTAGAAGAAAATTAGACAGCTAAGAAGAATTTCTGTATTCAATAAGAAAGATATCTGAATGGGAAGCTGAATTATATTTCTCAAAGCTGGAGGAATGAAATGGATCGTCGAATTGAGATTGAAGAGAAGTTGTTAAAGTAAGAACTTGTTTTGAAATCTCAGGAAGAAAATCTTGAAACCCAGAAAGAAAATCTTGAAGCTCAAAGTGCAAGAATAGTTGTGTTAGAGAAGCAAGCCAAAGAAGACCATAAAGACTTGAAGAAAATAAAGACTATTCTTAAGGGTCTTATGTCAAAGGAAAAAGATCCAAAATAGACAAATCCGATCTTTTTTGTATCTTAGCTTCTTTATTTTTGATCTTTCAAACTTAATGAAAATATTACTTGCTTGTCTCTTTTGTTGATGTTACTAATTTTTCAGGTACTTTTTCATATTTTCCATTCCCTCGATTCCTTTTAGAAAATCACAAAGGGGGAGAAGGAAAAAGAACCCTAACAAAGGGGTAAAAGGAAAAAGAACCTTAACAAAGGGTGAGAAACAAAAAGAACTCTTATAGAGTTTATCTAAGGGGGAGTTTTTCATTAAAGAATACATTCTTATTCTTAATGAAATACCATTTCAGAAATCTAGAATACGATCCTTAGAGTTTCAAAGCCTATGGGGGAGTTATTCATATTCATCAACATCCATAAGCAAAGGGAGATAAGCCTTAATTTTTTTTCCCTTAGTCTTTCTTTTTCGTAAGGATGGTTTTGCATTCCAAAAAGGGGGAGATTGTTGAGTCAATAAGGTTTTCCTTATGAATTTTCCATTTCTTCTTGTTTTGAAAAATCACAAACACCTTATCTTTAAGGAAAATTGCTTTTATAAGGAAAAATTTTTTTATAAGGAAAATTTCTTTTATAAGGAAATTCTCTTTTATAAGTAAAATCGCTTTTATAAGGAAAATTATCCTTATCATATTTTCATTATCTATATCCATATATTTCTCAAGTATAAGAATCGGATTCATTTCTATATTATCGAAATCATTTAAAACTTTGATATGAAGCATTCTGTTTTAGGCTCCGAATTCTGGATGAGAACTGTAATGAAGTTCCACTCCGAATTCTGGATACAAACTCTAATAAAGTTACACTCTGAATTCTGGATACAAACTCTCATGAAGTTCAACACCGAAATCTAATGAAGAATCCTGATTACAAATTCTCATTATGAATTCTGATGACGAATTCTCATTCCGAATTCTCATTCTGAATTCACCTATTAAACATTATCTGATCATCTTTTCTTTATACACTTCAAATTTATTTAGACTCCGAATATTATTTTTTGTTAGACTCTGAACTTTCATTTTTCTTACACTTTTATAATTTGTCTACTATTTGACATTTTTTTTACACACTGAATCATCACTCCAAACTTTTTAACTAATATTGAAATGATGTCATACTTTCTGTTACACTTGTTTTGTTATAAAACGAGGTCGTCTATTCCATTATAAACTAACCGTTGGTTATGTGAAATGTGTACAGGTCCCTCCGATTTTTATGGAAGATATGACCGTTGGAAATGAGGCCGACTGAACCTATAAATAAGAGCTCATTTGAAAGAGCTCGAGAGACAATTAAGTTGATCTATCTAGAGACCACACCCTGCTAAGGTGTTTTCTAGAGAGAGAAATCTTTTCAGGCTTGGTGCGTACTGAACTGTTGGTTCAGTTTTTGCTTCGTGCAACTCCGAATGTTGGTGAGTACATTCGAGGACTTCCGAGGATAGGAAGACAGAGGTGTCAACTACCTTAAAGTTCGAGGGCTTCCTTGCTGAGGAAGACAGAGGTTACAACTACCTTGAAGATGAGGGCTTGCGGGGATTGCCAGACAAAGATTCCAATATTCGTATCGAGGGATTACCCTGGTGTGGGTAAGACAAACTTGCTTGAAAGTATAAATCAAGGGACCTTTATCCAAGGTTGTTAGATACCCTTCTTTTTGGGTTAAAATACTTATATCTTCTTATTTGTAGTTTTACTACCTATTTGTTTCCACTGCATATTGTATTGTAAGGAAAGTATAACTTTCTTATACTTCCTTACTTGTACTCTGTTTCATTTAGATTCTATACGCTTTAAAGAAGAATCTCATATTGTAATCTTTAGTTATGTTTCAATTTCCGAATCCATATTTCCAGAACCTACTTTCAGAATCTCTTTCCAGTTTTAAGAAAGTACATAGAACTTGAAGTTTATAACTTCATTCCTTAATCCAATTTTTCAATTGGTGTTAGAGGTGTTGTGAATTTGATTAGTTTAACTTTGTTAAACATATAACTTTCCTTATCTATGGAAAACATAGTTATTATAATCAACTTTAAAGGTTCCAAAGGAGATTTTTAAAGAGTACGATTCACCCCCACCCTCTTGTATATTGAGCATATAAATCATTATTTTGATCCTACACTCCACGTGGTGCAGGCGTGCACCGCACCACCGCCGGTGGCCGACTCTATCTGATGCCCTCCCTTCGTCATCGTGGCACAAGGCCTTAGCTCCTACTCGAGTCGGCGGCGTGGACGAGTGCCCCTGGCTCCCCTCTGTGCGGTCGGCAGCTGCTGCCCTTGCCCCACCATGGCCCGTCTCTGGCTGTGCGATAATATCGCCACCATATTCGCGGCCATTCTTGGGGCATGTCACCACTCTTGAGTCCCACTAGTGCCAGTCACCATCATCAGACTCCATCCTCCTCCATCGTAAAGAGCGCATAAAAAACCAAAAAGGATGTGGAGTGGTTGGGCCATGTTCATTTGGCCCGCACCCTCCACGTTAGAGCGGTAGTTAGTGGCTTAAATATTCTTGAATCATGAAGAACGAAATGAATGGGGTAAGGGGGGGTATTCAAACAACAATAAACCCTATATTTTCATTCATTGAAGATAAAGTCAATGAAGGAGGAATGAAGGGCATCGGTCCCTTGTCATTGGAGACATTCCTCATTGGGGATAGCGCGTTCTTCATTGGACAAACCGTTGTTTATTGGAGAAAGGTGTTTCTCCAAAGTTCTCTCCTTTTTCCAACCCATCCCCCTAATTCCACCAAAATAAAATAGACAAATTATTAAATTATTTTTTATTAATTAAATTAGAGTTTTCCATTAATTATGTTGGTGTTGGCATAATAAATTAATGGAAGGTGGCACAATTAATTAAGAGAGAACCAAGAGTCACAACCCTCATTAAAGAGGGAGTTCAAGGGTCAGGTGTTCCCCACCATTAATTTCTAATTGAGGGGTTTTTCAACTCGGGTGGTCCCCACCACCGAGCATTCAAATGATAGGTTAAAAATAAAATAAATGTTTGTTCTTTATTTTATTTTTATTTCCATGAAAAACAAAAAAACTAAATTTCACCCTCATCCTACTGCGGTCAATATAAAAGTCTCCTTAAGTGAATACAGACACTGCGAGTCCAATGGTTTCCTCAGATTTTAATTATGAGAACTAGTTCAAAAGTTACAAAAACCCACTCTCACATTTGTTGAATGCACCTAAAAAGAGATCAGAAATTCATTCTGGGCACTCCGGGCCTTGGAATCACACACCGTCAATTTTCGCTGACTCATAAAATTTAAATCTAATTAAAAAAAATTACATTGAATATTATGGGTCTTTAAATTCTCCTCACCTCAGGGATTTTAATCCCCAAAATCCAAAACACAAAATATGAAAACAAGTGAGGTATTCAGCATGAATCTGAGCCTCTTGCTCCCATTTTCTCTCCTAGAGGTTCTCGTGCTGTAAATATACATGCACTAAAAGTAATAACCTCCCATGAAGGACCTTCTCTTGTCGATCCTCAATATCTACTGGAACCTTTGTAAATGTTTCCCCATCTTTGATGTCTAGCTCGCCGTGGTTGATGACATGTGAAGGGTCCTGCACTTATCTATTTAGATTTGATACATGGAAAATGTCATATAACTGAGGTGGAAGAGCTAAGAGGTAAGCCACCCCACCAACTCCATTGAGGACCAGAAAGGGTCTGATGAAACTTGAAGATAACATGCCTCCCTAGAAAAATATCTACAAACCTCATTGGGGTGAGACCCATATAAAGACGCGGTCACCATCCTCGAACTCCGGAGGTCTTCATCTCCTATCTGCATAAGGCTTTTTTCTACTATGTGCAGTCTTCATCCTCTACTAGATGATCTTCACATTCTTCGTAGAATCTCATATCATATCTAGTCCCATGTGTGCTTACTCCCCTAGGTCAGTCCAACACAAAGGCGATCTGCAAGGTCGGCCGTACAGAGCCTCGAAAGGTGACATCCCAATGGTGGAGTGACAGCTTTTGTTGTATGAAAACTCTACCAAGGAAAAGTAATCCTCTTATATACGACTGAAGTCGAGGACGCAAGAACGCAGAATATCCTCAAGGGTTTGAATGGTTTTCTCTGCCTGGCCATCTGTATGAGGAAAGAAGGTGGTGCTCAAACGAAGCTGCATCCTGAAAGCCTCTGGAAACTCCTTCCAAAGTCGAGAAGTGAAAAGTGCATCATGATCAGATAAAATCATCGAGGGTTCTCCATGTAACCACACAATCTCCTACACATAGAGGTGTCCTCTGTTCTCTACTGAACCCTGCTCTTGGATCAGTAGGAAGTGGGCTGACTTGATGAGTCGGTCGACGATCACCCATGTACAATCATGAACCACGGATGTACGTAGAAGTCCTGTCACGAAGTACATGGATATCCCATCCCACATCCACTCTGGGACCTCTAAAGTCTGAACTAATTCTGTTGGTACCTGATTCTTTACCTTCACTTGCTGACAAGTGAGGCACTGAGTGAAAAACTCAACTTCTCATTCATCATTCCTGGACACCAGTTTTTTCATCGGAGATCTTGGTACATCTTTGACACTTCTGGATGTACCGATAGAGGGGATGTGTGGAACTCCCTCAACCCTTCCTCTCGAAGTGACACTGGTACCCTCGTATATCCTTTAAAGAGGATGACATACTCCCCACCTTCAGAAAATCCATCAGGTGTCTATCCTGTGGATACATGAGCACGTCGAGCCTCATAGTCAGGGTCCCCACATTGTGCCTCCTTGACTTGTTGAAGAAGTGGGGGAGTAACTGTAAGAGACTGAGGAAAAGTTACTCCATATCGATCCACAAAGGATATCTCCAAAGCGCTCAGCTACTCTATCACCTCACCTATCAGTTTTATACCATAACTCATGGTGAGTGAATATGCTACAACATTCCCCTTACTAGTATTATAGACTACCTCGATGTCATAGTCCTGGAGGAACTCAAGACAATGTCGTTGTCTCAGGTTTAGTTCCTTTAGATATAAGATATACTTTAGACTGTTCTGATCAGAGTAGATTGTAAAACATTCTCCCATCAAGTAATGCCGCCACATCTTCAAAGAAAACACCACTACTTCTAACTCCAGGTTATGGGTAGCGTGGTTCTACTCATGATGTTTCAACTATCGAGAACAATGTGTGATAACTTCTCGCTCCTGTATCAAGACACATTTGAGCCCTATCCAAGATGTGTCGTAGAAGACTACATTCCCAATTCCTTCCTCTAGAATCCTCAAGATGGGGGCACTAGTCATCCTCTACCTCAGCTCCAAAAATATCTGTTGGCATCACTCCGACCAAATGAAGGGTTTCCCCTTCTTCATCAACACAGATAAAGGTGCTGAAAATCTGGAGAAATCTGGAACAATCCTCTAGTAGTATCTAGCCAAACCGAGTAAACTTCTTACCTCCATAACACTCTTGGTTGGCTCCCAAGAAAGTATCGCCTCAATCTTCGCCGGATCCACCGCATCTCTAGTATCTGAGATGTCATGTCCCAGAAAGTGAACCTCTCAGATCTAGAACTGGCACTTTGAGAACTTACCAAAAAGATGGTGCTCTCGGAGGGTGTCTAGAACTATCTTCAAATGATAGGAATTCTCCTCCTATATAACTGAGTAGATCAGAATTTCGTTGATGAAGACTGCTACAAAGCGATCAATGTATGGATGAAGGATTATGTCCATGAGTCCCATGAACACTAATGAAGCATTGGTCATGACGAACGGCATGACCAAACAGATAATGGTCATTCTGACATCTGAAAGTCATCTTCTGTACATCCTCTTCATGTACTCTGAGTTGGTGATAGCCTGATCTGAGGTATATCTTCGAGAACTATTGTGCTCCCTTCAGGTGATCAAATCGGATGTCAATCCATGGATGTGGATACTTGTTCTTCACGGTCACCTGGCTCAGGCGCAGATAATCAACAAAAAGTCTCAACCTCTCATCCACCTTCATGGAGAAAAAAGTCAGGGCTGCCCAAGGAGAAACACTGGGCTGGATGAACCCCTTACCCTGTAAATCCTCCTGTTGTACCCGTAGCTCACAAAGCTCCATGAGAGCCATCCGATACGCTGGTATGGATATAATTTCCATCTCAGGGTCAAGTCGATGTAAAATTCCACCACCCTTCATGGAGGTAGACCCAAAACATCAGTAAGGAAGAAATATACATACTGGTCCACCATTATAGGATAGTTAAGACTCTCCAGATCAACCGCTCCAAGGGTAAGGTTGGCCAAATGATGAGTGATCGGCTGAACTCTCCTCTAGGTAAGTCCATCTTGTGCTGCAAAGGCTCCCTTCTTGCCAGTGATGGTTATCCTAGTTAAATTTTCACAATTACACAACACTTTGTGCCTAATATAGTCAATCTGATCATGGATTGTAGATAACTATTCAATAACCAAGATGAAGTCATAAGTCCTCAATGCTGCTACTAGAAGATCCATGTCAAAGATATCGCCTCCTAGTGTATGCTTAAACTACCAGCACCAATGTGTAATCATTGAATACTCTCCCGTATGAGTTTCTAGTCGTAATTATAGAGCCATCAACTCCATGAGAATCTCCGAGCTCCGAATGAGGGAAATGGAAATAAAAGAATGACTGGAACATGTGTCAATAAGTACTATAGCTAAGGTGGATTAGACACAGAGCGTACCTCGTATAATATCTGGAGCACTGTGGTTATTGGCCTCAGCTTCCTGGAACTACGCTCGCCCCTATCCACTTACTTCATATGGTTTGGGTGAACCACCTGGTGGTGGTGGCAGTAACATCACGAATCATCACCCACCGCCAGCTGCATGACCCACTCCTCTGCAACGTTTGCCTGATCCATATGGACCTCCTTGGTTGAACCTATGTATCTTCTTGGGTTGTCCTTTGACCAACTTCTGATGATTCATACAATGGTTCGGGCAGTCACAAACCATGTGACCCTGCCCGCCACATGTGTAACACTTCCTGCTCCTCACATGACTAGATCTATCTCTGGTGCCCTGCACAAATGACCATGAATCCTACAGTCATCCACCTGTAGGTCTTGTCCTCTTGGATCTCTGTGACATCTGTCTACTGCCAGCTGTAGAAGACTCCGCTACATGATGCTCGGTTGTGGGTCTCGCTGCTGGTGACTGCTCAGCAAGAAAACTCTACACTAAGAGGGCTCTCTCTAACACCCCCACCTGTGTCGGGATGCATAAGGAATTCATCGAAGCCCTAATCTCCCGTATGAGTCCATGCTCAATGGTATGGGCCCTGAAGAATGGGTCCCACACCATATCAGTGGAGTAGCATGATAGGTCGGTGAACCTCGCTGAGTACTGAGCCACAGTCATGCAGCCCTGCTGCAGATGATGAAGCTCCTATATACGCACTGCGCGAAGGGTCGCTGGGACAAAGTCTGCCTAAAATAGGCTCTCAATGTCTTCCCACAGAAGTGTCTCCTCATCATGAACATGGAGCATCAAGCTATACTTTCTTCCTGCTACTACCTGTAGAAGACTGGCGGTAAGGATCACCATGAGATCAGCTGGTGTCCCTACCAGTCAGAAGACTCTCACCACGTCCTTGAACCAATCCTCACCCGCCTGTGGGTCTATCTTTCCCCAGAACCTTGGTGGCCTATGGCGCTGGAACTTGTGAAATGCACCCAAGTGGAATGCACCCTATGCTTCTGGAGTTGGTATCATCGGTGGCCCAACGTGTAATGGTACCGCTGGTGCGTCCACTGGTGCTCCTACTGATAAAGGGCCCTATACCGAGGCCTCATCATTTGGTGGGCTATCAACATGTACTATACCTAGAACCCTAGATGGCTATCTTTATAGAGGCATAATGAATGGAAATAGGTGTGCCACATTCAATATGTTATACTTGGTGAGCTGACTCAAAGAGTTCATAAAGAAAACTTTTCAAAACATGCACGCAAACAATGTTTTCTTGCACTGAGTCAGAAATCAGAAGTCAGGGTCCTGGTGTATGGATACGTCGGCTGGTTCACCAATAATGAATTCCCTGAACTGATAACCACACTCACTACACTTAAAACTATTTTCATTAAAAAGATCAGAGTCTAAGGTTCTATTTTAGAGCCGACTCGACTGATAGCAATTTGTCATGACCTGTCCCCTGGGACCTGTTCCGTGACTACCCCAAGCCTTCCATCCATAGGCCAGGGGATGGTTACTAGCATAGAAAGACATATTCCATGAAACAGGGAAGTTGTTGCCTTTATATCCTATAAACACACTCAACCATGAATACAATAGATAGTTACACATGTTAACTATAAAGTAAAAAAGAGTGTGTACAGTAAGTAAAAGGGGCAGAATACAATCCCAACTGGAAAGTACAAGAAAACTGAAAGAATAAGTAAACTAAAACAACTCCTGTGGACACCCACCAAGGATCCTACCTGTATGGTAGGTACATCTCTCAAACGAACATCTCTACTGTATTCCTCATCTAATGCCCACCTCCGAGCTACCTCCAGTCATGGTACTCTCGCCCTCAGCCTGTGATGTCTGTCATCTGCAGCAAACACAACAAGGTGCAGGCGTAGCCCGTGTAGGGGTGAGTATAACGATACTCAGTAGGGACCTCGAGACCCTCGAATGTCTCACAAAACCCAAAAAGGATAAACCAAAAAGCATGAATACATCTGACAACCCTACTTAGGTATATTCACATACATATACCTATGTTATCAAGTATATCCATCTCATTTATGAGGAAAATCAAGGCCCAAATCTGTATCCAAAGTACAACTATTTCACAAAGGAAAGAATACCATTAAGGTAACACCACAAAGGTAAGTAACAAAAATTTAACTCTACATAGAAGAATACCAAAAGGGTATCACCACGAAGGTAAGTACCATGAAGGTAACACCACAAAGGTAAGTACCATATAGGGAATGCCACACAGAATAATACCACAAAGGTATCAGAACGAAGGTAAGTTCCACAAAGGTATGCCATATGGAAGATTGTCACAAAGGTAAAGACTCAGTTCACACTGGGTATAACATAGGTTCAGTAGTAAGATGATTAGATGTAACTAATGAATAATCTTACTCTATTAAGAGATAGACCCAGGTAGGATCCTAAATCATCAGACCCAAGTAGGATCCTAGTATAGAAACCCCACATAGGATCCTATAGAAGTCTCGTGTGGATTCATAGAGTGGATCCAAGTGAGACTCTTGAACCCAGACCCATGTTGGATCCAAAAGCATAGACCCACATAAGATACAAAAGAACAGACCCACATTGGATCCTTTTCTCATGTTACAACCAGCAACAGGTTCCCACACTAAGCTCGCTTGATTCTAGGAGGGTCCGCTAATCAAGCCATTTGAATATACACTGATTTCCACAAATTCCCATGAAGAAGTAATCCAAAGGAATTCCATGTGATACAGGTCTCAATGCAACAGATGGTGTGTCAATCAGACGCTCGGTTTGTAAGTTATTGGCCTTTTAGTGCTGAGGGCCCGGTTGGATTCTTGTCCGATCCAACCCGACCGTACCCCATCCTTATCCAAAAATCAAGTAGGGTATACCAAAATGACCATCACAATCTAAGTTTACCATCACCATAGATGGTTCGCCAAACAGACACTCGTAACTCAAGATATTTCCAAAAGAATGAAAAGAGTCGAAGTGGGTCTGGGTCTGGCCGAGGGTCGCACCGAGCCCACTAGGTCCGGCCAGGACCATCCCGTTGGGCGGCCAGTAGTGCGGCGGCCTGTAGTGTGGGGGCCCATAGTTTGGCAGCCTGTGGTGCAGTGTCTAGCCTCCTCCGTGCGGCACGGTTGCGCGCCGCGCCCCCACGGGCGGTCGGCTCTGTTGGCTGCCCTCCCTTTGTCGTCGCAGCTCCTACTCACCTGGTGGCGTGGATGCGCGCCGCCACCTCCCATTCACACGGCCAGCTGACGTTAGCCACCACCCTTACCTTGTCGTAGGTGACAGACCGTTTCCTTTCTCCAGCGGCGCGCTTCCGCCGCCTCCATCTTCGCGGCCGACTGTGGTGTCGGCCGCCGCTCCTGAGTCCCACAGGTGCCAATCGCCAGCACCAGACGTCGTCCTCCTCCATTGTGAAAAAATGCATCAAAAACCACAAAGGTTGCGGAGTGGTCATTCCATATTTATTTGGACCTCACCCTCCACGTTAGAGCAGTAACAAGCGCCAAAAATATTCTTGAATCATGTAGAACGACAAGAACGGGGTTAGGGGTATTCAAACAACAATAAAATCTACCTTGTCATTTGTTGAAGATAATGTAGGTGAAGGATATAAGACGGAAATCAGTCCCTTGTCATTGAAGACATTCCTCTTTGGAGATGGCGAATTCTTCATTGGAGAAAGCATTCTTTGTTATAGAAAGGTGTTTCTCTAATGTTCTCCACTTTTTCCAACACTTCCCCTCAATTCCACCAAAATGAAGTAGCAAACATAATAAATGTTAGTTATTATTATTTTAATTATAGTTGTCCATTAATTAAGTTTATGTTGGCATAATAAATTAATGGAAGGTGGCACAATTAATTAAGAGAGAACCAAGAGTCACCTCCCTCATTAAAGATGGAGTTCAAGGGTCGGGTGGTCCACACAATTAATTTCAAATTGGGGGGTTTTTTAGCTCGGGTGGTCCCCACCACCGAGCATTTAAATGGTAGGTTATAAATAAAATAAAGGTTCATTATTTATTTTATTTTTATTTCCACGAAAATCATTAAAGCTAACTTTCACTCTCCTCCTACTGCAGTCGAGGTGAAATTCTCCTTAATTGAATACCAGCACTACAAGTTCAACGGTGTCATCAGATTTCAATTCTGAGCACCGGTTCAAAAGTTACAAGAAACGACTCACATGTCTACTAAAAGTACCGAAAAGAAATTCAGAAATTTATTCTGGTGTCCCCGGGCCTCGAAATCACATGCCTTTAATTTTCACAGACTCGTAAAATTATCATATAATTAAAAAAAATTACATGGAATTTTCCAGGTCTTTGTAGTAAAATTTTTAATTTGAAAGATAAGGTGAAATATTTCTAAATTAAATTATCAAATATTAATTTTGATATTAATTTTGACTTTATAAATTACTTTTTACGTTATTTAATATATATTCTATTTAAAATAGTATATGATTTATAAACTGTATCTATTAATTATGACTTAAAATAAAAGTGAATTTGTTTCTAAATATAATCCGTATTATTAAAAATATGAAATAATTTATGAAAAACTAATTTTTATAAGCCTCAGAAGTTAATATTAATACAATCAACACAAACTCTACACAAAATAGTCTTTGAGAAAAAATATGTTTCCAATGTCAGAAATGATTTTATTTTAGAATCGGGTATAATTTTGATTTTCATTGAACTAGTTGGAAAAATTTTAATCCAAGGGGACTATGATATATATTAAAAAGAATATAAAAAATATAATGGAAGATTTTAAATATATGCACTGAAATTATATTTTTATTAAAAATTAAGTTTTTTTACATTCACTGAAAAAATCAGATTTTCCTTAAATAATATGAAACATTAACAAACAAATAGTTCATATAAAGATAAAAAAATTTATTTTATTTCATAAAATTTTACTTAATAAATCTATAATTTTATCATTCATAAAAAACCATATAATATTTGGAAATTAATTCACTTAGAATAAAACTATTTATTTTTTAAAATTAGAAAATAACAAAAAATTATTATATTGAATATGAATCTATAAAACATAATCATGAATATTAATTTTCAGTGAAATTTATATATTATTAACATTACATAGGTTGAACCCATTATATTAGTTATAATGTAGTGGGTATTTTAGTAGGAGCAACAATAGTTATAGTATTCACTCAATTTAGTCTTTTAAACGATGTTTTTGGGCCTGTGAGAAAACAATATCCATAATTTAGGAAATAAAATGGGAATAGATGGATAGTTTTACATGAACATATTGACTTCATATCATGACAATATATAGGAATCACCTAGGGTGGATAAAAATATGTATGTATGTGTTTTCACATATAATCATATTGTCTACAAAATCATATATTTTATGTGGGGTTGGGGGATTACTAGCTATGTCATGATAATAGTATTCATAGAGAAATTTCTTCTAGTGGGTGATGACATGGAAATAAAAGTAGTGACAGTATATTTTGTTTTAATATGTAATCATCATGAGGCAAATTGAACATATGAAAAGGTAATAATATGTATGGTTTTATTATGTGGGCGGATCAAAATATGAGGAGGTGAATTATCATTCATCATCATTCCCACTGCCCATCTGGGATTTTAATGTTTAATGGAGGGGTTACATGATAGAACATGGTAGATAAAAATTGTGAGATAATTATGGATATAGTGATGATGTAGAATAAAATGTTAATGATTATAATTATTTCATGATTTCTCATATATATCATCAATCCTTCTCCTTGATGGGCCTTTCATCCACATACGTTTGTATCATTAATCAATAAATAACCAAGTCCATCAGTCTATTATCATGTAATAAAATAGTTATAGTGGATTATTTCAATTTCACATGTTAAGGAATGAGAATAGACCCACTAGGGTTCCTGAGTTTTAGGGTTGTTGGCAATTTATAGTTCATTCAATGTACAATAATAATAATAATATTTGATTTATTATTATTTTTATTTATATATAATCAATATTTATTATTTGTGATTTCAATGAAGAAAAAATGAAACCCACATACCATGGACTAAAGTGTATTACTGCACATACCTCAACCCAAGAACTGGAATATATAGACAATGATACTTAAATATATGTGACATGTATAATTAAATACTTTATAATTTCTTTGATAGAATTCCTTGATTTGGATAATTAATATTCTATTGTATAGATGTCCCATATCGATATAACATTGGATGATTAAGATGTATTTATAAAAATTGGATTGTTCTGACTCCTATAAAAACATAGAACCAGACGTGATTGTATTGTACGTACAAATGTGTTCATTCAAGGTGATGAATCAACTCGAATATACACATGATGTTGGGAATATTTTAATATGTCATATTAAATATATTGTTATATAAAAATTTTAATATATTTTTCCATTTATTTCTATTAAATTTATCAGATACTGAAATAAGTAACTTCTTAATTTCCATGACAGATAATGTAACCCACTAACCCCAGTAGCCCGATGCTAGTGCCTTATTTTATTACATTGGCATGATTACATGGAATATAATTATGAAGGAACGAATAGTTTAGCAATCTTATAAGATTATATTACATTCGTGATACCCATAACACTTTAGGAAAATAAAATATATCATGGTACAATATAAAATAAAATAAATTGAATCCTTGAATGATTTTGAAATGATTTCATCTTCATAACATGGGGAAAAGAAACTTAATAAAGGGATGAGATCAAATTTTTAGTAAGGGTATGAAATACCATGGATGATATCATAAATTTAAACACTAGGCATGGTTACTATATAAAAGTATATATTCCGTTAAAAATAAACATGAACATATAATGGTAGGAATGAGAGATGAAAAAATAATACCATAATAATACATAATCATCGGTATTCTACTAGTCTAATCCCCACATGAACTATCAATTACTAGATTCAAAATGAGGGAATTTATAATGTTAGATATCATAATCATATCATCAAGGACTCGTGAAAAGACCACAAATAAACATATTTTTAATCCCTAATGCAAAGACTCAAATATGTCTCATGAGACCTACTGATGCATTGAGGGGATTTAGTAAGCCCTGGAAATCAAATACTATATCTAATATATTCCTCATATGAAAAGAGTGATAAATAGACAACATAAACATTTGTATTGAAAAGAAAAGCATATGAAATTTGAATACATTAACTGTAATCCATGAATGGTATCAAAGTAGCACATCCATTGTCAAAATGATCACCAACAAATAAAAAATATATGGTGGATGAAATCATAAGAGATAAACCTCAATGATGTACATTATTAAATATAGGATGTTGACATAGATTAATATATTTTAAATGACACCATTTAAAATTTCAGGAAGAAATAATTCTAAAACATTCCAAAGTATTACATACCACTATGAAAAATTCAAATCATAATCCCTTAGAATATATTGAGAATAAAGATACTCTTTATTTGATATAAAATAGGGAATTACATACACCACATGAAAATAATAAGTGGTGAATAAGGCATATATCTCATAAAAGTTAAAGTGAGAGGAGAAAAGCTTCATTTACTTTTTAAAGAAGAATTGTTTTGGAAAATCATTTGTATTTTTCATGAAATAAGATTATAAATATTTATATCCCTGAAAAAAATTGAATAACATTGAAATTATATTTGATGCATAAATTCTTTCCCACTAATGTGATATCATGTAAAAAGTTTATCTAAAGAAGGTGTAGAAATATAAAAAAGTAATGTTTAAGTAAAATATTAAAGAGATTTTAATGCAGAATGGATTTTTGGTTTTCAGAAAACCATAAATAAAAGTAGATTTTTTTTGTGGATTAATGTTAATATTTTAGAAAAAATAATATGCTTAAAATATATTATAGTTGTCCCTTTAATATAGGTAAGAATTCAAGAAGTTCTCTTGAATCGGGCTTGTATTTCGAGAATCATTTTTGAATGATTATTTTAAAACATGTAAATAACCATGAAATAAAGAATGATTATGATGGGTAAAAATATATAAAACATTAAATAAATTATTATTAATAAATAACAATAAATAATAATTTTATTGATGTAATTGGAGAATAATAGTAACCCGAATAAAATTGGAGGTTCCTGTAGAAAATACTTACCACTTTGTAATCAATCGAATCATATGCCCAAATATTAATAATCCTAAAATTATACATTGAATACCATGAAAATATATATATTAATAATATGATACATCAATGGGATTTATACATACACCATACTAAACTAATAGTTTTGAATAAAAAATATCTCACCAAAATGGAAGTGAGATGAGGAAACCCTAACCGTATGTCCAAATGTATTCTTCACTTGATCTTAATTCCCTGAATAATAAAATTATATTCATTAATTAGTAATACCTGAACCTTATATACAAGTGATAAATTTATTATTTCTATAAAAATTTCATTGATGGAGTTTTATCAGGGTTAATATATTCAATTTTATCATTTGGTAGTGCACATTTATTTAGTTTTCATGAAAGGTTCACTTGTATAAGAGTATGGAAGATGATTTAAAATGAAAATTGACATCCAAATTTGAAGTTATGAGTTATTATTTACCATATAAAATGTTAAATATTCATATAAATATTTTGTTTATTTTCATATAGGATGAATCATTAGATAAAATTTTAATGATAAATGCTTTGATTAATTGGTGGTTTTTCTATCACCATGAACTCATTTTGTTTTATAATTTAAAACCATTTGTAAAAAATGATTCAAAATAACTAAATAGGACATAATACATTTTATATATTTTATTTAACCCATTAAAATTATTTCATTATAAGAATTTAATATGAAAATATAAATTACAAACCCGTCAGCTTTGAGTATGATACATTAATGCATCTCAGACGGTGTTTTAATTTTTAGTATAAGAGGAGGCGAGAAGAGGGATGATGATGGAATATTCAATTATAACAATATAATTCCAGTACATGTAAGGTAATATAATTATCATATAATTTGGATTGGTGGATGTGGGGATAGATAAACAATAGAATGGATCTTGTAAAATAAATTGAATGAAATAGGAAGGGAGGTTTACCTCTTGAGTACTCCACCTTGAGATCCATCTTAGGGAATTTGGTTTTTCCCTTTTGGGGAGAAAATTAGGTCTAGAAAGTGAGAAGGGAATTGGGAAGAGTATTTGGAAAAACATTTTCAAGGCTCAAATATTGAGTGGTGTAAGAGGAAGAGGGGTGAGGGGTGGTTTTATAATGGAGGAGATGAGGGTTATTCTATTATTTTAATCATTAGTTAATTATTTTGGCTCATGACTATGAATAGTATAGATTTCGGAAACTAAAAATACTAATATGTTCACATGAGTTAAATGAAAGTGTTCTTAAAATATCTTTACATAACTTATAACTCAATAAATCATGTAATAGAATTTATCATAAATTAACACATTTTCACTAGTCATAAAAAAATCTTGTATTTTAGAAAAATCATAAAAAACACCTTAAAAATTTGTCAATTTTTAGAATCTAAAAATGAACATCATTTTATAAAAATAAGTTTCTATATATTATATGTTTAATTATTAATTAAAATCACCATTTACTCGAAAAATACAATTTTAAACATTATAACTATTTTTTTAATACCCTTAAAACATACTAAGGGCTCATTAAACTATGCCAAAATTGGTATACACCAAAAAAAATTTATGAATACATTTTATGAAAATTAATTATCTTTTAAATAAATTTATTAATTAAAAAATTTAATTTAATGAGTATTGCTAAAAAAATATCAACACATATTTATTAATATTTAAAATATTTACATTCATTTTTAAGGTGCCCAAATTTTACTTTTACATACATGGGGGGGTTAATTTTCAAAAAGATAAATTACTATTCATATGTGTCATGTTACAATAGATAAGGGTAAATTACTATTCCAAAGGTTCAAGTAACTATTAACAAAAAAATGAGTTGATTCTATCAGACTCAAAATATCATACTGAACGCAATTGTGTATGTCTATTTTACAAAATTCCAAACACATAAGTGCATAAATTATTGTATGTCTAGGTTATAACTATAATAAAGTGTTGATTCGAAATGAATCAGTGTTTTGTGAATATAATCCATCTAATGAATTGAAATTACTTATTAAGAAACATATCATAAAATCTTAGGGTCTTACTATAATAGTTAATATATTCATAAAATAATATAGTATTTATCAAAATAAATATAATAGTCAATATATATGTTATAATATATTAATAAAAATGAATATTTTTTAATAAAAAAATATACATATTCATATTAGAATATTCTTTTACAGAAAATATTGATGTAAAATATTACATGTTTTTAAAATTAATTAGAAATATAAAATTTTGAAAAACGTATTATTATTTAAAACACTTAAATTTTAATTTCAATTTTTCATTACGTAATCTATTTAAAATTATATAACAAATTACTATGGTGTTACAGATAATTTATTTGGTTTCATTATTTTCCTCATCAATCATGTATATTTTTCCCATTTTATTTATATATACCACCCCTTCTCAAAAGAAAACACATTAGAGACAATCTTCTTCAATCTGTTATTTTCGGTGAGTTATTGTGTCCTTTGAAGTGATTTATTAAAGATTTAAAATGGTTTTATTTGATTCATTTAACCATAGAAATGGATTATTCAATACACATCAATGTATTAGTAGAGAAATATATCCCTCACGAAAAATGAATTTTTCTAAATCATTATTTAAAAAATTGTACTTGTTATGTATTTGTAAATCCAAATATTTGATATTTTAATAGTGCATATTAGATTCCTTACATTACATAGATTGTTTTATATTTTAGAAAATATTATTTATGTATTATTATTTATGAAAAAAAATATTTTTCATTCCTTATATGTTTTCTGATGATCATAGAAAAAGATAATTATGGTTAAGAAATCATAACCTTATATAGTAAAAATTATATTCATTTTGTTTTAGAATTTGTGATATTAAATTTGATATGTCTGTATAACTTGTGAATTTTAGTATTGGGTAAATTAATCATTTGGAACAACATATAATGAACTTTATTATAATTAGTGGTATAAAAGATATGAATAAATCAAAAAACACATCATAAGCTTGTATGATACGAAAAATTATTAAATATATATATAGAAAAAAATGAGTAGTTAATAAGTGGGATAATGGTCATTTTATTAATGTTATATGCTATACACTAAAAATCACTGTGGGATGAAATATATTTGAACAATTATATATATACCTTTGTTTTGTAAAAGTATCATGTTTCAGATTTCAGGTAATTCTTAACAGTTGAAAGATAATCATTTACTAGTAAATATATGAACTAATATTTTTTATTTATTAGATGATTAAAGATAAAATGAACCTTCATGAAAATTTTCATTTGATATAAAATGGGGTTAAATTCTCTTATTCCTTAGAGATTTTTTATATGGCTATCAATCTTATTATTGGGAAATCATATATTAAAATGTAAGAATTTATTTTCTATGTAAGAAAAATATATGAATGAAATTCATATATTGCTCATTAAACTATTTGCTAACATGATAAAAAATGGGAATAAATTTTTTTTTTTCAAATGTTTCCTAATGTAATATATTATATGATACTAGAAAATAATGATTAACAAAACACAGTGAAAATAAATAAAAAATCATTCAAAAGTATTTGATATGTTTGGAATTTGGAAAAAGAATTGTCTTATAAAGAAAAACGATACAAATAAAGTACCATCAGTTCCTGATCATGTTATCATAGTTTTTTAATATGATTGGGTTTACATGATTTATAACAAGATCAATATTTATTAACTCATTTATGGTCATGACATGATAACCATTTATGTTCTCACTACATAAGAAATAATTAGACAGTTGGATGATATAAGGGTAAATATGAATTTTTCTATTAAAATTCTATTTATATGTTATCATTCTATAGATTGATGTTTTTTTGAATATTGAAAATATTTGTGCATCAAATGTATATTAAATTGTATTCTATGATTTGATATTTCCTTTTGGGAACATTAATTTATTTCATTGGGTGAAATATGTTCCCCCGATTCAAATAAATATTTTTATATTTTCCTGTTTAGATTGAGAGGGTTTCAAATTTTCATTCAAATATAATGATTTTTTATATTTAAAATCCATTCCCTTATTATTAATGATTATATAAGTAATGGTTTGGTTAATCATATTCTAGAAAATTCATACACTTTTAGTGTGAATATTTTTCTGAAAATACATGTTATTAATTCCATCCAATATTATGTTATTTGAAGTAATTACCTGATCACATGAATATTTGAGTTATTAAATAGAATAGGAATTGGATATACTATAATAGAATAATATTGACGAGGGACCATAATGTCATGTGTGTGTGTTGGCTAATAAAAATATAAAAACAAATCATTTATTTTAAAGGGATTCATAGATTCTTTAGATGATACATATATATATATATATATATATTAATTCAATTTTGTGTTGATGAGAGGTAATAATAGGTACTTTGGAAAATTTATTCAATGTTTTAGTTTATATATTCATGTTTATCTATTACAATTTAAAAATGAGTCACATTAAAAAAATCATTATTCAAAATGATGTTTAACATCAACTAACAAAAAACATAAATGGTTAAAATTTTATAGGTGTGGAGAATATGTGCGCAATCAATTCATTAACTATTAATAAATCAAACAAATCGATTTAGGGGAGATACAATTGTATTCTCCATAGTATAATGTCATATATAAATATAACAAAATAACATTTAATGATATGATCAAAAATATTTTTTTTTATTTTATAATTTTTATAAATATATATTGTGAGATGTTCTGAATATATATTTCTATATTTTGAAAATATTATTATATAATGAAACAAAAATGACAATACTTTGTTTGTAGAAAGTAAGAAAAAAAATTATTTTGATATTTTTTAGTGTAGGATTGTAGTCCCAAAGTATTAATCCCATAACATAAAAGAAAAAACCTATATCCTAAAACAATTGATGTTATATTTCAGGGGTATGTTTAAAATCATGTGATTTTTGGTTTATATTGGATAAATATTTGATTCATAAAATAAATTAAATTTCAATTTTGTATTTGTTGATGTTTCATTCACTATGTATTAATATATATTTAAAACAATAGTAAACAATGATGGTTAAAATTTATATTCCTCATTAACATTCTTTATAATAATAAAATATATAGAGATTTAAGTAATACTGGGTTATATAAAGACCTAAAAGTCCTAGTTATGTTAATGCACCATAAAGAGTAAAAAAATGGTTTTTAATAAAATTAAAATTTATTTCATTTTCAACAATTTTGAGGAATAATATTCAATCATTGGTGATCCATTGAATCATTTAATTCAAAGTATAATAAAGGTGTGTAAAAAATTAACTATACTCAATTGTCTGTAACAAAAAAATAGGACATAGTTGATCTTTCACAATTATTTAATACAATTAGATAAAAATGGATATTTAAAAGGAAACATATTCTAATTGGAACCATTGATTTGTATAAATATAGATTGTTTGCATGGGTCAAGATAAAATTATGGAGGAGACTATATTGACTTTTATCACAAGTTAATCTTTTGAGTTCCCCTATAGTACAAATTATGTAGACATTTATATTTGATTTCAACTTCCATTAAATTATTAAATTAGTGAATGATATTTTTTGTGACCATAAATATTATATTTATGTGGATAAAAACTTTATTTTTGAAATTATTTAATTATCATAAATTCAAAAATTTGGTAAAGTCATTTTAAATACTTAATCAAGCCCATAATAATTGAGATGATAAATTTGATTGATCATTTTTGACATTATAATTCAATTTCAAAGAAAAAAATAAGTGTTTACAGTTCAAATTTTATAGTGATAATTTTAATTTATTCTACTTATATATAGCAGGAATTATATTATTTTGATATAATATTGAGATTTTCAATATGAAAAATTCACATTTGGATAATAAAAATTAAATCATACTTGTTCAAGTTTTAGAAGTAATTTTTGGGCGTAGAATGGTTATTATTTTCTTGTGGATAATAATTTCTTGTCACATAATATTGAGAAATGATACTATATAAATATAGTTGACAATATTATAGAATTTTAAAAAGGCTATATGATATATCCCTTCATTATTTAAAAATTAGATTTATGTTCCTATGTCTTAGGATAGTCATTTTAAGATCATTTTAACATTACAATAATTATGAACAGTAAAAGAGGGGGTATTTCATTTACTATCTCAATTATTATAAAATATATAAAATGATTCAATAGGATACATTTATATAATCTAGATTTTCTATATATAAACATTAGTAGAAAACCAATCCATGGAATAAATTATTTGAAATTCCCATATGTACTTGAGATGATAATTTATTTATGTTTAATAGACTAAAATTACACTAAAAAAGGATAAACAATATGTTTTTATATATTTTTGGTTTTTAGTGATCTAAAACCATTTTAAAAATACAATTAAATGTCTCATTTTTATGATAATTTATGTGTTTTATATACCACATGAGATAATTCTGAGTGAAAATATGATCATTTCTTCACTTTGTAATTACCAAAGAATAAAATTCCTATAATCTCTTTCTATTTTCACAATAGTTACATATTAGTAATGAATAATATTATCATGAAAAATTAGAAGATATAGGGACATATTTAATGGATACTAAAAGATATATTTTTTCTAGCATCTAAAAAAATATGTGGTATTAATATTGATGGAAACAAAGAATGTATTACTTGTCCTTTGATAAAGGGTGTTCGTGTTTCCTCATATTCAAAATTTTGGTTGGGTATGAGATTGATGATCACTTATTGATTCACCCATCTTAGATACATAAATAATTTTTGGGATATCCAATGAATTATATTTAATATTGTAAAAATAAGTGGTATAGTTGATTGATCACACACAGAGAGAAATATATTTATATATCAGCACATATGTATCATAATCAATCCTGTTGTAATCAATAGATTCCCAAATAATATTTAGTTTGATTAATTAACTATGAATCAGACCAGACAGACCATACAGTATGTTATATGTATGTCTGTAGGGATTCCAAACTTGGAGTGTGTTTTTGTGAAGTTATACATAGGTGAATGGTGATTATTCCTTAAATGTATTCATGATTTGGGATGATGTCACATTGTAAAAGAATTTAAACCTACTTAGTGATTATATAGCTGATAAAATGTAACTATGGGTGAGAATGCTCAAATTAAGTGATCAAATATAAGAAATAGTTTGTTTTCCCTTATAAATAATAAAGATGTAAAAACATATATAGATGTTCAATTTAAGAGTTCATCATACTAAAATAATATTAGATAATAATCATGTATTATTTTATTGATGGATTTGTTGGGTAATTATGGTTAATGAATTTTCTTTTATTTCAGAATGAACTAATTAATTGGTCAAAGATGTAATTGATAATTGATATATTTACACAAAATATATTTATAGAAATTACAAGATTAGGGACTTTGGAATCCAAAGAGAAATGAAAATGAAATTAATTAATTAATATTAAAATATAATTTTATACCAATAATGATGAATGATATAAGATAAATAATAACTTATAACTAAATAAGGGATTAAATATCTAGATAGCAATATGTAGAGACAAAAGAGTGACATAGAACACATTTTCCCCACACCACACCTCACCTCAGCTCATCCATGAAAATTGATAAAATTTTCTAATGTCTTGAGGAAAATCATTTAAAAAAAATATTTTATAATTCACTAAAATTTTCTTTACAAATATAAAAAAATCGGAAGGAGAACACCATTAATTTTAATTATGAAAAATTATATCTTGTCCATTAATTTATGCATCTATCAAGGAAATTGGTACTATAATGTTGATATATATCTCCACTTTTTGGGAGAAAGAATAATGGATAAATTATTATATTATCTATGATTTTTTATGAATATAATAGGTTTTTAAGTTGATGAAATAAATATTATGATAAATATATTACTATGGAAGTTGATCTTATAAAACCCATTCCAACAGAAGTAGAAAAATATCTCGTTCAAAATAAATAATCATTAATAAATAATTTATTAACAATTTTTTTTGTAATAATTCATGAATCCTAATGTATGATCTTTTGTTATTTTATATCATCTTTTTTTCATTACCTATATTGTTCTATGTTTTATATATTATAATAATTCTATTTATATTAACAAACAATTAAATATTGTTCTATATATGTGTTTCATTATATCATGGACAAGAGAAAAATCATTAAAGAGTGAAGTGGATATGGGTGTGATGTGATGTGTGGTTCTAGGTTATGTTGTTTCTTGTTGATGGACACTAATCCAATGATATTTTGTTTCAGGTTTTTTGTGGTATTAGAGAAGTTGGTTTATCATGTAGTCTGGTAATGATGAAAAAGTAAGTAGTATATTTTTTAAAATGTGGTAGGGATTTGGGACCTGGATGGGATGATGGGCAAGTGGGGATACAATGAAAATGGAATCATATTAGTAAAATGGCATTGTATGTCCAATTTATTTCACTTTGGTGGGTTAAAAAACAATAATATCCTTTAGTTTTTTTAAAAAAATTGAAATATGTGAGGAGGGAAAAATTAATTCTATGTTAATGTGGAAAATAAAAACAATGAATCTATTTTTGGATTCATTAAAATAAATCCCATTAGATGGTGGTAGATTATATATCATGGTTCATTATTATTCTATGTTGCACTCATAAATGGTGGGGTTGGGAGCATACTATTTAGATCATTTAGTGAGTGAGTTGTTTCTATTGTTTATAGTAATACAATAAAGTTATCAACTATAATTACTGTTTTTTGTTATTATATATATTGTGTATTATTCCATGGTGATGTGAGAGATTGACCATTTATATAAAATAAATTAACACCAACATGGTTGAAAATTAAAAATAAATACTAGGGATGGCAGTATATTTTGTTGTCTTTAGGGACCATTTTGGGAATATCATTGGATAATTTTATAATGACTCTATAATCATATACACATTTGATGCTATGATAAAAAAGGGATTATAAATTACATACTAGTTTTAGAGGAATGGAAATAGAATAACTTATCGATTCCCTATGACTCAAAATGTATTGTGGATAGAATTACAAGTATAGGGACCTTGTTTATGTATAGTAAAACTGAGAGTGAGTGGAAAATCACTTTTGTAGAATGTTATTAAATTATTATGTAGTTTACTTGAAACTCATGATATTTTAACCATATCACCTATTATAGAGAGTGAATATGCCTATAAATTCCAATCACACTTCACTACATGTAATGTAGTAAATAATAATGAATAATAATAAAAATATTTTTTATAATATTTCAACTATATGTGGGTGACTATGAACATGATATGATCAGGTTGAGTTTGATGAAAAGATACCCACCAATATTATTGAGTGAATCTGGGAGGGAAAGGTGTCATCATTACCCAAATTCCCATATCTGAATAAAACCTATTTTGTCTCCCAATATGCTCTTTATACTAGCTCCCATGATTTTACAAAACTTCCTCACATATCAGTAATGAAAAATTTAGTAAATGTACTATATAAAGTTAACACATAAAAATGGTAAGATCATATTCCCCAAAAAAGGGAATTGAATAAAAATATCTAATATTATATACTCACTTTCTATTATTCCATGTTGCCATCAACTCTATATTAATAGTATTTACACATGAATATATCAAGTACCTTTATATTATCTTCTTTCTCCATAGTATAAATAAAATCAATAGTTAATAGAAATTAAAATAGTAGAAATATGTTCGTCATAATAAGAAAATATTATTATTCATCATAAAGAGTTTCAACATACAATATATATATATATATATATATCTTTGTGTGTGTAATTATAGTGTGAGAATTCTTTATCTTTCTTATCCCTTATTATTTTTTATTATCATCCACTACCTTCACGAAATTCATTCCTCATGTGAATGTATTATATTTTTTTACTTTTTACCTTATTATCCTTCTAAGAAGCATAGAATTCGCCCCATAAATATCTTCATCTTCTCTCTTACTAAATTTATTCAACACAAAAAATCTCTAGGAATTATAGTTTCATACTTTTATTTCTCACACACAACCACTATAGTTATATATATTTTTATTATATTAATCCACTTAATAGATCATGTAAATTTTTTATATGCTATCAATATAATAATTCTATTATATTCGATATCAAATATACTCAACTGTCTCAATAGACTTATGCTTTTCTATAAAATTTTATCTATGATTTCTTTAATTCAAAATTTATTTCTATGATCTCTTCATATTATTTTTTCACTATACGTTCTCAACTAATTTTCTAGAAATACTTCATGTCAATATTTAAATTGGTACAATAATTTATTCTAATAAAATATCTTGTTTTGAACTCCATATATGAATTTAAATTTAATGTTTTAAATCCTGAATATTAAGTAATATATCATCTTAATTAAGTGTAACATAATTATCCACAAAATTGTTCTTTGAATATCATCCTTTATTTTTCTTTTAATTTACTCACAATCCTTTATTTTTTATCCATGTCCATATTATCCCATTAAAAACCCATTTTTTAGGATATGTTTCTATATAGAACACATCTTATGCTCCCAAAAAACATTCCCACCATTATCCTCAGCATGATTATCGCTCATTATCTAATTTTTAAGTGTTTTTAAATAAATAGTATTCTAGTATCGTCTAATTTAATTCTTTAGAGTTCACACATATTTCAAACTGATAAACCTTAGGTATAAAGTAGAATATAACAAGAATCTCCATTTTCCCAATAATATATTAATTCTTCCCTATAACATATTCTAACATTTTAATGAAATATTTTGTATGTAACAATAGATATTCCATGCCTTCTAAAAGATCATACATACCTATGTAACTCTAATAAGATTCCAAAAAATTTCAGAAAAAAATATCACACAACACCAATAAAATACTATGTAATCACTTGTAAATCATTCATATACATTGAATTTTCTATGTGTTATAGTGTTGTATTTCCTTTTCCACATTTAAGCATAAGCATAAAAATATTTATTCTTTATTTAATGGGATATATTATATATTACTATCAAAACCATCAATATATTTTTAAGGATTCTGTATTTCAAATTTGTACCCATAGTATTCCTTATATATTATTTAAAGAAATATACATATATTATTGATATTCAATTAATTTATACTATTTTTTATAATAAAAACTTATATATGCCTTTTTAAATCCCACACCTCTAACTTACAAATCCAAAACATTTACAAGAAAGATCGGAACCATGTAATAAAATACAAAGTAACAATTATAAATGTAATTCAGTTCACTAAAACTCAAATTATAGTTTTAAATTATAATTATATTTAAAAATATATTAAAAATCATATAAAAACCTAATATCATATGATAAATCTTCAAAGGAATTTCAATAAATGTGTACTATCTCATTTACATCATCGTTGTCTTTCAACAAATATTATCAACAATTATGAACATTTAAGAATAAAATAAATACAATAACATCATCATATTTTCAAGACTATTTAGATATTAATCATCATAATCAATAATATGATATTAACTTTTTAATACAATGCCTTCCATTATTTTAAATCCATGTATGGTTCCATATTTTTATAACCACATTTTTTTATTCAGTCATCGATATTATTCTTATCAATTATATAAATAATATAAATTTCTTCAATAATTTGTACTTGAAAGTGATTTCAATAACTATTAGAAGTTTTCATTGATTCCAAATATGTCTACCTCAACAATCATTAGAATTATACATATCAAAACCATTAAATATTCTATGAACTCTTCTCTTGTATTTTCAAACTCATCTCCCCAGCCCCCCACTTCCTAGAACTCTCCTACATATATTTATATTCCTGACTTGTTGTGAATAAATAAAAACATCATCATAAAAACATATTCTCTTAAACCCCCCATGAAATTTGTTGTCAATAGACATAAATAAATCAATTTTAATATTTTTCTGTATATCTCTATTTAATATCACCCTAATTGATAATATATTAATCGTGTAAATAATATGGGGTTATCACACTCATATCATGATCCTATAATAAAAGACAATATCTTTTCCCATCTTTACTATAAAATATGATTCATTTGACAGAAATGTGGAATCACATTTCTATACCAAAAGAGACATAAATTAGTTATTTCCAAATATATGTAATATATATCGATGTTGAAAATGAATATATTAACCGAGATGTTAATGTTTCTCATAAACATTACAACATATGATAGAAACTCATATTTCTCCCTCTAGGTGATTTTCATGTTATTTTATGAAATTATCACATGTTCCAAACTCAATAACTATATCGAAAACATTCTATTATGAGAAGGTTTATACATATTAATGTTACTCATTATATCTAAAAACACCCCCTAAAAAATAAATTTTCATTAATAATAGTAGGCATGGGAATTTTTGATTGTCATACATAAACATATTAATTATAATAAATGTACAAATACACAAGATAGAATAATATTTTCATAAAAATGGAACAAAAATCCCCCTTACAGGATATAATCTAAGAACAATTAGATATGGACAATTTATTCATTAAATTAACTCTAGAAATATGCATTAAAATAGAAGTATTGAATTGACGCTACATGTTATTGATCACTCCGATATAGATTTTAACATCCTGTTGTACAGTTTTTTCAACACTCCTAATTTTTTCACCTACATGTTTCACCTTAAATTAATTGGATATAGAAACAAAAGAAAATAAATATATGTGAAAAATGATTATTTTTGTTCTATTTAGTGAGATAAATTTCTTTTATGGTTTCTTCCCATTCTAGAAACATATATTGTAATGACATGGCCTTTCGAAGTTGTACTAAATCTTATGTTACTATTCAAACCCTCTTGTTTAAAACATATAATCTTCTATAAAGGATATGGTGAGTTTAGGATAGTCTAAGGCTTGTTCTGATATAAGAGATCCAGATATTAATGAGGTAAACAAAGACACATATTTTTCATGGTTATTGAAAACCATGTGACTCAATCGGGTGAGTCACCCAATGCATAGTGGAGGCTACATGGTTTGTCTAAAACTATGCAGGCTAGGTCGCATGCCCATGTGGGTTTTATAAACACCTAGATATAATATTTTTTAATAGGTTCTATATATTTAGTTTTATATTTCACCTAGTTCATACAAGGGGTATCTCTAGATAGGGTACGATTCATGGTTAGTGCATTTTTTTAGAAAATTGTGTAACCAAACTATACAACCACTTGTATAAAGGTTAAATTACATTTATGCCCTATTATTTTTTGGACCATTTTTTTATTTTATTCATACTCTATTGGGTGTCTTTTATGCCTACATCTCTCCATTTTTTATAGTTTAAGGATTTTTATACCTCCCTTGTAGTAATTCAATTTCCTTCATCATTGGGTACATTGGATCCCTCTTGGTAATATCTATAATACACTTCTTTCTATTTCATGTTTCTATTCCTATCTCTTATACTATTTTCATGTAACCTCATTTTCCCCATTATTTGGGTATTTGATGATTCTTCTAATTTCTTTCGTTATAGCTCGATTCACGGAGGGTGACACTAGATGATAATAGTACTACAAAACTATGAAAGGTGATATAATTTCTTTCCCTCAAGCTTAGTGGAAATTTTATTGTGTATAATTTTTCTATCCACCTGACCATTCTGATGAGACCACTTAAATGATTATTAAATTAACTAAAATGGTTTATCATTCTTAATTTGATCTTATATAGTTTCGAATCACTTCAATAATTGTTTTCTGTGAAATGGGCCACAACTATGGGTCTGACATTCCTTGATATCCAATTTTCCCAGAGACATAAATTTTTAAATCATACTTGAGTATTATTTTTTCATGTAATAAGTGTTTTAGTGGTATGAATTGAATCATGTAAAATGATAGGACATGAGTTTGGCCCCTACATTTCATTCTATAATCGAATCCCTTGACCAGATGATTGAAATGATGGATCTATTCACATTAAATGACATGACTTTATAAATGAATGGAATTATGATTGATAGGACATTATCTTATACCCCGGATGAGGGAAATACGTGGGACCTTGTGGGATTCCATGGACAGTATCATCAATATTAACAATTGTTATTTCTTGGGGTTTGTTTATACACTAAGAGTTATACAAGGCATTCTTAGGATGAGATCACTGTACATATAGATTATGTTATTATTAGGGATAATGGTTCCCAAGGGGATACACCTTGGATTAGACCAGTTGGATAGATGGTTATACTAGGTCATAGGTGATACTCAGCTATTATGTGAGATACATAGGATGGTATTGGTGGGATTATTTCCCCCAGACAGGGAGTGATACTCGGCACTCCATTTAAGGATCTTTGGACAAACTCCTAGGAATTTGAGTATTCTTGGATTTCTTGGTGTTATACTCTTGTTTTAGGATATTTATAGCCCTTGACTGGACTATGATGATGCTTATATAAATTTATGAGATATATTTTTATATAAATCCATGAATTCGAACTCAATAAATTATAGGATGCATCTACCATGTCAAATTGAATTATTTGGAAAATTTCATATCTATATACTCTATATTTCTATATATATATATATATAATTATACATTATATGATCTATGAACATGCGACCATGGTTCAGAGACATCCATATTATGCCAAAGTAGGTATTATCAGTCAGGTATTCCATATGGAACCTGGTCTATTGTATCTTATTAATTTATTGCATTCAATTTATTTCTAAAGGCACAATACTCATTTTATAGGCACTAACTAGATTAATAATGACACTACTGGTGGTGGCCTTCTAAGTAAATCTCAAAACCTAATGGAGCCAGAATTGGACCCCAAGGAGACTATACTATTGTAGGTACTTATAGAGGGAAGTGACCAACATCTACTACTTGATTCAAAGATCTATAATGGAGTACAAGTGGAGAGTAATGAGCCTTTGCTCATGATTCTAGTAGTGGATGTTTTTTGGAATTTTCATGTGTTTTTTATAGAATGTGGTATATTTAGGATCTCATGTATTTCATGTATATTATTTTTTGAGGCTTCATGACATCACCAACTTCCTCATTTTGTATCTATTTATGTTTTATCTTTTTCTTGATTATAAATCTTGATGTATTATTATTATTATATGTTTTATTATATTTTTATTATTTTCGTTTCCAATCAAATTTATATTATTACTATGTTACACTATGCCTCATTAATCACATAATATCACTATGAACACATCATGTGACCTTATTAATTATCAATAGCCTCTAGTATAAGGGCATGTTCACTTGAGGTCATGTTTTTAACCGTCTCAGCAACCTCTTAGTGTATTTTGAGGAGGGATGATACAAAGTGGTAGAAATCAATATTTTCCTTTTTAATTAGGTATTTTATAGGATAAATGGATATAATTAAATTCTGAAATTAGTGTATTCTTGTGAGTACCTAACACATGTATATAGGAAACCCAAATTACATAGGATTGGTTAATACTGTTAATGGATGCACTTATTACTATTTTACGGATTTCAATGTTGGGTGATTCATTTGTTTTGTGACATTACTATTATTGATATTGTTTTTATGGGATTTAATCTATCATGTACTAATGATATAAGGGCTTATTAATTCAGGAATCATCCTAAGAACCATATGACTAACATTCCTTGAATAATTCCATTATATATATATATATATATTCTATGTACATTTCCTGTATTTCATGTGCCGGTTTTGTGTTCCTTGATTTGTATATAATTGAGATGTGATAATGTTTTTGTATGGATAACATGATTTTATTATTTAAAGATCCTACATCAATCTAAATAGTGTCCCCCCATATAGACTGATGATGAAACCATAATTAACAAATTAAGACACATTTGATTTGTGCACCACAGTTTCTATGGAAAAAAATATTATGTTGATTTTATTGATGAATGTAAATAGAAATTTCAGAAGAAAATACTTCTATAAATGTTTAGTTGTAGTCCATTAAATAGTATTACTATACCTGACATGTTACATTATAATACCCAACATAATTTTCATAATACATTTAATTCATTCTCTAATTGTAATTTATAAAGTGTATTTGTCTTTAAAAATTTGGAATTGGTAATGAAATTAACTGGATTAACATATCAATATATATATAAATAATAGTGAATTTTAATAAAATAATGTTTTAAAATGAAATTGTTTCTTCTAAATGTCGATGTGAATTGAAAAATAGTGGGGGTTTCACTCTATAATTTTCAATTGAGACTCCATATATCATAACCGATAATATTTTGTGTGAGACCTTGAACCTTACCCAACCTTATTTTTTGGAATTAGGCAGCATCTTTTGAGGCATCTGTGACTTCTTCTTATCAAATAGACCCTGATTTAGGAGCTGGATAAGAGAAGTGACTAGTTATTGGAAGGATTTATATCTTTCCTTCTCAGCATTCACTATTTGTTTATTCTAACATTTAATATTATCTTAGTTTTTTATTGAAAATTGTAGACCTATGATGCCTTTTCATCCTCAAGTCATATGCCAGGAATATGGTGAAGGACATGTTTTGAAGTTATTGATCTCTAACCCAACAAAAATTCCTACAATAGTGACACCTGAGGAACATCTTATTCATATTCTATTTGGTACCAATGATTATTTTTGAAATATTTTATATAAATTTATGAAACATATAAAGGTCATTTTGTAACTTTCCCCAAGTATGGTAGAGTTGACCCGATAATTCGAGTAGTAGCATCCTCCTACCATATCAGAGGATAAAAACCATAGGCTACTAAATATTTGATGGTGGCCATGATTTCAATATTTAATCATCTATAGATTACTCTATTATATTGTTTCAACATATCTACCTACATGATAAATGATTCTATAAAATGTTTGTGGGATTTGATTACCTTATATAGATGACAATGTGGTATGGTCTATTCGGGCTTACAACAAACCTTTTAGGACTACTTCTTCCCCCCAGATGATGCAATTAGATCATTCCTATTTGTGTATGAATCTTTTATTGTGTTTTATGTCACTAATGAATTATTATTCTGATTTCATAGATCTTTTTCATTTTACACTGATAATGAAAAATCACAAGATGAACACTTTGAGACGTTTTGAGGATGGGATTTTGTTTGATATCTGATCACTTGTGAATGTTTTTCTGCTGACTAGTGTTTTTGAGATATTGAACCTTTTCCTTATTAAAGAGAGGAACATAAGTGAATGTGTATATGTGAGCTAAAAAGTACATGTTAATGTTAAAGAGATGGTATTTATAGCGGAAGGAAGTGACATTTAGAGGGTACACATTGGTGAAGTGTCAGTAAGATGGAATGCACCGTAATATATGTGTCCTGACACCCATGTGGTTGGATAGGCCACAAGAAGCCACAATATATGAGGAAGATGATTGAGTTTCATGATTGAAGTTGGATGGGGAACCTACATCATTGTTTCTGAATATTCCCTCGTATATCTTTTGAGAACGGATCTACACTGATATGGATTTTAGGTACACGATCAGTGGACCCACATCAGACTGGGATTTGGTCTACTATTGCATTATTATTCAAGGATATTGATGTGGATGTGTTATTTAGACCACATAGGTCCATAACCATTAGATATAACCTACCCTAGTTAGTAAATATTCATCTCAGGTCCATGGTTTGTCACATATCTATACAATACAGCCTACACCTAAGGAAAAAATTCCAAGGCCTAGTACGATTAGAGGAATTATTTTGATAAACAAATCTATATTTTCTTCTCTATTTTATAATGGTGGATTACACTCCTTCATATATTCTTTAATTATAGAATGTATAGTCCTAAATATTGATAATATCAACATCAAAATGAATCTTAACACACCATTAAGGGTCCAATATGTGGTTATATGAATATGAATGGAGTTCCCCCTTGAGATATGTGGGTAATATTTCAGGTTTAATTTCCTTCTCCTCAAGATTACATCCCTCAATTTCATTATTGGTATAAACTAGATTTTCCCTTTTCATGGTCCAATTGATTTATATTTCCTATGGTTTTCCTTTACCTCAATTGATGGAAAAAAATATATTCACAAGGGAGAATTGGATATCCATTCGAGGTGAGATGGGCACAAGCATACAATGTTGTGTAAATTAACCACCCTAAAGGATCATCTCTTAATGAGAAGTTAGGGAATGTGTATTATAGAATTCCAACTATTGGTTGGTTGTATTAGGAACATCATTCCTATTGATTTCTCTAGATTTCCTATAGAGAGAGAAAAAGAGAAGAGGAGGAGGTTGAATTCATCATTGATCAAGTTCTAGGTGTTGTACTAGTTTACAATCCTTCCTATAAGATGAAACAAACAACGCTCTAGAAAATCAAGAGGCAATTGGAAGATCCTGAGGAACAAGGTTTTATTAGACATAATACTTAGACATGGGGTTTACATATCCTTTTCAAAAAGAAGGAAAATGGTACCATGAGTATGTGTGTGGATTACAGATGGTTGAACCTTGTTAATGTAAAAACCTAGTATCCAATTCCACATATAGATGATCACATTGACCAGCTCTGGGGAGTGTCAATTTAATCTAAGATAGACTTGAAGATTTCCTACCACTTGGTGAGATTGAGGCCATCAGACATACCATGTACAACATTCTAAAGTAGGTATATCTATTATGAGTATCTTGTAATGTTTTTCGGTCATAATAACACACCATCATTCATTTGGGATCTAATGATTTTAGATCTCCACCAATATCTCGAGTCAATTGTAACATTCATTGTAGAATACATATTATTGCATTACCGCATAAGACCTGACCATACTAACCTTATTGAAATCATGTTGAATACACTGACAGATCATCAGATTTATGCGATGATCAAAAAATGATAGTTTTTTAACATTAAGGATTAATTCTTGGGTCATATCATTTAAGAGGAAGGCATATTTTTTACCTAAAGAATGCAGGAATCATATTTTCTTGGGATTATCCAATATATGAATTTGATATAAGTAATATCATAGTGAATGTATGTGATTATAGGTGATTATTTTAGAATTTTTCAAATATAGAAGTTCCCCTCACGGGCCTAGCTAGGTAAGAATTGAAATTACAATTTTATGAATATTAGGAGACATCCATTGGGTGTGGAAATTGATATTGAATTCATAATTGAACATTATTCTCTTAGAGTTGGGAAGAAGTTATACTATTTACTATGATTATTTCGGTATTAGTATTTGAGAATTTTTTATGAAAGGTGATCAGGTTATAGTGTATGGGTCCTGCTAGTTGAGAATTCATGAGAGGATTTGTCCTATACATTACCTTGAGTTACATGTTGTGGTAAATGATTTATATTGTTGAAGGAACAATCTATATGGTGAGATGTTTTTTGTTTACATAGACTACAAAATCCTCAAATATGTCTCCACATAGTGAAATAATAATTTTCGGTTGTTCAGGTGGGTAGAATACCTAGTCATATTATTTTGAGATTTTTTAAATACCCAAAAATGGTAATGTGGTGGATGGTGCATTGACTTTAACGACTAATACATAAAAAATCCAAAATTCTAGATCTAATTGGAATTTTTGTGGATAAATTTTTTAAAATTAACATGGGGGTTCTAGAGTGTCATTTGAAACCACTTTTAGCATCTTTAGTAGTTACAACATCCCTTATCACGACCCATCCTCGGGGCCCATGTCGTGACTTCCCTGAGCCCGCCTTCCATAGGCCAGGGCTGGCAACTAGAACCAAAGGCGTAACTCCCTAAAACTGTGAAGGCATTGCCTTTAGAAATAGTAAACACACACAACCAGAGAACAAGCAGAAGCAAACACTAAGTAAAAGTTGTATAACAAGTGTGATGAAAGTAAAGGTGCCGGAAATACAAGACCAATAGTAAAGTACAAGGAAAAAACAAACAGGTTCAACTAAAAAGGAAAATATTTGTAAGGTTTCAAGCATCTCATGGATCTTCCACCACGGATCCTACCTGAAGGGTAGGTACAGATAGACTCCTCAGTGCTCCACGTTCGTCCGTATCCTCCGGGTACAGACTCGTCATGAGGTCCTCCTCCGGGTACCGTCCAGTCCTTGTACACTTCACCTCGGTCAGCGATGTCCGACGTCTACATACAATACAATGTGATGCGGGCATATTCTATGCAGGGGTGAGTATTACGATACTCAGTAGGGACAACGAGACCCTCAAGGTCTCACAAAATCTACTAAAAAATAAGATTGAATCATAAAGTATCATCAAACCTTACTTAGGTATATGCCCATACATATACCTAAGTTACCAATCACAGTATGGCTCCAACTTTCATGCCCAAGAACAACCCATTCCACAAAGAAAGTAAAGTCAATCAGCTTGATGATATTGAATGAAGTTCAAGACTCAGATCACACAAGTATACATCTTTTGTATAGTGATAGAGATGATCATATGTAGTCACTGATTCATCTATGTTGTCGGACCCACACTGGATACAGGACCAACTAAGCTGTCGGACCCACATAGGATACATGAACTGCTATTCTGTTGGATTCATCTAAGTTGTCAGACCCACACAGGATATAGGACCACCTAAGCTATCAGACCCACAAAGGATACAGTAATAGAAGTCAGAACTGCCGAACCCACTGAGGATCCTGGTACAGTATTCATCGATGTCGAAACCATGGAGGATTCTGGTACAGTAGTCATTGTTGTGGAACCCACATAGGATTCCGGTAGAGTAGACATCGCTATCGAACCCACAGATTGTTCCGGTATAGTATCATCGTAGCCAGCCCTACGGTTCCCACACACAGCATGCTCGATCCCGGGAGTGTCCACTCCTCGAGCCAAGAGTCAATACATCAATTATTACAAAGTCTAGTGTTAATGTATCCCATAGTTCTGTCTCATCATAAGGAACTCATCGCAACACACTGTGGGTCAATCAAATGCCAGATCTGAGAGTTATTGGCATTTTCATCCTAGGGGCCCAGTTGGATTTATGCTCGATCCAAACCCAGCTGTTTTCCAAAATTGACCAAAACTCACTTAGATTATTCCAAAAGAACTTCCCCATCACGAGGGTCCCAGTGCCGCAGAAGGCGTGTCATTCAGACGCGTGGTCTAGGAGTTATTCGCATTTAAGCAAAGATGGGCCCGACCCGTCAAGCCTAGTGGGCTAGCGAGTCGGCCTGACCCGGCTCGGCGGGTCCGACCCAACTAGGGGTCGGCCTGGCCTAGTGGGGCGCGGCCCACCTGAGGACCCAGCCTACATTGCGGGCCAGTCCGGTTTGCCCAGCGGCGCCGCCTCCTTCTCTCCTCGGCCAGTCGTAGCCGGCCGGTTCGGCCTAGCGCATGCGGCCCGTGGTTCTCCTCACACAGCGCCTGCAGGCGCCGCGGTTCTCCAGCTCAGCCGTCACGTGGCCGACTGGATCTCCCAGCTGAGTGGCACACGGATGCAGGCGGCGTCCTCCTCCACACGGTGCCTTGTTCGCCACGTTCTTCCAGTGGTCTTTCCGGATCGGCCGGCCCGTCGTCCCATGGACCGGGTAGCATGAGCGACCGTCGGTCCCTCCACGCAGCAGGCGCACGACCACCTCTGTCACCACCACCTCCTGTTGCTGACGCCACCGCCTCTTCCGTCCGCCATGGCCCGCATTTCCATGCCCACCTTCCTCCCGCGCGGTGTGATGGCACCGCGCCCTGCCGGCTCCACCTCTATCATAAACACATTGAGAAAAACAATAAAGGAGGGGGAGGGTCGGACCGTGTTCATGCGGTCTGAACCCTCCTCATTACGTTGTTAACATTCATCATCAAGAGCACAACCCAGGATGAGGATACGAGAGTATAACTCTTACATACAAAATAATCCAATTTCTCCTTACCTCATTTTTGTCGTTCGTTGACGACAACATCATTTCGTTGACGTCGGGGAGCATTTGAGGAATAAGCATCATCTGAATTCTTTGCGGGGGGCTCCTTCTCTTTTAGCTTTGTTGAAGAACGAGGACGGTGTCTGTAATTCTTCAAAGATGAGGATCATTCTTCGGATATGAGGAGTGTTCTTCGTTTGGAGGATGTCGATCTCCAAGAATTCTCCTAAAGCTCTCCAAAAGTTCCACCACCAATGAAAGTAGTCAAACATCCAAAATAAAATAACAGGTTTAGTCTATTATTTTATTGTTGACAAGAATTTCAAAATATTTCAAAAAGACTAATTAATTGCGGTATTAATTAATCCTTATGTGTTGGCACCATTATGAGGGAAGGCGGAAAGGATCCGCAAATTAATGGGGGAAGTGAATAGTTCATCCACTTTAATTGGGGTTTCCAAGGGTTAATGGGGGGTTAATGGGGGGTTTGAGCTCGTGTGGGTCCCACCACATAATATCCTCCCAAGGGAGGTTATGCATGGGTGGGCCCCACCTCCAACCACAAATTGGAGGATTAAACCACCTCAAAATAAAAATATGTGTAACATATTTTTATTTAATTTATTTAGAAACCCCCAAAAATTAACTACAAATCTCAATAAAACGCAACTACGGTAATGGTCTCCTTAAGAGAATACCGGTGCTGCGTGTTCAATATTTTCCTCCGATTTCAATTCCGAGAACTAGTTCATAAGTTATGAAATGTCACTCGCACGTTTACTGAACGTACCCGAAAAAAAGTTTCGGAAAATTATTAACAACCATCCTCAACACACTACGGTTGAGGTTAGGCTCTTCCTAGGTGAAACACGCCCAAATAAACCCAACAATACCATCAGATTTCCAATCCGAGATACCTTTTAGAATTTATGAATTTTACAATAAAATAATTGTCACTTAATTATTTTATTTACGGCCAAAAACTAACCTTCTCTGGTGGCCCTTTCCGACCAAAGTTAGTATCTGTTTAAAGAAATCCTTCCTTCACAAGTTCAGTGGTGGTCTTGGATTTTTAATCCGAGTTTCCGTTTGTGAGTTATAATCATTTCAAAATAAAATAACTTTATTTAATTATTTTATTTATGGTTATTCCATTTTTAGGTTTTACCACAGGAGGCCCGCACTGACTAAACTTAAGTCACGCCTATGGTAAACCCACCATCTGAAGCGCAATGGTGGACTCGTATTTCTAATCTGAGTAATCGTTTAAGAGTTATTCCAATTTTTCAGGAAAACTACATACGCACGTTAATTTAAACTTAACAAAACTTCGACAGATCATTTCGGGCACTCCGGGCCTCGAAATCGCGTGCCGTCAGAAACTACAGACTCTTAAATTTACTAAGTATTTAAGAAATGAAATTTCCATGGAAATTCCGGGACATTAAATTCTCCCCTCCTCAGGTATTTACATCCCCATAAGCTACAACTCACACAAAGGAAACAAATGGGGGGTACTGAGCATGTATTGGAGCCTCCCGCTCCCATGTGCTCTCCTGGAGGATCCCATGCTATCAACGAATGTGCACCAGTGGGTATCGACCGTCCAAGTAGGACTCGCTGCTGTCGATCCTCAATCCCTAATGGAACCTCCGTGAAAGTCTCCCCATACTCAACGTCCAACTCACCATGGGTGATGATGTGGGAAGGGTCGTGCATGTATCTCCTCAGCCTGGATACGTGGATGAAGTTGTGCACCCGGTGCAACTAAGGTGGGAGAGATAAGGGGTAAGCCACCTCGCCAACTTTACTGAGGACCTGGAATGTTCTGATGAACCTCCGAGATAACTTTCCACCTCGGCTAGAACTCTATATACCTCGTTGAGGTGAGACACGTAGAAAGATGTGGCCGCCATCCTTGAACTCCAGAGGTCTCCATCTCTTGGATTTACATGGAAGACCTGTCATGAATTCCATGGATATATCATCCCTCTTCCACTTTGGGACCTTTAAAGGTTGAATCAATCCTACCGGTACTTGATGCTCCACCTTCACTTGTTGACAAGTGAGGCATTGAGATATAAACTCCGCTACTGACTTCTTTATACCTAGCCACCAGTGCTGTCGTTGAAGGTCCTAGTACATCTTCACCACTCCTGGATGTACCACTAAATGGGATGTGTGAAACTCCCTCAAAAATTCCTCCTGAAGTGACATTTTCACCATAGTACATTCTCTAAAGAGGATGACGTGCTCTCCACCTTCAAAAAATACATCAGGTGTCTGTCTTGTGGATATTTGAGCATGTCGTGTCTCACAGTCAGCATTCCCACGATGCGCCTCCCTAACTCGTTGAAGAAGTGGGGGGTGACTGTAAGAGACTGAAGAAAGGTTTCTCCATCTCTATCCAAAAAGGATATCTGCAATGTGGGCAGCTGCTCTGTCACCTCTCCTAATAGTTGAATGCCTGATCTATTATTGAGAGCATCTACTACAATGTTCTCCTTACCAGGAGTATAGAATATCTCAAAGTCATAGTCCTCATGGAACTCAAACTATCATTGTTGTATCAGGTTTAGATCCTTCTATGAGAAGATGTACCTGAGACTTTGGTGGTCAGAGTAGACTACAAAACGTTCTCCCATAATATAGTGATTCCCATCTTCAAGGGAAAGACCACTACTGCTAAATCCAAGTCATGGGTAGCGTAGTTCTTCTCATTCTGTCTCAACTACTGAGAAACATAAGCAATCACTGCTTGCTCCTATATCAGGACACACCCAAGTTCGGTCCCTGATGCATCAAAATATACTATGTACCCAACACCTTCCTCTGGAAGCCTCAATATTTGAGGCACTAGTAAGCCTCTGTCTCAGCTTCTGAAAGCTCTGTTGTCATCTCTCTGACCACACAGAGGGTTTCCCCTTCTTCGACAAAGTTGATAGTGTTGCTAAAACACTAGAGAAGTCTAGAAAAAAGGTAAATATGTCCTACTCATGAGTGATCGACTGCACCATCTTATGCATGATTTCATCCTATTCTTCCTGGGATTCCTTTTTAACCAAATAAGGATAACCTTATCCCAACAATGTAGATAATCCAAAAACTTTTTTCCTAATACAGTCAATCTATGTATGAACTGTGGTTTCCCAGTCCATACCCAAAATAACGTCGTAAGGCCTCAATGCTTCCACCATGAGGTTCCAACCGAAACTCTCACCTCAAGGGTTAGATCACACCATTGGCATATGTGTGATTATCAAGTTTCCTCCCAAAGGTGTCTCCAGATGTGAGGGTCAAGTCAACGGTTTAACATGAAAGTCTAGGTCTGAGACAAGATTCATGGAAGGAAATAATGATTTTTACCTATGTCTATTGATGCAGTAGCTAGTAGTATACATAGACCGTACCTCGAATCATTCCTAAATCCCTTGGATCACACTCATTGACCACATGCAGCTACTCTCTTACACTTCCCTCCTACTCTATAAGCTTGGCAGGGACTACAACGGTAGGTGGTTGTAACATATCAAAATATACACCACCTCATGTTTCCCTCCTAGCTCTGCTTCAACATCTGCTGCTTTGCAGATTCATCTGTCCTTAACACTTTCTCTTAGTGAATCATTTTATACGCCCAAGTCTCTAAGACTGGTGTCATTTCCCTTCTTTTCCACTACTAACATTCATTAGATGCATTTATTCATCTAGAGAACATTCGACCAAAAAGATTCTCTCTAGAACCCTAGCATATGTGGGAATGCATAGAAAAAAATTATTAGCTCAAATGTCCTTTAAACACACCTCATTCGGTGGTCAGAACCCCAACGCACTGATCGTATCGTATTCATCGAGTACCCAGAACGATCGGTATGCCTTGATGAATACTCAGCTACCGAAATGTCATCCTGACGAAGCTGTATAAGTACTAGAGAACTCTCAGCCACCTCCTCAAGCCAGTCCTCAACTGCCTGTGAGTCAGGCTCACCTTGGAACCTGAGGGGTATCTAATGATGAAACACATGTAAGGCACTATGCCTATATGTTTCATCTACCGGTACTGCTGGTTGTACCCGCTAACCAACAGGTAGTGATATAGCTTACTCACTACCTGAAGGTACAATCTCTGGCTGAAAATGAGGTGTAAACATTTACTTTATTGTAATAGGTGATCCAATTTTTCGTAAATGAAAATGAGTTGTAAACATGATGAAGATATTTTCATTAAATATTTTTCATTCCTTGGGTATTCATAAATATTATTTTTTAAAAGAAATGTAATTTTTTAAAATTAATAATATTGGTAAAATATGGATATGTAATTTGTTACATTATAATAATATCAATCCCATTAATTTTTTGTTTTCGAAATGGTAATGTTTTTGTTTTCAAAAAAAATGTAAGTACCAAAAACACTAATATTTTGTTCATGGATAGTGGCTATTCTATACATATAAATAGAAACAAAAATTTCAATAATAATATTATACAATTGAAAGGTGAAAGACTCACATTCTATGATATTTCTTAGGATGAAATTATTTGTATAAATAAATTTATACTTCTCGAAAAAGCATATATTTTAAATTTTTTATTTTTTTATAAGAATTAAACACTACGTCATTTGAATAAGTGAATAATTTGATTAGGGTTATCTGGTGAAATTCAGGAATGATTAAAGTATTATTAATTTTTCTAAATATGAGTTTATTCTTTCTATTAATGGGAATGAGAATGTTTAAATTATACATTTATAATACCTTAGGATCCAATATATACAATTTATTAGTGAAATGGGAGACCAATAATGGTTATGGAATAATATATTAGCACACTATAATCTAAGAACGGTAGAAAAGTTTTCTAAGAAATGACTTGTTAAAGATCTACCAGACCCTAGGTCTGATACTTATAAAATATGTGATACATTTCAATTTGGTATGAGATGTAATAAATTTTTTAAATATATTAGTGAAGTATCATCATATGATGCATTATATTTTGTGAACATGGGTTTATTTGGTACTCCAAAAATAGGAAGTATCATTGGAAAATAATGTGTAAATGTTTTAGTTGATGATGTCACTAGATATTTCAAGGTTTTTTCTAGAAATAAAATTTCAATCCTTTAGATAATTACATTCATTTATTTCTATAGTTAAAAACGAGAAAAAATAATCCCTACTAAAAACCTATACTGATCATGGTGAAGATTTTGTAAATTATAATCATAAATATTATTATTGTAAAAATGTATGATACATAATTTTTTTGGCACCTAGAACCCCATAGAAAAATGGTGTAGTCAAAATTAAAAATAAGATTTATAAGGAGATTCTGAGAACCATACTAATTGAATACTCATTTTCTAATAATTTTTTGTGCTGAAGAAATTACTATTTCATTTTATACTATACATTGAGTTTTAATTATACCATCTATTAATAAAACTCCTTATTATTTTTGGATATGAAGAAACCCAAAAAAATAAATATTTTGGATTCACTGTCTTCCTCAAGAATAGTAATGATAATATAAAATAATTTTTACCAAAATATGATGATTGAATTTATTTAAGTTACTCTACTACTATATAATCATATAGTGTTTTCCATAAAAATACAAGTGATGTGGATTAAATAGTACATGTTATATTTTATGAAATTTCTTCATTTGATTTTAAAAAACATAATCCTATATATTATGATGTTATTCCTAAGACTAATTTTTATACTATGTTGGAAATTTATTCTCATAAGATAACAACATAATGATATATTTCTTATGTTTTTTTCCATAGAATATCTTCATCATATTATTGGAGAACATAGTTTTATAAATTATATAAATTAGTTGTTTCTTTAGAATCATCTTAGTGATTTTATAATTGGTGATATAGGTCAACTTGTAATAACTATATGTTCTTTAAGAAATAAAATTGAACATATATAATTCATATCACAATTCTAACATAGGAATATTAATGATTATTTAAGTGATGAGGATTAGAGAAATACTAAGAAATATTATTCAATGAAATTGAAAGGAGTTTTGTTTGGACATTGGATGAATGTTTGATGAAAATGATATAATAGAAAGAAATAAATCTTGGCATATTTATATGTGTTATAATAAAAAAGATGGAATAGATTATAATGAAATATAATATTTAGTATCTAGAATTAAGGATATTTGTATACATCTATTTCACAAAACATTATAAAATAAAAACTATTTCAAATGGATATATGTTCAATTTTATTTATCAAAGAACTTTGAAAGAGGTTATGAAATAATTACCCCTTCTTCAGGTGCATCCTTTTGATTTGATCAAAAGGGCTCCTTAAGATGGATTTATGATAAAATTAAGGCCTCTAGGTTGATGTAAGGGTTGTTTTGTGGATAATATATCAGGGGTTGGATGAGCCAAATGGAATTGGAGGTGTGATAATTAAAGTAAATGGTAAGTACCCTTTTATAAGATAGGTGAGGGTCACTTTAAAAAAATCTTGAAATATTATTTTATTATACAATCATATTCAGTTTATAATGGATCCAAAGGGATTTATTTCAAGGCTATGGTACTACAGGGTTGAAAAACTCTCAACCAATAGGTTTTATACTGGTCTAGGTCACCATATAACCTTATCTTTTAGATTTAACTCTTAGATGAATAGTTTAACTTTTACAATGTCCACTTATATTTTTATATTACATGGTTAAAAAACATACTATCAAATGAAAAAAGAACCCAAAGTGGTTCCTTACTGAGATATATATCATTATATAAGTCATTTGACCAAACCATAGATTTTTAGGAATATCATATCATTTAATAATATATCATTTCTTTTAAAAACATATTTATTACAATTTTGACACTATTTAGTATTTGGTTTTTGTGAAAGTCAAGAAAACAGTATAACATAAATAAAATTAAATCAATCCTAACATGACATATTAACCTATAAAATTAGTGTAATGCATCAAAAGACCAAATTTAAATTTATGTGGATATTTATAATATCAATTATTTTAATTAATCATTAATAAGGTAATTACTGCATCATCATTGTGTCATAAATAAATTTAATTATTTATTGTCTAAAAATAATAAATAAAATACCATTATGTAGAAAATATTTTTATATTTATAAGGAATACTTATAGTAAAATTTATCTTATGTATAACCCTAAATTAAAAATGTATTAGTTATGAAAATTTGAATTTAACACTTTTAACACTTCTTTAAATAAAATAATAATAAATGTACTAATCTAATCCAAGTGGATAAAAGATGATAATATTTTATTCCTAAGTTTGATTTTGTTCAAGAAACTCTTATCCAATATAATTAGGAAATGTGTTGGGGTAATTATAAAATCATTTCTATCATTAATTAACCTCTTTACTTTTAACCGTGGTAAATAAAATTCAAAAGAAACTATTCACCAATAATTATTTTCATCCTATTGAACCAAATTTTACATGATGATTTCAATCATGTCTGTCATATTTTTTAAATTCAATTCAAAAATGTGGTAAAATTACGTTTTATGTAAATTTGCAAATGTGCTTATAAGGTGGGTAAAAGATATTAAAAAGTTCAATAAAATGTTATATATCTAATTTTATTATAAATTGAATCCAATGAAATAAATTTAACTTATATAGGTATTATGAATATATTTTTAAATAAAATAAATTTAAATAAAATAAATAATTATTTAAATAAATAGTTAGTTTTTAACAATAACTCAGTGTTTTTCACTATTAATCAAAATATTAATGTTTTCAGAAAAATAGCAAAAATTCACCCTAAGATAATTTTGATATTACAAATTAAAAAATTATGTTTATTTTTTAAAATTAAAAACATAGTTGTTTCATTAAATTATTTAAAATTTATTCCCGTTGAAAAAACCAGAAAGCATGTTTTTGAGAAGTAAAAACTATCAAAAGATTGATGTGTGTTTAAGTCCAATTTAAATGTAAAATTACTTCCACTGACTAACATTAAATTAAATGATCAAATATAATCTAATTATTCTTAAAAACCATTCAAAATTTTAATTTAACACTATAAATTATTTTGATTAAAAAAAGTTATTTTCAATTTCAATTTAGTATTTTTCTCTATTCATCAAAATATAAAAGTTATCATAAAAACTCCAAAAGTTTATAAAAACTAAATTTTTATGTCCATATTCAAAATAAGAAGTTTATTTATTCAAATTTAATATAAAAAGTTTCAAATATTTCATTAAAAAATGGTTCTCCATTAAAAGGCGGTAAAATATTATTTTTTGAAAAATACTTCCCTTACATGAAAAATTGAATGTGGTCTTATATTATGTCCTTGAAACACATAATATTGATGTTAAAATTATATGGAGTATATATAATTCAATATTATATTAATTCTATTCATAACCGCTTTTTTCATGAATTGTTTGGTTAGTTGTGGTGGGCTCGAACTCGGTTTTGTGTGTAGCACAAGCTATTAAATTATTTTTAAGAGATAACCTGTTGTGAAATCCTGGTGTGTTACATGTATAATTTCCAAAATGTTTTAGATAGTCATGAAATTAAAAATAAACATTGAATTAGAATTTCACAATGACATCCACATATATAACAATAATACTATGAGAAAAATATTTATGAACACATACGTCATGTCTATTAATGAAGAATTTCTTAACGTCATCCCTTAATTTGAACTCTAGCACCCAATAAAGCCCCAACATTGAATTTACTACAGATATGAGGGGTTTAGGTTTTCTGATAAATTAGAATGATTCAACAAGCCATAATCTAGATAAAGGATGCGATAATATGTTTAGAGTCACTCATATATTAGATTCTTACTCGAACACTCTCTAAAAGGTCAAGAATCAAAGGAAAATCATGCTTTGGAAGTCTATAATGGTTATTTTAATCACCTAAGATGTCTAAGGATTAATAAGGGAGAAAATATGGTCAAACCCCTTAGATCCAAATAGGAAAGAATTAAATTTACCCCTTTTTACGGGCCACACGGTTTGGTCGTACAGTTATCCAAACAGTGCTTCAACCAAAAGTATCCATCTGTCAAATACATTCATATCCACATGGATTCTTTGAAGCACCTGATTTATATTGAAAATTATTGGGTTAATTTTTTCTAGCCTCTATTTGAATGGATGTTTTATAGCACATTTTCCCAACCTAGGAACATAGGTTGTACTAACACTATTTCAACTATGCACTACACATTGTTTGGCCTCTTATCTCCTCCCTTTTGTGTAATGAGTCCCCATAACACCCCCAGAACACCTTATAAACACATAAACCAATTAATTATTTCTAATAAAATATTTTTGAAAAAAATTACACCAGGACATACCTCCATGAATCTTCGGGATCTTACAACCACCCCAACTTATATTGACTCATCTAAGAGACACATTTCAGAAACATTACTAAGATTCCAAGGAAAATGTTCGGGCTACGTGACCACCTATAAACATCTATCATCCAAGATTCCTTCTAAATTAAGAATTTTTTTCACAACATGTGGACTAAGAAAATGAATTACTCGAAGAAAATTATTCATCCTGATAAATGGTACTGAATTAGATTCTAATCAAAGGACTCATCAACCTCAACCTCATCATCACCAACACAAGCACAATAGAATATTACGGGAAACACCATTGAACCACCTCCCAAAAGGACACCTAAAATGTACTATAGTACCCTAGATGATCTATATGGAACACCTTCAGTTCAGTCCTCAACACAATACATGTCCCAAATCTCTTTTTACCTTCTCACCTAATTTCAAAAACATTATAACATTGACCCAAGATCAGTGTCCTCAAAGGGACACACAAGCTCCAACCAAATTTTAAGAACTATATCAGTTCTCAATTCAATTATCAATGATCTCACCCCATATTCGAACATCCAATACCCCATATTCGATCATCCAATGAACATACTAATAATAACATTCATCTCAAGGTACTCAATTAGTCAATACCAATTCAAAACCTATCACAAAAACTGATACACCAAGATATATCCAACCTAAGACAGTCCAACTAAAAACACCGAGCATGAGATTAACCAATTGCATTCTCACTATGGTTCTCCAAACCATATTCCTTAGTTCACCACCATAATTCATTTTTATTGAGTGAATCAATCATCTAAAATGGGACAAAAAAACCTCAACTCAACCATCATAACTTACCATATGTGTTTTCAAACTGACTTCACCTAACATCCCTGTAAACCCCACCCAACATTGGCTTCCAACCATCATGTTGAAACCACCCTGAACAAAAATTCACACTCATTTTACCCATTTTTTAGGCTAAGAAAAACTTAATGGCATTCATTTTTTTCTTCATTTATGACATATACTTTCTACTAGAACATTAAACTGGTGGTGGAAAATACACACCATGCCTTTTCACATAAGGCATTCTACCTTCATCTAATATGCCTATCAGAGTCATTCCCCGACCATTGGTGATACTTTACTATCATTGAATCCACTACTCTCCATGAATCATCATTCTTTATGGTTACCATCAACATTCTTAACAAAATCACCTCTTATTTCCATATATGAACTAAAATTAACATGATTGTTCCTCAAAAACCATTTCCATTATTGACAGACAATCAAATTCATTTTTATCACACTACAACTCACATGAACCAAAATTTATTCATAATAAATGAAATTATATGGTCACCCAAACACACTGATCCATGTACTTTCTAGACTTCCAATGCGGTTCTAACACCCTACCTCATTACCATCAACCGTTGTCATGGATTATCTCTCCCATCAATGACTCTAACATAGGTATCTTAGACATCCCTCCAAACTACCCCAGTCTCGAATACAATTTTTGCTCAATCAACATCCACATATAAGACCCACATGTCCTTATTTAATGAACACAAGTATTTCCTTCACTGGTTTCTCTTTTTCACCTTGAGCCCATAACATCCACTCCACCATTTTCTCTATATATCAATTACCAAAGTTACAATCCCCATAATGGATGTGTCATTTTCACTTCATTCCACATGAAATTTATACCACCTTATCTCAATATTCTATCATAAGCTGAACCCAGAAACGTGGACATGTACATCAAAGATCCATTGGATCAAAAATCAATCATCTCCCACAACTCATTCTCGGATTCTATGAATTGTAGCAATGACATTCTTTGACATCTGGTCAGACCTGAGGACCTCACCCACAATGTTCTATAGTTTATTTCCCACCATCCAACTCCACATATAACTCTCCTTTATAGTATCCTCCACGTGGATCAATATCCAACCTCAACACATTTTTGAAGTTAGGCGTAAATCTAGAAATCTTTTAGCATACCCAGGACGACATCAAGATATTGGGCATGATCATCAATGGATAAATGTTTTCCATAAAATCATTGATGCAAACCACCACAAAAATTACATCACTGGTGTTGTATTTCACAATAGAAATACCATGAGCTATCATAAGTTTCGAGAGTACCAACCCACTCACATCTCATCAACCACAACTGAAATAGTATTTTCAACCAAAACCCCATTACAACTTCCCAATCCTCTATCATGTTGATGTTATCAAATATTTCCTTTGGCACCATCTCCATTTCCACACCCAATTTATTCTAGCATGAATTTCATAACTCAAAACTGTAACACAATGATCAATGGAATGATTCAAAACCAAAGTTGTCTTGTATAACCACACAACCATTATTGGTTTCTTGAAAACCACTGGAGATTATCTAAAGCCCCCCATTTACCCATCCCATATGGTTTCATGCCATTCCAAAACATACCCACATATGGTCCACATAATAAGCATTGAGTTATCACACAATCCTACCACTACAAACTGATCCTATCTCTAGATCACATAAATCACTTATCTCTAGAGCTAGGACAAAATATATCTTAATAATATGATCATTCATCTGGGTCCATTAGCCTAATCAGCCTCAGCAAATTCTCAACATCTCACCGAATAACCAAACCACCCGTACAAACAACCTCAACCACGTGATCACCATTACCTCATGTGTCTCCTCCATAAAAAAATAATCCACCCACACATTGGTTTTCATTACCTTGTTCTCCAAGAATCAACATTGATTTCTTCCCCAAACACCATCAAAATAAAAGGGTTGTGTATCTAAATGATCCTCCCCCTCACAAACACCTTTATAACCAAACTTAATCACTAAAGTGGTTACCTAAGGCAGGACTAATGCATAACTATGATCTTTTACAAAATTTAATGACACCAAACATGCATCAATTCCAGATCTGATGCAAACACTTGTGCTTCACATTCCAAGGATCCAACAGCATTGGGATGACCTCCCTTGGGTCTACCCTCGCTTTTCCTAGACTACTTACTCATTTCCACAAAACTATTCATATCTCAAAAACCATATTTCATTTTCACTTATCCATCTAGGATAAACAAGGACTAAGAAAACCTTTCTCAATTTGCACTACCAAAGTCCCAAATCTCTACCTGATCCATACACACCCAAAGTCACTTTAAGCCTCGTTCAAACACACTCACAGGTCACCTCAAATTTCAAATGATAACAACTCACTAAAGTGGATTCATTTCATTTAAATATCATCCCCTATCTCCCTCTCTAGTCCATATAGATGAAAAGTCAAACAACCCACTTATCATGCGTGGAAATCCTACCCACATTCCAAACACACTACATCTAATGCACCACATAACCATTTACTCTCGGTTTCACACCAATGGTACTCACACACATACATCTATGTCATGATAAAAACAACCATTCAAGGGTAAAAACACATCATGCAAGGTCTCCCCCATCAAGAGTTACCACATCCACATTAACATACGTAATTTCACAACATCAAGGTCACAAAGTAGCCATATTCACAACATGAAAAACGTCGCTAACTGGAATATCCAAACCCATCAAGGCCTCACATTCCATTATCCATGGTATCAAAACTAATGAACAATCACAACCCCAACCACTCATACACATGGTTAATAAACAACACATGGGATAACCATAAATGGTGTCTATAATGTTCCATTATTTTCCTGTTTACCATCTTAATTAATCATTACCATTTTAAACACATGTATCACATTTCAAAACATTCTATTTCACAACCCAATCATATACACATCCAAATACATTCATGTTAATCTAATTTTTCAAAAATCCATGATTTATTTAAATTCATATTTCGAAATATTTTCATTTCCAACCATTTCCATGGGAGATCAAAAATCATAAACATGATAAAAAATTATAGTACTAACATGTGATTCCCATAGAACTATCTTTGTTATGAACATATAGATGAACTATAAATCTTATATTCCTCGTATGATTCTTCAAATATAGCACCATATTTTTCCATACCAGGGAACAAGATAAACCATAAAAATCAATAACATCATGTCCAAGTGCACCAATTGAGTTTGAAATATCAAAAAAACATAAAAACACAAAACAAAAACATCAATTCCAACCCCTAGAAACCTGGATTTTCTAGTGTACGTGGGTAATCATGCACCCAAGCATGATCTCATACCCACTTCCCAATAAGATCCTAGTCTCTTGTAGAACATTCTATAACATGTATGAAAAAATACTGACATATGATACCACATTGTAACATCCCCAGCTAGGTAGCCATTAAACTGGTGCCTCAAGCTGGGTCGTCACATGACCTTAGGCACACCCCCCCGTACATCAAATGCTATTGACTAGTAGAATGGGCCTATATAGATATTATAGTGAGACTAAGCCTGCTGATCAGAGTAATACGACATCCCGAATAATATAAACTGATAAAATAACCATTATAAATCATTAATGGAAAACGTACACCAAACCCAATATGAAACCAATTAGAACATTCTATATCAATATGATGAACACGTTACATGTTAGGAAGTTATAAAATTAAATGTCTAGTATAAAAAAAGATTCCTAAAACACTCATGATCCTTAACCAGATCTGAAAATCCCAACATTTATCCCAATAGTGCATGCATAATCCAAACACTAACTCCATATCCTGAACATGTAATAGAAACCTGTAGCTTGTTATTGGGTAACCAAGTGTCATGGAGGCCCATACAAGGTGTGGGTAAAACTAAGTATGCCACCCCCAATAGTTTCTTAACCAATAATGAATCTATACAAAAATGCATTTACAGTAATTTAGAAATAAATAAACATGAAATTATAAGAAATATTTTCACATTAATAATTACACATTAAAAAAACTCTATCAAGAAATAAATTTCACATTTAAACATTTACTGTGTAACCATTTTAACCATCATGTTATCAGGGTTAAACAAACAAAATAAACTTGATCTGATCCCACTAGGAGACTAAGGCATAATATAAAGAGTGGTCCACTATAAATCACAAGGTCATTCACTAATCTTAAATTATCAATACACATTAGAGCCTTAATCTAGTAATAAAGCCATGTCCTTGCATTTGGGATGCATAAAGACCTAGTCCAATGTCACAAAACGCACCATGTCTATTACTGGGAAGCATATTCCTCATTCTGATATCCCAACCCTACATTACCTAACACATACCATGGAGCCTCAGTCCAGGTAGTGTCATCAAATGCAACCATTTAGGGAATGGTGATTTATTCTTACTCCTTAACCAATACATTATAAATGTAGGTTTTAGAGCATTAGTCCAACCCTAATAATGGGTATATAATTTCATGTCAATACCCCACATACCACAAAGCAATCTACACATTATACTTTAACAATAATATATTTACAAAAACAAAATGCATAACTAATAGCGACATTTATAATTCACAATCCTAACTCATTATACATACCCCACATACATGGAATATCCCATTAACACATATACAATTATGAAATACACGTCCCTATGGTATGTCATAAACAAATCACATTCATCATTTTTTTCATTTCATAGCCTTGTTAAAATGCCAACATAACTATCAAGGGTTCTATCTCAAAAAACCACCTTTAATTTTTATTATTATGGTCCCAAAGAACCTTTAAACCTAAAACATTGTATAAAATAAATTCTAAATATTCATTTAAAATCACCTTGAAACCACCCTTAAAAAACAATGGTCTTCCTCCTTGAAAAACTAAAACATGTCATGAGGCATTCATTTCTATTTCTAACCATTCAAACAATCATTAAGAATTTTTACAAGAAAGGGACCACACCACTGTTTGAAAATTACATTTGAAATATATTAATGTGAACTCCTTTTTGAAATAATTTGAGGTCAATTCAGCATTTCAAAAAATATCTCACTTTTAAGATCAATTTCTTTATTTAAAAAAATGGTTGGGTCGAGACCCAAAAATAACCATTTAAACCATTTCCAAAAACTACATGACACTTTCAAAAATAACATATAAATGTTATGGTCATCTTGGTAAAAAAATAATACATACCCAAATAAAATTCACAACCTATTAATGTTAATATTTACCTTATCTCCATGATTACAAACTCATTTCACCATTTCCATATGTTTGGCATATCCCAAGGGTATCCCAAGGCTGGTATCACATCATCAACTGACCAAACAGGATATGTGTTGTGTCTCACACCTCAATCTAAATTTCCAATAATTGTACATATTAAAAACATATAAAATTAAAAAAGGAATTACATTGTTACAAAAAAATACACATATATAATGACAAGACTATGGGAAAACCTTTAAGACCACCATCCTCATGTTTGTTGATGAATGCTTTCATAACCTCTACACATGATTCGAACTAAAACACCCATTAAATCCTCAAATTGAAAATTTTTGAAAAGTGAGGGTTTAAGGTTTTCAAAATATTTAGAATGATTCTAAAATTCCTAATAAATAAAAATGAAGGGGTATGGGGGTTAGACTCACATAGATCTTTGATTCGCACCCAAACACCCTCCAAATGACCATGAAATGAAGAAGAGTCATCCTTTTAATGTATAGAGTGGTTTTGTTTGTCACCTAAGATGCCTAAAGTGGAATAGGGGAGAAATTCAGGTTATAAACGTTAAATATATATAGGTAACAATTCAACTTCTCACAATTTATGGGTCAAAAAGTTTAGTCACACGGTAAGTCAAATCATGTGCCAACTGTGTGACTCCCTCTATCCAAGAGGGTCCAAGACACATGGAATCTATGAATCTACCATAAGGTATTGAAAATATTGTGGTGATCGTGCTACAAACTCAATCCAAACTGAGTATTGGAGACACATTTTCCGCATCTAGGTGGTCAGTTCGTAGTAATTGTGCATCAACCGTACACTACACACTATATGGCATATTTTCTCCGCCCTTTTGTGTCCCGCACCCCCATAACACCGTAAAAAATATTCCATACACCCCCAAAACACATCATTATCCATAATAATGAATTTTTATCAAAATTTCAAAAAGGATAGTACCTCAACATACGGTTGGGGTCTTACACATAACGATTTAGATCTTGATCTTGATAGTTAAGCATGAACTATATATTATTGTATGAAATAATTTGTCTTACCACCATTACATTGATATTATGATATATATCTAATATTTATAATTATAATTACTAAAATTATATGCTTTAGATATTCCAATGGACTTCCTTCACTCTCATAAATCACATTGAGGTATGTTTTTAATTTTTATTTTTATCATATAAGTTTATTTTCCATTTAATAATTTTTTGTTGAATTGAGGGTCAATCCCAATATGAGTTATTCACATTTACGCTGATAAATGAGCATTGTATTGGTAATCCCTAATGAACACATAGGGAACGGGTGAAGCCATGGGGATTTCCTAGTTTAACGAGCCGCCAACCCAGTGCATGGGAGGTTAACTACATCAATGAAATAAAATTATTATTCTTATTCTTATTAATATTATTATTATTGTGGTTATTATTGTTTTTATTATTAACACTATTGTAATTAATATTCTATCTTAGTTAACATTAAAATGTTAACATTATTAACTTCTATTATTGGTTTTTCTTTTATCTTTACTATTGTTAATATTATTTTTGATCAGTGTATATATTATTTTTAATACATGTAATTTTAATTGTTTTTTTTGTTATTCTAATCCCCCAACTAGTTATTCATCCATTTTTTCACTTTTATATTTTTACATTTTCTTTTCTCCCCTATTTAATTTTGTTTTCATTAATTTCTTTTTTTAATCTCCCTCATACTCTCTCCCTATCGCGCATTGTCTCCTCCCTCAAACCGTACAACGCCACCCCTATTCCTCCTAGCCACTGCCTTTCCTCCTCGTTCAACACTCCAGCAACTACCCACCCTCACACTGCTCAGTTGACCTCACCCCCACTGTCTCACACCACCCAGATGACCTTGCACCTATTTCCTTGCACTGATCAGACAAGTCGTGTGTTGTTTGCCCCCTTCTTGCAGTGGGTTTCTCCTCCCACTCACTAGACAGACTACCTATACTCCTCCTTGACTAGAACTCACCCCAATGATCCATTATGAACTTTTTCCAACTGCACATGCCTTCCCTATGTTCGTCTGAAGCTCTTTCATCCCCCTCCCTGTTGGGATTGATGATTTAAAATTTTGATTTATGAAGAGAGGGATACTATTAATGGTGGGATTTTCTCAACATTAATGTAGGATTTTATCTCAACATTAATGAAGAGTTATTCCCAACATTAATTGGTGGAATAATTATAGACTTGTGAATGTTGACCGCATTTATTGGAGATATGGGCTGCATGTTTATATAAGAGGAATCAGTATCATATTTGGGAATGTGGGCTGGAAAATATGTAGCCGCCAAGATAGAAACGAGGAAGGGGTTGCCGCGTTTGCGGTAATCGGTGTGAAGAAAAGATGAATGAAGCAGAGGTGATGACGCTGATGATGATGGTGTGTCAACGACAGCAATGATTGAAGACGATGATGATGATGGTGCCATGTATCAAAAGTCATATTGGTTGTAGAGATCAAGCGGCGGGTCCCGGTTGTGATGATCAGTGGTACAAACAAAAATGGTACGTTCATGGGTGTCGTGTGTTGAGTGAAAAATCCTTTAGTTGCGTTGTAAAAAGCCTTCAGGTGTGATGTTAAAAAATCATTCGGGTGATAAAAATCCTTCATGTAAAATCCTATCCTCTTCTGTGTTTCTGCAATGATGACTTCCGTTACGACGCCGGGCTCCGCGCCCCAACAGTGTTATCAGAGGGATTGGTTGAAGTGTTCGATAGCAGAACATGGTGACAGGAATCTGGTGGAGCAGCTTATTAAGGACTTGGATGTCATTGGAAATGACAGCGGTATCAGCGGTGTTGCTGGAATATCGAAAGTCTTCTTGGCCGTAGGTGTCATGCGGCGTGTTCCGTTCATTGGGTGACATTCAAAGCTTGGTAGAGTTGATGATGAAATTGACCGAGATGGTGGAGATGAATGTGGAGTATTTGAATTTTAAATCATGGTGGAGATTTTTGGGATTGATGATTTAAAATTTTGATTTATGAAGAGAGAGATAATATTAATGGAGGGATTTTCTCAACATTAAGGGAGGATTTTCTCTCAACATTAATGAAGAGTTATTCCCAACATTAATTGGTGGAATAATTATGTAATTGTGAATGTTGACCACATTTATTGGAGATATGGTCTGTGTGTTTATATAAGATGAATCGGTAGAATGTTTGGGAATGTGGGCTAGCAAATATGTAGCCGCCAAGGTAGAAACGAGAAAGGGGTTGCTGCGTTTGCGGTAATCGGTGCGAAGTGAAGATGAATGAAGCAGAGGTGATGACGCTGATGATGATGGTGTGTCAACGACGGTGAAGATTGAAGAAGACGATGATGATGGTTCCATGTAACGAAAGTCCTCTTGGTTGCAGAGATCAAGCGGTGTGTCCCGATTGTGATGATCAGCGGTACAAACAAAAATGGTACGTTCATGGGTGTCGTGTGTTGAGTGAAAAATCCTTCGGGTGCATTGTAAAAATCCTTCGGGTGTGATGTTAAAAAATCCTACGGGTTATAAAAATCCATCGGGTGAAATCCTATCCTATTCTATGTTTCTGCAACAATGACTTCAGGTACAGCCCCAGGCTCCGCGCCCCAACACTCCCTTGGCCGCACCTTTTTCTGGTATCTTTTCCTTTGTTTTCTGGAACCGTGCAAGCCCCGAATGCCACCATTGACCTCCAAATGACATTGTGCGGCCTCGTTGTAAGTGGGTTCACCTCCAATTGGTTGTTTCTATATTATGGGATTTTTGCAGTTATGGTTTAGCTTGAGTTTGGTTGGTTTTGACATAGTTATTAAATATCTCACTTTGTGGTCCGTTATAGATCCCTTGCAGTTCAAGCATCGTGCGGTGAGATTTTGCATCAAATTGTGAGGCTATCCTTACACCAAGGTAGGTGATTCCACGTGTAAGGATTGATATAATAATTAGGTTACTTGTTTAATTTATTTATTATATGTATTAATTAGTTTTTAATGTGCGTCATTGTTTTTTTATTTGGAATTTTATGTGTCTTTGTTCTGCCGGAATCATGTTTATGAATTTTTATTTTATGTTAAATTGTGTCATTACATTGTTAGTATGTACAGTAGCTGCAGTTTCTGATTTGATATGAAGTTAGTATGTGTATTGTTATAAATGAGGTTTTACGTGGGATTTGGATCCTCGAGTCGTGCAACATGTTTTTTGAAAAAATCCTAAATAATTTTTTCTAGTGTTGATTGATTGTGGATATGGTCTTTAGAATTGTGAATCTATTTATTTAATTGTGTGGGTAGTGTAGGTTGAGTTTTGAAAAATATTTGATGTGCCTACTATTTTTAATGTACTTTTTTGTATGTGAAAGTGTGGCTAAGGATTTATATTAAACTATTTGTGTTTTGTGCATTTGACTTTGACAAGCAATTTGATCCTCAAAATTTTGAGCACAAATTGGAATCCTAGTACTAGGTGGGCTGACTAGATCTAGTGTGTTTGTGATATATGAGTAGCATTGGACAAGTTTCAGTTATCTGGTTTGACTATTACCAAACTAACTAAATTTCGGATGATGATTGGAGACCACTAAGTTATGGATGTATTTCCATAATAGTGCACCATGCACGAGAGTGTATGTTTTTGTGGTTCCTATTCCTTACTTCACTGAGACACGATGTTCTAGGGTCTGATTCTATGCTAGTACCTATAGGGCCTCTCCAACTTTTTGTGCCCCAGGATTACACTACACTCACTATCAGTATATGGTGTGACTTTTTTAGTGTCATAAAAGTAAAAATGATTTAATTTTTCAAAAACCCTTTCCTGGTAATGTTATTTTTTCTTCAAGATGTTTTCATTAAAATTGAAAAATCATTTATTTCTTTTCCTTTATTAAACCTACAAATGTATTATTATTTAATCATTATATATGGAATATTTTTCTTTGGTGGAATACTACTAGGTGATTTCTCACACCCTACATACACCCTTGGGTGTAAGTAGATTTTTTTATGTCTCATACAGGTAAGGATCCAGCTTTTGGGAGTGGTGTTTCAATTTGTTAGTGCAATTAATCGTGTGGCGTTGTGGTGATGTCTTGAGGGTGGTGTCCTCTCACCAAGAGGCAATTTTTGAGTTGTTTTTTGGTCACTACACATTTTAGTGTTGTTTGGGTGTTGTTTTTACATGCAAATACAAAATGTAGTTTTGTTTAATGGTGTGTTTGGTGGCGAAATTTACTTTTGGATTGGTTTATTTTGTAGATTGGTTTACATTTGTGCACTTTCGGGTAAATCATTCCCAACTACATTTTTTTATACCCTTGTACTTTTCCCATCCCGTGGGGATTGGGAACGCCCTTAGAGACTTTTTGTGGACTTGGTCAGGTATCAGTTTTCATAAAAACTGAACTTGGTTTGTGAAAAAATGGAATCAAAGGAGGTATTGTTGTTTGAGTTATTTAATTTGGGACGATTCTAGTTAAACAAGAGCTAGGACTGTTGGGGCTCATAATTCTTGCTGCGAGTAGGGTGCTTGGCCAGCACACCTCATGACAAACCCTGAGTCACCATGGGGTGTTGGGATGATTTTTTGAATTCACTTCTAGGTGGTATGTACCGGCTACAGACTGTGCGTGGACAACAGGCGAGGAAGAATTGGTTTGGACACGATGTTACTATTGCATGGTTGGTTTACTGATGATTATTTTTCTTACTAAACTTTTACTTTTCCTTAAGAATGATGTATTAATGATGTTATTTTTGTGATTTTTTCTCCTTGTAACAGGATGTTTCCCAAGAGAGATTACACGCACCCACGAGAGGAATTAATTGAGATTTATCCCTTGCGGATTGATCAAAGGATTATGGAAGTTGTAGCCTAGGCTGTTCTGGATCTTGGACAAGGAGAAACTAATGAAATTTCCCCTACTCTAGTTAGGGAAGTGTTTTATGGTCCAAAAAGGAAAAAATCCAAATAATTTCTTAGGAACAAACTCTATTCATTCTAAGGATGCACAAACCCTTAAGAAGCGAAAGAATGCCTCATGAATATTGAGTGTACGTTAAATTCGTGGACACTCCTTAAGGCATCAAAGTTATGTGTGCTTCATTCCTACTATAATGTCCCAGTCACAGGTGGTGGGACATAGTGGTCCAATTTTGGATGCATGATCATATAAGATGGAAGGACTTCAAGGTGTTCTTCAATGGACAATACTGCCTTGAATTATTGATGTATGCAAGATCTTGGTAGTTCATGGATGTTGTTTAGGGGGACCATTTAGTGATGAAGTATGCCAAACTCTTCACTGAGATAGTTTGTGATGCACCTAAAATAGTCTTTAATGAACAGATGAAGACTCATAGGTTTGAAATGGTTTTGCAACCAGAGATATACTCTCAGGTATTTCTGTTAAAGATGAAGACTTATGATGAAGTAGTTGATAGATCTTGTATGGTGGAGTTCAATTGAAAAGGAAAGTTTGGTTACATTGGTTCTATGTCAGGGTTTGGTAGTGGCAGTTCATTTGAGAAGAAGACGGAACGTAATGATCAAGGAAAGAAGAATGGTGGAATATCAGGTCATCCCTCTAGGAAGACATAATTTGGGGATTATAGTGTAGGGTCCATCCTGTGCCATCAGTGCAGGAAGGCATGACACATCTGACATGCATGTCCCTCCCCTCCCAATCCTAGTTACCGATGTGGGGTTATGGGACACATGCAGTTTTTTTGTAGGGTTACCCACCCATACCAGTGTGGGACTAGAACCATGGATTCTAGAGGAGTACCAGTTCAATATGAACTAACTAGGATGATGGGTTCTTGGTTTGGTGGTCGTGGTGGGAGGACCATATTTTCTTTGCGGAAGAGCCAATTCAGGGATTATCAACATGTGAGTGATCATTCCCAGGTAGGGACCATTCATATGCATGCGGTGGATTAGGCACCGATGGGATATGATGTAGGACCTTCGACTATTCGAGCTACCATTCTCATTGAATCTTTTATAGTTGCTGTTTTATTCGATACTGGGGCTTCAGTTTTCATTAGATCTGCTCATTTTGTTAACCTTTTGAACCTACTAATAAAATTTTTGTCTTTTTCCATGGAGATGGTAACAATGTTGGGGAAAAACCCAGAGAAATCCCATTGGTGTTTGTCATGTGTGATTTCTGTGTCAGGAGTCGAGATGGAGTGGGATTTCATGGTCCTAGATATACACTTGTTTGATGTGATCCTTGGCATGGACAGGTTGGTGCGCTTCCATGTGTGTATGAACTGCTATAGGTGATGATTTAGCTTTATGGAACCTACAGGTAGCCCCTAAGAAATTATATAGGGATGGGATTTTCTATCGGTTCGTGCGGGACCTCCCCTTCTAGAGTTGGAAAATCTTGCTTATCTATTATTCTCACTTGTATTGGAGGACGATTGGGGCTCTTCTCAGAGTGTATTTTTGTCTGTTTTGGATGCATTTCTAGAGGTATTTGCTAATTATTTCTCAGTCTTACCTCCAGAGCGGGACATGGAGTTCTCGATTGTGTTGGAGTCGGAAGCACATCCTACATCTCTTCCCTCATATCGCAAGCCCCCCACCAAATTGAGGTAATTAAAGATACAAATGGATGATTTTGAATCCAAAGGATTCATTCTCCCAAGAATCTCTCCATGAGCCGCTCTAGTTTTATTCCCGAAGAAGGCTAATGTAACCATCCATGTGTGTATTGATTACCAAAAAATGAATTAGGTAACTATTAAATACCCTTTTCCCCCAGATTGAAGATTTGTTTGACTAGATAAAGGAGGAAAAGTGGTTCTAAAAAATCGACTTCGATAGGGGTACCACCAACTCAGGTTGAGAGAAGAAGACATTTTGAAGACAACTTTATGGGGAAGGTATGGTCACTTTGAGTATCTAGTCATCCCTTTCTGATTAAAAAATCCTTCGGATGTATTTATGGTACTCGTGAATAGGGTGTTCCACCAGTATCTTGACTCCATTCTCATGGTGTTTGTGGATGACATCCTAGTTTATTCCAGATCTGAGGAGGGGCATGAACATCACCTACATACTATTTTGGGGACTTTGTGGGATCACCTCCAATATTCCAATCTATCATAGTGGACTTTAAAGAACTAGGAAGTGATGTTTTTGGAATATTCATTTTAGAACAACAATATATAGTGGATCCTATGATGATCAGTGCAGTGATGTAATGGGAACAACCAAGGAATGTGTCTGTGATCAAGAGTTTTCTTGGTCAGGTAGGTTATTACATGCATTTTTTTGGGATTTCTCACGACTTGCCTCCTCCATTACCGCATAGACCTGAAAGGGGTTAATTTTGAATGGAGACTAAAGTACTAGGTATTCATTGAGGATTTTAATTGGTGTTTGATCATCACACATGTGTTGACCTTACCAAAGTCTAGGAAGGGTTATGTTCATTATTTTGATGCTTCTTGTATGGGTCATGGTTGTGTACTCATGTAGAACAATCATGTGGTGGCTTATCATTCTCTCTAGCTCTGGAAGCATGAGAATAATTACTAGAATCATATCTTAGAGTTGGAATCGGTGATTCGCGCCTTGAATACTTTGCGTCACTGCCTCCTTAGGGAGAAATTTGAGGTCTATTCTGACCATAGGATCCTCACCAACATATTCTCCGAGAAAAATATCAACCTAAGGCATCGTCATTGGATAATGTATCTGTAGGTATTTGAAATTGAAATTGTCTATTCCCTAGGAATGGGTAATGTAGTGGCTGACGCTTTGAGCAAGAATGTACTAGTGTAGGCATTGAGGAATTCCAGTGATGAGTGGACATTGATGTGGCTCTTTTCCGAAATTCACATGGAGACCAAGGAGCAAATCATTGGTGCATTCTTGGCCATTATATAGATGGTTGTAGCCTTTCTAGAATTGATTCAGTGATGGAATCCCAGTGATGAGCTATGTCAGTGGTCAATGGAGGTAATTTATGGTGGGGATACTTCTTCTGAGTGTTCTTTGTCTCCTGAAGGGATTTTATGCTTTAGGGGTCGTGTAGTGGTGCGGTTATCCCTATAGAATGTAGTGATGCATGATAGACACCATTCTCAGTGGGCTATCTATACTGGTACTACCAAGATGTATTACGATGTTCGTCGCCAGTTATAGTGGCCAGTATGAGACAAGACATAGCCAACTTTTAATCGAGATGCTGCACTTGTCAGTAGGTGAAAGCAGAGCATCGAAGACTGTCTGGTCTTTTTCAGCCATTACCCATTCTTAATTGTAAGTGAGAAGAAGTATTTATATAATTTTTTGTTGACTTAACTTGTACACATCAGGGAAGGAAATCTATTTGGGTTGTGATTGATCATTTGGGAATGTCATCTGATTATATCCTGATCAGAGATACATCAATGCTGGATGAGCTGAGCCGTTTTCATGTTCAATAGGTTGTCATAGTTCATGGTGTGATTTCAGCGGTTCTTTTAGACAGATACCCCCTCATTACCTCTCCTTTTTGTTGGTCAAAGGTTGGTGAGACCTCTAGTCCGGGACCGAGACTCGTGTAGGAGACCTCTAAGAAAATTAGGTCGATCAGACAATATTTATTGAAAGCTCAAAGTCTCCAAAAAAATTATGGTTATTTGAGGTGTTAGGATCTTGAGTTTTCTATGGGTGAACATGTGTTCTTGAAGGTGGACCCTTTCTTGGGTTACAAACTCTTGGGAATGTAGGGGAAGCTGATGTTATGGTATGTTGGGCCTTTTGAGATTATTGAGCGGATTGGAATGGTGGCTTACCAGTAAAAGTTTCCTTCTTAGTTGATTTCGACTCACGACATTTTCCATGTTTCAAAACTAAAAAAGTACAATCCCAGTCCATCACATGTGTTGAATTGAGAAGAGTTGGAGAACGAATATGATTTATTAGTGTTTGAGAAGCCAGTGAGGATAGTGGATTCTCAAGAGAAGGTGCTTTGTGGGAATTTCATTCCATTGGTTAGCATTCTTTGGCAACATGGAAATGGTGAGCTTGATACATGGGAGAATATGTCGTGCGATGAGAAGGAGTACTCTTGTCTATTATATGATCATGCTTCGAATTGACCATCTGAGGGTGGAAATGATTCATTTTGGGGAGAATTTTCACTCCCAGACATCGCTTTGCAGTATGTTTTTAATTTAATTTTTATCACATAAGTTTATCTTCCATTTAATAATTTGTTTTGTTGAAATGCAGGCTGAGACCAATACAATGTTTGTGTTTTTGTTCTAATAAATGAGTGTTGGCTTGGTAATACTTAACAAGCAGACAGGGCATAGGTGAAGCTGTGTGGCTTCGCCAGTTTAACGAGCAGTCTGCTCGGGATGCAGGTGGTTATCTAACCCGATGAAAAGAAAATTCTTATTCTTATTCATATTTCTATTATTATTGTTATTATTATTATGGTTATTATTAAAACTATTGTAATTAAAATTTAACTTAGTTAACTTTAAAATTTTATAATTAAGAACTTCGATTATTGATATTGCTATAATATTTATTATTATTATTATTATTATTTCAGATTATTTTAGATATACATTATTATTTTAGGTTAGTTTAAATGTTTCTTTGATTACTCTAGTCCTCCTTCTAGATTTTCTTATATTTTATTATATTTTATTATATTTTTATTTTTTATTTCCACTTTTTATTTTTACGTTTTCTTTTCTCCTATATTTTCTTTTCTTTTCTTTTATTTATTTTTTTCTTATCCCTCAATCTCTCAACATGTTGCGTGTTGGCTCCTCCCTCAAACCCTACTATGATGGTCCTTTTCTCCTCCCCCATGCCACTTCCATTCCTCTCGGTTCAACCCTCTGGTGACTAAATTGCCTCACGCTCCTCTGCCGACCTCTCCCACGCTGCCTCGCACCGCCCAACCAACTTTTCCCCTGCTGCCTTGCACTACTTGGCTCAGTCATGCACCGTCCCCCGTGCCTCTACTTTCTCCCCCCTCTTGCCGGATCGGCTACCTCCACTCCTCCTTAGTTGGAAGTCACAACAGTGGTCTGCCCCTGCTTTTTTCCACCCACGTGCACCTTACCTGAGTTTGGCCGAAACTCTGGCAGCACCCCTCCCATGGTTGTGCCTTTTTTCAGCGGCCCTCCCTTTTTTTTCAATGCTGCGCAATCCCCGATAGCCTCTATCATCGACTGGCCGGCCTCTCTCACCCTATTTGAATGTGTGTTCCCCTATATTTAGTTGTTTCTCATTTTGGGTGGATTTTTTGGTTAGGGTTTAGCTGGCACTTGGTTGGTTTTTGTTACAGTTATACAATATCTCGCTTTGGGGACAGTTATAGATCCCTTGAATGGGTGGAAGGGGTGGGTGTGGGGGTTGATGTTTCCTTGTCATCCTCATTATCCTTCAATTCCAGGGTCTAACAGTTTTCTCCCTCACCAGAATTAACTAATTACTTTTCTACTACTTCTTATATGTTTAATCTATGATCTAAGTTTCATTTGTATGAGTCATTAAGTATATATTTTATAGGCTTTCAAAGTCTCATATCTAAAAAAACATTGAGTTACAAGAAGTGTTTTTGAAAGAATATAATTGTATTTCATCAGCAATTTTTAAGAAATGGTTTTTATTTTCAATTACTTATTATATTTTTAATCCATGTTTTAAGATTCATTTCAATAGATCTTATGGTTTTTATTTTATAGGCTTTTCAAGTCACTTACTTGAAACATTTTTGAGTTTCAGAATGGAGGTTTTGAAAAATTTTAAATTATTAATCAGATGAAAACACCAATTATTCCACATAGCCCAGTCAAAATGGATTGGAATCTTGGTATTGTGTACTTACACTATTTGTATCATTCTTACGTTAAGGGGTATTTCAGTGAACATGATATTAATAGTTTTTCATGCAAAATGATGATTTTATATGTTCATGGTAATGTGCATATTCAAAGGAATGAGGTTTTACTTCCCCATAAAGTAAAAAAATTTGTTGTAGTGTTTGAAATTAATCCATGGAAGACAAAAGGCTATGTGGAACTTAAGGTGGATTATCTCCAGCCTGAAAATTTTGAAGGAACATGCACATCTAGTGGGGAACTGACACATTTCATCTAAAGGTTTGTCATAGCATTGCACATTTTTAGAATCTCTCTTCCTAATATTATAATACCTCCTTTCTCATCTCACCTTACCAATAAAAATTATCTAGAGCTTTTGAGGTTGATTTATACTCAGGGGCATGACAAAATTGCAAAGATGTTTCTATTGTGTGTAAAGCACATAAGATGGTTGAGGTTTTCATTGTTGGAATGCATATGAATGCTACGACAAAGTAAGTTAAAATTAATAAAATTATTAATTTCTTATATATTTAATCAATGTTTAAAGTTTCATTTATATTGGTCGTATAGATTATGTTTTATAGTCTTTTAAATTTGCGTACTTGAAACATTTTTAAGTTTCAAGTAGACTGTTTTGAAAGATTATAAATTAATTTTTATGGACATTTTTTAGGATGTTTTTGTTGTTTTAAACTATTTTTTATATGTTTAATCAATGTTTAATGTTTCATTTCTATTGGTGTTATAGTTTATGTTTTATAGTCTTTCAACATTGGGAACTTGAAACATTTTTACGTCTCATGTTGATGGTTTTGAAAGCTTATAAATTGTTTTTGGTGAACATTTTTTATGAAATCATTTTTGTTTTCCACTATATCTTATATGTTTAATCAATGTTTAATGTTTCATTTGTATTGGTCTTATAATTTATATTTTATAAAATTTTAAAGTCACGTACTTGAAATATGATTATGTTTCAAGTAGGTGGTTTTGAAAGCTTATAAATTAATCTGTATCAACATTTTTATGAAATTATTTTTTTTCAACTATTTCTTATATGTTTAATCAGTTTTTAAAGTATCATTTGTATTGGTCTTATATTTTATCTTTTATAGTCTTTCGAATTCGCATACTTGAAACAAAATCACAAATCGGAAACGCAGAATGTACTGTGCAGGAAAAGGAGAACCAGAATCCCACATCGGAAATGCAGTATTGTTTTCAAGGCAAACCCCCTTATAAAAGGGAGTCCTGGGTGAGGGTATCAGTCAGAATCTAGACTGCTGTAATGGAAGAACCGCTGGATATTAAATAGTAGAAAAATTCTTCTGAAAAGTTTTGTTATATATATATATATATAACAAAACAAAACAAAAAAAAAATTAAAAAAATGTTAAAAAAAATATTTAGGCAAAGGCGGCACCTGGTGTGCCGCCTTTGCGGTTATTATTTGGGCCAAGGCGACACACAATATGCCGCCTTTCCCTGGGTGGAAAATACCCAAAAGGTGGAACACCAGGTGCTGCCTTTGGGGGGTAAAAAAATAATTTTTTCAACCTAGATGTATTTTAAAAAAAAAATTGAAAAATTGTTTATAAAAAAAACTCGTTATAGATCCCTTTTAGTTAAAGCATCGTGCGGTGAGAGTTTGTGTCTTATTACAAGGATATTTCTACATCAAGGTTGGTGGTTCCCCATGTAAGAATTATTTTATTAATTAGGATTCTTGTATAATATATTTATTATATTTATTAATTCGATTTGCCTATGCGCAACTGTTTTTTTATTTGGAAGATTATGTTTCATTGTTCTATTGGAAGTGTGTTTATGAATTTTTTGTGTTTTTTAAATTGTGTAGTAAGTATTTTAGTTTATTCATGAGCTTTGGTTTTTTATTTGATATGGCATCAGTATGTGTCTTTTTGTAAATGATGTTTTTCATGGGTTATGGCACCTTCAGTTGTCCAACATGTTTTTTTAAAATCTATTAAATAAATTTTTCTAGTGTTGATTAATTGTGGATATGGTCTTTAGAATTGTGTGGCTATTTATTTTACTTTTTTTGTAGTGAACGTTTAGTTTTGAAAAATCATTGTTGTGTGTAATGTTTCTAAATGAATTTATTTTGGGTGTAAAAGTGTGGATCATGATTTAGATAACAATATTTGGGTTTTTTTTTGCATTTGAATTTGACAAGAAATGTGAACCTTGAACATTTGAGCACAATTGGGAAGCATGTGTACTAGATGGGTAGACTAGATCTAGTGTTCCACTGATATGTAAGTGGCTTTGGCCCAGTATCACTTATCTGGGTTGACGATTACAATACTAACTAAATTATGGATGATGATTGGAGACCACTAAGTTATGGATGTGTTTCTCTACTAGTGTCTCGTGCCCGAGAACGTATGTTGTTGTGGTTCCTAATTTTTTGTTCACTGAGACACGATGTTATAGCGTCCCATTTTATGCTAGTACCTATAGGGACTTTCCCACTTTTGCTGCTCCTAGATTACACTACACTCATCGTCGGTATATGGTGTGACATTAGTGGTGTCATAAAAGTAAAAAAAAATTTATTTGCAAACACTGCTTTCACATTAAAGTTACTTTTCTTCAAATTATTTTCATTAAAATTGTTAAAGAATTATTTCCTTTATTTGGTTAAACCTGCAATTGTATTATTATTTAATATTTATTTATGGAGTCTTATTATTTAGAGGAATCCCATTGGGTGATTTCTCGAACCGTACTTACACCCTTGGGATTACATAGATTTGTTTTTGTCTGATACAGGTAAGGGACCAAATTTTGAGAGTGGTGGTTTGGGTTGTTAGCAGACTTTTTTCCATGGCGTTATGGTGATGGATTGAGGTTGGTGTCCTCTCGTCAGGCGGTAGTTTTTGAGTTAGTTTTTGGTCACCACAATTTTTTATTTTGTTTGGGTTTTGGTTTTACATGCAGAACCAAATATGGTTTTGGTTAAAGGCTTTTATTATTGTGACTTTTACTTTTGGTTTGGTTTATTTTGTTTGTTGTTTTACATTTGTTCCCATATGGGTAAATCATTTCCAACTGCACTTTAGGATACCCGAGCACCTGTCCCAGCCTATGAGGATTGAGAAGACCCTTTGGGCCTTTTGTGGACCAGGTTGGGAGTCAGTTCAGATGATGACCCAACTTGTTTTGTGACAAAATGGTATCAAATGATGTTCTTTTGTTTGGGATATTTTATATTTTGAAGAGTATACATAGAGAGGATCTAGGAATTTTAGGTCTCATAATTCTGGTTGCGAGTAGGGTGCATGCATATCACACCTCATTACAGACCCTGAGTCCCCATGGGGTGTCGGGATGCTTGTTTGACTTCTCTTCCAGGTGGGATATGCAGTTTTTTGACTTTACGTAGACATCAGGTAGGTAAGAAGTGGTTTTGAAATGATGTTACCTTTATTAATGTTTGGTTTAATGATGATTATTTCCCTTGTTGGAATTTTACTTTTCTACAGACATGATTTATTAATGATGTTCTTTTTGTGATAGTTTCTCCTTATTGAAAGATGCCACCCAAAAAAGCTTACACACACCCACGGGGGAAGCCAGAGAGAGTTACCCCTCACCACTTTATTAGAGGTTGGTGGAAGCTTTAGTCTAGGATATTCATGCTCTAGGAAAAGGAGAGACTCATGAACTGTCCCCTACTCAAGTTAAGGAAGAGGTTTCTGGTGAAAAAAGTGGACAACGCCCATGTATTTCTCAGAAAAAACCCCATCATTTTGATGTAGCACATAGCCTTAGGAAGAGAAAGAATGGATCAAGAATATTGAGCATATGGTCGAATTCTTGGACACTCCAAAAGAGGTCAGAGTTAATTGGGCTTCATTCCTACTAGAAGGTCCTAATTAAAGGTGGTAGAACCTAGTGGCCCAATCTAGGAATCATGAGATGATGAGTTGGACGGACGTTAAGGTGTTCTTCAATGAATAATACTTCCCTAATGTCCTGAAGAATACTAGATATCAAGAGTTCATGGAACTAGTTCAGAAAGTCTATTCGGTGATGGAGTATGCCAACCGCTTCACTGAACTAGTCTGGTATGCACCTGGAATAGTCTCCACCAAACATATGAAGGCTCAGAGGTCTAAAAAGGGTTTGTGACTAGTGATATACTCTCATGTATTTCTATTCAAGATTAAGTCTTATGCTTATGTGGATGACTAATATTGTATAGTGGAGATCGACCACAAAGGTACGTTTTTTTGGGGCTATGTTTGGGATTGGTAGTCACAGTTCATTCGAAAATAATATGATGTGTGGTGAGAAAGGGAATATGAGTGGTGGAATCATAGGCCATCCTCTTAGAAAGTCTTACTCTGGGGCTTCTAGTTTAGGGTTTTTGGTGTGCCATCAGTGTGGGAAGGAAGGGCACATCTGACCGGCATGTTCCTCCCCTCCCAAGCCTTGTAATTGATGTGGGGTTATTGGACACGTGAATCACTTTTTCAGGGTGACCCACCCTTACCAGAGTGACACTGGATTCATGGCTTCTATAGGAGTACCAGTTCATTCGAGCCGACCAGGATGACAGGATCTCAGTTTGGTGGTCGTGGTGGGAGGACTTGATCACCATAGGGGTATATCCAGATTATGGTAGAGCCACATGTGAGAGTTCATTACCATTTAGGGACCAAGCATCTACATGTTGTGGATTAGGAACCAGTATGATCTAATATAGGACCTTCAACTATTCTAGGTACCTTCTGATGGAAACTTCTATAGCTGTAGGTTTATTTGATATTGGATCTTTTGTTTCCTTTATATCATCCCATCCTGTGAACCTACTGAACCTACCAATCAAACTGTAATATTTTCCCATGGAGTTTGTAACACTATTTGGGAAAAAGGGGGGAGCCATGACTTTTTTGTCTGTCATACGCGCTCTCTGTATCAGGAGTCAAGATGAAGTGATATTTCATTGTCCTAAATATGGACCTCTTTGATGTGATCCTCAACATGGTCTATATGGAACACTTCCAAACACATAATGATTTCTATTGGCAATGATTTAGTTTTATGGAACATGATGGGATCCCCCAGGTATTTCTTGGGGAATGGGATCCTCAATCGTGTCATGCGAGACCTCCCCTTCTGTAGTTGGGAAATTTTTCTTATCTGTTATTGTCGCTCACACTAGAGGACAATAGTGGCGCTCCTCAGAGTGGATTACCTCCTATATTGGATGAGTTTCCAGAGCTATTCCTAGATTATTTTTCAGTATTACCCCCACAGTGGGACATTGATTTCTTGATTGAGTTGGCACTCGGAACACATCTGATATCTCTTCCCTCATATTGCATAGCCCCCAACAAATTGAGTGAATAAATGATATAGCTGGATGATTTGGAATCCAAAGGATTCATTCTATCAAGTATCTCCCCTTGGGTTGCCCTAGTTTTATTTTCCAAGAATACCGATGGAACCCTCTAGTTCTACATTGATTACTAGAAATTGAACAAGGTAACCATTAAAAAAATTACATTTTTCCCGGATTGACGAATTGTTCGACCACATGAAGGGGGTAAAGTGGTTCTCCAAAATCAGCTTGCGATCCGGTTACTTATAAGTCATGGTGAAAGATGCTAACATTCCGTAGATGGATTTCCAGAGTCGGTATGGTCACTTTGAGTATCTTGTCATGCCTTTTAGATTGAAAAATTCTCTGGTGGATTTTAGGGCACTCATAAAGTGGGTGTTCCACAAATATCTCAACTTTTTTGTCGTGGTGTTCATGGATGACATCCTGTTTTTCTATGGACTTGAAGAGGAGTATGAATATCACATAAGGATTGTTTTGGGAACTTTGAGGGATCACTGCCTATACGCCAAGCTTTCAAAGTGCACTTAATGGATCCGAGAAGTGAAATTTCTGGGGCATGTCGTTTTAGAACAAGGGGTTTCAATGGATCCTACAGTGATCAATGTAGGGATTTCATGGGAACATCTGAGGAATGTGTTTCAGATCCGAATTTTTCTTGCTCTGGAAGGTTAGTACAAGTGTTTTTTGTTATTTCTCATGCCTTTCCACTTCCATTACTCCACTCACCCAGAAAGGGGTGAAGTTTTATTAGAGCCCATAGTGCGAGGCTTCCTTTGAGGAGCTGAAGAAGTGGCTGAACACCACACCTATGTTGAACTTACCAGTGTCTGAGAAGGGATATGTGGTTTATTTTTAGGATTCTGGTATGGGCCTTGGGTGTGTACTCATGCATGATAATCATGTGGTGGCTTATGGATTTTTCCAGCTCAGACCGCATGAGAAGAATTACCCGACTCATGTCGTGGAGTTGGAAGTGGTGATGCACGCCCTAAAAACATGGTGTCACAACCTCTTTGGGGAGAAATTTGTGGTCTATTCTAACTGTAAGAGCCTCACTTAATTTTTTCACAGAATGATATCAACATGAGGCAGTGCCGTTGGATCAAGAATTTGCAAGGATTTGACGTTTACATTGTATGTACCATGGGAAAGGGTAATGTAGTGGAAAATGCTTTGAGTAGGAAGGTACCAGTGCATGCATTGAGGATGTCCAGCGTTGAGTGGAATTTAACGGGGCTCTTCACCCAGATGAACTTGGAGACCAAGGAGAAAAAAAGAGTGGATTTCATTTCCAATATTCATTTGACTAATACCCTTCTGGAATTGATTCAGCAAGATCATACCAGTGATGAGCTATGTCAGTGGTCTATGACGTTTTTTATGCTGGGGAGACCTCTTCAGAATGGTCATTGTCTCATTAGGTGGTTTTGTGCTTCAGGGACCATGTAGTGTTGTCGCTATCCCTACGGAAGGTGGTGATGTATGATAGCCACTAGTCTTAGTGGGTTGTCCGTAATGGTACTACCAAGATGTATTACAATATTCATTGAGAGTTCTAGTGGCCAGCTATGAGAATAGATATAGCCAAAATTGTATTGAGATGCTACACTTGTTAGCAGGTGAAAGCATATCATCAGAGACCTTCTGGTCTGCTTCAGCCATTACCCATTCCTACTTAGAAGAGGGATGAGGTCACCAGGGACTTCGTTGTTGGCTTCCCTTGTACACCTATGGGAAGGAACATTATTTGGGGATTTATAGATCATTTGACCAAGTTAGATCACTTTATCCTGATCAGGGATACATCAATGGTGGATGGGATATTCTATTTGTATATTGGGAGGTGGTTAGACTTCATGGTGTGTCTTCATCGGTCATTTATGATAGGGACCCCGGAATTACCTCTCAGTTTTTGAAAGGACCCCATATGGAATTGTGGTAATATATTAACATGAGCATGTCATACCATCCTCAGACGGATGACCAGAAGGAGTGGCCGAATCAGATTCTGGAGGACATGCTTTGCCCGTGTGTGTTGGATTTTGGAGGTTCATGGGATAGCCATTTGGGATTGGTAGTGTTTTCTTATAATAAAATTTACAAATCTTATATTAAAATGGAGCCTTTTGAAGCACTCTATGGTCGGCCGTGTTTGTCTCCTTTTATGTGGGGCTGATTTTGGAGAGGCCTCCTTTCTACGACTGAGCCTTGTGCAGGAGACATTTGAGAAAAATCATGTTGATTAGACAACCATTATTAATAGCTTAGAGTCACCACAAATCTTATGGTGATTATAGGTGTCAGTATCTTGAGTTTTCAATGGGTTACCGGGTGTTATTCAAGGTGGACCCTCTCATGGGTCACTACCTCTTCAGAATGTAGGTGAAGATGATTCTGAGGTATGCTGGTCCTTTCGATATTACAGATGGTTTTTCCATGGTTCTTACCAATAATAATTTCTTTCTCAGTTGATTTCGATTCACATTGTATTCCATGATTCCCAACTGAGAAATTATAATCTCGATCCATCGCAAGTGTAGAATTGGGATGAGTTTGAGATAGAATCTGATATATCAGTATTTGAGCAGCCAATGCAGATAGTGGATTCTCAAGTGAAGGTTCTTCATGGGAATACCATTCCATTCGTTCTCGTTCTTTTTTATCATGGAAATGAAGATAATGATAATTTGAAGTGGATGTCATGGTTTGAGTAGTACCCATTTATATTCTCTCATCCTAATCCGAATTGTCTTTCTGAGGGAAGAATGTTTTCATTGTGGGAGAGAATTGTCACACATAGACTTCACATTATAGAATGATTTTAATTTTAATGTTTATCTCATAATTTTATTTGCCCTTTAATAACTTATTTGGATGAAATACAGACTGATCCAATATGAGTTTTTTGCTTTTGTATTGATAAATGAGTGTTGGATTGGTAATTCCCAGCGTGCGGATAGGGCACGAGTGAAGTAGTGTGGCTTCACCAATTTGAAGAGCGGCCTACCCGGTGTGTGGGTGGTTATCTAACCCAATGAAAATAAAATAATAATAATATTTATTATTTTTATTATTTTTATTATTATAGTTGTATTTTTGTTTTATTGTTTTTGTTAACACTATTGTAACTAATATTTTAACTTAGTCAACATTAAAATTTTAACATTATTAACTTATATTATTGACATTTCTATTATATTTTCATTATTATTATTAATATTATTATTTTATATTAGATTAAATATTCTTTTTATTTTATGTTAGATTGAATGATTTTTAAGTTAGTATAATACTTCTTTGTCTTGTTTTTCTTCCAAATTTTTTTTTTTTATTTTTATTTTTTTCCACTTTTTATTTTTAAATTTTTTTTCTCTTCTATTTCCTTTTCAATTATTTTATTTCTTTATTTTCCTCCCCTAACACTCTCTCCCCATCACGTTCTAGCTCCTCCCTCAAACCTTATACCGATACTCATATTCTAATCTCCCTTTCCACTACCTTTCCTCCTAGTTCAACCCTTTGGTGACTAAACTGCCTCGCACCACTCACCGACCTCACCCCCACTTCCTCGTACCACCTGGCTGACCTCACCCTCACTGGCCGGCACCACTCTCATCAGTCGTGCACCTTTTCCCCTTGTCACTGCATTCTTATCCCTCTCACTAGAGTATCTTCTTCCACTCCTCCTCGGTCGTAACTCACCCCAATGTTCTTCACCACGAATTTTTCCTGCGGTGCATGCCTTCCCCGGGTTTGGCTGACACTCCGACAGACCCCCTCTCTTTTTCGTGCCTTTTTTCGATGGATATCCCTTTGCTTTTCTAGAACCGTGCAAGCCCCAACAACCTCCATCGACCTTTGGCTTACCTCTCTCACCCTTTTTTATGTGTGTTCCCCTTCAATTGGTTGTTTCTCATTTTTGGGGGAATTTTCGGTTCGGGTTTTGCTTGCTCTTGAGTGGTTTTTTATGCAGTTTTTCAATATATTGCATTGGGGTCCGTCATAGATCTTTTACAATGTAAGCATCGTATGGAGGGAGTTCTCATATAATTGTGAGGCTATCCATACACAACGGTAGGTTCTTCAGCGTGTAATTATTTTTTGATTAATTAGGATTTTTGTTTAATTTATTTATAAAATTGTTTTTAATTTGATCAGTTGATTTTTTATATGGAATTTTATGTGTCATTATTCTACTAGTAGCACATATTTTAATTTTTTTTTTCGTTAAATTGTGAAGTTAGTTTGTTAGTATGTAAATGAGCTTCCGTTTTTAGTTTTATATTGTGTCAGTATGTGTCTTTTTATAATTTATGTTGTTCATCTGTTTTGTCACCTTGAGTCATGCAGCACATTTTTTGAAAAATTATTAAATAAATTTTTCTATTGTTGATTAATTGTAGATATGGTCTTTATAATTGTGCAGTTTTTTATTTTACTTTATGGGTATTGCGGGTTAAGTTTTGAAAAATATTTGGTGTGTGTAATGTTTCTAAATGGATTTTTTTTATGTGTGAAAGTATATCTCAAGATTTAGATAACACTATTTGGGTTTTGTGCAATTGAATTTGACAATAAATGTGAACCTAGAACTTTTGAGCACAAATGGGAGGCCTAATTACTAGGTAGGTAGAATAGATCTAGTGTGTTAGTGATAGTGTAGTGTCTTTGGCCCGGTTTCACTTTGCTGGATTAACGATTACAACACTAAATAATTTTTTTATGATGATTGGAGACCACTAGGTAATGGATGTCTTTCTCTACTAGTGGTTTTTTCATGAGAGCGTACGTTGTTGTGGTTCATATTCCTTTGTTCACCGTGATGCGATGTCGTAGGGTCCCATTTTATGCTAGTACCTATAAATCCTCTCCCCCTTTTGGTGACCCTGGATTACACTATACTCACCATCGACATATGGTGTGACTTTTTTGGTGTCATAAAAGTATAAAAAAATATTTTAAAAAACCGCTTCCTCATTAAAAGTATTTTTCTTCAAACTATTTTCATTAAAAAATTTGAAGCATTTATTTCCTTTCCGTAGTTAAACTTGAAAAATTATTATTATTTAATCTTTATCTGTGGAATATTTTTATTTTGTGTAACCCAACCAGGTGATTTAGCACACCATACATACACCCTTGGGTGTATGTGGATTTTTTTATGTCTGATACATGTAAGGGTCCAGATTTTGGTCGTGGTGGTTTAGGTTATTAGCGAACTTCTTGCTGTGGCGTTGTGTTGATGGATTGAGGGTGGTGTCCTCTCGTTGGGTGGCAGTATTGAGTTTTTTTTTTCATCACCACACTTTTTATTATTGTTTATGATTTCATTTTACATGAAACTCTAAATCTATTTTTGGTTAAAGGCCTATTTGGTTGTGACTTTTACTTCTGGTTTGGTTTATTTTGTTTGTTATTTTACATTTTTGTACATTTGGGTAAATCATTCCCAACTACACTTTTTGAAACCTAGGTACTCGTGCAAGCTTGTGTTGATTTGGAATGCCATTCAGGCCTTACCACGGACTGGGTCAGGTGTCAGTTTGGATGACGAACCGTCATGGTTCGTGACAATAACACTATTGTTTTTCAATCTGATAAACTGAAAAAATGGCTAATCTGATGCATTAGTACTAATTTCAGTTTGATTGTTATAACTGGATTCATTCTATTAGACAGAATAGTAGTCTAACCACTGATAAGAATAGTTGTTGATCTAATGTATTAGATGAAAAATCAGCATGATGGATAAATTTAAATAATAAATTATTATTGTTTTTTACATTATTATCATTTCTATATTATTTAAAAAAAATTATATACAAAAACATATTAAAAATCACAATATGTATATAGTAAGTGAAATAGAATTTTCAATAATGTTTTTTTGATTTCCAAATGTAATGAAAAGAAAAATAGAATGTAAAAATATTGCACTCAACATGGAATCCCCACCATATAGGGTTTCCAAAATTCCTCAGAACGTATCATCCTACAATTGAATCTTCATAATACACTCTAGGAGAGATGATGATAAATGATCATTGTTCATAACCATACCAAAAACATCATCCTGGGCATCTAGGTGCATGTAAATTAATAGTCTCATAAGGTTCAACACTTCCTTAAATTCCATAACATCCTATAATGGTATATTCCAACTAAGAGTGTCTACAATGACATTCCCCTTGCATGGGGTGTAAGCGATGTCAATGTCAAACATCTGAAGGTATTTCACCCACTTCCTCTATCTAATATTCATGTTTTTATGATAAAATTTTTATCTCATATTCTAATACTCAGAAAATAATGTGAACCTCTCTCCAAAGAGATAGTTGTGGAAATATTTAAGCACATACATAACCAAAACATTCTCTAAATAATGAAAGGGGTAATTACTCTCAAATTTTCAAATATAAATAGATGCCATGACACACCAAATTATCGTCTCACATGATCATGAAACTTCAAAAGGTACTAGAATCATCATAGATAACTACATACCACATACCATGATCAGATGAGATATAGACATGAACTGATGTCATAAGTCATTACAGGTCTTCAGAAGATGGCTAACACATTTCATCCAATATTAATTTCTCCACATTCCTAGTAAGAGTAGTCTATGGTGATGCCAACTCTGATATTTCCTTTAAGAACGATGAATAATATCTATCTATATCATGGAAAACCCAACTATAAAATTCATTTAATGGTTATTAAAAATAAAAAATACCTTGACATTATTAAGATCAAATGATAAGGCATGATCAGAAATCACATTACCCTAAAACATAATTTATTAGATATAGAAATTGTTTCTCCAAACATTCCAATAAAAACAAGGACTCATAATGATTTAAAGAAAAAACATATATGGTTCTTGTTTTCCCAATCAGATCTCAAATAAACCAATATTTTATCCATTAACACTACCATATAATTGCAAAGATATTTATGGAATATCTGATTCATCAAATATATGAAAACTGTTGAAATATTATCCAGAAAAAAATGAAATCATAGGATATTCAAAATAGTCCTACCTACATCTAAAATACATATTTTATATATCAGACTCTAGAACTCTGAGCTGATAACAACTTCACTAAAGATCGATCATTGAAATATATATTTTTCCATTTATTTGATCAAAAAAATTATCCAAAATGTGTAATAGAAAGATTTTTTAAATTGTTACATAGTTCAACTTAGGATAGTCCACACATAATTGGACGGAAAAATCATCCATCTTGGAAAAGACAAATAGGGATTCCCAAGGATAAATTCTTGTAAAAAACATATTTCCACCATTTTATAAAACCAAATAATTATCTTGTTCAACTCATCTTGTATCATATGGTACTGCTTTAAAATCATCTTCGTATTGAGAAAAAGTTAAATCATAAAATCAACATCCTTTGATGGTGGAAGACTAGAGAAATCATATGGGAAATTTTCAGGAATGTCACAAACACCATTGGGAAGGTCATAAATAGAAGAAACATAATCTATATCAATTAATATAGATGAAAACAATATATTAATCTATATGCAAGAAGGTCTTGTATTATTATACCTCAAATCCCACTCTCCTACAACACATGGGATCTCTAATCGACCACATGAAATGAGAAATGCCAATGATAAAAATTAATCTCAGTGTCATGAGAAAAAATCTAAATTATACTAATGATGAAATCAAAATAATCTACATCAAGAATGACTGGATCTTAGACTACACCCTCATTACCATTCAATAGAAAATGAGGACACTAAATCATATACTATTTCATCTTCCCATGAGGTTTCACTAAACCCCTAATAATGGACATGATTACAATTGGATGTTTAAGAATATTAATAAAATTGATAGATATATATGAGTATGGATCACTAATATCAAATAATTAAATTTCTATAGAAGATGAAATAATAATGCTACCTCTCACTATCTTTGGTTATGTATGTACATCCACTAGAAACACATCTAATAAATGAAGGTACTTCACTCTAGAGGCATGTGTCTAAAGCTATATAGACATAGAAGAATATAATTTTTTTAACATTTTCATTTGGATATGATTATACCTCACCATATTGAGGTGTATAAATACCCTTAAAAAATCTTTATCGATGACCATCATGTCCAAAACTGTCACACATTTTCTTAGGCATAGGACAATGATGTTGTGTGTGTCTGAAATTTCCACTCTAATAAAAAGAAATTGAAAAATTTTCGATTATAAATGTTGGTGAAGAAGATTCATAGTATTGATAAAACACCTCCACCACTCTTTCTTTATTCTTTTTAATTTATCATTATTCTTTATGTGCCACTGAATCCTTCACTTTGTGGAAGAGAACAGATAGAATAACCAACAGGTCCTATCATTTTATTCTATACCATCATCAGACTATCCTCCCTTTATACATATATAAAATGCTTCATCATGAATAACTATAAGCTAATATCTGATCCTAATCACTATAGGTACTTTTGAGCCTTCTTCTTGTCATTATTTACTACCTCTATTGAAAAATGAACTAGCTCTGCTAACCGATTAATGTACAATGACACTATGCGGTCTCCCTACTTCAAATAGTGGAACTCGAGATATTTCTCAATTATAAATGGATCTTGGTAAAACATGTGTAATAATATAATTTTAAACCCTTATAGTCATATCCCATATTCATAACCTTATGTACCATGGAGTCCCACCATCAGTTTCTAGGAACTGCAAGTCTGAACACCATAAACAACACTATGATACTCTCAGCAATATCATGGAAGTTCACGATCTGATTAACATTTTCAAGAAAGTCATCAAAATCTTTAGGTTTAATGATAACCATAATTTATAGTGGATTCTAATTCAAGAACTCCCATGATTGATCCTTATATCATCTAGCTTCCAGGATGAACTTCAACTATTGTGTGTTGGACTTGTGGTATATTTTGATAGATAGAACAATTAACAGGCATAAAAACATAAACATAATTCTAATCTATATGATGATTCCATTGAGGGGAATCCATTGTACCATCATGAGAAACCAATGGTACACATAATATATGAATACTTGTGTACACTAAAACAAAATGAATGATCAAAAGACATAATAATAAAATCTAAAACTAGAAAAAAAAGAGATTGAGATCATGAAATAAAAATTGGAGACAAAAATCCCGACATCCAATGGTAACATGAGTATAATTTTAGAAGGAGATGGTCATCAACTCACCACAACCCATATATCAAGTACAAAAAATCCTATCTCTAGTCTATTAAACATCCCAATACAAGGAAACTTGAGAAAAAACAACCCTAATTACCAAACTGTTATAAACCTAAACCAGATTACCTCTCAAACTAGTTCCCAACCAAAAATGACACATACCCAATGGGTGTCTCCAATCCCCGTAGGCTGGTGAAAAGAACCTAAGCATCAGCAATGTCCAGTGGGAAATATTTTATCCAACCTAAAGCCAATATATAAAACATAAGTATACATATATATACAAAATATATAGAAATAGTGAAAGAGAATAAATATATTCTACAACTAATTGAGGATATCAGAAATGATAAAAAAAATAAAAATAAAAACTCCCCAATGTACAAGCCAAAAATCAAAGGAAAACTAAAAAAAATACTATAAATTTTAATAGAAAATAAAAACTCTCACCAGATAACCACCATCTAAGAAAAATTAACTAAAAGGATACCTCACAACCTCAATGCATTGACTTAACATTCCTTACATCAAAAGATATATAGAGGCTTATTCATTGCTAACGGGATGCATAGATTGTGTGCTAAATAGATCAGTGGGATCCCACCCTTGTGTCCTATAACAAGAATCTATATAATAAACTGAACATGTTCTAGTTTTAAGAAAAAAAAGGTATAGTAATATGTTAAATAATTATTATATAAATTTCATGGAATAACAATATATTTTTTCATTTTTCCATATTCCTAAATAATTTTGGGAAATATAGTTTTAATGCATTTCATATATCAAAAAAGTCAAATCAACTAAAAAAAGGAAGTATCACATATCATATCTACAAAAAGGTAGTACAAGAAGAAAAATTAAAAGACAAAATAACATGTTACATCATGCCAAGATCACTACAGGTATGTCTCGCGGAGTACTCGTACCATAATAAATGACTAGGGCACAATAATGTTAATAGAACGCATGCCTATGGAGGGAGGATACACCCAATGAGTGAATCTCAAAACAATTACAATATGAATTTCTTTGATCAAAGATTTCACGAAATTGATTGAAACCCCTTGAGTGAATCCTATGATAAAACATGGAATAAGAACCTATGAAAATCCATACACCTAAGTACCCAGGGCATCCCATGTGCTATATTTTCCAATCTATTTCAAAAAACCCATTCATTGAAAACCATTTCATAATTCGTTAATAATACTATTTTATTTTACAAAAAAATTTTAAAATAGATTTTATAAAAAATACATTTCCACACATAAATATCAATCATTCAATAGTACCAAATCATTTATAAAAAAATATATCAAAACAAGATAAATGAATTTTATCCAATATAAGATAGAGATTGAACCATTGATGTCCCATTTTTTTCACACATTCATGAAACATGATACACCATCAATCTAGATAATAAAAATTACAAAGAGTCCCTAGAAACAATCCACACATATAAAAAAAGAGTACGTTTAGAAAAAGTTTTTGGTTCGATGATCGATCACAACATACCTCAAGAAACTCACACACTGCACCATAGAAAACACATTTATTAACCATCACATAATGATCATAAAACATATCTATAAGGAATAAATAAGAATAAACATGTAAGATCAATATATCTAAAACCATAGCACAATTAGGATACTGTGATCATGGAAAAATAAAAAACTTAAGTATTACTCACTTGAAGAAATGTACTACAACTTTAGTGACAATAAATCAATGAAAAAAATGACTTAGAAGGATCAAATGTCCAAAATTACCCTTGTGATCCCATATGTCATGATGGGAACGGGTTACAGTCGAATGAAAACCAAACCAACCATGAAAAGGCCTAAAATCCAAACATTCAAGATTTAAACTATGTGAAACCCCTTTTGATGTCATACAATATAAGAAAAACAAGTATGCTTGAAAACCCATAAACATATTATTAAAATCCCATTTCTAACATTACATGTCAAATAATATATATTAATGGAGTGTACTATTCATACATTATTTTAGTTCTCAATATTTTTCTGACACCCATTACCCAATGTATAACCCATTTACATTACATGTGAACATCATACAAATTGTACTATCTCACAGATTCAACATGGAGACCTCTTGTTGATGTTTAATCCCTTTACATGATTTTTATTTCTCTGGTAGACTGTGAAAACTCCAGATTCTTACCAAAATAATAAACCAACAAAATAATTATTCAAACAGGTGGGGAACCCTGCAATTCCATTAACACATTTATACCTGGACTCCATGAATTCAAAAAAACATTCATCCCTACAAACCAGGGAATTTTACCCATCAATTTCATTACATCATTATGAGTCCCAAAACACACCAAAATTAGTGGGAATCACATTGAGAGTGAAAAAATAAATGACATTAGGTAACCCGATGTTACAATATTCATGTTATTTTAACATTACTATTCCATTTCAAACTATTTGGATTTTAAAATGTCAGATAAAATGTTTTTAAGATAAGAAAACATCATTTATATTTTCTATTGGAAACTCATTTTCATATAAAACCATGTTTTGTAAAAATATTTCCAATTTTCTCGAACCTTTTACAAATGATTTATTAAATAACTTTTCACAGATTTTGAGATTTTAGAAAAAAAAATTGAAAGGAATATTGTTGTCTTATAAAAATAATACCCATTGTCATTTCAAAAAAATATAAAAGGAATCTTTGTTTTAATGTAATAAGAATGTATAAAATTTATTAACATCATAAAAATTTAATGATTCAAATATTCATTTATTATATTGAAATATTATTTTCAATAATATTTATTTTAAAAATTCTTTTTGAACTTTTACTTTTAAAAAACTATTTACAAAATTAAAGGATATTTTTCACAATAATGTTTATAAATATTATTTTATGATATTTATATTCATCAATTAAAACCATCCATTATTATTAATACAATAGGTAGATGATGGATTAATACTATACTTATTTTTTATAAGGATGATTTAAGATCATTTTGAACAATGAATATACTGACATTCACTTTATTGTTTTGTTATGGTATACATTAACATTCCCTTGAATTATTCAATTTCATTTGATCAATGAACATTAAATTCCTCATATATATACATAATATTGATGAGGGGTATGTTTACTACTTAAACTATAAACCATTTCATCATATGTTGTTCCACTATGAATACTATTTGTTTGATTGGGTAAATATTGATAAATATGTATTCTTTACTCCATACGTATTTTGGATGATAAAGAACATTGATCATAATTAAATTTATTATTTGATATATGAGGAATGATTTGGGCATGTGGATATGGGTGGGGCCTAGTAACTTAACTTTTTGAGAAACATTTATTATGAAAACCCGATTTCATTTCCCTATATGGCCAAAAATCATTTTTCTATCAAAACCATGTTATTTAATAGTTGATTAAAAATTGTTTTTACCATTTCAAAAATGGTTAATTAAGGGATTTTTTTAACCTTTATGACATTTTAAATAGGTTTTCAAAGGAATATTTATTTAATTTTCAATACAGTAAACCATTAATATTACTCCAATGGGTATATGTTTTATTAATACTATATTAGATCTTTATATGCATGGTTGGTGATTATTTTGTCTAAGGAAAGTACTAACATTCACTTCCCTGGTTCATTTTTTATTAGTAAAATTTCCTTTAATTATTCACATTAATTTGATCATTGGAAATTAAATTTCCACTATATATCCATAGTATTTATCATAGATATGTCTATTTATTAAACTATATCTCATTTCTCCATTCATTTTTTTTCTATGAACATTATTTGAATGTCCGGGAAAATATTCATGAATCTTTATTAATGGATTAACATACATTTTTGATGATAAGGGTAATTGTTCATGAATTAAATTGATTATTTGATGTATGAGGTATTCATTAGACAAGAAAACATGGGCTGGGAACCAATTATAGATATCCCCATGATGCACTGATTTCCCCATGAGACAAAACATTTATCAAGACTTAGTTTTAAAAAAAATTATTGTAAACTAACCCATTAGTTTTGAATTTTTTAAGTAAATGATCATGACTCTAGAGGATTCATGAAACCTATGACCATAGAGTCTGAAAATTTCTTTATATACTTCATTAAGAATTAATATATTATTATTAATTAGATTTTCAAAATTATATTATCTCATGATGTATTTTGTTATTATTTTATTTATTAAATGGAAATTTCTATTAGTTATTCCCATTTTCATATTGGTGATGCCTTATCTGATTATCCATGATATTTTCTCAATGATATTATGTTTTGATGATTTCTATTTTCATTTTATTGATTAAATAAAATATGATTTTAGTTTTTTTCCTTTCTATATAGATTATGTCTTATAAAATTATGATAGTCATTTTATTAGTTAAATCAAATGATTGTATATCTATTTACCTTTCCATATTGATAATTCCTTACGTTATCCTAATATTAAATTTATTTAAATGGAATATTTTTCAGTTATTTACCTTTCTATATTTATTTTTAATATTTATTCATGATATCATTAATCTATGTAACCATTACTAAGAAGCTCCACCTTTTTTATTCCTTTCCTATGTATCGATAAAGGGAACTATGAATGATATGCAATGATAACCAAGACAAAATAATAATACTCTAAAAAAAGATAATGTTGTTAATTAAATTACCAAATGTAATGGAAGGAAAATGTATTTGTCTAGTTTACCTAGACTACTAAACTATTTGGTCCTTCAGGTTGTGAATCATTATTTATTTTTCCAATGTAATACAGTAGACACTAGATTGAGGTTACTGGGGCCCTAGTTGTGAAAGTTGATATTAAAATATATGTTTAGTAAGAACATTTTTAACTCAATTTAGAAAAACATATATTAGAGAACATAACCTAATGATATACACTGAGGATATGTATAGAATATAAACTTAATGTTTTGGTAAGGTGCATATTGTATTGTTTTTATTATAAATACATCAACGTCTAGATAATACAAGTAGATTTGGATCATGAATAGAAATACCTATGGGTAATAACTCTGAGAAGGGAACACCACGGTGGACTCGGTCATCACATAGTGCATGAAAATTGGACTTACTACAGACCTAGTTTGACGCTCCTGGGGGATATGGTTTATATAAGTACCATTTTTTATATTTAATTAAAATTGATATGAATATATGATTTCAATGAGTGAACTTGGTTAACTTTGTGGGGTATTAAATTTTAAAAAGGTTTAATGATTTAAAATATCTATAAAGGATTAAATAGATTCCCCAATATGATTAATATATATCATATTTTGATTTTTTTTATTCAATTATTGTCACCCAGGGGAATCATGTTACCATTGAATATAAAGTACAATGTGGAGAAAATGTGAAACCAAATAGGATGATGACAAAAGTGAAAAATATCATGATTATTCATCATTAGTTATCCAAAAATATTATTAATAACCAATTCCTTAACAAAATATTAGACCCAATAGAGTAGATAAGGATAAATTTATCTATGGTATTTAGTTATGGATACTATAGTGAAATGATGGCATGATTTACACTATTAAATAATTATGGAAAGATACACCAAATAAAGTGTCTGATAGTAATGAGATCATTCATTATACCTTGAAAATAATTGTAAAAGAAAATTAATTTATAAGGAAAATAAAGAGTGAACTAGTATGAAATAAATCTCATCATAGGGATCCATTTATTGGTAATTGTTAGAAATGTGGAGAACATTGAAATTATGTGAGTCGATTTTCCCTTATAATGGTTAATTCCAATACTAATAAAGGTCATATGTTTTAATAAAAAATATGAAATATTTACTTATAGGTATTAAGTAATTATATCATTGATCTATTTTTAAAAATGATATTTTTGTTATAAGAATAATGAAACATCTAAGGATTTTGTTAAATTTTAGAATAATACATGTCTTCATTAACATATTATTTATGCATATCATCATGGGTTTATTAGTTTAATATTGATCGTAAGTTCAAGTTCATAAACAGTCCTCTTAGGTTTTTTATTATTGGAGTGTAGAATGATTAAGGATATTTTGGGAGAAATTTATGGAATGTAAATATTTTAGTGGATATGTTATTTGAGGAGTAATTATTTTATAGTTTATATAAAATTTTAAAGGTATTTATAACCACTATAGTTAATATGATAACTAATTAAATTATAATAATAGTCAAATAAGATTATTAAAATTTTTAAAAAAAATAATTAATAACATAACTTCTATTGAAAATTATAGTTAAAATGTTATTCAATAATTCTTTATATTTCAATGATTTCCATCAATTTTAATAAATTTACATGTAATTATATTAAGATGTTTTAGTAAATTAATACTCAAATTCTAGGGTAAAACCCATCACATTTAGCTAGGCCATGGTGCTTGGACTTGTATTAAAATGAAAATAAGTGTTTAACGTCTACCAATTTCTTATCTGATGTCCTGGTTAATATTTTATTGCAATTAGTTAAACAATTTTAAAAGTAAATATTAATGGTTAACAATTTTTTTTACTATTTTGGTTTACAGATTACTATAATATATTGGATGACTTTTTTCTAATGATATTTTTTTTGGAAAATAGTTAGAGGGGAATGAAAAAACAATTCTCTATTTTATGTATCTTACAATTTGTTAAAAGTTAAAAATACTGATTCAGCCATAGGAATTTAATTTTTGGGTATCCATTTCTTTGAGTTATCTGTTAATTATAAGTTTATAGAATCATAACCAAATTATGAAATTACTATTATGAAATAGAGATGCATCAAGTACATATATTTACTTATATTCTTAAAGAATTCTTCAAATATAGGAAAAAGGTTCTTGAAAAAATTATATCATATTATTTTCATATCTAATGAATCAGATGGTCTATTAAATCATTACATATTTATATTTTTCAGTTCCTTAACTTTATATTAAACATTCAATTTCTTATTATCAATGTCCTTAATCACTTTATATAATTATGTATGCATCTTTAATTACTATATAATTACATTATAAAAAAGTAATTATACCTATAAAGAAAGTAATATGTTATTACATATGACATTTTTACTTCCCTTTATCTCTTATTATGAAGACATTTTATTAACCCTTTTATTATATGGGGTTTTCAACGACAATATCTCTGAATTAAAAACACTTCATTATTGAGAAGAAGTTTAAATTGAGAGGAAACTATTTATTTAAGATGGGAAGAAGTTTAAAGAATAAAACTATAGAATATGAACATAGTGTTTTACAACATATGTGATGTGAAACCCCAAGGTGAAACAACCCAATAATTATAATTCATTAAATTTAATCTCTTCGATAGATTGCGGAACACACAACCCCAAGTCAAAATTATTTATAATATAGTATAACATTATAGAAAGTCTTGTGGGTATGAATAGTACTAACTAAATAATTAATATTATAGTTATTTATTGATTAGAAATAAAATAAGAAAAATTTAAATGAATAAATAAAAATTTCTCAAAAACTATCCTTTTAAAAGGTGGTTCAGTTTCTCTTTGTCCACATAATATAAAATTATTTTTTATAAAATTTATTTAATTTATTTGATAAAATGAATTGAATTTTTAAAATTATAATATCAAAATTATCTAATTTTGATTTTTTCTAATTTTCATTAAATGTTTAATTTTATGATAAATAGTGAAAAAAAAGAATTTTAATTGAAAATTGTCTTTTCGTTCAAATTATTTATAAAGATAAATTATATTTTTAAATTTATTTTAATATTAAAACAGTTCAATTATATATAAATTAATCCAATTTAAATCATTATTATAATTTTCATATTCAATTTGTATATAACAACATCGTAATCTTTTGAACATTTTATCTTTGAAGACATGAATTCCCATCACTTCAATAGGATTAATTTTAATATAAAATTTACACATCAATAAATGCTATCATTAATTTTTTTTTTCAATATTGGAATAATAAAAATTGATATTATATCATATTTAAAACATAATATTTGACCATATGTATAATAAAAATACTTAACAATATTTAATATCATTATGGTAAAAATGGATTTACTCAGGGTTACTCTAAAAGATAAGGGTAATAATGAAAATAAAAACACATGTCAAATATAATATTTATACATATATAAAAATAATAATATATATAATTTCAGAATAATTTATTTTTTTACTTGTGAGAAATGGGAAAATATATGGGCACACCTCTTTCTCTTCAAAAATTAAAAGTGTGTAACTCAGATCAGTTATAAAAGGCCACCCTATCACCTATCTTCTTACCAGCATCGAAGCCTTTTTTATTGGAAAATACCTACCCAAATCAAATTCCTATTTTATATCCACTAATCATAGATTCATTATTTTGGGATAAAGCCCAACCCTCGAAGTATTTAGTTGCAAACCTAAGGAGGTTACACGAAGAAGAGATGACATATTTCAACAACAGTTTTTATTTTATTTCTTCTCCATCTCTCTCAATTATTCTTAAACCATAATGATATTATTAAATCAATATATTTCATATACTGTGAAGTTTTTATGTTATGTGAATGACCTACTACAATCCACACTTCTGTGAAATGGGTTATAAAATCATTATTCTTGTGTGCGGTGAACTACAACCTTGTGAACTAATGCAATTCTTTTTTTGAAAACGGTATCTCACAGTTCGATATGATGATGGATATAATGTATATATATTATATTTATAAATTAATTATACAATTTGATTTATTATATAATATTTAATTTTTTTTTAAAATTCCCTTATATAGGGGACACGATAATGTTGCTCTTGTATATCACAGACTACCACCTCACAAATCGATGTGATCCATCCTTTACTAGCGCATCACATAGAAGGTGAAACATATATATTTAATGAATATATTTGATATTAATGAAATAATTATGAAATTATTTAAATATTTATCATTCTGAATGAATAATAAACAGGTATCTTTTTTACCATTTTACACACTAAAAGTTAATGACATCGTTGGTGTACATGGTGAATACCACATTCCTAAAGAGATGTGATTTTATTTCGATCACAACACATAATAGATGATAAATATTAGTATATTTAATGAAATAATATTGTATTTATGATATTATTATAATTATGTAATGATAATATATTACTTTCCTCATTTTCATAAAGATCATTGAAAAATTCCAATGTTTCCCTTGCTACATACGACCTATTGTTTCTATGATCACAACATACATCGTTTATAAAAACCACCATTCGTATTTTGTATAAAATGTGTAATATATTTATATTTATTATAAATATTTCATGATTATTATAATGGAGATTATAGAAATATATTATATGATCAATATCCTGAACTATCATGATAAATATGAATGTTACTAAAAGAAAATTATCACTATAAATAATGAAAATAATTAAAGATCATTAATGAATTATTTATAAGGTGTTATAATGTATCATATATGATATAAAATAAATTAATTTGGTTTTATTATAATATAATTAAATTTTTAATACTATTATATGTTAGGATAAAGCACATTTAACCAAAAAGAAATATGAGGTAAGAAACATCATCTCAGTTTATATTCATTGAGTTATATTCTAATGTTATACACCTAATTTAATTTATATGATTTATATAAATCAACATGAATGGAAATATTATGTTTCCATAAAAATTAATGGTATTTTAAGTTTCATTTATAATTATTTCATCTAATTATATTTTTACATAAATGTTTCGAACTTATAATGAATTACAGAACTAAATTTCTTTTCATTGGGTTATATTACTTTTTTGTTTTAGTTTTCATTATAAGATTACGTGTGTAATTAAATTTGGATATATTAGTTTTTATTTATAAATTTTAGGTGGATTTTTATTTGATACTCATAATCTATTCATTGATTAATAATTTTTTCGACATTGTGAACATTGTAACAGTTTATTTCCCAATATCATTCAAACAGAGATTGTCAACTATTTTATCTGTATCAAATAATCCCATTTAATTTTCTCCTCTTATGTTTATTCCTAATGTTTTCAAGTGACAAGACAATTTTTCTAAACTTTTTTTTATAAATATTTTTCTAAAATGGTTATACTAAATCTTACTTCATTTCATTCTTCAATTTGAAGTATGCTTTCTTTAAAAACAATGTTTTATTAAAAATTCATTAAAAATGTTTTTAACCCTCAAAAAACATTTATTATAGACATTTTTTTCCTATTTTAGTTTTTTTAAAAATTTGGAATTGAATATTTAGGTCCTTTTCAAATCATAGTCTATTTTTATTTTACGAATAATGTGGATGAAATCATTGGTTTAAATTATACGATATGTTTATAATTTCTTGACATCACAAACAATCAATTTTTTTACAAATTATTTAATATTTTTCAAATATCATTTTCAAAATTAATTTATATATTTTATTTTTAAAAATTGATTTTCAAAATTAAAAGGTTATATTCCTCAAAATGGTTTTTAATACTTTTTTCTAGGTACCTATATTCTTTAATGGAAAAAACATTTATTTTCAACTCCATTGTGTATATGATTTATTTATACTATTGTTATTAATTTAATCTATTGTTTAAATAATGTTTTCACAAGGAAATTATTAACATTCACTTCCCTGATTAATTTTTTAGTCATTAACATTTCCATGAATTATTAACTTCATTTCGATCGTTGAACATTAAATTTCACCTAAATATCAATATAATTTATAATAAATATGCTTCTATCTTAAACAATATATCATTTTAAAATATGTTTCTATACATTGAACATTATGTGATTGATTGTGGAAATATTGATAAATATGTATTCTTTAATCAATGCATATATGTAAAGAAAACACACATTGTACATGTTTTAATACCATTATACAATACATCAAGAATTCTATGGACATAAAGACTTGGGTGGGACCCAATTATAGATTTACCCTCTATGCATGGGTAATCTCATGGGCTGAATTAGTTAGATAACCATATATTTATGGTTTCTTGATGTATACCTACCCATCAGTTTTGAACTTCCATGAGTAATATTATTAAATGTACAATTATCATGATTCTGGAGATCAAGATGTCCTATAATTAGGATTTCGTTCATTGAGAATTAATTAATTATTATCCATGATATTTTCAAAATGATATCACCTATTGGTTATTTTTGTTCCCAAAAAATTGACTAATTTAAACTTATCTTTAGTTATTTACATAGCCATGTAGATTATGCCTTATCTAATTATCCTTGAGAATTTTTTAGTGGTATTATTGTTGGATTCATTTCATTATCTATTTATTGTTCAATTGTAATGATCTTTTATCTATTTCCCCTTCCATTTGTTTCTTTTATCGGGTTATGATCATCAATTTATTGATTAAATTGATTGTGTGTTGATTTATTTAATATGAAATGTTAATTATGGATTATCATAACATGATAGTAATTTTATTTAAATGAAACATGTGTTTACTTATTTATCATCACATGTTCATTACACTTTTTGATTTATGTTAGATTCCACTATAAATTACTCCTAATGAGAATTTTATGGCACACTTATTTTTTTTCTATGGAATACAAGAAGTGTATATGAATGATATGGAAGTATAATCTCGATGTAATAAATTTATTGTCAAAAGAAAATTTTGTAAATTTTGTTTTTGAGTGTAATTAAACAATCATATATGTATCTTTTTTTCCAAGAATACTAATATATTCAGTCCTTATGGATGTTATTTTTTATATATTATGCCAATTTAATATAGTAGACACTAGGTCTAGTTTTCTGGGGTCTAGTTCATTATAATTTTTAAATTTTTCTATGATGTCTCAAAATCAAAATTTTAAGATAGTATTCCTCAATAAATGATATCGAATACCAATTTATAATTTTTTAAACTCAAATTAAATTATACCTTATTCTTTTTGTCTCTATATCAGAATGCATAATTCTTGAATATATTGAGAAACTTCATGTTTTCTTCTTTCTATTTTGTAATAAGGCCTTTATTTTTTATTGATTTTTGATAATCCACCTTTCAAGGAGTGAGGTGGAACCCTTACAAGGCATGTAGGTGCAAGTATTACATGGCCAATTGGCCTTAGAGGAATTCATTTCTCATAGGCTTTAAACATTACATACAACCCAGAATCACTACTTGGAACTTCTCCTCCCCAGCATCTTCATAGTGAAATCAGCTGTCCACCTTTGCATAGCTGTTCGGATAGGCTTTCTCATGCATGCAGAGGCTTATCCTGATGGCAGCTGCCATACCCTCTCATTCTTTCAATCCATTTAGCTTCTGCTATGGTGAAATATCCTTGCTCCTCCTCATTCTGAAGCTTGTTCCTTGTAGGTTGTCTGGTTTGCGTCTGCACTTAAGGTGGCCCGAAGGCCTTGAGGTGGCTCGAAGGCCTTAATGACCCAAAGGCCTAGGTGGCTCGAAGGCCTTAAAGGACTCGGAAACCAAATCCGTAGCCCAAAGGCCCAAACTGTGGAATATTCTCAACTGCTACAGTGCCAAAAAGTGCCTTCTGGAGTACATGCCACAGCTCTACAGAGTTCCTGCTATAGTACCCGCTACAATTCCTGGTACAGTTCTTATTACATTACCTGCAACAGTCCTGCTATAGTGCTGGTACAGTACTAGAAATTAGCATGTTCTAGGATTTGATCCCAGGTCTCTTGGATGCACATAAGGAGTCTTCAACAACTGGGCTGAGGCTCATGTGCCTTTCTCTTTTGTATTAAGAACATAAAAACCAATAGAAATTCTAAAATAAAAAAAAATGATAGTCTTTCCCACATAATATTTATCTTCAGTTTCAAGAGTCTAAGCACATTTAACATCTACATGTTCATTAGTTGTGTCTATCATCACAATCACTCTTAATACTCATCATTATTATCTTTAATAATAATATAATATTTCTATTGACAAATATCTACTTCAACACCCTTCTTTAATTTTTCTTCTTCCAAAAAACAAAATATTAACATTATCTGAATATGTTTGGCTTATTTATTTTTATATTTACTATATATATATAGTATATATAATTTATCACACTTTTAACTTAATATCAGAAACCTACAATATATTTATATTATTTTTATCTTCTATACTCATCCTCTTAATAGAAGACATAAATATTTTTGATATTATAAATATGTAAATTCTGTGATATTCGGTTTATTAATCTTCACAGTATTCTAAATATATTCATGTGGGTGTATTCCGCACAAATCCTTTATTTCATTATTTTTCAATTTCATCCCATGATCATGGAATATTATTTTTCAAACATACTGTCTCACCTAGTTTGTAATAAATACCAGAGGTCCCCATCTATATTTCCCATAAACTTTAGTCTAATAAAAACTCTAGATTCGTTCTCCATATATAATTTTAAATTTTAATATTTTAATATTTTAAACACAATACTTTCATATATATATATCATCTTAATTTATTATAACTTAATTATCCAAAAAATTATACTTTTCAGGTTAGAATGTATTATCTTTTAAATATCCTTCATTTCCACATTCATTAATTCTCATCTGGATTATCTCATTAAGAAAATTGATGTTGTGTGAGATTATTATACAAGGTTCACAACAAATATTATAATAACATTTAAACTTTTATCCTTGACACGAATCATTGTACAATCACTAAAATAAATATATTTAATCACTGAATAAAACTTAAAACCATCTAATATAATTCATGAAATGTATTTTATTTTTTAAAACCTATAAACTATACGAATGAAATAAAATAATGTTCGTATCACTTCTATGAGATCAATAATATTCTCTATATTCTTAAATAAATCATCTTTATTCTAAAATAAATATTATATATGTTTTATCACACCTTCCATATGATCTATAATATCAAACTGACCATGTTGCATCTAATTTTTTTTTAAAATTATATCTATGGTGTCTTATATACCGCAGTTGAAATTTATATATATATTTTTTAAATATTCAATATGATCTAAATATAGTATAGGTCATTTTTTCATATTTCAATATGTGATTCAAATAATATAAATTTTATGTACTTTGATATATTTTACATCACAATGAAAACCATTCATACAATCTAAATGACATTACATATCACACTTTAAGCCCCATATTTACCCACATATAATCTTTAATATTTTCTCATTTGATGATAGATTCAGTAACTTCAGAACAAAAATTAATAAGAAAAAACTACTTTCCCATTAATCAATTGATTAACTATTACTATGAACTCAATAACTACATCATGTAAGCTTATAAACTCTTCAAAACATCTCCTACCATCTCTAATCACTCCATATAATCTTAAAACATCTCAAATGAATTTTGAAAATTATCAAAATATTTAAAAACCCTTTCAACATCTTTTTCAATTTTTTGCAGGATATGATTACTCTTCTTTATTATTTATAAAATTTTATCCTTAAACAATTACACCATCATTATTTTCAATCAAATATTATTAATAAATTTTCATTGATAATCCCAATTTAAAATCATCACCTTCAGTATCATTTCCCACTGCTCAAATCTAATTCAAAATGATCATTTAATGAGATTATACCTTTATTAAAATAACCATAAATAATGATAATATTAGGATGGTTAATACCTATTCTATCTAAATAATTGGTGTCTAAAATTTGTTTCATCCTTATTTAACTATATATAACATCTCAAACTCACTATGAACATGTAGTTAATAGTGAATTCAAAAACCAGTGGATCTTTTCTTTGATTATTATTTTGTACATATAAACAATTATCATATATAAAACATTAAGTTAATTTAAATCTTATCATCTCAACATCACATCTAATTATATATAAAATTCATACTAGGGTACCTCCTCATTAACCTATTCAACATATATTGAAAATCATTACTTCTTGACAACAAATACAATCATTAGCCTAATACATGGGGCTCTTCATACTGAAATAAATTTTATCTTTATTGGAAGTCTCTTATATAATGTTATAAATATTTGATTTATCTTTCCTCCTTATTTTTTTTATCATTTACAAATTAAATGAGTAAAATTATTTTTTTGGAATGTAAATATTGACCCAAAAATATATATCTTAGTTTTTAAATTTATCTTTTAACATTATTTGAGATGAATGAATTTCTTTTTAATGATTTATAAAATGAAAATCTGTATTGATTTGATAAAAATGATAAATAAATTCATTCCCCTTTTTATGGTTGATAGTGTACGTGTAATAAATTCATTAGAGTGTTTTAAAATACTTAGGTAGAGTTATTTAACAATGTTTAATTAAAGAACATTATTTTTTATGGTCATGTGTTTTCTTTTATTTTGAATCCATTTATACCTTATCAATTTATTCAAAATTTATAATTCTTTATAAACTCAGCTAAAGAGTGGTTTATGATCCAAATATTTAATTATAATCATTGTAAATAAAATCAAAGTCTATACCACTGATGGTTTTCCATAATAATTTTTATAGTCTAGGTTCTAAAATTGTGTCTTTTCCTATTTTGAAATGGTTTTTTAGAATATCATAATTCATACCCTTTCATTAATTATTTTTCAACTACATTGAGTTGGTAAATTATTGAGGTGTCTTATCTCTATTATTTAATATGTATTAAAAACTATTTCATGTGAGAGTACTTGTGTGTATATTACGAGTTGAATATGGGTGGTCAACATATGTATACAAGGCATCCATAATTTTATAAATTAATTTAAATAATTTAATTTGAAAATTTTGGATATTATTTGCAAATGAATAATAATTTATATTACCTTATGTGGAAGCCTCTTAAAGATATAGAAATGAGAATATAATTTTAAATGAAATCTTATTGTGAATCTTGGTTATTTAAATTTTTGTAAATTAATTTATCTTCCAAAATATGGCTTAGATGAAAATTGAAAAAATGGTAGAATAATATTTTTATATCATGGAATAATGGTACCTTACGAATAATATGGGGTGAAATTATTATGATAGGTAACCTAAACATCTCACTTATAATATTGTAATCTAATGTATAAATTCACATTGTTTATTATGGATCTAATAAAAATTATGCATAAAAACATTATTTCTATCCTATCATAAATTAATTTCACATTATGAATATAGGGTGATAGAAAATATATTCTAAGTAAAATATAAAAATTAAATTTATATTGATGGATCAAATGGATTAAATAAATCAATGTTTAGTATAATTGAAATTTTCGATTGGATTTAGATTGCGATGTGATGATAGTTTTTCTAGGATATGGGGAATTAATTAGATTTTTATTATGTAATTCATGAATTTAGTTATAATAGTTTAATCTAGGGATATATATCCTTATTACTGTAAGAATGTTTTAATGTAATCATATTCCATTTTATATGCCTTGATATATGATATATGTATTACTGACCTATACACTTGATTTCTTAAGAGTTTTATTATTTTTTATTCTTAAATTTGGATATTATACTAATGATGAAGGACATGTGTGGAAATACATAGTGTGTAGAATGATCATACTGGTGACACTATATATTATCATTACCTTTTATTATGACCCTATACAATTATATAAAAAAATTATTAGAAAATTTCCCTCAATGCTTTGATATATAAGATATTTCCCTCATTATTTTTCCCACATGACTAAATATTGATGTTAATATCTAGATTATAGATTAATTTAATATAACAGGTTATGGTCAGAGTGGATACTCTCCATGGTATTTTCTTTTTAATCTATACTTATGATAATTCTTTATTAGTACACTATTGTTGAGAAAGGATCAAATCATACATGAATACAAGGGTGTATTGATTATAACGAAGATTGAGTTATAAATTTTTAATGGTTATTCCCACATATATATATATATATATATCTTTATAAAATATGAATTTGGTTATATTATGATCATTTAATAATTAAATCAGAATAGTTCTCAAATTAAATTATGATATATGTTCTAAAATTGTGCTGGTAGAAAAATTCATAATAACATTTAATAATTTTTTTGGATATATTTATTTAGAAATACATAGTTGAATCCTATAAATTAATCAAAAAATAAATGAAGATTTATTATATGGATTAATTAACAATTGGAGTGTTATTTGATGAAATTGGTTAATTTGTTTCAAGAAGATAAAAATCCAATTCTAAATTTTGATTTTTACAATGTAGTGCATAACTTGTTTTTGAGAAAAATGTTGTAATTGGTATGAATTAATTATTGTTCCCTTAATTATTATAATATAAATTTTTTGTTTTTAATTATACCATTATGTATCTCACGGTTCATTATTCTGAGTATTTATAATCTATAGAATAAGTAAATAAAATGATGATAACATTAATGTTTCATTTAATGGTTTATAAACCAATAATAACTATATGTGGTTCATGAAATATTAATAAATATAGATTTGAAATGATTCTAGAAAAATACATCCCTTCCATAACATGGGGAAGCCATGGTCATGGATCTGGAATGATTGAAAAAAAACATAATATTTGTTACAGATATCCTACATGATAATTACATTTATAGATTCAACTGTTACCAATATGCTATGGTCTATAAAACCTTACTATATAGTAAAGTTTTTATATTAGTCTGTGAATTTTAACAATTTCCCAAATTTTGATTAGTTTGATATATAGAATATTTGGTTTATAGATTAAAATGGATCACTAATATTGTTGTAATATTAATACATCATGGTTGACTATGAACTAAATAACATAGTCTCAAAAGTCATATCATTTTTGCGATGAATTGAGAATTAAAAGAGGATATTTTGATTCAATTTATAAAGGAATAATTAGAGTAAATTTTGATTAAAATTAAATGTTGAATGAATGATTTAAGGATGTGAAATAGGGATAATTTATTATTTAATTATGAAAACATTGCTTCATGGGTAAATATATAATAATGTTGAAATAATAAAAATAGAATATTTGAAAAATAATTCTATTTATGGGTGAGTAATCATTGAGATATTTCATACTAAAAATTAAAATGTATCATCATATTGATGCATGTAAATTGTATTACTACAAAATTTAATGTGTAATAACTTTTTATTTCATGTATAAAACGGTGTATAATGATAAGAGCATTGAGTTTTTTATCAATGAATAAAGTAGTGTGGAATCATTTTTTTATGTTAATAAACTAATAGGAAACACATGTATTTTATAAAATTTTAAACATATTTATGATTATTATAGTGATTTGTTATAGACCAATACATATTCACTTTTATTTTCATTAGATATCTCCTTGTATAGGTGAAATGAGTAAATTATTTTTTTTTGTGTTGTGAATTGTCACTTCTAAATTCACAGAGGAAAATATATGCATTTTTATTCATAGAAAATATAATATTGTTAAGCATTGATATTTTAGATCTTTATACCATAATTCACCCAACATGATTGGGTGTAGTCCTTTTTTATGATTAAAATGTGGTTTCATATTAGAACGTTTGTTTTGATTATGTTTTATTATATAAAAATACCTATAATTAGTGGTGAGTCACAAAGAAATATTGATATTAGTAAAAAGTATTTTCATAAACTTAATAGGTAGATGAAAAATTTATTAAAATATGGAGTTTATGTATATATGAATATATTGCATTGAATTACTATCATTATAGAGACTATATTTCTACTGAAAATTGATCATAACATTTCCCATACATTCACATAACGAATCAACACATTATAGGAGCCTAGTCTGGTGAAATCTATACGAAATTGATTACATGTAAATCAATAAATGAGATTTCTATATTGTTATTAAATATTTTTGACGTCGAATCATTTGTATAAAAAGAAAATTTTAATTTTTATATGGAATAAGTATGAGTATTAGAGAATAAAAGGAATAAACACATTCATGTGAACTTTTATTTATTGAATGTGATTATATTAGATATGAATGTACATTATGAATCCATAGATAATGTAATTTTTTTAAATATTAAATTAAAATGGTATTTAATTAAGTATATTTTCAATGATTAAATGATTATGAAAAAGGAACTTAAGACCATCATGTTGGATGGACATCATAGATTTTTTTTGGATATTTGTTTAGTACTAGAAAAGATTATTCTGTAAAATAAGAGAAATATAAAAAAAGAAAAATTATAGAAAATAATATGCTTTTAGTTGAAGATAACCCCAAATAAATTGATATTGATGTCTCAATATATCCATCTATTATAATTTGGTGAAAGTTGATCCTCATTTAGGCCTCTATGTAAGTAATTAAAATAATAAAGGTATCATAAAATTGATTCTAATTGGAAGGGGGTGAGGTAATTGAATGTATATCCAAGGGTCCTAGTAATTTTTTGTAGTATCAGTTCTAATTTGAAAGGATCTATTCTAGTTGTAAAGGTCATGTGAGAGGTTGTGCTAAGCTATTCTACTTTCGATTCCCTCGATGCCCAAATGATGAATTATGGAAATGGTTTCATAAGGAAGAATATTTATGCAAATGATTGTTCAATCATTTTCACTGACACCCGAAATGTTAGTAATTAGATTACTTTAGAATCAGATTGTATTTTAATGTTACACATTTGTTATAGAAGCATTATCTTACTCTAAGGGATACTCTATTATTTTAAATAAATATTCAGAACAATACAAAAATAGTTTCCTAAAGACCATAATAGTTTAGTGTATTTGGAATCATGGAAAAAAATCTTCTTATATGGTGAAGGATCTTCACTGTTTCGCACAATGAAATTCACATTTATTACTCCTACATAAAACCTCTCTTCATAACCTGGGAAAAGGAAACATAATAAATCATGGACACAAATTCCCATTAAGTGTACATAAAATATACATATAACCATAAAGTGATTATAAGGGTAGGATAACATGAGAATAACATTTGAAAATCATACCATACATATAAAAGAGCATATACATGAGTCACATTATAAATATTTGTTGCTCATAATATATGAATCATAATCTTGATAAATCATCATAAATAAATCATGATCCCTAATTATATATCATATAAGCATAGAACAATCCTAAATATATAAAAACATATCATGTGTAGATTTTGACTTCCAAGACCATCAAAATTGTGGGTAAAGACACACCTATTTCTCATAGTAGATTATGACGCACCTATTTCCCATTGGGGATCATGATATACACATTACCTAATGTGGATCAAGACACACCTATTTCCCAATATGGATTAGGAAACACCTATTTACAACTATGGATCATGAGTAAACTATTTAAAAATGTCAATCATTTAACACCTAATGATTTTTTTGGTATTTTTATTTTAAATTTAACATCTTTTATATATTATTTTTCATGCAACATCAAGTTTAAAACCACTATATACTATTATATATTATCTAAAACATTGGAATAGTAATGTGATCGTGAGGAATATTAATCTTTCTAATAAAATAATTATATCACCTATGATTGTATTAAAAAAATTATATATCATATTTAAGAAAATATTATATATTTTAATCGTGGAATATGTAAACATATATTATGAAAGTAATAAATTAAGTGTTTGTAATTTTGTGAAAAATAAATGTTTATTTAAAATTTTATAAATAATAAAATTATTTAAAAGATTATTTTTTTATAAAATGGAATAATTAAATAATATTTTTTTCATTATAATTTTTTGTTAATTATACGAGTTTATAATTTATTTTTCAATGTGTCATAAAATCAGTTAAAATATTAAAATCTATAATTTTTTAATAAATAATGATTTTGTTTAGAAATTAATTAAATTATATTTGGAAAACAATTTTCATAATATAGAGTCTATTTTTGAAATATACACATCTAAAAATTAATCAGGTTAAATTGTTTTCTGATTTTTCAAAAATTGGTCAATTTTGGGTGAATAGTGATATACGGTAATTTATATTATTTAACATATATGTAAACAAATGAAGGTTTGAGTCATGGATAATGTAGTTATGACGTAAGAACCCATTATTTGAAAATAAAATTCTCTATTTACTGTAATTTGTCACTCGAATCATTATTATTGATATTATTGGGACTAAATAATAAATAAATGAATAAAATAATCGAAAACATCCATCTCCACCCCCATAATTACAACCCTTCTCCTCACACATTACAACCCTTAAATTTTGATTAAATTATTCCTAATTCATTTACCAATTATCTTCCCCACACCCAAGACCTATTGGTCTAACCAAAAGAACAAATCCAGGTATCTTATAGAGGTTCCTAAGGAGATAATATTAAAGGGGTGAAATCCTCTTTCTTTCTCTATTAATATGTTTTCTTATATTAAACTCTCCTATCCTACCATATCCAAAGTGGAATGGAATATCCTGTATCAAAAATATAATATAATTTTATTATTCTAATTTATTATCCCTCATCAAATCCATTATCCTCTTTTTCTATATTAAAACTGATAGTATCGTCCATGATGTGTCGATTCAACACCTTCATGGATGATGTGTTTACATTTTCCATTAAAACCATCATGGATGATCATAAAACCATTATTATTGTTAAATAAGATTTTTATATACATAGAATAAGTAATAAAATCGTACAGAACCAATATATAAGAAAAATATTAGGTAAAATGACACACGTTCGTGATGGTCGTAAAAACTGCAAAAATAAATTAAGACATTTAAATCATAATTTTATTTAATGAATAATACATATTCTATATAAAATGATGATTTATTATAACATTTAAACATAATTATGTTAATTAATACTAAATAATTTTATGCTTGTAGAAGGTATTACCATTTTAAAAGAGCTACCAAATTTATACTCAGTGGAAACGACCATAAAACCATGAAATTAACGCTCCCGAATTAAAAGAATTAAAAATTAAAACTCTTAATAAAGGTTATAAATTAAAATAATAAATTTATAATAAATAAAATATTTTTTGAATTTAATTTTAATTATGTAATTAATGAATCTAATTTGATTATCATGCATATTATGTACAAGTGCAAAATGTTTTCTGACTTATAATAAGGGTTTCTCATGTCACTTTTACTTATGTGAGATATATTCCTTATTCAAAACATATTTATTGTGTTTGGTGTAAATAATTCCCATTAATATATCATATAATGAATATATTTATCTTCACAAAATTCATTGTTTCATTTAGTGATCACTAATTTTATGGGGTATATAGTTCATCTAATTATAATGTGGTAAGGGAATTCCTAACCCAATTTCCATTATTTAGGTTAAACATCTAATCCATTGATAATTTTTATTCTATGATTATGTGAGAAATTTATTTTGATTATTTTAGTTTTAATTTAATACTGTTTATATGTATTTATAGTTGATACACATAATCAATTAATTTGGTATATTTACGCACATATTTAAAAAATAATCTTTTAATTTTTTATTTTTCAAAATTTAAATGGAATGTGTTGTAAAACTTAAACATCTTCAGAGGATATTCAAAAATTAATGATGAATTAATGTCATGATGAATTATTAACAACATTAAAATGATATTTGAAAAAAAATATATATATATTTTATAATTGTGATACTTTGTATATTAATGATTTCAAAGTAAATTGTTATTTATCTAATGAATTTATCAATAGTTTTATTAGAGTATTCTCTTCTATGTCAACACCCTTTGTTAGATATTATGATTAATTGATGTTTATATATTTTAGTACCATAAACCATATTTTTCTTATTTTCTTGTGATAATTTTGACTTTGGATGTGCAATTTTGATACCATTCATCATAGTAAACTGGATGGTTTATGATTATGATTATTAATTATGAATTGTAATAAATACTTAATATTATAGTTTCAATATGATTTTATATGTTTATTTTGTTTCACCAAATTTTTATATAGAAATTATTGGTCTTTTTATCTGGTGGGTGGGACCTGATATAGCCCCTTGATACATCAGTGGGTCACATGAGACAAACTATTTTGGTTATTGGCTGATGTCTTAACAGATTATGTATAGTTTTTTTGTTGAAGCCTTCATGGTATGTTTATGATTTCTTCCATTATGAATTACCTAAATGTGATATATGTTATGGATAATCCAGGTGATTATTTTCAATCTAATGTGATTATTTATATAGAATTATTTGACCTTGTTTTTTTCTATCAACATTATGCTCAAGATTATGTTTTAAGGTCATTTGTTTATAGTTATTCACCATACCTAATTGTTTATGTTTATTTATAATCGCTTAAATTATATCCTTTGACTTTCTAAGCGTCTGATCTCACCCATTTATTATGTTCTATTTTTTTGGGGATTCTAATAGGTTTAATAATATATAAATATGGGGAAAACCTAGGAGAAATGAAGTGTTTCCAATGGAGTTATTTTGTCATATTTCATTTCATGTTATAATTTTAAACTTTTTATTTTATAAAATTTTTCAAAGATACTAATTTATTTGGTTCATAGAGATATGAACTCTTTTATATAGTACTAGTGTAACAAATCAAATCACTGGATTCAGGATTTTGGGTTTGGGGTCATTATAGCCTGTATCAGGGAATGTTATATAGAATCTATCCATACAATATTATGGAAAACATATATTAGGGAAATATAACCCTATAACTGAATTTGATAATATTCTCATGGTAACTAAGCATATGATTTTGAGATTAGATATACATTATTTTTTATGTGTTTCACTAGTTTTAAATTTAATAATATAATATTATGTAATCCTTTTTTGAGAAATGGGTCATTGATTAAGGAATTTAAACCATATCAACATAGGTATTCCATGTAGGGATTACCCTCATATGTAAGATAATCATATTAGAGCTGTAAATAGAACTGTAGTTGAAAAAAGTATAACTATATGAGGATAAATGACCTAGGTTATGATAAATAACCTTACTCGAATGAAGAATCCCAATCCACAACACAGTGTAAAAATTTTATACTGCCTCATGTGATAAAAACCCCCAACAATCAATAGGACTAGTAACCCATTTGTACCTAAATAATTGATAAGTTCCTTATATAAGGTATTTCTCTCAATAGTATGTAATGAAATAGATATGGTTATCATGTATATTTATAATCTATATGGATATTTGGATCAATTATGGTTATTAAATCAAAAAAAAATAAGAAAGATGAAATTGAAAATATTGAATTCAGGGACATTGAGGAAATATTGATGGAATAAAATTATCCCCATCTAACAACATGTAGATATGAAGAGAAAATGATTGAGTATGATACAAAAAGAGGAAAAATGTTTCTAATTATGAATCCAACTATACAAGGACAGAAAGGCATGCAATAGACTACATACGTAATATAACAAGAAATATTGATCATTTATTTGATGTTATTAAGTGAATTAGATATAGGGTACTAGTTTCCCAAATATTATCATCAATTTAGTATATAGTATAGTGTTTTTTCAATATGGATAATGTATTTTTAAAGCACTACTGGAAAGAGGGGCTATCCCCATAGTGTTATTCTGATGTTTTTTTTAAATCATGGGTATATCCTGAATAGATTTATTATATACCAATTGTTTATTTTAAATTGTTGCTATAGATATTCTATACAAATGGTGGGTTGAATATTTGACACTGCCCACGCCCCCACTTCAATCATCCCCCACCCCTCCCACAGTCCATTTCCCCCTTATCCCATTTTGGGTGATGCGCATCCCCCATTCTAATCCACATTTGGTTGACATGTGTCGCATTTTTTCCTCCTCCTTTGGTTGACATGCATTTCCCCTCCTCAACCTCCTCTTGATGATACATGTTTCCCTCCACTGGCATGTATCCTCTTAGGGGTAGCGGTGTTTCCCTCACCCGATGACCGATGCATTTATGGGTCCAGTATTATACACTGATTATGGGTTTTTCAAATTTTGTTCTTTATTAATAGAGATCCATAATCCGTCTTCTGGTATGGTTAATAGATTCTAGTATAGTAGTTTGGGATTAGTAGATTCGATTTGTATAATTTCATATTGTTTCATTTATCTTTGATATTTGATTGATTTGGGTTTTGTTTAGAGTGGTTATATTTAACACAGTTTTGGTTTATTATAGATTATTTTTGGTTGATTTGGTTCACCAATGATGTTACATCTCTTTCGTTTGGGGTAAAATCTATTTCTTTTAGTTTTCAATGCACTGTAATTTCGTATTTTTGTTTAGTTTGATGAGATATTGAAGTTTAAATGATATTATATTGAAGAAGTAAAACATGATATTGATTTTTCTGAAATTGTTTTCAAGAAATTTGTGGGTGATGGCCAATTTGAATTTCATTTGGATTGATATATTGTAATTCATGTTTGAGCCACATGTAATATGAATAAATAAAAATATTGGGATGTGCTTTATAATTTTTTTTTTGAATTCTAATTTTGAAATTTTGATTTCTGTAATATCCACAAAATTATTAATATTAATTATTTTATCAGGTTTTGGTTATTTTATTTATTTTTTGTAGTACCATACCCAAAGATGAATATAAATGGATACCTAATTCTCAAAATAAACTCATGTTATCAAAATTATTTTTTATATTAAACATGATATCTTCTAATTAGAGAACGGACAATGATGTTCATAGTTGGTAATTGGATGCATTGATCATAGTTATCAAATCTCTTTTCTATTTAGAGTGAAAATGATTTCATCCATGATTGGTAGTTTTTGGTAATAAACATACTTTATGGAATATTTTTATTGATTTACATTACTTCATAAATTTTTTTTCAGTTTTGATTTTACTTTTTTGTTCTACCTTTAACAATTCAGTTATTATGTTCTAATAGTTTTTTTACAGTTCAAATCCATTTTTAATATTTTATGCTATGATATAATCTATTTGAATAGAAATTGTGCCTCTAAAAAACATTTATTATTGAATGGGATGAAAATTGTGTTTTATTTCATCTTCAATTCAATCCCTCTGGATGATTTTGGGTGGTTATCAACAACAACAACATTTTTTTAAACCACTTCCTCATTGATTTTAATTTTCTAAAATATTTGATATTAATGATTAGTCACATTTGATTATAGAAGAATAGCGATCTTAGTGTTTCATGATTTAACATCAATTATTTGTGAGACCAATGGAATTATTAATTATATATACTATTACACATTACACATAATACCATGTGAATATAATAATTTAAAAATTAGTATTTACCAAATCCATGATTTTTTAATAGTTTATTTTAAAAAATTATTTTCTAGACACAATTTACATGTAATGTATATTTTTTGAAGATAATTAATTTAGAATGATGATATTTACAATATGAGATTATGAATGATTATAAAAACATAATTAAAATAACCCAACAAATATATTCTCATGTGAAGCTATCCATTAAATTGTTAAATATGATTACCGAGTCATACAATTTTCAATCCAGTACTACAAATAGATATTGTTCATCACTTATAGCATACGTTATTTCCCTTATTTGTTGTTTTGTTAGCTAATAGAAATAGTGGATTAATTTAATATTAAAATATATTGTAATGAATTGTTTAATTATAGTTTAAATTTTTATTGTAATATATAATTTCTTCCATGTTATAGAATATATTGATTATGGATGTTTCATAATGACTGGATTTGAACCGAGTATCAAATTCAATGGGATAATGTTTTAGATTCTTCATTTAATAATGATTCAAATAGAGTTTGTGTACATTTTACCTGATATAAATGTGATGGAAGACCATGTTTATGCTCAAAATAAGTTAGATAACATATAATAAAAATTGGGTTTCAAACAAACTATTATGTTCGGTATCAGCATGGGGAGACGAGTCAATCATCTACTCTTCAAGAGTGAATCTAACGAAGTGGCATAAGGAATATAATCTTTCACCAGTTTCCATTTTTTCATCATCTTAATAGAGATATTACTTCAATATAGGAAAGAAATTATGTTAATACACATGAGAAAAATACTAAAGCTGATGATGTTGAGAGAGTGACAAAAAACTTTAATGATGCGAAAACTCTAGTATATTCAAAATGTACTAAAATGAAAAAGTTGGAATTGTTAATGTGATTATATAATGGGAAAACCATGGATGGGATTTATAATAACACCACTAATTATATTCTTTCTTTATAAATGACATTCTTACTGATAGTGCATATATTCCCTTTAACCATTACAATTCATGGATGTTAATTAAGCAGCTTAGATTTGATATTAATAAATATAATATTTTATAAAATATTAAAGTTTATTTTGGGAGGAAACCACTAACTATAATGACTGTAAAAAATGTGTTACATCTCAATGGAAGGAAAATAAAAATGGAACACCATCACCCGTGTCAGAGGATGTAATGGGACACATTCAATTTATTCACATACTTCAAAATCTATTCATGTCTACCAAAATCTCAAAAAATATAAAATGTCCTAATACTGAGAGAATTAAAGGTAATTATGAGTTTTTTAATCCTACAAATGGATTAGCACGGGGAGAATTTGATGCACAACATCATGATTTTTTGACTAAGGTGTTAAATGTCATGTGGGTTCTATCCTGTGATAGTTTTAATGGATTTGGTCAAATGATTACTCCATGCAACAAATTTCAAGTTTTTATTCATTTTTATAATATTTATACATATATGTGTATAAAAAACCATTCAATTTATTGAGTATATTGATATCTTGACCTTCTAACCATGCTAATGATAAATATTTCTACTTCAATCAATTAATAAAATATTTTATGAAACATTGGGATTTGGGTGTCTAGACAATCAATTTTTCATTAAAAAATACATTTCAGATGTGTGATTACCTTCTCTGGACCATAAATTATCTCCATGTTTTGGCAATGTTGTTTGGATGGAGCATAGAGATAAAACTATTATGCCTCATTTTTTATGAATACATGATTGAGAAGGCTTAAATATATTCATAGTTTTAGTTTCATGGGGAATCTACGATTCATTCTAATGGACTATCAACACAAGAAGAATCAGCAGATGTTTGATAATAATTTTGACACTTAATAACCACCTCAACATATTTTAGGATGTGATGTTCTTAATGAATTTAAAGATTTCAGTTTTTTATTACGGAAAGGGCAGTTGGAATCTAAAAAGTGGAATAAAGTTGTAACTAAATCTACTTTCAATTTGAAAAAGAGAAGTGTCTTTTTTGAGTTTCTATATTGGTCACCCAAATTTTTTACATCATTTTTTAGATTTAATGCTTATTTTAAAAAATATAAGTTAATTGTTACATTAAATTATTCTAAATATCAAGGGGATGACCAAAGATGACTTATGATCTCCTTAGGACTTGTTGGATTGTGGTATTCGACTGGAACTGCATCCTATCTGTATTGGTGAAAACAAATGTAATGTTCCTTCTTATTCTTATGTGATTACACTATTAAAGAATGATAAATTTCTGGTAGTATTGGAGAATATCATAATACTAGATTTCGATTTCATAAATATATCTAAATGATTCAATAATAGATATTTGAAACTAAAATCTCCAATAACACATGATTATAACATCTATCTTCATGAATTTATTATTATAGAAATTAATCATTTTCTATCCAATAATGTAAGGGTGATAGTGATTCTGTTGTGCCATTTTTTAGATACCATTGTGACAAAAGGTTATCCAAAGACATTATTTATAAAAATCAATCAAGAGGAACCATTAATTATATGTGAGTTGGAAAAAAATTCCTCCATCCCTTTTCTCCTACATGATGCATTTAATAGTTCATTTTCCAATTAAAACAATTCTTGGCAGACCTGTTTCTTTGTAATAGATGTATCCAACTAAAAGAAATATTTCTACAATGAGATCATATGTCTGAAACAGGAATTAAAATAAAGGTTCCATTGTGATAGGTTATCATACCCCAGAATGTATTTATTTTTTTTATCAATTTAATTTTTATGTGATAAAAATACATAATCTACCAATGTGAAATAAAGATGAGCAGTATGAGGAAATTGAGACCTCATTTTCATCTCTACTCCAAATAGGAAGAATTTATAGGTCATATACATTGGCTACATTGATCTTTGAAGAGCGGTATATGGAACCTCTCATAGTCTTTTTTAATTTTGGTTCTTTCAATTACTATATCAAGTAGGTAATTTAGATATATATATATTATATTATACTATTCCATTTAATATATACCTTTTACTTTTATTAGAATTTTATGTTGGGAATAAAAAAATTAAGTAGAGTTCATCGATCTATGCCTTTGAGATGTAGAGAGGCTTTTCATAGCTAAGAGTTTCCATCTTGGTTGAAATAAAAGGTGTAAACCATAGATTAATTAGATTAAAATACATATATACATTTAATTTTATTAATCATATCTATTTCAAGACATGATTTTACCTGCTGACACTATTTCTCATGAATTAAATATGATGGATTTTGGTACCAATTATTTAGTTCATGAATGAAAATATTTAATAATCACTAGATAAAAATTTGTTACAACTAAGAAAATGTTGAAAATTTTAACATATCATTATGGTGTTATGTTAACAACTAAAATGTATTTTTATACTAGTCCATCATATATTCAGCCCTGATATAATTATTTGTATTATTATGTATTCATTGAGAAAATATTTTTATTAGATTACTACACTCAAGGTTGAGTCACTTTAATGAAATGTATATTGTTTCATTCAATAACGTGACATGGTAAATCTGTTGGTGATTAGGGATTTAGAGTCATTTACATAAGTCTATTACTAAATATCGATGAACTATACATTTTGGAATCAATGAAAAAACAAGTGTTTTATGTAAAAGATCATTTGAGATATGATTATAGTGTCATTTGACACATTATTATAGTGTCATTAGTGTTGACCAAAATATTGTACCTGATGATCAAATTGTCCCATTGTGAGAGTTGATGTTGAAACTGAAATAGTGGTGGGTAATATATAGAAGCAACCATATATGTTCAGAGTTAATTCAGTTTACCTTGACATGAGTTTCTCAGGTTTGTATTAATGTAATTACTTTAATTTAGATTTAATTTTGAATGATATGTATGTTTTAGTATTGTTTGGTTTCATTTCATTTAATTATATTTATTTCAATGTAGATAATTTGGTTTAAAACATGTTTTTAAAAAATTTATATATTAGTTTTGTATTATAATTACTAAATGATCTTATGAAATTATTTGAAATAAATGATTTATACATTGTATGTATGATTTCTAATAATTTTTTGTAAAAAATGTACATTTCATGATTATGCAGATTATTAAAAATATTATAGAAGCTCATAGGAATAGATTGTTTGATGTTGATCGTGATAAACACGAGTGTGGGTTATCACCTCAAGTTCCTTATGTGGGTATAACAATTGTAATATTTTTCTTCTGAATTACATATAATTCATATTCATATTATTTATAAAATATGTTTTTGGGATATACAGATATATCATAGTTGACTCTTTCATCCAGTATGGGTCTGAATAGGGATCCTCCTAGACCTAGAATGACTACCCATCTTACCACTGCCTTCATTGACACATCAATGGATGCCCCAACTACCACACAAGTCCATCTTCCTCTTGATATTCATAATATGTTCCCTTTTATTAGACAGTCATCATCACATTTATCCTCATATTCCTAGTCCATGTATACACTGATTTTACTAGTGTTCCCACCATTTCCATTTCCATATCGATTCAGGTATCCTCAAACCTACTACCAATATTCTGACATGTCTAGGCTATCTAATTTTACTACCATCCATCAATAATATAATGAGTCTGTTCCCTTAGCTTCCACTCACGTTCATGATGATCTTCTAGAGCATGCAGTAGAAAAAATACGTTTTTGAAGGCTGGTGATCCAAGACAAGCCACTAATGCATCACAACATATCCAAGAGACGACATCGTGTTTTCTATTATAACAATTTTAAATTTTATCGTTTATTTTTTTCCTATAGTATATTAAATAATCTCTTATTTTTTAAACTCTTATCATATATAGTAGAATATTCTAGTAGGTGATGTTGGTGAACATATATGTAGGAATCATGGAGTCACAGCACTCAGATAATGGAGGATTACAATAAACAAAATCCAATGGAAAGTCAAAATTCAAGGTAATGTAGAAGTTTCATGGATACATTAGGCAAATAACATGATATCATTCTGGTGGAACTCATCTCATGAAGAAATATTATCGATGACATCAATGACATGGCATCAGTGTAGATATGGTTAAATTTTTTTATAAATTTATATCAATATTATTAATGTATTTTTATGAATTCACATGTTTGTAACTGAGTATTTTTAACTTTACTAATAGTGAATATGATATGGTTTCTAGGTTTATAGATCATGGAGATTTATTGAGGTTATAAAAGAATGAGATATGTATTGGTTGGAGGAGGAGAGTGGGTACAAATTTAGAGGGTGTATCAATATACCCTGACGATCCAAAAACTCAATCGGAAAAAATGACCATATATTGGAAGACTGATCCATTTAAGGTACTCACAATATTTAATGGTTTTCATATAATGTTTTATTTTTTTTACCAATATTGAATTTATTTAGAAATAATTATAGAAAAACAAAAAGAAAAAATATGGAGTGACAAATCTACACACATTGGGGTGCACAACAATGCTCGATCAAGATAAGATCCAGGTACATTCATCGGAATAAAAATAATTTTCTAATTTATATTGTGACTTACATAACTTTTCAGGGCCTAGATGCCCATGCACACATGAAATAGGTTGCTTTGGTGGTTTTCAGTCAAGTGTGGGCCCATATTTTTGTACTTACTCTGTATTCCAAAACATATCCATAAATACAAACTTTACCATGTCGAAAAACAGATCAATGTATAGAACTATTCTCCTAGGGGTTCTCTATACACACCCATACAAATATTAAATTAACCAACCAATACCAATCCATATTCAAATATCATTCCTTAAAAGACACTTTATTTTTATCATGGGACCAATACACACTAACTCTTCTTCAAATATCCTTTTATTTTATAAAAAAAAATCATTCCTCTCTAAAGCATGAGGCTAAGCAGCATTTATGTGTATATAAATATCTCCCCCAAATGATCTTCTCATCCATTAATAACTTTTTAGAACTATATTTTTTATATAAATCTTCCCCATCGATAGATTCTAGATAATATAAACAGAATCTACAGCAATATTGAGGCATTAAGGCATCCTGACAAACATCCTGGTGTTACCATAGTATTAGAGTATAACAAAAAAAACTTTTTAGTTTGACTGTTATTTCTTTTTTCACAAACTTTTCTATCCATTCCCTTAGGGTCTTCCACCATCACATATGGCCTGTAATCATTTTTGGATATTTTTAAATATTTCTTAACATTGTTGAGAAGTCAGAAACTTGTATTTTACAACTGAATCACATCAAATATGCCTTGGTCTCCACATGTTTATAATATTTCAACAAATAAAAACTAATTTCTGTATGTATGTTTTTTATATTCACATATCTAATTTAAACAGATTTAATTTTAGCACAATTTATTCAGAATTTAGACTAATGAGATATATTTAAGTTTGTATACAATTATTTCATCTTGAGTTCATCAAATTGACAAATTCTCCATAAGAATTAATGGGATAATTCTTATACATTTATCATATAAATATACATTTATAATGCTTCACAATAAAAACATACTTAATATAATTTTATATTTTGATTAATGATTGATTTAATTATTCCTAAACATAATCTATTATGATATTTATAGGTAATTATGACATGTTTATTTATAATTACCTTTTAATAAGACCGCCACATGAGTATATATCATGTATCAACTCAATTGGAACACTATGTGAACACGTGAACCAAACATCCACTACCTGGGTTTTTTTTTCATCTACACACAACCCTTGATGAAAATTTAGAAATGAAATAACTAATAAAGCATAGGCACAGACATATCCCTCTAGCATCCGAATATCAACAAACAAAAGTATATCCAGAAACTCTTGCATAGGTTCACATCACCATACTCCATATGAAAACTCAGGTACTTGATGCACTCATGTGCATAGATCTCTTGTACTGTGAAATTTCACAACCATACTTCAAAAAAAATAACTCACCTTACCATGTTATAAAAAAATATCAATCCCCACCCATCAAGCTATCCATGGCATTACACAACCTGGTATCAATCTCCATCCTTTTTTATAAATAATATTATTGTACATTAATGGTCATAAAACACCAATGGATCAATACCCATTATTTTTCATAGTTGATATTCTTCATCCTCTCTAAAAAACACACTTATAACGTGAAAGTAACAACAAATCATATCCATAAATTCAACTAATCACCATTTTAGTTCCCAACTTATAACCCACACTTTCCATGTAATTTTCATATTAAACCTCACTACAACCATAGAGACACCACCATGAAACATCATTTCAAAATAATAACACTATAAAGGTATTCTACTAACACTTTATAAATAAATATGATCTTCCATTGAGGATTCACATTATATTTGTAAATTAGTGCCAAAAATTCTACAATTCCATCAAGGCATAAAACATAAACATTTTTTATCAGCACAAAATTCATACGTTCCACAAACATCAATAAACCTGGAAAAAGTTTTATGAAATCCAAAAATAATTTCCCCCCATCCCCTACATGATCACACATTGATGAAATATATATATTATCCACATGTTAAATCTCTTGTTAGTTCTTTAAGGAACTACTCATCAGAGGTATTCCCAACTGTACATAATGTTCTAGAAGTGCTGCATTAAAGAATTTCATTATGACATCACCCATCTCACCAAAGGCCATTAATAAATGAATATTCATATAAAACAGTGTTCAACGAACCTTTTAACACAAATTCTTGAAGGTATCAGAATATATTTTTACATCACACCACAAATTCCAATGCTCTTGGACCACAATCTCTCATAATGATTTATCCAGTCTAATGAAAAAATGGGTTCGTCACACTCCAATTGTTATCTTCATTTTCCAAGATCATAATATAAGAAAATACATAAATCAACACCTGCTCTACCTTTCTTAAGAACATATTTATACCTTGTTCATAGTATAACTACTTGATTATGAATTTGAATCATTATAGGAAATAACATATTAGCTAGTAGGTGGTATGGTTCTTTGCAAACTCATCTTTCAAATACATCCAATGCCCTTAGACTATCAGTATTGTAATTATTTATAACTAATACATTAAATGACTTTTCTAGATTCTATTTCACATACTTTTCAATAACTAGAAGTTATAGAATATAAAACACATGCCACACAACACTACCATATACTCAAAATGACCGATTTTCATTTTACTTATGTGTAGATAAAAAATATACATTCCACACAAGGAATGTGAATCCTATTTTTCCCACTAACATGTATTGAAACAATGGACACAATTCGTAAATATCATCCTTATGCTACATTTATCCCTTGTATATCACATAGATCCACATATAAATGGTGAAGTGTTTTATAAAACATTAACATACATAACACATGAGTTTCTACACAAAACAACACATCACTGTCTCAATATATTAATGGGAACCATCTAACTTCAGGATCACATTATAAATTACATCCAATATGCCTACTCTACTCACATTAGAAAGATCCACATTTTCATCACACACAAAATTACATTCCAACATAGAAATTTTGAGGTTCCACTTCTAAGAAAATCATTGACTCCAATTAGATACACACTTAAAATTTCATACCTTAAAGAGGTTTTTCACCAAACTAAATATATTAAAAATAAAAAATATTTTTAAGTGGGTCATTTACATTAATGTTTGTAGGTTTGTGATGCAGTTTACATGAATTCAGATTTATGTATTCCTCATATTTTGTTGTAATCCATATTTGTGCATTTAACATTTGTTGGAAGATGTATTGGTAATCTAAGATCGTGTACCTCATGAGAAATTATTTTTCTCTTGTAGGATGAAAAAGGATGGAATTGAAGTAAATTCATAGAGAGAAAAAAATATTTTATGTCCTTTTATTTATATTTCTATTATTTTTATGAAATTCATAATGTAATATGTTTTTTATAATTACAATAGTATGACTTATATGCCATCACTGACAAATAAAAGGAAAACATTTTCCACATTATTGTTTGAGATAGGTATTTGGTGTGGAGTACTCAGGGAGAGTCCAATGTCAATTATGGTAAAACATAATCCCCTCTAGGTATGGGTCATCATCAGGATCCTATAAATCCTCTCATACCTTTGTGATGGAAATATCTCAAGAAGAAGTATATGAGGAAAAAATGGCTTTAGAGCAGTTCAAAAGAAGTAAATAGGATCGTGAAAGAAGTAATATGATGATTGAACATTTCATGAAATCTATGACATATTGGAGTATGTGACTTCTTTTAGAGGTTTATAATACTTTTCATTCATATATAGAATCGATTTTCTCTTTAAATGACGTTGAGAGTGATGTTAATGAGGTTTGTAGTGGCAATCGAGATGATGGTGGTGGTGATAGAGCTTCATGTGGTGAGGATGTTCTTGATGGTGTTGTTGGTGAGGAGGCTGCTGATGATGTAGATGATGGTGATCTTGGTGATTAGGTTTCCAATGATGTTGTTGATGATAGAGGATAAGAATGGGGATAGGGATCATGATGTTGGAAACATGGGGGGTGGGGATATTACTCCCCTCCATTTTGACTTAGAGGTGAGATTTTTTTTACGTATTTCAAAATAATAAATTGAATGTTTCCATGGATGACGATGTACATGTATGTTTTTATTTTATTTACAGGTGTAGTGAGTTTGTTTTATGATGGATCTACTATTTTTTTAGATTGTTGGAGAACATATATGGCTTGTTTTTTGACATCAAGACTTCTTGTATGGTATTTTTTAGACTACTGGAGTTTTCGTTGATTTACATGATGTACATGTATGTTTTTTTTCCATGGATCTGCTGTTTTTTAATGGATATTTTTTATTTTGTGTTTGATATACTATATGTTTTTTTGTTGTTGTATTATTTATGTTTATAGGTTCTGAGCTATAGGAATGAGATTCTGTAATAGTGGGGATAATTGCCTATACCAATAGTTTAATAATCGTTGGTATATATATTTTTTATATGAGATCTCTATACCCCGAATTTTGGTAAAAAGTGGGTATAGATATATACCCATGGATTGGTGAACCATGGGTACAATAAACTATGGGAGGGATATAACCATGGTTTTATGAATACTGTGGGTATATATCTGTACCGATGGCCTTAAACCCCAAGGTTATCATAACTATGGGTTGAGGAAGTTCTTCTTTTAGTGAATCTGAATAGCTTTAATTGGATGAGATATAATAAGAGGGATGTTAGGTACTCTAGAAATGAATACAAGGAAAAAGGTAAGATAAGAGGAATATAATTTCTAACATTAAGTAAAAATGAAAATATACATCCTAGAAATATCATATTGTGATTGATATTTTTTTACATGTGTGGAGAAATATTCTACTAGGACCATGATTTCATAGGAAGGAAATAATTTGGAAATGTACAGTGCTTTAGCTATAATGAGAAGGGACACAATCCACATGCATTTCCTAAAGCAAAGTAATCATTCCCCCAAAAGTACAAGGAAATAAGAATATTATTATTCAATCACAATAGTTGATTTTGATGTTCATAATGATGTAGTTGTAGGATATTTATTCATCTCCTGAAATTTAGATAAAGAGCTACTTGATTATGGATCATCATAATGTTTTATATCATCCCAGTTTTCTATAAATATTAGATATTTCAAATTCACCTTAATAATGGTGTTTTCAATCAAAACTAATATTTGAATCCTTATTACAACAAATATGTGTCAAGAAATTCCCATTATGACACATAAACGTGATTTAATTTAGGATTTTTTATCATACATATGATTTATTTTGATATAATCCTTGGTACACACTAGATTTCAAAATATAATAAAAAAATCATTTCATAAAGAATGATATTATAAACCATGATTAATTTATCAAATTTCTAATCATTGGAGGGGGGACTTCATCATTTGATTCGTATCTGGATCCACCTATAGTAGATCTTATGAATTAGATTCTTCGAGATGAAGATAAAATAAAACCTACGGATGAAAATGTGATCTTCAAATGGAGGATGAACCTACTATATTGTAATACGTTAACATGTTTCTATCAAATTTACCCAAACATCATCTAGACTGAGTAGTTGAGTTTTATATTGATTTAATCAATGATTCAAGACATATATCAAAAATTAAATATTGAATTTCCATGGTGGAGTTAATATAGGTAATGAAAAAACTAAAGGAATTTAGTGATAAGGGGTTTCTACACCATGAGTTTTTACCTTGGGGTTACCCATTTCTTTCCATTAAAAATAATGATTGATCTATAAGGCTATACATTGACTATTGGGACTATTATTTATCATTCTATAAATCATTGGGCCACCTCCAAACTGAAATACTTAGACATTATCCATTTTTTTAATATGATATTCAGATGTATGGTATCATCTCTCACTTATAATGAAGGAAGTTATTATAAAGATAACATTTTGGAAATTGTATGGACATTACAAGTTAACAGTAATGCCATTAGGCTGACTAATGATCCTTTTATTTTAATGGACCTAATGAATAGAGTATTCAAGTATTATATTGATAATTTTTTTGATATTAATTTATGATATCTTGGTGTACAAAAAAATATAAGCGGATACTGAGAACAACATGTGGACTATTATAGAGACTCTTTTATGAATGGAGTTATATGGGATGTTTAGAAAGAGAGAATTCTAGCTTCAAATAATTTTTTATTTGGAATAATTGTCTCCAATGATGGAATATTTTTTGATCCCATGAAGTAAATGGATTTCAAGTAATTTACTAAACCAACAAACATAATTGAGGTATATTGTTTCATTGTTCTTGAAGGTTACTAATGATGTTTCATTCAGAATTTTTCCTAATTAGCAAACCCTTTAACCAAGATTTCTCATTAATGGGTTAAATTTATTTCAAACAATTAGTGTGAATAATTCATTATTTAATTAAATAAGATATTATTGAATTATTCAATATTGACTCTATAGTAGAGAAATGATAGAATTTTGATTTATAGAGATGAATTCAATAAAGGACATGGTATTTTCATTATATAGAATGGCATAGTTATTACCTATGAATTAATGTTATTAAAACCCCATGAACATAACAATACAAATAATGATATTGAGTTTCTAGTCTTAATATATATATTAATGATATTTAGACACTATCTATGTGATGAATTATCTGAGATATATAAAGATCAAAAGAGTTTGAAATGTATCGTCTTATAGAAACTACTCATCATGAGGATAATGCAATGGATCAAGGTACTCAATAATTATGATTTATCAATAAACTGCCACCCAAGGAAGGAATATATGGTAGTTGTTTCATTTATCAAGAAGGATCATGGAGTTATGAACAAAATTAAAATTTATTATATTCTTATGTACATAGATCTAGTAAATATGGACAATACAATTATCAAGGATAGTGAAACACCACAACTAATTTTAATTGTTCTAAAAAATATTTATTGAAGATGATAAAAATAAACTAGTCTGATGAGGATAATGTTTATAAGAAAATTAATTATATGAATTATGGAAAATTACCAGACTTTGTTTATAAATATTACGTTTTGAAATTTATGAAGAGAATTTGTGTTCCCTCTATTCCAAAGCTAAAAAAAAGAATTATTGGATGATTCCCAAAGGTCAAATTTCCATATACACCTTGGTATCATTATGATGTATAGATATTTTAGGGAACATATTTGGTGGGACATTATGAACCACATGTTTTTTAATTATATATCAAGATGATTAGTTTTTCAATAGTTAAAGTTTGAAATATGAAAACCTAGAGGAGTTATGCAACCTATAACTATTAATATATGTAAATGATATGAAAATACGATGTATTTTTTCATTGGATTAATGATGTCTCTAATAAATAAAGATTCTATATGGGTAATTATTGACCGAATTAATAAAAATACCAATTTCATCTCTACAAGTGTGATTTTCCACCGGAGATCCTTGCACACTTCAAAATTAATAAAATTATTGGATTTCATGGGGAACCCCTGTTGATTTTTTTGGATTAATATATCTTTTTACATAAAAAATATCCAAGAGTATTTAGAATATTTTTGATACTAAGATTCATTTGAGTAATACTTATCACCCTCAAACCGATGGAATGTCTGAAAGGATTATTCCAACTTTAGAGGACATGTTGAGGTCCTCCTCACTTGACATTCAAGGTATGTGGGATCAGTATCGACCTTTGGACAAATTTTCCTATAAAAATATATTCCATTCAAGTATTCAAATAGAACCATATGAAGTATTATATGGCAAGATATTAAGTACTCTATCTTTTTTGGATGATTTTGGTGAAAGGAAGATTGTAGTCCCCAAAACAATGGAGGAACAAAAAAAACGTAAAGAATATTTAGGATTATATAAAATCATATTAATGTAGGAAAAAGAGTTATCCTAAAAAACAGAGAAAGGGGTTTGGAGTTTGATGTTTGTGATCAATTTTCTATATATATATATATCAATGTGAGGGTGTCCTTTGTTTGGTAAGAAATGGAAACTGAGCTTCCAGTACATTATAAAATTATAAATATAGGGAAAAATTGAAGATATGGCTTAGCATTTTGATATTCCACCGATCCTTTCTAAGGTACATGATGTGTTATACAACTCTCGGTTAATTAAATACATGACATTCTCAAAACATGTACTCAATAGTGCTGAAATATAATTGGAACCTGATTTATCTCACTATGATACACCTATCTAGATTCTGGACACTAGAGATTAGGTGTTGAAGAATTGGATGACTCAGCTGGTAAATGTTCTTAAGAAAAATAAAAAAATAGAAAAATAAATTTGGTAACCAAAGAGAATTATAATGAATAACTACCCCAATATTTTTGTGGGGTGACATTCTAGAAATTTCAATGTCGAAAATTTTGAAGTAGGGGAAGATTTATCACCATACTAGTTTATGGTATGCCTCTTTTAAATTTAAAATCTTTTATATCTTATGTTGCACACATCACTAAGGTAAAAACAATATTAAATATTAAATATTAACCAGACCATTGAATAGTATTGTGTTCATTAGGAATAGTTATCTAGAAAATAGTATAATTATGTCACTATGAAAGGATAAATAACATTTTGGTATCTCATAAATTAATATAGGTGTATTTATGTAATGAAATAAATAAATAAATAATTTAGAAATTATATATTAACTAATGGTATTTCAATGAAATCAAAATTTATATTTAGAAATTCATAAATTTTATTATGATAAAAAAGGTAAATTATTTTCATAAAATATATTCATAAATTAATATATAATTTGTTTATAATTATATGATAATTTTATAATACCATAATTAATTTTTGAAGTGTCGAAAAATCAGTTATAATATTAAAATTGATATTTTCAAAAAAAAGTGTATTTTATTTTAAAATTATATCTCTCATATTTAGAAGATTATTTTAATTAAATTGATTCCATTTTTGAAATATACACATCGAATAATGGTTAGAGAATATTTTTTTTATTTGTCAAAAAATGTTTTTTTGTTGATTAATGAAATACTATAATTTAATGTATTTGTCATTATATGTAAATAAATTAATTATTGGGTCATAGATGATATTAAGATGAGGTAATAACCCATTATTTCATACTCAAATTCTCAATTTACTTTAATTAGTCAAAGCAATTAAAACTATTGATAGACTTCAGAAAAAAGAATATATAACTGTATAATAAATCTAAAAACCTCCCTATAATCCCTTATAAATACCAGCCCTTCTCCTCACACCTAATAAGATTTTAATATTTTCTAAATTATTCAAAATTACCTTCCCAATCCTCTTCCCCACATCCATGACCAACTTTTCATACCAAAATGCCAAATCCAAGTGTCTTAGGGAGGTTCCCAAAGAGACAATATTAAAAATATAACATCCTCCTTCATTCTTTTTTAATTTATATTATTTTCATATACTCTACTCAACTACCCCATAAAACTTGTAATGGTGAAAAATATATAATACATATAATTGAATTTTTTTGTGATAACATATAATGAATCAGCAAATACCTTCTCTCATTCCTTTAAAAAAAGAAAAAAATCATATATGATGTCTCGATTCACAACCTTCATGAACGATGAGTTTTTATATTCCATTAAAACCTTCACGGTTTGTGATAAAATCATTATTAATGTAAAATAATATATTAATATAAATATTATAAGTTATATCAGGCTCTGAATCCAATATATAATCATAATATTAAATAAAATGTCACAATCTTGTGATGGTTGAAAAACCCAACGAAATAAATTAAGTCATTTTCCTCAACATTTTATCTAATAAATATTCCTATTACTATATATCCAAATGATAAATGAGACAATTTAAAATTATATATTTTTGTTAAAAATATATAATTTCACTTCTGGGGGATTTATTCCAATTTGATGAGAACTCCCATATTTATACTACAGGGAACTGACTATAAAACCATGAAATGAATGCTCTCAGAACATCATAACTAAACATTATAACTCATAAAAGTGGTCATATAATAACTTAATAAAATCATAATAAATAAAATATATTTTTATGAAATTCTGATTTAAGTAATTAATTAATTCAATATGATTATCCAGGACATTATGTAAAAGTATAGAATGATTTTAGACATAAGGTAAGGTTTTCTCATATAAATTTTACATCTATGATATATATTCCATATTAATCTCTTATTTCTCATGTGTGGTGTAAATAAATAAAATTAGTATATAATATCATGAATCTATTTATCTTCATGTAGTTAATTTTTTCCTGGGATGATCATTAATTTTATGGGGAATATGGTTCCACTGATTACAAAGTGGTAAGGGAATTATTAACCTATTCTACATTCTTTGGGTTAAATTACAAATCCATTGATCATGTAATTCAATTATTACATGAGAAATGAACTTTTATTATTTTATTGTTTTTTTTAAATTATTTTTTGTCAATATTTAGCTAATAAAAAAATAAATTTATATAGTTAACCCTCACAAATTCCTTCATATGTTCTCTTTTAAATGTTTCTTTTAAAGTTTTTGAAAGGAATGATTTTTAAAAGACATATAGAATGAGGGCATTTTTTCATATATCATGATTCTTTAATGTATTGATGAATGTTTTATATGTTTATAAAGTTAATTTCAATGAAAATTGTTTCTTTTATAATTGTGAATCTTTTTAAATAAAATATTTCAAATTAAAGTGGTATTTATCTAAATAATTTCTTAATGATTTTATTAGATTATTTTCATCTATATCAAAAAACATTATTGAATATTTTAATTAATTGAGGTTTATCTATGTTTAAACCATCTACCTTATTTTCACCAATTTTTTTGATCTATTTGACTATGGATGTGAAATTTTGACATAATTCATCATACTACACCGGATGGGTTATGATTATATTTATTTTTTAGGGAAAGTTATAAACAATCCATATAATTCCTCAAATCTAAATGTATATATTGATTATGTTTTACCCAATTAAAATGAGGAATGAATTATACATTATAACCAATGGTGGTGTCCCACTATAGCCCCTCAATGTAGCAGAAGGTCTCATGTGAAAAAATAGTTTTGGTTTTGGATGATGTCCTACTCGATTATGTATGTTGTATTGGTAGAATCCCTAATAGTATTTTTACGATGTACTGCATTATGAATTCCCTCATTATTAGATATATTATTTATAATCCATGTGATTATTTGACTTGTAAACTATCCATGTTTAAGATTCATTGGCATGTGATTATTTATACAAAATCAATTGATCATATTTTATTACTATCATATTAAAATATAGATTATGTTTTAATAGAATGTTTCTTAGTTATTCGACTTTCTTTATTGTTTATTTATATTTATGATAGATTTCACTGTATTATTACCTTTATTGAGCATCTCATCACACCTATTTCTTGTGATTTACTTTTCCCCTGGATTCCTATATATATTACGATTGAAATATAGGGATGATCCCAGAGAGTATGGTTGTTAACAATGGAGTTACTATGTTGAATTCCATTTCATGTTGTTATGTAATACTTATATTTTTATCTAGTTTCCAAAATCCACTAATGTATTTGGTACTTTGGTTTGTGATCACTTTTACTCAGTACAAATTTATTAATGTAAGGCAGATGATCCAGCCTACTAGGGTGGTGCCTCTATAGATAAATTACATCTACTTGTTTTCAAAAACTATATCAGTTGATATAAATATTTATCCAATGTATTAGAAGGATATATAGGTCTCACCTGTCACATAATGAAATCATAAATACATTCTCCACAAGATCAAAAATATTGAACATATCATTACAGATGAAATAAAATGGTTATCATAAACATTTCATCGTATTATAACCTTTAGAAAAGAAATATGTTTCATTATCATTCCATCATAGAGTAACCTGTAAAAATAAGTAGGGTTCATAAGTGTTTTATCATGGTGTAACTTATGAAAGAGAAACATGCTTCATAAAAAATCTGACATATTAAAAATAAACCATTCCACTAAATTTTGAGAGTGGATCCCTATATCATATATCTTGTAAATTGGATACTATATAAATTGTTTCGTTTTTTCTATAGATGGATTTCTAAAGATAACACAGCGAATTTCATATGGAAAATAACATTTCTTTGAAAATTACATTATAATGCATAATAAATTCTTAAAATGCTTTTCTTTGAAATGAAATTTGATAAATTATAAAATAATATTTAAAAAAAATTTAGAAATATTACCATAAAAATACCATTTCATATTTGGAAAATAGTTTTTAAAATATAAAACATTTTTCACTGAAAATATCCTTGAAATGATATAATTGTGATTTTTAAAACCATTTTAAACCCTTTTCAAAAAAAACTTATTTTTTCAATTTTATTTCATGAAAATGATAATAAAATGTCACTTACAAAAATAGAATTTTTTTTTAGAAAAAATTGATTCTGAAGGAAAAACATTCTAACTAAAGTATAAAAAAACATAATATTTTTTATAAAAAACATTATTAATTATATTAAATACCAAAGAGTGGTAAAATGGTACCAATACATGAATATATCATGATGAACTATATGAGGTGGAAATTTATGATAATTATTGAGAGATGTATCACTATATTTCATCAATTGAGGCATAACCATAAATAATCCCAGTAAACGATGATATTGTAGCGATAAACTCTTACCACTTTGGATACCTTGAATCCAAATAAACCAAAAAATAATAACATTACATTAAGATTAAAATATAATGAAAATATGAAGATTAAATATGTATCATTTAAAATGGTATTATATACTACTCATAAATTAATAAAGGTGAATAATTAAACATGTGTCTTTATAAAGGAAAATTGAGACAACAATACCCTAACAATTTGGTAATTTTTTAACAATAAACCCCATAAAAAAGACATAATAAAATATCTATTTATGTATCAATTAATTTAGTGATATTAATCATATAATATATTTAGATGAAATATAAAGGCCACAAAAAATATAATTGATTGGTGAATGTGGCCTAAGTTTTATGGAAATAAATGCCAAACTATAAATCCTTTTACTACTTGAGTAACATTTGAATCATGAGATTCGTGAAAGAATAACATCAATTGATACTTCTTGTATGATTTGATCAAATGAATTCATGATAATAATGACTTAGGTACTATAACACCCCAAACATCCATGCTACGTTTCCCTTTGAATAATGCAATAGCTTTCATTATACACAACTTTGTGATTCTAACACATCACGACCAATCAAACTAGCTGTTAGGAATAGTAATACCCACTTTTTGAAATTTTAAAAAATTTATTTTCCAAAATGGGCTTTATTTTTTAATTTGGAATATCAAAATTATCTTAGGGTGGATTTTCGGAATTTTTCGGAAAACATTCAATTATTGATAAATAGTGAAAAACACTGCATAATTAATTAAAATCAAATTTTTATTTAAATAATTATTCATTTTATTAAAATATATTTTTTGGATAAAATAGATACATAATACCTATATAAATTCAATTTAATTCATTGGATTCATTTTATAACAAGCTAAGATATATAAAAATTTTATTGAACATTCTACCATCTTTTACCCACCTCTTAAGAGCATTTGAAAATTTGCATAAAACATAATTTTAACACTTCTATTTGTTTAATTTCAAAAATACAAGAGCCACGGTTGACATTAGTACGTAAAATTTGGTTCAATAAGATGAAAATAATTTTTGGTGAATAATAACGTTTTTCTTTTATTTACCATGGTTAAAAGTAAATAGGGTAATTAAGGGTAAAAATGAAATTATAATTACCCTAACACAAGTCCTAATTATATTGGTTAAGTGTAATTCAACTAAAAATATCCTCATGAATGAAATATGACCCCTTTTCTCCACATCAATTAGATTAGGACATTTATTATTATTTTATTTAAAGAAGATTTGAAAGAGTTGAAATCAATGTTTAATAACTAAACAATTTTTAATATAGGGTTATACATAAGATAAATTAGATTATAAATATTCCTTATAAAGATAATAATATTTTTTTACATAATTTTATTTTATTTAAAATTTTTAGACATTAAATAATTTAATTTATTTATGACACAATTATGATGCAGTAATTTCCTTATTAATGAAATATTAAATTAATTGATAATATACTTATCCAAATAAATTTAATTTGAGACTTTTGATTAATTCCCATAATTTTTTAGGTATATATGACATGTTAGGGTTGATTAAATAGTTTTTGTTCAAAGTAATCATACTGTTATTATTTTTCACAAAAACCAAATACTAAATAGTGTCAAAATTGACATAATTGAGTTTTTTAAATAAAATACTATATTATGAATTGATATAATATTCCTAGAAATCTATGGTTTTCAAAAAGGAATTATATAAGGTTATATATATTAATATTGAACCACATGGGGTTCAATTGTCTTGTTATAGTATATAAGGCCCCATCCTTAAACATTACTTAATCTTGAGTTATTATAAGATTACACATTGAGGATCTTTTCAGGTTTAGAGTTTTAGAGATTTAGATCATAAATCATGAATTACATTCCACATTTAAACAAATTGGTTACATAAAATATAGTATTCATTTTTTCCCATCAATGGAAACATATTTAAAACAAAACATGGATTCTTTCATGAAACTTTTTGGACCCTATCATCACATCATGTACCTTTCCCTTGACTGGTAAAAAACATTTCAAAAACTTCGGATGAGCATAAAAAGCACAGTAAGGAATATAAAAGTACGAAATGAAAACATTATTCCATGTATGAAATCATACATTACTCATAAAACATATGTATTTTAACATACCTCATTAAATCATGAATAAATCATAGAAATCATAAGACATAAAGGTAACTTAAGGCATTAATAACATTGTTACATAGGGATTAACCCTCATGGTTACGTTTGGAATACCCATCACAGTATATTCCCTAAATCTCTTTGGAGAAAACTTAATGTTTAACCCCTACACGTTACTTAATGAATTGGTGAGCTATATTAGGCTCACTCACCATTAGTTTATCACGGAACGACCCGTCTTCATAACATTTCCCAAGAACCATAACATAATTGTATCACATAAAACATGCATAAAGGAAACATAACACTTCCATATTTCAATCACAAGATATCATTACAAAAAAATTGACATAATAAAAACATTATGAAAACCATTTTCAATAATAAAATAAAATAAATGTAAAAAATGGTATTTATTTTCCATTAAAAAAAGGTTATGGCTTGTAGAGGAAGCCGAAACTCAAATCATGGTCACGACGGCGGAGAAGTCGTTGTCCCCGCATACGTACGACAAAAAACATTCCCTTTTTTCATTTAGTAAATGATTCATATAAAAAATATAATTTTTGAATAAACGTAAAAGTCAAAGGGGTTTATACACCGTATAAAGGAAAGTTGTGTATAAAACAAAATATGCCTCAATGAAAGGAGATTGAGACGAAGTCCCTTATCTCGTATCCGACTTGACTCGATCGTTATTTAATCTCCTGAATAATAAACCTGAGTTAATTTCTACTTGCTTAAGAACCTTTTTCATGTTAATTATTCCTTTTATATCACTTATTACCATGTCATAAACCCTATGTAATTATTTAAGTTAATAACAATCGTTTTAACGATCATTGGTACTTGAGTCAAAAATAAACTCTTTACAATTACAATTTGTTCATGTATCCATTACATCCAAAGATTTTTTCACGATTTTTATATCATATATATCATATATATACATTATATACATGCATTTATAATATTACATAACATTTAGAGGTAAGAAATGAAATGCACCATTCATGGAGATGGTAAGCCGTATGTACGCATGAACGCTACTTTCATTTCTATTTCATATTTTATGGAATGGAATCATAATGACACAAAGGTATATTATAATTCTAGTAAAATTTCATATAAAATATCATTAACTCCATCCTTTATACGTCCCACATATTGTATTAACGAATCAAATCATTTTGAGGGGGCGGTAGTCCGCACTTCCTAAAATGAAGATATCGCATATACCCATAATGGAAGCCATAAAGGTATGCCATAAATGAAAAATACAAAAGATTAAGGAAAACATAAACATATTATATATCATATATATAAATATAGTGACATCTTAATGACCCCTTTGGATGGTTTTATGAGAATATTGAACAATCATCATTTCGTGGGGCAAAAATTCACCATCCACAGAAACAGTATGTTCTTTAACCATTAGATGTAGGTGTGTGTAAGTTTATCTAGACTCCTTCTTATAACAAAATCCTAGTATATTTATGATACTGGTGTTGTTACAAAAGGAATTAATAAAAAGAGTTTATGGGTTTGGATAAGAAAAATAAAACAAAAGAACATTAGAGAAGACTTTACCTTTAAATCTTGTAATCTTCTTGGTTTGAACAAAAATGGTTTCTTGAAGAGATTTCTACATAAGGTAAGGATTATAGGATGAAGAGAGGGATTTGGAGAGAAAAAATGAGTAGATCTTAGCCGAGCCAATGGCATGAGAAGTGTGGGTAAGGAGGTAGAGGTGGGGGCCTTTTATAAGAGGAGAGGAGAGGCACTCTTGGAAAGGTATAAAATGTTACTTTATTTTCAAATGATTTTAGGATTTTAAAGGTCACAAATTGATGTGTTTCGAGGATAAGGTGATAAGGGTTGGAAATATACTCATCCAATAGGTATTTGACAAGTTTATGTCTTAGATTTTACAATATCTTTTCATTTTATTTAAATCGTTCATTAATGAGGTAATCACTACATCATCATGATGTCATAAATAATTTAATTTATATAATGTCTAAAAATTATAAAAAAAATAATATGATGTAGGAAATAGTTTTAGATTTACAATGACTATTTATAGTCCAAGATATCATTTATTTAGACAAAACTAAAAATGTTTTACTCAGGTGATACATTCTTTGTTATATTTAACTTTCTTTAAAAATAAAATGATAAAAAGTCATTATCACACAAAAGTGATTCCATGGGGTCCCCAAGTTTGGTAAAAGCCAAACCATGGTTGGAAATGACACAAACAGTAGAATTAGGACACATTTTGGGGTCATTTGTTATTATTATTATATTATTTTATTATCCTTAACTACCCGATTACTAATTAATGAAGATAATTAAAGATAATTACCGTCGTTACTATTCATAATGTCCAAAAACAAAAGATACTTGATTACATAATTTGTACCTTATGATTCCAAATATGTAATCCATTTTACCAAATTAAAAACACAGAAATTGAAATAATTAATTTAAAAATAATTCCCGTTGTCAAAATAAATAGCGGGTTTTTTAGAAACAATATCTATGAAAAATTTGGCAATTGTTTATGCCCAATTCCAAAGTGAAATTGATTCAAATTACCACCATTGGATTAAATGGTAAAAAAATATTCTAATTCAAATTTAAGAACAATTAAAATGATAATCTAACCATATAATTAAATTATATGAGAAAACAGTTTTGATGTAAAATGCAGTATTTTTAACTATTCATTAAAAAACGAACATTGTCAGAAAAATACCAAAAAATTATCCAATGTAAATTTCAATGTCCCAATCATAAAGAATATGTTTATTTTAAAAAATAGAGCTTATAAAATTGTAAAAATTTTGATTTAAAAATGGTTTACCATCAAAAGGCAGTAAAACAATCTTTTAAAAATATTAGTGTATTCCATGCTTAAGATTGGATTTATTCTTGTTTTAAGCCTCTAAAACACTATATAATGCATAAATTGACATAGATAAGAATATATATTATCCATTACATGGGATGTTACATCCTTCCCCCCTTTAGAAAATTGTATCCCCGCAATTTATTTACATATCGAATAAGTGGGGGTATTTTTCCCTCATTGCATTTTTAGATTCCCATGTTGCCTCTTTAATCATGTGGTTTTTTCACAAAACCTTTACTTGATTTATCACCTTATTCCGCAACACTTGCTCCCTGTGGTCAAGAATCTGGATCGGTTGTTCCTCATAAGATGGATTCTCTTCCAGCTGAACTACCTCTAGACTAAAAACATGAGATAGATCTGGCATGTACTTCCTTAACATTGAAACATGAAAAACATTGTGTACCTGAGATAAAATCAGAGGTAAAGCCACTCGGTATGCAACTGATCCAAATCTCTCTATAATTTCATATGGTCCAATGAACCTTGGACTCATCTTTTATTTTCTTACCAAATTTCATCATACTTTTCCATGGTGAAACTTTTAGAGAAACATGATCACCTACTTCAAAAGAGAGATCCTTCCTCTTGTTGTCTGCATAACTCTTCTGCCTGATCTGAGTTGTTCTCATGTGTTCCTGTATCAGCTGAACTTTTTCTGCCAACTCTTCTACTAATTCTGGTGCCATCAACTTCCTTTCACCTACCTCATCCAAAAAATCTGGAGTTCGACACCGCTTCCCATATAATGTCTCAAATGGTGTCATCTGTATATTGGAATAAAAACTGTTATTAGAAGAAAACTCATCCAAAGAAAGATGTTGGTCCAAACATCCCTGATTATCCATCAAACAAGAATCTAGCATATCCTCCAAAGTCTGAATCGTTCGTTCTGACTGCCCGACTAATTGAGGATGAAAAGCCGTACTAAAATTTAATTCAGTACCCAATGACTTCTGAAGGCCTTTCCAAAAGTTAGAAGTAAACGTGGGATCATGATCAGATAGAATGGAAAGAGGAACTCCATGGAACCTGAGTATTTATTTAAGATACAAACAGGAAAGTTGATCTACTGAAAAATTATCTCGTATAGAAAGGAAATGAGCAGATTTAGTCAAGAGATCAATAATAACCCAGATTGCATTATTACCTCGAGGTGTCTTTGGCAATCCCACAACGATGTACATGGGTATATTCTCCCATTTCCACTCTGGTACTGGTAAAGGCTGAAGCATCCCTTTCGGAAACTGACGCTCTGCTTTAACCTGTTGACAAGTCAAACACTTCATAGTAAAATAAGAAATGTCTCTTTTCATTCCATCACACTAGTAACACTCCCGAAGATCTCTATACATCATAGTACTGCCTGGATGAACTGAAAACAGAGAACAATGAGCTTTACATAACAACTCTCTCTTAAACTTTGAATCACAAGACCCACAGAATCTCCTCCCAAATCTCATTACACAATCATTATCAATGTTGAATTCATGAAACTTACACTTTTGAACCAGATTTACCTTTTTCTACAACTCGCTGTCTTGCTTCTGTGTTTTCTTTATTATGTCTGATATAGAAGATTTCACTGATACCTGAAACAAAACAGAAGATCATCCTGAACCAACAACTTCTATGCCAAATCTCATCAAACCATTAACTAAAGGATTATGTTCCAAATGCAACATTGTTAATGAGGCATTAATTTTTCAACTCAAAGCATCAGCCACTTTATTTTCTTTTCCTGGATGGTAATGAATTGTAAAATCATAATCCTTGATTAATTTAATCCATCTCTTCTGTCTCATGTTCAATTCTTTCTGAGTGAATATATACTTTAAACTTTTCTGATCCGTATATATATTTCACACTTTACTCCATACAAATGATGCCTCCAAAATTATAAAGTGAAAACAACAACAGAAAATTCAAAATCATGTGTAGGGTAATTTACCTCATGTGTTTTCAACTGTCGTAAAGCACAAGAAATTACCTGATCATTTTACATTAGGACACAACCAAGTCCTTTCCATGAAGCATCACAGTAGATAACAAACTCACCATTCCTGGAAGGTAGTGCCAAAACTGGAGCATTCACCAATCTTCTTTTCAATTCCTGAAAACAATCATCACATTCTTTTGTCGAGATAAACTTAACACCCTTCCGAGTTAGCTTAGTCATTGGACTAGATAACCGTGAAAAATTTCTAACAAACCTTGGGTAATAGGCTGCCAAACCAATGAAGCTACAAATCTCAATTACATTTGTGGGTCTTGGCCATTCTTCATCAACCTTTGTTTGTGCAGGATCAACAGTTATCCCATCTTTAGAAACAATGTGACCAAGGAATGAAATTTTTTGCAACCAAAACTCACACTTACTGAATTTCCCATACATTTTCTTTTCTTTTAAGGTTTGAAAAATAACCCTTAAATGTCTTTTATGCTCCTCTTTACTTTTATAAAACACCAAAATATCATCAATAAAAACAACCACAAACTTATCCAAGAACTCATGGAAAATTCAATTCATAAGGTCCATGAATACAACAGGTGCATTGGTTATCCCAAAAGGCATAAATACAAATTCATAATGGCCATATCATGTATGGAACATGGTCTTCGGAATATCATCTTCCTTTACCTTCAACTGATGGTACCCTGATCTCAGGTCAATCTTTGAAAAAAACTGAGCTCCCTGGAGCTGATCAAACAAATCATCGATATGAGGTAAAGGATATTTGTTCTCAACAGTAATGTTATTCAAGGCTCTATAATCAATGCATAGTCTCATTGAACCATCTTTCTTTTTAACAAATAAAGCAGGAGAACCCCATAGTGATGTTCTAGGTCGAATGAAACCTTTCTCTAATAAATCTTGCAATTTCTCCTTCAACTCTAAATGTTCAGTTTGAGCCATTTGATAAGGGGGTTTTAAAATTAGCTTAGCATCAGGAAAAAAGTCAATGGTAAATTCAACATACCGATCTGGTATTATTCCAGGCAACTCATCAGGAAAAACATCAGGATACTCATTTACCACCGACACATCATTAATCTAAACAGTTCCTTTTTTTCAACGATATGTGCAAGGTAACATTCATTTCCATCTTTTAAGAGTTTCTCGGCCTCTTGATATGTTATCAACAGTAAGGGTTCATTCTTGAACACAAACTAAAAGTCATTCTAAAAAGAAACTTCTTTAGCTCTACAGTCAATCTTAGCATGGTAAATAGAGATCCAATCCATACCCAGGATAACATCAAACTCTACTAGAGGTAAAAAAAAATAAGGTTTTCAAGTAGGTTCTTTCCACGGATAAGGATATAATGATTCGTATAAATTCTTTTTGCCTCAAAATTTCCCCCAGGTGTTTTTACCACAAGTTTAGGAGTCATTTCTTGAGATGGTATTCCCATTTTACTAGAAAAGTTTTCAGAGATGAAAGAATGTGTAGTCCCTGAATCAAACAACACACTGACATAATCTAGAAAAACAATGTACCTGATACCACTTCATTTGATGGCCCAACATCTGCTGAAGTAGTTACAAAGGATTTTACCACCCCTTTATGCTTGTAGTCTAACTGCTTCCCATTACTCAAGAACTTTTTCGGACACTCATTTGCAAAGTGACCCATCTCATTGCACTTAAAACATTTCACTAACTGTAAATCAAATTTGGTCTTACCATTACCCTGATATTTTTCAGTGCAATCATGAGCCTTATGTCCCATCTTACCACATCAGTAGTACTTTCCAGAATTTAGAAGACATTCCCTAGCATGCCTTTTATCACATTTATCACAAACTGGATACTTAGTTTTCTTACCATCATACCTTTTTGAAGAATTCTTTCCTTTCTCCTACCACCTTGGTCTCTTCTTCTGCTGGTTGTTATAGAACACTTGATCATCGAAAAACACCATTTCCACCTTCTCAGCACATCAAACAAGCTTTTCATAACTCTTGCACTCGTGAGAAGCTAAATCCCTTTGATATTTTGGTTTTAATCTTGAGTAAAAACGATTGATTTTACTATCAAGGTCTTGGATAAAATTTAGAGCATACCTTTCCAACCGAGTGAACCTTTCTTCATAGGCAGCTACTGAGTCTTCCTCTTGCCTCAATTCCAGGAATTTGTTTTCCATCCTAAGTCAAACAGCCTTAGGAAAATACTTCTCAAGAAACATACCTTTGAATTTTTCCTAGCCGAGAGCATCAATATCATCAGTATCCCTGATATTTTTAACCCTCTCCCACCACTGATCTGCTTCACCCTCCAAATGTTAAATAGAAAGACTAACATTTTGATTTTCTGAACACCCCATGACATCAAAAATATTTTCCAGTGCTTTAATCCACCCTTCAGCTAGTACAAGGTCAGATGATCCTCTGAATGTTGGGGGATGATGCCTCATGAAATGTTCCACCACTAACATGTTCCTCTGCAGTTGATCTGGCTGATCTCATGCATGGATACCACCACCATTTATCGCTTGAGTCAACAACGCCATTACTGCAATAAGCAGTTCAGTTCCAATTCTGACCATCTTAGGATGCTGATTTAGAAGGCCATTTCCTTTTGTATTCCATCCTAGCACGGGTTCCCTATTTCCTCTGCGGAAAACAATTCTGAACAAACATGTCTTAGATAAAGAAACATAATAATCTTCAAATTCTATATCATTTCAATTTGACCAAAAAAAATATTTTTGGATAATCATTTAATAGAATTCTAACTCTTAAAGTTATCTAAACTGACCGCTGATACCAACTATAAGGCCTCAGCCTTAAACATTACTTAATCTTGAGTTATTACAAGATTACACATTGAGGGTCTTTTCAGGTTTAGAGTTTTAGAGAATTAAATCATAAATCATGCATTCAATTTCACATTTAAACAAAGTGGTTACATAAAAGATAGTATTAATTTTTTCCCATCAACGGAAACATATTTAAAACAAAACATGGATTCTTTCATGACAATTCCTTGACCCTATCGTCACATCATGTACCATTCCCTTGACCCGTGAAAAACATTTCAAAAAATTGGGATGAGCATAAAACGCTCAGTAAGGGATATAAATGTACGAAATGAAAACATTATTCCATGTTTGAAATCATACATTACTCATAAAATATAATCATTTTAACATACCTAATCAAATCATAAATAAATCATAGAAATTATAAGACATAAAGGTAACTTGAGGCATTCATAACATTCTAACGTAGGGAGTAACCCTCATGGTTACGTTTGGAATACCCATCACAGTATATTCCGTAAATATCTTTGGAGTAACCTTAACTTTTAACCCCCTTGCGTTAACCAATTCATTGGAGAACTATATCGGGATCACCCACCCTTAGTTTATCACGGAACCACCCATCTTCAAAACAATGCCCAAGAACCATAACATAATCATATCACAGAAAACATGGATAATAGAAACATAACATTTCCACATTTCAATCACAAGATATCAATACAACACATTGATATAATAAAAACATTTTGAAAACCATTTTCAATACCAAAATAAAAGAAAAGTAAAACATGATATTTATTTTCCATTAAAAAAAGGTTATGGCTTGTAGAGGAAGCTGATACTCAAATTATGGTCACGGTGGTGGAGAAGTCGTTGTCACCACATACGTACGACAAAAAACCATTCCCTTTTGTCATTTAGTAAATTATTCATATAAATAGATTCCTTTTTAATAGACTTAAAATTCAAAAGGGTTTATACACTGTATAAAGGAAAGTTGTGTATAAAACAAAATATGCCTCAGTGAAAGGAGATTGAGACAAAGTCCCTTACCTCGTATCCGACTTGACTCTATCATTCTTTAATCTACTGAATAATAAACTTGAGTTAATTTATACTTGCTTAGGAAACTTTTTCAAGATAAATATTCCATTTATATCACTTATTACCATGTCATGAACACTATGTAATTATTTAATTTAATAATGGTCGTTTTAACGATCATTGGTACTTGAGTCAAAAATAAACTCTTTATAATTACAAGTTTTTCAGGTATCCATTATATCCAGAGTTAGATTCATGATGTAGATATCATATATAACATATATATCTAGTATATACAAGCATTTATAATATTACATAACATTTAGAGGTAAGAAATGAAATGCGTCGTTCATGGAGATGGTAAGTCGTACGTACGCATGAACACTACCTTCATTTCTATTTCGTATTTTATGGAATGGAATCATAATGAAATAAAGGTATATAATAATACCAGTATAATTTCATATATAATATCATTAACTCCATCCTTTATACTTCCCACATATGGAATTAACGAATCAAATCACTTTGAGGGGGTGGTCGTCCGCACTTCCTAAAATGAAGATATCGCGTATACCCATAATGGAATCCAAAAAGGTATGCCATAAATGAAAAATACAGAAGATTAAGGAAAAAATAATCATATTATATATCATATATATAAATATAGTGACATCTTAATGGCCACCTTTGAAGGTGATATGAGAATATTGAACAATCATCGTTTCGTGAGGTAGAAATTCGCCATCCACGGAAACAGTATGTTCTTTAACCATTAGATGTAGGTGTGTGTAAGTGTAGATCGACTACTTCTTATAAAAGCATCCTAGTATATTGAATATAGTGGTGTTTTTACAAAAGTAATGAATAAAAAGTGTTTATGGGGTTGGAGAAGAAAAATAAAACAAAAGAACATTAGAGAAGACTTTACCTTTAAATCGGGTAACTCTTCTTGGTTTGAACCAAAATGGTTTCGTGAAGAACATTCTGCCTAAGGTAAGGCTTATAGGATGTAGATAGGGATTTGGAGAGATAAAATGTGTAGTTATTGGCCGATACAATGGCTTGAGAAGTGTGGTTAAGGAGGTAGAGGTGGGGGCCTTTTATAAGAGGATAGGAGGGGCACTCTTAGAATGGTATAAAATGTTACTTTGTTTTGGAAATGAGTTTCAGATTTTAAAGGTATCACATTGATGAGTTTCAAGGATAAGGTGATAAGGGTTCGAAATATACTCATCCAATAGGTATTTGACAAGTCTAAGTCTAAGAATTTACATTATCTTTTCATTTTATTTAAATCGTTCATTAATGAGGTAATCGCTGCATCATCATGATGTCAAAAATAATTTAATTTATTTAATGTCTAAAAATTATAAAAAATAATACTATGATGTAGGAAATATTTTTATCTTTACAATTAATATTTATAGTCCAATGGATCATTTATTTAGACAAAATTAAAAATGTTTTACTTAGGTGATACATTCTTTGTTAAATTTATCATTCTTTAAAAATAAAAAGATAAAAAGTCATTATCACACAAATGTGATTCCATGGGGTATCCATGTTTGGAAAAAGGCATCGCATGGTCGGCCATATAACAACCAGTAGCATTAGGACACATGTGGAGGTCATTTTTTATTAATATTATATTATTTTATTATCCTTAACTACCCGATTACTAATTAATCAAGATAATTAAAGATAATTACCATCGTTACTATTCATAATGTCCAAAAAACAAAAGAGTATTGATTACATAATTCAGACCATATGATTCCAAATATATAATCCATTTAACCAAATTCCAAACACAGAAATTTCAATAATCAATTTAAAAATAATTCATATTGTCAAAACAAATTGCGGGTTTTTTTAGAAATAATATCTATGAAACGTTTGGCACTTGTTTATCCCATGTTCCAAAGTGAAATTAATTATAATGACCACCATTGGATTAAATGGTAAAAAATATTTTAATTACACTTTAATACCAATTAAAAATATAATATAACCATATAATTAAATTAGATTAAAAAGCAGTTTTGATGTAAAATGCAGTATTTTTCACTATTCATTAAAAAATAATCATTGTCAGAAAAATACCAAAAAAGTATCCAATGTAAATTTCAATGTCCGAATCATAATGAATATGTTTATTTTTAAAAATAGAGCTTATAAAATTGTAAAAATTCTGATTTAAAAATGGTTTGCCATCAAAAGGCAGTAAAACAATCTTTTAAAAATATTAGTGTATTCCATGCATAAGATTGGATTTATTCTTGTTTTATGAATTTAAAACACTATATAATGCATAAAGAGACATATATAAGAATATCTGTTATTCATTACTTACTTGGGATGTTACATAGTATGTTTATTAACCATATAATATAAAAATACAAAGAGACATGATAAATGTAAAATTCATTTACAAAGAGTTAAATATAAAAGATAAGGTTAATATGGTGACCTAAACCTATATAAGACCTATTTTTGGAGAGTTTTTATACCCATACCCACCTTATAATCAAAATAAATAATTCTTGAGCCATTAGAAACACAAAATGATTTTATTACAAAATAATATTTCAAGATTTTCTAAAAGTGACCCTCACCTCTCTTATAAAAGGGTACTTATACATCTCTTAATTTCACCCCTAAAATACCATTTGTCTTGGAAAAAACCTAACCAAATATCCTCCCAAATTTAATCCCTTCATCATATAGGCCTTCCTTTTTTCATAATACAAACTAAAGAGACCTTTTTATCAAATGAAATAAAAGAACCTGAAGAAGAGGTAAATATTTCATCACATATTTCAAGTTCTTTTCTTCTTCCACTTCCTCTTTCTTTGTTGTTTCCATTCTAAAATAATAACTCTAGTATATTCAATATACTATGATGTTATTATAAAAATTGTACAACCATATTCATTATTCTATCCATTATATGAATGAAAAAGTCATTATACGTTCGTATGTACGACTTACCGTATCCACATCGTGGTGTAGTTTTTTATTCAAACACTTCATTGTTTGGATGGGTATAATAATGATTATAACTGATGTAAATAATAAATATAGCATGTTTAATATTTTTTATATATGATATACCATCCAATTAATTATGATTTCACAATCAATATAATGATTTTTTTCTCGTGCGTACGTACAGATTATCGTCTCCACAAACACGATGAGATTCATTCCCCATCATGATCATTGAAGAATAATTTTGATTTTATGATTAAAAATAATTTTTATGAAAAATATATCATTATTTATATGAATAAAATACATCATATCAATAAAAAACATGGCTTATGTAGCCAACCATATAATGGAAAACAAATCAGTTAGCACAAGAAATGATGATACTACTAAAATATTATTAACAAAGAAAAAATAGAGGATCATATATGATAGCATATTTATGAATATAGTTCTTGTATAAATTAATAAAAATGTTTTATATATTATACATGAGGTTAAAAAGCCATCTACTAAGGTAAAGTACAAGGTAAGGGTTAATATCACAATCTCTTTATTATCCGAGGTTGTTTTTACGTATCTATTAGGACCTCTTTATCATCCACATCCATGTTTTCATAAAAATGTATTTAAGTTTTTTTACTATTTACTAGAAAATCGGTTTAATTTTAGTCATTTTCTAAACAAGTTACTTTATGACCTTTTTGACAAAATTAATTTGAGAATGTCCTTTTTTTAACTTATACGGCAGGTGCATCTATTTTCCACTGTTATAACTTCATCGAAGCATCCCTTACAAGCTTATATAAATATTTTAAAAATAAATCTTTTTTTAATTACATGACTTCTAAATGATTTCAAAATAGAAAGACACATTTCTCTAAAAAAAATTGATTTCATCAATGTCAACATTCTTTGATTGATTTTAAACCTCTTTGAAGTTGATATATTTATTATAAAAATCTTCCATATGGTATTAAAATAATTGTTATATATTTAACTTTAGATGTGTTATTTTTAAAACATTCATGGTTTATGGATAAAGTGTTGACATTTCGTATGCCAGTTTAAATACAAATGTTTATCTTATGTTTAAACATTTTCATACGAGGAATGCATTGGACTTAGTAAGTGATGGGTGGATCTCGCTATTGCTCCCTGATTCACTGTTAGCTCTCATGAGAAAAAAAATACTATCTTGGAATAAGGCCATGGAAAAATCTTATTTGTAGTCATAGCATAAGGCCTTGACTATGTGGTTATGAAGACTCGCATTATGCATTCCATCATTCTGAATGTGGCTGTTGATATTGCATGCGATTATTAAACTATTAGAATATCCATGTGATTAATTAATGGAATTATTTGATTTTATCTTTTCTATATTATTTTTTAGTTTAATTCTAAAAGTATTTTGTTTTAGTCTTATAAATTTCCATTAAATTTATACATATTTATGAAAGTTTCCGCTATATTCTTATCCGTACTGAGAATATGAGGTCCCCCATTTTTATTATTTATTTTTACCATGATGTGAAGAAGTATTTTATGGTTGACCTACAAAGATAGGCTCAAGATATAATTGTTTTCAAAAGGTGGAAAAATATTGTTGATGTTTTTATTATATGATGTAATGTAAAACTAATAAATGTATCTAGTACTTCCAAGGCTACTAAACTGATCGGTCATTCCAGATATGATTCCTTGTATCATGATAATGTTATGTAATAATTCACTGACTCTAGGTAACTTGGGTTGGGGTGTTACATTTGGTTTCATAGGAAGTTTAGTACAATCCTTAGAAGCTATATTTTGAAAAACTATTATTAGAAAACATTACCCTAAGATAAATTTTGAGGATTAGTAGAGAATAACTTCCTATAATTTGGTAAGGTAGATATTTTGTGAGTTTTCTGAGCAGTAAATCCATATCAGGATACAAGCAGGTAGAGGTAGATCTGGCACATATGTACCTAGGGTTAAAACCTAAAAATACTACTTTGAGCTACACTCAAATAGGAACTGATGCATGACAATGAGCCTTGATGCACTCTTGGTAATGACACTCTCAGGGGATATAAATAGGATAATTATCATTTTCATTAAAAAACCATTATGAAGGGTTTATGAGTATGTAATTACTCAATGAAAACATTTTTATGATTATGTATTATATCCATAAACAATTCAATTTATGTTAAGTTTTTTACATGTTTGGAATTATATATTGTGATTCATAAACTAATATAGTGTATTCCATTGTTTAGAAATGACGCCTATTTGAAGGAATGGAAAATGTATCAACACACGTAATAAATGTAGGGATTTACCAACCACTCAAAATAATTATTGGGGAGTTGGTGAAGCAATTGGTGCTGATCAGATTATCACCTTACTAGGAAAACTCTCTCCAGTTATGAATAATAACCTTACCCATATAGAGCTTCCTGATCTACAACGCTAAGGATAAATGTTAGACCAATTCATGAGGCAAAAACTACCAAAATTCAATGGGAGTAAAAATACATTAATAACTGAGCAATGGATAAGTTCCTTAGAGAAAACATTTCATGCTTTGGGGAGTAGCGGAAGGGAAAAAGTTGTCATGGCGGTTTATCGCCTCACGAGAGATGCAGATCAATGGTGGTCATTAATCCAAAACACAAAGGAAGATGAAGAAGTATCAAAAATGTGATGGAGGGATTTTAAAGATATTTTTGTAGAAAAATAATTTCCTCATGTCCATCGAGAGGATATGGAAAGACAATTTCCGAGTTTGAGTCAAAAGGAGGATGAAATTGTCCAAAAGTATGAGGCTAAATTTACAAGTTTATCAAGGCATGAAACAGATTATATATGTAACACAAGGAGTAATATTGATTAATTTTTGATGGGTTAAATCCATTTATCTGTCGAGAATTAGTCTCACAATCCTTCTCATCATACGAATATATTTCCTCATTCACTATCAAGATAGAAAAATAATTCTTTATGTCTTATGACTTCAATGAAAAGAAAGAGAAGAAGTGATCTGTTGAACACTCTAGAAATGGAAATAAGGGGAATAAGGGAAAAGTTGAATACCATTATTTCATTAAATGTGGGGAGAAACACCTCTGTACTTGCCTGAAGGAAATGTGAGTCTGTAACAAGTGTGGTGAAAAAGGCCTCCAAGATCGTGATTATAAGGAGAAGAAATGGGCTCTCAATGTTGAATGCTAAAATTGGAGAGAAAAGGGGAATTATACAAATGAATGTCTTAAGCACCTAGGGAACTTACCTTAGAAAAGGTCAAGGGAGCATGGCCAAGATTATGCAATCACTACAGCTATGTTTGAAGCTCCGAAACACGTGGTGGCATGCAATTTAATGGTTTCCTCATGTTAAGACAATGCTTTATTGGATTCTAGATCATCACATTGTTTCATATCTTCCTAATTTATTATGAAAATTAGATATTTTTAATTTGACTTAACAAGGGAGTTGTCAGTAAAAACACCTATGGGAACTATCATTATCACAACATTTTGGGAATCGATTCCCATTAGGGCATATAAGTGTTCTTTATCTACTGATCTCATCATCATACCCATGATTGAATTTTATATAATCCTGGTTATGGATTGGCTTTATGACCATGAAGCCAAAATTTATTGTAAGAAGAATGAGGTTACAATTTTCATTGATGATAAAAAGTACATTATCTCTAGAAAAGAAATGTCACCACCTGATTCTTATCTAGATCCACCCCTAGTAGCTCTACTAAATTATATTATTGGGGAAGAAGAAAATGAAATAACTATGGGGGATGAACATAATGTTCATATAGAACATGTATCTATTGTGAAAGAATATGTTAATGTGTTTCCAGAGGATTTACCTGGACATCCTCCAGAATGAGAAATTGAGCTTTCCATTGATTTAATTCATAGTTCAAGGCCCATATCAAAGACACCTTATAGAATGGCCAATATAGAATTAGTGGAACTAAAGAAACAACTATATGAATTGAGTAACAAGGGATTTATTTTCCCTAGTGTTTCTCCATGGGGACCCCCTGCCCTTTTTTTAAGAACATAGATGGATCTATGAGGTTGTGCATTGACTACAGGGAGATCAATGCTATAACCATAATGAAAAAGTATCCCCAACCTCGCATTGATGATTTGTTCGACCAACTTCATGGAGCTCAATATTTTTCAAATATTAATCTTCGATTTGGATATCATAAGTTGTGTGTGAAGAAGGAATACATTCTGATAACATCATTTTGAACTAGGTACAAGCGTTATGAGTTTACTGTAATGCCTTTTTGGCTGACTAATGTAGCCTCTGTCTTCATGGATCTAATGAATAGAGTTTTCAAATAATATTGTGATGAATTTTTAGTGATATTTATTGATGATATATTGGTATACTACAAAATCAACAAAGATCATGAAAATAACATTCACATTTTTCTGAAGACTCTTAGAAGAAATTAATTTTATGGGATGTTTATCAAGTGTGAATTCTGGCTTCAGGAAATTTCATTTTTTGGCCATATTGTCTCTAAGGATGGAATCTATGTTGATCCTTAAAAGACCAAGGCAATTCAAGAATGGAAGGAACCGGTGAGTATAACTGAGGTACACAATTTTATTGGTTTAGCAGGTTATTATCCATGTTTCATCCAGAATTTTTCCGGGTTGGATAACCCATTAACCAAGATCACTCTTAAAGGGATTAAATATTTTTGGAAAATAGAGTGTGAATAATGTTTCGTAGAACAGAAGAGAAGATTATTCAATGATACTATCTTGAAAATACCATTAGGGAATGATGGGTTTGTTATTTATAGTGATGCTTCAAAGAAATGACATGGTTGTGTCCTTATACAAAATGACAGGGTTGATGCCTATGCATCATGACATATAAAAATTCATGAGAAAAACTATCCTACTCATGATCTTGTCTTAACAGCTAAAATCATAGCTCTAAAAATATGGAGACACTATCTCCATGGTAAAAAATATAAGAACCCGGATCTTCCTTTCAGATATATTTTTCTTTTTTCTAGAGTTTTTGAGAAAAGAGGAGTTTTTGGAAATTTTGTAAGTACATGCCATGTACTTTATGAGTACACGTTGTGTACTCGGTTACCGCGGGTAGTCGTGTGCTAGCCGTGTAGCGGCCTTGAACATGGCCATGTGGGAGTGACTTGGAGGTGGCCTAATGTGGAGTACGGAAATCGTAAGTACACGCCATGTACTCCAAAAATACATGCTGTGTATTTTGTTTCTTTCATTAAACACACCAGGGTCGCGTCTGATGTACAGAACACACAACTTCAAGGTCTTGTTCGCCCGTGAGAGTATGTACAGCCATGGGTCTTCGACGAGCCCCCGCGCCTTTGTCTGTCCTCTAAAATCAAACACCGTCAGTTGTGTTGGAATCGCATCAGTGAGTTGTCTCTTCTCCTTGAGCCTCATTTCATGGGTTCCCTTCTTTTACATGTTATCTTGGGTTGAAAATTATAGATGTTTTCTTAGATATACAACGTTATAAGGAGATTCAAGCCTCGTGGTTCAAGTATATTGATCTACTAACGCCATGTTTGGTGGTTTGTGCCCTTTTGTTCAAATTCTTTGATTATTATGTGCAATTTTCACCAATACCCTTGAACGGGGTATTGCGTGTTTACCATTTTACCCCTATTGTTTTAATTCCATGCTTGTATGCTTGTGAAGTGGTAATTTGGACATGAATAGGGTTGATTTCTATGCTTTTGATGTGTTTTTCCCATGCATGTTCTATTTACGACCGTTTAGTCCTGTTTAGCCTTCGACTGCTTTACCAGTTTTCCATGCCTGTTATTGTAGGATAGAGGGTTTGTTTTCTGACATGCTTGATATGATGTAAATTGTTATCCAAGTAGTTTTGTAGGTTTACTTTGGCCATATTACACCACTATGGTCGTTAACCTACACAGGGCCCTGGGGACCTTGTGTAGTATACTATAAGGGGAATTGACCGGGTGAGCTTCCTCAGAGAGTCTTTGAGCACATAGGATATAAGGGGGATTGACCGAGTGAGTATCCTCAGAGAGCCTAGAACCACTTGGGGATATAAGGGGAATTGACCGAGTGAGATTCCTCATAGAGTCAGTGATTGCTTTGGACAAAAGAGATTGACTGCATGACCTTCCTCAGAGAGTCTTTGATTTTTATTCCAGAACTGTTTAGACTTTAAGGGGAATTGATGAAGAGTGCTTCCATAGAGAATCTATGAATGACCTGGGCTACAAGGGTAATTAAACAAGTGGTCTTCCTCAGAAATTCCTTGACCTTGGGGATATAAGAGGAATTGACGGTGAGTTCTTCCTCAGAGAGTTCTTGACTACCTTAGACTATAAGGGGAATTGACTATGAGTTCTTCCTCAGAGAGTATACATATATTGAACCAAATAGGATAGGATGTGTGAAATTCCTACTGGGTTATTGTGCTTGATTGATTATATGACTTCTGGAAATGTTACTGTTGAGCACCTTCCTGTTTACTATTTTTCTTTACTTTTACCTACCATATATTCACTGACTGTTAGGCACAAATCTTCGGGTGGTTGACTACAGGGATTTAGTCTCACACCTTTTTTGAGTCCTGCATTTGGTCCCAAATAGATTATATTTTTGTAGTAATAGATATGTTCATGCCCCTTCTACTTTAGGTACTTGACTTACTTTGGAGCCGGAGAGCATGAGACCAAGCATATGCTTGCGATACTGAGGAGCTGTTTATCTTTTATTTTGTACTTTGGTTTAGTACTATTTTTATTACAGTATTATGACTTGTTTCGATACTTTCCTAGATATTTGTATCATGCATCATTTATAGATGTGATCCATTTTTTTTATTATTCCAGTCTTCCACTGTTTACTACGGTTGGATATTTACTATTTATGTTATTTTATGTATTTGTTTACATACACTTTTTACTCTTCCAATGAGGGAATAGTTTCCCCACTATCACACCCAATGCACTCGCTACTAGTCGGTAGCCTCTGGCATTCGGGGAAATGTGCTTGAGGCCATGTGACCAACCTAGTACGGGGCGCCTCTAGGTGGCTTCCGGAACTGGGATATTACAAAGTGGAATCAGAGGAATAATTTTATCTTGAGTTACTATTTGGAGCCTTTATCTAGGGATAAGAAGGAATAGGTACTTGGTAATAAGTTTTGCCCGAGAGTAGCTAACAGATGAATAGGGGAAAGCCAACCTACCTCGTTTTTTTCAATTTTATGGTCTTGCGAGATTACAATTGATTTGATTTCACCTTGAGTGATTCACATGATTTGTGATGTTATTGTTGATGTTATTGAGGTTCTATTTCTATTGCAACCTGATGAGATGAGGGAATTCCGTCTCATGCATCATATGGGAACTTCTTTGAAATCACATGTCATGTATTCTTTCCATGCCATTAAGGATTCATTAGTGATTGCATGTTGTTGTGATAGATGTTGTGTAGAATATGAATGTTGTTGTGTTAGATGACTTGATAAAACTACCTGCTATTTGATAAGGTATTGGTTTGTGTAATGTTTTTCTTGAATGGATACCAAAGATTGGTTATTTCAGTGTTGTGGTTCCTCAAGGACCGGAATTTAGTGGATCATTGATATATTTCCTTGTTATAACAAGTAAAAGATCCTAAACATTGATTCGCAGGGAGTATGGGCCCCCACAGATTGGAATTTGGCACTTTCATTGTTCGTTTTAGTGTTTTCTAGGTTTCAGAGTAGTTTTTGAGGTTTAAAATCCATAAAAACCCAGAATACACACCATGTATAGTTAAGTACACGCCATGTGTTCTTCTGTTCAGGAAGAAACTGTTTTTCTTAAGTACACATCGTGTACTTTATGTACACACCGTGTAGTCTCTAACTATGTCACAGGCCATGTGGGAAGAGACATGGAATAGGGAATTTATTTTAGGATCACGTCATGTACTAGTTTAACACACCATGTAGTCGGATCTAGGTACCCGACCGTGTCACAAAAAACACGGGTCAGTGGTATCCCTTCTCGTACATGCCGTGTCCGTCTGGAACACACCATGTAGTGTTAGCCGTGTAACCAACATCACCGGTCGGTGTTGTCGATTCATATACACGAAGTGTACATCTTGAACACGCCGTGTAGTGTGAGCCATGTTTCAGGCTGTGTCACTAACAACACGGGCCAGGTGGAGCTTATCTAGTACACGTCGTGTCTACCGTGAACACACCATGTAGTATTGTATTAGGAGAGACATGTGGCTTAACCGTGTAGAAGGAATTGGGTAGGGGAAAAGGATTCAAGTACACACCATGTCTCAGGACAATACATTGTGTGTTTGTGGTGTTACACGCCTAGTTTAGGAAGGTGTACATGCCCATGTGAATGGATTAAGGGAACAAGCTGTGTAGGAAATGTACATGTCGTGTAGTAATGTTTTGTAAAACATGAACACTTTCTTTCTCCAGTTCCCATCATACACCCCTTTCTTTGTTTACTTGATAACCTTGATCTAAGTTCTGTGCTTGATGTTGCAGAGTCATGCCACCGAGACGTCCTCCAGTTGTGCACTGGTTGCTAGACAGCAATCAGACACTGGACATGGCTGATCAGGGATTACCTACAGATCCTCTAGTTGTGCCATCCTTGGCTCTTGCTGTGGTACCTGACATAGGTGCGAATGCACAATTCAAGGAGAGATTTATGAGGATGATGTAGAACATTCAGGGAGCGACGCCTATTTCCCCATCGATGGATGATTTGACGCGGGTCTTCAAGCAGCAGCATCCTCCCACTTTATAATAGGATGGAGGGACCCATGCTGCAGAGTCATGGATGGAAGCCACACTGACTATTTTCGAGAATCTGGAGATACCTCTAGAGAAGAGGGTGAAGCTCACTACCTACATGCTCCGAGAATCCACCAAGAGGTGGTGGGATGTGATCTCAAAGGTAGGCTACCAGAATAATATGGCTTGGGAAGAGTTTCAGAGCATCTTCTACGATTACATCAATCCAGAGACCTTGAGGTCCAATCATGCCTGGGAGTTCATGAGTCTAGAGAATGGTACTCTTACTATTATGTAGTATTCATATCACTTCAAAAACCTGCAACTTTTCATGCCTATTATAGTAGTTGATCAGTTCTTCCTTTCACGAATGTTTGATGATGTTTTGAGCTACGTCATCCGATATCAGGTAAACATATTCAGGTTGACTTCAATATCTTATATCTTCAACCAGGTGCTGATTACAGAATGGAATCTAAGGGATTCTAGAGTAGTGAGCCAGGGCGGTTCGACATCCAGAGTTAGTATTCCTCCCACTGATAGTAGGATTCGCCGCAGGGAGTTTTCATGAGGAGATCAGAGAAGACGGGATGTATCTTCCGGTAGCCAGGTTTTGTGCTACAATTGTGGTAGAAGTGGGAATATGAGGCCACATTTCCTGAGAGACCCAGTGGAATGCCGATCTTGCGGAAAGATGGGACATCTTCAGCGCTTTTGACAGTTTTTTTCACCAACAGCTGGTGATAGGGGTTCTTCTATGAATCCTCATTTCCGAGCATCACCACCAGTTTCTTATCAGTTAGGGAACTGGAGTTCTTCTGTGTGATCAGGCCAAGGTGGAGGTCATGGTCAGGGTAGACAGTTTCCCAGTTTTGATCGACAGTAGGTTGTATCATCTCAGAGTGGTCAGAGAGGGTCACTAGGCTGTAGTGCAATCCATACCTTTGCAGTGGACCAGACCCAGCATGAGTAAGATCCCGGACCTTATATAGTTAGAGTTACCATCTTAGTTTCCTCATTTTTATCTTCATCTCTTTTCGACATAGGGTCTTCCCATAGATTTATATCTGTTGCTGTTGTGGAGAGCCTTGGGCTCTGTATCTTTTCCTCTGCCGATATCATGACGCTAGACACTCCGTTGGGGACTAGAACATCTAGTGTACGTCAGTGTAGGGACTGCCTTATACAAGTTGGTGGGTTCCACTTCTTATGGGACCTCTATGTCATAGATATGAAATTCTATTATGTCATTATTGGGATAGACTGGTTTGTTCCATTCTAAGAAGTCGTCGACTGTTATCACCGCAGGTTGAGTTTCACGTCACTCGAAGGTAAATCTTTTCTTCACAAGGGAGAATGATATTTCTAGGTGAGCAGAGCGGGACCCGAGCATCATGGGTTGGGAGGAGTTATAGACCAGATTTATAGTCTATATCTGGATGACCAGAGGAATTCAAAATTAAAATTTCCTCTAGTGTTGGATCGTTTCAGAGATGTCTTTCCAGAGGACATTTCAGGTTTTCCTCTAGAGCGTGAGGTAGAATTTCTGATCAATCTTGTGTCAGTAGCGGAACCGGTGTCCATTCCTCCTTTTAGGATAGCTACACTAGAGTTTCAGGAGCTCAAGAAGAAGTTGGAGGAGTTGAAGGCAAAGGGTTTCATCTGACACAGTACTTCTCCTTGGGGTTTGCCTGTCCTTTTTGAGAAGAAGGAAGATGACACCCTCTGAAATTGTGTTGACTATTGTGAGCTGAACCAGTTGATTGTCAAGAACTAATATCCCTTACCAATGATATATGAACTCTTTAATCAGCTTTGAGGAGACTGGGTGTTCTCAAAGATTGATTTGAGGTCCGGTTATCATCAGTTGCACATTAGACCATATGATATACCTCTTACAACCTTCTGGAGAAGGTATGGTCTATATGAGTATATGGAAATGCCATTTGGTCTCACGAATGTTCCTATAGATTTCATGGCACTGATGAACCGAGTGTCCCATCCATATTTGGATTCCTTCATGGTTGTTTTTGTCGACGATATCTTGTTGTACTCTCACACTCTACACGACCATACTACCTATCTTTAGATCATTTTGAGTACACTGAGGGAGCATCATATATATGCTAAGCTCTAAAAATTCCATTTCTGGGTGGATCAAATTCACTTCCTGGTACATGTTATCTTAGAGGAAATAGTATCAGTAGACCAAGAGAAAGTGAGAGCTGTAGTTTATTGGGAGCATCCAAATAAAGTCTAGGAGGTGTGGAGTTTTCTAGGGATGGATGGATACTATAGACATTTCATACATAACTTTTCACACTTACCAGCACCACTGACAGGCCAGACTAAGAAGGGTGCGATGTTCTCATGGTCTGATTATAGTGAGTCAACCCTTCAGGAGCTGAAAGTGAGGTTGACTTCAGCATCGATACTAGTCTTTCCAGAGCTGGGCAAGATCTATACCATTTATTGTGATGCTTCATGAATAAGTCTAAGAGTTGTGCTTATGCAGGGGGATGGAGTCATTGCGTACGAGTCTCGACAGTTGAGGCCACGTGAGAGGAATTACCCGACACATGATCTGGAGTAGGAAACTATTTTCCATGCCTTACATTGTTGGAGACATTATCTTCTGAGAGATCATTTTTTTGGTTTTAAATGATCAAAAAAGTCTCAAGTACATCTTTAGTCAGTGTGATTTGCATTTGAGACAGTGCATGTGGGTTGAGTACCTACAGTCCTTTGACTTTGAGCATGCCTATACGTTTGGGAAGGGAAACATGGTGGATGATGCGTTGAGTATGAGGACTCAAATACAGGCAGTTCAGTAGGCCAAAAATGAGTGGAATCTTATGACTTTGTTCTCTTAGATGCATTTGGGGGTGCACGACAGACCAGGGTAGACCCTTATATCATCTTTAGCTATTACCTCTACTCTTCATGATCGAGTTTGAATGAGGCATCTATTAGATTCTAAAGTCCTAGTCCTAAGTGAGAATGTGTCAGGAGAGGACCCTATTGCTGGATGGACCATAGGCGAGGAGGAGATCTTGTGTTTCCAAGGGCACGTATGGGTGCCAACAGACATACGCGAGGAGCTGATGTGGGACTTTCATTACTCAGTTTGGGTAGTTCATCCTGGAATCACCAAGATGTATCGTGATATACATCGTCAGTATTGGTGGCCAGGTATTAATAGGGACATTTCTGGTTTCATCATGAGGTGTTCCACTTGTCAGAAGGTGAAGGTGAAGCATTGGCAACGGGCAGGGCTTTTACAGCAGTTGCCCATTCCCAAGTGGAAGTGGAATGATGTCGTGATGGATTTTGTGACAGGTTTTCCAAGGTTTCCTCAAGGTAATGACGCAGTTTGGGTTTTCATTGACAGACTCATGAAGGTCTCTCACTTCTCACTGATCAAGGAGACCTTCAGTGTTGATGAGCTAGGATGGTTGTACATCTGAGAGATTGCACATCTGCATTGAGTTCTACACTCCATTTTTTCAGACAGAGATGATCATTTAACTTCTGGGATCTAGAAGGTGCTTTAGAAAGTGTTGGGTACACATGTACTTTTGAGTACATCTTACCATCCCCAGATAGATGACCAGTCCAAACGTACGATTCAGGTGCTTGAGGACATGCTTCGAGCAAGCATTCTGGATTTTGGATGTTTTTGGGAGAAACAAATACCACTTGTGGAGTTTTCCTACAAAAATAGTTTTAACGAAACTATTTAGATGGAATCTTATGAGGCTCTGTACAGTAGGCCATGCCAATCACCCTTATGATGGATGGAGGTAGAAGAGGCAGCTTTACTAGGACCTCGTCTTGTTCAGGAATCCACATAGAAAATAGAGATGATTCGGAAGAGGATGGTACTACACAGTCTCGACAGAAGTCTTATGCTGATTAGCAGAGATGGCCTTTGGAGTTCGAGGTTGGAGATCAGGTCTTCCTATGTGTCACACCGAGATTGGGACATAAGAGGATTAGGAGACATGGTGAGATTTCACCAAGGTACATCGGGCCATTTGAGGTGTTGGAGAGAGTTGGGTCGGTTGCCTATCAGTTTCAGTTACCTCAGAGGTACCGGGATATGCACGAATTTTTTCATTTTTCTCAGCTCTGATGTTACTTTTCAGACCCATCTCATGTCTTTCAACATAAGGAGGTTGAGCTCGAAGTGGAATGCTTCATTCGAGGAGCATCCTATCCAGATTCTGGATCGTAGTAAAAAAATCCTTTGTGGCCAGTTTTTCCCCTGGTATAAGTACTATGGAAGCATGGGCGAGTACATGATGAGACTTGGGAGAGGGAGGCCGATGTACAAGCATAGTGGTTGGAGCTGTTCGGGGTTTCTTCTACTACACTTCACTAGGGAAATTCAGTGAAAAATTTCTTTAAGGGCGGAAGTTTGTAAGGCCTAGATCTTCTTTTCAGATATGTTTTTATTTTTTCTAAAGTTTTTGAGAAAAACAGAGTTTCTAGAAATTTTTAAAGAACACACATTGTACTTTATTAGTACACACTGTGTACTCAGTTACCACAAGTAGTCGTGTGTTGGCCGTGTAGCGGCCTTGCACACGATCGTGTTAGAGTGACTTGGAGGCCACCTAATGTGGATTACGGAAATAGTAAGTACATGTCGTGTACTATAAAAGTACAAACCATTTATTTTTTTTCATGAAACGCACTAGGGGAGCGTCTAACAGATTAAACACACAACTTTAAGGTCTCGTTCATCTGTGAGATTCTGTATGGTTGTGGATCATCGACAAGCCGTCGTGCCTCTTTCCGTCCTCCAAATCCAACACCATCAGTTGCGTTGGAATAGCAACTCTGAGTTATATCTTCTCTTTGAGCCTCGTTTCAGGTTTTTTATCTTTTCTAAGTTATCTTGGGTTGAAATTTTTAGATGTTTTCTTAGATATTCAATGTTATAAGGAGATTCAGGCCTCGTGGTTCATGTATATCGATTTCCTAATGCCAAGGTAGGTGGTTTGTGCCTTTTTGTTCATATTATTTTAGTATCATGTGCACTTTCCATTAATACCCATGAATGATGTAATGCGTGTTTATTGTTTTACCCCTTTTGTTTCCCTACCATGATTGTATGCTTGTGTAGGGGTAATTTGGATATGAATAGTGTTGATTTCTGGGCTTTGGATGTGTTTTTACCATGCATGTTATGTTTACGATCGTTTGGTCCTCTGTATCCATTGGATACATTACCTATTTTCCATGCCTATTGTTGTAGGATCGAGAGTTTGTTTTTTGAAATTCTTGATATGTTGTAGACTTTTATCCAAGTATTTATATAGGTTTACTTTGGTCATATTACACTGCTATGCTCATTGGCCTACACTGGGCCAGGAGAACATGGTATAGTAGACTATAAGCAGAATTGACCAAGTGAGCTTACTCAGAGAGACATTGAGCACATAGGATATAAGGAGGATTGACCGAGTGAGAATCCACAGAGAGCCTAGAACCACTTGGCTCTATAATGGGAATTGATCGAGTGAGCTTCCTGAGAGATTCCTTGATTGCTTTAGACTCTAAGGGGATTGACTGCGTGAGCTTCCTAAGAGAGTCTTGGATTTTTATTCCTGAAATTTTTAGACTACAAGGAGAATTAATGGAGAGTGATTCCTCAGAGAGTCTATGAACGACCTGGGCTATAAGGGGAATAGACCGAGTGAGCTTCCTAAGAGATTCATTGACCTTGGGGTTATAAGACGAATTGATGGTGAGTACTTCCTCAGAGAGTTCCTAACTACCTTATACTATAAAGGGAATTGGTTATGAGTGCTTACTCAAATAGTATTCATATACTAAACCAGAGAGGATAGGCTATGTTCACTTTATAGAGGGTTACTATGCTTGATTGATTGTTTGACTTTTGGAGCTGTTTATTACTGAGCACCTTCCTCTTTACTATTTTCATGTATTTTTGCTTGCCATATATTCACTGACTGTTAGGCCCAGATCTTCATGTGGTTGCCTATTGGGATTTAGTCTCACACCCTGTTTGGGTCATGCTTTTGGTCCCAAGAAGATTATATTACTGCAGGTATAGATAATGGTAAGCACATTTCTACTTTAGGTACTTGACTTGTTGTGGATCAGGAGAGAATGAGATCAAGCATATGCTTGCGATAGTGAGGAGCTGTTTATATTTTATTTTGTACTTTTGTTTAGTACTATTTTTATTCCGGCATTATGACTTGTTTGACTGATTTCATAGACATATGTATCATTCATCATTTATAGATGTGCTCCAGTTGTTTTATTATTCCAATCTTCCATTGTTTACTGTTGTTGGATATTTACTGCTTCTGCTATTGTATATATTTGTTTACATCCACTGTGTACTCTTCCAATGAGGGAATAGTTTACCCACCATCACACCCAAGTCCCTCGCTTCTAGTTGGAAGCCTATAGATTTTTGGGAAATGCGCTTGAGGCCATGTGACCAACCGGGTACCGGGGCACCTATGGGTGGCATCTGGGACTAGGACGTTACAAATAGTGTGAGATTTATACGAATCACAAGAGTTTGAAGTAGATTTTATCACATAAAGTACTCAACATGAGTCATAGATGATGGATTGAATAGCTCAAATATTTTTATTTCACTATGCACTGCCACCCAGGGAAATCAAATAAGGTGGCAGATGCTTTGAGTAGAAAAGATCATGGTGTTTTGAACAAGATTAGAGTTGAAGGGGATCCTATTTTCATAGATCTAGTGAATGTGTATATGGGAATAACCATATAAGGTGAAACATCAATACTTTTCTAAATGGATGCCAAACCATCATTACTTGAAAAGATAAAAAGTTCTTAGACCAATGAAAAGGAGTTTCAAAAGAAGATTAAAGTTTTGAATGATGGGATATTGAGTAACTTCATATATGAAGATGGAATTTTGAAATTTGGTAAGAGGCTTTGTGTTCCCTATATAGATGATCTAAAAAGGGAATTTTTGGATGATTCTCATAGCTCCTATTTCTCTATACACTCTAGAAGCAACAAGATGTATAGAGACTCGAAGGAACATTTTTGGCGGGACAAAATGAGGAGGGAGATTGTTGATTTTATGTCAAGATGTATGGTTTGTCAACAGTGAATTTTGGAAGGAAACAACCTAGAAAAGTCATGCAACCTCTTTCTATACTTGAGTGTAAATTAGATAATATTACGATGGACTTTGTCATAGGTCTACCAAAGACTCATAAAAGAAATGATGCAATACGGGTCATTGTTGATCCTCTTACCAAGTCAGCACATTATCTTGCTATAAGAGAATATTTACCACTTGAACGTTTGGAAATAATATATATTAATTATGTTTTAAGACTTCATGGTGTACCCCTATCGATTGATTCTGATTGTGATCCCCATTTTACATCAAGATTCTAGAAAAGTATTTAGAAGGCCCTGGACACTAATCTTCTTTTGAGCACTACCTACCACCCTCAAAGCGATGAAAAATCATAATTGACTATTCAAACGTTAGAAGACATGTTGAGATATTGCTCACTTGACATTCAAGGTATGTGGGATCAGTATTTACCTCTAGTAGAATTTTTATATAGTAATAGCTCCCATTCAAGTATTTAGATGGAACCATATAAAGCATTATATGGAATAATATGTCGCACACCAACTTGTTGAGATGATGTTGGGGAATGAAAACTTGTAGGCCCAGAACTTGTTGAGGAAACAATGGATAAGGTGAAGTTTATTCAAACCCCCATCAAAGCAGCCCAAAGTAGAAAAAAGATCTTTGCCAATAACTGAAGGAAGGATTTGTAATTTCAAGTAGGAGACCATATTTTCATGAAGGTATCTCCATGGAAGGGAGTTATAAAATTCTCTAAGAAGGGTAAATTAAGTCCCAGGTACATCGAACATTTCGAAATTATAGAAGGAATTGGGGTTTTAGCTTACCGGTTGGCAATGCCTCCGGGTTTATCAAATGTTCATGATGTTCTCCACATATCACTATTGAAAAAATACATGCCTAACCCAATGAATGTACTCACCAATGATGAATTAAAACTGGAACCTGATCTGTCTTATTGTGAAGAGCCTATCAGATATCTTGATACCAGATAACAAGTGTTGAGAAACCGAATGACTCATCTGGTGAAAGTTCTATGGAGAAATCATAAGATGGAAGACGCATCATGGGAACCCGAGGAACTTATGATGAAGAACCACCCGAATCATTTTATGCAGTAATATAAAATAAATTTCGAAGATAAAATTATTTTAAGGAGGGGATAATGTAACACTTCACGCATCCACGGTACATATCCATTTGAATAATGCAATAGTTTTCATTGTACACAACTTTGAGATTCTAACACACCATGACCAATGACACTATCCGTTATGAATATTAATACCCACTTTTTTAAATTTAAATTTGAATAATTTTTTAATTGTGAATTTCTAAATTAGATTAGGGTGACTGTATTGTATTTTTCTGAAAACATTCAATTTTTGATGAATAGTGAAAAACACTACGTTATTGGTTAAAATCAGATTTTTATTTAAATAATTATTTATATTATTTAAATTTAATTTAGGTCAAAATATATATATAATACCTATATAATTTCAATTTAATTCATTGGATTCATTTTATAATAATCTTAGATATATAAATTGTTTTTGAACTTTTTTTCGTCTTTTATCCACCTCCTAGGAGCATTTGAAAATTTGCATAAAATATAATATTACAACTTTTGTGAGTTCATTTTCCAAAATCCTAGAGACAAGGTTGAAATCAGTAAGTAAAATGTGGTTTAATAAAATGAAAATAATTTTTGGTGAATAATAACTTTTTACTTTTATTTACCACAGTTAACAATAAATAGGGTAATTAAATGTAAAAATGATATTATAATTACTCTAACACATGTTATAATTCTATTGGATGAGTTTAATTTGAATAAAATAATCCTTAGGAATAAAATATGAACTCCTTTGGTCCACATGGATTAGATTAGAACATTTATTATTACTTTATTTAAAGAAGAGTTAAAATAGTTAAATTCAAAGTTTATTAATTAACCATTTTTAATATAAAATTAAACATAATATAAATTCATATATAAATATTCATTAGAAATATAAAAATATTTCCTACATAATGGTATTTTATTTATAATTTTTAGATATTAAATAATTTAATTTATTTATGACACAATGATGATGTAGTAATTACCTTATTAATGAATGATTAAAATAATTGAAATTATAAATATCAAAATAAATGTAATTCCATAATTTTAATGAATTAAAATAATTTAATAGGTTAATATGTCATTTTTTGGTTTATTAAAATTTTTTTTTTGAAGTAATCAGGCTGTTATGATTTTCAGAAAAACCAAATACTAAATAGTGTCAAAATTGACATAATAGAGTTTTTAAAACAAATACTATATTATTAATTGATATAATATTCATAAAAATCTAAACTTAGGCCAGAAAACTTATATAAGGTTATATATCTTAATAAGAAATCAAATGAGGTTCTATTGTATTATTATAGTATGTTTATTAACCATATAATATAAAAATACAAAGAGACATGGTAAATATCAAACTATTGAACTAAGAGTTAAATCTAAAATATAAGGTAAATATGGTGACCTAAACCTATCTAAAACCTATTTTTTGATATATATTTTACCCATACAACCGTAGACTATAAATATTTTATTTTGGAGGAATTTGAAACTGAAAATGATTTTATTATAAAATAATATTTCAAGCATTTCCTAAAGTGACCCTCACATCTCTTATAAAAGGGTACTTCCTCTTCTCTTAATTTCACACATCCAAATCCATTTGGCACGGCCAATACCTGCCAAAAAATCCTCCCAACTTTACTCCTTTCACCATATAGACATTAAATTGGTCTGAAATCCAACCAATGGAGCCCTTTTGATCAAATCAATAGGAAGAACCCGAAGAAGCGGTAAATATTTCATCACCTCTTTCAAGTTATTTTCTTCATCCACATATTCACTCTTTGTTTTTTCCATTCAAAAATAATAAATATAGTATCTTCTATAAACTATGATATTATTATAAAAATGGTTCAACCATATTCATTATTTTATTAATCATATGAATGACAATATCACCATACGTGTGTACATACGGTTTACCATCTCCATGTCGTGGGGGTAGTTTGATATTCAAACACTTCATTATTTGGATGGGTATAATAATGAGTATAACTGATTTGAATAATAAATATAACATGTTAATGATTATTTATATATGATATAATATCCAATTACATATGATTTCACCATCAATATAATGATATAGTCGCTCATGCATACGTACAGATTACCGTCTCCTCGAAAGCGATGAGATTCATTCCCAATCATAATCATTCAAAAATAATTTTCATTTTATGATTAAAAATAATGTTTATAAACATAATATAATTATTTATATGAATCCAATACATCCTATCCATAACAAACATGTATTACATAACCAACCATATAATGGAAAACAAATCAATTAACACTTGAAATGATGATACTACTGAAATATTATTAACAAAGCAATAGTAGAGGATCATATATGATATCATATTTATGTATATAGTTCTTGTATAATTAAATAATGTTTTTAACTAATATAAAGGTGTTTAACATACCATAGACTATGTAAAAGTACAAGGTAATGGTTAATTTTACAATCTCTTTATTATCCAAGGTTGTTTTTACATATGTATCTATTGGGACAACTTTATCATCTATATCTGTGATTTCTTAAAAATTTATTTCAAAACATTTTTAATATTTAATAGAAAATGGGTCAAATTTATTTATACACTTATTTGACCTTATATGTTTTGAAACTAATCATTCGGTCATTTTCTAAAAAAGGTACTTTATGACCTTTTTGACAAAATTAAGGAAAGAATGTCCTTTTTTATCTTATAGGGAGGGTGTGGATATTTTTTCCATTATAACATCATTGAAGTTTTCCTTACAATATTATAATAATATTTTAAAAATAAATGATTTCATTTACAATTACATGAATTATAAATTATTTTAAAATAGAAAGAGATATTTCTCTCAAAAAGTTTTGATTTCATCTATGTCAACATTCTTTGTAGATTTTAAACCTATTTGAAGTTTATTTATTTAAGATAAAAATATTCCATATTTTTTTAAAGTTTTTGTAATATATTTTACTGTGGATCTGTTATTTTTACATAATTTAGGGTTTATGAATAAAATATTTAAATTTCATATGCTAGTTTAATAGGAATGTTTATGTTATGTTTAAACCTTTTCATATGAGGAATGGATTTGACTAAGTGATAGATGGATCCAGATATAGCTCTTAAATGAATTGGTAGGTCTCACTAGAAAAACTAGTTCTTTGACACAAGGCCTTGACAAAATCTTATTTGTAATCTTGGCACAAGGCCTTGACTATGTGGTTTCGAAGTCTGGCATTATGCATTCCATCCTTTGAAAGTGGCTATTGATATTTCATGTGATTATTCTATTAGTAGAATATCCATATGATTAAGTATATAGAAATATTTGATTTTATATTTTCCATATTATTATGATGTTTATTTTTAAAAGTATTTTGTTTTAGTCTTATACATTGCCTTAAAATTTTATGCTTATTTATAAAAGTTTCCGCTATACTGTTATCCTTACTGAGAATCTGATCTCACCACTTTATATGTTTTATTTTTCCCAAGATGTGAATAAGTATTTTATCATTGACCTACAAGGATAGGATATGTATATAAGTGTGTTAAAAAGGGGACAATAAAATTTTGATGTTTTTATTACACGATGTAATGTAAAACTTATGAATGTATCTAGTACTTACAAGGCTTCTAACTGATCAGTGTTTCAAGAAATTATTCCTTGTATCATGCTAATGTTATGTAATAATGCACCAACTTTGGGTAACTGGGGTTGGGGAGTTATAGTTAAGTTTATAAAACACACAACAATAATAAGTGGTGAATATATAATATATATTTGAGAAATAAAAGTCTGACAAGAAAACCCCTACCTTAAGTCTTTTATTTGTTCATACACTTTAAAATATACTAAATGATAAATATGAATTTATTTTCAATCAAACACATAAATATATTCTTATATATCTTACTATTAATGATTTTATTATCACCTTATATCACCCATTTACTAACAATTCCATGCTAATTTTATATTTTATGTAATATCTTCTTGGTTTTTTTGTATATGTTTTGACTTGTTAATCTTGATCATCATACATTGGCCACGGTTTTTTTATTACATGAATGTAATAATTGAAATAAATATCATAATTATTCTGTATATATATATATATTTATAGTATTCTATAAAATATAGAAATATTAAATTAAATATATCATTCATGGTGATGGTGAGTCATACTTATACATTAACAATGCGTCCATTTTCCTATCATGTTTCGAATGAATGAAATGTAAATGATATATATATCATGTATTGATCAGATTTCTTATTTAATATATATTATAAATTATTATTATATTCTTCCTTAATACAGTCATTGTAAATCATGAAAGAATCACGTCACTTTGAAGAGGTGGTAGTCCCCACATCTGTAAATGATGTTATACCATTCTCACAAAATTTAAATCATGATGGTATGTGTTATATAATAATTAGAAAAGAATAAAAGCATAATATATATCAAATATTTAATATAAAAACATTATTTACATCACTATTCGCATCCTAGAGATATTGAAATGGAAGAATGTACAACATTGATTCGTGAGACGATAGTTCACCATAACCACAAATTATGATTGTGTATCCCAACTGAATAATGTTTGGGTATGTTTAGGTAAAAAACATAAAATAAATACATATATATATATTTATTATACTTATGTTATTATATAATCGTTTCTATAATAATATTCAAAGGTGTAGAGAAATAAAAAAACGAGAGTTCCTATTCAGGAACGTTACCTCTTCCTGAGGTAAATTATTTTGGTATTCCCTGAACAGATTCCTTGGATAGATTTCTTCCAAAATTGTTGAATATATATTTATATGAGGTAATTTGGGATCTTATTTGGTCTGTACATGGAAGATTTAAAGGTCTTGAGAGGCGTGAAGAAGTGATGGGGTGAGTTCCCTTTTATAGAGGAGGAGGAATTGAATTATATTAAATACAAAAAGGAAAACACTGTTGAGGGGACTCCCTTATATCATATCCCTACAATAATGGCCCATTTAAGATTAAAGGGATGATATTTTCTAAATATGTAAATATAATATATTTTTTAGATTTTTTAGTTATTTTGTACCATAATATAAATTTTAACCACTAAGTTAACACGTTTTTACCTTAATTGTTTTTATTAATTTTAACTACATTCAAAAATATTTGTGCCCCAAAAATATCTTCACATTAAAATAAATTATAATTTATTATAACTAAAAATATGGAATCCATTTTCCCAAGATATAAATACATAATTTTCTCAAATTAATATAATTTTATTCCCACAAACGGGACAATATAAGAGGTTTTTAGAGTAACAATGTTCAAAATATTGAAATGATTTTATATTCAATTTCAATGTAAAATTGATTCTAATGACCTAAATAATATTAATAGATAAAATTTCTTATAAATATAATTTAAAAGTAATAATTCATTTTTTAAACGTATAAATAAATAGACAAAAATACAGTTTTCAATTAAAATTTGGTGTTTTCTCTATTCACTAAAAAATATAACTTCTTAGAAAAATAAAAAAAATCACACAATGTAAATTTTTATAAAATGATATAGAAAATGCTTTTCATTTTTTAAAATAATATTTATAAATCATTGAAAAAATATATTTTATATAGGTTCTCTATTAAAATGGGGTAAACATATATTTTAAAAAAATATATATCTTTCTACTTAAATTTTTTTTATTTCTTATTTATTTTCTAACAAACAAATAAGATGAATTTTTATCATTTTATTGAATATATAATATGTACATTACATTAGTGTCATTCATCAAATGCGATTTAAATAATTTACTGAGGTAAAATTTGTTTGATTGTGTAAATATTTTTTTCCAGCAAAATATTACTATATTTTCAAAACAGTTCAATTTTTTTTTCAATTTAATTGGTCCCCCAAAAATTATTTTTATAAAAATGTGTAAACCATATTTTCATAATTTAATAAATATGTTTTATGTCCAACATTAAAATGTATAGTTTAAAACATATATTTTTTATAATATTATGAATAGTACATTGTAGTTTGGTAAAACTAGGTCTTACATTCCACAAATGTTTTCAAAGGAAATATGTATTGTGTGTAACATAAGAAAAATATAGTTTTTTTTGTGTACCAAAAACTAATATTTGTGTTGTTTCACTGAAAGCATGACTTGGTTTTGCATACTATTTAATAATAATGTAGTTATTTCATATAACACAACATATATTTAGGGTTTAATGAAATGAAAAATTATAAAAATATTAAATAATATAGAAAAATATTCATAAAAACTTGGGGTGTTACAATATAACCCACTAAAATGAATTCCCCCCCTTTAAATTCATCTCGTTTATCAAAGGGTTATTAAATTAATTTTTCATTAAGAGAAACCCTCATCGTAAAAGTGAATACTAATACTTCATTAGAGTTGGGAATGTTGGAAACATAAAAGTTACCTAATGTAACTCATAAATAGGGTTCCAAAAATGAGAACATAGGTGGAAAGTGAAAAATTCATCTTGTTCCTATAATACATTAATTTGGGTGTTACTTCCCATATTCATAACACAAATTAAACTAAATCTTCTTTCCTTTATGGTATTGATTACAAGAGTATTCAACAGTCTCTTTCCTTCACTACATTTTTAAGTTGGAGAGTTAACTAAGGTACATATTATCAATCATGTTCCACGAAAACTAATTAGGAATGATCAAAACATCATTCAATCCAATGGTCACCAAATTTATCTTCTCACCATAAAATTTTTCATCACATTCAATATTAACCAAGTTCCTTCTGGTTCCCACCATTTACTAAAACCAAGATGACTAGTGAGAGTAATAATAGTCATAGTGGAAATCCACATAATCAGGGAAAATCACATATATTATGTCTAAATAATGACACATTATTTAAGATATGACAACATAAGTTTATCCTTATAGATATCCATAGAAAAATAGTTATAAATTCACATTGTTCTTTAACTAATGTTTTCTCAACCATTGCACTAACTGAAATTTTCAATGTTTCCTAAAAGATCATCCCATTTAGTACTTCTACATAAAAACAGTCTTCATAACATGAGTAATAGAATCATAAGAATGGTGAGATCAGTTGAAAAATAAGTGTAAATAAAGGAGATACCTATTAATAAAATTATTATAATGGTATGTGAACATGTTAATACCATTTGATGATTACAACCTACATATCATAGATCATATACATGAGTAATTGAATAAAGCATTATAGTGTATAAGTAACGAAGCATAATGGTGTTAAGTAACCATGAATGAATCATGAACCATAAGCTCAAGTCATGTAAATATTGATCCATTATAAATATAGAAAAACATTTCATGCATCATGTTTAAATACCAATACCATTAATATAGTGGATTAGTACAGACATATTTTCCATAATGGAACAATGTGAACCAATTTCCCATTGTGGATCCGGATGGAACTGTTTTCCAATATGGATTAGGACCCACATATTTCATATTGTGTATTAGGACTCACCCATTACCCATTTTGGATTAGGAAAGACATGTTTCTCATTGTGGATCAATCCCCTAAACTTGTTTTCATTCATTATCTTAGGAGACGTAAATATAAACCTAATGCATCAGAGGAAGTTATAGGTCACATCCATCACATAATAAAATCATGACTTCCAAAATATTATAAAAATTCACATATAATTACCCATTAAATTAAATCAATAAAATACAAATTTCATTATATATTACCCTATGGAAAAGATACACGTTTCAAAATCATTTCATCATAGAATAACCCCTGAAAAGAAGTGGGTTTCAAAATCATTTTATCATTGTATAACCCGTGAATGTGTAACAAATTTCATAAAAATCATGAAATCATTAGCGTAAAACATGAAGATAAATATTTATAATGGTTTCATAGATCATGTATAAAGTAAGTCATAAAGTATGTAAAAGGATATTGTCTTAGCTGGAGATGGAGTTTGAAAGATAATATGGATTATTTTTTAAGGAAATAACCTTTCATTGAAACTCAATTTATAATTCATAAAATATATTCAAATTCATTTTATTTTAGAAAAATATTAAAAACATAAAAAAAATATTCACAATTAATTTATAACATTTCATGAGAAAAATATACATTCTTCTTTGAAAAAGTTATTTAAAATGATAATATATTTTCAATGCCATTTTCTTTCAATGTAACCATGAAGAAATATAAAGGATATTTTAAAAACCATGTAAAAAAATTCATAATAAATATTTTTTGGAAATAAATTTTCATTTAAATTATATTTGGTTGTAAATTAAGAAAAATTTTAAAACAGTTTTATAAAAAAATGGTTTTCAATGAAATTAATTTTCGAACGAAGAGGGAAATATTGTCATATTTTCATTAAAGAACATTCTTGTTTTTATTAAGTACCAAGGAGTTGAAAATTTGTACCAATAAATGATTTTATCTTGAAAAAATATAAGAAGAAAAATAATTATAATTCTTGATATATGCGTCATAATATTTCATCAATTTAGGAATAATACTAAATAATCTCAGTAAGCAATGATATTGTAGAAATAAATTCATACCAAATTGGTAATGTTGAATTAAAATCCCCAATAAAAGAATAAAATTATATAAATAATAAAATATTTTGAAAATAAAGATATTTATCATATAAAATGTCAAAGGGTAGTATATACAACTTGTAAATAATTATAGGTTTATAACAAAGCATGTGTCTTAGAGAAATAAAATTTAAACAACATTTCCCTTATGATTTGATTATTTTTAAACCATAAACCCCACGAAAGAGAGATCATAAAATGGATATGTAAATTCCAAATTCTTTATAAGGCCCCAGCCTTAAACCTTACTTAATCTTGAGTTATTACAGGATTACACATTGAGGATCTTTTCAGGTTTATAGTTTTAGAGAATTAGATCATAAAACATGCATTACATTCCACATATAAACCAAGTGGTTACATAAAGATAGTATTCTTCATTCCCATCAATGGAAACACATTTAAAATAAAACATGGATTATTTCTTGACACTTCCTTAACACTATCATCATATCATGTTCCTTTCCCTTGACCTGTGAAAAACATTTCAAAAAAACTTGGGATGAGCATAAAAAACTTAGTATGTGTTATAAAAACATGGAAGGGAAACATGAGTTCATATATACATAAGAAAGAAATCATACTTTACCCATAAAACATTGGCACTTTAACATACCTCATAAAATCATGAATAAATCATAGAAATCATAAGACATAAAGGTAACTTGAGGCATCCATAACATTCTTACGTAGGGAGTAACCCTCTTGGTTACGTTTGGAATACCCATCACAGTATATTCCCTAAATCTCTTCGGAGAAACCTTAACGTTTTTCTCCTTCGCATTACCCAATGCATTAGAGAGCTATAAAGGGCTCACCCGCCCTTAGTTTATCACGGAACCACCCGTCTTCATAATAATGCCCAAGAACCATAACATAATCATATCACATAAAACATGCATAAAGGAAACATAAAATTTCCACATTTCAATCAAGATATATCAATAAAACATATTTATATAAAAACATTATGAAAACCATTTTCAATACCAAAATAAAATAAAAGTAAAACATGGTATTTATTTTTCTTTTAAAAAGAAGGTATGGTTTGTAGAGGAAGCCGAAACTCAAATAACGGTCACGACGACGGAGAAGTCATTGTCTCCACATACGTAAGACAAAAACATTCCCTTTTGTCGTTTAGTAATCGCTTCGTATAAAAAATATTCATTTTGGATAAATGTAAAATTCAAATGGGTTTATACACCATATAAAATAAAGTTGTGTATAAAATAAAATATGCCTCAACGAAAGGAGATTGAGACGAAGTCCCATACCTCATATCCGACTTGACCCGACCGTTCTTTAATCTCCTGAATAATAAACTTGAGTTAATATCTACTTTCTTATGAAACTTTTTCATGTTCATCATTCCTTTTATACCATGTTATGAACATCATGTAATCATTTAAGTTAATAATGTTCATTTTGTCGGTATTTGGTTCTTAAGTCAAAAATAGACTTCTTACACTTACATATTGTTAATTTGGTCAAAGGTTCATTATATCCAGAATGATATTAATGATTTGGATAACATATATATCATATATATTCATCATATACATGTATTTATAATATTACATCACATTTAGAGGTAAGAAATGAAATGCACCGTTCATGGAGACGGTAAGCCGTACGTACGCATGAACGCTACTTCCATTTCTATTTCGTATTTTATGGAATGGAATCATAATTATATATAAGTATATTATAATTCCAGTATAATAATATACATAATATTATTATCTTTATCCTTTACACATCCCACATATGGTATTAACGAATCAAATCACTTTCAGGGGGCGGTAGTCCGCACTTCCTAAAATGAAGATATCATGTTTACCCATAATGGAAACCATTAAGGTATGCCCAAAATGAAAATAACACAAGATTAAGGAAAACATAAACATAATATATATCATATATTAAAATAGTGACATCATAATATCCACCTTTGAAGGTGTTAAATGAGTATTGAACAGTCATCGTTCCGGGAGGCAGAATTTCGCCATCCACGGAAACCGTATGTTCTTTTACCATTTGATGTAGTTGCGTGAGAGTGTAGCTCAAATAAATCTTATAAAAACATCCTAGTATATTGAAGATACTGGTGTTGTAACAAAAGAAGTAAATAAAAAGAGTTTATGGGGTTGGAGAAACAAAATAAAACAAATGAACATGAGAGAATGAATTACCTTTAAAAGTGTAACTCCTTTTGATTTGAGCCTAAAGGCTACCTTTGAAAGGATTCTGCCCAAAGGGAATACTCTAGGATGAGGATAGGGATGTTGAGATAGTAAATGGGCAGGGGTTGTCCGAGCCAAAGGCTTGAGGAGTGTGGGAAATGAGGTAGATGTGGGGGCCTTTTATAAGAGGAGAAGAGGGGCACTTTTGGAAAGTAAAGAAATATTACTTTATTTGAAAATGTGTTTCGGTTTTAAAAGGTCCCACATTGATATAATTCGTGGATAAGGTGATAAGGGTCCAAAACCAACTCATCCAGTTGGTTTTAGACATGTGTAGATCATATATTTTACATTATCTTTTCATTTTATTTAAATCGTTAAATAATGAGGTCATCACTGCATCATCATGATGTCATAAATAATTTAATTTATTTAATGTCTAAAAATTATAAAAAAATACTATGATGTATGAAATCTTTTCAGCTTTCCAATGACTATTTATAATCAAAAATCTGATCTTTATAACCCTATGTAAAAATTCTTTTCGTAATACATATTATGTTTGTGTCATTTTTACTTTAACATTTAATAAAAAGTTATTTATGTCATTTCCCAACCAAAGTGTCTCCATGGGGTCCCCAAGTTGACCCATGGCTTGTCTTGGTCGGCCATGACACAACCAATAATGTTGGGACATGTGTCTAGGTCATTTCATATTATTAAAGCATTATTTATACCTTAAACTACCCTAATTACCACTAATCGCGATTAAGAACTTAATAAGTTACTATTCACCAAAAAATTATTTTAATCTCATTGAACCACATTTTACTTCTTAATGACAACCATTTATGTCGGATTTTTGAAATTCAAAACATAATGATGGCAGTATTTCATTTAAACGGAAAAATCAGTTTTTATAAGTACCACTTAGTGGTTTCACTATTCATCAAAAATTGATGTTTTTCATAAAATTACCCAAAATTCACCCTAAGCTATATTTGATATTATGAATTCAAAAATAAAGTCTATTTTACAAAATTAAAAACATATAAGTCACATTAATTAATTTAATAATTAATTCCCGTTGTCAGAGCAAATAGCATGGTTTTATGAAACAGTAAGTATCAAAAGATTGACACTAGTTTGAGTCCAATTTCAAAGTGAAATTGATTCCAATGACCACCATTGGATTAAATGGTAAAAATATATTCATATTACACATTAATACCAATTCAAAAGATAATCTAATAATATAAATAGATTAGATTAAAAAGCAGTTTTGATGTAAAATGCAGTATTTTTCACTATTCATTGAAAAATGAACATTATCAGAAAAATATCAAAAATTCACACAAAGTAAATTTTGATGTCCCAATCATAAAGAATAAGTTTATTTTGAAAAACATAGTTTATAAAATTGTCAAAAGATAGATTTAAAAAGGGTTTTCCATCCTAAGGCAGTAAAACAATCTTTTAAGAATATTAGTGTATTCCATGCTTAAGATTGGATTTATTTTCATTTCAAGCCTCTAAAACACTATATTAATAATTAATAGACATAGATAAAAATATCTATTATTCATTACTTACTAGGGATGTTACATCCTTCCCCCCTTTAGAAAATTGCTTCCCCACAATTTATTTACTTATCGAATAAATGGGGGTACTTATCCCTCATTGCATTTTCAGATTCCCATGTTGCCTATTCAATCATGTGGTTTTTCCACAAATCCTTTACCTGGTGAATCACCTTATTCCGTAACACTTTCTCCCTGTGGTCAAGAATCTGGACCGGTTGTTCCTCATAAGATAGGTTCTCTTCCTGCTGAACTACCTCTAGACTCAAAACATGAGATGGATCTGGCATATACTTTCTCAACATCGAAATGTGAAAAACATTGTGTACCTGAGATAAACTCGGAGGTAAAGCCACTCGGTATGCAAATGATCCAACTTTCTCCATAATTTCATATGGTCCAATAAACCTTGGTCTCAGCTTTCCTTTCTTACCAAATCTCATCACACTTTTCCATGGTGATACTTTGAGAAAAACATGATCACCAACCTCAAAAGATAGATCCTTCTTCCAGTTATCCGCATAACTCTTCTGCCTGCTCTGAGCTGTTCTCATGTGTTTCTGAATCAGCTGAACTTTTTCTGCCATCTCTTCTACCAATTCTAGTCCCATCAACTTTCTTTAACCCACTTCATCCCAGAAAGCTGGAGTTCGACACCGCTTCCCATATAATGCCTGAAATGGTTCCATCTGTATACTGGAATGAAAACTGTTATTATATGAAAATTCAACCAAAGAAAGATGTTGGTCCCAACATCCTTGATAATCCATAGAACAAGCTCGTAGCATATACTCTAATGTCTGAATTGTTCGTTCTGACTGCCCATCTGATTGAGGATGAAAAGCTGTACTAAAATTTAATTCAGTAACCAACGACTTCTGAAGGCCATTCCAAAAGTTAGAAGTAAACCTGGGATCATGATCCGATACAGTGGAGGGAGGAACTCCATGTAACCTGACTATCTCTTTAAGATAAAAACGGGAAAGTTGATCAAGATAGAAAGTATCTCGTATAGCAAGGAAATGAGCAGATTTGGTCAAGCGATCAACAATAACCCAAATTTCATTATTACCTAGAGATGTCTTCGGTAATCGAACAAAAAAGTCCATGTATAAATTCTCATATTTCCACTCTGGCACTGGTAAAGGCTGAAGCATCCCTTTCGGTAACTGTCGCTCTGTTTTAACCTGTTGACCTGTCAAACACTTCACAGTAAAATCAGCAATGTCTCTTTTCATTCCATCCCACCAGTAATACTCCCACAGATCTCTATACATCTTAGTAATGCCAGGATGAACTGAAAACGGAGAACTATGAGCATCACATAACAACTCTCTCTTCAACTGTGAATCACAAGGCACACACAATCTCTTCCCAAATCTCAAAACACCATCATTATCAATGTTTAATTCAGGCAACTTACCTTTCTGAACCAGCTCTACCTTTTTCTACAACTCACTGTCTTGCTTCTGTGCTTGCTTGATTCTATCTGATAGAGAAGATCTCACTGATACCTGAAACAAAATAGAAGGACTTCCTGCACAAACAACTTCAATGCCAAAGTTCATCAAATCCTTAACCAAAGGATCACATTTCAAACGCAACATTGTTAATGAAGCATTACTTTTTCGACTCAAAGCATCAGCAACTTTATTTGCTTTTCCCGGATGGTAATGAATTTTACATTCATAATCCTTGATTAATTCTAGCCATCTCCTCTGTCTCATGTTTAACTCTTTCTAAGTGAATATATACTTTAATCTTTTTTGATCGGTATATATTTCACACTTTACTCCATACAAATGATGCCTCCAAATTTTTAATGAAAAAACAACAGCAGCTAATTCCAAATCATGTGTAGGGTAATTTACCTCACGAGTTTTCAACTGCCGTGATGCATAATCAATTACCTGATCATTCATCATTAGGATGCAACCAAGTCCTTTCAATGAAGCATCACTGTATATAACAAACTCACCATTCCTGGAAGGTAGTGCCAAAACTGGAGCATTCACCAATCTTCTTTTCAATTCCTGAAAACCATCATCACATTCTTTTGTCCAGATAAACATAACACCCTTCCGAGTTAGCTTAGTCATTGGACTAGATAACCGTGAAAAATTTCTAACAAACGTTCTGTAATAGCCCGCCAAACCAAGGAAGCTACGAATCTTGGTTACATTTGTGGGTCTTGGCCATTCTTCCACAACTTTTGTTTTTGCAGGATCAACAGTTATTCCATCTTTTGAAACAATGTGACCAAGGAAAGAAATTTGTTGCAACCAAAACTCACACTTGATGAATTTCCCATACAGTTTCTTTTCTTTTATGGTTTGCGAGATAACCCTTAAATGTCTTTCATGCTCCTCTTTACTTTTAGAAAACACCAAAATATCATCAATGAAAACCACCACAAACTTATCCAAGAACTCATGGAAAATTCTATTCATTAAGTCCATGAATACAACAGGTGCATTGGTTATCCCAAAAGGCATTACTACAAATTCATAATGGCCATATCTCGTACGGAACGCAGTCTTCGGAATATATGCCTCCTTTACCTTCAGCTGATGGTACCCCAATCTCAGGACAATCTTTGAAAAAAACTGAGCTCCCTGGAGCTGATACATCTTCATTTGATGGCCCGACATCTGCTGAAGTAGTTGCAAAGGATTTCACCACCCCTTTCTGCTTGTAGTCTAACTGCTTCCCATCACTCAAGCTCTTTGTAGGACACTCATTTGCATAGTGACCCATCTCATTGCACTTAAAAAATTTCACTAACTGTAAATAAAATTTGTTCTTACCTTCACCTTGATCCTTTTCAGTGCAATCACGAGCCTTATGTCCCATCTTACCACATCGGTAGCACTTTCCAGAATTCAGAAGACATTCCCCAGCATGCCTTTTGCCACATTTATCACAAACTGGAAACGTAGTTCTCTTATCATCAGACTTTTTTGAAGAATTATTACCTTTCTCCTACCACCTTGGTCTCTTCTTCTGCTGGTTATAGAACACTTGGTCATCGGCAAACTCCATTTCCACCTTCTCAGCACATCGAACAAGCTTTTCATAACTTTTAAATTCACGAGAAGCTAATGCCCTTCGATATTTTGGCTTTAATCCTGAGTAAAAATGATTGATTTTACTATCAAAGTCTCAGATAAAATTTGGAGCATACCTTTCCAATCGAGTGAACCTTTCTTCATAGGCAGCCACTGAGTCTTCCTCTTACCTCAATTCCAAGAATTTCTTTTCCATCCTATGTCGAACAGCCTTAGGAAAATACTTCTCAAGAAAGATACCTTTGAATTCATCCCAGTCAAGAGCATCAATCTCATCGGCGTCCCTGATATTTTTACCCATAGACCACCACTGATCTGCTTCACCCTCCAAACGGTAAATAGCAAGACTAACCTTTTGATTGTCTGAACACCCCATGACATCAAAAATCTTTTCCAGTGCTTTAATCCACCCTTCAGCTAGCACAGGGTTAGATGATCCTCTAAATGATGGTGGATGTTGCCTCATCAAATGTTCCACCACTGACATGTTCCTCTGCGGTTGATCTGGCTGATCTCGTGCATGGATACCACCACCATTTATAGCCTGAGTCAACTGCGCCATTACTGCAACAAACTGTTCAATTCCAATTCCGACCATCTCAGGATGCTGATTCGGAAGGTTATTTCCTTCTGTATGAATTCCTAGCACTGCTTCCTTGTTTCCTATGCGGAAAACCATTCTGAACAAACATGTCTTAGATGAAGCAACATGGTAATCTTCAAATGCTATATCATTTCAAAAAAAACAATTTTGGATAATCATTTAATAGAATTATAACTCCTAAAGTTATCTAAACCGACAATTGATACCAACTATAAGGCCCCATCCTTAAACCTTACTTAATCTTGAGTTATTACAAGATTACACATTGAGGATCTTTTCGGGTTTAGAGTTTTAGAGAATTAGATCATAAAACATGCATTATATTCCACATATAAACAAAGTGGTTACATAAAGATAGTATTCTTCATTCCCATCAATGGAAACACATTTAAAATAAAACATGGATTATTTCTTGACACTTCCTTGACACTATCATCATATCATGTACCTTTCCCTTGACCTTTGAAAAACATTTCAAAAAAACTCGGGATGAGCATAAAAAGCTCAGTATGGGTTATAAAAACATGGAAAGGAAACATGAGTTCATATATACATAAGAATGAAATCATACTTTATCCATAAAACATAGGCACTTTAACATAACTCATAAAATCATGAATAATTCATAGAAATCATAAGACATAAAGGTAACTTGAGGCATCCATAACATTCTTATGTAGGGAGTAACCCTCTTGGTTACGTTTGGAATACCCATCACAGTATATTCCCTAAATCTCTTCGGAGAAACCTTAACGTTTCACTCCTTTACGTTACCCAATGCATTGGAGAGCTATAACGGGCTCACCCGCCCTTAGTTTATCACGGAACCACCCGTCTTCATAATAATGCCCAAGAACCATAACATAATCATATCACATAAAACATGCATAAAGGAAACATAAAATTTCCACATTTCAATCACGAGATGTCAATACAACACATTGATATAAAAACATTATGAAAACCATTTTCAATACCAAAATAAAAGAAAAGTAAAACATGGTATTTATTTTTCTTTTAAAAAGAAGCTATGGCTTGTAGAGGAAGCCGAAACTCAAATAACGGTCACGACGATAGAGAAGTCATTGTCGCCGCATACGTACGACAAAAACATTCCCTTTTGTCATTTAGTAAATGCTTCGTATAAAAAATATTCCTTTTGGATAAACGTAAAAGTCAAAGGGGTTTATACACCGTATAAAAGATAGTTGTGTATAAAATAAAATATGCCTCAACGAAAGGAGATTGAGACGAAGTCCCATACCTCGTATCCAACTTGACCTGACCGTTCTTTAATCTCCTGAATAATAAACTTGAGTTAATCTCTACATTCTTATGAACGTTTTTCAAGTTCATAATTCCTTTTATACCATGTTATGAACATCATGTAATCATTTAAGTTAATAATGTTCATTTTGTCGGTATTTGGTTCTTATGTCAAAAATAGACTTCTTACACTTACATGTTGTTAATTTGGTCAAAGGTTCATTATATCCAGAATGATATTAATGATTTGGATAACATATATATAATATATATTCATCATATACATGTATTTATAATATTACATCACATTTAGAGGTAAGAAATGAAATGCACTGTTCATGGAGACGGTAAGCCGTACGTACGCATGAACGCTACTTCCATTTCTATTTAGTATTATCTGGAATGGAATCATAATGATATATAAGTATGTTATAATTCCAGTATAATAACATATTTAATATCATTAATTTTATCCTTTACACATCCAACATATGGTATTAACGAATCAAATCACTTTCAGGGGGTGGTAGTCTGTACTTCCTAAAATGAAGATATCATGTTTACCGATAATGGAAACCATAAAGGTATGCCCAAAATGAAAAAAATAGAAGATTAAGGAAAACATAAACATATTATATATCATATATAAAAATAGTGACATCATAATGGCCACCTTTGAAGGTGTTAAATGAGTATTGAACAATCATCGTTTCGGGAGGCAGAATTTCGCCATCCACGGAAACCGTATGTTCTTTAACCATTTCATGTAGTTGTGTGAGAGTGTATCTCAAATAAATCTTATAACAACATCCTAGTATATTTATGATACTGGTGTTGTTACAAAAGAAGTAAATAACAAGAGTTTATGGGGTTGGAGAAACAAAATAAAACAAATGAACATGAGAGAATGAATTACCTTTAAAAGTGTAACTCCTTTTGATTTGAGCCTAAAGGCTTCCTTTGAAAGGATTCTGCCCAAAGGGAATCTTCTAGGATGAGGATAGTGATGTGGAGAGAGTAAATGGGCAGGTTTTGGCCGAGCCAAAGTATTGAGGAGTGTGTGAAATGAGGTAGAGGTGGGGGCCTTTTATAAGAGGAGAGGAGGGGCACTTTTGGAAAGTAAAGAAATATTACATTATTTGATAATGTTTTTCGATTTTAAAAGGTCCCAAATTGATATAATTCGTGGATAAGGTGATAAGGGTTATAAATCCACTCATCCAATTGGTTTTGGACATGTGTAGTTCATATATTTGACATTATCATTCCATTTTATTTAAATAGTTAAATAATGAGGTCATCGCTGCATCATCATGATGTCATAAATAATTTAATTTATTTAATGTCTAAAAATTATAAAAAAATACTATGATGTAGGAAATATTTTTATCTTTCCAATGAATATTTATAATAAAAAATCTGATCTTTATAACCCCATGTACAAATACTTTTAGTAAGACATATTATGTTTGTGTCATTTTTACTTTAACATTTAATAAAAAGTTATTTATGTCATTTCCCAACCAAAGTGTCTCCATGGGGTCCCCAAGTTGACCCATGGCTTTTCTTGGTCTTCCATGACACAACCAATATGGTTGGGACATGTGTCTAGGTCATTTCATATTATTAAAGCATTATTTATACCATAAACTACCCTAATTACCACTAATCGCGATTAAGAACTTAATAAGTTACTATTCACCAAAAAATTATTTTATTCTCGTTGAACCACATTTTACTTCTTAATGACAACCATGTATGTGAAATTTTTGAAATTCAAAACACAATTATGGAAAAATTTCATTTAAACAGAAAAATCAGTTTTTATAAGTACCACTTAGTGGTTTCACTATTCATCAAAAATTGAAGTTTTCCAGAAAAATACCAAAAATTCACCCTAATCTATATTTGATATTCAGAATTCAAAAATGAAGTCTATTTTAAAAAATTAAAAACATATAAGTCACATTAATTAATTTAATAATTAATTCCCGCTGTCAGAGCAAATAGCGTGTTTTTATGAAACAATAAGTATCAAAAGATTGACACTAGTTTGAGTCCAATTTCAAAGTGAAATTGAATCCAATGACCACCATTAGATTAAATGGTAAAAATATATTCATATTAAACATTAAGAACAATTCAAAAGATAATATAATCATATAAATAAATTAGATTAAAAAGTTGTTTTGACGTAAAATGCAGTATTTTTCACTATTCATTAAAAAATGAACATTGTCAGAAAAATATCAAAAATTCACAAAAAGTAAATTTTTATGTCCCAATCATAAAGAATAAGTTTATTTTGACAAACATAGTTTATAAAATTTTCAAAATATAGATTTAAAAAGGGTTTTCCATCATAAGGAAATAAAACAATCTTTTAAGAATATTAGTGTATTTCATGCTTAAGATTGGATTCATTTTCATTTTAAGCCTCTAAAACACTATCTTAATCATTAATAGACACAGATAAAAACATATATTATTCATTACTTTCTTGGGATGTTACATTATTTAAGGATAATAATCATATAATAAATTCATGTAATGTATAAACACCACTAAAAATAATTCAAGAGATGAATATGGAATAAGTCTTGTAGAATAAAAAATGATATTAGAAACCCACTCACTACTTTAATAACTTTTGAATCATGAGATCCATGAGTGAATAACATAAGTTAAAACTTTAAATATAATTAAATAAATTAAATCCATGATATAACATGTCATTGGAATGTATATAAACAACACTACATGAAATATTAGTGAATATAGCATATGTCTCATAAAAATAAAACTGAGGTGAGAAATCCTGAACCTTATGTCTTGACTTTTATTATACACATACAAACCAGCTAAATAATAAATTTATATTTATTATACATATAACACAAAACCATATTATTATACATAATTTTATATATTATTTTATTTTTTATTTATATCACATTTTTATTAATAATTCCATGTTTAAGTTAGATTTTTGGTAATATCCTCTTTGTTTTTCAAATATTTTTTGACATTTTATTATTGACCCTCTTACGTAGATCATGATTTATTTATTTAATAAATGTAAAACACGATATAAATATCATATATATTAATTATATAAGTATTTTTAACAATATATAAAATACATAAACCTTAAATGAAATACAACGTTCATGGATATAGTAGCTCGTACGTACGCATGAATGATGTTTCCATTTACTTTTCATATTTTGAAAGAATGAAATGAAAATGATATATATATATATATGTTATTTAGAGTATAATTTATATTTCATATATATATATATATATATCATTTTTATTAAACCCATCCGTATTTTATTCCATGTAAAGTAAGAATGAATCACATCGCTTTGAGGAGGTGGTAGTCTAAACATCCACAAACAAAGTTATCATATTCTCGAAAAAAATGGAAAGCATACAACTACGTGTAAAATAATAGTTAAAAAATAATAAATTCATCATTATTTTCATATATATCATATAAAAATGGTAATTACATCAATATTACCCACTTTTAGTGGTGGTTATGTAAGATAAAATGACATTGGTTCGTGAGGCGGTACTCCGCCACATACAAGAATAATGATTTCATATCACATTTTATAGAAGTATGTGTTTTTTTTGGGCAAAAAAATAACATAAAAACATATTATTATAATAAGGAATTATTATTTTATTATATAATCTATATATAAGAAGAATATAATGTTTGGAGAAATAAATAAAATAAGAGTGCTCCTTGAGGAATGCTACATCTTATTCGACTAACTACATTTGGTTTGAAACAAAAGGATTATTAGAGTTTCATTATTAAAAAATTGAGGCCTATAGATAAAAAAAATTGAATTTGGGAATATATATAGATAGGTCTTGGATGATCCAATGTTCTTGAGAGGTGTGAACAAGTGAGGCGGGGAGTTCCATTTTATAGTGGAGGATGAGTGGCGTTCTTGTAAATTAAAAAAGGAAAACACTATTGAGATGTCTCCCTTAACTAGTGTGCCTTTAATAATGGTACAATATTTTGAAAATATAGGATATGGGAGATATATTTCTAGAAAATTCACATTTTATGTTTTTCTAGGTTATTCAATCCCTTTTGTTAATGTTTAACCACTAAGTAAACTCATTTTTATATTAATTGCATTAATTAATTTTGACTACTTTCTATAATTTTTTTGTTCAAAAAATATGTTTACATTACTAGAAATTATAAATTAATTAGATTCGAAATATGTAATCTATTTTTCCATATTATAATCATATAATTGGATGAAATTAATTTAAATTTAATCTGGTATATGGGATGAGACAATGTGTTTTTAAAGTGAAAATGTTCAAAATATTTAAATGTTTTTATATTCATTTTCATTGTCAAATTGATTTTAATGAGCTAAATTTATTAATATATGTATAGTGGGTATAAATATACATTATATAAAATAAAAATATACTTTAACTATAAAAATAAATAGATTATGAAGTCGTTTTTAAATAAAATTCAATATTATTCACTATTCATCAAAAAATTTAATCTTCTGAAAAAATGAAAAAAATAATCCGAAGTAAATTTTAAAATTTATATTTATGTAACTAAGTTAGTTTATTAAAATTAAATTTACATACATTTTAAAAATATATTAAAATTATGTTCTCTATTAAAAGGTGGTAAAATTATCTGTTAGAAAAATATTTATGTTTGTGAGTAAAATATATTTTATTCTTGTAACTTTTATAAAAAATACATAATATGAATATTTAATAGTTTAATGAATATATAATATATAAATTCCATTAAAATAATTCTCCATAAGAGGTTTAATTAATTTATTTTTGTAAAATGTTTTTGATTTCATAAATATAGATCCCCAACAAAATATTCCATATATTTTCATAAGGGTTTTATTTTCATTTCTAGTTATTTTTTAACAAAATAATTCCTTTTATATACATGTGTTATCAATATTTTCATTATTTTATCAATATTATTAATAACCAACATTCCAATGGCAATGTGACAACAGTAATAATATTTTAACATTATTATTAAAAGTACATTTTAGTTTGGTATAACTATGTCTTATGTGTAATGAAAGTTATCAAAGAAATAAGGCATTGGGTCTAACATAAGAAAAAAATATTTTTGAGTGTATGGTAAGCTAATATATGTGTTTATTGTAGCACTAGCATGACTTGGTGTTGCATACATAAAACTAGTAAATTTGAGCTCTCTTATAACATTGTCTATATTCAGTGTTGCGTGAAATGAAAAATATGAAAAATATTAAGTTAAATAGAAAAAAATAATATAAAAACTAGAGTTTTTAAGTTGGTGTTTCTAGTATTTTTATATCTTCTATAGAGGAAAAATGGGGTATTACCGAGCCACCTAGATTTTTTTGTTCAGGATGCAGGAGATATTTTAATTTAGGATTATCGTGAGATTTTGTCTCCCACTACCACAATATAGATCAAGAAACATATATATTACTAGAATGAAAGTATAGCGGGTATCAATATTCCTAAAGGGTGTAAGAAATTAATTATTAGGTTGAATAAGAAGTATGATTGTTTAATTTTCTAGGTATAATGACAACCGAGTAATAAATAAGTATATTCCAATCTGCATCAGACATTGAGTATGATCATCACATGATAATTATTTATGGGTATATATCAATTAATGAAAAGAAAATAATATATGACTCTAATAATTATCTAGTACACTAAGGGAAAATAACCATATTACATAAGGATTATTCAAATTTACCAAACACATGGCCACCAGGTCCTCCCTTAAACTAATGAAACGTGACGCATGGGTAAGGTTAGGTAAGTAGGAACCTAATGTTATTGAATTTAAATAAAACCTAGGACATGATGATTGATCATAGACCCCAAAATAACATTGTTATTGGGTATAGGCCTTCCAGACACGATGAGTTTCACTATGGATACATGGCCCCCCTACTTGGGGACTACCTAAATAAAAAAATTTATCATCGTATTAATGATTGTCCCCATAGGCCAACACTTATTATTTCAGTGTATATTTTCATCTCTAACACACACAAAATCATTGAGAAACATCCCATGAGGTTACACATTATGATCACTATTCCTTGAAAAACATGATTAATTTTGGATTACAAATCATGTAGTCTCTAAAAAAGAAAGGTGTTCTTGGCTAACATAAGTCATATAATTTATCCTTATAAACCATGAATAATATATGGTGTCACATTTATCCACCCAATTTATAGAAAAATATCATTCTAACAACAAGACCATGATTAATGCATAGATATATACATTAATATGGCCATCTGGTCATGGCTCACCAAGAACCAAAAATTTCCCTATAGACATGTGGTCCCCTAATTGGGGTGAACCATTGTGCATGAATTGATCATAATTATAAAAACTATCCCACGAGGATAATAAATATTATTTTAGTGTTACTTGTCCTAAATCTCACACATACTAAGAAAATTTCCATGTGGTTACCTATCCTGATCACCATTCCATCCCAATCATGCATATCATTGGATTTCTAATTAGGTAGGCTTCATAAAAGAAAGGTGTTCCTTATTAAAATGATTCATATAATTTATCCTTATAAACTATTATCATTCCATGGTGTTACATTCATCCACCCACTCTAAGAACAACATCCCCATTTTGGTTCATACATATAAACCTAGGAATATACACCACACTTCTGGACGTGTTCCTCTACTAATACCAATGTAACATTGAGTTATGATGACAAAAAAACCTATCCATAACATGGTCATCAGGACCCAGCTTTCCAGGAACCACCTATTACCCTGAAGAAACATGTTCCCTAACTTAGGGCCCACCAAGGTGCTTGAATGGAACATATGAATAATTACTTTCTCTATAGACCAACACACATTTTTTCTATGTGCTTTTACTTCAATCACACACACCTTAAAAAACGTACTTCAATGTAACCCATCATGATCACTAATCTAGTACAAGCATGTTTATCTATGATGTCCTAATCACATAGGCTCCCAAAAATTAAATGTAAACTTTATTAACAAGATCCATATCATATACCCTTATAAAACTTTAACATTATGGGGTGATATAGTATCAATATCATGAAATGATATTAGAGAAAGAACAATCTCATTTTGATGAGGTTGAGTAAGGTCATGAAAACATTAATTAAGATCTATATTAGATTATGCAATTTAATCCAATTGATGGTGTTATAAATGATGTATGAAAGGAGGAACTCTAAAAATAAAATGCATTGTACCATCTCTTTCATTCTACGGAAGAGATGAAGGAGGATTAAATCACCTTCAATGTTTTAATGTGGGATGTGAATGGAATGTTTGAGAGAATTATTTGAGATAATTTTAATAAATGAATAATATTTTTTATTCTTAAAAAGGAATAGATGTTGATAGTAGGATTCGAAGAGGGGGAAATATTCCTTGAGAAGTATATTTAGACCCATGACAAGATGAAATATCAATTTGAGAATCTCATCAGATATGATGTAAATATGATGGTAACCATTATCAAGTAGAGTTTATATAGAATTAATGATTCCAATATCCTAAAATAGTATTGGAATTTCATTGTGATCTCTTGTGGGGTTTACAGTTTTTTATTTTCCATATTTTTACGGGTTTCCACTTTCCCTATTAAATAATTTTTCAAAATAAAATATTTTTATTGTTATTCAATCCTATAATATTAAAAGGGGAAAATGAAATTTCCAAGTTAATGGTCCACTCATATTGTTTGAATTGGGAAATTTTAATAACCATGTTTAAAAGTTTCATAAGAAGTTATAATATGAGGAGGATGATAAATTATCAACAATGAGATCCTTCAGAGATATAAGAGGCCAAAAAACCACCGAGGATGATTTGATTATGAAAAATAAAATTACTTTATTAGATGAAAATTAATCAAATGAAATAAAATAAAGAGATATTAAAAAGTAAAATTTCCTCATTGATGATTTTCTTATGTCTATCCTAGAAAAACATTAAATATAGGTGAAATGAAATGGATAAGAAACTAATTTTGAGAATTTTTTAACCTTAATATTGAGTTTGTCTAACGGAATAAAGGGATAACTATTTGGAGGGTGAAAATAATAAAGGATAATTTTATCATACAGAACCTTTTACATTATATATAAAAAAATAAATAGAGTAAATATGACTTGAAGACAAAAAACATTTGTGTTAAAAATAAGAAGATGGAAAGATCAGAAGAACATATTGTGACCAACATAAATGTGAAATAGTATATTATAATTTCAATGGTATTACTAATATAATGAAGTAAAATTTTAAACTAATTACTGCATATGTTGGATATGTCGATAAAACAATGTGAAATATTGATGAAAAGGAATGAACTATGACTCTCACATTGAAATATGGAGGGTTTCTCATATAGTATATGAATGAAATCATGGAGAGACATGAAAATACCATGTATAATTATGATTATTTCATATAAAAAATGTCTTATCATGAACTAAAATTATGTTTGGTGAATGATTATAAAAACATTCCACCATGTTTGATGCAAATACATTGACACCGATTCTTAGGATAAATACTAGTTCAGAAGAGGACCAAAAGATATCAGGATCACTAAATATGATATAAAAAATATGTTACAATATCATGAGATCATATTATATAATTATGATGAATAAATTATATATGTGTTTCATAGTGAAGATTAATTTTCAGTCATAACATAAATATAGAGATAAAATTGGAAACTAGTATTATTTTTATTTTTATTGAAACTTATTTTTTTAAAGAATATTGATGCAAATTCATTAATCTCTCATTAATTATGTAATAGAGTGTTCCAAGATATAATCAATTAAGTGGAGAATAATATCTCTAAGATTTATTAAAATAGATTATAAATCAAAACCTATTCAGATATTTTTTATATGGGGTGGTTCTATTATATATGTAAGATTAACAATCATATGGAAAACTAATTTGTGAAAAAACATGCAAATATAATGAGTAGGATATCTGATATTTTTTTTAGTGGGGGATTATTTTATAAAATGTATCAAGATAATTGTTATATTTTTGATAGTGGATTCACATCAAATAAAATAGAAAACAATTATATTTCCATGGGTATTAAATAAAACAAATAAGAATTCATAAGTATTAAAAACATGGAAGGTATAAAACTCATTGGATTTAATATGATATAAATTGGATGAAAATACCTAAAGAGAATGGATTTCATGGTAGCTAAATGACTAAGTCAATGTTTTATAAGAGTAAGTCGATTGTGTAATATATGTAACACATAAAAATTTACCCAGATGACTTATAAAATCAGGGGAAATATCAGTGAAAATATGATGCAATACAAGTGAAATATAGAGGTATCTATTAAATTATTGGATATTAAAACATATTCTCACAATATAAGGAAAATAAAAAAGATATGGAACAAAAAACATGGAAATATTCGGCAAAAACACTTATAATATTATGTGAAGTGTAATATATACCATTATATTGATATGATTACACGTGATCATACTCAGAAATAAAATATTTATCAAAAAAATGATGATTATTCAGAAGATGTAGATGTTTTAACACAATTATTAAATGAAATTTAATGAATTCTTGCATGTTAATATATATTGACTATCATTCCTAAGGTATATTCATAAAAAAAGGTATCATATACACTTTATATATAACTATAATATAATATAATGGTTTATAGTGATCAATCTCATATCAAAACTTTTTAATTACATTACTCATTTTTATATATAATTTGAGGTTATTCATTCCTATAAATATTATATTCCAATACTAATAATGGAAATTAATTCACTGATATACAATTGGGAAAAAATATCAGGAAGTATATGATCAATGAAAAAATATAAATGTTGAGAAATGTTTAAAAAAATTGTGGCTGGAATGATAAATAATAAAATCAATAATATGTCCTGAAAAAATATTATTAAAAATTCTTTGTGGAATTTTTTTACTCAAGAGACCATAATATTAATATGTAACACCAATATAGATTCATTATTATATGTAAAGAAATGTACACTACATGATATGTGGGATGATGATATTATAGAAACTAATTGTATTCATATATTTAAAAATAATTATTTTATTCTTTAGGCACTACATACCCACACACCAAGATCTAGTGTTAAAAACACATTCATTAAACACTACATTTGATTCAAAATGAGATTAATTTATATTGAATTTAAAAAATAACAATATTATAAAAATATAACTCATAAATCATCTTATATTCTCAAGAATAGTGGTTTTAGTATGTATGGGGATCAACTACCTAATAAAACTAATGATGGTTATTTTGATAATTTATCAATATTTAAAATATAATAAATCCAATTATATACATATCCTTCTTTATAATTATCTTTATAGCATGTAAAAATAAAATATATGAAAGGGGAGATCTTGAATGCATGGTATGTTAAGACATATAAACATATCATAATGGGTTTGATCGTAAGCATATGAGCAAAAAATAATCATGTGAGGAGTATATTATTTAATAAAAATATTACATTAAGGGTCATCCAAAAGTAATAATAAATGAAAGTCAAGAATAAAATAAAAAAACATAAAAAATTGAAAGGGTTTTCAAAATTACGAGATAATAAAATGTGACAGAGAGCATAATCATTGGCACATGGATTGGAAATGAAACATCCCCATCCATAAAATAATATCAAAAAATATTTGAAAACCCATTGGAATATGTAAATTAATATATTGTGAATAAAAAACCTTCTTTTTATTTGGATCAAAAAAATATATTCATGATTCTATGAAAAAAATTGTTTTAGATTCATATTATGGGAAAGGGGAATGTTCATGCTTTATGTAGTGAACAAAATAAATTCCATGCATACCAAGGATTTCATATTATGTATAAATACAAAAAAAATATTTGAATATAAATATCATACTACACAAATCTTTATCCAAATATATGAGTTCTAGTTGAAAAATAATCATTTGTCATATCATAATGAACCCATGGAAAAAATAACAAGGTTCATAAACATTAAAAAAAATATAACATGAATATTAAAAATCATAGGAAATAAAAAATGTCATTTTATAAAAGTAATTATTTAATATTAACATAAATATTATGATCAAAATATCACAACATTAAATATATACTTTATAGGGTAAATAGAAGTAGAAATAATTTTCTTCATAGAACCATTAAAATCATTATTATAAAAGTTGATGTAAAAGTTACATTAAAACACATATTATAAATGGAAGGGGAAGAATTTTTAAAAACTTATTATATTTTTTTACAATAAAAATCATTTAAAATAAATTATGGTTATCAAAAAATTTGTAATGAATTATAGTACATTTCATTTTTAATGACAGAAAAAACATTTCCATAATATTTTGAAATAATGTTTTAAAAAACATTGTAAAAAGAGTATTAAATTTATTACTCAAAAAATAATTAAATTGAATTGTGAAAATCATATAAAATATTCCATATAACCATTCTCAAAAATTGGATAACATTAGGGCACATGATAATATGGTTATTGAAGAAAAAATTCATTGGTCAGAATGAGGCTTATTCTTAAAAACATTAAACATTCATTTTAGAACGTTTTTAATAAAATAATTAGTTATTGATGCTTCGACATAATTTTAGAAGAAATATGAGCAAAAATTAAGAAAAAAATATATGAATTGTATGATGCAATAAATATTGAAATATAATATGCAAATAAAAAATACAGTGAAACATTGAATCCAATATTTATTAAAAAAACCCTTACAACTTTTGTAAATTTTGATTAAAACCCTTATGAGGGAAATAAAATATTATTAAAAAATAATATCATGAATTATAATATAATATTTTAAAAATACTAATGTTGAGTCAATTCACCATTCAATTGAAAACAAGGTGTATAATAAGAACTACATCTCATGGGGTGAACATTTGAGATAAGAAACCCATATCTTGCATCCCCTTTTATAAAATGAACTCTAAGATCATGTATAAAAAAAATAAATATCTTAAACACAAATTTTGATAACCTTTTTCATATATATAATCTTTCATAAATTTAATATATAATTATTATGATTATGTTTATTAGTTGGTTAATTATTTATTTTTTATATTGGGTGTGATTAACCTCAGTCTTCTTGAACTAGTTACATAATCATGGTGTTATTATTCATTCATGCACAATGACTCATCATTCAAAGATCTGAAAATATATGTAAATTTATGTTTTATAATTATTTAAAACTCTAATTGTTTTAATTTTTGAGTTTTTTTGGCTTCAATTTTTAAACATGAATTTGGTTACTATCATGTTTCGAAAATTCTTAGCGAATGAAGGATGTTTTCATAAATAATGTCTCAAATTTATATATCACCATAAAAGAAAAAAATTATTATTTCATTATTATATAATATATTACATGAAATAAAATTTTCATATTCACCAATGATATAAAATTATAGCATTGCTTAAGTATGTTATTAAACAGACCCAAACAAGAACATGCTCTGATTAATAGATGAATATGTGGTGGATCTATAATAATATCATTATAAAAAAATAATATTGATCATATTTATTATTTATTATTTATTTTAATAATAATTTAATAGTATTAAAATATTATTTTTCTTATACAATGATATTAACTAATTTAAATAAATAATTTTTTCTATTATAACACTCTTTTTAATGATTGAATTAACAGTGGATGTTTTTTACTCATATTTTTTATATGTCATCCACAATTTCCTTATATAACCTTAATAATTTAAAAAAATATTATATATCCATTATACCAATTCCCATTACCATCTATTCAAGTAGGTTATGAAAAGAAAAATAAAAATGTACTATTCTGTTGAGGTAGTAATCCACAGGTATATATGTATGATACATTTGTATTCCTTATAATGGGAAGGAGTAATATTATTTATAAGTTAATAGTATAAAATAAAGAAAAAATATCATAATTAAAAATTAAATTTTATATTATGGCTATCCTTGTATGGTTGTGAATGAAATGTAACACATTACTTTGTGGAGGCAGTAGTCTACACCACATTCGATTAATGATTTCACTGTTCTTAATATAAAAAGGGGAAAAGTGGTGAATTCATTTCATAAAATTATTTTAACATTCAAGTATAATATTTTAAATTATGTTAACATTTTAATATGGTGTAATTGAATTTTAGGAAGGATTACACATAAAGGGATTGGATTAAAAAAGATGCCACTATTAATTTAAATCTAAACACATGAATTATCTCTTTTAAAAATGGTTTATTACTTTTTTGTTTGGTATTTTGTAGACATTAGAGACTCATTAAGGTGTATATGAGTTTTTATGTGAGGTTTGGTTAGTTTTTTTGATGTAATGAATGGGTTCAGGTGTAAGGAGATGTGAGTAGAGGAGTCCCCCTTTTATAAGTCAAAATGGATGTCAATTTTATAAATATAGAACACTTACAATAGTGAGAAGTCACTATAAAGCAACGAGGATAAAATATTTATTTATGACCAAGATTATATATGATATGGTTGACCAAGGCAATGACCAAACATTCTGACACATGTTTCAAACATGATTGAGGTCAATTACTCTATTATTATTACATTTAGATTTATAGATTTTATGATGTTAACTAGTTTCTTTTACATAAGGAAACATATTAGTTATGAATAAAAATATAATAGTCATTTTTATATAATTTGGACCTAATGATTCTGAATTTTAAAACTATCTTATTGATTCTATTTTTAAAAGTGATAAGATTTTTTTTTAAAACCCTAAATGTGATATTCATTAATTTATATTTGAAAAATATAAATTATGTATAAAATTTAAAAAATTGATTTAAAATAAAAAACAAAAATTTATAATAATTTTATGTAACTTGTAAATAATAATTTTTTTTAATAAATGGATTCATAAATTTAAAATTCAATATTATATACAAATAATTTCATAAAAGTATTTTTATTTGTAAATACAGTATTTTTCACCATTCAACTAATAACCAAAATTTTAGGATAATCAAAATAATTCATATTTAGAAAATATCTCTATGATAAATAAAAACATGAAGTTAGATTTTAAAAATTCAAATTATAAAATTTATGAATTTAATATTTATTTAAGATATAAAAAATATAGGAAATCATATCTCTATAGGAAAAAATATATCTTTAATTATATAATATTATTTTTCCATGAAATTACTAATTGATGATATTATAATATAAACTATTATTATCAGATATGAATAATCTTATTTCCTTGACATAAACTTCCATTTTTATAAAAAAGCATTTTAATCGTAATATGAATTTATAAAAATTGAATTCTAAAAAAGTAATAAAATTAATGATATATCAATTCAAATTCATGTTTTTATACTCTTAACTTCTATATAACTAATCTATCACAACCTCTATATAAAAACTGAGAATGTATTTCTGGTTTCTGATGGGGGCTCATCTAGCCTGAATCTTTTTACACTGTTAATGACATTGAGCTTCTCCCATATATGTTTTTTTCTCAAACTGTATTTTCCTAATCTCAACTTTTAATAGGTCCAAGGAAAACCCAATTAATAAACCCCCCTTATGTTTTTAGAAAAATATAATTATTTTCAGAATACTTCCTCATATGGACGTTCTTTATTATTACATTTAGTGTATATTTTTTGACATAGTTTCTTAAAGTTATATTATCTAATTTTATGGTGATGTTTTAATATCCATATTTAAAATTAAAAAGTAGTTTTGGGTTTTTACTTTTTTTGGTAATATATAATAAAGAATTATGATTAATTAATTATTTATATTAGAAGAATATATATTTAAACCACAAGTCATTATAATCTTTAAAAAATAGATGATCTGGTTGATGTTTGAATATTTTAGAAAATAAAAAATATCTCTCAAAAACTCCTCAATGATATATTCAATTTTTTTTAATATGGTTTATAAAAATGTTTCATGGATAATATGGAACCACTATTAATAGAGACAATATTATTCAATAATTAAATGATAAAATACAATAAGAAAGATATGATGAGTTGATCATGTCTAGGTGTTACCGGGGAGTTTTTTCGATTTGACTGAAGACATTGACGGTGACAATTATATAAGAAGATCAAAAATTCCTATGAAATAAAAAAAAAATTCAAAAATTTATGAACAAAAGGATTTTGGTGATCACAATGATCTAGTGAATACATATGGATTGATGTATCTATATATCATATATCTCTTAACATATATTGATCCAAAATTTTTAAATGAGGATTGAACTGATGGGAGATTCAAATAAGCATCAAATTAATAGAGTTTTTATATAGATAATAATATGATATTTAATATTTGATGGGGGGAACAGATAAAAAATTTTGGTAATATTTATGGCTTTTTCTAATTTTAAAGAATGAGAGAGAAATCCAAAATAAGGAATGACTAGTGCACAAAAGATATTATCAAATTGTATGAATCAAATTTGATGTCATCTTATCATATGTGTCTATTCCATATACATGATTTCATTTTGAGGTATTCCTTTGTAAATGTTTAGTCTAGTTCTTATCTATGAAGTTCCCCCATGAATTTTTATGAAAAATTGCGTTTTGGGATTTTAATCATGTGGAACATGATTCAGGCACGATAAATAAAAACCTTGCGACTTTCCTAGGAATAGAGGTGGACAAATTGAATTTTGGAGAGTGGATACTGAATACTTAGGGAATTGTTTGTCAAAACATGCGGTCTAACCTTGTGGAATGTCTGTCATCGATAGTGAGATCCCCACGACTGCTATATAGTTTTGTAAACCATGTGGGGAAACCCTGCGACTTGTCCATGTCATTAAAAATTGGAAAATTCCATCTTTTTCGTGATATGATTTTACCTTAAAAACCCCCATTCAACCCTATATGGAATTTCCAGCCATTGGATCACCCTAAAATCTTCCTTGAAACTCTTGGTCATCATTCTTTGGGTTGTTTTGACCACATAACTTCAAGGGTTCTTCAATAGTGGTTTTGTCTTGATTATTCCCTCATTCTAGTGTTTTCTCTCCCTTATTCATGATTTATATTTTCCAGTGGATGTTTGACCTAGGGGGTGCGATCTTATGTTTTTGGGGAAGATAATGATGGTTTTCAGTTGATATTCCCTCAATATGGTCATTTGGAGGTGTATTTGTGGGTTTTCACCAATTTCCTGAAACATCCTTGTGTGAGCAAGGTGGTTCTGTGCTCTGACATTTGTAAATGATTTTTATATGCTTGTTTTTCATTGTAAATTCATTTTATGAATTTATTGTGGGGTGTGAAATATTTTTTTGAAATATTTTTATATGAATATGTGAAAAAATGGTATTCTTAGTGGAATAGGGTTATTCTTTTTTTGTTCATCATTGCGTGGCATCATGGAGGTGTTTTTAAGAGTATGTGAAAAGAAAAAAATGTGTATTCGAAGAAACATGAGGTGTGAATGTGTTGGAAATTGGTTTTCTATATGAAAATGGATTATTTTTACATGTTATTTTTTTCACATTGAAATGTGACCATTGAATTTATTAAATGATGTGAAACATGTTGAGATGTGAATTTGGTGTATGTGTGGATTTGGAAAGGGCTTGGACTAGGGAAAAGGTTAATTTTATTATTTTATTTTTTATAATGTTTTCAAATAGGTTCCACAGATTTTCAATGTTATGGAATATTTGTTTTAAAATGATTTTAGAGTATGTGTAAAATGTAAAGTGGTTTTATTTTTGGAAAATAGTGGTTTACATATAGTTGTTGTGACTGATTTTATTTCCATAGGTTCATAAGTAGAATGGAATGAGATTTTTAAGTGATGGTTATGTGGTAACAGAAATTGGGCACAAAGGGATTCCTGAGTATCTTGGTGTTCAAACTATAACTATTAAACTAGATATTCAGAATTCTAAATCCCATATTTGTATTATAGAATTGATCGTAGTTTAATTTAATCTATAAATGCCTTGATTCACATATATGGATATATTATTTCAACAATAACTGAACAAGTTATATGATCAAGGACAACTAGACCCTTGGGATGGTCCCTCCTAGTGTATTTTTCATGAGATAATATTCGCATTAGCTTATTATTTAGAGGCCATTATTCCCTTTGGGTTATCCCACATAGTGGATCATGCATGGGAAAGTTGTTGGTAGTTGAGTTGGAGGATACTGATCACTGAGGTACATGGTGATCCATGACTCACTTCTGTTTTACTACCCATAGGGATTTACTTACGGTTATCCCCATGAAATAATAGAATTTATGTGTTTATGACCATCATTATACGGTGGACCTTGCAAACTTTTTGAAATTGAGACTGGTTTCTTTTGATAGTAATGGTTTACCATGAAAGAATGTTTTACTAAAAATGATTACATAAAATTTCCATTAAAAATGATTCCACGTAATTTTATATAAATGTGTGCGTAGATTAAACATCTAATGTTGTAGAATGAAATAATTTCATTTGGGTGGCATATTACTTGGATTTGGATCACATACTACAAACACATTTGGGTGAATGTCGACATTATTATTAATGTTCCAGGTAAATTAAAGATGTTGCATGGGGTTGGTGGTTCTGGTTGGTAGAGAGTTCCACTTGTTGAAGTTGTCGGTGGTAGTGTCTTGAGGGTGATCTCTTAGGATTCATGGATAATTTTTTGATGTTCAGTTGTTCCATTTCCATTTTTCACCTTTTCTTTTGATTTAATATTGCAAAAAATTTATTTGAAAAAAATTACTACGTTTGGTTATGGATATTAGTGGAATGATTATTTAATTTTATGGGATGGTTATTATTATATAAGGGGTAACAACATTAAAGAAATATGTTTTCTGATATCTAGGTACTAGTTTCCAACCTGTGGTGATTGTGAATGTCCTTTGGGACTTGTCTTGTGTGAATTGGGTGTCGGGTTATATGGAATTTGGGTTTGGTTAATTGAAAAATGGTATAAGACGAGGTTATTATCATTTGGTTCATGATATTTGGGATATGTCTAGATAGGATCAAACTATAATTTTATGGACTTGATGTTTTGGTTGCGAATATGGTAGATGGACATCACACCTTGTGACAGGGATCACGTCACCAATAGGTGATCGTTTTTATCTTTATATCTCCTCCTAGTGATATGTATGGGCTGGAGATTGTATAAGGACACCAGGTGGGTGGTGGGGTGTAGTATGTTTTTTTGGATTTTTATTTTAATAAACTTGGTTTTGTATTGATTTCAGAAATTATATTACAATTTTTATTGTTGATAAATATTTTAAGAATGTTATATTTATATTTTTTATTATATTGATTTATTGTTGTTGAAAAATGGCTCCTCAGAGATTTGATATGCTTCCATGGGAAGTGTAAAAAGGGATCCCTCCTTCACCAATTGACTAGATGATAATAGAGGATGTTGTTTGGGCTATCCAAAATTTTGATAAAAGGAGTGGGATCTGGTTCTACTACTGTTAGGGAAGCCGAACTAGGTCCACGAAAGGACAATTCTCATATTTTCTTCAAGAGAAATCCTCCCTCATTCTGGGGCAATGTCGAACCACATTATGTGGAAGAGATTCTTGAGAAGATAGATATGATGTTTGAATTTCTTGAAACTCATGAGGATTTCAGAGATAAATCTATCTTATTTATGTTTGAAGCCCTAGTCTAATGTGGTGGGACTTAGTGGTGTTATCTAGAAATCATGAGTAGATGGGTGGGTGGTATTTTAAAATATCTTTCAATTAGTTGTATTGTACAATGTTTTTGTCTTACACCAGGTCCTCGAAATTCATGGATCATATCCAAGGAGACTGGAAATTGATGGAGTATGCCAACTGCTTCATAAAGTTGGGATAGTATGCACCCGAGATCATTTCTAGTGAGAAGATAAAAGGATGGAGGTTTAAGAGGGGGTTTCAACCATAGGTTCTTTATATATTCTTTCTGTTTAGTCTGAATATATATTCTAGTTTGGTTGACCATGCTTTAGTGGTATAGATTTATCATAAGGGAAGGTTTGGTTCCTTGGGGATTATTCCATTAGTAAGAAGTGTAATTTCATATGATACTAATATGAAGTAGGAGGATAAAGAGAAGTGGGATGGTGGTGGTCTATACCATCCTTCTTAACAATCTCTTTCCATGGATTTAGGTTCACGGTTAGTGGTGTTTCATCAGTGTGGAAATGTGGGACATAAGTGATTAGTGTGCCCATCAACACCCATACCCTAACATCTGTGTGGATCATTGGGTTAATTGTAATGGGATTTCATGGTGTCTCCCCCATATCAGAGTGGTGATAGATTTAGGGATTTAATGGGGATGTTAGTTCGACTATGATCATCCAAGATAGTGGCATATCAGTTTGGTGGTCATGGTGGTAGGATCATATCTTCATTTGGGAATACTATATTAAGGGAAAATCAAAAGGATAATTGTCATTCTCAATCATAGGAAGAAATACAAAATCTTTAACTTGTAGATAGAGCACCAATGGAGTCTAATGTAGGGCCCATGATAGTTTAATGTACCATTCTTATTTTATCCCCTTTAACTATTGTTCTCTTTGATACTAGTGCATCTGTTTATTTTAATCCTACACATCATGTGGATGTGTTGATGTTTCCACCAAAGCATATGTTGTATGTGATGGAGTTAGTAACACGACTTGGTAAGAGGAGATAGATGGGTGTTAGGTGACCTTATGCACTCACTGTGTTTGGTGTTGATCTATAGTGGGATTTCCTAGATTAAAAAATAGACCTTTTTGATGTAATCCACTATATGGATTTGATGGTGTGCTTTTAGGTTCCTACTGATTCCCATAGGTATCGAGTTAATTTTATGGTACATAATGGTAGTACACAAGTTTTTCATGGTGAATGGGATCCTTAATTTGGTTGTGCTAAAACTCCACTTTTGGAGTTAGGTAACCTTTTGTATCAATTCTCCTCGATCATGTTGGAGGAAGATGGTAGTAATTTTGGAGATGAATTACTTCCCATGGTGGATGAGTTCTTATAGGTATTTCCAGATGAGTTTTCGAGTTTTACTCTAGAGTGGGATGTGGAGTTCCCTAAATATTTGGTTTTTGGAACACAACAGATATTTTTCCATCATAACATATGTCCCCTAACATGTTGAGAGAGTTAAATGTACAATTAGATAATTTTTAATCCAAAGGATTCATTCACTCGAGCATCTTCCCTTGGTCCACCCCAGTCATATTTTCCATGAAAGCTGATGGATCACTCCAATTATACAAATATTACAGGAAATTGATTAACATGATGATTATGAACATGTATCCCTTTCTTCAAATTGATGACTTGTTTTATTAGATAAAATGGAAAATGTGGTTTTATAGGATTTAAATGTATTCTACTTATCACCAAGTTACTGATAGAGAGATGGATTTCCTTAATATAGATTTTATAAGTATCTACAACCATTTTGAATTCATGTTCATGCCCTTCAGGATGAAAATTGATCTAGTGGTCCTTTATAGTACTTACGAAGAGGGTGTTTCAATCGTATCTAGACTCCTTTGATGAGGTGATCAGGGATGGAATCCTTATTTATTATGGTTCGAGGAGGATCAGGAGTGGAATTAAGTAATTCTTTTGAGAACTCTTTAGGGTCATCATCTCTTTGAAAATGTGTCCAAATAATCCTACATGACTAGAGAGGTGATGTTTTTGGGTCATGTGATCTTAGAGAAAGCATTTCTAGTGGAATCTATGAAAATTAGTACAGTGATTTCATTAGATAAGCTGAGGAATATATCTGATATCATGATTTTTGGGTCTTCATATGATTTTACTAGCAATTCATTTTAGATTTATCTCATCTTTCTTCATCCACGTAAACTATAACATGGAATGGGGTAAATTTTGAATGTCTACTAGAATATTAAGCATCCATTGAGGATCTTAAGAGGTAGTTTACCACCACTACTAATTTGATTTTTCCATATTATATAAAGGGACATGTGTTTTGTTGCGATGCATAAAGTATATGTATTTAATGTGTGCTGATGTAACATGTTGATTTGATAGCTTATGGTTTTATCCACCTACTTCCACATGTAAATGATTACCCAACCCATGACCTGTAGTAAGATGAAGTTATGTTTTCTTTGATGATGTAGTTCTATTATCTTTTGGAGGATAATTTTGTTGTGTATTCTTATCATAATGGCTTGTCCAATAATTTCTCCCAAAATTATTTCAATTTGAGGCACCACCATTGGGTAGAGAACCATTAGGGGTTTGACTTTGGTATCTTTTATACATTGTGAAATGGGAATGTGGAGGCATATTTCTTGAGAAAATTTTTTTTAGTGTAGGAACTAGATAATTCTTGTGATGGGTATACATTGATGGGTATATTTGATTAGATGCACTTAGTGTCCATGGAGCTTGGGTGTGTGTTCTAGGATAGTGTGCAACTAACTCCTTCCATTGTATAATTTATTTGTCAGGAATAACCGGATGATATATTTTTCCAATTCTCTACATTTTATCTTCATGGTGGGGAAGAGCCTTGTGAGTGGTCGTAGTCTCTTAAGAGGGAATTTTCTTTTAGATCTTTCTTTGTACTACCATTGTTGTTATAGAAGATGGTGATGTAGGATTCCATAAGTCTAAGTGGGATATTCATCTTGGATCTGCCATGGTGTTTTATGATCTACGCTAGTAGTTCTAGTGTCCAGGAATGAGACATGATAATGATGATGTTTTGTCATGGTGTTATATGTATCTTTAGGTTAGAGTAGAACGTAAGAGACATTATGATTTAATTCATTGTCTACCAATTCTAACCGATAAGTGGGAAAATATTTCAATTGAAAACGTTTTTAGATTACCATGTATGCCATGGGGATAGAATTCCATTTGGGTATTCATTTACTATTAAAAAATTCATCTCATTTCAATTTGATGAGAGATTCAGCAAAAGTGGAAGAGTTTTGGCAGTTATATATTCAAAAGTTTCTGAGACTCCATGGTGTTGTATTGGTTATTTTTTATATAGGAACCCATGTTTCACCTCTGGATTTTGGGAAAACCTTATTATAGAAATGGGGTCATAGGTCAAACTAAACACAACATTCCATCCTCAAATGTATGGTCCGATAGAGTGAGAGAATAAAATTTTGGAGTACATGATCTAATCACGTGTTTTTAAATTATGGAGGTTCTTTGGACAACAATTTGGGATATTTAGAGTTTACATATAACAATTGTTTCTAACATTCACTTCATATGACTCCTTTTGATGTGATTTACAGTCATCCATGTTAGTCCCATTTGTGTTGGGATGAGGCGGGTGAGACATCATTGTGGAGGGTGAGGCTTATAAAGGAAAGTTCTGAGAAATTGAAGATGATCAGGTAGTGATTGCTGACATATTAGAGTCATTATAAGTCTTATTATGATTAGAGGTGTCATGATTTAGACTTATTTATGGGTGAGAATGTATTCCTTAATATATCACCCCACTTGGGTCATCCTTATTTAGGTAATCAGGGGAAGCTTATTCCAAGGTATGTTAGCCCTTTTTGAGATTATCGAGAAATTTGATAAGGTGGAATAACATTTATCATTTACTTAGTAATCCAATTCAATTCATGATGCGTTCAACTTTTCATAACTAAAAATTATAATCTACATCCATCCAATGTATAGAAATTGGAAGAGTTTGAGTTGGAGCCCAATCTATCTGTGTTTGTACAGCTATGGTAGATTGTAGTATCCCAAGAGAGTGTTCTCCATGGGATGTCTATTCCATTGATCCAAGTTATTTTGTATCATTGTTGTAATTAACATGAGACATGAGAGCGGATGTCATAGGTTGAAATGGAGTACCCATTCTTGTTTTTAGATCAGGCATCAGTATGATGTTATGGGGGTTTAAATTTTTCATGTTGGTGATAATATTCACATCAGTGTATTCATTTTGATGTATTCCTTTTATTATTTTAACTCTAGTTCATAACCATGGGTTTACCCCTTGAATTTTGATGAATATATGATTTTTTTGGCTTAGCATTAGGTGGTGCACCATTTGAGAATGGTTAAAGGAAACCATGTGCCTTGCCCAGAAAACCATGTAGAAAAATGGAATTTTTGGACATTCTCTAACACATAGTTAGCACATGTTTTTCAAATCGTGTGGGATAACCATGTGTCCTATCTCTCATTGACAATGAGGGGATCATATTTTCCACATTATTTGGAAAACCATACTGGAGGAAAATATTACTTATCTGTGTCATCAAAATTTTAAAAAAGTTAATGTGTTCCCTCTAATGAATTAACCCTACACCACCACAATTCTACCCCATGTGTGGTTTTCAACCATCGGTGCTGCCTCCAAGCTTCCTTGGATATCTTGGGTGTCATTACATTGGTGTTTTGGATCTCATAACTTCCTGGGTTCTTCATGAAATGGGGTTCTGTCTTTATTTTTCCATCTTTCTCTAATTTTCACTTTATATTTTTTGGGTTCTTATTTTATAGTAGATGTTTGATATATAAGGGGGTCTATCATATGATTTTTTTGGAAGATATGGATGGTTGTTGGTTAATAATTACATTATAGTGTCTTGTTGAGGTGTGGTTGTTTTTTTTACCAATTTCTGGAATCATCCACTTGTGAGGAATGTGGTTCCATGCTCTATCATTTTTAGATGCTTTTTAGACGCTTATTTTTTATATCTGATTCATTGTGGTGCTTCTCTTAGGTGTTATTATGATTATGTGAGTGGTGTGAAAATTTTTTCTAAGGAACATGAGATGATAATGTGTTGAAAGTGTGTTGTCTAAATGAAAATGGATTATTTTAAAATGTTCATTTTTTGTGCACCTTTAAATGTGATTTGTGAATTTAGTAAATTATGTTAATCATGTTGAGATGTGAATTTGGGTTATATGTGGATTTGTAAAGGGGTTTTCCCATGTAAATGTTTAAATTTATTATATTCTTTTCTTTTAATATTTCTAAATAGGTTTCATGGATTATAAATGTTTTCAAAATGTTTTTTGAAATGGTTTTGGTGTGTGTAATGTGGAAAGTGGTTTTTTTGTTGAAATTGTTGGTTTCCATATAGATGTTGTGAAATATGTTAGTTATTTGTGTGAATATGTGTCATAGAATGTGTTTATGAAAGTGATGGTTATGTGGTATTGTAATTTGAGGAAAAATGAAATAGGTGGATAAACTAGAACTAGTACACTAGTGAATTATAAGTGGACATCATATATTATTCTAGTTGACATGACACTATTTGACTTGGAAGTGGAATTTCATGGATTCACTCAGTGGGATTTATGCTTGCAACACAAAATAAACATATGATATGATCGAATTCTACTAGGTCCTTGGGATAGTACCAATGAATGGATCGGCCATGACAATATATTTTCATTGGCCTATTATTTAGAGAAAAATAGGAAGGTAGGATTATTCCTTCTAGTATATCGTGCATGAAAAATCATATGGTTGTTGAGTTGGAGGATAATGATCACCAATATATTGGGTTCTTAGTGACTCAATTGTGATAGAATACCCTTAGGGATTTACACATGGTGCACTCTCATGAAATTATAAATATGATTTGTTGTTATATGTCAGTATACAGTGGACCTAGTATATTTTGGGGAATTGAAGCTAGCTTATTTTTATAGAAATGGTTTTTCATGAAATATTATTTTTATGAAAATATTTAAATGAAATTTTCATTTAAAATGTTTCCAATTGCATTCATATTAATGTGCATGTTGATTTATCTTCCAATGATCTAGTATGGAATCATTTAATTTTGTTTGAATCCTACTAGGTTTTGGCTCACACCATACATACATCATTTGGTGTGTGTAGGCTTTTTTATTAATGAACATGGTAAAGGGAAGAGGTTTCATTGTGATGGTGGTTCCGGTTTCTATATTGTTGCACTTTTTGTAGGTGTTGGTGGTGGTGGATTGGGGGTGATGTCCCTCAGGTTTCATTATTTATTTTTGGTTGTTTTTTATTCCATTTCTATTCTTTCACTTTGGATTATGGTTTAAAATTGTAAAACCATTATTCTGAATATTCTTATAACACTTTTGGTTATCGTTATTGGTTATGTTTTTATTAACTTTTGTGGAATGGTTATTGTTATATAAATGGGTAAAATTATTGCCGAAATATTTTGATGATACCCATATACTAGTTTCCATCCCCTCAGTGTAAGAACCCGGATCTTATTTTCAGGTATGTTTTGTTTTATCTAGTCATTTTTGAGAAAAGGGGGAATTTCTGAAAATTTCTAAAGTACATGACTTGTACTTTTTGAGTACACGCTGTGTACTGTGGCACCACAGGAAGCCGTGTGCTGGATATGTGATGGCCACACACATGGACATGTGGGGGTGACCTCGAGGTCTCCTAAAGCGGACTAAGGAAATGGTAAGTACACGCCGTGTACATCCAAAGTACACGCAGTGTATTTTCGTTTTTTCTCATTAAATGTACCAGGGTTGCGTCTAATCAATAGAAACAAATTCTTCTCGACCAAGTTCATCCAAGAGCTCCCGTACGGGCGCAATCTTCCTTTGAGCCCCCGACTGAGCATCTGATATGTAACATCCCAAGTAAGTAATGAATAATAGATATTTTTATCTATGTCTATTAATGATTAAGATAGTGTTATAGAGGCTTAAAATGAAAATAAATACAATCTTATGCATGGAATACACTAATATTCTTAAAAGATTGTTTTACTGCCTTTTGATGGCAAACCATTTTTGAATCTATCTTTTGACAATTTTATAAACTATGTTTGTCAAAATAAACTTATTATTTATGATTGGGACATCAAAATTTACCTTGTGTGAATTATTGGTATTTTTCTGACAATGTTTATTTTTTAATGAATAGTGAAAAATACTGCATTTTACATCAAAACTGCTTTTTAAACTAATTTATTTATATTATTAGATTATGTTTTGAATTGGTTTTGAAGCGAAATTAGAATATATTTTTACCATTTTATCCAATGGTGGTCATTGGAATCAATTTCACTTTGAAAAATAGACTTAAACTAGTGTCAATCTTTTGATACTTATTGTTTTGTAAAAACACGCTATTTGCTCTGGCAGCGGGAATTAATTATTAAATTAATTAATGTGAATTATATGATTTTAATTTTGTAAAATAGACTTCATTTTTGAATTCGTAATATCAAATATATCTTAGGGTGATAATTTTGTAATTTTCTGAAAAACTTCAATTTTTGATGAATAGTGAAACCACTAAGTGGTAATCAAGCAAACTGATTTTTTATTTAAATGAAAGTTTACCACTAATGTGTATTGAATTTTGAAAATCCGACATACATGGTTGTCATTAAGAAGTAAAATGTGGTTCAATGAGATTATAATAATTTTTTGGTGAATAGTAACTTATTAAGTTCTTAATCGCGATTAGTGGTAATTAGTGTAGTTTAAGGTATAAATAATGCTTTAATAATATGAAATGACCTAGAAACATGTCCCAACCTTATTGTCTGTGTCATGGCCGACCAAGAGAAGCCATGGGTCAACTTGGGGACCCCATGGAGACATTTTGTTTGGGAAATGACATAAATAACTTTTTATTTAATGTAAAAGTAAAAATGACACAAACATAATACGTTTTACGAAAACAATTTTTACATGGGGTTATAAAGATCAGATATTTGATTATAAATAGTCATTGGAAAGCTAAAAAGATCATAGTATTTTTTTATGATTTTTAGACATTAAATAAATTAAATTATTTATGACATAATAATGATGCAGCGATGACATCATTATTTGACGATTTAAATAAAATGGAAAGATAATGTCAAATCTATGAACTACATATGGCCAAAACCAATTGGATGAGTGGATTTCGAACCCTTATCACCTTATCCACGAATTATATCAATGTGGGACCTTTTAAAACTGAAACACATTTTCAAATAAAGTAATACTTCTTTACTTTCCAAAAGTGCCCCTCCTCTCCTCTTATAAAAGGCCCCCACCTCTACCTCATTTCACACACTCCTCAAGCCTTTGGCTCGGCCAAACCCTGCACATTTACTCTCTCCAAATCCCTCTCCTCATCCTAGAGGATTCCCTTTGGGCATAATCCTTTCAAAGGAAGCCTTTAGGCTCAAATCAAAAGGAGTTACACTTTTAAAGGAGATTAAAGAATGCTCGGGTCAAGTCGGATACAAGGTATGGGACTTCGTCTCAATCCCCTTTCGTTGAGGCATATTTTATTTTATACACAACTTTATTTTATATGGTGTATAAACCCCTTTGAATTTTACGTTTATTCAAAAGGAATCTTTTTATACGAAGCGTTTACTAAACGACAAAAGGGAATGTTTTTGTCGTACGTATGCGGCGACAACGACTTCTCCACCATCATGACCGTTATTTGAGTTTCGGCTTCCTCTACAAGCCATACCTTCTTTTTAAAAGAAAAATAAATACCATGTTTTACTTTTCTTTTATTTTGGTATTGAGAATGATTTTCATAATGTTTTTATATCATTGTGTTGTATTGATATCTCGTGATTGAAATGTGGAAATTTTATGGTTCCTTTAAGCATGTTTTATGTGATATGATTATGTTATGGTTCATGGGCATTAATATGACGATGGGTGGTTCCGTGATAAACTAAGGGAGGGTGAGCCCGTTATAGCTCTCCAATGCATTGGGTAACGCGAAGGAGTGAAACGTTAAGGTTTCTCTGAAGAGATTTAGGGGATATACTGTGATGGGTATTCCAAACGTAACAAAGAGGGTTACTCCCTACGTGAGAATGTTATGAATGCCTCAAGTTTCCTTTATGTCTTATGATTTCTATGATTTATTCATGATTTGATGAGGTATGTTAAAGTGCTTATGTTTTATGGTTAAAGTATGATCTCATCCTTATGTACATATGTACCCATGTTTCCTTTCCATATTTTTATGACCCATACTGAGTTTTTATGCTCATCCCATGTTTTTGAAATGTTTTTCACAGGTCAAGGGAAAGGTACATGATAAGATGATAGAGTCAAGGATGTGTCAAGAAATAATCCATGTTTTTTATGTGTTTCCATTGATGGGAATGAAGAATACTATCTTTATGTAACCACTTTGTTTATATGTGGAACGTAATGCAAGTTTTATGATCTAATTCTCTAAAACTCTAAACCCGAAAAGATCCTCAATGTGTAATCTTGTAATAACTCAAGATTATGTAAGGTTTAAGGCTGGGGCCTTATAGTTGGTATCAGAGGTCAGTTTAGATAACTTTAGGAGTTAGAAATATATTAAATTATTATCCAAAAATATTTTTCCGAAATGATATAGCATTTAATGATTACCATGTTGCTTCATCTAAGACATGTTTGTTCAGAATGGTTTTCCGCAGAGGAAACATGGAAGCAGTGCTAGGAAGGAATACAGAAGGAAATAACCTTCCGAATCAGCATCCAGAAATGGTCGGAATTGGAACTGAACAGTTTGTTGCAGTAATGGCGCAGTTGACTCAAGCGATAAATGGCGGTGGTATCCATGCACGAGATCATCCAGATCAACCGCAGAGGAACATGTCAGTGGTGGAACATTTCATGAGGCAACATCCACCATCATTCAGAGGATCATCTGACCCTGTGCTAGCTGAAGGGTGGATTAAAGCACTGGAGATGATTTTTGATGTCATGGGGTGTTCAGACAATCAAAAGGTTAGTCTTGATATTTACCGTTTGGAGGGTGAAGCAGATCAGTGGTGGTCTATGGTTAAAAATATCAGGGACGCCGATGAGATTGATGCTCTTGACTGGGATGAATTCAAAGGTATGTTTCTTGAAAAGTATTTTCCTAAGGCTGTTCGACTTAGGATGGAAAAACAATTCTTGGAATTGAGGCAAGAGGAAGACTCAGTGGCTTCCTATGAATAAAGGTTCACTCGATTGGCAAGGTATGCTCCAAATGTTATCCGGGACCTTGATAGTAAGATCAATCTTTTTTACTCAGGATTAAAGCCAAAGTATAGAAGTGAATTAGCTTCTCGTGAGTTTAAAAGTTATGAAAATCTTGTTCGATGTGCTGAGAAGGTGGAAATGGAGTTTGCCGATGACCAAGTTTTCTATAACAACCAGTAGAAGAAGAGACCGAGGTGGCAGGAGAAAGGTAAGAATTCTTCAAAAAAGTCTGATGGTAAGAGAACTAAGTTTCCAGTTTGTGATAAATGTGGCAAAAGGCATGCTGGGCAATGTCTTCTAAATTCTGGGAAGTGCTACCGATGTGGTAAGATGGGACATAAGGCTCGTGATTGCACTGAAAAGGATCAAGGTGAAGGTAAGAACAAATTTGATTTACAGTTAGTGAAATGTTATAAGTGCAATGAGATGGGTCACTATGCAAACGAGTGTCCGACAAGGAGCTTGAGTGATGGGAAGCAGTTAGACTACAAGGAGAAAGGGGTGTTGAAATCCATTGCAACTACTTCAGCAGATGTCGGGCCATCAAATGAAGTTGTATCAGGTATTTTGTTTGTTTTTTCAGACTTTGCCAGTGTGTTGTTTGATTCGGGGTCTACACATTCTTTCATCTCTGAAACCTTTTCTAGTAAAATGGGAATACCATCTCAAGAAATGACTCCTGAACTTTTGGTAAAAACACCTGGGGGAAATGTCGAGGCAAAAAGAATTTATAAGAATCTTCCTATCCTTATCTGTGGAAAGAACCTACTTGAAAACCTTATTGTTCTACCTCTAGTAGAGTTTGATGTTATCCTGGGTATGGATTGGCTCTCTATTTACCATGCTAAGATTGACTGTAGAGCTAAAGAAGTTTCTTTTCAGAAAGACTTTCAGTTTGTTTACAAGAATGAACCCTTACTTTTGATAACCTATCAAGAGGCCGAGAAACCAGTAAAAGATGGAAATGAATGTTACCTTGCACACGTCGTTGAAAATAAAGTAACTGTTCAGATTAATGATGTGCTAGTGGTAAATGAATATCCTGATGTTTTTCTTGATGAGTTGCCTGGAATAATACCAGATCGGGAAGTTGAGTTTACTATTGACTTAGTTCCTGATGATAATCCAATTTCAAAACCCCCTTATCGAATGGCACAAATTGAACTTTTAGAGTTAAAGGAGAAATTGCAAGATTTATTAGATAAAGGTTTCATTAGACCTAGCACATCACCATGGGGTGCTCCTGTTTTATTTGTTAAAAAGAAAGATGGTTCTATGAGACTTTGCATTGATTATAGAGCCTTGAATAATATCACTGTTAAGAACAAATATCCTTTCCCTCATATCGATGATTTGTTTGATCAGCTCTAGGGAGCTCAGTTTTTTCCAAAGATTGACTTGAGATCAGGGTACCATCAGCTGAAGGTAAAGGAGACATATATTCCGAAGACTGCGTTCCGTACGAGATATGGCCATTATGAATTTGTAGTAATGACTTTTGGGCTAACCAATGCACCTGCTATATTCATGGACTTAATGAATATAATTTTCCATGAGTTCCTGGATAAGTTTGTGGTGGTTTTCATTGATGATATTTTGGTGTTTTCTAAAAGTAAAGAGGAGCATGAAAAACATTTAAGGGTTATCTTGAAAACCTTAAAAGAAAAGAAATTGTATGGGAAATTCAGCAAGTGTGAGTTTTGGTTGCAACATATTTCTTTCCTTGGTCACATTGTTTCTAAAGATGGAATAACTGTTGATCCTGCAAAAACAAAAGTTGTGGAAGAATGGCCATGACCCACAAATGTAACCGAGATTCGTAGCTTCCTTGGTTTGGCGGGCTATTACCGAAGTTTTGTTAGAAATTTTTCACGGTTATCTAGTCCAATGACTAAGCTAACTCGGAAGGGTGTTAAGTTTATCTGGACAAAAGAATGTGATGATTGTTTTCAGGAATTGAAAAGATGATTGGTGAATGCTCCAGTTTTGGAACTACCTTCCAGGAATGGTGAGTTTGTTATATACAGTGATGCTTCATTGAAAGGACTTGGTTGCGTCCTAATGCAGAATGATCAGGTAATTGCTTATGCTTCACGACAGTTGAAAACTCATGAGGTAAATTACCCTACACATGATTTGGAATTAGCTACTGTTGTTTTTGATTTAAAAATTTGGAGGCATCATTTGTATGGAGTAAAGTGTGAAATATATACCGATCACAAAAGTTTAAAGTATATATTCACTCAGAAAGAGTTAAACATGAGACAAAGGAGATGGCTGGAATTAATCAAGGATTATGATTGTACAATTCATTACCATCCGGGAAAAGCAAATAAAGTGGCTGATGCTTTGAGTCGAAAAAGTAATGCTTCATTAACAATGTTGTGGTTGCAACATGATCCTTTGGTTAAAGATTTGATTAACTTTGGCATAGAAGTTGTTGGTGCAGGAAGTCCTTCTGTTTTGTTTCAGGTATCAGTGAGATCTTTTCTATCAGATAGAATCAAGCAAGCACAGAAGCAAGATAGTGAGTTGCAGAAAAAGGTAGAGCTGGTTCAGAAAGGTAAGTTGCCTAAACTCAACATTGATAATGATTGTGTTTTGAGATTTGGGAAGAGATTGTGTGTGCCTTATGATTCGCAGTTGAAGTGAGAGTTGTTATGTGAAGCTCATAGTTCTCTGTTTTCAGTTCATCCGGGAAGTACTAAGATTTATAGAGATCTCCGGGAGTATTACTGGTGGGATGGAATGAAAAGAGATATCACTGATTTTACTGTGAAGTGTTTGACTTGTCAGTAGGTTAAAGAAGAGCGGCAGTTACCGAAAGGGATGCTTCAGCCTTTACCAGTGCCATAGTGGAAATGGGAGAATATATCCATGGACTTTGTTGTTGGATTACCGAAGACATCTCGAGGTAATAATGCAATCTGGGTTATTGTTGATCGCTTGACCAAATCTGCTCATTTCCTTGCTATACGAGATACTTTCTCTCTTGATCAACTTTTCCATTTGTATCTTAAAGATATAGTCAGGTTACATGGAGTTCCTCTCTCCATTGTATCGGATCGTGATCCCAGGTTTACTTCTAACTTTTGGAAAGGCCTTCAGAAGTCGTTGGGTACTGAATTAAATTTTAGTATAGCTTTTCATCCTCAATCAGATGGGCAGTCAGAACGAACAATTCAGACATTGGAGGATATGCTATGAGCTTGTTCTATGGATTATCAGGGAAGTTGGGACCAACATCTTTCTTTGGTTGAGTTTTCATATAATAACAGTTTTCATTCCAGTATACAGATGGCAACATTTCAGGCATTATATGGGAAGCGGTGTCGAACTCCTGCTTTCTGGGATGAAGTGGTTGAAAGAAAGTTGATGGGCCCAGAATTGGTAGAAGAGATGGCAGAAAAAGTTCAGCTGATTCAGAAACACATGAGAACAGCTCAGAGCAGGCAGAAGAGTTATGCGGATAAGCAGAGGAAGGATCTATCTTTCAAGGTAGGTGATCATGTTTTTCTCAAGGATTCTCCTTGGAAAAGTGTGATGAGATTTGGTAAGAAATGAAAGTTGAGTCCAAGGTTCATTGGACCATACGAAATCTTGGAGAGAGTTGGATCAGTTGCATAACGAGTGGCTTTATCTCCGAGTTTATCTCAGGTACACAATGTTTTTCACATTTCGATGTTGAGAAAGTATATGCCAGATCCATCTCATGTTTTGAGTCCAGAGTTAGTTCAGCTGGAAGAGAACCTATCTTATGAGGAACAACCGGTCCAGATTCTTGACCACAGGGAGCAAGTGTTACGGAATAAGGTGATTCACCAGGTAAAGGTTTTGTGGAAAAACCACATGATTGAAGAGGCAACATGGGAATCTGAAAATGCAATGAGGGATAAGTACCCCCATTTATTCGACAAGTAAATAAATTGCGGGGACACAATTTTATAAAGGGGGGAAGGATGTAACATCCCAAGTAAGTAATGAATAATAGATATTTTTATCTATGTCTGTTAATGATTAAGATAGTGTTATAGAGGCTTAAAAGGAAAATAAATACAATCTTATGCATGGAATACACTAATATTCTTAAAAGATTGTTTTACTGCCTTTTGATGGAAAACCATTTTTGAATATATCTTTTGACAATTTTATAAACTATGTTTGTCAAAATAAACATATTATTTATGATTGGGACATCAAAATTTACCTTTTGTGAATTATTGGTATTTTTCTGACAATGTTCATTTTTTAATGAATAGTGAAAAATACTGCATTTTACATCAAAACTGATTTTTAAACTAATTTATTTATATTATTAGATTATGTTTTGAATTGTTTTTGAAGTGAAATTAGAATATATTTTTACCATTTTATCCAATGGTGGTCATTGGAATCAATTTCACTTTGAAATTAGACTTCGACTGGTGTCAATCTTTTGATACTTATTGTTTTGTAAAAACACGCTATTTGCTCTGGCAGCAGAAATTAATTATTAAATTAATTAATGTGACTTATATGATTTGAATTTTGTAAAATAGACTTCATTTTTGAATTCGGAATATCAAATATATCTTAGGGTGATTTTTTGGTAATTTTCTGAAAAACTTCAATTTTTGATGAATAGTGAAACCACTAAGTGGTAATCAAGAAAACTGGTTTTTTAGTTAAATGAAAGTTTACCACTAATGTGTATTGAATTTTGAAAATCCGACATACATGGTTGTCATTAAGAAGTAAAATTTGGTTCAATGAGATTATAATAATTTTTTGATGAATAGTAACTTATTAAGTTCTTAATCGCGATTAGTGGTAATTAGTGTAGTTTAAGGTATAAATAATGCTTTAATAATATGAAATGACCTAGACACATGTCCCAACCTTATTGGTTGTGTCATGGCCGACCAAGACAAGCCATGGGACAACTTGGGGACCCCATGGAGACATTTTGTTTGGGAAATGACATAAATTACTTTTTATTTAATGTAAAAGTAAAAATGACACAAACATAATACGTTTAACGAAAACAATTTTTACATGGGGTTATAAAGATCAGATATTTGATTATAAATAGTCATTGGAAAGATAAAAAGATTTACTACATCATAGTATTTTTTTATTATTTTTAGACATTAAATAAATTAAATTATTTATGACATAATAATGATGCAGTGATGACATCATTATTTGACGATTTAAATAAAATGGAATGATAATGTAAAATCTATGAACTACACATGGCCAAAACCAATTGGATGAATGGATTTCGAACCCTTATCACCTTATCCACTAATTATATCAATGTGGGACCTTTTAAAACCGAAACACATTTTCAAATAAAGTAATATTTCTTTACTTTCCAAAAGTGCCCCTCCTCTCCTATTATAAAAGGCCCCAACCTCTACCTCATTTCACACACTACTCAAGCCTTTGGATCGGCCAACCCCTGCCCATTTACTCTCTCCACATCTCTCTCCTCATCCTAGAGGATTCCCTTTGGGCAGAATCCTTTCAAAGGAAGCCTTTTGGCTCAAATCAAAAAGAGTTACACTTTTAAAGAAGATTAAAGAACGGTCGGGTCAAGTCGGATACAAGGTATGGGACTTCGTCTAAATCCCCTTTCGTTGAGGCATATTTTATTTTAGACACAAATTTCTTTTATATGGTGTATAAACCCCTTTGAATTTTACGTTTATTCAAAAGGAATCTTTTTATACGAAGCGTTTACTAAACGACAAAAGGGAATGTTTTTGTCGTACGTATGCGGCGACAACGACTTCTCCGCCGTCATGACCGTTATTTGAGTTTCGGCTTCCTCTACAAGCCATACCTTCTTTTTAAATGAAAAATAAATACCATGTTTTACTTTTCTTTTATTTTGGTATTGAAAATGGTTTTCATAATGTTTTTATATCAATGTGTTGTATTGATATCTCGTGATTGAATTGTGGAAATTTTATGGTTCCTTTATGCATGTTTTATGTGATATGATTATGTTATGGTTCTTGGGCATTAATATGAAGACGGGTGGTTCCGTGATAAACTTAGGGCGGGTGAGCCCGTTATAGCTCTCCGATGCATTGGGTAACGTGAAGGAGTGAAACGTTAAGGTTTCTCTGAAGAGATTTAGGGGATATACTGTGATGGGTATTCCAAACGTAACCAAGAGGGTTACTCCCTACGTAAGAATGTTATGAATGCCTCAAGTTACCTTTATGTCTTATGATTTCTATGATTTATTCATGATTTGATGAGGTATGTTAAAGTGCATATGTTTTATGGGTAAAGTATGATCTCATCCTTATGTACATATGTACCCATGTTTCCTTTCCATATTTTTATGATCCATACTGAGTTTTTATGCTCATCCCATGTTTTTGAAATGTTTTTCACAGGTCAAGGGAAAGGTACATGGTAAGATGATAGAGTCAAGGATGTGTCAAGAAATAATCCATGTTTTTTTATGTGTTTCCATTGATGGGAATGAAGAATACTATCTTTATGTAACCACTTTGTTTATATGTGGAACGTAATGCATGTTTTATGATCTAATTCTCTAAGACTCTAAACCTGAAAAGATCCTCAATGTGTAATCATGTAATAACTCATGATTAAGTACGGTTTAAGGCTGGGGCCTTATATGATATCCTATTAGACCACCATTGATTTCTTTGGGATCTCTCCAGTAAGATCTCTCTTCTTCTTGAGCTTCGTTTTCCAATTCCTCCTCCTTCTCAAGTTATCTTATATTTAACCTTTTAGAAGTTTTTGTAGATCTTTGGCATTCTAAGGCGATTCAATCCCTAATACTCAAGTATATTGATCTTCCAATGCCGAGGTAGGTGGTTTGTGCTTTTGTATTAAATATATTTGAGTTATATGGGCAATTTTTTCCAATACCCTTGAACGGGGTATTGAGCATTTTTCGTTTTAGCCTTATCGTTTGCCTTCTATGCTTGTATACTTGAGTAGAGGTTAATTGAATGGTAATAGGGTCATTTTATATGGTTTGGAAGTGTCTTCCCATGCATGATTTCTTGTTTTGACCATTGGGTCTAGTTTTCCTATTAGGATACTATTTACCATCCATGCCCGGTATTGTAGTATGCGGTGTTTGTATCCTTATATTCTGTTATGTTGTAGAATTCTAGCCAAGTAGTTCTTGGGGTTTACATTAGATGATACACTTTTCTATACATGCTTGAATTACATAGGGATGTGAGAACTTGGTGTAGTGGACCATATAAGAATGGACGTAAGGTCTTCTCTATAGTGTCTGTAATACTTACGATGTGAGACCATAGGGGGGAATTGATGTAAGTGCTTCCTTAGAGTGTCTGTAGTTCCTCCACACAGCCCATAGAGGGAATGTGACATAATTGCTTCCCCAGATCACCTTTAGTAATTAATATGATACTATAGGGGGAATTGATGACGAGTTCTTCCTCAGAGAATCTATGCTTAAGTTGAACCAGAGGGGTTAGACTGAGTGTACCACCCAGTGGGTTGCTTGTAATTTTTAGGTAGGACCAAAGGGGATAATTTATGAATACTTCCCAGAGGGTTACCTATTGTTTTATACATTTTATTATGTTGCTAGGTTGGACCAGAGGGGATAAGCTGTGAGTACTTCCTATAGGGTTACCTTGTGTGATTATCTTCTTTGATTAGTTGTTGCTTGATATTTGAAACTGTGGATTGTTACTACTAAGTAATTCCTTATTTACTGCTTTCTGTATTTTACTTTCCATATATTCAATGACTATTAAGAACATGTCTTGTGGTGGTTTCCAACTGGGATTTAGTCTCACACCCTATTTGGACCATGCTATTGGACCCAAAAATATTATATTACTGCAGGTATAGATAATGGAAAGTTCCCTTCTACTTCAGGTACATGATTTTCTGTGGAGCTGGAGAGAATGGGACCAAGCTATGGCTTGTGATGCTGAGGAGTTGATTACTTTATTTCTTTTTTTACTTCGGTTTAGTACTATTGTATTATAGAAATTTGATTTTTTGGATACTCTCCTAGACATATGAGTCATGCATCATTCAAATATATATATATATATATGTGTGTGTGTGTGTGTGTGTGCTCCAATTTATTATTTCTAGTCTTCCGCAGTTTACTTTTGTATGGATTATTCTTGCTTCCTCTATTTCTCTTTGTCTTACTTTCACTATGTTAATCTTCCAATGAGGGCATAGTTTTACCATTATCACACCCAACGCCCTCGCTACTCATTGGTAGTCTCTAGAATTTGAGGAAATACACTTTAGTCCATGTGACAAATCAGGAATGGGGTGCCTCTAGGTGGCTTTTGGAACTGGGACGTTACAAAGTGGTATCAAAGGAATTATTTTTTATTGACTTACTGTTTGGAGACTATAGCTTGGGATATGAAGGAATTTGTTCTTGGTAATAAGCTTTTCCGAGGAGTAGCTAACCCATGTATAGGGAAAACCCAATCAACCTCATTATTTTAATTTTTATGGTTTCCCAATTATTACAGTTGATTTGATTTAACCATGAGGGATTCACATGTTCTGTTCTATTATTTTTGATGTTATTGTGGTTCTATTTTGGTTGCAACCCAATGAGATGAGGGTATGTCATCTCATGCATCATATAGGCACTTTCTAGTGTTCACATGTCATGCATTTTTTCTATGCCATATAGGGAGCATTAGCAATTTCATGTTGTTGTGATAGGTGATGTGCTAGTTATGCATGTTGTTGTGATAAATTCTTTGATATAATACCTGTTGTTTGATAGGGTATTGCTTTGTGTAAGTATTTTTTTGAGTGAATGCCAAATATTTGTTCTTGAGGTGTTATGGGACCTCATGAATCAAAATTTGGTGGATCATTGACTTGTTTACCTTGTTATGACATGTATAAGATGACAAGATTTTATTTGTGGGGAGTATGGGCCCTCATAGATCAGAATTTGGCACTTTGAGGGTTGTTCTAGTGTTTTTTGGGTTCCAGTGTAGTTTCTGAAGATTACTGTATGAAAAAACCCAGAATAAATGACTTTTAATGTTAACTATATTCCATGTGTTCTTCCCTTCAGGAAAAAACTATTTTTCATAAGTACACGCCATGTACTATATGTACACACCATGTAATCTCTAACTGTGTCTCAGACTGTGTGGGAGGGGGCACGAGGTTTGGAATATTTGGTAGGAAAAGTTATGTAAATAATGTACATGACGTGTAGTAGAACTGTGTAACCGACTGTGTAACAAACAACATGAGTTAGTGTTATCCATTCTCATACATGCCATGTCTACTTGGAACACGCTGTGTAGTATGACCCGTGTAGCTAGCCGTGTATTTAACAACACAGGTCGGTGAGGATCGTCTAGTACACACCGTGTTTGGCACTGACATGCCATGTAATATTATTCTAAGGGGAACTGTGTGTCTTAGCCGTGTAGAAGAACTTAGGCAGGGGAAGAGGATTCAAGTACACACCGTGTGTTAGGTGAACACGTCATGTGTATGGGGTGTTACACGACTAGTTCTGACAGGAGTACACACTCATGTCAATGGCTGAGGGGAACATACTGTGTAGGGGTTATACATTTTTTTTAAAAGTGGGTTCTGGTCAAAAGTCCAGAACATAGAGCATTATTCAAATAGAAAGAGGCACAAACAAGTTACAATAGATAGAAAGAGGGCAATTTTCTAGAGTCCTTAATAAAAGAAGGAATCAACTCTGGTGGGAGTTAATTCTTCCAAGTGATCTCATGAGAGACTCCCATGTTGGCAAGCCCATCAGCGATCATATTAGCCTCCCGATAGGTATGAGTGGCAATAATGTTGAGGTCATTGAGCGCAGCGAGGAAGTCCATCCATATGGGGGTGAGAGACCATGCAATATGGACATCACCCTTCCAGATGGCTTGCAAAATAGTAATGGAGTCTCTCTCGATCCAAATATTCTTCTAGTTGAAAATATTTGCATAGGAGACGACATGAATGTTAGAAAACATTCATGCCTCTAGCGCAGAAGCATTTTCGTAGCTTCTAAAGAAACATATGAGGATCCGGTTTTGATAGTCTCTAAAAATTCTTCCACATCCAGCAAGTCTAGGATTTACCTTTGAAGCTCCATCCACATTTATCTTAATCCTTCCAGGAGGAGGTTCCTGCTAGAAAACATCATGTGTAGGGGTTATACATGCCATGTAGTCATGTTTTGTAAAAAAACATGAATTCTTTCCTTATCTTGTTCCCTTTTTATGCTTTCATTTTTTAGTCCTTAATAATCTTGATCTAAGGTGTACGTTTGACCTTGCAGAGTCATGCCACCTATATGTCCTCCTGTTGTACGCCAGTTTAAGTGTAATGATTAGACACTAGATATAGTTGATCAGAGAATACCTATAGATCCCACCATTGTGACAGTCTTGGCACAATCCGTTATACTGGATGCAGGTGGTGATGCACAGTTCAGGGAAGTCGTTATGAGGATGATGTAGACCTTTCAGGGAGCACCGCCTCCTGCCCCGCCGATGGCAGAATTGACACGGGTTTTTAGTAGAAGCATCCTCCCACTTTCTCAATGGACAGAGGACCCCAAGATACAGATTCATGGCTGGAATCCATGCCTATGATCCTCGAGCATCTCGGGATACCTCCAGAGATTAGGGTGAATCTCACTACGTATATGCATCGAGATTCTATCGTGATATAGTGGGATGTGATCTCACAGGCGGGGCATCAACATGTTATGGCTTGGGAGGAGTTCCAATGTATCTTATATGACTACTTCTATATAGATACCTTGAGGGATGATCAAGCCTAAGAGTTTATGAGTCTAGAGTAGGGTACTCTTTTGGTTATGGAGTATTCCTCTCACTTTACCGAGCTGCATCATTTCACGCCTATTCCAGGAGGTAATCAGTTATTCATGACAAGGAAGTTTTTTGGATTTTCTGAGGCACGACATCCGATCGTAGGTGAAAATCTTCTGGTTGACTTCTATTACTTCTATCATCAACTAGGCACTGAATACAGAGCATAATATGAGGGATTCTGGAGTTGTAAGCCAGGGTGGCTTGGCATCAAGAGTTTGTATCCCTCCCACTGACAGTAGGATGCACCTTAGGGAGTCTTATCACAATAATCCAAATAGGTGAGACACTTATTCTAGTAGTTAGGTGGTGTGCTACCAGTACAGGAAGATCGAGAATACGAGGCCACACTGCCCGAGAGACCCATTGGAGTGCCGATCTTGGAGAAGATGGTTCATCTTCAGCACTTCTATCAGATCTTATCACCAGCAGCTGGTGACAGTGGTTCTTCTCTGACTCCTTGTTCAGGATAAACACCAGCAGTTTCTCACCAGTCTGGAAACTAGAGTTCTTCCGGCCATTCAGGTCGAGGTGGAGGTCGTGGAGGTGGTAGCTAGTCACCCGGTTTTCAGCGACAACAGGGTGGATTAGCTTAGGGTGGCCAGAAAATGTCATAGGGCCATGATACAGGTCAGAATTTTGTAGTGGAGCAGACTCAACAGGAGCAGGATCTCATACGCTCAATAGTTAGAGGCACGAACTTAGTAACCTCAGTTTTAGCTTCTTCTCTTTTTGATATAGGGGCTTCCCATATCATTATATATGTTGCAGCTGTGGAGAGCCTTAGGATCAGAATCTTATCTTCTCTTGATATCATGACACTAGACACTCCATTGGAGATTATAGGGGCGAGTGTACATCAGTGCATGGAGTGTCCTCTGAGGTTGGTGGGTGTTACTTTTTATGGGACCTCTATGATCTATAGATGACATGCTATGATGTAATTCTTAGAATAGACTAGCTATATTCCTTCTAAAACGTAGTCGACTATTATTGATGTAGGGTGAGTTTCATATCACCATAGGGTGGATCTTTTCTTTATAAGGGCGTGTGGGATTTCCATATGAGAAGAGTGGGACCTAAGCATCATTGGTTGGGAAGAATTACAGCATAGATTTCTAGTCTATATCTTGATGACCAGGGGATTTCACAGATGGACTATTCTCCAGTGGTTTATTATATCAGAAATAGATTTCTATAAAACTTTCCAGGGTTTCCTCTGGAGCTTGAGGTATACTTTTCGATTGAGCTTGTTCTAGGAGTGGCACCAATGTCCATTACTCCTTATAGGATGGCTACACTAGAGTTATAGGAGCTCAAGAAGCATTTGGAGGAGTTGCAGGAAAAGGGTTTCATCTGAACCAGTACTTCTCATTTGGGTTCTCCTGTCCTTTTTGTGAAGAAGGAAGACGGTACCCTTAGACTCTATTTGGACTATCGGAAGTTGAACTAGTTGACGGTTATGAACTGATATCCTTTACCGAGGATTTATGATTTCTTTGATCAGCTTCCAGGAGCCTGGGTGTTCTCGAAGATTGAATTGAGATCAAGTTACCATCAGTTGCATGTTAGACTATCTGATATACCTCACGTAGCCTTCTAGAGCAGGTATGGTCTATACAAGTACATGGTTTTTCTGTTCGATCTCATGAACACACCTAAAATTTTCATGGCATTGATGAACCGAGTGTTCCATCCATACTTTGATTACATCGTGGTGGTTTTCATGGATGCTATCTTGGTAAACTCTCTCACTCGACACAACCATGACACACATCTTTATATCATTTTGATTATAGTGATAGAGAATCAGTTATATGCTAAGCTCTCAAAATGCCACTTTTTGATGAATTAGATTCACTTCTTGGGTTATGTTATCTCAGAGACAGAAGTATCAGTGGACCTAGAGAAAGTTAGACCAGTGGTTTCCTAGGAGCATCCGAAGAACATCTTTTAGGTACGTAGTTTTCTAGGGATTGCAGGATACTATAGATGTTTCATAGATAACTTTTCATGATTAGAAATACCACTGACGTTTGTGACTAAGAAGGGTGAAATGTTCTTGTGGTCAAATTTTTGAGTCTGCCTTTCCAAAGCTGAAAGGGAGGTTGACTTCCGCACCGATACTTGTATTTCCAGAGCCAATAAATAACAATACTATGTAATGTGATGCTTCAAGTATCAGGTTGGGAGGTGTGTTTATGCATGGAGAAGGAGTCGTTCCATATTGGTCTCGATAGTTGTAGCCACATAAGATGAATTACCCGATGCACGATCTCAAGTTAGTTGTTGTTGTTCATGCCTTATGCTGCTAGAGACATTATCTTCTGGGAGATTTTTTTTTGGTTTTAACTGACCACAGGAGTCTCAAGTACATCTTCACTCAATGTGATCTTAATTTGAGATTTTAAAGGTGGGTTGAGTACCTTTAGTTTTTTTGAATTTGAGCTTGCCTATACACCTAGGAAAGGCAACACAATGGATGATGCGTTGAGAAGGAGGACTCAGATACAAGAAGTTCAGGAGGCCAGTAGTGAGTGGATGCTTATGGCTATGTTCTATGAGATACATTTGGAGGTGCACGATAGGCAGTGGAAACCATTTCTTTCTTCTGTGGTTGTTACCTATACTCATCATTGTCGAGTGAAAATAAGGCATCTATTAGATTCAGAAGTCCTAGTGCTATAGTAGAGCGTGTTAGGAGAGGACCCAATTCCATGATGGACCATAGGATGAGATATTTCATTTCCAGGGGCGCGTATGTGTTCCAGTAGACATACGCAAGGAGCTGATGCAAGACATTAATTCCTCAGTTTGGGATGTTCATCCTGATATCACCAAGAAGTATCGTGATCTACACTGTCAGTATTGGTGGCCAGGTATGAAGAGTGAAGTTTCTAGATTCGTCATGAGGACTTCCACCTATCACTATGTGAAGGAAGAGAATCAGCAACCAGTAGGGCTTTACAATAGTTACCCGTTCCCCAGCGGAAGTGGAATGATGTTGTGATGGATTTCGTGACAGGTTTACCAAGTTCGCCTCGAGGGAATGATGTAGTTTGGGTTTTCATTGACAGACCCATGATGGTTTCTCACTTATTACCGATCAAGGAGACCTTCAGTGTCGGTGAGCTGGGACGGTTGTACATGTGTGAGATTGTTCACTTACATTGAGTTCCACACTCTATAATTTCAGAAAGAGAAGCATGTTTTACTTCTCGGGTCTGGCAGAGGCATCAGAAGGATTTGGGTACATGGGTACTTTTGAGTACAACTTATCACCCACAGATAGATGTCCAGTTCGAGCGTATGATACAGGTTCTTAAAGACATGCTTCGAGCAAGTATTCTAGATGTTGTAGGTTTTTGGTAGAATCACATAACTTTTGTGGAGTTCTCCTATATCAATATTTTTCAAGAAACTATTAAGATGACACCTTATTATGCTTTGTACAATAGGCCATTCCAATCACCATTATGTTGGATGGAGGGATGAGAGTCATCTTTGCTAGGACATAACCTTGTTCAAGAGACCTCAGACCAGATATAGATGATTTGGAAGAGTATGGATACTGCATAGTCTCGACAGAAGTCTTATACTGATCAACAGAGATGACCTTTGGAGTTCGAAGTTGGGGATCATGTTTTTCTACATGTCACACCAAGGTTGGGACACAAGGGGATTAAGAAACAGGGTATGCTTTCACTGAGGTACATCGGGCCATTTGAGGTGTTGGAGAGAGTTGGACTAGTTTCCTATTGGTTGTACATACCTCATAGATACAGGGATATGCATGAATTCTTCAACATTTTTGAGATTCAGTGTTACTTCTCAGACTCGTCTCAATTTGTCCAACCTAAGGAGGTTGAGTTAGAAGTCGATGCATTGTTTGAGGAGCATCCTATCTGAACTGTTGATCGAAGTATGAAGGTTATCTGTGGCCGGTTTATTCTTTTGGTACTAGTGCTTTGGTAGTACAGGCGAGTACAATATGAGACTTGGGAGAGGGAGGTCGATGTATGAGCACAGTGGCATGAGCTATTAAGGGTTTCTTCTTCTACGCCTCCTTGCTAGGGAAATTTGGGGACAAATTTCTTTAAGGGGGGAATTTTATAAGAACTCTAATCTTCTTTTCAGGTATGTTTTTTTCCACTGTTCATTTGTGAGAAAAAGGGTAATTTCTGAAAATTTCTGAAGTACACATTGTGTACATTATGAGTACACACCATGTACTGGGGTGCCGTGGGAGGTCATGTGTTGGCCATGTGGTGGCCACACATACGGCCATGCTGGGGTGACTTGGAGGCTTTCTAAAGTAGTGTATGGAAATGACAAGTAAATGAAGTTTATTTACAAAGTAAACGCCATGTATTTTCATTTTTTTCATTAAACGTATCGAGGTTGCGTCTAATCGCCAGAAAAACATTCTTCTTGACCCAGTTCGTCTGAGAACTCTCTTTTGACCGAGATCTCTCTCCGAGCCCCCGACTGAGCATCAGATATCTGATTCAACCACCATCGATTTCATTGGGATCACCTCAACAAGCTCTCTCTTCTTATTGAGCTTAGTTTCCCAATTCCTCCTCCTCCTCAAGTTAACCTTTGTAGAAAATTTTAGAAATTTTTTTAGATCATCAGAGTTCTAAGGTGATTTAATCCTTGAGACTCAAGTATATTGATCTTCCAATGCCAAGGTAGGTGTTTTGTGCCATTCTATTCAATGTCACTGAGTTACCTATGAAAATTCTCCAAATAACCATGAACGGGGTATTCTGAATTTACCGTATTGGCCTTATTATTTGCCTTCCATTCTTGTATGCTTTAGTAGAGGTAAATTGAATTGGAATAGCATCAATTACTATTATTTGGAAGTGTTTTCCCATGCATGATTGCCTATTTTGACTATTGTGCCATGTTTGCCTATTAGGGTGTTGTTTACCTTCCATGCCTAGTATAGTAGGATGGGGAGTTTTTATTCTTACATGTTGTTTTGTTGTAGACTTCTAGACAGGTAGTTCTTGAGGTTTACTTTGGCTGATACGTTTTGTTATACCTTCTTGACTTACACAGGGATGTGAGAATTTGGTGTAGTGAACCATAAGAAGAATGGATGTAAGGGCTTCTCTAGAGTGTCTGTTTTAATTACTATGGGAGACCATAGGTGGAATTGATGTAAGTTATTCCTCCTAGTGTCTGTAGTTCCTTGACGTGGGCCACAAAGGGAATGTGACTAAAGTGCTTCCCTAGAGAGCCTGTAGTTACCGATACGAGACAATAAGAGTAATTGATGGTGAGTTCTTCCTCAGAGAGTTTATGCATATGTTGAACTAGAGGGGTTAGACTGAGTGTACTACCCATAGGGTTGTTTGTAATTTTTAGGTAGGACCAGAGGGGATAGGCTGTGAGTACTTCCTGGAGGGTTACCTATTGTGCTATCCATTTTCTTATGTTGCAATGTAGGACTATATGGGATAGGTTGTGGGTACTTCCCAGAGGGTTAAATTTTGTGATTATCAGTTTTGATTAGCAGTTTCTTGATATTTGAAATTGTGGACTATTACTGTTGAGGTATTCCTTATTTATTGATTTCTATACATTACCTGCCTTATATTCATTGACAATTACACACAGATCTTTTAGTGGTTGCATACTGGTATTTAGTCTCACACATTGTTTGGGCCATGCTTTCGGCCCAAATAGATTATATTGTTGTATGTATAGATAAGGGAAAGTTCCCTCCTACTTCAGGTACTTGATTTGTTGTGGAGCTAGTGATCATGGGACCAAGATATGGTTTGCGATGTTGGAGTGTTTTTTACTTTATTTGTTTTGTAATTTGGTTTAGTACTATTTTATTCTAGCATTGTGATTTTTTTAGATGAATTCCTTGAAAGATGAGTTATGCAACATTCATATATATATGTGTGTGCTCTAGTTTATTATTTTCAGTCTTCCGCTATTTAATTTTTTATGGATTATTCCTGCTTCCACTATTTCTATTTTTCTTACTTCCGTTTTGTTACTCTATCAATGAGGGAACAGCTTCCCCACTTTCACACCCAAGGCCCTCACTTCTAGTCGGAAACCTATGGCATTCAAGGAAATGCTCTTGAGGCCATGTGACCAACTAGGAATAGGGAACCTCTGGGGGGATTATTTTTCCAGAACTGGGACGTTACACTCGGGATCATAAAATTCATGTGATCCTTGTCTTAGGTTGGGTATGGTGTTGTGATAGATGGCATCCTGGGATGGTTCGTGATATTTTATTTTAGAAATTATAAGATCATTCATGTCCACAGTTTTGAAAATAAAATTCTTGGTTTCCAAATGGATATCAAAATTAAATTTCCTAATGGTTCTGGAAAAATAATTCTAAATTGAATAACCTAATAGATTCCTCATTCATGAAGATGAGAATTTTTTTAATCAAAAATTGATGGATGTTTATATACTGTGGATAAAACAATGATTTGGGTACTATAATATTCACTAACATAAGATAAATATTGTGTTCTAGTTTGGATGAATTAATCATAACCTCTATGTCAATAAAAATGATTATTAATAGATGATGATGATTATCTATGGGGATAACATAATATTTGGTGGATTGAAATAATCATAATGAAATTATTTTCATAAATTCATGAAGAATGAGTTTTGAATCTGGATAATTCATTTATTGATGTCTTTCTATAGAATATCAATGTTATAGTAAATTAATATATCATATATTTACAAATACAAATATGTAAAATATGAAAGAGAAAATTTATTTTCTAACCCCTAATCCACTCAAAAGAACGAATCGATTTTTATTTCTACCAAATATCATGAATTTTTAAATAGTATACTTGTTGGAGGAGTAAAAAGTCTCTCAATATTGTGTTTCGCTAAAAATAGATAGTTGTATAAATAAGAAAAGAAATATATTTTCAACCAATATTCTAGTGGGATTCTATAAAAGCTCTTATCGGGAAGGCATTAGAAATATATAGTTCCAAATATTTCCCACTACATTTACTATGGGGAATATTTATTGTCAAAAAAATTATTTAATGAATTAAAATGGTTTGTAATGTTCATTAAGGTAGATCTAAACTCATCTTAACCTTTCAGAACTAGACACCCATTCTATATCCTTTCATCTTGGTTCATCCTACTTTTACATTGGTACTTTACCAATCCGGATTTTAGCATAGTGTTATATAACACACGAGATTTCAACAAGTGAGTATAACCCTCATCTCACCAATTCTATAGTATAACATTGATGTGTCAATATAAATTATTCTATAATCTCTAAAAAGGTGAAATTTCTATTATTTTTAGTTTCAAAGTATTATTTTAAAATTAGTTCTGGTTTCTAATGAATAGAAACCATATAAACTAAGTTATGTGGTCTGTTTAATTCCAATGATATTTGAAATTTCAACATGTGTTGTGTGAAATATGAGAAAAATGAAATTTTTTTCATGATAAGAAATTGAATTTATAATGGGTTTTCATTTACTAATGTATAATTGTAATAAAATAAACCAATGATAGGTCTTTTGAGTGATTTTTATCAAGACCATGGTTAATGATGACCTTTGGCCTTATGGTGTGTGTTATATGAATTGTTATTCAAAGCTATAATGAGTGACCTATGCTTGATATTTGACCACTAGAACCATTTATAGTGTTCTAGGACATTCCATGATTATTATTGGAATAATAATGAGATATGATGGGGGTGGGATTTCCTAGGAATAAAATAACATGTGGGTTACTATCTTAAGATCATAACCCTTAGGCCTCATGTAATTGTGAATACATTATCTTGATATTAAATTGTTTTTCATTCTATGATATGAATTTATAGTATATTGGTGGTATATTATCCACAATGATGGATTTTATGGAGGTGTATCATCCAAAATAATTTTTTAGTGTCTAATCCACTTCAATTGAGTAGGTGATCCATTTTTCATCATGATAATTACATATCGGTGGTACCTCATCAAACTAGTGATGGTTTGTGGTTGTACATCATTATCCCATGATATTTTGTACATATATCATTAAAAAATGAAATTGTTTATAGGGGTAATTATTCCATATATATAATTTATCACATTGGTGAATCATCAACATTGATAATTTTATCATTTTTACCTAATCCACCTAAGTGTAGATGGGGATAATATATCATCAACTTGTTGGGGTTTTCCTAGAGTAGCATCACAAACATGGTGACTTCTACTAGTTATATGTTATATTAATAAAATGTGATATCAATGTTAAATCATCATCTAATTTAGTAAAATTTTAGGGTTAATATTTTAACCTAGGACATTTTTTTTGATGGAGAGTTATCTACATGGTTACTAGTTCAGTGGTAGACTATCCCCCTAGTGTGTCAAATATGTTGTTCACACGTGGATTCACTTTTCATACATTAGGTTGAATTGGTGATATAATGGTCACCTAGATGGATTATAATATAAATTCATCATTATTGAGAGGTTCTTCCTAATGATAACTCATTTGGAATGAATTTTTCAAATATTGAATGATTTATCATTCATCCTCAAGATGTGTCCTGTCTGTGGTTATATCATCCCATTATATGTTTAGCTTATGTAGGTATAGTGACATATAGTTTAGTGTTTTATAACAAAATGGATTTGTAAGAAATATATATATTAGTGTTTTAATTACTCAATGTGTTTTTGTTGGTTTTAAATTTTATCAATGATTTTCAGAAATCATTATATACCATTGGGAAGGTATTTGGATTGTTTTTATGACACATTGATTTATTCAAGAGATTTATTAGGTTTATTCTTTAGTTGTATAAAAATTGATATGAAATTATGTATAGATTTATTTTTTAGATAATTATTTCCCATTATAATCATTGAGCCAGTAAGGGTCATTTTATTTTGGATCATGTGAATATGAAACCTTTATGGTGCTCTATAAACATAATTTCACTTATGGATGATCACTATAAAAATGAATCACTATGAATGATCAACTTTTTTAGTAAGAATGAGTAATTTTTTTTCCTCCAAATATACTCTAATTATAACCACACAGTAATTATTCTGTCCATAAAGAAATTATATATTTATAGATTTCTAATTTTTTTTAGAAGTAAAATATGATGTTGCTAAAGATGATCATCAATGATTAAAATATCACATTTTAAAATTTATTCAATTATATTAACATGTATCTTAAAAATTATGATCAATTTTACTATCCATTAGAAAATTAAGTTATTTTATTATGAAATAATGTTTCGTGTTACAAAAAGGTTTTTATGAAGAAACAAATATGAGGAAATCATTTTTGAAATTTAATGTGATGATTCATTGCTATTTTTTCATTTTAATAAACCCATGAATCTATTATTGAGTAACACTTTTCATGTTTTGAAATATAAAAATAAAACTACTTTGTTAATTTTTCAGAATCTTATGTGTGATTATATACAAAAATAAGATGATTTCGAGTTATTTCAGTGAGAACAAGAAGATGAATTTTATAAGAAATTGAAGAATTAATTTATTTTTAAATTACACTTTCATAGTAATTGAACCAAGATAAGATTAATGAGTGGGGTTTTTTAAATATCCATGATATAAAAGGGATATATATTGAAATGTAAACGCTATATTTAGTGAAACTCACTGAGGTTTTAAATTATATTTTAATTTGAAACATAATGTGTTTGATATCTTACTTCACATTCATCACCAAACAAAAAAAATTTTGAATCATTATGTTACCATTTTATAGAACCATTTTATTTGGTGGATATAATTATAGGTAACCTCATTATGGAATATATTAATTACAAAATATAACTATCACTTATAATAAAAATAAACTAATGATATTTAAATATCATATATACATAACTAATAAGATCAATTTATTCTAAAAATGTTTCCTATTTCTAAAATTTTATTTTTATGATATTAATATTCTGAAAGAAATTTCATTAATTAAAAAATATATTTTTTATACGAATAAAATATAATTAACAATATGATTAGTAACTGATATGAAATATGAATAAGAATATTTAATTTTAAAAATTTTAATCTCCTTTGAAAAATACTTATTCACTATGTTTTATATTTCCATTTAAAAGTAAATGTTATAATTGTTTTCATTTAATTTCAAAAAATCATATCTTTGTTTTTATATTTAACATGTAAAATTTATCTTAGTGTAAATTATTTGGATTTTTGAAATATTTTATTTTTTTATGGGAATAATGAAAAACAGTTGTTTACTAATACTGAAATTTTTATGACTATATAATGAGATATGTAAGACTTAAAAACAGTTAAATCATTCATTTTGAATATTATAATATTTAATTAATAAAATTATTTATCTAAAAAATAATAATTTTAATTTTGGGACCTTATGTTTACCATTTTGAATAGAGAGTGTTATTTATTTTAATAAAATCTATTTTTTTTAATATTTTTAATAATCATTTAACTCATTAATGTCTATATTTTTAATTCTTTTTAAATCCTATAAAACCCATTTTTTGTTTTAAAATAATTATTGTCATCAAAATTATCAAAATTTATAATATTTATGAAAATATAACATTTATGCATAAAAATACATGATTTTTTTTCTTAAATAGGTTTTTACATTTTAAATGGGTTAATGATAAAAATAAATTTTCATATACATATTAATTTTATTTAAATAGATATTATATTTAGAAGAAAAATAAATGAATTCTATAATAAATATAATTTTAGTTGTATTCATTACTTGTATATTAGGTATTTAAATATTACTTCACATTGTAAGAACCAAAAAAAGGTAAAAGTGAAAAATCCTTGAATAAAATACATAAGAAATGGAGAAAACACGTGTTAAAATTTATTAATGACTACTTATCATTTAAAATCATACATTGTAATTATTATCCATTTTTTATTCATTTCACCATTAAATAGTTACTTTTATTTTTTTAATTACAAAAATTGTACTTCCTCTACTTATAAAAGTACCCTTCTATATATCATTATCCTCTCAAAAAATAAAACCTACTTAGACAAAAATTATTCCCAAATCCCTCTCTAAAATTTATATACATATCATTGTAGTTTTTTTTCTTCACAAAATACCACCCTTTAAAGGTTTAATCATTTTTGAAAAATTATTTTCTATAATGTATGGGAAAAATTCATCATTAAGTATTTTTTATTACAATTATTTTATTCATTCATCAACCTCTATATGATATATTTTCTCCATTTTATTATAATGAAATAAAAATTATTAATACAATAAATTTTTATCATGATTTTAGATTAATTGTTAGAAAATAATTCCCTTTTTCATAGAAGAAAATAATGTTGTCTTGTGTATGTGTTCATTAGCACCTCTGTGAATTTAAAATATTTCATTTTATCATATAGAAATTTAATATTTATTAATATCAAATAAAATATTAGTCAATACCTTATAAAATAAAGATAAATTTATTATATTTCTTTAATAATATTATTATTACTAAATATTTACATTCTTAACAATACTCACAGAAAAATTATATCATAATATTGTTTTGGTCGATTTAACCACATTCATGAAAAATATTATATGTTTATTTCACGGGTGACTATGGAAACGTAAATACTAGTTTTATTATTAATTAATGATAAATTATTATTTTATTAATGTTTATATAAATTTTATATTAATATTTTACATATTATTATTGCACCACATTTTTGTTATTTATAAATTAGTGAAACAAGATCTTCATCAACTTCTTCGTAATGAATCATAACAACAATAATTATGAAACTAAATTAGAAAATTATAAATACTTATGGATACTATACTGCTCTATATATATTTTTCCTTATAATTATTAACGTTGAATCTATAAATATAAATTTACACTATCGTTGTGAAACAACTGCTAAAAAAAAATTGAAACTAAAAATACCAATTCTCAAAATTAAAATATATCTCAGAAATATATTTGAAATAAGTTATTGTAAATGAATTATATTAATGGTTATAGGTATGAAAAGTTTTGTGAAATATGTGATTAAGATAGTTATTTATTAACATATGATGTTAAATCACATTCACTGTATATGGATTAATGTTAATGCTTTTTGTTAACTAAATTTTCATTCATTGAGTTATGATTGATCTTATTGAAAATTATTGTTATATATTTGGTATGATCATACCTAAGATTGTATAGTGATATATTACATTTTTATAGTAATTTTCATTTGTTTTTATTAATTCTCATTAAAATTATTGAACCTTAAAAACATTATGTTTGAAAATTTGTTTCATCTCAATTTTATTTATTTGAGTAATGTTTTATTTATGTGAATAATTTAAATTAAATGGCTTTCATACTTCCAATTGGATATATAATATCATTAATATTTATTTATTTATGTTAAATTTTATAATGTCTCTTTCAATGGGTTTTTATTTAATGGATTGAAAATATGTAAAATATATTTATAACTAACAAACATATTTCATTGAGTTGTGAAATTTATTATTGAACATAGTTATTCCATTGATGGATTATTTCCCTATAAATGTTTATTATAGTATAATTTTTCTTCTTCTTTGGGGATATTACTGTCATTGCCATATATCCATCACTCTATACAGAGATAGGTTCATTTATTGATTGGGGAAATATTAATGATTGGTATAATTTTATTTTGATTATAAATGACACTAATTAGAAGTAAATGTTGGAATTTAATGAATATTTTATTAATTCATTCATAAAATGAATGAATTGATCTCAATTAGTGATGATTTTGGCCTTTTATAGACCCTTAATTTAATACGAGGTTTCATTATAAAAATGATTTTGGGTATTTATTTTATGAATTCCCATTTATTTAGATTTCTTTGCTACTATCATAAAATAAGTAGGTTCCTTGGAGAAAATCATTTGTAGTATGTAATATCTACTAAAAAGGCTTTAAAAAGTGAATCTTTATGAATTTTATCATTATAAAACATGTCATTTCTATCCATGTAATTTTTTATATTGTTACGACATCTATGGATTTATTTAAATAACTTGTTATTAATTATATAGAATTATTGGATTATCATTTACTTATAAAACATATTCTTCATGCCTATTTTAATCATTGATATTTTTGGGTATACTCCTTCCCTTATAGAACATATGATGATAATATTATTGTGTTTTCATTTCAACTATTTTTGAAGAACATTATTACAAAAGATAATTTTAGAATAATATCGTGTGTTGAGAAATTGCGAGAGGCGATAAATAATTAATATATTTTAATTAGTTACAAATAAGAAGGGGAATTTTTTCTATATTATGTGTAACGAGTGCACAATATTTGTTAAAAATTTATTCTATTTCTCAAAATCTCTAAACTTAAATGATATTTGGAATGTACGTAATAAAATATTTGTAATAAATCATGTAATTATTGGATAGTTACATAAAACTTTTTTCTATTTATATCATACCATACTTTAAATGACATTAAATATTAGAATATTATTGGTTGATAATAATTTAAGAATCATAAATTTCATCAATAGTTGATATGTACTGTTGATATAATTTCAATCCTATAGATAATTCGTCTGGTTAGTCGAGGTCATATTTCTCAATTTTAGGTTCTTTTTGAATTAGGACGTGAGATTGTTGGTGAAATTTTTTTGATTTGTTATATGTATTTGAATACATACTAATTGTATTGTATATTATTTTTTTTGGTTCTAAAAATATTTAAATCCCAGTTTGAATGCTGGAAAGCAGATGCAATAGTGAAAAAATACGCATAAGGGTAGAAACCATGAAAAGGGATAATCGATTATCAACTCAATAATTACTTAGTGCATGATGAGCGGGAATAAGACTAAAAAACTAAAAATTAACCCCATAGGGATATTCATTGGATATTTGGATGCTATTTATAAACTATTATGGGGTATTTGAATATATTTTTGTTAGAGAACCTTGTAGAAAAATGTATATGGATAACCTAGGATAAATTAGATGATTTATGGGTTGAATGAATTTTATCAATATTTTATATAATGTTTTTTATTTTGAAATTAATGTTTCATAGTAGAATAAATTATATTATTGAGTTTTAATATTCATATGATCATTTCGTATAATTATATGGGATTTGTCATAACCATCTTGGTTATAGTGTTTTGTAGCAGTCATGATAGGGAGTATAATTGTGTTTATAGGTATACATCTGGAATCCCCCAAGTCAAATTATCCAACTAAATAATAATACATAACATAAATTTCATTTAAAACTAAAACCAATACACTTCATTATTAATAGGTAAAAGAAGAGTTTACTAGTGTTAAAAATGGTATTAAAGTTTATATCATAGTAGAAATTATGTCTTGTATCATTCCTATATTATGCGCACCCTTAGTTATTTTACAAGCCTATGATAATTAGAATTTTGAGGATATAATCTACTGTAAGGGTAATTAGAAAACACCACCATATTTTAATCAATATTTTCTTTCAAAACCTATTTTTTGGATCGCTAGTTTTACATGTAACGTTGAACCAAAATGTGTTGAAAATTTTATATAACCAAAAATTGTGTCTATTTAATTAGTGGGAACAAATATAGGTAACCTCATTACTATATAAATAATTAATGAAAAATAATTCTCACTTATAATAAAAATTATTTGAGGAAATTCTATTAGCCTAACTACTTAAACAATAAGAGTATTTTATCCCATTTCTTCCAAAAATTGCCTTTTTATAAAGAATTATGTTATGAAACAAAATAAATTACTGAAAAAATATATTTTTCTTTTAATAATATATTAACATAAAAATAATCATTAATTTTATGAAAATAATAAAATGAATATTATATATCTATATTTTAATTTTCTTATTAAAAATAGTTTTTCATTTTATTTTAATATTCATTTTATAAGTTAAATTACAAAATTTTATCTTATAAATTTTAGCAAATGAATATAATTTTTTTAATTAACATGTCAAAAATAACTTAGATTTTTTTTTGGAATTTTAATAAAATAATTGTTTTTGTATATAAATATTGAAAAGTATACTTTCTATAAAAACGAGAGTGCTTATGGCTATATTATGTGGTAGGTATGATTTAAAATATATAAATTATTTTTAAAAAATAAATAAATTTTTTGAATTGAATTTATTAATTTAGAAATAATATGTTAGATTTTTATAACCCATGTTTAACAATTTCAAACCTATGAAATATGTATTTGAAGTAATACTTTTATTATAATTTTTATTTTAGTACTTTTTGTAGTACATTATGTTACTTTTTGGATAACCAAAAATGTAAAATAACACTCCTTATATAAATAATAAGGAAATTATTTTCATTAAAATCATCAACATGGATATCTCTTCCCTAAAACTATCATTTATTCGAAAAAAATTGTTCTAAAAATAATATTTTACGCATTACATCGGATAATGTAAAAATTAATTTTTATTTTATATTGATTTTTTTGATAAAATTGATTTCATATTTTAAATTAGTTTGTCAGTATTATTTAATACAGATGTTTCTTAAATTATTAAAGGTAACTTAGGTAGGTAAAAATTAGGTACAAGGACAAAAAACAATAAAAATAAAAATATAATAGTAAAATAAATAAAAACATATTATTAACATATGTGAAAATATATGCCTATATATTTATTGACTGTTCCCATTCTATCAATCCATTATTTTCTATTATTGAATCTATTCAACCTATAAATTGTGACTTTTCCTTTTATATTATTTCCAAAATTTCATTCCCTTCACTTATAAATAGATCTTTCACCACTCCACATATCATCAAATCCAAATGCATATAGTTTGACATGAAAACTACCAAAATCAATCACCAATATTCCAATATTAATAATAGATGTTATGGTCTTCTCAAAATTCCACCCATAAAAGGCTTATTAATATTTTAGTGGAGTTCTCCAAGGATTAATGTAAGAAAATTGTAATTACATATGTTTTATTTAAATTATATTCCTTGTTATTCCACCTATTTATGATTAATTGTATCCATTATATTAAAGTTTAATTAGTATTATTTATGTACTGAAATTTTATTATGATAAAGTCATTATCATTAATTTTGGTTTACATTTTACATAGAAAAATGAAAACATTGTCATGCATACATGTAAACTATCGCGTCCATAAAAATGCATTTTAATTTTTATGACCACCTTGAAAAAATGGTTATATGAGGTTATTTAATAGAATAATTTTAAATTTATATCATTTATAATATTATTAAATTATAAACCACTCTTATATTCCCTCCCATTTTATGTAAAATGAATGCATCATATGCGCGTACATACAAACTCCCACCTCCACAAAACTATCATATTTGATTTTAATTGTGTCCTTAATTCATTATCAAGAGTAATTAAAATATATTTCAAATGCATAAAATATTTATATCATATAATAATGATTATTTAATAATTTTATAATTCTATTGGACTCACTTTTTTAAAAAAACTCATTGATATATTAAAAATAATACTTATTTGGGAATGTTCAACCACCTATATGAAACGTGTTATAAATTTTATTGATGAATGTACATGGAAACATAAATATTGGTTTTATTATAAGATAATTATGAAACATTATTTTAATTTTTTATGAAATTTTTTATTATTATTTTACATAATATTAATTTACCACACTTCTATTCATTAGAAATTACAAAACAAGCTCTTTTCCAACTTTGTCATCATGAATCATAACTACAATAATTATTAAATGAATCTATATCATCATAATTACTATAAAAACTTTATTCAACTATATTTAATTATTTTATAATAATGAACATTTTATATATAAAAATTAATTTACAGTACCTTTACGAAATCGGTACAAAAAACATTAAAATCTAGTAGAATCAAATAATAATTATAAAATATATTTTACTAATATATTTGGAATAAATTATTATAAATTATTTTAATAATTTTATATAGGTATTAATAAGGTTTTTAAAATTTTTAGTGAGATATATATTAATTTACATTAGCAGAATGGTCACATTGGTATAATCAGGAATAAATTTAAGGTTTTTTGATAACTCAATTTTCATTCAGTATGTGATGTTTATTCTTTTGTAAATTTATTCTTATATGATTGGTTTCTTACTCCCTATTATTGTATTAGAATATATTCATATTATTTTTCAAGGGAATTATATATATTTTTATGAAAACCATTTAAAATCAACCTTCCTTCAAAATATATTGCATTTAAGGGAGGTGCATGTCAATTTACTTTCTTTTATACTGGTTTTGTTTAATCACCATTTTTTGAAATAGAATCATAAAACCAACCCTTTGGTTTTTTCATAGAATTGGTGGTTCTAGGTGGGTGTTTTGAGTTTAGATAAATGATATATGAGAGTGTTAGTTTATTTAATGGTCACCAAAATTGATAATGGGAATGGATATAGATGTTCTGAAGCCTATATGTTGGTATTTTCATGGAATTGGATATTTTGGACATAGGAATTTAAATTATGGTCAAGGATTTATCTAGAAAAATGGAATTGATGTATGTTTGATAAGTAATTTCTTATGGAGTGTCCACCACTTGAAAATATGGATAGGATAAATACCATACTGTTACAATTTTTAGGGAATAGATTTTGGATTTATTCCCCATCCGTAATTGCAAATGTGAAGACTATAATAATGTTGGGATGGGAATGGTGAGGACAAAATTGATTACATCCTCACACTATGAAGTATTGTATAGTCATTGATGGAATCTAGGGTCTATACCAATGGGACCACACCGTGACTAGTTCCATGGCCACAGTCAAAATAAAATTATATGAGTTTTAAAATGTGTAAGAATTGGGTTTGAAATAGATGAATTCCACAACACCTCTTCAAATAGACTCGCCATGGGAATTTTTAGTACTCTCATTCAATATTTAATGATTAATAATCCTATATTATAAAAATTTATATTATGGTTTCCATGTTTTGTATTTTTATCATCAAATATGTTCATATCGACCCCTTAAACCATCGTTACCCTCTAACCACATCTTATTGGAGATTGTACACCTTAGTTCATCCAGATAAATGTCTCAGGTATCAAGGTACTCCCCTTTCCACCTTTTATTATTTTATAATGTACTTCATTATGAATATCTTCTATTATTTTTAAATTCATAAAGTCTATATAGTAACTTAATGTTGTTAGGTTAATATTGAATCTATATTGCTGGTGTCAAAATTGTGTTCATCTGTTAATTCATTGAGAATATTGAATATCTAATTGAGGTATTGGATCCTTGTTCCATCTTCTTTATGTGAATATGTAAGAATTTCATGATTTTTATTCATTTTTGGAAATAATATGGGCTAACATAATTATATATACAATTTTCTTACCTTAAAATTGAATGGTATGAGATAATTCACATGTTTTTACCTTTTTTCGATATTTATTAACTTTTTTTATTTGTTTTCTACCACTGTATAAAATCATCGATATTGGGAACATTGTTTTTCTTATGCATATTAGAATTTATAGACCTTGTTATGACTCATTTATTGATCTCACCCTGAATAAAAGGATAATAACTTATATATGTATAATTAATTAGTTTCCCATGACAAATACTAATTTTTGTGTTATAATAATAAAATAAGAGGCTATGTAATGTATTCAAAACCCTAATGAAACTTATTTTGATGTAAAAGTAATATATGGTGTTTTATGTACTATTTTTTGTTTACTATTTGAATCAATAGTTCTTATGTGATCCTTTTTGGATGTTTTTCAGTGATAGTGGTTATTGGATTAGATGTTGGATGTGTGGTGGTAGTGGAATTGTTCTTGGTTAGCAAGTATAGTGAAGGGAGATGATGTGCAATTGGGGAGTAATAATGATTATTTTTGAGACTATTGTGATATTGTGATGATTTGAATCTAATGAGGTGGATAATTTTTTGATGAATGTGGGATATTTTTATTGTGTTTATTGTTTAGTGATGGAATGAAGTGTTGACAATTAAAATTAAATTTCAGGGGTTAGAAATTAAATATGGTTTTTCGTGAATTTATATGTGGTAACAAAGATAATGAGTTAAATGTTAATAAATATAAAATTAATCATATAATTAGAGGTAATTGGTTAAATTTAAAAAATATTTTTAATTATACAATATTTATTTCTTTTTTTTGTGGTGTCTTATATTAGTTGGGAAATTTATTAATGAAACTTGTCATGTGATGCAGTGGGGGTGGTGTGGGATGCGCTAGTGTAGTTGGATGTGATCCCATAGGATGAGTATTGGGTGATATATTTTTATCTTTTTTTTCATGTTATTTATATATATATATATACCTCACCAATATTGGATATCATTTCAAAAATCCAAATTTTTTGGAATCACATTGTATTTGAAAACATCAAGGTTTATAGTGAAATGGATGGGTGACTAACATTATTTCTCAATAATCCTTCAATAAATGTTATAGTGAAAATTTTTTTGGGGATATTTATAGTATTTATGTTGTATTGAATTGAATATTACCATTAACAATGAGTTATGGTGTTAGATATTCCATGGGATTATTAGGATATGATATGTAGAGGCATTCTTGGTATGAGGAGGGATGGATGTTAATTTCATTCATGTTTAGGATACACTACATCTATTATAACATAGTGATATCATGATTTGGATATTGACTGATGGTGGAAAAAGATACTAGAATATTTGAGATCTGGGTAGGTAGGTATAATCTTCACCAGAATCTGATATAAGGGGAAAAATGACACATTGGAAAAGGTGGAATGGGAACACATGACATTTGACTTGGGAATGTGAGAGCATGAAATCATTGGGTAAGTGTTTATGGGTAAACAGATAAAATATTTCATCTGATGATATATAATTATATTTGGATCTGTTATTTTGTAAGGTATTCATTATTTGTTTTGTAGAGATATTTGACCTGTTTTGGATCTTATCAGTTATTATGTTCATTATATGATTCATTTGTATTCATTTTTCCAATTTTTACGAGATACCTTGGGTTTGGTCCGAATAATTATATATCCTATTATCTACATATATATATATATATATATATATATTCCATTTTATAAGTTTATTAATGTATTTATATGACCATTATATTCATTATTAACATGGTTGTTGGAGGTGTTATTGATTTTTTATTGCAATAGTTTCCATTTGGTTCTTGGTGAATTTATTTATAAATGTTTAAATTTGTTCATGAATTGTGGGATTGTTTATTTTCCTCTTTAATTGCATGAGATGGAGTTTATTGGAATTTTGTGTCTAATTTCCCAATCCAATATACATATTATTGAGGTTAAATCCTCATAAACATGTGAATGCTTTATACTATTGGAGTTAGTTACCAACCTGCGACCTAATGGAGGTATGATTCTTGGGTCATTATATCACATCCATCAATTCAATACCAAGAGGGTACCAATGGAGGGAGGGCGTCACAACACACACAATTTCATTTAATTGATGTGTATAATACATATTGGATATATATTATATAAAATTATATACTATTTATTTTATTTTATGTCTAATTTTAATCCAACTATTTCAAGAGGTTTTTACTAAAACATTTTTTCAGTTGTAATGTTTAGATACCTAAGTTTCTCATACATAAATATTTCATCTTTCTGGATGAATGTCCAACACAATATACCAACACATTTATGAGGACTATTATACTACAGTTTCATTGGACTAATGGTGCGCAATATTATAATTTGTTGAAGGATCCTCAACGTCTCCCAAAAAATATAAACTCACATAGTACTCCTCTATTGAATAACCCATATAATCCTTTCTTCATAACATAAACAAGGAAACATAACAAGGGTGAGAACATATGGTCATTAAGGATAAATATAAGTTATTTTAATCTATAGTCATGTGAAGGTATAAGATAATCATAATGGTTAGTGGTCATGAAAAAATATACTAAGTTCATACCCAACCTATCATAAGCATAAAATATTATTAATTTAATAAATATTATCCTTTCTGAATACATGGACCATAAATAAGATAAATCATCACAAATAAATAATGAACCATATTATCATGTCATAGAATTATGGAACCATCATAAATATTTAAAACCATTTCATATGTCAGGGTTAAAAACAATGACCATAAACATATTGTATTAAGAGAAATAACATGTTTCCCCTAGTGGATCAGGACACACAAATTTTTCATAGTGGATTAGGGATCACATCACAATAGGAATTTCCTATAATTTTGATGGTGCATTTTCGATGGATTCTCACCGTAGACGACTTTTTGTGATGGGTTTCCATCATAAATATCCTACCCTGAAAAAAGGTGTCACAAACATAATTATTTATGATGGATTATTGCAGAAAACATTTTTTGTGATGGATACACAGTCCATCGCAAAACAAAACTGATATATTATTTATAACCCTTTTTGAATGGATAACTAATCCATAACAAATAACATTGTATGAGAAATAAATAATAAAATTATTTATAAATAATAAAATTACAAATATTTAAAAAAAATTAAAATTATTTATAAAAATTAAAGCAAACATAAAAGTAATACACCATTTCAAATATAATATGTATATCATACCAAATAACAAAACAATCTTGATAATATTTATAAATCATTAATTATTTTTAGGTGGAGGAGGATATCTCGATGGTCTAGGGGGAGGAAACACCATACCAACACATTACAAAAATCACCAAATATACTCCATAATCTCCCAATATTTGAGATGCTACTACTCAATATCTTCCTCCGACTTCATGTGCACAGGCTGTATCTTCTTATCCTTAGCTCTCAAAATCTCCTCATAATGTGCAGAAGATGAAGGCATAGATTATGAATCTCCACATGATCCCTTCATACTCACTGATTCCATTTTAGAAGTACCATAATAAATCATTGGTTTCATTCACCAACCAATACCAATCACTTAACCTTTTACTGCACCCTTCAATTTCGCATGTATCCAAGACCGCTCATCAAAACCCTAATCAGCAGTGACATCTTGTCTGGACTCATCAAGACTCTCTCATGAATGAGAATTCATGACCTCATATGTTACCTACAAATATAATGAAAAATTATAATAAAAATAAAAATAATAGTGATGAAATTGTTAATCAAAATCACTAACCACAATACGACATTATCATTCACCTACAACCTCTCTTGTATGGGGACCATAATATATCTTCTTATAAACATCAAACTCAGTAATAGATGGTTCAGTAGAAGGCTGTATAATATAACAAACATTTTATTGTTAATGTAAAGATACCTTATTAAAAAATATCATTTACCATATGTTTCCAATTTATACCAAATGTACACCTCATGGGTCTATGGGGACTTCTTTCCTCCCCTAGCTCTAACATTCAGCAGCTAATATACACATAATATTCTCTCCTAGCAAAAATGTGCAAAATCTATCCCATACCTGAGCTGATATATAGTTGGGTAAATGAGAGATTCTAGACATATCAAATAAGATAGCAAATTATTTATCCATAGATCACTTTTCATGATGCATAGAAACTAATGAATGTTCTCACGTATACAAGTATCTCGTGACTTTTAGATAAGACCTCTATTACATTCATAAATCAGAGAAAATAAAGTGTGCAAGATAATTAAAAATAATATTTTAGTAATTAAATAAATTTTAAATAAATATATATTATTTAATAATATACAATCCAATGGTCGAACATAAGGTCTCCCACGATGATGGGTAAAAGGTCTCAAAACATCAATGGCTCAGAAAAATAACTTCCCAGAATCACACTAGCTTGGAAAATAGCTAAATGAAAAAAAACTATGAAAATTGATTCAAATATATAATCATAAAATTGATAACAAAATTAATACACTTAGTTAATATAAAATGAATTTATTATTAAATAGTTAATCATACCTCTGTAAACGTAGATTAAAATAAATAAATGGTTATCACTCTATAATAGGATCTGGTAGTAGTAATCAAGCTTGACTCACTACCTCCTAGTAGGCACACCAGCCTAAGGAGGAGTAGCTGAATCGTTCTCAACATCAAAAAGTCTGACATTAGTGAAATAACTCAATAAATCATCATGAGGATCATCTCTAGACATCCGAAACAAATATTCTCCCCACTAAGAGATTGTGAAAATGGTTATGAAATATAAAAAACTAATAAATGCCAGAATAAAATAATGTTACCTATAATATATTGTTAATACAGATATGAAATTAAAAAAAATAATAAATATAATTATATAATAATTACTTGTAACTAAAAACTAGAATATAATATATCAATCCTCATATTCATCACTATTATCATCGACATCAATGTATTCATCCTCATCTTCATCATTATAAATTTCCATATGCCTTTCTATTTCTACATCCCTTATTATTTCATCAACATTATATATATCATTGGTTTTTTACTGAGGGGTTTCATCATCGATATTTATATCATGTTTGGTAAGACATATATTTTGTTATGTTTCTTGAAAAATTACAATATGCTTCACATCCATAGAACCATTTTCATTTTCAATAAATTCATTGTCATGTGATTTAATTTTTATCACTCTCCAAAAATCCTTTAAATAACTCAAAACATCATAGTAATTTTTATTTTAAAAATGATATGGTCGATGTTTCAATATAAATACTTCATTTAATGCAAGAAAATGTTTATATTTTATGTCAACGAATCCATGTCATGGATAAACTCGCAACCCCTGATTAGTATCAAACCAATGACATTTAAAATTTGTAACATAATTTGGACCCATATAACATAACGCAATTATTTCATCTACAATACCATAAAATCCAACTTCACCTTCATTATGATGGTATCCTTTGAAACAAACACCCATATTAATTAATTTTTCTCAGTCACCATATATGCATGTAGGGAATTTAAATACATTAACCACATACCCAATATATGATTTTACATTTTTAGATGGAGAGTTTTTATCTCACATAATCGACTGTCAATTTTATTTTCATATTGTGTTACATTTAATAAACAAAAATTATAAATAATATATATCATGAAAAATTTATTTATTATTGCACTGAAAAAAACATTACATTCCATTATTTGAAACAAATAGGGAAACTTTTGTTTCCGACGTTCCTCAAGGGAAGTAGATGTAATTTTTAGAAATTGATTTTTTATATGGTAATATATTAGTCTAAGAAAAGATAACTTAATGAAAGATATATTTTATAAATATTTAATTATAATAATAATAATTTCATAATTACAACAAAAATCATGTCATTTTTCACAATTCAATAGAACATGACTATGAGATATGTGTAGTTTTTCAAGTGTAAGCCATCGCTCATGATAACAACTAAAACCAAGATTAGGCTGAATAAAATTTGATAATATATGGACATGGACATCATAAAAAATTATTCTCATTGGGACTCATCTGATTGTGTTTTGAATCATATTCCAACTGAAATAGTATGTGTAGAAATTTGGCATTTTTTTCTGTATGTATCATTCTACAATCATGCCTTCAACTGATTCATTGTTATGTACTTTATACTTTATTTTTTGCATAAATATATCAAATTGATACATCCACTAGAATTGGAACAACACTCCACATTTATCATGATATGGAAAATGTAATATTAAATGTTCTATGGAATTAGAGATGCTCAGTGGGAATGCTTCCTCATTTTACCTTCAAATAAAACAACATATTTTTTTGGGAATTAAATGCATTATAATCCAATTATTACACCAAAATATCTATTGAAAATAATATTTAGGTTAACACATCCCAAATTGAAGAATCTAATAGACCTTATAACTGACAGGTAGTAATCATTCAATTATGACATGAAAATCATGAGTTTTTGACCTGGTAATATTCTTATTTTTAATGAAATGAGAAAATATAGAAGCATAATAATTTGGTAACAACACATATATAATCCATTGATAGAATAATAAACTATTTTTCACTATGTTAGTTATCTTGTCTTGGATTTATTAAAGTTTTTGGTCTTTCATCTTCAAATAATTCATGTTCAGGACATCTAAACATCTGCACAATTCCTAACTATGCCTTTACCTTATCTTTGGTCTTAATAGGTGTCCCAGCATGATATAAAACATATTATAAAAATCATTCTTCATAATATGGATTACATCTATCATGTCACCAACCAAAAAATCAAACCAATATATGAGGTCCCCCAAAATACTCCGCTTTATCCAATTATGATATCCCCCAAAACCATTTATTTTTTGCTTATTTTTTGTTGCTCCAAATGTATCAAGAGGTAATGTAGAGGAAACTGATTTTACTTGATTACCTGAGAGAACTACTAGAGTTGCGTTTATTTAAATTTTAAAATTTGTAAAATTAATTATGGTTCTATGAAAAGGGTGATCTACATGAGAAAATATCTAATGACAATCAGAATAACTAACATTTATACCATCAGGAAGGATAAGTGATTTTTTATTAATCATGTAGTACATATATGATATTAGCATAGGTGTGCTATATCCATATAACATCCCATACATTGGAAAGTCACTGATCGTCCATAGTAATGCAAAAATCAATATAAAATTTGGATTTGTAGTTATATCAAAAGTAGTCACATCATTGTTCCATAATGAAATTAGCTAATCAATTAGTGGTTTCAAATAAACATAAATATTCTTATTTGGATGTCCTGGAATTAAAACTGTCAATTATATATATAGTTCCTTCTTCAATATATAAGGAGGAAAGTTGTAAGTCATAATGAAAATAGGCCAACAAGAATACTGAATATCGTAAACACCAAATGAACAAAAACCATCAGTAGAAAGGCCCACCCATATGTTACAAGGTTGTACAACAAATAAGGATGCATCTGTTCAAAAATGTTTCCATGAATCACCATCACATGGATGGTTTATGTTTTTTGTGATTTAAATATTTGATTTATGACATGTCATAAATCTAGTATTATTGTGAAGACTAAATAAATGATGTAAATGAGGTGTAATTGGAAAATATCTCAACTATTTTGTATGAACTCTAGACATTATGTGTTATGAATCTGTATACCTAAATTATCCACATGTTATACAATTAACTAAAGATTCATATTCACCAAAATATAAGATGAAGTCATTGGAACATGCATGGATAATCTGATAACATAGACACAAATTGTGAACCAATCTTTTACATTCATAGAAACATGAAAGTATTGTATTTTCTCCAGCCTAAAACAACATAATAAAAGATAAAATCTGATCAAAACAACTATTAGAAATTCCAAAATCCGATTTAATAAAAAATAACTTGTAACATCATTATGTTTTCTCACCTGCCTTTCCAGATATAAGGCCTCCTCCACAGATTGCATCAAATTGTAAAAATGAAAAGGTTCAAATTCATGATTTAGAATTTCATTAAATGTTTTTGGTTGAAGAAGAGATGGTACAACTACCTCATGTATCAAATTACGAAATAATTGATTTAGAACCAAAAAATTTTATTTTATACTAAACTCATTTCACCATCTTGATACAAAAAAAATATAATTTTTCTGAAAACTGAAAGACAATAGATGATGTCCAGAAATGAAAAATGTATGAATGCATTAAGACCACATTTCTGACCCATACATTTAACTATTCCTTCATAATAAAATATGAATTTGAAGATGCATATGATATAAAGGATTCATCACCTTCAATGTAGACAAGATTTAAACTAGATCTGTTTGTATTTTTGAAATTATTTATCCATTTACGACCACACAATAGACAATTCTATCTACTTCTTGAGTCTATAAAAATCTAAAACACAAAAGGAATAAGAATAATTACTATTGATGATTTTTAATAGATTAAACGTAGTTTTATATTTTACCATCTTGAAATATTCTATGAAATATGAGCAGAGTGAGGCACTGGGTTAACGTTAATTTAAGGGCCCCGTAGAGGCATGGTGTAGATAAAAATTAAAAAATTAAATGTATTATATAAAACACATTATATTTTTTGAAAATAATTGAATATCCCTTGAACAGTGTCATGTATAATAAATTTTATATCACTGTTGGGTTTGGGGTGTCGAGTTTATCCTAGACTGACATTAGATTTGTGAGCTTTAGGTAGATACATTGTAGTCGCGAGTAATTAATTTAATATATTTGTTTTGAATTATTATAAAAATTAAACATACATTTAAAACTATGTATCGTATGATAAATTTTGGATTATAGTTTGGTCCAAGATGTGGGTTTTACCCTATGTGCGTCATAACATTTGTTAGTATTGACATCTTCGTTACATAGCATGTGGAGGTTTCATTTTTAATAATTTATTAATATTATATATATAATTATTTATTTTCATATATAAATAAATATTACAATATTAATACAAATTATTAATACGGATTATTTTAACTAATTAAACATTTCAATAAAATGATAATTAATTAATTAGTAACTACTATATATATATCACAATTAATTATAAATTACGTAAAGAATATTATTAATTATGTAATTATTATTATTACAAATTATGTAATGATTATTATTAATTATTATGAATTATTATATATTATTTAATTATTACTTTGTAATGCTTATTATTAATTATTTAAATTATATTAAATTATTTAATTATCAAATATATATATATATATCATAATATCATAAATTATTATTACAATTTTATTACTAAAATTATATTATATAATGATTATTATTAATAAAATTTGATAAATTATCTAAATTACTTCAAATTATGTAATTATTATTATTAATTTATTGAAATTATTATTATAATTTTAATAATTACTATCTATATAAACATGTATATGTATAATTTCATTAAGATGAATTTATAATTTATATAAAAAATTTATAAATAATATTGAGTTCATATTTTTGAATTAATAATTAATTTGACTTCATAATTTTTTAAAATTAGTAATTTATTAATATATAATTTTTACCATAAATGAATTATAATAGTTATGAAAGTCGGGTGTTCTTATGATATTTATAAGAAATATTACTACTAATTATTTTAATTAATACAACATTTTATACAAATTTGTATGAATATATAAACGTTGTTATATATAATGATAATTTTAATACAAATTATTATAATATTATAATTATCACTAATATTTTCATTTTATTAATAATAAAGACTCATTATTTATTATATGTTATAAATTTTTTATTTATTTTTACACTTTATTTAAATTAATATTATATATTTAATAATTCGTATTTTTTTTACAAATTTATAATAAGTATTTATAATTTTTATATTTTTTTACAATCAATTATAGAAAATTATCCAGATTTTTATTAATTATGTTTTTACTAGATGATAGATATTTAAAATTTTAATTGTTTTATCAATTATAAAATTCTATAACATTTTTTTATAAAAAATAATTCATAGAAAGAACATTTTTTTAAAAAAATTATATAAATTAATTTTACCTTAATTATTAAAAACAAATCATTTATATTTAGACATAAAAATATTTATACAAACATACATGCATGTGTGCCAAAAAAAATTATAAAAAACATTGTTATAAACACAAATAATTGTAAAAAATATTATGGCCACATTTAAATAATTATATGAAATATTTTGTGTGCCGAAATATTATTATTATAAATGCTCACAGAAAAATTAACATAACAAATATTGAGACATAAAAGTATTTATACATTCATACATGCATACACAATAAAAAATATGGAACCAAGAAACAATTGGAATGAATAATAAAACCAAAAAACAATAATAAAAAGAGAATGGGTAAAATTATAAATAATCTCCAGAAACCATAAAACATAAATTTATATAAAATGATTTATTAATTAAATTAAATATATAATATATATTTTTGTAATTTTTTTAACAGATCTATATAACATATTTAGATATAAATATATATAAATATACATATAAACATACATATATGTATATATATCAAAAACCATAAAAATATTTTTATAATCAATTAAATATATATAAACACATATTAAAATATGTATATAATTAAAATTATACACAAATATATATATATATATAAATATAAATACAAAACACATATAAATATCAAAAATATAAATTTACCAATGTTCCTAAAAATCCATTAAAATGCATTATACGAACTAGATTACAATCAAAATATCGATTAATAAATTTTTCTCACTCTAAAATATCAAATAATCTATGGAAATTAGATATATTCATATCCTTAGGGATTAACCAAACCAATATATTTTACATTGAACAAAAAATGTGAAAAAAACAAGAAAATTTATATAAAAATAGAAATTACTGCAATTACATCTATCCAAAATATCAAATGTAACATGAAAATTAGAGAAATTTCTAAACCTAGGGACCAAACTAGAGTATTTTACATGAACCCAAAATTTTAGTGAGAAAATTTACGAGGTTCTTGTATATTGAAGATCTGAGCCAGAATCTACAGAGAAATAGAATGAATGATGTCGCACGGAGTCGGGGGAAAATAGTCGGCCATTGGGTTTGCTGTAAGAGAGGGATGAGGAAGAAAGAATGGAGTGGAAAATGAAAATAAGGCTACATGTGGTGTGAAAAAAATATGGTTTATTAGGATTGCTTATTTGTGATGGAATTAATGGTGTCAAAAATTGTTTTCATGAAGATTTTTTATAATGGACACTATGATCCATCAAAAATAATCTAGAGCCTATGGGTATTTTCGATGGATTTTGATATCCATCACAAATTCCCATAGTGATTACTTTTAGCTCTTGTTGGAGGGAATGTGTGCCTGAAACAGTTGTGATAGACTATTTGTTTCTTCTCAAAAAAACATTATTTGTGACATAGTTAATATTCCATCACAAATGATAATAGAAAACCCACAATTTTTGACTGGTTATTCGGCATTCTCAAATGACCCGTCAAAAATTTCAAAAATTCTAGTAGTACATGTTTCCTATAGTGGATAAGGAAACAACTATTTCCTATAGGGGATCTAGACCCACAACATTTCTGTAATGGATTAGAAGAAACATATTTCTCAAAGTAAATTAATCACATTAACAGGTTTCCCATTATTATCTAATGGGATATAAATCATTACCCATTCATCATAATAAGATATTGGTCTCACATTTCAAATAATGCAAATAAAAAAAATGTATGCCATAAGATCGCAAAAAATCATCATATCATAACCCCTGAAATGAAATGGGTTTCATAAACATTTCATCAAATAATAACATAGGTAATATTGATATTTTTTACAACCATTACATCATTTTATCATAGTATAACCCATAAAAAAAGTATGTTTTATTAGAATTTTATCATGGTATAACCCATGAATGAGAAACGAGATTCATAAACATATTTTTATCATAAAATAACCATTCCTAGAAATAATTATAATTGTATCCTCGGATAATATCCACCATTAAATCATATTTAAATAGAGATTATTTCATTATAGAGGTATAATGAGTTTAAAATATTTCTTAGAAATTTTCTTGGGAATATAGATATTCTAAAAAAATAACTTCTTAAAACTAAAAATTCATAATATTTATAAAAAATAATTTTATTTTTAAATTAACATAAACATTTGTAGATTTATGAAAAGTCATTTAAATACATTAATTAAGAAATATATCTTTTTTTCATTTAAAAAATCACAACTTAAAACATTTTACAAAAATTTAGATGAAAATTATTTCATTAAAATCTAAATAATTCCAAAATATAAAAGAAAAAATTTACATAGGAAAGTAATTTTAAAACTTGTAAGGAACGAATGAGATATTTTAGTGACACTAATATACTCAAATACATTTCATGTTGTTTGAGATAAAACATTAATTCTTTTCACATTATCAATAAAATTCAGACATGTTCTTTTTTAAAAGACATTATGATTACCGTTAAAGCATCCTATAAATAGTAAAACATGTGTAAAGTTTTCATTTATAAATAATTTTATAAAATTGATAAATTTAATTTAAAAAAATCCTTATATTATTTTGTTTTTGAATAGAAATGTGTATTGATAAAAATGATGATTTTAATTAAATATGTTATTATTAAAATTATTGAGTAAATAAAGGGATGAAAATGAAGGAAAAAATGTATGACAATGTCATGAGTAGATGAGAATAAAATTTATGATTTTTTTGAGATATGGGTCTTAAATTTACTTAATCATAAACATAATTATAGTCAATTTAAATCAATGATGTTATTGTATCATAAAATCATTTATACTTTAGTAATATTTAAATATAATAACCATGAAGGAATATCATTAAATCAAACAAAAAATATCATGAGAATAAATTAATCAGGATATTACATGTCAATGGGAATTTATATAAGCTTTGAAAAATCTGATAGGTGCATAACATAAGAATATGCCTTATAGAGGGAAAATTTGGAAAAAATATCTTGCCTATTTATAAATATTTTGAATCATAACACCCAAAAATCATAACATAAAATTAATCTTTTAAAATTCATAAAATAATTATATTTGAGATATAAAATTTCAAAATGGAAGTATATAAAATACATACAAGAAACTAGTGGTTAATTTTCTTATATCTCTCAGAAATATAAAGAGAGACAAGAAATCCATAACTATATGGGTCGACATCCTCATTACTCATTTGGTACTCATGTATAATATATATAATTTTATTATACATCTATTGAAGGAAAACATTTAATTTTATCATACCATATATGATTTACTTATTTCGTTTTATTACTTAATTATTTTAAATTCAATTTTAATGTAATGTTTCGTGTAATAACTGATTTGTTTTTCATATACATTTTGATTTATAATTTTCAGTCCTATTACATTTTTCATGGTTAAATAATCTATATATTAATAATAACAACAAAAATATTATATTTATAACGAAATTAAACATTCAATATTAATCATCAATGAATTTTTTATGATATGAAGTACCTTACGATAATAGAGATTGTATGTCATACATACACATGAGTAACGTTTCAGTTTGTCAACAATTATTATGGAAATGATTTGAGTAAAATATTATCTAAATTTAATGATAATAATATCATGAAAAAAATATTATTTATTTAAATTTACTTATACATATAATCCAAGTGGAGTGGTGATAAAAATAGAGTCACATCGCTTCGTGATGCTATTAATCGACACATACATGAATTACGTTATCATATTTTATTGATAGAAAGTGTATTAAAAATGATATATTATCCTATATTAAAGATAAATATGTCCAAACCATGGAATAGAGGATAATATTAGTGATGTTGGGATGTTTAATGTGATGTGATTTTTTGATATAAAATGGGTTTATTGTGCTAGTAAGTGGAGGGTGGTGGTGGCCTTTTATATGTGGGGAAAAGAACCAACTTGGATGTTTCTTAGAAGAATAAAAAATAATAAATTAATACCCATTATAAAATCTAAAAAATTAATGTATATTATATGTTTTTAAGGATAATATTAAAATCTGTACATCATATATTATTTAGACATGTGTTGGGTCATTTTTAACCCATATCTACTTAGTTTAACCTCCAATAAAACCATTTTTTACCATAACCACATTAATTAATTTTCACTATTTTCACTATTAATTTTTTTCCACAAATAATATTAAAAACTAGATAATATAAATATTGATTATTCTTAATATCTAATATATTTTTCTAAATTCAATTCAGAGAAGTTGAAAATTTTAATATAATAATTTTAATGTAGATGTAACGAGAAATAAAAATTTCAATGTGAAAATGTTCGAAGGTTTAGAAAGTTTTTATATGAATGCTAAAAATATAAATTATCCAAATGTGATAAATTTTATTAATAGATAAATAATGGATCTAATTTTCTTTTAAAACAATTTCAAATATAAGTCTTATTTTTAAACAATTTCAAGGAAAATGAAATTTTGTATTTAAATTCATTATTTTTAAATATTAATTACAAATAAAAACATTAAAATATACCAAAAATAAATTTAAGATATTATTTTTATTCTTAATTGAAAAATGAATTTTATTTATTAAAATTAATTTTGTTACTATTTTAGAAAAATAATTTCAAAATAAGTGAATGAATAGTGATAATATAGTTTTTTAAATTGTATTTATTCTAATCTTTTATCAAGAAAAACATATGATGAATTTTAAATTTTTGATTCAATATAATATATATTTAATTAAAATCATTCAAAAAATGTGATTGGTATAATTTTTAAGTCATGGCCCATATTTCTGTATTAATATAGATTTTCAAGAAAATATATCAATTATTTCCAAAATAGTTTATTTACAATTGTCATTAACTAGTCATAAAAGAAATAATTTTACACACATCTAATAGACATATAATTGTATAATTTAATTAGTTCTATTCATTCCCTCAATTCGAATAGTTATTTGATAAATATTACAAAAAAATATTTATTTCTTTATAGTATTTAGGGGGTTTTTTTTAAAATTAGTGGTGTATGTAACATAAGATAAATTAATTGTTTATTGTAACATAATAAAAAATTTTAATTGCATGTAATCCAAGATAAACATGATATTGAATGTAATGAAAAATATACAAAAGATTTTTTTGATTCTTTTTCAAAAAATCTCATAGTGTTACATTACCCCCCCCACCATTAAAATGAATATAACCCTCGGAATGCATCATGATAATCAAAGGTTAAGTATTTTATAACATATTCATGGAAAACCACATCATAAAAAAAGTTAATAAAACATATTCTAGAAAAACATAAAAGGGATGTTCGAAATTCATTTGGAATTATAGAAACTAGGGTTCCAAATAGTAGAACATAGGTGGGAAGTTAAAACATGGGATAAAATAATAAAATTACACCCAAATAATTATAGATATTGATAAAGAACATGTTCAAGATAAAGTTAACAAACCCAATACATAAAACAAATAGTATGAAAAAATTCACCAATTTAATAAAAATGATAAATAGAGGAATAAATTTATTTCAAGATACTTTTCCTAACATTTGGGAATTAATTTTCTATATAGTCTAAGAACATAAGAAAATTTTATTACTTGATATCCTTCAATCTTGTAGGAAAAATTTATTCTATTGGTTATTACTTGATATATTTCCAATTCATATCTCATTATTAGAGATAAATTATACTTTTATGAAAAACTAAACAAAAACCATAATAGCTATAATATGAATAAATCTTCATAAGGTGAATTAAAACCGTAATATCTAAACCACATATGATGTTAAACATAAAAAATACTATAAATGGTAAATCATAAATCATTTAGAAAATTTACAATTTACAAATAAATATAATAGATTTCTAAAAATAAAGTTAAAATTAACCCCCCATATATCATAATGAATATCATTATTGTCGCTTAGAAAAAATGTGAATAAAATATTCATTTAATTATCTTGAAACATATGAATAATTGAACTAAAATAAAACCCTTTTGAAAACAGACATGCTTCCACATTCCTTACTTACACCATTTATTTTTGGATACATTCCTTACACCTGAAAATTTTGTAAAGTCCATCGATTATAACGTAATCAAAATTTCCAAGAAATATTTTATCAATTATGAAGAGATAAATAATATAAAATTAAATTTATCAAAAATAATCTCTCTTTATCAAAAATAAAAACTGTATTTTAAACCTCATGACCGTTTTAAGGGTTAAATTCCCTTAATCATTTATTTTATAAAATATATTACGTCAAAATTAAATCAAATTTCTATTAAATTGGAACTATTTTACATATAGTTTTGAATCCACAACAAAAACCACGTACTAAACCACCCTTATTTTATTCATGATTTATATAACATAATATGTAAATTAAAATACATCAATACATCAATCATTACAACACATAATTCTAGTCATTGTTATCTTAGTCCTCAATTAATATTTTCTTTTATATGTTATTCATTATCTATTCATCATTAAAAAAACCCATTTATCATAAAAATGTTTAGATTATCTTTAAAAAAATTCCCCCTTGAAAATCGATTGGAAAAATTACATTACATTACACTTATAAAACACTCGAAAATTGAGGATAATGTAGAGAAACCATTATTATCATTCATTGAATCAACTGAACTTTTATTTTCCCTTGAAAATTAGTTTATTTTTTTCCTTATTTTCCATAATCCAAATATATTCTCATCCCATTGAGAGAATTGTTTTGAGTGATTCTTCCCATATTCTTGAAATATAGTAAATTAAATCATCTTTCCTCTTTGATATCCACTATATAAAACTTTATTGAATATTTTCATTCTTTTCTTTCATTAGTCTAAGGGTTTTTAGAGAGAACTGTGTTAATCAGGTAACATGACTACTTATTAAACATAATCAAAGTGTTTATCACCCCGGTCATCATCCTATTTAGATTCTAATTATAAAATTTATTGTCACATTAAATGTTAACCCAGTTCCTTCTAGATACTTCAATTAACCAAAACAAAAAACCATAGTGTGAGAAACACGAATCATTGTGGAAAAACACATAATCATTAAAAATAACATCTAGTTTTTCTAATTTAATATATATTCATTTCAATTTGTGAAACGTTATGCTAAACCAAGTTCATTAATGGTAATTATATATTTAAATCATTTAGGATGGTTATTGAATAGTTTTTGAATTTCCAAATCATATCCCTGTGGAATGAAAAACTAGCTATACTGAAATTACCATTTTCATGCATTAGGTGATGTTGAAGTTCATTTAAAAGAATAATTTTTTGAATTAAAACAAATATGTACCTCTGTGATACAACCACGTCATGAATTATTATACAAACAATTATTTAATTTAATATATACCAATTTCCCAATACATTACCTAATTTCAAGGAAATTTTCATATACAATGACTAATCCTTTGTCTTATCCTTAGTTAAATATCTAGAGACATACTTAGAAATATCCATAGGAATTTATCTAAATTATTGTCACCCTATTGTCTAATGGTTGACTAAACCATTCCTTTGATATAGACTATAATAGTGCGTAATTACTTTTAGTGGACTATAATTGAAATTGATTTAATAACTCCCTTGGATGCTACCCTACATGGCTTATAAAAACCACTATCCCTGGTCGTAGGGATTTTCTCATGAAGCATGTAGAAGGAGAGTCATGCTTCTACTAATGCTAACATAAGAGTGTTCCTAGGGATCAGATTACTTTATTTCTCCTGATAATAACTATAGGGATCCAGGATTCTCATTCATAGAAATTAAATATTTTTTTGATGAATATTAAATATAATACATTGAAACATGCCATGGGAACATAATAGTTTAATATCATGGGATAATTGGTGAAAAATATTATAATTATATGAAATATGATCAACATATCCCTTAATTATATTCTAACATAGTAATCCACTTAAGAAAACCCTTCCAAAATCATTTTTAAAACCTATGGGAAGGATATATAATAAATTGTGAGAATAGATGTCAGTAATGGTAAAAATATGATATATAAAAATATGATCATATGAGATCATAAGATAAGCTTAAGGTTATGTGATCATGGAAAAAAAATTATTGAGTTTATACCCAAAATATCATAGATCATAAAAAAAATTCCTAGCATAAAATATTATCATTTCCGAAAACATGGCCCATTATGGTGATAAATCTTGATAAACTAATCATAATCGATAATATCATGTCATAAAGTGTGGCACAATAATAAACACAGAAAACCATTTCTTATATCATGGTTAAATACTACGACCCTCATCATATCAGATCTGGCCTCATCACATATTTCCAATAGTGGACCACGAAACAGCAGTTTCCCACAGTGAAGTATGACACACTTGTATCCCATAGTGGACCAGGACACACCTATTTTCTATATTGGATTAGGACACACCAAATTCACATAGTGGATCAGGATAAACCTATTACCTATAGTGGATATAGGCACACATATTTACTATTGTTGATCAAAACTATAATGTTGTTTCCCATCATCATCACAAGATATATAATTATTTACCCAATGCTTTGGTGGTAAGTATATATCCCACTTTTCACTAAATAAAAATCATAAAAATGAATTCCACAAGATCATAAAACAGTTATAATAACATTAACCCAATAAATAAAATATCTTTCATAAACATTTCATCAAATTATATCCTATTGAAAAGATATAGGTTTCATCATATTAGAAACCATAAAAACAAGTGGGCCTCATACAAATTTTGGCATTGTATAACCCATAGAAGTGAAATAGTTTTCATAAACATTGTTTTATTATAAACATAAACCATTCAAACAAAAATAACAATGGAATACGTGGATCATATCTATAGTAAAGTGTAATTAATATCATTGTGTATTATTATATATGTAGAATGATTTTTAATATATAAATACAATATCTCTATAAGAAGATAAAATTTGTTTGAAAATACTTTTTTTTGAAATAAAAATTATAAAATTATTTGGTAAATAATTTTATTTGTACATAAACATGGAAATTTATAAAGGAATATGTTAATTAAATTTAAAAAAATTCTTGAAAAAACATCTCATTTCTTATTTGAAGAAATATACTTTTCAAAACATTTTAAAAATAAATCTTTTACATAGAATTCATTTATTTAAAATATAATGAATTCAATAATATAAAGGAAAAAATTTCCCCTCAATTGATCTTTGAAAAACATTAAGAAAATCATGAAATCACCGAGTGGTAAAGAAAATGGGAAATATTGTACATTTAGTGCATGTTAAAAACAAATATTCTTTTTGAATTATTAGTAAAATCCAAATAGGAAGTTTTTTAAAAATGAAATTAAGACTCTTTTTAAAACATTTTTTTAAAATTAAATCATGGGTAAACAATTTATTAATAAATAAAATTAAAAAATATATTGAAAACATTTCTTAAAATATTTTCTAAAAATAAGGGTTTTGAATAAAATGGTTTTTGATTGAAGTAATAATTTTCTTAAAAACACTGTTTTTAAACTATTGAGTACATAAAGAGAGTAAAATAAATGAAAAACATTCATTCTAATGACATAACTATAGAAGATGAAAAAAAAGAGCTTCTATATATATATATATATATATATATCAAAATATTCTATTATTAGAAATATGAACATAAACAATCCTAGTAAATGATAAGATTGTAACAAATATTCTTAAAAAATTGGTTTGATTGAAAAATAATCCCAATGATAGAATATAATTAAATAAAAATTATAGTATCATGAGGATAAATTAATTTCATATATGACATATCCAATGGGTATTATATACAACGTGTTAATGATGATAGGTTCATAATAGAATCATATGTTTTAATGAAGTTAAATTGAGGGGAAAATTATTGCCACTATGGTAATATTAATTTTGAATTGTAATCACTAATATTGAATACCATGAAAAAAATTATAAACTATTAAAATAGTTATATTCATGATATAACATGTGAATGGTATAGTATATACATCACAAAAACTATAACGAGTGGTTAATTTTCACGTCTCCAAGAAATAAATGAGGAACTAGAAATCTCATACCGTAAGTCTCAAAATCATTCATAATCATTAGAACTTCATGTATAACAATTACAAGTTTAATATGCATATATTAAATGATAAAACATACACATATCATATAATATATAATTTATTTATGGATTTTCCCATTCAATAACAATTCAATGTTAATGTCACGTTTCAGGTTATAACCCCTTCTTTTCTTAAATGTTTTGATTTTTTATATATATTCATGTTACATTAATCATAGTTGCATCATCTAAAAAATATTCATCATGGAATAATTATCATATTTATACATAAATTATACTTATTAATACAAATCATGAATTATGGTATTGAGAAATTAATTATGTTTTGATCATGGAGATTATAGGTTGTTTGTATGCACGAGTAACATCTATATTTTTTGATGATGACAAGGGAATGGTGGTAATTCATAAATTTTCCTTATAAATGATAATTATATCATTATTACCATATTATTTATTTAAATATACATATTTATATCACCCATGTGATGTGGTGATGAAATGATAGTCACATCACATTGTAAAGGTGGTAGTCCACTCATTCAAAAATTTTGTTATCATATTTTAGCGAGTGAAGAGGTATGAAATATAATGATATATTATTTTTAGGGTGATTAATATATCATTAATATCATGATTATATCATTTATATCACATATATTCATTAACATTCTCCTTTTTATCATCCTTGTAAAGTGTTAGTGAAAATGAAATACATCACTTCGCGTGGTTGTAGTCCACCATACACACGAGAGACAATATCATGTATCCTATAGAATACAATTTAAAAAAATAATATATGAAATAATGAACAAATTGGTTTCATAATTTTATAAATATCATATACATAATTTTTATCCATCATTATATCTAGCCACTAATGGTGGAAATAGAAAAATGAATGACATCGGTTCGTGAATTGGTAGTCCATAGTACTCATGAACGAGGATTTTATAACATATTTTACAGAATTGTATATATTTATATATAATTAAGATAGAATAAAAAATATATGTATATTTATGATTTTTTTTTGTTATTATATCATTATTTTATAATAATAATTTATTGGGTGTTGATGAAGACAGAAAATAAAAATGCATGTGGATGAAAATTATCTCTTAATTGGGAATACTCCATAGGATAGCAAAACAAATATCTTTCCTAGGATGGAGTTATATAAAAAATAAAGCTTCTATTTTTATAGGTGTGAATATGATATTTTACTTTGGTAGGGTTAGTCTGATCCAAAAATTTTTTATAGTGTCAACATGTCAATGTGATGGTGTCCTGTTAGATGTTGGGGAAATGAACCCACTAGAAACTACTAGGAAATTTATAAATATACTCTAATATAATAAAGTGACTCACAAGAAAGAAAATATTAAAAATGACCCCATATTATAAATTTGGAAGTATATGATAGAAATATTTTCTGTCTATAGGATTTAGATAAATATTTGGTTATTTTTAACCCTGATCTGTTTAGTTTAGCCTACTCTATAAACCCATTTATTATTTAACCATGATAAGTTATTTTTACGGTTTTCAATTTTCATTTTGGTCATAAATTATATTTTCCATATTAAATATAACATATATTTCTAGTTCAAAATAATAAATCCATTTTTAAACATTCAATTCACATAATTATAAAATTTCAATTTGAAATTGATCTCATAGACATGATGAGAATGCAGGTTGTGAAATACAAAATGATTGGATGTTTAAAAAGTTATTATAAAAAAATGTGATATATAAATGATCCAAATAATCATAATTAAATTAATATATATTCAATTGATAAAAGTTTATACTAAAAACAATTTAATGGTTAATTTTACAATATAGATAGTTTAAATTAAAAGGTACATTTCTATTAAAACTTAGTATTTTTCATTACTCATCAAAAATAAACATTTTTAGAAAAAAATCCCAAAAATTCATGAAAATATAATTTTGAAATTATGATTTCAATAATGTAAATTATATTTCCAATAAATTTATTAAATGTGAAATAACTACTTCTAAATTAAATGCACAAAATTTGACAATATACATTCAAGTGTAAAATAAGATTTGTTTTTATCTATTATCTATAAAACAAATGAAATGATTGTTAAAAATTTTATTGAATATATAATAAATTTTCATAATATTAATGAATTTTTTCCAAATTATTTAGGAATAACACATTTGTGTAAATTGAAATATATGTCACAAAAAAGATTTCTTTTACTTTCAAATGGTTTATATTTTCATTTTTAATTCATTGGTCATAAAACAAATCAATTTAAAAACTTTTGTAAACCATATATTTTTCATAATTTTTTAATAATTTCTATAATAACATATCCCAAGACATACTGATAATTTTCATATTCAATAATATTTTCTTTATTGTAAGACATGTTTTGTATAAAATTTACATTGCTCGTAACAGAAGATAAATTTTGAGTTGTGTTAATGAAAGCTAAATTAATTTTTTGTGTTTAATGTAAGTGAAACTAAATATATCATATAATTATTTTTTTAAAATATTATATTTATTTTAATAAATAACAAAATATTGCAGTATTAAATAATGGTTATAGATAACTCAAAACATCTTTATTTGATTTGTGATATTTTTTCTTGAACTCTTTCTTCCATGCATGGTTCATTCCAAAACAATTTTTTTTATAATTTATTATTTCATTCCCTCTAGTGGTAATTATGGACTTAATTGTAACATCCCCTGTAAGTAATTAATAATAGATATTTTTATCTATGTTTATTAGTTAATTAGATAGTGTTTTAGAGGCTTAAAATGAAAATAAATCCAATCTTAAGCATGGAATACACTAATATTTTTAAAAGATTATTTTACTGCCTTTTGATGGAAAACCATTTTAAAATCTATATTTTGACAAATTTATAAGATATGTTTGCCAAAATAAACTTATTCTTTATTATTGGGACATCAAAATTTACTTTTTGTAAATTTTTGGTATTTTTCTAACAATGTTCATTTTTTTATGAATAGTGAAAAATACTGCATTTTACATCAAAACTGCTTTTTAATCTAATTTATTTATATGATTAGATTATCTTTTGAATTGTTTTTAAAGTGAAATTAGAATATATTTTTACCATTTAATCCAATATTGGTCATTGGAATTAATTTCACTTTGAAATTGGACTTAAACTAGTCTCAATCTTTTGATACTTATTGTTTCATAAAAACACGATATTTGCTCTGACAGCGGGAATTAATTATTAAATTAATTAATGTAACTATTATGTTTTGAATTTTTTAAAACAAACATCATTTTAGAATTCGTAATATCAAATATAGCTTATGGTGAAGTTTTGGTATTTTTCTGAAAAACTTCAATTTTTGATGAATAGTGAAACCACTAAGTGGTACTTAAGAATCAGATTTTTTGGTTAAATGAAATTTTACCACCTCTGTGTTTTGAATTTTTAAAATCCGACATACATGGTTTTCATTAAGAAGTAAAATTTTGTTCAATGGGATTAAAATAATTTTTTTGCTGAATAGTTACTTTTATGTTTTTAATCACGATTAGTGGTAATTACTGTAGTTTAAGGGAAAAATAATGTTTTAATAATATGAAATGACCTAGACACATGTGCTACCCTTATTGGATGTGTCATGGCCGACCAAGACAATCCATGGGTCAACTTGGGGACCACATGGAGCCACATTGGTAGGAAAATGACATTAATATCTTTTTATTTAATTTTAAAGTAAAAATGACACAAACATGAGTTATTTTAGTAAAACAATATTTCCATGGAGTTATACATGTCATATTTTTTATTATAAATAGTCATTGGAAATCTAAGAAGATTTCCTACATCATAGTATTTTTTTTATAATTTTTAGACTTTAAATAACTTAAATAATTTATGACATCATGATGATGCAGTGATTACCTCATTAATAAAGGATATAAATAAAATGAAATGATAACGTACAATATATGACCTAAACATGTCCAAAACCTATTGGATGGGTGGATTTCGAACCCTTATCACCTTACCCTTGAATTATATCAATTTGGTACCTTTTTAAACCGAAACTCATTTTAAAATAAAGTAACATTTCTTTACTTTCCAAGAGTTCCCCTCCTCTCCTCTTATAAAAGGCCCCCACCTCTACCTACTTAACCACACTTCCAAAGCCTTTGGATCATCCAAACCCTGACCATTTTTTCTCTCCACTTCCCTATATTACTCCTTGAAGCCTCACATTGGGAAAACATCTTCCCAATGAAGCCTATGATCTCAAACCAAAGGGAGTTACCCGATTTTAAGGTAATGTCTTCACTTGAGTCCTTTTGTTTTATTTTACTTATCCAACCCCCTAAACTCTTTTTATTAATTTATTTTGTAAAAAATACAGTATCTTTAATATACATGGATGTTGTTATAAGAAGTATTCGAGCTACACATACACAAAACTACATCTAATGGTTAAAGAACATACTGTTTCTGTGGATGGCGAATTTCGGCTTCCCGAAATGATGATTGTTCAAAATTATTTTAACACCATAAAAGGTGGACATTAATATGACAATATATTTATATATGATATATAATTTGTTTATTTTTTCTTTAAGCTTCTGTATTTTTCATTTTTGGCATACCTTTATGGTTTCCATTATGGGTAAACGCGATATATTCATTTAAGGAAGTGCGGACTACCGCCCCCTCAAAGTGATTTGATTCGTTAAATACCATATGTGGGACGTATAAAGCATAGAGATATGATATTATATATTATATTACACCGGAATTATAATATATCTTTATATCATTATGATTCCATTCTATAAAATACGAAATAAAAATGAAAGTATCATTCATGCGTACGTACGGCTTACCGTCTCCATGAACGGTGCATTTCATTTCTTACCTATAAATGATTATGTAATATTATAAATGCATGTATATACAAGGTATATATGATATATATGATATATACATCATGATTATAATTTTGGATATAATGGATACATGAACAACTTGTAATTATAAAGGGTTTATTTTTGACTCAAGTACCAATGATCGTTAAAATGACCGTTATTAACTTAAATAATTACATAGTGATCATGACATGGAAATAAGTGATATAAAAGGAATAATGAATTTGAAAAAGGTTCTCAAACAAGTAGAAATTAACTCAAGTTTATTATTCAGGAGATTAAAGAATGGTAGAGTCAAGTTGGACCCGAGGTATGGGACTTCCTCTAAATCTCCTTTCATTGAGGCATTATTTTATTTTATACACAACCTTCTTTTATACGGTGTATAAACCCCTTTGACTTCTACGTTTATTCAATATGAATCTTTTTTATACGAAGCGTTTACTAAACGACAAAATGGAATGTTTTTGTCATACGTATGCAGCGACAATGACTTCTCCGCCACCGTGACCATTATTTGAGTTTCGGCTTCCTCTACAAGCCATACCTTTTTTAAAAGAAAAATAAATACCATGTTTTACTTTTTTTTTTATTTTGGTATTGAAAATGGTTTTAAAAATGTTTTTATATCAATGTGTTGTACTGATATCTTGTGATTTAAATGAGGAAATGTTATGTTTCCTTTATGCATGTTTTATGTGATACGATTATGTTGAGGTTCTTGGGCATTATTATGAATACTGGTGGTTCTGTGATAAACTAATGGTGGGTGAGCCCAATATAGCTCTCCAATGCATTGGGTAATGCAAAGGAATTAAACGTTATGGTTTCTCCTAAGAGATTTAGGGAATATACTGTGATGGGTATTCCAAACGTAACCAAGAGGGTTACTCCCTATGTAAGAATGTTATGAATGAATCAAGTTACCTTTATGTCTTATGATTTCTATGAATTATTCATGATTTGATGAGGTATGTTAATGTTCTTATGTTTTATGGGTAATGTATGATTTCATTCTTATGTATATATATACCCATGTTTCCTTTCCATATTTTTTATATCCCTTACTGAGCATTTTATGCTCATCCAAATTTTTTGAAATTTTTTTCACATGTCTAGGGAAAGGTAGATGATATGATGATAATGTTAAGGAAGTGTCAAGAAAGAATCCATTTTTTATTTTAAATATGCTTCCATTGATTGGAAAAATTAATACTATCTTTTATGTAACCACTTTGTTTAAATATGGAATGTAATGCATGTTTTATGATCTAATTCTCTAAAACTCTAAACCTGAAAAGATCCTCAAGGTGTAATTTGTAATAACTCAAGATTAAGTAATGTTTAAGGTTGGGGCCATATAGTTGGTATCAGAAGTCGATTTAGATAACTTTAGGAGTTAGAATTCTATTAAATGATTATACAAAAATATTTTTTTATGGTCAAATTGAAATGATAGAGAATTTGAAGATTACCATGTTGCTTCATCTAAGACATGTTTGTACAGAATGGTTTTCCGCAGAGGAAACAGGGAAGCAGTTCTAGGAAGGCATACAGAAGAAAATAACCTTCCGAATCAGCATCCTGATATGGTCGTAATTGGAACTGAACAGTTTGTTGCAGTAATGGGGCAGTTGACTCAAGTGATAAATGGTGGTGGTATTCATGCACGAGATCAGCCAGATTAACCGTAGAGTAACATGTCAGTGGTGGAAAATTTCATGAGGCGACATCCCCACCATTTAGAGGATCATCTGACCCTGTGCTAGCTGAAGGGTGGATTAAAGAACTAGAGAAGATTTTCGATTTCATGGGGTGTTCAGACAATCAAAAGGTTAGTCTTGCTATTTACCGTTTGGAGGTTGAAGCAGATCAGTGGTGGTCGATGGTTAAAAATATCAGGGACGCTGATGAGATTGATGCTCTCGAATGGGATGAATTCAAAGGTATGTTTCTTGAAAAGTATTTTCCTAAGGCTATTCGACTTAGGATGAAAAAACAATTCTTGGAATTGAGGCAAGTGGAAGAAGCAGTGGCTACCTATGAAGAAAGGTTCACTCGATTTGAAAGGTATGCTCCAAATTTTATCCGAGACCTTGATAGTAAAATCAATAATTTTTACTCAGTATTAAATCCAAAATTTCGAAGGGCATTAGCTTCTCACGAGTTCAAATGTTATGAAAAGATTGTTCGATGTGCTCAGAAGGTGGAAATGGAGTTTGCCGATGATCAAGTGTTCTACAACAACCAACAGAATAAGAGACCGAGGTGGCATGATAAAGGGAAGAATTCTTCAAAAAAGTCAGATGGTAAGAAAACAAAGTTTCCAGTTTGTGATAAATGTGGCAAAAGGCATTCTGGGGAATGTCTTATGAATTCTAGAATGTGCTACCGATGTGGTAAGATGGGACATAAGGCTCGTGATTGCACTGAAAAAGATCAATGTGATGGTAATTTCAAATTTGATTTACAGTTAGTGAAATGTTTTAAGTGCAATGAGATGGGTCACTATGGAAACGAGTGTCTGAAAAAGAGCTCTAGTGATGGTAAGTAGTTAGGCTACAAGCAGAAAGGGGTGGTGAAATCCTTTGCAACTACTTCAGCATATGTCGGGCCATCAAATGAAGTTGTATCAGGTACTTTGTTTGTTTTTTCAGATTATGACAGTGTGTTGTTGGATTCAGGGTCTACACATTCTTTCATCTCTGAAAACTTTTCTAGTAAAATGGGAATACCATCTCAAGAAATGACTCCTGAAATTTTGGTAAAAAAACCTGGGGGAAATGTTGAGGCAAAAAGAATTTATAAGAATCTTCCTATCCTTATCTGTGGAAAGAACCTACTTGAAAACCTTATTTTTCTACCTCTAGTAGTGTTTGATGTTATCCTGGGTATGGATTGGATCTCTATTTACCATGCTAAGATTGACTGTAGATCTAAAAAAGTTTCTTTTCAGAAAGACTTTCAGTTTGTATACAATAATGAACCCTTACTGTTGATAATATATCAAGAGGCCGAGAAAATTGTATAAGATGGAAATGAATGTTACCTTGCACATATTGTTGAAAACAAGGGAACTGTTCAGATTAATGATGTGCCAGTGGTAAATGAGTATCCTGATGTTTTTCCTGATGAGTTGCCTGGAATAATACCAGACTGGGAAGTTGAGTTTACTGTTGACCTAGTTCCTGATGCTAAGACAATTACAAAACCCCCTTATCGAATGGATCAAATTGAACTTTTAGAGTTGAAGGAGAAATTGCAAGATTTATTAGATAAAGGTTTCATTCGACCTAGCATGTCACCATGGGGTGCTCTTGTTTTATTTGTTAAAAAGAAATATGGTTCTATGAGACTTTGCATTGATTATAGAGCCTTGAAAAATATCACTATTAAGAACAAATATCCTATTCCTCATATCGATGATTTGTTTGATCATCTCCAAGGAGCTTAGTTTTTTTCAAAGATTGACCTGAGATCGGGGTACCATCAGCTGAAGGTAAAGGAAGAAGATGTTCCGAAGACTGCGTTTCGTACAAGATATGGCCATTATGAATTTGTATTAATGCCTTTTGGGCTAACCAATGCACCTGCTGTATTCATGGACTTAATGAATAGAATTTTCCATGAGTTCTTGGATAAGTTTGCGGTGGTTTTCATTGATGATATTTTGGTGTTTTATAAATGTAAAGAGGAGCATGAAAGAAATTCAAGGGTTATTTTGCAAACCATAAAAGAAAAGAAATTGTATGGTAAATTCAACAAGTGTGAGTTTTGGTTGCAACAAATTTCTTTCCTTGGTCACATTGTTTCAAAAGATGGGATAACTGTGGATCCTGCAAAAACAAAAGTTTTGGAAGACTGGAAAAGACCCACAAATGTAAATGAGATTCGTATCATCCTTGGTTTGGCAGGCTATTACCGAAGATTTGTTAGAAATTTTTCACAGTTATCTATTCCAAGGACTAAGATAACTTGGAAGGGTGTTAAGTTTATCTGGACAAAAGAATGTGATGATTGTTTTCGGGAGTTGAAAAGAAGATTAGTGAATGCTCCAGTTTTGGCACTACCTGCCAGGAATGGTGAGCTTGTTATCTATAGTGATACTTAATTGAAAGGACTTGGTTGTGTCCTAATGAATAATGATCAGGTAATTTCTTATGCTTCATGATAGTTGAAAAATCATGAGTTAAATTACCCTACACATGATTTGGAATTATCTGTTGTTGTTTTCGATTAAAAAATTTGGAGGAATCATTTGTATGGAGTAAAGTGCGAAATATATACCGATCCCAAAAGTTTAAAGTATATATTCACTCAGAAATAATTGAACATGAGATAGAGGATATGGCTGGAATTAATCAAGGATTATGATTGTACAATTCATTACCATCCGGGGAAAGCAAATAAAGTGGCCGATTATTTGAGTCGAAAAAGTAATGCTTCATTATCAATATTGCATTTGGAAAGTGATCCTTTGGTTAAGGATTTGATGAAATTTGGCATATAAGTTGTTGATGCATGAAGTTCTTCTGCTTTGTTTCAGGTATCAGTGAGATCATCTCTATCAGACAAAATCAAGAAAGCACAGAAGCAAGACAATGAGTGGCAGAAAAAGGTAGAGCTAGTTCAGAAGGGTATGTTGCTTGAATTAAAAATTGATAATGATTGTGTTTTGATATTTTGGAAGAGATTGTGTATACCTTGTGATTCACAATTGAAGAGAGAGTTGTTATGTGAAGCTCATAGTTCTCCCTTTTCAGTTCATCCTGGCAGTACTAAGATGTACAGTGATCTGCGGGAGTATTACTGGTGGGTTGGAATGAAAAGAGATATTGCTGATTTTACTGTGAAGTGTTTGACATGTCAACAGGTTAAAGTAGAGCAGCAGTTACCGAAAGGGATGCTTCGGCCTTTACTAGTGCCAGAGTGGAAATGGAAGAATATATCCATGGACTTTTTTGTGGGATTACCGAAGACATCTCGAGGTAATAATGCAATCTGGGTTATTGTTGATCACTTGACTAAATCTGCTCATTTCCTTGCTATACGAGATACTTTCTCTCTAGATCAACTTTCTCATTTGTATCTTAAAGAGATTGTTAGTTTACATGGAGTTCCTCTCTCCATTGTATCCGATCATGATCCCAGCATTACGTCTAACTTTTGGAAAGGCCTTCAGAAGTCGTTGGGTACTGAATTATATTTTAGTACAGCTTTTCATCCACAATCAGATGGGCAGTCAGAATGAACAATTCAGACATTGGAGGATATGCTACGTTCTTGCTCTATGGATTCTCAGGGAAGTTGGGACCAACATTTTTCTTTGGTTAAATTTTCATATAATAACAGTTTTCATTCTAGTATACAGATGGAACCATTTGAGGCGTTATATGGGAAGCGGTGTCGAACTCCAGCTTTCTGGGATGATGTGGGTGAAAGGAAGTTGATGGGACCAGAATTGGTAGAAGAGATGGCAGAAAAAGTTCAGCTGATTCAGAAACACATGAGAACAGCTCAAAGTAGGCATAAGAGTTATGCAGACAATAGGAGGAAGGATCTCTATTTTGAGGTAGGTGATCATGTTTTTCTCAAAGTATCACCATGGAAAAGTGTGATGTGATTTGGTAAGAAAGGAAATCTGAGTCCAAGGTTCATTGGACCATATGAAATTCTGGAGAGAGTTGGATCAGTTGCATACCGGGTGGATTTATCTCTGAGTTTATCTCAGGTACACAATGTTTTTCATGTTTTGATGTTGAGAAAGTATATGCCAGATCCATCTCATGTTTTGAGTCCAGAGGTAGTTCAGCTGGAAGAGAACCAATCTTATGAGGAACAACCGGTCCAGATTCTTGACCATAGGGAGAAAGTGTTACGGAATAAGGTGATTAATCAGGTAAAGGTTTTGTGGAAAAAACTACATGATGGAAGAGGCAACATGGGAATCTGAAAATGCAATGAGGGATAAGTACCCCCATTTATTAGATAAGTAAATAAATTGCGGGGACACAATTTTCTAAAGGGGGGAAGGATATAACATCCCAAGTAAATAATGAATAATAGATATTTTTATCTATGTCTATTAATGAATTAGATAGTGTTTTAGAGGCTTAAAATGAAAATAAATCCAATCTTAAGCATGGAATACACTAATATTTTTAAAAGATTGTTTTACTGCCTTTTGATAGCAAACCATTTTTAAATCTATATTTTGAAAATTTTATAAGCTATGTTTGTTAAAATAAACTGATTCTTTATGATTGGGACATTAAAATTTACTTCGTGTAAATTTTTCGTATTTTTCTGACAATGTTCATTTTTTATGAATAGTGAAAAATAGTACATTTTACATCAAAACTGCTTTTTAATCTAATTTATTTATATGATTAGATTATCTTTTGAATTGGTTTTAATGTAAAATTAGAATATATTTTTACTATTTAATCCAATAGTGGTCATTGGAATTAATTTCACCTTCAAATTGGACTTAAACTAGTGTCAATCTTTTGATACTTATTGTTTCATAAAAACACTCTATTTGCTCTGACAGCGGGAATTAATTTTTAAATTAATTAATGTAACTAATAGGTTTTGAATTTTTTATAATAGACATCATTTTTGAATTTGGAATATCAAATATAGCTCAGGGTGATGTTTTGGTATTTTTCCGAAAAACATCAATTTTTTATGAATAGTGAAACCACTAAATGGTACTTAAGAAACTGATTTTTCGGTTAAATGAAATTTTACCACCTCTGTGTTTTGAATTTCAAATATCTAACATACATGGTTGTCATTAAGAAGTAAAATTTGGTTCAATGGGATTAAAATAATTTTTTGGTGAATAGTAACTTTTATGTTTTTAATCGCGATTAGTGGTAATTAGTGTAGTTTAAGGTAAAATTAATGTTTTAATAATATGAAATGACCTAGAAACATGTCATAACCTTATTGGATGTGTCATGGACGACCACGAAAATCCATGGGTCAACTTGGGGACCCCATGGAGCCACTTTGGTAGGAAAATGACATTAATTTTTTTTATTTAATGTTAAAGTAAAAATGACACAAACATGAGTTATTTTACTAAAACAATTTTTACATGGGGTTATACAGTTCAGATTTTTTATTATAAATAGTAATTGGAAGGATAAAACTATTTTCTACATCATAGAATTTTTTTATAATTTTTATACTTTAAATAAATTAAATTATATATGACATCATGATGATGCAGCGATTACCTCATTAATAAAGGATTTAAATAAAATGAAATGATAATGTAAAATCTATGACCTACACATGTTCAAAACCTATATTATTGGTGTATTTAGAAACCTTATCACCTTAACCTCTAATTATATCAATGTGGGACATTTTTAATCTGAAACTCATTTTAAAATAAAGTATCATTTCTTAACTTTCCAAGAGTGCCCCTCCCCTCCTCTTATAAAAGGCCCCCACCTCTACCTCCTTACCCACACTTCCAAAGACTTTGGCTCGGCCAACCACTGCCCATTTGGTCTCTCCACTTCCCTATTTTACTCCTTGATGCCTCACTTTGGGCAGAAGTCTTCCCAAGGAACCCTTTGAGCTCAAACCAAATGGAGTTACCCGATTTTAAGGTAATGTCTTCCCTTGAGTCCTTTTGTTTTATTTTACTTCTCCAACCCCCTAAACTCTTTTTATACATTTCTATTGTAACAACTCCAGTATCTTCAATATACTATGATTTTGTTTATAAGAATTATTCTAGCTACACTTACACACACCTACATGTAATGGTTAAAGAACATACTATTTCCGTGGATGGCGAATTTCGGCCTCCCAAAACGATGATTGTTCAACATTATTTTAACACCTTCAATGGTGGCCATTAATATGAAACTATATTTATATATGATTTATAATATGCTTATGTTTTACATAAGCTTATGTATTTTTCATTTTGGGCATACCTTTATGGTTTCTCTTATGGGTAAACGCGATATCTTCATTTAAGGAAGTGCGGACTACCGCTCCCTCAAAGTGATTTGATTCGTTAAATACCATATGTGGGATGTATAAAGGATGGAGTTATAATATTATATATGATATTACACTGGAATTATAATATAAATTTATATAATTATGATTACATTCTATAAAATACAAAATATAAATTAAAGTAATGTTCATGCATACGTACGGCTTACCGTCTCCATGAACGGTGCATTTCATTTCTTACCTCTAAATGATTAGGTAATATTAAAAATGCATGTATATACTGGATATATATTATATATATGATATATACATCATTATTATAATTCTGGATATAATGGATACATGAACAACTTGTAATTATAAAGGGTTGTTTTTGACTCAAGTACCAATGATCGTTAAAACGACCGTTATTATCTTAAATAATTACATAGTGTTCATGACATGGAAATAAGTGATATAAAAGGAATAATGAACTTGAAAAAGGTTCTTAAACAAGTATAAATTAACTCAAGTTTATTATTCATGGGATTAAAGAATGACCGAGTCAAGTCGGACCCGAGGTATGGGACTTCGTCTCAATCTCCTTTCATTGAGGCATATTTTATTTTATACAGAACCTTCTTTTATAAGGTGTATAAACCCCTTTTACTTTTAAGTTTATTAAAAAGGAATATTTTTTATATGAAGCATTTACTAAATTAAAAAAGGTAATGTTTTTGTCATACGTATGCGGCGACAATAATTTCTCCTCCGCCGTGACCATTATTTGAGTTTCAGCTTCCTTTACAAGCCATACCATTTTTTAAAAGAAAAATAAATACCATGTTTTACTTTTCTTTTATTTTGGTATTGAATATGGTTTTCATAATGTTTTTATATCAATGTGTTGTATTGATATCTTGTGAATGAAATGTGGGAATGTTATGTTTCCTTAATGCATGTTTTATGTGATACGATTATTTTGAGGTTCTTGGGCATTATTATGAAGACAGGTGGTTCCGTGATAAACTAAGGGCGGGTGAGCCCTATATAGCTCTCCAATGCATTGGGTAACGCGAAGGAGTTAAACGTTGAGGTTTTTCTAAAGAGATTTAGGTAATATACTGTGATGGGTATTCCAAACGTAACCAAGAGGGTTACTCCCTACGTAAGAATGTTACGAATGCCTCAAGTTACCTTTATGTCTTATGATTTCTATGACTTATTCATGATTTGATGAGGTATGTTAATGTTCTAATGTTTTATGGGTAAAGTATGATTTCATTATTATATATATATGTACCCATGTTTCCTTTCCATTTTTTTATATCCCTTACTATACTTTTTATGCTCATCCAAAGTTTTGGAAATGTTTTTCATAGGTCAAGGGAAAGGTACATGATATGATGATAGTGTCAAGGAAGTGTCAAGAAAGATTCCATTTTTTATTTTAAATATGTTTCCATTTATGGGAAAAATGAATACTATATTTTATGTAACCACTTTGTTTAAATGTAGAATGTAATGCATGTTTTAAGATCTAATTTTCTAAAACTCTATACCTGAAAAGATCCTCAAGGTGTAATCTTGTAATAACTCAAGATTAAGTAATGTTTAAGGTTGGGGCCTTATATTAATCATATACATATCAACCTATATGGGGTTATATTGATTGATTCTCATAAATAGAGATTTTTTTTGATTGCGTAAATATTGATAATCCGTACACTAGTATTTTAAATATAGTTGTTTATTGATTAATAAAGAATTGTGGGTAAGTATTTTAATTTTTATCAATTCCATGATATTGGGAAATAAATATAAATAATTTTTTAATGGTTAGGTCTTGTAATATCCCTTCGTTACATTGGTTGGTCTCATGATACAAACTAATTTTAGTAATCTGTGTAATCATATACAATTATTTATATGTATTTGTTATGGTCTTAAATGAACATAGTTTCTATATAAAAATTCCTTTATGATATTTAATTCCATGGTAAAGGTACTTTATATGTCTTTTATTATGATTTATGTCATTATGAAACCTATTATTGTTATCCATGGGATAATTTATATTGTTAGGTCAGAAATGAATTTATTTGTTAATCATGTGATCATTTATATGGAATTATTTTAGTATCATGTACTTACATTCATAATATTTATTCCTTTTTATTATATTAAATTTTCATGTATATTCTTATCTTATAAAGAATTTTTTATCAACATTCATATGTTTCCACTTCCCATTTTTTGAATAATAATAGTATACATGTTATTTTTATAATAACAGTGTGTTTGTATAATTTACATGATATGTTGAATAATTATTATTGGTTATGTTTTTTCTCATTGTACATGTATAATGTATATTTTATAAAAAACAAATGGGATATATTATATAATTATTTAATTTAATTATCATAATAACTAATTTTAAATGGTCATGGGAAGATATATAATCAAATATTTCTATATATCATGTAACTATACAATGTTTACATATGGGGCTATTAGATGTAGTCTTTAAAAAATATAGCATATTCTAATATTGTGATCCATGGTTTTCAGAATAACTATTAGTGTAAAAAAATATCATTCTAAATAATTCTATTAAATTATGTATTAAAGGGTTATAGGTTGAATATTGATTTTTATTGAATTATCTAAATTTTATTATTTTTAGAGATTAATGAATACTGAGACAATTTTTCAGGATATACATTGTTATCTGACCATTATTTTTATCCGACCATACATATAAGAATATATCCCAGTTCCCTGAGTTCAGAAGTGGTCATATACATGTATTAGATATCGACAATTTATTTAGGGACTCAATTTTTATATTTGATATATATATATATATAAATATAATATTTCACAGAGTGGGAACGATTCATTTAAATATTCTAGAAGCTATTGGAGGTTTCTCACATCCACTTTTATTGAATAAACTAATGATTTTAGGATTTTATTCTAATTAGGATTCTATAATAGTGTATTAGTAAGTGGTACTAAAATGTCTAGTGTGACCATGGACATGCATAATATAACTATATGCTCATATTGTAATTTTTAAATTTATTTTTCATATATTATATAACCCATGGCTAGGGATACAAAAAAACTATGAAAACTGGTATTCATTTAGAGAATTACCTTAACATTAAAACATTTTATTTTTCATTGCATCTAGATTTTTTTACATATAAGAAGTGTGATGCTGATTTTTTTTAATTTTGATTTAATATTAAGTGTTTACAATGTTTTATTTTAATGTGACATTAAATTATAAAAGTTATACATCACCAATTTTTCACTACTAATTAGTGTTTCAATTAGATCCTAAGCACTTCAAGTAGTATAATATAACATTTTCCTTTGTTTCAGACCACCGGGTTCTCATTATGGATATCTTAAAATCTAGTAATATTATGGGTGGTCTGTAATTTTATTTAAATAACTATTATAATTGGATGAATTTTATACTACCATTTTTTCAACCCTTATTAAAATTTATGGACCCTAATTTTTTTGGTTTTCCACTCATTAAGGGTATGTCTATACATTTCTTTTCTAATAAATTAAATATATAGGTTTATGAAAAGAATAAAAATTTATTCTCATGTGTTTTTTAGAAAAAATATTCATCAAATTAAGGGAACCTCAACAAAACATTTAAATATTGCAAAATTTAAATGCATCTATATATTTAATTGTAATTTTACGTAATCCAAATAATATTTTTTTAGGAGTAGGTTTAAAAGAAACATATTTTTAAATAAGACAATATTTATTTCTATTAATCTCAAGTAAATGAATTTGATAGCAATATTTAAGGGTTTGGTGGAAAACTATATGATAAAATAATTTTTAAAATTTTATTTGGATTTTTGGAAATATTTTTATTTCAGTTATTATAACTAGAAGATTGAGTGGATTTTTTCCAAGATAAATTACATAATATTATCATTATATATGGAATAAGAAAATTTTCATCCTTAATAAATATGACTATATCTGAAATTTAATTTCTAGCCTTGATAAATATAATATCTAATAATGATGTTGATGTAATTCCATATGAATCAATGGGTTAATAATATGAAAAAAAATTCAAAAGTATTAATTGATCTAAATTAAATTTAGTTCAATTAGGGAAAGGAATTGAGTAAAATATTATTTTTACCAAGATGTCAAAAATGTAATTGAACTGGTAATTTTAAATAAAAATTCTAAAAATAATGAATCAATACAATGAATCTAGAAAATAATAAGAAACCACCAAGAAATATGTGGTTTAAAAATTCAAAATTTGTATCCAAATATAGTGGAATTAAGATGAGACTCTTTATAAATTTTTGAAGAAACCAAATAATAAAATGGGAGGATACTGATCATTCATCATGTGGTGAAAAAAATTAAATTGGTGAGAATGTTATTAGATTCATATATTATTTTGAAAAATGATTTAATACAACATGTATTGTTGAAGATGAATTTTAGAAATTTAAGCTATAGAAAATGAATGATGATGAAATTAAATCTTGTATAGAACATAATATCATAATCAATAAAGAAAAAAATGTTGATAAAACCAAATAAGATGATGAGTTTTGAGAAGAATGAGATTTTAAATAAGGAAGAAATCTATATTTATGAAATAAATAATTTCAATTTTAAATATAATGAGAATTAAATGATGTATAATGATCTTGTATAAAAATTATTATCAACTTTATTTAACAATTAATGATTCACTCTATGTGTCTGAATTCTGAAAATAATTTTATGATAGTTAAAAATAACATAAAAACACTATATAATTGTTGGTGGAATCATCCAATGTGAATAATGGAACATGTAAATAAATATTGGTTAAATATTCACTTGATTAATATTATTATAATAATATTTGTCAACTAGTTGAAAATAAGAATCTATATTATTTTTATTTTAATGAAATAAAAATGGGGACAATCTTTCTACCTTATTATTAGAAGATTGTACAAACTTTTGAATCACATCAACTCCTAAACTGATGAAAATTCATAAAAAAGTAAAATAATAACCATAGTTGGGGGAAACATTTATTAAATTTTTATATTAACCAAGAATATTCATGTTATAAAACTATTTTATTCTTAATTACATGTTTTGACACATGGTTTACAATATATAGAATAAAAAATCACTACCACGAATGAGTCATAAAGGTAAGTTTATTTATTTAGAGGATAAGAAATTATATTTTCAAAGAACAAAAGATACATTTAAAGGGATTTCAAATTTTATAACTGAGAATATATTTTAATTTTTTCAGGATTTTTATGCTAGGTTTGAGAAGTACGGTTATAATGTAGTGGAGAGTAATACATGATTCACTTGATGGATTCCATACACATTTAATGGATTTTAGATTTATAAACCCATAAAATAAATATCATATTGATCTTAGATTTCATTAAATACGAGAAGAATAATAAGGTAATGAATTCATGAGAGTGGGTGATATTTCCACAAGATAGGGGATAAAATTATTCCTAAAAAACATTTAAAATCATGATAGAGGATTAGTAATATTTTAAAATTATTATTCTATAAAAATAAATGGTGTTGGATCATATATAATTGGACCTTAAATAATAAATATAATGATTTTTTGTAATTAAATGAGATAGTGAATAATATTTTTAATCTTTCTTTTCATTGTCATGTTGGGAATGATATTTTTTCAACAATGACTCGTGTATCATTAAATTCATGATGGATATATGGATCATAATAAAATGAAAAATTACAAATCTAAACATAGTTTTAATTTGTGATCTAATGCATTTCTATTATATTGATAAATATGATAAGAATAATCTCTGGAAGAGTATACCCATTAATCATGGCCAAAGAATCCTAAAAAAAGAATTAATTTAAATGATATCTCAATAATATGACAATCAAATGAAAATTTACTCATGGAACTTGTTTAAAATAGAATATAAGTGAAAAATACAAAAATAAATAAGATAGTATTTCTTCCAAACAACAAGAAATCATTTACACTAATTTATGTTGTCCTATAAGGAAACATAATATAATATGTGATTTTTACTTTATCGCATGGAATGTTTATTATAATTCATTTTCCTATTTCATTATAAAAATGAAAAAATAAAATTTCATTAAACTGTTTAAAATTTTAGTGGAAATATTGAAAAAGAATTTATACTCTTCATTATGAAATTGATATCTGAAAATTTATGTTAAAAAAATATCTCAAAAACATTTTTAGAGATAAACTATGTGTAATCTTGTAAAAATAAAAAACCAATTCATTTTAAGACTTGTAAAAAATATACTATATCTAAATTTTGATATACAAATAATCCAACAACCATGTACATTAAAAAAAATTAGTCATTGATTTCTAATGATCAATGATTTCATGCATGGAAAATTTAAAGATAATGTATATTAATGGATATTAATGGGAAATATATCTTTTGAACTGGGATGAAGTGCATTAAAAAACATTTAAATGTTATTTGGACTATTTTTAATAATGAAAATATTGAAAATAAGTGTAAATGTGAATTTTTTACAATGATTTTATATGTGGTAACAAGATTAGGTAGTTTAAAAATCATGAATAATAAATTTTAGAAAAATAATAATTTTAGTAGTTAGTTGAACATAATTATTATAAATAACTTCTCAGGGTGATACAACTAAAAAATTTGTTTATAGACATAAAAAATTTCAATTTTTTATTGATATGATGAATATAATTGGAAAATGGTATTTACTAGTCCAAACTAGCAGAATGTGATAATAGAAATTAAAATCGATCTTATATCATATGTAGATCCTTGATTTATGGATAAGGATATTTTTTATAAAGAGTGTGTAAAATAAATAAATATTGAGATGGATCAAAATTAGAGAAACTCCACCATAGTGATTTTCCCTAAGGTAACCGGTAAAAATAAACTTAGAACCATGTGGGAGTTTAGAGGCAATCTGAATATGAATTTTGAGGTTGTAAGAAATATTCAATGGTTAGTATGAAATAGTTCCTCCAAAAATATTGGCATTGATTTTTATGAATAATTTTCTATAGTAAAAAAGTATGGATAATATAATAATTTTTTTATAAATAGATTCATACATGAACTATAATGTTCAAAACATGGATGTGAAACTAGGCATTCTAATGATGAACATGAAGATGATGTGTTTTTTGAGTACAAAGTTGGTTATATTATTGATGTTAATGGGAGGATGGTACATGGAAATATAAAATAATTGTTTAGCTAGATACATTTTCTTTGATACATGTAATCAAAAATTTGTTACATCCTAAGACAAACGAGGCTTCAAAATAAAATGTGAACGGTAATAAATATTTTAAGTATTATCCCCTTGGAACCATTACTATCATAGTTTATAATGATGATCTAATTTATAAAAGTGAAAATGTGTACCTATGTATGCAATTTTTTAGGAGGTAAATAACAAAATTAAAATATCAATACAAAATTAAAAAGCAAAATTTATGGTCTTACATATTAAAATAAAAATAGATAATATATTTAATTATTGAAAATGTTTTGACTGGAAGATTAAATATTTTTTTCAACTATAATTTCAGTTGGTATTTTTTTTGTATTATAATAGACTAATTTATTAACAAAAAAAGTTTGTAAGATACATTGGAATCATGTTTTACTAGAAAACATCATAACCTATATTAACATTAAAACATAGACACTGTGAATTATTTAATTATTAATCAAGGGTGTCAAACATTATTTTTTATTTTTTTAGTTATATATAGGTTATAATGAAATTTTTTATTTTTATAAATATATAGTATAGATTTGATCTTACATACATTCACTTATATATATTGAGAATTCAGTATTAATGATAAAAAAATTTCTATTAAGAAATTATTCATTATTGAGCGTTGTGTGATATGTACATTAATAAGAAGACCTTAATGATACTTACCATAGATAAAGGAATGTTTGAATTTTTTATTCATATATTCAAATAGTTATTATAGATGAATGTGCAATTAATATTGTTGAAGATTGAGACATAGAGTCCATTTAGGATGCTCTATGAAAACAAACATGTAATTGATCATTCAAGAAACCCTATACAATATTACAAATCAATGCATATATACATTCAATATATAATTTTTAAGGAAAGTGTGGATACTAGATATATCAGAATGGAATCTAATTATAAAATTAATTAACCTATGATTATCATCGTAATTTCTATTATAATATATTTATTTTAATATTTGATAATAAAAAATCCTTGTTCATCCCTCACAAGTCAGATCAAGATTTCTATAAAAACACCCACATGTATTTAGATTGTGTAGAAAAATCGGGATAAATAGTGACAAAACTCTTTACCAAAGTGGGTGGGAACTAATTCTCAAATTAACTTGTTTACTCTATAGTTATATGAATCTATGGATATTAATACACAGGGGATACTAATGGATGAGAGATAAGGATTATTTAACTGAGGGGGATTCTATTTAAGTGACTTGGCTCCAATTTCATGACATTGGGGGACAAAATTATTTCAAAAACATTATTTTATATGTTAGTGTGGTGAAACATTATTCTCTTTACTTAACATTTTATATTTGATTCTCATGGGGATTGGTGACTTTTGAAGCCTATTAGGGATAATTTTTGAATAATATAATGATTTTTTAAACAAATAAGAATTCATGATATTAAATTACTCTTGGATATTTTATTTTTTTAATTTTTTTCAATCATTATGTGAATTGTAAGTTTATTTTGATAATTTATTTAAAATTTTTATGAGATACTTTAAACCATTTTGGATATTTTTTTAAAGTGATTCTATTCATTTTTAAATTGAATCTTGTTTTTTGTTTATTTTTGGAATCTAGATATATATTTGACATATTTTTTATTAATCCATAAGGTTTATTTCATTCTATATCCCATAATGATGATTTCTATAAGTATAAAATTATTTTCACTATAAAAATAATTTTAGAGAATGATTATTGTATTATACATGAAGGTCTACATCAATATCATATTTAAATAAGAATTATGGACATTGTGAGAGTCATCTAGCATATACAAATGGCTTTACAAAGATCATTTTACACTTATATAAATTATATTTTTCCATAATTAATATTTTTCAAAGAGTGAAGTCCAATTTTTTTGAAAGAGTTTATAAATGGTAAACAAACCAAATTCAAAATTTCATTCATCCCGATTCATGTGAATAATAAAAAAATTCTTCTATTGATATATATATATTATAATGGTAAAGATGGTATGATTAATTGTTTTTGTATTAATTTGAATTTATGAATGAAATTACACAAAAGGATCAATATGTTATTTTTATATGATGATTCTTTTTTTGGTTTTTATTTTTCATAGTTACTTGTGTCTATTTTTTAGAGATTATATCGGTGTTTAATAAGGTGAAATTAAATCAAATGAGTTAAATTTTGATGATCACTTGTATGATTCTAACATAATAATATGATGTGGTCGAACTATTTTGGTGAGGAAAAAAAGATGAGTTTTAGGGGAATATCATAATTTATTTTATTTGGGAACAACTATTTTTATTGGTTAATGATAGAGGATATTTTTAATGGGATGTCTATGAATTAATGATAAAAACTCTTCAATATAGACATGTACTAGAAACATGAAGCTAATAAAAATTTGGGTAACTTAAGGAATTGTGGTTTATAGTTTTAAGGAAAACAAATTTTTATAATGAAAAAGTATTTCCCCATAACAATATATTCAAATAATTCATACATAGTGTTTTGTTGGTAATTTTTTATTGATAAATTATTTTAATTTTTAATTTTTCATATCTTCATAAATATCTGGATGAATTTGAGTGTAATAATTACTGATATGTATTGGGAGAAATCATGAAAAATAGATAGGTGATCAGATCCATTTTCCATAAATTCATATGTTTGAATATATAAGTGTTTGAGATTGTTTATTCGATTATGTTTTCTATGTTGGAAAATTTATATATCGATCTACTTCAGAATATGCAAACAATGGGAAAATATTGACTAAATATTCTAGAGGCACTTACAATAAGATCACAATTATAATTTAAGTAAAAAATAATGTGTTGAAGTTATCTTTATGATTATAATTTAATAAAATTGAATCACTGGTGTGAAGATTCATTGTATAGTGTGAATCCATATTAGAATAATGTGTCTTTATTCTAATATATTATGATTATGAGAAATTTTCTTATAGTAAATAATCTAGTTTTTGGTGACTAATATACCATTTAATGGTTTCATAATTAAGAGAAATAACCAAAACAATGAAAAATTATAATTTCATTGAATATAATTATTCATCATCTATAACATGAGGCTATTATATAATTTTAATTTTTTCCCCAATTTTTCATGTCATATATGATATTTACTATGGGAAAAGAAATTTTAAAAGAAATCATCCACTAATTCATATCTTTTTCTATGTAGTGAAGTGAAACCCTAATCCCACATATTTTATTATATCTATTTGTTAACCATGGATCAATTTTTTCTAGACATTTTTGGGGAATAGTTTGTAGTGGCCTACTAATTTTTACTCACACTAGGCTGGGATACCCTTGTATGCAAAAATAATTTAATATTAAGGCCTAGGTAAGGGAATGGCTCCTTTTTTATTAAATGGATGATTTGGTAGATCTCTTTTCAAATATATATTTGAGATAATTCTAAAATTAATGAGAAGATTAGTGGGCCTTTTCATTATACAAAATTTTAGGTGAGATTGTTTAAGAACATGTCAAAATATATCATGTTATTCTTGAAAGACTCACATGGCATGTAAATTAGTTCATTTTGATATATCATAATGTTTGATCTTAATAGTTTGTATGTATTTAATTATGTTGTTTATTAAAATATATTTTTTGTTATGTGATAAGTATTTATCGATATTTATTCCACTATGGTTTATGGTGATGTTTACCTCAGGATATAGTATCACAAGATATTCATGTAGACCCATATCTCTACTAAAAACATATAGTATATGAGGAGAAACATTTGGTATGTTTGATGACCTGATTTTGTCATAATGGAGTTGAACCAAATTATGGACATAATATTGTTGTATTGGATCCCTGTTTCTTCTTATCATTCTATTTATTGATATACTATGAAGAATATAGGGCATTATCAGGTCCTATAATGTATCTTGTGAGTGGGAGTAGTAGAACTATATATTTTGGATGAATATGTTACCACTGATAAGAGTGATGGTCATTATACTCAAGAATTTTACATTGTACTTATAAGAAATATGAATTTTTATTTACATTTGGATGGTTTTACTCTTATCCAGGGGTGATAAGAATAAGTGATTTCAATCATTATTGTTGGAACATTGGTATTACATGACATTCATGTTATTTTTTATGAATTATATATTGTTTATGATGTGGGATTGAATTATTTAATGTCTCAAATAATATAAATATTTTTTAAAATAACACTTTGGTGGTACTCTACTTGACTAAAAATTTATTACTCAACACTACTGCAACATATAATGAATTGATGTAATACTATATGAGAATTCACCTTACTAAAGGATTGAATTGTTTTCATAATCTTATTTAGATTTATGGGAGATACACTTGTATTAAAGGGTGTTTATTTTGGGATTTTATATAGTACTGGTTATTACATGAATATAATATTTATATAAAGAATAATGATAGAATTGTCTTCTTAGTCATATAATTGATACATGATGATATTCCACCACAAGAACCACCCCCTAAGCACCAAGAGGGTGGATATTAGCATTCACTACTGGTAATGAAGTTAGAGATTCCCATTACACAATTTCCTCTCATGAGTAAGACACATAGAGTGGTAATACATTATGTGTTGATGTATATAAGAAATGAGGCCCAATGGATTATACTGATAATGTTAAACCTAGCTTGAGATATATAAATATATCATTAAAAATTCATTATTTAATAGTGTGGATCATAATCTGTCTTGTTATGGATTATATCAATTATGAATATATTTTGATATCTCATGAATACCTCTAAGATTTTATGAAGACTACATCATATATTATTTGTGTAACACTAAAGAACTAGAAGTTTATTATTGTCCATGAATGTCAGAATTTGTGACTCATGTAGAAGGATGCATGTTCTCTCATATTTGTGTACATATTCCTTATGAATATTATGGATGAATATTATTTGGAGTTAATTAATACTACATATATGGGGATGTTAGGGGTGGATTTTGATATATGCTTCACATATATTTTAGGATTTTACTTATTGAGATGGGTGGGATGATATCTATGGTTAGGTGTTTTATGATATGGAAAAATAGAATTCTATGTGGTCCTAGTTGAATATAATTAATTTAGAACGACTCTATTAGGTCCCAAATTAATACATTATTATAGATCCTAAACCAACAATGGATATAGATTCTTCGTAGTATACATACTCTACTAGAGCTGGGAGTGGGTTATTAGCAAATTAGAATTAGATTCTTTAGGTTAACGTCAAGAGTAAAGATAAGTAATATTTCCAAGGAAGTTGTTCCTTACTCCTAATGATATAGTGAACCTTTAATGAGTGATATTTTTTGGAGAAATACAGGAATATTTAACTGGATTGTGATATATAAGTGAATGCATGCCAATTAAAAAGGGATTTGGGGAACCTACTAATGTATTGTGTTATTTCACCATGTGTAGATACAGGTCAAGGATATAGTCAAACGTTGGTGGTTTGGATTATATTTGCGCGTTAAACTGTAGTTTGGTAGTATTGATCATTTGAATATTTATACTGTAGATAATTTCATAGTGCTTATGGTATGGTGTAATAGTTCTAGAAAGGTGATTTTGACGAGGCATGGTAATAAAATGGGAACTCATCAATGGGATTCATGAAAATTTCACATCATCAAGAATACTCCTTTAATAAAAGTAAAATCTATATCTATGATTAAATATAGTGTTAATAAAATGGAAACACTATTTTCTATTTTATTTTATATGGAATCATCACACTCATTCATATATACATAACTATTCATAGATACATGAATAATTTTATCATATTTGTATAGGTTGAAGTCTGTCAATATGCCTTTAAGGTTCCAATCAAATTCTATAATAAGATATAGTGAGTTTTATTCGATTATTATTGGGTATACAATTCCCTATAATTTTTTATTTTTTATTTTTATAGAATAATGCGGTCTATGGGATGGTTTGATAGAATTGTTGTTAAGAAGACATCAGTTTTTATAATCAATTGGTATATTTCATGTATATAAAAGGTTACTGATATATATATCATGATAAGTGGGATATATAGGAAATTTATTTAGGGATTTTATATCAATATGTATTTGGGATAATAGTGCTACTTGGTAGTATATTTTAGAACATCCGGTAATGCATCTAAAAGGATTTCATTAATTCATAAGATAGTTCCATGTTATATTTAATGATAATTTCAAAGGGTTTTTGCATGATCATGAGATTGAGTTTATTATTGGTCTTATTTCATAAAAAAACCTATATCTATTTTTAAATATAGGAAGGTTTTTTCAGAGATTCAATAGCTCAATGTTCAATTAAAGGATTTAGAAAATAAAGGGATTATTTTCCTGAGAACTTCCTCATGGGGTGCCCATTTATTACTTGAAAAAAAATATAAAATACTATTATACTCTAATATAGATTAATAAATACTGAACCAAGCCATTGTTTAGAATGGTTATCATGGTCCATGTATTGGGGAATTATTCAATCAGTTAATGGGATCCAAGTGGTTCATAAGATTTAATTGAGTTTGGTATTTCCTTCATTCCTGAATTTATTGATGATATTCCTTTTTAATGATAGATGAGTGAGGATCATGATCACTTTCTAAATATCATATTGAGTGAATATAGGGAATAATATTGTTATAAAAATATCTCAAAAATTTTTATTTGGTTAACGGAGGTATCATTGTTAGGGAGTGTGATATGTAGGGTATCAATATTATTTGACTCTGAGAAGTTTGTGGTTAGGGATTAATTGGATAAACAAAATAAAATATTCATTATTTGAAGTTTCTTGGGTCATAAATGTTAATATGAACGTTTTATTTGAGAATTTTCCCATTTTTCATCATTGGTGAAGACCTTAAACATGAATGTGGTGACATTCATGTGTCCAAACTCTAGTGAGGGCTCTTTTTAAGAGAATATCAGAATGTAACATCCCCGGTAAATAAAGAAATAAGATATTTTCATAATTATTAATATTTGTGAGTTAAATATTAATTTTACTTTAAATGGGATGCTATGATCGATGGCGTACCTGATAAACAACAATGGGTTTCTTTGAAATCAAATGTTGCACACAACGTTGAGTTATAAAAAAAAAATAATATAATAGTATTATTATTTTAAATGATTGTTAAAGCCTAACAATTTTATTTATGGGAATGAATATAAATAACTAAAATATGGTTATACATGTTTGTCAAATGTTTTTTACATTTATCCAATAAATTTTAGATTCTTAAAATAAGAAAGAATCCAATTTTAAGCATAAATACTATAATATTCATTAAAGGGGTTTTTACCACATTTTGTTTGAGAACCATTTTTAAATCTAGTTTTTGTCATTTTTTATATGTTCTATTTGAAAAAATAAAATTCTTCTTTAGAATCGGGACATCAAAATTTACTTTGGGTAAATTTTTTATTTTTTTCTAATAAAATTTATTTTTTAATGAATAATAGAAAAAAATTATATTAATTCCAAACTGCCTTTTAATATAATTTATTTAGATGGACATATTTTTGTAATAATTATTTTTAAAGTGTAATTAGATTACATTTTTACCATCTAATCCAATGTAGCTCAATGGAAGTAATTTCACTTGGAAATTAGACATAAATAAGTGACAATATTTTGGTAGTTATTATTTCTTAAAAACACACTTTTTGTTTTGGCAATGGGAGTTAATTTTAAATTAATTAATCCATGTTTTATGTTTTTAATTTGGTAAAATTGTATTCATTTTTTAATTCATATATCCAATATATCTCAGGCATAATTTTTGGTATTTTTTTTGAAAAACAACAATTTTGGATGAATAATGAAAACACTATGTGGTAGTTAAAAAAACCGACTTCTTTATTTAAATTAAATTTTACCACTTCTGTGAGTTGAATTTTAAAAATACAACATACATGTTTTTTATTAGTAGGTAAATTTTGATTTAATAAGATGAAAATATTTTTTTTCTGAATAGTATCTTTTGACTTTTATTTACCACGGTTAAAGGTAAGTACGGGAATTCATGGTAAAAATAATATTATAATAATATTAAATTACTCTAAAATGTGCCCTAATCATAATGGTTGATACATTTCTAACCATGGGCATTCTTGGGACAATTTTGGGACCCAATAGAGACACTTACGTTTATAATGACATGTTATATTAATTAATTTAACATAATGACAGAAATGACTTAAACATATATATTTTAGTAAATCAATATTTACATTTGGTTATATAAGTTAGATATTAAACTATGAATATTAATTTGAAAGCAAAAAATATTTCCTACATCATGGTATTATTTTTATAACTTTTAGACATAAAATAAATATAATTATTTTTGACAGAATAATGATGCAATGTTTACCTCATTAGTGAGTGATTTAAATAAATAAGATTATAAATGTTACAACAACATCCAAAACCTATACAATTATTATTGGATGATTTTATTTCTAAAAATTTTAATATTTTATTAAACATTAATAAGTTTTGGACCGGTAGAAACCAAAAATCATTATATAATAAAATAATATTTTCAAGCTTTCTTAAAGAGCTCGTCCTCCGCCTTATAAAAATCCCTAACCTCCTACCCATTAATCACACCTATAAAGCCCCTTGTATTATCCATAATATGACCAAGTAATCTCTCATGACCCATATATTCCACCTATAAGCATTACCTTAGGCATAAGGCACTTTAAGAAATACTTTTGTTTCAAACAAAAAGGATTACCCGATTTAAAGGCAATGTCTTCTCTTGAGTTATTTTCTTTGTTTTACTTCTCCAACCCCCTAAAAACTTTTTATTCATTTATTTTATAACAACAATTGTATAATAAATATACAAGCTTAATGTTATGAGAATTATTAGAACTACATTTACACACACCTCAATCAAATGGGTAAAGAACATATTGTTTCTGTGGACGGCAAACTACCGCCTCACGAAACGATAAATATTCCATATTCTCCTACCACCTCTTATGGTGTCCATTAAGATTGGAATATATTTATATGTGATTTATATTATATTTATATTTCCCCTATTCTTCAGTATTTTTCATTTATGCCATACCTTTATGGTTTCCATAATGGGTAAACACGATAATTTCATTTGGGGAAGTGCGGACTACTGCCCCCTCAATGTTATATAACTCTTTCATGACATATGTGGAACATATAAAGGATGGAGTTACTGAAATAATATATATGATATTATACTGGAATTATAATTTAATTATGTATCATTATGTTTTCATTCCATCAAATATGAAATATAAATGAAAGTAGTGTTCATTCGTACTTACAACATACTTTCTCCATGAACGGTGCATTTCATTTATTATCTCCAAATGTTATGTACTATTATAAATACATATATATATATAATGGATATATATGGAATTTATTATCTAAATCATGAATATAATTCTAGAGATAATGGACCACTGAACACATGAACAACTTGTAATTATAAGAAGTTAATTTTGGACTCAAGTACCAAATATCGACAAAACGATCATTTTTAACTTAAATGTTTGCATAATGTTTATGATATCGTAATAAGTGATATAAAAGGAATAATAAACATGAAAATGTTCCTCAATCAAGTATAAATTAACATTATTTTATTATTCACGTGATTAAAGACCGAATCGGTCAAGTCGGACATGAGGTAAGGGAACTTCTTAACCCAATTTCCATTGGTTGGGTTAAACTTCTACTTCATGATTATGTGGTTCTATGAATATGTGTGAATGAAATCTGATTTTTTTAGACATAATATCTACTTATGTTGGGTTTATTTATATTTTCACACAAAACTATTTTATTATTTTATTCTTAATGTAATTATGTGATATTTTTTAGGGACTTTGTCTCAATCTCCGATCATTGAGGCATATTTTGTTTTATATGCGACTTTATTTTATACGGTCTATAAACACCTTTTACTTTTAATTTCATTCAAATGGAATTTTTTTCTATGTAGAATTTTACTAAATGACAAAAGGAAATGTTTCTTTTTGACATACGCAGTAACAACGACCTTTCCACAACAATAAGCATTATTTGATCTTTGGATTCTATAACAAGTCCTAATGTTTTTAAAAGAAAATTAAATATTAAATATTATTTTTAATTATTTTAGTATTGAAAATGGTTTTGATACTGTATTTATTAGTTCAATATATTTAAATGATATTTGTGATTTTATTGTGGAAATGTTATCTTTCATTTATGTTTGTTTTATGTGTTGGGAATATGTTATGGTTCATGGGAATTTTTTTTACATCTACCAGTGGTTCTATGATAAACATAGGGCATGTCAGCCTAAGATATCTCTCCAATGCATTGGGTAATGTGATGGAGGTAAACGTGAATTTTTCATTAAGAGATTTTGGGAATATACAGTGATGGTTATTCCAAATGAAACACCCTACGTAGCTGTGAAAGAAACAATGTAAATATGTTATGGATGCCACATGATACCCTTGTAATTTCTGATTACAATGTGTTATTCATAAATCTAATGATTTCCTGAGGTTTTTAATGGTCTTTTGTTATGTATGTATTTATGAACTAATGTTTTCATTATTTTTTTGATAACCTTTACTGATATTTTTATTCTCATCCCATGTTTTCAAATGATTTTCATAGGAATTAAAGATGAATAGGGTCAGGGATGGGATCATGAAAAAGTCTTACTATCTAAAACATTGAACAATACATGACTCTTTTTTAATAGTTTATATTTTAGGAAAAAATGGAAACTGAGTAGAAATGTCTACTTTGTAATTTTATGGATTTAATGTAATATTTATGTCCTAATTCTCTAAAACTCTAATCCTGAAAATATCCTAAACTTTAATTATTCATTTAATTATATATTATGTAATGTTTTAAGATTTGGTCCTAATAGTTAGTAACAGAGGTTGGTTTAGACAATTTTAGGAGTTAGTATATTGTTAAATTAATATGCATAAATTATTGTATGTTAATATTGAAATGGTATAGCATTTTCAGATTACGGTGTGGCTTTGACTAAGATATTTATGTTTTTAAAAAGGGTTTTCATAAAGAAAACATAGAAGTTATGCTAGAAAGGCATATATAGGGAAATGACCTTCCAAATCAGCAACATGAGATGGTCAAAATCATAATTGAATAGTTTTTTTGAGGTGATGGATCCATTGAATTAGGGGATAAATGGTTTTTGTGTTTAAAGATAATATTTTGGTTTATTCTAAAATCAAATAGGACCATAAAAGTCATTTAAGGGTTGTCTTCTAAACCTTTAGAGAAAATAAATTGTATAGGAATTTTATCAAGTGTGTGATTTAGTAACAAAAAATTTCTTACAATGGTCACGTAGTTTATGAAGAAGGCATAATTGCTAATATAGCTAAACCATAAGTTGTTGATGAATTGCCAAGACCAACAAATATAACTAAGTTCTGTAGTTTTCTTGGTTTAACAGGATATTATCAGAGGTTTGTTGAAATTTTTTCAAAGATATCTAGCACAATGAATATGTTAACTCAAAAAGGTTTTAAGTTTTTTTGGAAAAACTAATATGATGATTGTTTCTAGGAATTTAGAATAATTTTGGTGAATGAGTTGTTTTGGAACTGACATCCAAAAATAGTGATTTTGTTATCTACAGTGATGTTTCCTTGAATGGACTTGGTTGTGTCCTAATGTAGAATGATCAAGTAATTTATTATTCTTCAGGTCAGTTGAAACCTCATTAGTTAAATTATCCTACACATGATTTTTAATTATCTACTGTTGTTTTTGTTTTAAAAATTTTTAAGCATCATTCATATAGAGTAAAATGAGAAATATATACTAACCACAAGAGTTTAAAATATATATTCCCTCAAAAAGAATTAATCATGAGACAAAGGAGATGTATGGAATTATTCAAGGATTGTGATTTCATGGTCCATTACCATCTGATAAAGGGAAATAATGTCGCTAATGGTTTTTGTCGAAAGAGTAATGCTACATTAATAGTGTTACATTTGGAACAAGATCCATTGATTAATTATTTGATGAACTTTGGTATAGAAGTTTTTGGTGTAATAAATTCCTCTGTTTTGATTACGGTGTCGCTGAAATATTCTCTATCAAACAGAATTAAGAAAGAATCAAAAGAAGATAGTGAGTTATTGAAAAAGGTATTGTTCATTTAAATGGGTATGTTTCATGTTTTTAACACTAATAATGATTGTATTTTTATATTTGGGAAGAGATTATGCCTTCCTTGGGATTCACAGTTGAAGAATGAGTTCTTCTGTGAAGCTCATAGTTCCCTATTTTCAGTTCATCCTAGAAGTACAAAGATATACAAAGATCTTCGGGAGTATTGCAGGTGGGATAGAATGAAAATACATATTTTTGACTTTATTGTGTAGTGTTTTACTTTTCAATAGGTTAAAATAGAGTTACAGTTGCTGAAAGTGATGCTTCAGCCTTTACCGGTTCTAGAGTGGAAATAGAAAAATATATCTATGGACTTCATTGTGGGATTACGAAATACATCTCAATGTAATAATGAAATTTGTGTTATTGTTTATCAATTGACTAAATCTACTCATTTCTTTTCTATTCGAGATACTTTTTTTCTAGATAAAGTTTCTCAGCTTTAGGTTAAAGAGACAATCATGTTGCATAGAGATCCCCTCTCCATTGTATCTCATCATGATCCTAGGTTTACTTATAACATTTGGAAAGGCCTTCAGAATTCATTGGAGACTGAATTAAATTTTAAATTAGCTTTTCATCCATAATCTGATGGGCAGTCAAAACTAATATTTCAGACCTTGAGGATATGTTATGTGCTTTCTCAATGGATTACAAGGAAATTTGGGACCAACATCTTTCTTTGAATGAATTTTCATTTTATAAAAGTTTTTATTCTCGTATAAATATGGATTCATTTGAGGAATTATATGGGAAGAAATGTCGAAAACCAGATTTTTGGGATGAAGTAGCTTAAAGGAAGTTAATTGAACAAGAATTGGTAGAAGATATGGGAAAAAAAGTTTAGCTAATTCAGAAACACATGATAATGACTTAGAGAAAGTAGAAACGTTTTGTTAATAAATAGAGGAAGGATCTTTCTTTTGAGGTAGGTGATCATTTATTTCTCAAATTTTCTCCATGGAAAAGTGTAATGTGTTTTGGGAAGAAGGGAAATTCAAGTCTGAGGTTCATTACAACTTATGTGATCCTAGAGAAAGTTGGATCATTTTCCTACAGAGTGGCTTTTCCACTAAGTTAATCCCAGGTACACGATGTTTTTCATGTTTCAATGATAAGAATGTATATGTCAGATCCATTTCATGTTTTTATCCAAGAGGTAGTTTAGTTGGAATAGAATCTATCTTATGAGGAACAACCTTTCCAGATTCTTTACCAAAGAGAGCAATGTGATGTCAATAAGGTTACTTTATGAATTTTCCATTCCTTCATGTTTTGGAAATCACAAACACCATATCTTATGGAAGATTTCATTTTCCCTAAGATTTTTCTTAATAAATAATAGTTTCCTTCCCCAAGGTAATTTTATCCTTAACTATTTTTGATTGTTCATATTTTAGTCTCTCTAAATCTAACTCTTTTTATTCTTATGTGAAAAATTCAGTTTCACATCTAAAAACTCATAATTCTATAAATGCATAGATATAGGGTATTCTGCTTTTAGGATCACAATTCAGGTTCTGAATTATCTGAAATTCCGAATCCGAAATCATTGAAATTTAGACTCCATGTTCACTAAAATTCAGAGTTTGAATTCTCTAAAATTCATACTCAAAATTCTCTAAAATTTAGACTCTAAATTCTTTGAAATTCAGACTCTGAATTCTCTGAAATTCAGACTCTTAATTCTCTGAAATTCAGGTTCTGAATTCTTTTGAATACAGACTCCTAATTCCGTAGAATCCAGACTTCGAATTCCTTATAATTCTGGTTCTATATTCCATAGAATTCAAAATCCTAATTCCTTAGAATCTAGGATCCAAATTCCTAGGAATTCTGACTCCAAATTCCAAGTATTTCTAACTGAAAATTCAATTGAAATCAGATTCTGAATTCTTTAGAATTCAGAATCTGAAAGCCTTAGAATTTTGACTCAAAATTCCATATAATTCGGACTACAAATTCATTATAATTCAAACTCTGAATTCCTCATAATTCAAGCTCCGATGTCTATATATTTCTAATTTTTAATTCCATGAAAAATAGAATCTGAATATCCTTGTAATATAGACTCAATTGTTTATTTTCCAAGACTCTGAATTTTATTTTTCCTTAGAATCTGAAAAATGAATTTGTTTGAGAAATCATATTTTAATTACTCTTGTTATAGTTTTAAAATGATGTTGTGAATTCTGTTTCTAACCAACCATTGTTTTTGTGACATGTGTACAAGTCCCTAAGAAATTCAATGGAAAATATGACAGTTGGAGGAGGGAGTTGACCATTGGAAATGCACCTATAAATTGGATCTCATTTGAACAAGCCCAAAAACACGTTTAATCAATCTAGAGGTTATATTCTATTGAATTAATTTTCTAAGAGAGAGACTCACATACTTTCTACATACTAAACATCTTTTTCAGACTGCTTTGTGTGACTCTGATTATTGCTGTGTACAATCGAGGGTTTTTGTGGATAGGAAGACAAAGGTACTGACTACCTTAATGATTGAGGGCTTGAAGGGATAGCAAGATAGACTCCTATATTCTTATCAAGAGCTTACCCTGGTGTTGTTAAGACAGACTTTCTTGAAAGTATAAATCAAGGGACCTTTATCCAAGATTTTTGGATACCATACTCTTTGGGTTAAAAGATTTCTTACTTGTTACTTATATTGTTTTAAGTTTTTTTCCCACTATATTTTGATTAATAATGAAAGTATAACTATCTTATACTTTCTTGTACTTGTGTACTCTGATTAGTAAGATTCAATACGCAATAAGGTAGAATATTTTTCCTTCTAAACTTTTCTAAATTTTCATTTCCAGAACCATATTTCCAGAATCAAGTAAGTCTATAGAACTAAGAGGTCTTATGAATTTACATTGTATAAAATTGTTAAACAAATAGGAAGGTTTATACCATCTTTAAAAGTTCCAAAGGAATTTTTAAAGTATACAATTCACCCCCTCTTGTATATTTACCATATACATCATTTTTCGATCAGACAAGAAAGTGTTGCGGAATAAGTTAATTAATCAGGTAAAGGATTTGTGAAAAAACCCTATGGTTGAAGAGGCAACATTGGAATCTGAAAATGCTATGAGAGATAAATACCCCCACTTATTTGATAAGTGAATAAAAATTGTGAGATCGCAATTTCAGAAAAGGGGGAAGGACGTAACATCCTAGGTAAAAAAAGAAATAGGATATTTTCATAGTTATTATTATTTTTGAATTGAATATTAATTTTACTTTAAAGGGGATTCTATGTTTGATGGCATACCCGATACGCAAAAATGGTTTTATTTAAAATCCTATGTTGCACACAACGTTGAGTTATACCAAAAACTAATATATTATTATTATTATTTTACATGGAAGTTAATGCCTAGCCATTGTGTTGGTGGTAATGAACATAACTAACAAAAATATTATTATATATGTCTGTTAAATGTTTTTTACATTTATCCAATAATTTTTAGAGGATTAAAATAAGAAATAATCCAATTTTAAGCATAAATACTCTAATATTATTTAAAGAGTCGCTTTACCGCCTTTTAATGGTGAACATTTTTTAATTCTATATTTTGTCACTTTAATATGTTCTATTTGAAAAAATAAAATTCTTATTTCGAAACAGGATATCAAAATTTACTTTGGGTAAAAGTTTGGTATTTTTTTTTGACAAAATTTATTTTTTAATGAATAGTGAAAATATTGTATTTTAATTCAAAACTTCTTTTTAATATGATTTATTTATATGGATATATTATCTTTATAGTTTCTTTTAAAGTGTAATTATACTATCTTTTTCCATTTAATCTGATGCTGGTTATTAGAAATAATCTTACATTTAAATTGGGCATAAACAAGTGTCAAACTTTTGATAGTTATTATTTCTTAAAAACACGTTTTTTACAACGAGAATTAATTTTTAATTAATTAATCCAACTTCTATTTTTTGAATTTTGTAAAAGAGACATCATTTTTGAATTCATAACATCAAATAAGGCTTAGGATTAATTTTACTTATTTTTCTGAAAAATTTCATTGTTTGATGAATAATGAAAAAACGATGTGGTAATTAAAAAACTGATTTCTTCATTTAAAATAAATTTTTCCACTTCTGTGAATTGAATTTAAGAAATAAAACATACATGATTTTTTTTAGTAATTAAAATGTGATTCAATAAGATAAAAACATTTTGTAGTGAATAGTAACTTTTGACTTTTATTTATACCGGTTAAAGGTAAGTAGGGTAATATAAGGTAAAAATAATACTATAATAACATTAAATTTCCCTAAAATGTGTCATAATAATATTTTTTGGTATAATTCTTACCACGGGCATTCTTAGGTCAATTTTGGGACCCCATGGAGCCAGTTAAGAGTGATAATGACACTTTATATTAATTAATTTAACGTAATGAAAAAAATGACTTGAACATATATCTTTTAGTAAATCAATTTTTATATGGGGTTATATATGTTATCTAATAAAATATAAATATTAATTGTAAATCTAAAAATATTTCATACATCATGGTATTTTTTATAATATTAAGACATCATATAAATAAAATTATTTATAACACAATAATGATGCAGTGTTTACCTCATTAATGAATGATTTAAATTAATACAATTATAATGATTAAAATAATATTCAAAAGCTGTCAAATTATTAGTGGATGATTTTATTTTGATCAAGAGTAATATGATCTTCATCATTAATAAGTTTTGGACCTTTATAAACTGAAAATTATTAGATAATAAAATAATATTTTCATGCTTTTCTAAAGAGCCTCTCCCCCACCCTTATAAATATACCATATCTCTAACCCATTACTCACACCTCTCAAGCCCCTTGGATCATCCATACTCTTCCCAAATATTCTCTCAAGTTCCCTCTCTTCCACCTAGAATCATACCTTAGAAATAAGGAACTTCTAGAAATCATTTTGGTTCAATCCAATGGGAGTTACCTGTTTTAAAGGTAATGTATTCTCTTGAGTTCTTTTCATTATTTTACTTCTCCAACCCCCTAAAATATTTTTATTAATTTATTTTAAAAAAAACCAGTATCCAAAATATACTATATTTTTTTATGATAAGGATTCAAACTACACTTACACACACTTTCATCTAATGGGTGATGAACATAATGTTTCTGTGGACGGCGAACTACTGTATCACGAAACAATGATTGTTCAATATTCTGCTACCACCTCTTATGGTGGACATTAATAAGGAACTTTATTTTTATATGATATATATTATATTATTATTGTCTTTATGCTTATTTATTTTTAATTTATATCATACGATTATGGTTTCCATAATGGGTAAACGTGATAATTTCATTTGAGGAAGTGCAGACTACCACCCTCTCAACGTGATATGAGTCGTTCATTACATATGTGGAATGCATAAAGGATAGAGTTACTGAAATTATATATATTATATTATAATTTAATTATAATACAACTATGTAACATTATGTTTTTGTTCCATTAAATACAAAATATAAATGAAAGTAGCGTTCATGCATATGTACAACATACCATCTCCATGAACGATGCATTTATTTCTAATCACCAAATGTTATGTACTGTTATAAATAAATATATATACTGAATATATATGACATATAAGATATCTAAATCATGAATATAATTTAGGATATAATTTAAATTTGACCACATGAACAACTTGCAATTATAAGATGTTCATTTTTGACTAAAGTACCAAATATCGAAAAAACAACCGTTATGAACTTCAATAATTCTATAATTTTTATAACATAATAATAAGTGATATAAAAGGTATAATAAACTTGAAAAGGTTTTTATGAAATTATAAATTCACTTAGTTAATTATCTAGGAGATTAATGAACAAATGGGTCATGTCGGACATGAGGTAATAGAACTTCTTAACCCAATTTCCATTCTTTGGGTTAAACTTATACTTCTTCATTATATGGTGATATGAATATATGTGAATGACCTGTGATTGTTTTACACATAATATCAACTTATATTGGGTATATTTATGTTTCTCACACATAATTATGTCATTAATTTATCCTTTATGTAATGATATGATCTTTTTAATGGACTTGATCTTAATTTCTTTTCATTTAGGAATATTTTGTATTATACATGACTTCCTTTTATACGGTCTATAAACACCTTCGAATTTTCATTTAATTCAAAGGGAATATTTTTCTTCATATAATTTTACTAAATAAAAAAAGGAATATTTATTTTTAACGTATGCGGTGACAACGACCATTCCGCTGTCGCGAGAATTATTTGATCTTCGGCTCACTTAACAACCTGTAATGTTTTTGAAACTAAAAATAAATACTATATAATATTTTTACGTATTTTGGTATTGAAAAATGATATATTGTGATTTCAATGTTTAAATGATATCAATCATTTATGTTTTTTATGTGTTGTTAATATGTTATAGGTCTTGGGAAATGTTTACATATATGGGTGGTTCTATGATAAACCTAGGGTGGGTGAGCCCTTGGTAGTTCTCCATTGCATTGGGTAATACAACAGAGGTAAATATGACTATTTCTCCTAATATATTTATGGAATATATTGTTATGGGTATTCCAAATATAAATCCCTATGTAGTTGTGTAAGATACAATGTAAGTATGTTATGGATGCCACAAGTTGCCTTTATGATTTGTGATTACTATATGTTATTCATAAATCTTATGATTTCATGAGGTATATTAAAGAGCTTGTGTTATGTACGTATTGATGAGATAATGTTTTCTTTCTTTGTTTTATAACCCTTACTGAGCATTTTATGCTCATCCCAAGTTTTGAAATATTTTTCATAGGAATTAAATATGTATACGGTCAAGGTTTGAATCATAGAAATGTCATGATGTCTAAAACATGGAACTCTACTTGACTCTTTTTTTAAGAGTTTTTATTTGATGAAAAAAATTTAAACTGAGTAGAAGTGTATACATTGTAATTTTTGAGATGTAATGTAATAGTTATGGACAAATTATCTAAAACTCTAAACCTAAAAAGATCCTTAATGTGAGTTATTCAATTAATTATAGATTATGTAATGTTTTAAAGTTGGGACCTTATATATAATTTTCAGGTTTATATTGATCCATACCAAGCATGTTTATGATAAAGATATTATTTTATTTTTTTATTTCATTGATAGTCTCTCTTGTGGAAATTTTTATACATGATTTGTGGGTAGTTGATTGTGATTCTGTAAAACTGAGGATCTATGAGAACTATATAACACTTGAATTTCATCTTGAAGAGGTGATTCATGTGTTGAGGTGTTTCAGCCACTACCTTTTGGGTGTGATATTTATGGTGTCTAATTGTCAAAAGATCCTACAGTATCTATTATAACAGTTTGGAATGAAAATTATATAGGCGAGGTGGTCCATGTATCCTTAATAATTTAATTTCATGGTTGAATTCTTGAAGCCATAGAAAGTTGAATATTGTTACTAATGTGATGTAAATGAAGTCTTGAACATTGGTTGTCCATGTATATAGTATCAATAGGTATTATATGATCCTCCTAACAAAATTTTACCATGATATTGTTTAGTTTAATGGTATATCATATAACCCCATGAGATTTTAGAAAAGAAAACTGTGTTCGATAGTATATTAAATTTGCAACACTAAGATTAAAAAACCCAAAACCAGTATCCATTTTTACCGAACCATTAAATTAGGGAACATAAATAGTATTAAATTACTTAATATATATATATATATATCTTATTGAATATAAATTATTAAATAATCAATCAATTTTTAGTAAAGTAATTGTATTCTTCAAACTATGGTTTCGTCAAAGAAGATTTTTATTGATTTTCATGAAAAAAATAATATATTTATTTTTTGGAAATTTTAGTTTTTTATTTGATAAATAAACTTTAGTTTTGAAATAATTATATCAAAATTTTCATTGGGTGAAATACTTGGATTTTTAAGGAAATATTGATTTTTAGTAAATATATAAAAATAATAATTTTTTTAAAAAAAATGTAAATTATGTTAAAAAAATTAAGAAATTAAAAGGTTAAATTAATATTTGAATATAATTTATTGTAACATAATATATAATTTCTCCAAAAAATCACATTTTGATCATCTTTATACATAATTTTCTGATATATTTATTTTTTCAGTTTAAAATAGGATTTTTTGGAAAGCTGTTATAAAGCACATAATGTTTCTGTTCCTACTATAAATTAAAAGAAACTGATGAGAATTTAATTAAATTAAATTTTGATTCTAATTTTAATTAAAATATTGAAAATTAATTCCATATTTGGAATAAAATTAATTAATATTATCTATTAAGGTAAAATAGATTTTTTACTTGAGGGAATAATTAAAATATTACAAATGCATTTCCATAGTAAAGGTGAAAATAGTTGTACCGGGGGTTATACTAAATATATATGGGTTGAAATGGATTAAAAAAATGTTGAAAAATATATCATATACATATAAAGACATTATAATTTCTAATTCACCATAATGTTCCATTATGTATCCCTATGGCACATGAAAAATGTTGGTACACCTTTTCCATTTGAAAATTAAACGCGTGCCACACTCCTCACATATAAAATGCCACACTCTCCCCTCACATGATGACACCATCAAATCCATTTTTATCATTAAATACATGCTCATAAATATTCCAGAATTCCAAAACCACAACCTAGAGACCATAAATTTTTAAAAAATCCATCTTTTGAAGGATTATGGTGCTTACCTAAGGATATTTTCGGATGAAGAGGAATCATGATTTACTAAACATTATTATTTTATTTCTTCTTACACACAAATAAAATACAATTAAATAATGAATATATAATTAAAAAATTAAATAAAAATTACTGATAGATAATTATGTAAAATAAATAAAATGTACCCATATACTCTTCCATAAAAATGGGATACAAAATAATCATTTGTGTGTTCAGAAGATTACTACCTAATAAAAAATATAATTATTTTTTCCATCATCACCTCTCACAAATTGTTTTAATGATTTAATTAATATATATATATATATATATATTATTTTTCATATATTCATTATTATGTATTTATTATATCACATATAATTTCTTACATTCCATTATGTGGGGGATACGATGATGTTGCTCATGTGTTCGACAGACTACCACCTCATAATACGATGTGGTTCATTTTCACTCACAAATTTCAAGGATTCTTATAATGATATTTTTATTTAATATATTATTTATAAATATCATAATTATTATACTAATGATATATTTATCATTCTTAAATGTAAATATTTCATTTTCATAAACAAAAAAACGATAACATCATTTGTGAATACGGGTTGGATACAACATCCCTGAAGCAATGTGATACTTTTTTCAACACCATAACACATGGATGATATATATAAATATATTAAATAAATATATATATTATTATTGTTATTATGATCATTATTTAATAATAAAAAAATAGATATCTCCTTTCCCAAATTATAATTGAAAAATTGAAACGTTACTCATGTGTGTGTATGACCTATCATCTCCATGATTGTAACATAGTTCATTTTTCCAAACCATCATTAATTAGTTTTTTACAAGTATAATTTATTTGAAAATATGATAAAATTTTTTGGATTACTAAACTATAAATGTTTAAATAATGGAATTTTTGACCATAATCAACACACCGTCCTTTTTGAAAGAATGAAATAAACATCCTCAAAACACCAAATACAAATTAACTGATTAAGTATTTGAATACTTAGTTAACAAAAATTAAAATAAATTGTGTATGTATAAGTTACTAAAACTTTAAATATATCAAAATAAATCAAAAAATTAATATATATTTATCACATAAGTTTATCCAACATGTATAAAGAAAGATGCAATGAAGTTAAGTTTTTTATCGTCTCTATTTTTATTTCATTGACACATATAACATATTCTCTACTTGGTTAATTTCGCATGAATTTATATTATTATTATTTTCATGAAAATAATTTGTGTTTATGAATACATAAGATGTTTCCCCTTTCTTATGGTTTTCATCTAGATACTTCCAAAGAAGTAAGGGAGTTCGTGTAATTTTTCCTTCATTAAGTCATATTTTTTTATGCACCCAATTCCTTTAATATACAGTTTATACTAATCCCTTTGTATAACATATCATGAATCCGTGATATTTCATTTTGTTGTATTTTTAAACTATTATTATTTCTTCCATGGGGACCTTATTTGAAATTTACCGTGTGGTAAAGGGTTTCTTAACTCAATTTCCATTTTTTGGGTAATAACTCTTCTTCATTTACTTTTTTATGCTATGATTATGAGTGAATTGACCAAAAAATTGTGTTACTGATTATTTCCAATTATTTAATTTTATTTAATTTTATTACACATAATCACACCATTCATTAATTTTCAATTCAATGATATAATCATTGTAAGGGTTATTCATCTCATTTTTCTGTAGATATATTGATACTATATACCTAACTTATTTTTTAAGGTATATATACACCCCATTTGACATGAAATATAATTAATATATTTATCTTATTAATATTATATATATCATTTGATGTTATTATTTCTTGGGGATTACTATTTAAAATATTTCTAAAGTGGAAAAGGCATTATGATACAATATCATATCTTTTAGAATATTATATATTCAAGTTTCTATGGGAGGAAATAATTTTATCATAATTTATTGAAGAATATTACATTGTTTTCTAATTTTTATGATTTTTTAAATTATTTTTTTTCCTTTTCATCCATTATTGACTAAAGAAACATCAAGAAATGCATTTTTATGTGATATTAGTCTTGTAATTTATTTTAGATCATATGTATTTCTCTTCCATATAAATTTTCTCTAATTTTTTTTCTAAAATTTTTTTTCAATAAAGATTAATTATTTAAAAAAAATTATATTGTATTTTCCAATATTTAATTTTCATTAATAGAATATTTCCTACTATTTTTTCAAATGATTCTCCTCTGTCACAAATTTACAATGTATTTTTAATATAATGATTATTTTTATCATTTACAACATGAATTAATTTTCCAAACATCATGAACATTATTTTCATTGAACTATATTTTACATTTATCATAGTTTTTCTTCAATGAATATTTTTCATGAAATTTTTCAATTTTTTAGTCTTTGAATGTAGTTTTTATGTAAAAAAAGTTTATTTTCATGAAAAATGTTTTTTAAAATATTTTAATGCTATTTCATTCATAAATTTTTAATGTCCTTCAATTTACATAATCTCTAATAATAATATTTTAATATTAATAAAAAATTTATTCTTTCTTCAACTGTATTATGAAATTGACATAGAACCCATTTCATATTGATTGGTGAATCAATCAATGAAAGAATGATGATTATAGTTTTTTTAAAAAGTGATTTACTATAATGTTTTAATTTTTAAATCATAAGAAGAAATTATTGATGATGATGAGTTTTTCCATATATCAAAGGGTTATACTGATATAAAAAGTATGATGGGCGCTCGTATATAGCGTTAGGTGAGCCTATTGAATATCATATTGTAAAGACCAAGAAATTTCAATGGAAATTTTTTTCTTAATTTTCTTTGGAATTTTACTAGAGCACAGTTCTTGACGGCACCTGATTCCGAGGCCCGGTGTGCCTGGAATCATTTTCCGAAGTTTAGCTCATGTACGTTCAGTGAACAAACGAGCGGGTTTTTTCTAACTTTTAAACCGGTGCTTGGAATTGAAATCTGAGGGCACCGATGAAATTTCAGCGCTAGTATTTGCTTAGAAATGTCTTTTCCGGAGTTGCGTTTGCTCGGGTGTGGTTTTTAATTTTTGGGGTTAAGTTAAGAAATAAAATAAAGTGGTGCGACAACTTTATTTGATTTCACTCAATGCCACTTAAAAGCCACTTTAGTTAAGTTAAGCGGATAGGGTGGAACCCAAAGTATCCTACCCACTTGGTAGGATATTTGTGAGGTGGGGCCCACACGAGCCCACCGTTTCTTTTCCTCTAAGTAACGCACCCGCAACCCCCCTCTTTAATGAAAGTCAACCGTACGTTTTTCTAGTTAAAAAACGCATCATTAATTGGGCTGTTAAATCGTTACAATTAATTTATTGAATTAATTGTTCGTTTCATTTCTTTTGAAATTCAAACGTGTCAAGTGCATTAATAAAATAAGATAGCTCTTATTTTATTTCTGTTGGATCTTGTGGCGTCGAGAGAATTTGGATGAAATGGTTCTTCTTCAACGAAGAACGCGAAGAACGCTCCAACCTCCGATGAAGAATGCTAAACCCGCGGAGATCAACGACGTGACGCTGTGTACCGCAACGTCAAAGACGCTACATCCGCGACGCTCCTTCCACGACGTTTCTTCCGCGACGATCCTTCTCTTCCGTGACGATCCTCTTCTTCCACGATGGTTATTTCCGCGAAGAACTCGCATTCGACGACAACGCTTGAGGTAGGGAATTATGTTTGAGAATGATTTTATTCCCTCGTTTCTTTCATTCTAAAAAAAGTAAACATGGATCAACTTATTATCTAGTTGATCCGCGCATGTTTTCCTTACAGGTTGGGAATTTCTGTTGCAGGAAGTTGTGGGGGCTTATTTTTATTATTGATCATGATCTCATCTCTCGGCTTTCTGGGTTTCATTTTTGGGCCGCCTGTTATCATACTAACGGGGGAAGGTCGGACCGCACGAACATGGCCGACCCTCCTTCTCCCCGTGTTGTTTGAGTTTGTTGCGGCACGTGAAAGGCAGCGTGGTGCCGTTGCACTACTAAGAAATGAGAAGAAAGAACGCGGCGAAGAAGCGCGGTGCCGTCGTGTAGCGTCGTTGGGGCCGAACGAAACCGTGGGTGGAGTCGGGGCCGAGGAGGCGATTTGAAGACTACGCTGTTTGTTGTAGAAGTGCGGATCGACGGACGATGATGATATGGGCCGCAATGGCGTTTTGAATCCTTTGCAGTGATCTTCGGCTCCCGGGAGGACCACCGGTGCAGACGGAATTGAAATCGGACCACCGGAGCAATTCCGGTGGTCCGCAGAAGGCTCTGCAGGCGCCCCGCGCCGGCGGCCGGAGGTGGCGGCCGGCCCCGGTCGGCCGCCAGGAGGTGGCGGCGCCGGCGCGCCGCCGGGAAGGGGCCACCCCGGCTGAAGCCGCGGCGGCGGGCGGATGGTCCCGCGGCCGTGTGGGACCAGCTGGACGCGGCATCATGCCACGTCCATTGGCAGGGAGCGGCCCCCGCGCGGGGGGCCGCATTTTCGTCCAAGGGGGCAGAGCCACCTTTTTTGTGCAGCCGCTCGGCCAGCGCCGAGCCGTACCGCTCGGCCAGCGCCGAGCCGAGCCGTCCCGGGCCGCCCAGGCCGGGCCGGGTCGCGCCCAACCAAGACGGACCCAGACCCGGGTCGGGTCGACCAGGTTGGGGCCGAACCGGGGGGGGGGGGGGGGTTGGGGCGGGTCGGTCCGGGCCCAGACCCCCCGCATTCGGGCCTTTTCTGTTTATTGATTATATATTGAGTTTTAAACCTCCGATGGACACACCGTCAGCGGCGATGCGACCCTTGAATCAAGATGGTCGTTTCGGTATATTATACTCAAGGTTTCGGAGAACTTTGGGTTTGGCCGGGTTGGGTCGGATACGAAACCAACCGGGCCCTCAGAGCGGAAACGCTTATATCTTGTGCTCCGGATGTCTGATTGACGTGTCGTCGACTTTGACGGATTCCTATAAGTGAGACGGATCCTTTGGATTAATCCGTTCAAGGTTTGGATGTTGTCGGAGTGCGGTCGATTTGGTTTGCTCACAAAACCAACCGGGCCCCTCGAACGAAAAAGCCAATAACTCACAGACCGGGCGTCCGATTGTTGCGCCGTCTGTCTTGTTGATTTCCTCTTGTTGAGACGGATATTTTGGCATACATCTCCTGAGTTTTGGTTGCAGTTGGATAGTGGCCGGGTTGGATTGCACCCGAAATCCAACCGGGCCCCTAGAACGGAAAAGCTGATATCTTTCAGACCAGACGTCCGTTTGACGAACCATTAGCGACGTTGGTGAACACATGGAGAAACAGTCCCTATGAGTATACCCTATGAGAGTTCGGGGTACAGTTGAGATGCTACCGGGTCGGTTCGCTCGCGAAACCAACCGGGCCCTTGGGACAAAAAGGCTAATAACTCACAGACCGGGCATCTGATTGATGCGATGTCTATTGCGTTGAGACCCCTATGATGAGGCGGTCCTTTGAGATATTTCTTCGTGGGACTTTGACATACTTGGAGTATCGACCTGTAGCTCATGGAGCAGTCCCTCCCAGAGACGAGCGTGCGGAGTACGGAGACCGTGTAGCCGACTGAGACCAGACGACTGCTTGACTGACTCGACTTGGAGTGAGTCAACTAGCCCAGTGGACGGAGCACTAATTCGTGAGGTGCAGACCCATGGCGGACGGAGCACAACCTGTGTGACAGTGCATACCCGCGGTACTCATCTGGAGAGTACCTCTACGGGCTACTAGGGAGTTAGCACTACTGTGTTTGGGTGGCATACCCCGGCGGGAAGCACTACTGTGTTTGGGTGGCTGGCCCGCGGTACTCGACAGGAGGAGTACCTCAGCAGTCTTAGGATAGTGATCAGTACCTCGGAGTCATGATAGGACCACTATACACTCCAGAGACGGAGCTCTTCAGAAGTTATGGTTTCGATAATAAAAATCCTAGTTTGAGCTGAGTCTATGACCTTTGTGTTTCCTCATGATTGAGATGAGTTACTTGATAACATAGGTATATGTATGGGAATATACCTAAGTAGAGGTTATCTATTGAGATCTTCATTTTGGTTATCCTAATTGGTTTTAGTGAGACCTTGAGGGTCTCGGGGTGCCTACTGAGTATCGTTATACTCACCCCTGCACGGGCTATGCCCGCACCTCATTGTGTTGGTTGCAGACGACGGGCAATGCTGACAGAGGCCGAGTGTTCGAGGACTGGACGGTACCCGGAGGTGGACTACACGACGAGTCAGTACCTGGAGGTGGACTACACGACGAGTCAGTATCCGGAGGTGGAATTAATGGCGAGACGACACTCTGAGGAGGTTGACGGGTGAGAGCGTTGTGGAGGCTATCTCTACCTACCGTTTAGGTAGGATCCATGGTGGACGATCCAGGAGATGCGCCATCTATACCTACCCTTCAGGTAGGATCCGAGAAGGACGACCCATGAGCCGCTTTCGTCCTTCCAGTTGTTGTCTTTTTCTGTAGTACTTTGTTCAGTTGTAGTTGTACTTTCTTTTGGGTTTGTATTCTAGCCCATTTACATTTCAGCACTTCCGCTTGTACTCTGTGGTGTTTTGTTTACTTTTATAAAGAAAATGCCTTCCTAGTTATCGGGATTTACGCCTTTGGTGCTAGTCGCCAGCCCCTAGACTATGGAAGGCGGGCTTGGGGTAGTCACGACACGGGTCCTGAGGACGGGTCGTGACAAATTGGTATCAGAAGAGTCAGTTTTACTGCAGAACATATAACTCTGATATTTTCTTTCCGTGAAGCAATAGTGTTAAGAGTACCGAGCATGGTTTTCAGTTAAGGGAGTGAAGTGTTGGTGCGGGTGGCCGACGTATCCATACGCCAGGACCCTGACAACTGATTTCTAACTTTTTGCACGAAAACACTGATTGCGTGTGTGATTCCAGAAGTTTTTAAATGTCAGCTCAAACCAGGTCAGCTCCCCAGGTATAATCCTTTAATAGTGTCACGTTGTTTCTTTTCGGATGAATTTTCTTGAACAACCAGCTAGAGCCCAGAGGGATGTGCGTACTGACATCCTGCCGAGAAACGAGGCTTCAGTACATGGCCCTCTTGCGGTTGAGGCACCAGCGGTACTACCATACGTTGGGACACCGATGCCACCAGCCCCAGCAGTAGGCGTTGCACACCACTTGAGCGCGCTGCACGAGTTCCAGCGCCCGAGGCCACCCAGGTTCCGGGGAGATACGGACCCGCAGGCAGCTGAGGATTGGCTGGAGGCTGTGGTGAGAGTTTTCAGGCTAGTGGGGACGCCTGCAGACTTCATGGTGATCTTTACTGCCAGCCTTCTTCAGGCAGCAGCAGGCAGGTGGTGGAGCCACATGTTCCAGTTTGCGACAGGATGACCTTCACATGGGAAGACTTCGAGACCTCCTTCAGGGTGGAGTTTGTACCAGTAGCTCTACACCCCATGCGTGTTCAGGAGCTGCTACCTTTTCCGCATGTTTTTTGATCAGTAGCGGAGTCATATGTGGGCCGTAGACAGATGATGCAGAGTTCCAGGAAGACCAGACCAGTAGTTGGGCGATCTTAGGTTTTAGGATCGGTGGTGCGGGGAACCCGGGGTGGGGATAGAGCTAGTCCTGCCAGAAACAGATAGTGTTACTCATGCGGCAGGAAGGGTCACCTGGCACGTGACTGTCCGACCCCCCGCATTGTCGATACGAAGGCGTTGGAGGAGCCACCGAGGCAGAAGCTGTGATCAGTGCTTGAGCAACAGTCGAGCAGTGGACAAGGTAGTAGAGCTCCGGGAGTAGGTGGACAGGAGCGGAACTAGTGGATACGTCCCTTGTACTTCTAGTTCCATATTGCTGTTGTATTTGTGTCTTTGTAATATGAGCTACAATAATAAAAAGACACTTATCTTTGTGATGATTTCATTCCTGTCCTTTTTGTTTGGTTGATACTGAGTGGTCCTAGTTAATACTGTTGACTTGACCCTCACATTCGAGATTTCTACTGGAGGAGACCCAGTGACCTCATACTGATGCTGACAGTGTGACCCAACCCTTGGAGGCAAGAGTGACAGTTGGATCTCTTGGTAGTTACGTCGAGGCCTTACGACGTCATCCATGGCATGAATGCATCATTTATGTTGGGATTGACTGTATTAGGAAATCGGTGTGGTTCATACAGGGGATGAGACCGAGTTTCTCTTTTCGGAAAAGGAGAAATTTTAGCATCTCTTTCAGATCGTAGGCAAAGAAGGTGCAGATCATCCAGGAGTGGATGAAGACTGCACAGTGCAGTAAGAAACAGGAAACCGGCGCCAGTCATAGAGACTCAGGCATGTTAAATGTTTCAAGAAAGGGAAGCTTTATGGAGAGATGAGACAGCGAAGCAGCAGACGTGGAGGCAGAGCTAGGAGAGCAGCATGAGGTGGTGTACATCTTAACAAGCTATAACCACCCGCCTTAGTTATCCCCGCCAGGCTCAGAAAGCTGGAGGGCAGAGGAAGAGAGTAGCTGCATGCGGTCAGGGAGAGTGACCCAATAGCTCTAAAAATGATTCAAGGGACAGTCTGTGTCCATTACTAGCTACTGTAGTAACAGACGTTGATATGAATCATTCCTTTCTTTCACAAATCTTGTTCCAGACCTAGAGTTTCCGGTAAGCTGTGGACTTGAACCTCGCGTCTGGAGATACCTTGGGAGGAGACTCGATAATCACACTTATGCCGACAGTGTGGTCAAACCCTCAAGGTGAGAGTTTTGGTTGGAATCTCTTGGTGGAAGCGTCGAGTCCTTACAACGTTGGTTTGAGTATGGACTGGGCCATCACAGTTCATACACAAATTGACGGTATTTGGCAAAAAGGATGTGTATTAACTACGACGTCGGGATGGGTTTTCCTGGGTCAGCGAAAAGCAAACCCCAGGCAACACAGGTTAAACTCTTACACAGGAGGGTTCGACTGATCACTCTTGAGTCGGTCAACCTTAACCTCATGGCAGCAATCATTTTGAGTTCCAGTTCTAACAAGAATTGGAGACCTCTGGAGTTCGAGGATGACGATCACATCCTTATATGGGTCTCATCTCGACGAGGTTTACAGAGATGTGGCCAAGGCGGAAAGTTATCTCCGTGGTTCAGCAGACCTTATTAGGTCCTCAGCTGGGTAGGCAGGGTGGTTTACCGCTTGACCCATCCACCTCAGTTGTACCAAGTGCACGACGACTTCCATGTATCTCAACTAAGGAGACACGTCCGTGATCTTTCACATATCATCGACCATGGGGAGCTGGACTTTGGCGGTAGAGTGTCTTTCACGGAGGTTCCAGTGGGGATCGAGGATCGATAGGGGTGGATCCTACGAAGATGGTCTATTCCTCGGGTGCGCTTTCACTGGTTGTACGAGAACCTCCAGGTGAGCACATGAGAGCGGGAGGCTCAGATTTGCGCTCAGTACTGCTTTTGTATCCCTAGTTTGTGTTAAAGCTTTACGAGGACGTGAAACCCCGAGGTGGGAGTAATGTAAAGACCCGAAAATTTCAAGGGAAATTATTTTCTTAATTTTCTTTGGAATTTTACTAGAGCTCCGTTTCTGACGGCGCCGGATTCTGAGTCCCAGTGTTCCCAGAATCATTTTCCGAAGTTTAGCTCGGGTACGTTCAGTGAATGAATGAGCAGGTTTTTTCTAACATTTACACCGATGCTCGGAATTGAAATCTGAGGGCACCGATGAAATCGCAACGCCAATATTTTCTTAGAAATGTCTTTTCTAGAGTTGCATTTTCTCGGGTGTGGTTTTTAATTTTTGGGTTTAAGTTAAGAAATAAAATAAAGTGGTGCGACAACTTCATTTTATTTCACTTAAAGCCACTTAATAGCCACTTAAACTATGTTAAGTGGATAGGTTGGAACCTAAAATATCCTACCCACTTGGTAGGATATTTGTGAGGTGGGTCCCACACAAGCCCCACCATTTCTTTTCCTCTAAGTAAAGCACTCGCAACCCCCCTCATTAATGAAAGTCAACTGTGTGTTTTTCTGGTTAGGAAACACCTCATTAATTGGTCAGTTAAATCGTTACAATTAATTCATTGAATTAAATGTTCATTTCGTTTCTTTTTAAATTCAAACATGTCATGTGCTTTAATAAAATAAGATAACTCTTATTTTATTTCTGTTGGATCTTGTGGCGTGGAGAGAATTTGGAGGAAAGCGTTCTTCTTTGGCGAAGAACGCGAAGAACACGAAGAACTCTCTGACCTCTGACGAAGAACGCCAAACCCATAGAGATCGATGACGCGACGTTGTGTACCACGATGTCAACAACGCTTCTTCCGCGACGCTCCTTCCGTGAAGTTTCTTCCACGATGATCCTTCTCTTCTACGACGATCCTCTTCTTCCGCGGCGGTTATTTCCGCAACGAACTCGCGTTCGACGACAACGCTTGAGGTAGGGAATTATGTTTGAGAATGATTGTATTCCCTCGTTTCTTTCATTCTAAAGAAAACAAGGAAACACAGATCAAATTATTATCGAGTTGATCCGTGCACGTTTTCCTTGCAAGTTGGGAATTTTTGTTGTGGGAATTTGTGGGGGCTTGTTTTTATTATTGATCGTGATATCATCTGTCGCTTTCTGGGATTCATTTTTGGGCCGTCTGTTATCATACTAATGGGGGAAGGTCAGACCGCACGAACACGGCTAAACCTCCTTCCCCACGTGTTGTTTGAATTTTTTTCGGCACGTGAAAGGCAGCGCGGTGCCGTTGAACTGCGCGGAAATGAGAAGAATGAATGCGGCGAAGAAGCACGGCGCCGTCGTGCCGCGCCGTTGGGGCCGAACGAAACCGCGGGCAGAGTCGGGGCCGAGGAGGCGATTTGAAGACCCCGTTTTTTTTTGTAGAAGTGTGAATCGACGGACGATGATGACGTGGGACACAATGACGTTTTGAATCCTTTGCAGTGATCTTCGGCTCCCGGGAGGACCACCAGTGCAGAAGGAATTGAAATTGCACCATCAGAGCAACTCTGGTGGTCCGCGGAAGACTCCGCCAGCGCGCTGCCAAGAAGGGGCCACCGCGGAGGTGGGTGGCTGGTCCCAAGGCCACGCGGGACCAGCAGGATGCGGCGTCATTCCGCGTCTGTTGGCTGTGAGCGGCCCCCGCATGGGGGCCGCAGTTTCGTCCAAGGGGGCAGCACCCCCTTTTTTGCGCGGCCGCTCGGCCAGCGACGAGCCGGACCGCTCGGCCAGAGCCGAGATGCACCGGGCCGAACCGTCCACACCGGGCCGAGCCGCCCAGGCCGGGCCGGGTCGCGCCCAGCCGGGTCGGACCTTGACCTAGCCGGGTCGGACCCGGAACCGATTCGGGTCGACCCGGTTCGGGCCGACCCAGGGGGGGTTGGGCCGGGTCGGCCCGGGCCCAGACCCCCTGCTTTCAGGCCTTTTCGGTTTTTCGCTTATATCTTGAACTTTAAACCTCCGATCGATGCACCGTCAGTGGTTATGCGACCCTTGAATCGATACGGTCGTTTCAGTATATTATACTAAAGGTTTCGGAGAACTTTGGGTTCGGCCGGGTTGGTTCGGATACAAAACCAACCTGGCCCTCAGAGCGGAAATGCTTATATCTTGAGCTACGGACGTCCGATTGAAGTTCCGTCAACATTTATGGATTTCTCTAAGTGAGATAGATCATTTTTCTTACTCCGCTCGAGGTTTGGATGCCATCGGAGTGCGGTTGGGTTGGTTCGCTCACGAAACCAACCGGGCCACAGGAACGAAAAAGCCAATAACTCACAGACCGGGCATCCGATTGACGCGCCATCTGTCTCATTGATTTCCTCTTGTTGAGACAGAACTTTTGGCATAATTTTCCCAAGTATTGGTTGCAGTTGGATAGTGGCCGGGTTGGATTGCACCCGATATCCAACCGGGCCCCTGGAACGGAAAAGCTGATATCTTTCAGACCAGACGTCCGTTTGATGAACCGTCAGCAGCATTGGTGAACACATGGAGAAACGGTCCCTATGAGAATACCCTATGAGATTTAGGGGTATAGTTGAGATATGGCTGGGTCGGTTCGCTCACAAAACCAACAGGGCCCCTGGGACGAAAAGACTAATAACTCACAGACCGGGCGTCTGATTGACGCGTCATCTGTTGCGTTGAGATCCCTATGACGAGGAGGTCCTTTGAGATACTTCTTCGTGGGACTTTGAGATACATGGACTATGGACCTATTGCTCATGGAGCAGACCCTACCAGAGACGAGTGTGTGGAGTACGGAGACCGTGTAGCTGACTGAGACCTGACGACTGCTTGACCGACTCGACTTGGGGTGAGTCAACTAGCCCAGTAGACGGAGCACTACTTCGTGAGGTGAAGACCCATGGCGGATGGAGCACTACTTGTGTGACAATGCAGACCCTTGATACTCATCTGGAGAGTACCTCTGCAGGCTACTAGGGGGTGTGAACTACTGTGTTTGGGTGGCATACCCCGATGGGAAGCACTACTGTATTTGGGTGGCTGGCCCGTGGTACTCGACAGGAGGAGTACCTCAGCAATCTTAGGTTAGTGAGCAGTACCTTGGAGTCGTGACAGAACCACTGTACACTCCAGATACGAAGCTCTTTAGCAGTTACAGTTTCGATAATAAAAAACATGGTTTGAGCTGATTCTATGACCATTGTGTTTCTTCATGATTGAGATGGGTTACTTGATAACTTATTTATATGTATGGGAATATACCTAAGTAGAGGTTATCTATTGAGGTCTTATTTGTGGTTATCCTTGTTGGTTTTAGTGAGAACTTGAGGGTCTCGGGGTCCCTACTGAGTATAGTTATTCTCACCCCTGCACGGGCTATGCCTGCACCTCGTTGTGTTGGTTGCAGACGATGGGCAGTGCTGAAGGAGGCTGAGTGTTCGAGGACTGGACGGTACCCGGAGGTGGACTACATTATGATTCAGTCGCTGGAGTTGGACTACACAATGAGTCTATATCCAAAGGTGGACTTCACGGTGAGACGACACTCAGAGGAGGTTGAAGGGCGAGAGCATTGTGGAGGCTATCTGTACCTACCATTTAGGTAGGATCCGTGGTGGACGATCCAAGAGCTGCGCCATCTGAACCTACCCTTCAGGTAGGATCTGAGGAGGACGACCCAGGAGCCGCTTCCGTCCTTCCAGTTGTGGTCTTTTTCTGTTGTACTTTGTTCAGTTGTAGTTGTACTTTCTTTTTGGTTTGTATTCTGGCCCATTTACCTTTCAGCACTTCCGCTTGTACTCTGTGGTGTTTTGTTTACTTTTATAAAGGCAATGCCTTCCCTGTTATCAGGATTTACGCCTTTGGTGCTAGTCGCCATCCCCTGGCCTATGGAAGGAGGGCTTGGGGTAGTCACGGCACGGGCCCCGAGGACGGGTCGTGGCACATATAATGGGTTTTCCCAGATTGATTCAGGTAAGCCCGATATTGTAAATATGATCGGTGGACCCATATAGCATTCTAATGAACATCGAAATGAATATATTCTATAGATTATGATATTGGAATTTGGATGTATGGATTTATAATGGTAAAGGGTTTGTAACCGGTTTTATGATAATGATCTTTCAAGATACCATTATGTTTTTAGCACACATTCTAGGGTATTAAAAGTTTCTTTTAATAAGAAAGATATCACATGGATCATGATTATTAATTCTAATGACTCTTGAATTTTTTAATGAATTATTTCATGTAATAATGTTTCATGATCCAGGTATATATGGTTATAAATATTCTTAATTTATGACCATGAACCAGGATTATTTCATTACACCTTTATGCTCATATTATTCTCAAAGATGACATTCAATTGTTAATTATTGTCATTTCCCTTAATAAGAATATTCACTAAAAATTATTATCATTATTTTTATCCATGTTATCAAAAATTATGATGAATAAATTATATTTTTAATGGTTTCAAATGGATAATGATGTTGGCTTCATGTGAAAAATTGAAAATCTAGGTTATGTGGGAGAAATGATCTCTTAATGACAAGGGTATTATTTATGTAATATTTTTTCTATATTCAATAAAACCATAAACATGAATGTTCATTGGGTATTTAAGTGATCCAATATTTCATTTTTATATTGTATGTTATTCATGATAAAAATTGGCTTCCCTTCATTAGTGTCAAAAACATCAATATAATAGTTAGTGATTTTATTACTAGAACAACGAGTGAATGTTTATGTATATTATATTTTGTATTAGATATGTTTTTAGATAATATTGGTGATTATTTTGTTTTTCATTTTTGGTTATCTTAATAGTTATGGATACAATAATAGTAATAAAATATTAAATATGAACATAAGTTCATTGTCTAGAACACCCCTTCGAGGTTTTATGTGATTCGGTGTTAAAATGATTAATGAATATTTATGATAATTTTAATTATACTACATTATATGTAATTATTTGTATTTTCATAAATTATTAATTTACATTTTTTGGATATAAGACTAATTATATTGATAAACTATAGGTTTTATATGATCTGGGATGTTGAGGTAACTATTGGAACCCAAGTTTTATCATATAGCTAAACAAGGGATTGAAATGTTATTTGGTAACAATGTGATTGATGTTATTTTAAAAGAAGATATAAATATTTTTGGAGTTGAAATACTAAATTTATGAGATCACATTTTAGGTTAAAAATATCTTTATGATTGATTTTATTTTTAAATGATTTAGTTTGATATTTGAGTATTATTGTTATATTTTGGAGACTAATTTATTATTTCATCATATAAACTCATTCTAGAAATTATCTAACTGTGTTCTGATAATTTTGGAATTGGTTAATTACTAAATATATTTTTAATAATTTTTTATAATTTTTATAGTAATATGATTATATAAAATTTTATTTTTAGTGCTACATGAATGAAAAAACCACAGATACTCATTGTTTGTAGAAAAGGATGAGATTGTGGTTGAAATTGACAGAAGTATGAAATTATACTCATCAAGTAATTATATTTCCATAGGATTTTACTATATGTGGTATAGAGATTCCTCAACTCTATAAAAATTATACTAGAAGAAACTTTTTTACAATCACCAACATTTCTAATGATATTAATGACCTTTTTTCACACATATTTGGTTTATAGTTTTTTTGTCGATTTTCCCATGATAATTCAGTTTATTATGGTAAATGTCTTCTGAGACTCTCCATAATTATTTTTAAATTAATATTTTCTTACATGTATAAATATTCAATTCCCACCAATGCCTCTTTATTTGGAAATGTTGTATGTGTTATTCCAGATGACCTTCATATTTCCTTTTCTAACTTTTCAAAAGGTTATTTTATTAACCATTTTTATGACGCGGGATTCGAAAAATGAAATTTTAAAATTTCCAAAAAAAATTATTACATAGATAATATTTAAATTTTTAGTATAAAATATATTAAATAAGGCTTAATGTAACATCTATATATTTTAGAAAATGAATATATGTTCGATAGTGTATTCAACATGTAATATTATGCTTAAAAGACAAGAGAAATATATAACTGTTATAAGAAATATGTTAAATTGAATGATATGAATCATATTTAATACTATATATATATATATCTTAGTCAATATTTTTTATTGATAAAAATTTTGTAAATATTCAATCAATTTTTAGTATAGTAATTTTATTATTAAAAAATTTGTTTCCTTAAAAATTATTTTTATTTCATTTCATGACATAAAATTATAATTTATTTAAATAATATAATGGAAATATTTTTACTAAATTAAATTCATTTCTGAAATCCCCATATCACAATTTACTTTGGTTGACATTTTAGTATTTTTTTAGAAAATATTGACTTTTTATGAATAGTTTAAAATATAAATTTTTATTAAACTTTCAGTTATTTAAAATAAATTAAGTAATTTAAAAGTCCAATTATGTATTTAAAATGATTTCAATTAACATAAATATTCATTACAACAAAAAATTATATTTTTATCATCATTATATTATATTATATTATATTTTTATTTTTATGATTAGAAATGGGATTTTTCTGAAAACTATTTTAAAGTGCATAATATTTTTACACATTAATGAATTTAAACATCCTCTAATCAAGAATTATTAAAAAAAGTATATATTATATATAAATATTTATTTAAAATTAATCAATAAATAATCATTATTAACCATTGTGTTAATATAAAATCATCACATGCTTGAAAAATACACTTCCTCAAAACCTATTTATTCATCATGTCTGCAGGTTTAGATTAAAATTAAAATTTTATAATTATATTAATTGAATTTAGTAAAATTTAACAAATATATTAAATGATTATAATTTATTTTATACAATATGTTCAAAATAATATTTCACTATAATGAATATTGAAAGGATTAAAAAATAATTATCTTGGTTATGGTGAAAATAGATTTATTGGGGGTTAAACTAAAACAACAACAGTTAAAATAATATAATATATTGTATAAAATATATTATATAGATATATTTAAATATTATAATGTATTTGGATCTATAATAAACCATTTTGGATCCTTTTTCATGTACAATCTGTGGGTACCACTTTTTCTTGTTAATATTTATAAGTGTGATACTCGTCTCACTTATAAAAGGACACCAAATTTCCATTCGCATTAACACATTAAAATCTGTTTTTATTATAAAATACCAGAAAAATTTAATAATTAATTACTTAAAAACATCTTATATACTTTATTTTGAACACAAATCCATCTTATGAAGGATTTTGGTTCTTACCTAAGGATGTTGGCTGAAGAGGTTTTATCGTTCTTAACCAATCAGTATTATTTTATTTCTTATCTCATCTCCATAAAATATTTTCAAGTATTATTAGATAATAATAATAGTTTCACCAATATAATTAGAAGTTATTATGTAAATCAATTAACCTAAACTCATCTACTCTTTCATCAAATGGGATACAAAATGAGCATTTATGTGTAAGGAGGACTACCACTATGGGAACCCATGTCATTCATTTTCCATCATCTCTTGTCACATCATATTATAATGAAATATTTAATATATATATATGATATATAAAACATATTTATAATAATTTAAATAATCTATAACATACACCTTCTTACATTCTATTCCATGGGGGTATGATACTGTCGCTCTTGTGTATAGTGGGATACCACCTTGTGAAGAGATGCGATTTGTTTTTCACTAGTGCTTAACATAATAGTTAATAAAGACAATGTTAATGAATATATATGATATTATTGAAATATTTATGATATTAATTATATATTTTTCATTATTAATTGATAATATGTAATTTTATTTCTAACACAAAAAATGACAATGTCGTTCATCAGTAGGTGTGGATTACCATCTCCATGAAGCAATGCGATACTTTTTAATAATCCCACCTCATGGATGATATATATTAGTATATTAATATAAATAATATTTTAGTTATGATATTCTAATAATTCTTGAAATTTAAAATAATATATAACATCTTTTTATAATTATAATTCAAAATTTGAAACATTACTCATGCGTATGTACGACTTACCTTCTCAATAATGATAATGTTAATCATTTTACATAACTATATCTCACGGATGGTTTTAAATTTATTTTTTATGTAAAAAAATTTAAAATATTTTATGATTATTATTATGGATATGTTGAAAAAAGTTCCTATATGACCAAAATCAACACACCAAATCCATTTTGAAATAATGATCAACATATCATCAAAACACAGGAAGAAAAACTAACTGATTTAGTTTTTCAACATATCATTAAAAAGAAATATAATAATTTGTTTATGTAAAAGGTATTAAACATGAAAATTGTTTTTATATAGTAATTATATCAATATAAGGTTATTATATAATAGGATCAAACACATAATAAGAATATAAGATTGGTGGAAATGGTTTTCTCGTCTCAATTTTTATTTCTATGAGGCATTTTTCATATTCCCAAAATTTTTAATTGTGTGGTATATATAAATTAAATGAATGTTTTTGTTAAAGATTTTTTTCAAGAAAATAATCTGGATTTATGAATCCATATAAGGTTCTCTCTTTAGAGAGTTTTTTGTCTATAGATTACCAAAGCGATAAAGGATATCCCTTTAATTTTCATTCTTTCAAGAGAATTTTATTGACATGAACCTAATATATTTTATATGGTATATATGCATCCCTATTTTCATTTTATATCATGAATACACCATATTTAATTATATTATGTGAATAAAATTTAATTATTTCATCCATAGTGATTGGATTTTAAGGTTTCTATGTGGTAAAGTGTTTCTTAACTCAATTTCATTTTGTTAAGTTATAAATCTTATCCATTGACATTGATATGTTCTGATTATGTATGAATTGATCTATAAATTGTGTTATTAATAATTTAAAATTATTATTTAGGAATTTACATTTATTACATATGATCACCCATTTTTTTAATTCTCAATTACATTATATGACATTCGTATTGGTTATTTGTCCCAAACTCTCTTTCTTTGAGACATATGTTGATATCATACACATCACATCTTCTATGAGGTGTATATACATCCAATTTGACATGAAAGTTCAGTATTATATTTATTTCTTTACATTTTAGTTTTTTATATTATGTTATTATTTCCTTGGTTTTATTATTAAAATTATTACAAATGTGTCAAAGGCATTATGTTACAATGTCTAGTCTTTCTGGACTACTTATGTTCATGGTTCTTTTAGTAGGAAACATGTGATATTATTTTATTTAAAAAATGTATTTATTTTTCAAATATTTTAAATTTTTTACCTTTTTTTATTTCTATACCCTCTCTTATTGATTAAATAACAGTAATAAATTATATTATAATTGATATCGATCTTGGAAATATATTTAGATTGGAAATATTTCTCTTCAATGTTAATGAATTTTAAAATGTTTAAGAATATTTATTTTATAAAAATAGATGATTTTATAAAGATAATTTACACGGTATCATACTTTAGTTTAAAAGGGTTCAAAATTATATTTCATTTCATTTTGTCACATTAGGCACTTTTGAATCTCATTTATAAAATGTTTTTAGAGGAATAAATATTTTAAACATTCATAACATGAATGGATTCTCCCACTATCCTGAAAATTATTTTAATTGATACATGGTTCATTTCTATCCACAATTATTTTAAAATATTTTTTTTCACAATATATTTTTAATTGTTTTTATAAAAAAATATTTTCAAATTAATAAAGGGTGTAGTCCCCAAAAGAGTTGTTAATGACCATTTAATGGTATTATAATTAATCAATGATAAAAACTCAATATGTTACATCCAATTCACTAGGGATATGTGGTATTGATACCTTTTTTATTCCTTCTTTGGATGTATTGTGATATTTACATGGAAACTATTTGTTTTCCATGGGTGAATGAAGCCAGGAAATAACAAGGGTTCTTTTAATTTCAAAAATTCATTAATTTTAAATGATTTATTCATATATGATGCTTGGAGATTATAGATGTTTATCTGTGCACCTAGAGAAAATCTGTTGAGCATGATATATCTTTTGTGATGGGTGAACCAATATATTGTTGGGTGAGCCAATAATTAATTATATAATGGGTTCACCTAGGTAGTGATGGTTGATCCGGATATAGCTTATACAATGGGTGCACCCAGAATGTACTAAAATGAATTTTCCCTATATTATGTTCTCCATTAAATTATTCTAGATTTCATTCATATAGTAATTCCCATTTTAAGGGTTTTTAATGGATTTATGATGATTTTGTTCAAGGATAGCAATATTTTTTCATTATTCTTTATATAGTTATAAATGCTTCATTTGATCAATATTGATATCAAATGGCTCACAATTATTTATTTTTATGGCATATTCATTGTTAAATTTTTGTTACAGGTTTTTATGTCTGATGGTACATATATTTTTGTGTATTAATAATATTATGTTAAGAAAAAGAACATTTATTTTTCATTATACTTTTACTCCCATATTCATATCACAGGTGAAATTCAATTGTTAATGCTTAAGTTTACTCTTACTAAACAAATTTGAGATCACCGTTATTATTTTTAATTTTCCCCAAGTGAACAATAATGGTGTTTAATGGATTACATCTTGAATGATTTTATATGATTGATTACAACTAATTAATGTGAAATAAGAAAATATGATTTATGTGGGAAAATTGTTCTTTTAAATACATGGGTAATGTTTGTAATTTTTTTTACTAATTATCTGAAAATATGATCCAAAAGGTACTCGTGTATGCAAGTGATCCAATATTTCTTTTTAAAATTGTATCTCTCGGATTGATAAAATTGTGTAAAATTGATCTTTATCAAGGATAGAAATTTAAAAGGTTTTGATTTTGGCATAGGATCAAAGAGTGTAGGTTCATGGATATTATAAAGTGTACCTTATGTCCTTGGATATTAAAACATTACACATTAAGGATGGTTAATATAAGTAAACTACCTGACTCAATTTTTATTTAATTGGGTAATATATATATGTGTGGTTTATATCCTCATCATAATTCTTCCATAGTTGTTGATGAGTTAATTTGTATTTGATATAGGTTTATGGTCCCACTATGTATGCATTAGGAGTTGATGTGGCATTCACATAGACGAAAATTTGATGTTCACATAAGGGTTAACATGTTGTAATATGTTCTTCATAAGTATTATTTGTGGCCCATGATGAAGAAATTAATATAATATTTAGATACATGATGACATGCCTATTAGTAGGAAAAAATGATGATCAGTGGTTCAATGGCCTTCTACACTCTTTATTAATTCCATGGGAGAAGTATAATTATGTGACGATGTACATCATAATTGAATTTTTGAGGCCACTTCAGGGAAATCATTCAATATGGGTTATCATGGACCTAGTAGAAATGGTCTTTAATTTCATTCCAATTTACGAGATATAAAATTTAGATGACCATCGAAGGACATTTATTATTGAGGTATTGTATCTTCGTGGGGAGACTATGTGTATATTTTATAATCATTATGGCCATTTTACATCTTTAATTTTGTACTTATTTTAAAAGGGAACTTTAGTTACGTTTGTTAATGAGATAATTCCGACCAACCTTGGAAAAAAATCAAGTTTGAGTGTACCATTTGGGATTTTGAGGATATGTTGTAGTCATATGTCAATGATATTAGTGTTTTAGGGGTGAACCATCTAACACATATAGAGTTATCATATAGATATTTTTATCATGATATAATTCATATAGTAAAATTTTATGCCATTTATAGATGATTTTATCCATTAAAATTGTAATTCTTATAGGCAAGGGAGTAAGTAGTTACCAAATTTAGTCTCATACATTTTGTGTTCGTGAATATTTGTTTGATTAATAATTATTTAGTGAGGACATAGATAATTAAATTTCAATATGTTTAATAGTGATGAAATCTAATGAAGTCTGATGTGGGTTGATATATTTTCTTGCTGGTTTCACTTTGGTGGGTATATAATGATATTAAGAGGTAGGGGGAATTTTACCTTAGTTACAAGGGTCCATTTGTGGTTATCAAAAATAATTATACTATTAAATATTAGTTATCTATTCCTTAGAGAATAATTTCTATTCATTTTTTCTCAATTAATTTTATCTTCACGGAAATTATCATACCTTGTATGTTTTCATTAGCATCAATGAGGCCAACCTATGGTTGGGCACATCATTCTAGGAATTATCAGTTCATATATTATATATTAGAGACGAAATTCTTTGAGATGTGTTAGTTTCACTATTGTATATATAGTGGTACTACATGTGAATCCATGAGTTGAATAGGGATTGGGTATCTAATATGAGGGTAAAGTGGCCAGATCACATTTCTATGGATGCTTGTTGATGTTTGAAAGAGAAACTGGTTTAAAATATATCATATGGTGGGGATTTCATAACACCCCACTTATTCTAAGGTATTAATTTAATATAAATTCTATCAAACCTTATTTATTTTTTACAATTTTGGTTATTATATGGGGAAAATTTTGCACATGCCTATGTTTGGGGGGGGGGAAACAAGTTTATGGTGGGAATTTAAATTTTATTATATTTACAATCATATGCCTAATAAGAGTTCATTGAAGATATTTTTGTTTAGGAAATAGAATATTCCATAACTATTGGGACAATACTAAGGGTAATCCAAAACCTGATAAGTGATCATAGCTATAATAGATTCCCACACAATTTTTTGTTGGGCCAATATAATTTTTTTAAAATTTTGTTTATATATATTTAAGTGATTTTTTTAAAATTTCATTAAAAGTTATTTCACCGAATTGTGTTATATTACATACTCTTTATTGTTGATATTTTATGATTATGTATATAACCACATTTTATTTTATTATATTTTATTTCAACTAGTTTTTTGTATATTTACATTTTATATACATTATTGACTCATTGGATTATTCTCAAATCATTATTATGATATTTGAAAAGGTTTGGTTCATAATATTATTTTATTATTTATTTTGTATTCATCAATTTCAATTGATGTAGATTATTTGAACATTGATTAATAAAACCTTCAATTTTTACATCCTCTATTAATTATTGATATTTGAATTTAATAGTACCATTTTCTAACTATTTGGTACTTAAATTAATAGTATGATGTTTTTAATAAAGTCCACCTTCATTTATTTCTTCGGTCGAGAAAATTAATTATTCAAAAACCATTTTTTCAAAAAATGAGTTTAACTATAAAAAAATGTTTTTGATGAATTTTTTCACCAATTTTACTCTTTAAAAACGTTTTCATAGGAATCATATATCATTTTCATAACTATTACCTTTAGTATTTTAACAAAAATATGAAAGGAATCTTCATGTCACTTTTTTAAGAAGGCCCTTTCCTAAAAAAGTTTACACATAAATAGAAATGTTCATTTAAACTTTTAGAGCTTGTATAGAATCCCGCAATTTTAGGATTATCATTTCTTTTATTTATCCATTGGGTGTTAATGAAGATATTTTTAAATAGTTTTTATAAAATCTGATTTTTAATTAAAATTATTGGAATTTTTCAAAATTAAAAGGTTGTATTCTTCAAAAATGTTTTATTGATCACATTAAGGTATTTTTATTGATCAATAAAAACCACACTTAACTACTACTCTTATGGGTATATATCTATTCCATCCTTTTAATTCTTCTCTATGGTTTATGATTATTTTGGCCAAGGTTAATATTTACATTCACATGCCTATTTCATTTTGTAGTCATAAATTCTAATTGAAATATTCAATTTAATATAATCATCAGACATTAAATTTTTCCTAAATACAAATATTATTTATCTTGGATATATTTATTTCTTAAACCATGTAAATTTTTGACATATAGTATTTTTCTTTGAATGATTTTTTCCCTCCCAAAATATTGATAAATCTTTATTCATTACTTAATACAGATATTTTCTTATATGGCACATTGTTCATTAATTAAATCAATTATTTGATATATGTGTAATTATTTGGACCTACAATGGTGGTTCAGTCCTGGTATTAAATATCCCATCAATGAATCTATAGATCTCATGATCAAATCATGTTAAGATACAATTAAATAGCATATTACATGTTGTTTTAAATCAACTTATGAAAGGTCTTGACGGTAATGGTATAATGATTTCATAGATCATGGAAACCAATAACATAGTTTTGGATTCATTATTAACATAGAAATTATTATCCCAAATATTTTCACAATGATATTATAATTGGATATATTAAATTATCATATTAGTATTTAAATTTCTTGTGATTTCTGTTGTTCACCTTTCTATAATGATTATTCTATATCTAGTTATGATAATCCATTTTTTTTAAATGAAATGCATTTAAACATATTTTCCATCCCATATATTATAATAGTAAATTATTTATGTTGAATGGGAGATCATATATTTACCTTTCCATATTGTTCATTCCTTATTGATGATGATTCAGTGATTCAAGTTTTCTTCCACATTAGTTAACCCTTACTGATTGTATTTTTATCACACTTATTTCATTTCAATTCCCTATTATTCCATGATGAGCAGTATATTTTATATTAAATTATATTCTAGAGTTTAAATTATTTTTATCAAAATAAGTATATGTAATTTTTTTATTCAATTGTAGTTCAAGAATCATGTATGTATCTAGATTAGTAATACTACTAAACTATTTGGTCTATTAGGATGTGATTCCTTGTATCATATAGACATTTAATAAAGAAGAATCCATCTCTTTGTTACTTGTCTTCTCATCACTATAGTTGATATTTGAGGATGTTTAGTAGAATCCTTGGAAACTTAATTATTGAAAAAATATACCAAGGAACAGAACCCTATCATATTCATTGATGATAAGCCCAGAAAAACATCCTACTGTTTTTATATGTTAGATATTATGTCATTTTTTTAATAAATAAATTTCTATCTAGATAATAAGTGTTTTCATGGTTCAAACACATAGATAGCCAGTATAAAAAATTCGAATTAATGGTTTATCTGTCTTGACATGAGAATTTGAGAGTACTTGAAATCTTTACATATTACATTCCTAGTTTAACACTCACAAAGGATATTGTTAGGATAAATAAAATTTTCGTTAAAAAACCCATTACGAAGTATTTGAATAAATAATTCCAAATAATGGCCTAGGTTTACCCCTAGACTAAGGAATAACCTATGTTGAAATGAAAATAATAATTTATTTACCCATTATGATACAATAAATAAATTATAGAAGTACTTTTATTAATGGAATTTTAGTATAAGAATTATGAAATGACTAATGATTTTGTTAAATTTCAAAATAATATATGTCTTCATTGACATTAGTGATTTTGATTCAATCATCAGTTAATTAGTTTATAGATGGAAATAGGTTCAAATTATTAAATATCCTATTTTAAAAATTGTGTGTTATGAATATAACATGGTTATGTAGGTTTTCAGAGAAATTTATGGCAATACAACCCATTGGTTTTTTATATGTTTTAGTGAGAAACAATATTTTAGGTATAATGCCTTTATATTTTATAGAAATAATTTTAATGGTATTGATAACATATAGAGTTAATAATTTCTTTAACAATGTTGTAGTATTAGTAAAATAATATAATTATACTTTGTGAAAAAATATGTTCTCTTTTAAACCCCTAGTAAAATGGATATTTAATGATTTGTTTTCATTCAATAATGTCCATCATATTGTTTGGGAAAAATTATATGAATGATATTAATATATTTATTAAAAATTAAATTACTAAAGTAGGTTTAAAACCCATAACAATTATCAATTAAAAGGGGTTTCAACTCATAACAGTAAGATGAAAAGGGTTTAGTGCCTACCAGTGTCCTATCAAATGTTTGGGTTAATGTGTCATTGTTTTTAGATGAATGATTTTAGGGGAAAATATTAATAAAGAAAAAGTGGTTTTAAATCTATGGTTTTGAAATTAATTTGTTGGATATCATGTGTCAACCATATTGTAACATGGAAAGAGTATGATACACAAGTAAAGAATTACTTTGTGGATCTCAATATCTGTTAATAGAGAATTTCAGCGCTTCAACCATAAAAAAATCAATTTTGGATGTTAATTTTCATTAGTAAGGGTTGAATTTAAAATTAATCAAATAAAAAATAAATGATGAAGTATGAATTATTTACTACAAATACCTCACTTCTGTATATTTCCTTATATTCTTATAAAGTAAAAAATTTATCAACATTAGGAAAATGGGACTTTAAATGAAAATGTTTTCCAATTACATTAATATCCCACGAGTCACATAGTATTTTTAAGATCATCACATATTTTTATATTTAAAGACCATAACATTAAATTTATTATCCAATTTATTATTATCAATGACCTCAATCACTCTATATAATTATTTATGATTCTTTACTATGTCCATCTTTTCATTTCCTACCTATGTCCTCCTGCTTGGAAACCTAGTTATCTGTAATTTCATAAGACCTTCGTACATCCAATTATATATTATCAAGAGGTTATTTTTTAATCATTTAATAATACCAGGTTTTAATAATGGAATTAAAAAGTATCAAACCATGGTTTTCCCTGATGATGTTTAAATTGTGATGATAAATTTTATTTTTGTTTGGGAGACTGTAGCACAAGAAAATTCTAAAAGAATTAAATTTTATTCAATGTAGTATGTGAGATGAAAAAACATCATTGTAATAGAATTTAATAACCCAATACTTTAAAATATATTTATTTTATAAGAAATATAAATTCTATTATAGCTTACAACACTCAGAAAAAAAATATTCTTTGGTAGTTTTCATTACACACAAGACTATGTTTAACATAACAATAGTATATTATTAAGATTTGTATATAATATTGTAGTTATTTCCTTGAAGTTGGAATAGAGGGTATCAATATGACTAACTAACTCATGAAAATATCTATTTTACAAATTTATATTAATTTTTTATAAATTTGTACTATGATAATAATTTATTAATTGAAAAAGAAAAATTTTCTAAAAAATTGTATTTTTCTAAAATATAGATTAGTTGTGATTTATAAAAATTATTTTAATTAATTTTAATCAATTTTAGAATATTAATTTTAGAATCTTTAATATAAATATTACCATAATGTGAATTGTATATATTTTTACAAAAAAAATAATTTTTCATATTGTTGAAAAATAATATATTTTAATTGAAAACTTCAATTTTGTATAAAAAAATTATTATAATAAATTATATTACGAATTTTTTCTTAGTAAAATTATTTCAATTTTATGTCAGTTATTTTATTTTAGATAATTTTAATCATTTTAAAGTTTAGTTATAATATAAAATTAGTTTAAACTTTTTAACATTTTCAAATTGAAAACCCTTTATCTCATCACATATATCAGACTAGTTTTAAATTAAAAGTTTTCTCTTAAATTGATTGAATTTAAAAAATGGATTAAATATTTGAAATAATCATAATTTTTAATATCTAATATTTTCAAATTAATTTTTGACCAAAATAAACAGTCAATGAAGTAAATATTAGTTACCACAGTTATATTTCTAATTTGTTTATAGGGGTGTTAAAAACTATAATTGTAAAAATTACCTAAAACAATTTGTAAAAAATATATTATGGGACTGTTTAGAACATTTATCCTATAAGGGTCAATAATTGTCTATTATTTACCCTCTAGAATATGAGAAATGTCGGATCAATCAATTAATTCCAATAATACTTCGTGTTTCCTCTCCCCCTCTTATAAAAGGCCACCCCTCTCCTATCAACTTAAGCCATTCAAACATCTTTTTTACCCATAGTACCATCAATAATATTTTCCCAACATCCTAACCCCTCATCATAAAATCCTCTGGTTTTGTAATATATCCAACCTTATAAGGAATTAGTTCTATCCTATGGGGTATATTTTATAGAGAGGTAAAGTTATTCCACAAGCATATTTATATTAATTATTCATCCAAATCAGATTTTTATTAAATAATAATGAAATTACCAAAGAAGTATCTTCCATATACGAGGTTGTTTAAAAAAAATTCCTAACAAAATCTCTACATTAATAATTTTTTTTATGAAATCACCGTTCTTGTATACGATGGACAACCACCTCGTGAACTAATGTCATTTATTTTTAAATTTACACCTCTCAAGGTTTGGTCTGATGATTGATATAAAAAAATTATATGACATTAATAACCTAGTAATTTATATAGAGGCCCTATATCATATATATATATATATATTACCATCCATTCCATATGATATAAGATAACATCCCACATATCTATGGAAGACTATCACCTCACAATGTGATGTGATTCATATTTGAAAAACTCTTGACATGGAGGAATATAAAGATAAATTTCATGATTTTATTTGATTTAAATTAAATATATTTTTTTAATGACATATTTATCATTATATTTAGATATTATATATTATTTTACTTTCTTCTATTTCACAAGTGTCAATATGATAACATTGTCCGTGTACGTGTGGACAACCACATTAATGAAGCAATTAGACACACTTTTCATAACCACACTAAATGAATGATATATGAAATTTTATAATATGGTATATATGATATTATGATATTATTTAAAGGTAAAATACTACTAAACTATTTTTTATATTTATACATTTCAAAATAGAAAAGTAACTTATACATATGTGTGGCATACCATCTCCATGATCGTAGCGTACATCATTTTTCATAACAATTGTTTTTTATCGGTTGTCAAATTACAATGAACATAATAATTTGTTAACTAAGTCATTATTATTATTATTCAATAGATTGTATTACTAAATAATATGTGAAAGAATTTGATCATTCACGATGAAACATGCAAAAGAAAATAAGGAAATTAACACCTAAAACAAGAAATTTAATGAATGATTATTAATGAATAAGAAATATAATGTTATAAAAAGATAAAATATGATATTAAAAATAATAATATGTTTATACAATTTTTTAATGAAAATTTTCAAACCACTATAAGTTATTTTATGTTATTTTTAGCCAAAATGAAGCATAGGGTAAGATATTTTTTCTCTATTTCATTTCATTTAGGCATATTGAAATTTTATAAACCTAATTTCTATAATATGACATATACACTTCCTCTTTAAACTTAAATATCATGAATAATTAATTTTTTATGATATTTTTTTTAAATTTTAGTTATTTAATCTAATAGTATTTTGAATTTATTGACACCAAATGGTAATAAATTCAATAACTCAATTCCTTTTAATTGGGTTATATTTTTTCCTCGTTGTTATTGATATTATTTGTTTATGTGTATAATAAAATTTCATTATCCTATGATTTATTTCAACTTTTTAAGTAGATTTAAATTTTACACACTTAATTGATACATTGGTATATTCTCACTATCATGATAATTTCTTTATGAGGGTTTACTTTACAATCTCATTTTAATCAATATTTTCTATTCTTAAATTTAAATTGAAGGAAATTATTTGATCAATATTTAATTTACAATTTAATTTTGATCTCTGCTACTTAATAATGATATTTTTATGATATAGTACCATTTTAAAACATTTTATAATAAAAATAATTGATAAAATGTTTTTAATAATTTTTGACATAAATTCCCACTTCGGTCAAAAACATGTTTTGTTCCAAAACACTATTTTTTGAAAATGTTTTAATTTTTTAACCTTTTCGAAATGATTTATTAAATTCATTTTTACCAATTTTTTACTCATTAAAAATATAATTCATAGGGATGCCAATTATATTTCAAAACAATTCTCATTTAGCATTCAATGAAAACGGGAAAGGAAAATTCTTGTCATTTTTTTAAACCAGGCACATTCATAAACATTTTAATATTAAAAAATGAATATAATTTTAAAATTTATGACTTGTATATAGTCATTTACTATTATGATTATAATTTATTTTAATATTAATTTTCTTATTTATGAGGATATTTTTAAAGAAAACATTTTTTAAAAGTAATTTTAAATGAAAATAATATTTAAAATGGGTTTCAAAATAAAATGGATATTTCAATAAATTTTTTAAGGATATTTTATTTTTATTTCTACACATGAATTCCAAAAGCCATATATTCATACTCATGGTCTTATATGATGATTCCATACTTATTATTCCTTTTGATGATTTATGATTATTTTGAACAAGTATTGTATTAAAATTTTATTCCTTGTTTTATTTAGTATTCATTAACAACCCTTGGAAATTATCATTTTAATATGATTATTAGACATTAAATTTACCCAAAATAATGATTTTATTTTTCATGGATATTCTAATTTCATAAATTATATCTCAGTTTTATATATATTTTTTTACATTGAATTTTATTTGTTTGACTGGGGGAAAATTGATAAATATAAATTCTTTACACAGTGAAAATATATGATGATAAGGTGCATTTTTAATTAAATAAATCTTTTATTCGATACATGAGGATTTATTTGGAGCTACAGTGGTGGGTGGGGACTGATATAATATATATATTTGATAAATAGGTAGATCTAAATATAAAATAATGATAATAAATCATCAAATATGTTTTTTCCTATTGTTTAAAAAAGTCTTGTGAAATACGTTGACTGTGGAGGTATCATGATGTCTATGTTTATGAAATCCAGTAAATAAAAATTTTCTTCATTATGAACTCAGTTATTATTATCTATGGTATTTTTATAATGATATTATCTATGTATTCATCTCATTTACATTTTCTTAATTAATTATGATGTGTATTTAATTATATAAATTTTAATATTGATTACTTCTAATATATTTATGAAAGTCAATTTATTGATTAAATTTCATGTGTTTTAAATTATATACATTTACATATTGATTATTCCTTATATAGATATGATAGTCTGTTTATTTTCTAATTGCAATGTTTTTTCAATTATTTACCTTACCATTGATTATGCATGTCAATTATTTAAATGTGATGCGTTTCACAATATTTACCTTTCTATATTGTTCATTAAATTTTAATTATTCTTTAGTTAATCATGATTTAATACACTTTACCTAACTATTTATAATCATTTGAGGGCACCATTCTCTTTTTTATTTTCCCTAAGATTCTACGAATAGTAATATGTTTGATATAAAGGTATATTCTTGAGAAAATTTTGTTATTATTGAAAAACCCTTATATTTTAATTTTTTTATTCAATTGTAATTGATACCTCTTGTACCTATCTATCATACCATGTCTACAAAACTATTCTGTCCTTTGGGAAACGATTCATTGTATCTTATACCAATATAACAAAGCAGACACTATCTTGTGGCTAATTAGGTTTTAATCGCAATAGAATATTTATAAAAAGGAATATATACTTTTTGGATTACCCTTTAAGGTATTAACTCATTTATTATATAAGGAATAAGTCATAGATATTATATTTAAAAATGAAGCATGATTGTATAAACTTTTATAAATACAATTATAATAAGTATTTTGTATATGGTGAATATTATTCTAATAGAATAACATTTTTGGACGACCAACCAGGGGATTATTTTATTGATATTAAAAAGGTGAATTTTTAGGACTCGTGACCCAAATAGGTATCATTATATTCATTAATTAAACATATAAAATAACATCAGCTATCATTACTATACTGAATATTTACCTTATAGCTGAATTATATTTTTATCTCTATGAGATGATTAAAATGTTATTAACTACAAGGTGATATAAATAACTATATATATTTCATAAATTAACTAAAATAATAAACTAATGTGAAGAAGATAAAAATGGACCTTAGAACATATGATTAAACTTATTGCATCACATGATATTGAAAATTTATTATAATTTTTATCATATGGAATAATAATTAATATAATTATAACTATATGACACTGATAGTTTTTTACTAATTAAGATGTTATGAAATAATAATTTTTTTCTGTATTCACCATTAATTATTTTATATCTTTAGCTATAAATTGAAAAATTAAATTTTATATTATTGAGGTGTTAAGTATATTTCATTGAATCATTATTACCTCATATTAATTTTATATATACAAGTAGTGAAACAAAAATATTATTATGATTAAAAATACAGTATTATATTTATTGGACATCTGATATGTGTTTTCTTACTATATTCATAACACTATTAAATACCATCCCTGATACGAGATATTATTATTTTGTCTATGGATATGGGTGGTGAGACCAAATGTGAGGTAATTTAGTGATGGTTAAATGTAAGGTGATCATTTTTCATAGAGAAAGATTCATGGAGAAAATTTAGCAACTCAAGACACATTTTCCATGTCGTGAAGGCGCAGAGGATTCAATCATTGTATTTTTCTCTCAGAAAATAACCCTTGATATGGCTATCTGAATTATTGTAGAACTATATCCATAATGTTATTCATATAAAATATTTTTTATATTATCTTTTAATTCATAAGTAGGTTCATTAGGATATCCTATTGAGATGATATTCCCATGAATGGATCAAAGTATGTTTAAAAAACATGATATACTTTATTACTAATTGATATATTGATTTATTTAATATTATTGAATATCATGCATGTCATCATGAAGTATGAATTTGGATATTGTATGACATTGAATTCTTGATATGACACATGTATTGCCAAATTATTGGATATGATTAATGTTACCTAGGGACAAACTACTATGTTTCATATTCTAATCACCCATATATATACCATGATATACATTTAGAAGTTATTGCAAAAATATTTTTTATTATATTTTTATAATATAAGATACCTATATATTTTATTTGAAGTACGTATTGATGTGAAACTATTTTTCTTCTATTCTTTTTTCCCAATTTTTATTATTATATTTTCATTTGGAACATTATAGTAATTAGAAATGATTTATTTTTTAAATATAGTATATTTAATGGTGTGATTTTATTCATATATCAAATAATTATTACATTGAGGGATTTTATTATTTATTTCATTTAAATAATAATTATTTCCTTGGTCAGTATATAATTGTTATTTTATTATTAATTTACATTACGTACGGTTTTCAGTTTACTATGAATTTAAATTATTATCCAATGATTAGATAGATAACCACTGTGTGATTCAATATCCTCTAGTGATTTATGGATACATTTGAGGTATTTTGTTAAAAAATATTGATAGATTACCAATATAAATTAAGTAGGATTGTCCAAATTATTTAATCCATACATTAATTTGAAATAGATAAAATGATTTCTCAATTACCTAAATTCACAAAATATCCATTAGTTCGAAAATAATTCCCTAAAAGCTCATTCCACTATTCCTATTATAATATAATAACATAATATGGCGTGACTTTTATTCCTAGGAAATCACCTTAAATTCTAATTCGAAATATTCCATTGGTCTCTCGATAATGATTTAGTATAATGACCCGAACATATTACATACAGAATCTAGAATTTATTCCAAAAAACACTTCCTTTTACATTGAGGATCTTTTCTTGTTTAGAGCTTTCCAGAATTAAGACAAAACATTAATAACATTACACATTGTTATATAGTGGATACCATAAAATTAGTTTCCATTTTTCTCAGAATATAAAACATTAAAACATAAAACAAGACTCCTTGAAAATTCTTCAACATTTAACATGTATTCCTTCCTTGTATTACACATTCATTAACCTGTGAAAAATCATTTAAAAATATGGGATGAGCACAAAATCTCAGTAAGGTATGAAAAAGAAGGAAAATCGCATTAGTCCATGAATACTCATAACGTATGAAAACATTTTCAAAAGACATGCTTTTCACCCATAAATACTTACTTCGTGTAATATGATTTAAATAAGATCCACACAGACATAAATATAATCATAGAGGTATCTTTGGGCATTAATGACATAACCTTGTAACCATCTTGGCTACCTTAAAATGTGTAACCCTCAAAACTACCTTACTTTGTGTAACCATCGCAGTTACACTTGGAGTAACCATACGACTGACCTCCAACTTACTCATAACCAATGCATTAGAGGGAAATATAGGTCCCATCCTTCATCAAAAAAAATTTTCAATAACCAAAACATAATCATACAACATAAATAATAACATAAAAACATTTCTTTTGAATCTTGTAAAATAGAATTTTAAATGAGGATTTTAGAAAAAAAAGTCCCTTATAAACATCATATACGTGAAATAAGACTTAATAGAGTGGATGTAATATGTATATAATATGTAAATTCACATTATTAAACATATTATAATCATATGTCTTCACACAAACAATTCAAATACCACATAATTAACGAAGTAGAATGTTAACGCGAAGAATGGAAATCAAGTTAAGAATTCCCTTACCATAATCTTATCTTACTTAAAACTTGTTAAAACCTACTGTATAATGGTTAAAAAAGTGTTATTAGTATTTTACAGAAACATGTACATGTTTATAACCTGTTATATGGTCATTTAATAACCTCATTTCACCCCTTAATTGTTGGTATTTTGTTCCTTGAATTATTTTGGGTGAGTTCTTTGGTGATTTTCACGATCAGTTCATGATGAATCGTTCTTCTTGATTGGAAGTGAAACTCCAGAATTAGAAAGGATTAGTATTTACATTTTTCCAGTACCATAAATTATACCATTTATCACTTTGATTCTTGATATGAGGATGATTCATTAGATAAAACATTAATTATGTTCGTTTAGATCATTTAAGTGGTTCTTTGATAATAACAACATCATTTTCACTTTTAAATTAAAACCATGAGTAAAAAAGAATTCCAGAACCATAAATGAGTCATAAAACATATATTATAACCTGGTTCAACCATATAAATGGTTTCATTACCACATTTGAATTAATTAATGGAAATTGAAAATACATCATCCACGATGTTGGTAATTCGACACAAATGGAAAATGTTTTTTGATTCTTTAAATAAGATGAAGAGGAGAAGAATATTGATGAGGGATTTTCCATAATCATGAGAAAATAATGAATATACCTGATTCTGGATATTTCATGCCTCTTTGATAAGAGGGAGTGAGGAAAGAAGAAAAACTAATCATGAAATAAAAGAAAATCTTGAGAAATTTCTCACAAAAATTCGGCATCCTAACGGCGTCCCTTAAAATTTCATAAAAAAAGATTGATGAGAAGAATGGAATATCTCATCATTAATACAAAATATGGACAGTAAGGGTGAATATTTAATGAAATATCCCAACAAAAGTCAAAGGTAATGGAAGAGAATAACATAAAATGAAAGAAAAGAGAGAAAATAAAAGAGGTTGTTTACCTCTTGATCTCTTCTCCTCGAGATCCTTATTAAGGGATTTGATTTTGGTCTTTTGGTGATACCAGTAGCTCTAGGAAGTGGGGAAGAAGATTGGGGAGGGAATTTGGTAGAAATTAGACAATTCTCAAGGCTTGCGAGGTGTGGGAGGAAGAGGGGAGTGAGGGTGGTATTTATAGTGGAGGAGGGGAGGTATTTTAGATTATTTTAATCATTATTATAATATTTTTATCAAGACTATGAATAATCTCAAATAAAGTGGCCCGGAATAGTGATAATATCATGTGATTTCTAATCAAGTGGCCTTTCATCACTTATGATGTCATAAATAGTACATTTTTACTGATAAATTGATTATATGGTATTTTATCGTATTTCACTATTCACCAAAAATTCAAGAGTTTAAGAAAAATACCACAAATTTACCCCAACCATTTTTCAACATTTAGAATTCAAAAATGTACTCCATTTTTCAAAAATAATTTTATAAATATTATTAATTTAATTTTCAATTAAGCTCACAGTTAATTCGAAAAATAACAATATTGAAGTGCAATTAGTTTTATGTGACATTGGAAAATTAATTAAGATCCCATTATACTATTGACCTGGGAAAATAAAATAATAATATTATTTACTATTCATGAGGTCATATTACTATTCATATTACTATTCATAAGGGTATGTTACTATTCACCAAAAAACAATTTTGTTTCATCATACTCTAAATAATATACTGAACACAATTGTAGATGGCAGTTTCTTGAAATTAAAAACATAGAAGAAGTAAAATTATGTTTAAAGGATACTTATAAATATATACCTTAAACAAAATTTCAAGAATTTTCAATTTATTTTTAGAAAACCATGGGATGTTACATTATCCCCACCTTGTTGAAATTTCGTCGTCGAAATTTTATTTACTTATTAAGCAACTGAGGGTATTTTTCCCTCATAGAATTTTCAGACTCCCATGTTGCTTCTTCAACCATGTGGTTTCTCCACAAAACCTTTTCCTGGTGGATTACATTATTTTTCAAAACATGTTCTCTTCGATCAAGAATCTGAACCGATTTTTCTCCATAAGAAAGGTTCTCTGCCATCTGAACTTCTTTCGGGCTCAAGACATGTGATGAATCTAGAACATACATTCTCAACATCGAAACATGAAAAACATTGTATACCTGAAACAAGCTCAGAGGCAAAGCTACATTGTATGAAACTGTTCCAACTTTATCCAAGATTTCAAAAGGACCAATGAACCGTGGACTTAGTTTCCCTTTCTTACCGAAAAGCATCACATTTTTCCAAGGAGAGATTTTAAGGAAAACATGGTCACCTACCTTGAAAGAGAAGTCTTTCATTCTATTATCTGCATAACTTTTATGCCTGCTCTGAGCTATCCTCATGTGTTTCTAGATCATCCTCACTTTCTCAGACACTTATTCTACTAATTCTGGCCCCATCAAATTTCTTTCACCGACATCATCCGAAAACGTAGGATTCCTACACTGCTATCCATACAAGGCCTCAAAAGGTGCCATCTGAATACTGGAATGAAAACTGTTATTATAAGAAAACTAAACTAATGAAAGATGTTGATCCCAATTTCCCTGATAGTTCATTGAATAATCTCGAAGCATATCCCCCAAAGTTTGAATCTTTCATTCTAACTGCACATCTGATTGAGGATGAAAAGTTGTACTGAGATTCAACTCTGTGCCCAATGACTTCTGAAGTCCCTTCCAAAATTTAGAAATGAACCTAGGATCTCGGTCAGACACAATGGAAATAGGAACTCCATGTAACCTGACAATCTCTTTGAGGTACAATCGAGAAATCTGATCCAATGTCATTGTATCTCGAATAGAAAGAAAATGAAAAAACTTTGATAGCCGATCAATAATAACCCAAATTGCATTATTTCCTTGAGAATTCTTTGGTAGCCCCACCAAACAATCCATGGATATATTCTCCCATTTCCACTCTGGCACTGGCAAAGGCTGAAGCATCCCCTTCGGTAACTTCTGCTCTACTTTAACCTACTGACATGTCAATCATTTCATTGTAAAATCAGCAATATCTCTTTTCATCCCATTCCACCAAAAATACTCTCACAGGTCTCTTTACATCTTAGTACTTCCAGGATGAATAGAAAATGGAGATCTATGAGCTTCACACAACAATTTCTTCTTCAACTGGGAATCACAAGGCACACACAACCTTTTTCCAAATCGTAAAACACAATCTTTATCAAGATTATATTCTGTCAAGATACCCATTTTAATCAATTCTACCTTTTTCTGTAGCTCACTGTCTTCCCTTTGAGCTTTCATAATTCTGTCTGAAAATGAAGACTGCACTGAAACTGGAAACAAAAGAGAGGTATTCCCTGCACTAACAACTTCCAATCCAAAATTCATCAAATCATTAATCAAGGGATAATGTTCCAAACATAAAATGGTTAATGATCCATGATGTTTCCGACATAAGGCATCTGCTACTTTTTTTGCTTTTCCAGGATGGTAATTGATTGTGCAGTCATAATCCTTTATCAGTTCTAGCCATCTTCTCTGCCTCATGTTTAATTCCTTCTGTGTGAATATATACTTTAAACCTTTATGGTCAGTATATATTTTGCATTTGGTTCCGTATAGATGATGCCTCTAAATTTTCAAAGAAAAAACCACAGCTACCAATTCCAAATCATGTGTGAGATAATTTAGCTCATGATGTTTAAGTTGTCTCGAAGCATAGGCAATTACCTGATCATTCTGCATCAAAGAACAACCAAGTCCCTTCAAAGAAGCATCACTATAGATAACAAACTCACCATTCCGGGAAGGTAAGGCCAAAACTGGAGCATTCAACAATCTCTTCTTTGGTTCTTAAAAACAAACATCACATTCCTCTATTCAAATAAATTTAACCGCTTTCCGTGTTAACTTAGTTATCGGGATAGATAACCGTGCAAAGTTCTTAAAAAACCATCGGTAATAACTTGATAAGGCCAGAAACCTACGAATCTCTGTAACATTTGTGGGTATTGGCCATTCATCAACTACTTTTTTTGGAAGGATCAACTATTATTCCATCCTTATTTACAATGTGCCCATGAAATGGAATTTTTTGCAACCAAAAATCAAACATGCTGAATTTTCCATATAGTTTCTTTTATTTAAAGTTTTTAAAACAACCCTTAGATGTTTTTCATGCTCCTATTTATTTTTAGAAAAAACCAGAATTTCATCAATAAATACAACCACAAAATTATCCAAGAACTCATGAAATTCTCTATTCATAAGATTCATGAATACAGCAGGTGCATTAGTTAACCCAAACAACATAACAACAAATTCATAATGCCCATATCTAGTACGAAAGGATGTTTTTGGGATGTCATCCTTCATCGCCTTCAGCTGATGGTATCCGGATCTCAAGTCAATCATGGAAAAGTACTGAGCTCCCTGTAGTTTATCAAACATGTCATCAATATGAGGTAAAGGATACCTGTTTTTAACAGTGATGTTATTCAAATCTCTATAATCAATGCAAAGTCTCATGGAACCATCTTTCTTTTTAACAAAAAAAATAGGGGCTCCCCATGGTGAAGTGCCGGGATGAATGAAGCCTTTGACAAGAAAATCCTGCAACTAATTTTTCAATTCAAGAAGTCCTATTGGAGCCATACGATATGGGGGTTTCGAAATTGGATTAGCATCAGGAACTAAGTCAATTTTGAATTCACCTTCTCGTTCAAGTATGACACTGGGTAACTCCTCAAGAAAAACATCAAGGTATTCATTTACCACTGGCACATAATTAATTTGAATATTTCCCTTATTTTCAACAATATGAGTAAGATAACTTCCATTTCCATATTTCATTAGTTTTTTAGCTTCCTGATATGTTATCAATAGTATGGGTTCATTCATGTATAAAAACTGAAACTCAATCCAAAAAACAACTTATTTAGCTCTACAGTCAATCTTAGCATGATAATCAGAAAGCTAGTCCATCCCCAGAATAACATCAAACTAGACTAAGGGTAAAAAAACAAGGTTTGCAGGTAAATTCATTCCACATACCACAATAGAAAGATTTTTATAATTCCTCTTTGCTATAACATTTCCCCCTGGTGTTTTAACAACAAGTTCAGATCTCATTTGTTGAGGTGATATTTCCAATTTACCAGAAAATTTCTCAGAGATGAAGGAATGTGTAGACCACCTATCAAACAAAACTTTAGCAAAATCAGAGTTAACAAACAAAGTACCTGATAAAACTTCATTGGATGGCCCAACACCTACTGACGTAGTTTCAAAGGATCTCACTACACCTTTTTTCTTGTAGTTTGAATTCTTTGCATCATTTGGATCTCTCTTTGGATAGACATTTACATAGTGACCCATATCACCACATTTAAAATACTTTACAGTTTTCTTATCAGTATTAGTATTTGGATCATTTTCAATGCAATCTCAGGCCATATGTCCAAACTTACCACATTTAAAACACTTCCCAGTTTTGCGAAGACATTCCCCAGGGTGATTCTTGCCACACTTTTCACAAACTGGAAATTATATTTTCTTACACTCAGATTTCTTTGGTTTATTCTTACCCATTGCTTGCCAATTGGACCTCTTCTTTTCTTTGTTTTCAAAATGCATGTGATCATCAGCAAACTCCATCTATTCCCTCTCAACACATCGGAAAAGTTTCTCGTAACTTTTGAATTCACGGGAGGCCAACGCCCTTCGATACCTTGGCTTCAATCCTGAGTAAAAGAGGTTGATTTTGATATCGATATACAGAATACGATTTGGAGCATACCTCACCAGTTGGGTGAAGTTCGCTTCATACATAGCCACTGAATCTTCTTCCTTCTGTTTCAATTCAAGGAATTGCTTCTCCATTCTATGTCGCAACAACTTAGGAAAATTTTTTCAAGAAAAAGACTTTTAAATTCATCCCACACTAAGGAATCAAAATCATCTCTACCCATGATATTTCTTACCATTGACCACCACTAATCAGCTTCCCCTTAAAAATGATAAATGGAAAGACTTACCTTTTGATTGTCTGAACATCCCATAACATCAAATATCTTTTCAAGGGCTTTAATCCATCCTTCTGCTGCCACTGGGTCAGAAGATCCATTGAATGCAGGAGGATGTTGTCTCATAAAATGTTCCACCACTATCATTTTCCATTGGGGTACCTCTATTGGTTCTCTTTCATGGATTCCACAACCATTTATTGCATTCTCTAGCTGATCCATTACTGTCACAAACATCTCAGTTCCAATCCCTACCATTCCGGGTTGTAGATCAGAAAGGAGGTCATTCTATCGGTGCCTCTCCTCTTCAGCATCCCTGTTCCTTCTGCAGACAACCATTCTGAACAAACATTTCTTAGATGAAGAAACATGGTAATATTTAAATGCTATAACAAATTAAACATACAGTGAAAATCATTTATGGTATCCTATTAGAATCACCCTAACCCCAAAAGTTATCTAAACCATCCTTTGATACCAACTATAACGACCTGAAATTATTACATACATAATCTAGAATTTATTCAAGAAAACACTTCCTTTTACATTGAGGATATTTTCACGTTTAGAGCTTTAGATAATTAAGTCAAAACATTCATAACATTACACATTGTTACGTAGTGGATACCATAAAATCAGTTTCCATTTTTCTCATAATATAAAAAATTAAAACCTAAAACAAGACTCCTTGACGATTCATCAACATTTAACATGTCTTCATTCCTTGTATTACTCATCCATTAACCTGTGAAAAATCATTTCAAAACTTGGGATGAGCACAAAATCTCATTATGGTATGAAAAAGAAAGAAAAATCACATTAGTCCATGAATACTCATAACATATGAAAACATTTTCAAAAGACATGCTTTTCACCCATAAATACTTACTTCGTGTAACATGAGATTTACACAAGATCCACACAAACATAAATATAATAATAGAGGTATCTTGTGGCATTACTTACATAACCTTGTAACTATCTTGGCTACCTTAAAATTTGTAACCCTCACAGCTACCTTACTTTGTCTAACCATCGCAGTTACACTTGGAGTAACCATACGGCTGACCTCCAACTTACTCATACACAATGAATTGGAGGGAAATATAAGTCCCACCCTTCATCATATATAATTCCCAATAACTAAAACATAATCATAAAACATAAATAATAACATAAAAACATTTCTTTTGAATCTTGTAAAACAGAATTTTAAATGATGATTTTAGAAGAAAAGTCCCTTATAAACATCATATACTTGATGTGAGACTTAATAGAGTGGATGGAATATGTATATAATATATAAATACACATTATTAAACATATTACAATCACAAGTCATCACACAAACAATTCAAATACCACATAATTAACGAAGTATAATGTTAACCAAAATAATGGAAATCGGGTTAAGAATTCCCTTACCTTAAGCTTTTATTACTTAAAACTAGTTAAAACCTACTGTATAATGGTTAAAAGAGTGTTATTACTATTTTAAAGAAACATGTTCATGTTTATAACATTTATATGGTCATTTCATAACCTCATTTCACCCCTTAATTGTTAGTATTTTGTTCCTTGCATTATTTTGGGTGAGTTATTTTGTGATTTTCACCATCGGTTCATGATGAATCGTTCTTGTTGATTGGAAGTGAAACTCCATAATTGGAAAGGATTAGTATTTAAATTATTCCAGTACCATAACTTATACCATTTATGTAAAGACCCACAAATTTCAAGGAAATTTTTTTTCTTAATTTTCTTTGGAATTTTACAAGAGCGCAGCTTCAGACGGCACCTGATTCCGAGGCCCGGTGTGCCCGGAATCAATTTCGGAAGTTTGGCTCGTGTACGTTCAGTGAACGGACGAGCGGGTTTTTCTATCTTTTGAACCGGTGCTCGGAATCGAATTCTGAGGGCACCGATGAAATCGCAGTGCCGGTATTTGCTTAGAAACGCCTCTTCCGGAGTTGCGTTTGCTCAGACGTGGTTTTAAAATTTTGGGGCTTTAAGACAGAAATAAAATAAAATTTGTGCGACAACTTTATTTTATTTCACTTAAGCTGCTTGAAAGTCACTTGGAAGCCACTTGAACTGAGTTAAAGCGGATAGGGTGCTATATGGAAATATCCTACCCTCTTGGTAGGATATTTGTGAGGCAGGGCCCGCACGAGCCCCGCCGTTTCTTTCGCTAAGTAACGCACCCGCAAAAACCCGTAAAAGTAACTGAAAAGTCAACCGACGCGTTTTCTTTATTTCTTAACAAACCATTTAATTGGGCGGTTTATTTCGTGAATTAAATGGGCTGTTTCATTCGTTGAATTAATTCAACGAATTTAATGGGTCGTTACTTACGCGTTTTGCGTTTGTTGGCAAAATAATAAAATAGACAAACTTGTCTATTTTGGAGGATCCTCCTGTTGTGAGAGATCCTCTAAACCTCCACCCTCCCCGCGAAGAACGCAAAGAACGCGAAGAACGCCGGAACCGGAATTCGACGACGCACGATCCGCGACGTCAACAAACTTTTCCGCGACCTTCTCCTTCTTCTTCTACGGCGCCTCTTCTTCCGCGGCGGACCTTCGATCAGTGGTTAAAGGTGAGAATCGAATCCTCTAATTCTCCCCTTTTTATAATTCGATATCAATGGATTTAAATTAATTAAATCCGTTTGATCTTCATCCGGAGATCGTCGGCGCGACGTTTTTTTCCCGCGGAGCGACGAACGTCTCCTCCGCAACGACGCGACGATCCCCTCCTTCCGCGACGACCTCACGTCCGACGACGACAAGGTAAGGGATGTTGGAATATTTTATTTCCCCGTGTTTGTTCTTTTAAAATAAAGAACCTGATCTCCGAACAATTTTAATTTAATTAAAATTGTTGTTGATTGTTTTCTTTTCCTCCCGTTGTTTATGACTAACGCGGAGGGTGCGGATCTAACGAACAAGACCCGGCAACCCTCCGCCGATCTTTTGTTGTGCGGATTTGGGGGACGACGACGAACCGTGCGGCAAGGGCGATCCGTTGATCCCGCAGTGAAGATCGGCCCCCGGGAGGAGCAACGGCACAGACGGGAGGCAAAACGGGCCACCGGAGCAACGGCACAGACGGGAGGCAAAACGGAACCGGGGAGGGACGCGGCGGCCCTGCCGCGTCCGCGTGACAGGCGGCCCCCCGCGGGGCCGCGTTCCACCTAAGCCGCGGGTCAAACCCGCGGCGCCCCATCAGCCGCTCGGCCGAAGCCGAGCCGGCCGGTCCGGTCGGCCGGGCCGCGCCCAGGCCGGACCGGACCCGGCCTAGCCGGGTCGGGCCGACCCAGGGGTGGTTCGGGCCGGGTCGCCCCGGGCCTAGAACCCCCATTTTCGGGCCTTCTTCGGTCTTTTGCCCATATCTTGGGCCTGAGACATCCGATTGACGAACCGTCAGCGGCTGCGCGATCCTTGGATCGATACGGTAGTTTCGGTATATTATACTCAAGGTTTCGGAAGACTTTGGGTTCGGCCGAGATGGATCGTACACGAAACCAACCGGGCCCTCGGAGCGGAAACGCTCATAACTTGAGCTACGGACGTCCGATCGACGTACCGTCAGCTGTGGTAGTATCCTCTAAGTGAGACGGAAGTTTTGGCATACTCCGCCCGAGGATCGGACACAGGCGGAGTACGGTCGGGTTGGTTTTTCCCTAAAAACCAACCGGGCCCCTAGGACGAAAATGCCAATAACTCTCAGACCGGGCGTCCGTTTGACGCGCCTTCTGTTGCGTTGAGATCCTGTTGTCGATACGGAACGTTTGGATACATCAACATCGGACTACGTGTCAGTTGATGTATTAGCCTCTCGGCTCGTGGAGCGGACCCTCCTAAACGAGCTCGCTGTGTGCGGGAACCCTAGTGCTGGCTGTGACTTCGACGACAGAGCAGAGATCCTCCGTGGACTGCGACGACGGCAGAGCAGAGATCCTCCGTGGACTGCGACGACGACAGAGCAGAGATCCTTCGTGGACTGCGGCGACGACTGTGCAGAGGTCCTCAGTGGACTGCGTCGACTACTACACTCAGCGATCCTACGTGGATCAGTGCTACAGATTCTGTGTGAGCCCGATCCTATGTGGGTCCTTACTACCGGTTCTGTGTGAGCCACTGCCTACAGGTTCTGTGTGAGCCCGATCCTATGTGGGTCTTTTGCGGGGGTTAGTACCTATCGATCCTTCGTGGGTCCGACGACTTAGATGGATCAGTGATCATCTTTGACGTCATCTGAAAAAGTATACTTGGTTGAGCTGAATCTTATGTTACTCTCCTTTGTGGTTTGTGTTGAACTATCCTTTGTGGATTTACTGTTTACTCTCCTTGTGGATTTGAGTCTTGCTTTCCTGCGTGGATTGAGTTGTTCTTGAGCTCGTGAGCAGAGCTAGAATTGGGGACTTAGGTATATGTATGGGCATATACCTAAGTCGAGTCAGATGTTACTTCGTGATTGCATCTTTCTTTTTTGCTATATCCTTTGTGGATTTCGGGAGACCTTCGGGGGTCTCGGGGTCCTTACTAAGTAGCTTATACTCACCCCTGCACGGGCTATGCCCGCACCTTGTTGTGTTGGATGCAGACGACAGACAGCGCTGATCACGGTTGGGGTGTGGAGCAGGACGGTACCTGGAGGTGGACCACTGGGCGGGACGTGCTCGGAGCGGACGTGGGACCCGAGGAGCCTGGAGGCTATCTGTACCCACCCTTCAGGTGGGATTGCCAGTGGACGACACGAGGCCGCCGTCTTTTCTTTAGTTGCTGTTCTTTACTTTTTCAGTTGTACTTTCAGTTGGGCTTGTATTCCGGCCCCCTTTACTTTTCTGCACTTGTAGTTACTTTCCGTTTGCTGACTCTGTGGTGGTTGTTACTTATAAAGGCAATGCCTTCCCTGTTTACCGGGATTTTACGCCTTGGTGCTAGTCGCCAGCCCCTGGCCTATGGAAGGCGGGCTTGGGGTAGTCACGGCACGGGCCCCGAGGTCGGGTCCTGACAAATTGGTATCAGAGGTGGTCGGTTCTACCGCAGACTCTGATCGTCTTTTCTTTCTATATGAAGCAATAGTGTTTAGTGTATTGAGTGTGGTTATCAGTTCAGGGAGCCCAGTGTTGGTGCGGCGGCCGACGTATCTGTACACCAGGACCCTGACTCCTGATTTCCGACTTAATGAATTAAAACATTGATTGCGTGTGTGTTTCAAGTTTTCTTCGTGATTACTTGTGTCAGCTCACCGGGTTTACAGATCTGCTTTATGAAAGTCTCAGGTTTTCCTTGTGGTTACTTGTTCCAGCTCACTAGGTATACTGTTCTGACTGTGGTGCTCTTGTTCTCCTTTTCAGGATGGCCCCGCGACGACAGCCAGCTAGGGTTCCGAGTGTAGGGCGCGACGGCAGCCCACCGAGCGACGAGGCCTCGGTGCAGGGCCCTTTGCCAGCAGTGGCACCGGCGGTAGCTTTACCCGCCGAGCCACCGATGCTGCTAGTACCAGACGCCGACGATGCACGTCGCCTCAGGGCACTGCATGAGTTTCAGAGCCAGCGACCGCCCAGGTTTCGCGGTGAGGCGGACCCCCAGGCCGCCGAGGACTGGCTAGAGGCGGTGGTACGGATCTTTAGGCTAGTAAGGACACCAGTGGATCTCATGGTGATTCTCGCGGTGAGCCTCCTGCAGGCGGCGGCAGGACGATGGTGGAGCTTGATGCTCCAGGTTCACGATGAGGCATCCTTGCTCTGGACGGACTTCGAGAGCCTCTTCCGCTCTGAGTTCGTCCCGGCCACCCTCCGAGCGGTGCGCATCCAGGAGCTTCTCCAGCTGCGCCAGGGCAGCATGACGGTCGCTCAGTACGCGGCGAGGTTCACTGACCTATCTCGCTACTCGACCGACATGGTACGGGACCCCTTCTTCCGGGCCCGGACCTTCGAGCAGGGCTTGCGACAGGAGATTCGGGCGTCGCTGATCTCCCTCAGCATTCCGACCCAGGCGAGAGTGCTGGAGCAAGCCCTCCTGATCGAGAGCTTCCTGGCAGAGCCTTCTTCAGCGGCGAGACCTAGCGCAGGGCGGCAGGTAGCTGAGTCTTCGGCAGCAGGTAGCCGACGGATGACTCTCGGGTCCAGGCAGACCAGACCCCCACGCAGATGGCCTCAGGACACCGGCTCAGCAGTGCGGGGCACACAGCGGAGTGCCAGCCTTCCGAGAGGCAGGCTGTGCTACTCCTGCGGCGGGCAGGGTCACGTGGCTCGTGACTGCCCGACTCACCGATCAGAGGAGCAGCAGACAGTGGAGGGGCCACCCAGGCAGAGGCAGAGGGTCGACGGTGGCGGTCCGCAGGGAGGAGGCGGACGTGGCAGAGGAGCTGGCCGAGCAGCGGGTGGTGGGCGACGCTTCCAGGCTCTACCCCCACCACCGCCAGGAGGGCCACCTCGACCACAGGGAGCTGGCGGGCAGGGACAGGCCCAGCTCCAGGCAGTGGAGGCCTACGACCCCGACATGCCAGAGATGATTCGAGGTACGATCTGTGTCTATTACACCCTTGCTGCAGTACTTATAGACACAGGAGCGAGTCACTCTTTCATAGCCCCTGCCCTTGTTCGGAGCTCGGAGATTCCGACTGAGCCGTTGGCTCGATCCTTACGGCTAGAGACTCCTACGGGAGCAGACTCGACGATTACGCACTGGTGCCGGTAGTGTGAGCTTACTCTAGGAGGCGAGAGCTTCAGCTGGGATCTCCTTGTAGCGACGTCGAGGCCTTACGACGTCATCTTGGGCATGGATTGGATATCCACGGTTCATGCCCAGATCGACTGTTTTAGGCGCAAGGTGCGATGTGTTCGCACCGACGGGAGCAGGTTTACCTTCACCGGCGAGAAGGGAACCTTTGCAGCACAGGATGGACTTCCGCGGAGGAGAGTGCAGCCCATCTCTCATCAGTTGGCTAGCCTCATCCTAGGAGCAGTGGACGTGCGGAGTCCAGCTTTTCCTGCAGTGGTGGACCAGTACGTGGACGTCTTTCCCGACGACGTTCCAGGGCTACCTCCTCGTAGAGAGGTAGACTTTTACATCGACTTGTACCCCGGGGCAGCCCCGATATCTACTCCAGCATATCGGATGGCCCCCGCCGAGCTTCGGGAGCTGCGGGTACAGTTGGAGGACTTGCAGAGCAAGGGGTTTATCCGACCCAGTGTTTCACCCTGGGCTTCCCCGATTTTGTTCGCCAAGAAGGCGGACGGGAGCTTGCGACTGTGTGTCGACTATCGTTGCCTGAACCAGGTGACAGTGAGGAACAAGTATCTGCTGCCACGGATTGATGACCTCTTCGATCAGCTCAAGGGAGCGCGGTGGTTCTCGAAGATAGACCTCCGGTCAGGCTATCATCAGCTCAAAGTTCGAGACGAGGACGTGCAGAAGACGGCCTTCAGGTGTCGGTATAGCCATTATGAGTTCTTGGTTATGCCGTTCGGCGTAACCAATGCTCCAGCAGTGTTCATGAGCCTCATGAACAGGATCTTCCAGCCATACCTCGACCGATTTGTCGTGGTCTTCATTGACGACATTTTGGTATACTCGACGACTGAGGAGGAGCATGCCTACCACCTGCGAGTTGTGCTAGACACGCTCCGAGAGCACCATCTTTATGGCAAGCTCTCAAAGTGCCAGTTCTAGTTACGTGAGGTCCACTTCTTGTGGCACGTCATCTCTGAGGCGGGAGTTGCAGTGGATCCCACGAAGATCGAGGCAGTGCTAGCTTGGGAGCCACCCAGGAGCGTGACGGAGGTGCAGAGCTTCTTGGGCCTAGCCGGATACTATCGGAGATTCGTGCCAGACTTCTCCAGAGTTGCGGCACCACTCTCAGCGTTGACGAAGAAGGGGAAACCCTTCGTATGGTCAGACAGATGTCAGCAGAGCTTCCAGGAGCAGAGGAAGAGGTTGACCAGCGCACCTATCTTGAGGTTGCCTGAGGAGGGAGTTGGATGCGTAGTTTACTGCGATGCGTCAGGGACTAGACTCGGGTGCGTCCTGATGCAGGAGCGGGCCGTGATCGCCTACGGATCACGTCAGTTGAGGCCGCATGAGCAGAACTATGCCATTGATGACCTGGAGTTAGCAGCAGTGGTCTTCGCTCTGAAGACTTGGCGGCACTATCTGATGGGCGAGCGCTTCACAGTCTTTTCTGACCACCAGAGTCTCAGGTATATCTTCTCTCAGAAGGACCTGAACCTGAGACAGCGGAGATGGCTTGAGTTCCTCCAGGACTATGACTTTGAGATAGTCTATACTCCTGGGAAGGGGAACGTGGTAGCCGATGCCCTCAGCAGGAGGACGGGCATTCAGCTACTTGAGGAGGCGACGGAGCAGCTAGCCTCCTTACAGATATCCTTCGTGGATAGAGACGGAGCAGCATTTCTTCAGTCTCTCACAGTCTCTCCTCCACTTCTACAGCGGGTCAGAGAGGCTCAGCGTGGGGACGCTGACTGTGAGACCCGGCGTGCACTGATATCCTCAGGTCAGGCGCCTGATGGCTTCTCCCTTGGAGCAGAGCACGACATCCTTTTCAGAGGACGTACCTTCGTACCAGTCGCTTTACGGGAGGAGGTGCTGAGAGAGTTTCACACTTCTCCCTTGGCGGTACATCCGGAGTGGCGAAGATGTACCAGGATCTCAGACGACAGCACTGGTGGCCGGGCATGAAGAAAGATGTGGCAGAGTTCGTTTCACGATGCCTCACCTGCCAGCAGGTGAAGGCAGAGAATCAGGTACCAGCAGGCTTGGTACAGCCCTTGGAGGTCCCGGAGTGGAAGTGGGATGGCATATCTATGGACTTCGTGACTGGACTTCCACGCACTTCCAGAGGTCACGACTCCATTTGGGTGATTGTCGAACGACTCACCAAGTCGGCACACTTCTTACCCATCAGAGAGCAGGGCTCAGTGGAGAGCTTGGGACGTCTTTACGTCCAGGAGATCGTACGGCTTCACGGTGTGCCATCATCTATCGTCTCCGATCGAGATGCTCGTTTCACTTCCCGGCTTTGGAAGGGGTTGCAGGAGGCGTTCGTGACGCGGCTCCATCTGAGCACAGCCTTCCACCCTCAGACGGATGGTCAGACGGAGAGGACCATACAGACACTCGAGGACATGCTCCGTGCATGTGTTCTCGACTTTGGTCGCAGCTGGGAGGACCACCTACCCTTGGCGGAGTTCGCGTACAACAACAGCTACCACTCCACCATCGGGATGGCACCATACGAGGCGTTGTACGGCAGACCATGCAGATCACCGTTGTGCTGGACAGACCCTGGGGAGTCAGCACTCGTGGGACCAGAGATGGTCCGAGCCACGACAGAGAAGGTCCAGATCATCCAGGAGAGGATGAGGATAGCTCAGAGCCGGCATAAGTCATATGCTGACAGGAGGCGGAGGCCACTAGAGTTCGAGGATGGCGACCACGTCTTTTTGCGTGTCTCACCTCGACGTGGTTTACGGAGATTTGGCCGAGGCAGCAAGTTGTCTCCAAGCTTCATCGGGCCTTTCCAGGTCCTCAGCAGGATAGGAGAGGTGGCTTATCGCCTGGTTCTACCACCTCAGTTGCACCGGGTGCACGACGTCTTTCATGTGTCTCAGCTGAGGAGATACGTGCACGACCCGACGCACATCATCGACTTTGGGGAGCTGGACGTGGACGATGGGGCGACTTTTGCGGAGGTCCCAGTGGAGATCGAGGATCGACAGGAGCGGGTCCTACGTGGGTGGTCGATTCCTCTTGTGCGCGTCAGATGGCAGCACGGGAACCTCCAGGAGAGCACTTGGGAGCGGGAGGCTCAGATGCGTGCTCAGTACCCCCATTTGTTCCCCTAGTTTTTGATGTATCTTTACGGGGACGTAAAGCCCTGAGGTGGGAGTAATGTAAAGACCCGCAAATTTCAAGGAAATTTTTTTCTTAATTTTCTTTGGAATTTTACAAGAGCGCAGCTTCAGACAGCACCTGATTCCGAGGACCGGTGTGCCCGGAATCAATTTCCGAAGTTTGGCTCGGGTACGTTCAGTGAACGGACGAGCTGGTTTTTCTATCTTTTGAACCGGTACCCGGAATCGAATTCTGAGGGCACCGATGAAATCGCAGCGCCGGTATTTGCTTAGAAACGCCTCTTCCGGAGTTGCGTTTGCTCGGACGTGGTTTTTAAATTTTAGGGCTTTAAGACAGAAATAAAATAAAATTTGTGCGACAACTTTATTTTATTTCACTTAAGCTGCTTGGAAGTCACTTGGAAGCCACTTGAATTGAGTTAAAGTGGATAGGGTGCTATCCGGAAATATCCTACCCTCTTGGTAGGATATTTGTGAGGCAGGTCCCGCACGAGCCCCGCCGTTTCTTTCCCTAAGTAACGCACCCGCGAAAACCCGTCAATGTAACTGAAAAGTCAACCGACGCGTTTTCTTTATTTCTTAACAGACCATTTAATTGGGTGGTTTATTTCGTGAATTAAATGGGCTGTTTCATTCGTTGAATTAATTCAACGAATTTAATGGGTCGTTACTTATGCGTTTTGCGTTTGTTGGCAAAATAATAAAATAGACAAAATTGTCTATTTTGGAGGATCCTCCTGTTGTGCGAGATCCTCTAAACCTCCACCCTCCCCGCGAAGAACGCGAAGAACACGAAGAATGCCGGAACCGGAATTCGACGACGCACGATCCGCGACGTCAACAAACTTTTCCGCGACCTTCTACTTCTTCTTCTACGGCGCCTCTTCTTCTGCGGCGGACCTTCGATCAGCGGTTAAAGGTGAGAATCGAATCTTCTAATTCTCCCCTTTTTATAATTCGATATCAACGGATTTAAATTAATTAAATCCGTTTGATCTTGATCCGGAGATCGTCGGCGCGACGTTTTTTCCCGTGGAGCGACGAACGTCTCCTCCGCAACGACGCGACGATCCCCTCCTTCCGCGACGACCTCACGTCCGACGACGACAAGGTAAGGGATGTTGTAATATTCTATTTTCCCGTGTTTGTTCTTTTAAAATAAAGAACCTGATCTCCGAACAATTTTAATTTAATTAAAATTGTTGTTGATTATTTTCTTTTCCTCCCGTTGTTTATGACTAACGCGGAGGGTGCGGATCTAACGAACAAGACCCGGCAACCCTCCGCCGATCTTTTGTTGTGCGGATTTGGCGGACGACGACGAACCGTGCGGCAAGGGCGATCCGTTGATCCCGCAGTGAAGATCGGCCCTCGGGAGGAGCAACAGCGCAGACGGGAGGCAAAACGGGCCACCGGAGCAACTCCGGCGGCCGGAGGCGGCGGCGGCCGGTTCCGCGGCCGCGCGGAACCGGGGAGGGACGCGGCGGCCCGGCCGCGTCCGCGTGACAGGCGGCCCCCCGCGGGGCCGCGTTCCACCTAAGCCGCGGGTCAAACCCGAGGCGCCCCATCGGCCGCTCGGCCGAAGCCGAGCCGGCCGGTCCGGTCGGCCGGGTCGGGCCGATCCGGTTCGGGTCGACCCGGTTCGGCCGACCCAGGGGTGGTTCGGGCCGGGTCGCCCCGGGCCCAGAACCCCCGTTTTCGGGCCTTCTTCGGTCTTTTGCCCATATCTTGTGCCTGAGACCTCCGATTGACGAACCGTCAGCGGCTACGCGATCCTTGGATCGATACGGTCGTTTCAGTATATTATACTCAAGGTTTCTGAAGACTTTGGGTTCGGCCGGGTTGGATCGTACACGAATCCAACCGGGCCCTCGGAGCGGAAACGCTCATAACTTGAGCTACGGACGTCCGATCGACGTACCGTCAGCTGTGGTAGTTTCCTCTAAGTGAGACGGAACTTTTGGCATACTCCGCCCGAGGATCAGACACAGGCGGAGTACGGTCGGGTTGGTTTTGCCCTAAAAACCAACCGGGCCCCTGGGACGAAAATGCCAATAACTCTCAGACCGGGCGTCCGTTTGACGCGCCGTCTGTTGCGTTGAGATCCTGTTGTCGATACGGAACTTTTGGATACATCAACTTCGGACTACGTGTCAGTTGATGTATCAGCCTCTCGGCTCGTGGAGCGGACCCTCCTAAACGAGCTCGCTGTGTGCGGGAACCCTAGTGATGGCTGTGACTTTGACGACAGAGCAGAGATCCTCCGTGGACTGCGACGACGGCAGAGCAGAGATCCTCCGTGGACTGCGACGACGACAGAGCAGAGATCCTTCGTGGACTGCGGTGACGACTATGCAGAGGTCCTCAGTGGACTGCGTCGACTACTGCACTCAGCGATCCTACGTGGATCAGTGCTACAGGTTCTGTGTGAGCCCGATCCTATGTGGGTCCTTACTACCGGTTCTGTGTGAGCCACTGCCTACAGGTTCTGTGTGAGCCCAATCCTATGTGGGTCTTTTGCGGGGGTTAGTACCTATCGATCCTTCGTGGGTCCGACGACTTAGATGGATCAGTGATCATCTTTGACGTCATCTGAAAAAGTATACCTGGTTGAGCTGAATCTTATGTTACTCTCCTTTGTGGTTTGTGTTGAACTATCCTTTGTGGATTTACTGTTTACTCTCCTTGTGGATTTGAGTCTTGCTTTCCTGTGTGGATTGAGTTGTTCTTGAGCTCGTGAGCAGAGCTAGAATTGGGGACTTAGGTATATGTATGGGCATATACCTAAGTCGAGTCAGATGTTACTTCGTGATTGAATCTTTCTTTTTTGCTATATCCTTTGTGGATTTCGGGAGACCTTCTGGGGTCTCGGGGTCCTTACTGAGTAGCTTATACTCACCCCTGCACGGGCTATGCCCGCACCTTGTTGTGTTGGATGCAGACGACAGACAGTGCTGATCACGGTTGGGGTGTGGAGCAGGACGGTACCTGGAGGTGGACCACTGGGCGGGACGTGCTCGGAGCGGACGTGGGACCCGAGGAGCCTGGAGGCTATCTGTACCCACCCTTCAGGTGGGATTGCCAGTGGACGACACGAGGCCGCCATCTTTTCTTCAGTTGCTGTTCTTTACTTTTTCAGTTGTACTTTCAGTTGGGCTTGTATTCCGGCCCCCTTTACTTTTCTGCACTTGTAGTTACTTTCCGCTTGCTGACTCTGTGGTGGTTGTTACTTATAAAGGCAATGCCTTCCCTGTTTACCGGGATTTTACGCCTTGGTGCTAGTCGTCAGCCCCTGGCCTATGGAAGGCGGGCTTGGGGTAGTCACGGCACGGGCCCCGAGGTCGGGTCGTGACAATTTATCACTTTGATTATTTATATGAGGATGATTCATCAGATAAAACATTAATGATGTTCGTTTAGATCATTTAAGTGGTTCTTTGATAATAACAATGTCATTTTGTCTTTTAAATTAGAAACATGAGAAAAAAAGAATTCTAGAACCATATATTAGTCATAAAAAATATATTATAACCTGGTTCAACCATATAAATTGTTTCATGACGAGAATTCAAAGAATTAATGGAAATTGAAAATACATCGTCCATGATGTCGGTAATTCTACACAAATGGAAAATGTTTTTTGATTCATTAAATAAGTGGAAGAGGAGAAGAATAGTGATGAGGAATTTTCCATAATCATGAGAACATAATGAATATACATGATTCTGGAGATTTCATGCCTATTGGATAAGAGGTAGTGAGGAAAGTAGAAAAACGAATCATGAAATAAATGAAAATCTTGGGAAATTTCTCACAAAAATTCGGCAGCCTAACTGCGTCTCTTAAAATTTCATAAAAATAAGATTGATGAGAGGAATGGAATATCTCATCATTCATAAAAAATATGGACATTAAGGTGGAATATTTAATGAAATATCCCAACAAAAGACAAAGGGAATGGAAGAGAATAACATAAAATTAATGAAAATAGAGAAAATAAAAGAGGTTGTTTACCTCTTGATCTCTTATCCTTGAGATCCTTCTTAAGGGCTTTGATTTTGGTCATTTGGTGAGACCAGAAGCTCTAGGACGTGGGGAAGAATATTGGGGATTAGAATGTGGAAGAAATTAGACATTGCTCAAGGCTTGAGAGGTGTGGGAGGAAGAGGGGAGTGAGGGTGGTATTTATAGTGGAGGAGGGGAGGTATTTTGGATTATTTTAATCATTATTATAATATTTTTATCAAGAATATGAATAATCTCAAATCAAGTGGCCCTAAATAGTGATAATATCATGTGAGTTTGAAACAATTTTCCTTGCATAACTTATGATTTCATAAATAGTTCATTTTTACTGATAAATTGATTATATGGTATTTTATCATATTTCACTATTCACCGAAAATTCAAGTGTTTTAGAAAAATACCAAAAATTTACCCCAACCATTTTTCGATGTGTAGAATTAAAAAATGAACTCCATTTTTCAAAAATAATTTTATAAATATTATTAATTTAATTTTTAAATAAGGTCATAGTTATTTCGAAAAATAACAATATTGAAGTGCAATTAGTTTTATGTGACATTGGAAAATTAACTAAGATCCCATTATCCTATTTCCATGGGAAAATAAAATAATAATATTATTTACTATTCATGAGGTCATATTACTATTCATATTACTATTCATAAGGGTGTGTACCTATTAACCAAAAAACAAGTTTGTTTTATCATACTCTAAATAACATACTGGACAGAATTGTAGATGATAGTTTCTTGAAATTCAAAATATAGAAGAAATAAAATTATGTTTAAAGGAGACTATTAATATACACCTTAAACAAAATTTGAAGCATTTTCAATTTATTTTTAGAAAACCTTGGGATGTTACATTTAGATTCCTTAAACATAAACCATTGATTTTAAATTTGGGACATACATCAAGATTAAAATATAATATATCCTGATATTTAGTCTGATGATGTGAATATAGGAACATATATTTATCGCATTATTCACTCTATGAATACTATTAATATAAAACAAACACAAGTAACACACAAAGACTAAATACATCTATATTATGAATATTCAATACATATGACAGAGACATTTGGATAATATAATATTGCTCATATATGATCAATAATATGTATAGGATCATTTAAAAATCATAGATACCCTCTTCATCCATAGTGGATTTACCGAGAATAGATATCATATTAGGTTATAGAATAGAAATTTCATGTCATCCTGATGAAAAAATAACTTAAATCACAAAAATAACTATCAAAACAAATTTACATAGATACATGTAAGACAAAAATTTAACTTTCTAGGACCCCTCACTAGGTCAATGGAGATATCAAGTGTGTTATTTTCAAGTAACATCAACAATGGGTACATATTTTTTGACCGAAAAAAACGTATAAAAAATAAATTGGATTTGGAACCCTAAAAATGAACTAGTTAACCATATAAATACAAATAAAAAAATTCCTCATGAACAAATATGAGTAAAAACATGATTCATAAATGATCCAATCAAATTTATTAATTGAGAAATCCAAAAAAATGCATGCTTATAAAATAGGATCTTAACCACTAATAAATATGGGAAACTCCAATGAAAAATATCCTACGTCTAAAAAAATTTAAATTATGGTATGTACTAACCATATATATAAAATACTATTATAATTAAACTTATTGTTTTACTTCCCAAGAAATCAATTCCTAACACTTCATCAAAAATTATTCAAATAGTTTTTCTTGTCATAAATAAATGATTATTTCATTTATAAGAAATATTTATTATAAAAACACATTAATATCAAAATCAATGAAACCTTAATTTGATCAATGTTAATTAATAATATTAATTATATCATTAATTGTAATAATAAAACAATGTATTTTAACCCACACTATAATAAGGTCCTAAATTTCAATAGTTTCCAAATATATCACTACAAAAATGGTTTGTAGAAAATATGGAAATATATTTTTTTACACAAGCTAAGAAAATAAAAACATTAAAATGACCCCCACAAACAATATTTGTGTATCTAGTGGCTCATTTACCAATTTATGACCACAATCCTCTAAAATATAGTACTATATATGGGTAATGGATATAATTTATAGAGAAATATCAATTAATAAACCCACTTAGTCATTATATTTTATTATTTACACAACCTCTAATTTTGGGGTGCAATCATATAAACATAAAACATATTCCACACCACTAAAAAAAATATTCATAGGTCATATAAAAACCAACCCAAAAATTTAAACCCCATTCATGAAAAAGCGTTTGACTAACAATCATTACATTATGAATCAGCATCATAAAATATAATTGTAAATAATTAATAAATTTCATCTTGTGAATCATCAATGATAGGAGATGATATTAATAAAGTAATGTCATTCTCGCATGAGATAAATTTCAATCTTCAAATTGATGATAGTAGAAATGTGGTCAAGGCCTTTAAACAAATAAAATTATTAAACCAATCCCTTTCTAGTAGTCCAATTGATCTTTTACAATTCCATAAAACACAGTAACTATTAAGACCAATATAAGTATAATAGAATTATTATAAATATAGAGGAAGATGAAATGCAGATTCATAAAAAGGCATTATTTTTACATTTAATAAGATGTAAAAGAATTTATAATAAAATCTTACTACAATTAGTAATATCATACAAATTGTATTATATTATTAGAAACTAAAATATTTTTTTAATGGATTTTATTTTGTATTTAATTTATTTGTGTCATGAGGTTTTCGTATAATTTAGAGATTATGAGAGTATTGGAATTTATTCATTGAGATTTATTTTAGTAAATTTGTAGCTTTCTCAAATTAGTGGTATTAGTCTATCTACAAGATTAAAAATCTATAAAATAGAGTATTAACACTTGAAATATAGTATATATCAATAGATACCTGGTGGAAAAAATGGATTAAAAAATTATATTTTTCATTTAAAATATTTTTTAGTTTTTTTACATTAGGTTCATGGTGGATAATTAACGGTTCTTAGTTGTTATGTGATTATAAACTCAAATTTATATCCCATGTTTTTATTTTTATACATTAAAATAATGGATGTATATCAGATCATCTTTTATTATCCTGTGTTTCTTAAAAAACTATTTTATATTATTTGTTTCTACCTCATTTATATAATGGATGCTATTGATGTACTATAACATGTCTGTAAAACATGATATTTTTTTTAAATATTAGTTAAAAAATATTGGAATCGCAGGGTGTGGTTATTTTTTCAAGTGGATTTCAAGAATTTTAATGAAGAAAACAACAAATAGATAGTATAATATAATGTAGGATAATAATAAGGTTTTTATTCTTATTCAAAACTATGTGTTGAATACATGATTTTATGGAAACAATATTGACAATTGATGTTTTTGGTTTGAGTGACATGAAGATTTCTATTTTTGAAATTTAAATTATGTTATTTATATATTTATTTTTTTATGTTCTCAGATATCCTAAAGTAGATGATATGATTAATTTATGTTAATTTTATTTCAAATAATATAATTGAATTTATAGGTTTCGTAAAAAAAAATTATTAAATGTCATGTTTTGTTGACACATTCCTTAAAGTACAATATTTTATTGTGTTTCATGAAATGTGAATGGATATATTTTTATAATTATAAGTAATAATGAAATTAATCACCCATAATGTATTTATATTTGTACTAATTTATATCTGAGGTACAACTAAAATTATTGTTTAGGATACACTTTCTTATTATACGAGATCATATGTATAAGATATTGTTTGCATTCAATTTTTTTTTCAAATAATGTATTGTATAAGAATGTGTCTTATCATTCATACAAATGATATAGTTATTATCATTTAATATAATATATAATTGTATTTTCATGTTCAACATCATTATTTGGAATTATTTTTCACCATATAAAAAAATTAAAAAATTAAAATTGTTCATATATGTGATTGATAATCATATATTGATCAACAATGTATTGTAAAATAATTAATTGAATGAAAATTTACTAAAATTCACCCGCACTCATTATAAGAATTTAATAACAATGGCCTCCAAAATTACCTTCACAGAAAGTTGGGTTATCCCTCAAATACTAAAATTTTTCACATTCTTCATATGAATTATTGAATATTTTTTGAATTTATTACATAATGGAATTGAATGTGAAATTTTATATATTTATTTTCTGAATAAGAAATTTATTCATGAGTTTACAGTTAACTTTATCCCTTATAAAATGAACATTTATACGTCATCCTATTGATTGAAACATGATGAGATAGTGGTTTAATTTTTTTTCATGATTATCTAAATGATGGGGGATTTATTCATCCTATCATGTCACTGCAAGATTTATCTGTTGTCTTTTATAACAAGGAATATATGATTCTCATACTCTTCATGGATTATAGAAAGCTGGATGGGGTGACTATAAAAAACAAATATACCTTTCCAAGGATTGATGGTCTCTTTGACCTTCTTATATGTCCGTATTGGTTTTTAAATTTCTAGCTTTGATTAGGGTACGACCAGATGAAAGTCGAAGAGTAGGATATATCAAAGATAGTGTTTATGAGAAATTTTGGTAATTGTAAGTTTTTATTAATTCTATTTAGTGTCGCTAATTATGCTACTGTATTTATGGATTTTATGAATTGAATATTTCATAAGTTTATAGACACTTTTTTTGTTGTGTACATGGATGATATTTTGGTGTACTCCATTAAAGAGGGGGAGCATATGGTCTATTTGGATATCATTCTCTGAACCTTGAAAAAATATGTCTTAAATGGTAAAAATTATAAATATGAGTTTTGGATATGGGAGTTGAAATTTTTGGTGCTTGTGATATCTAATAGATAAATTTAATTGGATCTTCAAAAGATACTGGTAGTTATGCCTTTGTTGCAACCTATAAATGTTTTTGAGATATGTAGCTTCTTAGTGTTGGCTGGTTACTATTGGTTGTTTGTTTATGATTTTACTAATATTGTATCATAAATTACAGCATTTAACCATACTGGTGTAATGATTGAATGGAATGAAAAATGATAGAGAACATCTGAGGAGATGAAGGTGATGTTAACTTGAGATGCAGTTTTAATTCTTTAAAGATTGAGTTTCAGTTATGATGTTTTCTTCAATTGTTATGTAATAAGATTATGAATTTTTTTAATGTAAGGAAAATAGGTGGTGTCCTAAGGATCTATCCTTTTATAATCGAATTACATGAACTATCCTATCCATGATCATGAGTTTTATATAGTTATATATGCACTCAAAACATAGTGTCACTATCTCTTTGGGGAGTGGTTTGTAGTGTAATCTGATCATAAGATCTTGAAAAATATTTTTACTCATAGGGATCTAAATTTTTAATGGAGGAACTAGGTGGTGTATCATTAAAATATTATTTTGATACTCAATAAAATATTAGATATGGTAATATGGGTGTTGACGCCTGGAGCATAAAATTTACCACACAATCCATGATAGAATCAGTTGAGGAGTGGTATCAGATGATTTGGATTGCTGAGATGGGATTGGGAGTGGAAGGGGTCTGTGGATATGTGTTCTTGGATTTGATGAAATATGAAACTTATTTTGATTATAAATATTTTAGCAAGATTATGACAGACATTGAGTTCCAATGATTTCATAAAATCCTTAATAGTGGATAGACATAGTGTGAGTGATATTGGTCTCTTATAGGACCTCTAATCTTTTATAGTGGGTTGGTGTTTCTATTATCTCGGAGGTAGTAGTTGATAGATGGTGGAAACTAGTCATGTTGGTCCATACACCATGGGAATACCATGATGTATAATAAATTGAGATTCCAGTATTGGTATCTAGGGACGATGAAGTTGATTGAATTAATTTTATCACGATGCCTTACTAGTCATAAAATTAAGGTGCAATACAAGAGACTTTTTGTTTTTAGTCAACCATTTCACATTTCATTATAGAAGTGGATTTATATATCAGTAGATTTAATAAGTGGTTTACCATGGAATCCTAGAGGGATGGATTTTATTTAGTTGAACATTAATAAACTCATGATGTTGACATATTTTATACTTATAAATGAGATGTTGAATGTGGAATATATTGGGGACATTTATGTCCACAAATTTGTTGTAAGAACCCGGTTCTTATATTTGAGGTACAGGCTTCTTTTTTTTTCCTTAAGTTTTTTAATAAAATATGTAAAATGGATAAAAATCCTAAATTTTGGAAGTACACATCGTGTACTTTTTCCACACACAGTGTACTTCTGGCCGTGTAGGGATGAGTACACGGGGCATGTAGCCATGTCGGAGACAAAGGGTGTAGGAACCAACTACACACTGTGTAGTGGTCCTGTACATGCCGTGTAGTTAGTCGGCATGCCAAAACAGTAAGGCGGTAGAGTAGCCGCCAGCTGAGCAATAGTATACGTCGTGTACTCAAAAGTACATACCGTGTACTCATGTCGACGTGTGAACAGTATGGCGGTGCCGCCAGAGGAACAGTTAAATGAAGGGAGTACATGCCGTGTATTTGGAAGTACACGTCGTGTACTTTGTTTTTTTTCTTAAATTAGGTAGTAGCCTCCCCTGTTCACCGGGAAGGCTTAGAACCAGAGGAAGGAGCGGGAGTGGATGACCAGACCTTTGTAGATCCACCGATCGAGCGTCTAGAATCTGATTCCACCTCGGATGATCTCGTTGGAACCGCACAGGTACGCCCTCTCTTCTCCTAGTGTGTTTCATACCAATTATTCTCATAATGGGAGTTATTTGAGGTTAAGATAGTTTTTTTCTTCGTCAGATCTACGATGTTCTTGGGCATTTCTGGAGTTGACGTTTGGGTATACCGCTCGTTGGCGTATAATATAGGTGGCTTGATGTATGTTTTTTCAACTGTAGTGTGTTTTGTGCATTTTTGTGCCACGAAACCATGTTGGTGTGTCATGTGGATGAGGCCGTTGCTATATCAAACACATATAATTTAATAGGTGATTTAAATGTGATACTAAAATGCCGGTTGGGATCGTTGCTTGGATCCGGAACCACCCCGGGGGTGTGTTCCACTGTTTAGCCGATTGGCCAGGATACCCGAGCGTATGCATTTAAAGTAGTAATTATAGAATTTCCTCAAGAGGAATTTCTTGTTTACTATATTTTTATATGTTGGACATGGCCTAGTTACCTGTTAGCCTGAGGGGATTGTTGTGATTAGCCTGTGGGCGTTCTACTACCTAGCCTATGGGAATCTTCCTCCATGCCTGTGGGAAGATGATTCTGTGCCAGTGGGAAACACTATTTACGCCTGTGGGCAATATCTGTGAGCCTGTTGGAAAATTCTTGTGTTGGTTTCTCTTTACCTGAGGGTGGGAGTTTAAGTGTCTGTGGACATTTGGTTATTTACCTAGAATATTCACTGTGGTGGTATTTCAAATTAAATGATTAAAAAGAAAATTAAAATGACCATATGACTAGTTAAGTTAGTTACTTTTAAATACTTATTTTTTATTGCATTTTACTATTGTGCACCGTTGTTGCATGCTTTCACGCTGTTGGGCACGGGCCATTGGTGGGTACCTATTGAGATATATTTCTCACACCCTTTTTGGTTCACTCTTTTTGGCCCAAACAGATTACGTTTCTGTAGGTGTGGATAGGGGTAAGAGTCCCTATACAGGTTCTTGACTGTTGCTGAGGAGGAGGAGGAGGGCAGGGGACCGGGCCTAGGCTTGCGATGCTGCTGTCAGCTATTTTACTTTGTTTTTCTATACTCTGCATTTGGTAATACTGTATTGATGTATGACATGTTTTGGATGTTTTCTTAGAACTTGAGACATGTAGCATCATTATTTATATACTTTTGGTTATATCCACTATTTTTGATTACTTCAGTTGTGTATTGTTACTGATTCTGCTATTTGTTGTATATTTTATTTTTTATTCCACTGCACTACACTTTGACAAATGAGGGCATAGTTTCCCCACTATTAGACCTGGGCCCTCACTGCCAGTCAGCAGCCTTTGGCGTTTGGGGAAATGTGCTTGAGGTCACGTGGCGAACCGGATTCAGGGCACCTGTTGCATGGCATGTCACGACCCCCTCCCCACAAAGTGTACCCCTCCTGGGCCGGCAATGTGAAAAGGGAGATAATGACCCCTGAGTCCCGCCTCCAGTAGGCCCTGGGTTGGCGACTAGCACCGAGGGTATAATAACATAAAATGGGAGGCATTACCCTCTAAGAGAACACATGCAGAAGAGAGAGAGATAGAATAGACTCCAACCAACTCCAACTCAGAACTGAAATATAAAAGAAACCCAAATACATATATGAAATGTCATGAAAAAGTACTACAACTAAAAGGGGAAACTAAAAGTACCCAAAAGAAAGTAAAACGACAGCGACCACAAGCCCGAACAGCTCCTCCTCCAACCGCAAGCTAGTAGTAACCAGCTCGATCTCCAACCTGCTCCAAGTGACCTAAAAAACAGTTTATATGTACATAGGGTGAGTATAATAGTATACTCAGTATAATCCTCCCCAAGACTCTTGGGCAAAAGTAAAGAAAGAATACTAAAGCCCAGTGAACAACAAGTGAAACTAACTCGTTATCTAAACATGTATACTATGTTCCCAACCTCACCATGGTTACTCTCACCAAGTAACGCATACAAGAATATAGCATATAGTAAAGAATATCAAGGGTACCCCGCTACTACTTCCCCACTAGTTTGCCGCTTTGCCCCAACTACATATGTCCTGTGCATCTCTCTCCAAAGGCTTGCCCGTATCAACATGGGTCAAGCTCTACAATCTACACCTCGTACACCACAAAGGCTTGCCCACAGACACCTAGGCTAAGCTCCACACAATCCTCACAAACCAAAGTAACCAGGTAGTTTCCGGGAGTCACCACAGCTCACATAACGTGTATCATACGTCGGGTATTATACCTCAATCCATTACATCCCATACACCGAGTAAGGATACTCAAGCCATCACAGCCTATACACGTTACACCTATAGTAGTCCATAGGATACTATATCTAGAATATATGTGTGTGAATAACCACAAGCCATTACATCCCTCTACACACATATATGGGGTAACTAACCACGGTGCCTCATGGAACAAGTATCTACCAAGAGAAGAGAGCGGGGCCAAAGGGGGTAGTCAGCCATTCAACCTCCCATCAGAATGTTGGGGAAAACACCCCCCCCCCAGGGCTCAGAATCCCTGGGGTGTCAGTTTCCCTTACCGGCAGGGTGGAGTAGCGTATAGAAACACAAAAAGTACAGAATATATAAGTAACTCACATCCACACTATGGTCATTTCCTAGTCTTAGATACAATTGCAGCTAACGTCTCTCAGACTCCCGGCTGCTACTTCTAAGACTAGGTATCCTATAAGCACACAATCATTTGAAGAGATTTATTAGATTACTCCGTTCTCATTTTATCAGTTCCACTGTACATTAATTAATTCTTTAAACATTAATTAAGAATGAACAGTTCCACATTAAACTGAAATGGCATCACTTTCAAAAACAACTGCTCCTTTTTAAGATTTCACATCACCTTTAAATTCCAGCATCTCCATCCCCGTGGATTTTCACCATTTAATCAAACATTCATTACAGAATTACTTCTCCACATTCCCAGGAATTCTAGAAAAACATCATATGCTTCTAAACACAAAGGAGGCTCAACACGGTGAGTAGATATACTACCCGTCGAGTCTTTGCCGCCTATAGAAAGAGCATAGACGCATCCTCCATCGAGAGGCTAAACACGGAAAGCACGTGGCATACCCCGCCTGTCTTCGTCTCCTTCGGAAAGAGGGTAAGCAAGACCAGCTGCCTTGAGCAGTGGGGAAAAGTAAAGCAGATAAAAAACCAAACAAAACCACCAACATCAAACCATCACATTCATCTCATACCATCACCCTTGGTGTCCTCCCCGACACCCATATGCATAAACCGATGCATCTTGCCACACTAGGCGTCGTCCGCTGCCACAACCACAAGTCTCCATGCCTCCACATATCACAACAGCCATCCAGGATCACATCACAGCACAAGCAGCAGGAAAACAAACATCACAAAATGGGCTCTCGGCCCTTTAACAAACAAGAGGGTAACTCAGAACCCTTTTAGAAATTCCCACATAATCTGTTCTCTAATCTATATTGAATTAACAGATTTGTTATTCGTAGGTTCCAATCATGGATTCTTAATCAGTAAGCTATCACAATTAAATAACCATGCTTACTTCCCTAATTTGATTATCCTCAAATTCGAACAACTACAACAATTGCAATAACCAGATTAATTTACATGCCTCTTAATCTTTAGCCAATTAATTATCAATTAATTCCAGCTTTACATTCGTTATCAATTTCTATCATGAACGAACAACGAAACAAAGAAACATAGATATCACTATATCTAGGAAAACATGAGGCAAACCGTTATCACGGTATAAAGCAACAACATGCGATCAACCAATTCTTTTAATCCGGTTCAAGTATTTAATTAGGTCAATTTCATTGTGATCCAAAGGAATAAATCATGCTAATTATACGATTGCGCATACACAATTAGAGAAGCCATGAATCCCCTACCTCAAACGGTTCCTCACGTTCTTTATCCACACAACAGGTCACGATCCTCCCCTCGCGACAACTACATCCACCAGAGGATGCTGCGGTACGACAGTACCAACCAACCCCAAGAAAACCCATTAAAATCTTGGAGAATACATGGTATAATTATGGAAAGGAGGATAGGAGAAGATGAACCCCAAAATAACGACGATACAACATACCTTATATCGAAGATTGATCGACAGGGCTCAGTTGTATCCAAAACAAAGCAGAACCAATCCTAGGAGTAAAGGTTGTTTGTTAAACTCCTACGGAAAGGAGTGAAAGGTTCTAGCGCCTCTTAATTGAGAACAAAGAGAAAGAACAAGGGAGAATGATATCTCGTCCCTTTTTAAGATTTAATGGGGCGACGGTTTAAGATCCGGTTAATTCTCCATTAAAAACGGATCGCATTAACCCACGCGGTTTGACCAAGTAAAACATTCCAAGCCTTAGGAATAATTAATATAGGATTTATGGCATTTGAATCGGCCTTAAGAGCCCTTAAAATAAGGCTTTAAATGTATTTTACGTCAAAGGAAACGTAAAAAGGGGCAAAACTGTAGGAGTCTGGAAACACTGTTCACCCACCGTTACTGTATATGAAACCGATCTGTGAAACGGATCTGTAAAATTGATCTGTCACACCGATCTGTGAAACCGATCTGTGGAACCGATCTGTGAAACCGATCTGCGAAACTGATCTGTGAAACTGATCTGTCACACCGATCTGTGAAACCGATCTGTCACACCGATCTGTGAAACCGATCTGTCACACCGATCTGTGAAACCGATCTGTCACACCGATCTGTGAAACCGATCTGTGAAACCGATCTGTGAAACCGATCTGTCACACCGATCTGTGAAACTGATCTATCACACCGATCTGTGAAACAGATCTGTCACACCGATCTGTGAAACCGATCTGTCACACCGATCTGTGAAACCGATCTGTCACACCGATCTGTGAAACCGATCTGTCACACCGATCCGTGAAACAGATCTGTCACACTGATCCGTGAAACCGATATGTCACACCGATCTGTCAGACCGATCGGTGAGACCGATCTGTCAGACCGATCAGTGAAACCGATCTGTCAGACCAATCTGTGAAACTGATCTGTCACACCGATCTGTGAAACTGATCGGTGAGACCGATCTGTCAGACCGATCGGTGAGACCGATCTGTCAGACCGATCTGTGAAACCGACCTGTCAGACCGATCTGTTACTGTTCATAAAACTGGAAACACTGTTCACAAAACTGGAAAATTGGCAAAGTGTTGGGGATAAGTCCCCATAACCTCCCGGAACACCTCCAACACCAACATTTCACAAAGTAATGGACCGGGGAGGTCCGGGCCATTACATTAGATACCTCTAAAAACATTCTCGTCCTCGAGAATTAAAAACCAACCCAGAAGAGAAGAGGGGTCCGAACAACCACCCATAAGATACCTCTCAGGGGAAAACCACCAAGAGTTGTTCGAAATCCGGAACAAAACTACGACATCCGGGAGTATGGGAACAAACAGTCCATACCCAAACAATTCAAAAATAACATCACATCAAAGGTACATAAATAAAACATGAAAGATCTAACCAGAGAGGAAACATCATTACATGAAAGGAGTTAAACATTAAACAGCTCTGGGTACTGAGCACGTATCTGTGACTCACGCTCCCAGGTACTCTCATCCATGCCACCGTGTCACCACAAGACACGAACTAAGGGGATAGAACGCCCACGCAACACCTTCTCTTTGTGGTCTTGGATCTCCATAGGTCGCTCCTCGAAGGTTGCATCATCGTCAATATCGATCTCTCCCCAATCGATAACATGAGATTCATCATGAAGATAACGACGGAGCTGCGATACATGGAAAACATCATGTATCCGACTCATCTGAGGGGGAAGTTCTACTCGATATGCCACAGCTCCAACACGAGCTAACACCTCGAAAGGACCAACAAAACGGGGATAAATCTTACTTCCGCGACCAAACCGTCGCTGCCCATGACGGGGAGTCACCTTCAGAAACACATGATCCCCAACATTAAACTCTAACGGTCTCCTTCTTTGATCAGCATATGATTTCTGACGATCTTGTGCTATCTTCATCCTCTCACGAATCACTTGAACCATCTCTGTCGTATTCTGCACTAGTTCTGGTCCGAGAATTGCTGACTCTCCGACCATAGTCCAGCACAACAGAGAACGGCATGGCCGACCATACAAGGCTTCAAACGGCGCCATGCCGATAGTAGAGTGAAAACTATTATTGTAAGAAAACTCTACCAAAGGTAAGTGCTTTTTCCATGAACCTCCAAAATCAAGAACACAAGAGCGCAACATGTCTTCAAGAGTCTGGATGGTTCGCTCTGGCTGACCATCCGTTTGAGGATGAAAAGCAGTACTAAGGCACAGTTGAGAACCAAAAGCATGCTGGAGACATCTCCACACCCTAGAGGTAAAACGAGGATCTCGATCAGAAATGATCGTCTTAGGAACTCCATGAAGCCTAACCACCTCCTCCAGATACTGCCTCGACAAAACCTCCACTGAGCTCGACTCCTTGATTGCTATGAAGTGGGCTGATTTAGTTAAACGGTCCACTACCACCCATATAGCATCATGTCCTCCCGGAGCTCGAGGTAAACCTGTAACAAAGTCCATTGAGATGTCCTCCCACTTCCACTGAAGAATCTCTAAGTGCTGGAGAAGACCACCAGGAACACTGTGTTTGGCCTTCACCTTCTGGCAGACTAAACATCAAGACACACACTCTGCAACCATACGTTTCAGCCCCGACCACCAGAACTGACTCCTTAAGGATCAGTACATCTTCGTCACACTAGGATGTACGGCCAAGGGTGAACTATAGAACTCTCGGAGAACCGTCTCGTGCATCGCCAAGGGAACAAAAAGCCTGCCATGATACAACAATCGGTGTTGTTCATCCTCCGACCAACCATTATGGGGCCTCTCCACAAAAGACTCTGTCTCTCCAAACTTCCACCTCTGGATCACCCAACTGAGACTCTTCCACCTTCTGCATCAGGGATGACTGCACCGTCATCTGGAAAAGACAACCTCTTCCCCCAACTTCTCCCATATCAAGATGCAAAGCTGATAGCTCTTCCATCACTCTCCAGGAATCACCAGATTCACGCACAACATCATTACGTGACTTTCGGCTCAGTGCATCAGCAACAACATTTCACTTCCCAGGTGTATACGATATTTCGATGTCGTATTCCTGCAAGAACTCCATCCACCGACGCTGCCGCAAGTTCAAATCCCACTGAGAGAAAACATACCTCAAACTCTTATGATCGGTGAAAACCACAAAGCGCTCTCCAATGAGGTAATGTCTCCACAACTTCAGCGCAAACACCACGGCTGCCAACTCAAGATCATGGGTGGCATAGTTGCGTTCATGGGGACGCAACTTCCGAGACCCATAAGAAACAACTGACCTCTACTGCATGAGAACACAGCCTAGCCCCAGATGTGAAGCATCACAGAAAACATCAAACTGGACTCCCTCCGCTGGAAGACAAAGGACTGAAGCACTTACCAACTTCTCCATTAGATACTCGAAAGTTGTCTGACACTGATCAGTCCATATAAACGCTTGATCCTTCCTGGTCAAAGCTGTGAGAGGAGTCGCAACTCGGGATAAATTAGCCACAAACCTCTTGTAATAGCCTGCGAGACCAAGGAAACTTCGCACCTCTAACACGGTCTTGGGGGCTGGCCAAGACTCCACTGCTTCTATCTTTAAAGGATCCACAGCTACTCCCTACTGGGACACAACATGTCGCAAGAAACGAACTTCTCGAGCCCAGAACTCACACTTGGAAAACTTCCCAAACAACCGATGTTGGCGAAGAACTCCCAAAACGGCTCGTAGATGCTCTGCATGCTCCTCTTCAGATGTGGAGTATACAAGGATGTCGTCGATGAAAACCACAACAAACTTGTCCAGGAATTCACGGAACACAACATTCATCAACCCCATGAAAACAGCTGGAGCATTTGTCACACCAAATGGCATTACGACAAACTCATAATGCCCATGACGACAGCGGAAAGCAGTTTTCGGGATATCCTAATCCTTTACACGCATCTGATGATATCCTGACGGCAAGTCGATCTTTGAAAACCAACTTGCACCCTTCAGTTGATTGAATAGGTCATCAATCCGCGGGAGAGGATAGCGGTTCTTTATTTTCACTTTGTTTAATCGACGATAATCGACGCACAACCGTAAACTGCCATCAGCCTTTTTCACAAACAAAACTGGTGCGCCCTGAGGTGACACACTTGGCTGAACAAAACCACACTATAACAGACCATCGAGCTGAATACGTAGTTCTCATAACTCAAAAGGGGCCATCCTATGCGGATACATAGAGATAGGATACGCTCCTGGCTGTAGCTCGATCCCAAACTCGATCTCTCGTTGAGGGGGTAAGGATACAACCTTTTCTGGAAAGACATCAGGGTACTCCTCTACGACCCTAGGAAACACCAACTGTTGAACTTCTGAAGAACTCAGCATCATCCTAGCCATCATGGATGATAAGGATGAAACTCGTTTATGACTCATCCGAGGATCTCTCTCACCAGCAAACAATACTTCCTCTCCATCTTCATCAAAGAAAACGACCTTCTTCCTGTAGAAATCCACAATAGCCTACACCGAATACAACCAATCCATGCCGAGGATGACATCATATGGTTGTATTCATAAACATAGGAAATCTCCCCAAGAGAAGTGCTGCCCCAACACTAGCTCACAGTCTCTACATACTTCAAACAAGCTATCTTGACTTCCAACTGGCGTAGTCAACGCCAAGGGCACTGGAAGCCTCTCTACCTCAAGTACCAAAGCGTGGACAAGGGTAGGGGATATAAAGGAGTGTGCCGCTCCTGAATCAAACAAGGCATACACTAAGGTAGAAAACATGCAAAGGGTACCTCGGACGACGTCTGGCTCACATGGGGCTGGCAACGCTAGAGCATGAAGCTGACCACGACCACCTCCACGGCCTCTCTGACCCTGATGACGACCACCACCACGGCCGCGCTCTTCTCTCTGAGGATGGGGATCGTCATGGGGTTGTCCTCTGCCTGCTCCATCTACCCTCTGGTGATCAAAAGCTGGTGTAACCTGCTGCTGCTGCCTCGGCTGGAACTGCCTCAACGGAGGAACCTGGAGTGGAGCGCCTGGTGCAAGATGACTGCTCTGAAAAGTCGGGCACTCCCGCTGCTGATGGCCACATCCACCACAAGAAAAGAAAGCGCCTGATCCCTTTTCATAGGCTTGAGAGTTGCTACCTCCAGAGAAACGAGATGGAAAGGGTTGGGACCTACCCCCAGGTGAACGGAAACTCTTCTGCCCTGAAAACCGGGAACCCCGAACCACAGCTCTACTTCGTGAGGAATCATGACGATTCCCCTCTCGTGATGATCAGGTCCTTGCCAACGTCCTCTCAATAACCTCTGCCCTCACCAGCACCTCTAGATATGTCTTCAGCATAAATGGGGTGACCTGGCGCTGGATCTCTGGACGCAAAGCCTCCTCGAAATGCCTTGCCCTGGCCTCATCATCTGGTAACAGGTCTGAAGAATATCGTAGAAGGTTCTTGAAACGGATTCCAAACTCTCGAACACTGGATCTCCCCTGTCGAAGGGTGAGTAGCTCCTGGCGACTGGACGCCTTCGCAGTCGATGAAAGAAACTCGACTCTAAACCTGTCTCGAAACTCCTCCCATGAGATCGCTGACTCCTCACGATCCCCGAGGAACAAGAACCACCACTGTCTCGCTGCTCCACGCAACATCGTCACAACCAAGGACACCCAGTGTTCCTTCCGAGCATGAATCGAACTGAAGCCTATCTCGACCTCCTCCAACCAGTCTTCGGTGACTGCATCTGAAACGGAGCCCTCGTACTTCTGTAGACTCTGGCGCTGAAACTCTCGGAGTGTCTTCCTCCAAGTGTCATCGTCGTCAACCTCTACCCGGCGGCGATTTGCTGGGACAGCCTGCTGGGCACCTTCTGCGCAAACCTGACGAGGACGTCGACCTGAATCCATACCTGTAAAATAACAACCGTTAGAGCTCCTAAGCCTGGAATATGGAAGACTCAACATTAATTAACTCTGTCACGACCCCCTCCCCACAAAGTGTACCCCTCCTGGGCCGGCAATGTGAAAAGGGAGATAATAACCCCCAAGTCCCGCCTCCAGTAGGCCCCGGGTTGGCGACTAGTGCCGAGGGTATAATAACATACAAATGGGAGGCATTACCCTCTAAGAGAACACATGCAGAAGAGAGAGATATAATAGACTCCAACCAACTCAAACTCAGAACTGAAATATAAAAGAAACCCAAGTACATATATGAAATGTCATGCAAAAGTACTACAACTGAAAGGGGAAACTAAAAGTACCCAAAATAAAGTAAAACGATAGCGACCACAAGCCCGAACAGCTCCTCCTCCAACCACAAGCTAGTAGTAACCAGATTGATCTCCAACCTACTCCAAGTGACCTGAAAAAAACAGTTTATATGTACATAGGGTGAGTATAACAGTATACTCAGTAGGATCCTCCCCAAGACTCTCATGCAAAAGTAAAGAAAGCATGCTAAAGCCCAGTGAACAACATGTGAAACTAACTCGTTATCTAAACAGGTATACTATGTTCCCAACCTCACCATGGCTACTCTCACCAAGTAACGCATACAAGAATATAGCATATAGTAAAGAATATCAAGGGTACCCCACTACTACTTCCCCACTGGTTTGCCGCTTTGCCCCAACGACATATGTCCTGTGCATCTCTCTCCAAAGTCCTGCCCGTATCAACATGGGTCATGCTCTACAATCTGCACCTCGTACACCACAAAGGCTTGCCCGTAGACACCTGGGTTAAGCTCCACACAATCCTCACAACCAAAAGTAACCAGGTAGTTTCCGGGAGCCACCACACCTCGCATAACGTGTATCATACGTCTGGTATTATACCTCAAGCCATTACAGCCCATACACCGAGTAAGGATCCTCAAGCCATCACAGCCTATACACGTTAAACCTATAGTAGTCCATAGGATACTATATCCAGAATATATGTATTTGAATAACCACAAGCCATTATAGCCCTCTACACACATATACGGGGTAACTAACCACGGTGCCTCATGGCACAAGTATCTACCAAGAGAAGAGAGCGGGGCCAAAGGGGGTAGTCAGCCATTCAACCTCCCATCAGAATGTTGGGGAAAACACCCCCCTCCCCAGGGCTCAGAATCCCCGGGGTGTCAGTTGCCTTTACCGACAGGGTGGAGTAGCGTATAGAAACACAAAAAGTACAGAATATATAAGTAACTCACATCCACACTATGGGCATTACCTAGTCTTAGATACAACTGCAGCTAACGTCTCTCAGACTCCAGGCTGCTACTTCTAAGACTAGATATCCTATAAGCACACAAACATTTGAAGAGATTTATTAGATTACTCCGTTCTCATTTTATCAGTTCCACTGTACATTAATTAATTCTTTAAACATTAATTAAGAATGAACAGTTCCACATTAAACTGAAATGGAATCACTTTCAAAAACAACTGATCCTTTTTAAGATTTCACATCACCTTTAAATTCCAGCATCTCCATCCCCATGGATTTTCACCATTTAATCAAACATTCATTACAGAATTACTTTTCCACATTCCCAGGAATTCTAGAAAAACATCATATGCTTCTAAACACAAAGGAGGCTCAACACGGTGAGTAGATATACTACCCGTCGAGTCTTTTCCGCCTATAGAAAGAGAATAGACCCATCCTCCATCAAGAGGCTAAACACAGAAAGCACGTGGCATACCCCACGTGTCTTCACCTCCTTCTGAAAGAGGGTAAGCAAGACCAACTACCTTGAGCAGTGGGGAAAAGTAAAGAAGATAAACAACTAAACCAAACCACCAACATCAAACCATCACATTAATCTCATACCATCACCCTTGGTGTCCTCCCCGACACCCATATGCATAAACCAATGCATCTCGCCATACTAGGCGTCATCCGATGCCACAACCACAAGTCTCCATGCCTCCACTTATCACAACAGCCATCCAGGCTCACATCACAGCACAAGCAGCAGGAAAACAAACATCACAAAATGGGCTCTCAACCCTTTAATAAACAAGAGGGTAACTTAGAACCCTTTTAGAAATTCCCACATAATCTGTTCTCTAATCCATATTGAATTAATAGATTTGTTATTCGTAGGTTCCTATCATGGATACCTAATCAGTAAGCTGTCACAATTAAAAAACCATGCTTACTTCCCTAATTTGATTATCCTCAAATTAGAACAACTACAACAACTGCAATAACCAGATTAATTTACATACCTCTTAATCTTTAGCCAATTAATTATCAATTAATTCCAGCTTTACGTTCGTTATCAATTTCTATCATGAACGAACAACAAAACAAAGAAACATAGATATCACTACATCTAGGAAAACATGAGGCAAACCGTTATCACGGTATAAAGCAACAACATGCGATCAACCAATTCTTTTAATCCGGTTCAATTATTTAATTAGGTCAATTTCATTGTGATCCAAAGGAATAAATCATGCTAATTCTATGATTGCACATACATAATTAGAGAATCCATGAATCCCCTACCTAAAACAGTTCCTCACGTTCTTTATCCACACAACAGGTCACGATCCTCCCCTCGCGACAACTGCATCCACCGGAGGATGCTGCGTTACGACAGTACCAACCAACCCCACGAAAACCCATTAGAATCTTGGAGAATACATGGTATAATTATGGAAAGGAGGATAGGAGAAGATGAGCCCCAAAAGAACGACGATACAACATACCTTATATCGAAGATTGATCGACAAGGCTCGGTTGTATCCAAAACAGAGCAGAACCAATCCTAGGAGTAAAGGTTGATTGTGAAACTCCTACGGAAACGATTGAAAGGTTCTAGCGCCTATTAATTGAGAACAAAGAGAAAGAACAAGGGAGAATGATATCTCGTCCCTTTTTAAGATTTAATGGGGTGACGGTTTAAGATTCAGTTAATTCTCCATTAAAAACGGATCGCATTAACCCACGCGGTTTGACCAAGTAAAACATTCCAAGCCTTAGGAATAATTAATATAGGATTTATGGCATTTGAATCGGCCTTAGGAGCCCTTAAAATAAGGCTTTAAATGTATTTTACGTCAAAGGAAACGTAAAAAGGGGCAAAACTGTAGGAGTCTGGAAACACTGTTCACCCACCGTTACTGTACATGAAACCGATCTGTGAAACCGATATGTGAAACTGATCTATGAAACTGATCTGTCACACCGATCTGTGAAACCGATCAGTGAAACCAATCTGTGAAACCGATCTGTGAAACTGATTTGTGAAACTGATCTGCCACACCGATCTGTGAAACCGATCTGTCACACCGATCTGTGAAACCGATCTGTCACACCGATCTGTGAAACCGATTAGTCACACCGATCTGTGAAACTGATCTGTGAAACCGATCTGTGAAACTGATCTGTGAAACTGATCTGTCACACCGATCTGTGAAACTGATCTGTGAAACTGATCTCTCACACCGATCTGTGAAACCGATCTGTCACACCGATCTGTGAAACCCATCTGTCACACCGATCTGTGAAACCGATCTGTCACACCGCTCTGTGAAACCGATCTGTCACACCGATCTGTGAAACCGATCTGTCACAGCGATCTGTGAAACCGATCTGTCACACCGATCTGTGAAACCGATCGGTGAGACCGATCTGTCAGACCGATCTGTGAAACCGATCTGTCAGACCGATCTGTGAAACTGATCGGTGAGACCGATCTGTCAGACTGATCTGTGACACCGATCTGTCAGGCCGATCTATGAGACCGATCTGTCACACCGATCTGTGAAACTGATCGGTGAGACTGATCTACCAGACCGATCGGTGAGACCGATCTGTTACTGTTCATAAAACTGGAAACACTGTTCACAGAACTGGAAAATTGGCAAAGTGTTGGGGATAAGTCCCCTTGACCTCCCGGAACACCTCCAACACCAACATTTCACAATGTAATGGACTGGGGAGGTCCGGGCCATTACATGGCATCCCGAGTCCAGGATGTTACAAAGTGGTATCAAAGGGGTTCTTTTCTTTGACATACTATTTGGAGCTGTAGTCAGGGATAGGACGAGCGGTAGTTGGTAATAAGTTGTGCCCGGGTGTAGCTAACCTGTGAACAGGGAAAATCCAATTTACCTCGTATTGAAATCTATTGATTTTGCAATATACAGTTGAATTGATTTTCACCATTGGGTGAAGCACTTGTATTGTGTGGTACATATTTTACTAATGGGTTCAATTCTGTAGCAACCTGAGGAGATGAGGGTATGCCATCTCATGCATCATTTAGGCACATGCTAGAATCACATTCCATGCATAGTTCCATGCCATGTAGGTGCATTATAAATTGCATGTTGTTGTGATAGTAATTGTGCTAGTAAAATCATGCTGTTGTGATAGCTCCTTTGATAAATACCTACTGTATGATAGGGTATTTTGTATGAGCCGGTTAAAATAATGGATTCCAAAATTTGATTTCTGGGGAGTATAGGCACCCATTGACCAGAATTTGGTGGATCATTGAATGGTTATTATGTTATAACACAAATAAGCTGTCAAACTTTGATTCTTGGTGAGTATGGGCCCTCACGGATCAGAATTTGGCACTTAGGTGTTGATTTTCAATTTTTTCTGGGTTCCGGGGAAGTTTCTGAGGCATGCTATCTAGAAATCTAATATACATGCCTTGTAGTTTTTTTGCACACGTCGTGTATGGCCTTCTGTTCAGGAAAAAATGAAATTTTTTAAGTACACACCATGTACTCTGAGTACACGACATGTAGTCTCTTCCCGTGTCACAAACCGTGTGGGCGGTGACATGGGGTAGGGAAGTGCATGGGTAAAACATTCCGTGTACATGATGTCTACACCGTGTAGTTTTGACCCGGAGTCCGGTCGTGTAACTAACAACAGGGGTGGTGAAATTTTGTACATAACACGCTGTGTCAATGATGAACACGCCGTGTAGTGTGACATGGGGACTCGGCCGTGTAACTAATAACACATGTCGATGTCACCATTCCTTGAACATGTCGTGTACCTTTGGGGACACGTCGTGTAGTCTTGTCTAAGGAAAGACCGTGTGGACTTTGCCGTGTGGCTAGGGGAACGGGGTGGTGTACACGCTGTGTACGGGTGTAACACGCCATGTAGTTTCAAGCCAAGTAGTCGACCGTGTCACAAACGACATAGAAAGTTGGAAAATAACACCATACACGCCGTGTAGATTATATACACGCCGTGTAGTTTTGATTAACAAGAGTTGTGTGGATTAGCCGTGTCGAAGGACCCGGGTAGGGGAAGGGAAGTCAAGTACATGCCGTGTAGTCAGTATACACTTCGTGTAGTCTTATTTTGTAAATTTTGAAATACCATCTTCTTCTTGTTCCCTTTATGGTTTCTTTGTTTCATCCTTAATAATCTTGAACCTAAGGTGTGCTTTTGACCTTGTAGTGTCATGCCGCCTAGACGACTGTACATTGTTCGCCAGAAGAGTGGCGATGACTATACTCTAATGATGGTGGGCTATGGGATACCAGTTGATCCTCCAGCAGAGCCAGATGCGGCACCAGCTACTATACCAGATGTAGGCGCGGAGGCGCAGTTCCGTGAAGGCTTTATCCGGTTCATGCAGACCTTTCAGGGAGAACCACAGGCTGCCACATCTATGGATGAGCTTACACGTATCTTCCAGCATCCGCAACCACCTACGTTTTCAAGGGATGGTGGACCATAGGTTGCTGAGTCTTGGATGGGGTCGATGCAGACTATTTTCGAGCATCTTGAGATGCCTCCAGGGCGGAGGGTCAAGCTCGTGACATATATGATGCGTGATTCCTCCAAGAGGAGGTGGGATGTTACCACCCAGATAGAGCATCATAGAGACATGGCGTGGGAGGATTTCTAGGTAGTATTCTATGAATTATTCTTCCTAGAGACACTGAGGGAATATTGAGCTTGAGAGTTCATGAATCTGCAGCAGGGCGCTATTTCAGTGATGGATTATTCTGCTCGTTTCACCAAACTTCAGCGCTTTGCACCCGTGCTGGTGGGTGATGAGATGTTAAGGGCCAGACGTTTTGAGGATGGTCTTCGGTATGGCATCTGAGAACTGGTGACTGTCTTCAGGTTTCCTACTGTATACACTATTGTGAACCAGTCTCTGATCACAGAGAGGAACCATCGAGAATCTAGTGGTGTGGGCCAGGGCGGATCAACAACAGTTACTGGTACTATTTCTGCTGGCAAGAGGAAGAGACAGGCGGACATCTCTCAGGGCAGCAGTACCAGTCAGGAGAATGCTTCAGGTGGCCAGGTTATGTGATAACAGTGTGGTGGATATGGGAACAAGAGCCCACAGTGTCCACGAGACCCAGTGGAGCGTTGAGCTTGCGGAAAGATGGGTAATCTAATACCCTTTTGTAGGGCATTTCCACTGATGGCTAGTGAGAGGGGTTCTATGCAGACTCTGCGAGTAGGAGCGGGACCAACAGCTTCTTACCAATCCTGAAATTGGAATACGTCAGGGCGTACATGCAGGGATGATGTTCGTGGCCATGGTAGCCAGACACTTGGATCTCAGAGGCAGCAGGGTGGGATAGCTCAGGGTAGTCAGGCAATATCGTAGGGTCGCGGCACTGGACATGCATATGCAGTACAACTAACCCAGCAGGAGTAGGATCCTGGACCTTCTATAGTCAGAGGTACTATTATAGTAGCTTCTGTCTTATATTCAGTACTCTTTGATACGGGTTCTACGCATAGTTTTATATCTGTACCCATTGTGGAGAGCCTTGGGCTCTGTGTTTCTTCATCTTCTAATAGTATGACACTAGACACTCCATTGGGGACTATAACGGCTGGTGTGTGTCAGTGCAAGGAGTTCCCCCTTGAGGTTGGTGGGTGTCACTTACTTTGGGATCTCTATTTCTTAGAGATGATGAGCTATGGCATCTTTCTCAGGATGTACTGGCTGGTTCCCTTCCGAGCATTTGTAGACTGCTATCGTCGTAGGGTGAGTTTCACGTCACCCGAGGGCGAAGAGTTTCTATACAAGGGAGAATGGGATTTTCAAGTGATTCGAGCTAGACCAGGGAATCACGGGTGAGGTGGAGTCACAACCCAGATTGCGAGCTTATATCTGGATGATCATGGGACTTGTCAGACGGATTTCCCTCCAGTTGTTGATCATTTTAGGGATGTCTTCTCGGGCGAATTTTTTGGTCTACCTCTGGAGCGAGAGGTGTATTTCTCAATTGATCTTGTACCGAGAGTAGCACTCGTGTCCATTCCTCCATATAGGATTTCTACACTTGAGTTGGAGGAGCTCAAGAGGTAGTTGTAGGAGTTGCAGGAAAAGGGCGTTATCTGACCCAGTACATCTCCTCGGGGTTCTCCGGTCCTTTTTTGCGAAGAAGGCGGATAGAACCCTCAGAATTTGCGTGGATTATCGGAAGCTGAACCAGTTGACGGTTAAGAACCGATATCACTTACCGAGGATTGATGATCTTTTTGATCAACTTCGGGGAGCATGAGTTTTCTCGAAGATTGACCTGAGATTAAGATATCACGAACTATGAATGAGACCATCTGATATACCTCTCATGGCATTCAGGAGTAGGTATTGTCTATATGAGTATACAGTTATGCCGTTCGGACTCACGAACGCGCCAGACGTTTTCATGGCTCTGATGAATTGTGTGTTCCATATGTATCTTGATTATTTTGTGGTAGTATTTGTGGACAAAATTTTGGTGTAATCTCACACTCAACATGACCATGACACCCATCTTGATATCGTATTGAGTACACTGAGGGAGCATCGACTATATGATATGCTCTCAAAGTGCCACTTTTGGATGGACTAGATTCACTTCCTGGGTCATATCATCTCTCAGGCATGAGTTTAAGTAGACCTAGAGAAGGTGAGAGTAGTGGTTTCCTGGGAGTAGCCTAAGAACGTGTTCAAGATACAGAGTTTCTTAAGGGTGGATGGTTACTATAGATGATTCATATAGAACTTCTCCTGCTTAGCAGTACTGTTGAGAGTTCTGACTGAGAAGGGTGTGATGATTGTTTGGTTGAAAGCGTGCGAGACAGCTTTTCAGGGCCTGAAGGCATGGTTGACATCAGCATCAATCCTGATACTCCCAGATCCAGGGAAGAGCTATACAGTTTACTTTGATGCCTTCGATATTGGTCTGGGAGCAGTGTTGATGCAGGGCAACCGATTTGTTGCATATGGGTCTCGGTAGTTGAGGCCACATGAGAGGAATTACCCGACACATGGTCTCGAGTTAGCTACAGTTGTACATGTGTTGCGCTATTGGAGACATTATCTATTAGGGGATCATTTTGTGGTTTTCACCGACCACAAAAGCCTCAAGTATATCATTACTCAGCATGACTAGAATTTGGGGTAGCGGAGGTGGGTCGAATACCTACAGTCCTTCAATTTTGAGATTGCCTATACAACTAGTAAAGGTAATGCAGTAGTGGATGCACTGAGTAGGAAGACTCAGGTACAGGCAGTGTAGGAGGACAGCAGTGAGTGCCAGCTCATGGCCTTGTTCTCTGAGATGCATCTGGAGGTGCATGACAGTCAGGGGAATACTTATCTTTAATCTTTAGCTATGACTTATACCCTCCTGGATAGAGTAAGGATGAGACAACTATCTGATCCAGAATGCCTCGTTCTACGGGAGTCTGTGGCAGGTGAGGACACTTCTCCTGGTTGGAAGATATGAGACTATGAGGTTTTGTGTATCCATGGATGAGTATGGGTTCCAGGGGATATACATGAGGAGCTGATGCGAGAGTTTCATGATTCATCTTGGGCAGTTCATCCCAGGGTTACCAAGATGTACAGCGACTTGAGACGCCAGTATTGGTGGCCGGGTATGAAGAGATATGTAGCTGTTTCTCTTACGAGGTGTTCCACCTATCAGCAGGTGAAGGTGGAGCATTAGAGGCCAGCTGGGCTGTTGGAGAAGCTACCCATTCCGGAGTGGAAATGGGATGATGTCGCGATGGATTTCATGACTGGTTTGCCGAGGGCACCTCGTGGCAATGATGCCATGTGGGTTGTTGTGGATAGACTCACGAAGGAAGCACACTTCTTTCCAATCAAGGAGACCTTCAATGTTGACAAGCTCTGAAGTATGTATATCAGAGAGATCGTACGTCTTCATGGGGTCCCTCATTCTATCATTTCTGTTAGGGACGCTCGCTTCACGTATCGTTTCTAGCAGAGTTTTCAGAGGTCACTGGGTACACAGGTGCTTCTGAGCACAGCTTACCACCCTCATACTGATGGCCAGTCTGAGCGTACGATATAGGTACTAGAGGACATGGTGTGTGCATGCGTCCTAGACTTTGGGGGCTCTTGAGAAAAGAATATACCCTTAGTCTAGTTTTCCTATAACAATATCTTTTAGGTGACTATTGAGATGGAACCATACGAGGCTTTATACGGTATGCCATGCTGATCACTCTTGTGCTGGTTAGAGGCAGGTGCGGTAGCTTTACTAGGGCCACAGCTCGTGCAGGAGACATCTGAGCAGGTCCAGTTGATTCAGAAGCAGATGGCTACCGCACAGTCTCGTCAGAAGTCTTATGCTGATCACCGTAGATGACCATTGGAGTTCGTGGTCAGGGATCAGTTTTTTCTTCATGTTTCACCAAGGATGGGACACAAGCAGATCAGGAGACAAGGTAAATATTCATTGTGGTATGTGGGGCTATTTGAGATTCTGGAGAGAGTCGGGCTGGTTTCTTATCGGTTGCAGTTACCGTAGCGATACCAAGCCATGCACGATGTCTTCCACGTATCTCAGTTGCATCACTATCATTCAGACCCATCTCTTGTCTTTCAGCCCGAGGAGGTTGAGCTGGTGGTAGATGCATCCTTTGAGGAGTATCTGATTCATATCGTTGACAGGAGAATGGAGGTTCTCTGAGGCTGGCCAGTTCCTCTCGTACGGGTGCTATGGCAGCAAGGCCGAGTGTAGGATGAGACCTAAGAGAGGGAGGCCGACATACTTGCTCAGTGGCAGGAGTTTCTCACGGCTATATCTTCACCACCCTTGGAAGGGAAATTCGGGGACGAATTTCTATAAGGGGGGAAGTTTGTATGAACCCGATTCTTATCTTTGAGGTACGAGCTTCTTATTTTATATTTTCCTTAAGTGTTTTTAATAAAATATGGAAATGGGGGAAAATCCTAAATTTTGGAAGTACACGTCATGTACATTTTCCACACGCCCTGTACTTCTGGTCGTGTAGGGATGAGTACATAGGGCGTGTAGCCATGTCGATGACAAAGGGTGTAGGAACTGACTACACGCTGTGCATTGGTCCTGTACACACCGTGTAGTCAGTCGGCATGACGAAACAGTAAGGCAGTGGAGTAGCCGCATGCTGGGAGATAGTACACACCGTGTACTCAAGAGTACATGTTGTGTACTCATGTCGACGGGTGAACAGTATGGCGGTGTCGCCAGAAGAACAATTAAATGAAGGGAGTACACGCCGTGTACTTGGAAGTTCAAGCCGTGTACTTTGTTTTTTTTGGATTAAATTGGGTAGTAGCCTCCCCTGTTCACAGGGAAGGCTTAGAACCAGAGGAAGGGGCGGGAGTGGATGACCAGACCTTTGGAGATCCACCGATCGAGCGTCTGGAATCCGATTCTACCTCAGATGATCTCGTTGGAACCGCGCGGGTAAGCCCTCTCTTTTCCTAGTGTGTTTCTTACCAATTATTCTCCTAATGGGAGTTATTTTAAGTTAAGAGAGTTTTTTTCATCATCAGATCTACGTCGTTCTTGGGCGTTTCTAGAGTCGACGTTCGGGTATACCACTCGTTGGCGTATAAGGTAGGTGGCTTGGTGATTGTTTTTCCAAGTGTTGTGTGTTTTGTGCGTTTTTGTGCCACAAACACATGTTGGGGTGTCATGTGGCAGAGTCCATTGCTATATGAAACACCTATAATTGAATAGGTGATATAAATATGATACTAAAATGCTGGTTGGGATCGTTTCTTGGATCCGGAACCACCCCAGGGGTGTGTTCCACTATTTAGCCGATTGGCCAGGATACCCGAGGGTATGACTTTAAAGTAGTAATTGTAGAATTTCCTCCAGAGGAATTGCTTGTTTACTGCATTTTTATTTTTTGGGCATGGCCCAGTTACCTGTTAGCCTGAGGGAAGGGTTGTGATCAGTCTGTGGGTGTTGTACTACCTAGCCTTTGGGAAACTTCTTCCGTGCCTGTAGGCAGATGATTCTGTGCCTGTGGGAAATTCTATTTATGCCTATGGGCAATATCCGTGAGCCTGTGGGAAAATTACTATGTTAGTTTCTCTTTACCCGAGGGTGGGAGTTACATGTCTGTGGACATTTGGATATTTACCTAGAATATTCACTGTGGTCATATTTTAAATTAAATGATTAAAAAGAATATTAAAATGGAAATATGACTGGTCAAGTTAGTTAATTTTTAGTACTACTTACTTTATTTCATTATACTATTGCACACCATTGTTACATGCTTTCACACAGTTGGGAATGGACCTTTGGTGGGTGCCTACTGAGATATATTTCTCACACCCTATTTGGGTCACGCTTTTCAGCCCAAAAAGATTACGTTTGTGCAGGTGTGGATAGGGGTAAGAGTCCGTATACAGGTACTTGACTGTTGCTAAGGAGGAGGAGGGCATGGGACCGAGCCTAGGATCGCGATGCTGCTACCAGCTATTTTACATTGTTTTGCTATACTCTGCCTTTAGTTGTACTGTGTTGATGTATAACATGTTCTGGCTATTTTCTTAGAACTTGAGACAAGTAGCATCATTATTTATATACTGGTGGTTATATTCACTACTGTTGATTGCATCAGTTTTGTATGGTTACTGCTTCCGCTGTTTGTTGTATGATTTATTTTTTATTCCACTGCGCTATACATTGAGAAATGAGGGCATAGATTACCCACTATCAGACCTGGGCCCTCACTGCTAGTCGGAAGCCTCTGGCATTTGGGGAAATGCACTTGAGGTCACGTGGCGAACCAGATTCGGGGCACCCGTTGCGTGGCACCCGGGTCCGGGACGTTACAATGGTGATACTTAATGGGGTTTCATTAATTATTGTATATGATAGGTACATGAAGATCACATCTTTGTTCTGGAAATGTTTTCATGATCTATTATATTTCTAGTTTAATTTGATATCATCTTATCATCCAAACATGGATGGATCGAAAGAGATATTTGTTATGGACCATGAGGATATTCTTTGGGAATGTGTATATGATTTAGGTGGATCATGGTTTCTTTATATTAATATGGTTGAATTATCTGAAAAAAAGTCATCAGGATTTTTTTATGATGGATTCAATTGAATTATTAATTGGAAATCCATTTGAACCTCTATTGTGCCGATTAGTGTTGGGATCGTGGTCCTTGTTAGGTCGAGTGTCATTCCAGAGATGACAGAATAGGTGTAGTAGATCTAGAAGATTCTTTTAAAACTATAGAGATATTAAAAATATTATAAAGACCATTTTCATCAGCCACCAGAGTTTACAGTTAGGGGTCATGTTTTTCTCATTGTCTCTCATCACATGGGACATCATCAGTTGGGTAAGTAGGGTAAGTTAGTAATGAGGATTGTTGTATCCTTGGTGATAACAGAGTGATACAGAATTTTTTCATATTGATTGTACTTAACATTTAATTTAATGACAATCCATGATGTGTTTCATGTTGTCAGTCTGAGGTAAAACACAAAAATCCACCACACATGGTTGAATGGGTGGATATTGATCTGGATCCTGATACCATGGTTTTTGAGATACAAGTTTTGATTAAGGATCACTAGAAAAAGGTATTATGTGGTAAATAAATTTTCATTCATTAATGTACAATTGTAGTGCAGATGGGATAGCCACGAGATGTAGGAGAGGTAATTATTGATGATGCATCCGTTTCTTTCCCTCTTTTTGTGTTGAATGTCCTGAGGAATGTCTTGGGATATAAAGATTTTAAGGAGGGATTAATTTTTATTCTTTATGGGTAACATTATATACATTTAAATCCCTGACCATTCATTATTTATTACTAGGAATATTTACAGGATCATAGGTAGAAAAGTTATGTTTTTGAAAAAAATGGACAGGAGCAAGGTTGTTATGTATGACCAGTTTAACCGTATTATATGGATTTATGTTATAACAGCGGAGTTTTCATTTTTAAATAATGTTTAAAGATAGAAAGTGGCCTCTAGTGCAAAGCATGCACCCTATAGATTGAGGTCTTTTTATGGTTGGTGTATGGTGAAACTAACTATGTTAATAAACTATGAACCCATCCAAAATATAAATTAGTAGTGCATGGTTAAGGCACACAATCATTTTAACCATTCATCCTATCTAAGGAAAAAAAATGATGCCCTTAAAAACTATTAAAATGTGAGATTTTACAATTTTCACTTGGCCATTTTAAATCCAAGTCACCCATAATCACATATTAGATCTTCATTATCCTCACCTACACTTTGAAAGTCTCTCCCCAGTGATTGTTGGGGGAATTACATTATTATTTATAGATCAAATCGAGGTATGTTGTGATATTAGTCAAATTTCACCTTTTATTTGTAGATAATAACTATATTTCTTCTCCTACCATATTAGCGAACTCAATGGGCATGTTTATAATGGGTTTAAGGTTTTTGATGGAGGAAAAGTGTTATTTCTTATAGATCTACGACCATAAGAACCTGATCTACTCTTATACATTATCCATTTTATATAGTTAATTTTTTTACCTACATTTTGATGTATGTTTTTCAATATAATTTTATAATTATAATAAATTATTATCATACTTGAAATATTCCATTCGATTATTCATTTAACTAAATTAGTTTGTTATTTTAATTTATTTATTTGAATGATTCATGTTTGTAATGGTGTTTTTATTTATAAAATAGGTTTTTCAACCCCAATTGTTTAATTAAACTGGTTTATTTTGGTATTGAATTAGAAATGGTTTTTCGAAAACCTAAACTAACTAGATGGTATTTTAATTTATTTATTAATTACGATCATGGGTATAAAATTTATATTGAGAAAATGGGGAAAATTGGGAACCTCGGGGGCATCGGGAATGAGACATAAGAGAACCCAATATGTGTAGAACCACTACGGGTTACTTTGGGATATCAATGGACTGTAGTAGGAATTGATATTTTTTGGTACCAATTATTTCATCATATATACTCTTTTATTACTATTACGTATTCCCATAGTATAATTCCTAATATGGTGTTATTTTTCAATTATGGTTATTTATCGTATGATGGATTTTTATGGATTGTTTCTCACATGTTTAAACATGTGGCTTTATGAAAAGTATTAAAATTATGGATTGTGTCATGGATGAGTGTTTACATTATTACATTATGATGTCTTGATATACACTCCTTTTTTATCACTTATTCTTTCCTCATTCATGGATTTTGGAATATAAAGGGATTATTTGAAAACCTAACAGAAATAATTTTAAAAAATGTTTTTATTTGTATGTATTTTTTCTAAAAATATTCTTTAAATCCATAAATATTGATATTAGGCCATTTTTTACTTTTTTGTGGAATCCTATTTGGATATGTGATCAGACCATAATTTTTTATTTGGGAACATATAGATGTTGTATTGGAGGATTTAGGTAATGTTAAGGGTATCACGTAGTATTTTATCTTCCATTTTATTAATTTACTTCATAGAGGGCTGGTATAGAGGTGATGGTTAGTAACATAGATAATTTTTGGTCTTTTCTATACATAATTTTTGGTTTATCTAGTTTGGTATGGTTTGTATAGATTGTTGATATATCATTTTCATCTATATTATACTATGTTTTTATATAATGTTTTAATTACACTAGCATTGTTTATGTTACCTTGTTTCACCTCACATCCATGATTGTCTATCATGGGTGGTTTTCTGAGTAAACTCATTTTAGTTTTGTTCCATTACTCATTTAGTGTAACTTCTAATGAACATTAACTTCATTATCAAATATTCCTTTTTCATTATTAATTACTTGTGTTCTTCTTGGATTGAATAATATATTTTATTTAACTTCCTTCCCTTAACATTAAAATTTATAGAGAGTATACAACAATACACGTGGTTTCATTTTTTTCTAAATAAGTGGGATCTTGTCTTGGGAATGATATCTATTAAAAAATTCTTATTATGTGTAACCTTCTTCAATGATTCGATTTTTTCACCTAAATATAGACGTAAATTGTATGTACTTTTTAAATTCCTTAATTTTTACTACATTAATTAATTATTATTTACTATGTTTGGATATGTAGATGTAAACTTGATCACTTCATCATCATCACTACTTCTGCCAAAAGTTCCACATAAATTATCATCATATTTAAATTTGTCATATGATACTAGATTTTTATTTTTCTATGAGACTTGGTTTTCCTTATTTTATTATTTCATTTCCCCCCTTAGTGTTGGAAATATAAGTTTTTATATATTATCATATTCTTATAACAATTGATGGATAGCTATCTAAACATTGGATAACACCAACATTATCAAACAAGGATTAGTTTCTCCAATTTTGATGAATTTATGTCTCATGGAGTCTTTTAGAAAAAGTTACATTCATATATTTTCTTTGTTCATTAATTATTATTTGGGAAAAATCTTTAATTTTCCCCTACATATAACCACCTTCACATATTTTCTAGTTTTATCCCTTTTTCTAACCTATCATGGTTTATAACTGTAATATTCATTATTCAAATTATGGAAACTAAAGAATATGTATTCATAATAATTTTGGTTTACCATTTAATATAACTCATCATAGGATGATTCATATATTGATTTTAAAGTTTTTATGCTGTTATAGTGAGTCTTTCTAGATGTAATTCTGTTTTTATGAATTTCAACATGGGTCTTTTTCATGGATTTCTATGATGATCCAACATAAGTAGTTTCTATGTTTCTTAATCCAACCAACTACTATAGGAACATTAAATTTAATGTGTTTTTATGATTTTTAGGAGATCTTAAATTGTCACCACATTCATCTTTTATCTTTTGTATAATTTATACAAGAAATACTCACATATTTTTATGAAATATGAGGATCCATTACTTGATTTTCCTCAATTTATAGCTAGGTATTATAAATATAACAAATTTTCTTGTTATTATCTTTTAATATGGGGATAATTTACATTATAATGGATTCTTCAAATAAATTATTATAAAAAAATAATTTTCAATTATTTTAATATAAGGTTGAACTTTTCTTGAGACTTTAAGACTTTTTATTCAATTCCTTCAATGATTTTAGAAATATTCTGACACTCGAAAATATTTTTCTTAAAGTCATTATCAATATCACCTTATTTCAATTATTTATCATCTATATTCAATTTATATCTTAATTTATATATGTATCATCACTAAAAAGATCATTTTCCAATAATTCATTGATTTTTGAGTAAAAAATATCAATATAATCAATAAACTCACACTCACCATAACTATAGAATATTTTTATTCAAATGAATTTACTATAAAAATTTATTCCATACCATACTAGTAACATTATATTCTGGTAGTGGTGGATCAACCTTTTACTATTTGTGATAATAAATTATCCACTACTTATAAGCTTCTTTGTTTTTCTATTTCTCTAATGTTTTCATTGAAACATTATTTTTTATACAATAAATAATAACTTAGGTTACTTTTAACTATTGTATAACTTTTTTAACTTAATGAGATATAATTTCATCAACATTTAGAAATTTTAACTCTATATAAAATAGTTAGAAAAATTGAAATAGATCTTGTGAATACAAGAAGAGGTAAAATTCAATCTAATACCAATTGATATTCCTTAGGGATTGTGTAGTAACCTTGGTAGGGGTGAATTTGGATTCAACAAGTTTTTGCTAATTTAGTTCAATTTATCTTTATAATTCATTTATCTTAATCAAACCATCATTATCTATCAGGATGTATGGATATTTATAAATTTTATATGGACACTATTCTATTATGTAATAAAAATAATGTGAGGCTAATTGAACAAGTGGATTTTTATATTGTTCAAAATAAGTGTGTGAACCTACTATTTATTTTGTCAACTCTAACTAAGTCATAGATTCATTCACTTATATATCAATTACAGGTAAAAAATTGTGATGGAAATAATTATACATAACCTTTTGTGTGAGTTAAATACTTTTATGATATGAAAGTATTACACCTGTGTTTGAGAAAATGTTTGATGGATCATTCGATTGATTTGATAGGAATAATGTTGTTTTTTATACTAGAAAAAATGTATTTAATTTATCTCCTCAAATATCCTCGCGAAGGATTGTTTAACATCCTTCAATCATCAATTATACTCAAAAAGAGTGTCTTAAAAATCATTGTGGTTATATAATAACAATCATCTAAAACATTAATTGGTTGATCATAAATATATATAACATTAAAATTTTATCACATGAAATTGTTTTTGAACTATTTATTCAGGTATTATAGTTCAGGGAAACTACCTGGGTACATTATATCATAAAGCTATGGTATTGATAATATCAACCCAAGAAAATTTCTACTAGAAGTAGTTGACTAGTTAAATGTTCTCTTTTATAATCACTAACACTCTCTTATCATTTCATTTTTTTTCATGTTCTCTCATATCAAGTGATATTCCACCAATATCTAGGAATGATACCTTCAATTGTTATGGGGAACATATGAAATTCTCTTTGAAATTACATATATCACATATCCAAAATTATCTACCTTCAATAACTTAAGAATATATCATGATTTAATTCCATTAATGTTCATTCAAAAAATAGTAATAGTCATTAAATAATATTCAAATATATTCTTGAATCGAAATGTTTCCTACTATAAATATTTCACATTAAATGTCATGTATAGTATAATCATAATGTATGAAAATAAAATAATATAATGTCCTGTAATTTTTCCAAAAACAATCCATTGAGGTCAATGAAAATATTTTTATTCTTCTTTTACCTCTTTTCAAGGAAGTAACATTTGATAAAATTAACATCAAATTCCATATTTTTATTATATACCTTCCACTTATCTTGGAAATACTATCTTTTAATTATCACATATTTTGATTGATATATAATCCAATATATAATACATTTAACTTTCATTCATTGGGAATTCCTCATCTAATTTCAATAAACTAGTCAATTGTACATTCATTACCTCTAAAACATTAGATTTAAAATAAGAAAATGTTTATTGGAAATTTAGACTATCTTGACATTTGGGTATCCCACCATCAATCCACTTTTATTAAAACATCATAATCTACTTTCATAATTTCTTTCTAATTTAAAAAATTATTTTATTAACAAATGTTGGATAAAAAATGATTATTTCCATTGTGATGTTCTTCTGGTCAATATACCATAGAGTATATTCTAACTCTTCCTTGTGAAATCCGTAATCGATTTAGTTTCTTTTCTTTTGCTTCGAGAAGAATTTTACATTATGGTACACTGACTTCAACATGTGTATTTGGTAAAGTTCATAAAAACATCATATGGAATGGCCTTTTAGAATCTACTTTAGGACATTTGAACACTTTAGTATTTCTACATTCATAACATTCTTTGAATCATAATATTATAGGTATTATTCTGCATATTATGTAGATAATATCATTAGGTTATTTGGAACTTCATTCCATTTCTATTTTTATTGAAGAAACACTCTTTATAAGATGATGATAACATTAATTTCCAATGGAAGAAATCATTTAATCATTTTAGATTAATTATTACTCCCCATCCTTATAATCATCTTATTTTATTAATTATTAGTTAATTATCATCATATGGTTTTACCATTTAGATAACATTCTTTATTAGATATTCTTTCTGGTGTTTCGAGGAACATGTATATATACAAATATTTGACAGGATATCCAGTCTCCCCATATTATAGCTTCACAATTCAATGGGTTCTTGGTAGTTTTCCAATGATTTGGCATGATAATATTCTAGAACACCCTATTTTAGAAGAATACTTTTTTAATTTAAATATGAGTTTGATAGTTATTGTTCATACTTCAACAATAGTTATGAATATAGAGTGGATCATATTTCTAGTCATCTATTATAATGGATACAACCATATATAAATTTTTTAATATAGATATCCTCTATTAGTCCATAACACTAACTTTAATAATATTCATTAAAACTAATCCTCTTAAAAAATTATAACTTGTATCAATGTTGGTCATTTTTCAATCAGTTTCCCATTCAGAAATAAGTTATTCTTGTGGAGTTATGTTGAAAAATCTATAAGACCCATTCCCTATAACATACTTATTGATTTTTCTATAATTTTTTTGAAATAAATACAATATATCATCAATATCATGTAATAGGAAATTAATGTATTAAAACATAACTACATAATCACACATATATATATATATATATTAGGACTACAAACTTATAGTTTGATAATAGGGAATTAGTCATTTAAAAAATTAATATTTATTGAACATATTAGGAGCCTGTAAAAAACTCATACCTTTGAATGATTTTATGAAGGAGTGACTTAATAGTTCATTGGTGTTCTCCTAAATCCTTAAATATCTTTTCTAATTCTTATGATTTTGAGAAATTATATTATACTAAATATGGAGAGTTTAAGAAAAAATAAGTACTTTATTTATATATAGGGAATTAAAAAGATTTATATTTAATTATTTAAATACAAAAATAAAATATTAATGGATCATGAGATCCACTAATGGAATGTGTTATTATTTGTATAACGTATTTAATTATATGCTTTTATCCCCTTATTTTGGTCATTTCTTAAAAAAAGTGGTTAGTATGAGTAGATATTGTAAACTTTAAAATTTCAAAAAACCATCATATGAAAAAATATCTGATGACATTTCAATTTTCAATTTAGTAAATAATACAATTACTTTTTTTACTAAAATTTTAGTTAAACTTATGATATTTAAGTGAAATTTTATTGACATTAGTCTTATATTATTATTCATAAAATCATAATCATAATAAAATAACTAAACTCAGAAAATGAGTAAAATATTCCATAGAAAATATGAAACCTATAAATCATGATATCAGAGTTCACATGTTTCCTAAAAAAACAACCAATAATTTATCCAAAAAATAATTGAACCTTATATACCCAAAAAAACATCTTTATTGTTTTCTAAACACAAAATAGATTAATCATTTGCAAAAATAACATGAATACAAATGAAATAAATCCTTAATAAAATAAAGTAAAAATTTAATCCATTGTTTATAAAACTACATGTTACACAATAATTATATACATATATAATATAAACATGTAATTTTCCCAAAAATTCAATGAACATACTTAATGATATGTTTAATAACCTTTCAAAAAAATGACATTTTGATACCAAAATTAACTATATCCCTCAACTTATATTCCCCAATACAAATTACCCTTGCTTCATATATCCATAATTACATCATAATCAAATATAACATTATCCAAAAGGGTTTTCTATAACATTCATTTTCTCCCTATAAAAATATAACCATTCATCCCAAATAAAAAAATAAACTTAAAAACAAATAATATATGAATCCAATTGATTAGATATATATTAATCATGTATTATTCAAACAATATAAAAAAATATATTTAAAAATATCATTTATCACTGTAAATTTAATTCGTATAAGACCACATAAGGGAATATATTACTTTTATTTTTCAACTACCCATAAAAATATTACTCAAACATATAATCTATAAGTGTAAAATTATATTTAATAAAAAAATTATGACCAATAAAGTCATGTAATACCTTATTTGATAAAAATTATAATTCCCCAATATCCTAGTACTATATCTGTTGCTAAAAACATATTCTATATACACTGGTATTGATACCTAATGTGATAGCCCAAACATGGAATTTATAATTACAATACTAAAATAAGTGTATTAATAACATATATACACAATACAGTTTCGGTTTAGAGTTTTAGAGATTTGGGAATATTCAAAATATAATATCATCATAATATTGCCAAAGAGTATTATTTTTCCTTAAGAATGATTTATTTTACATTTTTATTCTTTATATTATATCCTTGAATCATTCATCATTATCATCTTTAATCCTTGGAAAAATGATAAAAATGGGTGATATTAGATACACTGAATGGGGTAGTGTGTATCAAAAGCTACAAAATAACAAATAATTATTGAATAATATTGAAGGAATAAACAATTAAAAATTAAATACATATAGTTAATTTCATGAGCATGAAATATATCTATGTATAGAATAAATATGTAATTAATCACATAGACAGTAATAATAGATTTCATAGTGCTAAAATATATACTATCAGACATCTAATACAATTCATCAAGGCTTTGTGCCAAGATATAAATATTTTGTATTACCAATTCCACATTCTAGAACATTATAAACAATTCAGGCTATTAGGAACTCATGCCAATAAATTACAAATAAATGTATACGCATACACCAAATACTTACACACATTTATCTCAATACACTTGCTGATGCATCATGTGGATATATAATTTTTTTTCATATCCATCATTAAATCTGTCTAATATATTCATCATATCATGGAATTAATAAAGACATACATAATTAGTATGATTTAGTAATCAATAAGAATCTATAATGAAATAATATATATACGAACTGTCAATATTTCTACTATCAATAAATGGAATCTCTTTATTGGAATGCACAATTAAAACTATCATTTTATGTAGTAATTGGTATATTGTTAATTAAATACTATAAAATAAAACATAGTATTTTTTTAAATTATATTGAATATATATGTGATATTAAAGAACATGAAAATGAAATCATTCATAATTCCAATAATATCTTAAGTAACCCATGAGAAAAAAATTATTGTCATATAGATTTATAGAAAACCTCATAATAAGACTCATAGAGAATGAATGTGGATTTTTCGATTCGAGAATATCAACAGTGAAGCATAATAGACAACCTAAGATGATTATATATATGAATGAAATATTAATAAAAATAGTAGTTATTTTTTAAAAAAATAAGATGAAATATCATTTTCATTTGGTACGATTTATTTTAAAAAAACACTAATAAAGGAAAAAATAAAATAAATAGTAAAAACATGGGAAATTTAAAAAATATTCAATTATAAAATTGCTTTACTAATTTGATAAAATAGATTCATAAGGAGAATATAAAAAAAATATTAATTTCACACTTTAATAAAGAATTTCAATGAATAAATGTTGGAAAAAATTTAAAAATATATTTAAAAATATTTTTGTGATGAGGGTAAATACAATATTGAATGACCATAAAAGATAATTTATGTAATCATAAGTACTTTTATAGAAAAATATAAATGATATAGACATGGAGGAGTTAAATTACTGAATGATATAAAAGATAAGGTTGAATGCACTTATGAGAAACCATTCAGTCAAATAATTAACCAATAGGAAGTAAAATAGTTAGAAGATATGTTTATCCTAAAATAATATAATTAAATATTTTTATTTTTAGTGATAAAAACAATCAATTTATATAAATAGTAATTTATAAATATATAATTTTGTTTTCAAACAATTTTTGGAAAACAACCCCTTATAATTTTCATAATAATAGAAGTATGAGTCTATAAAGGAATGTATTATATGAAATAAATTCCAATTTACATTAAAAAAGGGTAATTTAAATATAAAAAATATTTTCTTTTAATAAAAATAATCTTAGAAAAATATATTCAATATATATAACACTATGAATGGAAATTGTGTTTAGAATACCTATAGTGATTTGGTAATGAATTAAAATAATATAGAGGAGATATCATGAAATAAATTTATAAATCCCATTAAATAAACTTCAATAATTATTAAATAATTAAATAATTTATTAAATACACCATATTATCAAAACATTTTCATAATATGAAACACTCCTCAATGAAGGAAAACTGAAATGAACTCCCCTAACCTGAATCATTGAGTCACCTACTTCTTACTAAGCTAAAGGCATTCAATAAAGATATTAAGAAAATGGAAATGACTTATAAATATGGAATAGTGTACATATATATATTTGGAATAATATAAAGAGATTATGGAAGAGTATCTGTTTCTTTAACTGTTATAATTATTCTACTTTTATAGTTAAAATTATATGGTATGTATACAATTACAAAATAATTAAGTGTTTGGAATATAATTTTAATACATAATATGGATCATAAATGTAAAATATATGAAATTATAGACCATTTCATACTTAACTCCAGATACAATTTTATGATTCTTTATTAATTTAAATTATATTTTTAACATTAAATACCATTTAAATTTATATTGATTGTTATTCATGTACTTTTCTATTAGAATTTTCACAAAAACAGGGAATTTTATGATTAAATGTTTAGATTATTAAATTATTATCAAATATATCATATAACTTTTAACTATACAATGTACTCTAACTATATTTTCTTTATATATTTGTAATCATCTTCTTTCAACTATTCTTCTACTTTGATAAGTGTTACATTAGTGATGTGTATGTGTTTTGGATAATATTCCTATTATTTAAATTTATAATTATTTTTAAAATATAATTTATTATACATCATTATTTTAATTTGGTATCATTCTAAATTTAATTATTTTTCTTATCATAATCAAGAAAGTATATTTAAGATTCCATTTTGACTTTCTCATCTTACATAAGAACTTGGTACAAATTTTTAAAAATATAACGTTTTATAATTATAAAATCCATGAATATATTTCAATATCATTGATTAGTTATCATAAATTGGTATAATTTTTTTTAAATTACTTATTATTTATAAATATTTTCTCTAAGACCCCAGTATTGACTTTTTTTTTTGTTTTATGGAAACACTACATCAACACCTATTTATTTTTTTATACATATCTAGACAAGAAACAAAATTTTATTCTCTTTATAATAAATTTATAATTTTTATAATATATTATCATTCCAAAGACAATCGATAAGTTGGGGTAATTTTTATTTCATATTTATATCATCGTAATGATAAAAAAAGTATTATTCACATAGGCTTTTTTTACACCATTTATAAAAAATTAATTGAATGGAAAAATGAGAAGAAATAATTATAATATAATTAGAATATATGCACCCCAAAAATAATATTCATTTTTGATAATTAAATTTATAGAATATTATAATTTAACATTATTTGAAACTATAAATTGCATGGAAAAACTATATATTTTAAATAAAATGTTTTTCATTTTTCAAATGAACAAACATATTCATTATTAACAACTTGAAAAACTTATTTCATTCAATATAATAATTATAATAAAATTATGAATATATATATATATAATTATGTTATGAAATATCTAATAATAAATTAAGTTAATAATTAAATAAAAAAATTTATTAAACTATTAAAAAAAAACTTTTGAAAAGTTAAAGAAAATATATTAATTTCATATGTATTATAAATATTTAAAAATAATGTATTAATTAAGAAATAGTTATATATTCAAATTGAATTAATTATAACTTCAAAAAATACAAAATCATCATATGAGTTGATAATTAAAAATAAAAAATTATATTATTTAAAAATACATGGGTTGTCACATGACAAGCCTGAAGAATTTGATTGCTCAAATCCAAGAGTAGAATTTTCAGATCTTATATTGGAACAAATATTAGTTTATGGAATACATAATTATATGATTATGTTGATAGGGTTCATCAAAAGAAAATTTGAAGATGCTAATGGTAACCGGGTAAAAGTTCAATCTTTTAGAACAACTTATCCCTCATTAAATAATCCAAATGATTATAAATTCAATATAAAGGGATGTGGTTATTGAATTTAAAATACATAAAATTATTAAGTACCATACATGTATGATGTATCAAATTATATTTTTTATTAAAAATGTTCATAACACCCTAAGGGTATGTTCTTAATGTTATGTATCCATTAATTTAAAGATCTCCCTATTTGATCTATAATTCATTAATTTGGGCTAGAGTCATTTGATAAGAAGAATTGATATGAATTTTATTATGATGACCAATTTGATGGTAAATTACACAACCCTCATAGGTGGAAATCCTAATATGCTTATAAGGAATAAAACAAGATATAAGTCCACTATAAGAGATGAGACACATCACTCCTTATCATTGACTACCTCAACAGAAATACTATTCTTCTATATTATAACGGCTCTATCCTATCCTTATTCTAGACAATCTCATCTATCATAGAACTCCCACTCTCTATGATGTGTTTATTAAATACCAGAATAAGAAGATTAAGATAAAATAATATTATAATCATTTATATATGGTCTAAATTAAGTTAGTCAATCAATTCTAAAAATGACATCATTTTTTTCATTTTATGAATCATGATATCCACATAAGACTAAATAAAACCACTACCAATTAAAAGGGTAGACACTTCCACATATATGTTATCATATTAATAAAATTAGTATATGGCATATATATAAATCCAAAGATTCCAATTTATGTTCAACTAACTAAGACAACAACTCATTTTTAAAAGAATGTGGATCACTTATATAAAATCAAGCACATGCAAGAGTAGAAAATAAATTGATATTAACTATAATTATATAAGTATTTACTCTAGTTTCATCTTAATGTTTAATCAAGGAATACATATTTCCTACTTCAACATTCAAACCTTGAGATACGAATCCCTTCTGAGAGACTGAACTAAAACTAACAGACTCTGACTACCAAGATGGTCTCCTCAACCATATAAATCTTATGTTGGTTAATATCAACTAGTAGATTCTATTGTTTTATTTTTTTTAAGATTATAATGACTTCTAAGATCATTTACCAATGTTAAAAAATGAATATTATCAATATAACCTATGATGGTTTCATCACGGATCATAATATTGGCAGTTATTTTCCTTAATGATTAGTTAAAATTTATGTGGTCAGTTATTATATATTGATAAAACTGAATATAGTACCTTTTTGAGATATTAAAAGAATAAATATAATCACCCTATATTACTCAATCTAAGACACCTCTTATTTCCTCCTCTAATTTTAATTTTTTACTGCAATAAGAACTATCACATGGCTTAAATCAATAAATTCACCTCAAACTCCCAATAATACATTATATCCATCTTATAATAATATATTTCTTGAAACCATCTATGAATTTTGGTAGATTAAAGAGTGTTACATGGGGTTTCAAAGTACTTTTATTTCCCATTTCAAAACATATTTTTTTATTATAACATCTTTTTTATAAGATCAGGTAATATTTTAGAGGATTATAAATTTGGTGCCATACTCTGTATGTAATATCAAATCATATTGGGGGATCATGAACTCCTTCACCTTCAACCAATATAGGTTATCATAGTAAAATAATGTAAAGGAGACCTGTTGAAATACATTCTTTTTTAGTATCTAGTATTTCTTATATTTGATTTTAATATCCCACCATTCATATTCCAACCTATATAGAATAAATGTAGTTAAATAAAAATGAATTATTTTTTGGTGTGTCAATAATTTCAATAATATATTGAAGGTGATTAATTAAATCATCATCCAAAATAGTAGATATTTCACTATAAAAAATTAATGGAGAGGGAAATTAAAAATCTATCACGATATCAGTGCCCTTATGATTTAGTCAAAGAGATCATTAACTAGACATCTAAAGTAATTGTGCACGTGAGTCAATGAAAATCATGTCAAACGAAGGTAAAACTAGTAGTGAATTACTATTTTCCCCTACCTACTCTACTATTTATTGTCATAAATATATAATCCCATATCGTATAACAGAGAATAATATAAAAAAATCAAAAAATTGATAACCCCTAGGATTCAACAATGTTATTTAGGTTGGTTGTAACCCCATTCTTCTTTCCCTCACATTGGTTTATGAAACATTTTCAATTTAAATACCATTTAAAAATCATTTTCGAATACTTCCATTTACTCAAGGAGTCATATAAAAACAAATAAAATATTATTTAATTTTATCATAAAAGAATTTAGTTATCATAAAAATATAAAGTGGTTATCAATCAAATGAATCAATAATTAACCTATATTGGCATATTCATAAATAAAATATTTATTGGAAAACACCATTTGTTTTTTATTACAAATTTGGTTATTGTAATCTATCAATAGGTTATAATAGTAATATCATTAACAATTACAAGAAACAATACAATATTAAATTATATATTACAAATTCTTAACAATAAACTCTTAATATGATGCATTTCACATGAGGACTTGGAACATCTCAAAGGAAACATGGAAACCCTAGAATACCCATTGTGACTCAAGCCTTTAACCATAATTCTATCTAGTAATAATATTCCTATGTTTTTTCTATAGTCTTTTAATTTATATCTTATAGATACACCATAGTCTCATAACAAAGTACACCTAAAATTCACTCATATAGCACTTTACAACATGAATTACTGGGATACCCAATTGATAACTAATCTTTATCAACATAGAACCTAAGAAAAACCAACCAATTACCAAAATCAGGTGTAAATACCATTTTTATATATAACTGATATAGGATGTGGATTTATCATTTTAAAATAAGTCATAAATTATTCGATGTTCACATATAATGAGGTGTGGCATATCTGATAATAGATTGATAATGTACATTATTAGGGTAATAAATGAAAAAAATTATGATTATAGAAAACCATGTAAACAAACATGATGAGCACAATAATTTTAATCCATAATAGAAAATAGAACATACAAAACATGATCAAAATAAAAAACATGAATATTATAAATTTCACAAAAGTAATGTGGCAAAAAATGGACTAAGTGGCAAAAGAAATGATAAAAAACATGCACCTACTAAAGAATGATTGGAGGATAGATTATGAAAAATTTAATAAACTACCTTTAAAATTATTAATGATCAATCATATCATCTGTAATTCTCATGGAACTATCCATCTTGTTCGGGAACCTTTCTTTTAATGGGATCATAAATAAAAGATTCAATACACTACTCTTGACAGCCTCAAGCATGTTATGATTATGAAAATTCAGTAGGTGGACCCTAATCCACCCATATGAATCAACCATAAGATATATTATATTTTATAAAATGTTTAATGATCTATTATAGTAAAACAATCATTATATAATATTAAAAAATTGTAAATCCCGATGGCATTAAACAAAAACTCTCCCTAAGTGAGGGTCCATATGTGTATACCAAGTTCAAGAATCATCTCAAGATTTTAGTAAATATTTCAGGGATATCTCCTATTGGAGAAAAAAATCATTCCTGTGAATATCATAAAGAGGTAATTGTATTCACCAATACATATGATTAGATGTAATCAAAATAATTTAAGGTCTGATTAACCAATCTCAATGGTAAACTGTCAATCCTAGCTTGTCATGGAAATAATTCCTCCCATAATATTGAATAAGAGAAAGAGAATACTAATTTAGGGAATAATAAGACCATCTAGAAGCATCAAAACATATAAAAAAATACAACCTAACACCCTTCCCATTTGTGAAAACTATACTCCATTATGGACATTACTTTATAAGTTTTTTGATAAAATATATACATACTCAACAAATATAATGTGGTTGGTAATGTAAATATAAATTAACACAAATATTCCTAAAAAATATAGAATAACATACCACTAGGAATTTAAATTTATCAATATAGGATAGTATCCAATTAAAATAATAAACTTTTATCACATTTCAATAATTGAACTAATAAAATAGACATTCTAGCGGTGCACAAAATGGGTAAAATTATTCAATTAATAGTAATGAGTAATACTAAACTATTATAAACATTATAGAGAATAATTGTTTCTAAATATTCATCAAAATATTTATGGATAAGTATAAAACTATTAAACCGTTAGTCTTTACTAGGTTCACTCATCCCAATAGTGTTACCAGGTTATAGGATGGAATGCACCTACAAATTTAAATTTAGATCCTCTCCATTTGGTCCCAATAATAAGGGAGATGACTCTAAAAGCATAAAAATCCATAAAATATGGGATTTTTATTTAGCTTAACTTCATGGATATATAATTAAGTTATTGTGGATAGAAGAAAATTTGTTTGACGTAAATTATTCTCAATATAGAAATTGTTAGTACTGTTCTAGAATTAAACCAATGGATTTGGATAATTAAACTATCCCAATATATATATATATATTAATATTCCTTCTACAAATGAAAATGTGTAATGATAATATTAGTGCTCAAATATGCATTTACCTTTCATACATTGGCTCTTTTCCTAAAAAAAATCATTAGGAAAAAATAGAATACTAATTCCACAAGGATAGATTGAGAGGAGATGAATCTTCAATTATGATTTAGTACGAGTTAATGAATTTGAGGACAAGACAAACCCCTAATTTAAATATCAATTTAGGGGATTAAAAAAATAAAAAATATTGTTTCAATAGGTATTTCATTGATAAAGATATTTGGTACCCATAACTAATCTATTGAGTACATGGAAGCTCAAATACATCCACTTGGTCACTTAAAACCTCATCAAGTGTTCAATAATAATATATTGCCTACCTAATGCTTAATTCATATTACTATATTCCCTTTATCCATATAACTCATCAAAAAATTACCTAAAACATCCTTCAACATAATATAAACCAGTAATGGGATTATATTACCCAATTTGACAAGAAAATTCATGGATTCTTATACATGTCATGAACATTATCAATGATGGAAATAATTGTATATGATTGAGTGGCCAATATTACAATATGATAATCATGAAAAATATTCATCATTTAACTATAACTATTATAAATCATGACAATATATATTAAAATAAATGAAAAACTTAAATAATGATAATATGTTTTAGTAGTAATGAACAAATGAAAATGGTATAATATACCTAATATGTTTAAAGAGTTTTCACATTCACCATGGATTTTTCACAGACCCACAATCAGTAGTCATATGGTAATTAGTCTAAAATGAAGATATAATGAATTTCACATTGGAACCATGATGATGGGAGGTTGACCCATCCCATTGAGCATCTTATTTTATTTGTTTAGAATACCTTATATATTTAATATTCACTCACTAAATAATTCTTTGTAACTACTCATGTTAAAATTATCTTGAAAATTTATGACTAATAATATGAATTTATTAGAGTTAAATATGTATCTTAGGATATTTATATTATCCCTCATTAACTTCTTATGTTATGGTATAAATCCTTATAGTGTTGAACTCTGTAATTTATTTCCATCAATAAATTTAGTAGGTGTTGTGGAGTTGGGATTATTTTTCTAAAAATGTATTTCTATGTGTCATTATAAATGTAAATGAAACCAACATAGTCTGAATAATTTTAATTAAGTATGGTTTACCTTTCCTGTTTATGTGATAAGTGCCATAATGGTTCTATTTAAATTTTTGTTGTGATGACCAATGATGTGCATCTTGAGTTCATGAAACTAGGACAACTAATATACCATTTATGATCATGTATATTCATCCAATGGGTGACATTTATAATGTTTATATGATTAGGAAATATTCCATATAGTCTACAGTCATGATAATAAGATTACATAGTGAAAGATTCATCATTTTAGTTTTGTATGGAACTTAATAATGAGTATCCCTTTCTGTATTACCTAGATAGATGATTTGGGTAAGTGTATGTCAGAGGTTGTACCATGTTGGATAATAAATTGGAATTTTCTTCTTTAAATTCTTAATTATACTAGGAAAATGAATTTTTTTCTGGGATAACATGAACCAGCAATGTTAGGATTAGGATTACACTATATTAGTGGATCATTTGGTTTTTCCTTTTACTCATTGGTAATTAAAAAAGAATAGATTGCCTCATGGGTGATTCCAACTAGTGGGGAAACTCTGAGTCTTACACCCTATTGGGGGCCAATTTAGGTTTATGGATTGTTGATTTGTCTAATGAGGATGAATGAACACTATTGAGATCTAGGTTATTATTCAATGTATACAAGGTAATAATCATGGTATGGAAAGAGTTTCAAATGTTTCTAACATAAAGGAATTAACATTATCAAAATAATACATGATTGATAGTATCCTGATGATCTTACTTGTTTGTAAGGACTACCTATGGGATACATTTTATTGGTTTCATATTTACCATTAAAAATTAATATATATTCAAATGGAACTGCATGAAGGTTTTCAGTTGTCCCATCATGAATATTATGTGGCTTTTATTGATGTACTAAATAAGTAAGATTTGATGTTTTGATATAGGTGATGGTGTTCCAACAAGTTCACTTAGGCTATTTTGGTTTCTTGTTCACCCATAAGTGGAATATTCCACTAAAATAGTTTACCAATGTCATGTTATATATATCAATTGACTGTATGAATAAAGAAATTGAATAATTCAAGAAAATATAATTTCACATAAGACATCGGTTTTATGTTAGTGGAAGGGGCCCAATATAGATATGTAGGTTTCAAATTTTATTTTCCATAATATATTTATGGTGATATCCCATTTCAACATATTTAATAATGATATATAAGGGATTTAATAAATGATGTATTTTGACCATTTCATGATATTTTTATATAGTGGGGACATGGTGATGAATAATTTATTTGGAATAATACCTTATTGTTCAAACTAATATTCAAATTATAACTAATATACATTAGATTTGAAAATTATCTCAGAGATGATTTTGCAAATAAAAATTATTATTTTTCATAAAAACCATTCCCAAAATATTCCCTTCCATCAAAATGTGGGACATGTTATATTTTTAGACAACTATAGGAAACCACTCACCATTTAATTTTTCCCACATAAAATACATACATTAATATTTTATTAACACTTAAGTGATTAAAATATTATGTTGCCTCAAATAATGCAACGTAATTTAAAAATAGATCAATTCTTTTCCAAAAAATGATGCCCCGAGCAATATAAAATATCTTAAAATTTATAAAAAACCACATCACTAACAAAAATGTCGGGGCCCTATAAAAGGATACCCCACATCATGAGAAACCAATGCCTCTATAAAATTAATTTTTTCCACTACATATAATAAATTTTTTCTCAAATTCTTCTAGATACTATACAAATTAAAATCTCTTCTCTAGACACATAAATAAATTACATCAACGAAGGGAATCAATACTTTGACCTTAGACATTGGGAGTGCCACACAATTCTTATGAAGCTCATGTATGTATTATATGGTAAGACATTATCTTATGTAACATTTATTATTTTATCAGTTTTATATTTCAATATTGATCAAAACATAAGTATATTTTTTTCAAGAATAAAGAAATAACCCTCCCACACCCCCACCTTAGAATTTATGAAATCATGAAAACAATGATTCAAATCTCACAAATAAAAGGTTCTACATATAATATTCTTTTGTAATATAGGAATATAGTTCTTAAAAATTTACTTCTACCATATATATAAGATACTATTTTTCCCATTCATTACACATTATTAAAGTAATAAGATTGTTTCAATATCTATGTTTATATAATAATCTATTTCTAATAGGCCATAAAAATCACCAACATATAATGTTTTCCTCAGGCACATATTATGTGGGAAACCATATAAACATTTCAATAACCACTTTTTTTGTAAATAGTTTTGTGGGATTCTTTTAACTACATTGAATATATTTTGTGTACTCAATGCATATGTTTTATATGATATCATAAAATTCGATTAATGTTTATGAATTATTACACTATATAATTAATTTTTATAGAGTAACATATCCTTTGGAAATTTTTATCTCTTTTAAATGGAACTGAAACCTATTGACCATATTTATAATACAAGGTGGATATAAATTTATAACAATTTTTATATTAACCAATGTCGAAACATTCACCCAAAGAACTTTTTTCTCTAAAAAAGTATTTGTAATCATGGGATGTTACCCAACATCAAAAAAGATAAAAAATTATTGGTTTACTCCATTTAGTGACATTCCCATCCACCACCTATATCATGTCAAATCCATTTAGTACATTGGGTCAACAATCATCATGAAATTTATTAATCCATAATATATAGTATTTTACACTTTATTAATATGACTAGTAATGAATATGTGTATTTCGTTGTATATGATCTTTTTAAATTTGAATAGGTCGAAAAAATTTAGAGTTATAAATCAATAATTATATTCCAATCCCTTGGATGTCTATTGTTGATAAGTGAAAGGGGAGGAACCCATAATGAGACATCTATCTTAGGTGTATTGTTGGAATGGATTGTGGATAGACTAAATGTGTAACGCCCCGACCCCGGTTACCCAGAGTCGGTGCATTATTACATAACATTGGCATGATCATGAAAAAGATCAAGTCTCGAAAGACCGATTGGTTTAGTAGCCTTGGAAACACTAGATATATTCATAAGTTTTACATTACATCATAAAATGAAAAACTACTACAACAACATAATGTTTCCACAATCCACACTATTAACCCCTCATAAAATCCCTGCAGGTCATTCATAACTTACTTCTTCACATCCTAGGAAAAATAAAACATAGAAAAGGGGTGAGCTCAAATGCCCAGTAAGGATAACAATATAGAGGAAACTTTCATAAATAAGAATAAACATTTAAGGCAATGTATAACTAAAACAAAAGCCTTTTAAATATGAACATTCAACATGGTATGGCATAAATAAAATGAAATAATTCCATTTACTTATTCACATGGATATTCTACTAATCGAATAATCACATGCAAAAATCAATAACCACTTTCATAATGTTGGAACGCATAATGCCAGACTATCATAACCACATAGCCAAGGCCTCGTGCCAAGAATACAAATAAGATTTTGTCAAGGCCTTGTGCCAAGACACTATTTTGTCTCATGAGACCTACCGATGCATCGAGGAGCTATAGCGGGCTCCACCCGTCACTTACTAAGTCCAATGCATTCCCATATGAAAAGGTTTAAACATAACATAAACATTCGTATTAAAACTAGCATACGAAATGTCAATAATTTCACCATAAACTATGAATGGTATAAAAATAGCACATCCACAGTCAAACATATCAGAAAACCTTCAATACAATATAGAAGTTTTGTATCATAATAAATCAACTTCAAATAATCTTAAAATTCATCAAAGGATGTTGAAATAGATGAAATCAAATTTTTTTTAAAGAAATATCTCCTTTTATTTTGAAATAATTTAAGATCCATATAAAATAAAACATTTTATTTGAAAATATTCTTATAAGCTTGTAAGGGAATCTTTGAAGATTTTATAACGGCGGAAAATAGCCGCACCCACCGTATAAGTTAAAAAAAACATTCTTACCTTAATTCTGTCGAAAAGGTTAAAAAGGAACTTGTTTTGAAAACGACCGAAATATTCCTTCATAAACCACTTATAAAAGTCAAAAAGGGTATAAATGACTTTAACTCATATTCTAGTAAATAGTAAAAATGTTTTGAAATTCATTTTTATGAAACATGGATGTGGATGATAAAGAGATCCCAGTAGATTATTACGTATAAACAACCTCGGATAATGAAGAGATTGTGAAATAAACCTTACCATGTACTTTTCCTTGGTTGGGGTAGGTTAAACTCCTGTATAATGGTGAAATAATTGTTATTAAATTATACAAGAATCATATACATTAATATGATATCATATATGATCTTTTAACATTGCTTTATTAATAATATCTTATTATTATCGTCGTTTCGGGTGATAATCGATTCGTTCTTCTTAAATGTTTGGTTACATAAGACATGTTTGTAATGGATAGATTATATCTTATTCATAATCAGAATGATATCAAGTCCTTAAACATCATTTTTAAATCATCAAATGATAATTATACTTGAATGGATACGATGGAGAATGAATCTCATCGCGTTCGTGGAGACGGTAGTCCGTACGTACGCACGAGCGACAATATCATTCTTTTGATATTAAAATAATATATAAATGGATGGTATATCATATATACAGAATCATTAACATGTTATATTTATTATTTACATGAGTTAAACATCATTATTATACCCATCCAAATAATATTATATTGAATAACAATTACACCACGACGTGGAGACGGTAAGCCGTACGTACGCACGTATGGTGACATGTTATTCAAAGGGTGGATAGAATACTGAATATGGTTGTACCATATTTATAATTACATCACAGTATATATATGATACTGGATTTATTATTTTAGAATGGTAACAACAAAGGAAGAAGAAGTGGAAGAAGAAAGGAACTTGGAGAAGGGTGGTGAAATCATTACCTCTTCTTCGGGTTCTTCCTTTTGATTTGATCAAAAGGGATCCTTAGGGTGGCTTTCTGATCAAACTAAGGCCTCTAGGTTGTAGTGAGGGATGTTGGGAGAGTATTTGGGCAGAGTTTGGCCGAATCCAAAGGCTTTGAAGGTGTGAAGAAATGACAAGGAGGAGTGCCCTTTTATAAGAGGGGTGAGGGTCACCTTTGGAAAAGCTAGAAATATTAATTTATAATAAATTCATATTCGGTTTCTAATGGCTCCAAAGCTTATTATTCAGAGTTTAAGGTGGGGATAGGTCAAAAACCACTCAACCAATAGAATTTAGACAGGTTTGGGTACTTATATTAACCTTATCTTTAAGTATTAACTCTAAGTTAATTAGTTTCACTTTTACAATGTCTCTTTGTATTTTTATATAATATGGTTAATAAACTTACTATATACATCCAACAGACCCCCAAGTGGTACATTAATGATGAACCTATCATGATATAAGTCTCTTGGCCGAACCTTATATTTTTAGGAATTTAATATCAATTAATAATATAATATTTGTTTAAGAACTCTTTTATGTCAATTTTGACACTATTCAATAGTTGATTTTTTTGAAACTCATAACAGATTGATTACTTCGAAAAAATTCAATTAAATCAATCCTAATATATCATATTATCCTAGAAAATTAGTTTAATTCATTAAAAGTTTCATATTATATTTATTTGGGTATTTATAATATCAATTATTTTAATTTTTCACTATTATAGTAATTACTGCATCATCATTGTGTCATATATAAAATAAATTATTTAATGTCTAAAAATTATAAATAAAATATAATTATGTAGGAAATCTTTTTAGCTTTCTAATGAATATTTATAATCTAAAATCCAACATATATAACACTATGTAACAATTGTTGTTCTAAAAGATATATGCTTGTGTCATTTTTGTATTTATTTTAACTAAATTAAAATAAAGTGTCATTATCACTTACAAATGGATCCATGGGGTCCCAAAATATACCCAAAGATTCCCATGGTCGACCATGTATCAACCAATAGGGTTAAGACACGTTTTAGGGTAATTTAGTATTATTATAATATTATTTTTTAACCCTTATTTACCGGATTTACCCTTAACTATGGTAAATAAAATATTTACCGCAGTAATTATTCAAAATGTCTAAATATAAAAGTTACCTATTTACACAATTTGAACATCCTGATTCCAAATATGGAATCCATTTTCCTAAATTCAAAACACAGAAGTGGCAGAAATTAATTTAAAATTAATTCCCGCTGTCAAAACAAAAAGCGTGTTTTTAAGAGATAATAACTATCAAAAGATTGACACTCGTTTATGTTCGGTTTAATTGTAAAATTATGTCCAATGACCAACATTATATTAAATGGTAAAAATATATTCTAAATATACTTTAAAACTACTCAAATTCATAATTTATCACTATTAATTATTTTGATTAAAAAAGTTGTTTTTAATTAAAACTTAGTAATTTTCACTATTCATCAAAATATGAAAGATATCCGAAATGTACCAAAATTTCACCTTAGGCTAAATTCGATATTCCGAATCCAAAAATGAAGTCCATTTTGAAATATAAAATATATATAATTTCAAAAAGTTGGTATTACTATTCATAACGGCTGGTTTGATTGGTTGTGGTGTGTGTTAGAACTCGAAGTTGCGTACAACACACACTACTGTATTATTCAAAGGAAAGCGTACCGTGGAAGCTTGGGATGTTTCATTTTAAAAAAATTTTGATGTCCCCATTTAGTCAAAAAGTTTAAAATATTGTATTTAAAAATTTGTCACTATTAAAAGTTGATAAAAGTGAAATACTGAAAATGAATCTGTTCTTGCATTATGTCTAAGAAACTCATAATATGGATTCTAAAATTATAAGGATTATATAAAGTTTAAAATTTAGTTAATACTATTCATAACCTTTTTTGAACGGCTTGTTTGGTAAGTGATGGTGCGCTTGAACTCGGTGTTGCGTGTAGTGCATGTTATTGAATTATTTTGAAGAAATAACACACTATGAAATCTTGGGGTGTTACATTCTCCCCTCCTTCAATAAATTGCGTCCTCGCAATTTGAAATTGTTCTTAGAAAATAAAAGGTTGAAAATAGAAAATATATTTGTGGGAAAACCCACATCGGAAATTGGTTTACTAAAATTTAGTCTTAATATGAGGAAAAGAGAAATGAAAGGGTCACCACCAAATTATGATCTCGATTAGGAGAACATTGGTGGCAATTAGAGACATATAATTGGAGGAAAAACGTAAATATTTATAGGTAGTGGTTGAGGTCATCAATCAAAAACAAGTATAAAATTGAGGTCCTTAAACTCATCAATCTATGATGATTTGAAGTACCATCGGTTCAACAAAATATAGGGTATTGGGATCACACATTTTTGACATTTCAAAATATCTTAGTGGAAATCCCACATCGAAAAATGAATTAATGAGGCCTCTATTTAAAATAAAGAGTGGAAAGTATGAAGATTACCGAAAATAACACATACTAGGGTTCCATGTAGGAAAATATGGATATGGAGGAGAAATCTAACCATCAATTATCTGATGGAGAGTGGTAGAGAACATGGCTATGAAAAGGCCAACAATCCCAAAGCCATAAATTAGTGATGATTTAAGGTACCATCTAGGGAAACATTTTTGTTCTAAGTTCCTTTTATTAATTTTGAGGAATTTATTTATGAGATTGGCTAAGATCATAAGGAGATATACTTACTTTATAATCAGAGTTTTATCCATTAATAAGTTTCTACCATAAACTCATCTTTAAATCATAAAAAAAATTATATTTATACTATTCGTACAGGGTTCCAAAATAAACGAATTTATAATTCATCTACCAGATATTTTAAAAAAACTACATTATTTAATCCAGGACATCTCTTGGGCCAGTGGTAGGTGATACACCCTTGTCGCCCTTCGGTTGCGGGTTCAAGTCTCGCAGCCTTTCCGGACGCGACGGGTTGCCGCCCGACCTCCGGGTTGTCCTTTTATGGCAATCCAAAATAATCCAAACTAGAACTATCCAAAATAATTCTGTCCAAACTCACAGTCCAACATTTATAAGGAAGGTAAACATAATATAGATCCTTTTTACCCCGTAATAGCATATGAATACCTTCATCATGTATTACCATATTCCTTATTGATTACATTCATGCTCCCTTATTCCATATAGAATGCTGGATATACTTCATTAATCCAAAAATGTTTTAAACCCCAACAATGATGGAATATACAAATCATTAATCAGTTCCAAGGTAGTCAAGAATATCCAATATAATTTATCCAAAACAATCACATATTATTCCAAAATCACTACCTCAGTATCAGAACTATATTATGATTTATCATTCTCTCAACCATATATTTTCCAAAATTTTATCCTGCTATTGAGTCACTTTTCGTTGTTCCACATAATCTCAAGTCCTTAATGAAATAGTTTTGCAGTACAATCCATATATACTCCATAATTATTATGACAAGTACATTGTTGATACAACACTCAATTGACATAATCAACATAAGAACTCTAATCATTCTTCTTCATCTGTGGTAGTATCATAACTTGGTTATTATCCAATAACATCATTTGCGGCATAGTCTAATGACTGGGACATAGGTTCGCGTAGTGTCCAAACTCCTTGAAAATGAAGCATTGTACATTTAAAACCATTTTCTTACCCTTGCAGTCACGTACTTTGTGCCCTTTTTTTCCACACTTATAACAAACTCCCATTACTTTCAGGCAAGTTCCAGGGTGTTTCTTTCCACAGTTACCTCATATGGGAAAATTCTTCTTTTCCCTCTTCCCTTTATCCGTCTTTCTCTCTTCCATCATTTTCTTCTCTTGCTTCCCTTCAAAGCCATATGACTCAGTAAACTCTTTACATATCTTATCAACACATGATATTATTTCTTCATATGATGATAATACATGGGAGACTATTTCTCTTATAAATTCTAGCTTAAGACCATGAAAGATATGATCCTTCCTTCTCTTTGTATCATGTGTATTTCTGGAGTTCTCATTCCTTCTACTGGGCGCCATTTCTATACCATGGCATAAACTAGATCAGTTTATGAATCAAAACACATAATCCCATACTTATAAAACACTTAACATAAATTGAACTATTTATCGATATAATCCATAATCATAAGAATGTTTTCTTTGAGGATGTATATACTCATAATCCCTTCAAAATGATATGTAAAGAAAATGAGAGTTATCCTAAGCATATCCCCCGGGAGTGTCGTAACCAAGAGTGCAGCAAGGCCCGTTGTCGTGCACCAGTTCCCATTCGAGTCTAGTTCAAAGCGGTGTTTTCGGGTTTTACCCCTAGGTACATCTGTGCCAGAGCTGCCTCTACCTGCTCGTATCCAGACATGGATGTATTGCTCGGAAAACTCACAAAATCTCTACAATACCAAAATTCTAGGAAGTTCTTCTATACTAATCCTCAAAGTTCATCTTAGGTCTACGTGCTCTAATCAGAGTTTATCTAAATCTAGCTTCCAAGGTTTGTACTAAACTTCCTCTGATACCAACTGTAACGCCCCGACCCCAGTTACCCAGTGTCGGTGCATTATTACATAACATTGGCATGATCATGAAAAAGATCAAGTCTCGAAAGACCGATTGGTTTAGTAGCCTTGGAAACACTAGATATATTCATAAGTTTTACATTACATCATAAAATGAAAAACTACTACAACAACATAATGTTTCCACAATCCACACTATTAACCCCTCATAAAATCCCTGCAGGTCATTCATAACTTACTTCTTCACATCCTGGGAAAAATAAAACATAGAAAAGGGGTGAGCTCAAATGCCCAGTAAGGATAACAATATAGAGGAAACTTTCATAAATAAGAATAAACATTTAAGGCAATGTATAACTAAAACAAAAGCCTTTTAAATATGAACTTTCAACATGGTATGCCATAAATAAAATGAAATAATGCCATTTACTTATTCACATGGATATTCTACTAATCGAATAATCACATGCAAAAATCAATAACCACTTTCATAATGTTGGAATGCATAATGCCAGACTATCATAACCACATAGCCAAGGCCTCGTGCCAAGACTACAAATAAGATTTTGTCAATGCCTTGTTCCAAGACACTAGTTTGTCTCATGAGACCTACCGATGCATCGAGGAGCTATAGCGGGCTCCGCCCGTCACTTACTAAGTCCAATGCATTCCCATATGAAAAGGTTTAAACATAACATAAACATTCGTATTAAAACTAGCATACGAAATGTCAATAATTTCACCATAATCTATGAATGGTATAAAAATAGCACATCCACAGTCAAACATATCACAAAACCTTCAATACAATATAGAAGTTTTGTATCATAATAAATCAACTTCAAATAATCTTAAAATCCATCAAAGGATGTTGACATAGATGAAATCAAATTTTTTTTAATGAAATATCTCCTTTTATTTTGAAATAATTTAAGATCCATATAAAATAAAACATTTTCTTTGAAAATATTCTTATAAGCTTGTAAGGGAATCTTTGAAGATTTTATAACGGCGGAAAATAGCCGCACCCACCGTATAAGTTTAAAAAAAACATTCTTACCTTAATTCTGTCGAAAAGGTTAAAAAGGACCTTGTTTTGAAAACGACCGAAAGATTCCTTCATAAACCACTTATAAAAGTCAAAAAGGGTATAAACGACTTTAACTCATATTCTAGTAAATAGTAAAAATGTTTTGAAATGCATTTTTAAGAAACAAGGATGTGGATGATAAAGAGATCCCAGTAGATTATTACGTATAAACAACCTCGGATAATGAAGAGATTGTGAAATAAACCTTACCATGTACTTTTCCTTGGTTGGGGTATGTTAAACTCCTGTATAATGGTGAAATAATTGTTATTAAATTATACAAGAATCATATACATTAATATGATATCATATATGATCTTTTAACATTGCTTTATTAATAATATCTTATTATTATCGTCGTTTCGGGTGATAATCGATTCGTTCTTCTTAAATGTTTGATTACATAAGACATGTTTGTAATGGATAGATTATATCTTATTCATAATCATAATGATATCAAGTCCTTAAACATCATTTTTAAATCATCAAATGATAATTATACTTGAATGGATACGATGGAGAATTAATTTCATCGCGTTCGTGGAGATGGTAGTCCGTACGTACGCACGAGCACCATATCATTCTTTTGATATTAAAATAATATATAAATGGATGGTATATCATATATACAGAATAATTAACATGTTATATTTATTATTTACATGAGTTAAACATCATTATTATACCCATCCAAATAATATTATATTGAATAACAATTACACCACGACGTGGAGACGGTAAGCCGTACGTACGCACGTATGGTGACATGTTATTCAAAGGGTGGATAGAATACTGAATATGGTTGTACCATATTTATAATTACATCACAGTATAAATATTATACTGGATTTATTATTTTAGAATGGTAACAACAAAGGAAGAAGAAGTGGAAGAAGAAAGGATCTTGGAGAAGGGTGGTGAAATCATTACCTCTTCTTCGGGTTCTTCCTTTTGATTTGATCAAAAGGTCTCTTTAGGTTGGCTTTATGATCAAACTAAGGCCTCTAGGTTGTAGTGAGGGATGTTGGGAGAGTATTTGGGCAGAGTTTTCCCGAACCAAAAGGCTTTGAAGGTGTGATGAAATGAGAAGGAGGAGTGCCCTTTTATAAGATGGGTGAGGGGCACCTTTGGAAAAGCTAGAAATATTAATTTATAATAAATTCATATTCGGTTTCTAATGGCTCCAAAGCTTATTATTCAAAGGTTAAGGTGTGTATAGGTCGAAAACCACTCAACCAATATAATTTAGACAGGTTTGGGTACTTATATTAACCTTATCTTTAAGTATTAACTCTAAGTTAATTAGTTTCACTTTTAGAATGTCTCTTTGTATTTTTATATAATATGGTTAATAAACTTACTATATACATCCAAGCGACCCCCAAGTGGTACATTAATGATGAACCTATCATGATATAAATCTCTTGGCCGAACCTTAGATTTTTAGGAATTTAATATCAATTAATAATATAATATTTGTTTAAAAACTCTTTTATGTCAATTTTGACACTATTCAATAGTTGATTTTTGTGAAACTCATAACAGATTGATTACTTCGAACAAAGTCAATTAAATAAATCCTAATATATCATATTATCCTAGAAAATTAGTTTAATTCATTAAAAGTTTCATATTATATTTATTTGGGTATTTATAATATCAATTATTTTAATTTTTCACTATTATAGTAATTATTGCATCATCATTGTGTCATATATAAAATAAATTATTTAATGTCTAAAAATTATAAATAAAATATCATTATGTAGGAAATCTTGTTATATTTCTAATGAATATTTATAATCTAAAATCCAACATATATTACACTATGTAACAATTGTTGTTCTAAAAGATATATGCTTGTGTCATTTTTGTATTTATTTTAACTAAATTAAAATAAAGTGTCATTATCACTTACAAGTGGATCCATGGGGTCCCAAAATAGACCCAAAGATTCCCATGGTCGACCATGTATCAACCAATAGGGTTAAGACACGTTTTAGGGTAATTTAGTATTATTATAATATTATTTTTTAACCCTTATTTACCGGTTTTACCCTTAACCATGGTAAATAAAATATTTACCGCAGTAATTATTCAAAATGTCTAAAAATAAAAGTTACCTATTTACACAATTTGAACATCCTGATTCCAAATATGGAATGCATTTTCCTAAATTCAAAACACAGAAGTGGCAGAAATTAATTTGAAATTAATTCCCGCTGTCAAAACAAAAAGCGTGTTTTTAAGAGATAATAACTATCAAAAGATTGACACTCGTTTATGTTCGGTTTAATTGTAAAATTATGTCCAATGACCAACATTATATTAAATGGTATAAATATATTCTAAATATACTTTAAAACCACTCAAATTCATAATTTATCACTATTAATTATTTTGATTAAAAAAGTTGTTTTTAATTAAAACTTAGTAATTTTCACTACTCATCAAAATATGAAAGTTATCCGAAATGTACCAAAATTTCACCTTAGGCTAAATTCTATATTCCGAATCCAAAAATGAAGTCCATTTTGAGATATAAAATATATATAATTTCAAAAAGTAGGTATTACTATTCATAACGGCTGGTTGGATTGGTTGTGGTGTGTGTTAGAACTCGAAGTTGCGTACAACACACACTACTGTATTATTCAAAGGAAAGCGTACCGTGGAAGCTTGGGATGTTTCATTTTAAAATTTTTTTTGATGTCCCCATTTAGTCAAAAAGTTTAGAATATTGTATTTAAAAAGTTTTCACTATTAAAAGTTGATAAAAGTGCAATACTGAAAATGAATCTGTTCTTGCATTATGTCTAAGAAACTCATAATATGGATTCTAAAATTATAAGGATTATATAAAGTTTAAAATTTAGTTAATACTATTCATAACTTTTTTTGAATGGCTTGTTTGGTAAGTCATGGTGCGCTTGAACTCGGTGTTGCGTGTAGTGCAAGTTATTGAATTATTTTGAAGAAATAACACACTATGAAATCTTGGGGTGTTACAAAATGGGTCTGAAATATTGACTAAAGGATAAAAAAGAACTAATGGTTGTATGAATATATGGGGAAATATAGGTAATTCTATAATTTTCCAACAATAATTATAAAATCAAACAAGTCCTAATTAGCTAAAGAATCCTCATCACCAACATGTTTCACTCTATGCATAGATTGATTAGAATCATCCTGTGGGATATGAATATGATCAGTGAGGCTCCAATCATGAGAGAAAATATAATGAATGTATGTCTCCCTATTTCACCTAATATGAAACAGAGTGGACCACCATTTTTGTAAGTTAATTGTTGTATTTAGTGAAGGATATAATGGAAAAAGACCCTCACTTATGAATTGATATTACATTCGGCATATGGGTTGAATAATGTATCATTCTAAATGGAAAAGGGCCATAGAAAAGGATGATATATATTTTTCCAAACTCTAAGAAAAATAATGATCGAGGTACAGATAATCTAACATTGGTATATAGTTAATAAAATGATTGATAGTCTTCCTTATAGTATTCCAAGAGATTTTCATAAGAGGATATATCATTCAAAATAAATAGTTGCACAATGGATTGAGGAAAAAACCCCACATAATGGAACCACTGTTGGAATGTGGAAAGTAGATTAATTTTTTCATACAACACTGACTATGATATATTGAAATCTTAGACATACTTATTGATAGAATGTTTCATTAAAATTAATAATACATTTAATGAATTTTAAGGATGGATTACCACTAAAATGGGGGTTATATGTTTATTAATGATAAATAAATCTTAGGGAATTTGTTCAAGACCATAATAACAACAATTAGGGTGTTTGTCCCCCCTCACAGGTGGAGTGATATGTTTTCAATATGCTAACCCATTATAATTGATTTTTCTTTACAGTGTACCAACCTCGGACTGATTTTTTTTTCAATAATAATATGATTTTGCAAGATAAATTGTACTTTATAATGGTTATATGAGAATGAATATTGGAATCTATGGTAATAAAGAGACTATATAGGAAGCTTTGTGATGTAGTTTTTTCATGCACTTTTCCAAATCATTTTTTGTGTTTTATTGACTTTTTAATATCAAAATAAGGTATTTTAATTAATGTTTATTAAATGTTTTCTTTTTCCTAAATAATTAATAAAATAATTATTTTTTGATAAAATAGGTATTTAATTTTTTGTCTTTTTTATAATTTTCAAATATTTAATTAATTCTATTTAATTAATTTTTGTTACTAATTTTTTTATCTCTCAGTTTTTATTATCAATTAATTTGATTTTATTTTAATTAATTCATTTTTTTCATAAATTATAATTTTTCATTATTTAAATTATTTCATTATTTATTTTTTTCTAACTTATAATTTTATTTAATTATTTTTTTTTTGTAATTTTGATTCACGTTAATAAATTGGTAGTTGATTGATTTTTCTTTTTCTATTCATTTTTTGTAATTAATTTATTTTCATATTTTATACCTTAATTTAATTAACTCTTTTGTCATATCCATAAATAAATAAATTTTTTATTTATATATTTTTATTCAAAATGATTTTTTAAAGACAATAATTTTAGGTCTTTTGATGTTTTCTTTATTAATTTTATCAAATTATTTTTTATCATTGTTAATTATAATAATTTTATTTTTCTTTCTCAGATTTTATCCACACATAGTTATTACTGTTTCCCATGTTTCACCTTACATAAGAGATCCACCAATCACTACAAGCATAGTAGCGGTAACTCCTTTGACTCCCTGCCAACACTACCCAATGATGGCTCCCAAACTCACTGTTTTCCTCCAGCATCTATATTTAGAAGAAGAGAAACATTGGTTATTTTGAGTCAACACCAAAAAACCCAATGATGACTCCCATAATTCACTTCCACTCATATGACCATCTTCCACACCATGATTAGTGACTCAATTATGTCTGTTGTGGATTCCTCCCACAGTGAATCCTGAGTCACTGGCATCTACCAAATAGTGACTCAAGTGAGTATGCACCACTAATTCACCATGAGTAGTGCATCCAATACACAACACCTTTCGCCTACGGTATGCAACATACCCTCCTCTAATATACACCCCACAGGATACAACACTTAACTAGCAAAAAAACCACCTCATATCCAACCATATCTAAAATAGGAAAATAAAACATATTTGATACATGATATTTAAGATCTATAAATAAAAATGAAAACTATAGATTCACTATATCAGAAAAAGGGAACTGTTTTGGATTAGTAGATTAGAATTTAATGGATACTATTGAATCAGACTCACAATATGGAACATCATAGACCACATGAAGATCATTTGAAACACCTTTCGATACAAACCCTCGTACAATCAGCCACCGGATGCGACAAAGAAATCTCTTCCCCCCACCATTTACCTTATTTTCCTCCCTAAGACACTAGACCACCACTGCACTACCTCTTCCCCTAATAAAGTTTTCAAATACCAACTAAAGGTTGTATATCCCTACACCTTATAACCAAGCACTTGAGTACCTCCCCCACCACATTTCTATTTTCACTAGACCACCCTCTTTGGTTTTTTCTTTTTATTTTTCAAAATTTAATATATATAAGATAATTTAAATATATAATATAATAGATATATTAATAAAAAAATATTTATGATAAAAATATTTTTAAATATAATATATATATAATAGTAAATATAATCAATTAACTAATTATACTATAAAATATAAATTTTTATTAAAAACACCTTTATGAATAAAGTGTGAATCCATATAGTTTTACCAGACCCATCAAACACAATACTAGGAAAAAAATTATTAATGAAAAAATTAATCCCATTAGCTACAACCTCCATATATAATTTCTAATAGGGATATATTATTTCTTTGTTATAATCATCATTGATAATAACATTGAGTTGATGTGCCAAATTGTTCCATGTTTGCATAAACTCATCCACTATTATCTTCATATAGTTGAAGCCTCTAGTAAAAATTAAATACTACTTGACAATCCAGTCTCCCTACTCAATATTTGTGTCCTCCTTGATTGGGTTCTCATTTATCCTTTTAGAATCCTTTTTTGAAGAGAGAATAGTGAAGAACTTTTCTTGAATCTGTTGATCAGTGTGCATAAGGAGGTCCCGACATTTATCTGAGTCCATTATACTTAATACCCACTATAGTCGAGACACGATATCCAAAGAAGATTTATATACATTATACTCATTTTATACCATCCTCGACATTCCCACCTTTGGATTTTTAATCGGTTACAAGATTCAATCCCTCTCTACTCCCAATTGACCTCCCTCTCTATTTGAGTATTAAAACAACGTTGAGCACTCTTACACCTAACCTCTACCCACAGTGGTTTGGCAATAAAATAGAGAAGTTTTCTTTCACATATTATCAAAGGCCAATTTCCCCATTTTAGAAAATAGATATACCTCATCTCAACTATAATACCCGTACACGATACTTTAAAGGATGATCAGGTTACTATAATCTAAGGGGTAGTTGAGTAGTCTTTCAAAAGGTCGTCAGTTTTTTCTCCCCTTGAAAATTGTCAAATTCCCAGTCATAAATTTCCATTGATTACATTTACTTGATCCATTCCCAACAAAAACATCCTTCTCATTATCCATTTTGGGATGAGAGTCCCCATCTCTTTCAGTTAGTTCATCATCAACCGACTTTCTATATAGGACCTATTTGCACATCAATTTTTGAAGGACGGTTTTCCATTCTCCAGTGTCCTACAATAGCATATTCAAGTATGTTGGCTACAAAAAACCATTTACCATGAATTTGGGAAGTGTATTAGTATCCTCATAGGATGCCTCTTCTTATGTAGCTTCCCTTAATGGATCCAATTATCCCTCCCTCTCTTTATTCCTAGCATCCTCATTCTCCCGTATCTTATGATCATTAGATATTTGTTCAAAGTGAATAAGCAGCTCATTAGTTGCCACTTTTCATCGAGGAAATTTCACCCTTGGAGGCACAAGGTCACGATTAAACCCACTTCCATCCTGGGGATCCCCAATCATAGGACTCTCCAATGTAATGAGATTATGCGAATGTGTAAGGGGATACTCAAGTCAATGAAATATATTAAGTTTTTTCACTAGGTTTCACTGAAGGTAGTGATTGGTGTGTCAAGGGTGTTCTATAGGGATATTGTTTCCTTCCAATTAGTTAGTGTTTTACTTCTATGTTCATTTTTTGAAAAATAAGAGTATCTCCTCCTCTTTTATTTTTATATAAGCCCCATGAATGAAAAATATCTCCCACACCATGAAACGGGAACCCTCCATATTTTCCTCATCCTCCACTTCTTAAATTGATTATTTTTGTTCTTTGTGAATACTAGTTGGTTGTTCTATTTTTTTAATTCAACCATGATGATTGTATTAAAATTTTTCTGGGTTCTTTTGATCTCTAATATACATAAATGGGGAACTAGTTTTTAGGTCAGAATTTATCTTGTGAAACCTGATGATATGTTGAGACCTGATCATAATTGTGATCATTTTATTCTTATTCACTGTAGAATATTGAGACTATGAAATTTGGTTAGTGATAGAGATAAATCATGGAAAAAAAGATTTAATACTATCTCGCCTCATTCATTTTCACATTCCATTATAATTTTCTAAAATTGAACTTATGAGTTGGGTTATGTGATCTTATGATCTTAACCTGATCATTATATGTTGTGAGAATTTATAGCTAGAATAGGTCAGCTAAAGGATTTATTTAAAAATCTGGGAGAATTGTCATGAACATAAAAAATTTTGTGTTTGTTTCTTAAATTTTAGATGGGATAAGTGTCTTATGTGAGTGTTCACTCATGAAATGAGTGAATTGAGAGTAGATGGTTTTCAGTACTATATCTATAAAGGTTATTTAATGGTGGATCCACCTAGATCTGGACCAGTTCATTCGGAATATTTTTTCAATATTTCAATTCCATCAATTATTTTTATGTTTTATCTATTTTTTACCACCATGTCTCTATTATTTTCATTAATATTTTATTTTTTTGGTTCACTTATATGAAAATATATAAAAAACAAAAATATTTCAAAAAATACAACATGGGAACTCGACACTACATTTTGAGAGCGGCCGCAATGTTAGCCAATGTGTTATGTCTTGGGTATTATAAATGTTTCATCTTAAATCCTAATGACATGGGAGATGTCATATTTTGGGGTCATTACTATGGAAGTTATATTTTCATTCATGTTTTTTTCATTTTCCCTTAGAAAAAACAAAAATAATAAAATACTAATAATCCACAAAATGGATACTCTATATTAATTTTTTGATGATATGCATGATTTATCCCTTGTTCAAGAAATTTTTGAGGATGTGGCCTTGTTCTAGTTTTATTTACAAATCCAACAATAGAGAGTGCTTCAAGATTCTACAAAGGCCATGTTTCATTAATATAAAAATTATTTTATAGAGAAATTTAATCAAAAAAACAAATTTAAGTGGGGATTGATCATTAGAAGATGTATTTACTAGCTAAAAATATGACCATGTATATACATGGACCCACCTACATGGATCACGATGATCAAAAGGGAATGGTAGTACACTAATAGCCAACAGAAGTTCCACTTTCTAGAAAACAAATTAAGAGAATGAAAAAAAAACGAGAAGCTGGATATTCCATCATTTGAGAATGAAATACCATCAAATATGATATGAAAAATTCAATTTCTAAATTTGGATTCTAGTATAAAAAATATATAATTAGATAAGAAATGAAAAACAATTGGATATTGGAAATCATCAATAAGATAATTATACTTCAAGGAATTCATAAATGATTTTATGTGTATTGAATTGAATAATTATTTTTCCTTGACTCAACATGTCAAACCCACAATAGTTACCCTATCATTTTCTATATATGATATTACACTAGAGGTAATGTGTTATGAAGGGATGTTAGAGGAGTTTAGCTACACCATCACTACCTCAAACCTTCTACCAGGGTTATTGTTCCATATTGTTGAAGAACATACTCCACTAATTCATGGAGGTAACAAAATTTTAATTTTTTTTTTATTTTATTGAATTATTCCTTATTTATTTCCTACCTTTGAATATTTTGAAATTTAAAATCACTTTTTTGATTACCTGGTGATTCATAAATAATTTAATGCTCCTCATACAGAGGAATTTCTAGAATAACCAATTTTGGATGAAAATTCATGTTCAAGAATTTCTGTTGAAGTTGATTTAATGGACTTGTGCAAAGGACCAGAAGTAAATGATGACGAAATTTATGTTTTATAAGTGAAAAAAATTGACATTCTTGAACCATAGTACAAGTCTCATCCATGATTTTCAGTATCTCAACATATGAGCACCTCATCAAACTGAAGATGGATAATTCCCCTACTTTATTTTTTACACACCAGTACATCACATGTAGTCCACATACATGATGAGAGGTGTGAAGGTAGCTGAATAAGGGGAAATGTATATAATTCATGCCATAGAGGCTAAAAATAATCAAATCTAGTTGTTAATGAGAATTAGGCCACATCACCCACCAAACTAGGGATAATCCACTGACTATCTAGAAGTGGAAAGTCAAAATAAATCACCCCTTGGGGATGTTATCCCAATATTATCCCACTTATTTTCATCTTCTAGATTCATTATGTAAAGATCCGTAAATTTGAAGGGAAATTTTTTTTCTTAAATTTCTTTGGTATTTTACGAGTACGTAGTTTCTGACGGCACCTGATTCTGAGGCCCTGTGTGCCCGGAATCAATTTTCGTAGTTTAGCTCAGGTACGTTTAGGGAACAAATGAGCGAGTTTTTCTAACTTTTGAACTTGTGCTCGGAATCGAAATATGAGGGCACAGATGAAACCGCAACACCAGTAATTTCTTGGGAACAAATTTTCTGGAGTTGCGTTTGCTTTGGTGAGGTTATTAAAGAAATGGGTTAACTAAAGAATGAAATAAGAATTTATGCCACAATTTTTATTTTCTATTCTAAGTAGCTTTAACCTATGTATGAATGCTGGACTGGGGCAACTACATCCTAACTCCACTAGGTAGGATATTATTGAAGTGGGGCCCACATGATCCCCACCCCTTCAAATCCCTTAAAACCTCCCTCATGCTTTTAATTATGTAACACACACGCACCCCCTTTTAAATGACAAGTCAACTCTCGCAATTAATTGGGCTGTTAAAGGCTCTTCAGTTAATTTAATTAATTTAATGGGATATTACTTTTATTTCAATTTTAATGTTTGCATGTGTTTGTGTTAATAAAATAAGACAATGTATTATTTTATTGGCATTTGATTCGTTATGCGGAAACAAGGAGAAAACTCTCACGGCCTTGAAGAACTTCGTCTTCTTCGCAAAGAATGCCGAGTCTACGACGAAGGACTCCATCATCGCAAGGGAGGACCGCCGTGCTGTAACGCCCCGACCCCAGTTACCCAGAGTCGGTGCATTATTACATAACATTGGCATGATCACAAGAAAGATCAAATATCGAAAGACCGATTGGTTTAGTAGCCTTGGAAACACTAGATAAATTCATATGTTTTACATTACATCATAAAATGAAAAACTACTACAACAACATAAAGTTTCCACAATCCACACTATTAACCCCTCATAAAATCCCTGCAGGTCATTCATAACTTACTTCTTCACATCTTGGGAAAAATAAAACATAGAAAAGGGGTGAGCTCAAATGCCCAGTAAGGATAACAATATAGCGGAAACTTTTATAAATAAGAATAAACATTTAAGGCAATGTATAACTAAAATAAAAGCCTTTTAAATATTAACTTTCAACATGGTATGGCATAAATAAAATTAAATAATGCCATTTACTTATTCACATGGATATTCTACTAATCGAATAATCACATGCAAAAATCAATAACCACTTTCATAATGTTGGAATGCATAATTCCAGACTATCATAACCACATAGCCAAGGCCTCGTGCCAAGACTACAAATAAGATTTTGTCAAGGCCTTGTGCCAAGACACTATTTTGTCTCATGAGACCTACCGATGCATCGAGGAGCTATAGCGGGCTCCACCCGTCACATATTAAGTCCAATGCATTCCCATATGAAAAGGTTTAAACATAACATAAACATTAGTATTAAAACTAGCATACGAAATGTAAATACTTTCACCATAAACTATGAATGGTATAAAAATAGCACATCCACAGTCAAACATATCACAAAACTTTCAATACAATATAGAAGTTTTGTATCATAATAAATCAACTTCAAATAATCTTAAAATCCATCAAAGGATGTTGACATAGATGAAATCAAAATTCTTTTTAAAGAAATATCTCCTTTTATTTTGAAATAATTTAAGATCCATATAAAATAAAACATTTTCTTTGAAAATAATCTTATAAGCTTGTAAGGGAAGCTTTGAAGATTTTATAACGGCGGAAAATAACCGCACCCGCCGTATAAGTTAAAAAAACATTCTTACCTTAATTCTGTCGAAAAGGTTAAAAAGGACCTTGTTTTGAAAAAGACAGAAATATTCCTCTTATAAAAAGTAAAACAAGGGTATAAATGACTTTGACCCATATTCTTGTAAAAATGTTTTGAAATACATTTTGAAGAAACATGGATGTGGATGATAACGAGATCCCAGCAGATTATTACGTATAAACAACCTCGGATAATGAAGAGATTGTGAAATAAACCTTACCTTGTACTTTTCCTTGGTTGGGGTAGGTTAACCTCATGTATAATGGTGAAATAGTTGTTATTAAATTATACAAGAATCATATATAATAATATGATATCATATATGATCTTTTAACATTGATTTGTTAATAATATCATAGAATTATCGTCGTTTCGGGAGTTAACTTACTCATTTTCTTTTATATGTTTTGTTACATAAGCCATGGTTGTTGTATCTTATTCATATCCAGAATGATATCTAGTTCTTAAACATCATTTTTAAATCATCAAATGATAATTATACTTGAATGGATACGATGGAGAATGAATCTCATCGCGTTCGTGGAGACGGTAGTCCGTACGTACGCACGAGCGACAATATCATTCTTTTGATATTAAAATAATATATAAATGGATGGTATATCATATATACAGAATCATTAACATGTTATATTTATTATTTACATGAGTTACACATCATTATTATACCCATCCAAATAATATTATATTGAATAACAATTACACCACGACGTGGAGACGGTAAGCCGTACGTACGCACGTATGGTGACATGTTATTCAAAGGGTGGATAGAATACTGAATATGGTTGTACCATATTTATAATAACATCACAGTATATGTGAGATACTGGAGTTATTATTTTAGAATGGTAAGAACAAAGGAAGAAGAAGTGGAAGAAGAAATGAACTTGGAGAAGGGTGGTGAAATCATTACCTCTTCTTCGGGTTCTTCCTTTTGATTTGATCAAAAGGGCTCCTTAGGTTGGCTTTCTGATCAATCTAAGGCCTCTAGGTTGTAGTGAGGGATGTTGGGAGATTATTTGGGCAGAGTTTGGCCGAACCAAAAGGCTTTGAAGGTGTGAAGAAATGAGAAGGAGGAGTGCCCTTTTATAAGAGGGGTGAGGGGCACCTTTGGAAAAGCTAGAAATATTAATTTATAATAAATTCATATTCGGTTTCTAATGGCTCCAAATCTTATTATTCAAAGGTTAAGGTGGGGATAGGTCGAAAACCACTCAACCAATAGAATTTAGATAGGTTTGGGTACTTATATTAACCTTATCATTAAGTATTAACTCTAAGTTAATTAGTTTCACTTTTACAATGTCTCTTTGTATTTTTATATAATATTGTTAATAAACTTACTATATACATCCAAGAGACCCCCAAGTGGTACATTAATGATTAACCTATCATGATATAAGTCTCTTGGCCGAACCTTAGATTTTTAGGAATTTAATATCAATTTATAATATAATATTTGTTTAAGAACTCTTTTATGTCAATTTTGAAACTATTCAATAGTTTATTTTTGTGAAACTGATAACATATTGATTACTTCGAACAAAGTCAATTAAATCAATCCTAATATATCATCTTATCCTAGAAAATTAGTTTAATTCATTAAAAGTTTCATATTATATTTATTTGGGTATTTATAATATCAATTATTTTAATTTTTCACTATTATAGTAATTACTGCATCATCATTGTGTCATATATAAAATAAATTATTTAATGTCTAAAAATTATAAATAAAATATAATTATGTAGGAAATCTTTTTAGATTTCTAATGAATATTTATAATCTAAAATCCAATATATATTACCCTATGTAACAATTGTTTTTCTAAAAGATATATGCTTGTGTCATTTTTGTATTCATTTTAACTTAATTAAAATAAAGTGTCATTATCACTTACAAGTGGATCCATGGGGTCCCAAAATAGACCCAAAGATTCCCATGGTCGACCATGTATCAACCAATAGGGTTAATATACGTTTCAGGGTAATTTAGTATTATTATAATATTATTTTTTAACCCTTATTTACCGGATTTACCCTTAACCATGGTAAATAAAATATTTACCGTAGTAATTATTCAAAATGTCTAAAAATTAAAGTTACCTATTTACACAATTTGAACATCCCGATTCCAAATATGGAATCCATTTTCCTAAATTAAAAACACAGAAGTGGCAGAAATTAATTTAAAATTAATTCCCGCTGTCAAAACAAAAAGCGTGTTTTTAAGAGATAATAACTATCAAAAGATTGACACTCGTTTATGTTCGGTTTAATTGTAAAATTATGTCCAATTACCAACATTATATTAAATGGTAAAAATATATTCTAAATATACTTTAAAACCACTCAAATTCATAATTTATCACTATTAATTATTTTGATTAAAAAAGTTGTTTTTAATTAAAATTTAGTAATTTTCACTATTCATCAAAATATGAAAGTTATCCGAAAAGTACCAAAATTTCACCTTAGGCTAAATTTGATATTCTGAATCCAAAAATGAAGTCCATTTTAAAATATAAAATATATATAACTTCAAAAAGTAGGTATTACTATTCATAACAGCTAGTTTGATTGGTTACGGTGTGTTAGAACTCGAAGTTGCGTACAACACACGCTACTGTTTTATTCAAAGGAAAGCGTACCGTGGAAGCTTGGGATGTTTCATTTTAAATTTTTTTTATGTCTCCATTTAGTCAAAAAGTTTAAAATATTGTATTTAAAAAGGTTTCACTATCAAAAGTTGATAAAAGTGAAATACTGAAAATGAATCTGTTCTTGCATTATGTCTAAGAAACTCATAATATGGATTCTAAAATTATAAGGATTATATAAAGTTTAAAATTTAGTTAATACTATTCATAACCCCTTTTGAATGTATTTTTTTTGTAAGTCATGGTGTGATTGAACTCGGTGTTGCGTGTAGTGCAAGTTATTGAATTATTTTTAAGAAATAACACACTCTGAAATCCTGGGGTGTTACATTCTCCCCTCCTTCAATAAATTGCGTCCTTGCAATTTGAAATTGTTCTTCGAAAATAAAAGGTTGAAAGTAGAAAATATATTTGTGGGAAAACCCACATCGGAAATTGGGTTACTAAAATTTAGTCTTAATATGAGGAAAAGAGAAATGAAAGGGTCACCACCAAATTATGATCTCGATTAGGAGAACATTGGTGGCAATTAGAGACATATAATTGGATGAAAAACGTAAATATTTATAGGTAGTGATTGAGGTCATCAATCACAAACAATTATAAAATTGAGGTCCTTAAACTCATCAATCTATGATGATTTGAAATACCATCGGTTCAACAAAACATAGGGTATTAGGATAACACATTTTTGACGTTTCAATATATCTTAGTTGAAATCCCACATCGAAAAATGAATTAATGAGGCCTCTATTTAAAATAAAGAGTCGAAAGTATGAAGATTACCGAAAATAACATATACTAGGGTTCCATGTAGGAAAATATGGATATGGAAGAGAAATCTAACCATCAATTATCTGATGGAGAGTGGTAGAGAACATGGCTATGAAAAGGCCAACAATCCTAAAGCCATAAATTAGTGATGATTTAAGGTAACATCTAGGACAACATTTTTGTTCTAAGTTTCTTTTATTAATGTTGATGATTTTATTTATGAGATTGGCTAAGATCATAAGGAGATATACATACTTTATAATTAGAGTTTTATCCATTAATAAATTTCTACCACAAACTCATCTTTCACTCTAAAAGATAATAGAATGTAATTTTTTTTTTCTATTTATACTATTAGTACTGGGTTCCAAAATAAATGAATTTATAATTCATCTACCAAATATTTTTTAAAAAAACTACATTATTTAATCCAGGACATCTCGTGGGCCAGTGGTAGGTGATACACCCTTGTCACCCTTCGGTTGCGAGTTCAAGTCTCACAGCCTTGCCGGACGCGACAGGTTGCCGCCCGACCTCCGGGTTGTCCTTTTATGGAAATCCAAAATAATACAAACTAGAACTATCCAAAATACTTCTGTCCAAACTCACAGTACAACATTTATAAGGAAGGTAAACATAATGTAGATCCATTTTACCCTGTAATAGAATATGAATACCTTCATCATGTATTCTTTTAATATACTGAAACATCCTGAATTACCATATTCCTTATTGATTACATTCATGCTCCCTTATTCCATATAGAATGCTGGATAGACTTCATTAATCCAAAAATGTTTTAAACCCCAACAATGATGGAATATACAAATCATTAATCAGTTCTAAGGTAGTCAAGAATATCCAATTTAATTTATCGAAAACAATCATGTATTATTCCAAAATCACTACCTCAGTATCAGAACTATATTATGATTTATCATTCTCTCAACCATATATTTTCCAAAAATTTATCATGCTATTGAGTCACTTTTCTTTGTTCCACATAATCTCAAGTCCTTAATGAAATAGTACTGCAGTACAATCCTTATATACTCCATAATTATTATAACAAGTACATTGTTGATACAACACTCAATTGACATAATCAACATAAGAACTCTAATCATTCCTCTTCATCTGTGGTAGTATCATAACTTGGTTATTATCCAATAACATCATTTGCGGCATAGTCTGATGACTGGGACATAGGTTCGCGTAGTGTTCAAACTCCTTGCAAATGAAGCATTGTACATTTAAAACCATTTTCTTACCCTTGCAGTCACGTACATTGTGCCCTTTTCCTCCACACTTATAACAAACTCCCATTCCTTTCAGGCAACTTCCAGGGTGTTTCTTTCCACAGTTACCTCATATGGGAAAATTCTTCTTTTCCCTCTTCCCTTTATCCATCTTTCTCTCTTCCATCCTTTTCTTCTCTTGCTTCCCTTCAAAGCCATAGGACTCAGTAAACTCGTTACATATCTTATCAACACATGATATTATTTCTTCATATGATGATAATACATGGGAGACTATTTCTCTTATAAATTCTAGCTTAAGACCATGAAAGATATGATCCTTCCTTCTCTTTGAATCATGTGTATTTTTGGAGTTCTCATTCCTTCTACTGGGCGCCATTTCTAAACAATGGCATACACTAGATCAGTTTATGAATCAAAATACATAATCCCATACTTATAAAACACTTAACATAAATTGAACTATTTATGGTTATAATCCATAATCATAAGAATGTTTTCTTTGAGGAATTATATACTCATAAACCCTTCATAATTATTTGTAAAGAAAATGAGAGTTATCCTAAGAATATCCCCCGGGAGTGTCGTAACCAAGAGTGCAGCAAGGCCCGTTGTCGTGCACCAGTTCCCGTTCGAGTCTAGCTCAAAGCGGTGTTTTCGTGTTTTACCCCTAGGTACATCTGTGCCAGAGCCGCCTCTACCTGCTCGTATCCAGACAGGGATGTATTGCTCGGAAAAATCACAAAATCTCTACAATACCAAAATTCTAGGAAGTTCTTCTATACTAATCCTCAAAGTTCATCTTAGGTCTACGTGCTCTAATCAGAGTTTATCTAAATCTAGCTTCCAAGGTTTGTACTAAACTTCCTCTAATACCAACTATAACGCCCCGACCCCAGTTACCCAGAGTCGGTGCATTATTACATAACATTGGCATGATCACAAGAAAGATCAAATCTCGAAAGACCGATTGGTTTAGTAGCCTTGGAAACACTAGATAAATTCATAAGTTTTAAATTACATCATAAAATGAAAAACTACTACAACAACATAAAGTTTCCACAATCCACACTATTAACCCCTCATAAAATCCCTGCAGGTCATTCATAACTTACTTCTTCACATCCTGGGAAAAATAAAACATAGAAAAGGGGTGAGCTCAAATGCCCAGTAAGGATAACAATATAGCGGAAACTTTTATAAATAAGAATAAACATTTAAGGAAATGTATAACTAAAAAAAAGCCTTTTAAATGTTAACTTTCAACATGGTATGGCATAAATAAAATGAAATAATTCCATTTACTTATTCACATGGATATTCTACTAATCGAATAATCACATGCAAAAATCAATAACCACTTTCATAATGTTGGAATGCATAATGCCAGACTATCATAACCACATAGCCAAGGCCTCGTGCCAAGACTACAAATAAGATTTTGTCAAGGCCTTGTGCCAAGACACTAGTTTGTCTCATGAGACCTACCGATGCATCGAGGAGCTATAGCGGGCTCCACCCGTCACATATTAAGTCCAATGCATTCCCATATGAAAAGGTTTAACCATAACATAAACATTCGTATTAAAACTAGCATACGAAATGTATGTACTTTCACCGTAAACTATGAATGGTATAAAAATAGCACATCCACAGTCAAACATATCACAAAACCTTCAATACAATATAGAAGTTTTGTATCATAATAAATCAACTTCAAATAATCTTAAAATCCATCAAAGGATGTTGACATAGATGAAATCAAAATTCTTTTTAAAGAAATATCTCCTTTTATTTTGAAATAATTTAAGATCCATATAAAATAAAACATTTTCTTTGAAAATAATCTTATAAGCTTGTAAGGGACGCTTTGAAGATTTTATAACGGCGGAAAATAACCGCACCCGCCGTATAAGTTAAAAAAAACATTCTTACCTTAATTATGTCGAAAGGGTTAAAAAGGACCTTGTTTTGAAAACGACAGAAAGATTCCTCTTATAAAAAGTAAAACAAGGGTATAAATGACTTTGACCCATATTCTTGTAAAAATGTTTTGAAATACATTTTGAAGAAACATGGATGTGGATGATAACGAGATCCCAGAAGATTATTACGTATAAACAACCTCGGATAATGAAGATATTGTGAAATAAACCTTACCTTGTACTTTTCCTTGGTTGGGGTAGGTTAACCTCCTGTATAATGGTGAAATAGTTGTTATTAAATTATACAAAAATCATATATAATAATATGATATCATATATGATCTTTTAACATTGATTTGTTAATAATATCTTAGAATTATCGTCGTTTCGGGAGTTAACTTACTCATTTTCTTTTATATGTTTTGTTACATAAGCCATGGTTTTTGTATCTTATTCATATCCAGAATCATATATAGTCCTTAAACATCATTTTTAAATCATCAAATGATAATTATACTTGAATGGATACGATGGAGAATGAATCTCATCGCGTTCGTGGAGACGGTAGTCCGTACGTACGCACGAGCGACAATATCATTATTTTGATATTAAAATAATATATAAATGGATGGTATATCATATATACAGAATCATTAACATGTTATATTTATTATTTACATGAGTTACACATCATTATTATACCCATCCAAATAATATTATATTGAATAACAAATACACCACGACGTGGAGACGGTAAGCCGTACGTACGCACGTATGGTGACATGTTATTCAAAGGGTGGATAGAATACTGAATATGGTTGTACCATATTTATAATAACATCACAGTATATGTGAGATACTGGAGTTATTATTTTAGAATGGTAAGAACAAAGTAAGAAGAAGTGGAAGAAGAAATGAACTTGGAGAAGGGTGGTGAAATCATTACCTCTTCTTCGGGTTCTTCCTTTTGATTTGATCAAAAGGGCTCCATAGGTTGGCTTTATGATCAAACTAAGGCCTCTAGGTTGTAGTGAGGGATGTTTTGGAGAGTATTTGGGCAGATTTTGGCCGAACCAAAAGGCTTTGAAGGTGTGAAGAAATGACAAGGAGGAGTGCCCTTTTATAAGAGGGGTGAGGGGCACCTTTGGAAAAGCTAGAAATATTAATTTATAATAAATTCATATTCGGTTTCTAATGGCTCCAAAGCTTATTATTCAAAGGATAAGATGGGGATAGGTCGAAAACCACTCAACCAATAGAATTTATACAGGTTTGGGTACTTATATTAACCTTATCTTTAAGTATTAACTCTAAGTTAATTAGTTTCACTTTTACAATGTCTCTTTGTATTTTTTATATAATATGTTTAATAAACTTACTATATACATCCAAGCGACCCCCAAGTGGTACATTAATGATGAACCTATCATTATATAAGTCTCTTGTATGAACCTTAGATTTTTAGGAATTTAATATCAATTAATAATATAATATTTGTTTAAGAACTCTTTTATGTCAATTTTGACACTATTCAATAGTTGATTTTTGTGAAACTCATAACAGATTGATTACTTCGAAAAAAGTCAATTAAATAAATACTAATATATCATATTATCCTAGAAAATTAGTTTAATTCATTAAAAGTTTCATATTATATTTATTTGGGTATTTATAATATCAATTATTTTAATTTTTCACTATTATAGTAATTACTGCATCATCATTGTGTCATATATAAAATAAATTATTTAATGTCTAAAAATTATAAATAAAATATAATTATGTATGAAATCATTTTATCTTTCTAATGAATATTTATTATCTAAAATCCAATATATATAACCCTATGTAACAATTGTTTTTCTAAAAGATATATGCTTGTGTCATTTTTGTATTCATTTTAACTTAATTAAAATAAAGTGTCATTATCACTTACAAGTGGATCCATGGGGTCCCAAAATAGACCCAAAGATTCCCATCGTTGACCATGTATCAACCAATAGGGTTAATACACGTTTTAGGGTAATTTAGTGTTATTATAATATTATTTTTTAACCCTTATTTACCGGATTTACCCTTAACCATGGTAAATAAAATATTTACCGCAGTAATTATTCAAAATGTCTAAAAATAAAAGTTACCTATTTACACAATTTGAACATCCTGATTCCAAATATGGAATCCATTTTCCTAAATTCAAAACACAGAAGTGGCAGAAATTAATTTAAAATTAATTCCCGCTGTCAAAACAAAAAGCGTGTTTTTAAGAGATAATAACTATCAAAAGATTGACACTCGTTTATGTTCGGTTTAATTGTAAAATTATGTCCAATGACCAAAATTATATTAAATGGTAAAAATATATTCTAAATATACTTTAAAACCACTCAAATTCATAATTTATCACTATTAATTATTTTGATTAAAAAAGTTGTTTTTAATTAAAATTTAGTAATTTTCACTATTCATCAAAATATGAATGTTTTCCGAAAAGTACCAAAATTTCACCTTAGGCTAAATTTGATATTCCGAATCCAAAAATGAAGTCAATTTTAAAATATAAAATATATATAACTTCAAAAAGTAGGTATTACTATTCATAACAGCTAGTTTGATTGGTTACGGTGTGTTAGAACTCGAAGTTGCGTACAACACACGCTACTGTTTTATTCAAAGGAAAGCGTACTGTGGAAGCTTGGGATGTTTCATTTTAAATTTTTTTGATGTCTCCATTTAGTCAAAAAGTTTAAAATATTGTATTTAAAAATGTTTCACTATCAAAAGTTGATAAAAGTGAAGTACTGAAAATGAATCTGTTCTTGCATTATGTCTAAGAAACTCATAATATGGATTCTAAAATTATAAGGATTATATAAAGTTTAAAATTTAGTTAATACTATTCATAACCCCTTTTGAATGTATTTTTTTTGTAAGTCATGGTGTGATTGAACTCAGTGTTGCGTATAGTGCAAGTTATTGAATTATTTTTAAGAAATAACACACTCTGAAATCCTGGGGTGTTACACGTGCCATCTTCACCACTCTCCGCAACTAGTGAGAGACGCCTTTTACGGAGAACAACGACGCGCTGCATCCTTCATCGGGTGAACACCGATGGCACTTACGGAGCCTCGATCCGCGACGTCGTCTTCCGCAATGCCGTCTTCCGCGACGTCCTTTTCCCACGACTATTCTCGTTAGAGGAATTCATCGAGGTAGGGGTTGATTTATTTCATGAATATTCTTGCGTTCTCAGTTAAATATTTGGGCTGCCTGTTATCAATTTAATGGGAGGATGTCGGACTGCCCGAACATAGCCGATCCTCCTCCCCCTTTGTTGTTGTAATCTTTGCTGTCTGAACGAAAGAGGTGCGGTGCAACGACACCACGCAGAAACAAGGAGGAATGTGGCGAAGAAGAGTGGCACTGTCGCACAACACCGTTGAGGCCGAATGAAACCGCGTCTAGAGTCAGGCCATGACGGAGGGGTGCGGTGCCATCGCAACGTGCCAGAGGACCACGAAGAGGCCGCGACTAGAGCAGGGCCATGGCGGAGGGGCGCATCGCTATCGCGCCGCGGCGGTCATACATGGGCCGTGGCCTAAGGCCACGGAGGTGTAGGGAAGTGTGGCCGGAATCACCGCCCACTAGAGCTTCAGAGGGGCAGGACCGCGGGGTCCCGCAGTGGCGGCACCGGCCGGCCAACCGTGCCGGCCGTTTCGGAAGAACCAGGGGTCGTAACCCCGGATGGAAAAGGAGAGGGCCCCCATGTGTGGGGCCCCCGTTACAACAAGGGGGGAAACATGCCTCCCCCCCCTTCTCGCGTCTTCTCGGCCAGCGCCAAGCATCCCCTCTCAGCCAGCGCCGAGCCGCCCAGGCCGGACAGGCCGCGCCGGGCCCAAAACCCCCTAAAAACAGGCAGGTTCGTTAAAACACCCGTAACATGGGCTACGAACATCCGACCGATGTACCATTCTTTGTGATGCAATACATGGATCAAGATGGTCATTTTGGTACATTACACTAAAGGTTTAGGAGAACTTTGTGTATGGACGGGTTGGTTCGAACACAAAACTAACCAGGCCCTCGGAGCGACAACGCCTATAACTTGAGCTCCAGACGTCTGATTGACATGCCGTCAACTTTTTTGGATTCCTCTTAGTGAGATAGACCTTTTGTCTTACTCCTATCAAGGTTTGTACTTAGTTGGAGTACGTTCGGGTTGGTTTGACTTAAAAACCAACCGGGCCCCTGGAATGAAAAAGCCATTAACTCTGAGACCGGGCGCCCGATTGACGCATCGTCTGTCACATTGAACTTCTATCGACAAGTTCAAACTTTGGAATACTTCAAATATGGACTATGTGTTAGTTGACATATTGAACCCTTGGATCATGGATCATACCCTCCCAGAAACGAGCACGCTTTGTGCGGGAACCCTAGAACTGGCTGCGACGATGACTACACTGAAATCCTCCGTGGGTTCGGCAGTGACGACGACTGTACTAAGATCCTCTATGGGTTCAACATCAATGACGACTGTACTAAAATCCTTTATGGGTTCAATGATGATAACTACTATTCTTGTATCCTATGTGGGTCTTGCAGTATGTGACAACTGTTCTTGTATCCCACGTGGGTCCAGCAGTACTTGACTCTGTACTAGTATCCTACGTGGGTCTGACAGAGTGGCTGGTCTAGTATCCTACATCGGTCTGATATCTTAGCTGGTCTAGTATCCTATGTGGGTCCCAGCTTAGATGAATCAGTGGCTACATATGATCATCACTATCACCTTATGAAAAAGTATACCTGTGTGAGCTGAGTCTTGACATTCAATCTTTATCTTCGATATTATTGACTTGCTTCCTATTTGGATTGAATTGTGCTTTCCTGTGTGGATTGGGTTTTACTATCCTATGTGGATGTGATCAAACATGGGTTCGGATGTTGGAGCCGAACTGGAATTGATGAATTAGGTATATGTATGGGAATATACCTAAGTAGTGTTTGTTGTTGCTTCTTGATTGTATCTTTCCTTTGTGGATTCTGGGAGACCATCGGGGGTCTCGGGGTACCTACCAAGTATCATATACTCACCCCTGCATGGGATATTCCTGCACTACGTTGTGTTGGATGTAATCTACGGAAATCACTGATCGTGGTTGAGCCTTTTGGAGCAAGTCGGTACCTGGAGGTGGACCACTGGGTGGGACGTACATGGGGCGGGCGGCTGGACCCGAGGAGCTGAGGAGACTATCTGTACCCAACCTTCAGTTAGGATTTCTAGTGGAAGTCTTGACGTTGCTGCTTTACTTTTTAGTTGATGTACTTTCTTTCCAGTTGTACTTTACTTTCAGTTTGGGTTTGTATTCTGGCCCACTTCCTTTTTCGCACTTAATAGTGTAGCCTGTTTTACTTAGTGTTTACTTTTCTTGGCTTACTCTATGGTGTTTGTTTACTTTATAAAGGCAGTGGCTTCCCTTTTTGTTGGGATTTACGCCTTGGTGCTAGTCGCCAGCCCCTGTCCTATGGAAGGCGGGCTTGGGGTAGTCATGGAACGGGTCCCGAGGACGGGTCGTGACACATTGGTATCAGAGGAGTTCGCTTCTACCGCATAACTCAGGACTCTGATCTTTCTTCTATGTGAAGCAATAGTGTTAAGGGTATTGAGTGTGGTTATCAGTCCAGGGAGTCCAGTGTTGGTGTGGCGGCCAACGTATCCGTACACCAGGACCCTGACTTCTGATTTCCGACTCAGTGAACAAAAAAATTGATTGCATGTGTGTTTCAAAAGATTTCTTTGCGATTACATTGTTTCAGCTAACCAGGTATACTGTTTTGACCGTGGTGCACCTGTTCCTTTTCATGATGGCCCCATGACAGCAGCCAACTAGGGTTCCGAGCTTTGTGCAGGATGACATCCCACCGAGCAAAGAGGCCTCGGTGTTGGGCCCTTTTACAGTGGGGCCCCGGCGGTACCTCTACCCACAGAGCCATCGATGCCACCAACCCCAGCCGCTGAGAGTGCACCTCCCCTTAGTGCACTGCACGAGTTTCGGCGTCAGAGACCACCCAGGTTATGTGGGGAGACAGTCCCTTAGGCAGCCAAGTATTGGTTAGATGTTATTGTATGATTTTTCAGGTTAGTAGGGACACCAACTGACCTCACGGTGATCCTTGCAGCGAGTCTCTTGCAAGCGGTAGTAGGCAGATGGTGGAGCCTGATTCTCTAGGTTCATGATGAGGCATATCTCATCTGGACGAACATTGAGAGCCTCTTCCACTCAGAGTTCATTCCAGCAACCCTACGTGCGGTGCGCATTCAGAAGCTACTACAGTTGTGGTAGGGAAACATGACTGTAGCCCAGAACTCGATGAGATTTACTGATCTCTCGCGCTATTCGATGGACAAGGTAAGAGACCCATTCTTCCAGGCCCGGACCATCGAGTAGGGACTGAGGCATGATATCAGAACATAGATGATCTCACTCACCATTCTGACGCAGACAGGAGTACTGGAGCGAGACCTTCTCATAGAGAGCTTTCTTGATGATCCTACACCAGCAGCAAGACCTACCGCAAGGTGGCACGTAGCAGAGTCTTCTGCAGCTGGCAATCGATGGACATCACAATGGTCTAGGTGGACCATAACAGAGAGAAGATGACCTCAGGACACTAGCTCAGAGGTGTTGGGCACACAGCGCAGAGCTAGCCTTCCGAGGAGCAGACAGTGCTACGTCTGCGGCGGGCAGGGCAACATGGCTCGTGACTTCCCGACCCGTTGGGCAGAGGAGCATCAGATGGTTGAGGGGCCACCCAGGCAGAGGCAGAGGGTCGACCGTGGCGGTCCACAGAGAGCAGGCGGACGAGGCAGAAGAGCTGGCCGAGCAGAAGGTGTTGGGAGACGCTTTGAGGCTTTACCACCACTATCACCAGGAGTTCCACCCCGACCACAGGGAGCTGGCAGGCAGAGATAGGCTTGGCTTCAGGCAGCGGAGGCCTACGACCACAGTGTGCCAGAGATGATTCGAGGAACTATTTATGTCTACTCTTCCCTTACTTCAGTTCTTATAGACACAAGAGAGAGTCATTATTTCATTACTGCTGCCCCTCTTTGGAGCATGGAGATTCTGACGGAGCCGTGGGCTCGATCCTTACAGCTAGAGACTTCTACAGGAGAAGACTCGATGATTACCCACTGGTTCCAGTAGTGTGAGATTACTCTTGGAGGTGATAGCTTCATCTGGGATCTTCTTGTAGTTGCGTCGAGGCCTTACAACATCATCTTGGGCATGGATTGGTCATCTACAGTCCATGCCCAGATCGACTATATTAGGCGCAAGGTGCGGTGGGTTCACACCAATGGGAGCAGGTTCACCTTCACTAGCAAGAAGGGAGCCTTAGTAGTTCAGGATGGACTCACGTAGAGGATATGACAACCAATCACTCATCAGTTGGATAGCCTCATCCTAGGAGCAGTTGATGTGCGGAGTCCGAGTTTTCCTATAGTGGTGGATCAGTATGCGGACGTATTTCCTGACGACGTTCTAGGACTACCCCCTCGTAGAGAGCTAGACTTCTATATTGAACTATACCCTAGGACAACCCCAATATCCACTCCAGTATATCAGATGGCTCCTGCTATGCTTCGAGATCTAAGGGTACAGTTGGAGGACTTGTAGGGAAAGGGATTCATCCGACCCAGTGTTTCACCCTGGGCTTCCCCGATTTTGTTCGCCAAGAAGGCGAACGACAGCTTGCGACTGTGTGTCAATTATCGTCACCAGAACCAGGTGACTATGAGGAACAAGTATCCACTACCGAGGATTGAAGACCTATTCGATCAGCTCAAGGGATCACAGTGGTTCTCGAAGATAGACCTTAGGTCAGGCTATCATCAGCTAAGAGTTCGGGACGAGGACGTGCAGAAGACAACCTTCAGATGTCGGTATGGCCACTATGAGTTCTTTGTTATGCCTCTCGGCGTAACCAATGCTCTGGAAGTGTTCATGAGTCTCATGAAAATGATCTTTCAGCCTTACCATGATCGATTTTTCGTGGTCTTCATTGACGAAATTATGATATACCCGACCACTGAGGAGGAGAATTCCTACCACTTGCGTGTTGTACTGGACACACTCCGAGAGCACCAGATTTATGGTAAGCTCTCGAAGTGTTAGTTCTGGATACGTGAGGTCCACTTCATGGGACACTTCATCTCTGAGGCGGGAGTTGCAGTGGATCCTGCAAAGATCGAGGTAGTGCTAGCTTGGGCAGCACCCAGGAGCGTGACAGAGGTGCGAAGTTTCCAAGGACTAGCTGAATACTATCAGAGATTTGTGCCAGACTTCTCCATTGTTGTATGACGACTTTCAGCTCTGACGAAGAAGGGTAAACCCTTCCTGTGGTCAGAAGGATGTCAGCAGAGCTTCTAGGAGCTGAGACAAAGATTGACCAGTGCACCCATCTTGAGGCTACCGGAGAAGGGAGTTGGGTACATAGTCTACTGCGATGCATCAAGGACCGGACTTGGGTGTATCCTGATGCAGAAACAGGCAGTGATCGCCTATGGATCATGACAGATGAGGAAATATGAGCAGAACTACGCTACCCAGGACCTGGAGTTAGTAGCAGTGGTCTTCGCTCTGAAGATGTGGCGAAACTATTTGATGGGTGAGCACCTTACAGTCTATTCTGACCACCAGAGCCTCAATTACATCTTCTCGCAGAAGGACCTAAACCTGAGACAATGGTTATGGATCTATTTCCTCCAGGACAATGACTTTGAGATAGTCTATACTCATGGAAAGAGGAACGTAGTAGACGATGCTCTCAACAGGAGGATGGGCATTCAGATACTTGGGGAGGTGACAGAGCAACTAGCCACTTTGCAGATATCCTTCATGGATATAGATGGAGCAACCTTTCTTCAATCACTCACCGTCACTCCTCCAATTCTTCAGTGGTTCAGAGAGGCACAGCCTGGGGACGTTGACTGTGAGACGTGATGTACACAAATATCCTCAGGACAGGAACCTGATGGATTTTTAGTGGGAGGAGAGAACGTTGTCCTTTTCAGAGGACGTACCATGGTACCAGATGCTTTGCAGGAGGAGGTGCTGAAAGAGTTTCACACTTACCATTTAGTGGTACATCCAGGAGTGGTGAAGATGTACCAGGATATTAGACGACAGCACTGGTGGTCAGGTATGAAGAAGGCTGTAGCAGAGTTCATTTCTCAATGCCTCACCTGCCAGCATGTGAAGGTAGAGAACCAGGTACCAGTAGGCTTGGTACAGCCATTAGATGTCCCGGAGTGGAAGTGGGACGGGATATATATTGATTTCGTGACTGGACTACCACGTACTTCCAGAGGTCGCAACTCCATTTGGGTGATTGTCGACCAACTGAACAAGTCGGCCCACTTCATACCCATCAGAGAGTAGGGCTCAGTGGAGAGCTTGGGACACCTCTAGGTTGAGAATATTGTATGGATTCATGGTGTGCAATCATTTATCGTCTCCGATCGAGATTATCGCTTTACTTCCCGGATTTGGAAGGGGTTGCAGGAGGTATTCGGGACGAAGTTATGTCTGAGCACCGCCTTTCACCCTCAGACAGATGGTCAGATGGAGAGGACCATTCAGACTCTCGAGGACAAGATCCGTGCATGTGTCCTCGACTTTGGTCATAGCTGGGAGGATCACCTACCCTTGGTGGAGTTTGCGTACAACAACAGCTACCACTCCACCATTGAGATGGCACCATATGTGGCATTGTACGGCCGACCTTGCAGGTCAACACTGTGCTGGACAAACCCTGGGGAGTCCGCACATGTGGGACAGGAGATGGTCCAGGTCACGACAGAGAAGGTCCATGTCATCCAGAAGAAGATGAGGATAGCTCAGAGCTGACAAAAGTCTTATGCTGATAGGAGGCAGAGACCACTGGAGTTTGAGGATGGCGACCACGTCTTCTTACGGGTCTCACCTCGACGTGGATTACGAATATTTGGCCGGGGTGACAAGTTATCTCTGCACTTCATCGGACCATTCTCGGTTCTCAGTAGGATAGGAATGGTGGCTTATTGCCTGGCTCTACCACCTCAGTTGCACCGGGTGCACGATGTCTTCCACGTAACTCAGCTGAGGAGGTACGTGCACGACTCGGCACATATCATCGACCATGGGGAGCTGGACATTGATGATGGGGAGACTTTTGCGGAGGTCCGGGTGGAGATTGAGGATCGTCAGGAGCAGGTCCTATGTGGGTGATTGATTCCTCTAGTGTGCATCAGATGGAAGCACGAGATCCTCCAGGAGATAACATGGGAGTGGGAGGCTGAGATGCGTGTTCAGTACCCTTATTTGTCCCCCTAGTTTGTGATGTATCTTTACGGGGACGTAAATCCATGAGGCGGGAGTAATGTAAATACCCATAAATTTCAAGTGAAATTTTTCTTCTTAATTTTCTTTGGTATTTTACGAGTACGCAGTTTCTGACGGCACCTAATTCCGAGGCCCGGTGTGCCCGGAATCAATTTCTGAAGTTTAGCTCGGGTATATTCAGTGAACGAACGAGCGGATTTTTCTAACTTTTGAACCGGTTCTCGGAATCAAAATCATAGGGCACTGATGAATCCGTAGTGCTGGTAATTTCTTAGAAACACCTTTTTTGGAGTTGTGTTTAATCAGGTGAGGTTATTAAATAAATGGGTTAACTAAAGAATGAAATAAAAATTTGTGCCACAATTTTTATTTTCTATTCTAAGTAGTTTTAACCAATACATGAATGTTGGAGTGGGGCCCACTACATCCTAAATCCACTTGGAAAGAAATTAGTGAAGTGGGTCCCACACAAGCCCCGCCCCTTCAAAACCATTAAAACCTCCCTCGTGCTTTTAATTGTGTAACACAGCCGCACCCCCTTTTAAATGACAAGTCAACTCTCACAATTAATTGGACTGTTAAAGGCTCTTCAATTAATTTAATTAATTGAATGAGGTATTTTTTTTTAATATCAATTTTAATGTTGGCATGTGTATGTGTTCATAAAATAAGACAATGTATTATTTTATTGGGGGATGATTCGTTGTGCCGAAACAAGGAGAGAACTCTCACGGTCTTGAAGAACTTCGTCTTCTTCGCGAAGAACTTCGAGTCTACGATGAAGGAATCCATCAATGCAAGGGAATACCGCCATGACATCTTAAATCCTATCCATAGCAGGTGAGAGGCACCTTTTCCATATAATGAAGATGCGCCTCATCCTTCGTCAAGTGAACACCGATGATGCTTACGGATCCTCGATCCGCAACATCGTCTTCCGCGACGATCCTCGTTCGACGACTTCATCGAGGTAGGGGTTGATTTTTGTTCGTGAATATTCTTCTGTTCTTCATTAAATATTTGGGACACCTGTTATCAATTTAATGAGATGAGGTCGGACCGCCGGAACACAGCCGATCCTCTTCGCCTTTGTTGTTGTATTCGTTGCGGCCCGAACGAAGGTGGCGCGGTGCAACGACACCGCGCTGAAACAAGGAGGAACGCGGTAAAGAAGAACGGCGCCGTCACACGGCGCCTTTGAGGCCAAAAAAACCGAGATCGGAGTCAGGACACGGTGGAGGGGCGCGGCACCATCACGCGGTGCCGGTCAGACAAGGGCTGCGGCCTAAGGCCGCGGCGGTGCAGGGAAGGGAAGCCGAAATCACCTGCCGCCAGCGCTTCGGAGCGGAGGGACCGCAGGGTCCCGCGGTGGCGGAACCGACTGGCCAACTGGGATGGCCATTTCAGAAGAACTGGGGGTCGTAACCCCCATATGGAAAAGGAGCGGGCCCCGATGTGGGGGGCCGCCATTACAACAAGGGGGGCAGCGCCCCCCCCCCCCCCATCTCGCGTCCGCTCGGCCAGCACCGAGCTGCCCCGCTCGGCCACCGCCGGCTGGGTCGGGCCGCTCCAGTTGGGCCGGGCCATGCCATGCGGGCCGGGATACGCCCTAATGGGCTAGACCTAGACCCGTGTCAGGTTGACCCGGTTCGGGCTGACCCAGGGGGTCTCGAGCCGGGTCGGTCCAGGCCCAAAACCCCCTAAAAATGGATAGGTTCGTTAAAACGCCCGTAACATGGGCTACAGACCTCCTATCGATGCACCGTCAGTTGAGATGGGATCCTTGGATTGAGACGGTCATTTTAGTATTTTACACTCATGGTTTTGGAGATCTTTGGGTATGGTCGGGTTGGTTCGAACACAAAACCAACCGGGCCCTCGGAGCGGAAACACCTATAACTTGATCTTTGGACGTCTGATTGACGTGCCTTCAACTTTATTGGATTACTCTTAGTGAGAAGGACCTTTTGGATTACTCCGCTCATGGATTGGATGCATTTGGAGTAAAATCAGGTTGTTTTGACTTAAAAACCAACTAGGCCCCTGGAACGAAAAAGCCATTAACTCTCAAACCGGGCTTCCGATTGAAGCGTCATCTGTCATGTTGAGTTCCTATAGACGAGGTGGAAATTTGGGATACATCAAATCCAATCTACATTACAGTTGATTTATCGAACCCATGGATCATGGAGCGGACCCTCCCAAAAACGAGCATGTCGTGTGCAGGAACCCCAGAGATTGTTGTGAGGACGACTGCACTAAAATCCTCTGTGGGTTCGGCAGTGACGATGACTATACTAGGATCCTCCATGGGTTTGGCAGCGATGAAGACCTTACTGAAATCCTCCGTGGGTTCGATGGTGATGACTACTATTCTTGTATCCTATATGGGTTCGGCATTACGTGACTATTGTTCTTGTATCCTATGTGGGTCTGGCAGTATTTCACTCTGTACTAGTATCCTACGTGGGTCCGACAAGGTGGTTGGTCTAGTATCCTATGTGGGTCCGACAACTTAGCTGGTCTACTATCCTATGTGGGTCGCCGCTTAGATGAATCAGTGGCTATATCTGATCATCTCTATCACCTTATGAATAAGTATACCTGTGTGAGTTGAGTCATGACTTTCAATAATTATCTTCGATATGATTGACTTGCTTCCTATGTGGATTGAGTTGTGCTTTCCTGTGTGGATTGGGTTGTACTATCCTATGTGGACGTGATAAAACATGGGCTCAGATGTTGGAACCGAACTGGAATTGGTGACTTTGATATATGTATGGGCATATACCTAAGTAGTGTTGGTTTTTACATCATGATTGTATCTTTCCTTTGTGGATTCTGGGAGACCTTCGGGGGTCTCAGGGTCCCTACTGAGTAGCGTATACTCAACCCTGAACGGGCTATGCCTGCACTACATAATGTTGGATGTAGATGATGGACATCACTGATCATGGTTGAGGCTTGTGGAGGAAGTCGGTACCTGGAGGTGGACCACTGGGCGGGACGTACACAGGGCGAACGACTGGACCTGAGGAGTTGAGGAGACTATCTGTTCCCACCCTTCAGGTGGGATTTCCAGTGGACGACTCGATGCTAGTAATTTACTTTTCAGTTGCTGTACTTTCTTTCTAGTTGTACTTTACTTTCATTTTGGGTTTGTATTCCAAACCACTTACTTTTCCACACTTACTATTGTACCCTATTTTACTTAGTTTTTACTTATTCTGGCTTACATTGTGGTGTTTGTTTACTTTATAAAAGAAATTCCTTCCCCTTTTTGTCAGGATTTATGCCTTGGTGCTAGTCACCAGCCCCTGGCCTATGGAAGGCGGGCTTGGGGTAGTCACGACACGGGTCCCGAGGACAGGTCGTGACACATTATTCTTGAATTTTTAATTTTTGTAGTATTTATTAGAAAGAAAATAATTATTTAGTAACTCCATGTGTCATCCATTCGAGAACAAAGGGGTAAACACATTGGATTTAATTGATCACAATCTATATCTAATACATTGATTTCATTTTACACAAAACATTAAATCCTAATGTCTAATGTTTATCTCTTCATATCATATGGGTAACTGAATTTAGCATCCTGATTTATAGCATAAAGAATAAATAGGGAGTCTTTTATTCAAAAATGAAAAGAATCTACACTAGGTGAGTGATTATTTTAGTTTTATCATTTTAATTCAATTCATACAACATATTACTGAGTGTTGTGTAATACTTCAAATTCGTGGAAAATTATGGATCTATTTGAAGATTGTGTTAGCCTACAATAATATAGAGAGTTGAAAATATTATTGAGTTGTATTGTGAAACCAGCTTGCACCCAATGTTTTCATTTTCACTCAACTACAACTTTGAAGATTTTGTAATCTTACTAATGTTTTAAATACTTTCATAAAATCATTTATTCTATTTAGAAAAACTAATATCAAGAATTTTATTTTACAAAAAAATATATTTGATGGGTTCATTGTTTCTTGTGGGGCCATTTGTATATATTTTTTTCTATTTTTTTTATTTTTAGTTTTGTGTGTGGAATGGTAATGTGTATAATATTTATATAACACGTTCCCAATTATTTCCATCATAAAATCCCTATCTATTTTAAAGTAATTTTTATTCCATCTTGGGAATAAATAATGGGGATAATGTTGAGTTCTATCTGTGGGGTAAAAATTATTTATCTCATTTCAAAATACCAATGATTATTTTTAAAACAATTGAGAGGTTTTTTTTAAAATCATCTCAAAAACTAAGGGTCCACTATCTTTTATCATTACTTAATTTATATTCTTCCTAATGGATAATAGATTTATGGTGGTTAAGGGTAGAACTAAATCTAAAAATGTTGTGGGTGTGTGATTGTTTAGTGGATTTGCACACTGTTTTTATGGATATCATGTTAAGGAAATTAAAAAGGAATTGATATGGGATATATATTTTTGGAATTATGATCAAAACTTTAGGAAACTAGAAATTTTAACATGAACCTATAGGAATCACATTTAAAAAAATAAAATGTTTATGAAGATATATCAAATGGTAATTAGAGAAGTCCACTGAAACTAGAGTAAAATGGGAAAATTGTATCTCACGGTAAACATCTGAGACACTACTCACAAGGTTTATTAGTAAGCACTTTTTATGTTAAAATAAGTTCTTTTTCGCCATTATTTTCACACCGTACATGGCTGGATAAAATTAAAAGAGCAATAAAGTGCTTTATAGTAAGTAATTATTTCAGTTTAGTGAGGGAAATATTGAAACTAGATGAAGAAGGAAGAAATTTAATTGTATGAATTTCATTTGATTTGTGTCAATTAATTGAATATAAAAATGAACAATGATTTTAGGAGCATAAAAGAAAGTGTAAATTTAAGGTTAATTTTTATTGATTTTATTTCCACTTGATCAATCCTATCTACACTATTAGAATGGGAAATTTAACTGGAATTTATGTATAGAATTATGTGACCCTATATCAGAGGTATGAAATCTTTGATAGGGAACAAATCATTCTTTACCTGGATATTTAGTGTGTGTTTTAAATCATGTTAAGAACATATATGAAATAATTATTTAAAAATTGTTGCCATACTCAGTGTCAATGCCTCTATTTGTTTAACATCTAGACATAATTCATTTTTGAGCTCACTATTAAACAATTTCCAAGTATTTTATAAATTCAAAAAGCTTGAATATTTTTAAGGAAAACAATCATTTATGTTTTGGAGAGTTAGATGTGGCAATTTTCTATGCACTTTACCACACCATTTTTTGGTACTTTATTGAACTTTTAATATCAAAATAGAGTACGTTAATTAAAATTTATTAAATGTTATCATTTTTTACATAATTATTTAATCAATATTTATTCTAAAAATATTTATTTTATTTTTTTATTCTTTTTGTATAATTTTAAAACAATAATGAATTTGGTTTAATTAATATAATTTTATAATTGTTTATTTGCCTCTTTGTTTTTATTTTTAACTTATTTTTTATTTTTAATTAGTTTTATTTAATCCAAAATAAATAAATTTTCATTCTTTTAATTAATTCATTATTTTAATTTTTATGTTTTTCAAAATAATTATTTTCTCTATTCTCTTATTTAATTATTTTATTTTGAAAATATTATTCTAGTTAATAAATTTTCAATTGAGTAATTTATATTTTTCTTTTAATTTTTTATAATTAATTTATTTTCCTCATTTTAATTATCTATTAATTTAATTAATTAATACTTTTAAATCTTAAATAAATAATTTTTTTTTCCAATTTGTATTATTTCAATAGTTTTTATAAAATAATTATTCTATGTGTTTCTAATTTTTTTCTATTAATTTATTTGAATTTTCCTTTATTATTAATAATTTTTTAAAAATGATTTATTCCAGGTTGTGAGCCACTATCAAGTCTTACTACCTCCCATTATTATCCCACTATTATAGCTCCACATACTTCTAGAAATAGAATAGTTGTGACTCCAATGAGTCATCGCCAGCACGGCCCAATGTTGGCTCTCAACACATCATTCCCCTCCCGCATCTACCATCTGAATCGGTTCATTAGTGAATCTTTTCAGTCACCTACAGAACCCCCCAACAATGACTCCCATTAGTCACTGACACTCTCAAACCCTTTTCCACACCTTTAGAAGCAACTCAATCGAGTCATCACAAAATTTCATCCAATGGTGACTCTTGAGTAACTGCCAACCACCCAATAGTTACTCATTTCACCACTGAGAAGTCCCCACCAGAAGTGCCTCTCTTCTCTAAAACCATAGATTTTGGTCTACAACATTCCCTTTGTTAATCTTTGCCCTTCTTGTTAGAGTAGAAAACTAGCAAACAAACCACCAGATATCCTACCAGATCCACAGTAACAGAATCAAACAATGTTGATCAAATATAACAAAGAATAATAAAAGAAATTGAAAACATTAAATTCTAGAAATAAATATTCTAAAATAGTACTAAATGATAGGATTATAATAATAGGGACACCATTGAATAAGACTCACCATAAAGAAAAATAATGACCACCTGAAGATACCAACCACCACCTTACTATCTGAACCCACACTCCGCCATCCATCAGACATAGTTGCTGATTCCCTTCAACTGAACGTTTGACTCCTCTTTGTAACTGAGCTTCCAGACTTCCAATTAACTACCACCTTACACTGATGATGTCATCAGAGAGTAGGTGTCAGGGTCTAGCCAAAAGTTTTAGAACCAAACCCCCTTACAGGTGAACACCCCTCCCCTACTTTCTCTACTAGCTAGATCCCCCTTCATTTTTTTATTTTTCCATAGTTAATATGTAGAATGTAATATATATATATATATATATATAATATAATATATATAATTATTATTAAAAATATAATTATACAATAATAATGTTATATTTAATTTACAAATTTATAATGGTACATATAAATATATATATGTGTGTATTTATATATCTATATATTTTTTATTATATCTTTTTATGTATTATTAATATTTTTTGTTAATACTTGATATTAAAATATATATTTATAAGAAAAATATCTTGAAACATTTTTTCTATTTTATATTGGATCAAGTGTCCAATGGTAATTAGATCATGGGAAAGTGTGAGGGGATACAAAGGTCATCATAAGAGGTTTATTTTGTTCCTCGGGGTTTGCTAATGTCGATGACGGTCTTGTCAAAGGCATTCCACGTGGATGATAATACATTCCTATTAATTATTATTTTTCTTCAATTTGATTTTTTTAAAAAAGTGGATATCTTCATCCAATGTTGTTTTTTAACACATGTACATTGAATCGTTCACCAAAACCTGGATTCAAGAATCCTATCACTTTTCTTCAACTTCAGTGTCATTAATTCTTTTTTATTTCTATTTTCTATAAATATAAATGGATTGTTATGTTTTTTTAATTTATTCTTTATGGTTGTGTGTGCATTTTTTAATATTTTTTATTGTGATCTCTAATCTCTATAAATAGGGAACATATTTTTGTAGGAAATTTTCTTTAACAAAACCAGACAAACTCGAGGGATATAATATTCATTGTGATCATATTCATATTATAAATATTTTATTATTACGACTATAAATTAGGGTAAGAGAGAGTAAAACCTTTCACATGATTGTTTTTATATATTCTCTCATTATTTTCCCCTTCCATTATAATTTTCTCAAACCGAGGTTATGAATTGGGTTGTGTGGTCTGATGAACTCGGCAGAATCATTCCATATTTTGAGAAAATTTATCTAGAATGGGTTGGTTGACGAATTAATTTTTCAATATGGATGAATTATAAAGTACTGATGAAATTATATGTTCATGTGAACGTTTTTAGGAGGGATAGGTGGGTTATCCAAGTCATTGGTAAGGAATTTATTGAGTTTAGTGTGGATGATTTTATTTAGTATATCTATAAAACACAGTTAAGGGTAGATCCACTTGAATATAGACCTATTTTTATAGGATATTTGGTCTTCATGTTTCTATATATAATTTTTAGTTCTATCATTTTCATCCACCTGCCACTATGATCTTCATCATTATTTTTCTTTTTTTCTTTTACATAATTCAAAATATATACAAAAAAAATCCAACTTAAACCATGGGAACTTGACATTACTTGCTTCAGAGAGACCTTAAAGATATCTAATGTCTGATATGTTAGTTCTCATTAATATATATTTCGCCATCCACATGAAAAATATTGAATCATCTAGGCACATTCCTTATATATATTTCAACTCAATTAAATAAAAATTTAATTTCATACTCCACCTTGATTTTTAATTTGTTTATAAATATCCCATGGCCGAAAATCAATTTTGTTTAATAATCGCATGAGAGGATAAAGGTATATTGGAAAAATACTTACATAATTATATATTTCTTCATTTACCAAATAATTATTCTAATGATTTTTATTATGTCATACCCTAATGAAATTTTCATGGAAATATTTTTCAATGTTAAAAGACCATTATAATTAGAATGAGAATGAGAGTAGGAGTGGATTGATAAAAAAAATATTATAAGAATACCATGTAAAGAGCCTCAAACGTTTGAAATTATTTTTAAATGGGTGATTCACATTGATCGATATCTCTTAATAAAGAAATTATATTCACCCCAAAAATCATTAATGATGATTTGTTTTAAGTTACATAGAGTGAGTTGGATTCTTATATGATTTTTTTTTCAAAAATGAAAGTCTAGGATTCTCTCCCAATAGAGAACATCCTAGGTAGAAATATGGTCCCAATTATTGTACTTATTATCATTACTAATTATAATTATCTAACTTAATATAAATAATTCAGTAAGTAGTCTTAGATCATAGTTGTCACATGTAAGGGTATTTCAATTGATTCACATCAAGTGTTTATATTAATGGGTCATGAAATAAGAAATGATGATTATGATTATTATTATCATGACAACTTTTGATGTTAATCGTGATGAAGATGTTGAAACCATATATGATAAGTAAATTACCAATTATTTATAGACTAACATGAGATATTACATGGCTGAAATAATTTTAAATTTTATTTAACTTCACATGACATTTTAAATTTTATGGTAGGTCTTCTCTTTTTTTATATTAATGTCATGAAATTTTTTAATCGATAATGTCCATAGAATTATACCAGAAAATAAAAATATTTAGTAAACGGGATGAAAAAATTAATTCTTCTACTTATATTGTATCAATAAAATCCATGTCTTCATACCGCAAGAGGTTTCTTAGTTCTATTATCAATGGTTCCCCCAAAAACATTTTTTGGAGGATCTAATTCATTAGAAGTTGGTGAAAGCACATTGGATCCACCTCAACTGAGGGATGGTAGGTAAGTCTAGTACTTTTGTATCTTGGTTATCTTTTTTGATACTTTATTTATTTATATATTGTTTAGATATCATGGATCACTATTCTAATGGAACACCAAAATCAATTTAAGAGATGGGTATTTCTTCACTTTAAGAGTCGTCAATGTTCGTGACTTCCATTTGAAACTTCTAGGAATGGCTATGGTTGAGGCTAAATTTCAACGTGTTGGATGAGATGAATTTTTTTTGGATAATCACATGATATTATGGTGAATATTAGAGATCTTTTTGAATTTATTGAATAAAAAGTTTTTTTATTCAACACAATATTGGAGTAGAGTACATTTACTCAAAATTTAATTATATTTGATATTTTGTATTCATTAATAATAATATCAATTGATGCATATCCAATTTATTATGGTCATATATTCATGATATTGAATAGTTTTCTCTTAGGAAAAACAATGGGTATTGATTTTATTTTATTATCAGATAGAAATGAAATAATATTGGTCCATATAGATCATAATGATCAGCCATATGGGGATGATTCAAGGTGAATTATCCTTTCCACCATATAAGGAAATGATATTAGTGGGTAAATCAATCATTTCTACAGATAGAGGTAAATATAAATATTGATATAATTCAATTTCATTATTTATGCACTGATATTTTCCATTAATAAATATTAAAATAGACATCCCACAAAAAATAGATGTTCGTTGGACCACTACTCAAACATCATTGTCAATGGAAACAATATGGGAATGAGTATTAATTGTGAATATAAACATGAGGAGTGCTGATGGTAGTATATCACAAATTAATAGGGTTCTAGAATATATTATAATACATATGATGTATCTTAACCCAGACATAGAGTATTAATAATTTAAATGAATTTTACATCAATGGATTTAGAAAAGTGTCCAAGGTATAATTTTGTAAACCCTTATCCATGTTCTTGGTGGTCAACTACCAAACTATAAGAACTTATTCACCACTAAAGATATTATAGATTTTATTTTGACAATATTTATAAAAATTTCAGGAGTATAATATATGAAAAAAAATAGAAAATGAATCTATAGTTATATGTGTTGGAGATAGAGTCTGTATCTTAATACTAAAAACATAAAACTAAATTACATGAAGAATCCTATCATGATACAGAAATGGTAGTGTAATGGAATCACCAAATTGTAGAAGAAATATCTCTAGTAAATCATCTATATCAATTCTACCTAGAAATTAATATATTCAAAGAGCATGGAATGTTGGGTGAGGAAGAATGAAATGTGATAACAGATGCTATTGTATGAGCAGAAACCCCTCATTTTGACAAAGAGGTCACATCGTTAAAGTTATTTGGGCTTTGTTAGTCTGTCAAACATGAATATCAATCATTTATTCATCTTCAGGAGTCAACCGAACATACCATTTAGTTTCTTTTCAATCACATTTATTATTCCTATATTGGTATACATTAGGATAATGATTTTAATTGTGGTTATTTCTTCCTCTCCCCATTTTATTTAAAGAAGGAAAAAGTTTCATTTCTATATTTTTATCATCAAATTTAAAATGTTCTATAATTTGAGAATTAAACCTTGAAAACATACAAAAACTCATAAGGAGTAACATTATTGAAATAAAAATCATCTGAACATTTGATAAAAAATAGATCCAAAATATCCTAATTTTAAAACACATGATTATAAGATGAAATGGGTTATATAAATCCATTATATATATTTTATGTTCTCCCATGTAGATCTAGGTGGTTACGATATGTATCAGTCACCTACATAATTTTCTCTTGGTTGAATATAGAAAAAAATGATATATATAATTTTTAACATCACAGTAGTCGATGTTTTCTATATTAAAATAAGAGATATTGGAGGAATTGAAATTCATGAAATTATAAAAGTGATTTTATAAAGTTGAATTAATTTTCAATAATATATTATCTACCATAGAATATTATCTTCTTGAGCCATGTGAATATCATCTGAAATAATATAAATGAGAAATATAAATATTCCTCACATTCTTACTATTTCCATAGACCTAGCAAGAAAAAGTTTATTTTTCATAGTGCTAAGTGGTGGTTAATATGATATTTATGTCTTTCTATTTTCAATGGCATCATTTTTCCCAAGATATAAAAATATTATTCTTAATGGGGAAAACAAATTTCATAGAATTACTTTAATTTTTTTTCAATATTAACAGATTAATTCCCCTATCATGATTGTATAATCTATAAATTACATAATCCATTATTGGAAATGTACTAGTGAGTGGATACTTGACTATATTCTTGTATTCCTATATTGTTTTTAAACCTAGGGGGAATTGTGACTCTTTCATTTTAAAGATTACATTATTGAAAATCTATCAAATGAGGGATGATGTTTATGGTCATATTTCGTTGAATAAAAGATGATGTTATCTATATAAATATAAAGAAATGGATAAACTAATAGGAAGAAAGATCTCAATTATATTATAAAAAGTATTGGAAGAAGTCCTGTGCATTTTATAGTCTTAATGCTTAGATAAAATTGAATAATTATCTCAATACAAATAGGAGTTTATGTGTAATTATAATTTCTATAACTCATTATAGAAAAAGAGAGATAAAGAAATTTTCAACATTGTTTTTTGAATTTAGGTATGATTAAACCATAATGTATATGCCAAGAAAACTATTGGTAATGTTTAAATAATATATTCATTACTTTACCATTAAAATGGTATAAATATGATGTCTATTGAAAATTTGATAGGGGTACATGATTTGATGCATGAGTTATTTCAACTCATGGGAGATTTTGGGATATACACAAGGATATAGACCTATTGGGGTTTATGTCTTTTTAATTGGACTATTGTGGCAGACCAGAAACTGGAGGGCTCTAGTATCTTGTTTAATGTGTCTAGGATGGGTATATAAGAATTGGAAGAGTCTAATTATTTTTTTATAGGTAAATATTCTCATTATCGAGGGAATAAATTATTTACTATATATATAAGATCATACTAGCAGGTATAAAAACTCATAAGATATATTTTAAAAGATGACTTATTCCCATTATCAAATGTTTGCAAGATCAAAAGAAACAACGTGAAATTGGTATGTAGCGTAGTCATGTAAATTTGTTGGAATTGGAAGATTCATTAAAGTAAAATGATTAATGTGGTCTTAAACTACGTGATAGGACACTAGAACTGTCTCTAGGGATTTTAGGGATCCTCAAACACCCATAGGAAAAATACTTTACAAACAAGTTCACATGAGATCAAATATTATAAATAAGGAAACAACTTAAATGAGGTCATTCAAAACATAATAAACCATTAATATCATGTAATATTTTTAATTTATGTGGGTATATGGGGACGACTGAGAATATTTTTGTTTAGGATACGTACTGTATTAGATTTATATGGTGATATCCCTCTATTAGGGATTTTTATGGGATAGATAATGGCTCTTCAAAGGATTTATGCTGAATTGGTTGTGAAATTTCTACATGGATGGGAAATCATCATGACTAACATATATAGAAGTATCCCTCCATATATATTCATAAAATAAAATTCCCCATGATGTAATTCATAAATAAAGACAACAAGTTTAAGGATTCACCCATATATAATATGATTTTTCTTGATGTTTGTACCCCAAATATTCACTCACCTTGAAATTCATATCTATGTCTTTAGGACATTCATGGATTCATAATAAATTATATTTAATGTGAAAAAATGATAATTGTTTCATGATTGATATTCTACAGAAGATGTGATCATGAACCTATTAACCATTACCATCCTACTAATGTTTTTTTGAGATTATAAACCAGACATCCTAAAAACAACCAATATAATCTTATCTGATTAAATAAAGAAAGTAAATGTAATAATTTACATAAATGGGATAATGATTATGTAAGGAACATGAAAATAGTACTTAATCAGTCACAATAATTCTAAAATTTTTATTATGTAGGTGATAAATATCATAATAGAAAATTAGGACTTGTGGTTGGTGATATTTTACCTTAAAAATACTTTTTCAAAAATATTAAAAGACCCTTTTTAAATTAGTTTTCCCTAATATTATATGGATGTGTTAATATTTATTAAAATGATTTATAAAAAAAATTACATCTCTTTGAATTTCATAAAATAATAGTAAAAGGAATAATTTTTTTTCATATTTCTGTGAGATTTTATTTCAATGTACAATAAGATTTTTTTTACTTATACAACATCAATAATATTTCTTTCTATGATAACTGTTATTTTATATTTGGTTTTATTTACATGATTATATGATTAAATTAAACTAAAATCTTATTTCACTTAATTTAGGTATTTTATTTTTTTTATGGGTTTTTTATAATATGGATACATAAATATTAAAAAAAATCTTTGGAGATCAAAGGTATATTTATATAAGTTTGAGAATGAAAATGAAACCATTTATGTGTTATGTTAATTTTATGGATCTTGCTAATTTTTTATGAAGTTATTTTGGTATATCTAATGATAATGTGTGAGCCTAATATAGATCATGATGATAGTTGAACATTATAATGCTCTCTAATTCATTGGTTATAGGGATGGTGTTTACTAGTCATGGGATTCATGTTATATTTTATTGGAATTTACCAGGTAGGGAATTAAATTTGTAATAGTTATTGTAATATTGATATGAAAAAATGTCCCACATTACCTAATTAATTTATCTATTCGTACTATAGAATATTATAGAGATATTATTAATTCAAAATTAAACTAATTAAATTAGGATTATAGGTAATTTATGTTACTTCTTAATAGAAAAATTTATAACATTCTGAAGAAAATTCATGATTTTTCAAGATTGTAAACCAACATTTATTATATAATTTCTTTTTAAGAATCCATGTTAAATATTTTATGAAACTATTTAGGTAGTGTAATTTATTAAATTTTTTATTATTTTTTTTCTAGATCGGATTTTATTATGAAAAATGTATTTTTTTTATAATGTGGGTTCATGGTCTAACAATAATCATTTATTATTTTTATATACCCCTTACTAGTATTTTCTGCCAACCCCACAATTTTTAATGTTTATATTATGGTTTTAAGAATGCGTAGGGACAAGGATATTGTCCATATAAATTTTTTTATAATTTTTTAGGAATTTAAAACATTTTTTATTGTATTAAACAATTTTAATTGTGCGAATATTAGAAACATAGTTGAAGTGTGAACATGGGGATGATATATTGTTATTTTGTATGGATGGAGGTATAATTATCTAATACTCTAAACCTAAACTGTCTTCATAATTGATGTAAAATGAACTTTTCTCTAAAAGGTCAAGTTAAGGTAACATCCTTATACATTTGGACCTAGAAAATTAATTTTATTCAATGATCACACCATAATATATAGTAATTTTGGTCAAAGAGATGACATTTTTATTCTATTTTCATACTCTAAAAAAAATATTTTCAAAACCCACCATGATGTGTTCTTCCCTTACGGATCCAATAATAACAATGATATTTTTTTATCCATTACATGATGGTAATACAAGACAATAATGGGTTTTTATCAAAATATTTCTACGATCATTTTACATATACCAAAAAAATTGTATTATTACTTAAAAAACAATATATAAATTTTACATTAATATTAATGTTTTATTTTAGGAAATATAAAAAGTCACAGTCTTATTCTCAAACTACACTCCATTATTTTGGAAACAATAATTTTTTAAATTTATCATTCATTAAAAAAATAAATCAATATAAAATGGAAAAAATTTGTTACAACTGATGGGTTTTAGAGGGGAGAAACATATAAAACAAATTCATATATCATAAAAATTTAATTCTTCTACTGTGTATTCCATTCATTTTAAAAGGATTAAAAAAATAAAATAAATAAAAAAATAATTTCATTTTTCTTCGTTTATCCTACATTTTCACACTCAAAAACATGAGACTATTTCAAATTGATGAGAGTATCAAATGGAATCCTTCATACTATGGTATTCATGGGATGGATGAATCTTCTAAATACTGATGTGGAAACCTCGTCATCAAATGTTACTATAACTATTTTTAAACTAGAAATAATGTTGTTGAAATAGAGAACATTAGAAGTTAGGAGTATCATAACCTTTGAATGCACCAAAGTCACATAATTTGATTAACATTACATATACTTTCATGGATAATCCTTAGATTCAAAATGTTTTTCTATATTAAATAAAATATTTCATTAATTTTTCAAGAGTTACAACATTTTTAACTATATGATCTTAGTCAGTGATTAATAGTTTATCATTTAAAACATTAATTTGGATGATCAAACTCCTCATATCATAAAAATATGATTGAAAAACGAATAATTATAGGTTTTAGTTTGAGAAAACAGTCGAGTGAGGTGTTAATAAATAAAAAATAGATTGCTTCATGTAACACATAGATATTTTTAGTAAATATTTCCCTCTAGATAATTTAAATTTGTCATCACCTTACGTTGCACACAACCGTGAGTTTAAATAAAATACATAATATTAAATTTCCTTTATCACAGAGTCATCAAATTATTGGGAATAAACATGAAAAAATAAATTATGAAAAAATATATATTTTCAACCCAAAGATAATGTATTTTTAATTTCATAGAATATGATCAAACAATTTTTAGAAATGTCTCTTTATTCACAGAATAAATAATTTTTTTTAAAATGATATTTTTATACTTTTTATGAATGAATACTGTTTTTTAAAACTATTATAAATTATATAGGGAAAAAAATAAATTAATCATATTTAAATTATCATAAAATCATTTTTTAAATTTTTTAGAAAACATTTATTTTGTTAAGTAATAGTGAGAATACTAATTTTTATTAGAAACATAATTTTTTTAAAGTATTTAAAAGGTAAATTTTTTTCTATTATTTTTAATTTATAATTAGTAAAATTTAATTTAAAATAATCTAAATATTTTTTCTAAAAATTATTTAATACATGAATTTATTATAATAATATTTTTTGTTTTAAAAGGGAGTGTTTAAGAAAAAAAAAATTTCATGGTGTTTTACCTATATTATTTAAAATTAATTTATATAAATTTTGTATTTTGAATTTTGTAAAGTGGAAAACATATTTATATTAATATGGTCCATGTTCATTGAATATATCCCTTTTATTTTTTTCCTAATATAAATAGTGCCATTCGAAAAATTCATTACCACATTAATGGGAAATTTTTCTAATATTGGTTAAAAATAAAATGACAAAGGCTATAAAATGACCCTAAAAAATTCCCAAATTTTATTTGATGAATATTATTGAACCCATAACACATAAGGATATAAATTATGTTTGTTAATGGAAACATTTCTTTGAAAATTATTTATATAATATATAAATTAGAGAAACCACCAAATCTCACTTTCTTTGCCTTAAATATCCATTATGAGTCCACATGGGAAAAAATGTAAGTTGTGAATAAATATAAATGTAAATTTTTAAATTGATAAAACTATTTTCATTTTAAAATTTTATTTTTTCCTTTTTGGACCACCTAGATGAGATTATGATATTTATAATATTTTATTTAATATAAATTTAAAGATGTCACTTTCGTGTTTTAAATATTATATCATTTTTAATATAGGGTTAAAATATTTATATTCAACTATAAATTTTCTATATATCTCTAAAAGATTTATCTTTATCATGGATTTTTTTAGTAAATAAATAATTATATTAAATAAATATACAACACTGATGTGGTAATGATTTTATTAATTGAAATATCAAAAAAATATCATTAAAAATATAAAAAAAATAATTTAAGATAATTAATGATATAAAATAATCTTAATGATTAATTTGACCTCTTGGGGTTATAATAGAATATTATGATCTCATTTTATTTTTTTATTTTCATAATGTTAAAAGTCCCTTAAATGAATAGTTTCAAAATAAACACAAATTATATTTTATTAAATTATTTAAAAATAATAAGACCACTTAAAAATAATAAATTAAATCTAATACAGTTTAAAATATTGTTATTTTTTATTTATATTCCAATTGATAAAACAGAAGTAAAAAATTAAAACCTATAAATATTGATAATTTTTCTATCATAGATAAATTTAAAATATGTTAACTTATGGTTAATTTATACTATATGGTTTATTATAATACAAAAAAATTATAAAATCTATTTTTTGATTAAAATGCAGCCTTATATCATTATATATTATAATACATGTAATTATATAAGTATTTTCATGGAGATTAAGTTTAATAAAAAAGTAATATTTTGAGAAATTCGAAAATTTCCCCTCACTTCAATTATAAAAGGCCACATCCGCCTCACATATTGACATAAAATTTAACCGTCAAGATAAAAAATACACTAAAATATCTCTTCTAAAATTACCTAAACACATTCTAGAAGTTTTGGTATTCCCAAAATATAATCCCGATTGTCCCTAAGAGGATATCTAGAAAAAGTTCACCGAATAAGAGGTAATCATATTTTCTGACACTTTTAATATTATTTATCTTTAAACTTCTTCTACCTGTGGTTTTTCAATTATAATATAATAAATTACATATAAAATATATTTTTATATTTTTTCTGATTATTTAAAAACCATATTATGCCTTTTTCATTCCATTTAATAACAAATTAATAGCACATATGTACATAAGGCTTACCATCCCCACTCCGTGGTGTAATCTGTATTTTATAACTACTATATTTGGATGGGTGTAATCATAAGAATAATATATGTATTTATATTTATGTATAATATTTATAAAATTATATTTGTTGTGTAAATAAATTCATATCATATCCTATTCCTTACAAATTCACCATTAACGAATGATATCATCGCTTGTGCGTATGTCTGGCTTAATTTCTCTGCAATGCGATGCAATTAATTTTCCATGTTCAAGAATCAATAATTATTATATAAATTTGATATATGTTATATTAATATCATTATGGATATGATGTTACTTTTTCATATGCTTAATAACTGTGACTTATACAACAAAACTTGCATAGGAAAATGATGCAGTGAACACCCCAATGAAGGATTACAATAAAATATAATTAACAAATTTCTGATGAGATTATTTAATATGATCATATATTATATCATAAATTTTAATATGGTTCTAGAATAAATTTATAACATTATTTACACAATTTTATATGTGTTTTACATAAGTAAAAATGAAATTTGACATGGGGTACAAGTTAATTTTACAATCTCATTATTATTCATAATTTCTATACATATGTATTTACTGAGGAATATTTATCTTACATGACCATGATTCTAATAAGTGATTTCAAAAATATTGTTTAAATTATTCTATATTTTTGTAAATTCATTTTTACACATGTCTGTATTTTTAATAAATGGTCTCAAAGGAATCCATTTGTAGTTTTCCAAATGAGGTTTTCGTCTAACATTTCTAGAAAAAATATGAAACGAATGCCTTTTTCAACCTATGTAATATTAATTAAATTTTTCTCTCTTTTAACACCTTAATATCATGAATATTCTATTATAATATTTGAGGTTTATTTTCAATAAAAAAATTTATTTTAAAATTGAGGGATAGAACAGAAAATTTCCCCAAGAATTATTTCAACTGATCTATGAAGATTATTTCCTATTTATGATAATAGTCATTGATGTTAATTATGATAAAATGGGGCTATTTTTCAATTATACCATACTTATTATTATTTTTGTTGTTCTATGCATATTATTTCATTATAATTATAAAACTCATTAAGGGTTATATTAAGACGAAATGTTTTTTAAACCCATTTATTTTAACGGGTTCTCAAATGAAAAAGAAATTATGTTATTATGACACACAAATATGTATGATTTTTATTATGTGGTGTGAATTAACTATATATCCCCCAATACATTGGGTATATGTTTCTATCTCATGAGATAGAAAAAAATATAATGGGAATTGAACATGGATCAGTAATCCATTACTAGTGTGGGAGTAAAGTCAGTTCAATAAGAGAATTTGTCTGCCAAGATGGTCTTAGAAGTGAGCCTTGAATAATATGAAAATGATTTTATATGCTTCTATGTATCCCATAAATTTATGTCTTATGTTATTAACCCATGAATTATGTGGTTTATAATTCATTTATAATGAGTATATATGATTTATTCTATAAAATAGTATCATGATCACTGATATGAAAGATATAATTTTCCAAATTTATTTTCATGTTCTTACACCCTTATGCTTATATTATCACCCTTGGTTACAATCACTAAGAATTATAGGTTTTATTTTATTATGTTTATTTTTCCGTATATATGAAGAATGATAATATGTAATATATATCAACAAGAGTTCATTTTTTGAAGGAATATATGGGAGACGATATGGATGTTTTATAAATCCGTTATTTAAATTTACAAGATGGACAATAAATTAAAACAATATAGTTATGGGGTTGTCTTTTTAGGTCATTTAATAAATATTGATCTATTTAGATGTAATAACTATGAATGAAAAGCTTGGGTTTTTATAGTTAGTATCACATAAAGGATTAGTTAACCATTAAAACTAAGATCTAAAAACATTGTAAGAACCCTATGGATAGGATTATGTATAAAATACAATGCTAGAGTTTTGGTGATGATCATAAATAACCTATTATAAAATCTATGGTTTCCTAAATGTGTATTTTATTATTTATTTCTCTTAATTTTTTTGTTTTGCCACTATGATTAGTGTTTATCACACTATGCTATTTGGTTTTTGTCAATAGATAGACCCTAAAGTCACTACATTAATGTGGAATGTGATGGGTAGTGAAACAATTTTCCTCATGAGCAACCAAATGTTAGGGGAGATGGATTGTCAAATATTTTTTCTTTGCTCAAAATACAATCTCAGTCTATGAATCATGATGAAATTCCAAATTCAAAAAGTAGTGAATAAAATTCGGTTTATACATTCATAAGGCAGTTCCAACCTTCTATCAATGGGTCTTCTGATCCACTAGTGGTTGAACGCTAGAAGAATACAACTGATAATAAATTTTTGGTTGTCAAATGTAGAGAACAAGAGTGAGTAATTTGGGGTTTCTATCTTGTGGAAGGTGAATTAGATTAATGTTATTATATAATCAAGAATATAAGTCAATAATGTGAAATTGACCCCATGGAGTTGGATGAGTTTATGAACATAGTTTACAATTTTACTTTCCTCATATTCTTCAAAAAGTGATGGAGAAGGAGTATCATGAGCTTAAGAAAAATAATGATTAATTTTTTGTTACATATGGGGTAAATTTTACAAGACCTGTAAGTAATGCCTTTGGAATTATCATATAACCTAAGAGTAAGGATGTTAGATTCTTCAATAGAAGAAATAAAAGTATATGAAGGGTGTTATCCAAAGGGGACATTAGAAGATACGATGAAATATTTTGAGGTAATATTAAGTTTGATATGGGGATTGGAGTTACCCATCAATCTTGTGGGTTGAAGAAGAAGAGAAAATGGAATTCAAAGAAAAATATAAAAAACATAGTGAAAGGAAAATGACCTTTTCTTTATGGTCATTGTGGGGAAGTAAACATATACGAAACTATATTAAGGTAAAAATTAAATGATTTAAATGTGGGAAATAAGTTCTTTGGGTAATTTATTTCCAAAGTGATTGGAATAATATAACTAATGAAGCGAATAGATAAAATTCCGTACAAAATGAACCTCCCACAGTTCAACGCTTCATGTGAATGTAAAATGGGGATTATGATAACCAATTCTCAAAATCAAGGGATATCGATGATGATTGAAATACGAAACCCCATATGTACCAAGGAATAGTAAAATCAAATTCTATCACTACTGGAAATGTGGAGTATGAGAATAATGTGTTGAAACGTACACTTATAATCCACACTATAGCAGTTATTATTTTATTTGATTCTAAATCCACCCACTCTTTTAACCCCAATAAATATTCTAAGGGTATCACAATATTACCATAGTAATTATATGTTGATTTATCTATGAATACACCTAATGGAAAAATGTTCACACAACATGTTTTTTATTATTCTCTAGTTGAATTCTATTGGAAAGTGCTTCCTAAAAATCGTGTTTTATTTCTTTTAGTTAAATTAGATTTTATTTTTTTGATGGGTTGGATTTCACTACATGAAGCTCATATCAATTTCTAAATAAGGGAAGTCACATTTCATATTTTTGGTAAATATATGATCATCTATCGATGCATGGATGAATATGCAATACCATAATAAATGAAATCCATATTTTGGGTCTTAATATTTATAAATGGAGGTTATCAATCTCATATGTATGTGGATAAAATCTCCATGAAGGATACACCTATTAAATAAGAGTTTTCTGATTTAATTCCAGAATAATTTTTTAGTATTCCACCAAATTGTGAAGTTTATTTTTCATTAAAACTCATAAATTTTTTCGTTACTATGTTAATGAATCCTTAAAGAATAGATCAAATTGAGTTGTAGAAATATAAGAAGAAACTCTTAGAAAATCTTGAAAGGGGATTCATACACCTAGTTTGTCACCTTGGGGTTCACCTATTCTCTATTTTATAATGAAATATGTATAAATGATAATAAAAATTTATTATTGAGAACATAAAAAGATAAATATAAAGAAAAAATACCATATCCTCTATTTATGACATATTTGATGAACTATATAGAGATCACATTTTTCTAATATTTATCTCTATTCTGGATATAATCAATTGAGAGTAAAGAATGAGGATATACCAATGATGGAATTATATACATGGTATGGACATGATGAATATATAGTGATTCCTTTTGGTATTACTAATTCACTACTATATTCATGGATTTAATTAATAGTCTTTATATTATTTCTTGATCAGTTTTTGGTAGTCATTATTTATGATATTCTTGTTTATTCAGTGATCAATGAAGAAAATGAACATCACAAGAGTATTATACTAAAGACCCTAAGAAAGGACAAGCTTCATGAAACATATACCATGTTTCAGTTTATCATTCATAATGATTCATTTCGGTCACCTAATCTCAAGAGAGGATATATATGTTGATCTAGTAAAGATGAAGGTTATTGAACTTTGACCCATACCAACATCTATAACTATAATATGTAGTTTTCCTGGAAAGTATAAATATTATTGACATGTTTTGTATTACATCTCAAGATTTTTTAATCCACTGTGTAAGTTTACTTTATATATAAATATCATCATATTGATAGAGGAATGTGAATAGAATTTCATGGAGTTTAAAAGAAATTTAGTTAGTGAACATGTACTCACACTACCCTATAGAGGAGAATGGTTTGTGATCTATAATGATGAATCTGTGAAGTGGATGAGATCTGTACTCAGGAATATGAAATGGTTATATCTTATGCATCATGAAATCGATATTCCATAATAAAAATTAGGTAACTCATGATATAGAGTTATATATAGTATTTTTTTCAATAATTATATAGAGGAATTACCTTCATGGAAAAATGTGTGACATATATAATGATCATAAAATATTAAATTTTATTTCTAATCAAATTTAGTTGAATATGCACCATGGAAGATGGTTATATTTGATTAAATATTTCTACTACTCAATACATTATCATGGTGAAAAATCAGACAAGGTGGAAAATTCATTGAGTGAATGTACCATGATTGTCTATCTATAATGAGGATCACAAAATATCAATTAGTTATGGATTTCCAAAGTATGGATATTTAAATAATAATAAAAGGTGAGAAATATTATTTGGATCAAATGAATTTTCAACCATATATTAAAGGGAAGATTAAAAAAGTGCATAAGGAATATGTAGTGATACAAAAGAATGTTAGAAATGTCCCTAAGTTCAAAATTTTTTATCATAGAATAATAAGTTCATATAATCATATTTTAATCCCTCCCATGCCATAAGTAAATGAGTCATTTGATGAGCCTCATTGTTCATCATTATCTACTCATATAGGAAGCACAAATGTAATTCCCTGACACTATTTTCTCAAAACCATTGCATTATTTTATTACATTGGAATGATTACAAGAAGTTATCATCCCTAAGGACAATATATTTTAGTAGTTTTTCAAAACCAAATAAATACATATGTTTAACATTACAACATGCAATGAAATACAACAAAGCATAACCATTATTAACCCTTGTAAGTCCAAGATTATCCATTAATTTCATTAATAATACACTTAATCGCATCTTGTGGAAATATAAAACATTAGAAAGTGCTGATCTTAGATACTTAATAAAGATAAATATTACAGCGGAATTAATCATAATCATAAACACCAGGCATGATGAATAACTAAAAACGCATTCCCTTAAAAATAAACATGAGCATAAATGGAAGGAATAAAAAAATATTATAAAATGTAATAAAATATGTCCTCAAATATTCTACTAGTGAAAAAATCACTTGTACTATCAATGTAATGCTTCAAAATGAGGAAATTCATAATATCCAACATTATAATCATTATGTCAAGGCCTCATTTCAGGACCGTACATAAAAAGGAAAAAATCCAACATAATATGTCTCATGAGACCTACCTATGAATCTAGTGGTTATAAAAGTCCCCACCCATCAAATTCTATATCCAATACGTTCCTCATATAAAAAAGGTGAAACAAAAAAAATACAAATTCACATTAAAAAACAATCTTATAAAATGTGAATATATTAACTACAACCCATGAATGGTATCAAAATTAGCTTATCCACAGTCAAAATGATCACCCACCCTTAAACAAAATATGGTAGATGGTATCATAATAGATAAAACTCAATTATGTTAAAGATTCAACAATGAATGTTTACATAGATGAATATAATTATATGTGAGACCATTGTAATGTTCATGAGGAAATAATATTTAATCATTCCAAATTGTCCCATACAAATTTGAAACATTCAAATCATAATCCCTTAGAATATTATGAGAATAAGTAAGATCTTAATATTATATATAAAAGGGTAATACATACACCCAATGCAATGAATATGTGGTGAACAAGTCATATATCTCATAAAAGTTAATTTGAGTCGAGAAAAAACCTTTTTTACATTAGAAAGAAGAGTTCTTACACAAAAGAATTTGTATTTTTCATAAAATCATATTGTAAACAAGTTATCCAAAAAATAAAGTGGATGGAAATTTAAATTATATTTTAGGCATAAACAATGTCCCACTAAAGTGAAATCATTTAAAAAATTGTTTTCAAGAAACATTAGAAATAAAACATTTTAGTGCGGTTTAAGGGAAATATTAAAGTGATTTTAAAGCGGAAAGGCATGTTTTATTTCATAAAACCTAAATTGATAAAATATAGTTTTTTCAAGATATGATGAATTAATTTATAGATTTATTTATGGGTAAAAATATATTATGTAGTTCTATATAAAATGGGTAAGAATTCGAGATGTTCTATTGAATCAGGCTTGTTTATCGGGAAGAATTGATAAGGGAAGAATTTTAAAAAATAAAATTCCCCTGGACAAAAAATAACATGGTATTAATATAGGATTTTGAAGTATATAAAAATAATATAGAATAAGAAAATAAAAAATAAACATTACATTAGTGTATGTAAATTTAATGAATAACTTGACAGAAAAAATTATGGTTCAGGTGGAATCCCTTACATGAATGAAATCAATCAAAAAAATATGCTCCAAAATAAAAAATCATAAAATGATACATTAAATAACATGAAAATAAATTGATTGATTATATTTTACATCAATACTCACTATACATACACCACACATAATAAATAGTGGGGAATAAGAAATATCTCACAAAAATTAAAGTGTGGTGAGAAAACCCTCAACACATTTTAATCAGTTGAATCGTATGTACAAAAATTTAAAGTAATCCAATGAATAATTTAATACAAATAATATTAAGATATAAATGATATTATATTTTAAATTTCAATATACATACACCACATACAATAAATAAGGGGGAAATAATGGAAATATCATGAAATTAAAAGTGAGATGAGAAACCTCTAACCTTATGTCTGAACGTGTTTTGCGCATGACCATAACATTCTGGACAGTGAAATTAATTAATTCATAATATTATCTACAATTATTATATTTATTATAATTTTATTGCGTATATTTATGTCATTTTTGATGAGTATTTGGATACAAATTTATCGCTTGGGAGCAGTTTGTTTCATGGTTTTCACCATCGGAATACTTGTATATGAGTATAGAAGTTCATGTAGAATGGATATAATTATACAAAATTGAATATATATATTATTAATGAAAATATCGAAGTGTAAATTTTTATATATGTCATTTGGTTACATGTTATAAAGATGAATCATTATATAAGTCATTTAGTGATAATCATTTTCATTATTACAACAATTATTGATCACAACGAACCCATTTTGTTTTATCATTTAGTATTATGTAAATATATTACATCCATAACATTTAAATGGTTATATTATACATTTTTAAATATCTATAAACCATTAAAATGGTTTTATTAATATCTTTGAAGAATAATTGGAATAATGAAACTTTGTTGTCCACGAATGATGTAAATTGGCACTGCTCGGATGTTGATTTCGTTTATAAAATAAAAGAGGAAGAGTATGTAGATTGATAATGGTTATTAAATTAACAAGATATAATTAATATATATATATAATGATATAGTAGTTATCATGATAAATTTGATATAATAGGTTATGTGATAATAAGAAAATAAAATAAATTGAATTGAAATTAAATGAAAAAGAAAGATGATTTCCCTCTTTAAATAACATCCTTCAAAACCTCCTTAATAGAAAGGGTTTTGGTGTTTAGGAAAGATCAAGTGATCCTAGACATGGGAAGGGACAAGGGAAAAGTTTTTAGGAAGAATATTGAGATACATCAAGCATTATTGGAATGAATATAAGAGTGAGTGAGGGGTTGTTTTTATAATGGTGGATAGGAGAGCTTTTCCATTATTTTAATTGTTATTTTATTATTTTGGCTCAATAATATGAATGGTCTTGATTATTGTGACTAAACCAAGTAATTAGTGCTTGTGAGTTCTATACAATGGCCATTTACATCATCCATGACTCAACCATGATGCAAGAAATTAATTAATTTATCATTTTTTTCCAAATTATAGAATTTCACTACTCAACAAAATTCAAGTATTACAGAAAAATACCAAAAAATCACACTAACCATTTTTTGACATGTAGAATTAAAAAATGGAATCTATTTTGAAAAAATAATTTTATAAAAATGTGACATTTAATTTTTAAATAAAATAATTATTTACATGAAAAATACCGATTTTAAATTTGTAACTGATTTTATAATATATTAAAAAATTAACAGAGGTCTCATAAAATTATCTTAAAAAAAGGAAAATATGATATTTAATTAGAAATACATTTTATGAAATGGAAAATTATATTAAATAAATATATTAATTTAAAATTATAATTAAATATTCTTTACCCACAAAAATACAAACACTCAATTATTACTTTTAAAAACATTCACACTCATTTATAAGGTACATAAATTTCATTTATACATTCATGGGTGAGGTTATTATTTATAAGAGTTAAGTTATTATTCATAAGGGTAACATTACTATTCATAAATGTATATTAAAATTCACAAGGATCAAGATACATTTCACAAAAAAAAAATTTTAATCTTTTTAGACTCTAAAAATATACTGATCATAATAGTGTATCATCATTTTTGAAAATAAAATCACAGAAGTGGGAAAATTATGTTTCATGGCTATGATATATCTATCTTATGAAAAATAATTATAATAACAAAGTGTTTTTTCATAGATACTCGGTATTGTGTGCATTACGTTCTATATTTAGTTTCAAATTATTTGGGTGTTTCAATAAAGAAGTATAGGGACTTGACAATGTATTTCTAGTGGGATGGCATGAAAAATATATTGAAGAATATGTTTCTCGGTTCTTGGTTTTTCATCATGTTATTTTAGAGAGATATAATTCAAAAGGGATTTTACACTACAGGAAAAAAGGCAAATTTGTGACGGATTATTTACGATGGGGAGGAGTCTCGTTTCAAATAGTCCACCAAGAAGGACTATTTGAAATGAGAATTGGGTTCTCATTGCAAAAGGTTTGGCATGAGTTGTGCTTCAAACTATGGGAAGGGTATTTGCAATGGATTTTTTGTACTTGTTGCAAATACCAGGTGGTGTTTTTTTATATTTGCGACAAGGTTATATCTCGTAGCAAATAGTATGTTGATAGGTGGGTATTTGTGATGACACCTGTCACAAATAATTTTTAACCCACTGCCCCAAATTAATAACGTGGTTGGTATTTTCTGTGATCCTCCTGTAACAAAAACATTAACCTATATATAACCCCATTTGAGTTTTTCTCATTCCATTATTTTATCTACCCCTCTCTCCATCTCTACGTACATATTTATCTCAAAATTTCTCAATGTTTAAAATTCTACATCAGATCAATTTTTGTGTTTTACATCCTGCGAAAGCTTCAATATTATGGGTTTTATCTTTTTGTTTTATTTTTTAGTAAATTCATTTTATTTTATATTAGTTATAATTATTGTTAATTAGTTGCAATTAAATTACCTTATTAATCTATCATTTTATTTTTCATTATTTATTATTACAAATAATTACATGCGCTTAGTATTAATTAGTATTAATTAGTATTTACTAATAGATATTATATTAATTATTATTAATTAGTAGTTTTTAATATTAATTAGTTAATTTATGAATAATTGTTAATAATTAGTCTTAAATTAGTACCACTTAGAGATAAGTAATCATAATTAGTAATAATTAGCGATAATTAGTGATAATTAGTGATAATTAGCAATAAATAGGGATAATGAATACTAATTAGTGATAGGCATAAAAATAGAAATAATTAGTGGTAACTATTATAAATTTGTAATAATTAATTATAATTAGAAATAAATTGAAATAATTTGAAATAACTATCAATAATTATTAATAATTAACAATAATTAGTAATAATTAGGAATAATTAATAATAATTAATAATAATTAATTATAATTAATAATAAATTGAAATAATTTATATTAAATAGTAATAATGACTGATAATTCCGAATAATTGGTAATAAATGTGAGTAATAAGTAATAATTAGTAATAATTATCAATAATTAGTAATTATTTCTAATAATTAGTTATAATTTGTAATAATTAGTAATAATTTATAATAATTAGAAATAATTAGAAATAATTATTAATAATTAGTAATTATTTGTAATTGTTTGTATTTAATTTTGAATAATTTGTAATAAATATTAATAATTACTAACAAATAGGAATAATTAGATCTAGCTATTAAAAATTAGCAATAAATATGAATAATTACAAATAAATAAGAAAAATGAGTAATAATTAGAAATAATTAATAACAATTATAATAATTATTAATAATTAGTAGTAATGAGTAATAAATACAAATAATTAGTAATATTTACTAATAAATATAAATAATTTGTACAAAATTCTAAAAATTAGTAATAAGTATGAATAATTAGTAGTAATTAGTAATAATTAGTAATAATTAGTAATAATTAGAAATAATTGGCAATATTTAGAAATAATCAGTAATAATTAGTAATAAATATGAATGATTTGTAATAAATTCATATAATTACTAAAAAAATATGAATAATTATTAATAAATATGAATAATTAGTAATAAATATGAATAATTAGAAATAATTAGTAATAAATTGTAATAATTGGTAGTAATTGGGAATAATTATGAATAATTTGGAATAATTAAGAATAATTAGGAATAATTAAGAATAATTAAGAATACGTGGGAATAATTATTAATAATTACTAATATATAGTAATAATTAGTAAAAAATATGAATAATTAGTAATAATTAGTAATAATAAGTTATAATTAGTAATAAATATTAATAATTAGTATTAGTCATTAAGAATTTATAATAATTAGTAATAATTAGTAATAATTTGTTAAATTTTATAATTAGTAATATATATGTTTAATTAGAAAAAATTATGAATAGGTTGTAATAAATTTGAATAATTATTAATAAATATGAGTAATTTGTAAAAATAATTAATAATTAGTAATAAATAAAAATAATTAGTAATAATTGCGAATTATTGGTAATAAATTTGAAAAATTAGTCCAAATTAGTAGTAATTAGTTATAATCCGTAATAGACAATAATAATTATTAATAAATAGTAATAATTAGTAATTAATAGTAATAAATATGAATCGATAGTATAAAATTTGAATAAATAGTTATGATTAGTAATAATTAGTAAAAATTATCAATATGTAGAAATAAATATGTATAATTAGCAATAAATATAAATAATTGACATTAAATAAAAATAATTATCAATAAATTAAAATAAATTAAAATAATTGGAAATAATTGGAAATAATTAGAAAACAATAGCAATAAATGCTAATAAATAATAATAAATAGTAATAAATAATCGTAAATAGCAAAAAATAAAAAATAAAAAATAATAGTTAACATTAATTACCAATATTTAGAAATAATTATCAATAATTATAAATAAATTAACAAAATTTCCAATGAAGTAATAATTACTAATAAATTGGCATAATTTGCATCAAATTGGCAGTATCAATTTTTTCCAATGACTAATCTTCTGGAAAAATTCTCCCAATAAAATCAATATGAAGAATCTACTCCCATGTAGAGATATCCATTTTATTATGCATGAGAATTGAGTGAATCGTTGCAAGGCCTCCCTACTCTACATTCTAATGAATAATAAAATAGATATGTGTTTGTGAGAGCAGATTTATTTTTACTGATTTGAGTCGGAGAATGTTGCATGGAGATGATCCCTTAGGAAAAAGAGGCTATTTTGCCTAATGAATTGTCTCCTTGAATCTTTCCCCCCACTAGAACCATAATGAAAAATCTTCTCTGAGATACAGATGTCTATTTTCTAATGCATGAGAATAGAGAGAAGTGTGGAAACGCCTACATTCTCTCCATTCAATTGTATACAAAAATTGATATTCATACATCAAAAAATATTTTTTATAGCCATTTCTATCAAAGAAAGATGCAAGGAGATGAGCCATTAAGAAAAATATTTCTTTTTTGGATAGTTTTTTCCATATATAAAATTTATAAATGGTAATTATTTTGTTTTTTTAAAGAAAAATGGATCAAGGATATCAAAAACAGTTATTATTAGATGATCATACATGGAAAAATTAGTATAGGAATCAATACAGTTATGGCTTAAATCCTATATATATTGAGGATGTTCAATCATTTTTATAATTTCATCATCAAGACCAGAATTTTTTAAAAAATGAAAATTATGTTTTCTTGTTAAAAAATTTCTCTGATGAAGTTTGATATGTTTGAAAAGGTGGGGTTCATATTTTTCATATTTGTTTTGAACTAGATTATGTTTTCTAGTATCAACATGGTGAATGTAGTTCCAGAGAAGATAATAATAATTTGGTTCCAGATCCATCATGGATTCAAAATTCTATACATGATGTCACAAGTCCTCCTTTTCAACAAACTAAAACTGAAGATGATATTGATTTAACTACTGAGTTGGAACCATCTCAATTTTATGTGTTTTTTAGGTCTACTAAGGATTCCTTATATAGTGGTTTCCAGATAAGAATACTTGAAAAGGTTTCAAAATTTATTGATATAATATCACTTATTGGAATTTCAAATAACTATACTTATAAGATATTCTCATTTGTTAAAACATTATTACCTGAAGAAAATGTGTTTCCTACAAATTCCTATGAGTGGAAGAGGCTATTTCGTCTTGTTCATGGTTATCAAAATATTAATTCAGGTTCAAATGGTTATATCTTATATTATGGTAAATATGATTCATTGTATATTTTCCCCACATATAAAAAATCAATGTATAAAGTGGCTCATTTAGGGAAGTCTATGCTGATTTCTATAAAATAGTTGAGATATTTCTGCTTACACCCAGATTGCAGCATTTATTTATATCTCCAAATACTACAACATTGATTTCATGGCACAAAAACAATATTTAAATATGTAAAATATAAAATCATCCCTTATGGTGATTCATAGAATCATTTTGATCAAGTGCATCAGTATTTTTCATTAGAAGTCTGAAATGTGTGACTGGGACTTTTTATGGACAGTTTCCATCCATTTGGTTCTTTCGGTAGTTTGTATTCATATTGGTCTATTTTGTAACTCAATAAAATTTTCCTCCTTGGATATCGATGAAGGAGCCATATGTATTTTTGACTTTATTAATTCCCAGACATCTAAACCTAATATTGATGTTTACTTGAAACTATTTATTGATGCGTTAAACTGATTGTTGAGTAATCGTTCCTGTGTATATGAAATTACCGTGAAAGAAAATTTTCTTCAAAAATATGAATTGATGTGACAATTAGTGACTTCACAATATATGAAATGTTATAAGGATAAAGTACACCAGGTCAGAAATCATATATGTACTATATTAGAGAAAAAAATCATTTATGTTTTTCAATGGAAAAAAACCATGTTTTTTTACTGTCATTGCAGATTACTTCCAACAGATCTTCGTTTTGGAAGAACAAATCACATTTTAAAAATTTTATAACTGAAAAATATAGACCTCCAATAGAGATTTAATTTAAAGAGTTAAATTCCATTGCCTTTCATTATCTCCAATCACATTTGAACAAAAAATAAACCAATAGAAAATTGTTGGCTTTGGGAAAAAACACTATTGGATAAAACAAAGAAGTTTTTGGGATCTTCCATATTGGTATGATTTATTATTCTATCACATGTTTTATTTCATTAATATTGAGAAGATATTTTTTGATAATTTATTTCATATTCTTTTGGATACACTAGGTAAAACAAAAGATAATGTAAAGGCATAATTAGATCATGCCAAAATTTCTAGGAGACTAGAACATAAACTTCTTAAAAATTCCTGATCATAAATTTTAATGATGCCAAAAGAATGATATATACTATTAAAATAAGATAAATTTATTATTTTTTTACTGAATTGATGATTTGATACATCTATATGGATCTACTGTCAATTTTTGATGACATTTCAGAAACAATCATTTTACTAGGCTAAAAATTCATGACTGTCATGTTATAATGAAAATAATTTTTCTGATTAGATTAATATATTTTTTAAATTCTATGATTTGGGATTTGATAAAAGACATATCATATATTTTTAAGATATGTGTATAGTGACAACAGATTATGATGCACTATGAAGACTGAAGAAGATATTGTTTTGATTTTATGTAAACAAGAAAAAATCATCAGGTTAGCTTTGACTGACTCAATGGAACATTTGATATTACTATTTCTATATGAAGAAATTTGTGGATGTTTGGTACTATTTTGATGGGTGTAACCATTTTAGATATGCATGTAGAAATTAAAGAAAAAAGAATGCAATAAAACATCGATTGAATGCTCAATTGTAGGTGATAATTTATATTCGGAATTTTTTTATGCTCTCATTATTTTAAATCTGAGTAAAGATAAAAACATAAACACATGGGAAGTAATGAGGGAAATTTTAATGAATGAATAAGAAATCAATTATTAGTTTTTAATCAGCCTGAACATAGATTCGGTGGAGTTCATGAATGATGGCTTTAAAATGATGACCATCACAGAGCTCGTACATATATTCCTATCAATTGTGAAGAAATTAAACTATTTTTACTATAAGTGATCCAATAAATTATTCTATACTTTTTTATTTTAAATTAATATTATATTATTTTCAGTTATATGAAAATCATATCAAGAAACAAATTCCCTAAATTACAGAAGCTTCTCCTAAAGAACATCAGAAATGTAATTTTTTCTTCTAGTTTCAAAAAATGGTAACATATATTACTTATGGTTTAGCATATAAAATAAATTTATAACTTGTTATATTGATAACTTTTTTATAAATTTTTAGGTATCTCAACATGAAAATAAAATTGATAATCAATTGTGTGTGTTGAGTAACCCACCATCCAAAATAGTTAAATCATATAATGAAAACGTAGAGAATGGTTTTTTATTTCATACACATGCATATGTGGAATTAAAAATGTAATGAGTAGTGGTAGTTTATTTAGAGTATCACATAACTAAATTTGAATATTAAGGTATTCTGGAAGAAATTAATGAACTATTTTATTTGGAACAGAATTACATAATGATGATTAAATGTTAGTTGTTGGTCACCAAGAAAGGCTTGGGCATTCATCCGAGCCAAGGAGTCCTTGATATTAAAAATAAAATTCTTCTTGAAATAAATGAACCATTTTGATTTTCTCATAAAGCATATCATATTTTATTATTCCAATTATTGAGTTACTTCATGTGAGTTGGCTGATTGGTAGATCATAATAAAAATGGATACATACAAAAATTAGTTTACTCATAGTGAATGTGGTTCCGCTAAAGTGAAAGGAATTGAAAATTTTCAAGATACATTTAAAAATCCATAATTTTTCCTTAATATAGCAGAATATCAATGATGAAAACCCACAATTAAGATTTGATGGTGATGATGATGTTATTGATTTTAAAAATTAATTTAAAATGACAATAAATGATGAAATTGAAACACATATAGAAATTTATGATACTGAGAAGTAATATAAATACATGGACATCGTTAGATATGAAGATGAGGAAGAAGATGAAGATTGAAATGGTTAAATTTTGGTTATAAGCATATATAATATATATCCTTATAAAATAGTTGTTTTTAACTATTTTCTAACAATAGTCATTTCGTGTTTCAGATGGACGAGGATCTGTTTTGTTAGTTGTCGAAGATGATCTACCTTTGGAAGAGTATAATATTGTATCATCTGACCCTTAGAATGCTAGTGGATCTGGGAGGAATTGAAGGGGGCATGGTATCTCCTTATTAATGATTCATGTCCCTATACCAGAGCGAAATCTATATCTTTCCATCAATCCATGCATGTAGAGGTATGTTTACATGTTTATTTTAGTTATTCTTGATTAATTTATTTATATACTAATTATTTTTTTATTTTTTCTTTTTTAAAAATATTTTCACATATTGATGTTCGATTGGTGAGTGCAATATTTCATAATTCGTCTAATGAAGCATGGGTCAAAGGGGATGAGATTTATGTATATGTTCATCACCGCAAGTTCGATCATTAGCTGGTATATAAGAAATTAACATTAATTTTGAATATTATTTAATTAATAACATGATATTATCATTTATTTGTAGGTTTTAGGGTATACCATTGATGAGAGAATGTGTGGAACTATCTGGAAGGCTTACCAGTGGTTTATGTGTGAGAATTATTGTCATTTTTATTAACAATTTGAAAAGGAAAACAATTATGAAAGACAAAGTGAAAACTTTTGATGAGTTTTTTCACACCCACTGACCTGATTACATTTCATCTCATGTTTGGGAGGGATTATATTCAAACTAGATGAGTGGTAATTTTCATAAGATATCATCAGTAGGTTAAAAAAATAGAATGAGCCTGGATGTGGCACTTTGATCTTGTAGTTGTAAATTGAGTAAGCATAGAGAATATATGGTAAGTAATTTTTTAAAAAATTATATAACATTAAGTGAAAACTATTTATTTTATATTCATATAGGTTGTTTAAGTGCTCAATATTATAGAGTTGACATTTATAGGAGGATGTACACCAATCCGGTTACTAGAGAGATTAGAGGTGACCGCCAGCATCAAATTATAGTTAGTGTAATTACTTTTTGAGTTTCTAAATTTACATAAAACAATATTTTAACTATTTTAGTTTTAAAATGAAATTTAATGAGTCATATAAAGTCTCAATATATCATACATAGTCTGAGAGTTAGGACGATACCGAGGGAAGATCAATTCCCACAAATTTAATGAGGTAACATGTATGTAAGTGAGCTAATATGGCTTTGAGAAAGGATGAGTTGTTGGTATCAGCTATCGATTTGTGCATGTGAGTTATTATAGCACTGTTGTGATGTTGGTGTATATCCCAATAAGACCTTATAGAGAGTCACCATCATCATATGCCCACTATCTGAAGCAATAGTGATCTCAGAGTGATCTTATAGAGAGTATGTGTTGGCTGCAAGAATATCTTCCTCGATAGTAGAAGCTATAGGAGGATGATATGTTTTAATGGCATCACGAGCAACATAAGCAGACTATGAAGTTAATACATCTTCTGACTCATTGTTTAGGGATAGAGTTCCCTCCACAATCTCTTCTAGCTCCTCCAGAAAACCCCCCATGTGATGTCAACTCCGCCAGAAGACCCCCCCACAGTGATGTCAGCTCCTCCAGAAGACCCTCAGTGATATAATTATATTTTATAATAAAAAATTTGGATGTAATTTTTTTTAATATTATATCTATATTTCAATAGTCTGGATTTTATATTGTTGTGAATATTATGTTTTTATTATGTTTTTATTTTTTATTATTATTTTTATAATTTATTATTTATTTAATTTTTTAATTTTTTTAATTTTATTAGAATTATTATTTAATATTATATTATATTTATTATCTTGATAATATTTTTTTATATATTTTTGTGAATGTTGAGGTTTTTACTATTTTATTATTTCTTATCATTATACTATTATCATTATTTTTTAAATATTAATATTGCTAATATTATTTTATTATTCTTATTTTTATCATAATTATTATTTATATTATTGTTATTATTATTAATTTTAAAATTATTGTTATTATTTATAATATTATTATTTAATTATTTTCATTTAATTATTAATCTTTAATTATAATTAATATTATTTAATTATTATTATATTATTATTAGTAAAATTATTTTATTATATTTGTTAATATTGTTTATAGTTTTTTAAATGTATTTACATTGACCAATCACAAATAACTTTTTATAAATACAACTCGTTTTCTATTTTTTGAAGACTGAAGAGTGTGTCACAAAAATGTTTTTTGTGATGGTCATTTACAAATAACCATATTTGTTACACGATTTTTTGGAATGGGTCATTTGTGATAGGGTCTCATCAAAAATAAAACATCACAATTAACTAATTTTTCAGTAGTGTTACAACCACTACCCATAACAGAATAGAAATGGGGAAACCAAAAAATGGATTTTTTCATTATTCTTCCAAAAAATGGAAAAATAAAACTAATATATGGGTTATAGTTGATATCATTATGAAATTGGAACACTTCATTACAGTTATAGAAGATTTATATCCTGATTAGCTATCCAAAATATATATTAAGTATGTTGTAATATTTCATGGAGTACCACAATTCATTATATGTGACCAGGATCTGATGGTTACCACGACGTTCTAGATAAGTATTAAACATGCTCTATATATTAAGTTATAATTCAACATTTTTTATCATCTTCAGACATATGGTTGGTCTGAGAGTACAATTCAAACTCTAGATGAAATGTTTCATTCTTTATTTATGTACATCAAATGTCATTGGGATCAAAACATACCTCTGGTAAAATTTAATTACTATAATAACTATCACTACAGTATTCAGATTGATCCTTATGAATCCCTCTATGGTAAAAAGTGTAGAAATAAAAAATAATGTACTATAGTAGAGAAAATAAATATATATTGACCTGATATAGTTTATGAAATGGAAAATAAGGTTAGATATATTCAACAACACATAAGAGAATCTCATCGTCAGAAAAAATGTTTTCTTCAAAATTAATGAGAAGTCCACGAGTTTGAAGTGGGTGATAAGGTATTCTTTCAAATATCACCCTGGAAGTCGTTCATGAGATTTTTTAAATTGGGGGATCTAATCCCTAGGTATATCAGTCATTTTTAAATTCATGATCATTTTGGAAAGGTATCATATAGATTGTTGCATCCACAGAATCTCACTCACGTTCATGATGTGTTCTATATATCTCTTATGAGAATGTAAATTATAGATCATTCACATATTCTAATACCAAAATGTTTTCCACTGGAGATAGATATTTCTAATCAACAACAATATATATAGATTAAGTATCAATGATAAAACTTTTTATGAAACATGAAAATGTGCATGATTATAGTTTTTTTAGAGAGACCACTACTTTGGGAAGGTTACGTCACAATATGAGAATGTGATAAGGTATTTGTACGCTCATCTTTTTGTGTTAGAGTGATACATTTGGGAGGATTAATTCATTTTAAGGGGTTTAATGTAACACCTATATATTTTAAAAAAATTTCCGTTTAAATAATTTTAATTCATCAATATCTTTGGTTTAATGCAAATGTCAGTTTAAATGAAACATGTAATATTATATATCCATTATACCCTATCCATTAAATAGGTGGGAATTAATATGAAAAATGTTTTAAAAAAAGAAGTTTCAACCTCAATATGAATGTTATAACAACCCTATCAGTTTACACTTATTATTAAAATATTTTAAGTATAATTAACCTCTATTTACAAACTGAGGATCATAATTTCTAGTCTATTTGAAATATTAGGTACATAATTAGAAAACATGAAACCAACATATATAATCTTTTCCATAATGATATTATAACCAAATTTTATCTCTTATAACTACATGAGACATGCAAGGGAATACATGAACCAAAGGGATGAGATAAAAACCCCAGTATGGAAAAATAAGACAATTATAAAGAAGAGCACAAGGGTTATAAGGTGTTACATGATGACATAAAAATGCTTGTAACATGAATAAAATAAGGAATCAAAACATATATAACATGGGATCATGTAATCATGGATTTATGGGAATGTGGAAAAAAATACAACATGACATAATCAAGAGTCAAGGTCTACTATCAAGTCTATTACACATGGAATTCAATGTAGCACATCAGAATTAGGTTTACTATCTATTCCAACTTGACATATCCTGATAAAAACATTATCCAATTAATTGGATGATTATATTATTTCACCCATTATTAAATCTTAATTAATATTTATTCCACATAAATAATCATACATAAGGAATAAAATGAAGGATTACTTGTGGAAATAAACGGGTATCATAATCATCTCATAAGGCATGAATAGTGGGTGTATCAAAATGATTCCCATAATGAATGGATTTAAAACATACACGGACATTAATAAAGTAATTATATTATATTTTGTGATAAATTGTGTCCATATTAAGCGAAATTATATAAAAATGGTGTTTAAGAATATTTATAAATGCGCCCCTTTGGTGATGTTTAAGGAACAATATAAAGGATCCATTAAAGTCAAAAAAAGAATAATTTCATTCATAATACACAAAATGAAAAAATATATATTATCATGATAAATTTATTTATTTTCAAATAATATTTTTTTTGTTAAAATATATTATATTATGTACATGAAAATGGGTAAGAAACTGGGTTGTTCCATTTAATATGGCTCGCTTATCGAGAAATACTGAGATGAGAACCTTATGAAACATGTATTTACAAATAAAAAAAATAATTGATCATATTTAATATGTTTTGAACAAAAAAAATAAATTTATATGGATTACATAAGAATAACTGAGAAATAAATAGTGGTAAATAGAGAGAAATTGAAACCTATAATAAAAATGAATGTTTAGAAAGAATCCCATACCTTATGTATGAAAGTGTTTTTCACATGTACATAACATCCTGGATAATAAAATAAAATTCATTAAAAAATTAATTTAGAACCAATTAAACATATATTTTATTTATCAATGTTCTTGTTGAACCATCTGGAAGATTGTTGAATTCTTCATATGATTGCTGTTTTAATAATCACAAATCATCAATTAATTAATTCGGTTGGATTTCTCATAATCACAATCTCTTAATGAATCTGTGTATATTGGTTGGATCATGTTTTTATCTCTCTGTTATTGATTTACAAGTATTCTAGAAGTCCTCTGGATCAAAGGACAACGGTCGCACCGATCCATGTCAAAGGACAACGGTCGCACGGATCCATGTCAAAGGAAAACGGTCGCACTGATCCATGTAAAAGGACAACGGTCGCACCGATCCATGTCAAAGGACAACGGTCGCACCGATCCATGTCAAAGGACAATGGTCGCACTGATCCATGTCAAAGGACAACGGTCGCACTGATCCATATCAAAGGACAACGGTCTTACTAATGCTGATCAAATGAGTCACTGAAAATGTCTTACCGATGCTGATCGAATGAGTCACCGAAGATGTCTCACCGATGCTGATCAAATGAGTCACCGAAAATGTCTCACCGATGCTGATCAAATGAGTCACCGAAAATGTCCTACCGATGCTGATCGAATGAGTCACCGAAGATGTCTCACCGATGCTGATCGAATGAGTCACCGATGATGTCTCACCGATGCTGATGACCCACCGATCACTTGACACACTGATAGTCATAAATAGATGTTTGAATTTCTTTATCTTTATTTAATCTAACCAACGGTCATATTAGTAATATTTTAAATTCTCCGTCATTTATTTAATGTGTGCTGTTTGATTTCAGGGGACTATACCTCGTACCTGCAAAAAGGAAATCATATATTTTGCCGGAGCTCGTGCTTTAAAAGAAGGATGCTATTGTCGAGCTCAGATAGAGAGATACACACGAGCGTATACACACAAATAGATAATAGAGTTGAACACGTGTTGTGAAGAGGTTGCAGCCGCACTGAACAAGTGAAGAACACTCAAGATGGTGTACATGAAGAAAGATTTCTATGCTTACAAGAAGATCACCTACAATCGTGCGTACCAAAAAAGAGCTGAGAACAAAAAGAGAACATCAACTCAACAGCTTCTTCAACATTCTCTGAACCTGGAAGTCAAGGAAATAGACGATACTCTGTTTTCTAGACAGAAACCAGAAGAGGACTCATAACGAATTCCGATCAATCAAAGGAGTCTAGAACTGCGCGTCAATCACTAGAGCCATTTCTAAACTCTAAATATTTGCTCTGTGATTTATCCTTTTACATATTGAGCAGTGTGTGTTATATGCTGTATTTTACACACACACTGTCTCTTGTACTCTAACTGGAGGATTTGTAAATCCTCACTCAACTCTCCTCATTTTGTTTTTCCCACTGGGATAGTGGTAGAGGTCGTGTGACCTGGACAACTGGTTGCTGTTGTGTTTGCTCCCACGAATAACAATAGTATAGGTATTGGACCTGGACAGCTGGTTGCTGTTGTTATCCCCGATCCAGGGTGTGGATCACCTTCTTATAAATGATTTTGAGAGGACTAAGTCTCGGCTTGAGACTGGACCTCTTGGTTATATCTGCTGTTTTATATCTTTCAAAGTTATTCTTTTATTCCGCTGCTAATCTCTTTAAAACCAAAACTGTTTTAAAGTCACTTTGATAATTAAATTCGCAAGTGTTTATATCAGTTCTAAATTAGTAAGTTGGTTTCAAAAGTTAATCAACCTTTCTGTTTTGATTAACTGGGAATTAATCAATCCCTTGAGATCCGAAACGAACTCTTACTTTGAAATAAATTCACTATAGTTTAATTCAGTATTTTATTTGGGGGTTTTAAGACAAAGTTTTAGAACCGAAATTTTAATTGGAACTCAATTCACCCCCCTCTTGAGTATCCACTCCGACCAATAGTTCTAATATTTTAATTTATGAACATTTTTATGGTTTATAATGTTTAATTTTGTTGTTCTTGGTGCGCTTGTTTTCTTGGTTTTCATGATCGGTTCACTTTTATAAAAATAATGATGTTCAGGGAAATTTGGAATAATTAATTAAAATTAAAATTATATGTAAAAAAATTGTATAATGTTAATTGATCTTATATATAATTTTTGTTATATGGTATGGGCATGATTCATTATATTAAATGTTAGCAAATATGATTAAATTGTTTTCAGTGGTTTTTTTGACCGTCATGAACTAATAAAGTTTTATATAATATAATGTTTAAATATTTGTTCTAGAACATTATATAACATATAATAAGTATAATAAAACATTATTTAACCATAATAATTGTTTTATGAAAATATTTTGAAGCAGTAGTCAAAAATGAAAATGCATTGTCCACAGTGGTGGTAAATTGACACATCACTAATAATGTATTCATTTTTAGAATAAAAGGTAAAAGACACATTTTTTAATGATGGATATTAATTTTAAAAAATATAATTTAAGATTATATAATATTATAGATTTATCATGCATGTTTAGATAGTGGAGGATAGGTGAGGATACGAAAAGAAAACAAATTAAAAGTGAAAGCGTGAGGGATTTATCTCTTGAGTGTCGTCTCCTTCAGAACTACCTTAATTATCTTGGAAATGGAAATCTTGTGAGAACATAAAGAAAAAATGAGGGTAAGATGTTTATGTGAGGAATTTAGGAAAATATAATTAGTATCCAAGGCTTATAAGTTTTGATGAGAACTGGTAATGAGGGGTGGTATTTATTGGGTGAGGAGAAGGGTGTTTGTGATTATTTCATTCATTACTTTATTATTCTAGCTCATGACTATCAATAGTGATGATTCCAATTAATATATACCATAAATATAGATTTTGATTTACAGATAATGGTTCTTACATTAACCATGAATCATATATTTATGTATTTGGATTAAAATTTTAAATTCCACACATTATCATATTTCATTACTCACAATAATTTCAACTATTTCAGAAAAATCCAAAAATTTAAGCCTTACCATTATTATATATTTTCATTTAAAAAATAGAATACATATTTTGAAAATGAGTTTCTAAAATAAATAAATTTAATTTTTAACTAAAATCATCATTTAATAAAAAAAATACCATTTTTGAAATTATAACTGATTTTATGACACTTTGAATAATTAATAAATGCCTATAAAATTATCTTCTAATCATAAGAGAAAAAATATTAATTTATGAAACATTTTAATGAAAATAATTTTTTTTAGTTAACTATATTAATTATAAAATTGTAAATAAACATTTACATTTCACAGAAATACAGAAACTTAATTTACCATTTTTAAAATGTTTATTTACATATTCTATTATATAAATTTATCATTTTTTAATTTATAAGAATCATAAATTTCATTTATACTTCTATAGATGATGTTATTATTATATTTTCTATGTTAATATTTTTAGGGGTAACATTATTGTTCTAGTGGTCATATTACTATTCAATTAGAATTTGTTCCTTAATTTCTATAAATACCACTTATTTATTTATCCATTTTAGAAAATAATGTTTTAATTAGTTTCTCCATGCCATTTACGTGTTTTATAATATATAACATAGTTAAAATAAGGTAAATTTAATTGATACAATTATAGGTCATTATATTCCTCCACCCTATAAATATTTTTTGTAATACCCCCGGTTCCAATTAAGTAACCATTTATATTATGATTTAAAAGAATTTAAAGTGTTTGAGTGATGTTTGGGAGGGTTTTGATTACCTTTGAAATGTATCTTGGACTATTCTAATGGTTCATAGTTGGTGAATAGTTATTCAAAACTATTCCACTCATACATGAATCTATACACATTGAGACAAGGGCTAAAGGGAAGGCACACTATTTGGTACAAGGTTTTTACAGATTGTACAGACACCTAGGAGAAACTAAAAAAAGTGGGATAGTTGTATATTTCACTTTTGGTGTATGTCTTGTCTAAATTTACCATCCAACAATTTGAGGTTCCCCTTGAGGTAGAGGCTAACGCAAGATTTTCACAATGTTTGCCTTACCGTGTGAATAACTATGCACGTTGTAAAAACTACAACCAAAAATGGATCTAAGATGGTATTGACATTCCACCACACTTTTTTTCTCTATTTTATCCCTAACTGGGAACTTATTCCTCCCATAGTCTATGTTATAGTTTCACATCGAATCAGTTGTGATCCAGTGGCATATCTTATTGAGTTGAAGCCCGATTTTCATGGTAAGTCCTTGTTTGATGTAGTTTTTATTATTTTTACTCATATCAACATTCTTTCTTGTCTTAGTTTATTATATCTAGAATGGTAATGATATATGTAAGGTGTTTGATTCCAATCATGATTATATTGGTCCTTTTTTATGGTAGATGAGGAGATATAATGTGTGTTTGGGGGGTTCAAAATGGGTTTTTGTGCATTTTCAGGTAGTTCAACATTTTCCCCATAATTACCTAGGTTGGTGGCTTCAATCTATACCCCTATTCATAGAACATGAATTCTTGTTTTCAAATTATATAATTTTCATGAAATTATTGTGAAATTATTGTGAAAAGAAATGTTGAAACATTATTTAGTGTTGGTTTTTTTAATTGAGTTATTGTTGTGAAAAGAGCTGTGATAAATGATTTCAAAATGTTAGCTTTAAAATTGTTGAATGGTTTGATTCATGGAAAAAAAATTCATGGAAAAATTTTCAGTGACCTATTGTTTTATTGAAATGGTTTTATAAAAATTGTATTACAATGGATTTTGGGAATACATTGTGATGTGTGTTTAAATTGTATATGGGTCCTTGTAGAAATATAACATCGTGGTCAATGCCAAAAGTTTAATGAAACACATGATATTGGTTACCTTGTGATGACTAGGATGATCGATGAGATAACACCCATGAGTATGGAAATAATAGCTAGGAATTCATGTGTGGATGTGTGAATTGATATGGGTAATACCTAAGGGATTTTGGAAATGGTATGGAAAACATTTTTAGTTGGTTTCTACAAAAAAAATATTCTTTTCAAAAACTATTTAACATAGAAATAATTTTATTTTTTTATAAAATGTTTTGAAATGTTTTATATGATTTTCTAATATAAATTGTTTTATGTAAATGTGCTAACATGTTCTATCCTAGTGGCATGAGTATGAACTTCATTGGAGGAAATCCTACCAAGTTTCATTAATCACATATTCTTTAAAAAATCAGTTATTTTGAATATATTATTCATTGAGATAGATGAAAAGTTAATGTATCACACCTCTTTAGTGGTGCTTTGCTATAAATAGATTGTGTTGTGGGATTTAAGCATGGAGCATGTTGTGAATTTTGTTTTTTTGGGCGTCATTGAGATTTTCTGACTGTATTCCAATTTTTATTTTGATGATTAGTTATCCTTAATTTTGGTTATCTATTATAGATTCTTTTTTATATCAATTGTAATAAATTTAGTAGTTTTACATTATTATCATGCATTATATAGTGGTATTATTTAGTGAATGTTTTTTTGTGTTGGTTTATTTCTAAAATGGAAAATTGTCCCTCAATTATATTAAATCTGTTTGCATTTATTTCTACCCTTTGGTGCCTTCATGATGACTCTTATATCCAATTATGAATTATTTATCAACTAAAGTAAATTAAGAGATAAAGGATGTCACAAATACTATCAGCTTGTTCGTTCTATGACTTTGAGGTTGTATTATTCTTGGTCGGTATTTGGCAGAGTAATAATTTTTAAAATTCATGGAGTTGAAATTTATTTTGGTTTAATCATGGAGTTAGGATGGTAGAGTATAGTAGGATTTTCAGTATAAGAAATGTAGAACATAAAAAATATGTATCTAACCATTTTATATTGAACAATGTGTTACCATGGATTTGCGTACACCTGTTCTTTGGAGACAATTATTGGGTTTGAAATCACATTTTTAAGGATTTACCCAAGTAGATGAGTGTGATATGAAGTCTAGAAACGACTTCCCACTATGAGTAAATATTCATTTTGAGCAGTGATATATGATTTTGTAAAAATGTGTTGGTTTTTTAATGAACATTAAAGTTGTTTTCAAATGAGTTATTTTGAAGAGGAATGAAATGGTTATTGTGAAAATGGAATGATTTTTAAAATCATGGTGAAATGTTGGGAAAATGTTGGAATGTGGAAAATGAATAGTTTTTTAAAGTAATGTTGTCATATTTAATGTGGAATAATTTAAATTTTTTGTGTTATCATTTGTAAGATTGTGATATTACATGGAATTTAATTTTGGTTACATAAAATGTCACTAGGTAGATGTCATTAGAACTAGTCAGAAGAGACTGTTGGGAATGTTGTTTCATCTAATCCACAGGTGAACCAACACTTGATTCAAAGAATTTTCATGATTTTCAGAACATTGAATTAGTAATGCAACCATACACCAATTTTAAGATATCATTATCTTTTGGGAGTCTAAGTGGAGGAATTATTTTTTTTATTCACAGGTGTAGAAGAACACTCTAACACTAAATGAATGGGGAAGAGGGAATCCTTTTTTCAATGAGGTAGAAAACATCATAATAAAACTATAAGATCAATTAACCTTTCTCCATGACCTAAGAGCAAGATCGGATGTTTTTAATGTGGTTCACTGAATCACGTCAAAATAAAGTGTAAGGAACCACTAAGACAATGAAAAAATTCAAATATATGGGGAATCTTAGTACTATTGTCAAACTCATATGATGTGGGGTTTTTGGGGAACTTCTCATGTGTCATGGACATCACATTATTTAAATAGAAGGGGGAAGAAAAACAATTCATGTCAATATAATAGAGCTATCCAAGGTGATTCCAGGACTATATTTACTCCATGGGGAGGAAAATATCAAAAGGTAAATAAAAAACCAAGTAGAGTATGAAATTATATAGTACTAAGAATGTTAGTGTGCATGATCAATATGGTTCAAAGATAGTGAGAGGTATGATTCTTTTGAACTATAAATTTAGGAATGGGTTGTTTGATATGGGTTCAACCCATTAATTTATTTCTTCTTTTTTCTATTTATTTAGAGGTTTTGAGTTTTGAGATGACGAAATCTTTGTAAAAAATTCAAACTCCTCTTGGTCAAAGTGAATTTCAGGTATTTATTTATAGATAATGTTTGATAACTATTGATGGATATCAAATGATATTGGATTTATCAATGCTTGAGATAGATGTATATGACATAATTATAGGTATGGATTTCATGAATTTCATTAGGATCACATCAACTGTTTTACCCGAATGGTCAGTTTTACGACTAATGATGGTAACAATAATCTTTTTAAAGGCAACCAGCATGTGAATAAAGGTGAAACAAGAATCCTGGAAATATAATTCAGAACAATTTCATACTAGTTTTATTCATTGACAATTTAATCTGTGAAAGAGATTGATAATATATGTTTTTAGTGATTTTTATCTATTTAAATATGATTATGAAAAAAAAGTTTGAGGGTTCCCACAAACTAGAGAATTGTATTTCATGATTGATATAATTTTGGGGACTTGTACACATTCTGTTTATATATTATCAAATAGAATGAATAAAATTATGGTAGATAAATGAGTTGTTGGAAGAGCTTGAAGGAAAATGGTTCATTCAACCTAGTACAACTTTGTGGGAACCACTAGTCTTGTCTGTCAAAAATTAAGATAAAACTCTTAGGTTGTGAGTATATTATCATAATATTAACCAAGTTACAATAATAATAGATATCCAATTCCCTTAATAGATTTTTTTTTCAATTGAGGGGTTCTTAGTGGTTCTCCAAAATTGACATCCTATCAGGATATCACAAATTGCAAATTCTTAAGGTGGATTTTCCAAAGACATCTTTCAGAAGTAGAAGTGACCATTATGATTATGTTGTAATACGTTTAGATATTACAAATTCACCATTAGTATTTATTTTATTGATGAATTCGGTATATTAGAGATATATGGATTCTTTTGTGGTGATGTTTGTGGCTGATATATTGGGGTATTCAAAGATTGGGGCTTAGCATTGGAAACACTTGGAAACTATATTATAAATCATGTTGTAACATCATATGTTTGAAAAACTATAAATGTTTGATTTTTGGATACAATAAGTATATTTCCTCATCCATGTAATCTCTAAAAAATATGTGTACATGGATCTAGAAAAGATTTAAACTGTTATCTCTTATAAAGTACCAAATAATGTCTTTGAGATTTTCACCGAACTCAATCAAGATGGTTGTTACATACATCTTTTTTGTAATATTTCATGAATATAATATTCAATGGAAGGTTTGACAATTAAAAATTCTCTATTCCAATGGGATTATTAATTTCATGAGTTATTTTCGACAACTTAATATTCACCATACATCAACACCTATCATGATGTTTATGGAATCCAGACAATGGTACATCTTGTACTATGATGCTTATAAATCTGGGTTGGGATTTGGTCTCATGAAGGGAGACCATGTTGTAGATTATTTTTGAATATATTTATGGTTACCTGAGGATAACTACCTAACTCATGATTTAGAGTCGATGTCTAAGTAAATGCTTCGAAGACATGGTGTTATTAATACTTTGGTGAGAAATTTATTGTGTATACATACCAAAAAACAAAAAAAACATATTTTCTCACAAATATATTTGAATATGGGACAAATAAGACTACTAAAGTATCACCAAATGTTTGACTTTTGACATGATGTATAAATCAGGTAAATGAAATTCTTGGGATGATTCATTAAGCTAAAATTTAAATGCTCAATTGGAAAAGGAGGCTTAAAATGAGTATTAGATGAGGTCATTGATAGCCAACATGCACGTGGTATGTGAAGACCAAGGCGATGTTGTGGTTTTCATTCAAGTTTCAATCATTCATTCTTTAGTAGAGACAGTTAAATGGGAAAATGCTTCTGATTTAAAATACTTTACTATTAGGTCAAAACTCAGTAGTGAGGAGACCATTGTGGTATATATGATGGATGGGAACGTAGTGTCATGGTTCCAAAATTGGATTTACAAACCTATTCCTTGTCAGGAAAAACATTCTCACGAAAAACACCATCCGAGATGGGGTTTTCATCCTTGAATATAGAAGTTTTATAAGTCAATGAAACAATGGTTTTTTGAAATCGGTATAAAAATAAAGTTGGTCAAGTTTGTTTCAAGATGATTAACTTGTCAACATGTTAAAGTGTAAATCAATGACCAATATGTATGTTGTAATCATTACCTATTCCTATATTGATATAGAAGAATATACACATGGATTTTGTGATAGAACTCCCATGAATGGTTTAACACACGATTCAATAATGGTGACAATGTATCTTCTCACAAAGTTATCCCATTTCATCCCTATTAGTTAATATCATATGGTAGGGAAAATTTCTAAAATTTATATTTGAGAAGTGGTAAAGAGACATATTGTATCAATTTTGATAGCCACATTCAGATATCCAACATTTATATCTCATTTATCAAAGTCTTTATAGCTTTCATTTCAAACACAGTTGATTGTGAGTATGGCATATCATCCTTAGTGAGAGGGAAAATCAGAACATAACATACAAGCATTAGAATAAAAGTTGTGGTCTTGTGTAATGGATTTGGGTGGCTCGTATGAAGATCATGTAACAATAGTGGAGTTCTTATACAAAAAAATTATTATTCCTTGATACATATAGATCCTTTTGAAAAATTGAATGGGAATCCTTTTTTTCTCCACATACTTTGGTGAAAATAGGTGATCCATCATTGGTTTGGTAGATCTTTGTCAATGAGATAATTGATAAGATTTAGTTGATCATAAAATAGATGGAAGTAGATCAGAGTCATTAGGGATCATATCCTGGTCATCTTCGATGGTTGTTTTCATTCATAGTTAGTGGTCATGTGTTTTTTAGGATTTCTCCACAGCTTGTAAATTGTTGATTCAGGATGAAGGTAAATATATATCCATGATACATAGGCCCTTTTGAGATACTTGAATAGGTTGGTGTGGTGGAATATCAGTTGGATTTTCCACCTTGGTTTACGGTTTTTCATAATGTGTTTCATGTATCTCAGTTAGAAGAGTTTCTACCAAATCTTGGACATGTGATTTAAAGGGATCACATTAACCTAGATCTGGATTCTTTGTTGGATACTATCTTGGTATGGATTTTGGATTGGTATGTGAACATATTTAATGTCAAAGGAATCAGTCAAGAGTGATTTTGGTGAAATATAGTTAGATTCCTGAAGAGTATCTAGAAGGAGAGAAAGAAATGGTTGAGAAATGGTTTAAAGTATTTCAAAAAAAGCAGTGGTTCTTTAATTTACATGATTTTAAAGTCCAATGGTGGGGTGAATGAATCAACACTAGTTTCAATTATATAACCCACAATTTATGATATTTATGTATCTAAAGTGTTTCTGTGATGTTTTGGATGGTTTATAAAACCATTGAAATGTTTTTTGGACTATTATAATGTTGAAAATTTTGGGCACAGTTAGCGGAAAACATTCAACTACTACATGAAATCAGGAAAAGTAAGATAGGGGCTAAGGGGGAAGTACATGTTTAGGCCCACAATTTATAAAAACAATGCTTCCACATAAGAGAAATAATGAAATGTGTGATAGTGGAATTTTAAATGGATGGAACATGGTTCTCTATCTGTGAAGGCTACCATGCGAGGTCCCCCATAAAGAAGAGGATAGAGTACGATTTGCACAATGTTTTCCAAACCATGTGACTGACCATAGACAGTTTCAAAATTATATCCTAAAAAATGCATCTACGCATGGATTAACTTTTAACCACACTTTTTTATAAATTTTGGTCCTAACTCAAAAAACTATCCCCATAATGGGTGTGGAAGCATTTCCCATTGAATCCTAAGTGATCTAGTGGTGTATCTTGGTGCGTTAAAGCATTATTTCCCAAACAAGTCTCCATTTTCATTATTTTTATTAGCATATATTATTTTTTTCTATATCTACTTTCCTACCACTCTTGGTTTCTTAGATATAAACCTCTATATATATATTTAAGGTGGTTTATTCCAATCATGGTGATATTTTTTCATGTTTATGTTAGGTGAATATAATTGAGGCATGTTTATTGAGATTTAACATGCCATTATGGGAATTTTCATATTATTATACATTTTATCTATAAATTTCAATGTATATTCCTTGAATCTTGACTTATCTTCCATGAAAACTAATTTTTAGTTACAAACTGTTTAAATTTCTTGAAACCGATTGTGATTTTTTTGTGAAAATCTTGGTGGAAACCTTATATAGTGATTTGTTTTTAAAATTATGGTATTTTTGTGAACATTTATTTGATAAAAAATATTAATGTGTTAATTTTAAAATAACATCTTTGTTTTATTCATGGGAAAAAATATGTTTTCGAAAAAAATTCAATAAATGATTTTTTATTGAAAGGATTTTGGCATAAGTGATTTCAAAAAAAAATTGGCATAATTGGTGGTGTCTGTTCATATTTTATATAAGGACTAGTTGAAATATTATTGGTGCTCGGTGACAAAGGTTTAATGGCACAAGAGATATTGGTCACCTTGTAAATACATAGTAGATCGATGAATGAACGATGATGTGTTTGGAACCATCACAGTGTTGATGTGTGGATTTATATGTGATATGCCAAATGGATTATGAAATGGGTTTGAAAAAAGGTTTAATTTCATTTCATGGAAAATGGTATAATATAGAGAAATGGTTTTTTGAAATATATTTTGTTTGTGATAAACAATTTTAAATTGTTTTATATGAATTATTTATATAAATTTCATTATTTTAATGTCCTAACATGTTCTATACTAGTGGTGTGATTAGTGAATTAATTTCTGGAAATCCAACTGAGATTCAATAATCACCCCTACTCTGAAAATTTGGTGATTTTGAAAATAGTATTCAATGATATGTATAAAAATTTAAATCATCCCACTTATTTAGTGGCGTTTCTTAATAGTTGGGATATATTGGGGATTTCGATCATAGATCATGGTGAGAGATTTGGAGTTTTTTTGTTTCATTTATTTTTTTTATTTTTTCTTTCTTCTTTTAACTTTTATGAATACTTATCTACCACTGTGTATCATTGTTGGGGTTTGGTTTTTTTATCAATATAATTGTTTTGAAATTTAATACATTTATATCATGCTTCACGTATTAGTATTTGGATATAGTGTGTTTGGATGGGTTTTTTCTCAAAGGAAAAATCATCCACCAGTTATATTGAAGCCCATGGAATTTATTTCTAGTATATTGTTCCTTGGAGAAGTCACCTAAAGACATGTATAAATTCCCCCTCCACTTAATAAAAATGAAGTATGGAATAATGTTACATTCTACCTTGAAATTTATTATTTTTTCATAAATCTGAAACCCATAGAGATCACATTACAAGCTTCATAGTTTAGGGTCTTCCTCACTTCAATGAGGTCTTCATTATTTTTCTTGCGTTTATTGCCTTTAAGGAAAAAGGGATCATTTATAATATTGGTACCTCAAGATATTTTCAAATTTAACTACATTAATTATCAAAATATAACTCAATAATATTGGAATATATCTATGGATTCATCGATAAATAATTAAAAAAGTATTTCTAATAAATAATAATGAAACATCATCTTGAACTTGTTTTTTATAAAAAAAATTACTGATTAATCATTAAATATTTCAAAATAAGGATTTAGTAAATCATTTTTTTATTTCTCCATATATATACACCGCTTATAGGTCTCTATCTATTCTTGTATCTTGAAAATCATTTAAGGCATCTTGTGTTTTAAATAAATAGAGGAATTTGAAAATTCTTTGGTGTTGCTTCCCATCAATATCAAGGTAAGAACATTGAGAGCGCACGATTATCCAATAGCTGATACATAATCCTTTAAATAATTTGGTGATGGTAGAGGTATTCGATTCCTCATAATTTTTTTTCGTGTAACTTGGATATTTTCAAAAGTCTTGATGTCATCTGAGCATTACATTAGGATATTAATTTAGAGTAGTTCTTCAGGGAGAGAGATATGTGTTTTTTTGTGATATTCCTCATTTATTTTTACTACGAAAAAATTATGGGGATTGAATACTTATCTAATAAGCATATAAATAATGAAACATTGTCTATATAAGGATAAACTTGTATATAGAGTATATCAAATATTTTTATTCCCTAGGTTTCAATCTAAGTTATCCATGTTGATAGAATTATCCATTAGGATCTTCATCAATTTATCTAAAGAATAATATCTAAAAATAACTACAATATGTTATGATACCAACTATAATGACCCCATCATTTTACACATATTGTTACCTAAATTTAACCAAAATTAACCACCAATTACAATCCACGATCGTAAATTATATTGTCTTTGGAAGATTAGGTAGATAAATTGAAAACATGAGACCAACATGTAACATATTTTTGATAATGATCTTCAAAATCCATTTGAGATCCTAAAATTTCACAGTATGACCTGGGGAATATATAAATAAAAGGGATGAGCTACAAATACGTGTAAGGAAAAAAATAGGAATAAAGCATATGATATGGGTTAGAAGGCCTAACTTGATGACATAAAATATAACGACCCATACTTTACATAAATTTTCATTACATAAAAATTTAAGCAAACTTATTACAACATATAACAAAACCAGGAAAGGACCGTATAATTATATAGTCTTTAGAAACTGGGAAACATAAACAACTGGTTCATAATGCATCTACATTGCCTCCCATTTATTTCATCATATATAGAGTCCCTTTTTGGAATATCCTACTTAATAACCTTCTTCCTGACCTGGGGAAATTGTAGAGATCCGAAGATTGATGTACATGGACATTACATTATTTTTTCGGAATACTTAGTACATAACAAAAACACACACACAAGTATCGTAATAGTTTAGTGTCTTTGAAAACTCGAAATATAATCTTCTAATCGTGGTGAAAGATCTTCAACATCTCCCATAAAGATCATTATTTTTTTTACCTAAAACCTTTCTTTATATCCTATCGAAAAGATAACATAAAAGGGTGAGCTCAAATTCTCAGTAAGGGTAAGAAAAAGAAATATCAATCACATCATATTCATAAGAACATAACATTTTGGAAATCTTAACCTGCAAAAAAGAGCATAATTTCATAACATGTGATAAATCAAAGTAGTGAAATGAAATCGCAATAATCATAACTTAAAACATGAAACTTTGTTTCATACACACATAATCATAGAGAATCATATCTTATTAGTAAAGACTCATTTCCAAGACTATCTCAGTGGACAAAGTCCATTTCTGAACCGAGTCACCCTCGTTTCAGTCTTGTTTCACTGAACCGGTATAACCTACCGTTCCAGCCATGTCTATCTCATGAGGTAAAAAATCTTTACCCAATGCATTGGGGGTAGATATAGGTCCTACCCATCTCATAATGATACCATTCTTATGTGTGTCACAAAATCATAAACCATACATCATAGCATAACACATGTAATAAAAATGGGAATCTTAAACATCATGAAATCATAAAATAATTCATATAAGATAAAATAATTCATAAAAATATTTCCATCACAACATAATCAAATCAATGTAATAATAGGTACAGAAACATAACCCTATATTATCTTAGATGTAAAATAATTTTGATAAAACTCTTGAACTCCATTCTTGAGGAAAATATCATTTCTACTTCAAAAACATTTTTCCTTTCTTAACATGCCAAAAAATTTTAAACTAAAAGAATTTGATTAAAAATAAACTTTAAAACATGTTAAGTAAGCTTCTTGGAAATAATGTTTTAAAAATCCATTCATGCCGTATAAGTTAAAAAACATTCTTCATACTTTTGTCGGAAAGTCAAAAAGTACCTCGTACGAAAAACGACAAAAGATTCCTTTCATATCCTTTACTAAAAACTCACTGAAGGGTAAAATTGGATTTAAAAAATTGTAGGTGGATGGAAATAATATTAAAATTGAAGAAACATGGATGTGGATGACAAAATACACCCAAGTAAATGCCAAAGTATAAACAATCTCGGATAAAAATGAGATTGTGATATTTCCCTTACCTTCGGTCCGATTTGCTTCGTAAGTTTACGAACCTCCTGTATAATGATTTAAATAATTTCATTGACTTATTAAATAATTATATTCATTGTTATTATATCATATATGGTTCACTTATGACTTTATATTACCCGTTATTTTGTAAATTCATGTTAAAGTAGTGTTTTGGGTAAAATCGTCTCATTTGCCATTCGTGTTTTAACTTGTTATTATTCATATGATTACTTAGATCATGATTACATAATTACAGAATATAAAACATGATTTATATATAATATATATTCATAATATACATATATATAATGGATCGATAAATGGAAAAAAATACACCGTTCATGGAGACGGTAGGCCGTGCGTATGCATGAATGCTGTTTTCGTTTCCTTATTGAATTGAGTGAATTAAGAAGATGACCTAAATATATATATATATACATAAATATAGTAGTATTATTATGTAATATATATCATGAATACTTATTATATATACTTTATAATCACTCATGAATGGTTAACGTGGAGAATGAATCTCATCGCGTCGTGGAGATGGTAGTCCGTACGTACGCTGGAGCGATGATATCATTTCATGATCATTGAGTTGTATTATAGTGTATGTATACTATTTAAGAATCAGTATCACTTTACAATAATCATATATAGTTATTATTTACACCATTATACCCATCCAAGTAAGGTGGTGGTGGAAAATAGATTACACCACGGCATGAAGACGGTATTCCGTACGTACGCACGTGCGGTGATTTCATTTTCCGTAGGATGGATAGATGGTGAAATAGGTTTGTTTCATACTTATAATAACATATCAGTATTCTAGTTATACTGTAGTTATTACTTAATAATGAAACAACCTAATAATAAGAAGTGGAAGAAGAAATAATGTTGAAAGAATCAGTAACGGACATTACCTATTCTTTGAAGCCTCTCTTTGAGTCCTCATCTTAGGGTACTAAAATTGGTCTTTGAGGAAGACCAGAACCTTTAGGATGTTTCTAGAGAAGTTGAGAAGAGAATTTGGCAGAGGTTGGGCGAGTATGAAGGCTCAATGTGTTGTGAGGAAGAGAGGAAGGGGGTTCCCTTTTATAAGGGAGGAGAGGGGCACCTTTGGAATAACAAAAAATATTATTTTATTATAATGCCAAATTCAGTTTTAAATAGCTCAAAATTGATTCATTTCGAAGATAAGGTTGGTATGGGTCCAAATCCTTTCATACAATAGAATTTAGACAAGTTTATATTCCTATTTTAACTTTATCATTTATATTTAACTTTAAGTTAGATAATTTTACTTTTACCGGGTCTTCTTGTTTTCTTACACTATAAGGTTAATAAACATACTATATCAAGACAAATGAACCCCAAGTTGTTTATAATTAATATATATAACCTTATATAAGTCATTTGGTGGAACCTTAGATTTTTACGAATAAAATAACAATTAATAATATAATATTTGTTTTAAAAACTATTTTATGTCAATTTTAAAACTATTTAGTAATTGATTTTTGTGAAAATCATAACAGAATAATTAGTACTAAAAAAGTGAATTAAATTAATACTAACATGTCATATTAACCTATAAAATTAGTGGAATTCATAAACAGTCTTAAATTACATTTATATCGGTATTTATAACATCAATTATGTCAATATTTCATTAATAAGACAATTACTGCATCATCTTTGTGTCATAATAAATGATAATTATTTAATCCCTAAAAATTCTAAATAAATTTCTATTATGTATATAATTGTATTATATTTCTGGAGACTATTTATTTTCGATGTTTCATGAAGTGTATCACTAAATTAAAATTATTATACTTATAAGATTTAAGAAAGTGACATGTTGTCACATTCATTGGTTTTAATAATAATTAAATTATTTTCATGGAAAAAAGTTCATTAAATGAATATAATCCGACACTTAGGTGATATGGGTCGACTTTTAGTCATCCAATAGGATTTTGACATGTGTTAGGGTAATTGTATAATATTATATTACCCTTAATTACCCGATTTACCTTTAACTATGGTAAATAAAATTTACCGTAGTTACTATTCATAATTCCCAAAAATAAAAAGTAGCTTATTAACATAATTTGGATCTACTGATTCAAAATATGGATTCCATTTTTCCAAATTCATTACACAAAAGTTTCAGAAATTAAATTAAAACTAATCTCGTTGTCGAAAGAAAATGGGGTTTTCTTTAAAACATTGCAAAAGATTGAATTGATTTATCCTACAAATTCAAGGTAGAATCAATGATAATCACATAAATTATATTAAATGGTAAAAATATATTCTATTTATACTTTGAAACAATTAACAATTATAATTTAACCATATAAATTATTGCGATGAAAAAATTTGTTTTTAATTAAAATATAGCATGTTTTTACTATTCATCAAAATATGAAAGTTACCAGAATAATATGAAAAATTTATCCAAAGTAAATTTTTATTTCATGATTCCTAAGAAGAATTTTATTTTGTCAAATTGAACTTATAAACATGTCAAAAACTAGATTAAAAGTGGGTGCACCATCAAAAGGTGGCAAAACTGCATTTTTTTTGAAAAATACTTATTTTACCCGAAATTTTTAATTTGTTCTTATACCATGTTTTAGAAAATGTGTAAGAAGAATAATAATGTTATAAGATTCAAAATTTAGTTAATACTATTCATAATTTCTAGATCATAATAATATTATAATAATATATCGTTGTTTAGTAAAACCCGGTATTGCGTACAACACATGCTATCGAGGAAGGTCGTGATTGCGTGTAATGCAAGCCAAGTCAGGGTTGTGTGCTACGCAAGAATCCTTCATTGTTTCGTAAATAATAATACAACCATATTTCATTTATACATTGAATAGATATATATATATATATACTCAATGTTGCGTAGAATAACTATTATCAAAATTGTGTGTAACATGATCCAAGAATAGTGTTGCGTATACTGCAAACTAATACGGTGTTTCATGTAGCGCAAGGTAATGTTGGTGTAGCATAAAAAACAAGACATTAATGAAATTTAAAGAATATTTTTCATTAAATCTCGGGGTGTTACATTCTACCCCCCTTAAAATGAATTTCACCCTCAAAATTCGTCGGGGTTATAAATGGTTTACTATTCGAAAGTTTCTTTAATAGAAACCCACATCGTAAAAAATGATTACCAAAAACAATATTTAAAAAAAAGTATGAAACTTAATGGTTACACAAATAAACTAATCACTGGGTTTCCGCATAGGTGAAAATATGGATATGGAAGAGAAATCTAACCAACATGTTCGGATGGAGAGTGGTAGAGAACATGGCTATGGAAAAGATAGCAATCACAAAGCCATATATTTGTGACGATCTAAGGTACCATCTAATTCATCATATATAAGAGAACTAGGAAAACATTTTTTGTTTTCAAGATCATTTCCCTAAATTTGATGAAATTGGAATTAGAAAAAATACTTTCGTGATTTTGGTATAGTCTCACCGTTTGTCGTTCTTTGGACAATTTCCACTTCATCTCTTAAAGAAATGATGTTGAATTTGTCATTCATGATGTGTTAGTAGATCATGTGATAGAATGATGGGTCATTTCATCTATCTCAAACAAAAGGTTAGAAAATTTATTAAAAAATACATAAGTCCATCTATAGTGAGATTAATCTTATATGGTTCCTAAAATGGACTTAAAATTCTTATATTATACTACTTCATTTAAAAAAACTAATTTATACTAAACAGGGACTTCCTATAGGCTAGTGGTAGGCGATAAAGGCCAGTCGCACTTCGGTTGTGGGTTCAATTCCTACGACCTTGTCTGACGCAATGGGCTGTCGTCCATCCTGCAGGTTGTCCTTTTTCTAAAGCTATATTACTATAACATCCCATCAACAATATCAAAAAAAAGTTTTATCCTCAAACAATACTTACTTATGTCCAACATTATCCATTCCAATCTTTAGTCTTATCTAAAATACTTCGGTCACAGATCGTAGTTTAAAGAAAATGATCACGTGATTGCCATCATTTATCCAACATATATCATAAGATATATCTTGTTGGTCAAATTACAAACATGTGAATACCTTAATCATGCATTCTCTTGAAGAATTAATACCCATTGAACCTGAGTGAAAACATGAATGCAGTTAAAATTTAACACTTTCCACATACCAAAATCCTCAAAATTCTATATACTCAAACCATGATATCACTTAGTCCTTATATCAATCATGAGCTCATGAATACTATCAAACATATTAGATTCTCTTTATCCCTTCATTATGTGCATATCATCTGCTTTCCAAAAATATTTCATTCACTTTTCATGGTTACCGATGCCATAAAATTATTGAAAACCACAATAGACCAAAACATAAATATTCCAATATTCCACGATACTATATACAACATTATTTTGGAATCCCATTACATAAACACTTAATCATTCCACCACATCATTGTCATATTCAACATTTCCAATGGTGATCGCATGTGACTTCCCTTTGTCTTTTTCCTTAAGTGGTTTCTCATGTCGATCATCACTAACCCTTGTATTAGGGCATTTGTTAGCATAATGCCCCATTTCCTTGCACTTGAAGCATTGAAGTGTAGTAGGTTCATTCTGTGTATCCCTTCCTTTGTTTTCATCATTAGACATCTTCTTCCCATCATTGTGGGATTCAAATTCCTAATGACCTTCCTTTCCACATTTGAAACATTTACTTGTCCCTTTAAGACAATATGCACCATGCTTCTTTCAACACATTGAGCATAAGGAAACATTCATCTTCTTTTTGCCATTATTCTGAGATTTCTCCTTGAACTCCATCTTTCGTTTATTGTTAAAACTGTGAGATGGATAAGTAACACCAACTTCCATTTCTACCTTGATAGCACAACGCACAATTTCTTCATAGCTACTGAAGTCTCTTATAGCTAATTCCCTTCAATGATTTGGTTTTAAGCCACTGAAGAATTAGTCAACTTTACTTTTAGGTTGGATGATAAATCCAGATGCATACCTTGTAATCCTTGTAAAATTCGCTACGTATATACCAAAAAATTCATCATCCTTTTTCTTTAGTTAAAAAACTCCTTCTCCATCTTTGTTCGATGAATATGAGGGAAGTACTTATTGAAAAATAAGTTCTTGAACTCGTCCCATTCCATGGACTCAATTTCATCTCTTTGCCTCGTATTCTTGATAAGATTCCACCATTGATCAGCTTCACCTTCCAAACGATATACTTCTAAGTTGACTTTATCATGTTCAGAACATTGACGAATTGAAAATAACTTTTCAGTGGTACTGATCCATTGTTCAGCAACAAGTGGATCAGAAGACCCACTAAAAGAAAGTGGACGTTGCCTCATGAAGGACTCAATAGAATGTTGTTCCCTTCTCTGCTCATTTGGAAGTCCAGTATGATTCATAGCTTGTGTAGGTATAGCAATAAGATTTTTCACTCCATCTCCCATAACTTTTGTTTGTGTAGGAGGACAATCATTGCATTGTCCATTGCATTGATCAACACGTTTCCTTCAGGTTCCAGCCATCATCTAAAACCCAAAAAGAATAGTGTGAGAGGAAAAAATCAGGATAGGGAAAACAACATAATAAAGGGGGAGTAACTTCAATATCTAACATCTTAGGTTTAATTCTATGATCGTTAGAATAATTCTAGTACTATAACCTATACGTATACTTATCCTTAGGGACATCCCTAGACATACCTTAGAAATATCTCTAGGGATCTCACTAACATTTTCGCATCCTAGTTTCCAAAGGTTGAATAAACCTTTCCTCTGATACCAACTGTAGAGACCCGAAGATTGACGTACATGGACATTACATTACTTTTGTGGAATACTTAGTACATAACAAAAACACACACACAAGGATCGTAATAGTTTAGTGTCTGTGGAAACTCGGAATATAATCTTATAATCGTGGTGAAAGATCTTCAACATCTCCCATAAAGACCTTCCTTTTTTTTACCTAAAACCTTTCTTTATATCCTAGGGAAAAGAAAACATAAAAGGGTGAGCTCAAATGCTTAGTAAGGGTAAGAAAAAGAAATATCAATCACATCATATTCATAAGAACATAAAATTTTGGAAATCTTAACCCGCAAAAGAGAGTATAATTTCATAAGATGGGATAAATCATAGTAGTGAAATCAAATCCCAATAATCATAACATAAAACATGAAACTTTGTGGCATAAACACATAATCATAGAGAATCATATCTTATTAGTCAAGACTCATTACCAAGACTATCTTAGTGGACAAAGTCCATTTCTGAACCGAGTCACCCTCGTTTCAGTCCTGTTTGACTGAACCGGTATAACCTACTTTTCCAGCCATGTCTATCTCATGAGATATAAAATATTTACCCAATGCATTGGAGGGAGATATAGGTCCCACCCATCACACAATGAAACCATTCTTATATGTGTCACAAAATCATAAACCATACATCACAGCATAACACATGTAATAAAAATGGGAATCTTAAACATCGTGACATCATAAAATAATTCATATAAGAAAAAGGAATTCATAAAAATATTTCCATCACAACATAATCAAATCAATGTAATAATAGGGAAAGAAACATAACCCTATATTATCTTATATGTAAAATAATTTTGATAAAACTCTTGAACTCCATTCTTGAGGAAAATATCATTTCTACTTCAAAAACATTTTTCCTTTCTTAACATGTCAAACAATTTTAAACTAAAATAAGTAGATTAAAAATAAACATGAAAACTTGTAAAGTAAGTTTCTTGTAAATAATGTTTTAAAAATCCATTCATTCCATATAAGTTAAAAAAATCATTCTTCGTACATTTGTCGGAAAAGTCAAAAAGTACCTCGTACGAAAAATGACAAAAGATTCATTTCATATCCTTTACTAAAAACTCAACGAAGGGTAAAATTGGATTTAAACTATTGTAGGTGGATGTAAATAATATTACATATTGAGTAAACATGTATGTTGATGATAAAATACACCCCAGTAAATGCCAAAGTATAAACAATCTCGGATAAAAATGATATTCTGATATTTCCCTTACCTAAGGTCCGATTTGCTTCATAAGTGTCCGAACCTCCTACATAATGATTTAAATAATTTCATTGACTTATTACAGAATTATATTCATTGTTATTATATCATATATGGTTCACTTAAGACTTTATATTACCCGTTCTTTTGTAAATTCATGTTAAAGTAGTGTTTTGGGTAAATTCGTCTCATTTGTCCTTCGTGTTTTAAATTGTTATTATTCATATGATTACATAGATCATGATTACTTAATTCCAGAATATAAAACATGATTTATATATAATATATATTCATAATATACGTATATATAATGGATCTATAAATGGAAAGAAATACACCATTCATGGAGACGGTAGGCCGTACGTACGCATGAAAACTGTTTTCGTTTCCTTATTGAATTGAGTGGAATTAAGTAGATGACATAAATATATATATACATAAATCCATTAGAATTATTTTTTCATATATTTCATGAATACTTATTATATATACTTTATAATCATTCATGAATGGTTAACGTGGAGAATGAATCTCATCGCATCGTGGAGACGGTAGTCCGTACGTACGCACGAGCGATGATATCATTCTCATGATCGTTGAATTGTATTGTAGTGTATGTATACTATTTAAGAATCAATATAACTTTACAATAATCATATATAGTTATTATTTACACCATTATACCCGTCCATGTAAGGTGGTGGTGGAAAATAGATTACACCACGGCGTGGAGACGGTCTTCCGTACGTACGCACGCGCGGTGATTTCATTTTCCGTAGGATGGATAGATTGTGAAATAGGGTTGTTTCATACTTTTAATAACATATCAGTTTATTATTGATACTTAAGTTATTACTTCATAATGAAACAACCTAATAAGAAGAATTGGAAGAAGAAATAAAGTTGAAAGAATCGGTAACAGACATTACCTCTTCTTTAAAGCGCCTCTTTGAGTCCTTCTCTTAGGGTACTAAAATTGTTCTTTGAGGAAGACCAGAACCTATAGGATGTTTCTAAAGAAGCGTATAAGAGAATTTGGCAGAGGATGGCTGAGCTTGAATGCTAAAAGTGTTGTGAGGAAGAGAGGAAGGGGGTTCCCTTTAATAATGGAGGAGAGGGGCACCTTTGGAATAACTAAAAATATTATTTTATTATAAAGAGACATTTGGTTTTAAATAGCTCCAAATTGATTTATTTTGAAGCTAAGGTAGATATGGGTCTAAAAAATTTCATCGAATAGAATTTAGACATGTTTAGGTTCCTATTCTAACCTTATCATTTATATATAACTTTAAGTTAGATAATTTTACTTTTACCAGGTCTTCTTGTTTTCTTACACTATAAGGTTAATAAACGTACTATATCAAGCCAAAAGAACCCAAAGTTGTTTATTATTAATATATATAACCTTATCAAAGTCATTCGGCCGAACCTTAGATTTTTAGGAATAAAAGAACAATTAATAATATAATATTTGTTTTAAAAACTATTTTATGTCAATTTTGACACTATTTAGTAGTTGATTTTTTTGAAAATCATAACACAATTATTAGTTCTAAAAAAGTTAATTAAATCAATACTAACATGTCATATTAACCTATAAAATTAGTGTAATTCATAAAAAGTCTTAAATTACATTTATATGGGTATTTATAACATCAATTATGTCAAAATTTCATTAATAAGACAATTACTGCATCATCTTTGTGTCATAATAAATGATAATTATTTAATCCCTAAAAATTCTAAATAAATTCCTATGATGTAGATAATTGTATTATCTTTCTGTAGACTATTCAGTTTCTAAGTTTCATGAAGTGTATCACAAAAGTAAAATTATTATACTTATAAGATTTATGAAAGGGGCATGTTGTCACATTCCTTGGTTTTAAAAATAATTAAATTATTTTCATGGAAAAAAGTCCATTAAATGAATCTAATCCGACCCTTAGGTGATATGGGTCGACTTTTAGTCATCCAATAGGATATTGACATGTGGTAGGGTAATTTTATAATATTATATTTACCCTTAATTACTCGATTTACCTTTAACTATGGTAAATAAAATTTACCGTAGTTACTATTCATAATTCCCAAAAATAAAAAGTAGTTTATTAACATAATTTTGATCCACTAATTCCAAATATGGAATCCATTTTTCCAAATTCAATACACAAAAGATTCATAAATTAAATTAAAATTAATCCCTTTGTCGAAAGAAAACGGGTTTTTCTTTAAAACATTGCAAAAGATTGAATTGATTTATACTACGAATTCAAGGTAGAATCAATGATAATGACATAAATAATATTAAATGTTAAATATAAATACTATTTATACTTTTAAACCATTAAATATTATATTTTAACAATATAAATTATTGCGATGAAAAAAGTTGTTTTTAATTAAAATATAGCGTGTTTTTACTATTCATCATAATATGAAAGTTACTAGAATAATATGAAAAATTTATCCAAAGTAAATTTTTATTTCATGATTCCAAAGAAAAATTTGATTTTGTCAAATTGAACGTATAAACATGTCAAAAAATAGATTTAAAGTGGGTGCGCCATCAAAAGGCGGCAAAACTGCATTTTTTTAAAAATACTTATTTTACCCGAAAAATTTATTTTGTTCTTATACCATGTTTTAGAAAATGTGTAAGATGAATAATAATGTTATATGATTAAAAATTTAGTTAATACTATTCATAACAGCTAGTTCGTAATAATATTATATTAATATATCGTTGTTTAGTAAAATCCGGTATTGCGTACAACACACGCTATCGAGGAAGGTTGCGATTGCGTGTAATGCAAGCCAAGTCAGGGTTGCGGGCTATGCAAGAATACTTCATTGTTTCATATATCATAATCCAACCATATTTCATTTATACATTTAATATATATATATATACTCAATGTTGCGTAGAATAACTATTATCAAAATTGTGTGTAACACGATCCAAGAATAGTGTTGCGTATACTACAAGCTAATACGGTGTTGCGTATAGCGCATGGTAATCTTGGTATAGCATACAACACAAGACATTAATGAAATTAAAATAATATTTTTCATAAAATCTTGGGGTGTTACAAAAATAAAACATACAAAAGGGTGAGCTCAAATGCTCAGTAAGGGTAAACAAAAGAAATATCAATCACATAATATTCATAAGAACATAACTTTTAGAAATCTCAACCTGCAAAAGAAATCATAATTTCATAACATGGGATAAATCATAGTAGTGAAATGTAATCCCAATAATCATAACATAAAACATGAAAGATTGTGTCATACAAACATAATCATAGATAATAATTTCTTGTTAGTCAAGACTCATTGCCAAGACTATCTTAGTGGAAAAAGTCCATTTCTGAACCGAGTTCACTCCTCATTTCATTCCTATTTCACTGAACCGGTTTAACCTTCCATTCCAGCCATGTCTATCTCATGAGATATAAAATCATTACCCAATTCATTGGAGGGAGATATAGGTCCCACCCATCTCATAATGATACCATTCTTATCTGTGCCACAAAATCATAAATCATACATCATTGCATAACCCATGTAATAAAAATGGGAATCGTAAGTATCATGACATCATAAAACAATTCATAAAAGATAAAAAAATTAATAAAAATATTTCAATCACAACATAATAATATCAATGTAATAATAGGGATATAAACAAACCATATATTTTCTTAGATGGAAAATAATTTTGATAAAACGCTTGAACTCCATTCTTGAAGAAAATATTCTTTCTACTTCAAAAACACATTTCCTTTCTTAACATGTTATACAATTATAAACTAAAAGAAGTTGATTAAAAATAAACTTGAAAAATTGTAAAGAAAGCTTCTTGAAAATAATGTTTTAAAAATCCATTCATTCTATATAAGTTAAAAAAAATTCTTCGTACTTTTGTAGAAAAAGTCAAAAAGTACCTCGTACGAAAAACGACAAAAGATTCCTTTCATATCCTTTAATAAAAACTCACCGAAGGGTAAAATTGGATTTAAAAAATTTTATGTGGATAGAAATAATATTACATATTGAATAAACATGGATGTGGATGATAAAATACACCCCAGTAAATACCAAAGTATAAACAATCTCGGATAAAAATGAGATTATGATATTTCCCTTACCTTATGTCCAATTTCCCTCATAAGTGTCTGAACCTCCTGAATAATGATTTAAATAATGTTATTGACTTATTACAGAATCATAATTATTGTTATCTAATCATATATGGTCATATTCATATCTTCTTAGTAGTAATATTTCATTGCTACTTGTTATTCGGGTGTTTATAACTTTTTGTTCTTATGCATGTTTTGTCGAATAAATTTTTATTATTATCTTTAGGTTATAGATACATCCTTTCCAGAATGGTATTAATGTACTATATATCATATTTATTCATTAAATTCATTCAATTCATTTATGTAATCATTATTCAATGAAGATCATGTAGAACGAATCGCATCACATCGTGGTGACGGTATTCTGTACGTACGCACAAGCGATGATATCGTTCCCATGATCGTGGAATTGTATTGGAGTGTATGTATACTATTTCAGAATCAATATATTTTACAATAATGATATATAGTAATTATTTACACCATTATACCCATCCAATTAAGGTGGTGGGGAAAAATAGATTACACCACGTCGTGGAGACGGTTTTCCATACGTACGCACGCACGGTGATTTCGTTTTCCACAGGATGAAAAGATGTTAAAATAGGGTTGTTTCTTACTTATAATAACATATCAGTATATGAGTGATACTGATGTTATTAATTCATAATTAAACAACTAATGAAGAAGATTTTTAAGAATAAAGAATTTGGAAATGATCGGTAGTGGATATTACCTCTTTTCGATGCGCCTCTTCTTAACCTCCTCTTAGGGCACTAGGGTTTGTCTTTGAAGAAGAGAAGAACCTCTAGGATGATTATAGGGAAGTGGGGAAGTGAAATGACCAGGGTTTGTCCGAGCTTTAAGGCTCAAATTGGTGTTAGGAGGAGAGGGATGTGGTGCCCTCTTATAAGGGAGGAGAGGGGCACCTTTGGAAATATAAGAAATATTAGTTTATATTAAATCCCAACCCCACATAAAAACATCCAAAATAAATAATATATAAATATTAGATGACATAGGGTTGTAATCTCATCAAATATTAAAATTTAGACATGTTAGGAATTTATTTTAAACATTACCAACTTGATTTATCCTTATTTATCAATTTAATTTTATTTGTGGTAATAATATTCTAAATTTTAAATTATTATTAATAATTACATATGTATTGGGAATTTTCCATAATTTGACACTTTATGACATTTTAGACCATATAAATTTTTATTTATAATTTTTAAATATTTTTTTGGATTTTTAAACAATTTTATAATATTTTATTTTTATAAAATAACAATAGTGTCAATTTTGACACTATTCATTTATTTGAATATAAATAAAATATATAGATAGGATATGTTCGAACTAAAATCTTTAATAGATTAATAAAATGTCATATGTATCTAGAAAATTAGTGGAGCACATTAAATAGTGCATATAATACATATTTTAATATTGTAAAACCATTTATTTGATATTTTAAATAATAAAATAATTTCAACATCACTATTGTGTCATAATTAATGATAATTATTAAATCCCTAAAAATTCTAAATAAATTCCTATGATGTATATATTTGTATTAGATTTCTTGAGACTATTTAGTTTTGATGTTTCATTAAGTTTATCACCAAATTAAAATTATTATACTTATAATATTTAAGAAAGCGACATGTTGTCACATTCTTTGGTTTTAATAATAATTAAATTATTTTCATGGAATAAAGTATATTAAATGAATCTAATCTGACCCTTATGTGATATGGGTCGATGTTTAGTCATCCAATAGGATTTTGGCAGGTTTCAGGGTAATTTTATAATCTTATATCTACCCTTAATTATTCGATTTACCTTTAACAATGGTAAATAAAACTTACTGTAGTTACTATTCATAATGCCCAAAAAAAGTAGCGTATTTACATAATTTGGACCCACTGATTCTGAATATGGAATCCGTTTTTAAAAATTCAAAACATATAAGTTGCAGTAATTAATTTAAAATAAATCCCGTTGTTAAGAAAATGGGTTTTAGAAGTTAAAACATTACCAAAGATTGAAATGTTTTTACCTATGAATTCAATGTGAAATTAATTCTAATGACATAAATTATATTAAATGGTAAAAATATGTTCTATTTATACATTAAAATCATTAAATATTATATTTTAACCATATAAATTATCTCAATGAAAAAAGTAGTTTTTAATTAAAAATTAGCGTATTTTTACTATTCATCAAAATATGAAAGTTATCAGAAAAATATCAAAAATTTATCCAAAAGTAAATTTTTATATCCTGATTCAAAATAAGAATTTTATTTTGTCAAATTGATCTTATAAATGTTTCAAAAACTATATTTAATGTGGGTGCTCCATCAAAAGGCGGCAAAACTGCATTTTTTGATAAATACTTATTTTACCCAAAAAATATATTTTGTTCTCTTACAATGTTCTAGAAAATGTGTACTCTGAATAATAATATTGTAAAATTTAAAATTCAGTTAATACTATTCATAATGGATAGTTTATAATATTATAATAATATATCATTGTTTAGTGGAACTCGGTATGCGTACTACACACGCTATCGAGGAAGGTCGCGATTGCGTGCAGCGAAAGATTCCTTTGATGATTTATATAACATAAAAACAAAATATTTCTCATAAAAGTATCTGGTGTTACATAACATGGTATTGAATTGGTAAAAAAATAATGAATCATAACATTTAGGAAATTGGATCTTGTAATCATCGAGTCATATGAATATGGAAACAATATAAAACATGTCATAAGAATGATTCATTGATGAGTACAAATACTATTTCACATGGTTGACATAGTGCCATAATGAATAAAAATTTACTCTATAACCTAAATTCTCTTATCATGAGACTAAAAATTACACAATTAATTAGAGAGCTATATAGTTACACCCATAATAACATTTTGACGATCATGTGGGCCACATTAAGAATCCAAAATTTTGAAAATATATTTGGGTTACCCATAGACAGAAATGGGTATCATAACCATGTCATAGGGCGTAAACATTGGTCATATCATAACGATTCTAATAAAATAATGTATTTTAGACATACATGGAATTAGTTAGGGAAATTAGGAATTTATAATGATAAATGATGTCCAAATGATGTGAAAACACACAAAAATAGTTTTTATGAATCTTTAGAAATGATTCACATTTGTGTGGTATAAGGGAAAATATAAAAGAGTCTTTAAAGAGAAAAAATTAATCGAGCTTTCTTATTGAGTGGAAATGACATGTGAATGATATAAATCTTGTATTTCCCCAATATAATAAATAATAATAGGCATAGGTTTATATGATTGGAACATACACCCAAAAATTAGGAAGATTATAATAGAATAATTAATAAATAAAATTTGATAATGATATATAAAACAGAAATAGAATTTAAAAAATGAAGATTCAGAGAAAATACGTCACATTTTGTCAGATTTTTTTCTTCACTTTTATATAATATTCAAGATAATAAAAATTAATTCATAAATAGAATAATTTAGGAATTAAAAAAATATTTAATTTAGTACACTTTTATTAATTTTCTTTATGACTATTTCGACTGGTTATAAGATTTAATTTTGTTGTTTTGAGTGCATTCATTTTATTTGTTTTCATGATCTATTTTCTTGTATACATGTATAGATATTCATGTAATGATTGAATAATTATAAAAAACTAAAACTATATGTTTTTAATGAAAATAAATAAGTTTATTCAGTATTATATATCATTTGGTTATATGGTATAAGGATAATAAATTACATAAAAGGTTATTCTAAATTATTTAATTTATTTTTTTGTGGTTTTGGAACCATACAGATCTTATATAATTTAATTTGACAACATGTTTATATATTTTTTCCATAAAATTATATAAATTAAAATTTTTAATATAAAATTTTACTTAACTGTCATAATGTTTGTGTGAAAAGCCTTCAAGTTGGTAATGGAAACTAAAAATGCATCTTCCACGATGGCGGTAAATCAACACATCACATACACAATTTTTATTTTTAGAATCGAAGGTGGAGAAGAAGGGGTTTTATGATGGATATTACATTAACATGATTACATTACATTATATATAAGATAAAATATTTAGCATTCATTTTTGGATTTGTGAGTGGAGGGATGGATAATAACAGAAATGAAATTAAAAGTGAATGAGGGAGGGTATTACCTCTAGTGCATCTTCTCTAGGATAACCTCTTAAGGTAATTGGAAATAACCGTTTTCTAATACCATAAAATAAAACATGTTGAATATTTTTTTGAGATAAATTGCATATAATATATTTAAGATCCATATCTTATATGTTTTGAGGAGAATAGGTTATGAGGGGTCAATTTACAGTGTGAGGAGAGGGGTGTTTTCATTATAATTTTCATCAGTTTATTATTTTTTCTCAAAGAATGAGAATAGTGATGATTACCCTAAATAAATTTTTAAAATAGTGGATGGGATTTATAAATAATTGTTTTGGGATCAAACATGTCTCAGAAATTCAAGTATTTGGCGTAAAATGTTAAATACCTTCAATTACCATATTTTACTTTCCACCAAAAATTCAAATATTTCATAAAAATGCCAAAAATAACTCCTAAATTTTTTTCAACATGTGAATTTCAATAATTGACTCAATTCTTGGAATTTTTTTTTCTAAATATGATAAATATTATTTTTAATTAATATCATTATTTTCCCGAAAAATATTGATTTTAAAATTATATCTAAATTTATTACATTTTTAATAATTAATTATGGTTTCATAAAATTATATTATAATTCTAAGATGACAAAAAATTAATTTTTGTGTCAATTTTTTTAAAAAAAAATCATTCAAATAATTATTGTAATTATAAAATGGTAATTAAACAATTACGTTTTACAAAAAATATCAATAAATAATTTATCATTTTTAAAATGTTTATTTACTTATTCAATGATATAGATATATTATATTTCCATTAATATGATGCATAAGTATTATTTATACATACATAGTTGATGTTACTATTATATTGGTTAGGTGACTATTCATAATTATCATATTACTATTTCAACCCTCAAGTTATAATTCCCCAAGTATAGATTCCCCAATTACAAAAAATACCACATATTTCATTATCAATTTTCAAGAATACATATTTATTTTGGGGATATATGTGACATATGTATTTTATAATATATAAAATAATTATAATATGTGAATTTTTATTGAAAAAATTATGGGTCAATACAAATGTATTGGTATGTTTTTAGAAAATGTTCACATAATTTTTAGAAATGTCACATTACTCTTCAAAAAAATATTTTTTCTTAAAAAAATGAGTGATTCTTATTTTTATGAAAAAATATTAATTTTTTATACTTTATACAAAACTTATTTTTCAATTTTCCTGAATTCATCATGTAAAAATTATCATAAAATTATTTCTTTCTAATTTTTTCAAAACATTTATTTTTTATTGAATAGTGAACTTGGTGATTTTTATTGAAATATCTAATTTCTTTTAGAGTATTTACATGGTAAAATTCCATTTTTATTAGTTTCAAATTATAATTTTCTCAATTTAATTTTAAAAATATAATTCTTTTGGGTTAAAAGGATTTTTTACATGAATTTGTTATAAAAAAATTCTATGTTTTAAAATAGAATTCTTTTGAAAAACTACATTTCATATCATTTTACAGGAATTAGAATAAATTAAATTATGTAACATATTTGTTTTGAATTTTCAAAAATTGATGCGAAATTTATAATCATAAGGTCCAAATTTATAAAATAGGTCCCTTTTATTTTTTCTCAATTTGATTAGTAAAATTGTTAAATATTTTAACCCCAATAATGGAAACATAGAGTAATTTTGGTTAAAAAAATTCATAATGATTTTAAAATGAACCAAACACATGAACAAATTTTATTATATGAGGATAATTTGACCATTAATGCATATTTATCTAAATTATGTTTTTAATGGGCACTTGTGAATGAAATTTACTTATATTATATTTAAATCAAGGGAAGTAAAAAAATGAAAATTTATTTGTCTTACATAACTATTTAAATATCTTAATGGGGAAAAAGTTATACTATGAATGAATAAAAATTTAAATTTTAAACTAAAAAAATATTTTCAAGATGAAAAGTTATTTTTTGTTTTTTTGGCCACTTAGATGAGATTGTGATATTTATAACACATTATTGAATAAAAATTTAAAGATGTCGCATTCACGTTTTAAATACTATATCATTATTAATATAGAGATGCCTAAAATATATTTTCAAATATAAATATTACTCAAAATTATAGAATATTTTTATTCATTATGGTATTTTTTATTTTTTAGTGAAGAAATTGGTTTATTAAATCATTAAACAACATTGATGTGGAAAATTTTCATTAATGGAAATATCCATTAAATATTATTAAAAACATTAAACATAATAAAATTTAAAAAAATTAATCTAATAAACGAATTTTCAATATGACCATGATATCATTGGTATATTAAAAAAGTATTGGTATGATGTTAAACTGTTATCTTGAAATTTTTAAAAACTCGATGTAATAAATAGTGTAAAAATTGACACTAATGATATTTTAAAAAAATAATATATTATTATATAATTTTAATATAAATATATATATATATATATAATTATTATATTGTTGTCAAAAATATTATATATTGTTCAATTATGGTCCAATTTACATCACATAAAAAAAATTCAACTTTTAAATATGGGTTTTTTTATGATATTTGAAATTAAAATTTTTTAAATAATGATTTATTAAAAAAACAAGGTTTAAAATAATACCAAAAAAATTCAGAAATATATTTTATGATTATATTTCAGACATATATGAAATTATTTTTGAATCAATCTCATTTTATATGTATTTTAATTGAGATTGAATTTATTATAAATAACTATTTCTCAAAATTCCATATGTGCCTCTCACCACAATTGTAAAAGGAAACATCCTATATCATATAGTTCATTAAAGACAAACCATAATCTAAAAATATATCCTATCAACTTCCATACACAAATTCTAGATGTTTTCATCTTGGTCAAAGAACAAACTTGGTGTTCCTAAAAATATATCTAAAATTTGTTCCCTGAAGAAGAGGTAGTCATCTTTACAAACTCATTGATGACTATTTCTTCTTTTACATCCACATGTTGTGTTTTTCCATTATAATGTAATAAATTTAGTATCATCTATATTAATATATTTTATTAAATTTATGAAATAACCATATTTCACTTTTTATCCATCCTATAAAAAACAAAATAATTGCACGTGCGTACGTACGACTTACTTTCTCTACATTGTTAGGTACTCTATTGTTTATCACCAATTTATTTGGATGGTTATAATGATGGAAATAATATATATATTATATTCAATATAATTTTAACAATATATTTATTCTAGGTAAAAATGAATATATTATTGTCTTCCTTACTATTTCACAGTTAAGTGAATAATATCATTGCTCATGCATACATACGACCTACCATGTCCATGAAATGATGAGATTAATTTTCCATTTTCTCCATTCAAGAATGATTTTATAATTTTATATGATATATATTACCTTAATAAAATTCTAGATATGAAAAAACTATATCATATGCAAAAGAAATGAGACTTATTTAAAAATAGATGCATAGAAAAATAAAACATTTAACACTCGAATGTAGGGTAATAATGAAATATTATAAACAAATGAGTGATAAGATGATATAAGAGGAAAATATATGAAATCATAAATATTAATATGTTTATATTATAATTTAATAAATTATTTAAACCATTATATTTGAGTTTCAAATACCTACGATGGAAATCCGACTAAGGGTAATGGTTAATTTCACAATTCATTATTATTCCTGATATTATTTTAATATCTGTATAATAGGGAATATTTAACATCCATTTACATGTTTCTCATAATGTTTTTTCATAATATTATTACTATTCTTGTACAACTGAATAAGGTCATTTTTAGACATCTCTGAATTTTTACTAAAAGGTTTGAAAGTCATTTTGTTTTGACAGCTTCCATATGAGGTACTTTGTAACATTTATGAAAAAGTACAAAAGGGAAGTTTTTAAACATATGTTCCATGAATTTATTTACTAATTTTATGATATATTAATGCCTTTATGATTCTCTTACAATCATATTTAGATATTTTTAATGAAAATGTTTTCCTTTTTAAATATGTATAAGAATGTTTTTTTTCACCAAGAATTATTTCATGCGATCTCTCAAAATTATTTCCTATCTAAGGTAACATTATTTTATGATACTTATGTTTAATTGGGGATATATTTCAAGAATAATAACCAAATTGTTTTTTTGGTTTATCTTTATGATGGAATGCTTATTTAAAACCCCATTGGTTTTCTATGGGTATTTCTATGATAAAATTTTTATAAAACCCATTTCTTTTCATTTTTTCTAATATGATAAATGAATTATGTCTGTATAGAATGCATATGTGTGGTTTTAATTATGTGAAGTTTAGGACCTAAATATCCCTATAATTTATTGGGTAAGAATTTATATCTCATGATATTGATAAGTGCATAATATAAAGTGAACCTAGTTTAGTATTATAGGACTATAACGAGAGTAAACTCATTTCAATAAGAGACATTATCCTCTATGATAGTCTTGGTAGTGATCATTGAATAATATGACAATGATTTTATATTCTTATGTGTATAAAAAATTTAACGTCTTAATTTATACTCCAATGAATTATGTTCATTGTAATTCATGTCTTTTGAACTTTCATGATTTATTATATAACTCAGTATCATGATTCTTGATATGTAGGGTATAGTTTTTAAAATTTATTTTTGGGTTCTTATGCCACTATACATATGATGTCTCCATTGATTACCCTCAATAAGAATCTAATCTCACCCATTAATATGTTTCTTTTCCCCTGGATATGAATAAACATATTAAGTAATATGTCCCAAAATGGTTATAGTTATGAAAAAATAAATGAGGGATGTTGTAGATGTTTTATGAATCAGTTGTTTGTATTTTCATGTTTCCAAATACACTAAACCAATATGACCATGGATTTTTTTATGTTATTTAATTTATGACAATATATTTAGATGTAATATATATATATTAAATGTATGGGCCATTACAACATGTAACCTTTCTATGGGGTCATTCACCACAACATGGTGTATCCCTGCATAAACCAAGACATGTCCAAAAAGCCATACATGGTTATCTCATTCGTTTATACTTCTATCAAAATCTATTAATTTACATTTCTTCAAAATAAAATGATTATGGTTGAGGTATTAATTGATTAAACCACAATCATGAATAAATAATGTTGGACACATGGTTAACACGAATCATCATGAATATTTTGTAAGATATATTTCTAAACCAATATGGTAATAATCCTAATATCCATGAGACAAGTAAATTTGATAGGGATATGAAATTTTGAAATTAGTTTTGAGAAATATAAAATTTTTAGTGGAGTTTGGAATGATGATATAAATGGAAATGGATTTAGAATGTTAATAATACAAAGTTGTAAATCAAAAATCCCACTTTTCACAAGAATTAGTCTAAAAAAGGTTAAAAACAAGTAGGCTATTTAAGATGATTAAAAATAAATTAATCACTATAATGAGAGGATTTTTGTGAATGGTTAAATGATCTAAAAATTTAGTTTTTGTAATATCATTTTTTATTTATCATTTTATTCTCAAGAATTCCTATAATGGATGGTTAGAAAACCATTGTAGTTGGTATATAATTTAGGGGAAAAATATATACTCAATTCCTTAGCTCTATATCAAGTTCTATATTTTTTCCTTGATCTAAATTATATAATTTATTTAATGAATAATAATTGTAATTTTTTATTTTCATATCATTTTCTATATTTTTACTCTTCTCACATTGTTTTTCATTTTATTCCTTATACCCAAATTTATTCAAATAAAATTTAATGAAATAATCTTGGGAGTCAGTGATATGGGGTTATAGTAATATTAATGAGGATAAAATCTTGATTCTTTACTACATGGAAATAAATTTTCTTGATTGTGATTTCTTTTATGTTGTTAGATTTATGTAATCATTAAAATATTTAGATATTCTATATTCAGTTTTTTGTTTTTAGAAGAAAAGGTTGTTAGCTTCATTTGATTATTGGGAATTGGTATTCATCTTCAAACATATTATAATATGATAAATCATAGATTATATATTTCATTATCTGATTTAATGTAATTTTAAATGTTAAAATAAAAAAATAATAATATATTATGTATTTGATAAACCTTATATAGATTATACATTGTATTATCCCAATGAAATATTACTATTTGTTTAAATGATTTATATATCAAATAAAAAAATTTAAAGATATTTAAAACTATTTTCACATATTATAGAAAATAAAATAAAAATTGTGACATAGAACGACCAATGACATAGGTAGCTTCTTTGATATATGACAAAGGTTTTCACTAAAAGTAATTCTTATTAATTTATAAATATTTTTTTCTATAGACCCTAGAAAAAAAAATATTGAAAAAAATCATTTAAAATTGTTGAATTATATTGGATAAACGTCATGAAATTCCTCAAAGTTACAAAATGGTGAGATACTCTCTCTTGGAATTATTCTATCCTCAATTTCATTATATTTTAATTTTTTAGGATGAATCTTTTAAAGAATATTTTACAAATTCATGAATGATTGATGGAATAATTCATGTCTGTGGGGAAATTAAAAAATATTCAACTATTCTGAAAAAATTAATATGAATTCTTCAAGGAATGATTTATATTTATATCCATGCTATTGAGGTTCATGATGATAATACTTATAACACAAAAATTCCCAAATTTTGATTGTATATTAAACGAAATGTGGCCAAAACTTGCAAACGAAATATATATCAATGATGTAGATCCCTTAATTGTTTATTAAAAACATAAATATTGATTGAACATTTAAATAAAATAATATATACTCCATGTTGAATAACGATGAAATATATTACAAAGAATTTTATCACTAATTAAAAATTGATTATTGAAAATAGAAGTCATGTGAAAAATGTAAGATCGTATTTGTTATTTTTAGTGGTTTGAAGTGAACATGTTTAATTTTTAAACTAACTTTAGAAGGAACATGAGGATGAAAATGATGATTTATTTATAAGATCATTTGAGAATAAAAAAAGTTTTATAAATGAAAAAAATGAAGATGTTTTTTTCTATAGTTGATAAAACTTTAAAATTAATTTTTTTATTTTATTTGTCAATCATTATTAATATCCTTGATATTTAGATAAAACATGGGTAAATATCGCATTTTCAACATATTGGTGTAATTTTGATTTTCTCTCAAATATAGTATAATATTGTCGTTTGTTGATCAAATTAATATTCTATATAAAATCCACATGATTTTATTTTAGAATTGTGTATCAGTGTCCTTAATGGTGGATATACCCTAGGGAAATTGAAATTCTATATACGTTGGTTGAATATACTATTATTAAGAACATGTTTACGAGGAAACCAATTCCTGATCTTTATAAATAAATTAAATTAATACTTCCAAATTATATTATTGAGTAACTAAAATTTATTTAAGAGTAATTAGGAACAGATTAATGCTTATATATTTTATAATGGAATAGTAAAACATGTTCTAACAATGGAACATTAAATAGAATTTTTTTTAATGTCATGTTAGATTAAATGGATCTCACATAAGATAAATTATTTTTCCATGATAACATAAAATTATAGATTCAGTCCAAAAAGGATGGGTGATCAAAGTGTAATAGAAAATTCTAGTCATGTAAATTATATTGGTTTCACATGATATACACTTAAGGTAAATGGGACCATTCAACTAATCCTATTAAAATTTTCTTAACCATTTATGGAAATAGAAAAACAACACAAACATTTGGACGTTTTTTCTATAATAGAGGATGAATAAGGACTATGGCACTAAATATCATTCCCAATGTAACCATAGAAGAGAAGGAAATAATACCCAAAAGATACTCATACACATAAAAAATTATAAAAACACTGTTAGCTAAATGTATTTAAATAAAAAGATTTTATTATAAATAAAATGGATAATTAGTTAAAGATATAGGGATTTAGATTCAAAAATTATGAAAATTTACTATTTTTACATTCTATTCGACTATATTTTTTAGTTCACACCCCGTGGGTTCTCATCATAATAACTAAAAAACACCCCAATTATGGTTTATATAATGGGGAGATCAATTATAATCCATTATACCTTATAATTAATCAAATTACTCCGGCTATTTACTTTTATTCAGGATTACATAGTGGATTTTGTGGATGAATTATATGTGGGTTTAATTACTCAATCTACTATTTTAGTTGTGTTCCTTCCTTCAGAATTTGCATCTTTATTCCTTCTTATAGAGTCATTTTATATATAATGAAATATATTGTGTTCAAAATGGATTTATAATTATGTAGTAAGAAGATGAATACAAAACACAACCAATAAAAAACACCATTAATATAATGGTTTGAAACATAATCATACTGTGTGGGAGATTATTGAAACTATATACACTACATGGAGAAAAATCTGAAAAAATATCTAAGTTATAATAGAAAAAATATTTTGGAGAACCTTACCAAGACTTTGAGTAATAATTTATCCTTATTTAGAAATAACTACCATGATATAGAAAATTATGTTCCAATTATATCCATTATAAACACCTAACATAAGTAATACCATTATGAAAACTGACATATGATAAACTGATGATCTTCTATAGACTCATAATTTGCATTGATATCCCTCCATAATTTACTAATTCATATTATACATTAGTTATACCTCCAATTTGGACTATGTATGTCCATGTTCACCACCACATGCATCACATCCATCATCTTAGCTCATCCTCTCTCCAAGTCAACACTTCTCTAACTCTATCTATCCCAAAGAGGTTCCATTAGGATTTATTCAAATTAGAACAAACACCACTATGTTTTACATATTTCCATAAGAAAAAGATACTATAGCCCACAAATTTATAAGATATATAACTTTATGTCCTTTATTCTTATCAGTAGATGAAGAAAAATGAGAATAACTTATATAAATAGTACATCATTTGATACAAATATTCAATACATCTCCGAATAATACATTCCTATGAATAAAATTGGTATAGAATCTTTAGAGACTAAAATTATTCGGTATGTAATGTATTTAAACGTATGATGGGAAAATGTATTGAAAAAGAAATAAATTTACCATTTGTGTGGAATATATTTAATTTCTTATTTTTTTATGATTAAGAACTTCATCTTTGGATTGTTATCTAGATCCACCCCCAATAGCACTACTGACTAAAATTCTAGGGGAATAGGAAAAAACAACATCTAAGGATGAATATGTAAATCATCACGCAGAGTATGTACCTATTATACCTGAATACGATGAATTATTTCTTTAATAACATCATGGACATTCCCAAAAGCATTAAGATGAGTTTTACATTGATTGAATACAAATTCAATATAAATATTGAATACTCCCTATAAAATGAACACTTTGGAGTTTGTATATTATAAGAAACAAATAGATGATTTGGGTGATAATGGATTCAATTTCAATAGTGATTCTCTAGGGGAGCCCATTTTATATTTTTTGTGAATAAATATGGATCCATAAGGCTATGCATTGATTATAGGTAGTTTAAGTCAATTACAATAAAGTAAAAGTATCCCATGTATCACATTGATGACTTATTTGTTCAAATTAATGGAGCCCAATTTTTTGTAATGTTTTTATATTGTTCTATGAATCATTAGTAGTGTGTAAAGAAGGATGAAATTTTTAAGACCACTTTTTGAATGAGGTATGGATATAATGAGTTCACAATAATTCCATTTTCACTGTCTATTGAAACCTTTGTTTTTATTTATCTATGGATAATTGTGTTCAAGGATCACCATGATGATTTTTTGTGGTATTAATTTATTATGTTTAGTTCTATTCTAAAAGCTATGAAGACCATGATTTTCCTATGAAGATTGTTCATGCAATAGAAATAAGAGAATTGTTGCATGGGGAATTCAGTATGTATGATTTTGGGATTCAGGAAGTTTCTTTTCATTTCCATATATCTCCATAAATGGAATATCATTTGATCTTTTAAGGATAAAGGTATTCAGTGAAAGGCCTACACTAATGAACTTAAGTAATGTATGTAGTTTCATTGGTTTACCATGTTACTATTAGAGATTAATTTAGAACTTTTCATATTTGGGCTACTAATGAACATATATTTCACATAAATGGGATACATTTTTTGGATAAATGATGTGAATAATGTTTTTATGAACTTAAAGAAATATTGGTCAATTATCTAATTTTTCCTCTACCATAAATATGTGATGAGTTTGGGGTATATAGTGATGGATCAATAAAAAGACATGGTTATGGCCTACTGAAAAATTATAAGGTTCTTGTAGAGACCCAATCTTGACATACATAAACATTACATTACTTTTTTAGAATACCTAATACATAAGGAAAACAAACACCAAAGGACAGTAATAGTTTAGTGTCTTTGAAAACTCGGAATATAATCTTCTAATCTTGGTGAAAGATCTTCAACATCTCCCATAAAGATCTTCCCCTTTTTTTTACATAAAACCTTTCTTTATATCATAGGGAAAAGAAAAAAACATAAAGGGTGAGCTCAAATTCTCATTAATTTTATGCATGGAGAAAATTAAACAAACCATATACATTTGATCTTCAAAACATGAACATAATATTTAAACAACAAAATATTGAGCAATGACATAAAACATGGAAGTACGTAAGGAATAGATCATAAAGAAACATTAATCATGATAAAATATCATGGGAATAAAAAATTTAATTGTGGAAAACATTAATCAGATGATATTATTTCCATAGTAGCTAAGGCATTTATGCCAATACCATCTTAGTGGACAAAGTCCTTTTCTAAATCGAGTTCACTCCTCATTCCAGTCCTTTAACACTGAACCAGATTAACTTTCTATTGCAGCCATGTCTATCTCATGAGATATAAATCATTACCCAATGCATTGGAGGGATATGTAGTTCCCACCCATATCATAATGAAATCATTCTTACTTGTACAACAACGTAAACATAAATCATTCATCATACCCGAAAGCATCAAATGGGTTTCATAAACACCATCCCATTATAACATAATCCACGTAATAAATGGATATTATTTCATCATAAGAAAAGTGAAACCATGTAAATAAGTGAGATATTATACATAAAACAAAATCATACTAAATAATGTCATCTTAGATGGAAAATAGTTTTGACAAAACACTTCAAATGAATTCTTGAGGAAAATATCCTTTTTCATTAAAACCAATTTTTTATCATAAAATGCCATTAAATTTGAAAAGAAAATGATTTTTTGTAAAATAATCACGAAATATTATAGAGTAATCTTCATGAAAATTTAGCGTTATGAAACCGTAAAAATCCTTTCATGCCGTATAAGTTAAAAAAAATATTCTCCTCGTACTTTTGTTGGAAAAGTCAAAATGTTTTCTCGTATGGTAAAACAAAGAATGATTTCTCCCATAACACAAAGTAAAAGTCAAATAGGGGTAAACATGGCATGAAAAATACATGGAAGAATAATAAACACTTTATGAAAAACATTTTATGGGCATGGATGAAAAATATAACCCCAGTAAATACTTACGTATAAGAAATATTGGATAAAATGAGATTTGAGAAATTATCCCTTACCTTAGGTCCGATATGCTTCGTACGTATCTGAAACTCTTGTATAATGATATAAATAATGTCATTGTCTTATTAAAAAATCATATTCATTGTTATTATATCATATAAGGTTCACTTATGACTTTATATTACCTGTTCTTTTGTAAATTCCATGTTAAAGCAGTGTTTTGGGTAAAATCGTTTTATTTATCATACCTGTTTGGAATTGTTGTTCTTGATATTATTATCACTTATATCATAATTTAATTACTTCAAAAATATAAATCGTGATTATTTGTTATATATATATTCAGTACATATATATATATAATATATAGATAAATGAAATGAAATAGAACGTTCATGGAGATGGTAGGCCGTACGTACGCATGAATGCTATTTTCATTTCCATGTTGAATTGAATGAAATTAAGTAGATGAAATACATATATATATATATATAAATCCAGTAGCATTATTATTTCATTTATTTCATGATTACTTATTATATATACTTTATAATCATTCTTGTATTGTTAACATGGAAAATGAATCTCATCGCGTCGTGGAGACGGTAATCCGTACGTACGCACAAGCGATGATATCATTCCCATAATTTTTGAATGGAATTGTAGTGGGTGATATAATATCTTATAATCAGTATTATGTTATAATAATCATATATAGTTATTATTTACACCATTACACCCATCCAATTAAGGTGGTAGTGGACAAACTGATTACACCACGGCGTGGAGACGGTATTCCGTACGTACGCACGCGCAGTGATTTCATTTTCCGTAGGATTGATAGAAGGTGAAATAGGGTTGTTCTATATTTATAATAACATATAAGAATATAAGTAATACTGATGTTATTACTTTATAATTAAACAACTAAATAAGAAGAAGTTGAAGAAGAAGGAAACTTGATGGACTCGGTAGAAGAGATTACCTCTTCTTCAATGAAACTCTTTTATACTTCTTCTTAGGGCACTAGAGTTGGTCTTTTGAGAGGAATATAACCTCTATTATATAAATATAGAGGTTTAGAAGAGTAATTGGCAGCGTTTGGCCTAGCTTCAAGGCTTAAAAGGGTGTGAAGAGAAGAGGGAAGGGGTTCCCTTTTTATAAGGGAGGAGAGGGGCACCTTAGGAAAACTTAAAATATTATTTTATAATAAAGTCATATTCAGTTTTTAATAGCTCCAAATTGATTTATTTAAAAGATAAGGTGGGTATGGGTTGAAATAATCTCAACCAATAGAATTTATAGGAGTTTAGGTCACTATTTTAACCCTATCATTTATATTTAACAATAAGTTAAATACTTTTACTTTTATAGTGTCTTCTTGTTTTCTTACACTATATGGTTAATAAACATACTATAAAAAGCCAAAAGAACCCTAAGTTGTTCATTATTAATATATATAATCATATCTAAGTCATTTGGATGATAATTAAATTTTTAGGAATAAAATGACAATTAATAATATAATATTTGTTTTAAAAACTATTTTATGTTAATTTTAACACTATTTGGTAATTGATATTTGTGAAAATCTTAACAGCATGATTAATTCAAAAAAAGTTAATTAAATACATAATAACATGACATATTAACCTATAAAATTATTGTAATTCATAAAAAGTCTCAAATTACATTTATTTGGGTATTTATAATATCAATTACGTTAATATTTCATTAATAATGTAATTACTGCATCATCATTGTGTCATAAATAAATTAAATTATTTAATGTCTAAAAATAATAAATAAAATTCCATTATGTATAAAATCTTCATATATTTATAATGAATATTTATAGTCAAACTTATCTTATTTATAACTTTATATTAAAATTTTTTTAGTTATTAAACATTGATTTAACTATTTTAATTCTTCTTTAAATAAAATTATAATAAATTTCCTAATCTAATAAAAGTGGACTTAAAGAGTAATATTTAATCCCTAAGGTTGTTTTTGGTCAAACTACACTTATCCAATAGAATTACGACATTTTTTAGGGTAATAATAATATCATTTTTACCATTACTTACCCTATTTACATTTAACCGTGGTAAATTAAAGTAAAAAGGTACAATTCAAAAAAAAATTATTTTTATCTTATTGATCCACATTTTACTTACTAATATCAACCATGTCTCTCTGATTTTTGAAATTCCACTCACAGAAGTGGTAAAATTATGTTTTATGTAAATTTGAAAATTCTCCTAGGAGGTAGGTAAAAGACGGTGAAAAGTTCAATAAAATTTTTATATATATAAGATTATTATAAAATGACTCCAATGAATTAAATTGAACTTATATAGGAATTATTTATCAATTTTTACTGAGAATAAATTTAAATAAAATAAATAATTATTTAAATTAAAAGTCGGTTTTTAAATAGTAACCCAGTGTTTTCACTATTCATCAAAAATTGAAAGTTTTCAGAAAAATACCAAAAATTCACCATAGGATAATTTGGATATTCTGAATCCAAAAATGAAGTTCATTTCGAATGATAAAATTTAATAAATTTCAAATAGTGGGTATTACTATTCATAACGGCTAGTTTATATAACATATCGTTGTTTAGTGAAACTTGGTATTACGTACAACAAACAATATCATGGAAGGTTGCAATTGTGTGTAATGCAAGCCAAGTCAGTGATGCATGTAGTGCAAGATACTTTTGGTGTAGCGTACAACACAAGACATCAAAAAAAGAACATTTTTCATAAAATCTCGGGGTGTTGCATTCTCCACCCTTAAAATGAATTTCACCCTCGAAATTCGTCAGGGTTATAAATGGTTTAATACTTGAAAGTTTTAATAGAAACACACATAGTAAAAATGAATACCAAAACATATCTTTAAAAACAAAATTATTAAACATAACAGTTACCCAAACTAACCAATCACTAGGTTTCTACATAGGAGAACATGGGTGAAAATATGGATATGGAAGAGAAATCTAACCATCAAGTTCTAATGGAGAGTGGTAGAGAACATTGCTATGAAAAAGCCAACAATCAAAAAGCCATAAATTTGTGATGATCTAAGGTACCATCTGATTCATCGGATATAAGGGAACTAGGACAACATTTTTGGATTTCAGATCATTTCCCTAAATTTGAAAAAAATTTGAATTAAAAGAAATACTTACTTGATTTTGGTACAATCGTACCGTTGCTCGTGCCTTGAACAATTTTCACTTCATCTCTTAAAGAAATGAAGTTGAATTTGTCTTTTATGAAGTTTTATCAGATCATGCGATAGAATGATAGGTCATTCTATCTATCTCAAACATCGGATTAGCAAAAGTTATATACATAAGTCTATATTATGGTGATATTAATCATATATAGTTCCAAAAATGGACTTATACTTCATCTGTCATACCTATTAATAAAATAAAACTAGTTTATACTAACTAGGGACTTCCTATAGGCCAGTGGTAGGTGATAAAGTCCTGTCGCACTTCGGTTGTGGGTTTGATTCCAACAACCTTGTCCGACACGACAAGTTGTCGCCCGTTCGGCAGGTTGTCCATTTTCTTAAACTACATTATTATAAAATTCAATAAATAATATGAAAAAAATTCCTAGCCTTAAAAAATACTAACTTATGTTCAATATAATCCATTCCAATCTTTAGACTTATCCAAAATAATTCTTTCCAAACTCATAGTATAAAGAGAATGATTACTAAAAAGGTCATATAAGAAGCACGTGAATACCGTCATTTATCCTTTATATATCTTGTTGGTCACATTCCAATCATGTGAATAACATAATCATGTATTCTCTTGAAAAATAAATACCCATTGAACCTTTGTGAAAACATGAATGCTTTCAAAATTTAACTCTTTCCACATACCAAAATCCAGAAATTCTATATACTCAAACCAGGATATAACTTTGTCCTTATATCAGTCAGGAGCTCATGAATACTATCAAACATTTAATTTTCTCCTTATCCCTTCATTATGCGCATATCATCTACTTTATAAAATATTTGAATTACTTTTCATGGTTACCAATACCATATAATTATTTAAAACCACAATGGACCAATACATAGATATTCCAATATACCATAAAAGTACCTCAACAACATTATTCTAGAATACCAATACATAAACACTTCAATCCATTTTCTTCAATGATTATCATGGAATAATTCCTTCCTTGATTTCGAAGTAACCTCTTAGGTCAGGGCATTGAGTTGGGCAATTCACATGTTCTCCACAGATAAGACATTGAACTCCATAACGTTCTGTCACTCTATGACACTTCTCTCTATACCAATAACATCTTCCCCTCCATTTGATGTATTCATCATGGTTCTTCTTCCCTTCTTTAGAAATCTCAATCTTCATTTCTCTATGATCCTCACCATGATAATATGCATAAAAGTCCATCTTCCTCTTATTTGATGAATTAGGAATACCACTAAAGTTCACCTTGTTAATCATATAACGCGATGACTGATTCGGCATAATTACAAAATATTTCTTTCTAGTAATTATGTAATTTCATTGCTCACAGTCACAAATTTTTCCGTTGGATTCAATGTTGACCCCATTTCTTCTAGTTCCCTCCATTGACTAAAACCAAAAATCATGGTGTAAGAAACAGTTAAAATAACAAGGAACCACATAATCATAAAATGTCACTTGTGGAATGTCTAACTTATCACACATTCATTAATCCATGACACCCTAGGTTCACCATAGATTATTCATGATCATCAACATAATTCTAGGACTATAACCTATACTTATACTATACCTTAGTGACATACCTAGACATACATTAGAAATATCTCTAGGGATATCACTAAAGTTATTGCATCCTAGTTTCCAAAGTTTAACTAAACCTCCCTCGGATACCAACTGTAGAGACCCAATCATTACATACATAGACATTACATTACTTTTGTGGAATACCTAATACATAATAAAAACATACACCAAAGGACTGTAATAGTTTAGTGTCTTTGGAAACTCAGAATATAATCTTCTAATCTTGGTGAAAGATCATCAATGTCTCCCATAATGATATTCCCCTTTTTTCTTACATAAAAACTTTCTCTATATCCTGGGGAAAATAAAAAAAAGGTTGAGCTCAAATTATCAGTAAGGGTAAGCATGGAGAAAATAAAACAAACCATATACATTTTAACTTCAAAACATGAACATAATTTTTAAAAATCAAAATCTTGAGCAATGACAAAAAACATGGCAGTATGTAAGGAATAGATCATAAAGAAACATTAATCATGATAAAATAACATAGTAATAAAACATGTAATTGTGGAAACCACCAAGAACATGATATGATTTCAATTGTAGCCAAGGAATTGCTGCCAAGACCATCTTAGTGGACAAAGTCCCTTTCTGAATCGAGTTCACTCCTCATTCCAGTCCTATAACACTGAACTAGATTAACATTCCGTTCCAGCCATGTATATTTAATGAGATATAAATCTTTACCCAATGCATTGGAGGGAGATATAGGTCCCACCCATCTCCTAATAAAATCATTCTTTCTTGTGCCACAACGTAAACATAAATCATTAATCATAACCCAAAGAATCAAACGAGTTTCATAAACATCATCCCATCATAACATAATCTACCTAAAACAAATGGATGTCATTTCATCATAAGAAAAGTGAAACAATGTAAATAATAGATAAATTATACTTGGAACATTATCATACTAAATAATGATATCTTAGATGGAAAATAGTTTCGATAAAACACTTTAAATGAATTCTTGAGGAAAATATCCTTTTTATTTAAAATCTATTTCTTATCAAAAAATACCATTTAATTTGAAAAGAAAAGGATTTTGTGTAAAATAATCTTGAAATATTGTAGAGTAATCATTATGAAAATTGTCCATTATGAAACTGTAAAAATCTGTTCATGCCGTATATGTTAAAAAAATATTCTCCTCGTACTTTTGTCAGAAAAGTCAAAAAGTTTTCTTGTATGGTAAACAAAAGAAAGATTCCTTCCATAACACAAAGTAAAAGTAAAATAGGGGTAAAAATGACATTAAAAATACATGGAATAATATTAAACACTTTATTTTAAACATTTTATGGGCATGGATGAAAAATATAACCCTAGTAAATACTTACGTGTAAGCAATCTCAGATAAAATGAGATTTGAAAAATTATCCCTTACCTTAGGTCCGATATGTGTGATACGTATTAGAACCTCCTGTATAATGATTTAAATAATGTCATTGGCTTATTACAGAATCCTATTAATTATTATCATATCATATATGGTTCACTTCTGACTTTATATTACCTGTTCTTTTGTAAATTCCATGTTAAAGCAGCGTTTTGGGTAAAATAGTTTTATTTTTAAAACATGTTTGGACTTGTTGTTCTTGATATTATTATTACTTATATATTGATTTAATTACTTACAGAATGTAAATCATGATTTATATATCATATATATATTTGGTACATATATATATATTTATAATAGATATATAAATGAAATGAAATACACATTTTATGGACACGGTAGGTCGTACGTACGCATGAACGCTGTTTTCGTTTCCTAATTGAATTGAATGAAATTAAGTAGATGAAATATATATATATATATATAAATACAGTAGCATTATTATGTCATATATTTCATGATTACTTATTATATATACTTTATAATCATTCTTGAATTGCTAACTTGGAAAACGAATCACATCGCGTCGTGGAGACGGTAATCCATTCATACATACGAGCGATGATATCATTCCCATATTTATTGAATGGAATTGGAGTGGATGATATAATATCTTAGAATAATAATGATTTCATAATAATCATATATATTTATTCTTTACACCATTATACTCACCCAATTAAGGTGGTGGTGGAAAAGCTGATTACACCACGGCGTGGAGACTGTATTACGTACGTACGCACGCGCAGTGATTTAATTTTCCGTAGGATGGATAGAAGGTGAAATAGGGTTTTTTAATATTTATAATAACATATCAGAATATAATTTATTCATATGTTATTACATTATAATTATAGAACTAAAGAAGAAGAAGTTGAAGAAGAAGAAAACTTGAATGAATCGGTAGAAGAGATTACCTCTTCTTCGACGCACCTCCTTTAAACTTCTTCTTAGGGAACTAGATTTGGTCTTTTGAGAAGACAGTAACCTCTATGATATAACTAGAGAGGTTGAGAAGGGGAATTGGCAGGGTTTGGCCGAGCTTCAAGGCACAAAAGGGTGTGAAGAGAAGAGGGAAGGGGTGCCCTTTTTATATTCGAGGAGAGGGGCACCTTAGGAAAACATAAAACATTATTTTATAATAAAGTAATATCGAGTTTTTAATAGGTCCAAATTGATTTATTTAGAAACTAAGGTTGGGATGGGTCGAAATCCTATCATCCAATAGAATTTATATAAGTTTATATTACTATTTTAACCTTATCATTTAGATTTAATTTTAAGTTAAATAATTTTACTTTTACCGTGTCTTCTTGTTTTCTTACACTCTATGGTTAATAAACTTACTATAACAAGCCAAAAGAGCCCCAAGTTGTTCATTATTAATATATATAACCTTATCTAAGTCATTTTTATGAACCATATATTTTTAGGAATAAAATAACAATTAATAATATAATATTTGTTTTAAAAAATATATTATGTCAATTTTAACACTATTTGGTAATTGATGTTTGTGAAAATCATAACAGCATTATTAGTTCAAAAAAAGTTAATTAAATAGACACTGACATTCCATATTAACCTACAAAATTATTTTAATTCATAAAAAGTCTCAAATTACATTTATTTGGATATTTATAATATCAATTATGTTAATATTTCATTAATAAGGTAATTACTGCATCATCATTGTGTCATAAGTAAATTAAATTATATAATGTATAAAAATTATAAATGAACTAAAATTATGTATGAATGATTTTTATCTTTTTAATGAATATTTATAGTCGAATTTATCTTATGTATAACCCTATATTAAAAAAGTTTTAGTTATTAAAATTTGATTTTAACTATTTTAATTCTTCTTTAAATAAAATAATAATAAATGTCCTAATCTAATCCAAGTGGACCTAAAGGGTAATATTTTATCCCTAATTTTATTTTTGGTCAAACTAAACTTATCCAAGAGAATTAGGACATGTGTTAGGTTAATAATAATATCATTTTTACCATTAATTTCCCTATTTATTTTTAACCGTGGTAAATAAACGTAAAAAGTTACTATTCACCAAAAATTAGTTTTATCTTATGGAACCAAATTTTACATACTGATATCAACCGTGTCTCTCGGATTTTTTAAATTCCAATTATAGAAGTGTTAAAAATATGTTTTAGGTAAATTTGGAAATTCTCCTAGGAGGTAGGTAAAAGACGGTGAAAAGTTCAATAAAATTATTATATATCTAAGATTATTCTAAAATGACTCCTTTGAATTAAATTGAAATTATATATGTATTATGTATCAATTTTTACTTAGAAAAAATTTAAATAAAATAAATAATTATTTAAATAAAAAGATGGTTTTTAAATAGTAACCCAGTGTTTTCACTATTCATAAAAAATGGATAGTTTTCAAGAAAAATACCAAAAATTCACCCTAGTCTAATTTCGATATTCCGAATCCAAAAATGAAGTCCATTTAGAAATATATAATTAAACAAATTTTAAAAAGTGTGTATTAATATTCGTAATGGCTAGTTTATATAACATATCGTTGTTTAGTGAAACTCGATATTGCGTACAACACACACTTTTGTGAATGGTCATGATTGCATGTAATGCAATCCAAGTTAGGGATGCGTGTAGTGCAAGCTCCTTTTGGTGTAGCGTACAATAAAATACATCAAAAAAAATTTCAGAAAATTTCAGTGTGTTACAGTTCATGTATAAATATCAATGAAATTTAAGAATCATGAATATAACTACCCCACCCATGATCTTGAATTGGAAGATGAGATATTTTATTTGATGATATGGATATACTACCTATATAATGAATGATGTGAGATATACATGGTTCATAAATTCATAAAATATATCTTTTTCTCATAATTAGATCAGTATTAAAGAAAGATGATGGATCAATTTACTAAAAGATTATTATTTCATAATACCCTACCACCAAGGGAATGAAAATATGGTAAAGTATTCATTCAGTAGAAATGATCATATAACTATAACCCAAATGAGTATTGATAAAGATACAATATTCATGGATATAGTAATGATTGATATGGGGATTTATATGGAAGGGGATACATTAATCATTTTTAAAATGATAAAAAATCAATCTTTATTTATGAAGATTAATAATCCTCAATCTAAGGGTGAGACCATCGATAAAAAAATTAATGTTGTGGATGATGCGAAATTAACAGATTTCACTTGAGAAGATAGTGTCTAGAAATTTTCAATGATATTATGTGTTACATCTATTCCTTATCTAAGAAGGATTTTTTGGATGATGAACATAGATAAAATTTCTCGATACACCTTTGTAGCACATAAATGTATATGGATTTGAAGGAACATTTTTGTTTGGATAACATAAGGTAGAATTTTTTTTATTTTGTATACAAATGTTAGGTTTTTCAACAAGTTAAAAATTCTAGGAAACATCTAAGTGGATTTATAAAAACTCTTCTTATACATATGTGTAAATGGGATAAAATTACTATGTAATTCATCACATGGATACCAATTACACCTAGAAAAAATTATTCAATCAGGGTTATCATCGATTTCCCAACCAAATAAACCCATTTCCTTACCAAAAGGGAATATTTTCCTCTTGAGAACCTCATAATTATGTATATTAATTATGTAATATGACATCATGGATAAACTATTTCAATTTTTCTATTCAAGATCCATATTTTAAATAATATTTATGGAAGTGTCTTCAAAAGGAACTCGATACTATGATTCATTTGAGTCCCACCTACCATCCTCAAACTGATGGGTAGTCCAAAAGAAAAATTCAAAAAATGGAATACAAGATGAGGTCATGCTCACTAGACTCTCATGTTATGTTATATTAGTATAAAAAATTTATATAGTTTTCTAATAACAATAGTTTCCATTTATGTATTCAAATGGCATTTTATGAAGAACTATATTGAAAGAGATGTTTCCCTATAACATTATTGGATGAGGTTGCTGAATGGAAATGTTTAGGCCTTGAAATTTATAAATATATAACAATAAAGGTAAAGGGTGTTAAGGATCACATTATATAAAATAAAATTAAATTAAATTTGTATACTAATAATTGGAGGACGGATTTAGAATTCAAAGTGAGAGATCATGCTTTCATAAAATAATCACTATGAAACTATGTAATATGGTTTGGTAATAATGGAAAACCTATACCTATTTAAATTAGAACATTTGAAATTCAAGAATGAATTGGTGTGGTTTCATATCTTTTAGAAATGATTCCAACCCACTCAAATGTACATGATGTGTCCTATATATCATAAATAAAGAAGTACATGCCAAAGAAAATGCATGTTATCACCTCTAATTAAATAAAGTTGGAACCTGAATTATCACACTATAAATAAATCATCCATAATATTGATACCATAGAGAAATTATTGAGGAATCATAGTAATATTCTTATAAAGGTACTCTGGAGGAATCACGAAATAGAGGAAAAACATGGGAAACTGAGGATATTTTGATGAGGGACAACCCTTATATTTTTAGAAGGTAATATTCCTGAAATTTTGAGGAGGCAATTTTTTTGGTGGAAATATATTAATTACCAAATACATCATAATATTTATTAGATTAAATTTAATTTTATTGGTATGTTGCAATACACGCCACATTGACATTCTACAATGTATTTTTCTACATGTAAGACTATGTTTTATCGAATAATATTAATATTATTTAAAATGAAAAATTAATTGGTTGTTAAGAATTGGATTTAATAACATTGGAAAATAAAAAGTTAAACTCATTGGTTACCATTTAATATGACATGAAATTAAATACATATTGAATATAAAGTAAATATTTTTATAAAGAACAATTTTATTCACCCAAAAGATATTTATCTTCATAAATTAAAATAATTTCTATTATAGAACGATTTTATTGAATTTTATGTTTTATATATTGAATATTTTTTTATATTATCCAATATATTTTGGAGGAATAAGGTAATAACAAATCCAATGTTCTGTATAAAAAATATGTATTTTTTTAATGTTAATTTTTCCACATTTCAATGGAATGCTTATTTTAATAATATATTTTGATAATATCATAAATTTTATTTGAAAAAATAAACATATTTTTTATAATAATAACTTCAGTATTATATTAGGTTTAATTTATTGTATTTTTTTGAGAATTTTTATTTTTTTATGAATATCAAAAAATATTAAATTTAATTGAAAAATAACATTTAATTTAGATAGTTTATAATATTAAATTATTTATTAAATTGGGTTTAAAGTTAAATTATATCACTAATAAATATATTAAAATAATTTAATTCATTTTAATAAATTTCATAGTAAATTTAGAAAAAAAAATCAATGTTTTTAACATTTTCTTTTTAAAAACCCACTTTATCATCTCATCTTTTGGATTAATATTAATTTAATTTCTTATAATTATTAAATTTTAATGTGTAAAAATGGATTCTATATTTGGAATAGGAATATTTTATAATTTATAGTAATCTTAACATAATGTTTTTACAAAAGTGCATATAGAAAATAATTAATGTTAATATCATCAATTAAGGTACACATGTTTTTAATTACGGGTTAATATTAAAAGATAAAGTGTTTAAATAACCCAAAATATTCCCAAACCAATTTTATGGAGATATTTTTTCCATATACCCTCTTTTATATAAAATGTTTTATTAATTTAGTAACATTATGTAAGGGAGACATCCCAATAGTGTTTACTTTTTAGTATTTATATGAATGCCACTCCTCCTCACCTATAAATGATAACTCACTCTCGAAACCATTATTTAAACATATCAATCCAATTGGCTCGACTAACCTAGGCCATAATTCCTTCCAAGGATCATGATCCTCATCCTATAAGCCATTAATTGGGAAGAAATACATCCATAGAAGAATTTTTTTCAAACTAATAGGATTTAATCGAAGAAGAGGTAACATTCATCTACATGCATTTTTTTATTTCTTCATCAATACATTTAAATTATTTCCATATCATGCCTATTTAATCACATAATTATCCTTAATATAATCATATTTTGATATGTCATGGGAAAAACTTATGACCATACACACTTCCATAAAATTGGATACACAATCATCATTCATATGTGTGGAGGACTACTGCCTCATGAACCACTGTTGTTTTTTCTTCAATTACCACCAATCAAAGTTGGGAATAATGATTTATTTATAGTTTATATACGATATTTATGATATTTATGATTTTATTAAGATTATTTAATTATCATATAACACATACCGTCAGGATTTACATAGAATGTATTTGGGATGTGTTTAATAACAAAAATTATTATATATTACATAAAAATTATACTATAATAATAATAATATAAATTTATGTCATTTGATTTTATTTATTTTAATATGATAAGAAAATGGAATCATGGTTCATGTGTGTGTACGACCTTCTATCCCATTAATGTTGCATTTCATTTCCTATCTCTAAATTTAATGAATTATTATAAAAACATATATAATGAATATATATGATATTTAATTCATGTATTACATTGTGGATATGATTATATCATGGTTGATATAAAAGGAACAAAAAACAAAATCTAAAAACATACTAAAAAGATGGCAATTAAGAATTAAAAGAGTGAAAATAATGAATGATTATTAATAAAGAGGTTATAATATATTATTAAAGGATCATGTATGACATAATATATATTAATATAGATGTAGTATAATTTATTAATGTTTTCAAAACCACTATACATAGGGTTAAACGTCATTCATCAAAATGAAGTATAAGTTAGTGGATTTTGTCTCAATTTACCTTCTGTTGAGATTTATTTTTTTTATTATTCACCAATTTACTTATATATAGTGTATATTTTTATCCTTGACATGTATAATCATGTATACTCTATTATTAGTGGTATTTTTTACTTCATTTTTATTTATTTCATCTAAATGATATATGACTATGAAATTACCAAGTGGTAAATGATATTTAACAATCTCAATTTCTTTTCTGACAAATAGATTTCACATGAAATAATAAATTAATTTGGATTAATTTTTATTGGAAATTAAAGTTATTTTAAATATTAAAATTATTTTTAAAAGGATATTTTTATAATATAAACTGTATATCATTTTACCTTTCGTTATTAAATTTAATTATTATTTAATGAACTCAGGAGACATAAATAAATATGAATCTTTTAATCCATATAGATATTTCATAAGGAAAAAATATCATGAATTTAATAATTTATTGATATATGATTTCTTATTTATAAATAATTACTTAGGTGGGCCCATTTATAGATAGACCTTTGATGGATCGACATATCACAAGAGACTAATCAGTTGGTCAAATATGACAATTTTCTACCCATATATATAAACAATATTATAGATATATCGAGAATGTAACTATATTAAGGAATGATCATCCAAGTTCGGATGGTTGATATTTCTCATTCCCAAATTATTATATCATTTATTTAGGTCCTTTTAATTATTTAATAAGTTATAATATCCCTAGATATGTATCATGTTCATGTGTTCATTTATATGGATTTATTTGATCATAATTGATTACTTCCATATTATTATATTTTTATTTATTAAATTCAATGTGTTTCAGTTATTTGCCTTTCCAAATTGATTATGCCTTATCATATAATTTTATTCAAGTTATTTAAACTGTATGTGTGTTATGTTTTATACCTTTCTATGCAGATTATTATTATTATTGACTCATAATATCATCCACTGTACTTAACCCTTACTAAGTATTTGATATAGCTCTTACTTTTTACCCTTACCTAGGTTATCGATTTGATAGTTTTTAATGAGATTTCATGTATGATGATAATTTACATTTTTGATGTATTATGTTATATTTCATATTCAAAGTGTAAAATGGGATTCATATATGTATCTGGTTCTCCAGAACATCTAAACTATTCTATGCTTCAGATTTGGATTCCTTATATTAATTAGAATATAATAATGTAAGTCATTGAATCCAAGATATTGTAGTCCGGGTCATTACATTTATTGTTTCTTCAAAAAAACATTTTCCTGGTATGTTTCCTTTTTTCCATTATGATACAGTGTTAAAATCATCTCTTGAACATCAATGTAATCCATGGACCTTGATCAAATACAATTTAGAGTTTTACTTATCAAAACTATTGACTTTATTAATCTATTTCCATATATGTAGGCCAAGTGGGAAATCATGTTTGGTACTAATTAAATTCACTAACATCATAAGGTGATAGACTATAACACAAATTTTATAATTTCATTTTGTTGTCTTGGGGATTCCTTCGATGAAATCCATCGTAACGTTTTCCCAATTTAAAAAATATATATTTAAGGTTTGTACCATATCCAGATATATTTTATATTCAACATTAAATTTGTAAAATATAACGAATCTTCACACATACTCTTAAATATCCGTCTATATGTTGTCACATCAGAAATTCTCTTTGAGATCTCTATACATAATTATACTTCAAGTATGATTATAGAATCATGATCTATGTGATTCATGAAATATAACCCTCTTAAATTATGGTATTAAAGGGTTATATATTTTATTACTAAATATTTTCATTATTTCATGGTTTAATTTTACCTCCAAAACATTCTTTACATTCTTTTCAACTCCACATCATTGTTTTAGGTCGCTTTATTCTTCATATGAATGGATGGTTTTGAAATTCATTTCACTAATATAATATATCTCAGATTCAAATATTATTTCAATGTAAATTCTATGAAAATAAATAATTAATATATCTCTTTTAATAATTATAATGAAAAAACGTCATGGCCCTCCTGACTCTGAGCATCTACTACCATTTTTGCCTTTCCCTGGTTGTAATCTATTGAGTAGTCATAATACTTAATCATCTTTATCTATCACCTTTAAAGAATATTCAGATATTTTTGTCTGATTATAGAATAAAATATTTTATGATAAATATATATATATATCTCCTTTTAATATAAATATAATTCATATTTATTTTCAAATATATAATGACCATAACCATCTCCAAATAATGATTCAGTTAATTTTTTTCATCAACAATCAGTTTTCATCTACAACCATTTTATTATATATGTAAACATATCCAATGCCTTTATTTTATGAATCACTATATTTTTCAAACCTCTATTCATTATAGGGTAGTTTATGTACAATTTCACTTACCACCCTTCTCTTCAATACCTTAAAAAGTTTCATCCCATTAAACTATCCAAATGATCATTTCTCTTTTCAATATGAGCTTAGTTATTAGATTCAATTTCCATGAAAAATTTCTCAAGATCAATATTGGTTTCCACCCAATCAAATATAAGTATGGATGTCACTCACAATTGTTTCTCTTGGAAATTACACAATATCTTCCATATATGAGCGATCCACTAAGATACCTTGTCTTATAATTTCATAACTAAAAAATGATTATCATTGTTGAAAGAACTCACACATTCTAAATTTTGAAAACAAATTATTCCCTCTCACAATGTCTTTTAAAAAATTTCAATGGATCTTCCTACTATTGAATACTTTTAGAATATATCGAAATATCTTCAATAAATATTAACATGATCTTGTATATAATCTATAAATACTTTATTAATTATATCCATGATTATAGTGGGGGCATTGGTAAGTCCAAATAGTGTCACTATAAAATCATTTTTTCCATATATCACATGGAATGATAAATTGGGTATATCCGGCCTTTCTACCTATAACAGATGATATCAATGTCAAATAATTTTTTTTTATTTTTAATAATATACATAATGATGATCAATTTATGTATTGATATGGGGTAGATTAAATTTATTCTTGATTTAGATATTATTATATTCTGGTTATTCAATGTAAAGATACATTGACCCATATTCCTTTTTGATCATAATGTAGGTTCACCCCAACATAAACTAGCCTGAATACCCTAGTTCCGCAATAACTAAGCCTCTCCTTACATAGCCTAAATAAAGTTCCCAATCCATATGGGTTAACGACTGCCACTAGGTGTCATAAAATATGAATTTTTGAAAACATTTCCACAAACAAAGTGCAAGAAATAGAAACATGTCATTATGATCAAATGAATACTCGAAAAGGATAACTGTATCAGAAATCACTGAAATTATAAAAAACAAAAAACATATCAATAAAGAACCATAATATAGAAAATATAACCCATGTCATAATGGATACACCATTGCATTCCAAAAGAATCAATAAACATGAGCACCTATAATTGATGTTTCCCCTTGATCAAATATGTCAAAAGGAAATCTACAAACACATAAAAGAAATGGTACAATGTGAGCTAAAATAAAAATTGAGTCTCACAAAATTTTCCATAATAATATTCCAATAAAAAAAATACATGATATCTATTTAATATAAATAAACATGGAAGTGCACATGCATATTTAAAAAAAACTTTTTCTTTCAAATGATGTAAACATTTGAAAAAATAGATTAAGTACACATTTTACATATAATAGTTTATATAAATCAATGGAAATGTGTCAATGTGTTTCGAAATAAATGTTATATATAAGTTAAAATAGTCAAAATAAGTAACATGTTCCTCTACGATGTTGTACGATAGTTCCTATTTATAGGATCCTCAAAAATATAATTTGGACGATTACAAAAATATGCACACATGTCCCTGGGGAACTAGGCAGAGAGGACTCATAAATATCCCCTAGGGAAATGATTTTCAAAAATAGGTTTTGATAGATTTTAAAATCATTAATATATTTCTAGAGAATTCACATCCCAGCATGTTTGTCCAAAATAACTCACTAACTACCCAGGATTTTATATGATAAATAAATAAATCAATAGTGGGAAAATAATTTCAAACTAGATTCAAATAAAATTTCCACATTTCTTATTTCAATATAACAATTTCCATTTAAAAACCAAAATATAATTTTTTTAATAAATTAAATATTTTAAAAATATAAAACTACTCATAGGTTCTTATCAAAAAAATATTTAATTTTTTAAAAATACCAGTTACACAAACCAATATCATAATCCCATAAATTTCATATCACACCCCCATTTCCAATTCCATTGGAATTATGGGTGTTTCCTAAATTTCCATACAGTGTCAAACAAAAATCCAATTTTCATCATTTTTTTAAGATTAATTTTATATTAATTAAAATAAATAATCAATTAAAGGGTTTTGAAATTGTACTGTTATAGATGAAACCACCTACCATTAACGTTGAATCATGAAACAAAATTCTACCAACAAGATTTACAAATGAAGAATGTAAAAATAGTGTTCATGGAACCAACCATAGATTCAATATCCAAAATAAAGGGGTATAGATCCATAAAAAACAAGTGGATCTAAAAAACCCTATGGAGGAAAGAATAATATAGTAGGAGAGAAGGAATCAGAGATGAAATCTTACCAGATAGGGATGAAATGATGTCTTCCATGAATTGATCCAACTTGTAAGTGGTTTGGAGGAGACAAAATGGGTTCTTGAGAGATCTAAAGACCTAGGAATTCATCCAATCCAAAGATAGTGTGGTGTGGAGGTTTATATGGGGGTTCATGAATTTCTAAAATATTTTTTGGAATAAAAAAACTATTCACATGATTAGCTAGGCAAGGCTGCATAGTTTCCTATTCCATATTCCATATCTATGTTCCCATCTAATGGGGTTCTTGGTTTTCACGAGGTGGAAACTTTAGAGGACAAGTTTGGGATATGTCGAACACTGATATGTGGGTTGAATCAGTGTTAGGGAGTTTTTAAACAAATTTCTTCTTTTTAAACCTGTACCTCTGGACCTATTAGGATATTGATTCTCTTATTCACTTTTCTCTGTTGCATGTAAATATATCAATGTAGTAAAAATATGTACATGATATTTTTATGTGGTTCAATACTCAATAAGAGCAGCTACATCCTTGTCGTGTATGGTAATTACTAGTGTATAGATTATCGACTATAATGTTGTAAATGTTATAGTGGTTGACTAAGAAAACATTCCGCTTATCAGTGTGGCTCCCTAAACTTGGAGTAGGGAAAGAAATAATCGCTTCCTAGTGCTTCTCCATACACTTGGAGGGGGGAGGGAAACAATCATCTTCCAACTTGAAATGAGTCAGATATATCCTTACACTCACTGGTTCTTTATACTGCTATTGTAGACAGTCTCTTACAACCTCTAGATGGTTATTTATACTGACTCTAAAGACATTCCTCTCTCTGTTCATATTGATTACAACACCAAAATAATATTCCACCTGTTGGATGCTACAATGTTACTTTTTTCTTCAACAACCTTCTTCTTCTCCTTGTTACTTACTAGGAAGCATGAATGTATCCAACCTATTCTTTCTCTATAACAAACCTGTAAGTTGCACACTCTTCTTCGTCCACTTCTTCAAAAAAAAAATAGCTGCACTGAAACCTTATCTTCTTCACACATTCTCTTTTAGTGCCTAACAAATTGAACTAAACTCTTCTTCTTCTTCTTCATTCTAGAATCACATTTTCTCTTTGTGATTATTAAAAAAATAAAGTTTAGCTGAACTTAGAATCATTACAGTTGACCAAAATATGGTCATAACTTCTTTCACAACTCAAAGCTTGTGCGCCAATCCCTACATGTATGCCACCCTTCTTGTTCACCACCAACTATTTGCGCACCACCGCTATGGACAACATAGAACATGGACTCCACTTCAGGCTTAGACATAACACACTTGTTGCACACAACTCCCTGCTTACTCACCTCTTAAAACATACGCACCACTTCTTCTAGCATGCCACTCTTTTTTCCCACTACTTTGCTTGTGTGCCTCCATACTTGCACTCCTTATGAATAACTACAATCTTTCCCAGCAATTCATCATACCCAATGCATTCTACTACTTGCGCAATCAGAGCTCAAATTTTCTCTTAAGTGTTGAGCCTTGTAAAATGAGGAGGGTATCCATTTATTTGTAGTAATTTTGGTGACCTGTGCTCTACATACAATTGTGAACCATTCCTACTTGCATACCGCTCAATCAACCGAGCACCACTCCATTACTTACATTCCACATTTTTTCCTTTATTATTTTTTGATGTGATGATCCTGAAATATGACTTTCATGCAACATACAATTGCACGCCAGTTATATTTGTGCGACACACTTGCTGCCACTCATTAACATTCATGCTAGTTTCATTTCATCTCAAAAAATACTTATTTACTCCCCCTATCCTTCATAATTATTTCATCACAAGTAATATAAACGTATGATATTTGTGAAATACAAACCAAAAATGAATCATTATATTTGTGGCCATTCTCATACTGCCAAGCCCATGCACTACATCCTGTCTTATCTTCATCATCAACAATAATCCTTCATTTTTCATATACTATTTGAAATATGAATTACAATTTACTTCTTCTTCTACATTTAAAATCTTCAATTCCTTTTGGAGTGTTAATTCCAATAAACTTTTATCATACACTTCATCCAAAAGTGGAGACTTGAGGATTCTTCAAACACTTTCAATGTTTCAAACAATGTATCACCATACATACATGTATTTGGACCATTTATAATAATATAACAATCGTCTAATTTCAAGGAAATGTGTAATTCATGACTATATTAGAATTTGAAGCCCTTTCACACTCTCTATTATTCTTCAACTATCATTCTTTACATCATGAAAATCATATGATTCTTTTCTTCAAGAATGATCTTCCATGGTTTTCATGTAATCATTAATCAAGGAATGGTCTTCATAAAATCGACATTCTTCTTCAATCATCCTTTTATGGTTGATACTTCACCATTATTCCTTGTTGTAAACAATGTTCCACCTTTGACACAAGTTCTTTGAACTTAGGATCAGTTCAACAATCATCTGAATTAAATTCTCCATCAGCTATGTATTTCTTCTTCACCTACTTCTTCATTTTGGCCTATATTGACAACTGTTGACAACAAATACAATCTTAATACACAATGTGGTCCCAAAAATCTCTTCCTTTGTATTTTTTCAATACCTTAAAGTCTCCTTAAATGAATGTTTCAATGTCAAGATGAGAATATTTCTATTCCCCTTAATTTTCAAACATTCATTTCACTTTCTATCCCCCTTATTGAAAATAAATACAAATTTCATGGTAGAAAAGGTATGATTCCTTACATAAGATGTGTTCCATCAACCATTTTACTCTATGTATTCTTGATCAATGCTCGATGTAGAAAACAAGAGGATTTGATTTAGACAAAAAAAGTTGTCCACTATCCATTGATCATGATACCTCATGAGATGAGATCTCATGAACTTATATTCAAGAGTTTTCTAATTTCATTCTAGGACGAAGATATTGAATCTGATAAGAAATAATAAACCTGAAATTCCTCCACTCACATCAACAAACAGATCAAAAACATTCAAGTGCAATTGGCAGAATAAGTGGACTTGGGGAACATTCATTCTTATTTTGTCCCCAATTGACGTAGTTACTCCCCCATTCCAAAAATATCATTTTTTTGAGTAACCAAGGATGAGAGATTAAGAAACAACATACCTTTTCCAATGAAATTCTATTCATGAAATTTCCAGAGTAATTGAATTTAATACCAAATGATGCTGATACTAATTGAAATAATAACTATAGAAGATTCTTCATATGTCTCCCTATATAGGGAACACTCCTCATTATATTAATATTTAAATACCAATCGAATAATCTCCCACTGATGATAAATTCTTTAGCTTTAATATCGAGAGTTGATAACAATACATGATTCTCAGATTCTCCCCATGATATCTTGATTCACATTCAATTACCTATATTATCAAAACAAATACAATATAGAAATATTTAAGGAAATAAGGTTGATCTTTATTATATCATCAATGTGAATGACAAGGTTTAGATAGTTTCCTCAACCAAGATGCTCCATTTCATTCCAGTATTCAAAGTCACACAGTTGATCTTCAATTCTGATTATGGCTGTGTTGATCTTATAACTTCTGCCATTTCATTGTGTGTGAATATTTTTATTTTCAAGAACTATCAAAGCACTATAATCTCTTCATTAAACATTCATATTCTTGAGTAATTCATCTTGGGTTGGAATAAGTGCAATGAAATTTTTAATAGTATAACCAGCCTTGTTGTACCTCACACACAAAACTTTCTGAACATGAGAGTTACCTTTTGATTGAAACCTTTTATTCAAATTTTCATCATCATGTGGAATATTCTTATTAATTTTTGTACTAGCCTTGGCTTGTGTATCTTCCTCCTTTATCATTCTTTCTAAATCTCTAGGTCAGATAATCAATATGTTTTTAAGAACTATGGATGCATGTTTGTAATTTCCACATGTCTTCTTTATAGTGTCATCCTTCTTGATTGTTCTTTTGGATGCACTACCCATCGCTTTCTTGGATTTAGAATCATATGAATTCTCAGTTTCCTTATTTGTAATCTTATTGGGAGCATACTTCGGATTACTTCCCAATATATCTTCTTAATTCTTCTCTAGATTATGTGGTATTATATTCTTATTATCTTTGAATAAATTATAAGATAATCATGAACCATTCTTGTGACCAGTAAAATTTCATACAGAAAAGAGGTTTTCCATCATTCTAAATATGTTAGCTGTATAAATATGTTTTTAGATCAAAGGATTTTTCTTTTTTATTTATATCTTTATCCCCCTAGAGATGGAATTTATCTATGATTTTACATTTAAGGGATTGCACCAAAAATATAGTGCAAAATACATAAATCAGTTGCAGCACCAGCATTGACCCAGAAATATTGACTTCTTGATATCTTCTGTATTAGATTGATGAGAATTCTTCATGATGTGTTGTGCTCTATCTATGGAAACATATTCGATATTATTATTCTTATCCAACATATCCTTAAGGGTATAAATATCATCACCTTTCCTCATCCATACTAGTTTAGAGTTTTTCCTCCAACCTGTACTTTTTATAGAAACATTTTTAGAAACATTAGTCCATGTTAGCATGGATGGTACTTTCACATTCGTAGATTCTTGTGTTAGATAAATAAGTGAAGACATGATATTCTTATCACATGTTGTGGTTATTTTGACAATAGAACCCTCCAATGAAAATTGAGTACTAGCAGAAAATATTTCCTTCCTTTTTAGAGACCCAAAATGTGTTTTATCTAGATTGGTCAACTGAGCTTCCAACTCTTGACATCTCATATTGAAGATGAGATTTTGGTCTTCAATAATAGTAAAAATATCTTAACAGGACTTCATCAATCTTTTAACTTCCTCTTCATGTATCTATACATTGTTTTCTAAAAAAGAGTCAAGTTCCTTGATCTTCTTTAATTTTTTTGAGATATAACTTTTTCTCTTCAATTTTCATTTTCAGCTCATCTTCAATTGGATAGATATTATGTTCCAAATCCTTATTGGCTCCATCTTTATCCTCAACATATTTGAGCCATTTTTCATAACTTATTTCAAATTCCCTCATTAATGCTTCAAACGATCCAACTTTTCTAGAGTGCTTTAGACATTAAACTACTTTTTCTTGAAATCCCTTCTCCAAAACATCCTTTTATTCTTCCATCTAGGTGACATATTCCTACATACATTGAAATACCTTATAAACAAGCAACACACTTTCTTCAGGGTTATCACGCAGAATAGCTCTCAATATTTCAATAGATAATTCTTGAGAGGTTATAGATTGATCATCACTGTTTTTGATAGAATCTTCATCATGAGAATAATTTTCAAATGTTCTAACACATATCTCCTGATCACTAGAGGTAGGAAGGTTTTCCATATTCTTAGTGAAAACATTAGCCACCATATCAATAATTTCCTCATCTGATATTTCCTTATTTTTTGTATGTCTAGGAGATAAATATCGTTACTGTTTATTGGATTAGAGGGTCTTCATATTTAGCTTTCTCTTATCCTTCCTTTTCTAATTCATCATGGTTTTGGTAGATATAGAATTATGCATAGAGATAACTGACTCCCCATCAAAACTATACTTCATTTCTGACTCATAAAAGAATCTCAAGTCTAAAAAAAGAATATTATCAATGTATATAATCCAACATAGGTTACCATGTCCCTCTGATACCAATTGAGAGGACCACTTTGAGATATGCCTATCACTGAGAGCGGGAGGTGGAATCTGTGTTGGGGTATTTTTAATCAAATTTATTCTTTTTATCCCTATTCCTCTTGACCTATTAGGTTATTTATCCTCTTATTATCTTTTCCCTATTAGATGTAATAATATGAAAGCAGTAAAAATATGCATATGACAAGTTTACAAGGTTCACCAGTCAATAAGCGAAGCTATATACATGTTGGGTATGGTAATGAACAGTTCACGGATTCTACAATATAATGTAGTAACTGTTACAGTGGCTGAAAAGGAAAACAATCCGCTAGTCAGTGTGGGTCCATGCACATGGAGTAGGGAAGGAAATAATTTCATCCCAGTGTATCTCCCTATACTCGGAGGGGGGAAGGGAAACAATAATCTCCAACTTGTAAAGAGTAAGATATACCCTTACACTCGCTTATTCTTTATACTACCAGTGTAGACATTATCTTCCAGCCTCTATCTTGTTATTAATACTGCCTCTGAAGATAGTCTTTCTCTGTTCAAAGAGTTTGTAACACCAAAAGAATCATCCACCTATTGAGACATGTTGGATGGTACAATGCTACATTGTTCTTCCAAAACCTTCCTCTTCTCTTTGTTACTAACTAAGAATCATTCATGTAACCAACCTCTTATTTCTCAACATCAAACTTGTAAGATTCACACTCTTATTCTTCTGCTTCTTCAATGCAAAACCACCTACACTAAAACCTTCTCTTATTCACACGTTCTCTTTCAATGCAAACCCAACTGCACTGAACTCTTTCGCTTCTTATTTTTTTAGAATGACAAGTTCTTTTTGTGATTTTTAAAACAATTAAGTTAATACCAACTTATAATCATCAAAGTTGACCATATACTGGTAAGAAATTCTACCACAAATCACATCTTGTGTGTCAATCCCTACTTGCGTTCCGCCCTGCTTGCGCGCCTCCCTACTTGAGCACCACAAACTAATATCATGCCACAGTTGTGCACAACTCACAACTTGCGCAACTCTTCAGGCTTAGACAAAAAAAGATTGTTGCACATAGGTCCCTTCTTGTGCGCTTCTGATAATATGTGCATCACTTATTCTTGCATGCCACTCTACTTGCAGACCAATCTAATTGTGTTCCTCCCTACTTACGATGCTTATAAATAACTCCTATCTTGCAAGGCACTTTAGCTTGCATGTCGATTTCTACTACTTGCATGATCAGAGCTCAAATTTTCTCATAAGTGTGGAGCCTCAAAAAATGAAGAGTTCGGATATCTATTTATAGGAATTTTGGTGACCTATGTGCCATTCAAACATATGCACTAGACCATCACTTGAGCGTCGGTCCATCACTTGTGTGCCACTCTATCACATGTGCATCACTTTCATTCCATTGTTATATTTTGATGTGATGATCTTGAAAAATGACTTGCATGTAACATACACTTGCATGCAACTTATAATTTCACTCCACATTCATTCCTTTTCCAAAAACTCTTCTGTACTCCCCATATCCTTTATAAGGATTTCATCACATGTTATCCAAACTTATGATATTTTTGAAATACAAACCAGCAAAGCATCATCGGATTTATGTCCATTCTCATAGTGCCAAGCCTGTGCACTATTTCTTGTATTCTCTTCATCTTCAAAAAACATCCTTCTCTCTTAATATACTATTTAGAATACGAATTTCAAAGTATTTATTCATCCCCATTTCAAATCCTCAATTAATTTGGGAGTATAAATTCCAATGAACTCTAATCATCTCTTTTCATCCAAAAGTGGATGCTTGAGGCTTCATCAAACTCCTCCAATGTTGTAGTCAATGTATCACCTTTGATACATGTATTTGGAACATTATGAATAGTGAAAAATCATCTAATATCAAGGAAATGTGTAATGCATGACCATATTAGACATCCAACCCCTCCACAACCTCTCTTCTTCTTCAACCATCATTCTCTACATCATGCAAATCATATGATTTTTTTTCGTCACGTAAGATCTTGTTTGGTTCTCATGAAATTATGAATCATTTCATAGTCTTATCCAAATCATCATTCTTCCTCAATCATCCTTAGATGGATGATATTTCACCACTATTCATTGTTGTGAACAATGTGTCACATTTGAAACAAGTTCATTGAACTTAGGACTAGTTCAGCAATCGTATGAATTGAATTATCCATGAACTATGGAGTTCCTATTCACCTTCTTATTCCTTTTGACCTTTATTGTAAATTGTTGACAAAAAATACAATATTTATACACAAAGTTGTCCCAAAAAATGTATTATGGGAAACTAATCACAAACTATGTATTTCCCTCTATAGAGGGGAGGCACAATTTTTACTGGAGGGACACACAGTTAGAAAACACTGTGTTCCATGTTTTCACAACCCAAGAGCCTGTAATAACCCATATCTTCTTTGTAGGTATGTTTTCTTTCTTTTGGTCGTTTTTGAGAAATAAGGGAATTTCTAGAAATTTCTGATGTACACGTCTGGTACTTTATGAGTACAAACCATGTACTGGGTCGCCACAAGAGGTCATGTGCTGGCCGTGTGATGGCCACACACACGACCATGTGGGGGTGACCTGGAGGCCACATAATGCATAGTGTGGAAATGGAAAGTACACATTGTGTACTTCCAAAGTACATGTCTTGTATTTTTTTCAATAAACATATCGGGGTCATGTCTAGTCGCCAGAAACTCCTTCTTCTTGACCTAGTTTATCTAAGAGATCTCGTATGGTCGTAATCTTCCTATGAGCCCATGACTGAGAATCTGATCTCCGATTTGACCACCATCGATTGTGTTGGGATCACCTCAGTAATCACTCTCTTCAACTTGAGCATTGTTTCTCAATTCCTCCTCCCTCTCAAATTATCCTCTATTGAAAGTTGTATCCATTTTTTTGTAGATCTTCGACATTCTAAAGATATTAATGCCATGTTAATCAAGTATATTGATCTTCCAATTCCGAGTTAGGTGGTTTGTGCTTTTCTGTTGGAAGTAATTGAGTTATATGTGCAAAATCACCAATACCCATGAACGGGGTATTGCGTGTTTAGTATTTAAGCCTTCTTGTTTGCCTACTATTATTGTATGCTTGAGTAGTGGTTAACTGATTGTGAATATGGTCAATTTCTATGCTTTGGAATTGTTTTCCCATGCATGATTTCCTATTTTGACCATTGTTTCTAGTTTTCTTATTGGGATATTGTTTTCCTTCCATGACTAGTGTAGTAGGATGGGGTGTTTGTATCATACATGTTGGTATACATTAGACTTATAGACAATTAGTTCTTGAGGTTTACTTTGGCCGATATGCATTGCTATACCTGTTTGACTTACATAGGGCCTTGAGAGCATGGTGTAGTAGATTATAAGGATAATGGAGATAAGGGCTTCTCTAGAGTGTCTGTTTTACTTGTGATGCGAGACCATAGGTGTAATTGATGTATGAGATTCCTCAGACTATCTGTAGTTCCTCGATGTATCCCATAGAGGTAATGTGTTATAAGTTCTTAGTAATAGTTCCTTTAGTTACCGATACGAGACTATAGGAGTAAATGATGGCGATTTCATCATCATAGAGACTATGATTAAGCTGAACCAGAGGGGTTAGACTGAGTGTACTTCCCAATGGGTTGATTTTGTTTATAGGTATGACTAGAGGGGATAGGCTATGAGTACTTCCCATAGGGTTACCTTTTGTGTTTAGCTGCTTACTTATATTGCTAGGTAGGAGTAGAGGGGATATGCTGTGAGTACTTCACATAGGGTTACCTATTTTTGATTACCTATTTTTGATTAAATGTTTTGATTATCTATTTCTTGATATATGAAATTTAATGCATTGAAACTGTGGATCGTTTACTACTTTCTGTACTTATTACCCCCCATATATTAATTAACTGTGAGGAAAAAATCTTGTGGTGGTTTCCTACTAGGATTTAGTATCACACCCTATTTGGGACATGTTTTGGGCCAAAATAGATTATATTGTTGCAGGTATAGTTAAGGGAAGGAACCCTTTTACTTCAGGTACTTGATTTGCTATGGAGCTAGAGAGCATGGGACCAATCTATGGCTTTCGATGCTAAGGATTTTTTTACTTGCTTTCTTTTGTACTTTGGTTTAGTAATTTTTTATTACAACATTATGATTTGTTTGGATGCTTTCCTAGACATATTTGTCTAGCATCATTCAAATATATATGTGTGTCTGTGTGTGTTTCCTCTAGTTTATTATTACCAGTCTTCCACTGTTTAAATTTATCTGGATTATTCCTACTTCTTCTATTGCTATTTGTTTTATATCTATTGTGTTACTCTGCCAATGAGGGCATAGTTTCACCACAATCACACCCAAGGCCATCACTGCTAGTCTGCAGCCTCTAGAATTCAGGACAATGTGCTTGAAGCCATGTGACCAAGCGGGTACAGGGCTCCTCTGGGTTGCTTCCCGAACAGGGATGTTACAATGTGGTTTCAACGGGTATTATTTTCTCTTGAATTATTGTTTGGAGCCTATAACCAGGGATAAGAAGGAATAGGTACTTGGAAATAAGATGTGTCTGGGAGTAGCTAACCCATGTATAGTGGAAAGCCATTCTACCTCGTTATTGTACTTTTTCTTGTTTCACAATTATTACAATTGATTTGATTTCACTATGAGTGATTCACGTGTTTTTTGATGTTATTGTTGATGTTATTGAGGTTCAATTTCTGTTGCAACCCTATGAGATGATGGTATGCCATCTCATGCATCATATAGGAACTTTCTAGTAATCACATGTCATGCATTTTTTCCATGGCATTTATGGTGCATTAGCAATTGCATGTTGTTGTTATAGATGTTGTGCTAGATATGCATGTTGTTGTGATGGATTCTTTGAATTAATACCTACTATTTGATAGAGTATTGATTTGTGTAAGGATTTGTTTGAATGAATGCCAAACATTAGTATTTGAGGTGTTATGGGCACTCACGAATCAGAATTTGGTGGATCATTGACTTGTTTACCTTGTTATGACATGTATAAGATTCCAAACTTTTATTTATGGGATGTATGGCTCCCCACAGATCGAAGTATGGAACTTTGAGGTTTGTTCTAGTGTTTTTTGGGTTATAGAGAAGTTTCTCAGGCTTACTATCTAGAAAAACCCAGAATACAGGGCGTGTAATGTAAACTACACACAATGTATTCTTCTATTTAGGAAGAAACTATTTTTCTTAAGTACATGTCGTGTATTGTATGTACATGTTGCGTAGTCTCTAACTTTGTCTCAAACTGTGTGGGAGGGGACACAATGTTTGGAATATTTGCTAAGAAATTCCATGTAGATGATGTACATTCCATGTCGTAGAACAGTGTACCTGACCGCGTCACTAACAACACGTCTCGGACAAAATCTTCTTAGTACACAACGTCTTCATCTGGAACACGCCGTGTGGTGTAACCTAGGTACCATGCCATGTTACTAAAAAATGGGTCAGTGAGGTTCGTCTAGTACATGAAGTGTGTGGCACTAACATGTCGTGTAGTCTCGTTCTAAGGAGAACCATGTGACGTAGTCCTGTAGAGGGACTCAGGTTGGAGAAGTGGATTCCAGTACATGTTGTGTGCTAGGTGAACATGTCGTGTGTATGGGGTGTTACTTGACCAATTATGGAAGGAGTACATTCCCATGTGAATGGATGAAGGGAACACACTGTGTAGGGGTTATACACACCACGTAGTCATGTTTTGAAAAAAAAACTTGAATGATTTCATTCTCATGTTCCCTTATTACGCTTTCAATTTTTAGTCCTTGATAATATTGATCTAAGGTGTTCATTTAGCCTTGCAGAGTCATGCCAGCAATATGTCCTCTAGTTGTACGCCAGTTGCAGGACACTGATCAGACACCAGATATGGCTGATCAAAGACTACATGTAGATCCTCCCATTGTTCCAGTCTTGGAACTAGCCCTTATACTGGACACAGGTGCTGATACATAGTTCAGGGAAGGCTTACGAGGATGATGCAAACCTTTCAAAGAGCATTGCCTCCTGCCCCGTCGATGGACGAATTGACACGAGTCTTTCAGTAGTAGCATCCTCCCACTTTCTTAGGGGATGGAGGACCCTAGGCTGCAGAGTCATGGATGGAAGCCATTCTAAAGATCGTCGAGCATCTGGAGATACTTCCTGAGAGGAGGGTGAAGATCACTACGTATGTGCTTCTGTATTATGCCAAGATATGGTGTGGTGCGATCTCACTGGTGGAACATCAGCATGTTATGGCTTGGGATGAGTTCTAGTGTATCCTCTATGAATACTTCTATCCAGGGACCTTGAGGGATGATCGAGCCTGGGAGATTATGATTTTGGAGCTGGGTACTCTATTAATTATGGAGTATTCCTCTCGCTTTTCCGAGATGCAGCAATTCACGCCTATTATAGAATGTAATCAGTTATTCCTGGCAAGGAAGTGTGAGGATGGTTTGATGCATGACATGAGATTGCAGGTGAACATCTACAGTTTGACTTCTATCACTTTTATCTTCTACCAAGAACTGATTACGGAGTGAAATATGAGTGATTCTGGAGTGGTGAGCCAGGGTGGCTCAATATCTGAAGTTAATATTTAACCTACTGATAGCAGGAACCTCCATAGGGAGTCTACGCATAGAGATCCATGGGGGCGAGATACTTCTTTTGGTGGTTAGATGGTGTGCTACCAGTGTGGGATGAGTGGGAATAAGAGGCCACACTACCCGATAGACCCAATGGAGTGCCGATCTTATGGAAATATGGGTCATCTTCAGCGTTTCTGGCAGATCTTCCCTCCAGTAGCTGGTGACAGGGGATCTTCTATGACTCGCCATTCATGAGCAACACCACCATTTTATCACCAGTTTGGGAACTAGAGTTCATCCATCCATTCAGGCTGAGGTGAAGGTTGTGGCCATGGTAGCTAGTCCCCCAGTTTTTAGTGACAATAGGGTGGATCAGCTCAGGGTGGCTAGACAAGGTCACTGGGCCGCGGTGCAGATCAGACATTTTCAGTGGAGAAGACCCAATAGGTGCAGGATCCCGGACCCTCTATAGTGCGAGGTACGATCAGAGTATCCAGAGTTTTAGCTTCTTCTCTTTTCGATATAGGGGCTTCCCATAGATTTATATGTATTGTGGTTGTGGAGAGGCTTGGGCTCTGCATCCTTTCTTCTACTGATATCTTGACACTAGACACTCCGTTGGGGACTATAATGACAAGGGTACATCAGTTCAAGGAGTTCCCTCTAGAGGTTGGTGGGTGTCACTTTTTATGGGACCTCTATGTCCTTGAGATGATAGGCTATGATATCATTCTTGTAATGGATTGGATAGTTCCCTTCTAGGATGTCCTCGACTGTTATCACCATAGGGTGAGTTTCATATCCCCAAAGGGTGGATTGTTCCTTCATAAGGGAGAATGGGATGTCCAAGTGAGTAGAGCGGGACCCAAGCATCATGGGTTGGGAGGATTTAAAGCCCATATTTCTTCCCTATATTTGGATGACCAGGGGAGTTTCACTAAGGACTTTCCTCCAGTGGTGGATCATTTCAGGGATGTCTTTCCAGAGGAATTTTCAGGTTTTCTCTTAGAGTGAGAGGTGGACATTTCTATTGAGCTTGTTCCATGAGCAGCACCGTTGTCCATCCTTCTTTATTGGATGGCTACAATAGAGTTACAAGATCTCAAGAAGAAGATGGAGGAGTTGCAGAAAAAGGGTTTCATTTGACCTAGTACTTCACCTTGGGTTTCACAAGCCTTTTTTTTAATGAAGGCGGAAGGTACCCTTAGGCATTGTGTGGATTATCGGAAGTTGAACCAGTTGATGGTCAAGAACCGATATCCCTTAGTGAGGATTGATAATCTCTTTTTTTAGCTTTGAGGATCCTGGGTGTTCTTGATGATTGACTTGAGGTCTGGTTACCATCAATTTCATGTTAGACCATTAGATATACCTCTTACAGCCTGTCGGAGCAGGTATGGTCTACACAAGTATTTGGTTATGATGTTCGGTCTCACGATCGCGCCTACAGTTTTCATGGAACCGATGAACTGAGTGTTCCATCCATACATGGATTCCTTCGTCATGGTTTCTATGTAAGATATCTTGGTGTACTCTCAAAATCGACAAAACCATACCACACATCTTGAAATCTTTTTCAGTACACTGAGAGAACATCTGTTAGATGCTAAGCACTCAAAATCCCACTTTGGGATGGATCCTATTCACTTCTTAGGTAATGTTATCTCTGAGACAAGAGTGTCAGTAGACCTATAAAAAGTGAGAGTAGCAGTTTAATTGGAGCAATAGAATAACATCTTTGAAGTATGAAGTTTACTAGGGTTAGTCAGATACTACATATATTTCATACATGACTTTTCTCTCTTAGCAGTGCCACTGACGGGTCTGACTAAGAAGGGTGCAAAGTTCTTATGGTCAGATTATTGTTAATCAGACTTTTAGGAGCTGAAAGGGAGTTTGAATTCAGCATCGACACAATTGTTTCCAGAGCTAGGCATGAGTTATAATGAGTACTGTGATGCTTCAGGTATTAGGATGGGAGTTGTGCTTATATAGGGAGAAGGATTCGTTGCGTATGGGTCATGGTAGATACAACCACATGAGAAGAATTACTTGATGAATGATATTGAGTTGGATTCTATTGTTCATCCCTTATTCAGTTGGATACATTAAATTCTGAGAGAGAATTTTGTGGTTTTTACTGACAACAAGAGTCTCAAGTACATCTTCACTTAGTGTGATCTGAATTTGACAGAGTGAAGGTGGGTTGAGTACCGTTAGTCTTTTGAATTTGAGCTTGCCTATATGTTTGGGAAAGGCAAAACATTGGCTGATGCGTTGAGCAAGATGAATCAGATATAGGTAGTTCAAGACGCCACCAGTGAGTGGCAACTTATGTCTCTGTTATCTGAGATACATTTAGAGGTACATGATAGACAGGGGAAGACGTTTCATTCTTCTGTAGCTGTTACCTCTACCCTTCTTGATCGAGTGCGAATAAGGATGATATTAGACTCTGAAGGCCTAGTCTTACATGAGAGTGTGTCAGCAGAGGACCCTTTTCCTGGATGGACCATAGGTCGGGATGAGAACTCGAATTCCCGGGGGCAAGTATGGGTGCCATTAGACATACGTGAGGAGTTCATGCATGAATTTAATTCCTCAGTTTGGTAATTTCATCCTGGTTTCACTAAGAAGTATCGTGATCTATACTATTAGTATTGGTGGACAGTTATTAAGAGAGAAGTTTTTAGTTTCGTCATGAGGTGTTCTACTTGTCAGTAGGTGAAGGCGAAGCATAAGTGACCAGTTGGTCTTTTACAACAGTTACCCATTCCCTAGTGGAATTGGAATGATGTTGCGATGGATTTCATGACAGGATTACCGAGGCTGCCTCATGGGAATTATGCAGTTTGGGTTGTTATTTATAGACTCATGAAGGTTGGTCACTTTTTAATGATCAAGTATACCTTCATTGTTGATGGGATGGGATGGATGTACATCCGTGAGATTATGCATTTACATGGAGTTTCACACTCCATAGTTTTAGATAGAGATTCATGTTTTAATTCTCAGGTCTAGCAGTGGCTTCATAAGTATTTGGGTACACTAGTACTTTTGAGTACATCTTACCACCCCCAGACAGATGGCCAGTCCAAGCATACAATTCTGGTGCTTTAGGACATGCTCTGAGCATGTATCCTGGATTTTTGAGGTTCTTTGATAGAAGCACATACCTCTTGTTGAGTTTTCCTACAATAATAGTTTGCAAGTAACTATTCATATGGAACCTTATGAGTCTTTGTATGGTAGGCTATTCTGATCACACTTATGTTGGCTGGAGGTAGGAGAGGCCGCTAGGATGGGACATCGTCTTGTCCAGGACACCACAGAGCAGATTGAGTTGATTCAGAAGAATATGGCTATTGCACAGTCTCGACAAAAGTCTTATGATGATCAGTAGAGATGAGCTATGGAGTCTGAGGTCGAGGATCATGTTTTCCTACATGTCACACTAAGGTTGGGACATAAGAGGATTATGAGACATGGAAAGCTTTCACCGAGATATGTTGGGTCATTTGAGGTGTTGGAGAGAGTTGGGACGGTTTCTTTTAGTTGCAGTTATGTCAGAGGTATCGGGATATACACGACGTTTTCCACATTTCTCAACTTCGACGTTACTTCTTAGACCCATCTCATGTTTTCCAACCCGAGGAGGTTGAGTTGAAAGTGGATTCATCATTCAAGGATCATCCTTTCTGGATTATTTATTGAAGTATGAAGGTTCTCAGTGGCCGGTCTCTCCCTCTAGTATGAGTTCTATGGCAACATGGGCGAGTATGCGATGAGACTTAGGTGATGGAGGCCGATGTAGGAGCACAGTGTCCAGATCTTTTTGGGGTTTCTTCTTCTACGCTGCCTTGCTAGGGAAATTTAGGGATGAATTTCTTTAAAGGGTAAATTGTGTAAGAAACATTATCTTTTTTCAGGTATGTTTTTTTCTTCTGGTTGTTTTTGAGAAAAAGAAGAATTTATGGAAATTTCTGAAGTACATGTCATGTAATTTATGAGTACACGCCATGTACTGGGTCGCTGTTGGAGGACGTGTGCTGGTCGTGTGATGGACACACACATGGACATATGAGGGTGACCTGGAGGCTGCCGAAAGAAGAATACGTAAATGGAAGGTACAGTCCATGTAATTCCGACATACACACTGTGTATTTTTTTCATTAAACATACCGAGGTCATTTCTAATTGCCAGATACACCTTCTTCTCAACCTAATTCAATTAAGAGCTCCCGTATGGCCACGATCTTCCTCTGATCCCTCGACCGAGCATCTGATCTCTAATTCGACTGTCGTTGATTGCATTGGTATCGCCTCAGTAAGCTCTGTCTTCTATGTGAGCTTCAATTCCCAATTCATTCTCCTTCTAAAGTTATCCCTTGTTGAAAGTTTTAGATGGTTTGGTAGATCTTTGGATTTTTAATGTGATTCAAGCACTGAGAGTCAAGTATATTGATCTTCCAACACTGAGGTAGGTGGTTTCTGCCTTTCTGTTGGATGTGTTTGATTTATATGTGAAAAATCACCCATACCCACGAACGGGGTATTGCGTGTTTACTCTTTCAGACCTATTGTTTGCATGCTATGCTTTTATGATTGAGTAGAGGTTAATTAAATGTGAATAGGGTCAATTTCTATTCATTGGAAGTGTTTTCCCATGCATGATTTCCTATTTTGACTGTTGGGTCTAGTTTTCCTATTAGGCTGATGTTTACCTTCCATGCTTAGTATATTGGGATGGGGTGTTTTTATCCTTACATTATGTTATGCTATAGATTACTATCCAAGTAGTTCTTGAGGTTTACTTTGTCTAATATGAATTGTTATACATGATTGAATTACACTGGGTCGTGAGAACCTAGTGTAGTAGACCATAGGGAGAATAGAAGTAAGGGCTTCTCCAGTGTGTCTGTTTTACTTATGATGTGAGACCATATGAGGAATTGACGTATGTGCTTCCTCAGAGTGTTTGTAGTTCCTCAACGTGGGCCACAGAGTGAATGGGAAGTAGTGCTTCCCTAGAGTACCTTTAGTTACCGATACGAGACTATAGGAGGAATTGATAGTGACTGCTTCCTCAGAGAGTCTATGATAAAGATTAAGCAGAGGGGTTAGACTGAGTGTAATGACCAGAGGGTTGTATGTGCTTCTAGGTAGGACTAGAGGGGATAGGATGTGAGTACTTCCTAGAGGGTTACCTTTTTTGTTTAGATGCTTTCTTGTGTTTCTAGGTAGGACCAGAGAGGATAGGCTGTGAGTACTTCCTAGTTGGTTACCTATTGGTGATTACCTGTTTGTGATTACTTGTTTTGATTAGTTGTTGCTTGATATATGAAACTAAATGCATTAAAACTGTGGATTGTTTACTGCTTTATGTAATTATTACCTTCCATATATTCAATGACTGTTAAGCACATATCTTATGGTGGTTTCCTAGTGGGATTTAGTCTCACACCCTGTTTGGGCCATGCATTGGGCCCAAACATATTATATTTTTGCAGGTATAGATAAGGGAAATCACCCTTCTACTTCAGGTACCTAATTTGTTGTGGATATGGGTAGCATGGGACCAAACTATGGCATGTGATGATGAGGATTTATTTACTTGCTTTTATTTGTTCGTTGGTTTAGTATTTTTGTATTCCTGCATTGTGATTTGTTTGGCTACTTTCCTAGTCATATGTGTTAGGCATCATTCATATATATATATATATATACGTGTGCTCTAGTTTATTATTTCTAGTCTTCCGTTGTTTACTTTTGTATGGATTATTCCAGCTTCTGCTATTGCTATTTGTTTTACTTCCACTGTTTTACTCTTCCATTAAGGGCATAGATTCCACACTATGACACCCAAGGCCCTCGATTCTAGTCAGCATCCTCTGGCATTCGGGGAAATTCGTTTGAGGCCGTGTGACCAACCGGGAATGAGGATATTCTGGGTGGCTTTCAGAACTGGGACATTACAGAGCCCATCATAATTTTAAAATTTTCATTAGAACAACCACTAAACGAGACCAAACCAAAGATTTATCAAAATGAGGGTTGACGATTACCTGTAAATAGTACTATGATGTTACATTCGCCACACCATAGATGTTTTTTGTCCTAATAAATCCTATCAACAATTCTCCATGTCAAAAGGATGTGGACACTGGTCTTTCATCGGTGACTCTATCTCCCACATCTCATGAGTATCAGAACCATTTTCTATATAACAAAAAAGAAAGGTATTATACACCAATGAAGTGCCTTAGTTTCAAAATAAACTATCCTGACTATATGCTTAGTCATGGATAAATCAATCTCAACATCCAGATCCCTCCGGCTTAGAACATGAGATTGATCAAAAATATTCTTTCACATATATAATACTTGGAACATGCAATGTATAAATGTTACCTATGATAGATGATATAAATAGTAATACACTTTCCCTACCATTTCAATAACCTCAAATGTTCCCACAAAATTAGGTGGATGTTTCCATTTCCACATATTCATCGATGACCTAAACAAGTTAAAACATTCAATAAAACCTATTCACCAACTGAAAATTATAATGTTTTATAATGAAGACCTACATACAAAATTATACTAGATCTATGATTTCATGATTATTTGACGAATCAACTAAATATTTTATGTTGTCTCTTCATCCAATAATAGTGCATCCAAGGTACATATTTCAATCTGTAACCAACAAAACAAAGATATACAAGGCTGGATATACAATTCCTCAAAATTATCCTTTCAAATTTTGGACTGGTAACTATTATATTAAGTGGTCACAAATGGCCAACAAATGATCTACAAAAGTCTATAACGTATAGAAAAAGAAAACACTCAAGAATTTGTATATCCCTCTCTATTAGATCATCTATATGGGAATTGTAAATAGTGATCAATTGAACCTATGATCTCAATGCCTCCGAAAGGAATCTCCAAAAGATAGTAGTAAAACATTGATATATATAAGATATTGTAATATATTGGACTCTTTGATGATGAATAATATATCTCACATACTTATTTCACAACTCCTCAACATTGGTTGTGTAACTAACATGTATAATGTGAGATTATTTGGAAATATTATTGATCAAAAACCATTTTTCATTTTTCATTATATCGGTATGTGGAAATCCGACCATTATGTCCATAAAGTTCCTATCCTACATTTAGGTTGACGCAGGAAGTGGCTGAAGAAAACCCAAAGTCTCCGGTGATTTTCCTTGACCATTTTGGAATGTATTGTAGTGTGAAACAATGTCAGTAATGTCTCATATGGTACCCTGTCAAAATAATATTTGAATAATGTCATAAAACATAATCATGGTTCTTGGGTTCCCCTCTAATTGGGAATTATGTAATTACTGAATCACAACCATCCTAACATATAGTGGTACAATGTACCTATTCAAATAAAATTTTATACCCTCCATGGAGAAAAACCATTCATCCAAAATCTTCCCACTATAAAGAGTCACTAAAGATATGGAATTCATCATCAAGATTCTATTCCGGATGGATCTTCTCAAGAAGATAATAATTCAATTGAAAACTATCCAAGGAAACATCATCCTTTAATTAACTAAATCCCTTATGAAATGGTTAATAATGATCTATCAATTCCCACTCATCTGATGATTTTTTCATGGCATGTGTTAGATGTTTCCTTATGAAATCTTCTATAATTTCATTCCTGTTCCCTGAGGTATATGAAATGTCCAAATCAAAATATTTCTAGAACTCAACGTAATGCCTATGGAGGAGATTGAAATATTTTTTTTGAATATATAACTCAAGCCCTTGTGGTCTACATATATTGTATAAATTCCTCAAAAAAGTTAATGACGCCAACTCTTAAGTGAACATGTCACAACTGTATATTCAAAGTCATGAGTTGGAAATTTTTCTCATGTGGGATAAGCTTCCAAGAACCACATCAAATTAAATTATCATGACTCATAAGAACTCAACCTAAAACCAAACCAAAGTCATCACAAAATACCAAATATCGATACCCAACATCTATAAGAGTCAACAATAGTGCAGTAGTAAAAAGATGTTTGAACTCAAAAAAAGAACTCGAACATTTCTCATCTAAGAAAAAAATTACTCCCTTACATGTTAGAGCGGTCATTGAGGATTAAAAAATTGAGAGATTATGTACAAACTAGATTAAATATCCAATTAAATCACAGAATCCTTAAATTTCAAAAACATTTCACGACTGTTCCCATGTCATAATAAATTTCACCTTCCAAAGATCATATAAAATTCCATGTTTTGAAAACACTTATCCCATGAAAATCAATTCCAAAATACAGAAATAAAATTTTTATTGCTTGGAATAATTTTGTTCATTTTTCAATAATTTAAGGAATTCTATTAGATAATGCACATGATTCTCCTAAGACATAGAGTAAACTGGTATTTTCTCCTAATACCACAAATAATCTATCATGATGCCCATAGAATAACCTATTAATCAACTCCACAATGAATATATGTTCATTTTATAGAAAAAATGTCATGAAAAGGTAAACACAATGGCCATAACTTCTCTAGAATCTATTTTTCTAAATGTTAATTTTCATTAGTATAAACTGGTGATAACAAGATCAATAATCAATCCTTGAAAACCACATCTCTTATTTCAATTGGTCGAAAATGTCATCAATTCATAATAACAGATACATGCTCTTTACCGTAACCTATCTTAGATTTATGTAATCAAAACAAATGTAAATTGATCCATAATATTTCTTAGCAAAGAGAACAGGATCCCCCTAAGGTGACACACACGGACTAATAAAGACTTTCTCAAAAAGATCATCGAAATGAGTCTTCAACTATTTCGTTTCATATGGTTCCATGAGGTATGAAGGAATATATATTGGTTGAGTACTTCAAACTAAATCAATAAAAAACTCTACCTCACTTACTAGTGGAAAACATGAGATTAGTGAAAAAATGTTGGGAAACTCAATGAAAATTGGATGGAGATCATATCTCAAATATCCATACTCATGGTAAAAAGAGAAAACTTATAGTTCATTCCCATACTCTGGTTATGAAGTTATAGCTATTCATGACCATGCATCCCAATCTCCACAAAAGATATGTCACACCCCATCAGGTCTAATAAATAAGACCCATCATGGATTAAAATCAATTCAAAATTTATTAACAAGAATCCAATCCATCCAGAAAATGAAATCAAGAGGATTCATTTTGAGAACAATAAATTCTAATGGATGATAATTCTCTACTAGATATTCAATCCAAGAAAGATAATAATGAACATTGTCTCTCTTCATTCAAAGGTTTGTAATAACATGAATCACTATTGTCAAAATATCCATTGAAAGATTTCGTAGTATCATAATATGAGTCTACATTAATGAATGATATTCACTATTGTTAAATAAATAATTCAAAAAATATGATGTAACATTGATGATACCTCTCACTTTCACTTGACCCATATTAACCTTTTCTGGAGACTCTTCTACTATGTGAAAAATCATTGTTCTAGAATCCAGTGACTAGAACACCTTATTTCATGAACCTTTGTTTTCATAGAAGTAATTTTTGAAAATAATGATATCATACCACTATGTCAAGTTTAATAGACATAAAAGAACTTTTTTATGTGACATGGGTGTCTGTTGGAACCTTATATATTGTGAACCTCTGAGAAAAACCTATTTCAGGTTCTTAGTCCTTCCATACTGGTATCAAATCAAGAGTCCAATGCTAGTAACTGAAGGAGGTCCATAAGATCCATAAAATTGAGTACAACCATGAAACACATCATGTTTTCTTTTTCCATTTAAGTAACAAAAAAACATGCACTGGGAGAAAAAGGAACTCCTGACAACCCTAAATTTCCAAATAGAACGATCTCAACCAGCAATGCTCAATCCACCAAAATAGTATAAAATGATAGCTTCAGTAAGAAAATGTGTAATGAAATATCATATTGAAGTACCATCTCAAAATTTTGAGTCTTTAATTACTCATTTAATACTATATTTGGTGAAAATTACACAAGATCAGTGAATCAATAGGTATATTATTTCACAGTCCAATCAGCCTATTCGAGTTTGAAAAGATTTATAGGATTATCTTGAACCATATATTATAGATAGAACAAGTCAGTGAAAATATATTTAAATTCCTTTGACTATAATCCCTAATGCTTCTTCACTATAACCATCATGTCCCATCATACCCTACTAGATAATTTCATCTTAAAAGTATCACATTTTCCCTTGATTCCATGAAGAGTTTTTAACAAATCAAAAAAATAGATTAATCATTCTCAACCAATACTAAGACTCTTGAATATTAGTATTTAGTTAGAAAACAGTTGGATTTTGGAGATGAAAATACATATCACGACTCTATAATTCATCCCTATGAGGTTCCACATATGGATCCTTAATTAGAATTTTTTATGTGCTTATTCCATAGATTGGATAACGCACATGATAACATCCATCATCTTCTAGTCCACATGACTATTTTCTCACTATTGTTCATCTGTAGCTTCCTCATGAATCTTTTTCACGCATCTTCTTAGATACATGATGACATAAAACATTATCATGAAATATTAGTGAAAATAGAATATTACTCATATCAATACTCAAAATAGAGAAACAAGGAAATTAATTCCATTAGATTGATAAACAAAATTTGGATCACAACCTACACAAATCAATAGTATGGAAAATAATAGAACAATTACTCATGGTATATTTCCATAACCATCCATCTTTAAATAATGATGATTATAATGATATTTATCTAGTAACTCACTCGAAACTCCTTACTATGTTCTAAGAAGATGTCAAAATTCTTATTAACATCCAGATAAGATTCTTCCCATTCACTACTAATAAAAAATTGTCACACACTATCCCAAATCCTATGGTACCCTGATAACCAAGGTGAACACAACATAGCCTAATGTATGTTCCTAACCCCCTTAGGATAGAAACTATCACCTTACATTATATAATATGAAAGTGGGAATGAATTTTACTCCAACATAATGAAATAAATAAAACCATATTAGTGTGAAAAAAAGAAAACATCAATGGTAGAATAATCCCTGTAATCTAATGTGGGATAACAACAAAATAACATATCCTCAACGTAACAACAAATTGGAAAAAGTAACTAATGCCCTAAATTGTCACAAAACACCAAACAAAAATAATCACCAACTAACATAACATACAATTGGTTCTTTCCCCTTGGTCTATCATGGAAGAAGGGAATCTACAAATTACTAAATGCAAATGAATGGTGTGATCTAAAATACCAATATCTTCTGATAAATTATTTGAGAATAAGGGTTCATTAAAATAAACCATGGTTTCTATTAAATATTAAATAAACATTCCTGGAATTATAGGGGAATATTTAAAAAAACATGAATTTTATTTCTAATGATGGAAATTCTTCAAAAAAATGACTTAAGTAAACATTTTATATAAAAAAGAATATATAAATCATCAGGAATGTGTAAATATATTTTATAATCAATGTAATATGTATGTATAAACAATCAAAACAAGAAACATGTTAATCTCTTATGTGGTATGACAGTTTTAGGTTATGGAATCTTTAAAAATATTATTTTGGTGATCATAGAAATATGTACACACGTCCCTTAGGAACATTACAAAGAGGAATCATTGATATCCATTGGGGAATTAGATCTACCAAACTATGATTTTTTAGAATTTTAAATTGTCAATATTTCGCTATAGTATTCCCATCCCAGTGTGTTTTTACAAAATTAATCTATAGCTACCAAGGCTCACATGTTCTAAGTAAATCAATAAATAATGGTAAAATAATTCCCAAACATTTTAAAATACAATTTCCCCATTTCTACTTTCAATATTAGAATTTCCATTTAAAACCCACAAAATAAGTATTTAATCAATTAATTCACTTTCATGATAAAACAAATCATAGGTTTTAATTAGAAAATTTTATTTTCTAAAATACAAGTTTCAAAAAAAAAATTCCAAAATACCATAAATTTTAAATCACACCCCAATTTCAAATTCCATTGGAATTGATGGTTTCCTCAAAAATACATACCATGTAAAACCAAAATCCAATTTGCAACAAATTGGGTATTTATTATTTAATTTTAATTCAATTAAAACAATAGTGAATTTTAACAGTTCTGTAATTATATAATTTTAAATTAAACTACATACCATTAACGAAAAATCTAGAAAATATATTCCTTTCTTGGATTTACCAACAAATAACATTAGAAATTGAGATTAAGAAATAAAACCAAGATTGGAGGTAAAAAAATGGAGGATTTTAGAATAATCCACAAAAAAGCATCTATCAAACCCTATGGTGGAAAGAAGAAGAGATCATGAGTGAAGGGGTGTTAGAAGAACTCTTACTGGAGGGGGACAAAAAAATGTTCATCAGGATTTATTTCACCTTATATGTGGTTTAGAGGACCCAAAATGGGTTATTGAGAGCTCCAATGACCTTTTAATTCATTAAATCCTGAGTTTGGGTCATGAAAGGGTTCACATAGGTGTTCGGTAAATTTTAAAATATTTTAATGATTAATAAAAAATCATTCAAAATTTTAAATTGGGATGTCCTTATAGTTTGAAAAACCATGAAATGCTATAATGGGGTTTACATTGTCTACTATATGGGGGATCGATTTTGGAAACCCTTCCCAAATCATGATTTTCCCTTAGTCCATGGGGTGTAAGGTTACACTGGTTTGGGAAAAGGTTTGGGAAAACCATGTGCCAATTGTAAACAACACATGAGCCATCCAAAATTTCTAAAATTTCACCCAAAGAACCCCTAAATGAGACCCAACCAAACCATGATCAAATAAAATGTAAAGAGTACCTAAAAATAGTAAAAATATTGTACACACTCCATTTTGATGATCTAATGAATATGTATCCATTTTCCATATTCTATTAGAGTATATTGATATATTCCACCAACACAATTTAGTCTATTATATATGGTGTGTTTTAAGTAATTATATCTATATGCATGAGTTATATTGAAAACTCAACTTCATGATTTAGGGGGTAGTCAATGAAACTATTTGATAAATACATGGGAATATTCCCCAAAAATAATAATATCACCAATGAAGAGATTATCCACATCTAAATGTCAAAAATATCCAATATAAATAGGTAGTATGTCCCATATAATGCAATTAGGTTCTATTGCATTTCCATGGTCATCATCACAATAATAACTGATTATATAATGATTATGAATATTAAATATCACTTCCCTTAACTATCAATCGATATGGGTGTTGAGCAATGTATTGTTTTTAAACAAATCAAAATAATGTTTTTTAAAGGGGGAGATTATTTTAAATAATACTCTGTCTCTTTATGATGATTTTGATACTCACAAATAACCTTAATTATTTACTAATTATTTCGTTGAGTATTTTGCAGGAATTTATTTTATATAACGAGATTTTATACTTCATTTATTCCGAGATCAATTTTAGCGTATTCTGGAATCACTGTAGCGCGAGATCAATTTTAGCGTGTACTGGAATCACTGTTCATACCCTACGTTGATGAACGTAACGTATGGATGAAAAGTTTACTTTTTATGTTATTTTGAAACGTATGGTTAATGAACCTTACGTTGTTGAAAAGTATGGAAGAAGAACATTACGTTTGGAAGGAACCTTACGTTTTCATTGTTGAAAAGTATGGAAGAGAAACCGTACGTTAGTTTTCAGTGTTGAGTTTGTTTCTCAAAAGTATGGATCATCAACCGTACTTTTATAATCAACCGTACGTTCTTTGGAGAGTTGAAGCAAGACAAAGTATGGATGATCAACCCTACGTTTGAATACTGAAGAGAAAGTATGTATGTTCAACCTTACGTTCTGAACCTTACGTTTGTGAACCCTACGTTTGGAGCCACGTCATCAACCCTACGTTTGGCGTCGGGATATTTTTGACAGACGATATTTCCTTTTGAATTAGTCAATCAAGCGGATTATTAGGCGGATTTCGAGCTGATTCTTAAATACGACTTTGACTGAATCAAAGACGGTTTACAACGGATTAATATTTGATTTAAACGGAGCTTTTTATGCCGATTCTTCAGGGGAGTTACAACGGCTCTGTTATTTCATTTAATATCGCGAATCTAAAGGAGATTTTCATGGATCTATTTATGCGGAAGATTTTCTCATATTTGAATATATATGTTCTATCTTGGAAACTTCGGATATATATATGCACGGGAAAGTGTGTGAAATATAGAATGATTGATCTTTTTGACGAGCAAGAAAACAGAGACTGTGTGAAAGAATTCTTTTCTGGTGATCGAGAAGAAGCGTAAGACCTTTTATTACTGAAGGAAGATCTTAATAGCAGATTCACGTGTTCTACATCGACTACCTGTTGTGAGTCTACTGCTGCTGAAGTTGTGAAGTTTCTGGTAATATCTATTGCAACTGGATCGACTCAGAACTGTTTTGATTACGGATCTTTATTTTCTGAAGACGACGATCTATCTACTGTCAATTGCATTCTGTTGCAATTGTGAAGAACAACTGGAGAAGTGTTTCTTTATCGAAACCCTTTTATTTTTTTGAGTGATCAGCTTCTCGTTCTAAGCTGTGTGGGTTCGTGTTTGAACCAGGAAGGCTGTGTTTGCCTGAATCTTGTAAAGGTGTCAACTGCCTGTACTCAGTTGTGGACGGGTCTGTGGAAACGAGGACCAGATAGTGAAAATCGCGAAGCTCGTGGATTTGAGCGTTGGTGGAGTGGACTAGGGGCCTTCTGTTCCCCGAACCACTATACATCCGTGTGTTCATGCTTTTACTTTTTCCGCTGCATATTTAATCGTGCAAAAGCATAGTGAACAGAATTTGTCTAAATTGAAGAGATTGTAATAATTTGAAAAAGACACAATTCACCCCCCTCTTGTGTATAATCCGTAGATTCAGATCCAACAATTGGTATCAGAGGAGGAGCTTCTTATTTCTAAAGTCCTATCAAGCTAGAAGTATTTAAAGATTATACATAGTGTATCATGGCTGATATGAGAGAGGGAATGTCAATGGTCAGAGCACCTTACTTTAATGGAGATAATTATGGCTGCTGGAAATCACGTATGATTATTTATCTGAAAAATCTTGGTTACAGAGTCTATTCAAAGATTCTGACTCCCTATGAAATTCCTGAAAATCCCGATACATGGAGTGCTGCTACAGAGGCTGAGTATGACATAAATTCAAAAGCTATGAATGCAATCATCTGTGGTCTAGGACCAGACGAATTTAACAGAGTATCTCAATGCCCGACTGCATATGAAATGTGGCAAACAATAGCTGTTGCTTATGAAGGAACAGATAATGTAAGACAGATGAGATATGCAACTGCTAAGTTAAAATTCGATACTTTCAGAATGATTGAAGGAGAGAGCATCACTCAGATGAATGGAAGATTGACAGAAATTGTCAATAATATAACAGCTCTAGGAGAACCAATCAAGCAGGCTGATCAAGCGTTGAAGGTACTGAGAGTACTTCCTACTCGATGGAATGGAATCTCTGCAGCAATCAGACAATCAACTTCTGTTAAAGATCTAACTATGAGAGAACTGATTGGTACACTGATGATGTACGAAGCTGAAATGCAAGATGAGGTAAATGAGCATAAAGTCTACATAAAAAGGGAAAATACTGCTTTGAAAGTGACTTCTCAACAAAAGGATAGAAAGATGAAGAACAAAGAAGTGAGTGCTAAATCAGAAATCTCTGATTCTTCAAATTCGGATGAAGAACTGGCACAGCTAGCCAGAAAATTCAGAAAGTTCTATAGTAAGAAGAAAGAATTCAAGAAATCCTTTAAAAGGGATAGCAAGGAAGTGAGATGTTATGAATGCAAAAAGATGGGACATATCAGACCAGATTGCCCAAAATTGAAAGATGCAAAGAAGAAGAAATTCTTCAAAAGAGATGATTATGAGCAGAAAGACAAGAAAGCTATGAAAGCTACTTGGAGTGTTTCTGAAGACTCAAGTAATTCTTCTGAATCATGCTCAGAGAAGGAGGAAGCCAATTTAAAAGCAAATATGTGTTTCATGGCTGAAACTGATGAGGTACACTCATACTATTCCTCTGACTCAAATAATGAATCAAACTCTGAAACAAGCCTCTCAAATAAAAAACTTGCAGCTTACTGCAATATGCTTGAAGAAAGGTATGACTCATTATTTAATAAATATAAATCTATAAAGAACTTGTACAAAGCTATTTCAGATGAGAGAAATACTTTGCTAAAACAACATAAGGAATTAATTGACAAATACAATTCTGCTGAATCAAATAAAGTTAATTTTGAATCAAAAATAAAAACTCTACAGGATGAAGTAGAATCTTATAAAACGGCTGCATTAATTTTTACAAAAGGAGAAAACACCTTAAATGAGATACTTGGAAAAACTGTAATTAAAAAGGAAAGGTTTGGAATTGGAAGTAAAGGAGAAAAACCTAAGTTATACAAAAATTATTTTGTTCCTAGCACTAAACAGGTTATTTGTAACTACTGTGGAACAAGAGGTCATATAGCTAAAAACTGTTTTCTAAGACAACCTCAGATATGTGGAATTAAGAAAGCTTATATTTCCAACGATCTATATGATTCAATCAATTTTAAGAAAACAAAGCAAATCTGGATACCCAGATCACTGCTTGCTAACACTCCTGGACCCAACAAAATATGGGTACCAAAGCAATTTGTTTAAATGTCTTTGCAGGTAGCAGGTCACCAAAGAAAGAAAGAAATATGGTATATGGACAGTGGCTGCTCAAGACACATGAGTGGAACTTCAGCTAATTTCTCTTCTCTTACTCGAAAGGAAGGAGGACTTGTCACTTTTGGTGACAATGCCAAAGGAAAGATTATTGGTATTGGAACAGTTGGAGATCCAGAGACAGTCTCAATCAACAAAGTACTTTATGTACAAGGGTTAAAACACAATCTGATAAGTATCTCTCAACTCTGTGATGATGGATACACTGTTGATTTTACTAACAATAGTTGTACTGTTTCTAAAGATAAACTGTTTAAGTTTAGAGCACCCAGAACTGATAATGTTTATACTTTGGATTTGTATTCCTTGTGTAAACAACAAGTAAATTGCTTAACTGCTAATATAAGTGAATCCTGGATCTGGCATAGAAGACTTGGTCATTGCAATATATATGCTTTACATAAATTATCTAAGAAACATTTAGTTTCTGATTTGCCTAGTCTCAAATTTGAAAATGACAGATTCTGTGATGCATGTCAGCTTGGCAAGCAACACAAATCATCATTCAAATCTGTTAATAAAGTTGCTACAACTAAACCTCTAGAACTTATCCATATGGATTTGTTTGGACCTTCAAGAGTAGCAAGTTTAGCTGGTAAATTATATGTTTATGTATTAGTTGATGATTATTCTAGATTTACTTGGATTTTCTTTTTGAAATTTAAAAGTGAAGCTTTTAGTTTATTTGAAGGTTTTTGTAAATCTATTCAAAATGAAAAAGGTTTTAATATAATCTCATTGAGAAGTGATCATGGTGGAGAATTTGAGAACCAGGAATTTAATTCCTTTTGCTCAAACATGGGTATTAAACACACCTTCTCTTCTCCAAGAACACCTCAACAAAATGGGATTGTAGAAAGAAGAAATAGAACTATTCAAGAAATGGCTAGAACTATGTTAAATGAATATAGCCTACCTATATATTTCTGGGCAGAAGCTGTTAGTACAGCTTGTTATATAATGAATAGAATTTTAATAAGACCTATTTTGAAAAAGACACCCTATGAACTATGGAATAACAGAAAACCTAAAGTAAATTACTTTAAAGTTTTTGGATGCAAGGTTTACATCCTGAATACCAAAGATAATCTTGGTAAATTTGATCCAAAATATGATAAAGGTATTTTCTTAGGATATTCTGTAACCTCCAAAGCTTATAGAGTCTATAATAAAAAGTCAAGGATTGTTGAAGAATCAGTTCATGTGAAATTTGATGAATCTGATCCTTTTGAGAAAAGGATAGAACAAATAGATGAACCTGATTCTAATGAAAACATGAGACCTGAGAATTTAAAGAATGATTTTGAAAATGATATAAAAGAAATTCAGTCCAGTTCAGAAGAACATGATACTGAAGAGCCTTTGAATGTAATGCCTAGACAGTCTAGAACCTCAAAGAATCACCCTTTAGAATCTGTGATAGGTGACTTAGAGACTGGTATTCAAACTAGAAGAAACTTTGGAAACATAGTTGAATTCTCTGCTTTCCTATCCCAACAAGAACCTAAGACCATAGAAGAAGCCTTAGATGATGAGAGCTGGGTAATAGCAATGCAAGATGAATTGAACCAGTTTAAGAGAAATAAGGTTTGGGAATTAGTTGAAAGACCACATGATTATCCAGTAATAGGAACTAAATGGGTCTTTAGGAATAAACAGGATGATCAAGGGATAATAACTAGAAATAAAGCAAGATTAGTAGCTAAAGGATATAATCAAGAAGAAGGAATAGATTATGATGAGACCTTTGCACCTGTAGCCAGGTTAGAAGCCATTAGAATCCTTTTAGCCTATGCATCTTATATGAATTTTAAATTATTTCAGATGGATGTTAAATCTGCCTTTTTAAATGGTTATTTAATGGAGGAAGTTTATGTTGAGCAACCTCCTGGTTTTGAAAGTTCTCAAAAACCAGATTCTGTTTTCAAACTTACTAAAGCTCTTTATGGCCTTAAACAAGCACCAAGAGCTTGGTATGAAAGACTAAGTTCTTTTCTTCTGAAAAATGATTTTACTGTTGGACTAGCAGATCCAACACTCTTTAAGAAAACTGTGAAAAATAATGTTTTGCTGGTTCAAATTTATGTTGATGATGTAATTTTTGGATCGACCAATAAAATTCTTTGTCATGAATTTTCAGAATTAATGCAAAAAGAATTTGAAATGAGTATGATGGGAGAATTAAATTTCTTTTTGGGTCTTCAAATATTTCAAAAAGATTTTGGAAATGTTTTAAATCAATGCAAATACATTACTGATTTACTTAAGAAATTTGGACTTGAAAACAGCAAGACATTTACAACTCCTATGTGTACTAATATAAAACTTGATTTGGATGAAACTGGAAAATCAGTGGACAACAAGTTATATAGAGGTATGATTGGTAGTTTGTTATATCTTACTTCTAGTAGACCAGATATAATGTATTCAGTATGTCTTTGTGCTCGATTTCAATCAAATCCCAAAGAATCTCATTTAACTGCTGTTAAACGAATTTTTAGATATTTAAAAGGTACTATTTATCATTCTCTGCTTTATCCAAAAACCTCTGATTTTAATTTAATTTCATATTCAGATGCAGACTTTGGAAGCTGTAGATTAGATAGGAAGAGTACTTCAGGAACATGTCACTTTTTAGGAAAGTCTTTAGTATCATGGTCTAGTAAGAAACAACACTCAGTTGCCCTGTCAACAGCCGAGGCAGAATATGTGTCTGCAGGTAGTTGATGTGCACAGGTGTTGTGGATGAAAAACACTCTTATGGACTTTGGATTAAATTTCAATAATACGCCTATTTTATGTGATAATACTAGTGCAATTAATATTTCAAAAAATCCTATTAGTCATTCTAGAACTAAGCACATTGATATAAGACATCACTTTTTAAGAGATCATGTGTTAAAAAAGGATATATTTTTAGAATTTGTAAATACAGAAAATCAATTAGTAGATATTTTTACTAAACCACTTCCCACGGCAAGGTTTGAATTTATTAAGGGGGAGTTAGGTTTATTTAATTTTAAATAGTTTCTTTTTAATCTTATTCTGTTTTCGAATTCTACTTATTTTTTTTTTTTCGTTATTTATTGATTTATGATTAAGTTAGCCAGTATACAAAATTCACTTATTCATACCCAGTTAATTATAGCATTTACTTATAGTTCAGTGCAATATTGAATGTGTTCAAATCCGTAATTTTTCATTCTTTTTGATATCACAAAAAGGGGGAGAATTTGGATAAACACAACATTTAAATTCATTCGTTTCCTATGAAGAAATTTGGATATATAGGAGCATTTGGATATATACGACATTTATCTTTTATCTATTTGAAAATTTATTTTTATGTGAGAGTTATGGGGGAGAAATTTTATAGTTAAATATTGTTTTAATCCTTTCAAAATTCTAAAATTTTATAAAACTTTTTTTTCAATCAAGGTTGCAATTACATTAGTTCTATTATTTTATGGGTTTTGTGATCATCAAAAAGGGGGAGATTGTTGAGCAATGTATTGTTTTTAAACAAATCAAAATAATGTTTTTTAAAGGGGGAGATTATTTTAAATAATACTCTGTCTCTTTATGATGATTTTGATGCTCACAAATACCCTTAATTATTTACTAATTATTTCGTTGAGTATTTTGCAGGAATTTATTTTATATAACGAGATTTTATACTTCATTTATTCCGAGATCAATTTTAGCATATTCTGGAATCACTGTAGCGCGAGATCAATTTTAGCGCGTACTGGAATCACTGTTCATACCCTACGTTGATGAACGTAACGTATGGATGAAAAGTTTACTTTTTATGTTATTTTGAAACGTATGGTTAATGAACCTTACGTTGTTGAAAAGTATGGAAGAAGAACATTACGTTTGGAAGGAACCTTACGTTTTCATTGTTGAAAAGTATGGAAGAGAAACCGTACGTTAGTTTTCAGTGTTGAGTTTGTTTCTCAAAAGTATGGATCATCAACCTTACTTTTATAATCAACCGTACGTTCTTTGGAGAGTTGAAGCAAGACAAAGTATGGATGATCAACCCTACGTTTGAATACTGAAGAGAAAGTATGTATGTTCAACCTTACGTTCTGAACCTTACGTTTGGGAACCCTACGTTTGGAGCCACGTCATCAACCCTACGTTTGGCGTCAGGATATTTTTGACAGACGATATTTCCTTTTGAATTAGTCAATCAAGCGGATTATTAGGCGGATTTCGAGCTGATTCTTAAATACGACTTTGACTGAATCAAAGACGGTTTACAACGGATTAATATTTGATTTAAACGGAGCTTTTTATGCCGATTCTTCAGGGGAGTTACAACGGCTCTGTTATTTCATTTAATATCGCGAATCTAAAGGAGATTTTCATGGATCTATTTATGCGGAAGATTTTCTCATATTTGAATATATATGTTCTATCTTGGAAACATCGGATATATATATGCACGGGAAAGTGTGTGAAATATAGAATGATTGATCTTTTTGACGAGCAAGAAAACAGAGACTGTGTGAAAGCATTCTTTTCTGGTGATCGAGAAGAAGCGTAAGACCTTTTATTACTGAAGGAAGATCTTAATAGCAGATTCACGTGTTCTACATCGACTACCTGTTGTGAGTCTACTGCTGCTGAAGTTGTGAAGTTTCTGGTAATATCTATTGCAACTGGATCGACTCAGAACTGTTTTGATTACGGATCTTTATTTTCTGAAGACGACGATCTATCTACTGTCAATTGCATTCTGTTGCAATTGTGAAGAACAACTGGAGAAGTGTTTCTTTATCGAAACCCTTTTATTTTTTTGAGTGATCAGCTTCTCGTTCTAAGCTGTGTGGGTTCGTGTTTGAACCAGGAAGGCTGTGTTTGCCTGAATCTTGTAAAGGTGTCAACTGCCTGTACTCAGTTGTGGACGGGTCTGTGGAAACGAGGACCAGATAGTGAAAATCGCCAAGCTCGTGGATTTGAGCGTTGGTGGAGTGGACTAGGGGCCTTCTGTTCCCCGAACCACTATACATCCGTGTGTTCATGCTTTTACTTTTTCCGCTGCATATTTAATCGTGCAAAAGCATAGTGAACAGAATTTGTCTAAATTGAAGAGATTGTAATAATTTGAAAAAGACACAATTCACCCCCCTCTTGTGTATAATCCGTAGATTCAGATCCAACAATGGGTTCCATATATAGAGGAAAAATGAATGCCTTAAATCGAATCAAATTCTATTATAATAAGAAAAAAATGATTTTCTTGATGAACATTCCCATAAAATTTTATTACAGATAATCTATATACATGATATGCAATCATCATACCATTAGTTATTTTAAGTGATAAATAAATACACAACTCTTGAGGTGGGTATATGATAATAATGTAAAATTATTTTAAAATAAAAGATTGGCTGGAACCTGAATAAAAAAAATACAATGTTAGATCTATAGTGGATAATTAGTATTACATTAACTACTTATATCTCTTTAACAACTTCAAAAATTGTGACAGAAAAATACTTCCCCTTTTCTACAGGATTAGGAGGTTGTTGATTTTGATTATTTTCATTGACCCTTAAATTTGTAAACGAGTGTTTATAATCACTATAATCATTGAAATTATAACATTGGAGTGTGAATGGAATATTATATTAAGATTTATCTTTATTAATTTCATTGGATAAATTCTACACATAACTTAATCAATAAAGGGATCAATAACCTTCTCTTCCACACATGAAGAATTTCACTGTATCTTTGATACAACTTCCCAATACTTATTCCGACATTTTTGGAATAAAGGAACATTAAAATTCATTCCTACAAGGTTTTTATGATTTTAATCTCAATAAAATACATTTTTCACTTCATTTCATGAAAACTATGAAAATGATGAGAGGTTATGATTTCCCTTTTTACCATGAAATTGCATCGAATTACTTCTTTATAAATATTAAAGTATATTATAGGCACTTCAATTTAGAGAATTTATTTAAATCAACTAAATATTTGATCAATTTTTATTTCATGTTAGATAATAAAACCATAAGAATATCATGAAATTCTGGTGGAATTTTTATCATAAGTTTCAATGGATTCATTATTTTTTCAATTTAGTAATATAAATTACCTATTAATTATAGTGTAAATAGTTTGAGGGAAATAATTATTTAAACATAAATTCTCAATATATTACCATGTCATAAAGTAAATTTCTTCTTATTTTGTTGGAATCTTGATAAGAGTCCACTGTTGATCAGCTTCACCTTCAAAATGATATATATCCAAACAACCTTATCCTATTATAATCATTGGATAATAGAAAATATATCTTTTCTATAGTTAAAAAATATAATAGAAATAAGTGGACTAGAGGACCAAATAAAATAATATGCATGTTATATCATGAAAAACTCAATAGTGGGTCATTAATTTTTCATTGGTCATTTGGAAATTCATCACGATTCATATTACCAATCACATCTTAAGATAGTTGGGTGATAATATTGGAAATATTTTTTTCATCTATTCAGCATTTCCTTTTTTTATAATGAGTATGGTCATTGAATCAGACATCACATTATTAAATATCACAGTTCCATTCATTTACAAAACCAAAAAATATTAGTGTGAGAATCACGCTTCAATAATCAATGTGAGAAATAATATAATAATGAAAACCATCTCTAATATGTCTTAAATTTAGAAAAAATCTAATAATACCTTGATTCTTTATGTTAATCATATATAATTTGGTTTCTTATAGGTAATCATAGTTTCTATCCACTCAATTTACAAAACCTAATCTCTAAAAATATAAAACATACTTTTATATGAACTGATGCATCCATAAAATCATATTTAAAAATACTTCATCACTTTAGATGAATATTAAACATATATATAATTAATAAACTCCATATAATCATAAATAATTAGATTCATTTTATACTATATTTCTAATCAAATTATTTTCTGAGAGATTTTTAAATTCTCTAGTAATGTTATTCTATCCTAATTCCCTTATTAGACATTTACTACAAAACAATTTTCTCCATAACATGGGGAAATAGATACATAATAAAGGGTTTTTTGATGATAAATAAGATTAAAAATAGGATATATCTATAGATGATCATTAGTGATCACATGACAATATTAATGGTGTGATAATGAGAAAAAAATTTACAATACCATACCCAAAAAGACATAAACTCTAAAACATTTTTCGTGGAATAAGGCATTTTCATATCAAAATACACGAGTCATAGGAATATGGAATCATGAATAATAAATCATAATCCATGGGAGTATATAGTAGACAGAAAAAATAATTTCTTAGAATATATATAATTATATAAAAAATTTCCTTAATCAAGGATTACTTCAAAGACTATCATAGTCGATAGACTCCCATTGAGGGTTTTGATTACACCCCATTCCCATAAAATAGTTATCAAACATCATGGATAACAACCATGACATTTATCTACTGTTATCCTTGGTCTAATTACTAATATTACTTCTTAGTTTTTTCCCATCTACCCTTGTACCCTATTATAATTAGTATAATGGCCCATATAAACTCTTGGCCTTTGGATAATCACCTTCATTACATCAATGACTAGAGACAACATCACATGTATCTGAAGGCATGAAATAACCTAATATGAAACATTTTTATCTCATGAGAAATAAAATATTACCCAAGTAATTGGATGGTTAGGATAGACTCACCCATTACATAATAAACAATTGGTATATATTCTATAAGAATATAAGATCATCCATTATTCCATCAAAGTTAATTTATCCCATGAGAAAGTAACATGTTTCACGAAACATCAATAAAACATCATCATAAAAAGTCTTCCAGAGAAAGGTATTTGATTATATACTAATATAATATCTCCATTATATCATAACCATCATTAATGTATGTTAACATTGATAAAAAATTCTATTATAAAAGCAATGTAATTATTATTTTAAAAACAGGAGAAACAAATATTTTATTTTGTTATCAATTATAGACTAAAAAATCCTAAACAATGGTAATATGATATTATTTGGAAAAAAATGGAAATTTATATTTTATTTAAATGATTATGAATGGAATGAAAATAGAAACTATTTTTACATTTTATATTTTTATAAATTTCAATATTTTCACACTTTAGAAAAATGTAAAAAAAGAGTAGTATGGAACAAATTTAAGAATGATTATTACTAAAAAATTGAAAATAAAGTTAAATATAGATTAAAATTACTTTATAAAATCCTTTTAGCAGACAAATAAATATTTAGGGAATTTTTAATAAACCTGAACATGGATAAAAATTATTCCTCACCAAATAGATAAAAAAGGACTGATTTTTTAATACCTTCTTTTGTTCTCTTTGAATACAATATATATAAAATATATAATTAATAATTTAAATCAACATTAATAACAAAATTATAGTAAAAAAAGTTTCATTTTAGTAAGAAAAGAACAAATAATTTGCTGTAATGGAAATCGAGACGTAAATAATAATGATAAAAGTGAGATTTTAACGTTAACTTATACCTTAACTCGAATTTTTTTAACATCCTCTAAGTTAAAATATAATATTTTTATATTTATTATATTTATATACAATAAAAATATTCTTATTATATTACTATATATCATTCCCTTATAATTTCTAATTACCCATTTCTTGACAATTAATTATTTAGATCAATTTTCCTAAGTCAACGATTTTATTTTCCACGTATGTTTTCATTCTGTGATTCATGTCTTCACACCATGTTCTTGGTTTCATCATATATATAATATTGAAAAGATAATTAATATCATATTTATTCATTCTACACATGCTTATAACTAACCGTAAAAGGTAGTGAAAAAAATTAAATTCATCACTTTGTGGAGATGGAAGACCTTAAGTACACATTAGTGATGTTTTAATTGTTTATTGGATGTAATTAAAGAATGATAATAAATATTTTTTACTTAAAGAAAAATAAATATATAATAAATATAACATATATTCATTAAATGTTTCCATATAACCATCTATGTGTGAAGGAAATGAAAATTTAAAAATATCACTTCTTGGAAACAGTAGTACTCACTTACGCATGAGTGGAGTTTATATTAACCATTTAATGGAAATGAGAGGGGAAATAGATTGAAAATTTAAATAAAAATTAAGTATAATAAATATATGGAGTTAATTATTTTAATATTTCTACATACTATTTTTAGGTTTTTTAAGAAGATGTTATGTTGAAAATGTTCAGTAAGAACATATACCTCTTCCTTGGATAATCTCGTTTAAAAGGGCCGTAAGGGTTCTTGGTTATGTCTTTTTTAGATAGAAAACTATCCATGGCATTTATAATAGGGTTTTCAAGGTATAAGTATATATTGGTTGAGATAAGGATCTTAATTGGTTTCTATATGTGAGAATATGAGGTTCTCTTTTATATGTGAGGGTTGTGGTGGCCTTGTAAATATTAAGAACATGAAATATAAAAAATATATTTATCAGGTATAGTGGCTCTAAATTAGTTCCATATTTAATATATAATAAATTATTGTTGCAATATAGTCTTAAAATAATTCTTTGTCTATTTTTATTGATATTTTAAGACTTATCTCTTTGTTTTACCCCCTCCATAACCCTTTTAACCCTTACCACACTAATCAGATTTTTATCAAAGTAAGTATTCATTAAGGATAAGAATAAATTTTAACTTCTTACAAATATTCATTTCTAAAATTCGATATATGGAATGAATTTTAAAATATTCATATCTAATATGTGATATAAAATTATTACAATATATATAAAAAAATATGTAAAATCTATTTATTGAAAAAATTGTATCACTAAACATAAAAATGATTTTCTCCCCAATCCTCGACAAGTAAAAATCAGTAAATGATTGTTAATTTATAGGAATTAATTATTTACCTACACATTTCTTTAACAATATTCCTTAATAAGGAATCAATTAATTTATTAAATTTAAATACATTGTGCACATAAAAAATACATTTTTCAGAAAAATATCAATTTTCCAATGAATTAATATATTTATTTCATATTTTACCATTTCATAATCAATATTTGAATGGTTATTAATTTTTATACATGTATAAAAAATTATTGTAATGACCCAACCCCAGTTACCCAGAGTCGGTGCATTATTTAATAACATTGACATGATCACAAAAGATCATGTCTCGAAAGACCGATTAGTTTAGTAGCCTTGGGAACACTAGATACATTCATAAATGTTACATTACATCATAAAGTGAAAAATCACAATAACACAGTCTCCATAGTCCACACTTTTATCCCCTTCAGACTATCCCTATAGGTCAGTCAGAAAATATTTCTTCACATGCTGGGAAAAATAAAATATTAAAACGGGTGAGCTCAGATGCGAAGTAAGGATGACAATATAGCGGAAGCTTTCATAAATAAACATAAACATTTAAGGAAATGTATAACTAAAACAAAAGCCTTTTAAACTTGAACTTCAACATAATATGGCAAAAGTAAAATGAGATAATGACATTTACTTATTCACATGGATATTCTACTAGTGGAATAATCACATGCAATATCAATAACCACTTTCACAATGATGGAATGAATAATGCCAGACTATCATAACCACGTAGCCAAGTCCTCGTGCCAAAACTACAAATATGATTTTATCAAGGCCTTCTGCCAAGACACTAATTTTGTATCATGAGACCTGACAATGCATTGAGGAGCTATATAGGGCTCCACCCGTCAATTATTAAGTCCAATGCATTCCTCATATGAACAGGTTTAAACATATCATAAACCATAACATAATCGTATCACATAAAACATGCATAAAAGAAAACATAACATTTCCACATTTCAATCACAAGATATCAATACAAAACATTTATATAATAAAAAACACTTTCAAAACCATTTTCAATACCATAATAAAAGAAAATTAAAACTTTTTATTTATTTTTTATTTTAAAAAAAAGTTATGGATTGTAGAGGAAGTCGAAACTCAAATAATGATCACAGGGGTAGAGAAGTCATTGTCACTGCATACGTACGACAAGAAAAACATTCCTTTTTGTCATTTAGTAAAATGCTTCGTATAAAAATATTCCTTTTGAATAAACGTAAAAGTCAAAGGTTTTTATACACCGTATAAAATAAAGTTGTGTATAAAACAAAATATGCCTTAAAGAAAAGAGATTGAGACGAAGTCCTTATAAAGATCATTTTTTAAATAAAATAGCTCTATTATGTGTATTCAATATAAGTAAACATAATGAAATTAAAAATAAAATATAGGACATAATAATATCATGACATAATTTTAAAGTAGGAGATTAACCCAAAGAACGGAAATTGGGTTATGAAGTTCCCTTACCTCGTGTCTGACTTGAATAAGTTATTCATTATTCTCCTGAATAATAAACTAGAGTTAATTTATACTTGCTTAAGAACCTTTTTCAAGTTAATTATTCCTTTTATATCACTTATTACCATGTTATAAACATTATGTAATTATTTATGTTAATAACGATCGTTTTGACGATCTTTGGTAATTGAGTCAAAAATAACTTCTTATAATTCCAAGTTGTTCTGGTAGTAAAATATCCATTATATCCAGAATTATATTCATGATGTAGAAATAATATATATCATATATATGCAGTATATACATTAATTTATAATATTACATAATATTTAGAGATAAGAAATGAAATGCACCGTTCATGGAGACGGTAAGCCGTACGTACGCATGAACGCTACATTCATTTCTATTTCCTATTTAATGGAATTAAAAATAATGATATATATATATATATATATTATAATTAAATTATAACATATATGTTATATAAGTCACATATGTTCATTAATTTCATTCTTTATACATTCCATGTATTTCATGAACGAGTCACATCACATGAGGGGGCGGTAGTCCACACTTCCTCAAATGAAATTATCGCATTTTCACAACATGCAAAGCATAAAGGTATGTTTTAAATGTAAAATAAAGAAGGGTAGAGAGGACATAAATATAATATATATCATTAATAAATATAGTTCCATCATAATGGCCACCATGAGAGGTGGTAGGAGAAGATAGAACAATCATCGTTTCGTGAGGCAGTAATTCGCCATCCACGAAAACAATATGTTCTTTTACCATTAGATGGAGGTGTGTGTAAGTGTAGCTCAAATACTTATCATAACAACATAATATTATATTGAAGATAATTTTTTGTTACAAAATAAATGAATAAAAAGAGTTTAAGGGGATGGAGAAGCAAAATAAAATAGAAGAGAATAAGTGAAGACATTACCTTTAAATCGGGTAACTTTTTTTGATTTGAGCCAAAGGCTTCCATAGGAAGACATCTGCTTAAAATGAGGCTTCTAGGAGTAAGATAGGGAATTTGAGAGACTATTTGGGCAGATTTTGGCTGAGCCAAATGGCTTGGAAGGTGTGAATTAGGTGGTAGTGGTGGGGGCCTTTTATAAGAGGAGAGGAGGGGCACTATTGGAAAGTCATGAAATTTTACTTTATTATATAATGGGTTTCAGATTTTAAAGGTCCCACACTTATATATTTATAGTCTAAGATGATAATGTTTCGAAATATACTCATCCAATAGGTTTTTGACAAGTTTATGTCTTTTATTTTTCATTATCTTTTCATTTTATTTAAATCGTTAATTAATGAGGTAATCGCTGCATCATCATGGATTCATTAAAAATTTAATTTATTTAATGTCTAAAAATTATAAAAAAAATATCATGATGTATTAAATCTTCTTATATTTCCAATGAATACTTATAGTAGAAATTTTAACTGATATAACCCCATGTAATAATTGTTTAAGTAAAACAACACATGTTTGTGACAATTTTATTTTTACTTTAAATAAAAGGTTGTTAATGTCATTTTCTTACCCAAGTGGCACCATGGGGTCCCCAAGTTGACCCATGGATTTTTTTGGTCTTCCATGACTCATAAAATAAGGGTAGGACAAGTGTATGGGTATTTTCATATTTTTATAATATCAATTTTACCTTAAATTTCACTAATTACCTTTAATCGCGATTAATTAAACTTAAAAGTTACTATTCACCAATAAATTATTTTAATCCCATTGAACCACATTTTTCTTCCGAATGAAAACCATGTATGTCGAATTTTTGAAAATCAAATCACAGATGTCGTAATGTTTCATTTATATGAAAAATCAGTTTTTTTAACTACCACTTAGTGATTTCACTATTCATAAAAAATTGAAGTTGTTCATAACAATGCCAAAATTTCACCCTAAGATATAATTGATATTCCAAATTAAAAAATGATTTCTATTTTAAAAAATTCCAAACATATATGTTTTATTAATTAATTTTATAATTAAATCCCGTTTTCACAACAAATAGCGTGTTTGTTAGAAACAATATATATCAAAAGATTGACAATTGTTTATGTCCAATTTCAAAGTGAAATTAATTATAATGACCACCATTGGATAAAATGGTAAATATATATTCTAATTATACTTTAAAGCCACTAAATAGTATAATTTATCAGTATAAATTATTTTGATTAAAAAATTTGTTTTTAAATATTTTTCACTATTCATAAAAAATTGGAATTTCTCAAAAAAATACCAAAAATTCAACATAGGATAATTTTGATATTACGAATCCAAAAATGAAGTCCATTTTGAAATATAAAATATATAAAATTTCAAAAAGTGGGTATTACTATTCATAATGGCTATTTTGATTAGTCGCGGTGTGATGGAATCTCGAACTTGCATACAATGCAAGCTATTGTATTATTGAAAGAGATGCATATCGTGGAAGATCGGGGTGTCACATTCTCCCCTCCTTCAATAAATTTCACCCTCGCAATTTGAAATTTTTGTTTGAAAATAAAAGGATGAAAATAGAAAATACCTTTTTGGAAAATCCACATCAGAAATAAGTTTTATAAAATTTAGCCTTAATAAGAGGGAAAGAGAAATTAAAAAATCACCACCAAATTATGATCTCGTTAAGGAGAACATTGGTGGAAATTAGAGACATATAATTAGAGGAAAAACGTAAATATTTATAGGGAGTGATTGAGGTTATCAATCACAAACAAGTGCAAAATTGAGGGCCTCAGAGCCTTCAATCAATGTTGATTTAAAATATTATCAGTTCAACAAGACATAAGGTATTATGATAACACATTTTTTGTTTTAATATCACTTTAATAAAGTTTAAGAATTAATTTATTCATGTAATAAGACATAGGTATATATATATTTATTCTTGACTTGTAGAGTTTCATCCTTCAACTAATTTCTACCACAAACTCATCTTTCACTCAAAAAGATAATTGAACTCAAAAATCTTATATTTATCCTAATCGTACAAGGTTTAAAATATTAACACATTCCTTTAGATTAGGAAAACAATTTTGTAATAAATAGGGACTTCCTATAGGATAGTGGTATGTAATAAAGGCCTGCTGCACTATGGTTGTGGGTTCGATTCCTACTACTTTTTCCGACACGACGGGTTATCCCCCGACCTACAAGTGGTCCTTTTTCTAAAACTATAGTATTATAATATTCCAATAATAATATTCAGAAATGTTTTAACCCTAAAAAATACTATAAAAGGTTCAACACTCTCTATTCCAACCATTATAGTTATCCAAAATACTTCTGTCCAACTCACAGTCCAAATTTTATAAGGAAGGTAAACATAATGAAGATCCTTTTTTTCCGTGTAACAACATGTGAACACCTTCATCCTGTATTCTTTTAAAACACTGAAACATCCTGAATTACCATAAATCCTTATTGATTACATTAATGATTCCCTATTCCTTATAGAATACTAGATATACTCCTATCCAAAAATATATACAAATCATTAATCAGTTTCAAGGAAGTTAAGAATATCCAATATAATTTATCCAAATCAATCATGTCTTATTCCAAAATCACTATCTCGGTATCAGAACCATATTATGATTTATCTTTCTCTCAACCATATATTTTCCAAAAATTTAACTTTCTATGGAGACACTTTTCTTGGTTCCACACAATCTCAAGTCCTTGATGAAATAGTACTGCAGTATAATCCTTATATACTACATAATTATTATAACCAGTAAATCATTGATACAACACTCAAATGACAAAATTCATTAATAACAACATAAGAACTCTAATCATTCCTCCTCGTCTGTGGTATTATCATAACCTTATTATTATCCAATAATATCATTTGGGGCATAATCTGATGATTTGGACATTGGTTTGCGTAGTGTCCCCACTCCTTGCAGATGAAGCATTGTATATTTGAAACCTTTTTCATACCCTTGCAGTCACGCACTTGGTGTCATTTTTCTCCACAATTATAACAAACTCCCATTACCTTCAAGAAAGTTCCAAGGTGTTTTTCCCACAGTTATCACATATTGGAAAATTCTTCTTTTCCCTCGTCCCTTTATCCATCATTCTCACTGCCATCCTTTTCGTCTCTTTCTTCCCTTCAAAGCCATAAGACTCAGATAATTCTTTACTTATCTTATTAACACATGATAATATTTCTTCATATGTTGAGAGAACATGAGAGACTATTTCCATTATAAATGATGGCTTAATGCCGTGAAAGATATGATCCTTCTTACTCTTTGGATCATACGTATTGATGGAGTTCACATTCCTTCTACTATGCACCATTTCTATACAATGGCATAAACTAGGTTAGATTATGAATTGCAATGAATAATTACAAACTTGTAAAATACTTAATGTAAATTTAACAGTTTATGGATATAATCCATAGTCATAAAAAATGTTTTCTTTGAGGAAGTATATATACTCATAAACCCTTCATAATGGTTTGTAAAAAAAATGAGAATTATCCTAAGCATATTCCTCAGGACTGTCGTAACCAATAGTGCAGCAGGGCTCGTTGTCGTGCACCAGTTCCCGTTCGAGTCTAGCTCAAAGCTATGTTATCGGATTTTACCACTAGGCACATCTGTGCCAAAACAGCCTCTAATGCTGGTATCTAGACAGGGATTTATTGCTCGGAAAACTCACAAAATCTCTATAATACCAAAATTCTAGGAAGTTCTTATATACTAATCCTCAATGTCTATCTTTGGGCTATGTGCTCTAATCAGAGTTTATCTAAATCTAGCTTCCAAGGTTAGTACTAAACTTCCTCTGATACCAATTGTAACATGCTGACCCCAGTTACCTAGATTTGGTGCATTATTGCGTAACATTGGCATGATCACAAAAGATCAAGTCTCGAAAGTCTGATTAGTTTAGTAGCCATGGAAACACTAGATACATTAATAAATGTTACATTGCATAAAAAAGTGAAAAATCACAATAACATATTCTCCATAGTCCACACTTCTATCCCCTTCAGACTATCCCTGTAGGTCAGTCATAAAATATTTCTTCACATCCTGGGAAAAATAAAACATTGAAAGGGGTGAGCTCAGATGCTCAGTAAGGATAACAATATAGCGGAAGCTTTTATAAATAAACATAAACATTTAAGGAAATTTATAACTAAAACAAACGCCTTTTAAACTTGAACTTCAACATAATATGGAAAAGGTAAAATGAGATAATTCCATTTACTTATTCACATGGATATTCTACTTGTGGAATAATCACATGCAATATCAATAACCACATTCATAATGATGGAATGAATAATTCCATATTATCATAACCACATAGCCAAGGCCTCGTGCCAAAACTACAAATAAGATTTTGTCAAGGCCTCGTGCCAAGACACTAGTTTGTCTCATGAGACCTGTCGATGCATCGAGGAGCTACAGCGGGCTCCACCCATCACTTATTAAGTCCAATGCATTCCTCATATGAACAGGTTTAATCATATCATAAACCATAACATAATCGTATCACATAAAACATGCATAAAAGAAACATCATATTTCCACATTTCAGTCACAAGATATCAATACAACACATTGATATAATAAAAAACACATTCAAAACCATTTTCAATACCCAAATAAAAGAAAATTAAAACATTGTATTTATTTTTTATTTTAAAAAATGTTATGGATTGTAGAGGAAGCCGAAACATAAATAATGATCACAGCGGTAGAGAAGTCGTTGTCACCGCATACGTACGACAAGAAAAAAAATTCCTTTTTGTCTTTTAGTAAAATGCTTCGTCCAAAAAGATTTCTTTTGAATAAACGTAAAAGTCAAAGGCGATTATACACCATATAAAAGAAAGTTGTGTATAAAACAAAATATGCCTCAATGAAAGGAGATTGATATGAAGTACTTAAAAAGATAATTTTTTAAATAAAATAAATCTATTATGTGTATTCACTATAATTACACATAAATAAATTAAAAATACAAGATAGGACATAATAATATCATGACATAATTTGAAAGTAGGAGATTAACCCAAAGAACAGAAATTGGGTTAAGAAGTTCCCTTACCTCATGTCCAACTTGACTCGGTCATTCTTTAATCTCATGAATAATAAACTAAAGTTAATTTTTACTTGTTTAAGAACCTTTTTCAAGTTAATTATTCCTTTTATATAACTTATTACCATTTTATAAACATTATTTAATTATTTATGTTAATAACGGTCGTTTTGTCGATCTTTGGTACTTGAGTCAAAAATAACTTCTTATAATTAAAAATTGATCATGTGGTAAAATATACGTTATATCCAGAATTATATTCATGATTTAGTATTCATATAAATCATATATATTTAGAATATACATGCATTTATAATATTACAAAATATTTAGAGATACGAAATGAAATGTACCGTTCATGGAGACGGTAAGCCGTACGTACACATGAACGCTACTTTCATTTCTATTTCGTATTTAATGGAATTAAAAATAAATGAGATATATATATTTTATAATTAAAGTATATAATATATGTTATATAGGTCACATAAGTTCATTAATTTCATTCTTTATACATTCTATGTATTGCATGAACGAGTCACCTCACTTGAGGGGGCGGTAGTCCACACTTCCTCAAATGAAATTATCGCATTTTCACAACATGAAAATCATAAAGGTATGTTTTAAATGTAAAATACAGAATCTTATAGAGGAAATAAATATAATATATATCATAAAAAAATATAGTTCCATCATAATGGCCACCATGAGAGGTGTTGGGAGAAGATAGAACAATCATCGTTTCGTGAGGCAGTAATTCGCCATCCAAGGAAACAGTATGTTCTTTAACCATTAAACGAAGGTGTGTGTAAGTGTAGCTGAAATAATTATCATAAAAAATTCATATTATATTGAATATACTTGTGTTGTTACAAAAGAAAAGAATAAAATTAGTTTAAGGGGTTGGAGAATCAAAATAATACAAAAGATAATAAGTGAAGACATTACCTTTAAATCGGGTAACTCTTTTTTCATTTGAGCCAAAGGCTACATTGGGAATACTTCTGCTCAAATTGAGTACTCTATGAGTAAGAGAGGGAAGTTGAGATAGTATTTGGGCCGAGGTTGGCAGAGCCAAATGGCTTGGAAGGTGTGAATAAGGTGGTTGTGTTGGGGGCCTGTTATAAGAGGATACGAGGGCCACTCTTGGAAAGTCATGAAATGTTACTTTATTATATAATGAGTTTCGGATTTTAAAGGTCCCAAACATATATATTTCTAGGATAAGGTGATAAGGGTTTTAAAAATACTCATCAAATAGGGTTTTGACAAGTTTAATTCTTAGATTTTACATTATATTTTCATTTTATTTAAATCGTTAATTAATGAGGTAATCGATGCATCATCATGGTGTCATAAACAATTTAATTTATTTAATGTCTAAAAGATATAAAAAAATATCATGATTTATTAAATCTTTGTATATTTCCAATGAATATTTATAGTCTAAAATTTAACTTATATTACCCCATTTAATAATTGTTTTATTAAAACAATACATGTTTGTGATATTTTTATTTTTACTTTAAATAAAAAGTTATTAATGTCATTTTCTTAACCAAGTGGCTCCATGGGGTCCCAAAGTTGACCCATGAATTGTAATGGTCGGCCATGACTCATCCAATAAGTTTAGGGGAAGTGTAAAGGTATTTTCACATTTTTATAATATCATTTTTACCTTAAATTTCACCAATTACCTTTATTCACGATTAAATAAACTTAAAAATTACTATTCACTAAAAAATTATTTTAATCCAATTGAACCACATTTTACTTCCTAATGACAACCATGTATGTCATATTTTTGAAACTCAAATCCCAAAATTGGTAATGTTTCATTTAAACAAAAAATCAGTTTTTTTAACTACCACTTAGTGGTTTCACTATTCATCAAAAATTGAAGTTTTTCAGAACAATGCCAAAATTTCCCCCTAAGATATAATTGATATTCCGAATTCAAAAATGATTTATATTTTACAAAATTCCAAATATATAAGTTTCATTAATTACTTTTATAATTAATTCCTGCTGTCATAACAAATAGCGTGTTTTTAAGAAATAATATATATCAAAAGATTGACAATTGTTTATGTCCAATTTCGAAGTGAAATTAATTATAATGACCACCATTGGATAAAATGGTAAAAATATACTCTAATTATACTTTAAAACAACTCAATATTATAATTTATCACTATAAATTATTTTGATTAAAAAAGTTGTTTTTAAGTATTTTTCACTATTCATAAAAAATTGGAAGTACTCAGAAAAATACAAAAAATTCAACATAGGCTAATTTCGATATTCCGAATACAAAAATAAAGTCCATTTTAAAATATAAAATATATATAATTTCAAAAATTGGGTATTACTATTCATAATGGCTATTTTAATTAGTCACGGTGTGTTAGAATCTCAAACTTGCGTACAATGCAAGTTATTGCATTATTGAAAGTGAAGTGTATCGTGGATGCTCAAGGTGTTACATTCTCCCCTCCTTCAATAAATTGAGTCCTCAAAATTTGAAATTTTTCATTGAAAATAAAAGGCTGAAAATAGAAAATAACTTTTTGGAAAATCCACATCGGAAATAAGGTTAATAAAATTTAGCCTCAATAAGAGGTAATGGGAAATGGAAAAGTCACCACCAAATTATGATCTTGATAAGGAGAATATTGGTGGATATTAGAGACATATATTTGGAGGAAAAAAGTAAATATTTTTAAGGAGTGATTGAGGTCATCAATCACAAACATGTGTAAAATTGAGGGCCTCAAAGCCTTCAATCTATGTTGATTTAAAATATTATCAGTTCAACAAGACATAAGGTATTAGGATAACACATTTTTTGTTTTAATATCCATTTACTAAAGTTTAAATATTAATTTATTCATAGAATAAGATATAGATATATATATATATTTATTCTTGACAAGTATAGTTTCAACCTTCAACTAATTTCTACCACAAACTCATTTTTCACTCAAAAAGATAATAGAACTCAAAAATATTATATTTATCCTAATCGTACATGGTTAAAAATATTAACACATACCATTTAGATAAGGAAAACGATTTTGTAATAACTAGGGACTTCCTGTAGGATAGTGGTAGGTAATAAAGGCCTGTCACACTATGGTTGTGGGTTTGATTCCTATATCTTTGTCCGACGTGACGGGTTATCCCCCGAGCTACATGTTGTCCTTTTACTAAAACTATAGTATTATGATATTCCAAAAATAATATTCATAAATGTTTTAAACATAAAAAATAATATCCAAGGTTCAACTTAATCCATTCCAACCTTTATAGTTATCCAAAATACTTCAATCCAACTCACAGTCAAAATTTTATAAGGTAAACATAATGAAGATCCTCTTTTTCCACATAAAAACATGTGAACACCTTCATAATGTATTATTTTAATACACTGAAACATCATGAATTCCCATAAATACTTATTGATTAAATTCATAATCCATTATTCCTTATAGAATACTAGATATACTACTTCTATCCAAAAATGTATACAAATAATTAAACAGTTTCAAGGAAGTTAAGAATATCCAATATAATTTATCCAAATTAATCATGTCTTATTCCAAAATCACTATCTCGATATCAGAGCCATATTATGGTTTATCTTTCTCTCAACAATATATTTTCCAAAAATTTAACCTGTTGTGGAGTCACTTTTCTTGGTTCCACACAATCCCAAGTCCTTGATGAAATTGTACTGCAGTACAATCCTTATATACTCCATAATTATTATAAATAGTACATTATTGATACAACACTAAAATGAAAAAATTCATTAATAACAACATAAAAACTCTAATCATTCATCCTCATCTGTGGTACTATCATAACTTGATTATTATCCAATAACATCATTTGGGGCATACTCTGATGATTTGGACATTGGTTTTCATAGTGTCCCCACTTCTTCCAGATGAAGCATTCTACATTTGAAACCTTTTTCTTACCCTTGTAGTCATGCACTAGGTATCCTTTCTCTCCACAATTATAACAAACTCCCATTCCCTTCACGCATGTTCTAAGGTGTTTCTTCCCACAGTTATCACATATTAGAATATTCTTTTTTTCCCTTGTCCCTTCATCCATCATTCTCTCTTCTATCCTTTTCTTCTCTTTCCTCCCTTCAAATCCATAAGACTCAGAGAATTCTTTACTTATCTTATTAACACATGATACTATTTATGTATATGTTGAGAACACATGGGAGACTATTTCCCTTCTAAATGATGGCTTAATACCCGGAAAGATATGATACTTTTTACTCTTTGGATCATACGTATTGATGGAGTTCACATTCATTCTACTGGGCACCATTTCTATACAATGGCATAAACTTGTTTAGTTTATGAATTGTAATGAATAATTCCAAACTTGTAAAATACTTAATGTAAAATGAACGGTTTATTGATATAATCCATAATCATAAAAAATGTTTTCATTGAGGAAGTATATACTCTAAACCCTTTATAATGGTTTGTAAAAAAATGAGAATTATCCTAAGTATATCCCCTTGGAGTGTTGTAACGAAGAGTGCAGTAAGTCCAGTTGTCGTGCACCGGTTCCCATTCGATTCTAGCTCAAAGCGGTGTTTTCGGGTTTTACCCCTAGGTACATATGTGCCAGAGCCGCCTCTACCTGCTCGTATCCAGACAGGGATGTATTTCCCGGAAAACTCACAAAATCTCTATTATCCCAAAATTCTAAAAATTTCTTCTATACTAATCCTCAATGTCTATCTTTGGGCTATGTACTGTAATTAGAGTTTATCTAAATCTAGCTTCCAAGGTTAGTACTAAACTGCCTCTGATACCAAATGTAATGCCCTGACCCCAGTTACCCAGAGTTGGTGCATTATTTCATAACATTGGCATGATCACAAAAGATGAAGTCTCGAAAGACCGATTAGTTTAGTAGCCTTGGAAACACTAGATAAATTCATAAATTTTACATTACATTATAAAGTGAAAAATCACAATAACATAGTCTCCATAGTCCACACTTTTATCCAATTAAAAATATCCCTGTAGGTCAGTCATAAAATATTTCTTCACATCCTTGGAAAAATAAAACATTGAAAGGGGTGAGCTCAGATTCTCAGTAAGGATAACAATATAGCGGAAGCATTCATAAATAAACAAAAACATTTAAGGCAATGTATAAGTAAAACAAAAGCCTTTTAAAATTGAACTTCAACATAATATGAAAAATTTAAAATGAGATAATTCTATTTACTTATTCACATGGATATTATACTGGTCAAATAATCACATGCAATATTAATAACCAATTTCATTATGATGGAATGCATAATGCCAGACTATCATAACCACATAGACAAGGCCTCGTGCCAAAACTACAAATATGATTTTTTCAAGGCCTCATGTCAATACACTAATTTGTCTCATGAGACCTGCAGATGTATCAAGGAGCTATAGAGGGCTCCGCCCGTCACTTATTAAGTCCAATGCATTCCTCATTTGAACAGGTTTAAACATATCATAAACCATAACATAATTGTATCACATAAAACATGCAGAAATGAAACATAAAATTTCCACATTTCAGTCACAAGATATCAATACAACACATTTATATAATAAAAAACACTTTTTAAACCATTTTCAATACCAAAATAAATGAAAATTAAAAGTTTGTATTTATTTTATATTTAAAAAAATGTTATGGCTTGTAGAGGAAGCCGAAACTCAACTAATGATCATGGCGGCGGAGAAGTCATTGTCGCTGCATACATACAACAATAAAAACATTACTTTTTTTTCATTTAGTAAAATGATTCGTATAAAAAGATTCCTTTTGAATAAACGTAAAAGTCAAAGTGGTTTATACACTGTATAAAAGAAAGTTGTGTATAAAACAAAATATGCCTCAATGAAAGGAGATTGAGACGAAGTCCTTACAAAGATCATTTTTTAAATAAAATAGATCTATTATGTGTATTCACTATAAGTAAACATAAAGAAATTAAAAATACAATATAGGACATAATAATATCATGACATAATTTTAAAGTAGGAGATTAACCCAAAGAACGGAAATTGGGTTAAAAGTTCTATTACCTCGCGTCCGACTTCACTCGATCGTTCTTCAATATCCTGAATAATATACAAGAGATAATTTCTACTTGATTAATAACCTTTTTCAAGTTAATTATTAATTTTATATCACTTATTACCATGTTATAAACATTATTTATTTATTTATGTTAATAACGGTCCTTTTGTCGATCTTTGGTACTTGAGTCAAAAATAACTTCTTATAATTACAAGTAGTTCATGTGGTAAAATATCCATTATATCCAGAATTATATTCATGATGTAGATATCATATATATTATATATATCCAGTATATACATGCATTTATAATATTACATAATATTTAGAGATAAGAAATGAAATGCCCCGTTCATGGAGACGGTAAGCCGTACGTACGCATGAACGCTACTTTCATTTCTATTTCATATTTAATGGAATTAAAATTAAATGAGATATATATATATATATATTATAATTAGAGTATAACATATATGTTATATAGAACACATATGTTCATTAATTTCATTCTTTATACATTCCATGTATTGCATGAACGAGTCACATCACTTGAGGGGGCGGTAGTCCACACTTCTCAAATGAAATTATCGCATTTTCACAACATGCAAAGCATAAAAGTATGTTTTAAATGTAAAATACAGAAGTGTAGAGAGAAAATAAATATAATATATATCATAAATAAATATAGTTCCATCATATTGGCCACCATGATAGGTGGTAGTAGAAGATAGAACAATCAACGTTTCGTGAGGCAGTAATTCGCTATCCAAGGAAACAATATGTTCTTTAACCATTAGATGGGTGTGTGTATGTGTAGCTCGAATAATTATCATACAAACATACTAGTATATTTAATATACTTTTTTTGTTACAAATTAAAGGAATAAAAAGAGTTTAAGGGGTTGGAGAAGCAAAATAAAACAAAAGAGAATAAGTGAATACATTACCTTTAAATCGGGTAACTCTTTTTGATTTGAGCCGAAGGCTTCCTTGTGAAGACCTCTGCTAAAAGTGAGGATTCTAGGAGTAAGAGAGGGAATTTTATAGAGTGTTTTTGAAGAGGTTGACTGAGCGAAATGGCTTGGAAGGTGTGAATAAGGTGGTAGTGGTGGGGGCCTTTTATAAGAGGTGAGGAGGGGCACTCTTGGAAAGTAATGAGATGTTACTTTATTATATAATGAGTTTCGGATTTTAATGATCCCACACTTATATATTTCTAGGAAAAGGTGATAAGGGTTCTAAATATACTCATACAATAGGTTTTTGACTAGTGTAAGTCTTAGATTTTACATTATCTTTTCATTTTATTTAAATCGTTAATTAATGAGGTAATCACTGCATCATCATGGTGTCATAAAAAATTTAATTTATTTAATGTCTAAAAATTATAAAGAAAATATCATGATGTAGGAAATAGTTTTATAATTCAAATGAATATTTATAGATGTAATTTTACCTTATATAACCCCATGGAATAATTGTTTTATTAAAACAACACATGTTTGTGACTATATTATTTTTACTTTAAATAAAAAGTTATTAATGTCATTTTCTTACCCAAGTGGCTCCATGGGGTCCCCAAGTTGACCCATGTATTTTTGTGGTCTGATATGACTCATACAATAAGAATAGGTCAAGTGTAAGGGTATTTTCATATTTTTATAATATCTTTTTTACCTTAAATTTCACTAATTACCTTTAATCGCGATTAATTAAACTGAAAAGTTACTATTCACCAAAAAATTATTTTAATCTCATTGAACCACATTATACCTCTAAATGAAAACCATGTATATCAGATTTTTTAAAATCAAATCACAGAAGTGGTAATGTTTAATTTAAATGAAAAATCGGTTTTTTTAGCTACCACTTAGTGGTTTCACTATTCATCAAAAATTGAAGTTTTTCAGAACAATGCCAAAATTTCACCCGAAGCTATAATTGATATTCATAATTAAAAAATAATTTATATTTTAAAAAATTACAAACATTTAATTTTCATTAATTAATTTTATAATTAATTCCCGCTGTCACAACAAATAGCGTGTTTTTAAGAAACAATATATAGCAAACGATTGACAATTGTTTTTGTCCAATTTCAATGTGTAAATAATTATAATGACCTCCATTGGATAAAATGGTAAAAATATATTCTAATTATACTTTAAAACCACTCAATAGTATAATTTATCAATATAACTTATTTTGATTAAAAAAGTTGTTTTTAAGTATTTTTCACTATTCATAAAAAATTGGAAGTTCTCAGGAAAATAATAAAAATTCAAAATAGGCTAATTTTGATATTCCGAATAAAAAAATGAAGTCCATTTTGAAATATAAAATATATATAATTTTAAAAATTGGGTATTAATATTCATAATGGTTATTTTGATTAGTCGCGGTGTGTTAGAATCTCCTACTTGCGTACAATGCAAGCTATTGAATTATTGAAAGAGAAGCGTATTGTGGAAGCTCAGGGTGTTACATTCTCCCCTCCTTAAATAAATTGTGTCCTCGCAATTTGAAATTTTTCTTTGAAAATAAATGGTTGAAAATCGGAAATACCTTTTTGGAAAATCCACATCGGAAATAAGGATAATAAAATTTAGCCTCAATAAGAGGGAATGTGAAATGAAAAAGTCACCGCCAAATTATGATCTAGATAAGGAGAACATTGGTGGAAATTAGAGACATAAAATTGGAGGAAAAACATAAATATTTTTAGGGAGTGATTGAGGTCATCAATCACAAACAAGTGTAAAATTTAGGGCCTCAAAGCCTTCAATCTATGTTGATTTAAAATATTATCAGTTCAACAAGACATAAGGTTTTAGGATGACACATTTTTTGTTTTAATGTTCCTTTACTAATGTTTAAGAATTAATTTATTCATAGAATAAGAGATAGGTATATATATATTTATTCTTCAAAAGTAGAGTTTCAACCTTCAACTAATTTCTACCACAAACTCATCTTTCACTCAAAAAGATAATCGAACTCAAAAATATTATATTTATCCAAATCGTACAAGGTTCAAAATATTAACACATACCATTTAGATTAGGAAAACCATTTTTTAATAACCAGGGACTTCCTATAGGATAGTGGTAGGTAATAAAGGCCTATCACACTATGGTGAGGGTTCGATTCCTTCAGCTTTGTCCGACGCGACGAGTTATCCCCCGACCTACATGCTGTCCTTTTCCTAAAACTATAGTATTATAATATTCCAAAAATAATATTCAGAAATGTTTTAACCATAAAAAATATTATTCAAGTTTCCACTTAATCCATTCCAACCTTTATAGTTATCCAAAATACTTCTGTCCAACTCACAGTCCAAATTTTATAAGGAAGGTAAACATAATGAAGATCCTTTATTTCTACGTAACAACATGTGAACACCTTCATCATGTATTATTTTAAAATATTGAAAAATCATGAATTACTATAAATCCTTATTTATTACATTCATGATCCCTTGTTACTTATAGAATACTAGATATACTCCTTCTATCCAAAAATGTATACAGATCATTAATCAGTTTCAAGGATGTTAAGAATATCCAATATAATTTTTCCAAATCAATCATGTATTATTCCAAAATCACTATCTTGGTATCAGAACCATATTATGGTTTATCTTTCTCTTAACCATATATTTTCCAAAAATTTAACCTGCTGTGGAGTCACTTTTCTTGGTTCCACACAATCTCAAGTCCTTGATGAAATATTACTACAGTACAATCCATATATACTCCATAATTATTATAACCAGTACATAATTGATACAACACTCAAATGACAAAATTATTTAATAACAACATAAGAAATCTAATCATTCCTCCTCATATGTTGTAGTATAATAACTTGATTATTATCCAATAACATCATTTGGGGTATACTTTGATGATTTGGGCATTGGTTTGCATAGTGTCCCCACCCCTTGCAGTTGAAGCATTGCACATTTGAAACCTTTTTCTTACCCCTACAGTCACACACTTGGTGTCATTTTTCACCACAATTATAACAAACCCTCATTCCCTTCAGGAAAGTTCAATGTTGTTTCTTCCCACATATATCACATAGTGGAAAATTCTTATTTTTCCTCGCCCCTTTATGCATCATTCTCTCTTCCATCCTTTTATTTCTCTTTCTTCCCTTCAAAGCCATAAGACTCAGAGAATTCTTTACATATCTTATTAACACATGATAATATTTCTTCATATGTTGAGAACACATGGGAGACTATTTTTCTTCTAAATGTTGGATTAATACCATGAAAGAGAAGATCCTTTTTACTTTTTGGATCATATGTATTGATGGAGTTCACACTCAGTCTATGGGGCGCCATTTCTATACAATGGCATAAACTAGGTTATTTTATGAATTGCAATGAATAATTCCAAACTTGTAAAATACTTAATATAAATTGAATAGTTTATGGATATAATCAAAAATCATAAAAAATGTTTTCTTTGAGGAAGTATATACGCATAAACCCTTCATAATGGTTTTGAAAAAAAATGAGATTTATCCTAAGCATATCCCCCAGGAGTGTCATAACCAAGAGTGCAACAAGGCTTGTTTTCGTGCACTAGTTCCCCTTAGAGTCTAGCTCAAAGAGTTTTTTTCGTGTTTTACCCCTAGGTACATCTGTGCCAGAGATGCCTCTACCTGCTCGTATCCAGATAGGGATGTATTTCTCGTAAAACTCACAAAATCTCTGTAATATCAAAATTCTAGGAAGTTATTCTATATTAATCCTCAAAGTCTATCTTTGGGCTATGTTCTCTAATCATATTTTATCTAAATATAGCTTCCAAGGTTAGTACTAAACTGCCTCTGATACCAACTGTAACGCCCCAACCCCAGTCACCCAGAGTGAGTGCATTATTGTGTAACATTGGCATGATCACAAAAGATCATTTCTCTAAAGACCGATTATTTTAGTAGCCTTGGAAACACTACATATATTCATAAATGTTACATTACATCATAAAGTGAAAAAACACAATAACATAGTCTCCATAGTTCACACTTCTATCCCCTTTATACTATCCATATAGGTCAATCATAAAATATTTCTTCACATGCTGGAAAAAATAAAACATTGAAAGAGGTGAGCTCAGATGCTCAATAAGGATAACAATATAGAGGAAGATTTCATAAAATACATAAACATTTAAGGCAATGTATAAGTAAAACAAAAGCCTTTTAAACTTGAACATCAACATGATATGGAAAAAGTAAAATGAGATAATTTCATTTACTTATTCACATGGATATTCTACTGGTCGACTAATCACATGAAATATCAATAACCACTTTCATAATGTTGGAATTCACAATGCCAGACTATCATAACCACATAGCCAAGGCCTCATGCCAAAACTACAAATAAGATTGTGTCAAGGCCTCGTGCCAAGACACTAGTTTGTCTCATGAGACCTGCTGATGCATCAAGGAGCTATAGAGGGCTCCACACATTACTTATTAAGTCCAACACATTCCTCATATGAACATGTTTAAACATATAATAAACCATAACATAATCATATCACATAAAACATGCATAAAGGAAACATAACATTTCTACATTTCAATCACAAGATATAAATACAACACATTGATAAAATAAAAAACACTTTCAAAACCATTTTCAATACCAAAATAAAAGAAAATTAAAACTTTGTATTTATTTTTTATTTAAAAAAAGTTATGGCTTGTAGAGGAAGCCGAAACTCAAATAATGATCACGGCGACCGAGAAGTCGTTGTCACTGCATACGTACGACAAAAAAACATTCCTTTTTTTTGTTTTTTAAAACACATCATATAAAAAGATTCCTTTTTAATAAACGTAAAAGTCAAATGGGTTTATACACAGTATAAAAGAATGTTGTGTATAAAACAAAATATGCCACAATGAAAGGAGAATGAGTTGAAGTCTTTACAAAAAATAATTTTTTAAATAAAATAGATCTATTATGTGTATTCACTATAAGTAAACATAAATAAATTAAAAATAAAAGATAGGACAAATAATATCATGACATAATTTGAAAGTAGGAGATTAACCCAAAGAATGGAAATTGGGTTAAGAAGTTCCCTTACCTCGTGTCCGACATGACTCGATCGTTCTTTAATCTCTTGAATAATAAACTAGAGTTAATTTTTACTTGCTTAAGAACCTTTTTCAAGTTAATTATTCCTTTTATATCACTTATTACCATTTTATTAACATTATGTAATTATTTATGTTAATAACGGTCATTTTATCGATCTTTGGTACTTGAGTCAAAAATAACTTCTTATAATTACAATTTGTTCATGTGGTAAAATATCCATTATATCCAGAATTATATTCATGATGTATAAATCATATATATCATATATATCCAGTATATACATGCATTTATAATATTACATAATATTTAGAGATAAGAAATGAAATGCAGCATTCATGGAGACGGTAAGTCGTACGTATGCATGAACACAACTTTCATTTATATTTCATATTTAATGGAATTAAAACTAAATTAGATCTATATATATTATAATTAAATTATAACATATATGTTATATAGGACACATAAGTTCATTAATTTCATTTTTATAAATTCCATATATTGCATGAACAAGTCACATCACTAGAGGGGGCGGTAGTCCACACTTCCTCAAATGAAATTATCACATTTTCACAGCATGCAAAGCATAAAGGCATGTTTTAAATGTAAAATACAGAAGATTAGAGAGGGAATAAATATAATATATATCATAAATAATTATAGTTCCATCATAATTTCCACCATGAGAGGTGGTAGGAGAAGATAGAACAATCATCGTTTCGTGAGGTAGTAATTCGCCGTCCAAGGAAACAATATGTTCTTTAACCATTAGACAGAGGTGTGTGTAAGTGTAGCTCGAATAATTATCATAAAAACATCCTAGTATATTGAAGATACTTGTGTTGTAACAAATTAAAGGAATAAAAAGAGTTTACAGGGTTTGAAAAAAAATAAAACAAAAGAGAATAAGTGAAGACATTACCTTTAAATCGGGTAACTCTTTTTGATTTGAGCCAAAGGCTTCCTTGGAAAGACTTCTGCTCAAAGTGAGGCTTCTATGAGTAATAGAAGAAAGTTTAGAGATTATTGGGGTAGAGTTTGGCCAAGGAAAATGGTTTGGAAGGTGTGAATAAGGTGGTAGTTGTGGGGGCCTTTTATAAGAGGAGAGGAGGGGCACTCTCGGAAAGTCATGAAATGTTACTTTATTATATAATGAGTTTCGGATTTTAAAGGTCCCAGACTTATATATTTCGAGTATTAGGTGATAAGGGTTCGAAATCTACTCATCAAATAGGTTTTTTACAAGTTTAAGTCTTTGATTTTACATTATATTTTCATTTTATTTAAACCGTTAATTAATGAGGTAATCGCTGCTACATCATGGTGTCATATAAAATTTAATTTATTTAATGTCTAAAAATTATAAAAAAATATCAGGATTTCGGAAATCATTTTATATTTCCAATTAATTTTTATAGTTGAAAATTAATCTTATATAACCCCATGTAATAATTGTTTTAGTAAAACAACACATGTTTGTGACAATTTTATTTTTACTTTAAATAAAAAGTTATTAATGTCATTTTCTTACCCAAGTGGCTCCATGGGGTCCCCAAGTTGACCCATGTATTTTATTGGTCGTCCACGACTCAAACGATAAGGTTAGGACAAGTGTAAGGGTTTTTTCATATTTTTATAATATCATTTTTGCCTTATATTTCACTAATTACCTTTAATCGCGGTTAATTAAACTTAAAAGTTAATATTCAGCAAAAAATTATTTTAATCCCAATGAACCACATTTTACTTCCTAATGAAAACCCTGTATGTCGTATTTTTTAAAATCAAATCACAGAAGTGGTAATGTTTCATTTAAACGAAAATCAGTTTTTTAACTACCACTTAGTGGTTTCACTATTCATAAAAAATTGAAGTTTTTCAGAACAATGCCAAAATTTCACCCAAAGCTATAATTGATATTCAAAATTAAAAAATGAAGTCTATTTTAAAAAATTCCAAACATATAAGTTGCATTAATTAATTTTTTAATTAATTGCCGATGTCACAACAAATAGCGTGTTTTTAAGAAACAATATATATCAAAAGATTGACAATTGTTTAAGTCAAATTTCAAAGTGAAATTAATTATAATGAACACCATCGGATAAAATGATAAAAATATATTCTAATTATAATTTAAAACCACTCAATAACATAATTTTTCACTATAAATTATTTGTATTAAAAAAGTTATTTTTAAGTATTTTTACAATTTATAAAAATTGGAAGTTCTCAGAAAAATACCAAAAATTCAACATAGGCTAAATTCGATATTATGAATCCAAAAATGAAGTCCATTTTGAAATATAAAATATATATAATTTCAAAAAGTGTCTATTACTATTCATAATGGCTATTTTGATTAGTCGCGGTGTGTTAGAATCTCGAACTTGCGTAACATGCAAGCCATTGCATTATTGAAAGAGAAGCGTATCATGGAAGCTTGTGGTGTTACAATAATTTTCCATAATTTTTTCACTATAAATTATATAAATAAACTTTAAAATATTTACATATAATAAAACAATGTTTCTTAATTAAATATTTTTTCACCAAGATAAAAATTCATAGTTATTATAATTAATTAATTGATTTTAAAAAAATATTTTACATTTAATTTTCTTTTAATATATTTAATATTATATTAAAATATTTCACTATCCACTTAATATTTACTGTTTTTTTCATCTTAAATTAGAAAATACAATTAATTTATAATATATAAATATATTTTAAAATCTCACATCATTACATTTAACCCCTTTATAGTAATTTGACCCTCAAAATATAATAACTCCAAAAATAAGAATAATTATTACTCATTACATATTTTTGTTCCCATATAGCTTCCTAAATTTTATAGTTCCACCATAGAACATTGATAATTTGATTATCATTGTTCCACATCACATTACCTCTTTGATCCATTATTTTTACCATTTATTCCACATAAAAAATAGTGCTCCATTTTTACATCTTCTGAATTTAGTGCATGTGAAGAATTAAGAATGTAATTCTTAGAAAGTGATACATTGAAAAAATATGAACATAATAATGGTTCAGTGGAAGTGAAAATACACCATTCATGTATATTTAATAATCTCATAGAGACCCATATACCAGTGGATTAACATCCATTTCTTTATAAATATGATATCATTATTCCAAGTATATATTCATAGAAATACCTTCTCACCAACTTTGAACTCTATATATCTTTGTTTATTGTTATTCAAATTTCCTCATGACAATTAATTTTTCTAATATTATGTTGAGTGGAACTAAATTTACCTTCTATTTCTTCAACTAGATTAGGACCCATGAGTATTTATTCTCTAACATCACCCAAACATTTTAGTTTTATGAACTAAATTCCATATAAAGATTTATAATAACCAATCTGAATTATAAATGGAATGTTATTATTATAAGAAAAATTGACTATATGAAGGTTTTTTCCTAAACCACCATTTAAAAACTTTTATTAATACCAAAAAATATCTTATTGGGTCTGAATGGCCCACTCAAAATAACCAACGATCTGAAGATGATACAGAATTTTAAACATAAAATATGTATTCAAATATTATTTAAAAAATTTCTAGAAAACATATAAAAAAATAGATATTAATCAGATATTATTAATATTGTCAATCTATACAACCTTTCCACTTCCATAATTTATTTTTGGTCATGTCGCTTAAATGAAAAATCTTCTTTGATAGAAATGAAATTCATTGATTTCATAAGGAAATTTACTATACCATAAATGTAATTATTTCATATATATGTCATGGATAATTCTAATATGAAATCAATGGTGTTGTTTTCCAATTTCCATACTGGTATGGGTAATGTTTTCAGTATACCCTTAGACATATGACAATCATACATAACAAGATGACATACCAGATGTCTTGATACATACTATTTAATATCCATATTTATGTGGAACCAACAAAAATTCACTTTTGAAAATATATAAATATTTATATCTATAGGATATACAAATAATTATTAGATATTTTAATCATCTAATAGATCATTATTAGTTATCTTATTACAGGTAGAAATATTTTGTTCATTAATATTATCATCCGATCATGGTAAAGGCTGAACTATAGAACATTCCTTACCCTGTTATATAGATTTAAATCGTCCTTATGTTCTTCTTAAATCATCACATGAATATAAGGTTTAAAAATAATTTTGAGAATTATTTAATTTATCCTCTATAAATATGGTTGGAATTTCCATCTTTATAAATCCATAATTAATGGATCTCATAGAATTCTCATCACATAAAAACTAGAATTGTCCTTTAACATAGTGCAACATCCCTCTAGTTATCCTTCCTTTAGAGGTGATGTACATATAATTAAAAATATTTAATAAAATCTAAACATTTAATTTTTTAACAATTTTACTATTTCTATTTCAATATATACTTTTAAAGTTTTTAATTAGTATATATATCAAACCTTTCACTATAATTATAATTCTACTATATTTTAAATGCAAAAAATTCCACAAATATCACAAAATTTATAATTGGGTAATTTTTCTCAAGAAATTTAAATTCCCATGAGGTATATGACACATTGACTTTATTATCCCTGAAAACAATCAAGAACTATCTATGATGAAGGGAAATATATTGAAAAACATTGAATTCTATTGGGTTGTGTAAATATAGTTGAACTAATTAACTTTCAAATTAGATCATTAAAATTTTCTTCATGTTTATCTTTTTAAATGAAGGTTTCTCCCTTACACATATTCTTGACTGTTGGATTTTTTAGCAACAATAAATGTCTCAAAAAGAATCAATAGTTTTCATAAAATCTATGAAAACTATAGATCTCAAAAAAATAGGGTTGTCTAGGATATTTTTCAATAATATTCATCATTGAATGATCCTTCAGAATACCCTCTCTGGTAGTTACATGACATAAGAATTATTTTTTATATACCTAGAATTCCCACTTGACAAACTTGGAGAATGTTTTCTCCTTTATTAATCTCTTCAGCACAATCTTAAAATTATCTTTCCAATATTCATTTTTCTACAAATATATGATAATATCATCTATGTATATAACTATGAATTTATAAGGGTAATCTATAAATAATATATTAATTAGATCGATAATGATTGCAGGTGAATTGGTATATCCAAATGATATCACTATAAATTTATAATTTCGACACCTAATATATAATTTTATATTTGGTGCTATCTTTTTACACTTCATTGATGATATTTAGACCAATTATTGAACTCAAAAAAGTATTGATCTCCAGGAAATTTATAAAAAGGAATCAATATGGGGTAAAGGGTATTCTTGATCAAGATCTAAATTGGTTCAAAATTATCAATATATATATTCTTTTACCTATATGTATTTTTATCAAAACAATTATATTCCAAATATGGTGATACAAAAGGGTATGTTAATCCACTTACTATAATCATAAGGAGTTTCCACATAAATTCTAATAAATTCATATATTTCATTCTATAAGGATTTATTGAAATAAGTATTGCATCAGGTATGCCTTATTTTAAATAATACACTTCACAGTTTGAAGTATGATTAGGAAACTCTTTTGGGAACACATTAGTATATTATTAAACAATTGAAATATATTAATCATTGATATTCTTTCTAACCATTTGATATAAAACCCCTCATTGTTAGGAAGAAAAATTCATATAATTGATGTAATTTCCATTTCAATTTCATTTTCATCCACAAATAGATAGATAATCATAAGTAGATTTATAAGATAAAAAAATATCCCTTCCTTGATAATTGATATGTGCTATATATAGAGATATCCAATACATACAAAAAAACCACATCAAATTCAACTTCATGGAGAAAAGTAAAATTTTTATAAAGAAGATTCCAATAATATTATTTTATAGGGAAGATATACGCTTGATATACAATAATAATACCATTAGGCGGTTTCATCAATAAATAAATTTCTAATCCTTGAGGTTGTGATTTGATAGTATTAAATATTATTAAAATATAAATGGGTGGGAAATACTTTAATGAAATAACACATTTATAGTTATATAGTTTTTGAAAAGTGTACTATTCACAATTTCATTCTTATTAACCACTTCAACAATTGTGATTGTATATGACATCCATTTTTTTTGTGGATTAGGTGGTTTTTGAAACCAATTTACATCATTAACCATTGTATTCATGGGTTGGAAGGAATAAGTTATATACTCCTTCGAATTATAGAATTAGAGTGTGGTTGGAAAATTTAATTAAACTTTATCTTCATTCAATTCATTGTAAGAACTCTTCATATCAAATAATAATTCATGTTCTCAATAACCTTCTCTTCTACACTTAATGTATTTACCTGTCCCTAATAGATAATTTTTCTATATGCCTCTTCTAATATTTATCTCTTAAAGGAACATTAATTTTCATTCCTCCAAGGGTTTATTATTTGAATATGCATAAAAATCAATATTTGTATTCTATTATTCAAAACCATTAGGATAATTATATTTCCCACTCTTCATTTCTATATTGAAATCACATTTTAAAAATAATTAATATCTTTAAAAGTCTCATATATTAAATTCATTTTAGTGAATTTCATTTATGACACTAATGAATTTGAATTTTTCCTTTTATAGTATAAAATAAATAAAATATCATACAATTCATTTATAGTGAAATTTTCCTCATGTGTACCAATGCATTAATCGTCCTTATAAATTTATTCTACGAATAGCCTATCTATTTAAGTGTAAATAGATTGTGGAAAATAATTATTTTATAATAACTTTTCAAATACATCCAATTTAGTGCAGCCAATTTCATTGAATTACAACCTATTATTATGAGGAATACACTATTTATCAACTTCACCTTCCTATTGATTCATATCCAAGACAAATAACTCATTTACAAGGACTAGATAATGGATAATAACTTTTCAATATAATTTATCCATTTCTCCACAATAATTGCATTGAGGACCCTATAAAAGAATGTGTATGTTACCATATAAAGTAATCAATGATCATTTGTTCCTTACATGATATATTAATAAGTTTATCATGATTCATGTTACTATTCATAGATAGAAAGAATTTGGTGAGAATAGGCAATGTATTTTTCTTCCCAGATCCCATTTTATTTTGTTTCTCATAAATACATTCATTGAATTATTTGTCATACTATTTATTAACATGGTTTCTCCTAGTTCTATCCATTTAATAAGACTAAATCATAGTTTTAGTATCAAACATCAACAATGAAAATAAGTTGTCATAAGATAACGAAAATCATTCCAATGATTTCATAAATTATAATGCATTATTATAATTATATGAAACTTTAAGATAATAAAATATCACTTTGGTTTATAATTGGTTATCATGGGACTCATCCTACCATTTATCAAAATCAAATCTCAAAAAATACATAAACCCTATGTTGATACTAACATAGGTGGCCTAATAATTTCTTACATAAATATTATTTTACATGAATATTCAACACATATCATAATAATAATTGAATGAGAACTATGAGGTTTTACTATCTATTGAGGCTATTTATATAATAAACATATTTCATGAATTATGTTCACCATCTCCAACATTTTTCATCTCAAATAATACACTTCTTATATATTTCCCACTTAAAAAATTACCCATGTCATAGAGAAATTGAAACATTGGAAATAATGATATTTAATACTCAATAAGGGTATATATGGGAGATAAAAATTGATATTCATAAGTGATAATAATATAATCTCTATTGTATGATAACATAATAAAAATTTACAATATCGTACGAAAAATGTCATAAGCCATAAAACCTGATTTCTTATATAAGTATTTTTTATATCACAAAGCATAATTCATATGAGTATGGAATCATCAATTTTAAATCATGTGAAATAGATTAATATCATAATCATATTACATAAATTTGGTAACACATGTAACTATATAAATTTTTTTTAGTTTATCATGGTTGATAAAGTCCCATAGTGGATTGAGTTCACTCTCTATTATCATGATGATAGTAATCATATGTTACAACTAACCATGATATTAAATACATAGTATCATTGGTATAACTACCAATGTACCTTATTAGGACTACACCTATTCCATTTGTACCCTCATGGTATTTTTTTAATCACCTATGTACCCTCTTGGGATTTTAATAATAACATGTGTACCCTCTTGGTCTTGGGATACCACCCTTGTAACTTTGGGTATGGGAAAACATCCCATGTGCATTTTCATGATATGATGATATAAAACATTTTCCATGGAATTGGAAGACAATAATATACCCACCCATCACATAATAATATTTTAATATATATTCCAAAAGAATATAATATAATTCCTTAATACATTATAGATTAATTAACATATAAAAAAGAAATGGGTTCCATGAATCATTATTAAAAAATCATCCACATAAGTCATCCATATAAAGGATATAGATAGTATCTTAAAATGATATCCCTAATTAAGCATAACAACCCATAAAGAATGTCTATATAAATAAAAAAATTATTTTAAAAAATCATTAGATATATTCATTGATAAATAAGTGAAAAAATTATTTTCTTTTGATAAATTTTTAAAATGAAAAATCACATAACATTTGGAATATGATATTAGTTTTAGAACCATAGAAAATTTTAAGATAATTGAAATGATGAATAATTTAAATGAGGGTACAAAAAACTGTTCATGGCCTATATTTTAAGAAGAACATTATTTCCCCACTATTCTAAAAAGTCAACAGTTAGTCGTATATAAAATATTTTATATGATTCCATTGTAAAATATTGAAAAAATTTAATATTTTTTAAAATAAAAATAAAAATTATTTGTAATTTATAAAATAACATTATTTATACTTTAAAAATAATCTATAAATGGATGAAAAATATCTAGTCAAAAAAAGAAAAATAAGGTAAATTATTTCCTAAATTATTTTTTGATATCATAGAAAATAATATAGAAATAATAAATTAAAAAATAAAGAATAAATAAAGGATAATATGATATTTTTTTAAATAAATAATAAATAATTTTCTAAAATGAAAATTGATATATAAATAATCAAGATAAATTTCACATTGTATCATTAATACATACCTCAAGTCCCAAAATTCTTCATACGCACTCTAATATAATATATAATAAATTTTTTATCTAATAAATATATAATAGAACCATATCTGTATTTATATTCCTATATATCATTCAATTATAATTACTAATTAACTATTTATTAGCATTTCTTTATTAAAATTTATATTAAGGTGTCAAATGTTCCTTTTTGCATGTATATTGTGGTTTAGAGATTCTGGTACATGCAACTCAGTAATAGATTTACCCATTCCATAATCTTACCCATTTAATAAATATAAAAATTATTAATTATATAAATTTTTGTAACTATCCATATAGTGCATCGATGAAAAATTATTTACATTGATTCTTGGAGAAAATCATTTATACGTAAGCAGGAGTGGTTTTCTAATTTTTATACGCATGGAAAAAATAAAGATAAATAATAACTTGTCACAACTTTGACTTATATTGTTGTGTTTTTATATTTATTTTTGGTCAATATTTTTTCCATTGGGTTTCTTTTAAGTTTTTGGAATAATTTGCGGAAATTTGGGTAGACCAACGTTGGCGCACTGTTGGTGTGGGGTTAGTATAAATTGTGCACCAATACCCAGGTAACCATGCATTAGGTTTCTTGTTTTAGGAAAAATCTACCCCAAGGATTTGGCATAGTTAGTCAGACCATTCAATATAACTATGCAGTATGTATCTCTTGGGATAATGAAGGGCCCACAGTCTCCACACGGGTTGGAAAACTGTATATGAAAATAGTGTGTGTGTCAGTGTCATTTAAAACCTTGAAATTCTTAATCTACCCCTTATAAATAATCCACAAAACACTCATTATCTCCCAAAACATGGATTTCTAACCCTAGGCGCACCTCCCATATCTTACACTCCCCCTTGGGATCCATTTTGGGGGGAGGTTTGGCTTGGATTCTTCATAGAACCCTAAAATATGGGTTTTCATTCTTGATTTCTCCCTTTATTCTAGGGTTCCCCCACTTCTAATTTGAGGATTTGTTGTCCAGAGGGTTGAGTGACCTGTTAAGGGTATCATATTTTTTAATTGGGTTTGATATTTATGTTTTATGTCCAATCATGACTTTATAGGTTGTCATTAAGGTGTGATTGAAGTTTGGCACAGAATTTTGGGAGTTTCTTCACTCGAGGTAGGTGTTTCCATACATAAGAATTATTTGATGATATTTGAAATTAATTCATGATTGTTTAAGAGTTCTATATGATTTATATGTGTGGTTTAAAAGGGGGGTTTTTATGGTTTTTGATATGTGTTTGGAATGAAAGTTGTTATTCTAAATAAAATAGGATGTTTTTAAAATGAAAACCCTTACTATGGATTTGGAATGTGCTATATAAATTGCGTAACATGTTTAATAAATTTTTCAAGTGTAGAGAATCATGATTTAGAATAGTTTTTGTGTGTGTTGGAATTTAAAATTTGTTTTGTTTGTGAAATTTATGACATATAAAACGTGGATGAATTAATTAGAATATGTTTATGTGAGATTAAAGGTCTATGTGGCATGTGGAATAAATATTTACCACAAAGGGAAACTTAGGTGAATAGATGGATGGACTAAAACTATTATTCTAGTGAATTGGAAGTAGATTGTCTCATATTCAATTATCTATATTAAAATATAAAAAAATAACTAAATGATGATGACAAGATATCACTAGTAGCTTGGATATAATCCCTTATAGTGGTCGGTGTATGAGGAAGCTGTTAAGTGTGGTTCTTATAGCACATTTCTCTAAAATATGATGTCCTTATACACCCAAAATTTCTAGTGCCTAAAGATATTTCTCATTATCTAATACTCTATGATAATAACTCACTTACAATTAGCATATAGTACACTTTTTCATTACATTAAAATAAATAATGTTTCGTTTGTAAATTATTTTACATGAATATTTTTTAGTAAATATTTTAAAGGACATGAATGTTTATTTGTGTTGTAATATTTATAACATGGAATATCTTTTTTAGGTGGCATTCTATTCGTCGTTGGCTCAAACCATTCTTACACCTCTGGGTGTAAATTGAATTTGTTGTGTTTAACATACATAAAGGAAATGTGTTTGGATATGGTGGTTCATGAGAGTTACAGATGCATCGAGCGTCTATAGATGTCCTCACCCATCACATTCTAAGTCCAATACATTCCTCATATGATTGGTGATAAACATAAACTACAAGAACATATGATATTTAAATAACATTCCACAATTTTTAATCATAATCACAATCCTATCTGAGTACCTTGTTGATTGGTATCAACATAGAAAATCTATAGTCAAACCCATCATAATCCATTTAATAAAATACGGTAAATGAAAATAATATGATATAAATCTCAATAAGGCAAAAATTTAAACATAGGTGTTGAAAAATATTTGTTATTTGTCATTTTTTTGTATAAAAATATTAAATATAAAATATATTATTTCAAGAAAAAATTAGTTATTTTAGTAAAATAATGGTTTTCTTAAAATATATTATGGATGGTACTGGAAAATGGGTATGAAATCGAGATGTTCACTTTAATCGGGCTTCCGTTTCGAAAATACTTTAATATAGAACCTTGAAAAAAACATGTAATTCTTATAAAAGGTAGATAAAGTCATCCTGAAACATGATTTTGGAATTTTTGAACCATGTTTATAATAATTATATAAAATTAATGAAGAATTAAATTTGTTATCGAGGAAGAAAACACAACACAAATAAAAATTTGAGGTTCTAGATGAAAACTCTTTACTTATGTCTGAATGTGTTATGAACGTGACCTTAATATCCTAGATAATAAAATAAAAATAATTAATTATTAAATTCGAACCTTATCTACATGTATTTTAATTATTATAATTTTATTTTTTTCATTTATGTGTTTTTGATATGTTATAGGATACAATTTAATTACTAGGGAGCATTTGTTTCTATGATTTTCACGATCGGTATACTTTTATATGAGTATGGTTGTTCATGTGGAATGGGAATAATTCTACATAATTGAATTTATATGATATTAATTGACATATAAAAATTTAAAATTTTATATATATCATTTGGTTATTTGTTATGAGTATGATTCATTACATAATACATTTAGTGATAATCGTTTAAATTATTACATCCATTATTGATCATAAAGAACTCATTTTGTTTATAATTTAGTATAATGTAAATATGTTACATAAAAAACATAAGAAATATTTTTATAAATATATCATACTCTACTTTTACCATAAAAATGGTTTCATTACAATCCTTAAAGGAGAAATTGAAGAATAAAAATCTTTCGTCCAAAAAGGTTGTAAATTGATATCTCTCAAATGATGTTTTGGTTTTCATAATAAAAGAATATGAGAAAGGATTTTGATGATGGATTACTCAATTAGCATATAAAAATTATAGAATATGTATGTTACATGACTTTCTTTCTATTTTGATAAGGGGAGGTGAGGATAGAATAATAAAAGAAAAGAACATGAATTTAAATTAAAAGGAAAAGGAAGAGGATTTAACCTCTTAGATACTCCTCCTTGAGAACCTACATAAAAGGATTGGTTTAGGGATTTTGTTCAGACCAATAATTCATGTCTGTGGTGGAGAGTCTTTAGAAGAGTATTGGTATGAAATTTGGCAAGGCTCAAAGCATGTAAGGTGGGACGATAAGAGGTGGTGAGGGGTGGTATTTATAATGGAGCAGAGAGGTATTTTTTATGATTTTATTCATTAGTTTATTATTTTGGATCAAGAATATCAATATTTTGAGTGTTATCATAAATATATTAAAATAATTATTGGAATTTCTAGATTATTATCATTACATCAGCGATTAATCCAGGAATAGTGTGTTTAACATATAATCTATATATACCGTAAATTTTCATATTATAATAATCACCAAAAAATTCAAGAATTTTAGAAAAATCACAAAAATAATCCTAGATAATTTTTTATCATATGGAATTAAAAAATGAATACAGTTTTATAATAAAAATTATAAAAATAATAAATTTAATTTTTAATTTGAACTATAATTTACTAAAAAATTAAGAGATTTTAAATTTATAACTTATTTTATAACACATTAAAAAATTAACTATTATATCATAAAATTTTCCATAAATAAATTAGAACAAAAATGATATTTTTTAATACATTTAATATTAATATATTTTCATTAAATCATTTGATTAAAAATAAAATTGTAATTAAATATTTATGAATTAAAAAAAACCAAAAAATAATTTAACAATTTTAAAGACATTTATTTACTTATACTATGATATAATTACATGATACATCCATTTATATGGTGTCTAAATTTATTGATAATTTTATGGGTGATGTTACAATTCATTATTCTGGTTTACTAGTCAAAAGGGTCATATTACGATTTCTAAGGTCATGTAATTATTTCATCAGTATAGGTTCTGTAACTTCTAGAAATACATGTTATTTCATCCATTCTTCATTTATAATGTTTTTATTGCGTTTAATAAGTGATTTTATGTAATATGAAATATATTAAATAAAAATAATAAGGTAAATTTCATAGATAGGGTTCTTGGTTATTACATTCTCCCCACCTATAGAAATTTCCTCCTCTAAATTCTCATGATTGTCATCCCACAAAAACAGTTGGTTAGTTATTCATTATAAGATCCTAAAGCTCCCACATCACCTCTTCAATTTTATGATTTTTCAAAAGTACCATTACTAGTGGAGTCATATGCTTCCTCAACACCTATTCACGAGTTTCCAGAATTCAAAAAGTCTATTCACAATATGATGAGTCTAGTTACAATTCAATTACTTTATAAGTGAGTACATGTGTATGGTCTAGAATTTATTTCCTTAATAAGGAGACATGTACACATTGATTTCCATATAATATATAAGATGAATTTTCCAATGATAATCCACAAATATAATTATCTCAATAATTTTAATGGGACTAGTGTACTTGGGGATCAGTTTCCCTTTACTCAAAAATCATATAACACCCTTCCATGGGTATACATTTAAGAAAATTTGATCTCCTTCTTCAAATTTTAAATCCTTCCACAGAATATCGGCAGAGCTATGTTTCCTATATTGAGATACTTAGATATTAATTTGGATATTTTCTTACCATCACTGTTGTTTATTCAACAAGATCTTGGCCTACAATATTCCTTCCACCATCATTATCCAAACATGTTAGTGTACGACATATCTTTCTATGCAATGCTTCATTTGGTTTCATTTGAATAATAAAATGGAAACTATTATTATAGGAAAAATCAATAAAAGGTAAATACCGAACAAACATACCATTTAAATCATGTTAACATTATCTCCAAATGTCATCTAATGTTTGGAACATCATTTTCAACAACTCTTCTGTTTGAGGGTGATAATAAGTACTTAAATGAAGTTCAGTATCCTAAGATCTCAAATGAATTTTCATGAGTTTCTTTGTAAATTATAGACCGTGATCAGAAAAATTTAGAGAGGTACTCCATGATGACTTAAAACTTCATTAGTATAGATTCATGAAATATGATCTGAGGGAAAATCCTACCTTATAGGGAGGAAATGTGAAAATTTGGTAAATCAATCAACAATCATTCATATTTAATCATTATTTCTTTGGTTTTTGGTAATCTAATGAAAAAATACATTATTATTTCACCCCTTTTTCTTATAAGAATAGGCAAGGGTCACATACCACCTCTAGGATGTTGTCTTTTAGCATTCACCAACTGACAAAATATACATCATGATATATAATTAACAATTTCCCACTTCACATTATCCCACCATTAATATTCCTTCAAATATCTATATATATTAGTGATACCAGGGTGTATAGAGAAATTAAAACTATATGAATCATCCAATAACTCCCTTTTGGATTTGGTATATAGGGAACACATAGTCTCCTCAAAAATTTCATAATTCCATCATCACATATGATGTATGGAAATTTCCCATCATTTATTGCCTTAATTTTATATTAAATATTCTCTTCATCTCATGGAGAACATTTAATTATATCCAATAAATATGGTTTGGAAACTTGTAAAAAAAATTAATGATGTTTTACCTTCTTCAATAATTCTTATATCCATATTGTCTAGATCCATGTACACATGATCCATGTAAATAATCTTTTTGTTCGAACCCCATGATCCTTCTGGCTCAATGAATCCACTGCCTTATTTTCCTTCCCATGGTGGTATTTTATTAAACATTCACAATCCATAGGAAAATTATGCCATCACCTTTTACTCAAGTTTAGTTCTTTATATGAGAAGATATATTTTAATATCATCTGATATTCATATATCTCACATCATTCACTATAGAGATAAAATCTTCATGTATTTAGAGAAAATATTACAACCGCTAACTCAAGATCATGAGATGGATAGTTTTATTCATTTTTTAACTACCTTTATGCATTGTAAATAACTCTATAATTCTATATGAGGACACTCTTAAGTCCTTTATTTGACACATCACTATAAATAAAAAATCCACCATTTCCAAATGGTAGAGTCAAGATCAAAGAATTCACTAATTTCCAATTCAGTTCATTAAAACATTCATCACATTATTTTGTATATATGAATTTAACCCCTTTATGAGTAAGCTTGTTTAATGGGTTAGCCATTCAGGACAAGTCTTAAACAAGATGCTGATAATAACATACTATCCCAATGAAACTACATAACTCAACTATGTTAATTGGTGTATTCCATTGCTAAAACACCTCCTTCCTCACATGATTAACTCCGATTCCATCATTTGAGACAATATTACCATGAAAAGAAACTGATTAATTCTATAATTCATGCTTTTTAAAATTTTCATATAATTCATTTCTTATAAGAGTATTCAAAACAATCTGCATGTGATTTTAATGGTATTCATATCATTTGGAGTATATGATTTTATCATCAATAAATACCACAAAAAATTCATCAATATATTCCTTAAAATCATTTCTCATAAGATCAATGAAAAAAGGGTTCATTATTCCGTCCAAATGAAATTAATGTAAATTCGTAATTTCATACCTATATTTAAATCTTGTTTTTTAAATATCTTCTTTCCTTAGACACAACTGATGACATCCATATTGAAGTTCAATCTTTGGAAAATATTGAGATTTGTGAATTTGATCGAATAAATCATTAATATGAGTATGGGGATACTTAATCATTATTATAATAACATTGATATCTCTATATACAATGTGGATCCTCATGGATCCGTAGTTCTTCTTGAGAAAGAGAACATTGGATTTCCATTGGAATAAACAGGGGTAGATAAATTCTTTATCACTAATTTCTTCTAGTTGTTTCTTTTTATACAATAATTCCACTATGGTTATTGTATAAGGAGTCATTGATGTAAGCCTTGCACTATGATTTAAATCAACATAAAACTCAATATACCACTCTGGAGGATGTCTAGTTAAATCCTCTAGAAATACATCTATGGATTAACTCACTATTAGTACATCCTAAATTTTAATATTTCATAACTCACCCAAATATATTGTGTTCTCTTACTCCTAAAAAAATTAATTCAGTGGAGCTACTGTGATTGGATATTGATAAGAATCAGATGGTGAGGTTTATGCTCTAAAGATATGGGACTCTACATCATTCTATGAAATTATATCATTGTTATTCTTACAATATATTTTTTCCAATAAATTTTAATTACATTTCATAATGAGTATTATATAAAAATAAATCATGGGTATGCTGATAATTTAAGAAACTAAATAACTTTTTTATGTCATAAATGGGATAAATCGGTACATATTTTTTGTGATCGCATAGGTTTGGCAGCGATCCCTTAGCCTTTTGTGGGGAAATTTTCCATGATGCATAGTAAATTTTTTTAAATAATTTCCCATCTCTTTAAAAATTCAGAATTAATCATTGGATTCTTCATTCAATCATTTTCAATCACGGGCTTGATGTCCATTTTCTCCTCCTTTGTAATATACTCTTCTTCTCTTTAAGTGGCTCTGGGGTGTTTCCTTTAACAAGTATCAGTTGTTGGAAAACTAACTTTTTAATTATTCCCTTTATACATTCATTATTCCACCGCCCACTTATTATATTTCATTACCATTAATTTTTAAGGTTTCAAGAATTATTTCATATTCTTGATATCACATGAGACTATATATTTGTATGCTAATATATTTTGGGAGACAAGTTACCTGTAGAGTAATGATTTTAAACCATGAAATAATCAATCAATCATGTTACATGGATTATGTATGTAGTCCAAATAATTCCATTCTAAACATATATATCTGGCTTCATACATTGAAACATTTTCATCCTATTTTTTTGCTTCAGACTCAATAATTTTTTTTCCATATCCACTTGTTGTTCATGAGTAAAATATTTTTTCTTGGAAAATTTATTTAATATCCCTACATTACATATTTTTAGTTTCTTCCTAATCCTATTTTTATTTCGTGTATACTATTAAAACACATCTTTTGATAAATGATAAACTCCTCTGACAACCTTCTCCATTTTATTACATCCCTGAGTAAGAAATATCTTCTTTAAAGAACATATCCACTACTCGAAAAAATGGTTTTGTAGTCACCTTGAATAGTGGAAGTTGTTGTTGCATAAAATATCTAACATTTCTCCCCCACATTGTGGATAAGGATGATCTGTATGGGCAAGATTATTGTTCATAACCTGAGACATTTTTCATCTTATAGTTATATGTTTATCATCAGCAATTGAAACTCCAATACCAATATCATTATCTTGTATAAAAGGATAATTAATATGTGGGATAGAGTTTCCATTTCCTCCACTAGGATTCATTTCCAAACAATGTCGTAGAATAAATTAGGTTATGAATCAAAATTCATAATCTAAAACTAGAAAACACATAACATTAATTATAATATTATGCATAACTAATCCACTAATCACAAACATGGTTTATTTTAATAAAATTATTCATAATTTTTTTAATGAAAATCTGAATCATCCTAAGAATATACCCCTGGAGTTTCAGACTAGGTGCTCAGTAAGTCTCATTGTTGTGACCCAATATACCTTTAGTCAGGCCCAAGACACCTTTCCAGAGTAGTTACCACTAGGTACATCTATGCTGGAACCACATCCACTTATAGTATCCAGATATAGATATATTTCTATGAATACCAAGATAATATATACTTTACCAAAATTATAGGATTTTATTCAATTACTATCCTCAATAAATATCTTATGGATATGATCTCTAATTTATGTTATCTAAATCTACTTTCTGAGGATTCTAATAAACTTCCTCTATTACTGACTATAAAGAACCTGATCCTAGTACTCCGAAGATGGTGACAGACTTTATTACATTGGTATGATTATAAAGAATTTGTACCCTTTAGGACTTAATAGTTTAGTTGTTTTGAAAATCTAGATACAAACATAATATTTACATTACAAATTAAATGGAAATTCAATATAACAATTCCATTGGAACAAACCATAACTCCCAGAGTATCCCTATAAGTCATTCATAATATTAATCATCCCATAATGGGGGAAATTCAAACACAATAAAGGAGTGAGATCATATTTTCATTAAGGGTGTGTAATACAATGTTTGTTATCCTAAACATAAACATTATCCATGGTGAATAACTAAAAACACATTTCTTTAAAAATAACAAAGAACTTAATATTTAAGGAATAAAAACTGATTAAATAAAGACATATAACTGATCATAAAAGAATAAACCTTAATATTAGATATTATACTTGTCAAATATCACATGGTTTATCAGGTAGTAATATCATAATGTGAAAATTCATAATTTTGGACATCTGAAACATATCTTCAATACCCCGTCCAGGACATCTAAAAATTATACGGTAAGGCCTCGACCAAAACCATGTTCTATTTTGTTTCATGAGACCTATTGATGCATATAGGTGTTATAGTGGGCCCCACTCATCACTTTCTAAATCTTATTAATTCCTCATATGAATGGGTCTAAACATAATCAACATGATAATAAAATATTTATATAACCTTCCCCAATATATAATCTTAATCCCTATGAAAAATGAGTAGCAAGGTGAATGGTATCAAAATAAAATATCCAAATTCAAACTATTCAGAAACCATTTAACAACAAATGTTAGATGATAATAAAAATATATCACTATCAATAAAGAATAAAATTTTATATTTTTGTTGAAATAGATAAAAATAATCAAATAAAACCATCGAGGAATTCTTGTGGGAAATACCCCTTTTACATTACCAATAAGTACTCTTTCAAGAAAAACCATTTTAACATGTCATTACAATTTCTATATAAACATTAATGAACAAATATAATCTTTCATAAAAAATTTTGAATTTTATAAAAGTAATGGTGTTTTAAAATAGATTATAGATGGTACTTGAAAATGGGTAAAAAAATCGAGATGTTCCCTTCCATTGAGTTTCTGTAGTGGGAATAAAGGAAAGAGATCCATAAAAAAATATTTCTTATAAAAAAGATGAACTAATAGGAAAACATGATATTAGAATGTATACTCAAGATATAGAATAATTATATAAAAATAATTTATAATTTCATTGGTGTATAGAGGATGAAAACATAACCTGAATGAAAATGGATTTTTGGGAAGAACACCCTTAACATATGTCTGAATGTGTTCTGAACATGACTATCACATCCTCAACAATCAAATTAATACCATTAATTATTTAATTATGAACATTTTTTTTATTTATTTTATTTATTATAATTTTATTATGTTAATTTATAGAAATTTCTATGAGTTATAAGATAAGATTTTATTGCTCTAGAGTGTTTGTTTCCTTGTTCTTCATGATCAATAGACTTGTATATGACTGTGAAAGTTCATACGGAATGGGAAGAACTGTATAGAATTGAATTTATAGGATATTAATGAAAATAAATAAGTTTAAATTGTTAAATATATCATTTTTATCTAGTATGAGAATGAATCATTAGATAATACATATATGGATAATAATTTCCATTATTATGGTGGTTATTGATCATAATGAACAAATTTTGATTTATCATTTATTATTATGTAAATATGTCAATTAAAGAACATAATAAATGTTTAAATACATACAATATATTCTTTTATAACCAAAAAAATGGACTCACTACCTGAGTTTAAGTATAAATTTCATAACAATAATTTTTTATCCACGAAGGATGTAAATCAGCACCTCTAGAACGATGATTTCATCTTCAAAATAAAAGAGAGTGAGAAAAGAGTTTGATGATGAATTATTCAATTAGCATAAATAAATTTTAGTATGTTTATGTTATTGGAGTTATAATTATATTTCAATGAGGGTAATATATGGGATAATAATAAAAGAAAATATCATAAAATGAAATTAAATGAAAAGGAATAGGATTTTACCTCTTAAATGTACCTCGTTGAGGACCCATTTAAGGGGATTGGTTTTTGTGTTTTTTTAACACCAATATATCCAAACATGAGGGAGAGGCTTTTGAAGAGTATTGGGGTTATATTTGAAAAGGATCAAATCATGGATGGTGTGATGAGATGGGGTGGTATTTATAGTGGAGGGGAGGGTTGTCACAAGTGAAAAAATGGCTACTGCCATGGTTCAAAACCGAGCCAATAGGCCCCAAAACCGTGGCCATAGGCTGCGAGCATAGTTTTGGACAACTGTGGCCTCTATAATCTTGGATGTAGGTCCCAAACTATTACCACATATTTAAAAATGTGAAAATAGGCCTCCAAATTGGACATAGTGGCGGTTGACCTATACCTATGGTTTAAACTGTGGCAATATCTTTAGAAAGCTATGGCAATAGCCAAAATAAAAAATGTCCCTGGTGGGTTTCGATCCAATAAAATCCACATTGAAATCCAGCGCACTTACCATAACACAATTCCATAATTTGGGTATATATATATATATTATATTAAAAATATCGTTGTAATATCCTCAAAACCGTGGTGGTATGGCTTCCCAACAATTTTTTTTGCAGGAATTTTTTTTCCTGTGGAAGTGCTAGAACCCTATAGCCGTGGTTTTGAAAAATATGGCCATTGGACACAAAACTGTGACAATATCAATGGGATATTTCCATGGTTCTATAAACCATGGCTAGATGCCACAAAACCGTGGCTATAGGTCCATGGCAGTATCTCCATTTTCTAGTTGTGTGTTTTTTGAATATTTTATTCTTCAGTTTATTATTTTCACTCAAGACTATAAATAGTTTGATAATTATCATAAAATATAATAAAATAATGAATTTATGTTCCATATTACTATTCTTACATCAATGATGACCCAATGAATAGTGTGTTTGACTTATATTGTTTTTATACAGTAAGTTACCGTATCTTACTATTCATAAAAAAATCTTGTATTGTAGAAAGATCCAAAAACATCACCCCAACCATTTTTTGAGGTATGGAACTAAAAAATTAACTCCATATTATAAAAACAATATTATAAAGATGAGAAATTAAATTTTTCAGTAAATATGTCATTTACTCAGTAATATACAGATTTTAAATGTATTGGTGATTTTATAACCCTTTCAAAAAGTAACTAAGGTCTCATAAAATTATACTAAAATCATAAGACAAAAAAATCTTAATATATGAATATATATTATTGGAAAATATTATCTTATAAATAATTTTATTAATTATAAAATAGTTATTAAATATTTATGACTTACAAAAATACAAACAATGATTTTTTTTAAATATTCATTTGCTTATAATATGATATAATGATATGATATATTCATTGATAAGGTTCCTAAATTTTATTTATACATTCATGGGTGATGTTACTATTCATTAAATGGATTTACTATTCATATTGGTGACATTACTATTCATAATATTTAGTTACTATTTCATTGATAAAGGTTCCTTAACTTCTAGAAATATCTCTTATTAGATCCATTCTTCATTTATGATGTTTTTATTGTGCTATATAAATGATTTTATTTGATCCAAATTATATTAAATAAACCTATGAAGTGAATTTTCATTGAAAGAGTTCTAGTTAGTTACAGTTTTGGTAGCGATTTTTTTTCTTCAAAAGTTATTAACTAAATTTGAAAACCATAATGCCTTGTGTGGTTATAAATTTCCAGTTTTGGTTTATTTATTATTGTTGGTTGTTTATGTTTATGTTAATTGGTAAAGAATTTCGCAACATATTTTTTTGATAACTGAGAACATATTGCCAGCTCGCGGGGATCAGGAACACCCTTTGGACCAGTCCATAGATGGGGTCGGGCAATGAGTCAGATGGTGTCTTGGCATAGTTCATGACAAAATGGTTTCAAATGAGGTCATGATCTTTTTGTTTTTCTGATATTTGGTAAGAGTCTAGATATACATGAGCTATGAATATTGGGGATTGAGGTTCTATTTTTGAGCAGAGTGCCTAGCCAGAACACCTCATGATAGATCATGAGTCACAGTAGGATGTTGGGAATTTTGGTTTGACTTATCCTCCATGTGAGACATGCATGCAGCAAACCGTACATCAACAGTGGGTGGAGGTATTGTGGTTTCTTTGTTATTTTATATCAAATAGTTTTATTTATTAAGATTTATAAAATTTTTGTATTTTATTCATCATTAATTTTTTTTAAAATAGCCATATTGATTTTCTTTTTTATATCTAGATTCTTTTTGTTGAAAGATCCCTCCTCTGAGACTTCCTATGCATTTGTGGGAAGTGTCCTGAGAGATTTCACCCTCAAAAGTTGATCAGAGACTAGTGGAAGCTACGATCTGGGCTGTCTATGCTTTGCGATAGGTTGTGGATATCATACCTTCCCTGATTAGAGAAGTTGAATAAAAACCTATAATGTAAAAGGCTCTAATGTTTATTAAGAAAGAGACTTCGTTCAATGGAAATGTTGAACCACAAGAAGCATAGGAGTGGATTGAGAAGATAAAGAGGAATTTTTAGTTACTCTATACTCCTAAAAATGTTCTAGATAAATTCACTTCATTCTTTCTGGAATGTCCCAATAAAATGTGGGGGGACATAGTTTTACAACCTGAAAATCATGAGAACATGAATCATAAGGACTTCAATGATATTTTTTCAAATATTAATATTGATAGGATGTATTCGACTATTCTAAATCCATGGAATTTATTGATCTATTTCAGGGGGACCAGACTGTGATGTAGTACACCAAATGCTTTTTGGTTCTGGTTTGGTATACACACAAAGTTGTTTCCAATGAGAATATGAGGGCTTAAAGGTTCAAGAGGGGGTTGTGGTAGGAGATCTATTCTCAAGTAATCATGTTTTTAATGAATACATTCATGAAGTAAGTTGAACATGTTTTTATGGTTGAGATAAATGAAAAGGGAATTTATGGACTCCCATGAGTAGTGTCAGTTGCTGGAAGTAGTAGCTCATCAGAGAAGAAGAAGAAGAAGAATGATAGACATATGAAGAAGTGAGGTGGTTGTTCATGCCATCCTTCCCAAAAACCACCATCAGTGGTTTCATATTTTGGATTAGTTGTATTCCACAAGTCTGTGAAGTCTGTAAATGTGTGGTTGGAATGTACATACCCACCCATATCATGTCATTGGTGCAACCATATGTGGAACTAGCAGTGGTTTTGTAGTGATACTCATTCCTATAATTTGGTCTAGGATCAGTGACTTCTAGGGGGATGACATCCCAATATAAGCCATCCGGGTTAGTGGGTTCTTATTTAGGTGGTCATGGTGGTATGTATGGATCTTCTTCTACATATAGTTAGTTATAGGAAGAGTCATATGATAGTGGTCATTCTCCGGCTATGTCTAATGAAACGCATCATTATGCGCTGGATCATGTACCAGTAGACCCGAATGTAGGGGCTTCGACAGTTCGAGGTTACATTTCGACTTTATCATCTATAACTATTATTTTGTTTGATAATGGTTCTCCTATTTTATTTATCTCTTCCGGCACTGTGAATCTATTTAATTTTTTATCCAAGATCATTCCACATGTGATGGAGTTTGTAACACCGCATCGTATGATGTGAGAGAAGGGTACCAGGTGACCATCTTGTGAACTCACCATTTTAGGGGTTAATCAAGAATGGGATTTCCAAGTCTTGGTCATGGACCTATTTGATTTAATCCTCAACATAGATTATATGGAATACCTTCTACTTTTTACCAAAATATATAGGTGGCAAGTGTGTTTTATCGAACCAAGTGTAAGCACCCATGTCTTTCACGGTGACTGGGATCCTTGGTCGGACCGTGCTGGACATCCACTCTTGGAGTTGGGTAATATTATTTTCCAGTTCTTATTTCTTATGTTCAAGGATGTGGTTGATTCTCCTAAAAGTTGATTTTTCCCTAGAGTGGATGAAATCTTAAGGGTACATAGAGTCGACTTTTTGGGTTTTCTGTAAATAATTATGTAGAGTTTTCCATTGATTTGGTATCAGGAACACAACTGATATCTCTTCCCATATATCATTCCCCCACACTGATTTGTGGTAATTAATGATATAGCTTATTTGTTATGAATCCAAATGATTCATTCAATCGAGCGTCTCTCCTTGGTCCACCCCATTTTTATTTCTGATGAAGGATGATGGATTAATCTTGTTGTGAATAAATTACCAAAAGTATGATAAAATGACTTCTATGTACAAGTATCCATTTCCCCATATTGATGACATGTTTGATCATCGTAAAGATGAAATTTGGTTCTCAAAAAGTTTTTTTCATTATGGTTATCACCATGTGAGATTGAAAGAGGTGGTTGTCATGTAAATGGAATTCCCAAGAAGGTACGACAATTTTGAGTAATTGGTTATTCCTTTCAGGTTGAAAAATCCTTTATAGGTCTTCATTCAACTTATGAATAGGTTTTTCCACATGTATGTTGATTATTCCATCATGGTATCTAAGGAAAAAATCCTTGTTTATATTGGATCTAAGAAAGATAATGAGTGTAATTTGAGAATCATTTTGGGATCTATTTGTGTCTATCTCCTATATAAAAATCAATGTGAACCATACGAATTAGAGATGTGAATATTATAGTCCATTTTATCCTGGAATAATGTGTTTTGAAGGATCCTAAGAATATCAGTGTAGTTATTTCTTTGGAGATACCAAAAAAGGTGTTTGATATCAGAATATTTATAAGCCTTGCTAGATATTATAGGTGGTTCCTTCGAGACTTCTCTTGAATTACATTTCCCATTATGGTGCTCACATGGAAACAGGTGAATTAAGAATAGAGCCTATGGTGTCAGTCATTATTCGAGGAGAATAATTAGTGGTTTACCACCACAACTATGTTGATTATGATAGAATATGTAAATGGATATGTGGTTTATTGTGATTACTCAAGTATGGGTCTCAGGTGTGTTCTTATATAGGATAACTGTGTGGAGAAATATGGCTCTATCTAACTTCGACCACATGAAATAAACAACCCAACACATGATCTAGAGTTATCAGTAGTCATGCATTCCCTAATGATGTGGTGTCATTATCTTTTTTTGGAGAAATTTGGGGTTTATTTTGATCATAAGAGCCTATATGACCACCTCTACTAGAATGATTGTAACATGAGGAAATGCCATTTGGTGTAGTACTTGCAGGGGTTAGAAATTTACATAGTCTATACCATAGGCGATGGTAAGGTTATGGAAGATAATATGAGAAGAAAAATGTCAGTACGTGATTTGAGGGATCATAGTGATGAGTGATCATTTATGGTGCACATTGATTAGATGAATTTGGAATATAAGGATAATAGTGGAGGTCAATTCCTGGCTAGCATCTAGTTGAATCCTTCTATTCTAGAGTTTATTTAATAACACTATATCGACGATGATTTATTTCATAATTTTATAATTTTTTTGTGGTTGGGAGACACCATAAAATTGGTCATTATCTCCTGAGGGGGGGGGGGGGGTTATGTTTCATTATCAATCTTATGGTGAAGTTATCTCTAAGGAAGGTGGTGATGAATGATAGCCACCAGTCTTAGTGGGATGCTCATATTGGAGCCACTATTATGTATTATGCAATTATTTAGTAGCTCTGGTGGCCAATTATGAGGTGTGATATAGATGAATTTGTATCCAGGTGTTATTCGTGTCATCAGGTTAATGTAGAGCATCAACTTCCCTTGGGTTTTCATCATATGCTACCCCTTCCAACATGGATGTGGGATGAGATCACCATAGACTTCAATTTGATCAGGCTTCGTACACCCTGGGGAATTAATTCTATATTTGTAGTGATCCATTTTTTGACAAAATATGCTCATATCATTCCAATTAGAGATTCAGAAAATGCGGAAGAGTTGGAAAACTTGTATAATCCAGAGGTAGTGAGGTTACATGGAGTGTTACCCACAGTAATTTCTGATAGAGACCCCCATTTTACCACTCAGTTTTGGAATAGGTATTATAATGGATTGGGGTCATAGGGGAAATTGAGGACCACATACCATCCTCAAATTTATGGTTAGATATAGTAGAAAAATTAGATTCTAAAAGACATTCTTTGAGAATGTGATCTTGATTTTGGATATTCTTGGGATATCCATTTGGGTTTGGTTGGGTTTGAAAATAATAAAAGCATGATATACATTATTCTAATGAATCCTTTTAATTCAATATATGGTCAATTGTGTCAATCAACATTGTATAGTGATGATGTGTATGAGACCTCATTGTTGGTACTGAGCTTAGTGAAAGATATGTAATCAAAGGTCAAGATAATTAGTAACCAATTATTAAAAGCTCAATGTTTTCAAAAAACATATGATGATTAGAGATGCCAAGATCATGATTTTTCATGGGTGAATAGGTGTTCTTAAAATCGGTACATAGATTGTGTCATTATCGATTAGGTAAGAAAGGGAAGCTAGTGCTGAGGTATAGTGGACCTTTTGAAATTTCTCATTAGGATGGTAAGGTGGAATACGGGTTTGGTTTTCCCCCAAAATTGACCTCAATTTAGGACTTATTCTATGTATCTCATCTGAAGAAGTAGAAACCCAACCCATCTCATGTGTTGAATTTGGAAGAATTTGAAATATATAATGATTTTTCTATGTTTGAGTAGTAAGTGAGGATAGTAGATTCCCAAGAGAAAGTGCGTTGTGGGAATTCCATTATGCTAGTCCATATTCTTTGTAATAAATGTAACTACCTACATGATGCAAGGGAGATAAAGTCATGGGTTGAGCATGAGTACCATTTTTTACTCTCTTCTCAAGATTTAGAATAACCATATGGGGTAGAAAGTTCTCATGATGGGTAGAATTGTCACACTCGTGATTTATTTTGAGGAATTATTTCTTTTTATTTTTAGTTCATCTTTTTTCCTTTGGGTTTCCATTTAGTTTTATTGGAGAAAAGTGAGGAAATTTTGGTGGACATAATGTAGCATATTGTTAGAACACTGTTAGCAGAAGTTATATGCCCCAGCTAAGGTAACTATATGGTAGGTTGTTTTGAGTAAATATCTACCATACGGCTTGCACACGCTATGGAAAACTGTGTGGGATAACTGTGTGGTAGGTTCATCTTGGTATAGGGAGGAGAATATTGTTTCTACATGGTTGTGTGAACCTTATAGGCAAACTGTGCATTTTTCAATTTGGTTAATAATAATTAAATTATTAAACTACCCCAATTGAAATAAATCACCAAAACACTCATTCTCTCTCCCTATAGATTTCTAACCCTATGTGTTCCCCCCTTCTTCCACTCACCCTTGAGATCCATATTGGTGGTATATTTGGAATGGATTCTTTTTGGAACCCTCATTTATGTTGTTTAATTCTTGTAATATCCCTCTATTCTAGCGTTTCCTCTCTTCTTCTTTTTGGATTTGTTGTCTGTTAGGTTAGTGGCCTATTTAGGGTCTGTTTTTGTTTCTTGTCATTCAATCTTGATGTTTTATGTACAATCATGTGTTTATAGGGTATAATTAATGTTTGGTTGATGTTTTCAATCATTTTTTTGGGAGTTTCATCACTCAAGGTAGTTGGTTCCAGGAATAAACATTATTTGATTAATTTTACAATCTTTCATGAGTGTTTATGTGTGTTATATGATTTTTATGTGTGGTATCAAAGGAGGTGTTGAAGGATTTTCATATTAATTTTTCTCGAATGTTATATTTGTATTGTAAAATAGGTGTTTTCCATGTGTGGAACATTGTTGTGGACTTTGAATGTGCTTTAGAAATTGTGCAACATGTTTAACAATTTGGGATATTGGGGAGAATAATGTTTTAGAGTGGTTTTTATGTTCTTTGGATTTCAATAGTTTTATTGTTGTGAAAGTGATTATTTATCAAGAATGGTTGATTTTTTTGGAATAATTTTATGTAAAGGTAGAAGTGTATGTGGCTTTTGTAATTAAAATGAGCACAAATAGAATACTAGGTGAATAGGTGGATATACATAGACTAGAATGATAGTGATTCAGAAGTGGGAAGTCCGTATTTTACATAGATGGATTGACATATACAACACTTACTAAAAAATGATGATTAGATATGACTATAATATTGGATGAAATCTTCTATTGTGGCTTAGAAATTATGACACTATTTAGTGTGGTTGTTATACCATGTTCCACCAAGATATGATGTTCCAAAATACCAACTTAAGCTAGTTCCTATAAGCACATCCCTTGACTTAGTGATCTATGATGATAATAAACTTACCATCATCATACTATACACCTTTTCTTTACATTATATAAAAACATGTTAAATTTTTAAATTATTTTCATTGATAAATTTTCTAGTTTTTTTTATAAAACATGCATGTTTATTTATCATAAAATGTTTGTATCAAGGAATATCTTTTTTGGGTGGAATTCTATTGGGCTTTTTCTAACACCATACTTACACCATTGAGTCTATCCACAATTGGTTATGATTGACATTGGTAATGAAAATGTGTTAGGTATGCTATAGGTTTTTTTATTGAAGGGTTTTTGGTGTTGGATTGAGAATTATTCAAATCCTTCATATCATGGTTTTTGAGATAGTTTATTTGTCCCCTTTTTTGTAGCCCATGTTGGTTTCTTTTAAAGTTATACACTGAATTTGAAAACTCTTATACCATGTGTGGTTATACATATTCTGTGTTGGTTTATTTATTATTTTTCATTTTTTATGTTTATGTAAAAATATAAAATAATTCCTAGTGTCTTTTTTATACTTGGATAGTTGTTTCTAGCCCGTGGGGATCCGGAACACCCTTTGGGCCTTACTATATACTGGGTTGGGCTCTAGGACAGATGGTGTGCTTTCATGGTTCATGACATAATTCATATGTAAATAATCAGAATTAAATTATTAAAATAATATATATTAATTAAATATTTACCTATAACCTTCTTATGAAATGGTGTTGAAAAAAAAATTAGTATTTTTTTCAACATGGTAGTCTAAACGTTTGAATGAGATATGTTTACATTTTCAATTAAAATGAAATGATATAGAAAATGGTTTTCAAATTAATATTTATAAAGTTAATTATAGTAAATATACTTATTTCCGTAGATTAATTTAATTTTTGTATATTTTAGGGGTTTTATCAAGAAAAAAACATTGAATGGTCTGTAAGAACATATACCTCTTACTTGGATTATGTATTTTCAAAAACTCACTAATTCTTCTATGATGTGTATTTTCAAATACAAAAAACCTCTCGATCTTGATTTGGAGAGTTGGGAAGGTATTTGTGAAAATATTTCTTAATAATAGGTGGAAATGTTGTGTGTATATGTGAGAATGCATAGTTCCCTTTTATAAGTGAGGGGAGTGGGATCCATATAAAATTTAAAAACTCTGAAATATAATATATTAATTTCACATTTAATGTGGCTCTAATTTTGTCCAATTTATAATTTATGATAATTAATGGTAAAAATAATATACAGCAATAATATTTATACCATTTTAGTGGAAATTTAAAATGTTTCTCTTAATATAACCACCACTTTAACACTTTTATCTCTTATCATAGTGAATGGATTTTTAATATGGTAACTACCCATTTTGGATAAAAATTATTTTTATTTTATTACATATTATTTATTATTATGATTTAGAATATGGAATCAATTTTTAAAATATTATTAATACTAGATGTATTATAAGTTAATATTAATATCCATGCATATAATGAGTAATTTTTTTTTAGAAATATTGTATCTCGAAAAATAATATTGATTTCATCACATTCCATGAATAATAATAACCACGGGATGAATTGAAATTTTTTTGATCGAATATATTATTAATAATATACTTTAAATACATTCTCAAGTATTTATGAACATAAATTATTTATATAAAAATTTTATGCACATGAAAAAATTCAGTATTCATAAAAATATATATCTTTTTTACATATACAAGAATTTATCTCCCTTTTTAACAACTTGAAAATAAATATATGATTATTCATTTACATACATAAATAAAAAATATATTTATTTATTTTTATTTATATAAATAATAAAAATAATTATTTAAATATAATATATATACTAAAATAATGTTTATAAATAGTATATTTATATTTATCCAAAAACATTAATGTAATATATATTATAAATACATAAATTTATTTACTAGTTCTGTTTCATTAATTTTCCTTGTAATATATTTAATTTTTTATTTTAATAAATTATGATTCACTTAAGTTCGGTATTTTGAGAATCACATGCTATTTAATGAAGAAAATTTATTAATGAAAATAATTCCTACAATAATTGGGTGATATAGTCACACCATTATCTGATTATCATGGCTGCCACTCTACTTAATCCTAGAAACCACCATCTTTCAAGATAGAAAATTTATGAAAATTATGATATTGAGTGAATAATTCCATTTAAACATTTTAAAACATTATGAAAATTAATTTGATCATTGGTTACCATAGAATAAACTTATATATCTTCATAGTTACTCTAATATAGGTCTATCAAGAATCTTAAATTTCATCATATTACTATTCCACTTCAACATCTAAATTTGGTTATCTGGCTGAATTTTCCAATTCCATCAATAACTTGTGTAATATTTTAATCACTTAAAATATAATTTTCATTGAAAATAGATTTTAATATTTCAATAAACATAATTTCCCTGGTTTATATGATATTCATTGAATTTATTTGGTCAATATTTCTAAAATTTTCCATCCATAAAATAAAATAGTTTTCCATTGAACATTTATTGAACCAAAAACGAACAATATTCCTCATGAGATTTTTTTTCCAAAACCAAGACTATAAATAACCCATTTCAATGTTATTATTAAAACTTTTACTATGTACTTGGACCAATTTATTCTTTATTCCATTTATCTCAACAAAAACATTATAAAAAATATCCCATTTTTTCATTGATTTAATTAATCAAGATGATGTGGATCTATTTTTTCAATGTTTGGCCACATCATTCTTCTTAATTTTTAATTATTATTTAATTATTTAAGCACCTTATACTAAATAATTGTACTTTTGTATTTTTATAATAAATTAAGTATTTTTGGTCTCTAAATTAATAATTTTAATCTTACATATCTTATATAAATTTATTATTTGTTTACTATTTGTGTTAATTTTAATCTTATCACCTTTTAATAATTTTAATTTAATAATTAATAATCATTTAAAATCCTTATTTGTGTTATAATTAACTTAGACTATATTTTAATATTTAATTCTTTAAAATAGATTTATTTTAATTAACTATCATTGTTTATTAATATGTTTAATTATAATACTAGTTAATTATGTAAATAATTTTAGTTTAAATTAAATTAATAGTTCTCTTTTAATTTTATGTATTTAAATAGTTGTTTAACTAATTGAATAATGGGATTAAAACATTAATTATTTAATCTTATGTATGTAGTTAGATTGTTTATTCATTAATTTTTGTTTTTAGTCTACCAGTGAGACAGATATGTGCTATCAGCAACCTATTGGGTCACCGATGCTATTCATTTTTATTCACTGCCTACCCTGTAATTAATTTATATAGTAATTTTAATTTATTTCTTATGTCATTTTAGTTTATCAATTATCGAGTTCTTAATTTAATTGTTGTCAATTAATCATTTTTATTATAATTTTAATGTTTTATGGTTAAAAAAATCATGTTTTTAATTAATGGTGTTTAGTATTATTTTAATTATTTATTTTCAAACTTTTTATTTAGTATACTTAACATTTAATTTTATGTTCAATTTATGAATTATTAATTTTTTAGGTCACCGTTAGTTATTTATATTTGTTATAATAGTGAGCCTCTAATTTAATTTGTATCTGTAACCATTAACGGCAACTATGACATATTGAATTTGCAATGGTGAGATTTTATTTTTATTTAAAGTACCAGTGACCTTTTCTATTTTTTTCAATAGTGACTTCTTTATTTAATTCAATCAGTATCCTTTTTCATCGGTATCCTCTTTTTCACCATTGCTCACTTGTTTCTCAACAATCAGATTTTTTTATTTATGACTAACATTATCCATATGCCTATCAGGGACCTTTTCTTTTTTACTTTCAGTGATATTTATATTACTTTTTTTATCACCAGTGAGCTATTCTTTGTTCGTAACTATTAACCTCTGTTATAATGTCATCGATGACCCTTTTCTTTTATTTCTACCGGTAACCTACTCATTATTCTGCTTCTCACTATTGGAATATCCTTCTTTTCTGCTTAATTTCCTCATCTCATTGATAAATTTCCTCCACATTTCACAACTTCTTCCTCACCCACAATTTCTCACCCTCCTCAACAATAGTTTCCACATCAACCATGGAACTATCAACCAAATTTTCAATGGAAATAAATCCATTTCATTTAACCAGATTACAATCAAAGAATCAAATTGGGCCATCATCAACAAGGGGAGGTTTCACACAGGAGGAAGAAGCGCTGTCGTGACTCGGACTCTGGAGAATCTGTGCGCCTCCATGGTTTTAAGAGGAGCCAGTCCACAGAAAGAGGCTATTGGATCTAAGCTGTGCCACACCTATAGGACGCGCACAGCTGCTGGAGTCGCTGAAGACAGCCGCATATCCTCCAAAACATATCAGATTGCTGCTATTATTTGCATGTCTAAATGGAAGATTTTTAGTTGATCAGTAAGGAGGAGGAGAAGCTGGTGCCCAATCCATCGCATCTGCTGGATCTGGAGCCGCCATATGGTTTAACTAGAGAAGAAGACCTTTCCCCCTGTTCCGCCGATTTGGGGGGAGGATATGGTTTAATTAAAGGAAAATAATTTTAAGAAAATTAAAACAAACAAATATAAAATAATAATAATTTTAATAATAAAAAATAAATTATAATATTAAATAAATAATAGTTAATAACAAACTAAATTATAAGACTATTTTACAAAGTAAAATATTTTACACTAAAATAATAATCTACAAATAAAACTATTTAACACTTAAATTATTTTATAATCATTTTAGTAGATTAAGAAAAATAAAATAGTTAATAAAATAATGTATTTATTTTTAATATAATTTAAAAATTTAATAAAAGTTATACTAACCAATTTTTAATAATAATTACACTAATTAATCAATTTAACTTAATATAAATTAAATAACTTATTAAGCTAATAATTATAATAAATAAATTTATAACATTTTAATATATTTAAGTTTTACCATAATAATATTAACGGAATAATTTTATAAAATTAAATAAATACTTTCGATTTAGATATTTAATGATTAACATTAATTATGTTTTTAATAGGTAATATAACATTAAACTTTAAAAAAATAAATATTTTACTTTTTTTGCATTGATTCACTTATTTATTTTTATGGTCTAATTGTGCAGGTTCACACCGGAGCTGAAAATATGTCCATATTCACTCAAATAACACATCCAGAGTTAGTACATGAGTAAAACTAGTGCGACATGTGAGGCACCAAAAAAATGCACGTGTGCAGTTTACAAGCAACGAACATTTTATGTTGGTGACAAATAAGAGGTGACGTGAACTAGATGACAGTTGATTAAAAAGTAGAACAAGTAATAGGTGTAGGGGCTTGCTTTTTCTCATTCCACGATCACATCCATCCGAGAGCAGATCTGATCTCTCAACCACATTTTACACACACACTTTTTTTAGGGTGGACTTCCAAGAGCAGCATATGAGCATAGTAGGAGTTGAAGTAGACTGGAAGCAGAGCTATGGTAGGGGACTTCTTCTTCCAGCTGGTCATAATTCTTATACTCTGTTTTTGGTTGTTTTCACTTCCTTAAACAATATGATCATAGGTTGAACTTTCTCAGCTCGATAATTTTAAAACCTTCTGAATTATAACAATTAACAGGGCCTAACACTTGATATCAACATGGCCTACAACATTAAGATTCCACCATAAATCCACATGTTCTTCTAGTCATCCAATCCTTAAATCATGAATAATACAATAGATTCATCATGTTCACCACCATGTTACTGATCTTTCAAGACTCATTATAGCAGATAATAATAACGCATGAACATATCATACAGTGTTCGCTTGTTCAATTTCCTCATAATTACTAGGATTTTTCCATGAATCCTTTTACACAAAAAATCGCTTGAGAATTTCTTGAATTTTTGAATGCCCCTAAAAATCCTTCACTATATACCATTTACATGGTCTCACTCCTTCAATATCTATTTTTAATAAAATATATAATTGTTTGAAGTGATCAATATTTCCATTACAAATTTCAATGATGATAAAAATGAAACATACATCAATTAAAGATTCCTCCTTCCATAAAATCTAGTATCTTGGAATTGATAAACTCCCAGAACAATCCAATTGAATTTCAACCCAGTAAAAATTCAACATATATCATTTTTTTATATTTCACTGCATTCTTATCCAGGATTATCTCCTTTATAGGATCCACCCTCCATATCAAAGAACATTTTTTACATTTAAAAGCTTTTTGATTTAAATTTTATAAATCTATAATAAAATTATTCCTTTCAAATCATTATAAAGAATCAATTTTGGGAATTTGAGATTTAAACATCCTTACAAGCAACAACATGGTCATGTAAGACATCAGCCAGAGACTTTTGTGTGAGAGTTTCTACGTAACATTCTAGACCATGCATCCTCTGGACCAGATTACATATAAAAATATTCAATTTTGTATGAATATATTATTCACTCCATGAAACCACGCTTTTGTGTTTTAGTTATGTCATACTCATAAATATCATTATGTAACTAATAGATTCTTTATAACTATTCTTCTCTAAAAAATCTATACGAATAAAGTAACTAATATTTTTAAATAGTTTCATTTTAACCATGATTCATCAATTTGATAAAGATTCTAATTTGGTCTTCATACTTATGTATAAACAAGCTTCATTCATATGATTAGTAATTTAATGATACACAGGTTAAGAGAGATTTCATCTTTTTATAAAGATACAACCATTTTTGTTTCATACTCCATGAATCAATGTTTTGACACCCATTAGACATTATTTGTATCCCCTACTCACCTAAGGGACTGATAATCTCATTCCATTGCTAACAATACTTTAGAATGTTCCATTTTTGGAACTCACTACATAATACCACAATGTTTCGATGTTCTTTCTGGATCTAAATCTACTAAAACCATTTCATATGTTTCCTCAATAGAAAAATTATAAAATTAAATGGCACGTGATTGAATAAAATAGTCTATACATAGAAACATGTTTTCCACAATATTGAAAATGGTATTTTTAAATGAATCCTCCATAATAAAACTTTCTAGAATTACTATTAGGACCCATGGAGCATCCTAAAATTTGCATTTTATTCTATATAGAATGAAATAAACATGTTCCTAGTTAAATGAAATCAACACATTATCTATAAATTATTTTTGAAATTTAAAAATAAACACCACAATTGGATATTTCTTTCGGTTACATAGGCCATATTTTGAGACAAAACCATTAAAAACTTCTTCTAGGTGCCTTCTAGTTGATTCTTAAAATTCCACCTTGACCTTGCTTCTTAGTGACATAAATAATTACCATACATTTTTAAATTCTGTCCATTTATTAATGATTATATAATGAATTGAGAAAAAACATAAATTTGATAATTATCTTTTGAAATCACTTTTAAGTCCATATTCAAAATTCCAGTATTTTCAATGTTTGGATAAACTTGATCAGGCTCTCACATAAGGAAATTGAATCCAATATATGATATAACTTTTTTGTATGTGGAGCCCCAAAATTCAGAATATATGTAATTATATCCTAAAACATGGAACATGTTCTTGAAAATTCATAATGGAATGACACCATGAATTCAATGTACTTAAACTAGGAGTTCTATAGACCCCAACTATGGAATCAAATCACCACCACATCAGGGAAGACATTTAGTTGCTCAAAGAAATAAGAAATATAATCATATTATAAAAATAATAATAAAATGATTTGAAACAAAATCCTAATCTGTGGTAGATACTCACATAAATATATATTATGGAGTAAAACAGAAAGATAAAAATATTTTAGTTACAAGAGAAACAATTTTTTAAAGAAACATAACAAAACCCCCAACGTATAAGAGATCCTTATTCTAAACACCATGCACATATATATATGACTATGTGATGACACTATCCATGACATACAACATTTCCGTGATCTTACACTATGATAGAAAACATATGTTATATAGAGGATATTTTCTTGAATCCCTAATACCTCTGGGAGCACTCAATATTACCCTTATTCAATCATCACCCAACCTTCATTAGTACCCCTCCCATGATAGTATCAAAGATAAACATGACCACATATTTCCTCCTCAAATATTCCATGGGATGGAGACTAGAAACAAGGGTGTAGAATGCATACAAATGAGAGGCATTACCCAATATATATAAATTTTCTGAGAAGTGATAAGATGAGATACTCCAATAAGGAACATAACATAAATAAATAAATCGTAAAAAATCATGAAAATATTTTCCAAAAAAATAAAAAAAACTAGATATAAAAAAATCTTATCTAGTGACCAAAAAACACTAATAGGCTTTGAACTGTGACACCCTGAACCAAATCATGGGGTCTAATCTAATGTACCATGTGTCCTCATGCACACGTCCCCACATGAAAGAGACTAATGAATATTTGTGAGGGTATAATTTTGTCTTCGTAAGACTATATCCATGGTAACTATAATAATACACTAGAAAATATCAACATGTTTATTGGTTAATTAAATGTCAAATTAGATCATACATAAACAAAATTTCATAACATATATTATACCATTCCATAAAATAACAAATAAAAAACACCAATGTGGAAGGTCAACAACTATACATAGTATAACTATAAATAAATAAAAATGATGTGCTAGATGTCTAGTGTTCTTCATAGTACAATTTATATCACTAAACATCAATTCCCTTAGCAACTTATCATTGGGCGCCTATACTTATCTGGTCCTCTGATAATGAATTATATACTTGTAATGATAATCCCATGTAGGGTACGAGTATAAAATTAGTCAGACAACACCAATGCATCCTTAATGAAATTTCACATGTATATAGGTGTCTTTTCATGATAGAAATGTAAATTCATATATAATAATGCAACTAATAACATACTATATGTCTATGTTCTAACCAAGAAACCATGAACCCTAGAAATACATTAATTACATCTATTATGTATGAATGTCGCATGTTTTCACCCAATAACAAAGATAATGTTACATGAATCCATCCAATCTTTCAGGCCTAGTCACACAAATAACATAATGCTACATACTATTCTTTGATGGTATCCACACATAGAGTTCTCAAATCAATGGGACTCTACTCAAACACAAGGATATTATTCATCAACACATCATATTGGAATTTAATCCCTCTTCTAATGGCATGTATCATTTTAACCAATGTGATAGTCACATGTTAATAAATATATTTATCCATCCTATGTCAAGAGATATGGTAATGATCCATGTCATCAACACTTCCCCTTAATGTAGTCTGCTAAGTCAATTAGGGTTACCAGTCAATCTGATCATTGGAACAGAGGCACCACTACCTATATAAAATCCTCATGTAAAGATTTCAACAGAAAGGAGAAACATGTCAAATGATTATTCTACATGCCATGAAATAACTAAATATAAGAAATGGAATATCACAAAACAAACAATTTATATAGAGAAAATGTCGCTTGGGACCTACAATCACACCAAACCTACCATATCATGAAAGGGTATCCAGACAAGGATAATTTTTCAAGCCACATGTCACGACCCATCCTCGAGGCCCTTGCCGTGACTACCCTAAGTCGGCCTTCCATAGGCCAGGGGCTGGCGACTAGCACCAAAGACAAAAAACCCGATAAAAAGGGAAGGCATTGACTTTATGAAATGTAAAAAAACACAAACAGAGTACAATTGGATGAAAACACTAAGTAAAACTAGAAACAAAAGTAGTGATGAAGTAAGGGGCCAGAAATACAGGTCCAACTGTAAAGTACAAGGGAAAAGGAAAAATAGTTGGAAGGTGACAAGCAGCTCCTGGATTGTCCACAATCGATCCTACCTGAAGGGTAGGTACAGATATCCCCCTTAGTGCCCTATTCCATCAATCCTCCTCCAGGTACCGACTCGTCGTGAGGTCCACCTCCAGGTACAGTCCAGTCCTCGTACACTTGGCCTCCGTCATCACTGTCCGTCATCTGCATCCAACACAACGAGGTGCAAGCATAGCCCGTGCAGGGGTGAGTATAACGAAACTCATTAGGTACCTCGAGACCTTCAAGGTCTTACTAAAACCTACAAGGATAAACCACAAAGAAGGACCTCAACTGATAACTCTAACTTAGGTATAAACTTATACTTATACCTACATTATCATGTAACCCATATCAATCATGAGGAAACACAAAGGTTATGAAATCAATGGATAACCACTACATAGGTATATGCCCATACATATACCTATGTTATCAAGTGACCCATCTCAATCATGAGGTAAACACAATGTTTATTGACTCAGCTCAAACCAGGATTTTCATTAATGATATCGAAACCAAAACTGCTGAAGAGCTCCTCCTCTGTCGAGTACAGGGATCCTGTCATGACTTTGAGGAGCAGCTCACTATCCTTAGACTATTTTGTTACTCCTCCTATCGAGTACCATGAGTCTTTCACACAAACACATTAGTGCTCCCCGCCATGGGTCTGCCACCCCAACACAGTTGTGCTCCCACTAATAGCCTAGACAGGTACTTCTTTTGTCGATTACCGCAGGTCTGCCATCCAAACACAGCAGTGCTCCCCGTCGTAAGTCTGCCACCCAAACACAGTAGTGTTCCCCACTAGGCTAGTCAAGTCACTCATACTCGAGTCAGAAAAGCAGTCATCGGGTCTCAGCCAGCTACAAGGTCTCCATACTCAGTATGCTCGTCTCCAGGATGATCTGACCCATGAGCTACTGTTTGATACTCCAAGTATCAGAAAGTCCAATGAAGAAGTATCTCAAATGACCGCCTCATCATAGGGGTCTCAATGCAATAGACGGTGCGTCAATCAGATGACCAATTTTTTAGTTATTAGGATTTCTGTTCTAGGGGCCCGATTAGATTTATGTAAGAACCAAACCGAACGTATCTCGATAGTACCCCGAAATCTCAAGCGTATACTCAAAGGAACCGTTTCTCAATGAGATTACCAACGCCTCTAACAATTTGTCAGACAGACATTCGGTATGAGATTTATTGGCTTTTCTGTTCGAGGGGCTCGGTTGGTTTATAAGCTAAACAAACTCGATCATACTCTATAGGCATCCAAACCTCAAGTGGAGTATTCCAAAAGAACCATATCATCAAGAGGAATCCAACTTAGTCGAAGGCACATCAATCGAACATCCGGTCCTCAAGTTATAAGTGTTTCCGCTCCGAGGGCCCGATTAGTTTCATTTTTGAACCAAACCAGATGTTCCCAAACTTCTTGAAAACCATGACTGTAATATACTGTAGCGACCGTATCGATCAGAGAAATCCTAGGCAACTTACGGTGTATCTATCGGAGGTCCACAACTCAATTTATAAGTGTTTAACTGAAGAAGGTATGAAAATAGGGGGTCTGGGCCTGGTCCTACCTGGCCCAACACCCCCTGTGTCGGGAAAAACCGGGTCGAACCGACCCAGGTCCGGGTCCAGCCTGGCTGGAATAGCCTAGCCCGACCGGCACGGCCTGGCCCGACACTGGCGGCCCGGCCCGACGGCCCATAGTGGCTCGACCAGCGCAGCCGAGCACTGTGTAGAGTGGGTGGGGGGGGGATGAAACCCCCCAGTTCCGCGAACGCGGTGCCAGGTTGGTGCCGCAGTCTCCCCCGGATCCCAAGTGGGCTGCAGGATCCTTCTCTCGCCACCGCGGCTGATGCCTCGGCAGGCTTCTGCCGGTGGCACACTGCCGCCATCAGGCTGCCTGCCGGTGCCGTCCGCCGCCTCCGGCAACCGGCGTTGCAGCACCGGTGAGCCGCACTTACACGGTACTCCATAGGCCACCGGAGTCATTCCGGTGGTCCATTTTTGCTCTTTGCTACGCCTTCGGTCATCTTAGGACCCGAGCTCTACTGTGAAGGCTCCGATTTACCGTTGTGGTCCCGTTTCATCGTCTCCAATCACCCCGCGCATCAAGAAAAAATAGTGGTGGGTCCGGGTTGTGTTCGTTAGCCCGCTCCCACTGCGTTAGTGGTTCAAATCGTCTCCCAAAAAATTAAACACCAAGTACGAGGGTATGAATCTCATTAAAAGAAAATTATACAAATTTTCCCCTACCTCATAAAACGGCGTTTAATGATAGCGATTCGCGGAAGACGGGCATCAAGGAAGACATTAGTTGTTCTGTCAACGTCGGTATGGAAGGAGCCAAGGGTGGTGTGGGAATTCTTCGTTCTTCGTCCTTCATTGGAGGAAGAGGAAAACTCTCCAAGTGCTGGGCGTAATGCTTCACTGCTAACGTTCCACCGCTTGATGTAGCCGTCCAGAACTCCTTCCCCAAGCCTCCTTTATATAGGATTGGGAGGGTTCATCGTTGGCACGTAAATCATAAATGAATGCTTTATGACAGAGGGATCCACCCAATTAATCCACTACGGTGGAGCATTAAAATGTGGAGGAAGTCAAAAAGGGGGTTATTGGCCCATGTGGTCCCCACAAGAGAATATCCACCAAAGGGAGGATATTTCATGGCGGGCTCTACCATTAATTAACCGTAAAAAGGAATGGGGGGAGGTGGTTAATGCTTGGGTGTCCCCCTCATTAAAAAGGGAGGATTCATCCTCCTCAATTAAGAGGGGGATTTAAACCTATAGGTTATTCCTCATAAATGAGGGGGAGTCAAGGAGTTATTATTCCCCTCCCATTAATGGGAGGCCTTGTGTGGTTTCCACCACAATCAACCTCACATGGGAGGTTAGATCAAGGTACAACCCACCACTATAACCTCTAATGGGGGGTTAGGATGTGGCGGTCCCACCACCAACTCCCAAGTGGAGCATCCAACCACTTTATCCACACAGCATGTGTTTAAAAAAACAAAATAAATCGTTAACTTATTTTATTTTATTAACCCACATAAAATCCCAAAAACTAACATTCATACCCGATCATCTACTATCGTGGTGAAAGTCTTATTAAAAGAAAACCTACGCTGTGAGTTCAACGGTGCCCTTGGATTTCAATTCCGAGCACCGGTTCAAATGATAGAAAAAACCCATTCATTCATTTACTGAACGTCCCCAAGATAAACTTTAGAAATTGATTTCGCGCACACTGGGCCTCAGAATCAAGTGACGTTAGAAGCAACAGACTTGTAAAATTCCAAAGAAAGTAATAAAAAATTTTCATTGAAATTTTCGTGTCATTACATTACTCCCACCTCAGGTCTATACGTCCCTGTAAATCTACAACACACACTAGGAAAACAAAAGAGGGTACTAAGCACATATCTGAGCCTACCACTCCCATGTTCTCTGCTGGAGGTTCCTATGATGCCAATGAATGCACACTGGAGGAATCGACCGTCCACGCAGGACCAGTTCTTGTTGATCCTCATTCTCTACAGGAACCTCCGTGAAAGACACCCTGTCATCAATTTCTAGCTCTCCGTGGTCGATGATGATGATTAGGTCGAGCATGCATCTCCTCAAATAAGAAACGTGGATGACGTCATGCACCCGGTTCATCTGAGGTGGAAAGGCCAGGAGGTAAACCACCTTGCCTACCCTGCTGAGGACCTAGAAGGGTCTAATGAACCTTATAGATAACATGCCGCTTCAGCCACATCTCCGTATACCTCTTCGAGGTGTGACCCGTATAAATACGTGGTCGCCATCCTCAAACTCTAGAGGCCTCTGTTCCCTATTTAGAACTGAAAAATCAAAACTCCTGCTACCACGAGGGTAAGGTTGGTCAAATCAAGAGGGATCAGTCGCACCCTCCTATGCATGAGTTTATCCTGTGCTGCCTAGGTTTCCCTTTCCACCAATAAAGGGAAAACCCTACCCCAAAGTTGTATATAAACCACAACCTTTTTTCCTAATACAGTCAATCTGTGTATGAACTGTGGTTGGCCAGTCCGTACCCAAACTGACGTCGTAAGGCCTCGACGCTGCCACCAAGAGGTTCAAACCGAAACTCTCACCTCAAGGGTCATATCACACCATTGGTGTAAGTGTGATTATCGAGTCTCCTCCCAAATGTATCTCTAGACGTGAGGGTCAAGTCAACAGATTAACCAAAAACACTAGGTCTGGGACAATATTCATGTAAGTAAGGGATGATTTGTATCAATGTATATTATTAAAAAAGATAGTCATATACATTGACTATATCTCAAATAATTCCTAGAGCCCTTGGGTCACATTCCTTGACCGAATGAAGCTACTCTCTTCCCCTGCCTCTAGCTCCCTGAGCCCGGCAGGGACTAGAAAGGCGGGTGGTTGTAACTTGTAAAAAAGTACATCACACATGTTGTCGTCCTAGATCTTCTTCCATGTCTGCTGCTTTGAATATTTATCTATCCTTAACACTTCCTCTTCTTAAAACATTTTACACGACCAAGTATCTGAGACTGGCGCCAGTTTCCTACTTTCCCACTGCTAACCTTCACTGGATGTATCCACTAACTCAAAGAATTCTCAACCACAAAGGTTCTCTCCAGCACCCTAACATAAGTAGGAATGCATATAGGAAATGTGTTGGCTCATATTTCCTTAAACACACCTCACTCGGATGTCCAAGCCCTGCAGCGCTGATCGTTTTGTAGTCGTCATGTACCAGGAACTATCGGTGCACCTTGATGATAACTCTGCTACAGTCATGTCATCCTGTCGAAGCTGTATAAGCTCTAGAAAACTCTCAGCCACCTCCTCAAGCCAGTCCTCATCCGCATGTGAGTCTGGATCACCTTAGAGCCTGAGGGGTATCTGATGTTGTAACACATGTAAGGTACTAAGGCTACATGTGTCATCTACGGGTACTGCCAGTTTAAACTGCTGACCAACAGGTAGTTATATAGTTGGCACACTACCCGAAGGTACTATCTCAGACACCGGTCCGCGTATCGAAGTACTATAATTATGTAGACCATCCTCAAGGTCACTCACTAGGAAACACCAGTAGCTAAGATCACCATCTGCTTTACTAGTGTCTAAACTAGGTGTAGAACTCCAGCAATCGCTCAGTGGGCCGTTATCGGGTACTCTCTCGAAATTCAAACTAACTGTCTATGTGGAGGCATCCTGAACAGATGAGACATGGGAAACAGATTTAAACCTGGAGAGCTTACATTATTTGAGCTTATTTAAATGAAACTTTTGTAAACGCACACGCAATCAGTGCTTTCGTGCACCGAGTTAGAAATCAGTAGTCAGGGTCCTGGTGTATGGATACGTCAGTCACCGCACCAACACTGGACTCCCTAAACTGAAAACCACACTCAGTATGCTTAACACTATTTATTCACATAAAGAAAATATCAGAGTCATAAGTTATATGGTAGAACCATCCTCCCTCTAATACCAATTGTCACGACCCATCCTCAGGGCCCGTGTCGTGACTACCCCAAGCCCGCCTTCCATAGGATAGGGGCTGGCGACTAGCACCCAAGGCGTAGAAATCGATAAAAAGGTATGACTCAACCTTTAAGAAATGTAATCAAATACAACCAGAGTACAAACGGAAGAGAGAACTATGTAAAACTGGAAACAATAGTAGTGCTGAAGTAAGGGGCCGGAAATACAAGCCCAACTGTAAAGTACAAGCCAAAAGACAAAATAGCTAGAAGGTGACAAGAATCTCCTGGATCATCCACCACAGATCCTACATGATGGTTAGGTATAGATAGCACCCTCAGCACCCTCATCCATCAATCCTTCTCCAGGTACCGACTCGTCGTGAGGTCCACCTCCACGTACAGTCCAGTCCTCGTGCACTCAGCCTCCGTCAGTGTTGTTCGTCATCTGCATCCAATACAATGAGGTACGGGCATAGCTCGTGCAGGGGTTAGTATAACGATACTCATTAGGGACCCTGAGACCTTCATGGTCTCACTAAAACCAACAATGATAAACCACAAAGAAGGATCTCAAAAGATAACCCTTACTTAGGTATAAGCCCTTACTTACACCTAAGTTATCAAGTAACCCATCTCAGTCATGAGGAAACATAAAGGTTATGAAATCAATGAATAACCACTGCTTAGGTATATGCCCATACATATACATAAGTTATCAAGTGACCCATCTCAATCATGAGGTAATCACAAAGGTCATTGAATTAGCTCAAACCAGGATTTTCATTAATGATATCAAAACCACAAATGCTGAAGAGATCCTCCTCTGTCAAGTACGGTGATCGTGTCATGACTCTGAGGCACTACTCACTGACATTAGACTGATGAGGTACTCCTCCTGTCCAGTAACACGGGTCTGCCACCCAAACACAGTAGAGCTCCCCGCCATGGGTCTCCTACCCTAATACAGTAGTGCTCCCCCTAATAGCCTACAGAGGTACTCCTTCTGTCGAGTACCATGGGTATGCACCCAAACACAGTAGTGCTACCCACCGTGGGTCAACCACCCAAACATAGTAGTGTTCCTCACTGGGCTTGTCAAGTCAATCAGACTCGAGTTAGACAAGCAGTCATCAGGTCTCAGCCATCTACAAGGTCTCGGTACTTCGTACACTCGTCTTTGAGAGGATCTGATCCACAAGGTACTATTAGATACTCCAAGTATCATAATCCCCAAGAAGAAGTATCTCAATGGACCGCCTCGTCATAGGGGTCTCAACACAATAGACGGCGCGTCAATCAGATGCCCGGTCTGTGAGTTATTAGCATTTCCGTTCCTCGGGCTCGGTTGGATTCCTTTACTAACCAACCTAAATATATGTCAATAGTACCCCTGAACTATCATGGGTAAAATCAAAGGAACCATTTATCAATGTGATTACCAATGCCGCTGACGGTTCGTTAAACGGACGTTCGGTCTGAGAGTTATTGGATTTTTCGTTTCAGGGCCCCAGTTGGTTTATAATCTAAACCAAACCAACCATACTATATCTTCATCCAAAACAAAAGTGACGTATTCCAAACGAACGATCTCATCAAGAAGAATCCAACATAGTTGACGACACGTCAATCGGACGTCCAGTCCTCAAGTTGTAAGCGTTTCGGCTCTGAGGGCCCGGTTGGTTTTGAGTTCGAACCAACCTAGCCATTAACAAACATTGCCAAAACCTTCAGTGTAATATACCATAACGTCCATTTTGATCCAAATAATCCTATGCAACTGACAGTGCGTCGATCAAAGGTCTACAACTCAAGTTATACGCGTTTAACTGAAGAAGGTATGAAAATAAGGGGTTTGGGCCCGGTCTGACCCGACCCAACACCCCCTGGCGCGGCCCGGTGCTGGGGGCCCGACCCGGGGATGGGGCCCATACCGGCGTTGGGGGCCCGACCCGACACTGGTGGCCCGGCCCGGTGGCCGGTTGTGGCTCGGCCAGCGCGGCCGAGCGTTGCACAGAGCGGGGGGGGAGACGTGACCACCGTGTTCCGCGGACGCGGCACCAGGCTGGCGCCATGGCCTCCCCCGGATCCAACGCGGGCTGCGAGTTCTTCCCCTCACCACCGCGGCTGATGCCGCGGTACTCCATGGGCCACTAGAGTCATTCCGTTTGTCCGTTTTTTCTCCCGCCTGTGCCTGCGATCGTATCGAGGCCCGAGTTCCACTGTGAAGGCTCTGATTTGCAGTTGCGTTCCTGTTTTGTCGTCTCTAATCACCCCACGCATCAAGTACAAAATTAGCGGTGGGTCCGGGTTTTGTTTTTTAGCCTGCACCCACCGCATTATAGGTTCAAATCATCACCCAACAAATTAAATTCCAAGTACGAGGGTATGGATCTCATTAAAAAAAATCATACAAATATTCCCCTACCTCGTAAAACGGCATTAGACTATGGCGAGTCGCCGAAGACGGGATTCACTGAAGATAGGTGTCATTCCTTCAACTTCGGGAAGGAAGGAGTCGAGGGTGGCATCAGCTTTCTTCGTTCATCATTCTTCATTGGAGGAAGATGAAAAATCTCCAAGTGTTGGGCGTCGTGCTTTGCTGCTAGCGTTCCGCCGCTTGAAGAAGTCGTCCAGAACTCCTTCCCCTAGCCTTTTTTATATAGGAGTGTGAGGGTTTTTCGTTGGCACGCAAGTCATAAATGAAGGATTTATGACAGAGGGCTCCACCCAATTAATCTACTGCGATGGCGCATTAAAAAGGGGAGGAAGTCAAAAAGGGGGTTATTAGCCCCGGTGGTCCCCACAAGAGAATATTCTCCAAAGGGAGGATATTTCCTGGCGTGCCCCGCCATTAATTAACCGCTAAAAGGAAGGGGGGGGGGGGGAGGTGGTTAATTCTTGGGTGGTCCCCTCATTAAAAAGGGAGGTTTCATCCTCCTCAATTAAGATGGGGATTTAAACCTAGAGGCTCTCCTTCATAAATGAGGGGGAGTCAAGGGGTTATGATTCCCTTCCCATTAATGGGAGGCCTCGTGCGGTTTCCAGCACAATCAACCTCACATGGGAGGATGGATCTAGGTGGGACCCACCACCATAACCTCTCATCGGGGGTTAGTGTGTGGTGGTCCCACCACCAACTCCCTAGTGGAGGTTCTAACCACTTTATCCGCACATCATGTGTTTAACAAAATAAAATAAATTGTTCATGTATTTTATTTTATTAACCCACATAAAACCCCAAAAACTAACTTTCATACCCGGTTATCTGTCATCAAGGTGAATGTCTTCTTAAGGGAAAACCCGCTATGTGAGTTCAATGGTGCCCTCATATTTCAATTCTGAGCACCAGTTCAAAAGATAGAAAAATTTGTTCTTCGATTACTAAATGTACCCGAGATAAACTTCAGAAATTGTTTCTGGGCACACCGGGCCTCAGAATCAAGTGCCGTCTAAATCCACAGACTCATAAAATTCCAAAGAAACTAAGAAAAAATTTTCCTTGAAATTTCTGGGTCTTTACACTACGAATTACTACTACACCATATAAGGGACATGTATTATAAATACTTCCATCATATTTCATATTGACGGCAATTTGAGTGATCCTTGAAGGGATGATACCCAGATCATACCCACATCCAAATTTTCACTAAACTAGAACAAATCAATCATATTAGAATCTATAGATTGGGTATTCATGGATGAGATCATTCCAAGATATGGAATCTATAAAAACATACTAAAATATATATTTTCACAGAAGATTTGTCTAATACTAATCAAGAAAAGTCACAAATTCCTATAATAAAAAACAAATCTATTAATAAATAATGAATCCATCCTCATATCAATATAGAAGTTTATATATCTAGAAAACATTTATTGGATATATGATCAATTATAATGAATGAAGGATAATTTGGCTATAATGATATATCATATTTCAATGGATGCTAGTGGATTTATCTCAAGTTCATGTGCCCAAGGGGAGTGGAATATGTAACCTAAACCACTAAGTGGAGATCCCATCAAGATTTTCTAGTTGAAATGGAGTATCTTATAGAGAGTGTATAGTTAATATTTCAATTATGAAAAAAAATAAAAAATTCAATTATTTAAATTGAAATCTAGGATCTAATGGCGAGCTGATGTGCCTAAGTAGAATACATGTATTCTTCCATGTCCACCAGTCAGTTGGTGTCCTACCATATGCTAGCTATGGGGATCTTTAGAAATCTTGGTCCCTCTTCCAGGACTACTGTTTGGCTAATATACTGCACCAATGATATTTTGGACTTTTTTCATACAACACACATCCCACATATGCCTATAAATTCTAAAACATTAGCCTCTATGATACATTTCCCATAATAAAATCCTCTTATAGAAGAGGACAAAAACATGAAGCATCGTAACATAAAAAAGAGAACTTACTTTAAAAGTTAATGATGTTACATGAACTGTAATTTTTAGCTTGAAATTATCATCATGATATCTAATCCACTCTTGTTAACCTCAAAAATAGTTTGTATATATGTGGGGTTATAATATTTGTATACTCACTTCGATCCTCTCTAAAACCCTAGTAATATTTTTGAAACAATCATAGTAAAACCTAGTAAATAAACTAATGAAAACATGACGTTACCTAAATTAGGTGAAATATTTACCAAACTCACTAGGGCTCTCTCAATAAGTCACACTAATATGTTGGTAACATAATATCAATGTATATACATAAGAAAGGTAACATTAATCTGCCTTCCCACTGTCTTATTTCTCCCTATCCCCAATTCCAAACTTCATATCTTATATTAATTTCTATAAGTAATTATATACCCTAGATATTAATATCACATCCCATCAAATTCCCCACACAAAAACATCTTCATCACATCAAAATTCTATTTTGTAAGTTTGAAATCTATCACAGCCCATGTATCATGAATTTTACCTTGATTCATCATAATCCATTTAAGAAAACCTATGGTAAACATATTCATTCAAGAGAGAATACATGTTTGTGCTATAACCTCTATCTCATATAGGTTGCACACACCATTATGAAAACAATATTATCCATCATAGCTTGTGTAGTCACATACCTTATACCATAAGCAATTACAGCCCAAATATGCAAAAACATCACGATTTATCTTAATATAGAGATGGTAAGTGGGAGAAGTCATCCATATAATTCCTCGGAAGACTAAATATTGCTAAAATACCTAGAATATAACAAAAATTGGGTATTGGATTCCCACCATATTCGGAAAGAGGATCATATGAAATCATAAAATATAATTAATAGATATACCATACAACAGAACTAAGGGAAACCACCATACCATAATCTCAACTACATATATCATCCCATACGAAACATGATTGTCCTCACATTAGTAAAGAAAATTTGATTTCGTACAATTATCAACCACAAAAATGGAAAATAAAAAAATTTATAGAATAATTTAGAAATTACTATTCATTCATTAATCCAATTACAAATTCTAGTTTCAAAATTTCATTTCATCATAAGAAAACAGGCTTTCGTAATTTATATTAATAGTTTTATATTACCATTCCCATCTTCTTAATGAATTATTCCAAAAATCCCATGACTCTAATTTAACTTTTCAATGCCACTATTAACAACAATAATCATATGAGTTCTTTATAATTTAGTTATCATTCTATAAAATTTTTATTCATGGTATTAACCAAATATAACATAATAAATATTCCTTTATGACTCATAGGACAATGGTGGAATGAATTTGGAAATATAAAAAAAAATCATCTATAAAAAATGAAAATATTAGGAAAGCCCTCCTCTCAACAGGAACCAATAAACCAAAACAATGGTAACAATTAAATCCCCACTCTTGACTGGTTTCATCCATCCCAACATCAAACTACCCTAAATGAATATAGAAAAACTTCAACAACAATCAGGAATCAACATTAATCACCCACATAATATCCCAAACATACTAGGTTTCAAAAACTTTCACAAAAAGTGTATGAAAAAAACTCAAGAAACATATTGGATGGAAATAAATATATTCAATTCATTGGATGGAAATAAATATATTCAATGCACAAAAAACCCAATGGAACATTATTACATAACACCAACTCATTCTAGCCCATAAAAATTATGTATTATCTAACAACATCCCAAAATGATTAATTATAGAAAAAAATATTTTTTATTAACATCAGGAAGTATTAAATTCATTTTGAATATTTTTAATTAATATGAAACTAAACATAGATAGATAAAAATAGCTAAAAATTAACCAGAATCATGCATAAACCAATATATTAATATAAAATTATTTTCAAGTAATAATAGAAATTAGTTCATCCTGAATCATTCAATAATCACTTTATCGAAGCATATTTATAAATTTTATCTAATTTCAATGTATTTCAACTATATGAAGAATAAAAATCTCATAGAAATAAAATATCTAACTATTTATAAACTTCAATGAAGAATCAAATAATAACATAAATAATTTGTGATCAAAACACACTCTTGACTCATTATTATGTAAGTTGTTATATCTATTTATGTAAATTCAACTACTACCGAAATGAATCTAGAGAATTTTAATCCAAAATATCCATATAGAATAAATTGATGTCATGAATCTCTTTTATCAATATGAAGAATTAAATATGATAGGAGGGAATAAATATTTGTAGAATATCCCCAAACACCGCTCCCATGTGGACCCCACGATCCCTATAGATATCATATCATCATTAATAAACCCTTAATCATATACAAAACCCCCATATATTGAAGTATGAAAGAAAACATTTAATGGTTAGGCAGAGAAAGATTGAATGGAACCAATGAAGAAGATGAAAACTCTCCTCATTTTTTCAATGAAACGTTCTCCAGAAAATGGTGGATAAATCGTATAAAAGGAGTCTCAATATCCCATGAAGAGGCCCTTAGGTCACCTAGGATTCTAATATAATGATGTAAATAAGATAAATATAATATGGGTCATGAATTTATAAATATTTATTAAAATATAATATTGTAGTGAACCCCATTAGGTGCATCAAAATATATATTGTTTCTACTAAAAATTCATCATAGTAAGGAAGTCTACACAACCTGGGGTCTCAGTCCAACACCCATATAGCATCTATAGATAAATATCTATCATACCTCCCTCAGATCCAATAATCCTTGGTAATACTATGGTGTGGCCCCAAGACCACTCCATAGTGACCCTTCAGAAGCTAGACAATATAATCCAAACCTAGGGATATAAAGGGTTATCTAAGCATTATTATGCAACGACCCATCATGAGTCATAGAAAAGAAAACATGTCACTTGAGCTCCATGGAGTGTCTTAGATCACTAGTTTATATCTACCTATGTATCAATAGATCAACCAAAAACATCATCTTGAGCTTCTTCGTTGCATGTACCATGGAAATGCTACAAAGAAAATGTCCAAAAATACATAGTGACACACTCCACAGGACTCCATTAAAACCTCCTCTATCCGAATGTAATTTCATATTAATCCATACTCCTTCTCTCTCGACCTTTATTTATCTCCTTCGACCCCACAAAAACAAAACAGAAGGATCTAGAAAAACCAGACCATTAACATCAGATAAATCCCAAAAAATTCTTTTCCTCAGGAATTTAAACCAGAACACAAAAAAGAAATAAATATGAACATAAAAACCATTGCAAAAGATACCCCACCTAGATAATTTTATAAAAATATCACATCCACGACATTAGAGAAACATGGAATGTAACTTAAAACATAAACAATATTCTAAAAAATTTATAGCTGTTATACATACAATATCAATAAAAAAAATATCATTAAAAAAATTGGTATGTTGAGAATGGATATGAATCTAAAACTCCTAAATACACTCCTCATAAACATTGTGATATAGTATGAAATTTACTGAAGGATCAACATACCCACACATCACCTTATCCTAATGTTCGTAGATCATGAAAGTCAACTGATCAATGGAAACATCATTCCAAACATATAAATTTCTCTAGTAAATGACAAGGTAATAATCATGATATACATGTGAATTAATGAAAAATGGATTAATTCATGAATCTTACTCATCTTTGTGGGAAATTATAACTGTTATGCAATATAGCCAACATGCGCTAAAACATAGGAAGGTGTAAAAAATATGGTGAATTATTTTTCCCATTTTCAAAACATCACTATTCATAAGGTGGATATATAATTACTAATTCATGGTACTAAATATAAAACTATGAAGTTATACTCTTATGATCTTCATAGGACATAAAAGTTTCATTTAATTCCTTCATTCACTCATGGATCACCTACACCATCTCTTCTAAAAATTTCAATAATTATGATGCATGAATAGATAACCTACCATCTATGGTTTGAGAGAATAGAAATTTCAAAATTTACTCATATAGGTATTTGAAAAAGGTCCTACTAAGGGAAATGTGATCCCAATTAATAATATTCAACACCACCAATGTTTTTCCTCACTCAAGATCTTATGAAATATAAAATGCTTGTGTGATAGTTTTCTTCCAAATTCTTGATAATCATCTCAATCAAACCATCCATATATGGATGAAAAGTAGTGATATGAATAAATTTAAAGAAAAACAATTTATAATACCTCTTTAAACAATATGGGATGAATCATTGATATTGATCGACAATGTTATCCTTTAAAACCCCATAAACCCTCACCACCTCCTCTGTATAGGACCTCGAAAAAATATCCACTGAGATGTAATACCTACGAATTATGAAGTGATAAAACTTCATTAAGAAGTAAAACATAACAATATAACATAATATTATATCCTATCTTGACGAAAAAATTTTGAAAATGAGAAATTAAATGTCCTCTTACTCCCATTAGGGAACATCAATGAGCTGAATTAAGAAAATAAGAACACTGTGATCATCCTTCATCCTATGAAAAAATACACTAAAAAACATAATATGGAATGAAGTTATTCATCCTAGAACACCTAAAATAAACATGAATGGTGTTATTCATATTATCCCCACCATGATTTAATTCTAATGGTGAACTATGGAAATCATAGAGAACAACATCACGCATCTCTGATTAATTAACGATTTTTTTTCAAAATTACTATTATATTATATTACACTATAGAAGTTCATAGAAATACCATTATATATATATTCATGTCATGTAATAATATAGTTTTTAATAACATATACTATTATATAGATATAGAAACCCTAATGAAGTAATTATGGAATGGTGTACTTCATAAGATCGAACTCTCCTCGGAAGAATAAACCTTCCCTGAAAACAATTAAATGAAACTGAAACATTAGAAACATAATTTAAATTATCGAAGGAATTGTAAAATTCATTGGGAACCAATTATTAAATGATTATGAATAGTGTATTATATAAATACTATAAAGGGAAAAGTAGCATTTGGGATCTGACTGTTACCTGACTATTGGCCTATATGATCATTGGTCAATATTACCAATGGTTAATAAGCCTTTTTTGTATGAAGATAGTTGGTAATAATTTTACCTCTATAATTAGTGATTATAATGGTTTATGGAAAATTATATTTGATGTATAAATGTGAAAATATGGCCTTAACTAGCAGAATCATGCATTTTGAAGTCAATTTTTTAGAACATGGGAGGGAGTGAGTGTCACTAGGGTTCACCCCTGATGAAGCTTATGAAAATACAAAAAAAAATGAGTCTTTTAAAAATCACATATAGAAAAACTTCATGTTAGTGGATATCACTACAAGTTAAGTGTTAGATGATTCACCACACAAAACATCAACAATCAGGCACCTTACCATTAAGGTGCATGTCAATGTACCAAGGGTTTATGTTTTTAAACCATAGTATCCTAAAAGTGAAATTTAATTTTTTTAAATAAAATACTTATTTATTCAATCATATATTAAGTAATTTTTTATTTAATAAAATATAGATGAATATAGAATGAATTTGATAGATATATTTTGGGATGCAAATAAAACAAATGGTATTTCAAAAAATATAGACACATTTCGTTTAAAATAAGGAATTATAAAAAAATCCTGAAATATTATTTTTTAAAACATTTTATTTAAATATAAATGTTAATATATTTTTATAATGTCCTACGAAAATTATATTTGTGTCAAAAAGTTGAAATTGTCGTAAAATCTGTTATTATTTCCAAAAATTATTTCTTATTCCAAAATTAAAACACTCATATTTTTTGTAATAATTTTCATAAAATAATCATTATATATGAAATTATAATGTCAAAATTATGTTAGGGTTAAATTTTAATAATTTTATTAATTTATTTGATATTCAGTGAATAGTAAAAATACAGTTTTTTGTTTTGATATGTTTTATATCATCATATATATGTAATAATCGATTACAAAATAAAAAAATAGAATCCATGTCACAAATATTATTTTATTAATATTACATATTAAAATATATTTACATTAATTTCTACAAATATAAATGAATTTCCAATGTCTAAATTGGAAATTTTGATTTTAAAAATTATTTTGATGACACATTAAATCATGTCAAAATAAAAATAAAAAATTGGATTTTGGATCTAATTGAATAAAATATTATTAAAAAGACAAAATTATCAGAAATCATGATAACAAATCATTGGTTTTCATTTTCCATAACCATGAATTTCAAGTTATATATTTAGAAATTATAAAACAATTGCACCTCTTTTACATAAACACACATAAATCCCACCATTTATCTTCATTAAAAACCATTATCCATGATGTTCTAGTCATTTTTCTTCCAAAATAATCCCACTGGGGTTTCTTCATGTTCTTATTCTTCCATCCTAATGTTTTATGAATAAAATCTTCAAGGTAATTTAATTATATACTTTCTATTTTCCATTAAATATTTATTTTGTAGTATGTTTAGTAAATATTGAGTTAATTTAATTTGATAGATTCTTACTATCCATTTAATTATGAAATATTATTTTTTAAATAGGAACCCTTTGTTCCCTCCCATTATAAGCTTTACTTAATCAATGTTGTATCTCTTCATGTTTTTGATTTCATTTTATGAATATCCATGTTTAACAAGAAGTATTCTTTTAATGTGAATACCAAATAACCTTTATTTTCCATGGGTAATCAACTAGATATAAATATCATTTATTTATTAGGGATTTACATGAATGAATCCCATATTCATTTTTCTTGGGATAAAAATAATGTAATGTTCATGTCTTTATGATCTTATGTACTAAATTTTTATTGTATAAAATGTGTTATTTAGTCTGTATGGGTTATTAATTAAATGATTTGTTTTGATATGTGTGGATACAAATTAATTAAGGTAATTATGTGTGTTCCTTGATAAAAATCCATCGAATTGGGTAAATAATTAATCTCTAGTGATGATATGTTTTAAGATAACCTGGTAAATTAATTTGGTAATTATATTTTCAGAATCATTAGTGATAAAACATGGAGATATTATATGAATGTATCATTTTTGTTTCATAGCCACATTTACATGTTATGTACCATTTACATATGATTATTCTATCATGATTTTTCCTCTTGTTTTATTTGTTATGATCATCCACATTCTATTTCCTTTTTATCATTTATTGCCCTTATTCTTACCCTATAAAATTGATATATGTCCCCAATATATTCCTTACACTATGGAGGCCCTATAAGGATTAATAATTTATTCATTCCAAAATATTAATTTTTGTTTATTTTCCCCTTAGGTAATTCTTTTAATATGTACTTATTTTCAATGATATTAGACCTGAAAATATCATTTGATGTTAAAGCTAGGTTGGATATGAAAAATAACTCAGAAGATATCTTACAGAATAATTCATATTTAGTTCTAGTACCCAAGTATATGTAGGTTTATAAAGTTCCCCCCAGAGTAGAAGCATAGTCAATTTCTCAACTCTGTCAAACAAAAATCTTCATTGGACCCACCTGTCCCAGAACCGGTTTTACATGATATTATACTTTCTGTTCAAGAACCAAATAATATACAGCAGAATAAAGACTCTCTAGAATATAAGCAAAGTCACTCATCTAAATTTTTCAAGATCCTATCCACATTGTATACAAATGATCCATTTAATTGTTATCCCATTACTTTATTAAGTGAATACTGTTGTGTACTGTCTGAAAACCTTATATCTCAAAGGACCAATGACTTATTTCTTAGTTTAAAGGATTCCACATAATCAACTATGAATTCATAATTAAAAGAACTTAAAAAGATGAACAATATTATTTCTCACAATGAATAAGAAATGGCCACTAATACTCAAGATTTTAAAAGGTCTACTAGAAATAATGGATCTAAAAGAATAAAAAAGGGAGTTCTAACTCAAAATTCATGTTTAAATGCTGATTATTTTTTGAAATTGTTAGGGTATATCCCACTCTGACACCCTCAATGTTTTGAAAAGAATGTATAATACACATCACCATATTCTTTTTTCTATTATGGAACCAAAAATAACTTTCTTCTTTAAATATTATAACTTTTGTAAACAAAATTATATGTTTAATGGGGTAATAAATAATAATATCAATACTAATTCTTTATGGATTTTTGTGCATTCTTCATTATAGGTTTTTTTGTGTTTTTAGTATCTCTAATCAAATTCTCACTGGCACCTTTGCTATTGATGGTAGTCATATTTTATGCTCCTTTGTTTATGCTAAAAATATACACCATGAAAAAATATATCTTTGGAATAACCTCTCTTATTTATCCACTAACAGCAATACCCCCTGCTTTCTCAGTAGAGGTCCACAATCTTATTGAAATTTGAAACACCCTGACCCTAGTTACCTAGAGTTAGTGTATTATTACAAAACATTTGCATGATACATGGGAAATGAGTCTTGAAATACAGAATGGTTTAGGAGCGTTGGAAGTATGAGACACATACACATGTTTTACATTATATCATGAAATAAAAAAATAACATTGTGTACCCTATGAACACTCTTTTAACCCTTACCCTATTCCTATATGTTAATCATAATATACATCTTCGCATCTTGGAAAAATAAAACATAATAAATGTGTGAGCTCAGATGCTTAGTAAGGATAACAATATAGTTGCAACATTCATAAATAAGCATAAAAATTTAAGGAAATGTATAAGTATACAACACCAGCCATTTAAATGTAAACTTCCACATAATATGGAAAGGATAAATAAAATAATTCCATTTACTTATTCACATGGATTTTCTACTAGTCAAATAATCACATGTAATATCAATAACCAATTTCATAATGATAGAATACATAATGCCGAACATCATAACCAAATAGTCAAGGCCTCGTGCTAAGACTACAAATAAGATTTTCTCAATGCCTTATGACAAGAAACTAGTTTGTTTCATAAGACCTATAAATGCATCGAGGAGCTACAGCGGTCTCCACTCATCACTTACTAAGTCCAATGCATTCCTCACATGAAAAGGTTGAAACATAACATAAACATTCGTATTAAAACAAGAATATGAAATGTCAATACTTGAACCATAAACCATGAATGGTATAAAAGTATCTCAGCTATATTCAAACATATTCCAAAACCATCAATACAATTGGGAATATTGTATCAGAATAAATCAACTTCAAAAAAGAGTAAAATCTAACAAAGGATGTTGACATAGATGAAATTAAAACTATTTGAGAGAAATATCACTTTTTATTTTGAAATCATTTAAACTACCTATAATTTTAAAAGAGAAATTTTATTTTGAAAATATTATTATAAGATTTTATGGGAAGATTCTAAGGTGTTCTATATGTGGAAAATAGCTGCACCCATCGTATAATTTAAAAAAACATTCATTTCTTTATTTTGTCGAAAAGGTCGTAAAGGACATTTTTTGGAAAACAAAAGAAATATTCCATTATAAACATCTTATAAAAAGCAAAAAAAGGGTATAAATGACTTTAAACCATAGTATAGTAAATACTAAAAATGTTTTGAAATACATTTTTATGATACACTGATGTGGATGATAAAGAGGTCCTAGTAGATACTCACATATAAACAACCTCGGATAGTGAAGAGATTGTAGAATTAACGCTTATATTGCACTTTTCCTTGATCGAGGGTACATTAAAATGTTGTATAATAGTTAAATAATTGTTATTAATTTATACAAGAACTACAGACATAAATATGATATCATATATGATTATTTGATATTTATTTTTTAATAATATTTCTGTAGTATCATTGTATCGAGTGTTAATGGATTCATTTCCATTTATATGTTTTGTTACATAAGTCATTTTTTATGGATATTATTTATTTGATTCATAAACAAAATGATATTATGTTTGTAAAAATTATTTTTTATCATAAATTAAAAATAATTCTTGAATGATTATGATGGGGGATGAATCTCATCTCATTTGTTGAGACGGTAATCTGTACGTATGCACGAGCAAAAATATCATTATATTGATGGTGAAATCATATATAATTGGAAGGTATTCCATATATACAGAATCATTAACATGTTATATTTAATATTTAAATCAGTAATACTCATTATTATACCCATCGAAATAATGAATTGTTTGAATAACAAACTACCCCACGACATGGCGACAGTAAACCGTACGTACCCACACATGGCGACATGTCATTCATAGGAATGATAAAATAACGAATATGGTTGTAATATATTTATAATAACATAACAGTATTTATAAGGTACTGGAGATATTATTTTTATATCGAAACAATAAAGAAAGTGTAAGTGGAAGAAGAAAAGAACTTTGAAAAAGGTGGTGAAATTATTACCTCTTCTTTGTTGGTTTCATTTGGATTTGATCAAAATGTGTTCGTAGGTTAGATTATGTTCAAATTAATGCCTCTAGATTGATGGAAGGGTATTTGGGAGGATATTTCAGTGGGGGTTTCTTGATCCAAATGGATTTAAAGGTGTGAGTTTGAGATAAGAGGAAGTAACCTTTCATAAGAGAGGTGAGGGTCACTTTATGAAAAGCTTGAAATATTATTTTATTATACAATAATATTCTGTTTATAATGGCTCCAAAAAGATTTATTTCAATGATATAGTAGTTATGGGTCAAAAAAATCTCAACCAATAGGTTTTATACTGGTTTATATCACCATATTAACCTTATCCTTGAGATTTTACTCTTAATTATGTAGTTTAACTTTTACCATGTATTCTTCTATTATTTTAATAAATGGTTAATAACCTTACTATAAGAAGACAAGTGCACCCCAAGTGGTTCATTATTGATATATATGATATTATATAAGTCTTTTGTCCAAAATTATATTTTTAGGAATATTATATCAATTAATAAAATAGTATTTTTTTGAAGACACATTTTTGTCAATTTTGACAGTATTTGTATTTTTTTGTGTGAAAGTCAAAAAAACATTATCACTTCGAAAAAATTTTATTTAATCAAAACAAAAATTTTATTTTAACGTTTAAAATTAGTGGAATTGCTCAAAATTTTCAATATCCATATATTTGGATATTTATAATATTAATTATTTTAATCATTAATTAATAAGGTAATTATTGCATCATCATTGTATAATAAATAAATTTAATTATTTAATGTCTAATTTTTTTAAATAAAATAAAATTATGTAGGAAATATTTGTAGATTTATAATTAATATTTATAGTCAAATTTATCTTATAGACAACCCAATATTAAAAAAAATCAGTTATTAATCATTGAATTTATCTCTTTTTACATTACTTTAAATAAAATAATAATAAAATTCATAATCTAATAAAAATAGAACAAAAGGATCATATTCTATTCCTAAGGTTGATTCTTGTCTATATAAACTTATCCCATAAAATTAGGACCTGTTTTAGGATAATTATAATATCATTTTTACAATTAATTACCCTATTTACTTATAACCATGGTAAAAAAGTCAAAAGATACTATTCAAAAAAATTATTTCTATATTATTGAACCACATTTTACTTACTGATGTCATCCATGTCTCTCGAATCTTTGGAATTTAATTCACAGAAGTGGTAAAATTACGTTTTATGCAAATTTTCAAATGCGCATATAAAGTGGGTAAAATTCTGTAAAATGTTCAGTAAAATTATATATATATATATATATAATATTATTATAAAATGACTCCAATAAATTATATTGAACAAATATTGGTATTATATATATATTTTTACCGAATATTAATATAAATAAAATAACTAATTATTTAAATAAAAATTAGGTTTTAAACAATAACATAGTGTTTTTCACTATTCATCAAATTTAAATGTTTTCAGAAAAATACAAAAAACTCTCCCTAAGATAATTTTGATATTTAAAATCTAATAGTGAAATCTATTTTGAGAAAAAAATTTATAAAATTTCAAAAAGTGGGTATTACTATTCATAATAACTAGTTTGATTGATTGTGGTGTGCTAGAATTCGAAGTTGCGTACATCGCAAGTTATTGAATTATTCAAAGGGAAACATATCATGGAAGCTTAGGGTGGTGCATTCTTCCATCCTTCAAATAAATTCATGCTCATAATTTATAGAATACTTCTTCATAAAAATATTCATGTGGTTCTTCATCATATGCTCCTTGGGTTCCCACATTGCATCTTCCATCTTATGGTTTCTCCATAGAACATTTACCAGACGAGTTGTCCAATTTCTCAAAACTTGTTATATGGTATCAAAAATCTTGATAGGTTCCTCACAATAAGATAGATCAGTTTCCTATTCTATTTCTTTAAATTTGATTACATTCATTGGTTCATGCATGTATTTTCTAAACAGTGATACGTGGGACACATCATGATTTTTGGAGAGACATGGAGGCATAACCATATGGTAAGCTAAAACTCTAATTAGTTCTAGAATTTTTAAATATATGATGTACCTAGGAATTATTTTACCCATCTTACTGAATCTTATAACGCTCTTCCATGGAGATACCTTCAATAAAACATGATCTCTAACTTGAAATTCAAAATCCTTCCTTTGGTTATCAACATATATTTTTTCCTAATTTGAGATGCTTTGATGTTGGTTTGGATAATATTCACCTTTTCCATTATTTCATCAACATGTTCTAGGCCTACAACTTTTCTTTAACCAACATCATCCCAACTAGTTGGTGTATGACATCTCTTTCCATATAATGTTTCATATGGTTCCATATGAACACATTAATGGAAGCTATTATTATAAGAAAATTCTACCAAAGGTAAATATTGATCCAAAATACGTTGAAAGTCATTTGAGAAAGATATCAACATGTCTTATAAGGATTGAATAGTCTGTTTTGATTTTCCATTAGTCTGATGGTGGTAGGAAGTGCTCAAAAAAAGTTCAGTATATAGGTCCTTCTGAAGACTTTTCTAGAATCTTGATGTAAAATGGGGATCACGATAAGAAATAGTTTATAGGGGTACTCTATGAAGTCTTGAAATGTTATTAATATACTTCTTTCAAAACTTTCAAGTGGTAAATGTTCTCTTATAGAACAAAAATGTGCTGACTTGTTAAGACGATCAGAAATGACCCATATTTCATCATTTCTTCTTGGAGTCTTTTATAGTCCCCAGAAAAAGTCCATCTTAATATCATCCCATTTCCACTCAAGTATAAGAAAAGGTTTCATTAATCCTCTAGGTTGTTGTCTTCTAGCTTTCACTTATTGACAAACCATAAATCTTGACACATAAACAGAAATCTCTCTCTTCATGTTGTCCCACCAAAAAAGTTCAATCAAATATCTATAAATATTAGTTCTATTAGAATGTATAGAGAAATGGGAGCTATTAACATCATCTAATAATTACCTTTTTAGATCAGGTATATCAGGAACATAAAGTCTTTTCCCAGATTTCAAAATTCCATCTTCACATACAATGTCAATCAATCTCCCATCATTCATATCTTTAATTTTATTTTGAAACACCTCATCATCATTCTGGGAAATTTTTATCCATTCCAGTAATGTTGGTTTGGAAACCATTTGAAAAAGTATTGATGTTTCACCTTCCATGATTAATCGCATATCCATCTTCACTAAATTCATAAACAAAGGATCCATTTCAACTCTCACCTTGTTCAAAACTCCATGATCCTTTGAGCTGAAATCATATTCCACCTTATATTACTTCCCCAAGGGGGTATTATATAGTGTAATCATAATCCTTGAGTTGTTTGAGCCATCTCCTTTGCCTCATGTTGAGTTCTTTTTGTGATAAAATATACTTCAAACTCTTATGATTAGTATATATCTCACATTTTCCACCATAGAGATAGTGTCTCCATATCTTCAAATTAATGGTTACAGCTTCTAACTCAATATCAAGATTCGGATAGTTTTTTTCATTAATTTTGAGCTATCATGATGCATAGGAAATAACCCTATCATTTTGCACAAGGACACAACCAAATAATATCATAGATGCATCACTATAAATAAAAAACCCATCATTCCCTGATGGTAGAGTCAGGATAAGATCATTGACTATTCTTCTCTTCAGTTCTTCAAATCATTCATCACATTATTTTTTATAAACAAATTAAATACCTTTATGTGTGATCATGGTTAATGGGTTTGTCAATCCGGAAATATTCTAGAAGAAATGTGGATAATAACTTACTAAACCAATAAAAATATGTACCTTAGTTATAATAGTTAGTACTTCCCATTATTGGATCTCTTTGGTCTTTGAAGGATCAATAGAGATTCCATTCATAGAGACAATACATCCAAGAAAAGAAATTTCCCACAACCATAATTCACACTTTCTAGACATCCCATATAATTCATTTATTCTAAGGGTTTTCAGAATAGTGCAAAAGTGACTTTCATAATCTTCGTATATTTTTGAGTATACCAAGATATCATCCGAAAATACCACTACAAAGTCATTAGGATATTCATTTAGAACATTATTTTTAGATCCATCAAAATAGAGGGTGCATTACTTAGTCCAAAAGGCATTACTTTAAACTAGTAATGCCCATACCTAGTTCGAAATGCTATTTTTCGAATGTATTCCTTCTTCACACAGAACTGATGATATCAAAATATAAGGTCAATCTTTAAAAAATATTGAGCTCTATGAATTTGGTTGAATAAATCATCAATGTGATGTAGGGGATACTTGTTCTTTTTTGTTATATCATTGATCTCCCTATAGCCAATGCACAACCTCATAGATCCATCTTTCTTTTTAACAAAAAGAATAGGGGATCCCCATAAAGAAACACTAGGGAAATAAATCTTTTATTACATAATTCATCTTGCAGTTTCTTTAGTTCCACTAATTCTATAGTTGTCATTCTATAAGGGTTCTTTGATATGGGCCTTGAAATAGGAATAAAATCAATGGAAAAAATCAATTTCTTATTCTGGAGGATTTCCAGGTAAATCCTATGGAAACACATCAATATATTATTTCACAATAGTTACTTCATCTATTTTAACATTATTTCCTCACCCATAGTTATTTAATTCTCTTGCACCCCAATAATTTAATTTAGTAGAGCTACTGGGGGAGGATATAGATAAGAATTAGGTGGTGAAATTTCTTCTCTAAAGATAAAGTACATTTATCATCATTGAAAATTGTATCCTTCTTCTTATTACAATAAATTTTCACATCATTGTCCAAAAGCCAATCCATACCATGGATTATATCAAATTCAAACATGGGTATGATGTTGAGATCAGCAGATAAAGAACATTTATAGTCGTAATAGGGATTGATTCATAAATTTTTTTTGCAATGATTCTTCCCTTATGATTTTCACTAACAACTTCCTTGTTAAATCAAATTAGGAATATCTATATTCTTAGAAATATGGATTTATATGAAACAATGAGATGATCTCGAATCAAATAATTCATTGGATAAATTTGAGGAAACCATTAAATTACCTGCTACCATGTCATTTGGTGCTTCAACCTCAGCAGTAGTGATCGCATAAGCTTAGAATTTCTCCCATGGAATTTTTTGAGGTATGTTTCCTTGGAGCTTAGGAAATTCATTTTCATAATTCATCATTTCTCTACAATTGTAGAATTTATGATTGATATACTTTTTCATTCCCATGCAATCATGATCTTGGTGGCCTTTTTAACCACACCAGTAATAGACTCCCATTCCCTTCAGGCAAGTACCGGGGTGTTTCTTCACACATTTGCTGCATGATGGAAATTCAACATTACCTTTCATCCCCTTATTTTCAATTCTAGATTGTTCTTTAGATCTCTTATTCTCTTTCTTTACATTAAACATGTATGACCTAGTGAATTCCTTTTCTATTTTGATAGCACATGAGACAATATCTTCGTATGGTGACAAGGATTGGGAGGCTAATGCTCGACGACGAAATGGTTTTAACCCATCAAGTAATAAATCAATATTACTCATTGGGTTATGAATATAATCTGTTGTATTCCTTTCTAACCTTGTAATGTTAGCATCATTCATTGAGACATTCTCATCCTTTTTTCCTTAGACCCAAAAATTGTCTTTCCATATCTGCTCGATGGTCATGAGGAAATTATTTTTCAAATAAATGCTCTTTAAACTCCCTCAATTCAATATTTGATATTTATTATTCTTCTTTTGTGTTTTTATGTAATTACCCCCATTTATTTTTATATCTCGTGAGGTGATAAATGACCATAACAACTTTTCCCCTTTCGCTACTCCCAAAAAAATGAAATATTTTCTATAAGGAACTTATCCCTTGCTCACCTACAAATGGATTTTTAGCCACAATGAATATTGGTGGTTTTTTCCTCATGAAGTTGCCTTACATTGATCCTCCACATTGTGGATCAGGGTGCTCCATAATGGTAAGGTTATTATTCATAACCTGAATGAGTTGTCCCAGTAAGGTGATAAGCTGATCAACACTAGTTGCATCACCAGCTCCACTATAAATATATTGAGTAGGAATGAAATATCTACATGGATTATGTAAATTGATACTATTTCTATTCCTTCTACTAGGCACCATTTCTAAATAATGGAATACACTAGATTAGTATATGATTCACAATACATAATTCTAAACTTGTAAACCACATAACATAAATTGAACAGTTTATGGATATAATCCATAATCCTAAAAATATTTCCCATGGGGATGTATATAATCATAAATACTTCATACCAGTTTGAAAATAAAATGTGAATTATCATATGAATATCCCCCGAGAGTGTCGTAAACAACAGTGCATCGTGGCTCGTTGTCATGTACCAGGTTACCCCTGGTCAAGCCCAAAACTCCTTTTCAGAGTTTTCACTACTAAGTACATCTATTCTAGAGTCTCCCCTACCTGATCATATACAGATAGGGATGTATTTCTTTTAAAACTCACAAAATATCAACATTAATAAAAATCTAGGATGTTCTTCTATACTAATCCTCAAATTCTATATTAGGTTAATGTTCTCTAATCATATTTTTTATAAATCTAGCATCTAAGGTTTGTAATAAATTTCCTCTAATACCATCTGTAATGCCACAACACTAGTTACCCGGATTCAGTGCATTACAATAAAACATTAGCATGATATAAGGAATTGTCTCTCGAAATAACGATTAGTTTAGTAGCCTTGTAAGTACTATATACATACATAAGTTTTACATCACATCATGAAATAAAAAAACAACATTGTTTCCCCTTTTAACACTATTATATTCATATCCTATTCCTACAATTTAATCATAATATACATATTCAAATCTAGGAAGATTAAAACATAAGAAAGGGGTGAGCTCAGATGCTCAGTGAGGATAACAGTATACTAGAAACATTCATAAATAAGAATAAACATTTAAGGAAATTTATAAAACTATAACACAAGCCTTTTAAAATTAAACATAATCATAATATGGAAAAAAATTAATAAAATAATTTCATTGATTTATTCTCAAGGATATTCTACTTGTTGAATAATCACATGTAATATCAATAGTCAATCTCATAATGATGGAATACATAATGTTGGACATCAAAACCACATAGTCAATACCTCATGCCAAGACTACAAATAATATTTCTCAATGCCTTATACCAAGACACTAGTTTTTCTCCAGAGACCTATCAATGCATATAGGAGCTATAGCGGGCTCCAACCATCACTTACTATGTCCAATTCAATCCTCATATGAAAAGGTTGAAACATTACATAAAAATTTGTATTAAAACTAGCATAAGAAATGTCAATAATATAACCATAAACCATGAATGGTATAAAAATATCTCATCCATATTCAAAAAAATCACAAAACATTCAATAAAATATTTAATATTTTATCATTATAATTCAACTTCAAACAATTGTAAAATCCAAAAAAGGATGTTGTCTCTTTTTCTATTTAAATCATTTAAAAGTCATGTAATTTTAAAAGAAATAATTTATTTTAAAAATATTCTTATACGATTTTAAGGGGTTCTTTGAAAGTGTTATAATGGCGGAAAATATCTGCACCCATCGTATATGTTTAAAAAACATTATTTCCTTAATTTTGTCAAAAAGGTCGTAAAGGACCGTGTTTAAAAAACAGCGAAAATAATTCTTTATAAACATATTATAAAAATTAAAAAAGGGAATAAGTGACTTTAACCCATATTCAATGAAATTGTAAAAATGTTTTGAATTACATTTTTGAGAAACATGAATGTGGATGACAAAGAGGTCCCAGTTGATACTCACGTATAAAAAACCTCAGATAATGAAGAGATTGTAGAATTAACCATTACCTTTCACTTTTCCTTGATCAAGGGTATGTTAACCAACTGTATCATAGTTATATAATTTTTATTAAATTATACAATAACCACATACATTAATATGATATCATATATTATCTTCTAATATTTCTTTGTTAATAATAGTTCAGTAGTATCATTGTTTAGGGTGTTAAATAATTCGTTTTCCATTATATGTTTTGTTACATAAGTTTTTTATTTTATTAATAGGATGTATATTATTCATATACATCATGATATTAAGTTCTAAACATTATTTTTAATCATAAAATGAAAATTATTCTTTAATGAATGCGATGGGGAATTAATCTCATCGCGTTCTTGGAGACGGTAATCCGTACATACCCATGAGCGACAATATCGTTATATTATTGATGAAATAATAGGTAATTGAATTTTATATAATATATAAAGAATAATTAACATGTTATATTTATTATTTTCATCAGTTATACTCATTATTATACCCATTCAAATAATGAAGTACTTGAATAACAAACTACACCACAATGTGGAGACAGTAAGCTGTACGTACGAACGTATGGTGAAATGTCATAAATATGATGGATATAATAATGAATATGGCTGTAACATAATTATAATAACATCACAGTACATATATGGTACTTTAGTAATTATTTTGGTTATGAAACAACAAACAAATAGGAAGTGGAATATGAAAATAACATTGAAAAAGGTGCTGAAATTATTACCTCTTCTTCATGTGTTTTATTTTTATTTGATCAAAAGGGATCCTTAGGTTGTATTTTTATTGAATAAATGCATCTAGGTTTAAGGGAGGGTAGTTTGGAGGTTATTTGAGTAGGGGTTTTATGAGGAAAAGTGATTTTTAGGTGTTATTTTAAGAGAAGGGGAAGTGACATTTTATTAGAGTGGTAAGGGTCAGATTAGGAAAAACATGAAATATTATTTTATTATACAATAAAATTCCCTTTATAATAACACAAAATTGATTTAATTCAAGGATAAGGTGGTATGGGATAAAAACCTCTCAAAAAATAGGTTTTAGATAGGTTTAGGTCAACATATAAACCTTATCGTTTAAATTTAACTCTTAGTAAAGTTGTTTAACTTTTACCATTTATTGTTGTATTATTATAATAAATGGTTACTAAAATGACTATAAAAATCAAAGAGAACCCCAAATAGTTCATTATTGTTATTTATAGCCTTATCTCAGTCCTTTAGTAGAACTATAAATTTTTAGTAATATTATATCAATTAATAATATATTATTTGTTTTTAAAACACATTTATGTCAATTTTGACACTATTCGGCATTTTGTTTTTGTGAAAGTCATAAAAACTTTATCACTTCAGAAAAAGTTTATTTAATAAACCATAACATTTAATATTAACCTAACAAATTAGTTTAATACATAATAAGTCTCAATATACATTTATTGGGATATTTATAATATCAATTATTTTAATCATTCATTAATAAGGTAATTACTGCATCATCATTGTATCTTAAATAAATTTAATTATTTCATGTCTAAAAATTATAAATAAAATACCATTATGTAGGTAATTTCGTTATATTTAAAATTAATATTTTTAGTCAAATTTATCTTATGTATAACCCTATATTAAAGATATTTTAGTTATTAAACATTGAATTTAACACTTTTAGCTTTTCTTCAAATAAAATAATAATAAATGTCATAATATAATCCAAGTGGACCAAAAAGAAACATGTTTTATTCCTAAGGTTGATTTTGGTCTGAATAAACATATACAATGGAATTAGGACATGTGGTAGGGTAATTATAATGTCATTGTTTACCTTTAATTACCATATATAATTTTAACTGTGGTAAATAAAAGTCAAAAGTTATTATTCACCAAAAATTATTTTCCTCTTATTGAACCAGATTTTACTTACTGATGTCAACCATGTCCCTTTGATTTTTGAAATTCAATTCATAGAAGCTATAAAATTATGTTTTATTTCAATTTGCAAATGCACCTAGAAGGTGGGTAAATGACGATAAAAAGTTCAATAAAATTTTATATGTCTAATATTATCATAAAATGAATCCAATGAATTACATTGAATGTATATAGGTATTATGTATCTATTTTTAACTAATATAAATTTAAATAAAATAACCAATTGTATAAATAAATAGTTGATTTTAAACAATAATGCTATGTTTTTCAATATTAAATACAAATTGAATGTTTTAAGAAAAATACCAAAAATTCACCCGAAGTTAATATTTAAATTATAAATTCAAAATTGAAGTCCATTTTGAAAAATAAAATCGATAAATTTTCAAAATTAATGTATTATTATTCATAACATCTAGTTTGATTGGTCGTGGTTTGCTAGAACATGGAGTTGCGTACAACACAAATTATTGTATTATTCAAAGAGAAACATACCATGGAAGTTTTAGGTTTTTAATAAATTAATCTCACCAGTTTAAAATACACCTGGAATAGAAGAAATTACAATAAAGTTGTTGCTTCCAAATTGGACAGAGCCTTTTCGAATTCCCCTTATTTAGATCAATGGGACACTATCTCTAGCATCAGTCTTCACAGACTGAACTCTGATCATCACCCTATTTAGGAAAACATTTCCTCTAAATACATGAATCCTAGATTACCTTTCCATTCTAACAATGTGTGGCTCTCTGATGACAAGTGAAATCATGTCATCCCAAAATTTTGGTCTTCAATATCTCATTGCAATGATGATTTACATTGAACATCACACTAAAACACCTCATACAGACTCTCAAATCGCGGTTAAACTCCATATCCAAAAGTGTTAACAATTACATTACTCTTCTTCAGAAAGAACTCATTAATATTAAAAATAAAAACACTAAATCTGACCACTACACAGATCCTACATAATAAATAAACATTGTGGTCAAACTAAATTCATTGATCACCATTAAGGAAAATATGAGAAATCAATCTAATAAAGACAAATGGTTAACTGGGGGTGACAGAAATACCAAATTCTATAATTCTCTCCAATGAATCAGAAAGGCCTACAGACCTCTAGCCATTCTAAAGGATGGGAATAAGATTATTGACAAGGAATATGACATAGATAGACATATAATTTTATTCCATGAAACATCTATAATGGCACTGATAACAACAAATACCTCCTTCCTGAGGTCATTCCTTTAGTGACCATTGATGTAGACAGTAAGATCCTTCTTAACCCTCTGGGGGATCATGAAATCAAAGACACTTTCTATAGTCTGGATCCCGATAGTGCTATGGGTCCTGATAGCTTTAATAACAATTTCTTCCAAAATTATTTGGATGTGGTTCATATTAATGTTCATAATCTTGTTAAATTATTTTTCACCAATGAGGTGCTTCCTCATGCTACTAATGCTCTGTTACTCAACATGATCCCAAAAGTGGATAATGCATCTGGGATACCACTTTTTAGACCCATTTCTCTTATAAACACTCTTTATAAAATCATCACCAAAATCATTGCAAGCCTATTGAGAATGGTCGAATTGACATAAAAAATTAAATTACATTAATGAACCTCATGAAGATCGGCTTACATGGAATCATTTTCACAATTCTTCTAAATCCATCACCTTTATAAAAAAAATATTTCTTAAAAAAAGATAAGACTAAGAATTTGAGATTTATTAATTCTTTTATATAGCCCTCCATCAATCACTCCTTCCCCAACATTATAAATAATTCTAGATGGATGTTCTCTAGAGATTTCTCTATGAAATAATGGTTAGATAACTATACTAGCACGCCTTTAATATCTATGATTTATCCTGACCAAACTCTTGAAAACACAAGAAAGTCTATCAAATATACTTTAAATTCTCAACAAGACCATCTCCCAAATACTATTTTCAATCTCATTGAAAACTATCCTTTCACTTACAATAATGATTTATTAATTTGGGATCCTACATACAATGGAATTCTTACCTCAAAAAATTTATACAATCATATTTGTTATAAAACCAAGAATGATTATAGTTGGATTAAAAAATTAAACAAACCATGGATAAATCCCTCGAGATTCAGTCTCCTCTATCACATTGCTGACAACATAGTTCCCACTGATACTTGTATTCAACTGTTAGGAATTCATCTTTTCTCTAAATGTTAAATTTGTAATCAACATAGAGATTATGTTAACCATCTATTCCTTTCTTATGATACTGCTTCGGATCTTTAGAACTATATTTTTGAAATCATTGATTGCATATGGTTGATACTTGACTATGTCAAAACTGAACTTATGAAATGTGCAGAGAGGGAAGGCTCTCTAAAAATCTGGAACCTTTTCCTTACTACAGTTTCTGAACTTAACCATGTGATTTAGTATGATCGGAATGGAATTATTCATAAAAACTACTCAATCAATATTAATGTAGGTTTAATCTATATAATTATTTCCAAACAAGAAGCTTATTTTATACAAAAAGGACATTTCCACAACACCATGCATGTCTTTGGAATCTTGAAACGTTTATGAGTCAACAAAAACTTTTGTCATCTGCATCACACTCTTGAGGTGTTCTGTAGAGGTCCTCTCCCTGGATGGATCAAACTCATCATTGATGGTGCCTCTATGGGAAATTTGGGACCAGCAGGGTGTGTTGTAGTATTCCAGAATCACCTCGGTCAGATTCTAGGTTTCTTCATGGGTTATTGTGGCATTTCCACCTCCATTGAAGCTGAGATGATGTATTTGATTCATGCGAAATTTTTTTCCATAGTTTTTAGTTGAATCAACCTATGGACATAAAGTGACTTGATGGCCATCATACAAAAAATTTGGAATGTTATAAATCATTTTTCTTGGCTGATTACGACCTGTTTTATGGAATGAAATAGTTACCTCATTGTTATGAACTACATCATCACACTTGATTATGAAGAAGAAAACATTATTACAGATTTCATGGCCAACTTGGGAGTTAATCAAGACATAACCTGGTGTGAAGACCTCCCAACTGCTTTTATTTCCATTCATGAAAAATATTATAATATGATCTCATACTTTAGGCTTTTGTAAACATTCTTTTAATAAAGATTGTGCTTTGGCAATTTGGGTCAAGGAATCACCTTAAAAACAAATATATCAATCAATGATATTAATGAAATATTTGTTATGGAATTACTCTAATGTAATGTATAAAATTTTTTAGATGATATAGTTGTTATCATAGGTCATGTTTAGTTGTTTTTGGAAGTTTGTTCTAGAATAATAATAGTATGAACCCTTAGGATTAGTTTAAATATTGGAAAATTTCCATAATTTTTTGTTTAGTATAAAGGGAATGGTTTCCAAGAAATTAAATCCTTGTGGGTATACTAAAATTGAAATTTGTTTGGGAACATAGTCATCTAGTGGTTTAATGCCAAAAATAGTTGACTAGGTATATTCTGGTCATCATTCTGGTGATCCATGAATAGTCCCTTAATGTGCACCTAGTTTGAACATCTTAGGGGATATTGTTTGGGTAATCACAAGATTTTTAGAAACCATTTTGATATAAATATATAAATTGTAAAATTTTATGATTTCTTTTATCATAAAAGAAAAATTATTTTAGAAATTTTTGGGATTATTCATTCCATCCTAATTGTTATTATATGATTCTCAATAGAAAAAATTTCTCACCTAGGATTTCTTGTTCAAAAAAATTAAAGGAAATAAAAGGAATCATTTAAAAAGTGGATTCAATGGATAATAAAATGATTGAATTAAAAATATGTGTTGTGATGGATTTGAAAACATCATTAATATGATGAATAAGTTACCTCTCATCAAGAATAACAACCTAAACTATGTGGATAAAATAACTTAACAAAAGATATAATAAATAGTAGTTCTATAATTCATTTGTCAACGACCACCAATTTTTTGTGGAACCTTTGATCCACCTATCTACGAACAATTTACCAATAGTATAGAAAATATATTTTTTATAATGCATTGTCTTTATAGATAAAAATTTACATTAGAAGTATATTTCTAAGAGGGAAAATCTAATTAGTGGTGGAAACTGATAATGAACATAAATCCAATATATGAGGGGGAATCCATATAATGGGAAGAATTCCAAAAATTATTTTTCAATATGTATTTTCCTAATTAACTTTACACAAATATGGAGAAGGAATTCATTTAGTTTAATAAAGTTAAAATTAATCAGTGGTGAATTTAAAGAAAAGCATTACATGTAATATGATATTAGATTCAATATTCTTCATCAATTCTGATCTCAATATCGACTAATTATTTCAAAGACTAAGAAACCATCTATGAAATTATTTGGTAATTCGAGGATTTGGGATTTATGAAGATATATTATGTTGTGTTCTCTATATGAAATATAATTTATAGATTCAAATTGGACTCATTGATAGAATGATATGTTGTGAAGGGTGGAGAAATTTTTCCGCAATAATCGTGTGTGGAAAAAATAAAATATCCTATGTGAAATAAATATTTGAAAACTATTTTGGAGAATTGTATATAAGGAAATGGAACGTTAAAAATGTGTGTAAAAGATGACTATATAGATCTAAATTTTATTGCATATATTAATCCTCAACACATCATCACCATTGAAAAAGGAACATGGTTCAAGATCACAATTTTATTCAATGATTCAAGTGTGGAGAGTAAGGACATTTCACTAACCAGGTTTTGAATTATAATATATTGGAATTTGACCTCCGTCAACCTTTGAAATGATAAGGGATAAAGGTTATGAATTTTCAATCAAAATGAATCAATTAGAGGGTCCAAATTATGTTTTGGAATGTAATATCATCAATAACTCCAAGCTAGCATGTATATTTTTCAATTTTGGTTTATGCATTCTATTTTTTCCTTATACTTTGAAAATAAAATCAAGCTAATCCTAGAAATTCTAGAGGTAATGTTTTCATTTAAAACACATGGAGGAACAATTCAACCATAAAAGGTATAAAGGGATTCACCTACAAATATTGGTGGATGAAATATATCTACAAACTTGGTGATTCTTCTAATAGTGTAATTTGACATCGTAGTTGGGATGGATTTTTCATCAATGTATATTTCAAAAATAAAAAATTAATATAAATAGTGTTATTTTATCTTGAAGGAAAAATCCATCATTATCATTAATGGAAAGATATCCCAGACTAATTTTATCTAATAACCACCTCTTATTACGTACATTATGGAAATTAATTGTGAATATATATAAGGAAGAGAAAGCCTAATGATTAGATATGTAACCATAATTCATTGATACATTGATTTATTTCATATTTTGATACCTGGAGAGAATCCAATATCAGAGACTTCATATAGAATGTAATATGTATAATTAGGGGAATTAATAAAAAAATCCACGATATTTTGGAGAATTGTTTTATTAGAACAAGTGGTTCTACTTGGGGGAAACCTATTCTCTTTTTGGAAAAGAAAGATGGATCAGTGCATGCATGTGTTGACTACATAGAGCTTAATTGGATCCCAACATGGAGAAATACCATATCCAATGGATTAATGATTTGTTTGAATAAAATTTAAGGAATCAATTCTACATTATGATTGACCTCTAATCATGGTATCATATAGCTGAGTGTCAAAAAAAGATATCCTAAAGACAAAATTCTGAACAAGATATGGGTAGTATGATTTTTTTATTTTCATAAAACTTACTAATAGTACTATAGTATTTATAGATCCACTGAATAGTGTCTTGAGGACTATCATAATTAATATATGATTGCCTATATTAATGATATCATGATATATTAAAAAATCATGAAGACCATGAGAATCATCTAAGGGATATACTAAAAACTCCTATGATGAATTGTTTTGGTAAATTCAGAAAAATTGAGTTCATGTTACAAAAAGTCACATTCTAGTAACACATCATCGATATTAAAAGAATATAAATTGATCTCTAAAAGAAAAATTTCATTGTGTAGTGGAGACATCTAACAAATATAATGGTTATTCATATTTTCCATGGTCAGGTAGGATAATATATATGGTTTGTGAAAGAAAATTCAAGGATTTATAATCCATTAACTGAGTTAACTCAAACCAAATATATTTTTATCTAGAAAAATGAGTGTGATCAAATATTATATAAATAGAAGAGTATAATTGTTTGTGAAATTATCAAAACTCTACACTATATCAGAGTATCATTTGATATATATATTGATATATCTTAAAAGGGTTTGTATGTATTATCATGAAACATTACAAGGATATTTCCTACATATATTTATAGTTAAGACCTCATGAAAATAAATATCTTGCTCATAACAGGGAGTTATTTTTATTAATTTTTTATCTAATGATATGGAGAACATATCTTTATTGGTAAAAGTATCATATATACAAAAACCACCAATGTTTTGAGAACATATTCACACAAAATGATCAGAAAATGAGACGTAGAATATCATTGTAGATTCATATAGACAATGATTATAAAATTTATTTATCACATAATAATAGAAAACAATGTTATGGATGAATTATATAGAAATGAAACTTTTGTTATTACAATGATTAGGAATGAAAGAGATCCATTTATCGTGGACCTAGTAGGGTTAGAAATGATAATCATAAGGGAATAGTGTTCATAAATCCAGAATAAAATATTTTCTCATCATTTATTTCTAGATATTATCATGAAAGCTCAAATAGGAGATATTTTAACGCAAAAGAAGATAATAGAAATAAATTTCTTTTTGTTTCCTTAATTAAATATTGATTCAGAAGGTGTACTAAAATTTGGTACAATCAAATGTATTCCATCTATTATTGAGATAAATAAGTAGCTAATGGATGAAGCTCATAACTCTTCACTTTCTACACACCCTAAAATAAATATGATGTAAAGGGGAATTTGTGATCATTATTGGTGGGATAGTATGAAAAGGGATATTATTGATTATATTACAATGCAGACTATTTTACAACAAGTATAGTTTGATTGAAAACATCGTTATGTGGTATTACCACAACAACACATACCAATATAGGATAATGATAACATAAATATGGATATTATCAGTCGCCTTCCAAATGAATCCAAGTGTGAAAATGTTATGTTGTTAATCATAAATTTTTTGAAAAATATACCAATTTAATTACCATAAATTTTTTTTTCTCTATTGAATTTTTAACTTGACTCTATATTCCAAATGTAGTGAATCTATATAGAGTAGAATTATTTATTATTTCAAACAGAGGTCCAATATTTAATTCAAAATCCTGGAGGATTCTTAAAAAGGCTATAAATAAATAATTTAACTGGGGAATATAGTATCATTTTCAAGTTTATAGGAATTCAAAGAGCAATTTTTAAACATTTAATGGCATGTTATGAGCCAGCTTACTTGATTTTAAATGGATTCAGAATTATCATCTTCCACTAGTTTAATTCTCCATCAGTAATAGTTCCCAATAGGGCATTCAAATTTATCGTTTCAAATATCCCCTTAGAAAGGGTTTTAGAACTCCATAATATTTGGATAAAGTTGTAGAAAATAAGTATTTGGTTCTGTTCATTGGAAAGGAGGATATGTAAATGATACAAGTGATTCTAAAACACATAAAATATACTCAAAGTTGAAAAAAGAAAATCTATAATGGAAAATGATTAAAGGACATATAGTTTCATGTATTAGATCATGTATTTGTCAAGATGTCACAATGGAAAGTGTTCATGAGGTTTTAAATTAAGGGGAATATAATTCCAAGGTACATTGGACCATTCGATATTAAGAGTTTGTCTAGGTGGTTTCTTATCGTTTAGCATAACCTTAAAATATTTCTAATGTCCATTATTTTTCAAAATGAATCTTTAAAAAAATTTATGTCTAACCCAAAAAATATACATTATATTAATCATGTGTAACTGAAAAAAAATATTATTATGATGTAGATCCCATTAAGATTCTCAACAGAAGGGAACAATAATATGGAAAAAAAGCATGAGTTGTAAATTTCTGTGGATATCTATGAGTACAAAGAATTTATGGGGGGGCTATATTGGCCTAGAAATTTCCCCTATGGTTAATAAAATAACTATTTTTTCATAATGAATATTTTATTATATTAAAAAATGTAAGTATATAGATATAATTTTAATGATATATATATAATATAATATAATAATTCTAATTAATATAACTTATTCTATTATAAGGATAAAAAATAAAAAAATTAATGATGCAATGTTATACTCCATATGATCGAACTATACTATGAATGTTAAACATTCAAAAATATATATTAAAAGAAAAAAACATTATTAATATAAATTTCAATATAAAAGGAATTGTAAAAACTCTTGGGGTTTAACTAGTAAATGTTGATAAATGGTTGAGTATATATAGAGTATATATGGAAATGTGACTATTGGGATTTTACTATAAACTAACAGTTGTCATATACATCCTTTGGAAAATATTATTGATTCATATTATCACCATTGGTAAGAATGGTTCCATTGGAATTAGTATATATAAATGGTAATGACAAATGATAATTGTTGGAAAAGGGGAAATCATGTCCTCAACCAGTAGAGCAATTAACATAATTCTCATTTTTTAAAACATGGGTGGTAGGTAATGTCTCTAGGGTTCACCTTTGACAAATTACAAGTTGATATTAAAAAAGTGATTCCTGAATAAATACTCTTATAGGGTATGTTCATGTTATTGGAGATCATAACTAGGTGAATGATAGTTTATCCACCCTATGAAATAATCACTAAGTACACCGTACCCTAAAAAATGCTTGCTGGTTTAATATGGGGTTATGTATATAGTCCTTAGTATCATAAAAGTGTAATTTTCTTTTTTTTGATGAAATATACTTTCAAAAATCCATTTTTATTATTTATTTTATTTAATATAATATACATGAATATTTGACAATTTAGATAGATGGATTTTTTGATTCAAATAAAATATAATATTATTTTTCTAAAATATATAACCTTTTATAATAAATTCAAGGATACTAAATAGAGATTATTTTCTATGAAATATTAATTTAAAACAGAAATTTTTTAAATACAAAAGATGATATAATAATATAATATCCTATAATCTTTTTAAATCATTCATAAAGTTGACTATGTCGAAAAAGTTTTAATTTCTAAAAAAATGAGGATTTTTATATAAAAGACAAATGTATATTATTAATAGAATTATTTCTGATAAAATAAAAATTATATTTGAAATAATCACTTTTAAATAACGTTATGGTTGAATTTTTTGAATTTTTTAAAATACATTATATTTCATTGAATAATAAAAATACAGTTCTGTGTGTTGGTATGACTAATGACTCCATATATATAATAATATTGTAATAAATAAATAAATAAATATATAAATAAAGTTATTTTATTAATACCATATATTTTAATTGATTTAAATCAATTTAAAATCATATAAACGCCTTTCAGAATTATAAAATAGAAATTATGATTTTAATAACTATATTTTGTGAAAAAATTACTTTCTTATTCCAAATGTAATATAAAAAATGGATTTAATTTATAATGAAATAGAATATTAAAAAAATTCCCTCAAATTTATAAAACAATGAGTAAATACATGGGTAAGAAAATGGTTTTTCATTTTCCATGACCTAGAATACCAAGACCTATATTTACAAATTATTACACAATTCTTTCTATATTACTAGAAATACCAAAAATCTCACAATTCATCTACACATAAAATCCATTATAAATTATTTTCCTGTAATTTTTCCTCTGAAATATTTCCTCCATGTGTCCTTAATGTCTTATGGTTCCTTCCTCGTGTTATAGGAAGCAACTCTTCACTGTAACGTAATTATTCCCTTCCGCATTTCTATTCAAGTACCTATTTTTTAGTTTGATTTCTATGTGTTGTATTACTATATTTTCATACCAATTTTTATTGTCTTGATACATCCCATTTTTTTTATGAATATGACACCTTTGTTCCCTACCATTATACCATTTAAATAATTCACGTTGTATACCATCATGCGGTCGAAATCATTTCCTGAATTTACTACTATTACAAGAAATATCTCCATATTGTTAATACACTCACAACTTTATTTTCCATTTGTATTCTAATAGATGTAAATATGATTTATTAATCAAGTATTTTCATGTAAAAACCCACATTCTCTTTTTATAGTATAAAAATGACCTAATTTCTATGTCTTTAATCACTTATATACTTAATGTTTTATATCTAAAACATGTTATTTATTCACCTAGGGTTTTTATGAAATATTTTTTATTATCAATAATACTCGGTTGATATAATATATATGATGGGTATTCTCTAATATAACTCCAATTAATTGGGAAAATAATTAATCCTTATATATGACGTGTTTTATGATACTATAGTAAATAACCATGGTAGTTAGGTTTTATGAAACCTTGGTGATATTATTATGAATGTCTCATATTTGTATTATAAAAAATTCTTCTTGTTATTTATCAAGTACATATGACTATTCTCTCTTGTTATGCCTCTTCTTTTATCCATGATTATCATTAGGGTTTAGTTTCCTCTCATATACCTTATTGAGATTTGTAATCACTATTTTATATTGATGTTTGTCACTAGGAAATTTTATAAAATGATACGAAATAGGAACAATTAGCAAAGGAGTATTTTAAAAGGATTTAATAATGTTTATATTTATGTTTTCTTTTCTAATTTATTTATTATATATTTATTTTCAAAAACACTATCCCTCAAAACAAATTTTGACATTATTTATTTTATATTTATTAATTAATAATGTTAAAATAATGTGTTAAATATGAGTGATGATATAGGGAAAATACCTAATAATAAACAACCTCAGACCATCCCTTAGGGGAAACCCTAAAAACAACTCGATACCAATAAACCTCCACCTTGAGATCCACCTGTTGGGGATCCTTGAAATTTTTACTAATGGAGACTATACTGTAATTTATAAAAAATCCCCCTACATTGAAATATTACATTTTAATGTTTCATCTCCAAGAGACCCTTTTTTACTCTTCAAACACCAACGGACTCATATATAACATTATTTTCCGACATTGTGCACAATGAATCAACCAGGACATTCCCTTTTCTTATTGTATAAAAAACATTGAATAAAAAATTTGAAAATAATTCCATCCAAAATTTTCATAGAGAATTAAAATCATTTTCAAATATAATATATCCTATTATATTATGATTTTTGATGAAAAAAAGCACTCACTAATGGGGTAATTCCACCATAACATCACAGAAAACACAATCATAGCAAGCTCTCAATTGTGGATGGTGAAGTCATATTCATGTGATCATAAATACTGGATATATACTAGATAAATAAACTCAAATGCATCAAAACTAAACCAAGACAACATGAAAATCATCAAAATAAAACTTAGTCTCAATGCCCTCTAATAAAAAAATCAATTATTGGAAAATTGTCTTGGTTGTCCAAAAAATACAAAAAATTAGTTAGAAAATGGGTACTATACATGTAATATTCATCATACGTAGTCATAGTTAAAAAAATAAGTGTGATCCAATATAATTTTGGAATAATACTCCCATAATATCCTTTAATTCTTTGGAAACTGTTCACCCCTACAACATTCAAGGTGGGATACAAAGGAAACTACCTCCATGACTTTTGAAGGATCAACAGCTATTCGATAGTGATACCAAAAATGTCCCAAGAAATGGATGTAATGAACAACTAACCTACCAATTGAAATATATCCATATAGATGATGAATATGAAGAAATTTCAAATCAACATTCGAATGCATTTTATCCTTAAACGTGGACACAAAAATGCACAAATATTTTTTTATAAAAACCAACATGATCTGATTAATATATTCATGAAAATAATTAACAATTTCCATTACATGAATAGGGTTTTTATGACCCTGAATAGAATTATAATGAACACGTAATTCAAATTATTAAATCTGAAGGAATCCCTTCAGATATTCTTATCCTTCACTCACATCAGACGATATCCTATAAAAAATCAATCATGAAGAATAAACTATCTCCCTTCAGTTGATCTAATATATAATCAATACATAGTAATGTATAGTGTTTCAATAAAATCTCTTGATTAATGTGAAGAGAATCAATACATAATAATATAAGGACGTATGTCTTTTTCATAAACAGTAAAATGAAATCCATGATGTCATACATTATTAAATAGAACCTCCCTATCAAATATCATCTGTATGGATCAATTTCTCTAAAAACTCTAAAAGAATCATCCTATATATATGGATTGATATGGTAGTGATTCCATACTACACCTATATTCCAAACTCAATATCATGTCAAGGGGTTTGTGAAGAAACACCTTTTGGGATGATAGCATGCTACTCTTGTACATCCTTGGAAAACATCAATGGGATATCCACTACAATACTATTCACCATATCGTCTATCAATGATGAATGGTAATAAACACCCCAATAATCTATCCAAGGGTATCCCTATCAAATAAAAATGATATTCTATGTTTTATCATTATAGAATATAATTCCCCTTGTAAAGAAATCAATAATATCCAATATAAAGAACCGGAAATTTCAGGGAAATTTTTTTCTTAACTACTTTGGAATTTTACGAGTCTGTAGCTTCTAATGGCACTTGATTCCGAGGCCCGGAGTGCCCAAAATAAATTTCCAAAGTTTAGCTTAGGTACGTTCAGTAAACGAATGAGCGGGTTTTTATATCTCTTGATCCTGTGCTCAGAATTGAAATCTGAGGGCACTAATGAACTCGCAACACCGTTAATTTCTTAAGGGGAGGCGATTTCTAGGGTTCTACACCTAGTTTAGAAAGTAGTAGAGCAGATGGTGATCTTAGCTACTGGTGTTTCCCAGTGAGTGACCATGAGGATGGTCGGTATAGTGATGGTACTTCCGTATGTGGACCGATGTCTGAGATAGTACCTTCGGGTAGTGTGCCAGCTATATCACTACCTATTGGTCAGCAGTTGCAACCGGCGATACTGGTAGATGACACATGTAGGTTCCGTGCCTTACACATGTTTCTGCATCAGAAACCCCTCAGGTTCTAAGGTGAGCCTGACTCACAGGTGGATGAGGATTGGCTTGAGGAGGAGGCTGAGAGTTTTCTAGAGCTTATATAGATTTGGTAGGACGACATGTTGGTAGCTCAGTAATCATCAAGGCGTACCGATCATTCTTGGTACTTGATAACTATGATAAGATCAGTTCTCCATGGATTAGACTTCTGAGCGAGGTGTGTTTAAAGACATCCGAGCTAGAACCTTTCTTCTATGCATTCCTACTTATGTTAGGGTGCTATAGAGAACCTTTGTGGTTGAGAATTATTTGCCTGAGTGGATACAGTTAGTGAAGGTTAGCAGTGGGAAAGCAGGAATCTTGCACCAGTATCAGAGACTTGGGCATGTAAAATGTTTTAAGAAGAGGAAGTGTTAAGGACAGATGAATCTGCAAAGCAGTAAACTTGGAAGCAGAGCTATGAGGGAATCATGTGGTGATGTACATTTTGACATGTTACAACCACTGGCCTTGGTAGTCCCCACCAGGCTCAGGGAGAAGGATGGAAGGGGAAGAGAGTAGCTGCATTAGGTCATGGAGTGTGACCTAAGGCATCTAGGAACGATTCTAGTTATAATCTATGTCTACTACTAGTTGTCATAACAATAGACATTGATACAAATCATTCCTTCCACGAATCAGGTCCCAGACCTAGAGTTTCCGGTTAAACCTTTGACTTGACCCTCACATCTGGAGATACCTTTGGGAGGAGACTAGATAATCATGCTTATGACAACGGTGTTATTTGACCCTTGAGGCGATATTTTTGATTGGAACCTCTTGGTGGAAGCATCGAGGCCTTACGACGTTAGTTTGGGTATGGACTGGGCGACCATAGTTCATACATAGATCGACTGTATTAGGCAAAGAACGTGGTTCATCCAGGGGATGAGACCAGATTTCTCTTTTTGGAAGAGGAGAAATCTCAGCAGCTCTTGGGTAGTAGTTAGACAAAGAAGGGTGGAGATGAGTTCTTACAATTGGCTAGTCTCACCCATTGTTCGTTGAGCTAATGATTTACAGTTCTCTCCAACTCAATAGTCTCAGGTGTATCTTCTCTCAGATGGACATGAACCTGAGACAACAGTGATGTCTTGAAATCCTCCAGGACTATGAATTCAAGATAGTTTATACTTCTAGGGAGGGGAACGTTGTAGTAGATTCTCTTAGTGGGAGATCGGTCATTCAGTTGTTGGGTGTAGCAAGATAGCAGCTGGCCGCGTTTTAGGTATCCTTTGTGGATAGTGATGGAGTCATCAGGTGAAGAACCAAAGATGGTTCAGGCTACAATGGAGAAGGTGCAGATCATCCAGGAGTGGATGAAGACTTCACAGATCAGATAGAAGTCATATGCAGATAAGAGATGAGACCACTGGAGTTTGAGGGTGAAGACCACATCTTCTTACGAGTCTCACCTCGACGAGGTCTAAGGGTATGTGGCCGAAGCATCAACTTATCTCTGAGGTTCATCAGACCCTTCTAGGTCCTCAGAAGGGTAGGCAAGATGGTTTACTGCCTGGACTTCCACCTCAGTTGCACCAGGTGCATTACATCTTCCATGTATCTCAATTGAGGAGATACGTGTACAACCTTTCAACATCATCGACCACAGGGAGCTAGACATCGATGATGGGGAAACTCACACAGAGGTTCCAGTGGAGATTGAGGATCGACTGGAGTGAGTCCTACATGGATGGCTTATTCCTCTGTTGCGTATTCGTTGGCAGCACATGAACCTCCTGGAGAGAACATGGGAGCGGGAGACTCAGATGCATTCTAAGTACCCTCATTTATTTTCCTAGTTTATGTTATAGCTTTATGGGGACGTAAATCCCTGAGGTGGGAGTAATGTAAAGACTCGAAATTTCAAGGAATTTTTTTTCTCAAATACATTGGAATTTTACGAGTCTGTGGCTTCTGACGACACTTGATTTCAAGGCCCAGTGTTCTAGAAATCAATTCTGAACTTTATCTCGGGTTCATTTAGTAAACAAACAAGAGGGTTTTTCTATCTCTTGAACCTGTGCACGGAATTGAAATCCAAGGGCCCCGATGAACTCATAACTCCGTTAATTACGTAAGGGGACCTTTACCATAGTAACGTTTTCACAAGAGGAGAAGTTATTTGTTTGGGTTTAATTAAAGAACTAAATAAAATTGTTTGTACAATTTTATTCTATATCTAAGGAGGTTAATTCCTCCCATGGAAAGTTGTTGGTGGGGCCCACACCCACCCAACTTCCCATGTGTGGATAATTGAAAGCTGGGGCCCACACGAGCCCCAACCTTCTAACTCCCCCTAAACTCTTTAACCCTCTTTTAACCTCCCTCTGATACCAATTTTTCATGACCCGTCCCCCAGGGCCCGCATCCTGACTACCTCTGGCCTATGGAAGGCGGGATTGGGGTAGTTATGTTGCGGGCCCCGGGGGACGGGTCGTGACATCCAAAAACAAATATATGTAGTCCATATAGATCATGATATCATAGATTTATATGTGAAAACATATGAAGTATCACTATGAGTGATAATACTCAATAATAAACTAAAAATATATTCACACATCATAAATTATATCTCAACCTCAAAATGGTATTTATGAAACTAATGGAAATTATAAGGACACCTGAATTTTAACAATAAATATCACATTTTTTTAGATTAATATTCAATACATTTCATAACCAACTGTCTACGAACTATAGTATTTTAGTGTCTTTAGTTACTATAAATATAATTTTATTATTTAATGATTGATATTCAGCATCTCATACAATAATCTTGTCACATAACACTCCTCGTATATGTACCATCCCAGCTCGGATGCCACTAAACTAGTGCTTCGAGTTGGATCACCCCATGGCCTCAAGTATGACACCCTATACACCAAAGTCTACTGACTATCAATGAGGGTCTAAAGGTGGTACCGATGAAAGAATATGATGTTATATAATAGTAACAATAACATAAATAACCTAAAATCTTATATAACTTTAATAAAGAGAGACATGAATCAATAAATATACTGAATAACATGTTTTAATAAAAAATGGATTGCATTAAAACATGAACACTGATTTTATGTATGAATCACCAATGAAGAGATAAATAAACTGAATAACATGTTTTAATAAAAATGGATTACATTAAAGCCCGAACACTGATTTTATGTATGAAACACCGATCAACCACTATGCTGGAAATAATAATATATAGGTAAATAAAATGAACATATATAAACTTACAAGGCTCTATTAGTTTCTTTGAGATGAACAACATACCTGATATCTGTATACATATATGTTCCACCTTACACAATTAGTCTCAAGCCTCAGCCTTGCATGTGCCTATATCCAAGTGAATGACTTCTCAGGTACCCCCAATGTAATGAAAGACTCAGCATGGCGTGAGTAAAAAAATCATTAAGGAAACACCAAAATGGTAACATACATATCCTGTATTATGAAGTGTATGTATATGTGACCCCCTCATTAAGACAACACTGACAATTAAAATGAATCTACAAATACAATCCAATACATAAAAAATAACATAGTTGATCTGTAGGTCCGTGATCCCATTCGACTAGAAATATACAAATATATACATATATATATATATTTACATGTTCCAATTAACATATATGTGTGTGTTTGTGTGTGTGGAGATAGATGAGTAAGGAGATAATTTTTCAAGTAAACAGAATTCGATGCATGGGTCCATAATCCCAATCATCTAGAAATCCAATGAAAATGGAATTTCACTAGAAATTTTAACACTCAAGTGATGGATAGTTAATTATATCCATGGGTTCCTAATCCCAATAGACTATACCTAATTAGTATAGTACAAGAAAATATTTCTTATAAAGATACGTCACCATGGGGGGAGATATTCATAATCCTAGGTTCACATGTACTTACCTCCAATCACTATAATGAATGACTTTAGGTAATAATAAGACATCTTCTAATTATGGAACTTATTCATACATAAAGAAATGGGAGCCAAAATTACATAACCATGTTTTCCAATGTATAATTTCAATCAATCATAAGATAATTCATGTTTCATATGAGTATATCTTTGGAATTCCTATATGGAAATTCTAATATAACCAAATATGTAATGTAATACATGTATAATCTGATATCATCAATGGTATTCTATGTAAGGAACTCAATTATCACTCATGGTACATAAAATATCAAACAACCCATGATCCCGTCAAAGGAATTTCGTGTAGCGATCTTAGGTATCACTCAAATGTGTAACACGAACATATTACCCTATAGCCCCATCCCCTAATCCTACAAAGGATTCCCAAAATCATCGAGGCATGGTGTATAGAATATCATATTGATTCTATAAAAGGACTTACACATAATGAAACTTAAGTATCACCTATGGCATAAAACAATTTATACAATCTCTATACTTGTCTGAGGTGTTCCTTAAAAAAGAGCACAATTCTTACAAAAGGCATACATATAACCATTATATCCAATGAGTTCATCCGAGAAATCCTTTTATTGGAATCCAAGTATCTCACATGTCATTATTATAGGATACATTCTTGGGAATCTCTAGTTACATAATAAAAAATTAAGGCATGTAAGAAAGATCCCTAAAAGTTATTCTAGGCATCCCAATTCAAATTTCCCATCATGTTATTCCCTTCAATCAACAACCAAGAACCACCTCAATCAATCATCACTACCTTAAAAGTAAACAATAGAAATCATGAATTAATGAATAAGAGTGGCCAAACACTAAAACTCACCACATCTTCCTCATCCTCACAGGATTATAAGTTCTGCATGGTTTCTAAGGTGACACCTTCTACAATATCTACCAAAACCTGATGTAATTGTTCATGGTTTTCAACATTGGGGTATCCACTGGGCCCCTCATGTTAAAATAATGGGGTGGAATCCTACTCATAAGACTTAAGGTTTAAAATAAATATTTTAATCCCTCTTGAGTTCTTCTAAGCTAGTATGCCTAAAAACCAACCCTGTTATGATAGAAAACATATTAAGTGGAAGAATCAAACTGAAGATCCTCAGTCAGGGGGATAACATCATGTTTTGGGAGGAAATTATCTCCCTATGGTTGTTAGTGAACATAGGTGATCATCAAGTACAACCTATGAATTTCATTTAATTAAAATACTCATCAGAATACCTTTAAATGGGGGGCCTCTGCCTTGCAATAAAGCTCGAGCTTCAATGTAATACCATAAACATGAAAAAATTATAATAGACCGGAACAATATACCACCAAAAGTTTTCTATCTTTTAATTTACTTCCAAAGGGCCAATATAATCTCTTATGTCCCATCATCAAATGTAATTTGATACATGAAGAGTCTAATTTTCCTTCAGAGACAGTAACTATGACCAAATATTATAAATCTGCATGTGATACCTTCTTAACCAAAAATCATATATAATACATACTAAATGGTATCAAAATAGACACCAACATATTTAAATTAAATAATTAATGCTTTATAAATTCACTTTTGTGACATACCTCAATGAAACATCATGCAGTGAAGTGCAGATGACCTATTTGGGCCTCCTTTTCCTAGGATGATAAAAAAGGCCCAACCCAAATAGTTGATTCCACCCTGATACAGTGGAACCAACGAATTAAACTAAATTTAATCTCTATAAATCATGGAGGATATAAGGTAAATATTATGTGAGGAGGATTATTTAATATCCCAAACCCCAATGAAATCGAATCATACTCATGACTACCTTGGTCAATCAAACACATAGGGGGAGAGGGAGGAGCATCAACCCAGATCTCCGGTGTGCACCCCCTATTACTCGATGAAACTAATGTTGTGATCCCCAATTTAACATTTTTAAAAATAAAATACCATAGGTTTCCCATCACATAACTATTTCAAATTGTATAAAATAATTATGATGTGAACCAGATAAACAATGTGACTTCTTGTGGGTAATACCTAGGCTTTCACATCTTGTATTCTCCAAACCAATCCCGTGAAACCAATTCATGACATCAATTTATCATTGTAAATATTTTTGGAATCCCAGAATCCCACACATCCTTAGGTATATTACCAAAACATGCATCACTTTTATCAACACATACAAAACATCCACAAACATCCCTTATAGACATTCAAACACTCAGAACATCATTTTTATTTTGGTTCAAAAAATTGATTATCCACTATTGGATAAAAATTTGGAATTTTCATAAATTTTCAACCCAATAAAATACCTGGGACAATACAAATCCCCCACCATATAACTTTTCAACCCCGTTGAGCCTTGTTAAATAATGAAAAAAATCACCTAACCTACCTAGGCACTGAATTCCTACTCAAAAAATTATGTTGTGTTTCTCATTCCCAATGCACTAGTAAGTACTACTTATATCTAGTAATACATAAGCTAATAGGGCTCAAGACAATACTAATTATTATGAATGAGAGACCAATAGGTTACTTACCAGAGCCTATATGATCTAACACATGACCATTTCTTCATCGTATTCATTACTTGACCTATTTCTCTCCCAAACCCATATCATTAATTTCAATGGCCATTTTGAATCATGGTACATCCACCATCATATTTTATAATCAAGGAATGTCCCTTGAATTATAAAAAATCATTTGTTTATATGAAAGAAATCAATTCTAACTAACTCCAAATGATAAAATATTAAAAAAAATATCAATATCACTAGTCGAGCGTTACCAAAATATATTCTAGTGGCCTCTATCACATAGAACTTCCAGATTGTTCTAAGAATGCTCATTAAAGCCTATAATAGAGTTATAGAGATATATCCTAGAGAAACTTCCCCCTTCCACTACCAGTTGTGATTTCACCATAAGAATAACGATAATTTTTTAATCCAATGCCCATGTATCTTCATAATCTATCCTGAAAAATTTCACCACTTTGACTCCACATGCATATGTATTCAAACATGAATAGGACATTTCCTAATAAATTCATGCATATAATGTTCAATTTATCCCTAGAATATGATATCCAAATGAAAATATGATGACCTATCTCAAACCAATCCCTTAAACATGATTATACTTTTAATCACACTAACTAAATGAAACCATGATCACCATTTCCCAATCCCACCCATTTCCAAACACAACTGCTAGAATTGTTAAATACTCACTCACACTAGAGTATTAATGTAAATTAAATCCATCTCAATTTCTCATCTATGGAAATAGAATTTAAGGAAAAAATTTAATTAATTTGAACAAAATAATTTTCACCACCCTTAATCATCCCATACTCTACTATTCACCATAAGGTTTACCATTTACCACAACATGAGCAACAATACTTGGGATTTCCTCTATGAAACTAGAAAATAACTTGATTAAGCATAGTATATATCCAATTATCTCTCAATTTAATCTATATGATCTGATGATAGATCATGATCATTACTAACTAAGTGTATAATAAGACATCATCATAAGGTGTTCATAGTTGTCAAGATCCATGATCACATCAAAAAGGCTAGAATTTCCTTTAACAAACCCCTAAAACCACACCACCTGAAATGTGTGTATGCCCAACCATTGGTCAACCATGTCCCGAAACCTAGTTCACTCTTGACATCCCCTTTATCATGGAGGGACATTTCTCATTTCATCACAACTCCTAGAAAACCATACCTATAACATTTATTGAAACTATCAGTCCCTCGATCACACACGTCCACTTACCAATTTACGATATAAATGATACATGATGTAATTGATGTGTACCATTATAACCCAACCCATTCTCTCATGGTTAATCCACCGTAAGGCAATGTTGAATGTGCAACATGGAATATCAGTCTGATTAATCCAAAATCTCCCTTGGAAGCCCTTTTAAAAATCTATAGTCTCTCATGTGCCATAGTTATTTCCATTACCACTAATCATAAAAAATCATTCCAATCATGAGATTATACCTGTGCTCTGACTATATTAGAATAATATAAACCCTGTTCAATAGTCTTGGAACCAAGAAAATTTTATCTAGTTAATCAAGTCAGTAAAAACAAGCCCCCATGGTGCATACTTATAAACATAGGGCATCGGCATTCCTATATTGGGAAATCAATGAACTAACCATCCATCAATGTCAAAGGAGTGTCTAACCAATAACATTGTCTCTATGGCATCTATAATCATTTTAGAAACTCTATGATTCTGGTTGACCTCAATAATATAGAATTTCAACCATCAAGGGTCTGATTCAAGGTAAGAGCCTCTAGGTATTCCGTATTTTCCTACATTTCATGTATCATAACATGGTAACTAGGTATAACCACTAAGCTCCAAGATAAAACCTCTCTAAGGTAAATATGTGACATACCTATGAGGTCTATAACATTCATCCATCAACCTAATAAAGAAATGATACTCCTCGATCATCCTTATAAGGACTGATCCCCGTTTTTCATGATGTAAACATAAGAAGAATAATGAAGTAACACTCATTGAAAATTAATATATTGTAATGCAACATGTGGGTCCAGTTCTCTATAGATATTTTTGTTTTAGTCAACATCATAAAAAGACACCTAAACTAATACCCCAAAACAAATGTATAAACTATTATGGATGACCTATGAGGGACAATTGTACGAACACCACATCCTCTCAATGATTCGTGTTGTTGACCACTTTCGTAGTTTGGGAAAGTAGAATTTCCTTCCAAACTATGGAGGAAAACAACATATAGATTATTACTAACACATTATGTAAATAAACCAAAGAAATTTCACTAATGGTAATAAAATAACCTATCGACCTACTGAGGGTGGTTCACCTCTCGTGCAAGAGGATTAAGTCATCTTCCTCATCGTCAAACATCAAAATGCTAATATACATCACCAACCATCATAATGAAATATATGTTCATTCCATCCTAAATGACTAGAATTCCACTAAAATAAAATATGGGAAAAAAACATTTAGTTTTTTGTTAAAAATTTAAACAATTGTCTTATGTATTATATAATAATCAAATGCTATCATTCTTAAAACATGTGCATCTTGTGTGTTAAATATTATGCACGACAAACCTCTTTCCTTTTCCTACTAGAGTAAAAGTACACCACTTACCTAATTCCAAATGATTAATATCCATGAATTCATAATAAATCATAAAATCTATACAAAATGTGTGTCTCTCAAAGAGAAAATCATATTCATCTATAACATCACATATCAGAACAATAATCTTATATCCATGGAAATCATGTCTTCTTATCAGAACAAGTTCCCTCACCACACAAATATGATTTCTACCAATTTTTCCAAAAAAATACTAATACTTATATATAATATATACAAAATAGTAAATAAAAAGTAATTTAATGCACTTGATACCACATAATAACATCCGAACCTTGATGCCCCTAAATCGGTTCTCCATGAAAATTCATAATAGGGCCTCAAATGTTCCTCCTTAAGTGCTAGAGGATAGTTAATTTCATTGAGGGTCTAAAGGTGGTAGAGTGGAGATAATACACCCTCATATTATAGTAGGAAAAAATGACATACAATCCATAGTTATAATAAACCGATATCATAAGAAAAAAATAGTCTAAAAATATTGTAATTATAATAAATAGAATATAGTAAATGCTCAAAAAACCATTTCAAACCTACATAAATGATCACACACTAGGCCAACCATAAAAATATAGTAGCGAATAAAATAAATAAAAATATATGAAAAAGTATCTTTTGTTATATATAATACAAAAAATTACTTTTTCTCTACATACATATCCTATCCATTATAATCGATTCTTCTTGGGCCTCAACACTAGATGTGTGTATAAGCAAGTGAATGTATACTCAGTTACCCAAGTGTAATGAAATATGGATTATATTTTGAGTACAAAACTCAATAGGAAACCACAAATAACTTCCATACATATGTAGTAATATTTTTTATATATATGTGATCTATGAGTCAGTATACCATAAGAAATAAAACTAAAATATTAAATTCAATTTAGGATATAAATAAAATAATTCCGAATTGATATTTGGGTCCATGATCTCATTAAACTTTCAATTTACCATCATGTATATATATAAATATTTGTGTGTTTATATATATATTCCTACATGTATATATATATATATATTAATACGTATGAGTAATGTGAAAATATCATAAATCTAGATAAGTCGATCCTCAGGTTTGTAATTTAGATCATATGGGCAACCTATGAAATAGTTATTGAGTTGGATGTTGTGCACATGAAATTCTATAAGTAATTAAATCAATCCTCAGGGGTTTAATGCTAATCGATGAAACCTTCTTCGAATATCATCCTAAAATATCTATGAGAAATTTATTTTAGCCCTAAGGGAGACATGTTATATCCCTGGGTTCTTACACACTCACCTCTAATCACTATTATGATGGATTTCAGGTAACAACCAGATAACTTTTAATAATGGAACTTATACATATATAAAAAATAAGGACCTAAGTTATGTAATGAAAGCATCTATGTAAAATTAAAATCAAGAAATAAATTCTTAATTTTGTCTAAGAGTATGTCCATGGGATTCCTAAATGGAAATATGTGTATCACCAAAGGCATAGAATTATATGTGTAAACTCTATGATAATCTAAGGAATTATACATAAGGAACCTTAGTATTTATCATGGTAAACATAAATTAAAATAGCCCATGATATAGTATAATTCATTTTGTGTATGGAACTTGAGTTTCATACAAGGAGTATTAAAAACCTATTCTCACATAAGGTCTTCCCTAAAATCGTACAAAGGAGCCTAGGTATCACTGATGTATGGTATAAGTCATATCTTGCTGAGTACATCCACGGAATTTCACATAAGGAAATATATGTATCACTCTAAGAATAACTCAATTAATATGACCTTTAAGCCCATTGAAAGAATTCTGTTAAAAAGATCACAAGTATCATAAAATCATACAAATAACCATTCTAGACTTTGAGTCCAACCAATTAATTTATACATGGGAATACAAGAATCACTCGAGGGAAGATTCCAAGAAGAACATCTAATAATCTCATGTAATATGATAAATAAAATTCCACATAAGATGGATAATATGTGATATATTTGGGCATCCTAAGTAAAATATATCTTTGTTTATGGATATTCCCCAAATAAACTAGAATATCTTATGGATATCATCCATTAATTAGCAATAAATAAGAGAAATTATAAATTAAAGAGTGAGGGTGGTAAAAATTTTAAACCCACCGGTATTACCTCATACTAATAGGATAATAAGTTTTTCATGGGTTATATGGTGACTCCTACTTAAATATCTATCAAAAACTGACATACTATTTTAGGGGTGTTCATAACTAGGTAACCCACTAGGACCCTCATGTCAAAACGGTGAGGAGGCATCCTACAAGGAGTTCTCAAGGTCCACATTCAAAATAGGAATCCAACTTGGGGTCCACTAAGTGAGTATGAATCCATGGAACCCCACTTGGGATCCTATAATGTAATAAGATGTGGCATCTTATGATGGATCCTCAGTCAAGGTCATAGCCTCAAATCTTGGGATGAAGTTGGAACACTATAGTTTTTAGTGACCCTAAGAATTCATCCAATACAGTCTACCCATTTCATAAAATTAAACATTTTATCAAGAAGAATTTAAATAGAGGGTATAATCCTTAGGGGCATGCCCGAGAATCCATATAATAAAAAAAGATGAATAAATTATAACAGGAATGTCAAACATTTCACCTATATTTTGGATGTCTTCCAACTATTTCCCGACCATCGGTAGTGGTTTTCATGGACCTTCCATGCTCATTCAATAAATATACAGTGTCTTTTATTTTGATACACTGTAACCATGGCCAAAATCATTAAAATCACATGTGATGCATCCTTATACTTGAATCGAGAATAATCCCTAAGAAATATTATAATTATTTTTAATTTAAATCAATAATTATTTAGAAATTCAACACTACAACATACCTTGAGGAAAAAGCATGAAAAATTTAAGGTGACCTCTTAGTTTTTTCATATCCCATACAGAGAAAAATTCCCAACTAAGATGGTCGATTCAACTATGTTCCAGTGGAACCAATGAATAATCCTAAATGAAAACTCATAAATCTGGAAGGATGGAAGGTAATGAGTGTGGAATGATGAAGTATGATCATTTTACCCACCGATGCCATCGAATCACACCCAGGGAAATGATGATCGGTGAGGAATAGATGAAGTGAGGGAGTACCATCTTCCAATAGCTCTTGTGTTCACCCTATGGTTTCCCAATGAGTCTAATATGATGGGACAATATTTATCCATTCTAAAAATCTATTCTCATAGGATTCTCATCAAGTTCCATTCTCATAATATGAATTAGATACACATTGTGAATTCCTCATGAAAATCCATGATCTTTCAAATCGTTTACTCTTCATGACGCATCCTATGCAACAAATTCAAATCATAAATTAAATTCAGGGAATCAATTTCTCATTATATAACTTTTTCCGAGACCGGCTACCCATATATCCTATAGTGCATTACATACCCTTAGTACATTAATCTTCACTTGTAACACATCCAAAAATATCTTGTATGGATGTGAAAACACTTGGACCCTCATTATTATTTCTAGTTCATGAAATGTCTCATCCACTAAAGTATAAATATTAAAATTCTCTAAAATTTTCATCTAGATCCAAATTATATGAGGTTACATTAGTCATACCCTACCAAAAAATTCTTTATAACCTTAAGAAGAAAACATAATAATTGGTGAGATCATACGATCCTTAAGGACAAAAATAGGAAATATCAATCTATAATCATATGAAAACATAAGATTGTCATATGGTTATGTAAAAATGAACAATACATATGACATTCATGCTAAAAATATCATAGATCATAAACATGATTCCTGGAATAAAATTCATCATTTTAGAAAACATTGACCATATGGGTGATAAATAATCATAAATCATTCAAGAAAAATAATCTCAAGTCATTAATTTTTTAAACTATCATAAATATAAAAAAAATTTATATATCAAGGTAAACTACCAGGACCATGAACATAGTGGATCATAAATTATCACCCATTTCTGATTGTAGTTTATAATTATCCTATTTTCTATAGTGGATTAAGACTCACCAAAGTCACATAGTGGATCAAGACCATTGAATTATTAACCATTTTTATCTCATGAGATATAATGCTTTACCTAATTTATTGTATGAAGATATTAGTGTAAGATACTTACCTTCTATGGAGTTGAATTGGGATTGATTTGAGGTACTATTTTGCCCATAATTGAGTAATTATTTTCTATGTTATGACCAGGGGTGTATTTTGGTGAAAATTTGAGAAAAGAGGGGGAAATGGGGTTGTGTATGGTTGGCATGTAGTTACAAAAAACCATACTCTCCAACCCAAGAAAGTGTACAACCCTGGATAGTGGGGTTTCTCACATATGGTACACATTTTAAAAAACCATGCACCCTAAAAAGGGATGTTGTACACCCCTAAAATAATAGGCTTCCGGTTGGAACAAGGTTAGGGAAAACAATGTGCCTCTATAAAAGTTCCCATGCATGATTCTGAATGTAATGTGAAGATTAGATTTTAAAATTCTCTAACCCCTTATTTTAAAATAAATTAACCCTTTCTCAAACATAATAAAATCACCTAATTGTTGGAGGATCCCAAAAGGGTTTCTAAGGCTTCTGACTTCCATTATTGGGAATTCGAAGGCCTATTCTCAAATCTACATCTCTCTAAGTATGTGGTTTCTTCCTAAATGATTTCCCTTTTTTTATTATTCTCCCATCATTTGATGAGATTTTTTATTGTTTTAGGTTATATCTAGATGTAATTTTTTTGATCTAGTTCTAGGATATTAAATCTAGATCTATTCTTAATGGATCCGAACTTTTTCAATGTAGGATTTAATATTCAGATTCATATCTCATTCTATTTCTTCATTCCACCAAAATTAGGAATATTTGTTGTTTACCATTCATCACTGTTCTTGAGATAGGTGTTCTATAATTTAAATACCAATGTCTTTATTTGAATTATTTGTATGAAATTTTAGAATTTCTATTAGATATTTAGCAATTGAGTATCAAATATTTTACTAATTAATTTGGTGAATTAATTATTTGAGAGAAATGTGGAATTGGGAATACTAAGATTATATATTTTGTAGATAATTAATTATCAAAAAAATTAAGGGTTTTCTTATGATTAATTATTTTGAGATATATTTATGGATATTGAAAAGATAAAAAAAAATTAATTAGTAATAAAATTAAGTTGGAATAATTAATTGATAAACTAATTAGGGATATTGAATTGGTTGATGTTGGAAAACTAATTAATGAATTAATTAACCTAATTGAATTTTTAAGGTGGTATTAATTAATTAATGAAATAATTAATAGATAAATGTAATTTTTTAATTTTTGATTTAAATAATGTCCTTGACTAATTGATTAATTTATTAATGAAGTATTATTATTATTTAATTATTGAGTTAAATAATTTGATTAGTCAATTGAAGAAGTAATTAATAGATTAATATGATTATATAATATTTGAATTAAATAATGATATTAATTAATCGATGATTTAATTATTAGAGGAATGTGATTTTATCAATTGTTGAATTAAATAATGGGATTAATTAATTAATGAATTAATTAATGGAATAATGTAATTTTTTAGTTTTCAAGTTAAATAATAGGAATAATAGGGTTAATTAATTTAAATAATCTATGGGATTGATGTAAACAATAATTGGCTATTTAATTACAGTTATCAAGTTAGATTAATTCATTGGAAGATTAATTAATGGGGTTTAATGTGTTAATTTCATTGAATGAGTTCGATTAATTATTTGGGGAATTAATTAACGGGGATTGTTGTGTTGTTAAAATTGAATTTTTTTAAATTAATTTATTAGAGAATTAATTAATTGGAGTTCTTGTGTTAATGAAATTAAATGAGTTAGATTAATTCATTGGAGAATCAAAGAATGTGATTTTTGGGTTAATGGAGTTAAATGTGTTAGACTAATTAATTAGAAAATTAATTACTGTTGATTGTTGTTTAATTGCAATTGAAATATTAGATTATTTATTTTTTGAGTTAATTAACAGTTATTTTTTTTAATGTAATACAATATTCCAGATTAATAAATTATAGAATTAAATAATGGTTTTTTAAGTAATTGCAATTGAATGTGATTGATTAATTAATTGAAGAATTAATTTTTTTGTGATTTTTGTGTTAACAAAATTGAATGATTTATATTTATTTATTGGTGACCTAATTAATAGGGATTGTTGTGTTAAAGAAATATAATTTTTTAGATTAATTAATTAGAGAATTAACGAATGGGGGTTTTGTGTTAATGTAATTGAATTAGTTGGGATAATTAATTGGTAATTTAAATAATATGTATTCATGGGATATCAAATTGATGCAATTGGAAAAATAATTATGGAATTAATTATAGATTATTTGAGATAATTAATTGTTGAATTAATTGTGAGATATTAAGATAGATGTTTTTAGATAATGAATTATAGAATTAATTATGATATTATGATATTTTTTATTTGAATAATTAATTTTCGAATTAATTATATGATATTGAGTTTTGGGATTTTGATTAATTATTTTATGAATTAATTAATGATATTGACATACATAATTAATTGCATACATAATTAATTCAATTTATGTGATAAAAAAAATTATTTAATTAGAAATGAATTTTTAATGATTCGTTAATTGTATAATTGACTGATAGAATTTATGTGATTAATTATGTTTTTAATTAATTAATGTAATTATTATGATTACTTAATTGTTTAATTAATTAATGGAATTTATGTGATTAATTAATTTTTGAATTAATTAATGGAATAATGTGATTATGAAATTTTTATATATTAATTAATTAAATGTTAAGCAGATTAATGGGACACTGTGATGTGAATTGTGATAAGGGGTTAATGTTGATTAACATGAATTGTTGTGAAATAGGAGAAGTAGTGATATGTTTGATATATTTTGAATGATTGTGAAATGGGGTTAAAAAAAACAGATTCCACACTCATGATATATATGTTTGACTGATAAATGGGGTATGAGATAGAGACTAATGATAAAATACTCAGGTGGTGCTACACATGGAGTTTTACCAAAACATGAATCCAAATATTCTTGTATGAGATAGGGACTAAGATTCAAAATACACCTGGGGTGTGATTTGAGGATTGATTCTTCAAATACTCACAAGGGGGATAACCATGATGTTTAACACCCATTTATCAAAATTAGAAAAAATATAAAATTTTCTATATATGGATTGAATTAAATGGATAATAAAAGAACTTATTATATAATTATTGGTAATTTTATATGAGAAATGGTACAGACTCTAGCACTAGATGAAGCCGGTATTGAGATATGGGTGTCCATGGGAACCCAAGGGATTATGCTATTAAAAAATGTATAATTGAATAAATATAAACTGATTACTTTATTAATTATATATTATTGTTTATATAATCACATACTCTATTATTGGATAGATTTTTTTAGATGCCCTTTGTAGTGGAAGACTGATTTGTACTCACACCCTCTCCAAGATTCTTGATCTGTACCCAAAGACACATTATTATTGAAGGATATGTTAAGGGAAAATTCCCTATATTAAATGGATGAATTGAGGATGGATCATGGATGAGGGAATCCGATGTGCTTTGGGACCCTCTTAATGGATTTTTTAGTTTATTTATTTATTTGGGGTTTTTCATGTTGACATTTGGTGCATACATATCATGGAATATATAATGTTCAGTTTTGATAAAGTATATCTAGTCTTGGTCTTATTTTGATAAATTATTATTCTAGATATGTTATATTGTTTCTATTATGTATTTTTTATTTCCAATGTAGAATTACTCTAAAATAAAGAGTGTATAGTTTCCCCATGATCGACTAATCATACCCTCAATGTTTGTCTGTAGCCTCTAGAATATGTAGAGATGTGATTTAGGTCCTGTAGAGAACCAGATCAGGGCACCGAGGCATGACACCGATGATGGGATATTACAATAGGTCCCACACATATCGTAATGAAAATAAAACCTATTTCAGCCTACATATCATAAAACATTCAGTGTATCATCACAATAGGTCCTAGGTAAATAAAATGAGTTTCAGAAACCATTAATCAATTCACCATAGGTAAAACTTTGAAAAATGAATGGTTTTGATAAAAATTTCATCAAAAAAATGTTAAACATCTTGAGAAATAATGAGAAGGGTATAGATCAATATTATCCCATGTAAAGGATAATTAACATCAAATGACTTAAACAGGGAGGGATATGATTTTTAATGATCACTTGAAACTTTTCTTGAGGAAAATAGTCTCTCGATTAGAAAAAATTATTCAAAACATAAAACGTTTACAAACATATTTAGCTAGAAATTATCCTTGGAAACTCATAAATTATTCTTTTGAATACATTTAAAATGTTTCCTCATTAAAATAATATATATAATCAAAAAAAATTAAAAAAATACAACAATTTCGGAATTCTTTTATATGAATATATCCTTTGAAACGTTAAACTAAATCTTTAAAACATTGAGTTTTCATAATGTTGGTAAATTGCAAACATATTAAAACAAAGATTTATTTCACATTTTTTGTAATAAGAAAATTGGATTGATATTGAAAAAGGCTGGAATATTACATTTATAAAAAAATTTCAAAAAGGAAAATAAGGATAAAATGTACTCCAAACAATTCCAATGTAATATTAGATCAGTGCACCTGAGTCTCAACCCAATTAGTGGTGACTCTCAATGTACAACTATGTGACATAAGTTCAATTATAAGTGGATGCATATTTCCAAGGTACGTGAGTAGGTACTGTAGTAGGAATATTTTGGCATTGTACCACTTGGAAGGGTTAATCCATTTTAACCTTCAGGCCATAGGTTTGGCCCTTGGGTCCTTTAAGGCCTTCGGGCCACCCATGGCCTTTGGTCCAACTAAGGATTTCAGGCCACATCATGGACTACATTCCAACATAAGGCCTTCAGAACAAATGTAATGCAGATGAAACTAGACATACATAAATAAAAAAGGCTCTCTATAGGTATTCAAGAGTAGGAACATTCACCATATCAAAGCTAACCTGATATGGAAGAATGAGATGGTATGACATTTCCATCAGTACTAGGCATGTTCATCTCTGCACAGAATAGCTAACCAGCTAACCTTGAAAATGTGGAGAGTAGACATCACAATTTTTAATAGTGAGGGGCAGTTTCCAGTAGTGTTTTTTGGATGAATTCATCTAAGGCCTCTAGTCCATATAATGTATCTTTAAGCCTAATGTCCACTTAAAGGTTTCCCCTCCACCCTTAAAGGGGTGGTTATAAAAAATAAATACAAATTAATTTCCATTGGGCCATTCAATCATGTGATATTAAATATATTATTAAATAAAATTTCAAAACATTGATATGAATGAAAATATATTTTTGTAACGAAGAGGAAAATTATTTCAATTTTCTTTAAAATGTTGTTTTTTATTCATGAGTTCATGAAGGATGGAAAATCAAGGAAAAAACATTAATCTCAAGTAATAACCCAAACAAGATAAATTTAATCTGTTTATTGAGAGATATATTCTAAAATTTCATTATCACAAGCATAATCATAAAAAAACCTGAAAAATTGAAATTATAACCTCAAACATTTACTATATTTTTGTATTTAAAATCATAGGCCCCAGTAGAGAATAAAATATAATAAAATTATGAATATCAAAAAAATTAAAAAAATTTAGGATAGAAAAATATAAAAGGGGGACTACATAATATTCATATATTAATTTGTGTGCATAAAATAACTTATGTCCCAAATAAGGAAATTTTAAATTAAAAAACCCTTCCTACATTAGTAACTTTTGAACTGTGAACCCCTAAAAAATAGATCCTAATATTGATATGTAAATAAAAAATTAAAAGGAGAATAATCAAAAAATATATTCATGCATAATTTATGAATGATATAAAATAAAAAGGTTGTGAATACGGAATGTGTGTCACCAAATTAAAATTTGAGAAGAAAGTACATTACATTAAGTCTAGACATTATTTTTACAAGCTATTAAATATTTTATAATAGATATATTTTTTTGTACATATATTAAAAACCATACATATATATATCATACTATATAGGATATACTGATGACCTTTAAATATCTATTTATTAAATTTTTTGTTAAACTCATGTTTCGAGAAATAACTAATTTTTTTGTATACTTCTTATTTTTGGTACACTTAATTTTATCATACAACCATTATATATTTAATGATAACCAAGATATAGTTATAATGAATTTTTAGTGTGTAATTATTTATATTAATAAATATATGTTATATATAAAAAATTAAATACATCTTCTATGGAGACGATAGCTCATATGTACACTTGAATGTCGATTCCATTTTCTCAAAAGACTAAAAAAATAATGGTATAAAATATTTTAAAATTATTAAATAAATTATTTTTAATATTTATCAATTATTTTTATTTAAATGTATCTTTATTTCCATCATTTTTAAAGCGTACCTGAAGAACAAATCACATTTATTCGTAAGGCTGTAGTCCGCTGAAAACACGATCGATGCTTTAAAATCACCTATAGAATAGAAATTAATGATGGTATATATGTTAATATATTTCAAAATGAGTATTTATTTTAATTTATATAAATATAAATATACCTTCTATCCATATTCTTACCCAATCATGAGAGGTGTTTATGGAAAACATTCCACATTAGTTCGTGAGGTGGTAGTCCATCGTACACATGAGTGATGTTATCATTTTCTATTTAGGGGATGATGAGATGGATGTAGGTCATTACCATATTATAAAAAAATTATTTATATTTAGTATACTATGGTTTTTATATTATCATAGTTTAATTATATTTCAAGGAGATCGAGGATGAAAAATAATAAAAATGGTCCTAGAAGAACAAAACCACTTCTTCATGTAACCTCCTTGGGATTGCACCAAAATAAATCCCTAGTTGGATTTATAATCAAATTAAGGATTATAAGATGATATATGGTATGTATAGAATTTGATTTGTCAGGTCATGTCCAAAACAAATTGTTTTGGATGTGTGATGTTTAGAGGAGTGGCAGTAGCATTTTATATGTGAGGTGGATGTCATAGATAAATGTTTTCTAATGAAAAAGGTATACCGAAATTTGTTTTTTGAAAAATCCACAAAAAAAGAAATTATATAACATTTTATGAGATAAAGTCACCAAATGTCCATAAAATATTTTTTGGACAATATTTGGGTCATTTTTAATCCTTGTCTTTTTAACCCTTCAATAATACAATTTTTACCTTATCTATGGTATTTAATTTTTAACTATTTTACTACTCAAAATGGTCAAAAAATAAGGTAAACTAATAAAAAAATATAAATAATAATTATATATATGGGATCTATTTTTTCAAATTAAATTCCAATATTTGGAATAAATTAATTTAAAATTAATCCCATCGATGGAATTAGAATGTGGTTTTTCAAAAAGAAAAATCTCAGAAGTTTAGAATGAAATAATATATAAATTAAATATATAATTGATTCTAATGAAATAAATCATATTAATCAATATATAATTGAACATATTTTACATATAAAATAATATTAATTTATTTAATGTTTTTAAACAATATAAGTTAAGAAACATTTTTGAATAAAAACTAGTATTTTAAATGTTCATTGAAAAATTATTTCTTTTTAGAAAATTCATAAAAATTCATTCTATGATAATTTTGACATTAAGATTTAAAATATTTAATTTAATTTTTCAAAAAAAATTTATAATAGTGTTGAAAATTAATTTATTTATTTTTTCACAAAACGAAATAAAAAATTTCTTTCTGAAAATTTTATTTTCAAAATATATTTAGTCATCTCAAAAAAATATTCGGTAATTTTATAAAAATTATTTCTTTATATAAATATGTTATACATAATTTTTAAAAAAATGTTAATATTATTCATAAAACTAATTTTAGAGGCTAGTTTATATAGACTTATTTTAAATAATAATGTTAATAATATATCATGGTTTATTAAAACACGGTGTTGTATGTAACACAATATAAAATAAAGGTTTTTTGATGAATGACATATAAGAAAAAGAAATATTTGGAAAAAAATAATTCATAATAATTTTTTTGTTTCATAAATTGTGTATCTCTACCTCAAGTCCAAAATTATATTCCATATAATGTATAATGATGGAGTTATAGATATTGAATCAATCAAGGCATACATTCATACTGAATATAAACAAATAATAACTCTAACACTGTCATTATTTCCCTATGATAAAAATGATAAGGCACACATATGAAAAAATCCTGACCTATTGCCTCTCTAAACCTGATAGATATAGCCTTCATGACCACACACTTCTCACTATCCTTGAGGAAGATGGAATCATAGGGTTATCCTCTGTCCACCTCATCCCTCTCAATTGATAAAAACCATTAAATTGATTACAATTTAGATGAACCTATTACTAATATGATTAGATCTGATCCTAAATAGGGACAATAAACCAACACTGACTAAAAAATAATGTTGGTCACTCATTCTTGTGATTTTCATGTCCTCCACATAAAAAACCATCCATACCTGATTCACTAGATGGGATCAAGATCATTTATCCCTAGGGAAACTAAAAGAATAATGACAGAATTGGATTCTTAATGTAATCATTATCTAACAATAAAAATAAGAATTATTTCGATGGATATTCTCCTATGAGACTCTTTATGGCTCCCCTCCTATGGAATTTTGGTCATATATAGTTACCTCTCCCTAACCTATAAATTTATAGGAAACTCAATATATATAAGAAATATTAAAGTGCAGAACATGTTTTAAATATCTAAACATAAATACTCCTTGAAATACATTATTTTATCATCATCATTTATAATATGACATGTGGAATAATGCAATATATTCTTATACTAGATACGGAAATCATACACATTGAAATTCCCCTGAATTAGATTAAGAGTATCTTATCGATAAGCTACCATTAAGGTCAATGAAGGAAACTCAATAAAAATCGGATTATGAAATTTTTCTCACAAAATGGACGACTCCTTGTAATCTATAAGGAATAGTAAATCCCACTTCTCAGTAGCACAATATAGAATTGTAATAGCAAAAGAAACCAAATGGTACCTCTGATAATGGATCAAATTGAACATTGTCTCTAACTCCCCTGACCAATCCTTGGTCTCTTGATCAAAAAAGAACCCATCATTTTCTAAATGGTCAAAAGGACATATTTATTTATTTATTTATTTTTCATAACCCCCCTTTAATTGTTAATGGGGAAACCTTACATGGCTCGTAGGTTTCATGAAAATACAAGAAATAAAGGTCTTAGTGGGATTCATCTAGACTATGAATACTTGAAACTACCCATCCCTAGTGTCTGAAATGTGATTATCTCTCCACCATTGCAATGATAATCGACTATATGTCATATTTAGAGATGAATAGTCCTGGTACCAAGGTAAAATTCCATACCCTCCCATTCTTCCAAATTTGATAGGTCTAATCTAGTGAATTCACCTTCTCTGAATGCATCCCTAGATCCCGTTCTTATAGAATATTTCAATTTTTCATCTTCAGATGATGTGGACCGAAGGTCTTGAGGTGTCCCAATGGCCATGAGGTGTCTTGAAGGCCTTATGATAGATCAAAATATTTACTAACCTGAATTATTCAATGGCTTGGATGTCTTAAGGACTCCAAAATCAAACCGGTAGCCTGAAGGTGAAGAGTTTCAGCTGCTACAATACCGAACCAGAACTTGTACATTAACTAATATAGTCCTACTATCGTAACCTATAATTATTTCTATGACCTAATTAAAACATTTTTATCATGGATATAATTGAATATTCCTCCCCATCCAGGATAATTCTCACATGAAACCCATCATAATTCTACAGAATTAGGATAAAAAATTATTAATTATTATTTTCCAAGGGTTTTTATTATCCAAAAAATCTATGGTGGTGTAATTTTTCATCCATTATAATGTCTTTAGTGAAAATAAAATGAGAAAATTAACCAACAGTGATATGTTAAAAAGAATAAATGTTCTAAACCCAAGATATTGGATATTAATATTTAATTAATTAAGTTTAAACATACTTATGAATTTTTACTCAATTAAAACCTAAAGAAAAAAACATCATTCATAATCTTTAAATAGGTCCTTAGCCCATTAAGAACATCATTTCTCTTATATTGTTTAGTAATAATGAAATTTCTTTTTTATTATAGGGGGATATAAAATCTTATTTCTTTGATGGCATCCCTTATATACATCAAAAACTATATATAGTTTTTTTGTTTCCCTACAAAACTAGGTAATCATTAATAGTTCATATATCCAAACTCCATCATATATCTTAACCATAAAATCTGATACCACTCTATCATGACCCCCACCACCATCCACTTATTACACTCATTGGATAGTATCAATTATGGGGATGACCCCCAAAGTAATCCACTAGTTAGAAACAAGTTAGTGACTATCATCAAGGGTGTAGAATGCATAAAAATTGGAAGAATTTTAATATATATATAAATTTGTTAACAAAATATTATATCATTTCTAAAAATCAACGCCATAACATAAATAAATAATTTATCCTAATACATTAATGTAATGTCATTAAAAATATAAAATAATTGGAAATAAATAAAATCGTATACAATGACTAGGTCACTAAAAAATGATCGAACAAACACTCTTGGATAGTTAAACCCTTCCATGTCATAAAATACATCACGTGGACCAAAAAAATTGTTAAAATATATAACATGTTAGTATACATCTATACTCAGTTGGATCCTCCCTGAAAACTCTCACAAAAAATGTCAATGAAACATAGTAAATCCTAATGAATTAAAAAATAGAAAAAAAATTATTTAGTAGATATGATGAAATTCATCCTACCCCATCTAAGTCTAACTCACCAAGTGACATAAATAAATACATATCATAATATAAAATAACACACGTATTAAAGGTACCATGTGTCTACTTACTCACTAGTTTTCCACTCTCACTATATAATTTCAAATTTCATACAATAAAATCCCTTCTATAATTCATATTTTACTATGTAATCACATATAACATCTCATCATTCGCCTCTTGTACACATACTCCATCACATATCATAACCAATTAATAAGTATGAAATCATAAAACATTAATTATAATAAATAAAAAATTATTCCATAACATCCACTGTATGTATAATTGTGGTAAATATAGTCACTAATGTTATAAAACACTTCAGTTATGTAACATTATGTATCTACTTCATACACACACATTTATAGAAAATATGATATCTATATACACCATTTTATAAAATAACTTATATATTAAGATATAACATCCGAGATATGCATACACATCATGATAAATATAAAGGTAGATTGGGAGAGGGAGAAATTAGAAATTTTTTATTTATAAGAATATATATTGAGGGAAAAATTTGAATAAAAAATTGGGTTTCATCTATCCACCATACATAGGTTTTGGAGTTTGTAAAATCATAAAAGATAATTTATATATATACTAGAAAAAAAACTCTGTAAAACTATATATCCTTTGAATCAACTATAACAATTTTACTACACAAAAACTAGATACCACCCCAATGTCTTTGAAATTAGATTTCACACATGAATAAAAATTAATAATTAACCAATTAAATTAGTAATTTAGTAACTGTAATTCATTTATCAACCCCTTTAATAAATATATATTTTAAAAAATTAATTTCATTAATTTTTTCTATAATTAATATTATAATTTATAGGTTGTCACTTTCATGATAATACATCTTTAATCAAAGCATCCAGTCATTGTCATTTTATTTATCATTAATTATATCAACAAAATGTATACCATGAGTTCTTTATAAATCAATTACCATTACACAAATTGATGTTGTAGGACTCATCCTAACATAATATACAAAATATCCAGTCATGTATCACATAAAAAATACATCAGGAAGTTAGAAATCATGCTAAATAATTAATAATAAACCATCCCTCACATAATAAACACATTAAGAATGCTCCACTCTAAAACCAAACCAAGAAAAATATCAACAACCCAAAAAAAAACTAGAAAACAAGCAAGAACTACTCTCAATATGGTCAATTCATCCCAACATCATCCTTGCCTCAATGGATTAGCAGTAGGAAAGCCACACTCCCAAGTTATTCCATCAGACCATCACCTAATATCCCAAACACACTCGGTTTCCCAAAAATTAAACGGAATGAAATGATTACATCTCAAGTTACATATATAAAGAAAATAAACATATTCTATGAACAATAATCTCAGTGGTAAACTAAATTCCTAACACCAATGAATACAAGTCTATAATAAAAAATAATGGGACAAGAAAACCCTAAATCATTAAATTTAACAAAAAAATCATTACCATATTGAATGAATTGTTTCATCGTGAATAATATTCAAAAATTGGAAAACTAACATTGGAATACAAAACATATCTAAGAATAAACTATAAATTTTTTTACAGAAGTAAATTAATATCAAAATATTCTCATGGAATAATGATAACTAATTCAACATTACTCATTAATTAATCACTTCATCATAGAATATTTAAATTTTTTATCAAATTTATGTATATATCAACTCAGAAAAAGAATAATAATATCACAAAAGTGTATTAAACACTACCAAAAGAATATCTAGCGGAATAAAATCAATGTATAAACAAAATTTCATAACACCATACTTCATATTCATTCTTTTTTTTATTATTATATAAATTTACTTCAAGCCCACCATATCCAAAAGAAGATGAAGCATGTTAATAAAACTATTGTACACAAAATAAGTAGAATTCAAGAATACCCTTCCTCAATATGAAACATTCAATGTTCTCTAAGAATGAAATGATGAAAAAGTGGTGATCTCTAATCACAGCTCCCATGATGAACCCATAACTCTTATATATTTCATACTTGTCTAAATCTATCGTTAATCATCAATGAAACCCCCATGTAAAAACAATGGACATTAGTATCCATTGATCAAAGAGATATAACATGGGAGAAAAAACCAATAGAGAAGAATAAAATTATCCTTGGATCCCCAGTGGATTGATGTTATAATGTTAATGGATAATTCCTAGAAAAGTGGTCTTAATGTTCTTGGAATATGAACTCATATATCATAGTGTTTCAAGGAGATGGTAAGAAATAAGAGAAATATTATATTTTTCCCCAAATTTATGAAGGTTTATTAAAATAGGACTCTATGGTGCATCCTACTAAACCACAATATAATGCATTTTATTTCCACTAAAATTATGAAATAACTTGGATGGATATATTGTAAGGGGTCTCAATACATCCTCCTTATATAATCCACATTTCTATATTTTTTATCTCACCATGGTCATATAATACTACAGTAAGACCACAATCATACCCCAAGACCATGAAACAGTAGTTGTGAAGAAGTAAGGGGATAAAACAAGACACTAAAAAATCAACAATGCAATATACACCATATACCATAGTAACCCCTCATATTCTAGAGAAAATAAAATTAATCCCTCATGATCCATGAATAATCTTTAAGAACCACACTCTAACTACCTATATATAGGTAAAAGTACCAAAACATCCATCTTGGGCCTTTATGCGACAAAGACCATGTCTACTACAAAGGATCTATCTCTAAACCCCAACTCTATGAAATTGAAGTGAACCCACCATATAATCCTTTATATAGGTGTCATTTCATCTAATAACACACTTCTTCTTACTCGTCCTTTCTTAAACACCTTTGACCACCCAAAAACATAAAGGAGGTGATCAGGAAAAACCAGGACCCTATATCTTTCTGGGTTTCTCACCATATACTTCCTTACTATATTATAACCTTCTAGCTTTATTAACTTAAGAATTTCTACCTTCATCATAACATAAAACCCCAAAATTGTAATGATTCCATGAATCCTTCCATCCATAATAAATTAAATTGGTAAGTCTCCTAATGTGATTTGACACCAATAAGTTCTCAAAATATTCACATTGAATAAGTTACCATATCCTACATATTTATAAGAAACCATCTCTAGTATAGAAATATTTCCTCCAATCACACATTGTTCAATATGAATAGACATCCCTCCACACGGTAATGGAAACCACCATATTCTGTGATAATGAACCACCTAAATATTCATTTTCATGTGAATTTTTTCAGTTTATATTACACATACCTTTAAGTTAAACTGACATCGATTTTGTATACCCTTAAATACTCTTAAAAATATAAATTTTTACACCAACACAAGTCCTCAAGAATCGGGAATCACATACTCCTACTTCTTCACTTCATTATCCAAAAATTTTTCACTCTCAATTCATTTATTTCATTTAAAATGCATGTCACATATAAAATGCAATGTTCATTATATACTCTAAATTTGATGATGATTACTAATAAATCTAAACATTTATGGTTCTACTAAAATTACTCCATCTAGTATTGATCTATTTATAGTAAAACATACCGTATAGAAAATAAAAAAACTTAGTTGAAAATATTTATCACACAAAAACTTAAATTAATCTCTATGACTCACATATAAGATTAAATACTATATCAAAATTAAATGTTTTTACAACCTCATTAATCAAATTAATCCATGGTTTAGTGATCTAAGATCTTGGTATAATTCACCGAGTGTAACCTATATTTGGTGGTATCATTAGTGTTCCTTGATAATATTAAGTATCTATCTTCCAATGGATCACTAGTAATCCTCTTACAAAAACAAATTACATTACATTAATTATTTTTATCATCAACATCTTTATTTATTTTTTTCATATACACATAACATGTTATTAAATATAAATAATTGAATATAAAATCAGGATGGTTGATTAGATAATTCCATGGAGAAAACATAGATAGTACACTATTATGCACTCTTTTGATGTTTAAAAATATTATTTTTAGGAACTTTGACAATCAATTTATTAAATAAATCATCATTTATAGTGATACAATGTATTAATTCATTTTTCATACCATTTTTTCTTAACATTCATTGTTTTCATAAAAAATATAAAATAATGGAATTTATTTTTTATGAATCACCCTATAATCTAATTGAAATTATATCTATAAATACATTCCAATTTTGGTGGTTAATTGGTTAATTATTTTGAAGGAAGTATTCAGGTAATTCATTAGGGTTTTCAATTAATATCTTTAATACCAAAGTCTTAAATCCCAAGTAAATGATATTAGTAAATTATCAATTTTTTTAATTTGACAGAAGAGTATAAGTCAAAAAATAAAGGATTTCTCCCACTTATGATTAATAAATAATGAAGGTATAGATCAATTTGAAAATCATTCACAACTTGTTACAATGATATGTTTATGTGATGTTTTTCTTGAATAATGAGAGCCTCTATTTGAGATATGATAAGGAGACTATTTGGATTGAGTTCTTCTATATTTTCATTAAATAAAATAAAATATTAAATTTATTTATTATGAAAATTATGAAATAATAAACTTGTTTCAGATCATAAATAATGTTGGATAATAGAAAGAGACCATCGGTGACGTTGTAATTCTTATTGATGTTATAGAATCTATTCAGAAATTTTTTTAACAACCCCATTTATAGTCTAATGAATATTATTCATATTGAGAGTCTTAGGTGAAGACTAAGAATCCAAATATTCTGTTATCATGTTACTTATATCATAATTTCCATAATAAATAGTATAAGGATTTTCTAGATAAATCAAAAAGTGTTTATGGGGACCTAATTTAAACAAAGAAGTGTATAAGGATGTGTATTAGGTATATATGAATTTTGTGATTTCTACGACATTTTTTTCTTCCACTAACTTATTAAGGAAAATAAGAATAATTTTTGGATATGAAAACTAAAAACAAAACAAATATTTGGTGGTTCATCCAAGTCTTTATTTCCCTTTTCATTATTTTTTAATTTCTTTTAAAACTATTTTGATATAGTTGTTTATATTACAGGTTTTCAAGGAAGAAATTTTTTTATGGGTTGTATTAAATATATATATAAGGATATAAATAATATTCCCATCAAAATAAATCAAATATTATCTCTCTAGGATTTATCTTTTTTTTTCCATCATAATTTGAATTTAAATTAAATTTTATGATTAATATAAATTATGAAAATGAAAAAGTGTAGGGGGAGTGTATCATTCTATTTTTTAGATTATATTTTTTATTTTTCATTTTTGGTATGTTTTTTATTAGATGAAAATAGTGTCTTGATAGTTTGTTATTGTGTGATCTTTTTTGAGATATTTAATAGTTTTTTAAATTGATTATTGAAATTATTATTTATATTATTTTCCTCCTTTTTTTCAAATACTTAGATTATTCCTGGCTAATTATAAAAGTTTATTCCCATATAGTGGCTTTCCAATATTAGTTTCACTATCCCAAGATGTATTGTTAATCATTTCTACACCATTATTATCATACCAAACTTTTCTTGAGAGTCTTTTATGACATGTGATGATAGATATATATTTATGCATTTATCATCAGAAATACATTTGAGGAGGATATGTGTGTTAATATGATTGGGCTATTAATTAGGCATAGACATTTACTATCCTAGAGGAAAACCTTATACATAAACACTTGATTTATTTATATAATATCAATAATTTTAATATATTTTTAAGCCACATAACAACCAATATTTTTCCTTCTAAACCCTATTTATTACTATTTTTAATGTTATATTCCAAGATAAGTGTGTAGAAAAGTTTTGTTCCACTAGATATTTTTTAGATATATTCATATTTATCATGAGATAGGTTTTTTTGAGGTCACATATTTTTAATAATAAAGAGGATTGAAATTCAACATTAATTATATGTTAAATTTTCCATATTAAACTATATAAAATTTAAATAAATGTGAAGTGATTTAAAAATGAACATGTATATAAAAAATGAAAAACTAGATAAGTCATTTAATTATTTCACTGATATTATTTAATTTAATTATAAACCATACACTAAGAGGGATGGTATTGTTGGTCATTATCCCTAAAAATTTATTTTATTATGAGTTCATTTATAGATTTGAAAAAACTCATGTATGAAACTCTACATATTTTCCCTTTTTAATGATGCATGGTTTTTTGAATATCATTTTCAACTAACCACTAATCATATAAACAACCCTTGTACAATCACTTGGGATTATACAAAATTATAATCCTTATAGAGTGAAAACTATGATATTTTATTATGCCTGTAAAACCACACATATCTAGAAATTGAGTATAAATTTTAAAATAAATTATTCTTTTGATATAAGTGTTTGAATATGTTTCTATCTTTTGTATCCTATAGTATACTGAATTAACAAAAATTAGTGGTTTAAAAAAATTAAATATTTAGAAATTAGATATAACTAAATGAACGTCACAAATAAAAAATAAAAAACTAATTTTTAGAAATAAATCGAGTTTTTTAACCAAATGTTGTGTAGTATAATTTTGTTCAGATTTTAAGAATTTTTGGCATGAAAATATAACGTCTAGGGGATGATGAAACAAAAAATTCATTATTATTTTTTATATTCATTATTGATAATATCGCCCCAATTTTGAAAATATATGGGTAAATGTCAAATTTTTATTCTTTTGTTGCAATTTTTAATTTCTTTATAGTATATCTAAATATTATGATTTTATATTTAATTAATATCTTGTATTAAATTATAATGGTTTTTATTTAAATTATATGTTTGCAACCTTAATAGTTGTTCTATAAGAGTAAAATTGAAATCATATATATTTTGGATGACCAGAGATATTTTTAGGTACCAATGTAAGAGAAACTATGTTCCAAATATGGATATATAACATTAAATAAATAATTACAATGTTTATATCAGAGTAACTAATATGCATGTAACAATAATTAAAATTTTTGTGAGGTTTCATTACTTTTCTAAGGAATGGCACAACTAGGTTGGTATTTTTAAAATTAAATAGAAATTTTTGAAATTCGAATTAGATTAAATGGTTCTTTTATAAGAAACATGTTATATCCATTCCCACATAAGATTATAAACACTAAAAAATATTTAAAATAAAATAATAATAACTCAATTTGTTATTACGGTCATCATATTACAGAAATATTAAATAAAAGTAATCTAATGGGAACCATGATGAGATTCCCATTATAATTTTCTTAATGAAATCATGAAATAGATAAATTACATAACCATGTTGAACTTAGATTTAAAATAGAGGAAAGATATGGATCAGGGGACATACTATCATGCCTGGATAAAGCTTATAAATCATGGAAATAATATTTTGAAGGTAAAATTAGATGTGAAACAATAGCAAAAAACCATATTTGAATTATATATGCCTCTAAAATGAGTTTTTTAGCTATATAATGGAAAATAATATAGATAAAGTTGTATTTTTTCATCTATTTTATATGTAACGTCATGTTAACTTTTTTCCATGATATTTTATAATGATGTTTCCCATATTCTAATATATATGAATAAATAACAACAAATAAGTGGATAATCATTCATTGGATTCATATTATAGTACATAATAGCTAGGTATTAGTAATAGCCATTTTAGGTTTACATTTAATCTGGAGTTTATAATTGATTTGGTGGTTGGATTATATGTGGTTATCAAAATTTTGTTCACATTTTTCATTGTTTTTTTCCATGAATTATTTACATATTTATTCATTCTATCAATACTATTTTTTATACAGTGGAATCATGATATTTGGATTGTAACGTTTTATGTTATAGTATTGCAGATGAGTGGGATGAAAAATTTACAGTATTCACATTTCATAGATAAAACCTCTATTGGATGGGATTTATCAAAGTAATAGTCTCAGAATATTTGAGAGATTCTTAAATGTCACTATAAATCCCTTGCACTAACATATAAAATTAGGGCCTACATAATGTTATCATTGTGTAATAGATCTCAATTGTAAACTAAATTCAAGGGAGAGTGATCCATGGTCTTCGATTATTTCATAATGTACTAGTAATAGTTTGAGCAACCATTATTGACAGCGATACGATAATGTTTTTATCCTCTTAGTTATCTCCACTATTACTATTATTCTAATAATTGTCATTAAATTAATTATTTCATCTCGTCTCTGTAATTTAAACCTATTATTATTATTTTATATAAATATAAAATAATAAAATAAAAACAATATGTGATAATTAAATACAGATGATTGATTAAGTGGTTTCTTCACAGATAACCTAATGGTTTCTCTATACATCATTCCATTAGAATTTATAAAATTCATTTTATAAGACCTAAAATAAGTAATTCACCTATAATAATGGAATTTTTAAAAAATTAAAGACATTATTTCTTATAAAAGAAATGAGATTCATCTTTTTTGTAGGGAAAATAGAGTGAAATAGAAAATATCGAAGGATAAAAGTAACTATGCTTATATTTTTTGATAAAAAATATAATGAATTATATTTAAATATGATAATTATGGTTATTATGATGAAAGGAAATAAATGGAAAATAATATTTTTTTGTAGAATACGACCTTTTTATGTATCAATAAGAACACTAATATTAATTAGTAGACTGAATTATTGAATAAATAAAATAGTTTATATGATGATAAAATTCATGTTGAAAATATTATATTATTCTTATGGAAAGATTGTTTATATAAATATCTTTATTATGAAATAAATAAAATAAAATATTTTATTTTATGTCATATATTTTTGATATAAGAATAAGTTTAATAAAATAAATAAATGTAATTTAATCTAAATACTTCATGAAGTAATTTTAGTTTGATTTTGAGAAATTTATCAATGATATAGGTGAATATTTTTAATAATTATAAATTATATTCACAGATTGAAAGTAGATTAATAATTATTTAAATCTAAAATAGTTTTATATTATTGAACACAAGAGTGTGTATATTGAAGGAAAATGTAATGATATAGGTGACACCAAATTTTTCTTTTCTAATGAAAGATCACAATTTTTCTATTTTACCAAATAATTCTTGGGAAAATAAAAAGAATAATCATTTTTTTGATAAAGAATGAGTTTAATATTAAAAAAATTATAAATTTACTGAAATATTAAACAATATCTAGCATGATTATGTTATGAAAAATTCGAAAAATTCTTATTGGATGAGAAGGTAATAAGAAAATTCTGCTACAAACTCATATTAACCTTTGAGAATATTTCCATTTGAATGAATATTTTACTGATGTGGTGTATAAAGACATAAGATGTAATTGTGTAGTTATACCATGCATATTACATGAAAAAAATATTTATAATTTAGTATAATTCATACTCAAAACTCATTAAAGAATATAATACAACAATAAAATAATAAATAAAACTGGGGAAGAAATATAAAATGATCGAGGAAACATGTGGAAGATGATATTTATAATAGAATATTATAAATTATTTTCTCACAATTATATTTAAGAATCCTATGGAATTTCATGAATCCAACCATTTAAATAATAATAGTATTGAAAAATCAAATACTATGATATTATATTTTAACCTCAAATAAATTTAGTATAAGAAGACATGGATTTTTTATACTGGATTCTCATTGCATTTAATTATAAATAAAAACCTATTAAATGGGATTTATATATATGATATAGGTGTAATAATAAATTAAAATGGTGTATAATTTAATATCAATGTTATTGAAGTAATAAAATTGGTGTAAATTATTTCACTTCAAGAATTTTTTACATTGATAATAGTTTTAGAAAAAAAAATATACTATTTACAAATAGTGTTCTAATGGTAATATAGTAATATTTCAAAAAATGACTTTTGATTAATATATTATAATGTATAATCATTTTGATAATAGAATAATTGACTAGTATAAATTTATTTTAAATAACAGATGTTCATAGTTCTTCCAACTTGATCATGAAGGATGAAAATAAGTCATGGTTTTAAATAGTTGCTCACATTTTCCTAAATACTATAAGAATATATTTGTATCATAAAATAGTAAGAAATATTCCCAAACTCAAACAATATTTCCCCATTATATGATTTATTTTTGATGAAGGCAATATTATGGATCAAAGACATGGATTATTTTAGAAAAATATAATGAGGAAACTTAAACATGTTTATTTGGATGATTGTTGTTCTATGATCTTGAAACAAAGCAACAATTATAAGTACATTATATATTGTTTTGATAATTATTCTTGTATGAAATATATTTCATTTATGTAAACGATATAACCTTCCTTCAATATGATTAAAAAATATCTGAGATAGATTAAAAAGAAATCATGTTCTTTTATCAAAAATAATTATTTAAAATTGGGTTTGAGTATATATAAAATAACTTTTAGGAATTACATATATAGTATAGGATAAAAAATAAAAATGGATACCCAAATACTATCTACAAATATATATTATTTGTGTTAATTTTTGAATGTTTGGTTCACAAATAAAATAACATTGTTAATAGAACATGTAACATCAAAATATTTTGGGAGACGATATATATAAATTGTGGCATACATTCAAAATATATTATTTTAGAAAATTTAGTTTTTAAAACATATAAGTTATGGTTCAAAAATAATCCAAATTTAATGAATTTAGTTGTAATAAATTTAACATGATTATTTAGATTCAAATGTGTTCATTTGGGAAACATTAATGAAAGTGATAATGAGGGAATATATACACCTAATAGAAGATATTATATAAATTTTTTAAAAAATATAAAGAATAATGTTGATATATTTAATTTAATTTTTTATATATTGGTTGAATATACTCAAAAAAACATTGCCATGGTTTTAAGTTGAGATCAATGAATCTCATGATTATTTCTCCTAACAACAAGGTACTTTTACAACAAATTAAACGTATTTAAATCACAAAAATAAAATATCTATGTTATCAAGTGATAAACAAGGAACTAGAAAATTTTAAATGATGTACTATATACATAGAAATCATTTTTCTTGAAATGATTATTTGGAACTATTTATAAAGACTATGAACAAGAGTAACTTTAATAAATATCACTTATACAGTCTTACTCTCTCAAATTGAGCCTAAAATATTTTAATGAGCTTTAAATTTTGAGTATTAGATTATTATTATGAATGATGAGATGAAAAAATTAAATAAATAAATAATTTGGGTATTTTTTTCAGAGTATAGAGATTAATATTATTGGGTTAAAATGGGTTTTTAGATTTTTACTCAATGAGAAAGGTGAAGTGGTGAAGAATAAATATTGTTTAGTTTATAAAGTGTACTCTTGAATTGAAGCTAATATTTTCAAAGAAAAAAAATTGATAATATCCTATTATGAAAAGATCATGTTATTGATTTTAATATTTTATCAACTCAATTTTATGATTAATTAGATTTTTATGATGTCATTTTTCTTCAATGGGGATGTTAATGATGACGTATACATTGAACAACTATAATGGTTTATTATTAATCGTGTTGGAAAATGATTAGGAAAGATAAAACATAAATATATGTGCTAAAAGATATCTATATACATTACCCACATTTATAATTTATTAAATAGAATGATGTTAAAAAAATGGAAAATTTGAGAAGAATATATTTTTCAAAGAAAATAATACTAACTTATGCATTGTGATAATTTAGGTCAATGAAATTTGTTTTTATTTAGAATGAGGTAAAATAATATATTAAATCTATACCAAAAATGAAAATATATTTTGATATATAATTTATTAGTAAGATTAAAAATCTATTTTCATGAAAGTGACACATACATCATACTTTATATTTGAATCACCCTAACAATATGCTCATGGGTAATTGAATATATGAAAAATTTGAGAGCCAAAGGAGGTATTCACTCCCATTTAGTTGGGAGTGAATTTTTTGATTATAATTATTGAATGGTTTTAAATAAAAATAACTTTTGGATATTAATTGAAATCTTATTTTAAATGATAAAAACTAAACCTATTTTTTTATTTTTTTAATGTATATGAATTATTCCAAAATAAACTCTTAAAAATTATATATTTTTGAAGTGACAAGGAAATTTGTGATATATCTCTATGAATGTAGTTTAAATACATGATATTATATTTTTAAAATTTATTCCAACTATTTAACCTATGTTAATGGTTAACTTATTGATCCAAACCCATTAAAATATCACATCCACTCATATTAAATATAAATTAATGAAATATAAAGAACATAAGACTATTCATAAGGCTAACCCTAATTTTGGTGTCTTCCCAGTATTGGGATAGGTTTGAGTTTGAGTCAAATATTTTATCACTAATAATCAAGTGATTCTAAGCGAAGGGTATGTTTCATCATTGACTCTTATAATGTCATCTCTAGAAAGATGATTGCCTTTATATCTTTATCGTTATCTGATTGGTAATTTATACTAGATTAATCATGTTTACAATAGTGTCCCTCCAAAACAATAAACAATATATTCAATTAAACTCTAGGATGTCATTGTGTCACATTATAAAATATTCTTCCTCAACTTCATGGTCTTTGACTACCATGATATGAACAACACCAATGCATTCATATCAGACATCTTGAAAAAATTTTGAAATGATCAACATTGGCATGATATTGAATTCACCTGAAGATAATATGGTATTTTGGTCCAAAACATTTCATGTGAAATTATTTAATGGTTTATTTATTTTTAATATACGATATTATTAAGAATTAATATCTACAAAAGTTTCCTAAGATGTTCAAAAATTTTGAGGATGTTTTCTGAGAATCTATGGGATCGTTCAACTTAATATATAATTATAATATTGCGTTAATGAAATATAGATAAGTGACAAATACCATAATGACGAGACATCCATTGGAATAAGAAAAATATGAGTAATCTTAATGTCAAGACAATCATCAGTGTAAGGCTAAGACAAGTATTCAGTGATCGTATAATGTTCAGGCATGACCCCATAAAAATGGGACAAATTTGTGTAATGTTTTTTCAAGTATTTATAATACATTTATAAAACACATAAAAATATATTTCTATATGAAATGAATTTTTTTATAAATATTTTTTTTAAAATTTAATCTTGTGTGATGTTAGAGCATGTGATAAGGAATTATTTAAATATAAAAAACTCCGTAAGAGTTCATGTTTTAATTTGATTAGAAAATTCCTAATATATCCTTCATAATATTTAGTGAACCTTATATAAACCATTCTATATTTCAATTATTAAAAAATATATCTTGTTCTTTATAAGGTACATTTCGATACATAAAAAATGAAACATCAAAATAATATATGTAAATTTCCAGAAGAAAATATTCTAAATAAATTATTATTAAATAGGATAATGATTTGAATTTTTATTATATAAAATTTCATAGATTAGAATGATTTTAATTCAGGAACAATGTAATAAAGGAATAGTTTATGAAGATTATTGAATCTGTGTTGTGTTCCCTGCAATAAGCCAATCATGTCGTGTTGTATTGCATGAGTTCATGAATACCTAGATGTTTCTAAAATCATTTAATTATGGGTTTTGAGGATAGATAAAGATTTTATATTTAAAATATTATTAAGAGTGAACCACAAATATTAAATAGAAATTGAAGTATCACCCTGATTGGGTGGCTTTATTAAATTAAAATTGAGAATTATCCTACCTCTTTTCATAGAGTTTCAATATTTTGATAAGGAAATAATATTTGAAGAAATATGATGGAAATATAATTTTGTAGAAAACTATATAACATTTATTAAATGATATATAACCTTCAAAAATATTTGAAGAAAGATAATAAATGATTTTTGATAATAATGTGTAGACATTGAGGGAAGTTATTATGATAATAAAAAGAAGATCATGGATTTTCTTATCAATAAATGCATTTTATTTCATTTTTTAATCTTTCTATGAAGATCAATTATTGTTTTTATGAAATAATCAATATTTATTAATTATATTATGGGTTTGAACATCATAAATAATGATCAAGTTCAAAACCAATCCTACAAAAAATATTTTAAAAATAAAATATTAGTATTTTTATGGTAGAGAAACTAACATACACTGGGGTTGCAATGTTAATTAGTAATGAAATCCCCGTTTACAAATTTTTTATTATCTATTTAATTTATTTTTTTTACTATTTTGATGCGATAATTATTGAATAATAATAAGTTCATTCATATTCTGAAAAAAATAAAAACACATATTCCCCCTAGTGTCTATTGATGCTCATCTTCAAATATTCACATAACAAAATAAAGTTTATTTATGGTATCAAACTATTAAAAATAATGTTAAAAGTGATATGAAATCATTGAATTACCTACTCTATACATAATCTATGAAATACTTTACCATGTTAATGGGATGAGAAACTACTAATGAAATAATGGAAAAACTCACCAAATCTATAAAGGAAATAATAAGGTGATGGAAAAAACTATAAATTTTTATATTTCTATTTTAAGATATAAGGATGGTGTGAGATAAAAATATTATTGAATTTTTTTACAATGGTTAATGTTTTTATATGCTCTACATGTGGTTATGGATAAAATAGTGATAATGCAATTATTGTAAAAAACCTTATGAGAATAATTTATGAAAAAATTAATGCTAATATCTTAGCATTAGGAGAAAAAGATATTTATGAGTTCAAAATTGAATAAATACATAACAATCATATTAATTATAATATTTTTAGAGGAAATATTATTAAAATAAAATGAGATAATGTGAAATAATTTTATTTCAATGCTTACATGGACTGAAAATTATAAAATGAAAAAAAAATGTTCTGGGGTATAATAAACTAGGGAAGATTATAAAAATATGTTTTGCCTTATATTAATAGATTTTACCATTAAGAGAATATTTATGTTCAAATTTAAATTTCCATTTATATATTTAAAATTTGGTAAATTTTCTCATTTCATTTAAAATTTACCTAAAAAGATAAAAAATTGATATATATATATACATATATATATATATATATATATTTGTGTGTGTGTGTGTGTGTGTGAAAAAAGTAATAATGTTTCATCTATTAAAATTATGTCACTTTAGAGAATTCAATCTAAGTTGAAAGGGAAAACTAAATCACAAAAACATTTTTTATGAATAATTTTATTATCTGTTGATTAATGGATTTTTATATTCATGAGAGAAACAATTATAAGAATAAAATTATTGATGTTTTTCATATGGTCATTAGGTCTTAGGTAATGGAGAATGGAGAATAATCATTTTATGATTCGTGGGTCAATAATGAATATTCTATTGAATAAATTGAATTATCCAAATTTTAAACCATATGATGGAAGTCAATATTTGGTTAAAAAAACAATAAAGATTGATATATGATAATTCATATATATAGAAAAATTATGACACTCCCAAAAATCAGATTGAGAAAGAGGTTCTGAATAAATAATTAAAAAATTTAAAACATGAAAATGTTCGGGTTAAATGTACTATTAATGATATAAAATCTACTTTTATAAATAGGGATAAATATATAAATAGATTTACGTAGTCAATTATGTTTATATAAAATATAAAGGAGAAATTTAAAATTAGACTTTAATAATGATATTGAAGGTTGAGGTGCATTCTCTTCATGGAAAATATCTTATTTCTATAATGCTAAAAATGATGAACATAAGATAAGGTAAACATCTTGTAGCCAACCATTGAAGGAAGTTGTGTTTTACCAAGAAACAAGTGAGAAACAATATTCGATTTATCCTAAAATTCATAAATAAAAAAACTCATATCGCACTTAGAAAAAAAATTCTGTAAAAATATCTAAATTGACAAAATACATTCATGGAAGGAACATAAAAGGGGATTCAATGAAAAATAAAAAATATTGACCTCTAATTGATCATATATATAAATCCATAGAGATATATAATTTATGTATGAGGATGTTTTTGAGGTTATTTTCAGTGTTAGGGTGTGTATGGTCCCATGGAATATAATTTTTTGTATAATATGTCTCTACCTAGATAATAGAGAGTGTATAAATCATGGAGAAGAAAATGGTATCAATGGAATAATAGTAACATTTATAAATAACGTAAAAAATAATATTTAAATGAAGAATACATTTTAGTTTTTATAAGAAACATGTTGTGGACATGGTTAGGAAGGAAATATTTTATATGAATTTTTATATTTACATAAATAAAATTCAGTGAACGTCAAAAGTTTATGAGGATTCATAATCCAAACTGAAAAGTTAATACAATAAAACACTCATTTAGATCATATAAAAATGATAATTTATAATAATTGATAATGTTTTTACTTTATAAATGACTAGATACATGACATATCTAAAGTATGTGGAAAAGTATGAAAGAGTACCTATTTCGTTTTTCAATGAAAACTCTAAAAAAATAATGGTATTGGTATGTGTAAACTTGGAAAAATCATGTTAATCATAATATGGTTTTATTTTTGGATGCCCTAAAGCATGGATTCATGAGTGTTTTTGAATTTTTATATGATTGAAATGAAGTGGTCTTTAGAAATCAATGAGTTAATATAACGAGACTAAAATAAGTAGTTTGTTTTCTAGGAGTGGATAAGAACTCATGGAAAATTGCTTCAAATGGGAGAGGAATGATAAAATTGTTATCTGAACATATAACATGAAAATATATTACATCATAAAATATTTTTTCATTATGTACAAAATAAAATGAGAAATTTAAATAAATTATAACTGATGAGAAAATTTCCATTATTTAGAGAATACACTACAATATTTTAAAAACGTGAATGGAAGGAAAATTGGAGGGAAAACCCACTATGGAGTTTATATTTATATAGAGAAAGAATAACACCCTAACTAAATTGGAAAATATCAATTGATTACATTTTTACATTTTTACAAAAAACAATAAATCTATTCACAATGGATCAGTTAGATTGGATGTCTTGGAAAACTACACCAAAAAATTATTCTGATGATTCATTAGAAATATAAAAACATGGAATAAGAAACATTCTCTAATCCTAAAAATCATTCATAATATCATTATTCATATCATAGGTAATGAATAGAAAATAATGGATGAAATCAAATGATCAGTAATGGAATGCGTACATTATGGTTATCCCCGACTAAATAAGGAATGAATAATATGGTAGGAATAAATGATAATCAAATAATTTAGTATAAGTATTCAAATTATTTTGAAACATATATATAGATAACATAATTATTTGAATAATCATATGGATTTTGATAACTAATTTAATTATCATGGAATAAATAATATCATACATCTTAAACATACGATTTAGGCCATGTTTCAAGACATCATACATTAATTACTAAGGCATATTACAAATACTGATCATGTTTTTCACATGTTACCTAGGAATGCATTAATGGGATATTCATTTTTGGGTCCCACCCATCAATTAATAAATTCCATGAATTCATCATATAAAAAAATAGTTTAACTTAATCAATATGCACTAATAATCAATTAATATATATATATATATATATCGAAATAAATAGAATTTCGAATGTCATTATATTCCCCTGTCAAAATGATCAAAATCCTTCTACTGAAATATTTTGGATTGAATCATTAGATTATATTACCATTAAATGATCATATTCATCAAATGATATAAAAATAGATGAAAAATATTGTTTAAAGATCAAGAATATTTCATTATAATGATTTAATTTTCTTTTTTAAATAATATAAATAAAATTAAAAAATCTGAAATATTCGGAAAATTTTTACATTGCAAATAACCATGAAAATATTTAATGGATTTTATAATGAAAATAGTATTCATGATTGTGGGAAAATATTTTCATGTGTCGTACATTAATATTATTATTTCGTTCACACCTTTAGAAAAAATATCATTGATTGGAAAATCACAAGAAGATTAATTTTATACATTATTATTGAATTTCAAAAATGTGTAAAATTAACTCTAATGAATTATTTGAGAATATAAAATACATTCATGAAAATATTTTATTTAAAATATTTTCAAGGAATAATATATTCATGGTCGAATAGTGATAACAGAGTCAATTTTACTTAAAAACATTCATTCATAATTTTGAGTACATAGAGATAGAATAATTAAAGTTAAAAAATTTAATTTATATAAAAAATAATATTTTAATAATATTCATTTGTTTCAAGGAAGAAATATTATACAATCCACCCAATATAATCTTAAAAATTAACATCCCAAAATAAGGATGAGATTGTGAAATAAATGTTACCTTATGTTTGACATTCTTTATAAAATATTTTAACCTCTTATATAATAAATTGAAATTTTTTATAATTATATTAAAAAAATATACCCATGTTTATAATATCATATATGTTCTAGTTATAATAATTCATTAAACGTTTATTAATATTTTTTTTATTAAAATCATTACTTCTTAGTATTAACTAATTTTTCTCTTTTATGTTATAGTTGGTATGTCTATGTCCTTACATCTTAATCATTATTAAATCATCTATATAATGTTAATAATGATATAACTATCATATATATTTCTAATATATATTTGTATATATTATTTTTCTTTCAATAGAAGACATTAAAAATGGATCACAACACTTCATGAAGGTGTAGTCCACTCAAACGCATAAGCAATGATATAATTTATTAATAGGTGGAAGGATAAGAAGGTATATGATATATATTATTTATATAATATTTATTATTTTATAAATATTATATAAAATAATTAATTCCATATTTATTAAAATATAAGTATAGTGGGGTTAAAAAATGAATTACACCACTATATGGAGATAGTGGTTCATATGTATGCATGAGTGATGTCTTCATTTTTCATATGAAGAAAGGAATATTAATAATGGTTGTTAAAAAAATATTTCATTATATTTACAATAATTATGATATTATTTGAACATGTATATGAATTATTTCTTGTATGTTGAAGAGATAATAAAATTAAATCATTGAATTATATTTATACCACATCTTCAGAAAACAATCTTTTTCTTACAACATATCCCTTATTGGATAGTTTTTAATGATTACATAGTAACAATGTTAAGAATAGGAATGTTCTAAAGGTATTTTGGTATGTATTTGAGGAGATAAATGGATAAAAAGTAGAGAATAAGAGAGATTAAATTGGTTTCCATAAATAAAAGAGTAGAGGGAAACCCAATAATTTAATTAATGTATTAAGTTAATATAAATTATACTTCATAGTAAAGTGAACTTTTTTTTATTAATTTAGAATAAAGGATAGAGATAAGTATATTTAATCTCATAATATTAAATTTGTAAAATAATTATTGATGTTTGAAGCCTCATATCATAGTTTTAGCCATCATATTAACCTAATTTAATGATTAATGAAATAAAAACATTTTTGAACATTAGGGGTGAGGAAGGATAATATTAAAATGCAAGTGACCCACAACTGAACAATGGTCGATAATATTTACAATATCCAATAATATATTCCATGTAAAATATTAATACAAATTCTTAATCATTTAATATAAAATTATTTAACATAAATAACTCTTAAAGACATTTTCTATAATATTCAACTAATTAACTTTAAAAATCATAAATAAAGAGACTTTATATGAATATAAGTATCTAACACATCAATAATATATTATATTTATCTAAAAAACAGTTTTAATACCTCAAGTCATCAAAATAATATTAATTTCAATGAATTTAATATCATTTAATTTATTTTTAGACAATGTTAACAAGCACTATGGTGTCCTTGTGTGAACATTTATGGATATTTTTTAATCACTAAAAATTTAAAAAATATTACCACCATTAAATAAATTTTCCGTTTTCAATAACCCTATATAACCATGCATAATATTTTTTTTCTCTATAATTAACATATTATAGTTATATATATAAATAAATATATATTTTCAAAATATCATTTACATAAAATAATATAATGAACTTTATAATATACCATTAGAGAAAAAATAAATATTTTCAAATATATGTGTTTTTTTGTCATGTTATACTCTTTTTGTGAAATATAAATAAGTTTACGAAAAATTTTCAAGCCATATTTCCTATTTTTAACCTTATTCTACATTTTGTTACCCTTATTGTGGTGACTATATTTTCACCAATGTTACTATTCATTGTGAACAACAATAATGTTGAACTATTTTTGAATTTTTTTAATTATGGTTCAATATAAGGTATCCATTTTATAAATTTCATATATTATTTGTGGAAAAATTATTTTTTAAATAAACTCTAAACATGTGATGAAAACTGGTTTTCTAAAAAATTGATTTTTTATTTATAATTTTTTTTAAAAAAAATTAATAATTTAATTTTTTTATTGAATTAATTTGATTATTTTTTATAAATATGAATTTATTAAATTTTGAAACTAATTAAGAAAATAGAAATCCATAAATACTAGAAAAAAATGACAATTTTCTCTTTAATCAGTATTTTCAGTATTCATTAAAAAATAAATCTACTTTGAAAACTCCATGAAATTAATAATAATATAATTTCGATAATATTATTAACAAAATTAAATTTTTTTTCTAAAATAATATTTCTTAAACTGCTATAAATTAATTATAACGTTCAATCACACAAAAACTAGTAAAAATCAGTTTTAATAAAAATTTATTTCAAAATTATAAAATGGTTTTCCAAAAAATTCAATGCTTATTTATTAATAATTGATCAATACATTGGTATTACTAAGGAAATTTATAGAAATATTTTTTAATTAATTTACTTATATTCATATCCTCCAATTCAATGTTTATGTAATAATGATCATATTTAAATAATTATATTTCATAGTCATTAGATCTCGATATTGTGTGTCCAATACTCTATTGAAAAATGTATTATTCTAAAATCTTGGGGAATTAAATTCTCACCCACTAGCCTTAAATTATTTCATTCCATATAAATTGTTTTCAAACATGGTAATAAAAAGTTTTAATATTTTAAAAACCATTTTTTTAAAACCCAAATCATAAAAATGGTAAATAGAAAAATCAGTTTGGAATGATAGTAAGGTAAATTTGAAGGTCACTTGGAATAAAATATAACATGGATTTTAGTTAAGGTATAATTAGTGGGAAGTATAAATATATACATTGCATAGAATTATAATTCCAAAATGTTGATGGGGAGTGATAGAAAATTCCATCATGATAAATTTATTGAGAAAATTGTCAATCATTAATAATAGAGAATGAAAATCATCAATTGACCAAAAATGATTCTAAAGAGATGGAATTTTTATTTATTTATGGAGGATTATTTTATTATCATAATTATGAATATTTAAAAATATACCAACTTGATTTTTTTTTCAAATCGTAAAATGAAATTGAATCATTCGGTTTTATGTTTTAGAAATATGAAAAATCATTTATTCCCATATTAAATGAAATTAATATTAAAGATTATTTTTTCATGATTGAAGAACTAGGATCAACTTTTAAATACCTAAAATATCTATAAAATTATTAAAAGTAAGTCCTTCTATCTAAATATAAATTATCTAATAGAAGATAAAATAATATTCTATATGAATAAAAATTCATATCATAAAATACTACATTGATCTCTAAATCCTCAATAATATCCCCCAAAGTTTATCTTCAATCACATCATATAAAACTAACATTAAAACACATTAAAAATATTCTATACACATTTAAAACCCAAAAAATCATAAATATTTTATCACATATTATTTAGAGATAAATTTAACAGTAATATCCTAAAAAAATATTCACTCATAAAGTCATATACTAAAAATATATGTCCAATATAATAGAATGTCCAAAATTTTCTTGTATTTCCCATAAATAAACAAAAACCCCATAAATCCTCGATAAAATCATATATGATTCAAAAATATAACTCAACAATTATTCTTTATATAAAATCCCATTTTATTTGAAAAATTTTCTATTTACCTTAATCATATAATTTTTTCCAATATAGAAGACATATTAAAAAATTTCATTAATAACTTAGTCATTGAATCAATTTTTTAATCCCATGGTAATATATATGATAAAAAATATTTTATGAAAATTTAACAACCAATTTATAAAAAATTAATTTTTTCATTAAAGATGTTATTAAACCTAGAGGTAATTAGTACATTTTAACCTATTTATAAAAAATATAAATTCATTCTTCCTCAAATAACCATTTCATAAATACACATACTAAACCAACGGGTTGTACTCCAAAAAATGTATCTAAAATATCATTAATCATCATAAACTATCTTCAAATAAAACCTCAAAAGGTATATATCTGTCATTAAACATATGGTCAAACTAGGACTTACAAACCAATCAGGCTTTAAGATTATCCCATATCACTATAGAATAACATATATTTCTATAGGTTATATCATTTCATTCATCATAATTGATTTTAATGAAAATTTGGGTTTCCCTAGGATATCCCTCGTGAGTTCCTTACCAGTTTTGTAGTCATAGGCCCACTCATCATGCACTGATGATGATAAACTAAATGCCTAATCTTCACCTTTTGAGAGTAATTACTATGTGGTGTATCTATTCCATAAACACATCTAATTTTTAGAATCTATATAGGGTTTTATGACTGGAAAGCCAAATAAAATTATACTTTATCGAAGCATAATTATATTACACTATAAATAGACTTATTCAAAGAATATATTTTAGAGTTGTGTTATTTAATATATTTTTTCTAAAATCTTTCTCCCAAAGGTAATATCGATCAATATCGGACACCATTTATAACAACATAACTCCAAAAACCAACAGATATTGTTTACATTATTGTAAAGTTAAAAATACAGGGGATATCAACATGTATAATCAATAAATTTTATAGATATAGAAAACTAGACAATACATGATTCATATATTACATTGGAAATATAAAAACATATAATATGAAAAATGATTACATCCTTGAAATCATTTATAATATCCTTCATCATAACCTAGGGAATGAAGAAAAAATAGAGGGCGAGATCAAGAATTTTGGTAAGGGAATTTTTATAGTGGAAGATATAGTAGAATAAATAGAGTATTAATAACAAGGTATAAAAAACATTATGATCAAATAATTTGATATAAATAATCACATGATCTTGAAACATTTTAATGAAAAAATTAATTTTTTAATACCCATATGAACATTAATAACTTATTTCATAGTTTTGGAATTCATAATGTCATACATCATAAACATACAATCGAGTCCACATTCCAAAACATCATATACTATATGGTAATTTAGGATAAAAATATGAAAACTATTTCATCTCATGATACCAATTGATGAATCAAGGTAAAATATAATTTACAGTTTAAACAACAACTTACTAAGTCCAAAACATTCATTATATGAAAAACAACATATTTTAGTCAACTTGATTTAAAAATTAATAACTATCCATATGAGAAGGACAGAAATAAAAAATGTGCAATCATTTTCCACTCAAAATGATCATAAGTTATCTAGATAATTATAGTGGATGATCTCATTTTATTATTTACCTAGTAAATCATTTGATTCCTCAAAATATTGTTATATCGATTAATGTACTTTCAAATTATCCTTAGAATATATCTGATGGAAAATACCATTCTTATTTTCAAAAAAATAATTTAAAACATAATTGTTTTGAAAATATTAGGGGAAACTATCATTGGAAAGAACCACAGTTATCTTTGAAGTAATATTCAAGGAAAATATTATTCATGATGGTTGGAAAATACATTTGAGTTGTGTATATTAAGATAATGATTATGTTCACACCTTCAGTAAAAAGTGACTCATTCATAAATATACAAGAATATTCATTTTAATCCATCTTATAGAAATTAGAACATTCATAAAAATTAATTTAACAAATCATTACATAATAGTAAAAATATTATAGAAAATATTATAAAGAAAATATTCAAATGGAAGAATATATTTAATACTAATTAAGAAAAAAAAGCCAGTTTTCCTTAAAAACATTCTTTCAAACATTTTAAAACATAGAGAAAGGAAAATAAAGAAAAACATGATATTTCAAAAATAAATAATGTTGATGAACTTTTATGCGCTTTGAGATAAAAATTTTATGTAATTCTCGCATTGTGAAACTTAAAATTAACAATATGGGAAAAGGATGAGATAGGGAAATAGACCCTTACCTTTGGCCTAAATTAATTTGTATATCCATTTTAAATTGTATATAATAAATTTAATGTTTATTTAATTATCTTATATATCAATATATATATATTATATCATATATGGTGTATTTATAACTTTAATACTCCTTTTTATCAATAATTTGTATTAAACATTACATTCAATATTGTTAACAGTTCCATATTCCATGTCTGTTTTTGCTAGATAGTTTTTTATCCTTGAATATTGCTCATAGTTTCATAATATAAATAATTTAGAAAAGGATATAAATATTAAAAATAATAATTATATACATATTATTAATCTTCATTAAATTTATAAATGAAAAATTAAGCACATCCCATCGTGGAGGTGGTAGTCCACACGTACACATGAGCTACATTATTATTTTTAATAGGTGTAAGGGTAATATGGTAAATTATATATCATATTTCAAGAATTATATTTATATTTTAAATATCACATATATTCATTATTTCTATCTTTATAACCATCCATTTAATATAGTGATGAAAAAATAAATTCACTACTATGTGGGGATGGTGGGTACTACAAACTTATGAGTGGTGTTTTCATTTCCCAAAGGATTGAAAAGAGACTAATAAGGTTTTTTACACAATAATAATAACATTTATGTACATATAATATAATTATGTTATTATATAATCATTATTATATAATATTTTAAAGAGGTAGAATATGAAATAAAAGAAAAAACACTATTATGAGTTATACCTATTCTTTTGAAACCCAACTCTGCCTCCCACATTAAGCCTTATAGGATGGTTATTCAATGAGAACATGGCCTCTAAGTTATAGGTAGAATATTAGGTATGTAAATTGGGATTTTAATGGAATAGATATATGGTTTAAAATGTTTTAATAATATGGGAATAACCTTTTCGTTATATAAGAGAGGAGAGCACCACTACTGGATTTACATAAACTATTAAATCAGTATAAATTATTTTTTTATTTTCTAGTGGAAATAAAATCTTATATTATTAATATAGGACATATATGTCTAAAAATTAATTTCAAATAAATTTTTACATGTTTATATTATTTTGAAATATTTTTTATATGTTTTAACATCCCCAATCCAAATTTAATGATTACTGTAGAAAAAATACTTATACACAATAGTGGTCATGAATAAAACTATGAAAGGAAAATTGACAAAAAAAATTGTATAATGGTTGTTATTATAGAACATATTACATTTTCTTGGATAATGATGATATTATTATGAATTTTTAATCATTCAATAAAATAATATTTAACATAAAATACTATAAAATTCATTTTCAAGACTATTCACATAATCAGCGTTAAAAAATCTGAAGAAAAAAATATAATTCGAATAAATTTTATAATAAAAATAATAAAAAATTATATTCATATAAAAAATACATGTAACACCTTAACTCACATATAAAATAATACATTTATGTATTTTCAAAAAATATACTTGGTTTTCTTATTTCTTGCACAATCATTGTGTCGATGTTTCTAAAGTATTTAAAGTAATTTTTAATCAATAAAAATAAATAAATTACCATAATAAAAATATATTTATATTCAAAATAATATTTTATAACCATTCAAAACATATTTTAATCCATGTTATATAACACTATAGGTATTAAAAATAAATAAATATATCCTTTGAAATTTTCTTTTACTGAAAATAATATAAATTTATTTATCTAATGAAAATGAAATTAGAATTCCAAATAAAAATTTTGATTAAAATGAAATTGATTTTATTATTTTTAATAAAAATGTAGAAATAAAAATTTAGAACCAATTAAAAATAAAAATATAACATTGTAATTACATGCAGATAAATTATATTTTTTTATAAAATCATTATTTTCACTATTAACTAGAAACTCAATATTTTATAAAAAATCAAAAAATATCACCATAAGATAAGTTTGATACTATAATATCAAAAACTGAATATCTTCCATAAAAAAAATTAATAATATCTCATAATTTAATTCTAATGTTCATATAAAAAACGATAATAAATATTTTTTGAGAAAATGTATTTTGAAAATTAAAAGAAATTTACCAGTAATTGAGTTCTTATTTATTATGATATAATAAATACATTTGTTTTATATATGAAATTTATACATACATGTTATAACACAATTACAACTATTATTATCCACTAACTCAATTTATTGGATCTAATGGTTATACTAAAATAATATTAATTCACATCTGTAATATATTAGTGTTGCGAGTCCCATATGCAATCAAACATAAACATATTTTAAAATCACAAGGTATTAAATATATTTAAGAAGATGATACACTCTATTTTTTTGGTCTAATGAAAATAATGTCCCCATGTAGAGATAAGTATTCCATTACTTTCATAGTTGAATTTATCAAAATTAAATGTTTTATGATGAGGTCATACAAATATCAAACTCTAAAATGATGTAAACAATTTTGGAATCTTAATAAAATGATAACAAGATTTATCATATAATTGTTGACATGACCTAATGGTTTGTAATATACCAATTTAATATTCTCCAAATATTTATACAATTATATTATCCAACATGATTTCAGTGCACCATAGACCCCTTCAAAATGTGGTTGATTAAATAAAAAATATAATTTTTATTGATATTCAATAAATTTTTTTAATATGAATGAAAATTTATTATTTTCTCGGTTACAGGCTATGACAACAGTTGAATTATACAATTGATGTCCTTATTGACATAAAATTTAGATATAACTTTATATAAAATTAGGTTCAAAAGTAAACCAAATATAAAACGATTTAGAGTGTTTTGGTGGAAAAAACATAATCAAAATGAAAGAAAGGATTCGAAACTTGCTATAAGAAAAAGATGATGACATAATATTCCTTAGTTATAAATGAAAAGGTAGTTTTTATATATGCTAAACCCAATTTCCATAAAACATCATGTCATTTTATTATGTAATTATTTTTGAAAATGAAAAATATTTCCATAGATTATACCTGATGAATATAGAGTATATATTGTTAATACTAGATCATGATAAAAAATTGAATTTTTATGGTTCCAGAAGATGATAAGCATTCAACATACTCCAGTGATAAAAGATGAAAAAAATGTATTCACATTGATTTTTAGGGATGATAGTGAATGTATTTGGTGATAATATCATTGGGAACAAGAATCTTGGAGTACAAACCTAGGGTAGAATTCTTTGAACTAATCACATTAATTTTCTCTCTAATGTTATTTAAAAAATAATGATTTTATATTAAATCATAATGGGTGGATCCATGAAATAAATTTCGAGTTTCTTTAAATTGGGGGATATGAGACATTATTAATAATTTTAAGAGCTAATAACAAAAATATTCTTAGAGGGTTATGGAATTTTATGAATAAATTAAATCATAAGGGAGAAATTTCTAAAAATAAGGTCAGAAATGTGTAAAATGGGTTCCCACAAATTAGGGTATTAATATTGATGATAAATTTTCCCTAGTATCTAGGATTTAAATAATCTTATTCCTATTAAGAATTTTTACTCAAAGAAACAATAATTTCATATATGGATGTAATGTGTAAATATTTTAATAGTAAACTCAAAGAGGTTTTTTGAAATTAAGAACCTGACTTATTTCTATTTGATGATGATTCCAAATATATTTTTAAATTAAATTAAGCAATTTATACATATAAACAAGCACCAATCATATCTTACTTCATGTTATATGATTACTTGAGAAGTATGGTTTAAATATGGGATATGATGACAAAAATATGTACATTAAGAATACCAACACCACATCCGTCTTTGATTATGTTTGTTGATAAAATAAAATTATCTTGTGATGAAGAGAAATTGGGAAAATATTCATTTAAAAAATTGATGAAGAATTTTTAAATATTTTCGCTTGGTAAAATGAAAATTTTTAATGTCTTAAAAATCACCCATACTATTGATCATGTTTTCATTTCACAATATAAATGTGAGTGTGTTTTGTGAAAAAAGATTTTAGTAATATATCGAAGAAGAGTGTATACTCAGATATAGGTAGAGAAAAAATTAAGAATATGTGTTTATGATAAGTTAGAGGATAAAAATGAGTTTACATGATGATTGGATGTCTTTTATATCTGACTACATTATGATCAGGAATAGGTTTATCTATCACTTGTTATGCCAGATTTCAGTCTAATCTATTGGAATCATATATAAATATAACTAACAGAATCTTTATATTCATATCAAATACTTTAAAATTTGGTTTTTTACACATAAAGTATGGAATATTTAATATAAAAGTTTTTAGTGTTTTTGATTGGGGATGATTGTTGGATTGTGGGAAATCCACCTTAGGTGGAGTGTTCATTATTAGTGAAAAAAGTGTAACATTGAATTTAAAAAAATCAGAGACTTTGGGCTCATGAGAGGTTAAATATATGACTACATTATAATAATATATACAAGGTATGTGGAAGAAAACTCAACCTGATGACCTGAGTATTTAAACTAAATACCAATTTGTTATTATATTTTATAACAAAATTTCGTTAAATCATTCAAAGAATCTAGTGAATTACTTCCCACCCCTTCTCATTGGAGTAAGAGGGTTTAAAGGCATCACATAGCCTTAGAAAATATCTCAAAGACACTGAAGGCAGGAAATAAATATAAAGTCTCGCCTATTTCAACCCAACAATGTAAATAACCACAATGTGGAGATCCACAAGGGTTCCCATACAATTCATCAAAAGGGATCCATATATATCATATCTTAATTGCTGTTGTTATATGAGTACTATTCTATTGGAATGTTATCTTCCAATAAGACACCAAATTCCATTACATAGTCTTGTAACATGTCTTCCAACTTCTATATCATCCATTCAGATTGTTTTTTCATATGAGGATGATACGTCGCACTCATAGTCAATAGACATCAAAGGGATTTCTATAAGGATTTATTGAAATGATATTTGGAAATCATATATCTATATGATATGACCAAAACTGGTCTTCCAGGTATCTTTATTACTTATTGGATATACATTTTGGATAGATCCCCCACCGTATGATTTTCACAGATAGATATAAAATGGGACTACATTTTTTAGCTGATAAGAAATCACCCATATGGTATCATGTTTTCAAACTATTCTTCGGAGACCTTTTACAAAATCCATAATTATCATCTCCCATTTCCACACTGGATTACCTAAATATTGTAACATACATGTTGTTCTATAATGATATTCCTTAACTTGCTGACAAGTTATAATCTGGAAACAAACTCAACCACCTTCCATTACATACCATTCCACCAGAACTATACATTCAACATTTTGTACGTATTCAATATTCACGGATGAACAACTCATCTTGAATGATGGTATTCATCAAGTATTTCTTCCTAATAATATATAAGAAAAACCCTATGATTTAAAAACATCAAAACTAAACTCTTTACCAGTTTCCATCCCTCAATGGTCTCTCCTCTATTGAGTTTTGAACTCATTCCAACACATTCTATATTAGATGTTTGTGCCCCCTAAACCATCCTCACAAATCAGGAACAATATAAATTGGATTGAAAACCACCATATCACCTTAGTATTAAAACTACACATATAGGTCTACTAGGACCAACATCAACTACCACTCATCTAAAGATTATTATTCCAACTGATTATACTACATTCGGGATAATGCCTCAAACACCAAATTTTTGTTACCCATTATATATATATTAAGTCAAAGTAAAAAAATTAGATATTCCATCCATCTTATTCTCCTCGGATTCAAATTGATCTGTGGGAAAATATGCTTCATGCTCTTATGATTCTTGAAAACATTAATTTTCTCACAAAATAGATAATTACACCATGTTTTTAAGGCATGTATGACTAAATATAACTCTAAATCATGTGTTGGGTAGTTCTTCTAATTCAATGTTAATTGATTTAATCTATTAAAATCAACATAGTATCTTTTCATGAGGACATACACTAAACCAGATCATAAAGGATCACAGTAAAACACATATCGTTATATTGTTTTCAGCAAAATCATGATTGGTGTAGATGTAAGGTGAACACTTAGCTCTTCAATAGATTTCTTCAATTCCTCGCTCTATTGTAACAGAAAATTATTCTTCGAAAAAGCTGTCATAAGCAATGATACCATTGAAAAATTAGAAAAAAATATATCTCTAATAACCTGTGAGACGATATAAAATTCATATCTTAATGAAAATATTTGGTGGTTTCCAATATATTACAACTTCCATATTCTCTGGATCCACTCAGACACCTCTTTCGAAAATTACATGGCCAAGAAATATTAACTATTTTACCCAAAATATACACTATGATAATTTCTTATAAAAATTATTGTATCTAGTGATTTTCCACACTATCACCATGTGTTTTTCATGCTTAAACCATATCCTTGAATACACCAATATGTATTCCACAAAATTCAATATAGAAGAATCTTGATATCATTAAAATATCTAATTCATCAATGCCAAAAAGTTTGTTGGTGCATTCGTAAGACCAAAGGGAATTAACACTTATTCATAATGCCCATGTCTTGTTCTAAAAGGTGTCTTTATAATATCCTCCTTTCACACATGAAATTGGTGATATACTAATTATAAGTAAATTTTAGATAACCACTGAGCTACCTTAAAATGATTGAATAGAATAAAAATATGTTGATGTAGATAAATGTTCTTTAATGTAACACGGTTAATATTATGATAATTCACACATAGACTTAGAGTTCCATTAGCATTCATTGCGAACATGACTGGTGCTACCCATAGATACATTCTTGGTTGAATTAAACCCTTACTTTCCAACTCTTACTACATCACATTAATTCCAATGATTCATTTTGTTCCATTAGATAAAAATAAATGAGATATGATTGATCCCCAAAATAAGATCAATCAGAGACCTTACTTCCCTAACCTAAGGTATCCCAGATCAATTTTTGGGAAACACAACAAGAAACTAGTTCACTCCTTATAGAAAACTTTTATTATGTATTTATTCCATCGATGATAATGTCAATGCTTTTATCTGGTAAGATATTGTTCCAACTATTGGTGCTAACAAACCTATTAAACTTGTCTTTATATTTCGTTATCTCTTAATGAGATTCTTGACCCCATCCTCACTATCTAAACTATATGTTCTACTATAATAGTCCATGTTATCATTGAACATTGTCAACCAATCCATATATAGGAAAACAGTGTAGGCATATTTCTCCAATATAGAGAAATATCATTTCATCTCAACTCCAGGAAACGTGTATATAGTTTTTTCTATAAAGAAAGGCTCAACATTATCTTTCCCAAAAAAAGAGTTTGATGTTTCATTACGCATAGAATTATATTATGTTTTATACATAGAAAATAAAAATCATCAGAAGAAATAAAAAAATCTAATACTCCAGAATCAAACAACACCTTTATAAGGGTAGAATTCAGAATATTTATACCTCTTACCGTAGATGGTCACGCCCAATCATCCACAATCACCTTATAATCTTCATATAATTTCTTTGTTGTTGCACTTTGTTTTTTGCCTATTGATATTGGTCTGGTTGAGGAGTCATGGTGTTCCAATAATCACTATGGATAGCTTTGTTCTGCCAAAGAGATTAGTTCTTTTGTCCTCTTATTGTCGAAGAATATGAAGTCTGGAACACCTGAGTTGTGTCTCAAGAACCTGACCATGGAGAACTATGAAAATATCTTAAAAGATTCCCCATATGGTTGTAGTTGTGTCATGATCTTGGATATGTTGTACACACTCTCATTATGTGGTCAAGAAAACCACATTAGAAACTTTATTCTTTTCTCTTGGGTCTTGGATGGAGGTTTACTAGACCAAAAATCTAATTTGGATTCACACTCCCACTGTGTAAGTAGGTGTCCCTCTTTAACATTCTCCCAACATTAGAGATCCAACTATTTTTTGTGGGTATTAACATACTTCCTCCTCCCATATCTCGTGATATGTCTCTTTTATCCACCACCTCTAGATTCCTCTTTTTTGTACAGTTTATAATAAAGAGCATATTTATATTTGTGAAAATAACCTTCCTTAACCTAAATTCAATTATTTTTTCACTAAAAGATGCACAATCTAAAACCTTAGGTTCAAAAAGTACAAAATTCACGAATGTAGCCACATACTCATTGATTGAGATATTTTCCTACATCATGTTGAAAACATATACCATTCTATGAATCGTGAACATATGAGGATGAAATTATTTGTTCAAACATTCCTCAAAATCCTCCCAACTATGGACTTTATCTTATTTATCAAGAACCACTAGATCTACCACTTGAATTCACAATCTTTGAGTATATACATCGCCAATTTGATATTCAGCTCTACTAGTGTGTCAATGAAATTTATGATAAGATTCATCATGTTCTACCACATAAGTTCCTTTTTTGGTTCAGATCACCCAGGATGATGGGAGGATTCTACTTCTTGAAGCGGAAAAAATGATCCACTTTTCTTTCATCATCCATAATATTCCCTTTTTCCATTTCTTCAAATTCTTATACGATGCTTTAAAACAACTATTAGTCCACATATGGATCAGGTACAACCACATTCTCCCCATCTTCTTCCAGTTGGTTTCTACGAAGCCTATTGGGTGACATTTTCTAAAAATAAAAACTTTTATACGTCTCACTATCTCTTAACTGAAGGTTTAACAATTTCATATTATACCACATTAACTACCACAAAATTTCATTCCCAAATCATCTTTTTCTACATTCATGAATTTTTAAAAAATTTAACTTTTTTTTGAAAATCAAATTAGTTTCAAAATACCTCAATCATGTATTTTTCCAAAAAAAACATTTGAAAAAAAATTCACAATTTTTTTTTCAAAAATCATCACTTTTTAACAAAACATAAATCATTACTCAAAATGTTGTATTTCCTCCAAGTGGGAAGTCATTCTTCTAATTCATGGAATGCGTGTCTCATTGGATAAACCCATGACAATGATATTTCAAAATCCTCTAAGTGTCTCTGAAACACTTATGTACTCAAATCCCTAGTTTCTTGGCATTCGATAAATAGAAGTTAACTATGTATTTTTATATTCTACATTTCAATTCCTAATAGTCATAATCCTTTCTATGATCCCAAAATTATAAATAGACATGAATTAAATTCAACTCCAATATCAATTGAAGGGACGACTACATGTCCCACCAGAAAAAGACCAAGTTGATACCATTTATTTTAAACTCACTTTTGGGCCATGAAAAAAGGATACCATATGTAATGTATATCCCATTATCATTGTAATGTGAGGGATAAAGGGAATGTCCTTGCCTTAGGGGACACCCCCATGTTTCTAAAGGATAGAAATAAATACTGAAGGATTTCAATACATGTCATGGATTATTTTTCATTTCATAGTTAATCCACTTACCAAAAAATCCATAACCACGAAACCACAATATGATGAATGATAAAAATGAAAGGAAACTCAACATTTAATTTATAAAATCATTCTAGAATCCTGTACCATATAAAAAGACTATAATACCAAAGTAAACAGTGGATGAAAAACAAATAAAAATCCAATACCACAATTAGACTCTATTCTCCACAAGATCTATGTCAAAACATCTCCAATCATCCCATGTATCACAAGTTAATGCTAAAAACATAAGGTATATTACCTTTTACCAATCCCCAGTAGATGAAATCTGCAAAAGCACCAATGTTCCAGAGAAGAGGTGAGTACTAAAACTTAGAAGGTTTTCACTAATGACTTCCCTACTCATGCCACTTGGATAGAACATGTTAACAACACATAAATAAAATATTTTATCTAACAAAAATTCTTAAATTGTTTATATCAAAATATAAACTAAATCAATTGTAATCATTTTTCCAAGGAATTCACGTAAAAAATTATTTATATCATTTAAAATTGCATTTTGGCAAAACAAATCCCATTCTACAAAACCAAACATCCATCCATGCATAAAATCAATGTACCTCCCTATACACACGAGTGGTGATTCATCCTTACCCCAAGATGTCACTTAGTGGACCACTTTGATAGGGGTACCTCATGCCCATATCCATCAAAACATTTTGATGGGGGTACATCATGACCTTATCTATCCCAATGTATCTGAACACACACACCAAAACCATTCCAACTCATACCAATTTCAAGTGTGTTAAAACCATTTAATAAATCATCATTTTTTTATTTAAAATTTATAATTTTATGTATAAAAAATAAATTATTTTAAAATCCACTTTTTAAAATCATGTTATCAAAAACCTTTTCCAATAACACACAAATTTCCCAATAACACAAATCATCACTCAGGAGGGTTTCAATAATTATTTCACTTGAAATAAACTATAAATTTAAATAAAAGAAATCAATTTGAAACTAATCCTTCAATTTCTATGAAATTGGAGTTGATCATAAACCCATATACATCAAGAACATTTGTGAAATTGAATACTGACATGAATAACATCACAAAACCAAGTTGAATCTTCAGAAACCCACTATAGATCTCTACCGCTATCAACAATAAGACAAAATATAAACATATTTGGATTACATAACCATATATATACCCAAAAAATATCTATATTTATGAATCCAATATAGGGATAATTAGATCTAATAAAATTAACAACAATAATGAAGAACAATCACAAATCACAATAATTGATCTTCCAAACAACAACGGATGGCTTGAGATCACTTTTAAATCATATAAGAGAGGTTCTCAAACTTATGCGAGACAAAAATCCTATGTTAGATACATTTTGGGGAAAACATTAGGCACATATAATTAAAAACAAGTTATATCCACAATTTAAGGTTCTAACATTGACATGAACAAATATTATTCACACGGTTAGAAAAATCATGATATAATCATTCCCTATCCACAACCTTATGGATAGAAATCACACGGTTGGCTCTCATAGCTACCAAAAAATGCACAAACCCTGAAAAATATCACTATCTAAAACATTCACCATAATACATGGTTTCTCCTAGGATTCTGCTCGGTCTGGATAAACCATGTGTTTCCCACACACCTTTTTGTTTTCCCATGTCACACTATGCATGGTTTCTTTCAAGGGTTTCACTATCTTTGAAAATAGTTCACCACTCATACAACTATTCAAAATCCCAAAAACCTTTCAAAAATGTTCTCCAAACTCTCCAAAACATTAAAATTATTCATTATATACATATAAAGTATAATGGAATGGTTACATACAAAAAAACATGGGTTATACACACAGAACCATTCTTAGTAAAAATACATTGATATAATATGTTATTTCCTAAAAGAGAAGGTTGATGAATGGATGTGAAATCGAATTTTTTTCATCAAACAAATAAATTATTGACCTACTTTGAATGTCTCCCCAAGACAAAGTCTTTTTATAGGTTGAGTTTTCAAATGGGAGTGTAGCACAAACCCCAACATTGAGGTATGAAAATATCTGATGTGTATCCTCTATTTTATCATTAATAAGATCTTGAGGATATATTTTCTATAATGGTGAAGATTTTTCTCTATATTTTTGAATAATTTTATTTATTTTGTTGATTTATGAAATAAGGAATATAGAAAATCCATTTTAGTTTACTATTTTATATTAGTATATATTATTTAAATTTCTAATATAATATTTTTTGGGAAAACATTTATATCTAACTTGGTTACTCCAATCTTTTACAATGAGTTAGATCTTACTGGCATAGAAATGAACAATTCATGATTCTACTACTGCGAAATTTATGTGGATTTCTATAATTTTTTTCCTACTTTTTTATCAATAATAAAAATATAAATGACTGTAATTGAAAAAAATTTAGATGTGGATATTTGAAAACCCTATTAATTATAATGTTTTTTTATGGTCAATAAATTTTATATATGAATGTTGGTTGTTTTTTACTTGTTTATAACACATGTTTTGATGAAGCAACATAGTCTACCAAAGTTTTGTAATATTTCTGGAAGGAAATAGAAATATTTTTTCAGAAGCTCTATGATTACTAAAGGTAATATAGGATTTTAATATGGATGTGAAGAACCATAGATAATTATTGAATCCCAAGAGGTTAGAGAAACCACCACATAATGTGTATAAATTTACATCTAAAGTCAAGAAATAAATTTCTATAAGGCTGATACAAAACTCTAGAGATCATTTATTGTTTAGATAAGTCCTTGTAAGGTTGACACACATGAAAATAAGTTTCATTTAAGACTTAAATAAATATCTTCACAACATAATTAACCCTTATTTTTTATGATATCAATATTATGATAGAATAATTTTTATAAAAAATAATCGTGTATGAAGAAAATGAGTAAGATGAGTAATTATCATAAGATACATGATCCATGTAAGAGTTCTAGTTCTCTTAAAATGTTTTAATTTATAAGATGGAATTTATAGGGTTGTTTAATCTTTTTAAAATCATAATATATAAAATCTATAAATCGATAATGTTCTAACCTCATAATGTTCCTTTAATTAGTAAAAAAATAATATTAATATGAATTATTGACATTAATTAATGAATATATTTTATTAAAGGGAGATTAAATCTGATGATATTGTTTTGTGAAATTATTTCATGAATCACAATGAAATCAAAATGACTGTGATTCATGTAAAAACAGAAGGGGGACCACATGAAGAATAATCTATAGTTTTATATGAGTTACACACTAAAATTCTTTGTCACTATGTTGTACTCCATGAGTTCATGGATATAAGTAATATTTTAAAATGATTTATTTCATGATTTTATATAGAATTATAAAATGTTATATTTTGAAACACATATTGGGGGACAACTAATTCTTAATGTGGAATCAAAAGATAACACTGGCCCAAATATTTTATGAGATTCAAATTAATAATTATTCTATTTATATATAATTAGTTTTTATATTCTGATATAGAAATAATATTCATAAAAATATGATGTGAATATAAATTTAATATTGATTAAATAAAGTTTATTGATGGAGTTGTTAACTTAATTTATATTTAAATAAGGATTAGAACTGATTTCTAGGAATAAATTGTAGTCTATGTGTAGATCTGTTGTGAGAATAATAATTATATTATCATCTTTTCATTATATAACATAATGAGAATTGAATTTTTATATTTTTATTTAAAAATATGTTTTTGTTTCTATTAAATAATGAATTTCTTTTATATAAGTAGTTAGTTTTGGCATTGTATAGTACGTTTGAGATCAGTCCCTCACCTATATTTATGTCTCGATAACAAACGAATTGTTGTGGGGAGGAGGAATGACCATAAAGTATGAATGTAGTCATACATAGAGATGAGAAACATGTTAATATACATGTTATGCTGTACCTATTTTTTTCATTATTACTTATTTTAAGAGATTACTAAGAAATATGATGACGAGAATTAAATATTTCAATTGTAATATAAACACTGATTACCCCCCCCCCCCCCTCAATAGTTAAAATTACTAGTTTGATACATAAACCAGGGAATATTAATGATTATAATGTCTTATAGATTATGATCCTTATTTGATCCTTATTAATAATTTCAATAGTATAATAACCACACTATTCAAAAGTCTCAATAACAAATATTGATAAAAATAGTGATTCATGTCACTGTATCACTCCCTAAAACCGAATTTCTCCTTTCCTTTTCAATATATCAATTCCTCAATTAAGTGAATGTTATAATAATTTTAATATATAATTATCCATTTTAATTATGGTATCTCTATTCTCTATATAAACTAGTTAATACATCTATTAATAAAATCTCGTGTTTTGAACATCAGTAATGATTTCAAAAAATTTATTTGAAATCCAAAAATCATTATGCCAAGATTAAATAAAGGTTTTCTCATTAAATTATCTTTTAAATAAAACTCAGTAGTGGAATAATCATGATATTTAATCTATGAAGAATATCCCATCATCATGTAACATGATTCTCTATAAATCGTTTTAACTAGTGAAACATGTGTAAGATAAAGAATATCACATGTATTGTTTTACAAAAGCTCATATATATTATGTTTGCTACAAAATACCTTTTGTATTTTTACGAAAATATTTTTTATACACATGATAATATTAAAATTAATTTTTATTTTATTTTGAATCAAGTATAATATATTATGTATCATAACAATTCAACAAATATTCCAATTTTTTATATGAAATTTATGTGAAATTTTATTTACTAACTAAAAAATATTATAAAACACCATGAAAAACCTTTATATGGTCAAAATATCAAACACATCCTAGTGTAGTTTATTTTTTTCCACATTTAATCATGTACTTTAGCTGATATATTTTATATAATCTAGGATATATTATATATAATCAAGAAAAATCTCAAAACACATTTCCAAATTCTCTAAAAAATGAATTCCATAATGAATTTCTAGATTTTAATATTCAACATCAAACAATCTCATTTAATAAAATTTATCTCAAATAAATTAAAAGGAATTTTTAAAATATAAAAAATCTGAATAACTTCAAATGATTATTACTCATAGTTTATTACAAATAAATCACACCATTCATCAATTCCAAGGGGTTTTCAATCTCCTCCTTTACATTCTTTTTAGACTCCCATAACTATAAAAAGATTAAATAATATAATATCAATTTTCAAATATAAGTTTGATAACACAGCACTACAGGTTAAAGTAATAATTTTAATATATATATATCCCCTAGAGATAATATAATTCTGGATATATGATTTCAATGTTCTCCCACTTATTAATTTCAATAATTTCTCCCCTTTATAATTAAAAACTACTTTAAATTCAAAAAAACTAAAAGAATCATTATGTAACAGTAACCCTCTTTTAAAATATAACCCAAATCTATATTGTTCATTCTAAAATTCCTCAAGTTATAAAATATGACTGAAAATTAATATTTATCTTTAATACATCAAATTTAACCCTCGGCATGGCGTTTGTGATCATTTGAGTATTTTGATCCCTTATAGGGATAAATTATACCCTCACATCAATATTTGAATCCATCGCTTTGATAAAATTATCATTGATTTCAATGTTATTTATTTAGATTTTATCACTAGATTCATTTATTAATCTATTACTCTTTGGTTACCACATTAAATTCTGAAAGGATCTTTAACATTTACCTTCATATTCCCTAATTATTCTTTTATTCCAATCTTTTCTGTGAACTCATTTTTAGTATCCACATATTTATCATTTATAGTCATTAGGTTTATTGAATTATTTTTTTCGTAAAAATTCATATAATATTATCTCAAAAGATAAGTACCTCTTGATATAGACTACTTGTCATCAAAATAACCAAGAAAATATATATTAGTGGAACCAAAAAAATTTAGTTCATTTCCAATTTTATAGATAATGCCATTATTAAAATTTCCTTTAACGTATTGGATAATAATATTTGATGATTTCATGTGTGATTATTTTGGATTACTATGATACCTTTCACACAACATTACAACATAAAAATGCAAGTTACTAATGTAGTCACATAAATAAAACAAATAATTATCCTTCTGAATTACTTTTGAATCAAAATTTTAACTCCATAGCCAATGTTCATCTTTATAACAATTATCATGGGTATATATATTTATTTAGAATCTTCCATGTAAAATTTATCCAATAATTCCTTGGGTTACATTTCTTCTGATAGAAAAATATTATTTTAAATTTTCAATCCAATAAAGAATTAAATTATCCAAGCATAAACAGTTAAAATGTTTTCCTCATTTACATAGAAATGACCTTAAAATTTTATTCTTTTCCACTTATAAAAAAACATCATTAATATATATAGTAATAATAAGAGTACTTATGCACATTTCTTTCACATAATGATTATAGTCAACCTTTCCTTTGATAAAATTATATTCACTCATGTATATATCTTAAAAGAAATACCAGGATCTATGACTATATTTTAAAAAATATAAATATTTCATCAACATACACACCATGGTTCCATCCTTTTCAAGACAAAAACACTTAGTTTACTCAATAAATAATTTTTCATCATGTTTTAAATTCAAGAAAGTGGAATTCATATTCATTTTATAAATTTTTTAATTACTATGAGTAGATATTCCTAAAAAATTATTAATGATTCATAAAATTTAATAATATAAATTTTTTGTAAAAAATAAAATCATAAAATATTATAATAGCCTTTTTTCAATTGTCTATCTCTATTTAAAGAATCATGTCCTTTATCATTGATCTTGTTTTTGAAGAATCACTTGGTTCAAAAAACATTATTTCTTTTTGTTAATAGATCATGATGTAGAATAGTGTTTCATTAAATATAATCTAGCTTAAATTCCATTGAATGTACCCATTTTTTTCTCTAGAGGTTCTAAAACTATTTATTCATCAATAAGAAAATAATGGGTATTTTTTACCAGCTGTTAACCTTCTTCTAGCATGAATGTGTGTATTTTGATTTAAAATTATTTTTTCAGGTAACATATATTTCATTAGGATTTTATGTTTAATTTTTCCGCTCCCAGTAGCATCCCCATCATTACTAGTCTAATATAAATCATTATTAAAGTTTAATTTTCAAATTTATACTTCTTCTTCACTAAAATATCTAAAAACCTATATTATTATTATGGATATTATTTCAATGATTTCATTATCTATGTCCCCATAATAATATTTATTTTTAAAAATATTTTCAATAAAACTTTTTACTCTAGTTAATCCTCTTGTTCTAGTACTTTTCCCCTATTTTGTTGGGTAAAAACCCCTTGAAAAATCCTTCCTCTTTATTTTCATTAAGATTTCCCAGAACTAAATATTTTTTCGTCATGAAGAATGGGTTTCTGAGAATATATATGTTCTTCATTATAGTTTTTATTTTATACAATATCTTATAGGTATTTATATTTTATTTAGGCATCAACAAGAATATGTTTTTTATGTGAACTATTATACTCACATATTTTCTCTTGGAAAATCATGACATCTTGAATTACGGTAGTATGGTTCTCCTAATCTAAACCAAACATCAGTTTTTCCTCCCTATAAATCTATTTTTATGGAGGAGTATATAATGAACTATAATAATGCTTCATCACATGATTTAGAATATACGATTCAAAAATATTTCTAGTTATCTCCCTCTCATTAGTAATTAGTGGATACTTGATATAAATATGAAAAACATTATTAACGTATCTTTCAAAAATTCTAATTGTCTCCAATCCTTCGGAATTATTCATCAAGGACAAGAAAATAACCATCCCTGTAAAATAATAAAAAAAAATTAGATGAATTATAGATCATATCAAATGTATTTATGTATCATTAGTAAAAATAAATCCAAATGTTTTAAAGTGGTCTAAAGTTTCACCCTTTTATGACATCATTACAACATTTGATCATTTTAGTGGGTTTCAAAAATGTTATATATTTTTTTATTAACTAATTGAAAGCCTATTAACATAAATCCCATTGAAGTACATGTAAAATAACTAAAAAGGTGGAATTTTATTCGATGAAAATTTTTTATCTCATATTTTAAACATAAATAACCAAAATTATTTGAGTTTCCAATTTGTTATTGATTACACATACTTCTTTCTCCACAAGATATAACTCTTCATAACATTAATATTTTGAGGTCATAATATTTAACTTTAATAATTATTTCATTCCCATCATCACATAGTTGTATAACATTCAACATGTTGGGTTAGACCATAAATATAAATCATTTTTTTATTTATATATTTTATACCCAACCCTAGTGTTACAAAATACATTGATTTTTAATAATTACTCACATCCAGAATTTATAAATATTCCATTTTCATCAATGTTAATAAAAATATTGGTGTCTTTAGTCATGTGGGGAGAGAACCAACATTCCAAATTTCTTGTACTTTTTATTTTATGGATGTTAGATAAACTTAAACAACAATTGATTTATAAAACGTTTCTATTTTTGTTACTTTATTACTATAGTAGTATATGGATTTTTCAAAAGAATATATTCCAAAAAAAAATTTATCATAGTGTCATTATTGGTGAAATATTCCAATGATTCCACATAGATATTAATATATATTTTTATTAAATAAATTCTTTGTATTTTTTTACTACTATATTCTTCATTGAATTAATTTTTCTCTTCTTTGATTTTATATTCCCCAGTTCAAAACATATTTGACACTATGAAAGTGATATTTTTCACTCCAATGAAGTTGATTTATTCCCATATACTCTACAATATAAATAATTTCCTTCTCCCCTATACAGAAGGACTTTCATGTATTGTTATTTATATAAACCACCTTTCTAACTAGGTTGAAATGGAACCATTACATAGCTTAAATTTTCAATGGTTCAAGGCCTTTAATGTTCATAGGTAAAAGGCTCGTTACATGGATTAATGGTCAAAAAATAGAAGGATTATAGTCTTAGAAGAATAGTGTATATTGATATGTAAAACTAAGACCTAAAATATAACAACCACCTATATCTTCATGTTTTCATGCTATTTTAACTCATTACATTGATGTCATATTCAGGGTCTTCCATCACCATCCTAAGGAAACCATCCTTGTTCATGATTTCCTCTCAATAGATCCCCCCACAAACATCCTAACATATCCTATGACAAGAATCTCATTTTATTTAACTCTATTGATATTTTTTAGCTCTATTATAGGGCCTTGAATTGTAGACCATGGTAGACCAATGTTCTACTAACCAGAAGGCCCAATACACTGCCTAGAATCCCAAATCAGGTGAAAAATACCTATAGTATAGTACCCTTTTATAGTCCCATATCAATTAGTTACATTACTACAATGATATGGTATTATTATAGTACTATTTTAATTAACTATTACTTTAATTTTAAAATATACATATTGTATGCGTATATTGCATGCTTCCCTTCACATTTGTTTTTTTTAATTTTATCATCTGTGGTTTTCTTCAACTCCACATAATAATAGTGTGAGATTTTAAAAATAAAATCACCCTACGATTTCCTATATATTCCTTTAGAAACATATTTTTAGCTAAAACAGATTTAAAATATTTAGGATTTAATTTTTTAGTTTTTATTTCTATATATCATGTGAATATTCTAAAAATAAGTGTTGGAAACGCATTAAAAATGATTCCCATCCAGGTCATAAGGTGGTCCAAACATCCCATTTGTGATTAGGATATTTTTTCATCCAATTCTAGGGAAAGGGAATTTGAAAATTTATATGCCATTTTAAGGATATTAGGATCATTTTATGGCCTTATAAAATAGTTATTATGGTGGATCCCTATATCTAGTGTTGTATTTAATTTTAAAATATTTTATTTTCATTATAATTTAACCATAAAAACCCTCTAATAAAAAATTTATTGTATTTTTATTTTGGAAGGAGTTTTTAATAATGCTTCTCCCTCTATAAATAGGATAAGTCATGCCCTATTATTTTATAGTCACACCTCCCAAAAACTTATCTCTTGTTTCCTAATATTGCATGAAGTAATATTCTATATAACCATATTCCAAACTCCAAATAAAACAAGTATAAATCATTCTTGTGTACACATCTCTTATGTTCCCATTCCAACACACATGTGCCCCTCATTCACACCTTCCAATAAAACTATTCTATATTCACCTTATCATGTGAAAACTTCATTGTATGCACTTTATGTGTCATATTTTTTAATACCTATTTTCCCTTGGAATTTACCGTCCATATATGGGTAAATAAGATACGAGTTCCTTATAAAATGACCCCATGACTCCCATCCTACTGTAGAAGCTGGACCAAGAGAACCAATGCACACAAATATCCATCCTAAAAGCATATTTATTCCATAAGAACCTCCTTGAAGTAATTTTAAAATCATAAACTAGATAGAGTATGCATAATATATGATCCTTGAAATTACTAATTGTAGATAAACCCTAGGTAAAAACCATAAGAGAACCAAATCACTGAAACACTGATAACCATAGTTCCCAAAACATTGAGCATCACACTACATGGGAACATAAATACCAAATAACTCGACAACATTAGTGCCAAAATACCTATGAACCTAAACACATTAGAGTCCCCCATCCATCATTGGTTCCACTTCACCATAGTCTTACACCATATGGAAAATTCAGGCAAGCCACCTTTATATGTCCCCAACCATAACATATCATCCCATACCATGAGGGATCTAACCTAAAACCTTTTTTTGGGATTAGTGATAGACTAAAATTCTAGTCCTTAAGACCAATATTTCTACAGTCATCATTGTTACCTATAAAAATTAAAGATTCATACCATAAAAATTAAATCTTGGGTCATACAAGATTTATGTTACAGTACCTAAAATACTATCATTGATCCCTATAATACCTTCATTGAAGATACTCCTCTTAATTTCCTTATATTACATGATTTGAGATGATCTTAAAATATACCTCATATTCCTATATTTAAGATAATTTTATTTTTTTATCATATCTTATGAGTCAATATACTCATTTTAGTTCCATAAATATTATTGAATTTTGCTCCTTCTTATTGTATCCACCAAAAAATATCATCACCCATATCATCTTCTAAAGTGACCTAGAAAGGGAAGCTCATGTTCAATCCCCACACAATCAGCTCGATTTGATATCCTCCCTTTGGTTTACTAAATTTCATCATGTTGATATTATTCTCTTAGTAAGTAAGAATACCCTAACTAGATTCAAATGTAATGTTAAACATGGAAGGTCCACATTAGCATAAGTCCCATAATAAACCATTTCTAGGTTCCTTTCACCTAGTAGTCCTTAGTATTTACATTAAACTATATATATTTTCAAATTCCAAAGCTATAATATATGAAATGAAAACTATGTGGCTTTTGATTATTATTCTAATAGGACATGTAGGTTACACCCTTGAGGTTTAATCCTAAAATTATATCCCCATTACCTTATGATCCCCCATTCAAATATAGTATATAGAAAATTTTAATAGACTTAATATATGAAAGGAATAAGAATCCATCCTCCTTATATGAAATGTATAAGATCACACATATATCCTTTCCATGTATGAAGAGAAGAAAATAAACCCATGTCCTCCAATGAGAGTGAAAAATGGGTCTCCAACTATGTACATTCCCAAACCATACCTTGTTTAATATAGTTGGATAAAACAAAAAGGGAATCATAAAAATAATTCTAAAACAAAAAATTTATATCTCCCTTTCACATAGTAGTCAATTACATACATTTTTAGACATATATTAATTGGTCATTAACGTACAATATTAAAAGAAACATCATTTGTAAATGAGTGGATGGCCTTAAAAGGAGACAAAATTATCTTTATCAAAATAAATTTAAATTTTATAGCATTCCTCATTAAATTTATGTAAACTATGATGGGTTTCATTCCATTTATAATGATATATATAAGAATCCCCTCTAATAGGATTTATTAAAACTCTATAACTCATCCTACCTAATTATGTAGGATCTTAATTCCTCATTATATGATAATAAACTCTATATTTCATTCTTATATGTCACCAAACAATAAAGTAACAAAATATTTTAATCATATGAGTGATAATATAATTCCCACATATAGTGTCCATTCAAATTTGTGTTATCAATTAATCAATTTCTTATAGGTAACATGTATCATTATTGGGAAGTATTCATAAACATATCTTAAATATATAATAGATCCATTTACTATGTATAATTATACCCTGAGGGATGAGCTATCCTAAAATACTCATAACAAATTAAAAACACAGTGTCATTGGTATGTCCCAGGGACATCAATCCCTTGAAAAGAATGTTAGAACTGACTCAAAACCCTTTGATATGGTTCTCTTTGGAAAGAATGAATCATTTTTTACTTCAAATATCTTATTTAAGATATCAACCATATTGCGTTTGAATATTTCAACATCAATATACATTGATTGTTCATTTTTTGTGAGTATTTTATAAACTATATTAGTCAACATGATCTTTGAATATTTTATATTCTTCATAAAATCTCACATTGGTATTCTTAATTTATTCAATGTAATCATTCTCTTTTTAGAGAAAAGCATCATCACATTACGTTTTCTTTTAAACCTATTTCATTTGGGGTTTTATTTCCATCATGTATTAGGTATTCCTGTTATGAAATGTTTTAATATTTAATTTCATTATGTTATATGTGTTGGATTCTTCACCACCTCCCCCAATACATGAGTTTTGATTACACTTTCCAATATGATTCATAATGTTCATAAAATATACAAGAACATATTCATGGGACTGACTAGTTACAATGCATTAGTATTACAATTATTTTCTAATCCTTATTCTTATATTTCTTAAGGTGAATATATCAATTCATTTAATTGGATCCTTATCTTTCTTTGAGTTTTTACTACATCTTTTATTACCAAAACATTAATATATTTTTATTTATCACACTCAAAAACTCTTTTATCTAGTCAGTCAATATAAAAGTGTCCAAATACATCAAATTTAAAAAATTTAATTTAAAGATTCATTTTTTAAGCTTCCTTTACATTTGGGAATTTTATTGAGATAATATCAATGATTCTCTTATACACTTCAATAGTTTCATCATCTTCATTGAATTATCTATATTGAACATCTTCCCCATCCTTATTTTTTCCTTCTCATGACGTTTTTCTGTCATATATTTCTTCACTTTAATCTTCCTCTTGAAAAATTATATTTCAGTGTTACATAATTATGAACTTTATTATCTGACTCAACAAGAGAAAAACATTTTTTTATGAAATGTGGAAATTCATGAATCATGCATAATTGGAAAATTTCTCAATTAATTATTTAATATGGTTTCACCAACCAGTTAGACATAAAATCATACGATGTTTTTGACTATCCCATTCACACATGTGAATAAGCCTTCCAAATTTCATCGATATGTTTACAAATTATAATCATTAACTTTGAATATACCTTTAAATATGGGAATAATTTCATCAGATATTGTAAATCCCAAATTAGAATCATCATTAACATCCAAGACAAGAGAAGGAAGAAAAAGAATAACCATTTTCTTCCATCAATGAATGTTATTTCAATAAAATATTAGAAGGCACATATTGATTCAATAATTATGATTCTCCATCTATTATTCTAATAATAATGAGTATTTAAAATGTAAATAATATTACTCTAGCAATAGTGTATGTGTATAGGTAAGTTGTAATGTATCACTAGGATGGGGTGAATCAGTGGTACTCTCTATTTTATTCAATATCTTTTTTGAAATTAACCTTTATGACTGGTTAAAGTATTGATCCAATCCCTTTTAAATTTCACTATAATTTGGGTGCAATTAAAATGGTTTAAATACAAGTCACAAAATAAGATTTATAAGGTTTAGATAAAATGTTGGTGACTACTCATTGTGGTATTTATTTTGTGTAAGGACCCGACCCCAGTTTCCCAGAGCTGATGCCTTATCTGATTATGTTGTCATACATACAAGGAATAAAAATCCTGAAGGATCGAGTAGCTTAATATTATTAGAAAAAAGATTCATATATAAGTTTAACTTTACATATGGAAATGAAAAAACAACACTAAATTATTCTACTAGTAACATTATGTCTCCTAGATTATGCTTGCAAGTCATTCATAAAATTACTTCTTCATGTCCTGAGAAAATGAATCATAAGAAAGGGGTGAGCTCAAATGCTCAGTAAGGGTAAGAAATATAGAGGAAGATAATATAACCATTAGTCATGGTGAATAATTGAAAACACATGCCTTTAATAATAAACATGAACACATTATGGCAGTTATATGTGTTGAGTAAATAATTCCATTAAAAAAACATTATCATGGGTATTATACTAGTCGAATAACAACATGAAATTTAAATTACTAGATTCATAATGAGGTAATTACATATGATGGACATTCTGAAACATTTTTTCATGGCTTCATCCAAGACTTATAATGATTAAGGCCTCGACAAAATTCCATATCCCATTGGGAAAGGCCTCATCGAATTCCACATCTAGTTGTCTCTTGAGACCTACCGATGCATCGAGGGGATATTGCAAGCCCCACCCATAACATAATATGTCCAATTCATTCCTCGTATGAGAGAGTATAAACATAACAAGATATACATTCATATTGAAACTACCTTATGAAATGTAACTAACTTTCCCCAATCATTGAACAGAAACACTAACCATTCAAAATAATATGGTGAATGGTTTTAGGATAGATAATACAAAATAAAGTTAGTCATAATCTATTCAAAAAAAAATATGGTATATGACATAATAAATTATTAACCCCAACAATACATAATAATCAATAAGATTATTGAATCAAACTAGAATACTCTTATAAAATTATTAAGAAATCTTGAGATAAATACTCTTTTATTTTGAAAAGACGATTTATTTTGGAAATTATTTTTCATAAAACCAGAAATTAATAATGGTGGTATTTTAATAATAAAATGAGTGATTTTATAAAGATAATGGTTTCCAAAATCAGATTATAGAGTGCCCTTGAGAATACAAATGAATTTGAGAAATTCCCTTGAATCAGGATTGTGTTTTGGAGACTGTTTTGAAAGATTATTTTAAAACATGTAACAATACCTAAAATAATTAAAGGTTCTGGTTTGTAAAAACATATATAATACTCAAACAGAACATATGAGGATTACATAACAATACATAATTATTTCATTGAGGTAATTAGACAATGAATGTAACCCGAATGAAAATGGATGTTAGGGTGGAAAAACCCTTACATTAACTTTGAATGTGTTCATCTCTTGAACGTAAGATTCTGGAATATAAAATTATACATATTTATAAATTATTTAAGAACTTATTAGAAATTTATTTAGTTTATCATAATTCTGGTTAGTTCATTTATGTTCTTATTGATAAGTTATTGTATTGAATTCTGTTGCTTCGGAGTGATCATTTTCTTTATTTTCATCCTCGATTCACCTATTTTTATGTATGTAGAATGGATGTAAATCTCTATAATTGAAATTATATATAATTTATGAACATAAATATGTGTTATTGGTCATTTATATAACTTTTTTACATAAAAATAAAATGAATTATTATATATAACTTTAATGATAATTGTTTCGGTTAATTTATGGATTTTGATTACAACGAACTCATTTTTCATTACAACTTAATAACATTTGTAAAAAAGGATTAAAGAATCATAAATAAGATATATTATATATAATAATCTAGTTCAACCATAACAGGAATGGTTTATTGACCAGAATTGAGAATGATAATAGAAATCGAATGTCTATTGTCCTTGAATGTGGAAAATTGACACATCTCGGATGGTGTTCTTGCTACTAGTATAAAAGAAGGTAAAAAAAGGGAGATTATGATAAATTATTAAACTATCATGAAACAATTACAGTACATATAAGGTACTAGATTCACTATGAAATTTGTATTAGAAGAGGTAATAGAAAAATAAAACCAATGAACTTGAAAGGAAATGAAAATAATTGAAAAGAGGAATTTACCTCTTGAACCAAACTTCTTTAAGAACCTCCATAAAGATAGTTTTTGGCTTTTTTATGAGACCAAGGATTTTTGGACGTGGGTGAAGAGGTTGGGAAGGTATTTGGATAGAATTTGGAGAAGGCACAAGGCTTGAGAGGAGTGAATGGAAGGGGGAGTGAGATGGGTTTTTATAGTGGAGGAGAGAGGGGATTTAATAATATAAAATTCATTAATTTATTATATATTCTCAAGACAAGGAATAATGAGTATTCCATGACCAGGAATAGTAATTTTATCATTTGAGTTCGAACCAAGTGTTCTTCCATTACTTTTGATGTAATGAATAGTGTATTTAACATATAGTTTGTATATACGGTATTTTACCGTAATTCACTATTCATAAAAAATTCAAGTATTTAAGAAAAATACCAAAAATTTACCCCATCCTTTTTTTGACGTGTAGAATCCAAAAATTAATTCCATTTTTTAAAAAAAAATTAATTATTATTAATTTAATATTTAATTAAAATCATAATTTTTTCTAAAAACAACAGTTCCAAAACATTTTTTTACTTATTTTAAAGCATAGATATATTGACCTTACACTTGAATATTATTTATATACTATAATAAGTAGGGTTACTATTAAATAGGGTATATAACTATTCATAAGGTATGTTACTATTCATAATGGTTGCTTACTATTCACCAAAAATTATGTTTTTCTTATTGGACTCTAAATATCTTACTAATTGCAACTGTGTATGTCAGATTTTTTAAATTCCCATCACGAAGTGAAAAACATATGTTTTAAGGTTCACATAGTACTTATTAGTTAATTATTTTATTATTTCATGTGATTCTGACATATAGATAAGAAAAGAATTTCTTTTTAAAAATATTGGGTCGTTACATTCTTCCTTCCTTACAAAAATTTTGGCCTCGAAATTCACAAATAATACCTAAAACAATTTGTGTATGTCTTTAACATAAGATCCTCAGGATCCCATGTTGCTTCCTCCATCTTATGGTTCCTTCATAGAACCTTTACCAGACGAGTCGACCGATTTCTCAATACTTATTCTCTAGTATCAAGAATCTTGATTGGATATTCACAATAAGATAGATTGGGCACAAGTTCTACTTCTTCATAAGTGAGTACATGTGTTGGGTATGGCATGTACTTTCTTAACATTGACAAGTGTAATACATTGTGAACCCTGGAGAGAGTTAGGGGCATTGCCAAACTGTAAGCCACAGCTCTAATTAGGTCCAGAATTTCAAAATGTTTGATCTACCTGGGACTTAATTTTCCCTTCTTACCAAATTGTTTAAATCTCTTCCATGGAGATACCTTTAAAAAAATGTGATCACCTTCTTGAAATTCCAAATCCTTTCTTCAGTTATCAGCATATCTTTTTTTCCTACTTTGAGCTATTTTGATATGTTTATGGATAATATTCACCTTTTCCAAGATTTCTTCAACAAGTTCTTGGCCCACAAGATTTCTTTCACCAACATCATCCCAGTAAATTGGTGTACAACATCTCCTCCCATATAAAGCTTCAGAGGGTGCCATCTGAATACTTGAATGGAAGCTATTGTTGTAGGAAAATCCTATGAGAGGTAAATACTGATCCCACATGCCTTGAAAATCATGTGAACAAGACCTCAACATGTCTTCCAATGTTTGAATAGTCCGTTCTGATTGTCCATCAGTTTGTAGGTGCTAGGCAGTGCTCAAACGAAGATTAGTGTCTAGGTCCTTCTAAAGATTATTCCAGAATTGTTGTGTAAAACGGGGATCACGACCAAAAAAAATTGATGAGGGTACACCATGAAATCTTACAACTTCATTAATATACATTCTTGTTAAATGTTCAACTGGAAAATCATCCCTTACATCAAGAAAATGTGCAGATTTTGTATGATGGTAAAAAATAACCAATATCGTGTCATTATTTCTTGGAGTCTTTGGTAGCCCCATGAAAATTTCCATCGTAATATCATCCCATTCCCACATAGGTATAATAAGGGGTTTCTTGACTCCACTAGGATGTTGTATTACTACTTTAACCTATTGAAAAACTAACCATCTCAACACGTAATCAGAAATCACCCTTTTCATGTTTTCCTACCAAAAATGTTCTTTCGGATCTCTACACATCTTGGTGCAACCCGGCTGTATAGAGAAATTTGAGCTGTGAGAATTGTCTAATAGTTCCATTTTTAGATCAGGTACTAATGGAATGCATAACCTCTTCCCAAACATCAGAACTCCTTCTATATACACGAAGTCAGCCGGTCTCCCATCCTTAACTGCATTAATTTTCTTATGCAGATTCTCACCCTCAGATTGATAAATTTTTATCTTCTCTAGTAAAGATGGTTTAGGATTCATTTGAAAGAGGATTGATGTTTTCCCTTCCATAACAATTCCCATATTCATCTTCAGTAGATCCATGAACATAGGATCTCTTTCAATCCTCATTGAGTTAGATGTCCATGATCTTTCCTAATGAATGCATCCTCCACCTTATTCGACATACCAGGGTGGTAGTGTATTGAAAAATCTTAATCTTTGAGTAACTCTATCCATCTTCTTTTCCTCATGTTGAGTTCTTTTGGTGTGAAAATATATTTCAAACACTTGTGGTCCATATAAATCTCGCCTCTCTCTCCGTATAGATTATGCCTCTATATTTTCAGAGAAAAGATTACAGTTTCTAACTCAATATCATGAGTTGGATAATTTTTCTCATGAGTCTTCATCTGTCTTGATGCATAAGCAATAACTTTATCGTTTTTCATAAGGACGTAACCCAGTCCATTCTTTGATGCATCTCTGTATGTTAAAAATCCATCACTTCTAGCTGGAAGAGTCAAAATTAGAGAATTTACCAATCTTATTTTCAATTCACCAAAGAATTATGTACATTATTTTGTCCAGACAAACATAACTCTTTTATATGTGAGCCTGGTTAGCGGGTTAGCCAGTCGGGCAACATTCTGAACAAAATTTTGATAATAACCTACTAAGCCAATAAAACTGCGTACATCAGTTATTTTTTTTGGTGTGGGCCAATATTGGATTGCCTTTGTCTTCACAGGATCAACTAGGATTCCATATTCAGAGACAATATGTCCCATAAAAGAAACTAATTAAAGCCAGAATTCTCACTTTCTAAACTTTGAATATAATAAATTTCTACTAAGAGTTCTCAGAATAACCGGTAAGTGATTCTCATGGTCTTAGTATCTTTTTAGTATACATGGATATAATCGATGAATACCACAACAAAGTTATCAAGATATTCCCTAAAAACTATATTCATTAAATCTATCAAAACATAGGTTGCATTTGTCAGTCCAAAAGGAATCACTGTAAACTCGTAATGCCCATACCGGGTCTGAAATGATGTCTTAGGAATATGTTCATTTCTCACACACAACTGATGATATCTGGATTGAAGTTCAGTCTTTAAAAAGTATGGAGCTCCATGAAGTTGGTCAAATAAATCATCAATCTGGGGCAAATGATACTTATTCATTATTATAATAGCATTTATTTCCCTGTAATCAATGCAAAGCCTCATGGATCCATATTTCTTTTTGAGAAATAGGATATAGGCTCCCTATGGAGAAACACTAGGTCGAATAAATCATTTTTCACTCAAATCCTCTAGTTGTTTCTTTAGCTATACTAATTCCATAGTGGCCATTCTATTGGGAGTCTTTGATATATGTCTTGCATCAGGAATTAAATCAATAGAGAACTCAACTTCCTGCTCTGTAGGATGTTCAGGTAAATCCTCATGAAATACATAAATATACTCGTTCACTATGTACACATCTTCAATTTGATGATTTCTTTCCTCACCCATAGATATTGTTTTATCTTCCTCTTCATGTATTGTATTCAGTAGAGCTACTGGGGGTGGTTCTAGATAAGAATCATGTGGCGAAGTTTCCACCATAAAGAAATGGTATTCTATACTATTTTCATAAATTGCAATTTCCTTCTTCTTACAATAAATCTTCGTATCATAATTTTACAGTCAATCCATACCGAGAATTATATCAAATTTTGTCATTGGTATGATGATAAGGTTAGAAACTAGAGAAAATTTTTGTGTCTGGAGGGGGACTAATAGACATGCCTTTGTTGCAATGATACATCCACTAGGAGTTTTGACTGATAACTCCTTTATTAAATTAAATTGGACATATCAAATTTTCTTGGCGAACTAGGAAGATATAAATAAATGCAACGATCCAGAATCAAATAAAGTAGTGGCTAACTTTGAGGAAATGATTAAAGTACCTACCACAACTTCATTAGAAAATTCATCCTCTGCAGTTTTGATTGCATAATATTTTCCCTGATCCCATGGCCTTTCCTGTTGCATATTTTATTGATGCCTTTGACAATCATTAGTATAGTGTTCCATCGTCCGACAATTATAACATTGAACATTATTGACTTCCTTCTTACCTTTTGTAATCACCATCAATATGGCCTTTCTTACCACAATTTTAGTTTACTCCTTTACCTTTTAATCATGCACCAGGGTGTTTCCTTCAATAATTGTCACATGGTAGAAATTAAACTCTTCCCTTCTTCCCCGTTTCTTTATTTCCTTTCCCAGGGTTTTCAACAACCCTCTTCTTTTCTTGATTTCCCTTAAAGTCATAACATAGAGAATTATTTTTCTGTCTTGATAGCACATGAAACTATATCCTCATATGATGAAAAACTTTAGGAGACCAGTGCACTCCGGAGGAATGACTTTATGACATCAAAGAAACGATAAATTTTTCTCCTTGGATTTCATATGTAGTCCACAACATGTCTTGATAATCTTGTGAAGTTATCATTGTACCTTGAAAAATTCTCATATTCCTTCTACCTCAGATTGAAGAATTGTCTCTCTATATCTGGTCACTGCTCATGAGGCAAATATTTTTCTATGAATATTTCCTTAAAATCCCTCCATTCTATTTATTCTATCTCTTCCTCCTCCTTTGTGTTTTGGATTAAGGACCACCATTGATCTACATCTCCCGAAAGATGATATAATTCCATGACAACCTTATCTCTTTAATTGCATCCCAAAGAAAGAAATATCTTCTGAAGGGAACTTATCCTCTTCCCAGCTAAAAAATGGGTTTGTTGTCCCATTGAATGATTGAGGATGTTTTCGTATAAAGCGATCCAGCATAGCTCCTCCACGGGCTAGATTCGAATGCTCCATACAGATATGGTTATTATTCAGAACTTGATTAAGTTGTCCCAGTATAGTTATGAATTGCTCAGCACCAGTCACAGCACCATAGCCAACAACATAATCTTGAATTGGAGGAAACTCCCTACAGGGGACATGTGTGTTCATGCGGTTTCTATTCCTTACACATGGCGCTATCTCTAGATAATGGTATACACTAGATTAGGTTATGAATCATAATCTATAATCTTAACATAACAAAATACTTAGAAAAATTGAGATCCTATAAATGGATAATCCCATGTTAACAAATATGGTTTCTTTGAGGAATATTTTACATTTCAATCCTTCATTGAATTATCCTAAGAATATCCCCTGGGATTGTCTTAACCAAGAGTGTAGAAAGACCCATTATCGTGCACCAGTACCCATTCTAGTCTAGCTCAAAGCGGTGTTTTTGGATTTTACACCTATATAAATATGTTCTAGATCCACCTCTACCCGCTCGTATCCAGACAGGGGTGTATTGCTTGAAAGATCCACATAATCTATTCCATACCAAAATAACAGGACGTTATTATATGTATATCATCAAATAATAACTTAGGGACTCTTCCTTAATTCTATGTTTTCTAAATCTAGTATCCAAGTATTCTACTATACTTCCTCTTATACCAACTGTAAGGACCAGACCACAGTTGCCCGAAGCCGATGCCTTATTTGATTACATTGGCATACATATAAGGAATACGAATCCCGAAGGACTGAGTAGTTTAGTATTATTGGAAACAAGATACATATATAAGTTCAACATTACATATCCAAAGGAAAAAATGACACTAAATTATTCCACTAGAAACATCATGTCTCTTAGATTATGCTTCCAAGTCATTCATTAAATTACTTAGTCATGTCTTGAAAAAATGAATCATAAGAAAGGGTTGAGCTCAAATTCTCAGTAAGAGTATGCAATACAGTGGAAGATAATATAAACATTATACATGGTGAATAATTGAAAACAAAGGCCTTTAATAATAAACTTGAACACATTAGGGCAGGGATATATGCAGAGTAAACAATTCCATTACAAAAATATAATCATGGGTATTCTATTGTCGAATAACCACATGAAATTTTAATTACTAGCTTCATAATGAGGGAAGTGCATATGCTGGACTTTCTGGATCATTTTTTCATGGCCTCGGCCATGACGTCTAATGATTAAGGCCTCGGCCAAAATCCATATCACATTGGGAAAGGCCTCGACCAATTCCTCATCTAGTTGTCTCCTGAGACCTACTGATGCATCGTGGGGCTATATCAGGCCCCACCCGTCACATAATAAGTCAATGCATTCCTCATATGAGCAGTTATAAACATAACAACATATACATTCATATTGAAACTACCATATTAAATGTAACTAACTTTCCCCAATCATTGAACATAAACACTAACCATTCAGAATAATATGGTGAATGGTTTTAGGATAGATAATCCAAAATAAAGTTAGTCATAAACCATTCAATGAAATATGGTATATGACATCATAAATTATTAACCCCAACAATACATAATAATCAACAAGAGTATTGAATCAAACTAGAATACTCTTATAAAATCATTAAGCAATCTTGAGATAAATACTCTTTTATTTTGAAAAGATGAGTTCTTTTAGAAAAATATTTTTATAAAACCAGAAACGAATAAAGATAGTATTTTTATAATAACATGAGTGATTTTATAAATATAATGGTTTTCAAAAACATATTATTGAGTTTCCTTGAGAATAGATATTAATTTGTGAAATTCCCATGAATCGGGATTGTATTTTGGAGACAGTTTTGAAAGTTTCTTTTAAAACATGTAACAATCCATAAAATAAGTAAAGGTTCTTGTTTGTAAACATATATATAATACTCAAATAGAATATATTAGGAGTACATAACAATACATAATAATTTCATTGAGGTAATTATACAATGGAAGAAACCCGAATGAAAATGGAAGTTCAGGTGGAAAACCCATACCTTAACTCTGAACGTGTTCATCACTCAAATGTAAGCTCCTGGAATATGAAATTATACCTATTTATAACTTATTAAAAACATATTAGACATTTATTTAGTTTATAATAATTCTGGTAAGTTCATTTATATTCTTATTGATATGTTATTGTATTGAATTTTGTTACTTCATAGTGTTCATTTTCATTATTTTCATCATTGGTTCACCAGTTTTTAAGTATGTGGAATGGATGTAAATCTATAGAATTGAGATTATATATTATTTATGAAAAAAATAGGTGTTATTGGTCATTTATATAACTTGGTTACATGGAAATTAAATGAATTATTATATATAAATTTAATGATAATTGTTTCAGTTAATTTGTGGGTTTTGATTACAACGAACTCATTTTTCTTTATAACTTAATACCATTTGAAAAAAAGAATTATAGAATCTAAAAAAGATATATTATATATAATAATATGGTTAAAACATAACAATAATGGTTTCATGTCCATAATTGAGAATGATAATAGAAATCGAAAGACCATCGACCTTGAATGTGAAAAATTGACACATCTCAGATGGTGTTCTTGCTACTATTATAAAAGAAGGTACAAAAAGGGGAGATGATGATAAATTATTCCACTCTCATGAAAACATTATGGTACATATAAGTTACTGGATTAACCATTATATTTGGATTAGGATAGGTAATAAAAAAAGAAAACCAAATAACTTGAAAGGAAACGAAAAGAATTGAAAAGAGGAATTTACCTCTTGAACCAAACATTCTTGAGAACCTACTTAAGAAGAGTTTTTGGACTTTTAATGAGACCAAGGCTTTTTGGACGTGGGTAAAGTGGCTGGGAAAGTATTTGGACAGAATTTGGAGAAGTAAAAAGGCTTGAGAGGAGTTAATGGAATGGAGAGTGAGAGGGGGTATTTATAGAGGAGGGGAGAGGGAATTTCTTAATATAAAATTCATTAATTTATTATATCTTCTCAAGACAAGGAATAGTGAGTGTTTTCTAACCAGGAATAGTAATTGTATCATGTGAGTTTGAACCAAGTGGGATTGCATCACTTCTTATGTCATGAAAAGTGTATTTAACTTATAATTTGCATATACGACATTTTACCGTACTTCACTATTCATAAAAAATTCAAGTATTTCAAAAAAATACCAAAAATTTACCCTAACCATTTTCCAACATGTATAATCCTAAAATGATGTCCATTTTTCAAAAATGATTTTTTAAATATTATTAATTTAATATTTAATCAAAATCATAATTTATTATAAAAACAAAAGTTTGAAAACATTTGTTTACTTATTTTAAAGCATTTATATACCGTACTTACACTTGAATATTATTTATATACTATCATAAGTAATGTTACTATTCATTAGGGTATATCACTATTCATAAGGGTATGTTACTATTCATCAGGGTAGTTTACTATTCATTAAAAAATTACGTTTTTCTTATTGGACTCTAAAGAACTTACTGATCACAAGTATGTATGTTGGATTTTTAAAATTCCCATCAAAGAAGTTATAAACTTATATTTTAAGGTTCACATAGTAGTTATTTATGTTGTGATTAAATGTTATTAAGACATATTTATAATAAATGAATTTATTTTAAAAAAAATTGGGTCATTACATTTAGTCTCTATGAACCATATTTTAATAGTAATAAATAATTGATTTCTTGGGAAGGTTTTTATAATCTTCTAGTCTTGTGAGGTTGTATCCTAATAATAGTTATCACCTGATGTATTTACATAAACTCGATTAGTTCATTATAATATATCCTCCCATATTACAATGGTTTTCCTTGATCACTATGAATAATATCTTTAGTTGTACTATTGGATTTTACAACATCCCCATATAAATTATAATTCCTCAACTTCATGGGCTTCAACTACCATGATATGAAAAAAACTACGACATACACAATATATTATTCCTTAATATTTTATATTGATTTACATATGTATGAAAACATGAAATAATATTTTTCTCTTCATCCTTCTTGGCCTTATTTGAGCCATATAAATATTTTCTATAGTGGAAACTCCTCAATCGGCAATATCCTCAGGACAAATGACCATCAATGAAAGTGATACTTTTATATCTCCCATTCACTATCTATAAAAATTCAGCATTCATTTTAAAGATATCAATATCTATAGAACGTGAATATTCCCATAATTTTACTCATGAAAGCTATCCTTTACTTTAAAAATACATATCATCATTTATAAATATTAAAATTATATCTTGATTAAATCACTATTTTTAATATTAAATAATTTCTTCAAATATTATTTTTCAAGACCTAGAATTAACATCCCAAGACAAGTTGATTTTTTTTCAAACTTCTTCTTAATCAGCTAGAATCAAGGCTTAATTTTAGTATTTAATTTCCAAAAAAAAGTTTTGTTCGTCATCTTACTTAATAATCAAGAAATATAGCTAATAATTAAAACTTATATAAGAAATATAATATTTCATTTATTATTTTAGCAAGGTCATGTTTCTTAAAAAATTTTCTTAATATCAAATATATTCTCAAGGATATTTTACAAATATTCAGGATAATATTAATCATTCCATTTCATATCTTTTTTATCATCCAAAAAATCATACATATCACAATAAGTCTTATACATTGCAAATTTTTTCCCTATAAATTATTTAAAATGATATATATTATCTAATAGATTTTATTTATCACATGGAAAACCTTCTTTATTCTCAAAGTATCTCACATAATACTGTTTAGTTTCTCAATTAAAAATATTCCACATGGACATTATAATATATCTTCTATATACACTAGGTAATATTACACATCATTATAAAAATCATTATTTTCTATCACATTTCTAAATTATATAAATTAGGTAATTTTATAATTTATCTCTAAATTTTTCAATTCATCTCCAAACAATATTAGCTATAAAAATGGATCTCAAATCTCTTTAATGACATATTCAGAATCTAAAAAATCAACAATAACATCCAATAATGTTCATAAATGGGTGATAATGAATACAATATACCATTAAAAATTACAAGAGATCTTCAAATATTATAGTGAATATGATTCTATTATATTTTAAAATATATATAAATTATGTATTATGGTATGATAATGATAAATAAATATAGTTAAATGGTTTTGTTGATGAATAATGGGCATGGGATTTTGGAGAAATAAAATTTACATCTAGAGGATCATTATTTATCAATTAAAGATATGTTTTATAACACTCAAAAAAAATAAAAAAAATCACTTTAAGAACCCACGGTTTTTAATTTGTAGTTTTATCAGAATCGATAATAAAAATTGATTGGGATGTAGTTATAATTCAAAGACAAGATAGTTGAAGTCAAATTTCCCTTAGTAATTGGATGTGTAACAAAAATTATGTAAATTATTCATATAATTCATTGAAATATTAAATATTAAAACATATCTATATTGAATAAAATTTCAACACCGAGATTATTGGATGTGGAGAACTGAACAGAGATCACTATTCTATAACTTAGAAAGTTATAGATATCACTATGAATTCCATAATTAAATGATTAATTCTATTTTTTGGAGTATTATTTTGAGTACATCCCCTAATATAATTTTGGTTGGTATGTTATCAATTTTTTCACCAAAAATCTATTATATTTATTTTTAAAGGGATATAATTGATTAAGGGAGATAATCAATGATATAATTAATTTGTTTTTTATACAAATTGAGAAATGGGTTTATAATTTAAATGGGGTTTCAAAAGGGAGAGAATTAATTCAAGTAGGGGTAGTGTGAATAGAAATGTTAGTATAGTTGGATTTTAAGAACCATTAAATCATAATTTTTTTAAATTTATTTCACAAAAAAAATCATTATACCACAGGAATATAAGTTAAATAGAGGGAATAATATGGCTATTAAAATATTAAATGTGGAAATTAAAAAATTCTTTAGGGATATTAATTTTATTTGATGTTTAAATATTCACTTTGAGAATAGTGATGTGTTAATTGTGTGTTTCACGAAATCCTTAATTGATTAGAAAGAAATTTTTTAATGTAATATTGTTATTTTTAATAATGTATGGTTTTCTCTAATAAATATTACTTTATCCTGTAATTTCTTGTTCATATTCTCTTGAATTAAGATCTCATTATAGACTCTTTATTGAAATAGTGATATATATGTTATTCAATTTATTCATATTTTATTATTAAAAATACACACATAATATTATTTGAGTATAATTAGTGATGAAAAGGAATAAATTAATTATGGAATGTGGAAAACCATGACATAGTGATATATCAAACATGTCAAGGATTATTTATTAATGAACCAATTTGAGGTAAATGATCATGGTCGTGAGAAGTTATCATTTGTTGTATCTATTATGTAAAACAATAAGACTATACAAATTGTATCCATTGTTTTGGTAGAGTTTTTTTATTCTATATTCTCTATAAATTACAAATTGAAAAACCATTGAGATTATGTATCTACATATTGAAATGGGATTTCTAAACATGTCATGGAATGAAGATACACATTGTGGTTGATGAAAATATATTTCATAGTTTAAATAAATATATTGTTGTATATGTTATATATCATGGGATACATAAATATCACTTTGAGGATAATTTTTATGGATATATTTGAATGATTTTTTCATAATGGATAGAGGAGAGAAATATTGTGGTCTCTTCATAATTTATTTAGTGATAATTTATGATATTTCAGACTGAAAAATATTTTCTGTATATGATAAAATCACTTCATGGATATAAGGAAATATAATAAATTAATTATACAATCAAACTATAGACTTTTATAAGATAAAATGGATAGATTCGTGGTTTTTTTCCAACATTGACCTAGAGGACCATGCCTTTTAAAATATACAAATATAATGGTCTATAAAAATCTATTTATTATAGATTATTTACTTTGAAAACATAAAGTAAATTAAAAACATATGGTATAAGATATTTTTATAGAAAAAGGATTTATTTTTAGTAGTGAATGAGTACACACATTATTGTAAAATAAAGAGTTCTTGGAAAAGATAACTAAAGTCCATTTTTGTGTAATCTAAACAAATTTATTTTATTTATCATAATTTTTAAAATTATCATATTGAGTATCATGTGGGTGGAATAAATTTAGTATCAAGATAAATCACTTATAAAGACATTAAGGTTATCTCATTGTTATTTAAGATATTCAATGATAAAAATTAAAAACCATTAGACCTGGGATAACAACAACTTATCACCAAGGACTGGCCACTCACAAGAGTATATTATCATTGAAAATATCATTGTATTATTGTTCTTAAGATTATCCCTTTAATATTTAAAATAATTTAATATGTTGGAAGATAATTTTATATAGTAACCCAAAAATGAATTTAATTATTTGAAATTTTTTACACATTTTTACAACCAATTCAACCCCCTCATTATGCTCTTCATATCTCACTTGTGAACATTAATAATTATTTTTAATTTATCTATATATAACAAAATTATTATATACTAATAAAAAAACAAAATTTATTATTTTTAAATTAAATATAACGAAAATATATTTTTATACCTAGAATAATGTAATAATAGCCTAATTATAAATGTAATACACAAGGAAAATATATGTTATATATTCATACATCTAAAGAAAAAAATATTTCATGGTTGATAAAATCTATATTTACTTTTACTATAAAAAACTATCTTATATTTATAAGTAATTTTATATCAACCCAATTGTGTGTTGAATAACCAATATCTAATATCCATGGATCTAAATTTTTATTATTGATCTCAATTAATTTCATTACTTTAAGAATAATATGATTTTCATTATAACTAAGAACATGTCCCTAGTTAAAACAGTAGTTCATATGTTTATAAAACCAACATAGAAAATATTTAAAAATGATTCATGTGTTTAGTTTCATTCTAAACTAAAATAGAACATATTTTTTAGTGAGAATAATATTTTACAAAAGTAATTGATAATAAATTTTATTCAATATACTCCCACTAAAATGATAACCCCTTAAATCATATCTATTTGTTGATTAAGATTAATATTTCATTAACATTTGAGTTATATTTAGTTCTTCTATTATAATTTATTTATTCTAGAATACAATCATGTCAATGTTATCAAATATAATTATCGTATAGATGAATGGAAGACATATTTCCAAATAAATCTACGAAATTATCTCATCATTACATTATGAACATTATAGTTAGGGTCACTCAAAAACATATAACCCAATGTATACATCAGATACAGACATTTATCAATGAAGGTTACCCATATTCTAATTGGGTTTCATGAGAAAATCCATGATTATATGACCTTATTGGATATCCATATGAGATATGTTGAAATTAAAATTGAAATAATATGTTTTGGTAGATAAATTAAAATAGGGGGTGAGTTAAAGAATAAAAAAATTATTTTAAAAGTGATTAAACTCAAACAGTTCAAAAACATCTTTATGTAAAAATATCAGATTCGAACTTGGCCCTTAATATGATTATTTATGAATCACAATCAGGAATGATTTTGATATATCATAATAAAATAATTGTAATAATAAATAATATGATTATATCATAATCTTAATGGATATGATTATATTGGAGTAAAATATTCATAATCAAATAATATTCAATTATATCAAAGTAAATTGGTCGATCTTAGAGAAGATTTGATTAATAGTTAAATGTTTATCATCTTCAAATACATTATAATAAAATAATTACAAATCCGAAAAGTGGAATAAAAATAACATGTAAGAAAAAATTAATTAAAATATAAAATAATAGATTATTACTATTTAAATTAAATGATCTCTTTCAACCGTAAGAGTATGGTAGCCAAAAACCAGGGCTAGTAGTGTCCCATGTTTTATGATTATTAAAAATTTTACCTCTCTTTAGAAAGGAATGTTTATTCTAGAATATATTCTTTATTATGTATGTCGGTCCTTGGTAGCCCATGATATGATGGATCATCTCTAACATGATTTTCCTAAAATCTATTAATCAAATGACCAGATTCTCAAATTTTTTATCCCCACTAGACCTTATTCATAATCCCTAATTGGACGCTCGATTTATAATGCAATAGAATTCATAAGGGGAAAAACTTATAAGGTTATCTTAGGAATAGAAAATTATAAATGCATAAAATATACTTAGAACAATATTTTCATGCTTTGTATTCTTAATATATCCCACACATGTGATAAAATAAAAAATGAATCAGCATATCTAAACTCTTTGAATGACAGGGTATTTATATGGAATCTTCCCAATAGTAATATTTTTTTCCCAATGTACATATCTTATTTGAGTTTTCTTTAAATAATTGGAAAACTGGAATTTGATAGCTGACATCATTATCGAATAATAGAATTTCCAATTGAATATTGATTTTACACCGTCATAGTGTAAAAAACATACCATTATGATAGAAATCAGTTTCTTGTATTTGGAATATATTCATTGTCAGTTTGTGGACTTCTATACGGATTTTTTTATGATAATAATTATGAGTGTGAATTTGATGTTTATTGGTATTAACCGCAGTCCAGTAATAAATAATATTTTAGTATGAAGAAAAGATAGAATGTATAAAATATTATCTCAAAAAGATAAATCTGGTTTTTTTGGCTTCATACTCATTATGTTAACCATAATTGTTATGTTTAATTTATATTCACGAAGAGTTTATATCTATTTCTAAGTATGATAAAAATTTATATTTTTAAAAACGTTCTAAAAATGGATATAAAAATATAGTAATAATATATTTAAGAAAGAGTATGTGATTCCCAGAAAAAGGAATGGAAAAGTAACAAGTATTATTTGTGACTCAACAATATTCCCCTTTTTAAAAATCACAAACCAAAAAACATAAATAGAAAATAACCTTGAAAAACATATAGTATATTATATTTTTGGTACTTCATATTCAAAATTAAACAATAATTCATAAATCCCTTATGTTTTATAACTCATCTGAATATGATGATGAATAAGACTAACTCCCCCTTAGAATAAAAACATCCTCTAAAAATTGTATTCTCTTCCTTAAAATAATTCATCTCCCTTCGTAAAAGAATAAGATAATTTCTCTCAAAATTACAATTAATTCTCCCCTTTTATGATTTTCAATAGAAATGGGGAAAACTCTTGGGTTTTGTTAAAGGTATTATAGAAAAATATATATAAAACAATATAATTTTTTAATTGATATTCCCTAAAAAGGGATGAACATTCAACCAATAGGAATTGGAAAACATTAAAAAAATTCATAATGAGATGAAGAAGTCATTCATTGATAAAAAACTTTTTAAATAAGACTAATACAATAAATTTAAAAGGTGAAAAGGATATTAATATTCATTCATTAAATATCTGATAATTGTATTAATATTTTTTTACACTTTATTTTATTCTCAAACATTGTTAAAACTTCATCTTGAAGCTAACTATTCTTTACCTAAAACCAAAGTCTTTTTAATAATTCTTCCATATATTTATGAATATTAATGATTTCATCTTTGTAATTTTTGTGTATTGAAAACACTGAATGAAATTATTTATTCTTTCTATATAAATATTTTTGTTCATGAGTCTCGATATAAGCTGTATTCTTTAATTAATCCATGAATTTTACCACATCTGAAAAAACATTGGATAACACATTGAAGTCTTATGCCGATTCATTTGTCCTTTAATTCAAATATTCAATAGAATATTCAGGTATATTGAAATTGACATCAACATTGTGATACTATTTCACCACTCTATTGGATTGTATAATATGACATTGATAACTTTCATTATATACATTGAGATCAGCATTATTACGAATAACTCTATCCAGTTTATCTTTAATTGAATCTGATTTTGGAATTTTATTTTCATGGTAAAAATATACATTGGATAAAAATCATTACAAGTATGTTATTATACTTTACATTATTTATAAATAATGAATAATAAAATTGACTCCTTGAACTCTAATAGTATTCCATGAATCATATACCTCAAGTCATTTATTTGAGGATGATTGGTTATGGTTTAAAAAGCATTAGATTTCCCTTTTTCATATTTCTTTGAGAATAATTTTTCATCACTTTCACCAAATTCTTATCCCTAAAAAATTTCAATAGCACTTATTTCATTTTATTAAACCCGTTTACCATATATTTTTGAATTCTGATATTTTTCATATTTCTGGGATAAGGATTTTACTTCTTTCTCTGATGGGGATTTCTTCTTCTCAAGTCATTCATATTGTTATATTTGATCATATTTGGAGGGCAAATATGATGATAAATCCTATGATATTATCAAAGAAATATTTTTATAATGATAATTTTCTTCTACTTTATCAACTTTATCATATTCTTCTTCATAATATTTATTAATATTTCCATTTTCTTCATCAACTTCTTCACCATCATCATATACATATTCTTCAAAAATTTATTATTCATAATAACGTCATTATTAATTACCTTCACCAGCTTTAATAAATTCACCAACAAATAGTGATTCTTAATCCATTGATTTAATAAACACTTATTAATTCAAATAATATTTCCTTTAATCCACTTTTCAAATGGTACCGATTTATCAAAAACATTACCCTTTACCTTTTTTGTGATAAAGGGAAGTTATGTAGTGAGAATAATGGTTTCATGAAATTATAATACAAAATCCTCATGTATTTGATCAATCTGGGAGGGAGTGTCATATGAAGAAACATTTATTTATTCTTTTTGAACTCCTTTAATTATTTTATCACACAAATAAGCTTAGGTTGACATCAAATTTTTCTTTCTTTATTCATAGAAGAAATTATAACAATTAATCATTATGGGTAAATAATCATATATAAATTTTTTTATTAGAGTATCTATTTCCTTCCCCTTTACATTTTTTATAATTCATTCTTCTATTACTTCATCCTAATCTAAAATTATTTTTTTACGTTCTAAGGATGAGAAGATTCTACTTTTCTTTTCTTAGCCTAATCAGTATGATCAAATTTATTTTTCTTATTCTCATTACCCTTCTAAGGTTTCTTTGATTTTTTATCCACTGATTATTCCTTAAGAAACAATATTGATTCTCCATTAGAAATAAATCTCATCCTTTTTAGGGTATCATCAGTAATGAATTCCTCTGAGATGTATTATTTTTAATGATGAAATATTTCATGATATTTGTCATTAAAATTATTAATATAGATTTAAACCTTATGATTTGTGATTTAATAGCATTAGTCTTGATGTTTTTATGTTAATAAAATTAAATCCCATTAGATCAGTTTTTCTCATGTTCATAAGAAAATATAAAATTAAAACATCAGAAAAATTTAGAATATCACAATAACATATTCTTCTAATTAAGAAAAATTTCATCCAAAAGAAAAAAACACAATTATTCAGTGTGATATGAGTCATTTTTTATATTTATCACCATGGTAATATAGAGAATTTTCTTACCAAATTTTATCAAAAGAACTCTTTTATATAGTTGGATAGACTGAATGGACAAAAGGCCTTTATTTTTATTTATTTTTTGACCAACCCTATTTTAAGAAGAAAGAGGGAAACCTCACATGAATTCAAATACATAAACATAATCATAACATAGTCAAAAAAAGACTACTAAAAATTCCCCTCCCCAGCATGAACATCATTATGGAAAGCCTCCACTGAAACATGGCTACTCAACGAGCTGTCCCATGCCAAAAATGAATGTGCCTAGAACCGATGGCTAGGCCATACCCTCTCAATCATTCGAATCTGATTATCGATGCATAGATAAAGCTAACTTTTCTAAAACAACATCTGATGCATTCCCTATTAAAAAATTTTGGGCCAAGACGACGTCCAAAATACAACTCATCAAATGAAAAAGTGACAAATCACAAAACCAGCCATTTCGAATGGTTTCAGTATAATTTCACTCCAGTCTGAGAACTTCCATCTTTCCACCACTATCCAAGAGACTGAACCCCTTAACAACAAGAGATTATTCTTCATCAAACAATTTCACCACTGGTTCATCAAAAATGAAAAAACATTGTTGCAACATCATAACTTTTGCTTCCATCACAATTTCATCCCACTGCAAACCATCACATGTTCTTCCAAAGTGAAAATCCAAGGAAAAAAATTTCAAAACGAGCAGAACTAAAGATGAAATATACGGTCAAAAATCCAAAAAGAAAATCATCAATCCTAGATGTTCGGAAGAGAATTTCCAATCGTCACCCAACACAAAACAACGAGATTCCCATAGAAGATTCATCCAAATCAAACCAAAAAAATGTAGAAATTGAAAGAAAACAATAAGTGAATCCAAAATTGAGAAATTAGAAAAAAGGTCAGGAGGGAGAACCCATCACCATTACCTGATGCAATAGATCAACCATTCATATCATGTTACTACCAACAATCCTGCTAGAGAAGACCACCACGAGCCTACAAAGCATTCAATATGTCATATCCTGAACACAACCCTCAATATCTGATGAACTAGGATGACGCCGCACCCCTAGAAACCACGATCCCTAGAATGCTCTAAAGAGTGAGCCGGCAAACAATGTGACCCCGCTGCAAACTGGTCTTATTCCCCAGTATCAGCAACTGAAGCACCATGGAGTTTGATATTGAAACCACTATAGGAGGTAGAGATACAAAAATGATATAGAGAACACTCGAAGAGTTCATAGCAGATCCACCACGGGGGGGATAAAGGTGGCAGTGGGGGAAACCCTAGTGCGGAAAGCCCCTTACGTGCTCATCCTATCCCTTTATATCCTTTATCTAGTAACTTATCAAAATTTCAAAAATATTCTCCATACGATGGAATTTTAAGAATACTGGAAGCCTTCTTATATGAAATTTTATAAACATTATTATATATCACGAATAAAATATTTTGGTTTTCAGATTATATGAAAAAAATTATTTATATTTAGAAACTTTTTACAATTTAAAGATAAATAAGATCATAATTCTCATCATTGTTTGATACACAATGATATTAACAACCATTGAATTGTGTAATCGTTTTCAAAGTGGAATATTAATTTTCAAATAATTATTTTTCAAAAAACCTTTTTCAGAAGAAATACATTCAATGTAATCCTTAGAATAAGTCATCGTATGTTGTGATGATACTGGAGATTGTAGAATAAGAAGAAATTTTAGAATATATAATTGTGAGGGTAGATACAGTTCAACACAAAGAGGAAAAAAAATTTTGATTTCGGTCAGGGGGTTCCCCCTCCCATTTATATATGAAACTGGGGTGATGTTATGAATTTAAAAAAAATCCAACAACTGAGATTCAATCTATTCTAATTTCATAGATGAGAATGTTCTAAAGAATGATTTAAATATTTTTGAACTCCAAAGTTTTTTTATAAATTATTATATTTATATTGAATATTATTTTTAATAAAAAATAAAAATAATGTTTGAAGAACAAAAAAATGTATTATTACAAAAAAATATAAAACAATTATAAAGAAATAGTGAAAAAATTAAATATAAGGAGAAAACCTTTTTGAGTTGGAATTTTTGTTAGGTATGGATAATAATGTTCTTCTTGAATTTATTAATTTAATTAGATTACGATAGTTTTAAATTAGTTTTTAGAATAAAATATTATTTTTCATAAATAAAATCATATTATGAAAACATTTCGGAATCCAAAAACAATTTATGAAAAATTTATTCTAGAAAATATGTTGACATTCTTGAGACTGATGATTGATAATGACTCTAAAAAATTTTATAAGTAAATATGAAATGGGAAACTTTATAATGACAAATATTAAAAAAACATAGAATTTTAAAAAAAAAATTCTGAAAAACAAAAATCTTTTGTACTCCCACCTATGAATATGAGTAAAATAATGTAGTAGATTAGTAAACAAGAAGTATATATAAAATATTACATTATATTGATAATCTTTATGTTCTATTTATTATATTCAAATACATTAGATATTAATGACATTTTAAAAATATCACCCAGTTCATCATGCATTCTGATAAATTATAAAATTATATATCCTATAAATGTATGTTTAATAATAAATTGATTAAAAATATCTATATATTTTTCATAGGATTGATGTTCAGGGTTTTTTCATAAACTAATGTAACTAGTATTATCAAATAGTATTTTAGTTTTAGTAAAACTCATTTCATTATCAGGGAGTGTCTGTTTCAACGACAACAATTATGTACAACAACTTCTAACTACAACAAATCAGGATTCAGTTGTGGAAAGATCTATTGAGTGTTTTTTTACAAGACCAAGAAACTAATGAATCTCCAAGGAAATGACATTTTATGGATGTTATATTCCTATCCATTCTACACCATCAAATGATAATCTGAACTTTTTTAATTCTAAAACATTTCTAATAGAATATAAAAGTCTAAAATTCATAGTTGCCCTTAGATAATGAATATATTAATTTACTCCTTTTAGATTGGATTATTTTTTATTAGATTGATATATTTCAAATAAAAATATTGAATACATTCATTCTAGGAAACTATCAGTTAGGTAAATTAGACTTCCTATGATACACCTAAATGTTTTTTGATCAACTGGTTGTCCATCTTTATCTAGATCAATTGTATATGAGGTATTTATTGGTGTACTTATACATTTTTTACTATTTTATCAAAACATTTCATGAAGATATATGACATACTTATGTTGAGGTATATATGTTCCTCCATGTTTTTGTTAGATTTTGAAACTATGAAAAAATGCCTACTCATTTATCAAATTAATCTCAATATTAGATTTCATAATATTCACAAAGGACTATCTATATTTATTTGTGTTAATATGAATATAATTTCATCAAAATTCATTTGAACAAATAATAATGTGTTTGTTGTCTTCTTTTATAATATTGGGTGGATAGAAATCTCCCTTAAATTTTTTTTTAATAAAAAACATGTCAAACTATAAAACTAATCTCAAGGGCCCTGCTGAAGTCGATATAAATCTTTTTTAAGTTTATAAAAGTATCAAGGAAGTTTTTTATTTTGAATGTCAGTTTTATTCTATATTTAATTCCTCTTAGACAGATCCATTAAGGAAATAACACATCACATCCATTTAAAATGTTTTGGATTAATGAATGTTCTAAGGACTAGTATAGTATAAATATATTATAATATTGATAATAGTGCATAGGTTTCTTAAGAGTCCATTACATATTGTTTGTTATAACGTTTAGAAAAATCTATTTATTTATTTCTAATAATAATTACCAGGAAGGCTCAACCAGGGAGAATTCCCTGACCATTTATTAAAATAAAAGAAAATGACAGTAAAAACGCACCAAAAGCCAAAGGGGAAGCAAGTTACATATCACAAACACCATACCCATCTCCATATTCTTCCTCCACTATGGCTGTTTCCCATTCCGAGCTCTCATAACGCTTAAGAACCTTGGAATATTTCCTTCGCAAATTCATACGCTCCAATGATAATAGCTCATCATTGCCTCTAGAGGATCTGGTGGCCAACGACTTTGGAAGATATGAGTAGTATTTCTTTGCCCTCCGCCGCGGTGGAGCAGTTAAGGCTTCAGGAGCTTTAATCGTCTTTGTCTTCCCCCCTTGGACCACATCACTGAAGGAGGGTTTTCTCATGTCACCATAGTAATCCTGATCGCTCTCTTAGCAGTCTCCCCACTTTCCAGTGATACACACTTGTTGAAGCATACCATCCTCACCACTAGGCTGCTGACATTGGCCACTGTCATCAATTACCGCAAGACATCTCGAATGTTCCGGAGATTCCTGAGTAATTGAAGCCCCATGCGCCACCTCTGTTGATCCATTTTCATATTCCTGCACAGCAGACTCATGCTGGAATACAACCAAGGAGGAGTCCTCCTCTCTGGATTCATTTTCAAGCCCCTCAAACCGATTTGCAGTGGCCACAGTGATGCCCACCTGCCCATCCATTTCAGCCCTTCCTTGCACCCCATTCTCAAAGACAGCATTCTCTAAACCGCCACTGCCTCTTCTGATCTCATCCGGTATTCCATTCTCCACCATTCCTACCTCTTTGCCCCCATTTCAGCCATTCCAGTAGGAGCCAGCATACCCACCCCATTCTGCGACTCCCTCACCACACTGAGGTCACCAGCAGAACCTCCTCCTTCGCCTAAGCCACAACCCTTGCTGGCAATAACACATCGCACATGCTCACCCAACCGTAAGTCATGTTTGAACCTGCCGAGAACAGCATACATAGCAAGATTAATAGAAGCCTCAGCACCGCTCCCCGCAGGGAAAACAGACCGATTCCTCACATCAACCGCAGAACCATAAGAAACACTCTCAATAGGCAGAGCACCCGGGCTAGGGGACTCGACCAACCTCTCTTCCCGGCTCGGAGGTCGTCTGTTCAGCATCTTAGAGCCACAGCGCGACACAAGGTGCCCCAACCGATGGCAATTGTCACAGTAACCATCCCAGGATTCGAACACCACGGGTTGCCTCCAACGAAATTTCTCACCAATGGTTAATCACACCCAGTTGACAGCAGGCCGAGCCATGTCCACCTCCACGCAGATCCGTGGATTCACAGGATGACTTACAGTGGATGTGCGGACATCTGAGCAGAGGTATCGCCCCACCAAATTACCAACCATACGAATAATAGCAGGGTTTTGAAAAGGGAGTGGGAGTTGCGGAAGACTAACCCACGTCGCAGTGTTTGACGGATCGCGGTTCATGTGAAGATCAAAAGACCATCGAAGGAGAAAGAAACGGCACCCTTTGCATCTCCGTGGCGCATTAGACCAGGAGCGAATCAAATATTCTTCTGAGTTGAAGCGGATCATGAATTGTCTGTTGTCTAGCAGCCCAACAACAACACGTTCCTGCAAATCCCATTTTCCGAAAATGAAACGGTCGAACTCGTCAACCGAGGGCCTTCTGCGATCGAAGCGAGCAACCAGCGTCAAATCTAGGTGACTCAAAGCTTCGAGGAATTCGGATGAAGAGATCGGCAGCTGAGGAGCCCCCTGATGAAGATCTGGAACCTTCGGACATATCGAGATCGTCGGGAAATCCGGGAATTACATTTTCAATAAATATGTTTCTAAAAACTCAATTTACTCTAATTATAGATTTTTTTTAGTTTTTTCAACAATTATATAGACCTTTGTCCTCTCGAATTCATTTACCTTATCTATCATAAACATAATAAAATCATCATCACCAAAATCCTCCCCAGGATTCCTATGTTCAAATTTGAATAGAAAGATTGTTGTTCAACTTTATTTCATAAGGAACATCTATTTCTAATTTGTTGATTAACATATCTAATGAATCAATCACTATGATTATTCTTAAAAAACAATGGATTTCAAGGGTTTTGTAAACTTCGTTCATCAACATATGGTACAAAAAAATCCTGAGTAAATTAATTGAAAAAAATTCATAGTTATTTTCTATATAAGAATAGTTTTGTAAAATAGGTTTAAAATCAGTTTCTAAAATAACATCTAGGGATCTCTATATATATTAGATGGATTTTAATAACCAAAAAATATCCCTTCATCAAATTTGGTGAGAATTTTTGCAAGTTTACATTTATATTCAAGATGAATACCTTACATCCAAATACTCTGAGGTAATAAACATTGGTTTTTCAACTAGTACAAAAATCATGAGTTTTATTAAGAAATGTTCATACTAAAACTCAATTTATAGTATAGAAGTATGTAAAAACTAAATCAGCCCAAAAAAAATTAGCAATTGAGTATTCACTCAACATAGTTCTTGCTAAATTTTAAATAATATGATTTATTCATTCAAGAAACAATTTTTCTTTGGGGTTCTAGAAGCTAAAAAGTTGTGTCCTACACTTTTCTTACTATAAAAAGATTCAAAATGATAATTCCTAAATTCGACCACATTATCACTATGAATAGTTTTCAGTGGATTTCTTTTATTATTTGTTACTTTGGCTAAAAATATTTTAAATAATGAATAGAATTATATTTATTAGTGATAAAATAGTCCCATGTGTATCTAGTGTAATCATTAACCAATTCATACACATATTAGTTGTCTCTAATACTTCCAGCTTCTATAGGACTGAATAATTCCATGTGAACTACCTATAAATAATCACTAAAATATTTAAAACTATAGTTGTGTTTCCTAACATATTGAAAAGGGTCACAAACATTTGATGAATCAAACATAAGTATGAGTATATCATTAAAAATTATTATTTGTCACCATATATAAGTTTATAAGGAAACAATGTCCTAAACCTTTATTCAATTTTCAATATTTATCTTCTATTTCACCATGTAAAGGTTTGTATTGGCTCTTTAATTCATTTAAGTTAAGAGGGTAAACATTTTCATGCTGATGGGAAGAATGAATGTATTCATCATTGAAATTATGTACTGCACATTTATCATTTATAAAATTCACACAGTTACTATAATCACATAATTTAATTATTTATATAAGGATTTTCTTAATACCTTTACCATGAAAACATTAGAAATTATATCTTTACCATGAATAACTATATTTCCAATACCGATAATTTATTCATGAGCATTATCACTAAAAGTAAACATTTCACCATTCATCTAGATAATATTTTCAAAAAAGTATTTATTACCATCAATATTCTAAGATCATATGCTATACATATACCAATTATTCTAGTTGTCAGTACTTTCTGTGAATTTATAAAATAATGAACATTATAGTTTCATAACATAATCGTTCTTATCTCTGGAAAGGTCAGAAAGCAAAATTTTGTTAATCCACATTTTCTTTACGAAATATTCTTCAGGTAAACCTAAGGCTTGGACATTATTACGTGAAAAATTATTTTTGGCAGTACCCTCTACTTTTCCAATTGGTGAAAATGGTGAATTTTTAGGAACAACGTTATTTTTACTAAAACATGGGTTTTTATAAGTATAACACATTTGGGAACTAGTTCCATGAAAATGGATATTTTCATACATATTATCAAAATATTCATTACCATTAGAACTGTTTGATATGAAATTTATCAAAGAAGAAATTTCTGATTTTGTTTTAACAACTAAATCCATATACTCTTTAGTTATAGTTTTAGATTTGAGTTTATCAAAACTAATTTTTAAACTATCTTTTTCATAAATAACTTATTTGAAATATTTAAAAATAGTTTATTTTTCCAAAATAGACTTATCATTATCTTTATAGATGTCTGATACATATTTTTTTTTAAAACACTTGTACTTTACTATTTTTATCAGTTTTTTTATTACTTTTCATTTATCATTTTCAAGGAGTTTAGAACAATAAGACACTTCATCAGAAGAATTTAATATCCAATCATCTCATGAAGAATATTATTCATCTTAGGACATAGAATCCTTATCATTAGGGTAATTTTAATTTAAATATATGATTTTAAGGATCTCATTACTTCATATCATATCTATAAGATAATGATTTTTTTAAGAATTCAAACAATAAGACCATGTTTCCACTATCAATAATTATTCTTATCAGAATATTTATCTATGTAATCTCTTTTACTTAAACCCCATGAATCATAATCCTTAATTATGTTCTTTCCTTTAGGAATATAATAGTTTTTTTTTCTATCAAAATTTCTTTTTTTCATTTCTTTTCAATTTTAGCTTTAGAAAATCCAATCTGATGTGCCCAGATTTCTTAAATTCATAAAAAGTAACTTCATCTTTATTATTGTACACATCCTTATTACCATTCTTGTAACAGTACTAAAAATAATTCTTACCAAAAATTTTATTCATTATTTTGGCTAGATTAGCCAATTCATTTTAATAATTCTCATAATTACTTAAATAAGATTGTATAATAACATTTTTCATTTTAAATGATCTATCAATTATTTTAAGAGTTTGTGCTTAAATAGGTAATATATTTTTTGAAAAAGAAACTTTGGCATTATTCTTTTTAAAAAAAGTTCATCTCTTTTTAGTCTATAATCATATTGCATCAATGTTCCAATAATATCATCCAGATTGAGATTACTATCCTTTCTCATTTCATTAATAAATGTTATTTGAGACTCTCATTTCTTAGGGATGATGTATATATTATTTTCCATAAGAATATCATCATTTAAACATTTTTCACCAATATCTGGTAAACTTTTTATAATCATCTTGAAGAAATGATATATAATGGAAAAATATTATCCATGTGAAAATTGACATCTTTATAATAATTTCGTATAATTTCACTTATTATTTCTATAAATTTTTAACTACAAATGTGTGTAACCTCATGGGTTTTTCAGATACTATTTATGGCTTAAAAATATGATATTTTACTCCTTATGATTCTTTTCATTTAGAAGAGAAAAGTGTTTCTGACTCTGAATGTCATCTAATATTCTGCATTTTCTTGATGGGTGAATGTTTTAACTTCTTTATCAGGTATTTTTTAATCTTCTGTCATTATTATAAAATTATTAACCCTATTGTTGATAATAAATGACTTTATTCAATCTCTCTAATAATCATAGTATTCACCATAAAAAATTAGTGGTCTATTGGGTTCGAGATTATCAATGGATCCAACATTAAGTCCTTCCACCTTAAGAGGAAAAATTATTTTCCATAAACACTTTAGTGTAGTACCATTTTATAAACTAAATGTTTATAAAAAAATATAACAAACATGATATAGTAAAGAAATATAAAATATAGCATGTGTGTGAGTAGTAGAAACTATATCTGATTCAATATTTTGGATATCAAAATGAGATATAATGATTTTAGGATCAGAATAATATTTTTTGATACAAGAAGTACAAGTGGGGAGATTTTATATTTAGAAAAATCCTCAGTTTAAAAGAGTTTAAAATAAACTAATCCAAAATCCTCTATAAGTAAAAATATCAAATTCAGAAATATCCCACAATGTGATTACTTATGTTTCATAATCAATAATTATTTCAATATATTAGAGAAAAATAATAATAACTAAAATAATATGATTAGGTTGTAATCATAATGAATACGATTATGTTAGAGTGAATTAATTTTTGTCACATAAGTTTGAATGGAAGAAACTAAACATATATGACTTATAGAAGATCTGATTAATAGTTAAATGTTTACCATATTCAGATACATTATAAAAAACTCTTACAAATAAAAATAGCGTAATAAAAAAGAACACGTAAGAAACAAGTAATTCAAATAGAAACAATATAATAATGAATTATTAATTCTTAAAATTAATGATCACTTTTATGATTAAGATTAAGGTATCCACAATCCTTGGCTAATGGTGTATATTTTTTAATAATTAAAAAATCGTTTTTCATTCCATATCAATGAAATAGATCAATAAAAATATCAAATTTTTTATATATGCCTATCCCTAGAGTCCCTAGATTCAATGGATCAACCCTATCATTATATCCTGGAAACCCCATGATTAAAATATCATATTCCCTATCTTGATTCCCCACAATCCCTTGACCATAGTCATATATTAGATGAATGATTTATAGTAATACTAAATTTTTTAGTTTAAAACCTCACAATGTTCCCTTAAGAAGACAAAACACTAAAACATTTAAAAGTGACTATGAATAATTTGTTCAAACATAGTAATAATTAGACCTCTCACATAAATAAGAAAATGAAAAACCAATCAATAGATCTGAACTTTTAGAATGACTGGGTATTTTTAGGTGAGCATTAGAATTGTCATATTTTATCACAATGATCATATGTTCTTCGATTTTTTTGCAAGGTCTTGGAAACTTGTAATTTTAAAGCTCATATCATTTTTGAATAAAAAATTTTCTGATGTCATATTCATTTTAGACAATCAAATTGTAAAAAAATCTTGTATGATTAAAATAAGTTTTCCAAATTCTAAATATAAACATGGTCATTCTGATAAAAATCCTTAAAAATATCATTTCAATAATCTCTATAATTGTGAAATTGATGTTTATCGATTCTAGAAATAGTCTAGTTAAAAATTCTTTATCAATATGAAGAGAAGATAGAATGTCTTAAATATGATCTGATAAAATTGAATCTGATATTAATCTGCTTCATATATATTACTATAATTATAATGAATAATGTTAGTTTATATTACTTAATTAATTTACATCTACTTCAATGTTTAGTAAACGTTTATTTTTTCTATAAAAACACTAAAATGACTTTGTACATAAAAATATTATCATCAAATCTTAGTGAATGACTTTTGTATTTCACAAACAATGGAATGGAAATGTCACAAGAAAGGATTTTGAATCAACAGACCAAGTTAGGACCCACTCATTTTGATGATCAAGGTATTTAAGATTATTTACTTTTCCATTAATCTTGTAACTTGTTGTCTTTAATTTTCTTAATTATAACATCATCTCATACATACATTCCATATTGTCCATATATATATATTTGTTTTTTTCTAATTATATAATTTATAACAACCATATAACTGATGAATTATGTAATGTATTGATAATGAAAATATTAATTATAATATTTAATAGATATCCATATATATATCATGCATAATGTAATCGAAACACTTTCAGGTAATGTATTAAAATAATATTCTTACTAAAAAGTAACTATAGTGCAGTAGACAACCACACCCCCTATTCTAGAACAAATTATAAACTCTTAGGACAATGGGTAGTCTATGAAAAACTCCCAATATCAATAGATCATTACCCCATTGGTATCATAATGTTAATATAATTTTATATATGAGTTATTAAAAATAGTAATAATGAATCCACAACATTCCATTAAGAAAAAAAATAAATCATATTTGATTACATTATATAAAATCTCATATTATATGAACCATGGCTCTTTTGAAATGTGATACCTATTATTTATATGAATAAATCTAAAAATATATATTGAATTTTAGAAATATTTATAATACAAATAAACACACATAAATATATAAACATGAAATTAAATAAGAAAATAACTATTTAAATAAATATATCATTAACATTGATATCACTCTATCATTTCCTTTGATATATGAAATCTTATATCACAACATACGTTTGTAATAATATCGCATGTCACTACCAATTATATCATAGGCAGTGATTTTATAATTTTAGTTCTTGTGATATATGTGATTAAAATTTTCAGAATTTAATCTTTCCTTTTCACTTTCCACATTTGATTTTATTAAAAAGGATATCTTAATATCAATCCCAATAAAACAAAACCTAATAATTTGAAATTTGTCATTTAAATAAATTTATATATATCACTGGATGGATATGATACTTTTTTTATAGAATGTGACCATGGTATATCATAGATAGTAATATATTATATTTTTTATGATATATTGACAAATAACAGGTTTTAAGACATATCGTTATTATAAAAAATGATATTTGTATATCATTTCATATGATGTCTAATATTCTTTTAAAATATTTTAATTTTTAAAAATTTCAATGATTACTTAACATTTCACATCAAATATTTCTCATACCATTTAATTATTCTATTGAAATAAATCATTTCTAATTTATGAGAAACATAAAATGAAATACGAATATAATATAGTCAATGGAAATAAAAAACATGCAAAAATATACAATACATCTTTTTTCTAGTGATATTCAATTAATGTTTTTGATGATAACCACATAGAAGGAACCATATCTTTTATACCAATTAATATTATCCATCAACTAATAAACCTATAAATACATTGAATGGACCTTTTTTTCTGCAACATTATGTTGCTGCCTCATATACAAAGAATAAAGTAAATAAGAGATTGTTTTATTCAAATAGTTTAACTCAATAAAATATGTTTCACAATGAATCCATAAAGATCCTTTTATATATATCAATTATTAAATACAATTCCTCATTAATATTGAAATATTTATAAACATATATCTTATGATTGGATGTAACATACACATTATAACAGTTATGCTTCATAATCCTTCAAAAAGTTATTACAAATTTTACTTTTAAAAATACATCATTGCATTATACGTAATCCAAAAAAGGTATAGTATACATGGGAAAATATTTAACAGAACCCTTCAATGTGATATAACATAACATAGACATATTACACTATGTGATCTATATTATAGATATTGATGTAACTTATATTTTATTTTGTGATGTTGGATTTATTAATATTAACATTCAACATGTTTTCAAAATCAATTTTAATATTTTATAGTATTATTATTACAGATTGTATTCATATATTGAGATATTTATTAATGGATTGGAATGTATAAAAGTATATCCTCCTATATAATTATTTATCATAATTATTATTGTTAGATTCTAGTATATGTCAAGAAGTCTATTTTATATAAACATTTTATATTTTATATTTAATGTTATAAATTATTATTTAACATAAAAAAGTTTCATTTGATTCCATTTATCCAACCTAATAAGGTTGGTTTCAATACATAATGAAATAAAATCATTAATAATTAGTTAATCCTACATGAAAATTAATTTTCATGACTATTCCTATTTGATATGTAATTCAACATGATTAGGAGAAACTCCGATTAACTCTATAAAAATCTATTGTGATAGGTCTCTTAGGTGTGGAATCCATTGTAAAGTCATCCAAAATAGTTCCCAAGAAGAAGGGCCACAAGACCTCTAGTATTCCACTATGTGTACTATAGGCTACTGACTAGTGGTCAGGGTTTATCAATATCATGGGGAGATGATAGCATCATTAGACATCCAAAAATAATAGAGTGGTAATAATAAACCATCATCTAAAGTATAACATAATATTGTGATAATTGTAATGAAAAACTAACCCTAAAACAACATCACATGCTCTAATATAATTTAAAGAAAATTTAATTTCTTAAGTACAAGGTTTCTTAATAGGTTTATTTTACGAAAAATATAATAAAAAATATATACAATGTATTGGATTTATAAATAAGAATATGGTTCAAAGATCCACTATGTATCGTCACCTATAAGAAACTAACCATATTATATTTATACATTGATCAAAGTGTATTCTTATTACATGTATCTGAAATCATTATTTCTATACACCCACTAATGAGTATGGTTTGGGTATAAAAAATAAAAAAATTAATATGAAAAAAAATTATACATTTATTAATCAAAAATATTTTGTTACATCAAAAATATTTTATAACATTTACACAATGATAAATATCAGACTTGTAATATCATAGTGTTCTAGATAACTATCTACATAAACATTCATTACTATTTTATCCAATGTTGGAATGGGGAATATACTCCCATAGTCTGACGACAACATAAGTGTGAACGGGTTATCACCACTCCCAACTTCATGATTGTGAATATAATATATCCACTTGTAAAGAGACTAATGTAAGTGAATTTATTATCACTAACTATACTAATCCTAGTTGAATTGGTTATTATCATCAATAATGGGAGTATGGGTGGGTGGGTTATACAAATCTAATAAAAAATATGGTTGACAAAATTTTCATAAAAAAACAATATAAATTAATCATTCATCACTATAACAATAACAATGTGAATGGTTTATCACTATTAAAATCATGGGTGAAAATTATATCATTTAAATTCACATGATATTGGGAGTAAGGTTTATCACCACTTATAAAGGAGTCATGTTTAACTAGTTTTTACAATACATAATTACTATTGTTAAAGTTCTATAACTGAAAATATAAATAAGATAAATTGATTTTTCACTATAAGATCATCATAACATGGATGAAATGGTAATCACTGCAACTATAAAAATAAACATAGGTAAATTATTATTAATAATATACATAATAATAAACATGATTGAATGGATTATCACCATATAAATAATAATATGAATGGGTCAATGGGTTATCACTTAATGTATCGGTGCATACAACAACATTTACTCACTAGGTTACCCTACCCAACTTGTATACCACTAATTAAACATAGGAAAATCACATCCTCACTTTTCAGATTTTAGAATCCAATGTAATCACCCATCTCTCAATGGATAAAACAATTTGGAACTAACTATCCCAATGTTACCGTGACAAGGAAAATTCACCACTAGCCTCACCCATACACAATGTTCCTCTTGATAAGGGATGCTCAAGTTCTCACTAAAATTCTCCCTAACTCTAATAAGTGTCAGGTACAACACATCATGTTTTCTAATAATAATGTATCATTCCACTTTTCTTGGACAATAAGACACTCAGTGGAAACACAGACTAAAACCAATAATCAGAGAACCTATCTCCATTAAATAGTTCAAAATGTTCACTAACGACACTAGGAAACCTTATTGGATTCCATTTTATGGTGTTCATACCCACTTATGAACTCCTATAAATGAAATAGTTCAAGAAAATCATATAAAATATGGAAATAATTGAGGAATAATTACCTAAATTTCATTTTAGTATTTATATCTAAATACAAAAAAATCATAAAGAATTAAAAATACTAAATATAATTCCCCAAAATAAGGAATTTAGATAAATTTTGATGATATAGTATAATAAAAATAAATGATACAAGAGAATAATTTTAACATAACCTCTAGGGATCCTTTAAGATAAATAGATCTTCAATCAGGTTGTAGATGATGAAAATTTCTCACATTAAAGGGTTGAAATGAAGAAGAGGGGATATTAATGTCTTTCACATTGAAGTAAAATGATATATTTTATAACAATTATAAATTTATAAATTTAGTAAACAATGTATTAAAATTGGAGGCCATTCAGTATTATTCACACCAATGTTAAGTACCATGTGGGCACTAGTAACCTAACCTTGGACCACTGGACACCTGGGGTTCCACTTGAGATAATCCCCAATCAATTTAAAATAGATTTTTATTATTACATCATCATAGGGTACCTAGTGACATCTTTCGCACTTGAATAATTTTCACCAAAAAAATATATTTCTTTATTTTTAACCCCCAGCCTCCACTAACTGCTTTAATAATCTAAAACCACCAAAGAACATGTGGAATGATTGAAATTTAACCAAATTAATACTCTAGTTTATAAGTTATATTATAAAATCCCATCCATATAGATTATCATCAATGATATGTATCACATAACCTCGCAAATGAAACCCTCCAACCACTATGCTCGTTAGTCCACCTCTCACTCCTAATTTTCCTCTTCAATACATATATTCATTTACTACACACATACAAGAGGTAACTTCGACCCATATAGTATGTTCTTAGTCTAATATAATATCCATTTACACTATTTAAAAGATGAATCAACATATAGGTTGATATCATTGATGGTGATCACATGAAAGGGGATTCATATTATATCTCTAAAGCTGATATATATTGAATGCATCATGTAGTACACATCATCTATAAGGTGTAATTACATAGTAAGTACTATACTAATCCTTTATAACATATTTAATATATAGATATGAACTAATGTTCTCATTTCCCAATCTACACAACATCCAATTTCACACAAAAAAAATTGATACTCTCAAGAATACCAAATCACCTACCACCTACTCTAGAAAATAGAATCATCGATCTATGTACTGTCACTACCTTATCATAGTGGTATCTAAATACTTCCATATAAACTGAATATGTTCTAATGTATTTCACATGATACTTTATAAATAATATATATGGATATTCTAACTTAAAATAATGAAAATGAGATCATCATGACCTACCATATAGTTCATCAAAAGGTTCAATACGTATAGAAACCTAATAATTATTTTTATATGAGATCTATGATATTGTTAGCTAACTCCTCCATGATTTTTTAAATTATTAATCACATGTCTAAATTATTTCCATCAATACATGGATCATGTGATCAAACCAAAAATACATTTAGGGATGGTGTATTCTACTCAATTTCTCAAACATTTCTAGAGCATGGTTAAACCCCTAATAGAAATGGGATATAAATATTGTGTCGTGATCTAACATGATACACCTTACTAAACCTTAAAATTTTTCAAAATACCATTAATATAACCTACGATATCCCAATTAATCGTTTTGGTGCATTGTGATTGGGGTAAATTAATAAGCAATTACACTATTTTCTATTTTATTTCTTCTTATAAAAAATGGCACCACCATTAATAGAGTGAAAAATATAAATAAATTACTCGCAATCATCAAATAAAAAAGAAAATAAGGAAACATGATTTTAAATCTTCACTACTCAAAATGAGTATCTAAACCATGGTATGACCCATATAATTACCCCAGAAAGACATACATAGAAATTACATCATTTTTTTATAAATATTCATCCATTTAAAAAATTACCTTCCCAAGGACCATAATTGTTTATTATATTTGGAAATTGGGAACACATTATTCTAATATGGTGACTGATCTTATGAATCTCTCATAATGATCTTACCCTTTTAGTACCCCTATTTAAAACTATTTTCTATAACCTAGGAAATGGAAACATATAAAAGGGTTAGCTAAAATAATCAGTAAGGGTAAATAATGGAGATACGTAAGAATGACATGAATAGATGGGTATGAGGACAAGATAATATTATTTGAAGATCAAACCCTACATATCAAAGTTTATAATCTTGAGTCATGGAATAACGATAAATAGTTCATAAGAATTGAATCATAACGGAATCAAGATCATAATCCATGGGATATAAACATAAGAATAATACAAGGAATTGTGCTATAAAATAAAAAATGATTGACATAGTAGTCTGGTATTATTTACAGCACCATCTTAGTGAAATATGAATAATCCCCAACACATCATAATAGTTCTAGGTTCACTCCCAAGACCATCATAGTAGAAAAAGTCCTTTGCTAAACTAGGTTCACACCCCATTCCATCCTTGTATTACTAAACTATGTTCACTCCTCATTCTAGCCCGGTATTACTGAACTGGGATTACGACTCATTCTAGCATTGTATTATAAAACTGGGATCACATCCCGTTCCGGCCCTGTATTACTGAACTAGGTTCACATCCAATTATAGCCAAATATTTCTAAACCGAATTAACTATTCATTCTAGCCATAGATGTTTTTAATCGAGTTCACACCTTTTTCTATATCAATTATGATGAACCGAGTTTACTCCTAATACCAATGATTTCTAGCTCATGACATACAAATATTTATCTAATGCATTGGAGGGAGATACTGGTACCACCCATCACATAATGAAATAATATATATGTGTTCCACAATATACTAAAACATTCATCATATCAAAACCAATGACATGAAATGGGTATTATAAACATTTCCTTATATCATAATCTATGGAAATGATATAGGTATCACAATCATTCATTTATAGAATAACCCATCAAAGGAATCAGGTTTCATAAGTGTTTTATCATGGTATAACACATGGAATTGAAATGAGTTTTATAACAAACATGACCTATTAAATATAAAATATTTATAGAAAAGATGATATTTTTTTCCTTAGATCAAAATCTCAGTAGATTATATACAATATCAAAGGATTTCATCTTAGTAGAAGATGGTTTCTAGAACATTTCTTAATAAAAATAACCTTTCTTTTAAAATAACTTTTTAAGGAATAAAACGTCCTCAAAATCATTTCGTTAAAAATATAATTGAAAAAATATAAAATTATATAAAACATATCATTAGTAAGGCATCATTTCCACATAGAAATGGTCTTTTAAAAAGTTACAACATTTTGAAAAACAATTCCTTGAAAATGACAGTGAAAAATTATAAATGAGTCTTTGAAAAAACATTTATGGATATTAAATCCTAAATTTTTTATTTCTAATAATTTTACTTGAAAATGAGAACAATATATCATTTAAAAACATTTTTGGTGATATTTTTTGAAAACATGGTTTGTGAATTTAACATATATTTGATCGAAGAGAGAAATAATGTAATATTTTCCAGCAGCATTTTTTAATCATATTATGTACCAAAAAGTAGAAAATGGTTCCTATACATAGATATATAATTAAAAAATAGAGTATAATACAATTAATTATTGTTCTTAAGATATGGATCATAACATTTCATCAAATAAACATTCCCGATAAAATGTGAGACTTTAGTAATAAACTCATTCCACTTTGGTAACATTTAATTCTATTTCTCATGAAAGAACAATATTTACTATATAATTAAATATATTGAGTATAAGGATATTAATAATATAATATTTCAATCTTTATTATATACACATCATAAAATAATATAGGGTCATCACAAAACATGTTTATCAATGATGGAAAATGTATACAAAAGAACCTTACCAATTTGATAACTTTTAATCCATAAACCCTATAAAATATAGATCATAATATATATATATATATGTAATTACATATAAATGAAAGGATAATAATAATATAATAAATTCATGGGCAGTATATACAACACATAAATTAAATAAATGGATAATTAACCGTATGTCTTACAGAAATAATTGTGAGACTAGAGGTTCCCTTACTACATGTGTAACTTATCAATAATGATCCCCATGAGAGAATAACGTCAATTAAAAAATTTAATATAATGAAATAAAGGAAATGAATTATATAACATGAATAGGTATGTATGTATACCACATAAAAGAGACCGGTGGTCAATATAGAATGTATCTCATGTATAGAAATGTGATATAATAAAACCCTAAACTTAAGTCCTAATATTCTTCATAATTGTTCAATCATATTCTTCTTTGAGTAACTCATTTTTGTTTTCAGCATGGGGCTTCCATTGTTGGGTTTCCTACGAAAATGGAGACATATATTATGATTGGATAGAATTTGAGAGATCATTTGGGTAGTGGTTGTATGAGCCAAAGTGTCTTGAGAGATGTGTGGAGGTGAGGGTTGAATTATATTTTATAGTGGAGGAGGAGATAGATTCCTATAAATATAAAAATATAAACATTATTAAGAGGTTCCCCTTACTTCATGTGCCACCAATAATTCATATTTTTAGATCCATGGGAGTATATATGAATAATATGGACAACCAATCTCCTTTTTATATGTTTATTGTATATTTGACCCCTTCAGTTTAATTCTAACCACTAAGTTAACTTGTTTTTTTACCTTATTAATTGTAATTAATTTCTAAATACATTCACTGATTATTTTTAGAATATAATATGACCTTACTAAACATTAAAAAGTTTGCGGACATTAAATTTGGAACCATTTTTGAAAATTATAATCATATATGTAGAAAAAATTAATTTAAAATTTCTATTGTAGACGAGACAAGATGATAGGTATTTAGTGAGAAGAGGTCCAAAAGTTTGAAATGTTTTTATATAAAATTTAAACATGAAATTATTTCCAATTAACTACATTTTATAAATTAATGTATAATAGATCTAACTATAATATAAAACAATCTTAACAAATAAATTAACTATAAAAATAAATTATTCGAAAAAACAATTTTGAATTAATGTTAGTGTTTTCACTATTCATAACATAATGAAACATCTCTTCAAAACACCAAAAATTCACCCAATGAAAATTTTGATACCCCACAATCAAAAATAGTGTTTATTTGGTAATATAAATAATATAAAAGTTTCACAATTACATTTAAAATAGGTTCTCCATTAAAAGGTAGTAAAATCATTTTTTTAACAATATAGTTTTTTATTCATAAAATTAGATTTATTATTATCTTATTCATATCAAATCAATTAGAGAAGTGTAAAAAAAATAAAAATAAAATATAATATATAATTTTTATTGGAACATTCATCAAAAGTTGTTTGATTTATTTATTGAAATAAAAAGTTTTTTTTACATAAAAAATAGTTTTATTTTAAAAGGAATTGTTTATCATCAAATAATTATTACTTAAATATATAACATATTGATATCCAAAGTATTAGTTTTATATAAATGTGTAAAACATAGTAAATCTCATTCATATATTTCATTCTTACTACTAGGTGCTATTTATTTTAATAATAATTTCAATAGTATATTATTGTTCTGTAAAACATTTTCTTCCATGTAACATAAGATATCAAAGAGACATGTAATTATGGGTAACATAAGACAAACATAGGGTTGTTTATACCAAAATATAATATAAGTGTTTAATTTAGTAATATTCATCATCATACTATTTTATTTATTAATGTAAAGCAAAAACCAAGAAGAAAACACAAAAGATGCAAGTAGGCTAATCCCCTCCCCCCAATTATCCCAGGCTTATCCAAGGAGCCCTAAAATAATGTAGAACGGGCATATCACCTTAATATAATTGATCCCCTCTACCTTGATGCTGACTACATTGTGAAGAAACACCTCGGACATGCTTGAAACATCCACTGAAGGCAAGTAGTCGACAACCTTGTTCTCATCCCTCCATATATGAAGCACCTAATCATTATTATTAAGAAATTTTATGCATTTTCGGATAACATAACAAATCAAAAAAGGCACGTCTCCATAACCTTTCATGACATAGTGAACTATCATAGATTATATATCCACTTCAAAATTTCTAACCCTTTTTTCCTACATAACTCAAGACCAATTTTCATCAACAATGCCTCTGCCTGAAGGGAAGAACCCGGACCAAAATTGGATGAGAATGCCAAGTAGACTAATCCACTACTATCTCGCACCACCCCGCCTCCTCGTTCATACCCCAACATTCTGGAACCATCCGTATTCATATTTAAACCCATGGTAGGTATCCGTAAATATACCCATTCACCCCTCCTGCTACTGGACGTATGGACCACTCCACCACCTAACTGAAATTTGTTGATAAGAGGCGCATTATTCCAGGCTCCAACCACCTTATTAAAATCAATCCATAAATTCCTAGCCCATGTGATGATATTCTGGCATGTCGCTTTCCCTACCTCATGCCTCGAACTGTTACGTGCCTACCAAATACACCAGTACCCTACATGCATCACCACCGAACATGCCGCCCACTCATGGCCCCCATCCCTTGTACCTTGGAACCATCTGTCAACAAAGGGCGGTCTATCCCCAACCATGTTAAGGAATTTCGTGAATTCCCCATGAACCTTACATACCTCACTGGCCCATCCACTACCAAAAAATAGATGTGTAATGGATTCCTCACTATGAACAGTACAACATACACTCATGGACACCAGATGAATACCACACCTACAGACATTGTCATCAGTCAGGAGAGCGTCGTTCCTTATCCTCCATGTGAGGAAGTTATACTTTGTGGGAATATTTTTCACCCAAATTATCTCATCCCACCCACTATTCTGCACCTAGCCATGTACAATGTGGTGAAATTCTTTGGATATTAAATAGCTTGTAGAGGAAGTAGTGAAGGCACACTGGTCCTCCTATTCATTCAGCTCGATGAGACGGAAAATATCTTGTTGCTCATTATCCAAAACTGTGTCATCAAATGCAAGAAACTGGCTCTCTTCCTAAAAGGTGATCTTGGGTACTAGACAGCCTGGGAACCTGATTATTTATCCCAACCAATTATGGTTCATGAATGAGACTTCTCCTTTCACAACTATCAATTGGGAAAAAAGGTTGTATAACAAAAATAATGGGGCCAAACATCGACCATATCGGGGAGCAATGTCCCTGCCTAGGATCCTGAAGTTAAGAATCGTACATGTTCATGGTAATCCACCATAGCGTACGACATTCTAGAACAATCCAAGCCAACCTCATGTGCAATTAGTAAAGGGTATCTTTGAGGTTCCACACATTAATGCCTCCATCACACACTGTCTTCTCCATTTTACCCCACGAAACCTAGTGCCTCTTTACCTTTGCACATGTATCCCACATAAAATTTTCCAGCATCCTGTCAATGCAACTGATCACTCCTTTCGTAACACTGATGGATGAAAGACCTTGAATAGGAGCGGCCACCTAGACACTGTTGACAAGGGTGATCCTACCACCAAAAGGAAAAATTTTATTCTTCTAGTTCAGAACCGTATAATCGATTCTGGAAATAAGGTCGTCAAAGTCTTTGATCCTATGCTGCTTGTCCAAAATAGGATCTCCAAGATAAGACATTGGAAATTTACCCCTCTATATACCCAGAATCCTGCTGATAGCCTCCACCCTCACCTTGGAATACTTTTTATTAATGAATAATTCAATCTTGAACTTTTTGATAATATTACCACTCCATCAAGAGTACTCCCCTAGAACTTTATTCAGATTCTATATTGATATACTTCCAGCATTAAAGAATAGAATAGAGTCGTCTGGAAACATGAGGTGAGAAATGGTCAGAGCCTTCATCCGACGATGGTACTGTATAATCCCCCCTTAATTGATACTCTTATGAATTAGCCTACTCAAAACATCCTGCATAAGAATGAACATATAAGGTGATATGGTATCCCCTTTCCATAGGCCTACGGTGGCCTTAAAGAAGCCATAAAATCTTCCCATGAACATGAAAGACAACTACAAAGAGATGAAGAAACGAAATATGATATCTACATTCCATGGAGAAAAGCCAATACCAGACAAGACTTTGATAAGGAAGCTCCATTCGACCCTATCATATTCCTTGTTCATATCTAGCTTAATGATCAAGTTAGATCCATGTGTTTTGAAGCCAATATCATTGAACATCTCAGGAGCTTGGGAGATTATGTCCTATATTGAACGGCCTTTAATAAACCCATTTTGTTCCAAGGAAACCCATCTGGTGATATGCATCACAATTATTAAGTGAATGATACCTGCCAAGACTTTTTATGGGACATTTCACATGCTCACTCGGCGGTAATTCGAGATTGAAACCAGGCTCTTGGTCTTAGGAAGTAGAACCATGGTTGTGGCTGAAGCAACCCCATGTATGCTTCCACCCTAAGAGATGTCCTGGATAGATGCAATGATATCTTCCTTTATTATCTCAAAAAAGTACCTATAAAATGAGGTAGGAAATCCACCAGGCCCTGTACTACTATCTGGGTTCATCTGTATGAGGGTTTTCTTAATATCAAGTTATTCAGGCACAGTTCCTAGGATTGTATTAGTCCATTCCGACACTAATTTATGGACCCCCTCTAAGAATTCTAGGTATCCCAATGGATAACCATTGGCAAAACTATCTGAAGGACCATCCAAAAGATCCTTAATGAACATGATGGCCAAACCTCGCACTATATACATGTCATCCGTGTATGACCCATCCTCAAGATGAATATTCGGCTTCATTGGTCTTGACTTCTCTTTAATACATGCATGAAATAATGATGTATTATTGTCTCCCTCTCTATGCCATTTGATCTGAGCCCCTTCTCTAGCTAGCTGTTGTTTATTTAGGATCAGATCTTCCATAATACCTTTCTTCTCAGAAAGCTCCTCATACACCCGATCCTACCATGTCTCCTCTAAACTATTTTTCAAGTGCTCAACCTATTTCAGGATGTCATTGAGCACTGATTCTGGTGGAATAAGGCCTTTATACCATTCATTGAGATTAATTATTAGCCTTCGTAGTTTGTAGTGCCAGATGGTCCACTTGTTGCCTTGAACAGGGGCTTCCCATTCAGAGCTGACCAAATCATGATAACCTGGGATATCCACCTAGAACCGAAAGTACTTGTACCGCTCACCAAGGCCTTGAGAAGCCTTCATCGTTATATGGAGAGTGGAATGATCTAAGATTCCCCTAACAAGATTCTATACCTTGGTGATGTAGAAGACCGGTATGGCAAGAATATTGGCCAAGAAGTGGTCCAATCTCCCCCACGACCTATAACGGTTTTTCTGATTGTTACACCATGTAAATTTATCATCCACAAAACCCATATCTGAGAGCCCCTTAGTAGCCATGAATTGGGAAAAGTCTAGACTTTCCTTCCTAGGAAACTGACCCCTGCCTTCTTTTCAACCAGATCCACCACCATGTTAAAGTCCCCCCAACTATCCACGGGTCAGGGCCTTGGTTGAAGACACTAAGGTCCTTCCAGAAGTTCTCACAAGCATTAAAGTTACAACTCCCATACACAAAATAATCATAAAAGGAAGAGGTTCCATGGGATACTTTGATAGTTATAAACTAATCCCCTACTTGAATCAAATCCACCGTACACCACCTATCCTAGAAAATACTAATCTACTTGTTAACTGTGTTCACCTGCATGTGTCCTTGCATTTTCAACTTCCTAGAGATCTCACTGATACTAGAGGATTGTTGTTTATGCTCAATTATTTCCACCATAGTAGCTTTGTGGCAGGATATTTCCAAGGCCAGGAAGTCAGATTTAACCTCGGCACCCAACCCCCAAGCATTCCAGATGATCATTGGAATCGTTTAAAAATTGAGCGCCCTAGGACTGGATCCAGAGCATGTAGCCTTTCCAAAATGGGAGGTTTTCCTTCCTTTCTGCATCCTGACCTTGGATCTAGTACACACACCTCCCTCCTGAAGCACCACCCTACTAGGAGTAACTGAACTTCCCTTCACCCCCAAGCCAGGCTTCCTCCTGTAACTAAGAGTGGAAAAATATCCCCTTCTCCTTTTACCCACTAAATATGGAGAAGAAAAGGCTATGAAAGACTGAGGGCAAGCACCCACATGAGATGAGGATCCTCCAAAGACCACTCTTGAGTCCCGAGAAAATACCACCATGACCCATTCCTTATTCTATGAACTAACTGTAACATTCTCAACTTGGGGGATAGAAACCAATTTCTCAGGGTATTGAGACATAAAGACCTTCTCTCTCAGCATACTGGTTACCTGATAAAACTGAACAATGCTACCCAAGATTAGGGTATCCATCAATGCCTGGTTAGTTGGGGGACCCCACGGGATAAAAGGAATAATATCCATGTTGAAATCTACTCTATCTAGTACCTTATGAACAGAACCTTCCACTGGGGTGGCCTCCAATGGATTAGTAGAAGTTATAGAGTCCTCCTCTTCCACCCCCGCTTCTCCTTGAAAAAGAACCAACGAGAAGGAAAAATCCATACCACCTATGCCAGCCACTTCCTCTAATGAGCTCCTTCCCCATTTAAGGTGACATCGTCAACAAACGTGCATCGAGTGTCCCGGAAAGAGGCAATGTGAACAGTACCTGGGATATACTGGGTATACCAGATCTTAAGACTAGGTAAAATCTTTCTCGACCTACAAATCAATCTTCACTGGTAGAGTATGAGCGATGTTAAGGTCCATGAAAATGAGAGCCTCCGAGGATGACATAGACCACCTCGTACCTTCGTCCAAGCACAGATGAACCCTGATGGAATCACCAATCCACTTAAGGAAGCATTCATTCTAAAAGGGAAATGAAAACCTAGGATGGAATATCCAGACCACCGTCATCGAGCTCTCTTTGACTATATGAGATTCCAAGTACCACCTTGACAAGAAGAAGTTCCAGCGACCCATGGATCTGGGAACCGAGCACTATGCATGAATGAAGCCCGCCTTCGAAGCAAGAAAAATTTAGAACGAGCACATATGGAGCACTAAAACCTGCGCCAGCTGGAGGATACCCCAGGACGCAGCCCAGTTTTGGAAGATAGCGAGAGGTGGTTTGGCAGCCCCAAACTGAGCCACCAGGGTCCATTTTAGATAGGATTTGTCCTCATCAAAGGCTCCTGCTGACACTGAAAGCATAACCCGATTGCCCTTGTGATGCCACTGTGATGCCACCACCGATATCACCAGAAACCAATGGGAAGGCCGAGTGACGCTGCAAAGGGCAACCAGAAAAAAAAACCCCACCATCGTCTGGATGAGGACAGAAATGAGGTGGGGAAAGGACATTTTTGGAACTCTACAGCTCCATAAGGGAACCCCAACCCAGAAAAGATGAGGACCTGGGGTCAAACACTGCTGGAGGAAGCGGCGGATACAGTGCAGAGCGAATCTCAATGGGGGAAAATTTGAATTAGAGGGATATGCATGAAGCGCGTTCTTACCTCAAACCTCCATTCTATCAAAGTAAAATATTAGATTCTTTTGTGTATAATGTTATCCAAACATAGTTAATTCATATAATAAAGTCTATATTTATTATTGTATAAATTTTAAAATATTGAAAAGATTACGTTTTTAAAAAAAATAAATTTTATAATAATAATAGTGTGTTACAGTCCAGAAAACCTAATATCATAAAATCAACTAGAATCATAATTGTACATAAGTATTAGTAGGGAATTTCTCTTATCTCATGATACATGAATAGAACATAATTGTCACATTAAAAAATCCAAATAAGATTCAAATTTGTCTTATACTTTGATGAGTAAAATATTAACCATATTCCTTTAATGACATTTTTATAATAATATTATAATTCTCTCGCACTTCTCTACTTTATATAATTGGAATGACTTCATCTTCCTCGTCATATGTTATGGCATTGATTATTATGCACAAAATAGTGCATAATATTATTTTTATTTCTATTATTCTTCTCCTACATACACTGTGGAAGAATTATTTCTTTTATCTCTATTCAATGTAAAATGTACATCACACACTATTCTTCTATGTCTCAATATTTATCTTTAACACATCATATATCCCTCATCCTAAGAAATCCCCTACTTAAATTAATTATGCATAAATATACATTTCCTCATTTGGAATTTGAATTTCTAATTTGACCATCAAATAAGTGACTTTATCTATCCTCCCTTTTCCAAAATTATTTCGTTTCTTATTCTCTATTAGTTTCCAGGTCCTCATGTAGTGATTTTTTATGTTTTAGTGTGACAATACGGCTCTTTTTGGTTCTCTTTCCTTTTGAAAACATACACTAATGGGAAGTTGGGTTTTCCCAACACCTGTATACCAAAGGTTCTGTAGAACCATTGGTATAGGGTTCCTTTACCAACAGTTTATTCAAACCGTTGTTAAAGGTTGTTATAGTGAAGGATTTCCCAACGGTTTAAAGAAACCGTTGGGAAATCCACAACATTTTCACCCTTTACCATTGGTTTATAGAAACCGTTGGTAAAGGCCATGATTTTCCCAATGGTTTTTAAAATCCATTTGGAAAGGTCTCCCCCAATATAGCAAACCCACCCCCGATGACATAGAATCACATAACTCATTTCCCCAAATTTCCAGAAGCCCCCGTGCACAGGTGAACCCTAACCCGAGGTCCTCCATCCAATCAACTACAAATCCCACCATCTAGTTTAGACACCTTAAACCTCTTCTCAAATATAGACATAGAAGCCATCTTCCCTCGATTTCTCCATTTATTTCAATATCATAAAATATCACATCAATATTCCCTATTTCTAGGGATTTTGGAAAATTTTATGATTCGAACTATTTGATATTGAATCAATTACTAATAATTTATTGGTACATTTCTATGAGTATATAGTATATGATTTATAAAAAAATCCCTTAAATGTATCACTGTTTTGTGTTCTTTATAATTTTTATAGTATCGTTGACATACTTTATTATTAATCTCAAATTTAAAAAAAATGTTTCTGTCTATACTTTATGAAATTAAATATCTTTACATTCCATGAACAACCTATTAGTGTAGAATACTTTAAATTTTCCATCCATGGGGTGCGCTTGACTTTTGAATGTTTTCCCCCAAATACCCAATGCCCCAGCTCCCATTAGGTCCAATTGAAGACCTAATCCAGACCACCTCCTGACGTATTCTAGGCCGAGAAATACCTTCCTACTGAATATCCTTCTTCCATCAAACAAATTTTTATTTCTAAACTACAAATTAGTAAGTTTTATCTTAGTTTTAGTGTTCTTCATCTTTTTATTTTATGTTTAATGTATTGATTTCTGTTAAATTAGAGTTGTTGCTGTTGGAGTACCGAACCCTTTCTTTGTTTTATTTTTTTTGTTCTACACTTCATACATTGTAAATGGTCCGTTTAGTAGGGTTTGTTTAGTTCAGGGGGTAAAGGGTTTGTTTTTTTTTTATTTAGTGGGGGGTGGGATGTCCAGGTGGAGGTATGGGCTATCCAAGGGGGTGGAGGTGGTCTATCCTAGACACCTTGTACCCCCTGGACACCCCCCCCCCCCCCCTTGAAAGCCCCATGGACCCCCCCTGCCCCCTGGACAGCCCTGCCACCCCCGTGGATAGCCCGCCCACCCCCTGGACACCCAGTATCCCCTGGACATCCCCCCCCCTAGGACACCCCGTACCCCCTAGACAGTCACGCCACCCCCGTAGGCAGCCTGCCCACCAACCCCGTACCCCCCTTGATAGCCCCACCCACCCCCTGGACACCCCTCCCCCCATGGATTCCTGCCACCCCTGTGGACAGCCTGCCCACCCCCTGGACACCCCGTAGCACTTGGACAACCCCGCCACCCCATGGACTACCCGCCCACCCCCTGGACACCTCGTACCCCATGGACAACCCCCACCCCTGGAAAGCCCCCACCTCCTAAACACCCCGACCCCTTGGACAGCCCCGCCACCCTTGTGGATAGCTCCCGCACCCCCTGGATAGCATGTACCCCTAAACATACCCCCCCACCCTTGTTGACATCCCCCCCCAGATACCATCCCACCACCCCCTGGACACCCCCATCCCCCTGGATGCCCCAACCCCCTTGAAAGACCCCCCCCCCCCCTGAACCCCCCCCCCCCCCCCCCGACCCCACTGGACAGCCCTACCACCTCCGTGGATAGCCCGACCACCCCTGTGGACAACCCGCCCACACCCCCTGGATACCCCGCCCACCCCCTGGAAACCCCTTACCCCTAACCAGCCCCACCAACCCCATGGCCAGCCTGTCCACCCCCTGGACTACCCCTACCCCCCTCGACAGCCCGACCACCCCTGTGGACAGCCCGCCCACCTGGACACCCCGACCCCCCAAGACAACCCCCACCCCCTAGACACATCCAACCCCCCTAGATGGCCCAACCACCCCTGGACACCCCGCACCCCCTGGACACTCCCTCCTTGGGAAATGTATGTGATCACTCAAATTATCCACCAAAATATAAAATTTCTTTGATATAAAATTTAGTCAACTCCTGAATAATTTTCTTCCACAAGTGTCCATGATCTTGTACACTCTTGTATAGTTCTTTAAAGATATTTTGTTATAAATATAGTATTTTTTTGTCTTATATATTATGATTCTCATATAGTGTAGTGTGTCAGGTATGGTTTCATATAAAGTGTACAATTCTCATTTACATAAAAATATTTTCGATGAAAATTCAATATTATTGAATTGATTTTGACTAAATTACTTATAAAAATCATTTTTATACAGAATGGATAAAAGATGGATGTATGAAATAGATCTAATATCAAGCGATTTTCAAAACAATTTGGTGAGATTTTTATATTTTTCATTTTTCGATGCTTCATATAGTGGTCGCATACACTGACCATGTTCCACTTGTGTTGGTATACCTTGGTTGAGCCATGAAGAAGTCAGCTACCACATAACCATATAAGGATTTCAAGAAAACTACTATGTGTGGTATCATAATGGGGAGAAATTTAAATCTCAAATTGTTGATTATCCAAATGAGAGGACTGTAGTTGAGAATTTGTTATATGACCAGTTTCCATTTATTCATCATCATGAAAAAGAAAGTATTTTTATCCAAGAAGACTTTTATATGAGCACACATGATGCTTCTAATGAAAATGATGAAGTTGTCAGGGTGAAAATATTGAATGATGCATTCATGACTCTAGTATATCGACAATGTGATAAAATGAAAAAGCTGGAATTTTTATTCTGATTGTTTCATGGGAAAACAATGTATGGGATTTCTAATACAGTAATCGATTACATTATTACCTTCTTGAAGGATTTAATTCCATATGATGTAGATATTCTCTCAAACCACTATATCAAATGGAAGTTAGTTGAGGAACTTTTATTTACATGAAACCAAATTCATGCTTGCCCAAAAAATTGCAATTTATTCTGGGAGGAAACCAATGAATGAAATGATTGTATAAAATATGCCACATCTTGCTGGAAGTAAAAATCTAATGGAACACCATCTCGCATGCCATAGAATGTAATGTGACACTTTTCATTAATACCCAGACACCAGAATATTTTTATGTCTGATGAAATATCAATAAAAATGAGATGGAATGATATCAAGAGAAAGAAGACTAATGATGAGTTGGTTTACCCTACAGATGGATTTTCATGGCAGAGATTTGATGCTCGATATCCTGATATTTTAGGCGACGTAATGTGAGGCTGGGTCTTTCATGCAATGGTTATAATCCATTTGGGCAGATGATTACTTTTTACATCACATGGAAAGTTTTTATACACGTTTATAATCTTCCCCCATTGTTATGTATGAAAAAACCTTTCACTTTCATGAGTATACTCATATCTGGCCCTTCTGATCCTGACCTTGATATTGACGTATTCATGAAACCTTTAATAAAAGAGTTGAAACTTCTTTGGGATGTTGGTGTGTGCACATATGATGCATATTCCAAAGACATATTTCCGATGCGTCCTGCACTTATGTGGACGATCAATGATTTTCCAACTTACGCAACGATGTCTGGATAGAGTATGAAGGGAAAACTATCATATCCTGTTTGTATGAATAATACACAATTCAGAAGACTGAAACATCGATGTAGTTTCCGTTTTATGGGACATCGTCAATTATTTCCAATGGACCATTCATAAAGAAATAATCATCGAAGAATTGATAATAACATAGAGATCGATGATCCGCCTCAGTGTATGTTTGTAACTAATGTGCTTAATCAATTGAAAGATTTCAATTTTTCATTTGGGAAGGGTCAAATGAAATTTGGAGAGGGAAATAATGTTTCCACAGAAACATGTTACAATTGGAGGAAGAGGAGTATATTTTTTGATTTTCCTTATTGGTCAACCAATTTGTTACATAATTTCTTAGACGTAATGCACATAAAAAAGAGTATTTGAGAAATGTTTCTTGTGATACTTCTAAATTTTAAGGGAATGAAAAAAAGATGATTTATGGTCTCGGAGTAACTTGGTGGATTGGGGCATCAGACCAGAATTGCATCCCATGTGTATTAGTGAAAATAAATGGTATGTTCCATGTTCTTCTTATGTGATGACACCTACGAGAAAAAACAATTTTTGGAAGTATTAGAGACTATTATATTTCCTGATGGATATTCAAGAAACATATCTAAACGGGTTAACAAAAGAGTGTTGAAGCTAAAATCATTGAAGACTAATGATTTTCATGTTCTTCTACATGAGTTGATTCTAATATAAATCCATCATATTTTGACCAATAATGTAAGGGTGACTATTATTTGGTTGTAACATTTATTTATAGATCTTTGTGCTAAGAAGTTTTTCAAGTCTTTCTTGAAAAAAAATGTTAACAGATGGCCCGTTAATTTTTTGTGAGTTGGAGAAAATATTTCCTCCATCATTTTTCACATGCATGCTGTATTTGACTGTCCATATTTTCACTAAAATGAATCTCAAAAGACCTGTTTCTTTTTTTTGATGTATCCAACTGAAAGGAATATGTACAAAGTAAAGTCTTATGTCTGAAACAAGAATCACCCTAAGGCTCTATCGTGAACGGTTACATAGCTCAAGAATGTATGGATTTTTACTCAATGTATTTTTTTGATCTTACTACAAGAATGAATAGTCAAATGAGAAATGAAGAGAAACAGTATGAGAAAATTGAACCCAGTTTTCCATCACTTCTTCAAATAAGAATAATTCATGGATCATATACATTGAATACATTAAGCCTTGAAGAGCCGGAGATGGCACATCTCACAGTTTTGTTCAACTTTGATTTGTTCGATGACTACATCAAGTAACTGAACTGAATATGTATATATTACATATATATTTGTTAATCTATTCATATTATTTATCTATAGGGAACATAAAACAATGATAAACAGACATAATCGTTTGTTATCTTTGATAAGGAAGGATTCTTTTCATAGCAAGGAGTTTTATTCATGGTTAAAATTGAAAGTAAATATATTACTGGTTAAAATAATTATATCAATATTTAATTAAGTTTAATATTCATTTATATTGTAGGTATTGAGTTTTCCTACTGAATCTGTCTCTGAGGAAATAAGATCTTTAGATTTTGGTTTTAATACCATGGTCCGTGACTGTAAATGGATTGTTATCAATGGGTACAAATATACTGTCACTGAACAGGAAAAGAACATGAGAACACAGCATGATGTTGTTATGTTTACTACCACAATATATTGATATGACAGTGCATCAGATATTAGACTGCGATTTGAAAACATTGTTTATTATGGAGTCGTTGAAAAAATTGTAATATTGTATTATTACTCTCTGGATGAGTCATGATGATGAAATGCCATTGGTTTGATTTGATGACGTGACATGGCACATTTATTGATGATTGTGGATTTTGAGTAATTAATATGACTCACACTGTTTCTACCGAAGAACTATATGTATTGGAATCAATGGCTAAACACATTTTTTATGTAAAATACCAACTTTGACCTGAATTTTGTGTCATAGTTGAAGTAATTCCAAGGCACATTGTTGATGATGGTGATGATGGAATTGACTCGATCCCTATTGCCATTATAAACAATCCATTTATTTATTTTGATGACTCAAATAGCTCAAATGTTAGAGTAGATTGTGAATATGAAGTTGTAGTGTGAAATATATAGAATCATCCATCCATGTTGTCAATTAATTTGGTTTACCTTGAGTTGGGTTGTTAAGGATGGTACTATTCAAATTGATTTAATATTGATTACAAATATGTTGTATCTTATTTGACCATTATGTGAATTTTTAATGTTTCTTGGGTGGAAATTTTATTTGTATTTCATTTTTTAATTTGTAATTGAACTGTATTTAAACCTACGAAACCAACATTTCTAACATGGTGAACATTTCAATGCTTCAACTGTGATTTGTATAAAAATTTTATGACTCTACGACCTCTCTTTAAAATTTTACTAGGTAATGAACATGATGTTTTTTATTATTCTACAAAACATGTATTGAAACATACAACATCTACCTGAGCTAATGAAATTAAAATTTTCCTTAATTTTGACAATTGTTTCACCACTTATGAATCTGGTAGAATAAATGTACCATAATTTTAATAGACTGATGACACTTATTAAATAATCATCCTAATAAAAATTAAAATTTTCCTTCTCGTTTATTTTGTTTTTTGGTTTACAAATTATTTATGCTTTTATATTTACTTCCATATTTGTTTTCAAATGTTGGACAATGAAACCAATTACAGAGAGGTGACGAAAACGGATTATGGACAACAGTCGTCGCATGGCTGAGCAGAGCATTCCACCACTAGTGCTTTCAATGCATACTTTATTTCAAATATATTTATTTAAATAATATATAATGTCATTTGATTAATTTTTTTAAAAAAATTTCTCAGGATCCATCTATTAGGTGACAATTATTCGATGAGCAGCCTAGTAGTGGTCCCAGTACTTGGGGTGTTCGTACGGTGGGGGGGGGGGTATGGGAGCTAGACGATCTGGTCGGCGTACCCGATTAGACCCTGCCCCTCCCACTGACACAACATTTATCCCACATTCTGATCTCGGTGTGTCGTTAGGGAAACACGTGATATTTATCCCTCCCATGTTTTCACCACACATTACATATGAGCCTCCTCAGCCATGTGTACCATATCCGACGATGATTACCACTCCCAATCCAGCATTTTTTCAGCCATCCTTATCATCTCCTTTTACTTCTTCTTCCTTATCTTTGGGGTTTTATATTCCATCTTCTCCAACTATTCCTCCTATATAGTCTGTCCCTGCGAAGAATATATTGGAACCCACTCCATCTTTACAGGGTGTTCCTTCAGTTTCTACGGACCCAGCGGCACCCATTGATCAGACTACCGCATGTATACTTATACAACCCTAACAAATTGTTACACCATTATTTATTTTCATTATAACATTTATTGATATAATATTTGTTTTTCTTTCATAACAGATACATCTACTGATAGGAGGCGGGGGCTGGGGCGGGGGCATACACACATGAGTTCTGTGTGGAACCGTCACACGTAGTTGATGGTGGACTACAATGACGATATTCAGATGATTGAAAAATCAGGGTAGCAATGTTGGTGTTTTTTGGCAATTCATGCAAATACTCTAACATCATTCTTGTCAACCCTCTCTCATGGAGACAACTTCCAAATAATGTCAAGGATAAATCATGCGTAGTGATATGGGTAAAAAAATATGTTGTATTTAATGAAATATATTTATTTTTGTATTTATATGAATTAATATTTTGGTTTCAGCTATGGTTTAATTTCCCCGATGTCAAGGGTGCACGACCTACACATCTAAAGGATTTATGAGAGCTTTGGAATTCTTATAAGTAAGAGTTGTACATTGGTTGGCATGATAGAGTGTGCACAGAGATAGAGGCAATCCCTGTCATTTATTATTTTCAATTAGAACAGTACCAATAGATGATTACTCATTGAGAGACTAGCCAATTTATGGTGTTAATCAGATTAGAAGTATTTAAATTAAAATATTCATGTTTTTCGTTAATACTAATTATTGAATTTTATTTAGGATGCATGTGGAAGAAATAAAAAACATTGATGATTAGAAAAACATCCACACATTGGGATGTACTACGATGCCAGATCTTGAGAGACACCTGGTATGGTAGTTTATTATATTTCTTTACGACTTGCACTTTCTATTGCTTCCTCTGTAGTTTATTCGATTGCTGAAGTTGTTATATAATTTTAGTTATGAAATTGTTGTTTCTTTGGTATCCTAGTTTTAATTATAGTTTCCAACATTAAATTTCATTGTAGAGGCATAAATTGAATATATAATGGTGTGTACCTCGAGTAAAACTATTTTGCTCGAGTAGAAAGAAAAAAGACAGAACTGTGGTTAATGAACTGACTCAGCAGTAGATGGTAAGTTTTACATTATAGATATAAAATTTTAATATCTTTTTATAACATAATAATCTATTAATATTCTTAGCAGGATGCTTTAGAGGCCCTTGATGCCCAGGAACCTGGTAATTTTTGGCCAAATGATCACTTACATCAGGTGTTGGGAGATGAGCACCCTCGTAGAGTACACTGCCGGCCTGGGAAGAGTATAGTTCCAAAGAGGTATTGGCCCTCCTCAGGTATTATTTGTAGTGCCACTGAGTTGCAGTAGGTTAAGGCACATGCAGTATTGGATGAAAAAAGGGCCACAGAGATGGCATCAAAATCTTCTATAGAAAACACTGCATTTTGGAAATTGATGGATTCATTTCGTCCAACACTTCTGCCAGAGGCTAGAACTACTTGTGAGGAATATATGTTATTGATGAGTTCTATATATGGTGCACCAGGTGGAATTTCTAGTGGTGGTCATGACGATGGCAAGGAGGAGGCTGAGTCAAAGCAGGAGGAGGGCAGGGAAGATGCCGAGGCAGAGGAGGTGAGTGATGAGGAGGCCAAGGCTGAGTACGAGGGCGAGCAGGAGGGTAGGGATGATGATGGGGGTGACGATGAGGACGAGGGTGAGGGTGAAGATGATGGTGATGATAGTTATCGTGATAAGGGACAGATTGATCCATTATATTTATACTAATATTAATGACCTTTGATTTTTATTGATTTTTTATGCCTGAATATATGTTTGATTAGGTAGGTCACATTATATTTCTTTTTTTATTTATAAATAATAAAACTTGATTTTATGATTTGTTAATAAGTCCCCCTATTTTAATGAAATTGTAATTTTTTAGTGGACATCCCCCTCCACACTCCTCTATGGACCCCAGACAACCCCCCCCCCCCCCCACCCACCATCCTCCCTGGACCCCAAACAGCCACCAGTACAGCCCTCTGGGAATCCCCCCTACTTCCTGGACCCCAGATAGCCCCCCCCCCCCCCCACCATCCTCCCTGGACCTCAGACAGCCCCCCAGACAACCACCCGGACAGCACCCCAGACAGCACTCCCACCCTTCTCCATGGACCCTGGACAGCCCCCAAATAGCCCCACCGTCTTCCTTGGACCATGGACAAACCCCCAGACAACCCCCACCCTCCTTCCTAGACCCTAGACAACCCCCTCTTTCCTAGACCCTGGACAGCCCCCCCTCCTCCTACCATGCATAACCCCCACCACATATATCCTCATCCTCCACTGGGTACCTCACACAACTGTGTATAACTGACATCATGACACCAATAACAACATCCTAAGGTCACTGAGACCAATCTAAAGTCTCTTCAAGATTCACCCTAAATCCTAATCTAATTAACATTCCATTACTATTACTTCAGTACCAATAACTAACCACCTACATTGATTCCAGAGACAATCGCACTCTTAATTCAGCGTCTTGGATCCTAATCTGTGCTCTCTTCAAGATTCACCCTAAATTCCAACAGAAAAGAGGGTTTTAGCGATTCAGAAGAAGATGACAGAAGAGTGCAAACCCTAATCGAAAAGAGGAAGCAAGGAGAGGATTTTATGTAAAAATAATAGACATTCGTTAAACCAACCACATGCTTTTTGATTGTATTGATACTTTAGAAAAAGAATTAATGGGTCATTTTTGATGTGTATGAGTCAAACCCATCTCAATCTGAGGAACGGTGTGGCCAGTACCACTCAAAGTGTCTCACTTATATTCGAATTAGACACCATTTTAAGTGAAAACAACAACTGGCATACAAAAAACTGACCAAACGTGTCAGATTCTATTGATACATTATTACAATGATCCATTAGTCATTTGTGGTGTGTACAGGTCACCCCCACCTCAATCCGAGGCACGGTGTGGCCGGTACCACTCAAACTGTCTCACATTTATTTGAAATGGAGAAGATTTTAAGTAAAAACAACAACTTGCATATGAAAAAATGACCAAATGCATTTGGATTCTATTTATAATTTTGGAAAAAAATACATGGGTCATTTTTGACATGAAAAATTCAACCCTACCTCAATCCAAGGCCCGGTCTAGCCGGTACCACTCAAACAGTCTCACTTTTATTTGAAATGGACATGATTTTAAGTAAAAACAAAAACTTGCATATGGAAAACCGACAAAATGCTTTCTGATTGTATTTATAATTCACCAAAACAATACATGGGTCATTTGTGACATGTAAGAGTCAACCCAACCTCAATCTGAGGCATAGTGTGGACGATATCACTCAAATTGTCTCTCTTTGGTTTAAAATTGACACTATTTTAAGTAAAAACAATAGGCATTCACAAAACCAACCAAACATATTCTAATTATGTTGATGCATTAGAAAAAGGATCCATGGGTCATTTTTGATGTGCATGAGTCAACCTTGTCTCAATCCCAAGGACATTGTGGCCATTACCACTTAAATTGTCTCTCATTTATTTGAAATGAACAAGATTTTAAGTGAAAACAAAAACTTCCATATAGAAAACTGACCAAAAGCATTATGATTCTATTAATACATTAGGATAATGACGCATGGGTCATTTGTAATGTGTACGAGTCAACACCGTGTCAATCCGAGGAATGGTTTGGCCGGTACCGCTCAAACTATCTCACTTTTATTTGAAATGGATAACATTTTAAGTGAAAACAACAACTTACATTCGGAAAACTGACCAAATTCTTTCTGATTGTATTTATACTTATGAAAAAGAATAAATGAGTCATTTTTTATGTGTATGAGTAAACCCCACCTCAATCTGAGGCACTGCGTGGCCGGTACCACTCAATGTGACTCACATTTATTGGAAATGGACAAGATTTTAATTGAAAACAACCAATTGCATACTAAAAATTGACCAAATGCATTCCGATTCTGTTGATACTATAGTAAAACGATCTATGGGTCATTTGTGACATGTAAGTGTAAACCCAACCTCAATCTGAGGAATGGTGTGGTCGGTACCATTCAAACTGTCTCACATTTATTTGAAATGAACAGGATTTTAAGTGAAAGCAACCACATGCATACGGAAAACTGAGAAAAATATTCCTGGTTCTATTGATACTTTAAGACAATGATCCATGGGTCATTTTTGACATGTACAGGTCAACTACGCTTCAATCTGAGGCATGGTGTAGCCGGTATCACTCAAAGTGTCTCTCTTTGGTTTAAAATTGACACAGTTTTAAGTAAAAACAAAAAACATTCGTAAAACCGACCAAATGTATTCTGATTATATTGATACATCATGAAAATGATCCATGGGTCATTTGTGACATTTTAGAGTCAACCTTGTCTCAATCCAAGGGATGGTGTGTCCATTACCACTCAAATTTTCTCAAATTTATTTGAAATGGAAAATATTTTAATTGAAAACATCAACGTGCATACATAAACTGACCAAACACATTCGGATTCTGTTGATACTTTAAAAAAACGAAACATGGTTCATTTTTGAAATGTATGAGTCAACCCTTCCTCAATATGAGGCACAGTGTGGCTAGTACCACACAAACTGTCTCACTTTTATTTTAAGTAGACAAAATTTTAAGTGAAAATAATAACTTGAATTTTGAAAACCGACCAAAAACATTATTATTATTTTGATACTTCACAACAATGATCCATGGGTCATTAGCGACGTGTATGAGTCAACCCTGCCTCAATCAAAGGCATGGTGTGGGAAATATCACTCAAAGTATCTCTCTTTAGATTAAAATGGACATTGTTTTAAATAAAAACAACAGACATTCGTAAAACTGACCAAACGTATTCTGATTATGTTGATACATTATCACAAGGATACATTGGTCATGTGTGATGTGCACGAGTAAACCCTGTCTCAATATGAGGGACGATGTGGCTAGTACAACTCAAAGTGTCTGACTTTTATTTGAAATGGAAAACATTTTAAGTGAAAACAAGCACTGACATTCGGAAAACTGACCAAACACATTCGTATTCTGCTGATACTTTCGGACAATGATCCATGGGTCATTTGAGATGTGTATGAGTCAACTCACCTCAATATGAGGCATGGTGTGGCTAGTACCACTCAAACTGTCACACATTTATTTTAAATGGATAGGATATTAAGTGAAAACAATAACTTCCATATGGAAACCCGACTAAACGTATTCAGATTGTGTTGATACTTTATCACAAGGATCCATCGTCTAGCCTCACACAATCCACTTCTCATGTGAGTAACTCCTACCCCTATTCTAAAACACATGTAACTTAATATGCCAATCCCATTATCAAACTGTGGGTTCTAGGACCAAACCAATTTCCCTTTGATAACACAATACCAATGACATAATTGAACATTTATACCCACTACCATAAATGGAGATTCATCTCACATCACACCCAAGAGAGAAAGTTACTATTAGAAACATACCCCTTTATTCCAATTTAAAAGTCTCTGAAAAACATGTAGGTTATTTGGGTAACCCATCTCATATGTCGATATTGGCCAATGTTTTCCACTAACACATCAGGAACCATTTATACATTGAGACATAGTCATTAGAAGAATATAAACATCCCATACGCTTCTTATAACTTATCCTAGGTCTAAGAACATAAACACTACCATTGTCTATCTTATGGGTATCATGATCCTTGTCCACACAACCCATGTTTTTCTATTGGTTTTAAGATATTCAACCCAAGACCATGAGTAAACCTCCCATGTGCTTCCTATAACATGCATGTTGTTTCTCTTTTTTGTATTGGTGTTGTGGTTTGAGTGAGGATTGAATTATATATTTTGAATACTGTTATGGGTGTTATTGCTTTTAAATTCTAAATTTTTGACATCTGGATGTATTGTATTCTAGCTATATTGGTAATGAATTCTATATTTTTAATATGATTATGTGTATTGAATTCTTGATGTATTGGATTTTAATTTTATATTGGAGTTATGGGTGCCATTGCATTCCAATTCTAAATGTATTGGATTGTGGATGTATGGGATTATGGATTTCTCACTTGTGTTGTGGTTTGAGTAAGGAATGGAATTTAAATTTATAAATTTCTGAATTCTAGATGAATTTTAAACATCCCATGTAGCCTTTTGGACTCTGGGTGTATATGTTCTTGCAGGTCATAGAGAGCAGGTTGGAGGTGGCTGCTGGTTGCTGCTGCTGTGGAGATACAACATATGTTTACCGACGGTTTTCAAAACTGTCGGTATATCCTTTTGATATATATTATACCAATGGTTTTTTATAACCATTGGTACAAACATCTACCAAAGATATTCAAAACCGTTGGTATACCCTTTTCAGGTATACTGTAAACTATATACCAACAGTTATAAACCATTGGTATAATGGTAACATATACCAACGATTTGTGAAACTATTGGTATATCTCTTCCTTTTACAAATATATAAATGGTTTACACAGAACCTTTGGTATAAGGCTATACAAACAGGTTACTTGGCCATGGTTTGGGAAACCATCGGTATATAATATAACAACGGTTCTAAACCATTGGTAAAGAGTATAATTCCAGTAGTGATAACACATTTTTTTATGGAGTGATCCATTCATCTCTTCATCTCCATTTCTACATAAACATAGTGTGATACCATGAATTGTAGTGAGATATATCCAAAACCCAAAAAAAATAATAAATAATATTTTTTTATGGATTCATATATTGACCTGACTTATATAGAATCAAAATCAATTTTTTTATCATGTTGTGGAAATAATCGTCATGATGTGACAACAATTTTCCAATTTTTTGTTTCAAGAACCACCTTTGTGATATTTATTCCTTATAATAATATTTTTTTCATCCACATAGTTGACTAACCTTAAAATATTTACCTTTTTACCTAAACATATCATTTATTAAATAATATATATATCATAACTTATTATTTGTGGAACTTCTAGATTTATCTTCTATAATTCATTTTACATCTACATTAGTTTTTGTTTAGTGAATATATCTTAAATTATAGATAAATCCATACATATAATATTCCAATCTTATTTATGGAGTTTTTTAATAATTAAAATTGTATTTATAAAAAATTTGTTCAATTAATTTTCTAAAATTTTGATCTTATTTAAGTAGAAAAAACATACATATTAAAACAATAACCTATATATTCAGAAATGAAATATTATATATCAATGGGAGGTTTCTTCATTTGTTAATTTTCACCTCTTCTAAATAGAAAAAGTATGTATCCCTGTCTAGAAAATGATTTTTTTTTCTATTTTTAAATCATTAAACTAATCAGATTAAAAAATCATACTTATTGAGTAGGTTTTTTTCCTTTGTTGATTTCTCAGCATTCGTTTTCAACTCCAAAACTCTTCCAATCAAGTACAAACCTCTAAATAATAATTCAAATGTCTTTCAATAATCCAAAACCATATAATGAACTTCAACACAAATGAAACATCATATGAAACATATGTTTAAATATTTATTTGGTATTTAAAATAAAATACTAAAAAACCGTATCCACATAATCTCTTCTATAAAACTTCTTCATCGTATTATCAAAACAAAAAACACTACCTTGGTCTCAAAAATATCGTCAATGTAAAAATCACTCTTAATCTCAAATTATCCATTATTCACAAGATAAAAAATCTCCCTCATTGGATTTTTTTCAAAAATATTTAACATAAACGAAATTTCAAAATCAGAACATTTAGAAATGTATTATCATTCAATAATTCTAAGACTATGTTAGAAGACTCATTATTGGATTCTAGAACACTGAATAATAATATCATCATTTCTATAATAGTGACTAAAATTTAAAACTCTGCATCTATTGATACTAATTGATAAAAAATAATAATAAAACTTTATCTATTCTTCAAAACATTCCCACGAACCTATATATTACATGTTCTTGATTATATTCTCACCTGATATATTATAAAATTTATAAAATCATATAAAGGAGATAACTTCACAGAATACCCCTTTTAAAAAATACCACAAATAAATAATCCTCTAAAATAATAGATCTATCACCATTATATTAAATAAGTGTTTTTGGATCACCCCCAATATCAATTTCCTCCCCATTTTTAATTAAATAATGGAATTTATTTTGTCTTCATCCCCCTTTGATAACAATAATCCAAAGAAAAAGTGAGGGAGGGAACACATTTCTCATACCATAGAAATTCATTAGTGAAGGATGAGATTTATTATTATACAAAAATTTCTATATATTTAAGTCCCTAATTAACTAAAAACCACATATATTTATGGATCTCAAATTCTTATTTACTTTAGAAAAATGGCATGCTAAATTTTCTTCTTTTTTAATTCTCATTACTTCTTTATTTTTAAAAATTCAATATTGTTTTCTTTAAGTGACAAAACCTATTAATTTTATCATATACTGATATATTATTATTTATATCACTATTTAATCATTACATTTAGTCAAATTTTTACCCACCCATTCTGGGTTCAACAATAACAAAATTCTTCTCAAAACATTATTTTTCGTCTTGTGAGGTATATTATTCATCATTATTTTCTGTCTTTACTCTATCCCAAAATCATTTATTCTATTATTTTATGTTTTTTGAACAATTGGTATCATGTGAAACTCGTTTTATATCAATGTTTATATCACATCTTCTTCATACTTTATTCAAGTCTTTAAAATGCTTCTTCATCTTCCAACATTATTATCAAAAAACATACTGCTTGTGTTTATTTTATTTAAAGGGTTGTCTCTCCATATATGTGTTCCTTTTACCACTAATTATGGAATTATGTATTAACTAAAACCAATAGTATTTACATAAACTCTCACAGCCTTCATAAAACCAACCACAACCATATGAGATCCATAATATTACAGAATTTCTAGTATGTCCAGTAGAAGTACTTATTTAAAATTAATAGTACTAAAATCCTTTTTGACCTTTTTTTATAAACACCAAGCTAATAAAGACATATTCCACTTAATTTTTGATATTTATTCCAATGTTTATAGTTCAAAGGTAATAGAATATTTTCATTTAGAGTTATACTTTCTAGAATAAAACAGATTCTGAATAAACTTTTTTTATGTGGTTTTCTTAACTTTTTTAAACTTTTGTTGGGTTTCAACCTCAACTCATGTCATTACATGATCTTTATGAATAATTTAATGATATATATATTTAATTTAATATTATTAATGTCTCACTTTATCAAAAAAAACTCATTCCTTTATCTTTGAATAATCACCATTTTCATGTTTGAAATTATAAAAATCATATCAAAAATTATTGATATAATTTTAATTATCCAGATTGATTGTATAGATTGATCCATATAATTTCTATTGTGAATGAATCATCACTTTGTACACTTAAAATTTTCATTAGTCCTTTTTCATTAATTTACTTACATCCTCAACACATAATAATAACATGGATTCCTTCTTATAGAATTAAACATTATCTAATTAAAAATTATTAGATGAAATTTTCCCTCTTCTATTTTGTTTATCTATCTCAAAATCCTTGGGGATAATCCAACTCAATTATTTACTCAATAGGAACTATATATATATATATCTCTTAAACATCATAACTTCTTGATAGAATTTTTTCTTTTTTCATTGATTCAACATGACTACATGACTCCTTAGATTTCATTATTGAAAATAATGTCTTATATCTTATATCAATTGATTAAAAACTAATCTAACTTTCATCACCTAAAGTTTCATCTTTCCTGGATAAAAGACTCAATATTTTGGTAAAATATAATTCCATTATTAAACTACATGATGAAATGTTTCCTCTTATAAAAATTTTAGAATTATTCCTTGAAAAATCATGAGACAAATCCTCATCATTTACACATATATATCTTTCTATATTTACACATATTTAAAAAATAATAATTCCTCCATAGCTGAAATAGGTAAAAGTATCTTACCATAAAATATAGATTTTCCAATTCAGATTTGTTTTTAGTATAGTTACATTAGTTTATTATAATTCACATTAATATCTCCATCAAAATCTAAAATTAAAAATTAATCTCATAATATTCCTCTATTTTATTTAAACACCATTAATTCCTCATGAAAATGAACGTTATTTCTATATAATAAAAACACTTCTTCTTTTGTGTTTATTTTATGATCATATTGTTTGAAACCATGATGTTATAAAAGTCATCCAAAGGATGTGTATGATGATTCTGATCATCTAGACCTTAAAAATTGAAATCAAATATATCAATTAATATATTATGTATCTTCTCATTAACTTTCAAATATTTATGAGTGTCTCCAAAATCACTAATTCTACTCACCACCTCAATGTGTCTTCTAAAAAATTAATCAAAAAATCCTCCATCAAGAATATGTATAAATATATATTTTTATTTGAAAATATGTAACATAGAATATCTTTACTCTATAATTTACCTCATATATATTTTTAGGCATATCCTAAATTAAATTTTATTATTAATCCCCATAACATTTAAAAATTCCTTCTATAGATGTTAGGATAAGATCTCCTTTCTTATACACTCATCAAACAAGATTTTCTCCATAGAATCCTGATTTATAGAACCTCTGTTGATGCTCCTTTTTCTTCACATATTCTAAACTAAATGAAAAGGGAAATACCTCAAACAAATAAGATTAATCCTTTGAATAAACATAAAAAAAAGATAAAGGGAAGAACAAGGAAAACATTTCCCATATGTCGCGCAAGTTCTAGCATGGTCACGCAAGTATACTTGCGTGCCGCCCAAATGGTCACATAGGTGACTTGCATGCCCTCTTTGAAAATCACCTAGGGTTTTCTCCAGCCTATAAATACCCCTGGTGTGCCCCCCCATTTCAGGAGGATTTCTTTTCAGAATTCAGATATAGAGCTCTGAACACCCAATTCTCTTCTTCAAGTCTTTGGAACACATCTATGGTAAGTCTTTACCTAGAATAGAAGGTCTAAACAAGAGAAATTAGGTCTAAGTGTTATAATTCACTAACACTTGCGCGCCTAAGTGTTTTACCCTTAAGGGAAATGGACACACTTGTGCGCCTCCTTACCTACTCGTTTAAACTTGCGCGCCACTCTTCTGGAAGTACCTCAGGATAATTCTAAAGGCTTTGTTCAAGGATCACCCAAGTATTACTCTACTGTTCAAGGATCACCCAAGTATATATGTGTCGCACAAGTATAATTGCGCTACCAAGACTTGCACGCCCATGTAGTACTTGCATTGCCTTCTATTTTTTGGGTGCCCTTCTTACCAATTTCACCTCTCTTATACCTATCCATCTCTCCCCCTTCAGGATTAAGCCTTCAAAATTCTCTCCAAAGCCAATTATGGAATGATTTCCTTGTTTAATTCCTTATTTGAAAGGAATTCTGTGGAACATCTCTCAAATCCTAGTGATTTACACATCTTTTTATCACTAAATTTAGATAGTTCATTCATTTAACATCATCCTCTAAGATTAGAGAATCATTGATTTGGGCCTCATTTTTAGGAGTAAGCCCCAAGTCCCCTAATTTGGGACTCCTCCTTAGGAGTAATCCCCGGTCACAATTCCCTTAACCTAGGCTTCCTTCTCAAGAGTAATCCCCAGTTTTAAAGTACCCAAATATGGGAATCCTCCTCAAGAGTAAGCCCCAACCATGGATCTATTAACATGGGATTCCTCTTCAGGAATAATCCCCAATATAAAAGTCTATAAATATGGGCATCCTCATTAGGAGTAATCCCCAAGACCCTTAACCTTGGCTTCCTTCTCAGGAGTAATCACCAGTCTTAATTTCTCTTAACTAGTATTAATTTATGTTTGATCTGGACTTCCTTCTCAAAAGTAAAACCAAATCATGAGTCCCCTCCCAATTTGGGCATCTTCCTCAAGAGTAAGCCCCGAGTTAGAGTACCCAAATCTCCATGAAGTATATATACCTTTATGGATCTTGTTCCTTGATTTCTTCCCTGAAGTAAATCTTAATCCTCATCTATTTTGCGCAGTCAAACATACATAAGCCCCACATCGTTGAATCTTTTGTGGCACAATTGCCTGGTTTCATTAATACCTATTATTTCTCACACCGAGCATGACTCACGTGATCTTAGAGTTTAAAACTAATCATGTCATCTTTCTTTTGAGCCATCAATCATGCATAAACATCATACTCCCTTACTCGAACTAGGTGGGTTCTGATTCCTTTTCCAAAACAAAGGATACGTAGGTAGCCATCAGCAGGTACCATCCCAACTCTGAAATAATCTATGCCCTTCTGAATGACAATAAACTTCAAGTTCCCCACTGAGTGTCACTAAAACCAGTATGGTTATCATAATGACTAAGAGAATTTTTTGTATTGAAGGATACTATTGACTAAGAATCTCAAACAAATATAGATGAATCTCTATTGATGATGAACCTCGAATACATATAAAATATTCTCTAAATTTCATACATATTTAATCATTGATTATTAGATCTAAAGGAATGCTCGTTTTATACTTGGTAATTTAATAATGATTCACAAACATAAACTTAAATCTATAAAGAGAATCCCGGAGTAGACAATAATTCCCCTAAAAGAGGTGTGATGAGTCTGACCTCCCATCCCCTCGACCAATGAAAATTCCTAATCCTCCTCAGTCCACAACTAATGAGCGCCTAACATTGGAAAGTAGGTTCAAATGGATATAGAATCATTGGATGTTTCCTGTTCTATGAACAAACCCATTAGAAACCATTTGGAATGTTTGAATATTAAATCAATGAGATCATCCCCAATTCCCGAGGAAACAAAAAATGGTGAACCCGACATGAATTTTTAACCATGTTAAAATAATGTTTTTATTATTTGTTAGGCCACTATTTAAACTCAATGAGAGGGCCAACAAAGAAATCAATAACATATTTTCTCATCCAAAAGATGTAGTGGCTGAAATTATCTTGATTATGTATGTTATATCAAACATGCACTCTTTTACAAGATATTCTGCATTACGAGAATGGATTTTCTTAAGTCTACATCTATGAATAATTCTGCTATGAAAACCTCTAATGCAAATGCCACTGTTGCTAATCCTGCTGGATCGTCATCCGCTCTGAGGACGACATCACCTACTCAGTGTCTTCAATGCTGGGTATCAAATGTGCTGGTAAATTAGTACCGTCAAAATGGTACTATTCTAACTCTGGAGGCCGCTCGACAAGCCCTACAAGTCAATAATTCAACATGGTCATCCGGACAGTGACAATCAGTGATCAAGAAGCAGGCAGTGCTAGCCACCGTCTCCAACCGTTTCGGGTTGTTATCCCAAGAACGCAATCACCATTAACTCCCATATTTTGAGGAGGTGAATGAGCAGGTCCCTCAGGGCCTTAATTCAAGGAGACATGTGTCCTTCCCGAGGGCTCCCATCAAAAATCGCCGCCAGACTCATGCGGCAGTGCACCCTCAACATGGTGAGGGTAACAACTCCAGTCATTCATCTTAGGTTCCTCAAACTCGAGCAGGCAAGAAGAATCGCCAGAGGCGAAATCCTGTCAACAGTGAGCAGGTTCTCATCTCTTCCATCTCCGGAGAAGTCCACCAACCTAACTTGGTGGCAAGAAATGAGCGGTAACACACACCCGTCCGTTTTAATTCGGTTTTCCAATAGACTCATCTGGCAGCATCACTCCAATCCCGCTAGGCAATTCCAGCGAAGTACTATAGATAAGAACATACACCTGCTTATAAATCATTAGATAGTCAGCAGGCTCATCTGATTACATATTATGGAGCTCGTCAACCACGTTCAGTGAAGTGCAATCAGCATGCACATACACCTGCTAGTATTGATCAAGTTTACCAACAGTCTCGTTTGGTAGCATTCAGAGAAGTAAGTCGGAAAGCTCCGATGACAAATAGGAGGTAGACTCAACTCTATGCCCCCCACACTTGAGTACTATCAGGATTCATTGACTATAAAAGGAGGACAGGAGCAGGAACACACACCTACTCCAAGCATGGAATAGACGTATATCCCTGTTCCTGCAGCTGAAGTCACCAATCATATTCTATCAATGGTGAAAGAGCAGAAGCATATCCCTGCTCATATTCTAGATGCCTGCTAGGATATTATAACAGCTTCTGCAGCATCTCAGGGAAAAAGACATAAATCTATCCCTACAAGTGGAGTGAAAAATCAATAGTTCACTCCAGAACAGACAAACACCTCTGTTCCAGTCCAAGAGGGTTGTGGGGCATACTCCCCCATATAATATAGAAAACCAATTCAAGCGCATACACCTGGTTTGAGCGGAGATAATCAGCCCAACCTGATCATTTCTCTTGAGCAGGCACACACACCTTCCAAATTGAGTAAGAATGAGTCTAAGAAGAAGACCCGCCCAACACAATCAAGAAATCAAGGGCCAATCTGTAATAAGGCCTTACTCGATGCTGGAGTTCTTGATGCACTCAGACAACTATCTCTTGCAACTCAAGATTATACTCTCTCAGTTCCCAAAAGTGAGAACATTAATTCTGAAGGTATGCAGTAGACACTTCCTCATGAAGGCTTGCTTTATGACAATTCGGTCGATCACGAAGTTTCATCTTCAGATGAGAGCCACAAAAACCCTTTGTGTGGTCAGAAGATAAAGGAGAAAAATGTTTCATCTTTTTCTTTAACCCACCATGGTGGTCCTCCCCATGATGATGAATTTAGTTGTGAAAGCCCTCTCTGAAGTAGTAATTCGCATTTTATGAAAAAAAAATTCAGAAAAAAAATGAGTGATTATAAAGCCCTCTCATATTTAAGAACTTGAAAAAGTAAATCTAGTCTGGTCTGATGCTTTACCATCAGCAAGTGAAATACTTTCTTAATCAGAAGATAGCCCAGGGTGTAGGTCATTATTCGAACCACCCCTAGGTCATTCATCTTCCAGTTTGATTAGTGGATTCTCTACCAGTCTTGTTGAATCAGATGAAGCAACAAGAAAGCACCAGCTCTAGTCTAAACAGGTAGAAGAATCTTCATTAAATGATAAAGAGGAAATGCTGAACATGTGAAAACAACTGGCAAAAGGTGAAGTGCCAGTCATGTTTTGGCCTCTGTCTGACTCTCAGTATGACATTACAGAGATGTTGACGGAAGATGGAATTCATGATATTCGTCTAAACATATAGAAAATTGTTTTTCATTTGAAAAAGAAAGTATTTTATTATGATGAATATGAAAATAATGTTATGATAATAGAAGGGTTACAACATCAGATTGATTTGGCATCTCTATCAGTCTCTCGATATCCGAAGGCTGAAAAGCAGCAGAGATCCCTTCAATGTTCCTTCCTTGGAACACTATGAAGATTGCTCTAGTTAATTGCCAATGTCCCATCTGTTATTCATGTCATAGGATGGGGTGTTCCTGGAGAATTATATTTCACAGTTCTATCCAGTCAGAAAAGCCCTCCAAAAATGATTTCATGCAGTGTTATTGCCCATGGCCGAACACAGTCAATGGGTTTTGTTTGTAAGAAAAATCTATCCCAAGAATAGGCCTCAACTAGTTCTTCTCAAAATCAATAATACAGAGAACAAGTTGTTGAATAACTATTGTCTCAAGTAAACAAGAATATTGAACAAGCCTCTTATTTGGAGAAAGCACATCACCAAGTGACAGAAGTGTCTGAAATCATCCAACGGTCTTTTGAGCCGGGTGATCATAGTGGATGTAGGTTGATTCATCCAGCTAATTTCCTGACTAAGGTCTGCAAGATCAGGAGAGCTTTTAATAAAGTCTTAGATATAGCATGTCAAGAGACACCCCAGCTTTCTAGACTGGGGACTCTTTTAACTCAACCCTCGGAATCAACAAATAGGATTCAAGGAGTTGAGCAATGACAGTAGGAACAGCCCCAGTCCATTGGACAGGGGACTTTTTCAAATCCTCAATCCCTCCCTCAGAGAAGGTCAGTCTTCTCTTGATTGGGGAATAAGACTCAAGAGGAACGAAGAGATGAATTATCAGGATATTCCCTCCAAATTATGTTTCGTCAAGAAGTTCATGAGGGATCAAATTAACAAAAGGCAATGTCTCATCAAAGTCATGAAAGAAGACAATATCATAGAAATGCTGATAGAAGGGATGTGATGCATTATATGTCAATTAATGTAATTAATACCATTGTTGCTGATCCACTGGATGAGGCTCACTCAGAGGGATCAGATGAAGAGGTTCCTACTCAAGATGTTGTATGCACAAACACAAATAAAGAAGGTGTACGTACACGAAATCAAAGGATTACCCAAAATCTTGGTAATCCTTCAAGTAACCCACTTCCCCCTCTCCAAAAGTGAGCCAACAAGGGGAAAAGAAAGAATCAGGTTACATACCCTTCCTTTGGATAAGGCCAATCGCTCTCACTAGAGCAATGATTTGCACAACAAGAGGAAGTAATGAAGGAATTGAGGAGGTTGAATGTAGAACAACTTCAATGTAGACTTCCTCCTAAGCATGCTAGAGTCAGTCAGCAAAGTAAATTTGTTTCAGATACTGAGATAGATCAAGTATATCCTCCTCTATCAGTACACCATCATAGGTCTAATCCTACGGTTCAAGTGCAACAACAGTCGGTGGTGCTACCAATAGTTGCAGTACCAACCACCATACCTGTCCAGACTCCAATTATTGCACCTGCCCATGTCCAAGTTCAACAAGATGTTTCTCAAAATTTAATAACTATCATTGAGTCATTAATATCTCGGTTAGAGACTATGGAAGGGAAGCGGGCATAGGTTCAACCAGAAAAGAGAGCTTACCCTGAATGGGTAGATTCAATCCCTCCCCCCATCATGTTTTGGGAACCCTGTATTCCCTAATTTTAATGGATTATGTGATCTTGAATAGCATTTGACACATTACGTGTCTTGTTGCGATCCTATGATGGGAACTCCTGAATATAAAGAAGCAGTGAAACTCAGATGCTTCATGAAAACCATGCAAGGACCAGCTTTTGTCTGGTACACAAGCTTGCAATCTTAGTCAATTACCGGGTGGGAGGATCTTCGTCAAAAATTCCTTCTTTAGTTCAACTCAACATTTCCAAAGATAACAGTTTTTGATCGTACAAACTATAACCAAAGGGAGAATGAAAGGGTCTCAGATTTCATTGCTCACTGGAAGGGATTAACATATTGCCTAATCATATCACTCCCTCAAGAGGAATTATCGTCGATCTGTGTGGCGAATTTATGTGATGAGTTGCGCACAACGTCGATCCCTGTGAAATACACAGGAGTGTTTCGAGACCTTAATTCAATCACTCAAAAGATTGAATATTATCTTATAAAGACTAGGCATAAAGCTCATATAATTCCATCAGCTCCAGGAAGGAGAATGGGTAAAGAAGAAACTACTACACTTGTGCTTAAACAAGCACCTGTACCTGATTCTACTTCAAAACCTTCATCTTCTCGAAGGGCTCCACCTCCTGAGTGCCAACAACAGATTCTGTTTCATCAAGATGATTAAAGAGATCAAAGTCGAAAACAATTTGAGTATTTGAAAATCAAAGTTTAATCTTTCCGAAATGAACAAGTTTATGTTTATTTCATTTCGGCTCTGGAAAATAATTTGGTTCAATTGCCAAGGCCCAAGAGGCCAAAAAAGGAAGGAGATGATGACTGTCCCAACTATTTCCCATTTCATCAAATGTTGGGGCATCCCATTTATGAGTGTTTTCTTTTCAAGGACCTCCTGCAAAAAATGGTCGATTTGGGAAAAGTGAAACTGAAAGGTTCTTCAGCTTAGGTAGCATGTGTTACTGCTATAGTTCCAAAGGAGTAAGGTGAGTGGAAAGAAGTTAAGAACAAAAATACACAAAAATATGATGATTGGATGGTCATAATGACAATCAACCGAACTCATGCTATTTTTCGAACACAATTTAAGAAACCAATTGTGTATTCCGCCATGAATGCCTCAACAAAACCCTCTTCATAAGAGGGAAAATCCTCAATGAAATGGCACAATTCCAATAAAGAGGAACAATCATAAGAAGATGAGTATGTGTTGAAGCATAATTTTTCTTCGACTTTGGATGATTTTATTCCATCCACTTCAAAGAAACGGGCACCTCCCCACCAAACGGCACAACCTAAACAAGCTAATCAGGCAGAGTATTCATCAGATAAATAGTTAATCTTCAGTTCTGTTAATATTATTCAATTAACAAATCCATATTTCAGTCGTAGTTTCGATTTTGATGAACCCAAATTCCCTATATCAAATAGAGGAATCAGAGGCAGTTCCAGAGGCTCAGGATACAGGGGAGGACGTGGATCTTTTTGAGGCCACTAGTCCAATTCTACCCCTGCTAGAACTATGTATGCGGTAGAATCTCGTGGTAGAGCCCTTCAACGAGCTCAAAAAGAACAAGAAAGTTCTTCCACACAAGTTAGACTCAGTACTGACACAATTATTCTGGAAGATCAGTTGAAGGTTCCATCTTCTTCCTCTCAGCATGTAAATAGACCTAATCAGTCTAATCTTCCAAAGCCAGGAGTATTACCAACTCTTATCCCGGTACAAGAAGCATCAAATTCCAAATCATCAACTTCCAAGGCACCTACTAAACCACATGTTCCTATTTGGAAACACAGACTGTTGGATCAAAAGTATGATATATTGAAACACCTGGCCCAAGTACCGGTCAAGTTATCAATTCTAGATGCCTTGAATTTATCAAAGGATCTTCGGGAGGAAATCATCGAGGCTTTGTTAAGTCCTCAAGAGTTTGAGACGTAAATTGCTACAGCTGAAGTCTACCATGTAGAGAATAATCCGGCAGAATGCCATGAAGTAATATCTTTTACTGATGAAGATGCAGATGATGTCGTGCATGGACATATTATACCTATGTACTTATCTGGAAATGTCAATGGCGTAGATATCTGAAGAGATTTTATTGATAATGGATCAAGAGTCAACCTTATCCCTATTCGTACACTTCATCTATTGGGCCTCACAAAATCTGATTTATCTCCTCCAACTATGATGTTACAAGGATATCATAAAAATGAACAAGATCCACTGGGCGAGATTACACTTAGAACTCAGTTTGGAGATCTTGTTTCCAATTCATATTTCATGGTTGTTGATCAAGACTCAGCCTTCAACATCTTGTTTGGAAGACCCTGGCTACATCAACATGTGGATATCCCTTCATCATACCATCAATGTCTCAAATATTGTTTCGACGGTCAGGCTGGGACATTGTATGGTGATAAGGCCTCGTTTAATAAATGTGAATCTCAATACATTGAGGCGGAATTATATCACAGGATGGGAAAGGAGGAATCCACAACAAAAGGAGATTACCAAAGTAAATGCTTCGTATAGTTTGGAAAAGATTCCAGTAAACCCATTAGAACATGTGAGTACAGATTATGTGTTGTCTATTAGTCAAATTGATAGGATAGACCCAAATGAAAATACTCTAATGGAAACCTCCATAATGTCAATCATGGAAATCAAGCCAGACAACATGGGAGAAAGTGGTGATCCACCAAGCAATGATGAAAGCTCAAATGGAGATGTCTTCATTTCACTTGCTAAAATCCAGCAAGTCTATACTTCTCCAACCAGGACAGAAGAAGTTATAACAATGTTAGAGGTTAACGATGATGTTGATTCTCAATCCATCATCTCCCCTTTATTACCCAAAGAAGACCCTTCATCATCAATTGGGTTGGAAATGGAATCTTCTTCTTCAAGATGTGCAAATTTTAACGTCTCTTTTGATCATGAAAATTATGCTTCATCATCTACAATGCAAGTAGAAACGGAAGAAGTAACACATGTTGAAGATAAAGAGGAAGATCTAAGAGATGCTCCTCTAGCATTTGAAGAGGGTATCTCTACCACTGTGGATGAACTCAGAGAAATCATTCTAGGTATAAAAGAAGATCCACGCCCCACTTTAATTAGGGCGGCTATGACTCTTGAAGAGAAAGAGATGTATATTTCCTTTTTAAATAATAATTGATACATATTTGATTGGGACTATAAAGAGATTCTAGGGATTGGTCCTGATGTTTCCACTAATCATTTGGGTTTTCCAGAAGAACATCGAGGATTCATACATGCTGCTAGAAGAACTCACCCAACCTATGATTCCAAAATTGAGGCTGAAGTGGATAAGATCATCAAAGCTAACATAATCAAAGAAGTTCAATATCCCAAGATGTTGGCTAATATTGTCCCATTGAAAAAGAAGAATAGTTAAATTAGAGTTTTCATTGATTTCAGGGATCTTAATCGGCATTGTCCTAAGAATGATTTTCCAGTTCCGATTACAGAACTATTAATTGATGCAACAGCTGGCTATAAAGCACTTTCCTTCATGGATGGATATTCCGGATATAATCAAATCTAAAAGGCTCTAGAAGATGAGGAATCTAAAGCCTTCAGAGCCCCTCAGGGTGTGTTTTTCTATCAGGTAATGCCCTTTGGCTTAATGAATGCAGGCGCAATATACCAGCGTGCCAGGAATCGTATCTTCAAACTCTTTTTAGGGAAGTTTGATGAAAATTATTTGGACGATTTGGTGGTCAAATCCAAACAACATTCTAATCACTTGGTTGATTTAGAAGTCATATTCCACAATTTTTGACAACATAATTTGAAGATGAACCCCTTAAAATGTGCTTTTGGGGTAACCTTAGGAAAAAAAATTCAGCTTTGTCATACGCCATCGAGGTATTGAAGTCGATCCTGATAAGACCAAGTCATTCCTTGGTACGTCACCTCCTTGAAATTTGAAATAATTAAAAGGACTTCAAGGACACTTAGCCTATATTTGGCATTTCATTTTTAATTTGGTAGGAAAAAGTTTACCTTTCACCAAATTGATGATGAAGGGAGTCACTAACCAGTGGACTGAAGAATGTCAAGAGGCATTCAATATTCTCAAGAAATGCCTCTTGAGTCCACCGATACTTATGAGACCTATTGAAGGAAGACCAATTATCCTTTATGTGACAGCTTTAGAGTGATCATTGGGTGCCTTTTTTGCCCAGAAGAGTGATGTTGTGAATGAGAACAACCTGTACTATCTCTGTCAGACTAGGCTTGAACCAGAAACCCGATATTCATGTTTTGAGAAGTGCTTCCTAGCATTAATCTTTGCAGTTCAGAAATTGAGACACTACCTGCAACATCACGAGGTACAATTTATATCTCAAAATAACCCGCTCAAATTCATCCTTAGTTGTCCAATACTTACAGGATTTCTGCCAAGGTGGGCAGTTATTTTGCAGTAGTTCGACATTCAGTATGTGTCTCAAAAGGCAATAAATGGAAAAGCTATGGCTGATTTCCTGGCTGAACACCCTTCAGTGGAAGACGCATCTTCAGATATTGAACTTCCTGATGAGGAAGTCTTCTCCATTCAAGATAGTCTTCAGGTATGGGAAATGTACATTGATGGTTCTTCTAGAAGTCCAACAGGGAAGAAAATGGAAAATACAAAATTCAACAGAGTTGGCTTAGGAATTGTACTCATTTCCCCAAAAGAGGAATTTTTACCTTAATACTTCTCATTTTTGGTAGGTGGTACAAATAATGAAGCAGAATACCAATATCTTATTACAGGATTGGAGTTGGCACTTCATGCACAAGTGAATCACTTAATGGTGAAAGGTGATTCAGACCTGGTAATCAAACAAGTCAATGGGGATTATGCGATCAGAAAAGAAGAACTAATCCCTTTGTATGATTATGTTAGATATTTAATGCAAGAATTACCTTCATAACCGACATTTTATTATGTCCCAAGATCACAAAATTCTCAAGCGGATGCACTGGCTAATATAGCCACAGCTCTGGCAGATCAAAATCGGGACAAAACAACCATCAGTATTGCCCACCATCGTACAATTTCACCTTATGTTCGAACTAGAACAGAATAGATCAATGAAATTAGTCCCATTCCGGAACCATATGGTCATACTATAGGATGGATGACACCTATTAGGGAATACCTTCAAAATGGAACACTTCCACCTGATAGATCCGAGAAAGAACAAATCTGGTGATGTGTGGTCAATTTTATCTTTATGATAGCCCAGATCACCTAGAGAAAATTATCTACAGGAGTGGTTTTGATGGAGTTATCTTCAGATACATTGAAGGTGAAGAGACAATGGCTGTCATGAAAGAAGTGCATGCAGGAGTCTATGGTGCCCACCAGTCTGGACATAGATTGTCTGATCAGATTCGAAGGCTTGGATACTTTTGGCCTTCAATGATACAAGATTGTGTTGTTTTCACAAAGAAGTTTCATTCATGCCAAGTACATGACAACATCATTAATCAACCTCCAGAGTTGCTTCATGCAGCTAAATACTCATGTCCATTTTCCACATGGGGAATGGATGTGGTGGGACCATACCATTCAGCTACGGCCAAGCAATTTAAGTACATTCTTACTGCTACTGACTTCTTTTCCAAATGGGAAGAGGCAATACCACTCAAAGAAGTTAGTTATAAAATCATTGTTAGCTTCATCAAGTATAACATCATTACCAGATTTGGTGTCCCTCATACCATATTGATAGACAATGGCAACAACTTCTGGTCATCCGAGGTGAAGAAGTTGTGTCAAGAATACAACATCAAATCCAATCATTCATCTCGGTATCATGCAGTGGCGAATGGCCAGATAGAATCCTTCAACAAGACTCTGTCAAATATACTGCAGAAGATGGTGGATAAAGATAAAAGGTCATTTCCTGATAAACTCTTTCATGCATTATGGGCTTATCGAACCACCACCCGCACTGCAACGCGATCAACTCCATATTCACTGGTATATGGAATGGAAGCAGTCTTTACCATTGAAGTTCAATTACCGTCTCTTAGAGTAGCCATTTGTGATCAATAATCTATATATGAACAATCTCAAAAGTGATTGAATGAATTGGAATGGTTAAATAAGAAAAGATTGTGCACTCTACACCACTTATAAGTCTATCAGAATCGAATAGAACGATCTTTAAACCAAAAAGTTCGTCTTCATTCATTCGTTCAGGGAGAATTGGCATTAGTTCTCAGAACTCCAATGATACCAGGAAAGAAACCTCATAATCTTGAACCAAAGTGGGAAGGACCTTATTCAATACATAAAGTATATTCCAATGGATCTTATTCTTTAATCTCAATGGATGGAGAACTCATCACTACTCCAACCAATGCCAGATTTCTGAAGAAGTATTTTGTATAAACACAAAATACACCATAAACGGTCCATGCATATGACCTTAAACTATTTTCATGCTCCATACATCCAGAACGACATTAAACTATACCATCCAGGGTCCATGCATATGACATTAAACTATTGCCACTTACTTCCAACATGACATTAAATTGTGACGTCCAGACTACATGACACTAAACTGTACAGAAGTCCCTTACGTCCAACAAGATGTTAAACTGCATAACCAACGTTCCATGCATGTGACCTTAAACTATTCTCACTTTCTTCCAACGTGAAGTTAAACCATATCATCCTTTTTTCGTCTAACATGACGTTAAACTGTGAAAAATTCCCTAATACATCCAACATGATGTTAAAATGTGTCCTCTCTTTTCCTTACTACATGACATTGAACTACACAGTCCTTTTTTTCCAACATGACATTAAACTGTATTGTCCCCATTATCCTAACTACATGACATTAAACTGTATTTTTTTCCCTGCTACATGACACTAAACTATGCAGCACCAATAGTCTTAATTGCAAGACTTTAAACTACATAGTCCTTTCATATGTCATACATGACATTAAACTGTGCATCATTAAGGTTGTTTTTACCTCTTGTTTCTCACACTGAGTATGACTCACTTGAGCTTAGAGAAAATTTCAACCATAACACCCACCTTGGTCTGCTAACCACGCGTAAGTACCAACATCATTTTTTAGGTTGTTGTCCCAAAAAATAACTTGATCACTAATTCATTCTTTAATTGAACTACGTGGACATTAATCCTTGCCTTCCATGCTGGGTATGTAGGCATCCTCCTAAGGTTCAAGCCCAAAACCAATCTCTTCACATCAATTCACCTCCATCTCATATGATGTTGATTCGTGAAACCGCCCCCAGAATTAATATCTTTACATTGGCTCACCTTCATCCTTTCTGTACGACATTAAACTGTACAACACTTTTGACCTGTACAACAATAAACTACAATATTCTTTGATACCCTCACCTAAGAGGGAATCATTATTTACATTGATTTTCAATCATATTATATTCCAAAAACTATGTCCACACATGGAAATACCTAAACCTTTTATCTTGGGGTAAACCATCATTGCACTCATGTTCCCTTTCACCCTTCACATGTATGAACCAAATTTGTACATAGGGTATTTATTGAACTATGTGGGATTGATTCCCATCCTTATGGGATATGCATGAATGTTCGAGTGTCCCGCGAATCTAGCCCCATGTATTTTGGGCCTAACCCCAAATTCCACTTTCAATTCACTGGGTAAAAAGTCCCCATGAAAACACACACTGTGTATTTCTTATAATGGTCCAATATCTATGACCCTAAACTAAGATCTCTCATACTTTCATCCCACATGACGTTAAACTATATTTCAAGAAGTATGTATGGCTTGATTCCCATCCTTATGGGACACGTAGTGAAGTCCAGTATTTCAATTCAGGACCCAGCCATAATGTGATTATGGTTAAAATTGATCTATGTATCTTTACATACATTATACAATACCCATTTTTTATGTGTCATTAATCTTAACCTTAAATATTTTCAGATCTTCATATCCCTTTTCATAACTTCTAATCACAAAAGGCTTGATACTCGAGAGTTCTTTTTCCTGACTATGCAGCATGTACCCTTAGGCGACCTTACATAAGTAGTCTATATAACGGACCTGTCAGCCAAAAGATGCTATTATTTGACTATGCAGCCAATGTCCTTAGGTGGCCCTGCATAATTCAACCCCCTAATGGGTTTGATAAATAGTGGTAACTTCATTCTTGGGAGGAAAACCTCTTTTTTCCTTATTTGTCTTAATAAAAATATGTAGGGATCCGCAAAAAATAGACATCCTTAACATATTTGTCCCATATTCCTTTTCATGATATGAAAGTATTAATGTCTATGGTTTATATTTTCCTTCCCTACTTTTGGGTCAGACCTTTGTAGGAGAAACAATCATTCAATTCTTAGACAATATTTCTTGAAAATATCTTCTCCATATTCAAGTACATATTTCTATACAAAAAAACTCTATACATTGGAAAAGTTGAATCCCCATAAACTTTCACTATCTTCTTAGCAGTAGCAAAGTAAATTTCTGAGAGTACTTTTTCCTGACTATGCAGCACGTGCCCTTAGGCGGCATTGCATATGTAGTCTACATAATGGACCTTTCAGCGAAAAGATGCTATTTATTTGACTATGTATCCAATTCCCTTAGGTGGCCCAGCATAATTCAACCCCCTAACGAGTTTGTTAAATAATGGTAACTTCATTATTTGGAAATACTTCTTCTAATGCCTTTTAGATCTTTTTCATATCATTCCTCATATTCGAATTTTCTTAAGACATAGTTTACATATTTTCCCTCATACATGAGTGTGGTAATATTTTTTCAGATAAATTGTCAAGGAATTGAGTCAATTTTAATACATTTAGGTCAAAGATATTTCGACCTTAAACATTAGCCTCTTTATGTCTGATGTACATGACTCTAAACTTCCCACAAAAGACAAGGAAACTCTGAATAAAAGTCAATTTCCAGCTCACTAAACAATCATTTTTTATGATTTAGGTAATATTGAGCAATTAAAAGATTCAAAGATTGTAGGGTTATTTATAATAATCCTAGTAAAAAACATACTATGCTTACTAGGCCCATTGGCGTAGGTAAAAATCTAAAGCAAGTAGCAAAAGAAATTGTGTGCACAAATGATTGTAGATGAAATTTTTTTTTTCATTTGGTGTACAAGAGATTAGAAGGACATACACATATTGGAGTCTCTTATCATTTCCATGAAATTACAAGAGGCTATCAATATAAGTCTTCACCTGTTGAAGAACATCCTGAGCTTCATCAGCAGCTACTTAAAGCTCATGCAACCGACCAACTTCACTCTTTTCATTCTGATGGAGTACTTTCTTGGCATATGTAGTGGCTTTCATACCACTCGTTTGAGATCCCTCTAGTGAATTATTGAGTTGGTCAAGTTCTCCAGTAACAGAATCTAACTGTTGCTGATGGTGCATCTACTGGATGACTTTATGTTTGATCTTATGCTTCAGCTCCTTCATCTTGCCAGTATAGTCAGCCTCAGCTCAGGATACTACAGCCTCAAATTCGCTGATATTGATTGATAGCTCACCCTAGTTAGATCTTCACGAAACTTTTGCTCATGATCCCTTCTAAAGATGACATGTTTCACCCGGTATGGATCACTTGATATCCAAAACCGCCAAGTCCTAGAATGACGAACATGGATGACAATCGGGAAATCTTGGATGATAGCTCTTCAAGAGGGACTTCAGATATGATTTTCCATATGTTGTTTCATGCCTTGAATCGTGAAAAGTAGAGCGCCTTAAGCACCTCCAGGTATGATTCGACATAATCATCATAGGGGGGCATGTAATCTGGGATTTATGCACTTAAAGAAGTACCATGTTCTGCTCCATCCCCCCTGACCGTGGTTGCTTCGCCTTCTACTACTGTTTGGGCAGAAGTTGAGAGTTCACCTCGAGATCTAGCAATTGAAGTTGATGGACCTGTTTGATCAATTAAAAGTATGGTTAGTTTCATTGAAAAATCAAAGTTGGTTGTATATCAGGAAAAATTAGTACAATTATTACCTAACAATATATAAACAGCTTGAGAAGACTCCCCCTATCTTTCCCAGTTTTAACAGGATCTTCAAGATGGGTCTTAGGAGGGTTTTCTGGGTTTAGCTCCACTTGAGCTAATATTTCTGCAATGTTAGGGTTGACATCAATGTCCACACCCTTTTTAGGCATTGGTAGTTCAACAACTTCTTTAGATGGAACTGTATATCATTTTTAGTCAAGATTAGAACTGTAAATTATAAGAATATTTGCCGGATGAAGGATAACACTCACGCCCAAGATCTTCAAAATCACATGATACCATAGAATGATCAAAAAATTCTTTAAAAGAAATTCCAAGTTTCATTATTTCATCCAATGATATTTCAGAATACTGGTTAGTCTCACCAGTGGTAGCATTTGATGTGTCTTCATGGTGACCATCATTCTGCGGCCCCTAACCCTGGACAGCTTTTTCAGGAAAGATGGCAGATTCAGTTGTCGTGGCCACCAATGATTCTGGTGCAAGTGTTATACCTAAAATATCACATAATGGAAGTTAGTTAATGTTTTCATTCAATATTTAATGAAGAATTGTATGAAGAATCGTTAAATTATCAAAAGCAGGTTCTTTTCTACTTGTAGCAGCAGTAGAAGCAGTACTGGGAATAGATGTTGGATCTTTTTCAGAAGCCGCCAAGTTAGCCTAAATTCGTGTTTGTTCCACATCACCCTCTGTGGTCCTTAAAATAGTATTTATCCTCTCCCTCAGAGGGGAAATTGAATAATCCCCTGCAATCCCAATGAAAATGAGAAATCTTTTCATGGTTTAAGACTCATGATTATCTGAAGGACTTACCACTACTGATGAAGCATTTAGTTGTGTACTTCTTCCTCCGATGACTTTATCCATTTGGTTTTTTGGGAGTGTCACCAGTCTCCCTTATAGGTACCTGAATCGGAGAATGGAATGCCACGTCCAACTCCTCATTCATGGACTATTGGCCTGCATATATCTCACCTGACTCACGAGGAGATTCAGCAGCAGCCCCGATTAAAGTAACACCAGGGCTATACTATGGTGAAAAAACTGTAGTCATTCCTTTCCATTCAAGCTGTAGGATAAAGAACGTAATTTCCTTGAGTAACAAATCTTTGACTGAAATTGAGTTACATAGTAAATAAGGAAAGAAAAATTACATCTTCAGGAGCTATGTACTCATGAGACTTCTCATCAGTGGCGTCATGATCCATCATTTCCTTCACCTGCTTGTTGATTGGGATAGAATCATCAGTTTAAAGTATATAGGTCCTCAACTCTTTGACATAGGCTCTTACTTCATTAGGGTTATCCTTGAAATGAATATTTGCAGGAGCCTGAAGAGTCCCTATTCCAAGAAGATGTAGCCCTTCATATAGCTCCAGCCAGATAGGTTTAGTATCGCAGTATACACCCCACCATGCCTAGATGGCCTCTGGTCATAGACATGAAGGTGTAATAGAAGGCTATGAAGAAGGTCCTACAACCTTGATTTTAATTTCTTTCTAGCTCCTGCAACTATAAAAAGAGAATGAAAACATGTTACTCTATAAAGTTACTAGAAATTAAATTGCCTCAATAAAGTAACTCACCAGGAGTTAATGGAGTTGCTCTCTTGATTCTAACAAGAGGATTATATATGGAACGTGGCCGCTTTGGCACAAGTTTTATCTCCTAAGAATCTGATAAATCAGCCTCGGTTGAAGAACTCGGTGAACCAGCTTTAGTAGTGGAAGAATCACCGGCCACCTGAATTGTTTCTTTCTCAATAGATCTCTTCTTCTTCCCCACCTGATAAATAGGATTATTCAATATTGCCTCAGGATATGACGCTACCCAGTTTTCAGCATACCATATGGCCAAATTACTTACCGCTTCAGCATCTGGTAAGTCAAAAACTACCCCAGTCCTTTCCATAGCCATTAGCAACCATATTTATCAGGAAACCATTGGATTCTGCTCTTACCTGACGTGTACTAGAGGAGATACAACAGTTTTCTTCAGACACTTGAATTGGCGTGCAAATCGATATGGAGCATAGGCCTCAAAAATAATTTCCCCATCAATTCTGGTGGCTAGTACACCATATCTGAGGCCAGCATGTAAGACCTCTGTTCCAAGCTGGCTGATCCATCGTCAACAAATCACCCTGTCGGTATATTTCTATAGGGAATGAAGTAGAATTCCTTATGCATACCCAGCCTTGGCCTAATATCATAGGCATTGAGGGAAAAAGGACAAACCCCAGAGAAGGATTGAAAAGACGGCCAGAAAGAACTTCCAGGAATTTGTATTTCGTTCTGAATAGCATATGTCCGAATGTGAGTGGAGATCCATCCCCATAAAACATGGAATGGTCCCACTAATAATAAAATGATACTTACCCATATATACATGGAGTAAGATCCTTTAAATCTTTGCCAAAACTGGGGTAGCCAACCCCACAATCTTCCTCTCAGCCAACTTGGCTGCAATAACGAAGGTCCCTGGCCGGACGCCTCCCTTCGTATCTCTGACTGAAAAAGATAGACACTGAGCCATAAGGCTAAAAAGCCTTCCAGATGGGTCTTCTCTAGGATTTTATGATTCACTTCACACCCCCATTTCTCAATCTCTCATGCTTCCAGAGTCGGCCAGAATGTGCCAGGATCACCTCTCTTATCCATTCTAGGGTAGCTAGTAGGACGAGTATAGGTGGTCTCCTTTTCCATCTTCTTCTTGAGAAACACATCCATCCATTCCTCTAGATGAATATCCCTTCTAGAATGATTCTTTGATGTCTTTGAGATTTTGAGCTTATGATAAATCTTCAATAATTCTGAAACCAAATCAAGAGTCTTCTCCGGATCATTCAAGGTTGACTTTGGAGGGATGGATTTGTCATACATATCACCCAAAATTGGTACCCCTGAGATCTTGTAGACATCCACCAAACTGATGCCTACTTCGCCATGGGTCAGATGGAAAGAATTAGTTTCTGGGCTTCAGCAGCTAAGCAACTTCGGTTAAAAATTATCATTCCTATAAACATACATATGACCAGCCCAGACAGCTTCATAAATTGGAGCTCCCTTCAAGTCCTTTACAAACCCTTCACAAGTTTGTCACACCCAATAAGCCCACATCCATGTTGGATTCACCCCTCCACCAGAACAGAATTCCCATTTCTCTTTCTAGCCTTCGGATTGATCCATATGATAATTTCGAATGATTGAGGGATAACAATGTGGTTGCAGCTCAGGTTTGTGAGGTTTTAGATCTAGTGTACATGAGCTATGATGCATTATATATGATTTATTTAATGTTCCAACATTAGAAAATGTTCTTGAGATTGAGACATTTTCTGAAGAAAAGTTGGTATATGATTGTTACCAGGAATACAGGAGATTGTTCTTTGCCTCTGGAATATTGACAACTTGCAAATGACCATGGCCATACAGTGGTAGATAGATGCTGTGTGGGAAATCAATATGATGCTTCTTCAAGTACGTGGCTAATTCAGGGAGAGCACTTTCATAGATCGAATAGTAATCATGGAAAACAATGTCCATCATATAATCAATTCTTTTTATTTCTAGTTCATCAGTCACTCCAATTCTCTTGGGAGCCAATGGATCTGCACAAAAGTTGAATAATTAACTCTTAAAGTAAGTTAATTTTTCATAAAATTTGTGAAGGAATTTGAAAAACTGGCTAAGGAATTTAGGCGTGCAAGTCCCATAGTTGGCGCGCAAGTCTCCTTCGGTCGCCCAAGTATTGGGCGTGCATGTATCACCGAGCAAGTCTAAATACCTTAACAGAAGTGCGACGCAAGAAACAAGAAGCACGAACGAGGGAAAGTCAGGAGTCCACTTGCACGCCGAGATCAAAACAAAACAAGTGAGAGCTGGGTGCTTTTCTCAAAGTGAGGCCATCTATTTATAGATGAGGTCGTACCCCTGCGTGCTAGACCTTGTGCGCCTAAAGCCCATTTGTGCGCCATACCCTACACGCCCTAATTTCCTTTTGTTTCACATTTTCCTCAGAGTCAAATCCTCATTATTTTTTGGATCCAAATCTGAGGGGGGTATTTTTTTGACCCTCATTTTTCATCACATAGTCTAAATGAAATGAAAAAGGAAATACCTCAAACAAAGAACATTCATCCTTTGAATAAACATCAAAAAAAAAATATAAAGTGATGAACAAGGAGAACATTTCCCATATGTCACGCAAGTTACAGCATGGTCACGCAAGTATACTTGCGCGCCGCCCAAATGGTCGCACAGGTGAATTGCGCGCCCTCTTTGAAAATCACCCAGGGTCTTCTCCAGCCTATAAATACCCCTGGTGGGTCCCCCATTTCAAGAGGATTTCTTTTCAGAATTCAGATACAGTGATCTGAACACCCAAGTCTCTTCTTCAGGTCTTCCAACCACTTATAAGGTAATTCTTTACCTAGAATGGAAGGTTTAAACAAGATGAAGAAGGTTTAAGTGTTAGAATTCACTAACACTAGCGCACCTTAGTGTTTTACCCTTAAGGGAAATGGACACACTTGCGCGTCTCCTTACCTAATCATTGAAACTTGCACACCACTCTTCTGGAAGTACATCAGGATAATTCTAAAGGATTTGGTCAAGGATCACCCATGTATTACTCTATTGGTCAAGGATCTCACAAATATATATGTGTCGCGCAAGTATACTTGTGCGACCAAGACTTGCGCACCTATGTTGTACTTGCACGACCTTCTATTTTTTGGGTGCCCTTTCTACCCATTTCACCTCTCTTATACCTATCCATCTCTCCTCTTCAGTATTAAGCCTTCAGAATTCTCTCCAAACCCATTTATGGTATAATTTCCTTGTTGGCTTCCCTATCTAAATAGAATTCTGTGGAACATCTCTCAAAACCTAGTGATTTACACATCCTTATATCACTAAAGATAGAGAGTTCATTCATTCAACCTCATCCTCTAAGATGAGATAATCATTGATTTAGGCCTCCTTTTCAAGAGTAATCCCCAGTCCAAGTTCTCATTAATTTGGGCATCCTTTTTAGGAGTAATCCCCAATCACAATTCTATTAACCTGGGCTTCCTTCTCAAGAGTAAGCCCCAGTCTTAAAGTTCCCAAATATGGGCATCCTCCTCAGGAGTAAGCCCCAACCATGGTTCTCTTAACCTGGGTTTCCCCTTCAAGAATAAGCCCCAGTCTAAAAGTCTAAAAATATGGGCATCCTCCTTAGGAGTAAGCCCCAAGTCCTTTAACTTAGGCTTCCTTCTCAGGAGTAAGCCCCAGTCTTAATTTCTCTTAACAAGTCTTAATTTACTTTTGATCTGGGCTTCCTTCTCAAGAGTAAAACCCAATCATGAGTCCCCTCCTAATTTGGGAATATTCCTCAGAAGTAAGACCCAAGTTAGAGTACCCAAATCTCCATGAAGTACATATACCTTTATGGACCTTGTTCCTGGATATATTCCCTGAAGTAAATCTTAATCCTCATCTATTTCTGGTAGTCATACATACATAAGCCCCACATCATTGCATCATTCATGGCCCAATTGTCTGGTTTCACTAATACCACTTGTTTCTCACATCGAGCATGACTCACGTGATCTTAGAGTGTAAATGTAATCATGAAATCTTTCTTTTGAGCCATCAATCATGCATAAACATCATAATCCCTTACACAAACTACGTGGGTTATGATTCTTTTTTCAAAACACAGAATATGTAGGTATCCCATCAGCGAGTATGATCCCAACTCTGAAATAATCCATGTCCTTCTGAATGAAAATAAACTTCAAGTGCCCCACTGAGTGGCTTTAAAACCAACATGGTTATCATAATGACCAAGAGACTTTTATGTATTAAAGGATACCATTGACTAAGAATCTCTAACAAATACAGATGATTATCTATCGATGAAGAACCTCGAATACATATAAAAGATTCTCTAAATTTCCTACATATTTAATCATTGATTGTCATATCTAAAGGAATGCTCATTTTATAATTGGTAATGTAATAAGGATTCATGAACATAAACTTAAATATATAAAGAGAGTCCTGGATTAGACAATAATTCCCCCTTAATATGGTGTGATGAGTCCGACCTCCCATCCTCTCGACCAATGCAAATTCCTAAGCCTCATCAGTCCACAACTAATGAGCGCCTACCTTTGGAAAGTAGGTTCAAATGGATATGGAATCATTGGATGTTTCTGGTTCTATGAACAAACCCATTAGAAACCGTTTGGAAGGTTTGAATCTTAAATCAATGAGATCATCCCCAATTCTAGAGGTAACAACCTCCTATTGATATAGGTTTTAAACCATCAACAGAAGTATTTAAAACATCCATACCTAATGAAATTATATAGGGTAGCATTATATTCAACCAAATATTTTAATTTTCCCACTAAATGTGGGAACAAATTTTTTGTTCACTGTATTTGTATTATCCATAATGGATATAATAATTAAGATCACAACAAATTATTTACTATACATTTTCAATAAATCACCTTGGAGACTACATTGAATATAAAAGAGAGAGAATAAATCAAATACTAACTAAGTTTAAAAAATAATAAAGCAACAAGATTCTAACATCTTGATATTCAATGAATTATCGTGCTATAATAATACCAATTCAGATATCCCCAATAATTTTATGGGTTCAATGAGACGGGATGAATCAGTGAACAATTTTTATATTTTCTTTTATATGTTTTCATGAAAAACAACCTTTATCAATTATTATTGTTAGATATCTCACTAAATTACTCACACACACTAATGAGAACATTAAAATAAGGAAAATTATTGTATAAGGTTCACTAATTAAAATGAGTAGCTAATCCTTGGCATGAAATGAGATTATCTAACAATATCTAATAAACTAGAATAACATTTATGGATACAAATGAGATGGGAATATTCATTAACTCATACTACAAAAATATAAACACGTTGTTTCCTCAGTAGTATTTCAATAAGATATAATGATTTATTGAACATTGATGAGGTATGGATTATACATATTCTTTTAATGATTGTATATTGGTAATATGATAGTCTTATCACATGTATTTACTTTATATAATATCTTTGACTTATTTTTCATTGACACACCATAGTGTTACGATGATGACAAACAAACCATTGAGAACACTTCTTCTTAGTTATTATTTTTTTGTTTTCATTATAGAATGTACCTTCCAATTATTTTTTCATCAATTTTAAATTTCATTGTACCCGCTCCTCTTCAAAACTACTCACTATCTCTATCTACCTCTCGATAATATAGAATGTAGCCATCATCCAATGAAATACATTCATTTTAATTAATCAAGTATAAAAACAACACATTCCCTCATTCCAAATTAAATTTCCAAATTAAATTTCATCAATAAGAAACTACCATTATTACCTCTTATTATATTATATTAATTATTCCTCTTATTTTGAACTATTCAGACCATCATGGTGTCACTATTCATGTTTTACCACGAAAAACTTACTCCACCAACTACTCTTTCATTTATTCTGTGTGAAATATTTCTTCATAGAGTGAACTCTTATTATATTCTTATCCATCACCAAAAGATCCTGGATTGACATAATTTATTAAATAAAAAAATATTCAATAACCAAAGAGTATCCTAGATAATAAATATCATTGGTTCACCGCATGATATGAATTATTTTATGTCACAAACCCATGACATTCATTACTGAGTGGTAAACATCAGGATGCGAAAAAAAATTTCTTAAGGGTTATATCAAAAAATGACTATGAGATACATATTAATTATAATAATAGAATTAAAATCATCATATTTGACTCACTATAAATTTATAGAAATTTATTTTTTCATATTTTATAGTATGTGATACAGATATTTTACATTTTCTTACTCTTAAATTTGGGATCTATCATCGAGAAAATCATCAAATCCTAATTTTCTTTTGAGAAAATGAAAATTACCATATGTTTTATAGGAAAAAATATAAAATGATTAAAATAGTATATATATATATATATTTATAAATATATTCTTAAATTTTAAAATTTTACATAGAAACTCTGTATTCGAGTACTTTTTCAATTTTTTGGTCTTCTTCATAGAGAAATCATCTTATATGTGAATCAAATATTCTTTTCTATGAAAAATAAAATATTATCTAGCTATATATGATTTCATACTTTATTTATTTCTAACTTCTAAAAATAAACCCTATGTATCAAATGAAGGTGAATTAAATTTTAAATTTTCTAAGTCTAAACTACTCAAATATTAAAATCTGACTTATTGAGTAAGGTATATGACTTTTTAAATTTTTTTCCTCTCTTATGAACATCAAAACTCTTCAACACTACTCCATACTTCCCCAAAATTCATTAAAAATCATTTAACACACTTTAAATATTTAATTAACTCCACATCAAATCAAACACCATGTTATACTAAAATTTTAATAGGATTAATGTCTTGATAATAAAAAATAACAGAAGAACCATATCCACATGATATTTTCTCCTATAATTCTTCATTAACTTCTAAACTCAGTTACAAACTCTCATTGGATATCAATAATCCCATAAATGTTAGAATCACTCTTTATATCACTAAAATATTTATTCACAGGCTCAACAATCTCTCATATTGTATTTTTTAAGAAATTATAAAACATAAATCATATTTCAAACTCATCACACTAAGTAATGAATCATTGTCAAATTTTTAAAATATGAGGTGAATGAACAAGATGTAGGAAATAATTATGCAATACTATAATATTAAGTTTTTCACAATAATGACTTATATCCCCTTCTTCATTATTTTTCATATCGCCGGTTTCCAACTGAGAATAAAACTTCCTCCATTTCTCAAAATTTTCTCTTGAAACCATGTAAAACAAGAATATATATATATATATATAATCACTAGTCAATATAGAATAATTCACAAATCACACAATAAATCAAACATCCTGGATTGTCCATTTTAATGTATTCATCTAAATACATGCTTCCCATATTTAAGGGGTGTCTCCCATATTATTCTAAACATGTATCTATTGATTCTAAACCTATATTTATGTCATATTCCTTTGTAAATACATAGATAAATAAATAAAAAAGTTTTATTTTTTCATTTTTCTACATGATCAAAATTTATCCAATGACTAGGTGACTGAGTGGATAAATTCATCATACCTTATCCTTTAATGAGTAATGTTTATGTTTTATTATTAAACTACAATGGATTATTATTTAACATCATATTGACTGAAAACACATTGAATGGTCATGTAAATATTAAAATCCTATTTCATATTTGTATAAATCATCATCTTCTTCACTTTAGGGATATGAAACTATAAAGCTTCTTTCTTCTTACTACAATTTACATCATTATTTTTTAAAAAATCTAATTGTTTTTATGAAATATATGAACATTTATCTTATAGATTCCTAGGATATCTAATTATCAATATCCCTATTTTATCCTTATTCTTGAGTGAGATTGTTTTTCCACCCTTTCTAAAGTCAATAATCACCAAGGGATTCTCTGTAACTTCTTTGTTCTAATGGAGATGAATTATCTTCTTCATGCTTTTATATATATTATATCTAACAAGAAATCCATTCAACTCTTTTTATTTAATCTATTTAACCAATAGTATCGTGATACACTTTTTAGTGATATGACCATGTTGGTTACATCTCTTGAATGATTCAATTAAGTATTTGAAATGGTTACCTAACTTCAAACTACATTGTTTAATAAAATTATTCTTAACATTGATTATTTTAAATGGTTGTTTCCCCATAAATTTTTGAATTTCATGTCTCTTTATATTAAAATGGTGTTTTTGAAACAATAATCATTTCATCATATAATTTTGGCCCCCGAATAACTAATAGAGATAATAAAAATTCAATCATCTTCCTCAACATCTATTCTATTTGGTTGTGATATTTCCCTAAAATTTTTCATTTTTAAAGACAGTCAGAACAATATTTTATTAACTAAACTAATGATAATATCGTTACATATTTGTATTAATTGTATATATTTTACTTTATTTTTATTATTTACACAAAAATATCTTATTTTCTTTTAAATGTTATATTATCTAGAAAAAACAATAATTATTATCATGTCTATTATTTTCATCACTTTTGTCACCATATGTTATGATTAAACCACTTCTCCATTGACTAGATTATCAATATACAGAATTATTTGAGATCCTGTTTGATTTGAACAATATTAAAGACTCACATCATCTAAAAAATATTCTATTTCATTGAAAAATAACCCCACATCATTCTTAGAATTAGAAAAATCGTATTTGAAATTTTTGTTTTAATTTTATTGCTCTAGAATTTCCTCTTTTTTTGATAAAAGTTATTTACTTTATTTAAGACTATTCCCTTTTAATTCATCAAATTTAAAATTTTCATTTATGATGAAATCACATACTTCCTCAATACATTAGTAAAACTCATCATCTCTATCATTGATTTAACACTTTCCAATTGAATCTTATTAGATGAATTAATTATTTTTATAATTTATTTATCAAAATCAACAATATAGGATCAATTATAATTTAATTCATTAATTTATAGGAACTCCATTTGAGATTCATGTAACTTTTCATAATTACTATTTGAAGCCTCCAATAATATAAATTAGTTCAATGCCGGCCTCCTTGGAATTTATTATTGTATCAAATATATTTTCACCACAACCACATAAAGATAATACAAACTTTATTCCATAACATTAGGGATCCCTATTTTTGGATAAATAATACATTTTATTAAATTAATTTTATTTTTAAAATAATTTATGACATAATTAAACTTCTAAAATTATTAGAATTATTCTTGGAAATGTCATGAGAGGAAATTTTTTCCTATCAAATTCCTTATTCTTTGAAAATTGTATAATTTATAGTGAAATACTTAAGAATCCCATATTTGAAATAATTCAAAGGTAATTGACCCTGAAATTTTCTATTTTATCATCATACACATCTAGATATGAGTGACATGAACATATCAAACATCACATGAACATTTTCATTTGAATCTGAACATATAACATCATCATATTTTTGTCCATTAATTTAAGTTGAATAAATTCCATTTCTCATGTATTTGAATTATATTTCCTTCCTAGATGAACTCAATTTATTTTGGATTCATTTATTTAATATATCATATCCAACCCAGATGTTTTGAATGTAATATAAATGATGTCTTTAAAGATCAATATCGTATATACCGAAAATGATGATATAAAATCTATATAGTAATATATGAAAAATCTCCTCAACAACTGTTGATAATTTAATAATCTCAACGAAACACTAATGGTTCTCAATACCTCATTAACCATTATAATGAATTCACAAATAGGTTCTCCTTCATGAATATGTATATTATCAAACATTAATATCCAAATCTAAAAAGTACCTTTCTTACTATATCATTACACTAAAAGATGTTTTCTAGCTTATCCAAAATCATATTTGCAGTCCTGATTCTCATAACCCTTAATAACTTCTTTTCTAAAAATCAGTATAAAAATGAATTTATTACATTCACATCCAACTAAAATTATTCTTAGAATAAAATGATAACAAATATTCTTTGGAAACAAGTTTTATACCACCTTTCACAATGTATAAAACTTACATAACCACTGATTGTAAGTAGGGTAGAATTTATTCTTTCTAAAGAGTATAATTTTTCCCATGAAATTTTTTAAAACAATTTTTATTCATTTAATTAATGTAATCAAGAATTTATATAAAAACTAAATTACAATGCAAACCTTGAGGAACACCTTCAACATGGAAACTCAGATACTACCTTGATTATGAAAGATAGATAAGAACTCAAATACCAACAGTGTTCAAAACCCTTCATAGTAGCATATTTCATATTTCATGGCCTTCAAATGAAACATACATTACCAATGTCTATATGTATAGAAGAATTAATTCCTTATAAATAGTTTTTTTCAAATTAAATACAGGAAAACGTTTTTTATTCATGGTATTGTTGTTATAAAAAAAAGACATAAAAACTAAATTATAATTCAAACCCCAAGGAACACCATCAAAAACTAAACTCAGATACTAACTTTATTCAGAAATAGGAAGAAGAACTAAGATACAAACAGGGTTTAAAAACCTTCAACGAAGAATATTTAAATATTTATTAATTTTTATAGAAACAAAAAATACTCATATACAAAATTTGATGGCCATAGTCACGGTGTGGGTTTACTAAGAAGGGGTGAATTAGTGAACACATAATTTAAATTACATTTTATTTTTTGAAGAAAAATATACCCTTTCTATTTTAATAGTGATAAATATTACTATAATATATTATATTAGACATTGCATATGGAAATGTGTAGGGAATTTCCATGAACTCAAAATATTAGAATATATCATTATCATATCCGAATAATCCTCCCAAAAAGTTTCAATATTTTCTCATACTATGAAAATTTCAGTATTATTCTTCTTCCTTTTATTGTCATATATTGAAATAGGTATAGATCTCATTCACTTAATCACTACAGAGAATATGTGTAATTTATTACTTCTCTAAAACATGATAAAATTGTGATCATTACACCAAAAACAATGTGTAAACTTATTATAATTTATCCTATTCTTCTTCTATATGTATGATTCTATGTACCCTTCCTACTTTATCATATTCATATGCACACTGTACTACACACACTTTTTATACACTGCTTTATTTCTCCTTAAAATCACATACTACCTTAAACCCATTAAGGAACCAGGTTTGGATTAATATTGGAAAGAATCAATACCCCAAACCCCCTCCATTAGTATTTTAAATTCAAATTCAATCCATAAGATAAATAATATCGTTCAACATGTATTCTCTTATTCTCTAATTTATTCATCATTTTTGAAAAAATTTAGGTTATTATAAAGTGACTGAAAAAGATTAAATGTGACATAGAAGTTACACTAACCTATCCTTCCTTTCTGTAGTTTGGATGATATCTTCATCATGATAGATCATTTTATCTTCTTCTAAAGGTTGTCATAAACAAATAATGACACCATGAATTATATAACAACATTTCAAAGAATCAAAAAAACAAACCATATAATATTTATCATGGATTCACAATAAAAACTGGCTCTTTATATCATATATCCCAGGATTTAATCTCAACAAGGTAACCATCTTCATGGGGTGAGAATAATTCTCAAACTACTTGTATCAAAAATTATATTTGTTTTGGTTACTCATTTCAAGAGTAGTTTTAGTATCTTGATATTTAACTGGTCATATATTTTAAAACATTAATCTAGATATATCATTTTTTATAAGATATAGATATCATACCTCATGATTGTCTTAATATTATGATCTATCTTCTCAAAAATTTCCAAATCCTACTTTATTTTTGTAAAAGGTTAATTATAATACATTATAGATAAAAACGAACATATCATATAAAAATAATTTATATATAGTGACAATTATATTAAAATATTGCATATCAACATTGTCTTCAATGATTTTAAAGCTTTTTTAACTCATTCCAAGACAAAAAATCATATGTATGAAACAAATATCTTACATGTTAAAACAATTAATTACTAATTATCATTCTAAAGTGACAAAATTTTCAAATTTTTATCCTCTTATGAATATAAACTATATAATTTATATAATGGGGTATTCCTTTTCAAATTTTCAAAATAAATATTTCTTCAATAATCAAATCTTACTTACTAATTAATGTTTTTTCCTTTATATATTTGTTAACCTCTGTTATAAACCCCAAAAAAAATAAAAAAATCCATACTTATCTAAAATTTATTCAAAAGTCTTTGAAAAAAATCACCATAAATGAAATAGTATGAAACACTAATCCTTGAATACGATTTATGTGTGGTCTACAAAAAACAACCCAAGAACCATATCCACTAAATGTTTTCTCCAGACCATATTCAACATCATATCAGTACAAAAAAATCACTCCTTTTGTCTCAAAAATATCCCCAATGTCACAATCACTTTTGAAACATCTTATTCATTATTTATAGCCTCTATAGTTCCCCCCTTGGATTTTTTTTTGAAACTACTCAATATAAATAAAATGTTAATATCAAAAAAACATAATAATGATTTATCATTCAATAATTATAAACATATTTTTAAATCTCAGTCTGAGATACATTAACACTAATAGATAATAACATTTTTCAGTAATAACAATGTACAACAACTTTTTCAAAACATTCCACACCACTTGACACAAAATCATCTATCATTTCTCATTATTTTTCCTTTAACCTATATAAAACATGTTCTTAATTACATTATCAAAAAATCTATTAAATTGTTCCTAAATCAAACAAACATTCATACTTCAAAACTTACCTCTTTTAAAAACTACATCTAAATACATTCCCCCAAAATAAAACATCTCTTCCCCATTAGGTTAAATGTGCATCATTGCATTACTCTCACCAATATGTTTTCCCCTACTTTTAAATATATAAAGGAATCACCATGACTTTATATAATTTATTCATCCCACCTTGACAACAATAATATAGAAAAATGATAAAGGGGTCAAATTGATCTTACCATAAATATTTATGAGTGAAGGTGGTGATTTCTTATACAACATCAATTGATTAGTATTCACCATATTCATTTACTAAAAACAACTTTTATTAATACATTTCATCTCTTTTACTCATATTATATTGATATAATTTATCTTATTCTTTACTTTAGTAATAAGGCAACCTAAAGCTTCTTTCTCTATCATGAAATTTTCTAATCTATATTCAAAACATTAAAAATTATATCCTAAATTGAAAAAACAATAATCTTATGTCTTCATATAATTTATCACATGTGAGAACAACCTTTCATATTTATTTTAAGTGGAATTTTTCTTTCTACCATTTTTTAATTCAAAAATCTCTATTGGCTTGTCAATATATTCCCTATTATTCTTTTGAGGAATATTCTTCTTCAATATTTTATTTTGATTATACAAAACTATAAATCCTTTAGAATCTTATTCTTTAAAATATAAAATCAATGGAATTATGAGAAAATCATTATTGATAAGACCCTTTTGGTCACATATCACTCAGACATAAATAATGTCCTCAAAAAGGTTCTTTAACTTCATGATTTGTTATTAAAAAAATTAACCTTAAGCTTTGTTTTATTCAACAATTTTCTCCCAATAAATATGCACCTTTCATATCTCATTGTGGACTGAAATTTTATTCCTTTAAACTATCAACATTTCAACATATCCATGTACCCTCTGTAAAACCAACAACGATTGTAACAAGTCATTATTCTTTTAGAAATGTTCGTATATACAATACTATAACTTCTTAAAAATTAGTCATTTTGAAATACTTACGAACATCAATTTGATGAACCATAATAGTGGTATACTCTACACATGTCTCTCTTAATTGTAACTATTTTTTTTAATTTTTTTTCATGAATAATAGAATATTTTCATTGAAATGCATAATTTTCATAATAAAACTATTTATGAGTAATCATATCTTATGTGGTTTTCTTTATTTTTCTCACTATTCATTAGAATTTAACATCTTCACCTATGATTAAATTAAATTTATAAATCATTTGTTGGAATATATTTTGATAAAATTAATATTTAACTATCAATTAATACCTAACACTATTGTCTTTCTTGTATAAATCATGCAATTCATTCTTCACATTATAAAAATCATACATAGAGTTACAGAAAAAAATTTATTTCTCAAAAAATTCCACTTATAGGGTTCCATGTAATTTATCGGGTAAAATATTATTCTCTTTAAACACATAAATTTTATTCTTCTTATTTGTGTGTAATTATCATACTTATTGAATGCTTGGAAGTAACCCAACTAATTTATTTATGAATATATTATTATCCAACTAGACCTTATTAGATGAATTATTTATTAATTTATTTTATTTATATAACAAAATAACTTTAATGATAGTGTAATATAATTACTTATTCATCATACACATTATTTTATGATCATATAAATCATCATCTCTGCTTGATGAAACAAAATCGTCTTTCTTTTTGTTAACATCAGAGCTTGACCCCTTGACATTCTTTATTGAAATGCACGTCTTCTCACCTCTACCAATTGATGAACAACCCCTCTTGCTACCATCACATGATGATTCATCCTTCTTGAATAAGTAACTCATTTTTTAGTAAAATAATATTTTTATATTAACAGTATTGAAAAAACCATACCTCTTCATAAATAATGGGAATTCACTCTAAAAACATCATGAGATGAATCCATTTAAAATTTAATTTCATCTTCTTACACGATTTAAACTTTTATAGTGATGGGTCCCATACCGCCATTATGAGACACTTCAAAGGTAACATACCCAATCCTTTTCCATTTTTTATTTAGAAACCTCTTGAGATGTTTGATATTAGCTTACCAAACATCATATAGACATATTTATCTAAATATAAACATCCATATTATTCTTCATGCCCTTTAATTTTATTAAGATTATGTACTATTAAATAATTAAAATTATATATCCTTAATAGTAAAACTATTATTTGTACGGTGAATCCCTTTTTCATATCATATTAAAACATGATATTGTGGAAGTCATAAAAAATGAATTGGTTCAAGATCCTGATCCTCTAGAGAAGAATATTTTGAATCATATCTATCTAGTAAGATATTAAGATCATCTAAACAACCAATAAATCTTTAAGAGTCTCACTGAAATAACAAATGATTCCCAGCACTTCATTGACCTTTTACAATAACTCATCAGTAGATTATATTACAAGAAAATTAATATCTTCATAATTAAATCCCAAAATATAAAACATTGATTTTTTTAATTTATAGTTACCTTCATATATATTTTTTAGATTATCTCATTTTAATTTAACACACATTGTCCCCATATCCATTAAAAATTATTTCACTATAAGTGAGGATAATATTAAATTTCATTCACAACCATAAAAATATAAATTTATTCTAGTATCGTGAGTCAAAGAAGAATTTTATGCAGTTAGTGTTAGTCCATCTATCATGATATATAAAATATTCATACCTTAGATAAGTATATAGTGTATCATTTTCTCATCCAAATATTTTAGTTTTTTTCATTGAATTTTGGAACTCCTTTTTTGATCACCAAATTGATATTACCCATTATAAATGTAACAAACTAGATCCCAACACAAATATCCCTAAACAAAATCAATATAAAACTATGAAACTACTTTGATTTTGAAAGAGTGAGAATAACACAAACACTAATTAAATTAAAAAACAATTAAATTAATAATCATAAAACATATTGATATTTAAAGGAAATCCCGACAACTCTGAATCCATTTGAAATGGTCCCATGAATGATGTGGGTTCACTGAGAGAGGGGGTGAATTAATAAATAATTAATTTGATTTTGATTTTAACTTCTATTATAAAAAATCCTATATCACTAGGTAGAGTGACAGATATCACTATTTTACATAAAAAAAGAATGGAAAGAGAACAAACAAGGACACTCGATATATTATTTTCATTTATCAAAAGGGGTAGCTAATCCTTTTCATGATTAAAACTCACCTGAGACACTAAAATCCATTAAAATCATAGTTATGGATAAAAATGACTAGTTAATATCCATGAACTCATAATATTAGAATAAAATAGTGTAGTCACTACATATGTCTCTTGAATAGTAACACAATTTTCTTATACTTTGATGATTTTGGGATTAAAATTATTCTTATATTGAATGTCTACCAATAAAATTAGTGTTCCCTCGTACTTCATCACTCTATAGATTAGGTTTTAATTTCATCATCTTCATCACATGATACAAATATGATGGTTCAACATAAACTAGTTTGTACACTTCTTATTCTTTCTATTATTATTCATTTATTGGTAGTACTGCAACTACCCTTCCACATCGCTCTACATCATGGGTGAATTAAAATATACACACTCCTTATCTACTATAAAATATCTATTAAATATACTATATGTCCATAATTAAATTGAAGTACCCTATTAAGGTTATTTTACATAGCAGTAGGACTTTCATTAATATCAAATTTAAATTAAAAATTTGGATTTTATACAGGTAATTTCTTAAAAATTATCTTTTATTATAATACCATGTTTTTTTATTTAGAACATTATTGTTCATAATACATGAATATATAGGTATCATCATGACAAACCAGTTCCATTAAATGCTCATTTATTTATGTAGTTTGATACATTTCTTAATGGTGTGAGCTCACATTCTCTTCTCCTCTCGATCTATATTTACATAACCTGACACAATGAATTATGATGATATATATATATATATATTACCACTAAAGGATAGTTTAGAAAATGATTTTTTTATAATTATCATGATGTTACTTTATTTAAAGCATTTATTCATCTCCTTTATCATAGTCTTTCAGTCATCTTCATTGGATAATTTATTTTAAAAACTACCTATATATATATAATTACATCTATGATGATAATTAATAATAGGAATGTTTTTAACATCATCATTTTAAACACAACATAAATCTACCCACATTTATCTATCCATATAGTTAAGTATGATATTGATATATCATAGTTCACAATTCTCTTACCTTCTAGATTTGTCTACCAGAAAAACCTCAACTCCTAATATAGTTTTTCGAAAATAAAAATATGTTATGTTCTAAAGAAAACCATATGTATAAATGAAAAATCATTCATATGTAATTTATTATATATTAAAATCATTTATATCTACATATTTTTAAAATGTTTTTCCAATTTTTTATTCTTTTTTCGAGATAAAAAATCATACATTTAAAACAAATATCTTTCGTTTGAAACATAATGTATTACATATCAATGTAAAATTTCTACCATTTTAATTTTTTCACCTTTTCTAAATATAAACCTTACATATAATAGTAAGAAGGATTCATTTGAAAAAATATAATCTCAAAACTGATTATATATAAATATATTAAATATTTAGTAAGGTTTATAAATTTTATAAATTTTTATCAAGTTCTATCTACTCCAATAACTCATCCAAACAACTCAAATCCTCTATAAAAATTATCCAAAACTCTGTACCCTTGTAATGATGTTCACTTAATATGAAGAAACATGAAACACATGACTTTGAACATGATATATGTGTTGATTACAAATGAGAACCAAGATTCATGTCCACGTGATATCTTCTATAATACTTCTTTATCATCTTTTATACAAATAAAAAATATCCTTGGGTATCAAAAATCATCCAAAGGTCACAATCTCTCTTCATCTCACCTTATTATTCACTCATGTTCTCAACATAACCTAGTCATCTCATCAACTTGTTAGTTCTCCCTGATAGGTAGAAAATGGGTTAAGATAGTCAACCAATTCATACTAATTATATTGTATCACTACCTCTGGGTAACCTTAGTAGTCTTGTAATTACATTTAGAGTGACTTCATTTTACTTCCCTATATGAATTAGTAGATTCTGAGATGACTAGTGTGCATATATAATTTATTTTCCACCTTATCATAGGTGTAATACGATGATATAAATCTCGTTATATCCTCTTTATCATGGCTCACCAATAATACCTATGAATACCATGATACATCTTGGTCAGACTCGGGGGAACAAACTATATCAAGGAATGTGAGTCCCACATTATCACCTCTTACATGTTTGTTAACACCACTACTATACCTCAGACATACAATAAATTATCATCATCTAGACTCAAGTATGGTAGTGTTAACCCACCAAATACATTACTCTTCTTAGCCCATAAATTGATGCTTAACATCTAACAATCCTTTACCCAATCAATAAGTGAGGAAGTGGGGATCAATGCTATTAGTGTATCCCTTCCTTGATACACTTGATGATTAAAGTATAAAATTGAAAAAATATTAATCAAACAACACTTGTTAATAACCTCTCATTCAAACTAGGCCAAAGTCATCATACACATCACATTTTCTAAGGAATTATTCTTCCTTGGGGTGTACACCATAATAATTCATAATTTTTATTAATTACTTATTATTGAATATTAAATATTTAACATTAATTATGTATAATTAAAAATTATTTACAGTTTATAATTTTAATGCATTATTATTTATATTTTTTAAAGAATCATTTTTCATTAATAATTATGAATTATTTTTTATTTTTTATTTTTTATTAATTAATATATATTTATGATTATCAATTATTTATAATTAATGAATACTAATAATTATTTATTTCTTATTATTTACAATTTTAATAATGTATTTTTTATTATTTATTATTTTCTATGTATTTTTTATTAATGAATTCTTAATAAAATATTAATTTTAATAGAAAAATTTATTAATAATTTTATTATTTATAATTTTCTAATTTACTAAATAGTTTTAAGTTAAACAAAATAAATGTTTGATAAATTTTAACATATAATATTTCATTAAAAAATATAATTTTATTCATTAGTTAATTATATAATGTTTTTTTGTCATGTAACATATATAATATTTAATCACATTTTATTATATTAATTTGTATTTCATGGAATAAATAGTACTTAGATTCTTATGCGATATTGAGTAGTTGTAGAGTTAGGAAGTAGTTTTTTCGTGTACATAAAATATTTATACATGTATAAAATAAACAGTAAATGGAAAATACAAGATATTTCAAATTTCCTATAATTTTTCTTTAATGGCTAGTAATTAATTTACAATTTATAATGGATATATTATAATAATAATTTAAATTAATATATATTATATTTTGGAGGAACCTATAACAAAATTCACCAAATCTATTTGAAACCCTATTTTTAATGTGATTACATGTTTAAATAGGTCTACAACCCCCATCGTGTCTTCATCATTACTAGAGGCCTATTACAAAACCAAATCTAGTCATGTGTTTTCTGACCTTGGTTGTAGCATATGAACATGGACAATGGGCCTATTAATATCATTCTAGCACAAGGTAATAGGGTAGTTTTCTAGTATTTCTTCTCTTTATCACGGATTCTTCTAAGGTCTGTGTCTAGCACCCTATTCAGAATGCCTAAAAGAACCCAAAAAAATCAAATCCCACTCTCTTAGCCCTAGTGCCAATCTCTATATCTAATCAGTGCCTCACCCACATTGAACTAACTGAGGTGTAATTTTGTAGAATCTCTACAAATATCCCTTCACATTAAACCATAATACGACTCAATCTATTTCCTCCCTCATGGGTATGCAGATGAGCCTTTTCCATAACAAATGTTCTTATCACATACCAAATTAAAACCATAAGATCTATAATTATTTTTAAAAATCCTCACTCCATATCCTAGTTAAAGAATAAATCAGCTAGTAAACACTACCCTATACATGGTAAATCACAATTGTGAGGTTCCAGTTCACTACTCTGGAAAAATAAAAATATATTATACTAAACCAATATATAACACCTTAAACTATCTTCAAAACACCTGACTCTAGAATACCCATCCACTTATAATATATAATAAATATTAAATAACTTCCTGAATTGAGTTTTTTCGAAACCAAAATTATAAAATTATAAACCCTCAACATCTTCATAATCTCGAGGAAAAATACATGAAAAATTTGAGAAAAAATACAACGAGAATAGTCTCTCTTGATAATCTTCCTAAACCAACACATTCCACTATAACATGGTTGTTATATTAAGTATATAGGTATTTAGATTTACCATTAGATCAATGAGGGTCTTTATCAACAAAGGATTCCCTAAATAGACTCAACCCAAAACAATCTATCCTATATACCACCCATACCATTTCATTAGGATGGATTATGAATATAAAATATCATATAAAATCAAATATGGATGGATCACATTATAAATACCCATGGCCCATCTACATCAATAATCGTGGAAATTTTTTATAGATTTTAGTTTATAGGAGGCTCTTCTACGACATCTGGTAAAGAAAACTCACCCCCACCCTTTTTAACTCTATTGATGTGCATAGAATTTGTATATCACAAAAAATAAAAATTCATTGATACGTATTTTTTTATAATTCATAATATCATATGTTAGGAAAAGAGATATCATCCAATTAAACTCCCTACTCATATTCATCCAATCATATAATGTTCTCTATAACATGGGCATCAGCAACCCATCTTACCAAAACATAGGGTATGATACATAATATTTATAAAATTCACATAATTAGTAAATAGATATTTGTATAAAAACAAAACAATAACCATAGATTAATTTAGGTAATGATATAATAATAATAATAAACTAATCTAGATAACAGAATAAAACATATTTTTTACACATTAAATAACCATTTTGTCTTCTTAGAAAAATTCATTGAATCATATAAAAATATATAGAAGAAATTTTAATAATATACTAAAACTATGACACATGAACACATATCATCTACCACCCAGGATTTAGTGTAAAATAATTATTAGTAAATCATGCAGTATATTCCTTGAAAAAACAGTGATATAATACTAAAAATCTATAAATCACAATATTATAGCATGTTAAATTACACTTTACCCACAAAATTATTTGTTAGGAATGGGAATATAGTTTATCCTATGTTAATTCTAGTTATATCTTCATCGATCATGTACTAAATATTAAAAAAAATATGGATAAGAGATGAGTTTATAATATCCCTATTCTAGTCAAAAAAATAGTGCTTGAGCTATATGTCTATATAAATTGAAAAACATCTCTCATGTTTATCTTATACTATTGACTATTGGTGAGATTATATTAAAATATTTGAACCTACACCATCTATTAGATAGTCATACATAATAAAGCAGTAATAGTAATCCATCATCCATAACATAATAGGGTAATAAAAACATTTTAATGATAAACAAACTATAACAAAACATAAATTTTGTATCAAAATAAAAAACAAATTACAATGTCATGAAATATATATATTAGGTGTAGGATAACATAAATAAAAATAATGGATACATAAAGAAAAATTTGGTTTGAGGCTCCACCTAAACTCATATATCTCTCTCAGATATCAATCCTCTGCATATCCATTGATCAAAAGGCTATTTTTCCTTACTTTTATCCCTAGACATAAATTCTTCACATTCAATAAAGTTCACGTGCAGTGAGAAGTATACTTAGAAAGACAAAAAATGTAGTGTACCCAAATAAATATAGTATATATAAGGCTTCATGGACAATAAAATATAGTATAAAACAATAATAAATATAACCCATGACGTCTCATGGGGATTTAGATAACTACCTAGATAAATGATCGTACTTCAACTAGTTCCAAAATTCGATAGGGACTCCCATTGTTTTATCAAAATAGGAAGGTGAACATATTACCATATCTCTGAAAATTGAATGTGTGAACCTAATATGATCCCTAGGGTTAATAATAATTTGTGTAAATGGGTTATCATCCCCAATACTAATCATAGTTGAAGGGTTCATTATTTCTAAAAATAATAGGAATGGTGAAAATGTTATCTTCACTTTGAATAAAAACCATGGGTCCGTAGGTCATCACTATAATAATCACAAAGGTGAATGATTAATCACTCTAAAAATACCAAGTTGAATGAATTATCATCATATAAATATTCATTTAATATACTATCACCTCTAATAAAATGACTCCAGGTGATTAGATCATCGCTACTTTTAAATCAATCAAGATGAATGAGTTATCAACATGAACAAAGTTTAAAGGTAAATGACAGATCACCTAACATAGAAATACTAGTGGATTGTTTATGAAAATAACATCATCGTACCATGGATTAATATGTAATCACAGTAACAATAATAATAAAAACTATTTAATCATTAATCAATGTAAACTTTACAATTAATATGAGTGAATGGGTTATCACTCTATAAAAAATAAATATGTGTGAATGGGTTATAACCTGAAGTATTAGTTAAACTAACCCCATTTATTCACTATAAAACCCCAACCATCATGTATATAGTAATTTATGTTATGTTCCATACGATACTCTCATGACAAGGCTTTGAATCATACATACTCATTCAAATCAAAATGATTGAACCAAAATGGGTAGTTACTCCCCACAAAATTCACACAATAAGGATAATTCAATTCTATACAACAAATTTAAAATCATACCCTTAAAAATGGAAGATTATGGATGTATTAAATTTATTAGTAACTTAATATGTGGGTAAAAAAACACCTTGTGGTTTCCAATCTCCATGTATTTCACCACTTTCATAATATTACATGAAAATCAGTTGTCATGTAGGCTAAACCCAACAAATAAAAAACCTACCATGTGTTATATGGTTTCAAATGCTCTATAATGGTTCTTGTAATCTACATTTGATTCCATTATATGATGAAAATACCCTAATTCCATCATCCATATATCATTTGATTCATAAATCTCTTATAAAAAAAGGAAAATATTTGAATAACACCAATCATATAGTCATATGAATTGTTAAATCCAAATTAATTAGTTAAAAATATCTCAATCAAAATAAATTCAAATAACCTAGAATACCCCCACCCCATTATGTGCGACCTGTCCCCCAGGGCCCACATCGTGACTACCCCAAGCCTGCCATCCGTAGGCCATGGGCTGGCAACTAGCACCAAAGTTGTAATTCCCTAGAACTGGGAAGGAATTGCCTTTATAAAACGTAATCACACACAACCAGAGAAAAAGCAGAAGAAAACACTAAGTAAAGTAGTATAAAAAGTGTGTTGAAAGTAAAAAGGGTCCGGAATACAATCCCAGCAAAAAGGTAGAGCTACAACTGAAAGAAAGTACAACTGAAAAGACAAACAACTGAATGGTGAAGCAGCTCCTAGATCATCCTCTGGGTTCCTACCTGAAGGGTAGGTACAGATGTCCTCCTCAGTACTCTGCATCTATCGGTCTGCTCCATGTGCCATCACGCCGAGTATCTATCTCAGGGTACCATTCAGTCCTCATACACTCTGCCTTAGTCAGTGTTGTCTGTCGTCTGCATCCAACACAACGAGGTACGGGAATAACATGTGTATGGGTGAGTATAATGATACTCAGTAGGGACCCCGAGACCCTCACGGTCTCACTAAATCTAATGAGGATAAACCAAAATGAAAGATCTCAACAGATACCTTTACATAGTTATATGCCTATACATATACCTAAGTTATCAAGTAACCAATCTCAATCATGAGGAAAACACAAAGGTCATTGACTCAGCTCAAAACAAGATTTTCATTATTGAAACCACAACTGCTGGAGAACTCCTTCTCTATCGATTACATTGGCCCTGTCATAATTCTGAGGTACTATTCACTATCCTTAGACTGCTGAGGTACTCCTCCTATCGAGTACCGCGGGTCTGCTGCCAAACCGGGCGCTCCGTCCACTGTGGGTCTACCACCAAACTGGGCAGTCCACCTAATAGCCGTTTGAGGTACTCCTCATGTCGAATAACGCGGGTCTTCTTCCAAGCCAAGTGCTCCGTCTGTCAGGGGTCTACCTCCAAACTGGGTGCTCTGTCCACTGGGCTAGTTGAATCACTTTGAGTCGAATCGGTCATGAAATCGTCTGGTCTACAGCTACAATGTTTTTTCACTCTGTACGCTTGTCTCCAAGAGGGTCTACACCACGAGTTACTGGTCGATACAACATGTGTCAAGAATTCTCACGTGGATGTATCCCAATAGACCACCACATCATAGGGGTCTCAATGCAACAGACGACACATCAATCGGACACCCGGTCTGTGAGTTATTAGCATTTTCGTCCCAGGGGCCTGGTTGGATTTTGGGTACAATCCAACCCAGCCATGCTCAAACCAATCAGAATACTATGTAGATTATTCCAAAAGAACCGTCTCATCAAAATTAATCCAATGTAGTCAATGAAACATCAATCGGATGCCCGGTCTATGAGTTATTAGAATTTTAGTCTCGAGTGACCTGTTGGATTCATGTACGAACCAACCTGACTGTAACACAACTATACCCTGAACACCCGTGGGGTATTCTCAAAGGGACGAATATGCTCCAAGAGTACCGACACCATTGACGGTTCATCAAATGGATGTATGATGCCAAAGATATGTCCAAATATGGTAAAGTGTAAGTAATGGGCCCAGGTCCGGTCCGCCCTGGTCGGACCGACTCGGCCCAACACAGACTGGGACGACCCGGCCTAGGTCAACCCGATCAAACTCGCTGGGTCTGACCCGGCCCATTGGGTGGGTCAGCCCACTAAGTTTTGACCAGGTCTACTGGGCCCGGCCCAGCGGACTGCGAGGGCGGTTCGGCCCGATAGTCACCACATAGGTGACTCAGTAACTCAGCCCGGGAGACCGGGCCAGTTCCACCAGTGACACCGTGGGGGCGTCACAGGCTAGTTTAGCAGGCCTGTGGCTGAAAGGCCTGTGGGCGGGCCGCGCGTGGTGCGGGCGGGCCAGCTAGGCTCCAGGCAGGCTGTAGGTGCAACCGGCAGGGCGCGGGTGCACCGGGCAAGGTACGTGGGTGTCAGTCAGCGTGATGGATGCTGGGAAACACATGGGGCACAACAGACAGCATGCAGGGCATCCCAGGCAGTGTGGTAGGGTGCCAGGGGGGCGCTGGGCAGGGCGCCACGGGGCCGCCGAGATTCGAGCAAGCCGCCGCGGGGGCGTCGGTATTCGGGTAGGCCGATGCGGGGGCGTAGAGATTTGGGACGGCCGCCACGGGGGAACTAGGGTGACCAGAGGTTCATTGGGGTGCATTGTACTACGCGGGCAGGGCGCCGAGGGGTGCGGGCAGCGCACCGGTGAGGTGCGGGCAGTGCGCCGTTGAGGCGCAGGTTGGACGCCATTCCTTCCGTCTCGTGTTTCGCCACCGTCACGGTGTGATGGCACCATGCCCTTTGATTCACATCTATCGATAAACAATCAATAAACCAAAGAATGGATATCAGGTCGTGTTTGTTTGTCTCATGCCCTCCGCGTTAATTGATAACAAAGGCCACTGTCAAATAGATAAAACATCGAGGAACAATAGTTTAATTTTATTCATTCAAATATAAACATAAACCCCCTACCTCTAAAAGACGTCCCACATCATCGAACAGTAGAAGATGAATGTCACGGTGGTCAGGCGTCGCGGGAGAACGGTGTCTCTCCGTCAACGTCGGAGGAAGAGTTTTCATTGTTGGCGACGTTCCCCACAGCGGTGTCTCCTCTCTTGATGTGGAGGAAGAATAAGTTGCTTCACGTCCTTCAGATCGGGGAGCATTCTTCGTGCCATGGAGTGTTCTTCTCCGAGAGAGGATGATGTTCTTCATAGAAGGATAAAACTCTCTTTTAATTCTCAAAGGATTTCCCAGCACAATATTTTCCAACCAAAATTAGAATAAGGGTTGCACTTATTTTAATAAACTTTCAAAGCATTCAAATTAAATCAAACTCTTTAATTAATTAATTGAAGAGTTGTTTAATTAATTTAGATGGGCTGGAAAATATTAAATGGAGTGAGAGAGGTGCAATGTGGAGAGGCTCCAGCCAATTAAATTAGGGAGTTTGTCAAGAATTAAATAAGGTGTTTAAGGGGGTTGAAGAGAGTTATGGGGAGATGAAAGGATAGGGCTCGTGTGGGACCCACCTCACAAAAATCCACACATGGGATGCTTTTTGGGTTTGGGCCCCACCAATAACTTCCCCATGGGAGGAAATAACCAATTCTCAAAATAAAATTGTGTACCACCCAATTTTATTTAATTTAAGATAAAACCACAAAAATTAACATTCAACCCGCATGAAACACATCTGTGGTAATGGTCCCCTTAAGAGAATACCAGCGCTTTGAGTTCATTGGTGCCCTCATATTTCCATTCTAAGCACCGGTTCAATAGATAGAAAAACCCGCATGTGCATTTACTGAACACACCTGAACAAAACATCAGAAATTGATTTCGGGCACACCGGACCTCAGAATCAATTGCAGTTAGAAACCGAAGACTCATAAAATTCAAAAGCATTTAAGAAAAAAATTTCCTTGAAATATCTGGGACATTACATTACTTTAACCACAGGGCTTTGAATCCCCATAAAGATACAACACAAACTAGGGAAACTAAAGGGGTACTGAGTATGCATCTAAGCCTATTGTTCCCATGTGCTCCCCTAGAGCTTCATGTGCTGCAAGAAAATGTGCACTAGAGGAATGAATTGTCCATGTAAGACCTGATCCAGTTGATCCTCAGTCTCCACTGGATCCTACGTGAATGTTTCCATGTTCTACAAGAGCTGCTAAGATTTCTCCTTTCCTGAAAAGAAAAATTTGACCTCATCCCCTGGATGAACCACATCCTTTTCCTAATACAGACAATCCTGGCACGAATGATACTAATTCATGCCATGGAAGATGTCATAAGGCCTCGACGGTACTACCAAGAGATCCAACTGTTAATCTCGCCTCCAAGGGTTGAGTCAAACTATCGGCATCAGTGTGTGGTTATTGGGTCTCATCCAATAGAAATCTCAAAAATGAGGTTCAAGTCAAAAATTTTAACCAAAACATCTTAGTATTAACCACAAAAAAATGTAGGGAAGTAAACGTCACAAGGACAAGTGACTTTTATTAATGCAGCTCGAAGTACAAAGACACAAAGAAACCACAATAATTACATTAATAATGTTAGAAGCATCATGAACCAAATTCCTCCCTGCCTAGATCTAGTCCCGCTCCTATCCACCAGCTTCCAGAACTCCATAGTCGTATGCTTCAGCTACCTGAAGCTGTGCTATCCCATGTCCACCTGTTCCCTTCGGTCGGGGTGGACATCCTGGTGGTGGTGGTGGAAACACCTCGAACCGTCATCCATGACCAGCTGCACGACCAGCTCCTCTGCCTCAGTATCCTACTCCTTGCGGTCCACCTCGATCGAACCTCTGCCTCTGCTTGGGAGGTCTCTTATCTATCTTCTAATCATCTGTATGGCGGGTCAGATAGTCATGTACCATGTGACTAAGCCCACCGTAGGAGAAACATTGTACGTTCGTGGTATTCCCGGCTCTGTCTCCACTCTGGGTGCCCCGCACAACCGATCCTGAGTCGTTTGGTCGACCTCTTGTGGGTCTGGTCCTCTTGGACCTCTGCACCATCTGTCTACTGCCAACTGCAGAAGACTCCATTGCTTGTCAACTAGTGGTGGGTTTTTCTTCTATAGATTTATCAGCAAGGAAACTTTCCCCTAAGAAGGCTCTCTCTAACACCCCTTCCTGCGTTAGGATGCTATTAGAAAAAACTGAAACTCTAATCTCTCGCCTGAGCCCCTGCTCGAATGTCTGGGCCCTGAAGAACAGGTCTCGTACCATATCTGTATAGTAGCACAAGTGATATGTGAACCTCGCTGAGTACTATGCTACTTTCATGCTACCTTGTTGCAGAGGTAGTAGCTCTTGTATATGCACTGCTCGAAGGGTGGCTGGTAAAAACTCCACCTTGAACAGGCTCTCGAAGTCTTCCCATAGAAGTGTCACATCTTCGTTCATCTAGAGCATCATGCTCCACCATCTGCATGCTACTACCTGAAGAAGGTTAGCAGCAAGGATCACCATAATGTCTGCTGGCATCCCTACTAGCCTGATGACTCTCACCACAGCCTCCAGCCAATCCTCAGCCGCCTGTGGGTCCTTCTCTCCCATGAACCTGGGTGGCCTCTAGCGCTGGAACTCATGCAGCGTGCTCAAGCGGCGTTCACTCTCTACTGCTGGGGCTGGAGGAATTAGTGGCCCAATAGGTGGTAGTACCGCTGGTGCCTCCACTGGGGCCTCAACTGAAATAGGTCCCTGTACGGAGGCCTCATCGCTCGGCGGGCTGTCAGTACATACAACTCTCGGGGCACTAACTGGTCATCCGCGGGAAGGCATCTTGAACGAACAGATGTGACACGGTCAAAAGACTATACCTGGTGAGATGACCTGGTTTGAGCTGACTTTAATGAAAATTTTTGAAAACACACACACAATCATTGTTTTCGTTCACTGATTCAGAAATCAGAAGTCGGGGTCCTGGTGTATGGATTTGTTGTTCGCCGCACCAACACTGGACTCCCTGAACTAAAAACCACACTTTGTACCCCTAACACTACTGCTTGACAGAAAAGAATGATCAGAGTCTTGAGTTCTATGGTAGAACTGAATCCTCTGATACCAATTTGTCAGGACCCATCACCCGGGGCCCGCATCGTGACTACCCCAAGCCCGCCTTCCGTAGGCCAGGGGCTGGCGACTAGCACAAAAGGCGTAATTCCCTAGAACTGGGAAGGCATTGCCTTTATAAAATGTAAAGACAAACAACCGGAGAACAAGTATAAGAAAACACTAAGTAATGTAGTATAAAAAGTGTGCCGAAAGATCAAAGGGTCCAGAAATACAAGCCCAACAAAAAGGAACAGCTACAAATGAAAGAAAGTACAACTGAAAAAACAAAAAACTCAATGGTGAAGCAGCTCCTGGATCGCCCTCCGAGTTCCTACCTGAAGGGTAGGTAAAAATTTCCTCCTCATCACTCTGCATCTATCGGTCCGCTCCATGTGCCGTCACGCCAAGTGTCCACCTCTGGGTACCGTCCAGTCCTCGTACACTCTGCCTCGGTCAGCGCTGTCCGTCGTCTGCATCCAACACAACAAGTTGCGTGAATAGCCCATGCAGGGGTGAGTATAAAGATACTCAGTAGGGACCTCGAGACCCTCAAGGTTTCACTAAATCCAACAAGGATAAACCACAAAGAAATATCTCAAAAGATAACCTTTACATAGGTATATTCCCATACATATACCTAAGTTATCAAGTAACCCATCTTAATCATGAGGAATACACAAAGGTCATTTACTCAGCTCAAACCAGGATTTTCATTATCAAAACCAAAACTATTGGAGAACTCATCCTCTATTGAGTACAGTGGTCCTATCATGGCTAAGAGGCACTACTCACTTACCTTATACTACTAAGGTACTCCTCCAGTCGAGTACCGTGGGTTTGCTGCCAAACTGGGCGCTCCGTCCACTGTGGGTCTACCGTAAAACTCAACGCTCCCCCTAATAGTCGTCAGAGGTACTCCTCCTGTCGAGTACTATGGGTCTACAAAAAATCCAGGTGCTCTGTCTGAAATGGGTCTGCCTCCAAACTGGGTGCTCCATCCACTGGGCTTGTCGAATCACTCCGAGTCGAATCGGTCAAGAAGTCGTTAGGTCTACAGCTACTAGGTCCCTGCACTCCGTATGCTCGTCTCTTGGAGGGTTCGCTCCATGAGCAACTAGTCTATACTCCAAGTATCTAGAAATCTCACATGGATGTATCTCAAAGGACCGCCACATCATAGAGGTCTAAATGCAACAGACGACACGTCAATCAGACGCCCGGTCTGTGAGTTATTAGCATTTCCGTCCCAGAGGCCCGGTTGGATTTTGGGTACAATCCAACCCAGCCATGCTCAAACCACATCCGAATCCTTTGTAGAGTATGCCAAAATAACCCTCTCATCAAAATGAATCCAACATAGTCAATGACACATCAATCGGATGCCCGGTCTATGAGTTATTATCATTGTAGTCTTCGGGGCCCGGTTGGATTCGTGTACGAACCAACCTGACCATAACTCAACTATACCTAGAACTCTCATGGGGTATACTCAAATGGAAGACTATGTTACAAGAGTATCTGCGCTACTGATGGTTCGTCAAACGGACATCCGGTGCCAAAGATATGACTAAAGATGGTAAAGGGTTAGTAATGGGTCGTGGTTCGGTCCGACCCAGTCGGACCAACTCGGTTCGACCCAGACATGGCTGAACTGGTCAGACTCCCTGGGTCTGACCCGGCCCATTGGGCTGGTCAGCCCGCTATGTTTTGACCAGGTCCGTTGGACCTGGCCCAGTGGACAGCGGGGGCAGTTCGACCTGATAGTGGCCCCATAGGATGCGCGGTAACTCGGCCCGGGAGATCAGGACGGTTCGACCAGCGACACCAATATGGAATCATGGGCCAGTTCAGTAGGTCGGCTGGGATCCGGGTAGGCCGCGGGGCACCCGGCAGGGCGCGGGTGCGCCGGGCAAGGTGCGTGTGTGCCGGGCAGGGTGCCGGACGCTGGTCAGCACGTGGGGCGCACCGGGCAGTGCACGGGGCGTGCCAGGCTACGCAGCAGAGCGCCAGGGGGGTGCCGGGGTGTGATGGTCAGGCTGTGCAGGGCGCTGCGGGGGCGCTGGGATGTGGGAAGGCCGTCGCGGGGGCACCGGGGTGCGCTGGGGTGCGCCGGACTTCGCGGGTAGGGCGCCGCGGGGTGCGGGCAACATGCCGGCCAGGTGAGGGCATCGTGCCGGTGAGGCGTAGGTCGGGCGCCGTTCCTTCCGTCTCGTGGTTCTCCACCGGCACGGTGCGATGGTACCACGCCCATTCGATTCGACTCTATCGACAAACAATCATTAAACTAACAGAGAGACGTCATGCTGTGTTTGTTCGGCCCGCACCCTCCGCGTTAATTGATAACAAAGGCCACAATTGAATAATGAAAACATCGATGAACAAGGGTTTAATTTTATTCATTCAGAACTAAACATAAACCCCCTACCTCGAAAAGACTTCGCACATCTTCGCACCGTGAAAGACAAGCGTCGTGGTGGTCAGGCATCACGGGTGAACGGTGTCACTCCGTCAATGTCCAAGGAAGGGCCATCGTTGTTGGCGATGTTCCCCGCGATGGTGTCTCCTCCCTTGATGCAGAGGAAGAAGAAGTCGTTTCATGTCCTTCGGGTCGTGGAGAGTTCTTCGTGCCATGGAGTGTTCATCACCGAGTGACGACGATGTTCTTCATAGAAGGATAAAACTCTCTTTTAATTCTCCAAGGATTTTCCAGCTCAATATCTGCCAACCAAAATTAAAATAAGCATTCCCCTTATTTTAATAAACTTTACAAGAATTCAAATTAAATCCAACTCTTTAATTAATTAATTGAAGAGTTGTTTAATTTATTGATATGGGTTAGCCAATATTTAATGGAGTGAGGGAGGTTGAATGTGGAGAGGCGCCCCCCAATTAAATGAGGGGGTTTGTCAAGAATTAAACAAGGGGACTAAGGGGGTTAAAGAGAGTTATGGGGATATGAAACGTTGGGGATCATGTGGGACCCACCTCACAAATATCCACATATGGGAAGTTATTTGGGTGTGGGCCCCAACAATAAATTCCCCGTGGGAGGAAATAACCAACTCTCAAAATAAAATTGTGTACCACGCAATTTTATTTAATTAATGATAAAACCCCCAAAATTAACTTTCAACCCGCATGAAACGCAACTGTGGTAATGGTCCCCTTAAGAGAATACAAGTGCTATAAGTTCATCGGTGCCCTCAAATTTTAATTTTGAACACTGGTTCAAAACATAGAAAAACCCTCATGTATGTTTACTAAATGTACCCAAACAAAACTTCATAAATTGATTTCGGTCACACCTGGCCTCAGAATCATGTGCCCTCAGAAACTACAGACTCGTAAAATTCAAAATCCTTTAAGAAATAATTTTCCTTGAAATTTCCGGGTCTTTACATTACGTCGCAGTGGTTGGTCGTCGCGGGAGAACAGTGTTGCTCTATCAATGTCAGAGGAAGAGCAGTCGTTGTTGGTGACTTTCCCTGTGGCGGTGTCTCCACCCTTGGTGCGGAGGAAGAATAAGTTGCCTCATGTCCTTCGGGTCGTGGAGTGTTCTTCATTCCTTGGAGTGTTCTTTGCTGAGAGAGGACGATGTTCCTTGTAGAAGGATAAAACACTATTTTAATTCTCCAAGGATTTCCCACCACAATATTTTCGAACCAAAATTAAAATAAGGCTTCCCTTTATTTTAATAAACTTTCCATGCATTCAAATTAAGTTAAACTCTATAATTTAATTACATTTGATTCATATAACATTTGATTCATAAATATCCAATAAAACAAAGAAAATATTTGAATAACAGCAATCATATAGTCATATGAATTGTTAAATCCAAATTATTTAGTTAAAAATATCTCAATCAAAATAAATTAGAATAACCTAGAATACCCCCACCCCATTAGGTATATTTAATAATAAATTATGATACATTTTAAAAAATATCAAATATATTGAAGATGAATTTAAGCCTCACCTATAGTTTTCTAATAGAACAAAAAAATCTTAAATAAGAGCATATATGATGATAATGTCCCCTATATAATTGAAGAAATAGAGATGGAATAGTATTTATGACATAGAAATAGAATATTTGAGTGAAAATATTTTGTACCTTTTTATATTTAATTGTTAAATTGTTTATTTAAAACAAAACAAGAGTTCATTGAGTACTCAGTGAACCCTGACCATAAACTTGATGGAAACCGGATACATGGTCATGTTCTACCAATTTGTTAGTGTTCCACCAAGGGATGACGCCATATATTTTATCTATTGGGAACATAATATTATCTCATTGGGTATCTGGTGGTATCTATCTATTTTGACATATTTTCACCACTATGCTCTTTTTTCCAATTTCCAACGCTCTGCCTCTACTAACACCTCTAACAATATAAAACTACTAAATTGCACATATATTGACTAAAATTTAATAAAATTCATACCCCTATGTAAGTGGACCATTTCCAAATGAAATATAATAAACGTGTATTTATGGATGATAACCTCTAAGATAATTATGAGAAAATTATTTCAATATTAGGTTACAACATCAACATGCATTACCTAGAATAATAAAAATTATAATCTAATTTTGAATATCATAATATCTCTTTGAAAAAATATTATTGTAATATCGAATATAAAATTGAAATTTTTAGCACACTACTAGTTTTTCAAGTGAGTTAAACCCATGGGTTCAGATGATATGATTGAATACTTTTTGTGGATTAAATATATGACCAAATGAAATGATAATATTCAACTGAAACTCAATATGTAATAGGATTAATACATTTTTTGAAATAAAAAAAATGAATGAATAAATTGTACAACTTCTTCATTAATATTGTTTTTCTGTGATCCACCACATGATATTAATATATATTACTAAGTAGAAAAAAATAAACTCTTTCCATATAGGGTATATTACTGTTTGTAAACTAATTTTTATCATGTGTTGGTTGCATAGAGAAATGTTGTATTTTGAAATTTATATTAATGTAAATATTTTATCGTTCAATTGTGTTTTTTGAATAAAACATGTTAGATGATATGATATGAACCCCCTAGAATATATTTTCAATATGGTTATCCTTGATTTATGTTTATTGTATTAGGATACAATTATATATTATAAATAGTATGAGTAATATCAATTATATAGAGATAAAATTAACCAATCATAGAAAATAAGCTGGTGAAAATGAATTTTGATTTTCTAACATATATAGACTACATAGATCGTAATATATGCTATATTTGGGTTATTTCAGTGAATATTAGGTATGAATCCTTCACATTTATTTTTTTAGATAAGTTACCTACTTTTTAGGTATCATATTTTGATACATATGTAAATCCATTTGAGTATTTTACATAAATTACGGTAGTTGGGTATACCACTAACAAAGTGGAGTAATTTAACTGAGCAAAGTAGGATATGTCCTCCCATATGAAAGGTTTTTATATCATAGACCTATCATGATTTTTGAATATATATGTTCCTATTAATGGAATGATAATTTCATGTGATGTAAATTCAACTCAATAATTATGTAAAGAAGATAAGATATATTTGATTTACATTATTTTTTCTCATACTTTATCTCAATATTAAGGATAAAATAACATTACCAATATAAATTTAGTTTATGGATCACTAAAATAATTTAAAATTTTGGTAACTATGATTTTTTTCTTGATCCGACTCTAATTTTATAATTATGAATGATATTAACAATTATTTCTAACTTTACAAAGGTCCCTTTATGGCAATCCTGAGATAATGTTGATTATGATCTTTGGAATAATGTTCTTGGTTCATGTGTAAATATATTTATGCTCATTATAAAGAAAAATAGGATTTCTATTTCACATATTTGAAATATTTAATTAAATAATCACTATTTATTAAATAATTTGTTTGATGTTATAATATAAATAATCAGTTGTTTATGTTATTAATACCTAAAATTGAGGAAATGGAAAACCCCAAAAGGGATTGGCACATGGGGATAGAGTAATACACTCTCAAAACCCCTTACAGATTTAATAATTGTATTCCTATCTAGAGTGATCATCAAAGAAACTCTTTTGATATCATTAACAAATTTAGATCCTCATTAATGCACCTCCTATGGTGGTTTGGGACTTAATATACTTTTGGAGGGTATTTAATTCTATTAATGGTCATTAGAGGTTATTTTTTACACATCAATTATTTTGATTCAAATTTATCTTTTATAGAGGCTATTGAATGCTCCCATTACTATAAATTTCCAAGATGAGGTTTGTTTTCATCATTCCAATGACAGAAAGACAAGGCAGTGGTAAGTGTTTTATACTATTCATCATCGAAGAGATTCCACTAGCATCCCAAATCTGAGAGGTTCAATAGTTTGTTTACTTTTTATTATTTAATACTTTTCCATTGCTAAGTATCTAGTATCATTTAAATGATAATATTCTCCCACAAGGGTTTTGAGGATTTTTCTTATTCATGGACATCTAATAAGGCATGATTTATTCAATTTGGATTTTATTTAAATATCTTGAACCAGATTAAATTGTATTATTTTCTTATTGTTTTTTATTATATTTATAATTTTATTATTGTGATTTTGGAAGGGTTTTATAATTTCATCCCATACATAATGAGGGTTTATAAAATAATTAAAACCCTATAGGTTTTCTATGGGCTATGTTAATTTCATTGAACTTGGGAAGAAGCCTATTTAATACATAGTCTTATAGATACTTCTAATTAAAGGAAGGAGATAAAGAATAGGAAAATATAAAGTAGGTTTGAGGGATTTCTAAAATGATCTTATAAATTTATATTATATATCAAAATCAAAAACTAGGAACCTATTTATATAGCCATCCATGAATAATACTTGGATTCTAATGGTGTCTCAAATGTTAAACTATAGAATTTTCATTTTTGAAAACCATGTCATAAGTCACAACTATTTGTGACATTAAAATCATAAAAATAAAATTTTATCAATTTTTCTATGTTTAAAATTGTTAAATCATTATAAAATGATGATAAATTTTAATAATACATCTCTTAGTATGAGGGACATAAATTACCATGTAACATATAATTTATCATCCACAAAACCATGATATATTTACTCTAACTATATCATGATTAACATAAACACAACCCATGATATATTTTATTAAATAATTTAATTAATTTTCATTTATATAATATTTATAATAACCTCCCACTTGCACTAAATCCTCTTAAACATAGCATACCTTCACCATATATCACATTATATGTAACATCATGAGAAACTATATCAAAAACATATATTGGAAAATTTATCATCTATTTCCACCAAATATTACCTCCTATATAACAATGTTTTCTAAAATATTTCCCAAATATCATTTATATAACCTAAAAATCAATTTTATACTTTCTATTATGATTTTTCGTTAAATTTTTTTTAAAAAACATAATCCAAATTCCCAAAAAAACAAAATGTGACCCCATGAGACATTATAGATTTGAAAAAAATTATAAATTTTTCTAATCTATGATTGTTTGTAGAGTGGAGATTCAATAAACATATCAATGCTATTCAAGATTTAAAGGGGACTGGAGTGGTATATATCAAACATGTTTATCTTCATACTTGTGTTTTAACGTTGCATCATAGAAAAGTATGAATAATCATATAATTTCATTCTCCAAGTTATTGAGAACGAATGAGAAAAGGATTGTGTTTTCCTATATAATCTTCACTTATATTATAGATTCCCCACGTATATATTAACTTTAAAATAGACAAATCACATGTTATTGAAACAAAAGGATGAGTGTTTCACTTTATTCTATTCCAAATAGATAAGAATTTTACACGAAATGTGTCTAAATATGTCCATAAACATACTGAATCTATCAAAATCAAGGCCCCAAAATTACATAATCATAATTAGTGAGAATAAGTCACATATTTGTTAAGCCTAAACTGGTGAACAGATTATTAATATGCATAACCACCTCTTGATTAACTCATCCTCCATGGTGGTATAAAAATTATAACTCCCCAACTTGGATTTTCTAGACATTGTCCAAACTAAAATTATTATCCCTATTAGATCCTCCAACTCCATTATTGTTCTCATCAGAATCCATAATACCATATGAAATCTGACACACTTTCCAAGAAAAAAATATTACCATTTATACTGAAACCCATGTCATGTGTATGGGTACATCATGAATCTAATGGGCCATCAAGATTCATGCACTAACCTCAATATAATATTGTTTATTGTGATAAAATGGACATTCCTAAAAATATTATGTGGGATACTGAAATTAATTGATTAGTATTAATCACCCACACTGAAACATAACATTTCATGAACATATAGAGTATTCCTAATCTCATGTTATTAGAAGAAACACACACCTTAATAACTAACACTTGTACTATAAAACTCGTGACACAGGCCACTTTCATGTAAATGATAACATACATACCATCATCACCGAATAAAGAAAAACTCACATATATTTTCTCAATAAAAATAACCACTATATAGGCCTCACACATCCAAAAAGTCACTCATTAAAGACCCACTTAGTCTATTGGTCATCTCACTATCTGTTAATAAAAAACAAAAAAAATATCCTGGGAAATCGTATTAAAATAAGAACCATGAAAGGAAGATATAAAATAAGAACCAAAAACCAATAACATGTCAAGGAATAAAAAAAATGCAAAAAAATTAATTCAAAGTGGGCCCAAATCATTGTATAATACTAAAGAGAAATCTCATTTTAAAAAAATAGGAAGGAAAATTGGGCCCAACTTTAATAAATAAAATTCATGAAACTCACATCATACCTACATCACTTCACACTTATCCTCATAGAATATGTATACTAAAATACATTCTATGAATATTTGACTCTATCCCACATTTGGTAAGTCTTAACTACTATTGTCTCCAACTTCAATATTGTACCACCTCATCTAAACACTTAACACTCAGATTATAAAAAAAATTAATAAAAATGAATTTTATTTCATGGTTATAGTCTTAAATATAGGTTGTCTTTTTGAATACATGGGTCAAATAATTATCACATATCTTATCATCTCATTCCAATTGATAACCCCCATTATTATTATATTGATATAATTCATCACCCTATATCTATGCACCAATGAGGAAGACAAACATCTAGAGAGATATGTAAATTAACTAAGAAAACTCAATAGGCACATGAACTCACAAACCAATACATGTTTCTCCAAAAATATAATCTTTATACATTAATTCCATCCATGATGTGACATATCTAGGTTTTGATAAACTAAAAATTGGTTGGTCACATAGAACATACTACCCATTAGGATACATTCCCAATCATCCAATCACACAAAAACAATACTCCACATAAACTGGGATGTATACTCACCATCCTCTTCTCAACTACACAAGTATGCATAACCCATCTCCAACCCCATATATGTAGGATCGAAATAGTGATTTAGATGCTCAATTTACATGAGGGGGGTGAATTGTACACTTTAAAAATTCCTTTGGAACCTTTAAAGTTAGTTAAGAATAACTATGTTTTCCTTAAGCAAAGGAAAGTACTAAGTTTAACAAAGTTAAACTAAGAAAATTCACAACACCTCTAATACCGAATACAAACATAGAAAGAGATTCTGAAAGTAGGTTCCAAAAATATGGTTCCGGAAATTGAAACTTGACAAAAGATTACAATATGAGGTTCTACCTTAAAGCATATAGAATCTAAATGAAACAGAGTACAAGTAAAGAAGTATAAGAAAGGTATACTTTCCTTATAATACAAAATGCAGCGGAAAATAAACACGTATTAGAACTACAAGTAACAAGATATAAGTCTTTTAACCCAAAGAGAAGGGAATCCAACAACCTTGGATAAAGGACCCTTGATTTATACATTCAAGAAAGTCTGTCTTACCCACACCAGGGTAAACCCTAGATACGAAAATCGGAGTCTCTGTCTTGCTATCCCCGCAAGCCCTCAACATCAAGGTAGTTGGCAACCTCTGTCTTCCTCAGCAAGGAAGCCATCGAACTTCAAGGTAGTTGGCACCTCTGTCTTCCTATCCCCGGAAGACCTCAAATGTAATCACCAACATTCAGAGTTGCACGAAGCTTTGAGAGTTAATAAGAGCCTCTCTCTCTAGAAATCACTTCAACAACATGTATGCATAAAACCAAGTTGTTCATCTGTCATCAGTGTTCAGTTCCGAGCTCTTTCAAATGAGCTTTTATTTATAGGTAAGGTTGGCTCCTTCTCCAACAGTAATATTTTCCTTAAGGATCGGAGGGACCTGTACACATGTCACTTAGACAACAGTTAGTTTATAACAAAATAGATGACATCGTTTTACAACAAAACAAGTGTAACTGAATGTACGACATCATTTTTAAAATCTAACTCAAAAGTTCGGAATGCACGCTTCGGAGTGAAGGTTCGGAGTGTAATGAAACTAATAAAGAGTAGACAAATTATAGAAGTGTAAGCAGAATAAAAGTTCAGAGTCTAACCAAAATATTTTTCGGAATCTGAATTAATTCAGAGTGTATAAAACAAAGATAATCAGATTCTGTTTACTAGGTGAATTCGGAATGAGAATTCGGAATGAGAATTCATCATCAGAATTCGTAATGACAATTCGTTGTCGAACATCATAAGGATTCATATCCTGAGTCTGGAGTAGAACTTAGTCAGAGTTCGTATCCGGAATTTGGAATGAAACATCCTTACAGTTCTTATCCAGAATTCGGATCCTAAAACAGAATGCTTCATATCAAAGTTTCAACGATTCCGAGAAAATAGAAATGAATCTGAATCTCATACTTAAGAAAAATATGTATGAAAATATGATATGGATAATTGTTCTTATAAAAGCAATTTTTCTTATAAAATCAATTTTCCTTAAGAAAGCAATTTTCCTTATAAAAACAATTTTCCATAAGAAAACTATTTTCCTAAAGGTAAGGTGTTTGTGATTTTCAAAACAAGAAGGAATGGAAAAGTCATAAGGAAAACCTTATTGACTCAACAATATAAGGATCTATACCATGGATAATCAAGACACAAGTAATATATCTAATGATCTAAGTTTAATCAATCAATTAAAAGACTGGGAATAAATATTAACACAATCACTAAGGACAACCATATGGATCTTACCCTATAGAACTAAGGTGATCATGTAACCCAATAATATAATTGAAGAGTTCCCAAATTCCAACCAGGAATAAAAATGTCTTTATCTAAATAAATGGATCAGACCCACTGTAAGGGTATTTTGTGGTTCCTATTGAACTATGCTGAAATAAAACCTCATAATCATCTCAATTATGTCTAAAAAACTCAGCACCCATGGAAAGTTTTCTCCTATGTCTGTTATTACATTAGTAAACATCATGTATTAGTAAAAAACATATCTTGAAAACATGATTAATAAGATCATACAAAATTATACAAACTTAGGAAAATAGGACATTGTCCACCTGAATTCTAATGGAAAACAATTCATCATAAAATAATCTATTCTGGATTTACATTAAAATTCATGTGGAAACTGTCTTTTAAAATCAGTTCAAATCTTAGTACATGTTATCTTCACTCAATATAGGACCCATGTGTAAATAATTGTGAAATTGATCATTATAAACCCATCAAATGTTTTGAAATACCATTTCAAACACTATTCTATAAGTCATCACTATATGATTGTTAAAGTGTACTAGATAGATATAAATATAATATAGGGGTGAATTTTAGTTTAAAAACATTATTTCAGATTCTTAAACTAAACAAAGCAAAATACCTTTTATGTATGTTATCAGACTCTACCTCAATCAGATTAATAATGTCAAAGTATTGGAACCGGATAATGGTCTGATTAATTTAGCGAAAAAATTATTATTGAGATGGGTCTGATATATCATAGTACATTAATAGTAATAAAAAAGTATCTAATTAAATAATTATATTTTTATTAATGTAAATATATTAATTTTCATAAAATATAATATATAAAATTGAGTACAATGACCAATATTATATAAAATTTAGCAGAATTGAAACTTGTAAAAACAAGAAATATAATAGCTATGAGAAAGCAAGAATGGATTCTATGCTATAATAAAAATAAAACTCTTTTATCTTTAGTACTATGGTATTCAATAAACTTGAGTAAATGTATTATTTTTAATACTTATATTTATGTATGTCTTTCCTTACTAATAAATCCTTCGATAGAATAATCAAATTTTCTCTATCATCTAATTATTAAAATCCCTTGACCTGATGGTCATATTATATTTATCTTTGTAGCCCCGGAATCTGTTGATCTAATTGGTAAAATTTTCCATCTTAATTTCTTTCGAATCTCTCATTTTTAAAAATTTAGGAATAAGGATTAAAATTACAAATGTTCTTAAGTAGAGTACCTAGAAAGGTATTCATTGAACAAAAACACTCTACAGAATTATACTGACTAATAATGAGTGGTTCATGCAGACAAATGATAGAGATAAAACGTAATCAACCATCTCTCATTAAACCAATGAATCAACATTAAATGTTTCAAATGACTTGGTATTTATAAGAGATCTCCAAATGGTCATATTTATAAGTTTTTTTGTAATGACCTCAGACATATGGCCCTTAATAGATCACTTGTAACTGATTCTAATTTCAAATTTATTAACACCACCACAATGACAATGGTATTATATTAAAATAGAGATAATTCATCGATATTCTTATTACAAATGTTATTCAATCAGATGGTGTTCCTTATAGTATGTCATTCTAATATTTCATAAGATGTTTAGTCTGATGGTATTAGTACCAATATTTTTATGATTGTTAAATCTTTTCATAGAATAAAATACATGACTAAAGTCTAACATTTAGTCTAATAAAGGTGATTCTAACTTATCACACACATACTCATTCTAATTATCATAATAAATAATACTAATGTTTATATTTATATAACATTAATACTTATTCTATGTATAGAAACCAATAATGTTTTCTACATAAACATTCCAAATTTAATGGGACATAAAAAGATAGAAATAATGTTTATAAGAAAGTGTTTGTGATTTCCAATACTAAAAAAATGGAAATCATTGATTTAGATCTTATGACTCAACAATATCCCCCTTTTTGGAAAGTAAAAACACCAAAACCCAAATGATAATAGCATTAAAAATATATATCCCAATGTTCTCTTAATTGTATCATATTTATAGTTATTCTTTGAACTTTAACTTCCCTAAGTTTGTAACTCTTATTAATAAAATTATGAATATGATGGAGTGTTAGGATAAATATTCTTCAATTAAATACTATCCCTTATAGTAATTTCTTACACTAAGGATTGTATTAACCCCCTTAATAAAATATTATTAGAATAAATCTTCTCTCCCTATGGATCGTATTTTCCCCCTTAATAATATATTATCCTTTTGATAATAATTTATCCCAATTAATGAATCAAATCATACTTTTTCAAATATTCTCCAAGATTAAAATATCTCTCACCCCCTTGTGATTTTCAAAAGGGAATTTCAGATGAATATAATGATTCTAGAAATGTTAAAAATGAAAACATATGAAATAATGCATTAAACTAACTAACCAACCATTAATAAAATGAATGATAATATATCTAATCGACATTAGAAAACATTCAAGAAAATATTATTTATTTGAAAATATAATTCATTCATAAAAAATGACTCATGTTTTCTACAAACAATAAAAATACAAGATTTAAAAAGAAAAATAAATCAATAATTCTTCATAAATGTCTTCAGAAAATCATTGATCAACATAAATTGATGATAATATTTTTATAACATTGCAATGAGTTCTTCTATAGATAATTCCTGATTTTTAACCCTATTTACATATGAAGAAAATCATTTTTTTGATCTCTATGTATTATAACTTCAACATCATAGGTTTTTAGGTTTCTTGTCTTTAACTTCATATCTTGGAACTTTTTTTCCAAAATAGTGACATAATTAGTATGTTTATTGGTGGAATCTCTAAACTCTTATACAAACAACACTCTATCTTTCATTCCATTAGATAATTTGTTGGAATATCATGATTATTATGAAATAATAATATTTATTTTGTCAATATATTAGTTGATCATTTGATTATCAGCATCAATATGATTCAACCACTTATCCATTTACTTAAAAGATCTCCTGTGAGTGTATGATGTATCATGTAAATTATTCAACCCTAAATTCATCTGGATTAATGATTCCATTAAAACATTAAAAGAATCAAATTTTTGAGTGGTAATTTATTGAATATGATGAATCAATGATTCATGATTTGTAGATTTTGGAATTTTTCATTCTATCATTCTCTGAAAATGGATAATATAATCAAATCCTTTTTGGGAAATCTTTCCTATATAGTTTGATTGTTATGGGAGTGGCTGGAGAGGTTTCATTATACTCATACCAACTTCCAATTCCATTCCTTTATTTTTTATATATCATTGGATCTTAATTTTAACCATCCTTATATGTTTTATTTTTATTCAATAATTCTATAATATCAACATTGTCGATATCGAATTTTTTAGATTCTTTGGCCTTTCAATTTTGGTCTTCTTCCTCTTTCATAGAGGGTGATTCATGTTCTTATTATAATGAGGATGCTTATTTCTAAGAAATAATTGATTCTTCATTGTTATAATTCATGGTGAGTATGATTAGTGAGGACTATGAATCCTATGATTTTTATAGGATATATTTTTTCCCACATCATCCTATTCATTTTATTCATGTTCATCTTCTAACACTTCTTTAATTTCGGTCCCAACCCCTTCATATTATTCTATTTATTCTTATTCTTCTTCCACTTTTTCATCAATCTATTTTTATTATTTTACATTACCATAAAATTAATCATAAATCTCATTATATAACCCTTCTTTAAGTTTTTTTCCATTCGATGCGTTTCTTTTCTGGCTGGTTCTGATTCTGGTTTTTTCACTTTAATTACAAAGACTGATTCCTCATCCAAAACTTTTTGATTTCCCTTATTAGCTAGAAAATGGGGTTTGGAATGAAATATGGTTGTTTCCTCAAAAACCAATCCTACATCAATATTTTCTTGACTGGTTTGGGATGTTGGAAGCATTATTTGTTCTAAATCTCTCTCAGCTCGTTCAAAAATATTTTTAAACTCACAGCTTATCACAAACTTTTCCTTTGTTTCTTCCTCTTATATTACTCTTCTAAAATTTTAGCAGCCCAAATTTTTAGTTATTTATTTTATATAGGATTGAGTGGGATTTTTGGATCACCTGGTTTTTTTCATCCTTATCATTCATTTAGTTTTCAAAAACATAATCTGGTACTTTCATTTCTTTATTATTATTTTCATAATGAGAGATATTTGAATTTATTTTCTTCTTATTATTATCAACATCATCATACTTATTTAATGGTTATTATTTTGAGGAATCACCATCAACATTCTCAACAAAAATTATTGATATGATATCAAAAACCAATCGCATTTTGTTCAATATATGGTCTCTAATAAATGAAATATTTTCCCCCACTAGATATGATTTCTTAGAAAAATTGAATATCCCCAAAAAATTTAACAATGTTTTACTAATAAATTATAAAATCATAATAATAATTTATTTCTTTGAGGAATTATTCAGGTTCACCACAATTAGATGGATAAACTTTAGAAGATCTTCTTTCCTCATATTCAAAAGAATGTCCAATAAAAAACATTAGATACCTTTATTTTATCATGTTCCCCTTTCCTTGGAATGATAAATATTTTCATTCACAAATCTATAAATATTTGATCTGGAGTTAAATATTAATATGTTTTAACATTTTCATCAGGATAAAATGATTAATATATTTCTTTATTCTTATCTAAAGAACCAATACTATTTACAAAATTCTGTGAGGGACAATAAGATTCACCTTTTGAGGAGAAAAAAACCAAACTAGAAAAATTATTAAAAGGTAGTTTATATATTATTCATACATTATGAAAGAAAATTTGTGTTTCCCTTCATCTTTCCAAAACGTGACTATATCATAGAACCCATGAAAAAAAATCTGATAATACAATTCAAACTCATTATCAAAATTTTGTACACAAAATGACTCGCAAAAATGGATTCAAATTATCATATTCATAGTAGAATCGTATTATGCATAATGTGATATAACTATCATCCTCTCTATGAATACAAATCATTTAGTAAAATATTCTTTTTTCATCATTGGATATGGATCTAATGATACAGACCAATGAAAATAAAATTATTTTAGACTCAGATACTAGAAGGGTGAATAAACTTAAGAGCAGAATATCCAGAACAACCAATGTGAGATAGGAGGAGTCCCTTATTTATATAGGTAATTGGGTGATGACATAGTTTTCATAAGAATATATATTTTTTAGAATGAAACCATTCTGATATGATAGTTTAAATTGTTCCAAATAATGTTTTAAATAATTTTGAGCTCATAGCGTTTTAGAAAGTATTATAGTATTAAGAATGAATCTGGTTTTGTAATGTTTCAAAAACATGAAAAAAATAATATTTTATAAAACAAAAAGTATAGAAACAACAATTATGGGACTAATCATAATGAGATATTGAAAAATCATAAGATAATAGAAGAGTACATTTTAGAGTTAAAAGTGGAATTGGTATGATATGTATGTTCTTATTCATTTTAATATCATATATTATGATATTTTTTGTAGATGAAATAAAAAATTATTTTTATTACAAAAAATATGAAAGAAAAAACTTATATAAAATATTTATGAATCCGAAAATGAGTTTATGAAAATATGATTCATGTAATTTTATATCATTTTTATAATTTTAGAACCATTTTAAGAATTATGAATATGAATTTTTTTAAATTATTTATTTCATAAAATTCAAAGACAATATAATTTTTTAAAAAAACTAACAATTTTAGAATACTAAAAATCATAATAAAAACAAAAGGGTTTGGACAAACAAATACTCTCCCATTTTAAAAATTATAACATAATATAAAGATATGAGTTAGTAAGAATTAGATATGAATGATTAATATATATTGACCATTCCCCTCTAATGTATCATACATTTAAATCTATTTAAACTAAGGGGTTTTATAAAAAATAAACATGTTGTTCTTGCGTTATGGTGAATATAAAATGATTGCTCCCTTATCTATGTGATCCTGTAGAAAATTGTATGTTATATCTATGTGATTATCACATGAGTTACATTCGAACAACATACATTCCAATAATATCCACCTTTTTCATTATCACAAACCCTAGAAAATGGAAATTCAAAAAATTTATACATTGAAAAAAATGGATTTTGGAAAAAAGATATCTCAATTTATGGACATATATTAGATAGGATAGTCACCTAAGAAACCAAAAAAATTCTTGGAAAATATCTGGTGTATTGGAAAATTATGAAACAACACTCAGTAGAACTATAAACTACTATATCTGAATATATTTTCAAAAGAATTTGTTGTGAATAGGTGTTATGGATGAAACACAACATCATGTATTTTGGATTTAATTTCAATTGTGTTTCGATCAGATGTCCTAACAAAAGTTTTATCAACATCCCAAAAAAAATTAACAAAATAGTTAAGAACAAGGAAAATTGATTTAATACATCATTTTTTGAGAGCCCATGCATTAGAATAGTATATGTATTTATGTTTTTATTTCATATAAAAACAATTAACATGCATTTTTACTAAAACTTTTCATGCTGGAAGATTTAAGTTTAATAAGTCTAAATTTCATAAGTACAATTTTACTAAATAAAATTTTATAACATATTTTTCATATTGAAAATAATTCATCATTTCAGTTATTTAAATTTATCTTTGTAACTCAGTTATGAGTACTACCTATATCCAATATGCCATGCTACCTACTATTTTTAATAATTACCCTACACGTCTCTGTATCACCCCTTGATGATTGTGAATAAAAATGTTTTTTTATCAACTATATGATGGTAATGGCTTGAAATTTTTTTGAACCGTCTATATCGCTTTTATAAACCCTATCATTACCCTATACCCCAACCCTTCATTCCATAAAACCCTTTTAAATGGAGAAACATAAAATAAAATATGGTTCTCATATAGCATAATGAAATGTCAAAGGATATCAAGGAAATTATATTGTGGATGAGCTATTGATTTTAAATGTATAGAAAGGAAAAATATATTGTTGAAGAAATTTATAAATATTTAGGGTTGTTAATATGTATTTGATGTTTCTAAAACTATATCTGTCTTCAATAAGGATGATTGTGACTTTTATAATTTGACCATATTTCATTTCGGCAATAAGATAGAATTGGTTACTACAACAATTCACTAGAAGAATCAATAAATAACTGAAACATTCTATCCTGATCAACCCCTAAACCAGTAGTAGGATCGGTCACCACATGACCTAAAGAGAGTCTCCTTGTATGGTATAGGCTACTGACTAGCAGTGTGGGTGTAAATTTAGTTCAATGGGAACACTATTCCCTCATACTCAGAGTCTCACATTGGTTTGTGGGATTGTAAAAATGTTAAAAAAATTGATGAATGATAAATAAATGATAAAGCAGTAGAAGATAGAGCAAATATCAAATGAATACAAAAATGGCTAACATTTTTTATTCAAAGAATTCATTTAAGATGGTGATATAAAATCTAAAACAATAAACATACAACATGCTTTAAAATTTATTACAATACAATACTCTTGTATGAAAAGAACAAAAAAACTAAAGGCAATCTCCACAAGCATCATGAACTCTAGCTTAGTCTAGTGCTCATAACTCTTGAGGTACCAAAAAAATAGCACAAGCAAAGGTCTATTGCCCTGCAAAAAGTTAGTTCTACTTAGGTACCAATGATACATGAGTAGGGTGTGAGACATTAATCTTAGTGGGATGGATCCCACTATGTGTAGAACAATAAAATCCATGAATATAAATTGAATAATGTGAAAGAAGATATATGAAAATTAATTAAGTACTAATAATAAAAAATCTTATAAAATCCACATTGTCATTGATACACAAATAAATTTAATCAATTTAATTTAGGAAAGAAGTCACAAATTCAACAGTTCAGCCCATTTCATTATAAAGGAGTTCAAAAGGTGATTCATCTCTTTAAAATTAATATGTCACAAGACACGATTTGTATTCCAACATCCCCCATAACTATTTAATCAAATATTCCTATCCATACCATATATAATTCGTAAACTAGACCAAATACAGGCTTCTACATTGTCTTGGAAGACATGTCACATGATTCATTTCATTCATTGATCAATTTAGAATCTGATATCATCCATGGAATTCCTATGTTTTAATATAGGTATCTATCTTGGTATAATATAAACCAACACCCTACAACCCCCCTTGAAATCCTCTCAGGAACCCAATATCACTCGTGGTGTCTTACATTGTCTTAACTACTCGAGTTTGGCCTTGGTGATCCACTGGTAGAGCCCAAGTCCCACCCAAGGAATAAATAATCAATTATCATTGAGTCCATCCTTACTATTCTCTATCAAATCCAACTGTCACTCAGAATTCAATAGTCAGAAGCCCCTAGGATTCCATCTTTAGTAACCATGTTTCAATTAGGCATGAAAGTAAATCCTCAGTGAGTCCATCCATGGAATCCATTATTCGAATCCTTTTAACACTCAGAAATTTATCATTTATTATATAAATATAATAAAACATCATTTAATCAATATTATTTAACATGTTAAGGTCAAAACCAACAACAATTCATGACAATTTCACCTTAAAAGGGTAACTCAAGGCATTGGAAAAATGATAAGGCTTACCTTTAATTTAAATCAATTTTGAATTTCATTATAAGGTCATATCATTTCTAAGACTTCAAACCATGTTATTCATTTTCATTTAATTATATTGATTTAATATGTCCTGGTCAACACCATGAACATTACATATACCCCTCACAAAAAAGTTTCTTTAGAATAGGAAATCTCTAATGTCTTGGATCACAATTACTCAAATATAAATATTGTTATCACAAGAATCTCTAGCTAAAAAATATATTTGAATGAATATATTTTAATATAACTCACTTGGTAAATTCATTATAACAACATTCTCATGTTTTAATAAACTACTACTTGGAATATTATTATATATATCACATGGGCATATCCATACGATACAATTCATTCTTAATCAAGAAATTAAATCATAAGGGATAAGGGACATGGTCCCTCATCCCATGCCATTCAATCCATCAAATTCACATTGCAAAATAAAAATATACACATTCCAAATCACATGACATGGGGGAAAAGGAAACCTATGGGTGACTACGTCCAGAATCCATTCATGTTCCCTTCAAAAAGAAAACCACAAAGGGGTGGTTTTAGTTCATGTTATTCAACCTATAACTTACACACAAAATCCTCTTCAGAATCACATGAAAATATTAGAGATTCTATGAACTTAATTTCTTTTCATGAAATCCTTTTTAAACATAATAGGATAGGATATAATCTAGCATGCCTCGTATCAAAAATGTTACACAATTAAAGTGGGCATAAAAGAAATACCTAAAATCCTGATTTAAAATAACTAATAATTTATTTTCATTATGGAAGAAAATTCACCTGTTTTGGGGAGGTTTTATTTAAAATTTTGACTTTGTTTTTTAGAAAATCATTTAAACTCATAATTATTTCATAAATAACTCATAGTCAAATTTGTCAAAGGACGGCGTGATTCAACTTATTTAAATAAGAAAATAATGTATCCGTAAATTTAATGGGTTGAGGATAGGGATCCTACATCAAGTGGTAGGCCAATCTAACCATTGTAACATTTCAGATTTTGTGGAAACCACTCAAAACAACCCCTTAATATCACACACAAACATTATTATTCATATATATATATATATATCCATTAATCAAAAGAAATTATTCCCATATACATGAGAAAATACGTTGGATGAAGATATATATATATACCTATGAATGTGTGTATGCACTATCAAAGATGATACATACTCCATACAATTAATTTTAGTGACTCAAAACACCTTAAGAACCTAGATTAAATGTTGAAAAAAAATACAGTGGAAGAAACCCTCACCTTCAATCAACAACGGTGATAAAAAATGAATCAATCTTCTTCTACATTGGGGGAGTAATTTGGAATACTCATAAATATATGCCAAGGGGAATGTTTCATGCCATAACAGCAAAATAAGAAATCCAAATCTTGGTTAAACGAAACCTAGGATTCTGGCCAAATCATGTGGGGTGACAGGGAGACTGAATCTCAACCAAAATGGGAAGGAGACAAGGTAGAGGGTCAAACCATTGAAATTCGAGTGGGAAACCATGAGAAATATAGATAGATTGACGATCTAATGGGATATCATAGGGGAGACACCCTCATGTACAAGGAGACCTAAGGAAGTGGGGTTTCTTGTGACAAGTTGTGGTGCAGAGGGTTAAGAAAATGTTTTTATTTATTTTATTTTATTTTAATTATTTTAATTTCTTGAAATAGAACATACTGCATGGTTCTTCAAACCATGAACAATGCATAAGGTTAATAATGTGAGGTTATTGGCTCTGACACCAAACATTATAGGCAAGGAACATGGGTTAGAAATATTCATGCATCACATGCATACTGTTACTACCCCACCTTCATAATTCCACATGGTTTCCTTCTTAGGACGTAGAGTTTCAAACAAACTGTCACCCCCTATAGGTCCTCTGAAACCTGATTTTACCAGTATAACAATCCATATAATCCTCAAACCACCCATAAAAGTTATCATTAATTAACCCAATTACACAAATAACACTTTAAATCATTCTAACTCTCATAATTTCATTCAGAAACCTGGTTTGTAAAATTTTCAGTTCAGTAATCACCAATATTCAAATTCCCATGGAATTTCATCATTTTCTAAACCACGGGTTTTTAAAAACATTCAACAGTGGAACTTTTCATCCCTGATGAGGCTTGGGTAACCAAAAAAACATCACCCAATCATCAAGGGACTTTATGTTTCATTCAAATGGATTTTACAAATTTCCAAATTCCTAACAAACCTCAGACTACATCTTATGAAACTGGAACTTACCACATAAAAACCTGAAGGAACACTCGATTACTAACTGAATAATCAAAGAGGTTCCTACTTGATCAGACTTTAACAAAGAAACAATCAAATCATCATCTCCTTAATCATCTTTCTAAAGTTTCAACCCACCTTAGGCATCAAAATTAGAAAGAGGCCAATTATTAATTAGTGTTTTCCCCACCGTTGGAATTCCATTTCAAAGCACTCCCCTAAGAATTTTAACAATGTTCCAGATGTGGTTTTCTCTGGACTCTAGTGTATTTAAAAAAATTGAAATTCCTTCATTCAAGGAATCTACATTTATAATAATGAGTCCTCAAAATTTCAAACTTTACTTCTGGTAAAATTTCAAGACCAAACCAACAATTTTCCATTAAAAACTATTGTGAATCCCCCTAAATGAAGGCATAGATTGGTTACATTACACTGGAAAACATTACACTTAATTCATTATAACTATTGTAGAAAACAAGTCATTGATAACCTTGGATTCAAGCAATTAGACTCCACGGATCTATCCCTAGGTAGGTCACACCCTTTTAATAAGTGATACCTTGGTACAAAGCTAATAGGTCCATGTAAGAACATTGAGTGAGCCCAGAGATACATCCATATGAGGGTCTTGTTAATTTATGTGGCATGTGTACAAAAATAAATCCAAATATTTCCTACAAGGAAATCCATCAGTTAGGACTAACCAATCCTTAATAAAAACCATGCATCAATGCACAACTCTAATATAGATATAAAACAATCCCAATGGATTCCAACCATTAATATTGCATATAAATGACATTATCTTACTCTGTCATGGTTGACCTCATGATAGCGGACAATATTATCATTAATAAGAAACATTAAAAGCTTTTATAGGGTCCATGGAATAAGAATAGATGATCTAGAACTAGTTGACCTATTGAAAGAAGATCAGCTTCACTATATCAATGCATCACCACTAACAGATCCAAAGCCTATGCCACCAGAGGCATATTTTGATTTCTCAAATATTAAACACCAAAGTACCACCAAGAATATTGGTGTTTCCAATGTTTGTATACACCACCAACCATATGAACAATAATTTTCATATCAATGACCAATGCAAATTTAAAACTAGAAAGCCTCTGAAGCATTCAAACAAAACTGACCATTTTTCAATGGCCCTCTTAAGTTGTGCTCCATTAACTTGTATGTTCACATAACCACCATTAACATATTGATGATCCCCACCTATAGAGTGTCTTAAATATAAGATTAGAAGTTGGACATGACACTTGCCAGTAGGCTAGATCCATAATCACCTTAAGCGCATGTGTGACATTCCACAAACCATGATCATAATGTAAAAGAATTTGGCATGAAATCAAAAATCAAATTTACATTCTTGTCAAAAAAACAAATTCCCATATAGTTCTCCCAAGTAGTGCGATGATCTTAAATACCAAAATATTAGTGTACAATACTATGGATATGGACTACAAACATACACAACTGCTTAGATCTCAACAATTTAACTGAACTCAACATGGTTGTTACAACATTTTACACTTGATTTTTACCACAAATATCAATTAATACTATGTTATATTTATAAGAGCATAATTCACATCTAGATTGCTATCCATAGGATATCTTCCCAGTTAAACTGTGTATTATATTGATAATGTAGGAACTTTCTTGAAAGAACCTAATCATACACAACCATTAACTCAGATGAAAACATAACTAGTCATCCATTACTGAATAAATGAGATGTTCACATGACCTCCTAAACAGATATCTATGAACAATGAATTCATCACCTACTAAATCAACTAGTCATCAATTATTATTCCTATATGAACTTTTAATATGAAATAAATATCATCCGAAATAGGGTTCCATTTTAAAAACCAAAAGTCCTAGTAGGGAAAAAGACACTCGAATGACATAGAAAGTTAGAAATCTCATAGAAGAAATCAAGTCATCATTATTTAAGGTTTCTATCTATCACGGGATATCCCAATACAATGAATACTAATTGGACCCAATACTAGTCCATGCAAAAAAAATTACTATTCTCATGATCCATTTTTATTTAACTCATTTATAAAATGTAATATCTTATGTACATACACTCACGTCTCTATTCTAAGGCGTACCACTAAAAATCATTTTAACTTCACTTACATGAGGGTCTAAAAAAAGGACATCACATCAGGTTCCAATTTTAATCCAATTCATTGATCCAATAAAAACTTTATGCATTTCAAATAATTTTAATCATAACTTCAAGTGTCATTATACCAAATAAGAAACCTAGTAAACTAATTTCGCTAGTAGATCAACAGAAAAATTGAAAGCCTTCTCAACATCATTTTTTAAACTTTTAACCTTAACTGACATCCCATTATAATTAGTCAATTTAGCTTATAAATTACTTCTAACCATTAAGGAGACCTATGAGTGTCTTATTAAACCAAAATGGATTATTAAAAAAGAATCCCAATATATTTTATTTAACTATATAAAGCTTAAACACCATAATGATTTATCTGAAAATACCATTCCCTAACCGACCTACTTGGGTCTAGTTGTGTATTATAATAGTGAACCAATCCATTTATGTTCAAAACATCACAAATTTCACATTTATAACCATCAACAAACATATCATGGTTATATAATTGCTCATTTATATGGGTGGGAATCTACCAATTCATAAGGTACACTTACAAATTATGGTTGGAATTTGGCTCCCATTAATTGAAATCATTCATTTTTAGTATTTTAATTTAGTAGCATTTTTCATTTCAACAATGTATATAAGAATTTATAAAGGTCTATAGATGGTTAGAGTATACGAGTTACCCTTTTTTAAGTGTAAGGCATCCATACACCTTTCAATTGAAAATTGAATCCTACTTAAACCGAAACCAACAACATTCATCTCATGCAACCATTTTCATATATCAAAACTAGCATGCTACATTGAGCAGTACACACTGGAAACAAGATAACATGAACAAAACCATGGAATATATCATATAAGAATGTTACAGCTCATGTAATACATGTTAAATAAAGTTGTATATTAAAATATTACCTAAAAATGTACATAACTAAGGATGGCATCAATAAAGGCACACAATCATTCTTATCTTGAATCCCACTAATGCAAATACAAGTCATGGAATATTCATGGCATGTGAATTTTTCTATGTGTATTTAATGATGCATGTCATGTCACATCCTTTCCATTCTAGATCAAGGGTAAAATTACCATAAATTTCCATAAATCCATAAGACATGAAAAATACATTATTTACTCAAGGAGAAATCATATTAAATACAAAATAAAATTGTATGGAAAATAATTTCCAGCCCTGAGAACAAGGTCATTTCACATATTTGTCTTGATCAGTCCCAAGCACGGCTATTTACCAAGTGTCAATAGATTCCTAGTCTCTTATATACCATCCAAAAACTGTAAGACAAAAGAAAAAACCCATCTGATAAAACTTTGTAATGTCTCTGCCCAACTGACCACTAAACCAATAGGTTGATTGGTAACCACACGAACTCAAGCGTGATTCCCCATACACTAGAGGATAATGACTATCAGCAAGGGTGTAAAGTTAGTTCAATGAGGAAACTATACCTGCATACTCAGTGTAGCACATTGATTATTAGATACTAAAAAATGAAAGCAATAACATATGCATTATAAATAAATGATAATTTAGTGGAAGAAAAAGGTAATATCAACTAAATTTAAATATGTCCAGTTCCATTTTATTCAAATAATACTTGAAAGATGATGGTACATAAGTTAATATAGTAAACATATATCAGGATTTACAATATATTACAATACAAGACTCAAGTAATAAAAGATCTAATAATAAAAAATGTGATATCCATTATCTTTCTGAACTCCAACTCAATCATATGAACCAAAATATTTGGGTACAAGGAAAAAACACAAGAAAGAGTATATAGACCTAAAAACATGTAGGTATACTCAAGCACCAATGGTACCTGAGTAGGGTGTTAAATATAAGTATTAGTAGGTTGACACGTATAGTTTCTATCCCAATTCAATACATGAATATCAATTAAATAGTGTGAATGCAAATATATTACATGAATGGGAGCACTTCAAAGTAAAAATACTATAAAATCCAGGTTCCCATTGATACCCAAATACATTTAATCAATTTCATTTAAGAAATATTTCTCTAATTTAATAGTCAGGACTAAGTCATTCTAACCGATTTCAAAATATTTCTCAACACATTAAATTAACTATCCATGTGACGAAGCGTGTAGATCAATGTCCCCCATAAAGATGTAAACAAAAAACCTAACTAGAATATCTATAAATTATAAACTATAATAAATCTAGTCTTTGTCATTGGCTTTCCAGATGCATCACATGATTCATTTCATTCATTAATCAATTCCGAACCTAGGCCCATCCATGGAATTACTAGGATGGAATCTAGGTATTCTTATAGGTATAACATGAACCGAAACCATATAATATTGTCTCGGGAGAACCTATCAGGAACCTAGTATCCCTATAGGTGTGGTATATCATATCTTCAAATCAACACTCACCATTCAATAAGAAAAATCCCATGTGAGTCTCTCCATGGAAACCATGTATCACTCTGGAATTAAAGTAAATCCCTAACGTGTCCTTCAATGGAATTCTTCATTTGATCCATTTATCACCCATTGGCTAATAATTTATTCTATCAATTAAATTAAAACAATTTTAATCAATAGGATTTGACATGCCAAGGTTAACACCAAGAATGATTCATAACCCTAACACCTCAAAAGGGTAACTCAAGGCATTGGCCTACTCAGAAGGCTTACCCTAAATTTATATCATCTGGATATTCCATTATAAGGTAATCTCAAGCCTAATAATTCGAAACATTTTATTGAATATAATTTAATTCGAATGATTTCATATGTCCCATCCAAAACAAAAAACATAACATATACACCTCACCTAAAAAAGTGGCTCATGAATGGGAAATCAATCAAGACATAGCTCACAATTACACACTTGGTCACATATTTATCACAAGCATCTTACGGAAAAAATATATCTCAATGCATATACACCTATATAACTCACATAAGAAATATTTAATAAAAATATTATTAGGATTAAATACAATACTACATGAAATATAATTATCTTTCTCACATGGGATATCCATACAAGGAAATTCATGATTAATCAATTAAATGACTTAATATGGTCCTAGGGTCATGGTCACTCATCCATTCCCATTCAATCCATCAAATTAAAAATTCAAAATACAAATAACTTACACATTTTATATATCATGACACGGGGTAAATGACACACCTAAGGGTTTCCAAGGGAATAATCCAATCAAATTCATTTCAATAAGACAAACCCAAAGGTGTGCTTCATGTTAAATGTATTCAACCAATGACCTATACACAATCCTCTTCAAAAGAATAATCCAATCCATGAAATTCTATGAACCTAATATCATTTCAATCAATCCCATTTAAACGTAATCGAAGAGGACATAAGATATCATTACACATATATAAAATTCTAATCAACTATAAATACCATTAAATAAATACTGCAAACAATGATTCAAAATATCTAATATTTACTTTTCATCTAGGAATATAATGCACCACTATTGGAAGGGTATTATTATTTAAACATGTATTTTTTATCAATAAATCATTTAAACTCTAAATAATTTCATTCAAGAAATCATAATCCACATTATCAAAGGAATGAATGATTTAAATTATTTAATTATATACATAATAGAATTCTTAAAATTATAATTGTTAAGAATTGGGATCCTACCTCAATTAGTAGACCAATCCAACACACTATAGTTGTCTTAATTGGTGGGAACAACATGAAAATTACCAGCACTCACATGGACATATATTCTTATATATATATATTATTTAATTCCAATCATATATTCCCCTCTCCATGAGGGAATATGTATGAGGAAAACATATATTTATATATACATACCTTTGTATGTGTGTGTTCACCATCAAAATGATCAAAACCACCTAAAATTAATTCTAGAGACTCAAAAAACCTTAATACCAAAAATTAAAGCATGTGAAACAATTAATAAAAAGAATACCTTACATAAAAGTGATGTAAATGAGTTGAAACGAACCAATCTGCTTTGCATTTGGCGGCAGATGTTTGAATATGTATAAATCTGACCCAAGGAGACTGTTGCATACCCTAACATCAAATGATGAAATAAAAATATCGATTAACCTTAACCTAGGGTTTTGACTGAATTATGATGAGTGATGGGGTTGTCTTATATTATCTTTAAAGGGAAGGATACAAGGCAGATGGTCTTACCATGGAGATTCGAGTATGAAACCCTGAGAAATCCAATCAAATTGAAGATCAAATGGGAGGCCCTAGATAATCCTTATGTGTGGATAAGGAGAACAATGAGAGGGGTGTCGAATGACAAGTAGGGGAGAATGGGTTTAAAAAACGTTTTTAATTCCTTTTATATTATTTATTTATTTTAATTTCTTAAAACAGAACATACCACATTGTTTTCCCCACATGGTTTTCAAAATCATGCGTAAACTCTGGAATTAACAATGTGAGGTTACTACATCAAATAGAAAACCAAGAATAGCCCAGGTGTACCACCACTATTGAACCTATATAATTCAACACTTTTTACTACTTGGGAAGCATGGTTTTCAGACAATCTGTGTTCCCTCTACAAGTCTTCTAAAATATTATTTTCCCATTTTGGCACTCCCAAAACTATTCAATAACTTGGTAAAGTTCTCGATCCCTCAATTAAGATAAAAACATAAAATTTAATCATTCCTACTCTCATAATTTAATTTTCAATCATCATTTTTAAGACGAACCATCTAGTAATCACCAAAATTAAAATTCCTAAGCAATTTAGTGTGGCTTAAAAACACGTGTTCTTACAAACTCCCCACCTTAGAACTTATCCTCCCCAAGTTGGCTTGGGGAACAATTAAAACATCACCAAACCATCATAGGACATTAATTTTCATTCAAATAATCATGTCACATTCAAAATCACCCAACACACCTTGATGTTCCCCTTAAGAACTAGGAACTTATGCCATCAAAACATGATCTAATGCTCAATTACAAAAAGATTCATAAAAACAGTGCTTAATTGAGCCCACGTAACCAAGGACATGATCAAAACATCATTTCTTTAAACATCTGGCTAAAGGTACTCCCCACTACATGCTTTACCAGAAGAAAAAGGCCAATTCCAAATCAGAGTTTTACTCACCAATGGAAGTTCCTTTCAAAGCACTCTCCAAAGCGTTTTAACGATTCTCCCAATCTGGGTTTCTTTAGACATTATTTTATTTAAAAAAAATGAAATTAATTTTATCATGAATTTTAAATTTAAAATAATGTTTCTACTGAAGCTCACACATGGCCTTTGGTGACATTCCCAGACCAAACCAATAGTTTTCTATTTCAAAATGATGTGCTTCAACACAAATGATGGAATAGACAGGTTATTGCCCAGTGAAAACACTACCATTAAAGAATTACATCTAATATCGAGAAAATGTCTAGGATAACCTATTATTAAAACAACTAGACTCCATGAAATTATCCCTTGGTAGCCTATATCCCATGTTATAAGTGAGACGTTGGAATAAATTCATGACATCCACGTAAACACATTTACTGATCCCAGAGAAATATCTTACTGGAGGCCACATCAAAAGAAAGTGGTAGGTGACCAAAAACCCATCTATTATGATCCAAAATGGAATTCCAAGTAACACATAGGACAAACCAAGCCTTAACAAACACACACATCAGTACAAAACTCTAATATTGTTCACAAACAGGGCCAATAACTTCCAAAATTTAGAAAATCATATAAATGAACCTCTCTTAGAGCATCATGGATGACGTCTTGATAGGGGAAATGATAGTCCCAAAGAACAAACACTATATTGATCTCGAGGAACCCCAAGAGAATAATAGACAAACCACCATTGGTCAAACTATAAAATGAAGATCAGTTCCAACCAGCTGATGCATGGCAACAAATAGATCACAAGTCCTTTCCAGTCGAGGTTTCTAGTGATTTCTCAAATATTTACCACCAAAGTACCTCTGAGACTAATGATGTATCCAAAAGATTCATAAACTACAAACCATAATAATGTTAAGAATCCAACAAAGAACCGACACATATTTAAACCCACCATGCCTCAGAGGCATTCAAACAAAACTGACCATTTCAAAAATTTAATCTTAGGTTGTGGTCCTTCTACTTGAAAAGAAACATGGTCACCACAATAGCCATGATGCTCCCAAGCTCTGGTGTGTTCTAGATTTCAAAAAAATGGATGGTAAGGTCTCCCACTAGCACCTTATATCAGGATCCATCTTAATCACATGTGTGATGTTCCACATACCATGATAATCATGTAAAGTCATTTGAAATTAAATCTGAAATTAAACTGACTACCATGTCAAAAAACCCATCTACCAGATAGTCTTACTATGTAGGGTTACTAACATAAATATAAAATACTTAGGTCAGTCTACTATGAAGATCACCTGAGAACATATACGACCACTCAGAGTAAAAAAATTTAACTAAACTCAACTGGTTTGTTACAAAATTTAACACTTGTTGGGTATCGCTTATGTCAATGCATACAACCTAGATTCTAAAAGAGAAAATGACACATCCTATGTACTATACATATGTTGTATTACCTATGAAATCAAGTATCGTATAGATCATAGAAAATTGACTCAATAGCATCTCATCATAAAAAACCATTAACTAGGATGATGATGCAATGAGTTGTCTATTATTAAAGAAAAGAGATGTTCAGATGATATCCTAAGAAGAATGACAAGCCCAATGCATGCCTAACCTACTGAACCGTGAATTTATCAATGATTATTACTATATCAAGTGTCAATGTATAATAGACACCCATCCAAATACTGGTGACCTTTTAAAAAAATAAAAGTCATTCCAGGTAAAATGACAATCTAATGGAACTAAACATTAGAAAGATCACTACAGAAAGAATGGAATCAAGATATAAGGGTGGTACCTACCATGGGTTTTACCCTTACAAAGCGTATGAATCTACCTCATCACTAGGTCATGAAAAATAAATTTTACTAGGTTGAAGAAGCCTTTATATTTAAGTCATGGATAAAAATAAATATCATGTGGATGGATTCCCAAGTTCTCATTCCAAGGAATACCACTGAATACATTTCAACTACCCTTACATGTGGGTTTAAAAAGGTGTACCACTTAAGGTTCCTATTTATATCCATTTCATTAAATCAATACAACCTTTAATCATTTGAATGAATTTTATGTAAAACCTAAATTGTTTTTATTCCATACATGTAACTTGGTAACCTGATTTAGTTAGTCGATCAATGAAAAAATAGTTTGGACCTCCCAACATCCTTTTTAGACATTAAAAATTCTATGAAATTACATTCAAATTCGCCAATTTATCTTACAAATTCTTATTAACTAATATGGAGACCAATGAAGGCTCCAATAAACCAACTTGGTTAATTTAAAAAGTAACCAAATAGCAGTTTTTTAACTATAGAAATCATAATCACCATAACAATTCATCTCATAAAAGAATTCCCCAACTAAACTAATTGGTTCCATTTGAGAATTTTAAATTTCAACCAATATATTTTAGTTAAAAAACATAGCTTTCATATAAATAACTATACAAAAAAAAACCATGGTTATGTAATGGATCAATCATATTGGTGTCCATATACCAAATCATAAGATGCACATACACATTACGATTGGAATTTTGATCTTAATAATAGAAATCATATAATTTTAACATTTATAATTGTCATCTTTTTCATTTAAATAATCAATATAAGAATTTATAAAGGTATAGAGATAGTTCAATTATACGGGTTACCCATTTTCCAATAATAATTCACCCATACCCCTTGCAATTGAAAAATGAGACCATCATAAACCACAACAAACAATATTCATCCCAAGAAACATTTTTCATATATCAATACTAACATGCGAATACGAACCATTCAGATATTGAGCATGCCAGCAAGCACAAAAGCATGGAATATATCATATCAACCTATTACATCCCAAACAAGACATTCTAAATAAACTGGCATGCTAAACAATTATAGAAACAAGTAAAAAAAATCATGACATCACTCAAGGAATATAATCATCCTTAGCAGGAAAAATACTAATGTAGCTACATGGAATGTAATATGCATGGAATGTGAATTTTTCTACATTCCAATAATTATTCTTGTATTTTCACTTCCTCGACATTCTCGTACAAGCAAAAAATTACCATAAATATTCCTAAATCGAAAATACATAGAAAATACACCATTCATTAAACATGAAATCATATCATCTATAACATAGAACAACATGAAAAAAATTTCTCATCCCAAACCACTTGTTCATTTCTCAAGCATGGGGTGATCAGTCCTAAGAACATCTATTTACAAAGCATAAAAAAATTCCTAGTATCATATATAATGGCCCATAATTGTATGAAAAAAGTAAAATATCCTCTGATACAACTTTTTAATGTCCCAACATGATTGAATAATAAACCGGTAGCCGGACCGGTCAACACAAAGACTTAATTGTGTCTCCCCATATGCTAGAGGCTTATGACTAATAGCGAGAGTCTGAAGGTAGTTAAATGGGGAGACTATGATGTCATACTCAGAGTATCATAGTGGTTTATCAGATGGTAAAAATCCATGTATCAGTAAATTCATTTAATGAAATTTTAAATAAGCCTAAAATAAGGGTAATATCAAATGAATACCAAAATAGAAAATGAAAGTTTGATCAAATCATAATTTTCATATGATGGTACTTAAGATAAAATAGATAACATAAAACATAATTTATAATTAAGTGCAATAAAGGACTTATATATGTATGTAAATAAAATCCAAATGGAGATATCTAGGAGAATATTCAGCTCCAGCTCAGTCCTGTGCTCCTAAATCCTCAGGTACAATAAAAAAAGAACACAAAAAGGTCTGCATCCCAGAAAACAAGTTGGTCTACTTGGGTAGCAAGGCTAATCAAGTAGGGTCTGAGATATAAATCTTACTAGGTTAGAAACCATGGTGTTTTACCAAATAAATTCTATAACTATCAATTATGTAGTGTGTAGTTAGATATATGACAAGTAAGAAAGTACTAAAAAGTAAAAATCCAAAATTATAGGTTCCCATTGATACCCAAAAACATTTAATCAATTTCATTTAATTAAGATGCCTATAATAAAATAGTAAGCCTTGTTTTATTCTAAACGAGTTTAAAATATGGTTCAACTCTTTAAATTAATGTCCCCAGACTTGGTAGGCTTCTAAGCATCCCTTGTAAAGATGTACTCAAGGATATCTAACCTGTCCATCTAAAAAGCATAAACCATATTAAATCTAAACATGTGTTTTGGATTTGCAGATGAATCATAGGATTCATCCCATTCATTGGTCAATTAAACTCATAAGTCCATCCAAGGAATTCCTATATTGGGATCTAGGTATCTCTCCATGTATAATATGAATCAATACCCAACAAGCTCGTCCCTAAAGATCCTCTCAGGAACTCGGCATCACTCCAAGTGTGGTATAATGTCTCAACTACCCGAGTTCATCCGTAGAGGTCCAATGAGGGAGCCCAAGTATCACCCATGGAAAAAATAATCAACACCATTTGAGCATATCATAGAAATCATATTGGAATGCATGTAATACTCGGAATTCAATAGTCAAATTCTCATATGAGTCCATCCATTAAAACCAAGTTTCACTCATGCATGAAAGTAAAGCCTCAATGAGTCAGTAAATGTAATTATTCATTTAAATAAACATATCACCCATTGATTAATCATTTATTATATAAATTTAATCCAAAATAATTTAATCAATTTTATTACCATGTTATGGTTAACACCAAAACCAATTCATATCCATCACACCTCAAAATAGTAACTTAAGGAATTTTCCAAATCCAGAGACTTACCATTAATTTAACTAAGATGGTAATTACATTATAAAGAAATCTCAAACATAATAATTCAAACCATGTTATTCAATATCATTTAATGGCAATGAATCAATTTGTCCTGGTAAACACCAAGAATATCACAAATACACCTCACCTGGAAAAGTGGCTAAATCAAGGGTAAGTTACCAAGGCTTGGCTCACAATTACTCACTTGGGAATATCATTATCAGAAACATCTCAAGATAAAAATTAACCTCGAGGTCTAGAAATTAATATAACACACATGGTAATTTTATTATAACAGGATTTGGAGAAATAAATAAACTACTACATGAAATATTATTATCTTTCTCACATGGGAGTATCCATTCAAAAAAATCATTCTTCATAAAATAATGAAATAATAAGGGATAAGGGCCATGGTCACTCTTCTCATCCCATTCACTCAATCAAATTCAAAAAAAAATTTAAAAATCAATTACTTTTTTGAAATCCCATGACATTCGTTAAATTACACACTTAAGGAAGTCCATGTTCAAAATCCATTCACATTTCATTCAATATGAAACCCCCAAATGGGTGTTTTATGTTCAAGCTATTCAACCTATAACCTAAAAATGCAATCCTATTAATAATCAGAGGTAAGTCCTGGAAATTCTAAGAACATAATTTAATTTCAATAAATACCCTTTAAATATAACAGGAGATGATATAAGCTATCATGGATCATATCAACAACAATACTCAAGCATAGAGAAAATCAATGAAATATGAAAATCAATGAACTTGGAGTATAATCAACCTCCACTAGAGGGGGTTTAGTGATAAAAACTTGAATTTTTATCAATAAATAATTTAACCCTTTAATCATTTAATTTAAGAACTAATATTACAATTTATCAAAATAATTAATTATTTATCTTTTTTATAAAATCACATAGATAATTCTTAAAATTTAAAGGGTTATAGATAGGGATCCTACCTCAAGAAGTAGACTAATCTTATATTTTTTAGGTTTAAAATTTGGAAGCAACCACTCGAAACCACCAAACAATCTCACACAAATAAATTCTTATATATATATATATATCTTCTGTAAAATAAAGAAGATTTTACCCTTGACATTATGGAATAATTTTGAGGAATATATACATATATATATATACATAAATATGTGTGTGTGTGAACCATCTGAGATGACCAAAACTCTAAACAATCTATTATAGAGAATAAAAATAACATAAGACCATAAATAAAATGGTGTGAAACAATGTAGTAGATAGAACCCTCACCTTGAAGTGATGGTGATGATCCAAAACAAAGTTATCTACTTTGCCTTTGGTGGAGGATGTCAGAATAAACATAAATATGACCCATGGAGCCTGCTGCATGCCTAACATCAAAAGAAGAAATCAAAATCTACATTAAACTTAACCTAGGGTTTCAACATAATTTTTAGGGGATATGGGGACACCTAATGTCAGAAAAAAGGGAAAGAGATAAGGAATATGTTCTTCAAAGGTACATTCGAGTAGGAAACCATGAGATATCATGATTGATAGAAGAACGTCGGGAAGGCCATAGAGAAGCCTTGTGCATGGACAAGGAGACCCAAGAGAGGGGGGTTGATGCATGGCCATAAAGGGAGAAGATTTTAAATAAATAGACTTAATTACTTTTATTTTATTTTAAATATTTTAATTTCTTAAAACTAAACAAATTTCACAGTTTTCCTTGCATGGTTTTCCAAACAGTGCAGAAACCACGTAGTGAATAGTGTGAGGTTAATGACTCCAACAAAAACCCATGTGGTCTCGGAGCACCATTTGAAAAACATTTTTTATCTTATGCATACTGACACTTACCCATCTCCATAAAGCCATATAATTTCATAGATTGGCCACATGGTTTTAGACAAACTATAAGGTCTCTACAGGTACTTTTAATCCTGATTTTCATAGTCTGTCTCACCCAAAACTCCTTGAGCCATCCATAAAATTTCTCAGTCCTTTACCCAAGTCCAGAAACATCACATTGAATAATTACAACCCTAGAAATTTCATTATGAAGCATTATTTGTAAAACACCCCATCTAGTAATCACCAGAATCAAATTTCCATATAATTTTATCAAGCACAAAAACATGGGTTCTTATAATAACCTCAATCATGATAGTTGATCTAATAAAATATACACATTAAGGTTATCCAGTCCCCAGTACCTCTTTATCTATAGTGGATGGGGTCCCCCACTCTATAAATAATAGAGTCACCATTCTAAACTACTATTGTACAGAAGGATAATCTTAATGATTTGGAGCCTAAATGATATGTCCTAAACAAATTCATCATCTTAGAAATTTCTCAATTAAATTGTGAGTTTGAAAAGATTATTTTATATGATATTACACTTTATTTTTTTTATTCTAGAAAATACTATGAATTTGGAATGATATATTCTGCATTATATGTGTCAGGATTAAGAAATGTTGGTAAACGTTTATCCTTTTAGTTGAATCTTAACCCTAGTTTTTTAGAGTACTGATGTGTATTTGATTGATAATAAAAAAATCCATGTAATTTTTTAACAAACTTAAATTAAGTCATATTACTAAAAATTGGGGTTTATTTAAATTTTTATTAAGAAAAATGATGCCCGATTACTTGATTGTTGTATTAGGACCTGCACTGACTAAGGGTGAGCTGTCTCATCTTCATGAGACACTGGTGATATTACAAGATCTGTCTCATCAGTCTGAGTTTAGAGAAAGTCATTATGAAGATGAAAATCTATAACGAAAGTTAATATGAGTAAGGATTAAAATTTCATCAGAAAAACAAACCAACCAGAAGTAATGAACTCCTAATGTTCCTACCTCTATACTTATCCATGTTTAGAAAGAAAGAATAGCCTCATCTATCACTCAATTATTTTTAGTCAGTCAAAGAAAGAATGCTTCTATATAATTCAAATTGTCTCCTTTCATGAATAAATATCAATATCAATATCTAAAAGAAATGATGTAAGAATAGTAAGTAGGGAAAAATCATAAGAATCCTATCATGTGGAAGATGTGCCTCAAGTTGCTGGAAAACAATCAATCTGAGAATAATGTATTGAATTTCCCAAGTAAAGGTTTATCCCTTTTTTTCTAGATTAAAGAAATGATGAAATACCAGAATTTGATAAAATTATTTCTGAAAAATCTCCAAGGTGCAATTCAAAGGGATTTTTTAAAGATGAATATCTAAAATATCAACTTATTTTATCCAGTAGAGAATATAATCTTTTTCAAGTTCAGATGGAGTTGAAATATGATATTTAGGAAGTGAAATTTTTGGTTTAATCTATGATGGAAAAGTGTTCAGAACAACCCTATGTAGGAACAATTAGTGGTTCAAATTTTAGTTGAAAATACTGGAATTATCCCAGGCTATTGATATTGTGTCTAGAACCATTAAGTCACTACAAGGTAAGTTTATTCCAACAAAAATGTTTCAAGAACATTAGATAATTGTTTTTGATGAATTTATAAGGATACAGTTCCTCTTAAAGAGATTATTGAATTGTTTAATAAATCAACAATGGATATGGTAGATATTTTATCACAATAGCTGCTAGAAGTGGAATAAAATTATACCCAAGTGAAGTTATATGTATGTTTAATTAGTAGAGGTCTACAGAAAATGGTTGTCTTATTATAAAATAAATTTTATGTTGTGTAGAATAAAGTAGAAGAGAGCCATCATGTAGTTGTTAATAGTTTTAATTCATAATTCTCAAATGATGAAGAAGAATATGATTATGCCTCTTCAAAATATTTAGAGAGTTATATCCCCTCAAAAGAAACTGAAATTGATTATGACTTTCATATGAAATAGAATCGATTTGAGGTTTTAAAATTTTGATATTAAATAGTGGAAAAAGGCAGCCTTGCATAAATTCATTGAGACTTATTTTCAATGTGTATGGATTGGTTTTAAAATTATTCACAATTATTCCAAAAATGGTATAGTAATGATAATTTAAGCTTGTCATGAAGCACTTTTTCCAATTTATGGAAGATTTCTTACTAGACCACTAATTGTTTCTCATCAATTATCCACCTCTTAGTGACTTAAATAAATAACTGATCCATATTATGTTTATCAAATTTAAAATCTTTTTTTTCCTTAATAATATTATTTATCATAGCTGAAGCATCCTATAAATTAGCCTTTACCCACACAAGAGACTTCTATGTGGTAATAGAAAATCTAGCTACTAAAAACATTGATTCCACTCTAGTATATTTTCCTCAAGAAGATAATGATATTCTTGGAGAATCCCTACCGATGTTGGGTGATGTTGTTGGTTAAAAATTTGATGCTTATATTCATTCAAACTCATTACCTCATGATTAACACATATCCATCAATAATTTATCCAAAAAAGTCATTTTTTGAGAATCACTTGATATGCTACCTTTCAAGTTTACAAAATGGTTTCCTAGTGGTTGGGCATTCTGAAAAACAATTAAATTATGAAACATTTTATAAAATCGATGCATTTTAATCTATTTACATTAAATTATCTATGGAATTCTTGTAATGATTTACCATTTCAGAAGTACATATTTTTTATGATTCCTTATCCATAAGTACAAGTAGTGATTTAATATCTGTACTACTCTTTTTAGCATGTTTAATTTTACTAAAATCTTATCTTTTTCATAGATATTTATTGATCTTGTTATATAATTTCTCTTCAATATTTTTATTTGTCATTCTCTAGTGATATAATGGTTTAATAATTGATTTTGACTTCTATTTAAGGAAATGTCGTATTCATAATCGAATAGATTTAGCTGATTAAAAATTTTTGAGTGCAATATGAATTCTATTCATTATTATAATTATTTTTTATTTCACTAAAATGGGTAGAATTAATGGAAATATAAAAAAACCATCTACTAAAAGGGAAGAGGGAGAGAAATTTTTTTGGAGAATAAAAGGAAAAACATAAGAAGAAATGAAAACTAATTTATTTCTAAATGTTTATAGTTCAATGCATGAAATTTTTGATTCTCCAATTTATGTGTTTTTTAGTCATAAAAAGGAGGGTATGGTTGGAATTTATTTTGTTCCAACATATATTCGTGTTATTCATTTTTATGACTCAAAAAATACCTACTTTTATTATTTCAAGTTTACCTCAAGTGTTTCAGATCAAGTTTATCTTATGATGTGTTTGAAGGGTCTTATCTTACAATATGAAAGCATTTTATCCTACAAGAATTGAATAATACCTGTAGTTTCTCATAATCATAAAATCCTATGTAAGACATTATCTTATGAATTTCGACCAAGATTCCCAATAAAAAATCTCTAGTCTGAATGATATTATAAAAGGATATTATCTTTTTAAAATAACACTTATATCTAGAATAAGATGAAAAGGCTAAATTATACATTGCATTAATACTTTTTGTCTTATGCTGGAGAATTATTTTATGATACGTTGAAGTCAATTTATCTTATGAGGATGCATTGCTTTATTGTATGAAAGTTATCTAATAGGAATAGTTATTTCAGTTTGTATCATACGATGATCAAGTATTGCTTAATGTCTTGATTAAATTGGTAATATCATGATAAGCCACTCCATGACTTCAAAATAACATCAAAATGAGATTTTCCATTAAAGGAAAATTGGTCTTCACATGACATACCCTGATTAGAATGATCCAATGAATGATAAGATTTATGATACAAAATAAATTCCTATATTTTGAAATTTTGGCTACATATCCTTAATTTATTATCTCAACATGATCACATTTTAATCTTCTATTACTATTAGAGTTATCTAAAACTCATATTTAAATATTCAATAAAAGGATCGGTAATCAACTACCACCCAATGAGGATGAATGATAGATGGTTATTTGTCGAATATCATAGAAGGAAAACATTGGATACCTATACATAGTTAACAAACAAAATTGTTCATTTTATTCTTATTAGTTCTATTAGTTTCACTAAATATCATATCAAGCTACACATTAAAGTCTATCAATCTCTTATGAAAAATAATCATCTAATCTTAGTTTATTTTTGCCACTTTTTGGGGAAAAAATTCCTCTCAAAGTTTCTATTTACTCAATCATGTTTTCACTCAGTATAAGAGTGTTGTTAAAAACACTAATTGTTCTTGTAAAGGGAGAGTCTGGTTGATTAATCTAGAATCTTTATATTATGTAACGAGTTATTGTATTCAGCTATGAGCCCCTAGTAAAAAGGTTATTATGGTTAAAATTACTAAACCCATGTATCATTCATAACTATTAATCAATTTTATTCTTCAGGACATCAATTTCATCATTGAGTCATGAAAGTCCTTCGATCCAACCAAGGAATTCGGGCTAGTTAATAATTTTGGGCTACCTTAAGGTGTTCGGGATACCTCAAGGCCTTCAATCCACCTCAAGTCCTTCGGTCCACATGTAATGCAGAAGCAACCAGACATATTTCAAGGAACAAGGCTTCAGATGATGATTCAAGAGCAAGTGAATTCAGGAGGGAAAATTATACATGATATGTAATAATGATAGTGAATGACATTGACATTGGTATCGTGCATGTGCATCTCTGTATAGGACATCTAGTCAACCATCTTTGTGAAGGTGTAGAGTTAACATCACAATATTTGTTAAGGAGGGGATGTTTCAAGTAGTTTGTTTTGGATGAATTCATCTAAGGAATTCAAGACTTATAATGTGTATCTAATTTTACGGTCTATGTAAGGGTTCCCCTTTAACATTAAAAGAGTTATTTTAAAACATCTATAAAAATTGAAGCCGTTTGGGAAATTCAGGCATACTAAACTCGTGTAGAAGTGTGTTTTTGGAGTGGAGTAGAGGATTTCTATACAGAAACCCACTATAAATCTCTACATTCAATTTCTATTCAATAATTATTTATAATTTTATATATATATATTATTAAATATATAATTTGACTTGCATACATTGAAGAGGGTGGTCGAATATTTTAGAAATTTTTATGATTTCAATTCACATACTCTTTATTTTTTCCATTTGTTGTTATCTGAAAAAAAGTGACATGTGGGGGTGTTACATAAAGAAATGAAACATTAATTATAACTACATATTTGAATTTTAGAAAAACTCATTCCATAGTTAGTGATTTTGTGTTTTATTCACAACACCTGAGCTCAAAAACATCTAGCTACAACATATTCAACTTCAACAGAGGAAAGTTCTATGGGGATTTGTTTCGTACAAGGCCAATAAACTAATGAATCATTGAAGAAATAAATTCTTCCAGATTTACTATTTCTATCCATTCTATATCAACTTATTTCAACATATTAAAATCTTTTTAATTGGAAAAAATTTCAAAAAGAATATAAAATCCCTAAATCCATAGTTCCCTTAAGAAAACGATAAAATTATTTATAACATCTAAATGGTATTATTTTGGGTTTTATGGATATTGTGGATATTTCAATATAAAAACCATTAAATTTGGATGAATATAAGTTCAGTAAAACAAATTTCTTATCATACATCAAAAAATATTTTGGTCAACTGGTTTTACAACCTTATTATGATATAATGTATTGGACGTACCAATATGAGTAATAATATATTTATTATTTTCTGATCTTAATATTTTAAGATGATATTTTCTATATAAATGTTCCTCCTCATTTTTGTGTGATTTAAAAACTAAGGAAATATGTTAACTCAACCATCATACTCATTTCAAACTCAGATTTCATAAGATCCGAAAAGGATTTTGATAATGATTATTGTGTTGAACCAAATATAATTTCATCAATATAAATTTTAATAAATAAAAATATTTTTAGTAAATTATTTTATAAAAATACATAGATCCACAAATCCCTTAACAAAAAAAATTAATAACATAATTATTTGGTAAAAAAATAAAGTTAACATATCATACCAAGCTCTAGGGTCTTATTTAAGTTCATGTAATGATTTGGTATGTTTATAAACATATTCAAGATGATTTATGTTTTCAAAACTTGGGGATTGTCCAAATTAAAAATCCTCCTAAACATATTTGTTAAGAAAATCATAATTTAGATCAAATTGAAAATGATTGAAATTAATGAATGTTACAAATAATAAAAGTATTCAAATAGCTTCAAATGTACCTACCAGTGATTAAATTTCTTTCATAATATGTAACATATTGTTTATTATAACCCTTATGAACAAGAATCTATTTATTTCAAATAATTATTCCTTTTTCATCACACTTACTCCAGAAACCCCTATTTTACTTCAATTATAGAAGTTTTGATAGGCCGTTCCACTATGTTATAGACTATGTTCATCTCAAACTCATGGATATCATCTTGTATAGCCTTAATCCAATACTCATCACCTAAACCGTTATTAGGATTTTTAGGTTCAAATGGGGATAATAAATCTACATGTTTAATTTCATTTCATAAGGAACTTCTAGTCCTAACCGGTTGATCTATATCACCAATGATACATTCACTATGATGGTTCCAAAGAAACAACTAACTTCTTAAGATTTGATAAGATTTTTTTCAATATAAGGTAGAAAATCATCTAGAGGAATAACATCAAAAAGTATATATTGATTTTTTCCATATGAGAAGATCCTTCGAAAAAAGGATGAAAATTAGTATGAGAAATAACATTCTACGATGTAGGTTGAGGTTTTCAAAAAATAAATGGATCATCAAACCAAAAATGTTTTATTTTATCAATAGCCAAATATTTTTTTATCAAAAACACTATAATACGTAGAAGTAGTGGAATGCCATAAAAATAATCTTTTATTATATTTGGGTCAAAATTTAGTTAAATTATCTTTATTATTTAGGATGAATACATTTTCGTAAAATAATTGACCTAAAATACATTTGGTTTTCTTCAAGTCCAAAACTCCTAATGAGTTTTATTACAAAATGGTCCAATTAAAACTTTATTTATAGTATAAAAGGTAATATTAACTGCATCAGTTCATACAACATTACTAACTAAGTATGCACAGAGCATGGTTTTAGTTATTTCTTGAATAGTTCTATTTCCTCTTTCATCTGTGGAATTTATTTATAAGGGGGGTCTAGGTGTTGAAAAGTTATGATCTATAATTTTTTTCGACAAAATGTTTCAAATTCATAATTTCTAAAATCTGCACTATGAACACGATGTATAGTTATCAAAGAGTGTTTTTTTACCATTTTAACCCATTCTAGAAAATATTAAAATAACTAAATGATTTGTATTTATTTATGATAAACCTAATCCATGTATATCTATTGTAATTATCAACTAAGAAACATATATTTTATTTTCCATCAATAATCCAAGTTTTAGTTGGAAAAAATATGTCCTTGTACACTAATGGTAATGAATCATTAGTTGAGACTTCACTAATAGATTTAAAGCCTGACTTTTGTTTTGTAAAGTATTGGCAAGGGTCATAGACTTTTGAAGTATCAAACATATGTTCTGATAGATCCCTGACAATATTTTCATATTCAACATAGATAAGTTTATAAGGTTATATTTTTCTGACATTTTATTCCAAGATAGATAATGATATTCGATTTAACTAAGGAAAGCTATGTCTTGGATCATAAGGTCTTCTAAGTTAAGGGTGTACACATTCTCATGCCAACATTTAGAATGAATTTATTCACCCTTTGAACTAAGTACTAACATTTATCATTCCTAATATTCACTATTAACCTTTCTAACATAATTGAACTATGTCTATATGGATGTGATTAATACTTACAACAAATACCACATTTTAAATAAGACATTTCCAAGAATAACAATGTTACCAATTCCAATAATCTCTCATTGGCCATTACCTCTTAAAGGTAATTTTTCCGATTTCCCCTTGATTTCATTCTTGATGAAATATTTATTTCCAGTAATGTTTCGAGAACAATCCTTATCCATCAACAAAATATTCTTGTAATTTGTAATAATAATGTTTTAGTGAAAATATAATGATTCGACTTTTAGAACCCAATACATCTTGGGTATATTAATATCAGAAAAGAAAACATTGCGTAAAAAAAATTATTTCTAAAAATAGGTTATATGAAATCCTTTGGATTAAACATTTTTTAAAGAAATATTATTTTCCAAAATCCCACTACTTTGGATATTCATACAAAAAGGTGATTTTTTTGGAACAAAAAAATTATTCATAAAACATGTTTTTATATGTAAACTACATTCTAGAACTACTCCCATAAAGTTGAATTTGATTATAAATTTTTTCAATGTTTTCATTACTTATTGAAAAGTTTTATAAAATATTCTTTAAATAATATAATTAAAAAAAACAAATAAATTTCTATACTTATTATTATTAGTTTTATTAATGTGTTTTGTTTATAGAACATTTTTCTCAGAAATTAAATATTATAAATATTTATAAATTGTTTCTTTTTCAAAATAAGTCATATAAAGGTCTTTTGAAAGATTGTATATTTTATTTTTCAAAAGGGTAGTTCTTGAATCATCCTTTGTAAGAATATATTTAGAATTGTCATGTTTTTTTCCAAATATTACAATTTTTATTTTATAAATGTTTTTAATGAATGTAAACCTCATTATAAGATGTTAAATTATTATCTTCTACTAAGGAATATTCTTGATCATAGGACGTACAATTTTTCCCATTAGGATAATTGTAATTTAAAGACATATTGGTATGGGATTCAGCTGTATGTAACTTATTTATGAAGAATTTATTTACTACGGGTATATTTACAAGAAGTCATATTTTTAACTATTTAGAACATTCATTTTCGTAAGATCTTTTAAAATAATCACCACTACAAGCATTCCATGTGTGAGTTACTTTCAAGAATTTCTTTCCTTTGGACTAGTAATATTAATTATCATTCCCTAATGAATTTCTATATTTTCTATCTTTCCTCTCCAACTTTTGATGATCCGATGGAATATATCAAGATATCATACATTTATAGCATGCGACATATGAGTATCTCTTATTTTCTTTAACCTTATGAGTGATATTGAAAATATTTCATTCCAACTACATTTTCCTTCTTTCTAGTCAGATTAACTATTTCATTATCTGAGTGTTATTAGTGTTCTGATTGAGATTTAAGATTATTAAGATATATATTATCATATATAGTTGTTATTTTTTATTCTAACTCATTGAGAATGAGTTAAAAAATATTTTAAACAACATTTTCATCATTGAGACCTTTTTACCCTAAAGATTGTAATCTATTTACAATTTTCATGAACCTATGATGCATCATTGAAACTGACTCTCCATATTAAAAATCAAATGACTAATATTCTCCTCTAAGAAGGGCTATTATTGTCTCAAAAACATTATAAGTACCAAAGTCTGTGACTTAAATCATTTTCTAGGTACTATTTGGAGCTTCACATGAAGATATCCAACTCAAAATATTTCTTTTCATGTGACATAACAATGTATTACATAATCTAGAAATTTATTATCAATCTTGTTTTTATTGTTGTTTAAAAATAGTGAATTCCTTATCAAGAATATTGTAGTCTCCTTTATACATAAAAAACTACCAACCACAGTATTTATAATAAAATATTTCATCATATCTCTCTATTACTCATAATCATCACCATTATTGATATCTGTTCTATTTGAGTTTACATTTTATATATAAATAAAATTAATACTTGTCATCTGTAAAAAAAATACAAAAACACTTTTCCATAGAAACACATTAGTGAGACAAAATTTTATAAATAGTGAGTTTATTTGAAAATATTAACATACATACAATATTAAATAATGTAAAAACACAGTAATTCTATGACCAGTAGAATCTATATCTGATACCAATTATATAATCTCAAGAGTATATTAGATGTCTATACATACAATAGAGGTGAATTTTATTTTAAAAACATAATTTATGAATTTTAGACTAAAAAAGAAATTCCTCTTTATGTTGGTTATTAGACCCATTCTTGGTGTGATTAACAATGTCCCATAATCAAAACTAGATTATAGTCTAATTAAATCAACATATAAGTATATATAATTAAATATCCAATATATCAGAGTACAAGGACTTTAATCATGATAGATATGATTAAATTAATGTATTGTTATTATATAATCAAATTAATATCAATAAAACAAAAAAAAATAAAAAACGATGAATGATGATTAAATTTATAATAAATACAATGGAATTAAGGATTGTAAAAACAATATATATAATGGATTTGTAAAAGTAAGAATGGCATACAAGATATATTAAAAAACATATCTTTTAACCTTAATATTATGGTTTTCAATAACCTTAACTAAATGTATCCACATTTTTATACATACAGTAATGTCTATCATTATTTACCTGTAAATATATTGATATAATGATTGATTTTTCTCTATCTTCCTTTCCTTGAAATCCCTTGACATGATGATCAAATTAAATATATCTTCCTAATACAAAAATACCATGATCTAATGGATTAGATTCATTATATTACTATCCTAGAATTCCCTTGATCCTAACAGTGATTACATTAGTATTAAAATTAAAAATGTTCATAAGTAGACACTATGAAAGGGTTTCCTCAGAATAGAAACACTATAAAGAATTACACGAACTAATAAAGGCTGGTTCACAAAGAGAAATCATATAGAGTGCAATTAATCAACCATCTCTTTTTAAGTAATAATTCAGCTTCAAACTCTTCAAATGACTCTATATTAATTGGTTATTTCCCAATGTTCAAATTTTCATATTTGTTTTAATGGCCTCAGACAGCTAGCTCTTAGAATCTCACTTGTAAATAAATGTATTCAGTTGTATAGATTAACACAACTAAAATCTTAAAGGTATTAAATTACTATAGAAATAAGCCTTATATATTATGATTATAAACATTAGTCAGTTCAATGGAATTCCTTATAGTATGTCATTACACAATTCCTTAGGAGGGTATATCTGATGGTATTAGTAATAATTTTATTCCGATTGTTACAAATTTCTCACTATGAAATACAAGACCAAATTCTAACATTTGGTATGATAAAGGTTAGTTTGTTTTATCATACACATACACATTATGAGTACAATTATAAATAATAATGTTTATATCTGTAATACATTATAAATTATTCTATATATGGAAAAAATATTTATGTTTCTACAAAAACATAATAAACTATTTGGACCTAAAAATCAATTATTCTTGTTTTTATAAAAGTGTTTGTAATTTTCAAAACTAAAATAATGGAAAAGTAAGAAGTATAAATTATGACTCCACAACAACTTTTACTTTAAAACTTATACATTAACCATTTCCAAAAATATATTTTTCCCTTCGATAACTAGGACAAATGATTCATGATTTAAACTAAATCTATATAATGATGTCTCAAAACTCTTTCAACCAAGGTACCTCAAATTATTATTTTTTGAATCTTATGTTATTACTAAAAATTATAATTATCAAGCCTATTAAAATTTTATAGATAAATAAAATATAAATAATTCTATATTAGATAAATAATTCTAATTATCACATAAATATAAAATAATCTAAGAGAATAGAAGAAATCATAATGTAAAGGACACCTAACATAACTGCTGATCCAAAACATAAACCATGATCATATCATCTAACCAAATCCCATTCTAAACTTGATCAAACATAAATAATACCATTTTTGTAACCATAACATTTAAAACTAGTTTCACTAAATTGTTATAATATACAAAATAATCATCACGTAACTTCACCATGTCAGAATAATAACAAAGAGTAGTAGACCACCCCAAAAAACTCTGATCCCGAAAACAAGGAAATCCCCAATTATAAAACCTGAATTAATGCCCAGTTTTAATTCAATTTTCCAAAACTGAAAAAAATCTCATAGTGTTATATACCTCATGGAAAATAGAATTAAATATAGATAAATAATACCTTTATGGGAATATTTTATATACTATACATTAAATCACTACTATAATGAAAAATTAAACTACTCTATGATGGAATTGAAAACCAAAACACTGTATTTTCCAACAAAATGTGATAATGAAGTAATAGGAGATCCAAGTGAAGAGGAAGAGAGAAACAATACCTCAAATAAGCACACCTTTGAGATAAAATTCAATATGGATCAAATGGGTAAAAAGAAATGGAGGGGATATTCCCTTAGTTGAAATGGAAGTCTCTTGAGTAGTTAACCCATTAAAATCAATGAATGGGTTGAATTTAAAATGAATTTTCCTCCCCAAATAACATAGAGGGGTGAACCCCCATCAAATTACTACTTCTAGGAACTAATCATATAGTGGAAAAAACATTAGTACAATCCAGTTTTCTACCACACATGTTACCTAGTGAAATTATACCAGGTATCCAATTGATTCTTTTAGAATTATCTCCCAAATTTTTCTTCCACCAACAATTGAGATCTCACTCTAGTTTTTTTTTCCACCAAACTATCACCCCAAAAATATCTCATAAATCACTTGAAACAAGATCCAAACATTTTCTCCAAAATTTAAATTAAAATATAAAAATTTACTGATCCACCATATTGATATAGATCTAACTCTTCATTTAGTTCACCAACACTAAAATCAATGGGTCATTAAAAACTCCCCACTTTGATGTTTTTCTTTTTTAAGATATTGTTGTAGCCCCATAACCATGATTTTCAACCTAAAATGGTGTCAGATTAATAACCAACTCAACATTTTTTTCCCACAACCATCAATCATTCTACCAAAGGTAGGTTCTAAAACCCAATAATTCTATTCATTGAATAATGAACTACCCACTCACCAATCTCCCTTTATATTTATCCACAACTGATAGAACCTTCATAACATCTATTTATTTATGGAATCTATCTATGATTTAAGATTATAATTCCTCTCACTTGATTACTATGGTTATACTCAATGCCCAAACACATAGATATCACTTGAAGGCACCCTCTAACAGAAAAACACTATACCATCATCAAATTATCTATCTTCAAAATTATATAACTTAAACTCATATAGATTATCAAAAAGAATCCAATTCCATCAAATTGTTCTCTACACCATATGAATCACCAATCAAATAAAAATCATTTATCCCAATTCATGAAAATAGAAACACCCAAATGTATATACCTAATACATACTCCAAACACCCATTATATAAGACCTATATAAATGGGTCCCTTAAAAACAATTACAAAAAAAATGTTCAATTCAAAAAACATTGACCTTCCCCAGTCTAACCACAAAAAACCAAGATTCATAGATCCCATGAATACTGAATGATTATTTAAATATTTTCTCAAATGAATTTTTACCCACTAAATTCACCTTATGTTTTCATAATAACCCCTTACAATCTATAAGTTTATCATAAAATCAATAAACACCAAAATATTAGTCATAATCTATATTTTTCTGAACAATGAATCCATTTTATGAAAACCATTAAAAAAATAAATTTTCGTATTTTGTTCTTAAATACATAATAATCAAAAACTATTTTACTCAACCCCCATGTTGTATCTTGAGATATATTTAAAATTTTATTTTCCCCAAATTCATGTATCTCAAATATCATTTCCATATATCGATCAAACATACACAATATAGAGACCCATGATTAACAAAAATGGATATTACATAATCGTAGATGAAAATAAAACACATTAGAAAAATACATTTCCAAGGATCATAATAGTTTAGCGTCTTTGGAAATAATGATCACAATATTAGGGTATGGTGAATGATATTCAACATCTTCCTTAAAAATACCCCCTTTATATATCCTACTTAAAACCATTCTTCATAACTTGGGGAATGAAAACATTATAAAGGGGTGAGTTCAAATGTTTAGTAAGGGTAATTAATGTAAATATGTAATAATAACATGAACATAAAGGAATGATAACATATTATACCCTAAATATCAAAGAAGTAAACATGAATCACAGAATAAATATTATCACTTCATAAGACATGACTCATTAGATTACTTGGAACATAATCCATGAAATAATAAAATATGTATATTCCATGGAATTGTTGCATGCACATAAACCTATAACATATGAACTTGTATAAGTAGAAATAGTTTCACTCATTATGTTAAGGAAATGAAACCCGAACCTTGCATAGACTTATAGACATACAACTCGGTCCATTAATAAGGTTGTGAACATGAAATAATGTTCACACATAACATTTTTAACATTTAATTAGGTTCATTCATTAAATTTTAGACATGCAACTATATCCGTGCATAATATTATGAACATGTAAATGAGTTCATAAAAAAATATGAACATATAATAAAGATCACACATAAGATAGTGAACATTTAACCAGAATATTGAATAAACATATGGTATAAAACTAGGTCCAAATACATTGATAACATAAAAATAAGGATTGAAATCATTTTTTCAAAACCTTTTCCCCTGAAATCATATAAAATAATATTTAAAAAATATTGAAACCCTTTTTCCTTTAAATCATATAAAATAATCTTGAAAAAAAATTGAAAATAGTTTTCCTTAAAAACATATAATAGATTCTTGATTTTTTTTATAAAAAATCATTGAAAACATATAATATAAGCATAAAAAAATAACAAATATTTTTTTTGAAAATGCACTTAAGATATAACAATAAAATATGAATACTTTTTGAAAACAATTTCATTAAAATCACATTAAAAACATATAAAAAACTAATGAAAACGTTTTGAAAACAATTTGTTTGATAAAACTTTGAATACATATAAATAAATCTAGAAATAATTTCCACAAACTTTCTATAAAACAAGGTTTTGGAAGAACGTAGATTTCTAACCAAAGAGAGAGGTAATGTCAGACCTTCATAAAACCCAATTTTTAATCATCTTATTTACTAGTGAGTGTTAAAATGGTTCCAATACATGATGATATAAATAATATAAATAGGATAATAAAATTAATGAGTTCTCTTGAGTGGTTTATTATAATATTTCATTGATAGAAGAATTATTATAAAGAGGCTCAGTAAATGATGAGATTGTTTTAATAATCTCATACCACTAGTTTGCATTGAATTAAACATAACCTTTATGAAATTGAAATTACATGAACATTAAAATATCATGAAATGATTGAGATTCCTGATTTATCTTGTAAAAGTTATTATATACATTGAATAGAAAAATAAAGTTTCAAAACAAGGAAGGTGCCTCAAAGAAAGAAAATTCACACATAATTACTTCACCGATTTCATATCATTTGAAATATAATTCCCATAAAATAAATATCTTAATATAGATATGTAAATACACATAAATTTATTTATATGAATCATATAATACATCCATCTTCAGTAAACATACCACCGAAATAAAATGAGTGGTTATTAGGGAAAGTATCTCACAGAAATAGAAAGTCAGATGAAACTCCCATACCTTAAGTCTTGGCTTTCATCATACACATTAAAACCTCATCTATAATAATTATAAGTTTATTATACATATATAGAGGAAGAATATTATAATATATAATTGTACATATGATTTTTTATGACTTTATATTACCAATTTGGTAACTACACCATGTTAATGTTATGTTTCAGGTAATATCTACTTTATTTTTCAAATATGTTTGGGCTTTTTATTATTGATCATCTTAATTAGATTATGATTAAAATATTTATAGAATATTAAACATTGTATAAATATAATATAAACTCAGTATATATGTATTTATAATATGTTATTTAAGAAATAAATATAATTTTAAATAAATCGTTCATGGAGATGGTAGGTCGTACGTACGCATGAACGTTACTTCTGTTTTATTATCGTATTGTATCAAATAAAGTAAATGAGATATATTTGAATATTTATAATATCATTTAACTATAACGATGATTAATTATATATAATATATTTTTACAAAAAACATCCTTAATACATCCCATGAAAACTATGGATGAATCTCATTGCTTTGAGGAGGCAGTAGTCCTCACATCCAGAAACGAAGTTACAATAGTTACATGAAATTAAAATCATAAATTCATGTAATATTTTAAAAATATAGAATAATAAATAAATTATAAAAATATCATATATCATATATAACTATAATTTTCATCGTAATTCCCGTCCATGAAAGGTGCTAATATTAAAAATGAACAACATCATTTCGTGAGGCGGTAGCTCACCGTACACAAGAACTGTAAGTTCATTACCCATTAGATGGAATTGTTTTTAAGTGTAGGTATAAGACATATAATAGAAAATTTTATGTATATTTAGTATAATAGTGTAAATATATAATCTTAGAATAAGAATATTTTTTGTTTTGGTGAACGAAAATAAAACAAAGGAGTTTGAGGGAGGATGTACCTCTTATTTAGGTAATTCATTTGGGTTACTACCAATGGTCTTTGATGGATGGATTTCTGTCCAATGAGAGGTTCATAGGTTGTGGATATGAATTATTATGATCAATTTAAATAGATATTATTTGATCCAATGTGGTCTGATAGATTTGATAAAGTAGGATTTGTGAGTGTCTTTTTATAGTGGAGGGAAAGGATACACATGATATTTTTGAAATTAATTGAGTGTTCCCCCAAGTATTACACATTCCCCAACTGTAGAAATGGACCATTGTGTAACATTATATGTTTTATGTTATAAATATGTCCATCCGATATGTTTTAGAAAAATTTATATAAATTTTTTTCCTCAAGATTATGGTTTAGTCACTTGTTAAGCTTAATTTTACCTTCATCAATGTATTTTATTTTTATTACATTCCCAGATATTTTTGGTTCAAAAATAATTTTTATATATTAAAAATTATAAATTATATTTATTAAAAATATGAAATCATTGATTTGAATTTATAATTATATAAATAGAATAAATTTATTTATATTTTATCCCAAGAACGGGATGACAATGCCAGTTTTTAAAGTAAAAACATTCATAGGTTTCTTAAGGTTTTATATTAAATTTAAAAGTGAAATTGAATAAAATTACATATATTTTATTAATTTAAAAACACTAAATATAATTAAACATTAGAACCACTTAAAAAATTATTTAATCATATAAAAAAATTTGGCAAAAAATAGTTTTGAATTATAATTCATTATTTTTTAATATTCATTAATTAGTAAAACATCAGAGAAAACTACAAAAAACATCACATAACCTAATTTTTATGTTTCTATTTCAAAAAAGAATATTATTTTGACGTATAGGTTTTATAAAATTTCCAAACTAAATATGTAATGTATGTTCTCCATTAAATGGAGGTACATTTTCTTTTACAAAAATATAGGTTTTTATACGTCATATTAGGTATATTCTTATATAATTCTTATAAAATAAATTTTATGAATATCATATATATTTTATAGAATATATAAAATAAAAATTTAATTAATATCATTCACTAATATTAATTAACATAGATTATTAATCTAAATTTACTTTTTCACATAAATGTAGTCTTTTATAAATTCATTCCATTTATATTCATTTGGTTTCTATATTCATTTGTAATTAATTGGTATTTAATAAATTAAAATATACATTTTGATAAGTTAGGTAATCTTTTAGTAATAAATCTAACCACTAGGTTACATCTTATTATGTTAAATAATATTTTTTTAAATAGTATATTATTGTTCGGTGGCACTCGGTCTTGCATGTTACGCAAGAGACTTAGGAAAGTTGGCCTACTGTGTATTGTAATATAACATTGGTGTTCCATACAAAGAAAGCCAAAAATTGTGTTTTTAGGGCATGATTGACTTGGTGTTTTGTATAATGGATGACAAACACAAAGCTTTAATATAAAATACACTATTTTCAGTGTTACGTGAAATGAAAAATATCAAAAAATTTAAATTAATTCCAAATTATATATTTCAAAAAATATTATGGTGTTACACTATACCCCAAGTAAAGTTAATTTAAAACTAGAAAATTTTCTAGGATATCAATGGTTTAATACATCAATGTTTCTCTCACTGAAACCCACATCATAAAAATTATTAACAAAATTATCTTTAAAAAGGAATGTTAGAACCATAACGGTCACCCAACGTAACTCATAACTGGTTTCTCAAATCGGATAAAATAGGTGGGAAGTGTAATCATGTAAATGGAAGAGAAATATAACTACAATTATCTAATGGAGCATTATTGAAAACATTGATTAATATTAGCAGGTGATCAAAAAACTGTAAATCTGTGATAATATAAGGGGCCATTTGATACATTAGCAATGAAGGTAAGAGGATAACATATTTTCTTTCAATTTACATTTCCAAAAGTTGTATGACATTAATAATAAGATATAATGGAATTTTTTTTGAATGATATCATCCTTTGGTTATTCTTTGACTAATTAACATTCCATCCCTTACTTAAAAACTTTCGGTGAACTCTTCATTGTAAAAGAACTAAAAGATAATGATATCCATAAATAAAATAAAAAATCAATCCTTTTTCAATTTTTTCCTATAAAACCCAAATTTTTAAAATAATTTATCCAATTTTCATAAAACTTATATGGTTAAATAATAAATTATTCTCTAAAATCCCACATGATGTTTAATATAAACCATCCCATAAATGGTTAACATTATAACTCTTCTAGAAGATAAAAATACAAAACATTATAAATAGATTACATCAGCATAACATTGATCCCCCATATATCATAATGTGTCTCTTGGTTGTCACATTCCAAACATGTGAATATATTAATCTAATATTATCTTGAATTATTTTAATAAGTTAATTACGACTTCCTTTTGGAAAACATGAATTCTTTTTTTATTCCAAAGATTAATAGAGATATTCCATAAATTTAAAAAGCTTTAAACACTATCCGTGATAATATAAACCACTAATTAATCAAATCCTTAATAATTTTTAAGGTCATATATACTATCCAATTTACTTTATCCAACTCAATAATCTCTTTATACATAATAAACACAATTTTCTCTACATTGTGAACAAATTATGGGTTATCTTACCTTAATCAAAATATCACCTTTCCATTAAAACACTTTTTTAATTATTCATCACCATTAAAATTATCCATTATAGTCCTAAATGAAAAAATTATATTGAAAATAAATATATATTCCATGATAAATATAACCTAATATTTGAATTCTAAAACATAAATACTTCTTTCATCCAAATTTTTTTCTTAAACCATTACTTTGGATTTATCATATTTTTATGTAATACCCCTTCTCCAAGAATATGATATATTAATCATGTATTAAGGTTCATCAACCTTAATATAATCATTATTATTATGTTTAATGAAAAAAATAATGGAAGAACATCCCATACCTTTAACATGTCATTTATGGTTTCATTATCATTATCAGTATGACAAATACTTGTGGACCTTCCTGATTCTTTTCATGAGATTTCAAATAACTTTTAGTTGATCCCATATATTCCACTTCTAAAAAATTGTATCTCAACCCAGTTCCTTCATGTTCCTGTTATCGAATAAAACCAAAATGCATAGGGTGTGAAACCCATTTATTACAGAAAACCACATAATCATTAGAATGATACTCATAGGATTTATAAATAATAAAATATATATATTTAATCTAATATAACTTAGGTTTATCCAATGTTATTAATATACAAATTCTATTTAAATCCTCCATGATGATTTGTAATGATTTTGTGAGTTCCCAAAGCATATCCCCTGGGATTATCAAACTAGGTGTGTAGAAATACATATCATCATGTACCAAGTTATGCTTGAGTCAGGCCAAACACACCTTGTTGGAGTTGTTACCCCAAGGTACATTTGTTCTAGATCTACATCCACTTGTAGTGTCTAGACAATGATTTAATGCTCAGAGACCATTGACTCTATCCTTTTCCAAAAAAAAGGAAATTTTCTTTTAAACATAAACTCATATATAGACTTATACTTAGAGACACCCAAAAACATATCCTTAGTAATATCCCTTTGATATCACTAATGTTTTCTCATTAATGTTTTACATGGATGAGTAAATTCTTACTTTGATACCAACTATTGAGACCATGTCTTAACAAACACAGATTTCGCATCATTTTAAATGAATACTGAGAAAATTATAGAAATACATTCACAATGACACTAATAGTTTAGTGTCTCTAGAAACATGGAACACATTATTATAGTATGGTGAATGATCTTAAACAAGTTCCTTAATATATCACCCACTGGTAATTCAAGCTAAAGAATTTTTTCATACCCTTGGGAATGGAAACATAAGAATTTTGTGAGCTTGAATGATTAGTTACGAAAAATAAAAGAAATATGTAAGTATATCATGAACATAAGTGCATGAAAACATGATCGTATATTTATAAGATAATACCCTATATATAAAATATCATAAACCAAAATCATGGTATTATTATTAACAATTCATAAAGCATGGATCATATGATAGTCAAGAACATCAGCAATGAAATCATAACATATTAATAAGACATTTAATTGTGTTTTACTCTTCAATTTATAACATCATGAACATGTATTAGTAAAAATAGGTTCACCCGTTATATTAAGGACCTAAAATCAAACTGTTTCCAAGATTTATAGACCCAAAACTATGTCTATTAATATTCTTATGAACATGCAATCAAGTCCACGCATAACATCATGAACATGCAATCAGGTTCACACATAACATTATGAACATGAAATCAAGTTAATTTAAAAACATATCAACATCCTACCAGGACCATGCATAACATATTTAAAATGTGATCTAGTTTATTCATAACCTTATAAACACATAATAAGGTTCACTCATTTCATTGTGAACATGTAACCTAGTTCACACTTAAACTTAGGGACATGTAACCAAGTCCTTTCATAACATTGTGACCAAGTAATCAAGTTCCCAAGAAACACTTATAATCATGGTTCATCCTTCATCATTGAATTAATTAGAGGGAAATATAGGTCCCACCCATCACATAATACATGTGCCACAAGATTATAAACAATCAACATATCATAACCCGTGAAATCATATGGGTATCAAAAAAATTTAATCATATCATTACTTGTAGTAAATTGATAGGTTTCATAATTATTTCAACAAATCATAACATGTGAAAAGAGGTCGGTTTTAAAAGCATATAACCCATGGAAGAGAAACGAGTGTTATAAGATTCATTCCATAAAAACATAATGTATTCAATAAATAATATGAATGAAACCATCACATCATTTCTAAAAATTTAATGAGTTACATCAATTGATTTCATCATAGATTAAAATAAATTTAAATATCATTTGAAAACATTTATTAAGGAAAATATCCTCTCTTATTTGAAAAGTATTTTTAAAACACAAAACATTTAGAAACTCATTTTCTATGACAATTAATTTAAAATGTAGAATGAGGGATTGAAATCATTTAGAAATCAATTTCCTAGAAAAAATATAAAATAATCTATAAATCATTATTAAAATAATTTTCCATGAAAACATATACAATATTCTTGAAAAAAATTAAAAACCATTTTCCTCAAAAACATTGAAAATATTTTTGATCACATTTCAAAAAAAAAATTCCATGAAATCATATAAAATAAGTATCAATACATATTCAAAACATTTTTCATTAAAATGGATTGGAATAAAAATAAATAATTATTGAAGTTATATTGAAAACCATTTCATTGAAAATAAGTTGAAAACTTATAATGGAATCATGAAATATTTTTTAAAACTATTTCATTGAAAACAATTTGAAAACATATAAATAAATATTGAAAATGTTTTTTAAAAAAATTAGGTTAAAAAATATATATAAATTATAAAAATAACTTGAAAAAAAGGTTGAAACCATATTTATAAATCATGGTTTTTAAAGACCACAAATTTCTCATTGATGATAGTTAAAATTAGGACTTTCTTAAATACCCATTATTATTATTTGTAAAAAAGATTGTAAAATGGTACCCATACATTAATATACTATGAATATGTCAAGGATAATAAAATATCTGATTTATTTTGAGATATGGATTATAATATTTACTCTATAGAAGCATAATCATAATCAATCTTTATTAACGATGAGATTATTTCAATAATATCTTACCACTTGGTAACAGTGAGTTATAATCTCTTTGTAAGAAAATAAACTTACATGTAGATTAAAATATAATAAAAATAATTATATTATTGATTTATTATTTAAATGTTAGTATATACCCCTCGTTAAAAATTAAAGGTACATAACATAGCCTGCTACTCAATGAAGGAAATTAAAACTAAATTACTTTACTGATTTTTGAACTTTTGAAACTTATTCCACATAAAAAAATAACTTAAAATGGATATGAAAATACATATAAATTTAATTATAAAAATCATAGAATATAACCATGCATATTAGACACACCACACAAATGAATTTAGTGGTGAATAAGGCATGTATCTCATGGAAATACAAAGTGAGATGAAACTCCCTTACCTTAAGACTTAAATTTCATCGAACACATTCAAACTTCTTATATAATAAATAAAATTTTATTATATATATAATTAATAACAATATTATATCTAATACCATGTATGATTTGGTTATGACATCATATTACCTGTTTATCAACAAGTCCCTATTGATGTAATGTTTTAGGTAACATGTGCTTTATTTTTCATATGAGTTTTTACTTGTTTTTATTAATCATCTTACATAGATTATGATTAAATTATTTACAGAAAGAAAAAAATGATATAAATATAATATATATACATTATATAAGTATTTATAATGATCATTATAAGAGAAAAATATTAAAAAAAATATATTATTCATAGAGACGGTAGGTCATACATACGCATGAACATTGCTTCCATTTTATTATCGTATTGAATGAAAGTAAGTAAATGAAATATATATATATATTTATTTATTTTATAATTATTATTTAGTATATATCATTTAATATTAATAACACATCTCATGAAAATTGATAATGAATGACATCTTTCTAAGGAGATGATAGTCCAAACTTCCACATACGAAGTTATCATAGTTACACAAAAAGGAAATCATAGTGTTATGTTATATATAAAAATTAAAGAATCATAATTACATTATAAATATAAAATATATGATATATAAAAATTGTGTCCATCATAATTCCCAACCATGAATGTTAGTATGGAAAATCGAAAAACATCATTTCGTGTGGCTGTAGTTCTTCGTACACATGATTGGTAAGATCATTATCCATTATATATTTATGTCTATAACTGTAATTCGAACACATTTAATAAGAAAATATAATTATATTTAAGATAAATATTTTATTAAATAATAATGTAATAATATTATTTGAGGTGGTGGATAATGTAAATAAAATACCAAAGTTTGAAGGAGGATGTTACATCTTATTCGGGTAACTCCTTTTGGTTTTCACCAACGGGATTACTTGGATGAATTTATTTACAAGGTAAGGATTATGAAATTAGGGGAGGAATTTTTAGGAGATATTTTGGTGGATACATTTCGATCTAATGTGTCTTGATAGGTGTGAGAAAGTAGGATAGATGAGTGCCATTTTATAGTGGAGGGAAAAGACAGATTTGGTATATTAGAAAAGAATTATGTATCCCTCCCCTATCCAAATGAACCATTAATGAACCTTATAAGTGATGTGGCCTAAATATGTCAATAAAATAGGTCCTGGACATGTTTAAAGGTCATTTCCCTCTCAATGATAAGTTTAATTCCCTTGATAAGCATAATTTTATCTTAATCAATGTAATTAATTTTAATTACTTTCACTAAAATTTCTTTTCTAAAACTAATATGAAAATATTTGACATTATAAATTATTATGATTCAAAATATTCAATCCATTTTTCTAAATTAAAATAATATACTTAGAAAAAATTAATTTAAATTTAATATCATATATCGGATGATAATGTGGGGTTTTAAAGTAAAAACTTTCTATTGTTCGCTAATGTTTTATATTAAAATTAAAATTAAAATATATTGAAAAAACATAAATTGGATTAATTTATTAAACATTATTCAAATTAAACATTAAAAAATTAAAATTAAAATTTAACCTTGTCAATAAATTATTTGAAAAGCTGGTTTTGAATTAAAAATCATTATTTTTCACTATTCATTATAAAAAGAAAATTCACAGAAAAATACAAAAAAATCAACCTGAACGAAATTTTGTGTTTCAATTTCAAAAATGAAGTTTATTTTTTGCTATAATATTTATAAAATCTTCAAAAATTATATTTAAAATAGGTTCCCCATTAAAAGGTGGAAAAACTGTTTTTATAACAATATAAATTTTTATGTTTCATATTGGCTAATTTTTCATCTTATGCCTATAAAATAAAATCTATGAATATAAAAAATATTTGGCTGAATATATAAAATTTAAATTCAATTAAAATCCTTCACTAATAGTAATTAGTTCAAATTATTAAGTTAAATTTACTTTTTCACATAAAAATAGTCTTTTATAAAATCATTCCCTTTAAATTCATTTGGTTTATATATTTATTTATAATTAATTGGTAACCAATGAATTCAACTATATAGTTTAATAAGTTTTTTAATACTATTATCATCTTTTTAACATGTCAATTATATATTATTATCTCATATGTCATGCAAGGCATCGAGGAAAGTCTGTCTTCCGTGTAATGTAAGCTATCCTTAGTGTTACATATAGAGAAAGGTAAATAATATGTTGTGTGTAGTCCATGATTAACATGGTTTTGTGAATAACTCAATACATACATAGTTCTTTAATATAAAATACACTATTTTCAATGTTATGTGAAATTAAAAATATCAAAAAGATTAAATTATGATGAATTAAAAATTATAATATATTATAATTTACATCAATTGATAAAATTTTTTGAAGATACAACATGTCAAACAACATCACCCATAGGCCTATATATCATGTCGTAATCATGAACTATTAATGTGTTTGAGAAAATAATTATATATTATACAAGATAATTGCATCATATAATGTATCATCCATCCCACATTTGATTTCTTATTATAACAACACACACATAATTAGAATTCATTATCCTGACAAGTGATATCCCCAAGAAACATCGGGTTCAGTCAAATTCATAGCAGTTAGGTGTGCTCAATTCCTACCTTGTAAGTCTTATCATTTTATCTTCCCATTCTTCTAAAACTATTTTAATCCAAATACACTCTTATAATAACTTTAATACTATATCTTGGATCACCCAAATTCCACCTGAGGATGGGGGAACTAAAAAGCCTTAGGCATGCCTCATGTATGTCAATGTTTTTTTACTATTGGCGGGGGTCTTAAATATCATTAGGGAGATTATTTCCTCAAAATAATCCCTATAATTCATTTCTAAATCTATAAAAAACTATCATGACCCGCTGATATAGTGGGTCAACCAAAAACTTTTTGTAATGTAAATAGGTAGCTAAATGTCTCCCATAGTTGAGAATATAAAGTAGTAAATAGTGTGTATGGTGGATGAAAATAAATGTAAAACATGTCACTAAATAAAAATATTATATATCATCATAAAAAATAACATATGAAATGATATTTGATGACAATGTGGTAAAATAACTAAAAATTAATATTCAATAACCTATAATTCCATGATCCTCTCAATCCATAAGCCCAATAAAATGACTTACGATATTATGTTTGTGAATTTTGGTGGGAATTTTAATTTTTCATCTCATAGATTCCATATTCATAGAACCTTGTGTTAAAACAAGATGATTCAAATCGAAAAAATGTGGATTTTTTTATACTTGAATGGATCCATAAAGGGTGTCTAGATGAATCGTGTTTTAGTGCAGGAGACCCAGAGAAGCCAGGTTGATGCAGCGACACTACATATTTGGTGGCCAAAACAATCTAGCTAGTAGGGCGGTCAGAAGTGCAGATACCTTTTTGGTCATGTATGATAGTTTATGATACTACACCAACTCACTTGCGATATAGAGAGTGATCTTACTACCTAGTAGGACCCAATGTCCTTCTAGTTACCATGAATCATGTAGTTTGTGGGCCACTGGCTAGTCAACGGGGCATGCAAGGTGGATTTTAATAGAAAGATATTTACCGCTAAATAGCCCTCGATTTTATGATTTTTTTCTATTATTTTTTAGTGAAATCCATGCATATACTCTTCTCCACCTCCCTTAAATAACTTTCATTGATATAGTGTTGTTATACATGGAAACTATTGGAGAATCTAGTCAAAATCCTTTCTTATTCTATGATAAACCCATCCTTCATCTTCATGTAACAAATTGATCATTGTGTAATTCAACATGGATGATTATAATGGTAGGTTTTATCCATTTTTAACTATTAATTCTTTATTACTCTTCAAATTACTCTTTTCCTTGATGATAGTATTCAGTGAATTTCCTTTTTCTACATTTAAAATAGAAAATTGGAAGATAATTCCCTTAAATATTGATGGAATTTTCTATTGTTGATGATGTTATGGATCATTATGGATATATTTTGCCTTTTGATGATGAGTGTGTACCATTGATTGGGGTTCGGTGAAATAATGTCCCAAAATAATTATTTTTACAGGTTTTGATCAATTTATATTTAATTTACCTTCAAAATATTGGTTGGTTCTAAGAATTTTTTCATCATAGAACAAAATGTTTATAGGGTGTTCATTGAACATTATTGGATGATTTTGTACCTAAGGTATTTCATCTGGTTCGTTTCTTCCAAATTTTTGGTTTATGATTATTAAATTGGTCATTTTATTTTTTTTAATGATGAGAATTTTTCTAGAATAATTTTAGAAGTGTAATACAAGTCTTCCATCAATGGTTGGTGGAGATTCTGACTATATGGTTATATCTATTAAGTCTTTCATCTAGTGTGATTTTTCCTTTTAATGAGAATTTTTATAATTTTTTAGTTGAATATAATTTAAATATAAGTATTTAATTGTAATTCTTAAGCACAAGAAGAACCATTTAGAGAATTCTTGAGGAAAAATAAACTCATATTGGCTTGGATAATGTTTTCGAGATTTTCTTGGGGAAGATTTAAATCCATTTGAGTTTAGTGGTTGTGTGAAATTTACCCTATGGAATTATATAAAACTTATTGGAATACGATATTATGTTCTCTATCATGGGAAAACAATCCTTAATCCATGATTTTGATATGAATAAAACGGAACACACTTTAATTTAGTGATTAAACCAATTAATGTTATTGTCCTAGATCCATGATTAACTAGTTAATGAATGACCCATAAAATATAATTAATTGAAATATGCCTAATAAATTGAAATGGTTACATGGGAAACAATGGACAATGTGATTTTTCTTGTTGTATGGATACCGGTGGTGGAGGCTTGACTAGTTTTGTATTGAATATCTTCTTTCACTATTGATATTGTGTTGTTGTTTTATAACATGGTGTGTGTGTGTGTGTATCCTTGTGAGACCATATAGAATATTTCTTTAAATGTGTTTTTATGTGACGACCATTAGACCTATGTTTGATGGGTGACCACATAATGTGTCTGTGTGTGTGTCCCTAAGACCTATTATTATATTTCTTTTATGTGACTTGTAAAGATTTTGAAATTTTCTTGACTGACAAGATATTTTATCTATCTTAATTATCATATATTTAATTTTTTCATCTATATTTTATATTTTAGAATACAAGTTGATCTATATAGACCACTCCCCTAAAAGGATTGTTTCAAAAAAATATAATTTACACGTACTATCATATCCCATAAGTTATGTCAGATTTTAAGTGAACAATTCCAAAGAGGGGGAATGTTTTGCATATATTATTGTAGGGTGAACCATCTGGATTATCCCTCTTAAGAGGGATGTGTAACATTTTCATTTTTTATATATCTAGACTATACCATTTTCTGGGAAGTGTCAAACATTTGTTTTGGATTATCTTTTCAAGGTAAATATATATCATATGTGGTAGGTTAACATTATGCCAATATATATCTGAATCATGTACTAATGGTGTTTATAAAATCTTTTTAAAAACATGTTTTCTGGAAATATGGGTGTTTATTGATTACTTATACATTTATATGTATATTATATTCTTGTGCATATTTTGATTTCATATTTAATTTCTATTTAGCTTATCCTATACCTGAACATTATATTTTAATGGATAGACACATGACTGAGTGGGTGAAAACCTAATAAATTTTACTCATACCCTTCTAAAGAAACCATCATACTTGGGAACCCTACTAAACACAACTTATTATAGGTGTAGTTTGGGTAGATGCTCGGGTTTGATCGTATGGAAATCTATTTCAGTATGTGTTTGGAGACCTAGATAAGATATGGCTTGGAGTAGTTTTAGAGCCTCTTTAAACTTTATGCCTTATATCATGGTTTTAATTAACCTAGATGGTGATTAGTTACTTCTTTCCAGTTTTTATTACCAGGTTTGTTATATATATATATATCTACTAATGGTATATTATTAGTTTTACACTTTCCCTGAATATATGTAGATTATATATATGTTTATTTATTCACTAATATATACTATTATGGATGGTATAGTCTCCCCATTTTCCACCTTAGACCCTAATAGCTATTCAGAAGCCCCTTGTATATAGGGAAGCATGAGTTCATGTGGAATTATAGCTTAGATCTTGTGATTTGTATAATGATATTACAAAATGTAATTAGAGGGCATGTGACTTTTTTTTTCTATTTTTAATAGTTAATAGACTTTATATAAATGATTTTTCTATACCTTATGATGAAACTCAAATGGATACATTGTGAAAAACATCACTGAGGGAATTCCATGTTACAAATACATGGGATTTATATTCTCGGTTTACACTAATATGGTTGTATTTGATTTCACATCATGTGATGCACATGAATTGTTTGGATCATGATATCATGTGTATTTTACTATGATCATATCAAATAGCGATTCTTCATAAATTATATTTGACATATAGTTTTCCCATGACATAAATGTTTCTTTTGTGTGATTATTTTGCTGATTGAGGATTTATCTATTTGGGGTAAAAAACATGTACTATGATTAAACTAGTGATTTATATTTACATTTTATTTGGATAAACTCATATGTATGTATTCTTTTGATTTTAGGTCATGTGATACTATGATTTGGTGCACCTAGAAAATGATGATGATGATGTATTCACTTTGATCACATATAGTGCAATGTGCTTCTTTGGTCATTGTTTCTCATTAATTTATTTAGTATAGAACCGTGTGTGTAGACATATGATAGGTATAGTTAATTAAGGTGAAAACTATAGTCAATGTGGATGATCAACATATCCTATTTTTCATGCTTTTTTTACCAAACATAGTTTCTATGGCTACTCAACATGTTTAGTCTAAGGAATAAGTCATCTTGTGATGTCTGTATAGATGTTCCTAGTGATAATACATGTGTTTTGACACATAGTGAAACGTTATGTAGGTGATATTTAACACCTTGAGGACTTAAATACAGCAATAGATACCAATTATTTGGTGTCTCGTGTTGTGTGAAGGTAACTAGAGTGAGGAATTTCTTTGTAATGGGATGGTCAAGAGTAATGCCTTTGGGAAAAAATTCATTGATGGAAATTCCCTATAAATATGAGTAACCTCTAGAAGTATTAATTGAATTTATAACGACTTTATATTCAACAAAAAAATTGGTGCACTTGGATTGATATTACCCTTAGTACATGGTTGAGTTTCTATGTGCCTAAAAACTTGTTGCATTGAAGGTAAGACAAGAGATTTCATGACCAGCTAGTTTCGATTAAAGCTTCCATCAAAATTCAAGTGAAGATCATAGGTGGTCAGACCTAGGAGGGTTATAGATTTGGTGGAGGATTAGTTTATTAATATAACCCTAGTATTATTTGTGGTGCATTGTGAATCTCATAATCAATGATATGAATGTCCTAAAGAGAAACACCAGAACTGACCGTGAGAGGTGGTGTCATAATCTTATTTTCTGGAAAACTAAAAAGGTGATTCATTACAAAATTGGTGGTCTATTAATTTTGGATAAAATCATTCTATTGGAGTAAATATTAATGTTTTAATTCATTTATGGGAATTTATTGATGGGTTTTCATTCATTCATTTTTTTTATAGATTCTACTGAATTGATTGAAGTATGATGGTGGGCATGCCATTGAGAAACATACAAGCTATATAGATGAAAATTAGGAGGTAGTGATGGTATTTTACAATAATTTTTGATTCAATTTCATAAGTGAAGTTAGAAAATATTGTTATGGAATGAATATCATAGGTTCCAGTACCCATGAGTTTATCATGATAGGATTTGTCTTTGTGGAATAAATTAACATCGATAATGGATTGTGGTACCAATGAACTGTCGAAATGAGATTTTTGTAAGTGGGGATGTTGTGGTTTGACATTTCTACATGTTTTGGGGGACAATACCCATATATGGTTATGTTCATAACCCATTTCTAGTCTTTGATAAGATATATTTCACATCCAGAATGGATCATTGAATGTATTTAACTTCATTATAAGTATTCAGGGATTTCATTATGTGCAGTGTTTCTCTCGGTAATTTTCTAAACAGATTATCACACTCAATCATCATGTCCAGTGATGAACTATTCATGGTATATGTAGACTGATGAAATTATTGTGGGTGAAAATAAGGATACGTCAATTTTGGGGAGTATCAACCTATACTGAATGAATGGTCTCTATTGTGGGAAGGTTCCTGGACTTTTTATGATTCACCTATTGATGCATGTAGAGGCTCCCAAATAATTTTGTGTAGTGGAATCAGTAGTATATATTTACATGTTAAATGTGTGATTTTGTATTTAGATGTAGTTATAGTTGGAGACCATATATGGTCGTTGGACTCAGTATAGAATCGATGTGAACAAAGAGGGAATCAGATTGATGGTGAATTGACACATGATTGAGGGCCTTGTGGCTGGTGAAAGTAGTTGGTCAACCAACTAGTGAATTTACTTTGATTTTGACTTGAAATTTGAAAAGGAAGTGGTAATTATTTAATGATTCTTCTAAGTTATAAGAAATCGGTATCCATAGCTTCATGGTTTGTCGATTGTTTAGTCCATGTGCCTTTGTAGGTAGTAAATTATAAGAGAACCAACTGGTGCTTCCACATGAAGTTGTGCAAGGTAGGATAAAACTACATTGATATAAATATATTTAAAACAATTTAGGTGTTTCAGAATCAGTTTATTCCGTTTGAATAGGTATGTGTGGATAAGTTATTCTTGGTATATAAAGGCTCATTGGTTTGGCTTGAACTATTGGATGATGTGTTGGTATCAAATATAACTCACGTATTTAAATTTATTAAGTGAAATGGAATTATAATTCACATTAAAAGTCATTCTAATATTAGATTATTTTTTAAGAAGATAATTCATATGTGGGGAGAACCCTGATTTGTTATAATGAATCGGTTTAAGACATTGAGTCATGATGAGTAAAATGGATACAATTATCACTATCTCGGTGTTGGGTGATATATATCTTTTGGATTGGATTTTTTTTTCATTCATGGATTCATACCCAAGGAGTGTGATGGGAATTCATGTTTAAAATTTTGGCCGTATGGTAGTGAGTAAAACCCTAAGGAATTTTTTGATGTTCGTGGATAGAGTATAGATAACTTTTTGAAATGAAAATCGAGGAAGACCAAGATGTATTTTGAAAGCTACCACAAATTTTTGAGGATGATAAGGCCTATAGAATGTATATAATAACAACATATTAAATTTATATTCTAAATTATGGATTTAATTATAAATTTTTTGTTATGGATCACACTTTTTGTATAATCGTATGTCTACCCGATATTCTATATGTATGAAAATCAGTGGTAAGTGATTTTAGAATTGAATATAATCTAAAAAGAAAGATATAATCTTGTAGTTATAGTGAAGGACACCTAGTGTAGTAGGCATGCTTCCATATTTGGGTGGATACAGTAGCATCAACTATCCAGTGTGTGGGAATATTTCCTTCTAACTAAATGGTCTCTTCTTCCTTTACAATATCCTACACAAGATTGTCGGTGATGGAAGCAATGAGAATCCATCTGGTTGTTGGTTGGGCATGTTGGTCTGGTTTTAATGGAGGACAATTTTTGTAATTTTACACTATGTTACCATCATCTTTACCAAGTATGTATTTAATTTTGAGATCCATTAAATCATAGACTCATCTCATCCTCCATCAAAGAACCCACGTTAATACAAGGTGGATCTATATAGAAATAATTAGTGAATTTGTCTGACATCCTCTGTTATTCTTCTATCCTTGACTCCTTTTTAATCTAGTGGTGGTGGATTAATGGGTTCTTCATCATATATAATCCTCATGGTATATTCTAACCATTATGGTTCTTTTCTATTTTTCCTCTTTGAATCCCCCTTCTACAAGATAATATTGATCATTAATTTCTCATTGGACAGATTCCAAATATAGATTCTAAATATAATTCCATCACATAATGGTGGAATTGTCTATGATTTATGGAGTTCTGGATTAACATGTCTGTAGGTTTTAATGTGATGATGAACATGTCATTTTTATACATTTTTTTATTTAGGTATGTCCCATGATAATTCTTTCTACAGTTTTTGGTCTTTTTATGTTGAATTGACAACTATAACATGGAATGGATTTGTGAATTTTTCTCATGTTGTAACTATGAGTTTTTGGGAGTTTCTCAAATAACCTTGAATTATATTTAAAATAAGATATTTTATTAGGTTAGTTTCGTTAATGTTCCAATTTGAGAATATTAAATTTCATATTCCCTTTTGTAAGAATGATGGTTCTTTTTCCCATAATGAAGTTTTAATTATGAAATTGACCTTTTAGGAATAGTTGGTTGAGGGTCTAACTAGGTACTGGTATTTCTTAATTATTTTAGGTTGTGTTAATTTTCATTTGATAGTGATTTCTTATAATAATTTATCTACTTATAATTTATTTATAATTAATAAATTGTAATGTTTGGGAATAAGAAAGAATCTTATAGCGATCATTTAAAGTCAAATACACTCATATCGACTGAGACGAAGGTATCGATCATTAGCTCACATGGATTTGACAATGTTTAAGGTAGTTGTTCCTTTTTAATATAACATATGTTTATTTGTACCATTTAATGGCATGTAATATAAGGTTTTCAGCCATGGGTAAATGATACAACATTTATAATTGTGAGAAGAAAGAAATGGAATACACTTTTATTGGATGAACAACCCAATTAATATGGGATACCCTGTACCATGATTAATTATTTAATGAGTTACTTAAAAAAATAATGGAAATTTTCCTAACAAATTGATAGGAATCCAAGGGACATATTGGACCATATATGCTAGCTTGTTTCCTAGTTGTTGATAAAAACATTTCGACCAGATTTGTATTTCTATATCATTTTACTACTGAGGCTACATAGTTTTTTATCATATAGTGTCTGAATATGTTATAGTATAAGACAATGTTGATTCATTTTCACATGAATATAAAGGTGTATCCCATGAGTTCGATGTTTTATGCCTTATTACATGGGGTGTGAGTGTGTGTGTGGGTCACTAAAACAGCTGATTATATTACTTTCATGTGGGTTAGGGTGACTATGTCACATTCATTCTTAATGTGATATTTGATCTATCATTTTTATCTTTTATTTTATGTGTTGTTCCTTTATATTCTATAGTTGAACATAAAAGTTTATCCATATAGATTATTACCCTAAGAAGAATGTATCATACTTTTATTGGAATGTTCATGCACTATCCTATCTAATGTGATATCACAAATATGTCTTAGACTATTAGAAAGAGGGAGATTGTGTCAGGTGGATGGTTATAGGTAGATAAAAATGTGATATCCCTATTAAGATTAATGTTTTTGTTGTTTAATCATTTTGATCATGGAATCATTGTTCTAATAGGATATGTTGAATGAGTATTTTGGTTATTCCCTAGATTGAGGGATGTGAAATACATGGTTGGATTAAATCCTTCCAACACGAAGCTGAATAAGGTATGACTGAGGTATTTAGATATATGGTAAGAACAATTTTACTCAGCATACGAGTGTTTATTTATTTCATGTCCAATGGTGAGTGTATGTTATACACTTTTGTCATTTATTACCTATTTACTTTTTGTTGATCTTATCCAACTATTGTACATTGAATTTTAATAGTTATGTATAAGAGCATGTATGTGGTACCCTATTAGTTTTTATAACACCCTTAATTAGTTTCCATAGAACTTATGCCCCAAAGCAGTCCTCACTTCTTGTAGGTACAGGTTTGGTTGAGACATGGGTTTGATCATCTACCATGATAACTCACTATGAGTATAGTGACCAAGATTTGATAAGTTTATTAGTGGGAGTAGATCCAACTATACCATTATTATTTCAATCATGTTTGTGATTGGACTAGTGTATGATAAGTAATTTATCTCTAGTTCTGACAAGTATGTAACTTGTTTCCACATTCAATTGTATTGATGATATATTATTGGTTTTCCGCATAGTCGTATTGTATGTTGTTTTCATATTTGGTTATTTATTTGTTATATACACTATGATGGAGGGTATAGTCCCCCCATAATCCACCTTAGACCCTTGATGTTAGTCATCTTACTATGGTATAGAGGCATTCCTGAGGTCATGTAGCACTCTAGCTCGGACATAGTGATTCAGGTTGGGATGTTACACCTATCTCCAATACATAGTTTTTCCTAAAATAGAACATAATGAAAACCCATATATATCAATTCACAATAATATAATATGGGTATGTTGTGAGTTTAATGAACCAATATTATTACCTATTTTTTTGACACATAGAGTGTTGTTGTGATTAAATTGATGTGCATGAAAATCTTGTGATAATGTTTCTGAAAGATAGTTCTTAGTGAAACTCGCTCACCCTAAAACATAACACCACATGAACATGTAGAAAAAAATTTAGGGAATGGATTGAATAAACTCACCCCTCGATAACTCACACTAGTACCCCTTAACAAAGGACTGATCCGACATTCCTTTGAATTATAACATGCATATAACAATGATCAAATTAGGAATACATCACCTCACTCATCTCATAAAATGCCAAAATTATAAAGGCCTCACCCCATCCACCAACTCACTCATAAAATATTCCCATAATAAATCATCTATATTATTTCCCATAAATAAATAAAGCCCTTAAATATAATAATAAATAACACTCAAACAAGAATCACAAAAGTGAGAAATCAAAGAGGGCCCAAGTTCCACCAACATTTGAACCAATAAATCAATCAAGATAAAAGATTTCAAAGAGGGCCCATATCATTATGTAACATTGAATAGGGATCCCATTCTAATAAAACATGAAAAGCAAAGAAGAAGGCACAACAATATGAAATAATATCTTAGATTCTCACACCCTACCATATTTTTTCAAACTACTCCACAATAAAATTTTCATATACACTACCCCTTGAGAACCTCTATATTTATAATATTTTCTAAAAAATATTCACAATGTTTGGAACCTAAAAAATGATATTACTACCTTATTTTAATAATAATCATTCAAATCATACATTAAACCATAAAAACAATAGCAAATTCAGTGTCATGGAGATGTTATTATCTAAGGTGGTCCCTTGGGATGCTCTATTTTATCTACATATCATGAAACTCTCCATAAAATTCTAACGGTTAACCACCATCCTTCCTAGATCATAATAAATTTAATTTTATATTCTTTTACCATTGGTTTATAGATATATATAGAGTTATATATATCCCAACAAGGAAAATTTTAAAATCATACATCCTCACAAACTAAAACAATATACTCCAAGAGCTAATTGCAGAACACTTAGTTTATCCAAGACAAAACCTCTCATATGTATTGATACTACAATGACCCGTACGTTACATAAATTGTTATTAATTCAGAATTGAAGCATACTTATTACAACATATAACAAAACCATGATAGGACCGTATAAGTATAGTGTCTTTAGAAACTGGGATACATAAACAACTGGTTCATAAAGCATCTACATTGAATCCCATTAATTTCACCATATCTAGAGTCCCATCTATCATATCCTACTTAATACACTTATTCCTGACCCGGGGAAAAGAAAACATAAAAAATTGTGAGATCAAATGCTCAGTAAGGTTAAATAAAAGAAATATCAATAATATCATTTTCATAAGAACATAACATTTTGAAAATATTAACCTGCAAAAGAGATCATAATATCCTAAAATGAGATAAATAATAGTGGTGAAATGTAATCCAAATAATCATAACATAAAACATGAAAATTTGTGTCATACACACATAATCAAATAAAATCATTTCATATTAGTCAGGACTCATTTCCAAGACTATAATAGCAGACAAATTCCATTTTTGAACTGAGTTCACTCCTCGTTCCAGTCCTATATCACTGAACCAGATTAACTTGTCATTCTAGCCATGTCTATCTCATGAGAAATAAATATTTAACTAATGAATTAGAGGGAGATATAGGTCCCACCCATCTCTTAATGATACCATTCTTATGTGTTCCACAAAATCATATATCATACATCATAGAATATCCCTTGTAATAAAAATGGGATACTTTTACATCATGCCATCATAATATAATCCATATAAGATAAAAGGACTTCATAAAAGTAATTCCATCATAACATAATCAAATAAATGTAAAAATAGGGATAGAAACAGAAACCTATATTAAATTAGATGGAAAATAATTTTGATAAAACATTTGAACTCCATTCTTGAGGAAAATATACTTTCTACTTCAAAAAACATTTTTCCTTTCATAACAGGTCATTAAATTTTAAAATAAAAGAAGTTAATTAATAAAAAACATGAACACTTTTAATGTAAGATTCATGGAAATAATTTTTTCTGAAATCATTAAAATCCATTCATGTCGTATAAGTTAAAAAACATTCTTCTCTTACTTTTCCCAAAAAAGTCAAAAAGTATCTCGTACTAAAAACAACAAAAGATTCCATTCATAAATTTTACTAAATATTCAACAATATGTAAAATTGGATTTAAAAAATTGTAGGAGGATATAAATAATAATACATATTGAGGAAACATATATGTGGATGATAAATATGCCCTAGTAAATTCTTAAGTATAACCAATCTCTGATAAAAATAAGATTGTGAGATTTTCCCTTACCTTAGGTCTGATATGCTTTGTATATATCTGAACCTAATGTATAATGATTTAAATTATGTTATTGATTTATTCCATAATCATACTCATTGTTATGTTAACATATATGGTCATATTATTAGCTTTTTATTAGTAATATTTCATTGCTACTTGTTATTCGGGTGTTCATTGCTTTATGTTCTTATGCGTGTTTTGTCGAATAAATTCTTATTCCTATTTCTATGTTATAGATATATCATTTAAAGAATGGTATTAGTATAATATATATCATATTTATTCATTCAATACATTAGTATAATCTTTTTTTAATGAAGATCATGTTGAATGAATCACATCACATTGTGGAAACGTTAAGTCATACGTACGCACGAGCAACGATATCATTCCCATAATTATTGAATGGTCTTGGAGTGGTTGATAGAATATCTGAGAAATAGTATCATGTTATAATAATCGTATATAGTTATTATTTACACCATTATACCCATCCAAGTAAGGTGGAGGTGGAAAACAGATTACACCACGACGTGGAGACGGTATTTCGTACGTACGCATGCGTGGTGATTTAATTTTCCATAGGATGGATAAAAGGTGAAATAGGTTTGTTTCATATTTATAATAAAATATCAGTATATAATTGATACTTATTTTATTAATTTATAATGAAACCAATAAATAAGAGGAAGTATAAGAATAATTAAATTTTAAAGGATCAGTAAAGGATATTACCTCTTCTTCGACGCACCTATTAAAAACCTCCTCTTAGGGCACTAAAGTTGGTCTTTGAAGAAAACCATGAACTCTAGTGTGTTTCTAGGTAATTGGAGAAGATAAATTTTCAGGGTTTGGCCGAGCATGAAGGCTCAAAATGTTTTGAGGAAGAGAGTGAGGAGGTTCCCTTTTATAAGGGAGGAGAGGGGCACCTTTGGAAACATAAGAAATATTAATTTATACTAAATTCCAAACCCACTTAAAACCCACTAAAATGACTCAATTTTAAGATTATATGATATAGGGTTGTAATATAATCAAAAAATAAAATTTATACATGTTTTGAATTTATTTTAACCTTTATCAAATTGATTTATCCCTATTTAATCTATTTAATTTTATTTGTCGTAATAATACTCTAAATTTTAAATTGTTATAAATATTTAATTATTTGTTGATAATTGTCCATAATTGGATACTTTATGACATTTTAGACAATATAAATTTAAATTTATAATTTTTTAATATTTTTGTGATTTTTAAACAATTTTATAATATGTTATTTTTATAAAATAACAATAATGTCAATTTTGACACTATTCATATATTTGAATTTAAATAAAATAAAAATAGAGGATATATTAGAACCAAAATATTTAATATATTCCTAACATGTCAAATTAATCTATAATATTCGTGGACCACAATAAATAGTTCATATAATATTTATTTTAATATTTTTAAAATAATTTATTTGATATTTCAATCAATAAAATAATTTCGACATCACTATTGTGTCATCATTAATGATAATTATTTATTCCCTAAAAATTATAAATAAATTCACATGATGTAGATAATTTTATTATATTTCTAAAGACTATTCATGTTCGATGTTTTATGAATTTTATCACTAAATTACATTTATTACACTTATAAGATATAAGAGACTGACATGTTATCACTTTCTTTGGTTTTAATAATAATTATATAATTTTCATGGTCAAAAGTCCATGAAATGAATTTATTCTGACCCTTAGGTGATATGGGTCGACATTTATTCATCTAATAGAATTTTGGTATGTGTTAGGGGAATTTTATAGTCTTATTTTCACCCTTAATTACCCAATTTACCTTTAACTGTAGTAAATAAAAATAACCGTAGTTACTATTCATAATGTCAGAAAAAAGTAACCTATTAACATAATTTTGACCAACAAAAATCCAAATATGGAATCCATTTTTCCAAATTCAAAACACATAAGTTGTAATTAATTTTAAATTAATCCCATTGTTAAGAAAATGTGTTTTAAAAGATATAACATTGTCAAAGATGGAAATGTTTTAACTATGAATTAAATGTAAAATTAATGGTAATTTCATAAATTATATTAAATGGTAAAAATATATTCTATTTATAATTTAAAACCATAAAATTTAATCATTTAACCATATAAAGTATCTTCATGAAAAATTTTTTTATAATAAAAATGTAGCGTATTTTTACTATTCATAAAAATATGAAAGTTATCAGAAAATATAAAATATTTATCCAATGTAAATTATAATATCCTGATTCAAAAGAGGAAGTTTATTTTTTAAAATTGAACTTATAAACTTGTCAGAAATTATATTTAAAATGAGTGCGCCATCAAAAGGCGGTAAAACAACATTTGTTGAAAATTACTTCTTTTATCTGAAAAATTGATTTTTTTTTCATAGCTCATTCTAGTAAATGTGTAAGATGAATTATCATGTTATAAAATTCAAGATTCGATTAATAATATTCATAACAACTAGTTCATAATATTATAATAATATATCATTGTTAAGTGAAACTCGATATTGTGTAAAACGTAAGCTATCAAGGAAGGATGATTTTCCATGTAACGCAAGGAAAGCTAGTGTTATGTGTAGTGAAAGATTATATAAGTGTTTTGTATAACATAAGACATTAAAAAATTTATTACTAATAAAATATCAGGGTATTAAATTCTACCCCCCTTAAAAAGAATTTCTCCCTCAAAATTCATCACTTCGTAACAAATAAATGAGGATACCTCTACCTCATCATATCCTCAAGTTCCCACGTAGATTCTTCTAATTGGTGGTTCCTCCATAATACTTTTACCAAGCGAGTGGTCTTATTTCATAAAACATTTTCACTATGATCCAGAATCTATATCGCTTGTTCTTCATAAGAAATATCTTGCTCTAGCGGTACAACCTCTAACTTAGTACATGTTAAGGATCGGGTATGAACTTTCTCAGGAGAGATACATATAAAACATCATGAACATGAGAGATATTCGATCAAAGCACCAATCTATAAGCTACCTTCCAAACATGATCTAGTATTTTAAAAGGAACAATATAACTAGGGCTTATCTTTCCCTTCTTTCCAAATATCATTACTCTCTTCCAAGTAGATATTCGTAAGAACACATTATCACCCACTTCAAACTCTAGGTCTTTTCTTCGGTTGTCAGCATAACTGTTTTGTAGACTCTGATATTCTCTTTTGTGTTGTTGAATAGATCTGACATATTATAAAATCTCATCAACAAGATCAGGTCCAAATAGATTTCTTTTCCCAACTTCATCCCAGCAAGTTGGAGTTCTGAATTTCATTCCATAGAGAGCTTCATAAAGATTCATCTGAATACTGGAGTGAAAGATATTATTATAAGAAAATTCCACCAAAGGAAGGTGTTGATCCAAAACCCCTTTGAAATCCATAGATTAGGCTCTCAAAATGTCTTCCAATGATTGAATTGTCCTCTCAGACTGACCGTCATTCTGAGGAAGATAAGCAGTACTGAAACAAAAATCTGTATCTAGAGTATACTGAAGACTTCTCCAAAACGTCAAGGTAAACCTCAGATCCCGATCAGATATAATTAAATGTGGTACTCCATGCAATCTTACCACTTCCTTCACGTATATCCTGGCAAGGTGATCAAGAGATATATCTTCTCTAATCGCAATGAAGTGTGCCGACTTCATAAGATGATCAACTACAACCCTGATAGAATTATTTCCTTTGGATGTTTTAGGAAGTCCACTGACAAAGTCCATAGTGATTTTTTCCCATTTCCATTCTGGTATGGGTAATGGTTGTATCATCCCCTTATAATTCTATCTCTTAGCTTTAACTTGCTGACATACCAAGAATCAAGAAACATATTCAGCAACATCTCTTTTCATGCCTTGCCACCAGAACTACTACTTCAGGTCCATATACATCTTCATGCTTCCAGGGTGAATAGAGAATGAAGAACTATGAGCTTCATCCAATATTTCCTTCTTTAATTATAGGGTTGTAGGAACACAAACCTGATTCTTGGACCTTATTATTTCATCATAATCAGTGTGTAATTCAAGAACCTTTCTCACCTTCTTTTGTAACTCTACGTCTTCTTTCTGTGGATATTTAATCTTCACATATATAGATGGTTGAGAATTCATTTGAGAAAGATAAGATTTTCCCCCTTTCATTAAAATTCCAAGATCCTTCCTTTGTAAATTCATAAATATTGGATCTTTTATGATCCTCATCATGGATAATCTAGCATGGTCTTGTCGAATTAATGCGTCTTCCACCTTGTTTTCATTCCTAGGGTGGTAATGAATTGAGCAGTTTTAATCCTTAATCAGCTCGAACCATCTTCTTTGGTGCATATTCAGCTCCTTTTGGGTGAAAATATACTTTAAACTTTTATGATTTGTATAAATATCACACCTTTCACCATAAATATAATGCCTCCAAATCATTAATGCAATGATTACCATAGCAAACTCCAAATCATGAGTTGGGTAATTTCACTCATGGATTTTCAATTGTCATGTGGAATAAGCTATCACCATATCAATTTTCATGAGAACACACCCCAATACCTTCTTGGATGCATCACTGTAGATAAAAAACATTTCTCCACTACAAGGAAGTGTCAGCAAGGTGCACTGGATAACATTCTTTTTAACTCCTTGAAATTCTCTTCACACTCCTCCATCCAAACGAACTTAACTCCTTTTCGAGTTAACATGGTGAGTGGATTAGATAATCGGGAATAGTATTTCACAAAACATCAATAATATCCAGACAAACCAAGAAAACATCAGATCTCAGTAACTGTTTTGGGTCTCGACCATCTTTTGATAACCTCAGTTTTTCTAGATCCATAGATATCCCCTCTTTTGAGATTATGTGACCCAAAAATGAAACATTTTGACGCCAAAATTAAAACTTGGTAAATTTGGCATAAGTCTTCTCCTTTCTTATGGTCATTAATACAACTCTCAATTGATCTTCATGTTCTTCCTTTCTCTTTGAATAGAAAAGAAAATCTTCTATAAATACTACAACAAACTGTTCATGATAGTGTCTAAAGACTCTATTCATTAGATCCGTGAAGATAGCAGGGGCATTAGTAAGACCAAATGGCATCACTAAAAATTCATAGTGTCCATACCTTATACAGAAAGTCGTCTTTTGTATATCCTCCTTTTTGACCCTTAATTGATGATTCCTTGAATGAAGATCAATATTGGAAAATTATTGAGCTCTGCGTAGTTGGTCAAATAAGTCAGAAATGCATGGGAGAGGATATTTGTTCTTGATAGTGATCTTGTAAAGTTCTCGATAATCAATGAAGAGTGTCATTGATCCATCTTTCTTCTTAACAAACAGAACAGGTGCTCCCCAAGGTGATGAACTAGGGAATATGAATTCCTTTTAATAATTCTCTTGGAGTTTCTTCTTCAATTATTGCAACACAATTGGGTCCATTATATAAGGTGTCTTTGAAATGGGCATAACACCTGGTATGAGTTCTATTGAAAACTCAACTTTACGATTTGGTGTAAGACCAAGAAATTACTCAGGAAAGACATCATCAAACTCACGTAAAATGGTAATATTCTTAATCTCTAGTTTCTCTCCAACCATTTGAGATAAATAACCTTCATTTATTGGAATCAAGACCAATAAGATGGATGAAATTTCCACTGGAAGGTTATATTCATCCTTGCATCGATAGATGATCATAGATTGATCAGTAATATGAAATATGACTTCCCTTCTATGGAAATTGATATGAGCTCCATATGAGTAAAGCCAATCCATGCCAGGAATGACATCAAATTACACTATAGGAAGGATCACAAGATGTGCAGGAAGAACTGTCCCACAAACGTCAATTGGAGAAGAACTATAAACTTTTGATGGAACCATTGTGCCATTATGAGTTGTCACAGCTAACTCAACAGCTAATTGTTGAGGTAGTACATTGATATCATTAGAAAATACATCATAAATAAAAGAGTGGGTAGATCCAGAATCAAATTAAACATTTACTACTTTATAGTGGATGGTAAGTGTACCTTTCACCACTTCGTTATCGCACTCCACATTTCCAATAACAATTGCATGTGACTTTACTTTATCTTTATCCTTAAGAGTTTATTTACATTGATCATCATCAACAACCCCTGTATTAGGGAATTTATTAGTATAATGCCCCATTTCCTTGAACTTGTAACATTGAAGTGTAGGAGGTTAATTATGTGTAGCCTTTTCTTTGATCGCATCACTAGAAACATTTTTCCCATTAATATGACATTAAAATGCCCGATGACCTTCTTTTCGACATTTGAAACATTTAATTGTCCCTTTAAGACAATTCCCTCCATGTTTATTTCCACACCTTGAGCATAAGGGAAAACTCATCTTATTTTCAGTGTATTCTTCAGGTTTCCCTTTGAATTCCATTTTCCTCTTCTTATAAAACCCATATGACTAATGGGTTACTCTAATCTCCTTCTCAACCTCGAGAGCACATCGAACAATTTTCTCATAGCTATTGAAGTCCCTTATGGCTAACACCCTTATAAGACTTGGTTTGACGCCACTAAATAATCGATCGATCTTACTCTCTAGTTGGATAATAATTCTGAAAGCATACCTCACAAGTCTTGTAAAATTTTCTTCCTAGGTACCGACAGATTAATCATCCTTTTTCTTTAGTTCAAGAAACTCCTTCTCCATCATTGTTCAAAGAATACTATGGAAGTATTTATTGAAAAATAAGTTCTTGAACTCGTCCCATTCTATGGACTCAATTTTTTCTCTTTACCTCGTATTATTTATAAGATTCCACCATTGATCAGCTTCACCTTCCAAACGATATACCGCTAAGATGACTTTATCATGTTCAGAACATTGTAGAACTGAAAATCTATTTTCAGTGGTACTAATCCATTTTTCAGACACTAATGGATCCAAAGACCTACTGAAAGAATGTAGACGCTGTCTCATGAAGGATTCAATATAATGTTGCTCCTTCTTTTGCTCGTTTGGAAGTCCGGCATGATTCATAGTTTGAGAAAGTTTTGTGAGAATGGTTGCAAGATTTTTCATTCCATCTCTCATAACGTTCGGCTACTCAGGGGGGAAATCATTTCATTGCCCATCACATTCAGCATTAACATGGTTCCTTTGTGTTTGAGCCATTAACTATAACTAATAAGCATAGTGTGAGAAACACTAATCATAATAGGAAAACCACTTAATCAAGAATAAATTTTCTCACTTTTGGTCTCATCATAGGTTATTCATGGAAATTTCTATAACACTAATATTGTGTTCTATGCTTAAACATATCCTTAGGGTTCTTACTAAGGCTTTCACATCCTAGTTTCCCAAGGATGACTATACCATTCCTCTGATACCAACTATAACGACCCATATGTTACATACATTGTTATTACATCAAAATTGAAGCATAATTATTAAAACATATGACAAAACCATGATAGGACTGTATGGGTATAGTGTCTTTAGAAACTGGGATACATAAACAACTGGTTCAAAAAAGCATATACATTGTCTCCTGTTTATTTCATCATATCTAGAGTCCCTTTTGGCATATCTTACTTAATACACTTCTTCCTGATCTGGGAAAAAGAAAACATACAAAAAGGTGAGCTCAAATTCTCAGTAAGGGTAAACAATGGAAATATCAATCATATAATTTTCATAAGAACATAACATTTTTATAATCTTAACCTCCAAAAGAGATCATAATATCATAACATGGGATAAATCATAGTAGTGAAATTTAATCCCAATAATCATAACATAAAACATGAAACTTTGTGGAATTAACACATAATCATAAAAAATCATTTCATATTTTTCAAGACTCATTTCGAAGACTATCATAGTAGACAAAGTCCATTTCTGAAGTGATTTCACTCCTCGTTCAAGTCCCGTATCACTGAACCAGATTAACGTTCCATTCCAGCCATGCCTATCCAATGAGATATAAATCATTACCCAATGCATTAGAGGGAGATATAGGTCCCACCCATCTCTTAATGATATCATTCTTATGTGTTCCACAAAATCATAAATCATACATCATAGAATATCCCATGTAATAAAAATGGGATTCTTATACATCATACCATTATAACATAATTTATATAAGATAAAAAGATTTCATAAAAATAATTCCATTAGAAAATAATAAAATCAATGTAAAAATAGGGATATAAATAGAACCCTATATTATCTTACATGGAAAATAATTTTGATAAAACACTTGTACTCCATTCTTGAGGAAAATATCCTTTTTACTTCAAAAAACATTTTTACTTTCATAACATGTCATTAAATTTTAAACTAAAAGAAGTTAATTAAAAATAAACATGAAAACATTTAAAGTAATTTTCATGTAAATAATGTCTATGATGTCATAAAAATCCATTCATTCCATATAAGTTAAAAAACATTTTTCTCGTACATTGCCCGGAAAAATCAAAAAGTATCTTGTACTAAAAATGACAACAGATTCCTTTCATTACTTTTACTAAATATTCATCAATATGTAAAATTGGATTTAAAAAATTGTAGGAGGATATAAATAAAATTACATATTGAGGAAACATGGATGTTGATGATAAATATGCCCCAGTAAATTCTTATGTATAAACAATCTCGGATAAAACTGATATTGTTAGATTTTCCTTTACCTTAGGTCTGATATGCTTTGTATGTATCCAAACCTCTAGTATAATGATTTAAATAATGTAATTGACTTATTCAAGAATCATACTCATTGTTATGATATCATATATGTTCATATTCTTAGCTTCTTATTAGTAATATTTCATTGCTACTTGTTATTCGGGTGTTCATTGCTCTATGTTGTTATGCGTGTTTTGTCGAATAAATTCATATTCCTATTTTTAGGTTATAGATATATAATATAAAAAAATTTATTATTATAACATATATCATATTTATTCATTCAATTCTTTTATATAATCATGGTTTAGTGAAGATCATATAGAACGAATCACATCGCATCGTGGAGACGGTAAGCCGTACGTACGCACGAGCGACGATATTGTTCCCATAATTATTGAATGGTCTTGGAGTGGATGATATAATATCTCAGAATTAGTATCATGTTATAATAATCATATATAGTTATTCTTTACACCATTATACCCATCCAATTAAGGTGGTGGTGGAAAACAGATTACACCACGGCGGGGAGATGGTATTCTGTACGTACGCACACATGTAGATTTCATTTTCCATTGGATGGATAAAAGGTGAAATAGGTTTGTTTAATATTTATAATAACATATCAGTATATGATTTATACTGATGTTATTACTTTATAATGAAACCAATAAAGAAGAGGATGTATAAGATGAAATAAATTTTAAAGGAATGGTAATGGATATTACCTCTTCTTCGACGTGCCACTTTTAGACCTCCTCTTAGGGCACTAAAGTTGGTCTTTGAAGAAGACCAATACCTCTAGTATGATTCCAGGTAAGTGTAGAAGATAACTTTTTAGGGTTAGACCAATATTTAAGGCTTAAAATTGTGTGAGTAGGAGAGGGAGGAGGTTCCCTTTTATAAGGGAGGATAGGGGCACCTTTGGAAACATAAGAAATATTAATTTATAATAAATTCAAAACCCAATTAAAAACCACCAAAAAATGACTCAATTAGAATATGAGATGATATAGGGCTGTAATCTCATAAACCAATAAAATTTAGACATGTTTTGAATTTATTTTAAACCTTATCAAATTGATTTATCCTAATTTAATCTATTTAATTTTATTTGTGGTAATAATATTCTAAATTTTAAATGTTATAAATAATTACTTATGTATTGTTAATTTTCCATAATTTTATAATTTATTACATTTTAGACCATATAAATATAAATTTATAATTTTTAAATATTTTTTTTTATTTTTAAACAATTTTAAAATATGTTATTCTTATAAAATAACAATAGTGTCAATTTTGACACTATTCATTTATTTGAATTTAAATAAAATCTACATAAAGTATATATTAGAAAAAAAATATTTAATAGATTTTTAACATGTCATATTCATCTATAAAATTCACAGATCACAATAAATAGTTCATATAATATTTATTTTAATATTTGAAAATCATTTATTTGATATTTCAATCAATAAAATAATTTCAACATCACTATTGTGTCATCATTAATGATAATTATTTAATCCCTAAAAATACTAAATAAATTCACACGGTGTAGATAATATTATTATATTTCTGTAGGCTATTTATGTTCTAAGATTTATTAAGTTTATCACTAAATTAAAATTATTACACTTATAAGATATAAGAGAGTGACATGTTGCCACTTTCTTTTGTTTTAATAATAGTTATATACTTTTCATGGTCAAAAGTCCATTAAAAGAATCTATTCCGACCCTTATGTGATATGGGTCGACTTTTATTCATCTAATAGAATTATGGCAGGTGTTAGGGTAATTTTGTAGTCTTATTTTTACCCTTAATTACCAGATTTACCTTTAACTGTAGTAAATAAAAATTACCGTAGTTACTATTATTAATGTAAAAAAAAGTAACTTATTAAAATAATTTGGACACACTAAATCCAAATATGGAATCCATTTTTCAAAATTAAAAACACATAAGTTGTAGTAATTAATTTAAAATTAATCCCGTCGTTAAGAAAATGGGTTTTAAAAGTTAAAACACTATCAAAGATTGAAATGTTTTTAACTATGAATTAAATGTAAAATTAATGGTAATGAGATAAATTATATTTAATTGTAAAAATATATTCTCTTTATACTTTAAAACCATTAAATTTTATCATTTAACTATATAAATTATCTCGATGAAAAAAGTTGTTTTTATGAAAAATTTAGCATATTTTTACTATTCATCAAAATATTAAAGTTATCAGAAAAGTATCATAAATTTATCCAATGTAAATATTTATATCCTAATTCAAAAGAGGAAGTTTATTTTGTAAAATTGAACTTATAAACTTGTCAAAAATTATATTTAAAATGAGTGCACCATCAAAAGGCTGTAAAACTGCATTTTTTGAAAAATAATTGTTTTATCCGAATAACTGATTTTGTTTTCATATCTCATTCTAGAAAATGTGTAAGATGAATTATGATGTTATAAAATTAAAAATTAGGTTAATAAAATTCATAAAGTCTAGTACATAATATTATAATAATATAATATTGTTTACTGAAACTCGGTATTCCGTACAGTGCAAGCAATCGAGGAAGGATGCTCTTGCATGTAACGCAAGCCAAGGCAGTGTTGTGTGTGGTGAAAGATTCTCTTGTTGTCACGTATAACATAAGACATTAAGAAAAATTATTTCTCATAAAATATCAATGTGTTACAGATACACCACCAAGATAATAGTCTTAAAAAACATACTACCTCCCAAGTTATATGTGTGGTCATTATACCTTTCAAAAGTAAAACACTACATAAATTAGGATACAAACTCAAAGTTTCCATCCCTATAATGTAAATATGAATCACTCATTTCATATAAAATATCAGGATTAATAACATGTATATTCATGACACAAGGTCTATATCTCAGGATCAATGACTAATATATCAATAAAAAATGGGCCTAACTTTTACCTGAACCAATAGAGCCAATCATTGAGCTCTACTCTAAGGAACAAAGGTGGAAATGAAACCTAAGAATATAGTTAAAGAACATACAATGGTTAATATAGAACACCTCAACCATAAATCAATCAAAATCAAAGTATCCCTCGACCATAACGGTACTCCAAAGATCCTATGAACCCATTCCAAAAGTTATCTATATAAGAATCTACATTTATTCTAACAAACCCATCACTGAATGGAAGCTTTGTCATATGAATCTTGTTTTTTAATTCATCATTATTCAATAGTATATAATAAATTAATAAACTATGATCCATAATAAAGAAATAAAAGTATAAAAACCTAAAAATTCGGAAATAGTCTTCGTGGTGTCAAATAGATCAAAAAACACCTCAAAAATTTCTTTTTACATTTTACATACAATGTTGTTAAAATACATTTTTTTCAATCATTTTAAATGGGTTGTATATATTTTTTTACTCATGTTGGTCTCTAGGATAAAATTTAGTGAAAATAGTTTTTTTGAAAACCATCATTTTTTAAATAACATCTCAATCCTCATACATTAAATCACAACCTTTCCTATAAAACCCCATTTAAAAAAAATTCTCAATCTAAAAAATTTTCAACTCAAAAATTTAGTTTAAAAAATCATACCATCAATTGAATCAATATAAAGAGTTCTCAGAAATTATATAGAAAATGCACCACCAATTATGTTTAATTATCAAATAAAAAATGTGTAATTTTAAGAAAACTGAGACCATTCCTTTTTCATGGAAGTTTATCACACATGTTATAAAATGTTCTGAAAATTTATAATGATCACACTAAAAAAAATCTAATTGAATAAGTTAGTTGGTAATGAAAATTCCATCTACCATAACTGGTGATCCAAAACTAAACAAAGTGTGGGCCATCATCTACAAGGCTATAAGGACATTTATTAAACATGACTACTAGAAAATCAATAACAAAAATATTTAAAAAAAATACATAAGTTTTTATATTATGTTTAATACCTATAGGTTGGTTCCATGAAATAAAATCAACAACCAAAGGGTGGTAGACCACCAAAAATTAACACTCAACACTAATAAAAGAAAAAAGCCTGATTATTTGACTTGAATGGATTTCTAATTTCATCAAAAATTTTCAAAATAAATAAAAAACATATTGGTCGGTATATTTCATGTTAAATAGTATTAAATAATGATTAATGTCCCTTTTTTAACATACTTTAATCTCTAAACTTGAAATACCCATTATAATGAAAAAAAATCTAAGCATTAGTGGAATTTCCCCCAAAAACCAACATGGTTTCATAAAATCAATGTTAAATTGAAAGAGATATTCAAATGATGAGTAATAGGAGAAGATTACATACAATAGGAACACCAAATGGATTTGATTTATCCTAAATGAAATGGAGTCAAGGGAGAAAGATGGGATCTCCCCCATAGAAAAAATGTCTATCTCTTGAGAAGTTAACCCATTAAAGTTAATGAGGGGGGATAATCATTAAATAAAATTTGTTATTATTCATAAAATTATTTTGGGTAACTACTCCTAGTACCTATTTATCCCTTAATGGGTACATGGTGACTCCACCATGTACCCATTTTTGCGAACCAGCCCCCCCGGTGGCCCAGAAAGATAGATAGCCCCTCTGTCTAAAACACTAGGTACCCAGTGGTTGATGCCAGCCACCTATCCCTCTTATTTCATCTACCAACTCCTTATATCTTACTCTATGGTTTCCAACAAAAACACCACCCCTATAAAATCCCAATAATCACTTTAAACATGATTTATATTTCTTTTCCTCAATACAAATTCAAATTCACCCATGCACTATATTAATATATACATTCCCCAACACCTATTTCACAATAACTAAAATCCATTAGTTGTTAAATTAATTCTATATAAGAGTAAATATTATCTTGTCACATATATTTTAAACCTCTGGTACATTAATTTAATATATAACTTACAATCCTAGTTTACTAAATATATGGTTTATAAAACGCCATGTGGTATATTTTTTCGGTTACGATGAACAAAAAACAATTTTTATGCCTCATTTGTGAGTTTTATATTTCTACAAAAACCAGAATCCATGTTATCATTATTATTTAATTACAACATATAACATTATATGTTGGTAATCAATTAGGTATAAAACAAAATCAAATATTTAGTTGTCAATAATAATTACATGTTATGAATATAGGTTTTAAATTTAAAAGATTAAAAAAGTAAAGACAATCGGTATTTAAAACACAATACATCACACATTACTAAAATAATTTAATAATACTAGAAAAATATAATTATTAATATAATATTATCCCATATGATAAATTACTAATGAATTATTATGTTTTCTTTACTTTTATGGTTTTGCTAAACTCATTCCATCACAATATAATTCATGCACCATCTTAATGGTACTATCTAAAAAATCATCCCACTAAATTATTTTATTGGGGGGATATATAAGAATATATATTTTGTAAATAATAGATATATTTGATTCATAATCCCTATGATAAATTCATTAAACATCATATTCAAACATATTTAGTTTACAAAATAAAATGTTACAATGTAAATAAATTTTTTTGTCTCATGCACTTAAAATTATTTTTATGTTCATCGCCATCATCATATTATAAAGTTTTAATTTAGAATTTTCTTATAGATAATTTGTAATCTAAATCAAATGTAACTCTTCACATTAATATTTTTTATTACCAAAACATGCTAAATTATTTTAGGATATAACGAGACCTTCAAATTTAATTTCGCTGGTATAATCCTTTATTAGTTAAACATTATAAATTTATATATCAAAAAATACTATTAAATTCCTCTTAAAAATTATATTTTCTCTAAATCATATTTCTAAGAAATAAAATCCTTTTTGTTATTAAATAAAAATTACATATTTATGGGAATATTTAATATATAAACCATTTAAAATCATATTTATTACTTCATTCTATGTATTTAACACAATATTTAAAAAATTACGTTTTTCTCTAAAATGTTCAATTATTAGTTAGTGATAACACTTTCCCTCATATTTAAATATATATCTTAGATAAAATATTTTATCCTAGATTAATAAATATTATCCCTATAAATATTTCAAACAATGTAATATAATGGATAAAATTATAACACATGTATATAAAATTCAATGCCTCATTTTATAATAATAACACTCTATCTTTAAAAAAATTTTGTTCTCGCCTATAATATATTTAATTAAATACAAATAATTTTTAAAATCCATTCGGTCAATGAAGTAAAAGTTTTCATATAATCACTTGATATTATAACCTTTTACTTCATAACATCAATTCATATATTAATGTCTATCAATACATTCTTTAATTTTTAGCTTCTATATATTTAAAATAATTATAAAATGAATATTTTATCATATTCCATTTAAAATTTATTATTTACTTCTGTAATATTAATAATTTATATAGAAACTATATAGAGTTACATAAACCCCTTTAGGTATTCTAGGATGTTTTTCTTTTAATTTTTAGGTTTCCACAACAGAAACATTAACCTTCCTTTGAATCTCATTTATTTGATCTAAAGGAAGTAAGTATAGACTCTCTATGACATCTACTCTTCTAATTCTAGATAAAACTTTTACAATTTAAATTCTATACTATCATCATGTAACTCAACATTCAACCTCCCATAACATTTTCAGCAATCCTCGACATATTTTCAACATTATGTAATTTTTTTAAAATCATTCCAATTGTAATTTACCAAAAAAAAATCAATACTATTTCAAATGTGATTGTAAAATGAATTATTTGTCCCAATAAGGCTTTAGTGGAAACCCTAGTCTCTCCAAGTAATTTTCCTTCGTAATCATATTGATTACATGATTTCAGACTGAAGTTCCCTCTACTATCTTACACAAAAAGAGTTCGTTTGAAACTATATATCTCTTATGTCCACTTTGTCCTTGATAAATCATTTTCAAGTAGAATATCACCCCAAAATCATCCATATTCATTTTTTCCTACCAAATCATAGTATCCATTGAATTATGAATCCAAATACAGATATCAAAATAATTTTTATTATATTAACTATAATTATCTTCATGTTATTATCTTTATCAGTAGAATATATCCTGGGATGTTTGTAATTAAACAGATAACAATTTTCCTTTATATTTTATAATTTTTATTATATTACAATACTAATCTATAATGTTTCTTCCATTAATCTTCTCATTAGAATATTTTTCAAGGGAAATTTTTATGGTGACAATTCCATTTTTATATATAATATATGTTTTCATCATATTATTATTAAGGTGACCCAAGAATAAAATATACAAATATTACATAATTTTTTATGAATACTCATTACACATCATAATAATAAATACTCGAAGACTATAAAGGTTTAGTTTATTTGGGGACTTGATATATAACCAACATATTTCATAAAATAAACTCAACATATTCCATAAATATATTTATATTATTACTCTTATAGAAATATAAAACATAAAACCCTCCACAAAAACCTTGGTATGGAAAACATAATAAAGGGTGAACTCAGATTCCCATTTAGGGTAAACATGGGAGATATCAATCAGAACAACACAGGATGATCATAAGGGTATGATAACATCATGATTGTAATATTCTCAACATTAAATATTCATACCTATGGAGTCTTAGATCATAAACAAAAAGATCAAATAATTTATGTAAGAATGAGTCAGAATGGGGACAATGTAGTAATAATCATTCAAGATTCCTAACTTAGGCATGTGCCATCATAACTATATTATATAATAATACTTTGAATATGGGTATTATGAAACACTTCCATGCATAATATTATGATCATATATAGAATAAATCATTCTTAGGAATCATATTTTGAACATTGATATTCACAATCATGTACATGAGTAATCTTGTGATCATTTCTCGAATAAATAATACTCAAACATTAAAATTTGAACATTGAGATTAATAATACATTTCAATCATATATGTATCATATCATGAGATATTATTATACCTTTAACTACTTAATTGGAGAGATATAATGTACATGACCATCACATAATCATAATCCTTTCACATGTTTTCCATAAGCTCATTAAAAAATTTATAATTACAATATATATTAACCCATGGGAAACAAAAATTCTTTCATAAAGAGTAATTCATCATACTGAATAACCATCTAGAAAAAAATAAAATTCTATCATCAGATAATTTCCCAAATTAATTATGAGTAACATTAATGGATATTTTCGTCGATGAAAATACCATTAAAAGATTAATGTGAAATTTATTGTGGTAAATGGAATTTTCAATTATTAAATAAATTATTTGAAATAAAAAAAAGAATATTTCGAATAAAATTTTCTTTAAAAATTTCCATTATATTTGTTTTTAGGAAGCTTTAATTCAAAGAATATTTATGTTGGTAAGAATATATATCCAAGAAATATAAGTTAAAGAGAACATTATTTTCATAGTTTTGAAAAATTTTCAAAAGAATATTGGTCGAAAAATGTTTCTTTAAAATATTACTTTTAAGACATTGTAAATAAAGTAAAGTTTAACGTAAATGACATTTTTTAACAAGTTATGTACAATTAAAATATCCATAAATTACTTTTTAAGTCCATTGAAATGGAAGAAAAATTTCATCAATCAATGATAATAGATTGTCATATTTTCTTTAGAAAAAAATTCTAAATAATTTTCTTAGAGACCCAAAATTCTCTTACCAAAATATTACATATTTGTGGACAAATATTAATTATATTTCATAACTATACATTCCATAATCATTTGCATATAATTAATTTAGAATAATTGAAAAATAAAAAATGTTTCCATATATGAGTTATACCATCTCCCATTATGTTCTTCATAACTAGAAACCTTCTTATACATATCATACGTAATACCTCACATCATATCATGGTGAAAGGAAACTTAAGAAATGGTGAGATAAGATTCTCAATAAGGCTTAACAAGGTAGATATCAATATAACATGAGCATATTGGTGAGATAAAATGAGAACAAAATTTTAAAACCATACCATATATATCTTAGATCATAAATGTCACAACCCGACCCTACCCGGGCTCGATCCACAACTACCCCAGGCCCGCCTCCATAGGCCAGGGGCTGGCGACCAGCGCCGAAGGCACAATAACTCGGGGAGGCCTTTTCCTAAGCACCTGTACACACACACGTAGCACACTCAATGCAAAAGTGCATAGTAAAGAAAGAACAAGTAGAGTAAAAAGAACAACTACTATAAATATAAACCACAGATGTGCATCGACCTCTAAACAGTACAAAGTACAAGCTGAAAAGAAAAGGGGAAAAACACGCGCCCAACCAAAAGTGCCACAACCCGGCAATAGGTAAACAAAAAGAAATAGCTGACGGGTCTCCCACCTGGAACTCGGCCACGACCACTGCACGTGGTCCAAGCTCCCAAGCTCCTACGCTCCACCGAAGTCATGCTCCACCTGTCCGTCATCTGCAAGGGCACACCAAGTGCGGGAAAAGCCCAAGAAGGGGTGAGTATAAGAATACTTAGTGGGATACCCCGAAGTCTCGAGGGAACAACAAAAGGAGGTACCGAAGGGAGAGCAGTAGAGCGAACAGAAAAGTAAAGGAGTACAACAAAGAGTGAAGTAAGGAGTCCAGCTCAACCCAACAAGAGAAATGTAGAAGACTCGTCCTAACACAAGGAGCAAGGAACGGTGAGAATATGCATTTCTCGTCGAGCTTTCGCTGCCTATAGAAGGAGAGTAGACTCATCCAACCATGAGAAGCTAGACACGGAAATCACGTGGCATACCCCACGCGTCTTCGCCTCTCCTGGAAGGATAGTAACCAAACCCAAGAAGTGGGTACCGGTAACAAGGTATATACATATCTGTATGCTCAACAAGAAACCCGAACAAGCTCGTAAGGGGATCTCTATCCCATACCTCAGCCCAAGAAAGAGTAGCCAACAGTCCCAGAAGTAACACCATCGATGCCCAGCATCCCGCATGTCTGCCCCGAACCGAAAGCCAAGGGGCTCAATAACCACACCTCGACACTATCCGCTTTGGGCGGCACTGACTAGGCCGCAATGTTTTAGGTCACGTCACAAGGACACTTTTCGGTGGGGAAAAATACTCCTCGTACTTGAGAGTTTTGGGGGAACTTCAACCACAACTCGTCACTGCCCCGCAGTCGAGAAATCTGCTCAAAGTCGACAGGTGACCCCCTGCCCAGCCCCGCTGGAGGATCCCTGGAAGTCAACGGATTCCCAATACGGGGATACCTGGTAAGTCGACGGGTGCCTCACTTCCTAGTCCCGTAAGAGGGTAGTCTACTGGAGGGCGACCCGGCTAATGTCGGCAATGGGACCACGGCCTAGCCCAGCTGGAGGTAACACGGCATCGGGGACCACTGTCCAGCCCAGCTGGAGGTAAGCCCGGCATCGGGGACCACTGCCCAACCCAGATGGAGGTAAGCCCGGCATCGGGGACCACTACCTAGCCCAGCTGGAGGTAAGCCCGGCATCAGTGACCACTGCCCAGCCCAGCTGGAGGTAATCCCGGAACTGCTCTGGCCATCCCTACTGGATGGTACTGCTCGGTAAACACCATTGTACTGGCCATCCCTGCTGGATGGTGACCCACTGGCAAGCCCCGCTCGAAACCACCTCAGCTCTACTTGAAACAACCTCAGCCCTGCTGGAATAACCTCAGCCCTGCTAGAACAACCTCAGCCATGCTGGAACAACCACAGCCCTGCTGGAACAACCCCAGCCCTGCTGGAACAACCTCCTGGGTAGAGGATCGGTGCCCGCGTAAAGTGTTGGTCACACCGAAACCACAAGCTCTACCAGGGAACACGGAGAAATGGGAGAAACTCCACAGGCCTCACAAGGCGATCCCGCTTCAATCCGCTGAGTCACTGTCGAAGCAGACCGAGACACCTCATCCCAGAAAGTGGGGAAAACGCCCACGCTGCACGAACACCTGTAGTCACAGACGATGTCACAGTCTGGTGAAAGGGCACAGCACTGAAACCCCTCACAGCCAAAGATGCAGAGGAACCAAACCATCACTGCCTACCAAACCATCGAGCACAAGACCAGGGGAGACCTCTCAACCCTACTGGTCCGACAAAAGAGCACCAGGCCAGGGGAAACTCCGCCCTGCTGGCCAAACAGACGAGCACAAAGCCAGGGGAAAACTCCTCCCTGCTGGACAAACAAACGAGCGCAGAGGGACCCTCTACATCACGAGAGGTCAAGTACGCAAAACAGATCACGACACGCATGTGGGGCCCACACGATATGTGGCCCCAAGTCAACCCCAACTGAGCGCACAAACATCCTCAGGTACAATCAACCACATGTACCTCCAAGTGCTCCCGTATACTCCCGGAGTATACCTCATTCCAGCCCAAAGGCTATCGTGCACACGGCACCCAGCATCAACGCGAAGGCATGACGTAATAACTCCACTCAAAGGCCCAGGCAAGTACAACCACATCTCGTGAACCATTTGTATCACTCTCCCAAGAGTGCGCGATCACACGCCAAGGGTCCGCTACAACAAGGTAGGGCGAACAACCACTTGAGCACCTTCCACATTCCACATTCAATAAGATCGTACAAGAGGCTCCGCACAACCCAACGGATCGCACCGTTGAAATCCTCATGGAAAAACATGCGAGATCGACTACTTACTCACCTCAAACGGATATCCGACGAAAAAGTCACCAACACCGCCTCACGCCCGAACAGCGTCCCGTGATCCCGAGCCTCGGCCCCGAAAACAGTCGGGCGCATCACACCACTGTGATCCCCTCGGGAAAACACATCAAAAGCACTACTCACTTGAGTGCAACGGATATCCGGAGAAAAAGGTGTATCCAGGTGCACCGCACACGGGCGGTGCCACGTGGGACCCACATCCCGGTCCCGAAACTCAACGAACGGATTGCACCATTGCCATCCTCTAAAAAAAGTACATGATATAGACTACTCACTTGTCCAAAACGGTCACCCGGTGATAAAGCTGGAAATCACCGTCAACTCTCGAAACGGCCCTCGCGGGGCCCGTACCATCGTGCGGAATTACAGCGGGTAGACAGCGCCAACGCGTTACCCTCATAAAAACACCCAACATCGACTGCTCGCACGCCCCGAACGGACGTCCGAGGAAAAAGCAGCTACTAGCTGCACGCAGCTCAAAAGACGGGCCGCGGGGCCCACGCCTCATCTTCGGCCTCAACGCCTGAAACCACCCTGGAAACTTCTGCCGCGATGCCGGGGTCCCAACGCCACTGACGGCGCTCAAAACGGACGTTCAGAGGTTTCTGCACTGTCCAAAACAAGAATCTCGGGGATTACGCTGACCGACTTAAGGACACGCCGCGCCTCCGGAACCCCTCGTTTCGGGAATTAAAAATTCCCGAAACCATCTCAAAAAGACCATCTCGTCAATACGGTCCCACCTCCGTAGACGGTGCTCAAAACGGACACCCGTAGAGGAAATTACGGGTGTCCGAACACTGAGGGGCAAAACCCCTGGGGCTGGACCGGTCTGGACCGGCCCGCGGCTTGGCCGCGCGGCCGGTCGGAGCCGCCGCATGAAGACCGGCGCGGCGCGGGTCTTGGTCGCTGCACAGGGGTCACGCGACGCGACCCCAGGGTCGTCACTCCCTGGTGACCCGCCGGAGCACCGAGGCGCACCGCCTAGCGCCGGCCTCCACCGGATGCCGCCCCCTTTGCCCGCGGCTGAAGGCACGCCGCGCCCCGGCCTCGTCCGGACGCCCTGCTGCCACGCCCAGCGCTTCCCCCGGACACCCGCGCTGACACCGCGGACACTCCGCTGGACGCCCCAGCACTCCCTCCGGACACCCGCGCTGACACCCCACAGACACCCCGCTGCCACGCCGTCCGCCCTCGCCGGACCACCAGAAAAACCCGCAACATTCGACGATCGACCCCGGCCTCCTCCGAGCTTAGATTTTGATTCCGAAAAATGAGTTCGAGAGATAAAAATGTATTCCACGCATTTATGGGCTTTGATAAAAAATTTGACAAGGAATTGATAGTGCAAAACATGCTCAAAGTAGGTACGGGAATAGAAAATGCAAACGCAACATCCTACCTCGCGGGGCTTCGCCCAAAGCTTCGCGACGATCCGCCGGCCACCACACCTCGCCGGAGCTATCTCGCTAGAGCATCTCGCCGGAGGTGGGGGAGGAGAGGGAGAGGAGGGCTGCTATGGGGGAAGGGGTAGGAGAAGAGGGAGGGGGTGTGTTAAGCGTTTAAATAGAAAACGCTTAACCACCCGCTCGTCGGCCCGGACCCGAACTCTCAGCAGGGTCGAGATTAATCCTCCCCTAGGGTAAACACCACCTCCTGAGAACAATGGCGGTCTTGTAATTTTAATCCAAGACCTCGTTCAAAAGTTATTAAACTTAGCACCCGAGGCCTCCAAATTACGAAAACGCCCCTCGCACCATTTTTCACAGACGGCCCGCGCCCGCAAAACTTATACCCCTCCTAGGGTAAACGACATGCTCCGAACTCAACGGTGCCCTCAGTTTTCCAATCCGAGCCACGTTTTAAGATATACTAGTAGTTTTCCATTAAACGAATAAATTAATTAATTAATTTATCCTTTTAACCTTCCGAAAGATAGCGAGGGGTCCAAACATCCCGCGCCGACAAGTTTTATGTTGCTCCTAGGGTAAACACCCCATTATGGACCCATCAGTACACTCAAATCCCTAATCCGGAACTCCATTTAGAAGTTATCTCATTTATTTACCATTTTAAGTGTGAACGCACTGAAAATTTAATTACGGCCACTCTCGGGCTCGGAATCGCTCGCCGTCTGAAGGCGCTGCTCTGGAATATCATCAAGAATATTCCAAAGTCTTTCATAGGAAAACCCAGGTTCTTACATCATTCCCTACTTCAAGCTTTTCATCATCGAAAAGAAAAACTAGGGAGCAACACAGAGTACTAAGCCCACACCTGGCTTCCTCATACCTAGAAGAACCCATGCACAGCTCTGTGCCTCCGCACACAGACCAAAAGATTGATCTGTTCACCCGAGGTCGGCCCTTGCCGACGTCGTGCACCCACTCCAGACATTGGGGTTAGGGCAAGGCGGTGGGGTACATCGCCATCCCTTTGCGCAGGCTCAAATGGACCGAAGGCCCTCGGGGGTAGCTCACCTCCCCGGTCAAACCTCTATGTCGTACACCGCGACTGGAATCACCACCCGCACCTGGAACAAGGCCCGGTTATTCCCTCCTTCAGAATACCCATATGGTGAAACACCCAAGGATATCTGGTCACGCTAGAGGCTCCACAGTCGATGCTCTCTTACACGCTCAAAAGGCAAAAGAGTCAACACTATCGACTAAAGGAAAAGGTCTCACGCCTTTCTCCTTACCACCACAGGGTTACACCCGACGCCCTGCATCACCCTGGTAACACCTCAAACAATGAGCAGGGAGAAAAGCATTTCCCACATAGAGCCCAACAATTCTACGGCAAAAGGTAGAAGAGTCGCAAGGGTTACCTCTCACCATCCCATGCTCTGCCGGATTGTAGACATTCAAAGCTCACGGCTACCCGCGATCCCAACCGTCAGCTCCCGGAGCCTAACGTAGACCACCTAGTGGTGATGGGGAGACCTTGTAACGTCGTCCCCCACTACCAGCTCCTCCTGCTCCCCTGCTAGCACCACCTCTCTGGGTACTACACCGATCACGGCACTGCCTCTGCCATGGTGGTGCACCTGATGCCTTCCCGAAGCTCTCAGCAACTCGGGTCGGGCAGTCTCGTGCCAAGTGACCTCACCCTTCACAAGCACAGCACTGGCACTCTCTGGGCCGCCCTGGTGCCCTCCGGTGCCACTGTGGTATACGACTACGGCCCGGGATCCACTCACGGATGGGCATCCTCGACTGAGGCCCTGCGCCTTTTCGCCACAGTGGTATACGACCACGTCTCCGAAACCGGCAGTGGGAAGGCCACCTGCATCGAGGTCCTATCCTCCGGCGCCTGCTAGCTATGGCAGATGTCCCGGCTCCGTCACGCCCACTGTCACTACCAACCGCAAAACATGACAGGAAGCCCTTTGTCACCAGCGCCTGCTCTATCACCCCAGCATATGTGGAAATGCCCAAGGGTACTCTGACAGCACGAATCTCTCGGCGGAGACCCTGCTCAAACTTCCACGCTCGGAAGTTGTCGTCATGGACCAAGTCCGTGTAAATGCATGCACGATATGCAAAACTAGCTGCACACTTGGACACCGTCATCGCACCCTGCTGAAACTGCAGGATCTCCTGAATCCGAACGGAGCGCAAGTAGGAGGGGCAAAACTCCTCACGGAGCAACAACTGAAAGTCATCCAAAAAAAAGTGACGACTCGTCAAGAATCTGAGTCACCAGACTCCACCAACGCCAAGCTGATCCACGGAAAAAGGCTGGCTGCCAAAGCCACTCTCTGATCTGTTGGCGTCTGCAAAAGCCTGAGAAGGTGAACCACTGTCTCGAGCCAAACCTCTACTGCCTGAGGGTCTGGCTCACCACTGAACCTCAGCGGTATTTGCCGCTGGAACTCACAGAGCGCGCTCAACCTGCGCTCAAACTCAGCCTGCTCTGCTGAAACTGCATGCTGCTCAACGGGTGGGGGTGCTGCTACCGGCCCACCCGAAGAAAGGGGCTCTCATGATGGGTTCTGGACTGTGGCCTCGTAGCTTACAGGGTCGTCATCACGAACCAAAGCTGGTATCCTGGCTGGCATTCCTCGCGGAGAAATCCTGAAAATTATCAAGGAGTTCCGCAGTCAGATGAGCATATATGTATTTACCAAAAACAACAATGATGGGGAGCTGACTCAAGAAGGAGAGTCAAGACTCAGTCCTATGTGATGCACAAACAAATTTTCCCTGCAACAAGTGTCTCAGCATGCCGAGTCGACAAGAAGGTTATCAAGGTCCTGGTGAATGGATACGTCGGCCGCCGCACCATCACTGGACTCCCTGGCCTGAGAGCCGCTCTCGAGACACATTAACACGGTTTCCCTAAATCCCAACCAGTTCCTTTTATTTTAGGGATGTCTGAACAGCGTCTCAAGGAATGAACCACCTTTGATACCACTTTGTCACGACCAGACCCTACCCAGGCTCGAGCCGCAACTACCCCAGGCCCGCCTCCATAGGCCAGGGGCTGGCGACCAGCACCGAAGGCACAATAACTCGAGGAGCCCTTTGCTTAAGCACCTGTACACACACACGCAGCACACTCAATGCAAAAGTGCAGAGTAAAGAAAGAACAAGAAAAGTAAAAAGAAAAACTGCTATAAATATAAACCACATATGTGCATCGACCTCTAAACAGTACAAAGTACAAGCTGAAAAGAAAAGGGAAAAACACGCGCCCAACCAAAAGTGCCACAACCCGGCAACAGGTAAACAAAAAGAAATAGCTGACGGGTCTCCCACCTGGAACCCGACCACGACCACGGCACACGGTCCAAGCTCCCAAGCTCCTACACTCCATCGAAGTCATGCTCCACCTGTCCGTCATCTGCATGGGCACACCAAGTGCAGGAAAAGCCCAAGCAAGGGTGAGTATAAAAATACTCAGTAGGATACCCCAAAGGCTCGAGGGAGCAACAAAAGGAGGTACTGAAGGGTGAGCAGTAGATCGAACAGAAAAGTAAATGAGTACAATAGAGAGTGTAGTAAGGAGTCCAGCTCAACCCAACAAGAGAAACGTAGAAGACTCGTCCTAACACAAGGAGCTAGGAACGGTGAGAAGATGCACTTCTCGTCGAGATTTCGCTGCCTATAGCAGGAGAGTAGACTCATCCAACCATGAGAAGCTAGCCACAGAAAGCATGTGGCATACCCGGCGCGTCTTCGCCTCTCCTAGAAGGAGAGTAACCAAACCCAGGAAGTGGGTACTGTAAACAAGGTATATACATATCTGTATGTTCAACAAAAAACTTGAACAAGCTTGTAAGGGGATCTCTATCCCGTATCTCAGCCCAAGAAAGAGTAGCCAATAGTCCGAGAAGTAACACCATCGATGCCTAGCATCCCGTACGTCTGCCCCGAACTGCAAGCCAAGGGCCTCAATCACCACACCTCGACACTATCCACTTGGGTGGCACTGACTCGCCCGCACGGTTTTAGGTCGCGTCACAAGGATACGTCTTGGTGGGGGAAAATGCTCCTCGTACTTGAGAGTTCTAAGTGAACGTCCACTACAACTCGTCACTGCCCCGCAGTCGAGAAATCTTCTCAAAGTCGACAGGTGACCCACTGCCTAGCCCCGCTGGAGGATCCCTGGAAGTCAACGGATTCCCACTACAGGGATACCCAGTAAGTCGACGGGTGCCTCACTGCCGAGTCCCGTAACAGGGTAGTCCACTAGAGGGAGACCCGGCTAAATTCGGCGACGGGACCACTGCCCAGCCCAGCTGGAGGTAACCCAGCATCGGGGACCACTGACCAACCCAGTTGGAGGTAAGCCCGGCATCGGTGACCACTGCCCAGCCCAGCTGGAGGTAATCCCAGCATCGGGGACCACTGCCCAGCCCAGCTGGAGGTAAGCCCGGAACTGCTCTGGCCATCCCTGCTAGATGGTACTGCTTGTTAAACACCACTGTACTGGCCATCCCTGCTGGATGGTAACCCACTGGCAAGCCCCGCTCGAAACCACCTCAGATCTGCTGGAAACAACCTCAGCCCTGCTGGAACAACCTCCGCCCTGCTGGAACAACCTCAGCCCTGCTAGAACAACCTTAGCCCTGCTGGAACAACCTCAGCCCTGCTGGAACAACCTTCTGGGTAAAGGATCGGTGCCCATGTAAAGTATTGGTCACACCGAAACCACAAGCTCTACCATGGAACACAGAGCAAAGGGAGAAACTCCCCAGGCCTCACAAGTCGATCCCTCTCCAATCCCCTGAGTCACTATCAAAGTGGACTGAGACACCTCATCCTAGAAAGTGGGGAAAATGGCCATGCTGCACGAACACCCATAGTCACAGACGGTGTCTTAGTCAGGTGAAAGGGCACAGTACTGAAACCCCTCACAGCCAAAGAAGTAGAGGAACCAGACCATCTTTGCCTACCAAACCATTGAGCACAAGACCAGGGTGAGACCGCTCAACCCTACTGGTCAGACAAAAGAGCACCAGGCCAGGGGAAACTCCGCCCTACTGGCCAGACAGACGAGCACAAAGCCAGGGGAAAACTCCTCCCTGCTGGACAAACAATCGAGCGCAGAGGGACCCTCTACGTTGCGAGAGGTCAAGTACTCAAAGAAAATCACGACACACACGTGGGGCCCACACGACGCGTGGCCCCATGTCAACCCCAACTGAGTGCACAAACATCCTCAGGTATAATCAACCACATGTACCTCCAAGTGCTCCCGTATACTCCCGGAGTATAACTCATTCCAGCCCAAAGGCTATCATGCACACGGCACCCAGCGTCAACGCGAAGGCGTGACATAACAACTCCACTCAAAGGCCTAGGCATGGCCAACCACATCTCGTGAACCATTTGTATCACTCTCCCAAGAGTGCACGATCACAGGACAAGGGTCCGCTACAACAAGGTAGGGCGACCACCAATGGATCACCTTCCACATTCCACATTCAACAAGATCATGCAAGAAGCTCCGCACAACCCAACGGATTGCGCCGTTGTAATCCTCACAGAAAAACATGCGAGATCAACTACTTACTTGCCTCAAACGGATATCTGACGAAAAAGTCACCAACACCGCCTCACGCCCGAACGGCGTCCCGTGCTCCCGAGCCTCGGCCCCAAAAACAGTCGGGCGCATCACACCATTGTGATCCCCTTGATAAAACACATCAAAAGCACTACTCACTTGAGTGCAACGGATATCCGGAGAAAAAGGTCCATCCCGGTGCACCGCACACGAGCGGTGCCACGTGGGACCCGCATCCCGGTCCCGAAACTCAACGAACGGATCGCACCGTTGCGATCCTCTTGAAAAAGTACACAACATGGACTACTCACTTATCCAAAACGGTCACCCGGTGATAAAGCAGGAAATCACCGTCAACTCCCGAAACGGCCCTCGCGGGGCCCGCACCATCATGCGGAATTACAGCGGGTAGACTGCGCCAACGCGTTACCCTCAGAAAAACACCCAACATCGACTGTTCGCACGCCTCGAAGGACGTCTGAGGAAAAAACCGCTATTAGCTGCACGCAGCTCAAAAGACGGGCCGCGGGGCCCATGCTCATCTTCAGCCTCAACGCCTGAAACCTCCCTGGAAACTTCCGCCTCGATGCCAGGGTCCCAACGCCACTGACGGAGCCCAAAACGGACGTCGGAGGCGTCCACGCCGTCCAAAACAAGAATCTCGGGGATTACGCTCACCCACTTAAGGACACGTTAGGCCTCCACGACCCCTCGTTTCGGGAATTAAAAAATCCTGAAACCATCTCAAAAGGACCATCTCGTCAATATGGTCCCACCGCGGCTTGGCCGCGCGGCCGGTCGTGGCCGCCGCTTGAAGACCCACACAGCGCAGCTCTTGGTCGCCGCACAGGGGTCGCGCTACGCAACCCCGGGGTCGTCGCTCCCTGGCGACCCGCCGGCGCGCCGAGGCGCTCCGCCTAGCGCCGGCCTCCACCGGATGCCGCCCCCTTTGCCCGTAGCTGAAGGCACGCCGCGCCCCGGCCTCATCCGGACGCCCTGCTGCCGCGCCCAGCGCTTCCCCCGGACACCCGCGCCGACACCACGGACACTCAGCCGGACGCCCCAGCACCCCCGCCGGACACCCGCGCTGACACCCCGCGGACACCCCGCTGCCGCGCCGTCCGCCCTCGCCGGACCACCAGAAAAACCCACAACCTTCAACGATCGACCCTGGCCTCCTCCGAGCTCAGATTTTGATTCCGAAAAATGAGTTGGAGAGATAAAAATGTATACTACGAATTTATGGGCTTTGATCAAAATTTTGAAACGGAATAGACTGTGAAAAACAAGCTCAATGTAGGTACGGGAATAGAAAATGAAAACGCAACATCCTACCTCGCAGGGGCTTCGCCTAAAGCTTCGCGACGATCCGCCAGCCACCATGCCTCGCCGGAGCTGTCTCGCCAGAGAATCTCGCCGGAGGTGGAGGAGGAGAGGGAGAGGAGGGCTGCCAGGGGGAAGGGGGAGGAGAAGAGGGAGGGGGTGTGTTAAGCGTTTAAATAGAAAACGCTTAACCACCCGCCCGTCGGCCCGGACCCGAACTCTCAGTAGGGTCGAGGTTAAGCCTCCCCTTGGGTAAACACCACCTCCCGAGCACAACGGCGGTCTCGGAATTTTAATCAGAGACCCCGTTCAAATGTTATTAAACTTAGCACCTGAGGCCGCCAAATTACGAAAACGCCCCTCACGCCATTTTTCACAGACGGCCCGCGCCCGCGAATGTTATACCCCTCCTAGGGTAAACGGCATGCTCCGAACTCAACGGTGCCCTCGGTTTCCCAATCCAAGCCACCGTTTAAGAGATACTAGCAGTTCTCCATTAAACGAATAAATTAATTATTTAATTTATCCGTTTAACCTTCCGAAAGCGAGCGAGGGGTCCAAACATCCCGCGCTGACAAGTTTTATGTCGCTCCTTTGGTAAACACCCCATTCCGGACCCATATGTACACTCGGATCCCTGATCTGGAACCCCATTTAGGAGTTATCTCATTTATTTAGAATTTCCAGTGTGAACACACTGAAAATTTAATTTCGGCCACTCCGGGGCATGGAATCGCTCGTCGTCTGAAGGCGCTGCTCTGGAATATCATCAAGAATATTCCAAAGTCTTTCGTAGCAAAACCCGGGTTCTTACAATAAATTTGGGTCATGGAATAAATCATGGTAGTTAAAAATACATGGATCAAAATAGAAGAAATTAATATGATCCATGAGATAATAACATTAGATTAAGACACATATTTATTTCTTACACATAATTTTGGAAAATATTATGTGAATGATATCAACCAAGAAATTTATAGCATTATAGGGTTTGGCTAAACATCTGAAAAAATTATTTGGGATAGGGATAACCACATGTGTTCTCTCTTTTAGATCAAGTATAACCTCTAATGTCAACTCTTTCAGGCTTGTGATAACCTCTCATGTACACTTTATTCTATTATAAAATTATCCATTTCACAAAATATTGTAAGTAGATCTAGGTCCCACCCATCATTGGTTACAATATGTCCATCTTCATTATATATAACATAACAACATTCAAATTATCAAAACTATACATAGGTGTTCCATAATATGATAAAACATTCATTTAAGTATAACCCATGAATAAAAATATGTTTAATAAAAAGCTCTATCATATAATAAACTATATAAAGGAAATGGGTCTCCTATTTCCCATAAATTCATCACAGTATAACATGTTGAAAATGAATGTGATTTATAAACATCGCCTCATAATAAACATGAACCATATTGAGAAAGAATAAATATTTTGTCACTAGATTATACCCCATGTAATTATTATGTAAAATCAATGGATGTCATCCTATATGAAAATTAATTTTGAAAAACAAATCATAAGAGAAAATTTCTTGAGGAAAACACCATTTCATTGAAAATAACATTTTTATACTATAAATTCAGAAAATATTTGGAAAATAAATTTCTTTTAAAATAAACTAAGAAACATATAAAATAAGCTTTAAAATCATTTACATCATTTCTTGAGGAAAATTTTATTTGCAACATTAAAAATATTGTTTTTAAAATGTAAAAAATTTAAAAATTCATTTCATTTTAAATAATATTTAATTATTTTAAAGGAAACATTGAACCCATCATTGTTCATGATGTAGGGAAATGTTATACATGTAAAAAAATATTCTTTTCACGTTTTTAGAAAAATCCAAATGGGTTCTGTCTTGGAAAATATATAAATATTCATTTTATTTTAAAAAAATGAAAAAAATGGGAAAATTAACTTTACAAAATTCTATATGATAATTAAAATGTTATTGAAATTATTTTTATAAGACATGTATGTGGAAGAAAAAAGGGTTTTCAGACAAAATAAAAAATAAATTTGGTTTTCATTAAAAACATTCTTTTAAAATCATGTGTACATAAAGAGAGGGAAATAAAGAGAAAAAATGCACTCTAAAAAATTTACAATGTGATAATTATATTTATGAGATTATTAAGATATGTATCATAATACTTTATAATTGGATGCAAAAAAATTAACGTTCTTGATAATAAATTTTGTTCTATCATAAAAAACATACCAATTTGGAAACATTAAATTGTAAGCCCCATGAAATATATATCATCAAATGAATATTTAAATACCTATAATTATTATGAAGAACATCATAAAATAATTTCCTAGGATGTATATCCACCGGCTAAAATGAATATGTGATGAATGTGGTATGTATCTTAGAGAACTAAAAGGAGATATTGAAATCTGTTAAATTAAGTCTCAACTTTATTCGTATGCATTAAAAATACAATAAAATAAATATAATTTTATTTTAAAAATTATTATTTCTAATTAATTATATATATCCAGACATATTTTTTTATGTCCATTTACTACCCATTTGTTAATAATTCCTTTTTAAAATCACGTTTCAAGTAATAACTGCATGGTTTTCATTAATGTTTTAATTTCTTCTTTTATGTACTATTACATTTACCATGGTTCCATGATTTATATATTTCTAAAAATGATATAAATATAATATATATAACATATATATTTATTTATAGTAATCTATAAAAGTTCTAAATAGAAAATAAAATTCACCAGTTATGGAGACCGTTGTCCATACGTGCACATGGATGTTGCTTCTATTTTATGGACAGATAAATAAAAAGAAATTTAATTAATATATTAAAATTAAATAATCATTTTATTTCATATATATCATATATATTTATTAATGTTACTCTAATTACCTTCCATGAAATTAGTTAGTGAAAACCCAATCGCATCGCTTCGTGATGTGGTTGTCCGCCATACACATGAACGACATCATCGTATCCACCATGAAATTGAAAGTAAGAATGTATATATGATATCATAATTAGATAATTATAATTATTTTTAAAAATATAATATATCTTAATTTAACCAATCCTGATGAAAATCCATGTAAAATAGAAATGAATAACACATCGCATCTGTTCGCGAGGCGGTAGTCTACCATACACACGATCTATTTTATAATTTCCTAATAGGATGGGATGTAACAAGATATGTTAGGTCCAATAAAAGAGATACCCTGAGAGGGTAGTGAATCAAGGTATGATAAATTAAAACAACTTCCACTTTTGGTCTTGTTTTGTAGTTACAAAAAAATTATATTCTCTCTCCTTCCCATTGTAGAGTATGAATGAATCATAAAGCATGCATATGACACATAAACTTCACTTGGTTCACCATCACTGGGATACATACAAGGAGTATAAAGCAATGATGATCTAATGTACCAAATCCACTATAATTGCACTAGTGTTTACAAGTTCTATGTGAACACACTATCCCTCTTGGTTTACAACTATTCACAATTTGAGAAATCACTCCTCTCCCAACTGAAGCGAGCTCACTACTTCTTCAGAATATCCAATCACATTTCAAACACTTGAAGGTAATTTCATTATCTCAAATGATTTAATACTTCACTATATTTATATTCTCCATTGAAGTCTCAATTTTATCCACTAATGAATACCTGTTTTTGACTAATCATTAGGAACCAACCATTGGAAATACCATCACAGAACTACATACTTCATGGAGCTCTGAATTTCTCAAATAACACAAAAGCCTTCACGAATTCCCTAATCCTTTTAAAAGAACAAACCTTCGCAGATCTTAGGAAATAATAGATATTAATCCGTCACAAAGAAAGTTCATTCATGAAACTCACTGGGCCAATGTGGAACACTACTCTTTCACAGAGCTAGATTAACCGTCACGAAGCTCCTACCCTTCAAGATGCACACTGACTCCATGAACCTCCTTTTCAATTAGATAGAGAAAGATGTTTCGGGGAAAACACTATAATCTTATTAAGTGGGATGAGGCTGAGAGGACCAGTTTGGGATAAACATAACACTGATAGGGGTTGAATCAGTGTTGGCGAATTTTTAAACCAATTATAACATTTATCTTTGTACCTCTTGACCTATTAGGATATTGATTCTCTTATTATCATTTCGTTGTCACATGAAAAAATAAAAAACAGTAAAAATATGCACGTAATATTTTTACAAGGTTCACCACTCAATAAGAGTAGGTATTGTAGAGACCCGAAGCCCGACTTACATGAACATTACATTACTTTTGCGGAATACTTAGAACATAACAAAACACACACACAAGGATCGTAATAGTTTAGTGTCTTTGGAAACTCGGAATAAAATCTTCTAATCCTGGTGAAAGATCTTCAACATCTCCCATAATGATTTTTTTATACATAAAACCTTTCTTTATATCCTGGGGAAAAGAAAACATAAAAGGGTGAGCTCAAATGCTCAGTAAGGGTAAAAAAGAAATATCAATCACATCATATACATGAGCACATAACTTTTGGAAATCTTAACCTACAAAAGAGATCATAATTTCATAACATGGGATAAATCATGGTAGTGAAATGTAATCACAATAATCATAACATAAAACATGAAACTTTGTGACATACACACATAATCATAGAGAATCATTTCTTGTTAGTCAAGACTCATTGCCAAGACTATCTTAGTGGACAAAGTCCCTTTCTGAACCGAGTCACCCTCGTTGCAGTCCTGTTTCACTGAACCAGTATAACCTACCGTTCCAGTCCTGTCTATCTCATGAGATATAAAATCTTTACCCAATGAATTGGAGGGAGATATAGGTCCCACCCATCTTATAATGAATCCTTTCTTATTTGTGCCACTTAATCATAAATCATACATCATCGCATAACACATCTAACAAAAATGGGATTCTTGAAACATCATGACATCATAAAACAAATCATATAAGGTAAATGAATTCATACAAATAATTCCCTCACAACATAATCAAATCAATGTAATAATAGGGATAAAAACAGAACCCTATATTATCTTATATGGGAAATAATTTTGATAAAACATTTGAACTCCATTCTTGAGGAAAATATCCTTTCTACTTCAAAAACATTTTTCCTTTCATAACATGTCATACGACATTAAAATAAAATAATTTGATTAAAAATAAACTTGAAAACTTGTAAAGGAAGCTTCTGGGAAATAATGTTTTAAAAATCCATTCATGCCGTATATGTTAAAAAACATTCTTCTCGTACTTTTGTCAGAAAAGTAAAAAAAGTACCTCGTACGAAAAACGACAAAAGATTCCATTCATATCTTTTACTAAAAGCTCACTGAAGGGTAAAATAGGTTTTAAACTATTTTATAATGATGTAAATATTACATATTGAGTAAACATGGATGTGGATGATAAAATACACCCTAGTAAATACTAAAGTATAAAAAATCTCGGATAAAAATGAGATTGTGATATTTCCCTTACCTTAGGTCTGATTTGCTTCGTAATTGTCTAAACCTCCTGTATAATGATTTAAATCATGTTATTGACTTATTCTAGAATCATATTCATTGTTATTATATCATATAGGGTCCAATTATGACTTTATATTACCCGTTCTTTTGTAAATTCGTGTAAAAGTAGCGTTTTGGGTAAAATTGTTTCATTTGTCGTCCGTATTTTGACTTGTAATTGTTCATATGATTAATTAGATCATGATTACCTAATTCCAGAATATAAAACATGATTTATATATTTATATTCAGGATATACATATATATAATAAATCCGTAAATGGAAAGAAATACACCGTTCATGGAGACAGTAGTCCGTACGTACACATGAACGCTGTTTTCGTTTCCTTATTGAATTGAATGGAATTAAGTAGATGAAATAAATATAAATATACATAAATCCAGTATCATTATTATGTCATATATTTAATTAGTACTTATTATATATACTTTATAATCATTCATGAATGGTTAACCATTGAGAATGAATCTCATCGCGTCGTGGAGATGGTAGTCCGTACGTACGCACGAACGATAATATCATTCCCATGGTCGTGGAATTGTGTTGAAGTGTATGTATACTATTTCAGTATCAATATAACTTTATAATAATCATATATAGTCACTCATTACACCATTATACCCATCCTATTAAGGTGGTGGCGGAAAATAGATTACACCACGGCGTGGAGACTGTATTTCGTACGTACGCACGCGCGGTGATTTCCTTTTTCCGTAGGATGGATAGAAAGTTAATTAGAGTTGTTTCATATTTATAATAACATATCATTATATAAGAAATACTGATGTTATTACTTTATCATGAAACAACTAAATAAGAAGAAGTTGAAGAAGAAAGAAATTGAAAAAGATCGGTAATGGATATTACCTCTTTTTGACGTGCCTTTTCTTAACCTCCACATAAAGAACTAAGGATGGTCTTTGAAGAAAACCAGGACCTCTAGGATGATACTAGGGAAGTGGAGAATAGATTTTGGCAGGGTTTGGACGAGCTTAAATGCTCAAATTGGTGTTAGGAGGAGAGGGAGGAGGTGCCCTTTTATAAGGGAGGAGAGGGGCATCTTAGGAAAATCTCAAAATATTATTTTATATTAAGGTAAAATTCGATTTATAATGGTTCCAAATTGTCTTATTTCTAAGATAAAGTGGGTATGGGTCTAAATCCTCTCATCCAATAGGATTTAGACAAGTTTAGGTTATTATTTTAACCTTATCAATTAGATTTAACTCTAAGTTAAATAATTTAACTTTTATCGTGTCTTATTGTTTTCTTACACTATATGGTTAATAAACGTACTATATGAAACCAAACGAACCCCAAGTTGTTTATTATTAATATATCTATCCTTATCTAAGTCATTTGTCCGAGCCTTAGATTTTTAGGAATTAAATAACAATTAATAATATAATATTTTCTTTAACAACTAATTTATGTCAATTTTGACACTATTTGGTACATGATTTTTATAAAATTTCTAACAGAATGATACGTTCGAACCAAGTTACTTAAATCAATAATAACATGTAATATTAACCTAGAAAATTAGTTGAATTCATAAAAAGTCTCAACTTATACTTATTTAGGCATTTATAATATCAATTATTCTAATTTTTCACTATTATGGTAATTACTGCATCATCATTGTGTCATAAATCAATTGAATTATTTAAAGTATAAAAATTAAAAATAAAATACCATTATGTAGTAAATCTTTTTAGATTTATAATGAATATTTATAGTCGAAGTTATATTATGTATAACCCTATTTTAAAAATGTTTTAGTAAATAAACTTTGATTTTAACTCTTTTAACTCTTCTTTGAATTAAATAATAATAAATGTCCTAATCTAATCCAAGTGGGCCTAAATGATAATATTTTACACTTAATGTTGTTTTTGGTCGAGATAAACTTGTCCAATAGGATTTGGACATGTGTTAGGGTAATATTAATATCATTCTTACCCATAATTACCCTATTTACTTTTAACCATGGTAAATAAAAGTAAAAAGTTACTATTAACCAAACATTATTTTCTTCTCATTGAACCACATTTTACTTACTGACATCAACCGTGTCTCTAGTATTTTTGAAATTCCATTCACAGAAGCGGTAAAATTATGTTTTATGAAAAGTTCAGTTTTTTTAACTACCACTTAGTAATTTCACTATTCATCAAAAATTGATGTTTTTCAGAACAATGCCAAAATTTCATCCTAAGCTATATTTCATATTCCGAATTCAAAAATGAAGTCTATTTTACCAAATTCATATCATATAAGTTTCATTAATTAATTTTATAATTAAATCCCACTGTTAAAACAAATAGCGTGTTTTTAAGAAACAATATCTATCAAAAGACTGACAATTGTTTATGTCTGGTTTAAATGTGAAATTACATCCAATGACCAACATTGTATTAAATTGTAAAAATATATTCTAAATATACATTAAAACCACTCAAATTAATAATTTATCACTATTAATTTTTTCGATTGAAAAAGTTGTTTTTATCTAAAATTTAGTAATTTTCACTATTCATCAAAATATGAAAGTTATCCGAAAATTACCAAAATTTCACCCTAAGCTAATTTCGATATTCTGAATCTAAAAATGAAATCCATTTTGAAAAATAAAATTTACAAAATTTCAAAAAGTGGTTATTACTATTCATAACGGCTAGTTTTAAAAATATTTTAATAGCATATCGTTGTTTAGTGAAACTCAGTATTGCGTACTACACACGCTATCGAGGAAGGTCGCGATTGCGTGTAATGCAAGGCATGTCAAGGATGTGTGTTGTGCAAGTTCCTTTTGGTGTATCGTACAACACAAGACATTAATAAAATTAAAAATAATATTTTTCATAAAATCTCAGGCTGTTACATTCTACCCCCCTTAAAATGAATTTCGCCCTCGAAATTCGTCGGGGTTATAAATGGTTTACTATTCGAAAGTTTCTTTAATAGAAACCCACATCGTAAAAAGGAATACCAAAACTTGGCTTTAAAAACTAAAGTATGAAATGTAACGATTACCCAAATAAACTAATCACTGGGTTTCCACATAGGTGAAAATATGGATATTGAAGAGAAATCTAACCAACATGTTCTGATGGAGAGTGGTAGAGAACATGGCTATGGAGAAGCCAGTAATCACACATCCATAGATTTGTGATGATATAAAGTACCATCTGATTCACCAGGTATAAGATCACTAGGAAAACATTGTTGGTTTTCAAGATCATTTCCCTAAAGTTGAAAATTTGAATTAGAATAAATATTTAATTTATTTTGGTACAATCTCACTGTTGTTCGTGCCTTGAACAATTTCCGCTTCAAATCATAAATAAATGAATTTGAATTTGTTATTCGTGAAGTGTTAGCAGATCATGCGATAGAATGACGGGTCATTCCATCTTTCTCAAACAAAAGGTTTGCAAAAGTTACTAAATATACATAAGTCATTCTATAGTGACATTAATCATATATGGTTCCTAAAATGGACTTATACATCATATATCATACTGCTTAATAAAACTAGTTTCTACTAAACAGGGACTTCCTGTAGGTCAGTGGTAGGCAATAAAGGCCAGTCGCACTTCGGTTGTGGGTTCGATTCCTACAGCCTTGTCTGACGCGATGGGATGTCGCATGTCCTACAGGTTGTCCTTTTTCTACATTACTATAACATCCCATCAATAATATCGAAAAACTTCTATCCTTAAACAATACTAACTTATGTCTAACATAATCCATTCCAATCTTTAGGCTTATCCATAATACTGCAGTCCACTCTCATAACATAGTGAAAACTATTACCAGATATTTGACACCATCGTCGATACCCATATATCATAAGATATGTTTTGTTGGTCACATTCCAAACATTAAAAGTCCTTAATCATGTATTCTCTTGAATACCTTAGTGAAAACATGAATGCAGTTAAAAGTTAACACTTTCCACATTCCAAAATCCTCAAAATTCTATATACTCAAACCATGATATCACTTGGTCCTTATATCAATCATGAGCTCATGAATACTGTTAAACATTTCATTTTCTCATTTTCCCTTCATTATGTGCATATCATCTTATTTCCAAAAATATCTCAATCACTTTGAATACCACATTAGACCAACACATAAATATTCCAATACTTTATGATACCACATTATTTTGGATTCCCATTACATAAACACTTAATCATTCCACCATATCGTTGTCATATTCAACATCGCCAATAGTGATCGCATGTGACTTCCCTTTGTCCTTTGCCTTAAGTGGTTGCTCATGTTGATCATCACTAACCCTTGGATTAGAGAATTTATTAGCATAATTCCCCATTTCCTTGCACTTGAAGCATTGAAGTGTTGGCGGTGCATTCTCTGCAGTGTTTGCTTTATTCACATCATTAGAAATCCTTTTTCCATTACTTCGACACTCAGATGCTCGATGACATTATTTTCCACACCTAAAACATTTTCTAGTCCCTTTAAGACAATCTCCACCATGCTTCTTTCCACACATTGTGCATAAGGAAACATTCATCTTCTTTTCACCATTATTCTGAGATTTCACCTTGAACTCCATCTTTCGTTTCTTTTCAAAACCATGAGATGGATATGTAACACCAACTTCCATTTCTACCTTGATAGCACAACACACAATTTATTCATAGCTACTGAAGTCTCTTATAGTTAATGCCCTTTGAAGACTTGGTTTTAAGCCACTGAAAAATCGATCAACTTTACTTTCAGGTTGGATGATAATACCAAAAGCGTACCTTGCAAGTCTTGTAAAATTTTCTTCATAGGTACCAACAGATTCATCATCCTTTTGCTTCAGTTTGAGAAACTCTTTCTCCATCTTTGTTTGGAGAATACGAGGGAAGTACTTATTGAAAAATAAGTTCTTGAACTCGTCCCATTCCATGGACTCAATTTCATCTCTTTGCCTCGTATTCTTGATAAGATTCCACCATTGATCAGCTTCACCTTCCAAACGATATACTGCTAAGATGACTTTATCATGTTCAGAACATTGAAGAACTGAAAATATATTTTCAGTGGTACTGATCCATTGTTCAGCAATAAGTGGATCAGAAGACCCACTGAAAGAAGGTGGATGTTGCCTCATGAAGGACTCAATAGAATATTGTTCCCTTCTCTGCTCATTTGGAAGTCCAGAAGGATTCATAGCTTGTGTAAGTATAGCAATAAGATTTTTCACTCCATCTCCCATAACATTTGTTTGTTCAGGAGGACAATCATTGCATTGTCCATTGCATTGAACAACACGGTTCCTTCGGGTTCCATCCATCTTCTAAAACCCAAAAAGAATAGTGTGAGAGGCAAAAATCATGGTAGGGAAAACAACATAATAAAGGGGGAGTACCTACAATATCTAACATCTTAGGTTTAATTCTATGATATTTAGCGATATTCTAGTACTATAACCTATACGTATACTTACCCTTAGGTACATCCCTAGACATACCTTAGAAATATCTCTAGAGATATCACTAACGTTTTCGCATCCTAGTTTCCAAAGGTTGACTAAACCTTTCCTCTGATACCAACTGTAGAGACCCGAAGCCTGACATACATGAACATTACATTGCTTTTGCGGAATACTTAGTTCATAACAAAACACACACACAAGGATCGTAATAGTTTAGTATCTTTGGAAACTCGGAATAAAATCTTCTAATCCTGGTGAAAGATCTTCAACATCTCCCATAAAAATTTTTTTTATACCTAAAACCTTTCTTTATATCCTGGGGAAAAGAAAACATAAAAGGATGATCTCAAATGCTCAGTAAGGGTAAAAAAGAAATATCAATCACATCATATACATGAGCACATAACTTTTGGAAATCTTAACCTGCAAAAGAGATCATAATTTCATAACATGGGATAAATCATGGCAGTGAAATGTAATCACAATAATCATAACATAAAACATGAAACTTTTTGGCATACACACATAATCATAGAGAATCATTTCTTGTTAGTCAAGACTCATTGCCAAGACTATCTTAGTGGACAAAGTCCCTTTTTGAACCGAGTCACCCTCGTTCCAGTCCTGTTTCACTGAACCGGTATAACCTACCATTCCAGCCCTGTCTATCTCATGAGATATAAAATCTTTACCCAATGAATTGGAGGGAGATATAGGTCCCACCCATCTTATAATGAATCCTTTCTTATGTGTGCCACTTAATCATAAATCATACATCATCGCATAACACATGTAACAAAAATGGGATTCTTGAAACATCATGACATCATAAAACAAATCATATAAGGTAAATGAATTCATAAAAATAATTCCCTCACAACATAATCAAATCAATGTAATAATAGGGATAAAAACATAACCCTATATTATCTTATATGGGAAATAAATTTGATAAAACTTTTGAACTCCATTCTTGAGTAAAATATCCTTTCTACTTCAAAAACGTGTTTCCTTTCATAACATGTCATACGACTTTAAAATAAAAGATGTTGATTAAAAATAAACTTGAAAACTTGTAAAGGAAGCCTCTTGGAAATAATGTTTTAAAAATCCATTCATGCTGTATATGTTAAAAAAACATTCTTCTTGTACTTTTGTCAGAAAAGTAAAGAATGTACCTCGTACGAAAAACGACAAAAGATTCCTTTCATATCTTTTAATAAAAGCTCACTGAAGGGTAAAATAGGTTTTAAACTATTTTAGAATGATGTAAATATTACATATTGAGGAAACATGGATGTGGATGATAAAATACACCCTAGTAAATACTAAAGTATAAACAATCTCGGATAAAAATGATATTGTGATATTTCCCTTACCTTAGGTCGGATTTGCTTCGTAATTGTCCGAACCTCCTGTATAATGATTTAAATCATGTTATTAACTTATTCTAGAATCATATTCATTGTTATTATATCATATATGGTCCACTTATGACTTTATATTACCCGTTCTTTTGTAAATTTGTGTTAAAGTAGCGTTTTGGGTAAAATTGTTTCATTTGTCGTCCGTGTTTTGACTTGTAATTGTTCATATGATTAATTAGATCATGATTACTTAATTCCAGAATATAAAACATGATTTATATATATATATATTCAGGATATACATATACATAATAAATCAGTAAATGGAAAGAAATACACCGTTCATGGAGACGGTAGTTCGTACGTACGCATGAACGCTGTTTTCGTTTCCTTATTGAATTGAATGGAATTAAGTATATGAAATAAATATAAATATACATAAATCCAGTATCATTATTATGTCATATATTTCATTATTACTTATTATATATACTTTATAATCATTCATGAATGGTTAATCATTGAGAATGAATCTCATCGCGTCGTGGAGACGGTAGTCCGTACGTAAGCACGAGCGATGATATCATTCCCATGATCGTGGAATTGTGTTGAAGTGTATGTATACTATTTCAGTATCAATATAACTTTATAATAATCATATATAGTCACTAATTACACCATTATACCCATCCTATTAAGGTGGTGGCGGAAAATAGATTACACCACGGCGTGGAGACTGTATTCCGTACGTACGCACGCGCGGTGATTTCCTTTTTCTGTAGGATGGATAGAAGGTTAATTAGAGCTGTTTCATATTTATAATAACATATCATTATATAAGAAATACTTATGTTATTACTTTATCATGAAACAACTAAATAAGAAGAAGTTGAAGAAGAAAGAAATTGAAAAAGATCGGTAATGGATATTACCTCTTTTTGACGCGCCTTTTCTTAACCTCCACTTAAAGAACTAAGGATGGTCTTTGAAGAAAACCAAGACCTCTAGGATGATACTAGGAAAGTGTAGAAGAGATTTTGGCAGGGTTTGTCTGAGCTTTAATGCTCAAATTGGTGTGAGGAGGAGAGGGAGGAGGTGCCCTTTTATAAGGGTGTAGAGGGGCATCTTAAGAAAATCTCAAAATATTATTTTATATTAAGGTCAAATTCGATTTATAATGGTTCCAAATGGTCTTATTTCGAAGATAAAGTGGGGATGGGTCTAAATCCTCTCATCCAATAGGATTTAGACAAGTTTAGGTTATTATTTTAACCTTATCAATTAGATTTAACTCTAAGTTAAATAATTTTACTTTTACCGTGTCTTTTTGTTTTCTTACACTATATGGTTAATAAACATACTATATGAAGCCAAACGAACCCCAAGTTGTTTATTATTAATATATCTATCCTTATCTAAGTCATTTGGACGAACCTTAGATTTTTAGGAATTAAATAACAATTAATAATATAATATTTGTTTTAAAAACTAATTTATGTCAATTTTGACACTATTTGGTACATGATTTTTATAAAATTTCTCACAGAATGATACGTTCGAACCAAGTTACTTAAATCAATAATAACATGTCATATTAACCTATAAAATTAGTGGAATTCATAAAAAGTCTCAACTTATACTTATTTAGGCATTTATAATATCAATTATTCTAATTTTTCACAATTATGGTAATTACTGCATCATCATTGTGTCAAAAATAAATTGAATTATTTAAAGTATAAAAATTTAAAATAAAATACCATTATGTAGGAAATCTTGTTAGATTTATAATTAATATTTATAGTCGAAGTTATATTATGTATAACCCTATTTTAAAAATGTTTTAGTAAATAAACTTCGATTTTAACTCTTTTAACTCTTTTTTGAATTAAAAAATAATAAATGTCCTAATCTAATCCAAGTGGGCCTAAATGATAATATTTTACACTTAAGGTTGTTTTTGGTCGAGATAAACTTGTACAATAGGATTAGGACATGTGTTAGGGTAATATTAATATCATTCTTACCCTTAATTACCCTATTTACTTTTAACCATGGTAAATAAAAGTAAAAAGTTACTATTCACCAAAAATTATTTTCATCTCATTGAACCAAATTTTACTTACTTACATCAACCGTGTCTCTAGGATTTTTTAAAATCCATTCACAGAAGCGGTAAAATTAAGTTTTATGAAAAAATCAGTTTTTTTAACTACCACTTAGTAATTTCACTATTCATCAAAAATTGATGTTTTTCATAACAATGCCAAAATTTCATCCTAAGCTATATTTCATATTATGAATTCAAAAATGAAGTCTATTTTACTAAATTCATATCATAGAAGTTTCATTAATTAATTTTATAATTAAATCCCACTGTTAAAACAAATAGCATGTTTTTAAGAAACAATATCTATCAAAAGACTGACACTTGTTTATGTCTGGTTTAAATGTGAAATTACATCCAATGACCAACATTGTATTAAATTGTAAAAATATATTCTAAATATACTTTAAAACCACTCAAATTAATAATTTATCACTATTAATTATTTCGATTGAAAAAGTTGTTTTTATCTAAAATTTAGTAATTTTCATTATTCATCAAAATATGAAAGTTATCCGAAAATTACCAAAATTTCACCCTAAGCTAATTTCGATATTCCGAATCCAAAAATGAAATCCATTTTGAAAAATAAAATTTACAAAATTTCAAAAAGTGGTTATTACTATTCATAACGGCTAGTTTTAAAAATATTTTAATAGCATATCGTTGATTAGTGAAACTCAGTATTGCGTACCATACACGCTATCGAGGAAGGTTGCGATTGCGTGTAATGCAAGGCAAGTAAAGGATGTGTGTTGTGAAAGCTCCTTTTGGTGTAGCGTACAACACAAGACATTAATAAAATTAAAAAGAATATTTTTCATAAAATCTCGGGCTGTTACAGGTATGTCCTTACCATTCCTGAATATGACTTGTGCATACATTCTCTACAATGATGTGATATGCAATTACAGTAGAGTGTCTAGGAAAACAATCCTTTAGCCAGGGTGATTCCCTACACTTTTGAGGGGGTGGGAAACGATCCTCTTCCCTAGACAGGTGATAGCCTTGTCTAACTTGTAGCTCTTAGATGGTTCTTTATACTGCCTATGGAGACAATATTCTTCCTTATTAATAAGGTAGGTTCTTCTCCTGGCCTTCTTTAGTTCTCTTCACTTGATTAATTACAAAGTAGTAGGAATACAATTCTTCCTACTTTTTTTATATCTTTTTTCTAGTGAAAAACCAACTACACTAGACTTTTTCTTTCTTCTTCTTAGTTAAACAACCAACTGCACTAAAACTTCTTCACTTTTCTTGTCTAGAATCACATACACCGATGTGATTATTCAAACAAAGAGGATCTGCTCACATAGCATCATCTGAATTAAACTGCCTTGAATAATTGTCATCCTTTAGTTAGGCATACTCTGTTCTTCATATTCTTCTTTTCTTTCTCTTTGACACAGTATAATTGTTGTGTCTTAATCACTTTCTTCAATTCTCAATACCAACACAGGAGTGTATCGGTATACTAACTTCATCCTTTGTGAATATATGAATTCAGTTTCACAACTATTTCTTCTTCACTTAGAAATGCACAATGATAGTGTTAATCTCCTCTCGTGTGAGTGCGGTTCTACTTCTCTTTGTAATACCAAATGGTTCACAGTACTTCCTTCTTTGCAAGACACACCAATAGTGCATAAAACTTGTCAAAGGCATGTGGTATCCTAAAATTTTTCATGCACCCTTCTAGGTGGAATGTGCGTAAAATTCAAACCTTGTGCAAAGAAACACCTTTTGGCCCAAAAAAATATTTCATGCAACTCTTCTTTTTCACGCAACACTGGTTTTTCACGCAACACTTCACTTTTTCATGCAGCACTTCTTTTTCATGCAACACTTCACTTTTTCGCACAACACTCTCTTTTTCGTGTAGCACTTTTCTTTTTGAACACTACTCAGTACTTCAATTATTCACAGTTCTAAGCACAGAATTTTTCTAAGTGTTGAGTCTTGACAAATGAGAGGGGTTCACCTCATATTAATAGGCATTTTTGAACCTACACGTAAAACCCATTCCTGTGCATAAAACTATCTCTCACTTCTTTATATTATGCACACCTTCATGGATTTTGTACACACCCATGAATTTTCCATTTTTCTTCATTCTAAACATGAAACAACTCTTGTGCGTAAAACATCAAACCCACATTCTGTGGACAACCAATTTTTAAGTGCACAAGTTTGATGTTCCATGTATATTGTGAGAACATCCACAATATTTCACACACCTCTTGCCTTTGTCATTTTTTGAATTTCTAATTACACTACACCAATTGCGCGAAAAATTCAACACCACGTTCCATATTAGGCATAAAACCGATCATTTGTGAAACATTTTGTTCATGCACTTGGAAAAATTTTTCACACAGTCCATGGATTTGCCATATTTTCATGTTCTGGACATGGAACTCCAATTGCACACAAAATTCCAAACAGTGTTTCATATTGCGCATAAAATACATCTTTCATGTAACCTCTTTTTCGTGTACATTGCCCAATTTTTTCCGCACTGAATGCCTTTTCCAAATTTCAATGTTCTGATCTCAAATCACCTCTTGCGTGAAAACATCATTCCTCTATTTTGTACACCATGCCAATATCTCATGTACCTCTTCATTTTTTGTGCATCCCGCTAATATTTCATGCATCCCGCTACTATTTCACGCACCACTTTATTTTTTCGCGCAACTTGCCTAAATTTCCACGCACTCCATGCCTTTTCCATTTTTCGATTTTCTGACCTTAAATCATGCCTTGAACGCAAAAATATAAACCATCTTCAATCTTGCGTGAAACATCCATTGTCAAAAACACATTTTTTCATCTCCTGATTTTCAGACCCTAAAATTTGGCAAATACTGAAAAATGATGCCACCTTAAACTGTTCTTTTGTGCCGCCTCCAGATTGCACGTTCCTTTGTCATTTCACTTTTTACCACTTCCCATAAACATTCTTCATATTTCATCATGAACTCCACTATCATGATATATATCCTTTTATAGATTAGATTTAGCATCGTTAGAGTTACAATAGAATATATGAAAAATTTTCTATCTTTTAGCAGCATCATTCCTTCCAATCAAAAATGTATATGTCTGGCATCATCCTCTCTCCCCCTTTCTATCATAAGGATTGCATCACAATTACTCCTGACTTATGATATTGTAAAATACATATCAGCAAAGCATCCTCGGATTTGATCACCATTCTTCATTGTTGTAGACAATGTATGACATTTGATACATGTGCTTTAAACTTAGGATCAGCTCAACAATCGTCTGAATCTACTTCATTGAGTATTTCCAAAGTATGAAATTCAATTCTATGATTTCATAAAAATTATCTAGGAAACCTCACTTCATAAAATCTCCATTAACATTAGAGGCCTTTTCGTATCCTTATTCATTTTGACTGACATTGACAACTGTTGACAAAAATTTCAATCTTCATACACAAAGTGGTCCCAACAGAAGCATATTTATAGGCAATTCCACTGACTAGAGAACCTTTCATGCAAATTCATCACCACATCAACTCAAATTGAAAAAGTTTGAAATTACTTCCGAAATTATCTCTCTATCCTAAAACTCCACAACAATTTTTAGATCGTAGTGCTTGTCGTAATCATGGAGCATTCCGTTAATTCCGTTTCACCACCACTAATATTCTCCCTCAAAATTCTATTAATCCCAAAAATCCATTAAGATTGTCGTAACCACAAATCTCAACATCAAAATTCTTCCAGTCTCTTCAAAATCTACATCAAGAATATCATCTTTTCGAAACTCATGCATTTACCATTTTTTTTTATATCTTCAAAGAAATACACTTTTCATGATGCTCACCAAACCCCAAATTTTTTACCCCTAAAATTTGGCAAACACTAGAAAAATAATGACCCCTTGTATCTGTTATTTTATTCTACTTCCAAATATTTCATACCTTTTTTATGGTTCTTTTTTAATATGTATTGTCAACAACATCTTTGGAACTCAATGGTTCACTATGAAAACCTACTTTTTCAACAAACACAACTAACCCAATAATGTAGCAATGTTACCTTGAAGTATTTTTTTCCCAACAAGGTATATGTAGCATTATAATAAATGAGATAAAACAATATAATAAATATAATATTTAATCATTAAAAACATAATTGTCTCTAACTAAGGGAGTTGGAGATCGAAAATGAAAAACATCAGTTCCCAACACAGTTGTCCACTATACACATGAAAGAAGATTTCATTTCCATTATGATAAAAGGGGATATAGGTATTAGATCTTCCCTTAAAAAATAAAATAATCATAAATATTAGATTCTGTTTTCACTATTTCATTATAATTTAAGAATATTTTATGAAGTAATAATAAGATATAAAATATAAAAACATAGTTTAAAACCATACCACTACTTCAGAAAACCTTTTTAGGTATAAACTAAATCCTACCTATATGGTATTTATCCTTTAAAAATGGATATAGTTTGTTTCTTGGGATTTTATAATATGTTTTGGTAAGTATTTTCCAAAAGAAATGGGTTATTATGTGTGAATATGAGAGGAGAGGGTGGCCTTTTATAATTTGTGGAGAGAACACACATGGTATTTTTGAAATTAATAAAGGGTACCCATGTTTTTCCCATGAGATGAATATCCAAAATGATAAATTGTAGAACCTTAGAGGCTATCATGTTGTAGAAATTCAATACAATGTGTTTTTTTATTTTTCTAGGTTATTTCCCCCCAAAACGTTTTAGTTTAAACCACGGGTAAATATGTTTTTACATTAACTATGATAATTTATTTTTACTAATTTGACTGTGCATTTTAACCAATAGTTATGTTGATATTATTATTTAATATAAATTATTTTTATACTCAATATGAAATAAATTTTCCCAAATTCAATTAATCAAAGTGGAAAATTTTAATTTAAAATTAATCTCATAGACTCGATGAGAAAGCGATTTTCCAATGAGAAAATGATATAAAGTTTGTAATATTTTTATATAAAAATATAATTTTAAATTGATTAAAATTAAATAAATTAGATTAACAGAAATATATTTAAACTAATTTCAATTATAAAACCATAATAAAATAAAATTTATCTTTTAAATTCTTTTGAATGAATAGGATGTCTTTTAATAAAAAGCATTTTTCACTGTTAAATGAAAATTTTATACTTTCCAAAAATTATAAAACAATCACTCCATGATATTTTTTACAGGAAAATTTAAAAAACTATGTTCATTTCGTCAGTTAAATTATCTAAAATTAGAAAAATATAATTTGAAAATAATTGTCGGAAATGTGAAAAAATTATTTTTTAGAAAAATATATTTTTTAAGTGTAAAATTGGATTAATTATTTTTTTATTTCAATAATATACATTATATGCATATTAAACATTTTAATGAATATAAAATACAAAAAATATAATTAAAAAATTCAATGAAATCAATTTATTTAGTTTATATAGATAAAACATGTTTTTTCATATAAAAATTGTTTCTCTGAATAATATTTCATAAACATTCAAGTGGTTTTTAATTTAATTTTCTAAATAATTGGTCAAAAAAGAATTAATGATGCGTACATGTGTAAACCATATATATAAATAACTTATTTAGTCTTATTTATAACTTTTATTTTATTGTCTAGGTGATAACCATACTATAATAATATTTTAATAATATGTCTTGGTTTGTTTATGCTTGGTGAGGCATCTAATGCATAAGGATCTCATTGTTGTTCATAAAAAAATCAAAACTAGGTGTTGCAGGTAACACATTATATGCTTAAAATTATATATAATTAAAATTTTTGAAGAAATCATATTAATTCAAATAATTTTTTCATAAAATCCTAGGTTGTTATATTATAGTCCCTTAAAATTAATTTTTTCCCTCAAAATTTATCACATAAATACAATGAAATGAGGATACTTCTCCATCAATAAATCCTTAGGTTCTTAGAAAATTTCCTTTAAATGGTGGTTTCACCAAGAAATTTTGATGAGGTGAGTGGTATTATTTGATTTAACATCCTCTATACAATAAATAACCTCCATCAGTTATTCCGTATAAGGAAGATCATGCTCCAGTTGTATGACCTATGTGTTTACAATATGTGATAGATCAGGCATGTAATTTCTTAAGAGAGATTCATGGAACACATCATGGAATTGGGAGAGATTCAATGGAACCGCAAAAAATAATATAAAATCTTAATAAGAACAATAATTTCAATGGGATCGATATACCTAGGGAATATTTTTACCTAATTTCTCTAATGGAAAAATTTTCAGAAACACCTTCTCACAAACATCAAATTCCAAATTACATAAGTGATTGTCAGCATAATGTTTCAGCTGACATTTCCTTATGTGTTATTGTGTTGATCTAGTATTATATCCCATTTCATCATCTAACTTTGGTCTTAATTCATTTCTTCCTCTCACATCATCCTATTATGCTGTATTTTTATAATATTTTACATAAAGGGCTTCATAAGGAGTCATATAAATTCTTGAGTTAAATCTATTAAATAATAAAATGTAACTATAGGATGGTGTTTATCCTAATAAATTTTAAAATCCATATAATAAGATCCTAAAATATCCTATAGGATTTGAATTTATCTTTTAGACTGAACAACTATATGAGAATGATACACATTACTAAAACATAACTCTATATCAAGATATTGGTGAATAATTCATCAAAACATTGACATAAAACTCTTATCCCTATCTGATATAATTGAATATGGTACTCCATACAACCTACCCACATTCTTAATGTATATCCTAGAAATCTAATCCAGATAAAAATCTTCTCTATTAGTGATAAATTGTGCTAACATGATATGTCAATCATATATAACCAAAATAATATTATTCCCTTTATATCTTCTTGGGAGTTTAGTGACAACATCCATAGTGATTTTTTCCATTTCCATTCTACTATGGGTAATGAATGGTGTATCCCAGTAAAGAAATCCTTATCCTTAACTTGTGGACCCACCAAAATATATGATACATACTAAGTAATATTTCTCTTTTTGGTGTCCCACTAGGAACACTCTTTCACAAGGTCAAGTGATAGGGTTTAAATTGTTTCCCCCAATAGTTGTGGGATAAAGCCTCACATACTTCCATATGTTAATTGTGTCCACCCAACCTATGGGTAATACCTTTTCTCCTAAAATATATTAAAATAATTCAAAAAATATTAATAAATTTGAAAAAATCATGATTACCTTGACATTAAATATATGATAAAACCAATAATTTTACAATAACATTAATCTTATGTCTACCAAATGTAATGACATTCACTCTCTAATAACATTTTTCACTAAAAAATATAAAAAACCAAATAGTTGTGTTTCTATAAATTTCAATCAAATTAGCCTTGATATTTATAAAGTAACATGACATAAAACCTAAAAACAAGTTCCTAAGACATAGAACATTTATTCATCCTTAAACGTGTAACTCATTATGTTATCCATAACTCCTATGTAAATACTACATGGAGACATATTTTATTCAAAAAGATAATTCACCCATTATTCCTAACATAAGATTTTATCCCAGACATAAACATTACCATTTGGATCTTGGGTTTTTCCTTAAACCAATAGAATATTATTGTTATTTAATTATTCTATATTGATTATAGATAGATATAATCAATTCTCAAAATCACATAAAATTAAGATAAATTAGGAATAATAAGATTTTCATGGGGCTCATTCACATGATATCTATTATGAAATTTCAAACTAAGAGTGGTGGATAAGTGTGTCTGAACTATAATGATTCACCTAAACTATTGTTTTTGTATAATATTTACATTTTTCATTCATATTTATATGGTTTTTATTTATTTTCATCCCCAATATCCATCATATAGGGGAATTGATTCTCATAACGTGGAATATCCTCACACTGGAATCACAAGTGTGTGGTTGGTGTATTATATAGAGATTTCACTCTATTCTTATATTTAGGTAACTTTTTTCCCATCACATTCATACACTCGATGACTTTCCTTTCCGGTCTTAAAATATTTGATGGTCCCCATAAGACAATTTTCACCATGATTACATCCACATTTTGAACATAAGGGAATTTTTATCTTCATTTCTCAATGGTTTATATAGTTTCCCTTAAATTCCATATTTATTTTCCTATAAGATCCATGAAAGTTATAGGTAACTACAATAACCATTTCCACCTTAATAGCATAATGAATTACTTATTAATAGATAACTATGTCTATCATGGTTAATTCCTATTGGAGACTTTATTTTAAGCCACTATATAATCAATCAACCTTACATTCACATTGGATTATAACATGAGAATCATATCTTGAATGTCTTGAAAATTTTTCTTCATAGGTACCAATAGATCCAATATCATTCTATGTCATATCAATGAATTCCTTATACATTTTCACATAGGGAATATATGTTAAGTAATTATATAAAAATAATCTCTTAAACTCATCACACTCTATGGTGTCAATTTAATCATGTGGTCTCATATTTTAGAAAAGGGTCCTCCATTAAACAGATTTACTTACCAAATGATAAATGGAAATTATGTACTTTTAATTCTCAAAACATTAGATAATGGATAATATAATTTCAATGGAAATAATATAATTCTTGAAAACTAATGGATTATCAGAACCAAAAAATTATGTCTAATGCTTCTTCATTAAGGACTCAACAGAACATTGTTCCCTTTTTTCTCATTTTGAGGCTCTGCATGATTCATAAGTACAGAATATTTTATGATCATAGAAACAATATGTTTTCTTCCCTATCCTATAAAATTTTTTGATCTAGAGGAAAATCATTTCATTTTCTATTTCATTCATCATTGACACAGTTCCTTTTGGTTGTAGCCATTGACTAAAACCAAAATACATAGTGTTATGACAACTAATAATAGTGGGGAAACCAAATAATCCATAAAAGTTATTTATAAAATTTTTAAGTAATGGGACCTCATTTACAAAAGATATTACCTTAGGATTAACTAAATTCATTCATGTTCATCATCTATTTAAATCCTTTCTAATGGTTTTTAATGATCCTATGAATTTGAAATCATATTCTCTAAGAGTTTCAAACCAGGTGTGCATTAAGTGTCATTTTCGGGCACCAGGTGACGATAATGTATACATCAATGCAACTTTTTTGGATTTATTACTCCTAGATACCTCTATTCAAGAGCCATATCCCATTTTAGTATGGGGACAAGGGTTTAATTTAGTAGAAACCACTCTCTATATTCTTCAACAAAATTCAAGGATATTTTCCTATACTAATACCAATATTTACGATTCTCACTAAAGGTTTCTCATCCTAGATTCAATGTTTTTATTAAACATTGTTCTTATAACCACTATAGAGACCCCAAAAATCTCATATATAGATATATATATTACATATTTTTAGAGGATTATCCATTATATAAATTAATGATCAATGTCATAATTATATAGTTCTATTTAATTTAGAAACATTGAAACAAAAAAACTAGTCCATAAGGGAGCTACATCATCTCTGAATAAGTTATTCATAACTAGAACCATTATAATACATATTAAAGATAATACCATTATTCATATCCTTTGGAAAGGATTCATTATGAATGGTGATCCTAGGTTCTTAGAAAGTATAATCAAGGGATATATTAATATAACATGATAATATGTGTATGAGAATATGATAATAACATTTTCAAAACAAACCCTTCTTATCAAATATCATTAACATGAGTCGTGAAATAAATCTTGGTAGTTCATAATCCATTAATCATAATGGAATCAAATAACAATATCCATGGGATCGTAACATTGGCATAAGACATAGATTTTTGAAATACAAGTAGGTATGGAAAATGTTATGTCAAGGATATCCCCCATGATATTTATTACATTTTTTTCATCGGATAACCAATTTTATACCTACTTCATGCTTGGGAAGTCCTTTAGTGTACCCACATTCAGGCATGGTGTAACCTCTTGTGTTCTATATTTTTTAGATTGGGATAACCTATTAAGAAAATGTTGAGTTCATATAACTTTAATCCTAATCAAATTAATAGGAGATAAATATAGGTCCCACCAATATTTTGTTATAACCTAACCAATGTACTTAGTCAAAACATAACCAATGTAACATAATTAAAATTATGTGTTGGTGTTCCATAAGATAATAAACCATTCAACACATATAAACCCATTAAAATTAATTGGTCTCCTAAAACATTCTATCATATCATAACCCATATAAATGAAATGGGTCTCATCACTATCTCATGAATTCAGCATAACATAACTTCTGTTAATAGAGTGGGTTTCATAAAAATATTTTTAGCATAAAAAAACCATATAGAGATAAAATAAAGATTCACACATTGGATAATATCCTCAGTAATGATTAAGGAACATCAAAGATATCATATTAGAAAAAAAATTATTGATGAAAAATAACATAGAAAATTTCCTATGGAAAACAACATTTATTTGAATATCATCATTTCTTAACTAGAAATATATTAAAAAAAATTAGTAATATTTTTCATTAAAGATACCCTGAAAACATATAAAGGAATATTTAAAAAATCATTTAAAACATTTCTTGATGGAAATATCCTTTCTACTTTAAACATTGTTTTTAAAAAACACCTTCAAAATCATTTCTTTGAAACTATTATTTGAAAAATATAATGAAATATTCAAAAATTGAGTGGTGATGATGTTCGAAAATCGCATATATATTAATATAAGGATTCCATTTATATTTTTGAAAAAATCTAAAAGGAAATTATTTTAAAAATTACATGAATAGGTTTTTAATTTTTTTTAAATAATAGAGAAGGGTAAAAGTATCATTAAAAATTCCTATAGGAAGAATAAAATATTTTTCTGAATGATTTAGGAAATCATGGATATGGAAGGAAATTTTTTTCAAATGAAGTGTGAAATAATGTTTGTTTTCTTTAAAACATTATGTTTGAATAATGAGTAAATAAATAGAGGGGAATGAATGGGAAAAATGTATTCTAAAGAAATAACCATATGAGAATACAATTCATTTTCTTGATGATAAATACATTATAATATTTTATCATCCGAAACATAAACATAAAAAATCATGATAAACAATGAGATTGTATAATAAAAGACTTACTACATTGGTAAAATTGAATAATAGTCCCCATGAAAGAAAGATCCCAACATGGATATGTAAATCCCACAAATTATCTGGTGAAACATCATAGAATAAATTAATGGTAATTATATACAATTTTTAAAAGAAATAGGTGGTGAACATGGCATGTGTCTCACAAAAGTAAAAAAGTGAGATGGAAATAAATTACCTTAAGTATTGACATCCAACATACACATTTAAACAACATGTATAATAAATATAAGTTCTTTATAAATCTATTAATGAACCTCATGTCTATTTATTATAAAGTATATTACTATCTTATGACTTTTAATCACCTGTTTATTAACAATTATTTATTAAAATCACAATACGAATAATAACTCATTTTTTTGTATTTTAGATTTGTTATTTTTGGTCCTCTTATTTTTATCAGGGTTCTATAATCCCATGATTTTATACCATGATATAATATTAAATAAATTAAATATATATTTATATATAGTAATATATAAAATTGAGAGATATAATGTAAAATACATTGTTTATTGAGATGGTTGGTCGTACGTACGCATTAACGTTGTTTCCATTTTCACAGTAGATGAAATTAAATTCTGTTAAATAATACATTAACTTCATAGAATAATTTTTATTTCATTTATATCAAAAATATTTTTTAATATTATCATAATTACGTTCGATGTAGATCCTTAGATAAAAATGAATTATATCGCTTCATGAGGATTTAGTCCATTAGACACGCAAATGACAATATTATATCCACCATAAAATGTAATTTAATAAGGTGTATCTGATATCAGAAATTTATAAGTATAGTTATATTCAAAATATCATAAATATTCTTTTAATCTATCTGTATTACCTTCCATGAGAAAGAGAAATGAAAAACTCATCACATAGCTTCACGAGTCGGTAGAATGTTGTTCACATGAGAAATTTTATTATCTGCTAATATTAATGCATGTTAAAAGGTATATGTGGTATTATAATTCCATATGTATAATTATATACAAAATATAGTATGAAAACATTAAATACATCATTTTATCCAACCGTGAGAGGTGGTGATGGAAACCGAATAACCTCAGTTCATGAGGTGGTAGTCCTCCAAACACACAATTCAAGGTTTTATTTCTCATTTTATGGATGATGAGATTGATATATGTTACACAATTAAAATTATAATATATTACTATATGATATAAATTGGTGTTATTATGTCATCAAAAATGAAGAATATTCAAATGAGTTATAAGAAGAAGTAAAACAAAAATGCAAAGTAGAAAACATTACCTCTTCTTTAGAAAATCACCTTTGGTATAAACTAAACCCTTCCTAGATTGGATTAATGATCTCCCAAAGGACATTAGGATGTTTTTAGGGATATAATTAATATTTTCCATATCTAATTTCCAAAAAATGAAATTTTTAAAAGGATAAGAGAGGGTGTGACTTTTTATATATGGAGGAGAGGCAGACAAGAAATTTTGAAAATAAAAACGTGTTCCAAACTTTTTCACAAGAAAAAAAATCTAAAAATGGGATATTATAAAACCATATAGGTCAAAAGTTCGATATATTTCAATAAAATTAGGTTTTTACTAGTATATAAGTCAATTCAGCCCTTATATTTTTAGTTTTACCCCTTGGTAAACATGTTTTAATCATAAGCAATGTGATAAATTTTTACTTCTTTTACATTTCATTTTGACCAAAAATTAAGTTAAACTTATTGTATGATATATATTATTATTATTTAAAATATGGAATAATTATTTATAAATTTTATTCATTGAATTGAAAATTTTTAATTTAAAATTAAACATATATATGCGATGAGAAATTACTTTTCTAATGAGAAAATGGTCAAATGTTTAAAAACTATTATATCTTTATTCATTATAAAATTGATTAAATTTACCAATATTGGATTAATTTCTATATAATTGAACTTATTTTGTTTTTTAAATAATATTAAAATAAATTTTGTATTGTAAATTCATTGAACGTATAGGTAGTCTTTTAATAAAAAACAATAATTTTTACTATTCACTAAAAAATTTATATTTATAGAAGATTATTAAAAAAATAACACCAATATAATTTTTAAATGAATCTTTTAAAAAATTAATTCAATTTTTTCAAATATTGTTTCTAAAAGTACGAAACAATTTATAGATATGTGTATAAAATGAAACAAAACAGTTTTTAGACCAATACAGTTTTGAAGCATAAAATTAGGTTTATTCTTTTCTGATTCCTAGAAAAATTATTAACATTAAAAAATTTATTAAATAAGTAATAAAATTAGTTTAATAAAACCATTCACCAAAAAAGATTTATTTAATTTGTTGATATATAAAATATATTTTTATAAATAAACTTCCATTATTTTTAAGTGGTTTTTAATTTTCAGTTTGAAATAATTGGTCAAAAAAGAATTAATGTTATATTATCATTTAAACCATATTTTTTAATTTATTTAATTATATATGTACCATTCTGTCCAATGGAATAGTGATAACTACTATTTAATAATATTTTAAAAGTATGTTTCATTTTCATTAAGCTTAGTGTTGCATGTAACATAATCTGAACTCTGTGTAGCTTGTAATGAAAAATTAACATGGTCTCTCATATAATAAAATATAATATTACTGTTTCATTTAATGCATTCTTTTGAAGATATTTCATTTATTTGAGAAAAAACATTTCATAAAATCTTGAGATGTTATAATATTAAGTGAAAAATATAAGAAATAGTAGTAATACATAAAATATAGAAATAACAATTTAAAGTAAAAATATATTGGGTTTATTGGATTATAATCACATAATTTCAACCAATGGAAATTTAGCATATACATCCTTGAAAAGAAATGATATTATAATATAAATCTCATAACTAAATTCTCATACTTCTTCTTATGTGTTCAAAACTCTTGTAAACAAACTATAAAATTATTAAAAATATATTATACAAATATATTCATATATAACATACTATTTACAACTCTTTTATAATTTAACATTATTTTTTTATTTATAATTTTTTATTAAAATAGGCATCCGGGTGAAATCTTGTCTCTTTTCCATACATTTTTAGATTGATGGTTCCAAGACATACTCCACGGAAATGGTTCAGTTATATATATATATTATTTAATAAGAAATAATTTTTATAATTATTAATTATATTAAATTTTATAACCATTCAAATAAATTGGTGAAGAAAATTAACTACATCAATTCATTGAGATAGTGGTTTGTACGTATGCGCAACTGATGTTTCCACTTCTTTATGGACGGAGAAAAATAAAGTTATATAATAATTATCCTTATAAGAATAATTACTATATCTTAAATATCATATATATATATACTAAATATATCCTTATTATCATTATTGTTAAAAGGAAATGAAAAAAAGCCACATTTCTTCATGGAGGTGGTAGTCTACACGTACATACAAACAACATTATAATTTTCTATTAGATGGGAAGGTAAGAAGGTATATAAGATTTCACTATACTATGATAATAATTCCATGTTAAATTTTATATATTGACATTATATCTATCTTAATAAATTGTTTTTAAATATAATTATTTAAAATGAATCGTATCATTGTGTGGAGGAAAAATCCCATGTAAACGAATGAGCTATAAATTATTTTCACATTAAATATAAAGGAGGTGGAAATTTTTTATCCGAGTATCATAATAACATCTTAGTGTATTTATGGTATTGGGATTAATATGTTATTATGAATACACTAGATTTAGTTATATTGGAATAATAATGAAACATGGAAAAGATTAGTAAGCACATAAAACTGTTACTTGAGAATCCTCTAGTGAGTCTCGTATTAAGGACCCTTGGTTTAGTGTTTCAATAAGATAAGAACCATTAATACATAAATATTAATGTTTTCAAGAGATTTTTTTAGGGTTTTGTCGATCTAAAAGGCTCAAGTGGTGTATAGAAGATAGAAAAGCGGGTTCCCTTTTATTAGTGAGGAGAGATAAACACTTGTGATTATTAATAATGTAAAAATATAATAAAGTCACTATCATGTGAATGTATATTTATTATATTTTTACATTATTAATAATAATAAGTGTCCACTCCCATCAATATCAAGTGAAAGTGGATATAAATTATCTCATGTATAACAATAGTGTTCTATATAAACTAAATATATTCATATGATGGATTTTAGAAAGGTTTTTTCATAATTTTGATCAATTTTTATTTAGGTTATCCCCTCTTGACCCCAATTTACCTTTTACCACATTAAAGAATTTTCACCACTGTTACAATTAATAATGACCAAAAATTATGTTAACCTTATCACATAACATAAATTATTATAATTCAAAATATATAATCCATTTTAAAAAATTAAATTTCTGTATGGGTCACAAAATTATTTAAAATTAAGTGTGGAAAATTTAACAAAATGGCTTTGATCAAAATTTATTTTTACGTGTCAAACTGAGTTTACCTTCTTGTCATTCCATATAAAAACTATTCTATGAATTCCAAAATACATGATATGTTATATTATATCCACATTTTATTAAAATAATTCTTATATAGATATTTCATTAATTTAATTAGATAAAAAATCTGAATAAATAATGGTTTCTCAAGAAAACACCTCTTTTTACCATAGAATGATTTAATTTTAATTTTTTACCAATCAAAAAATATTGAATTCAGTTTATAAATATATAAAAAAAATTATATAATTTAGATAGTTTCATTCAAACCAACCAATTTAATATATTGTTGATAACTATTATATTAAATAATATTATTTCAATTATATATTGTGGTCCATTTAAACATAGTATTGTATTTGAAGAAAAATATCAAATAAATAAAATTTACTTAAAGGGGAATATATTATAAAATTTATGTTGTTCTATTCTACCCCCTTATAAGAATTTTTGGGGTGAAATTTCATTACTCTAATATAAAAAACTAGGAATACTTATTCCTCTTCACATCCTAGGGTTCCCATGAGGCTTTCTAGAATTTATGGTTTCAACAAAAAAAATTGACTAGGTGATTGGTCATGTTTTGAATTATTGTATCAATTTTATGGTGGGTATCCATTAGTTATTCCTCAATATAGATATCAAAATCTAGTGTTATAACCTATATGATCCTTATATTTGAAGTATAGTCTATTCACTTCCTTGTTATAGATACATGGAACACATCATTAATTTCGGAATGAATTGGTGGAGGTGAGAAGAAATAAGAAGATATTCTAATATGATAAATAATTTTTAAGGGACTGATATATCTGGATTTTATTACTCCTTTCATTCAAGAATCACATAACCTTATTCCAAGGATATATTTATAGGAATACCTTTTTAACTAATAAAAATTCTATATCTCCCTAATGATTTTTATCATGATTTTTTTTTGACTCTGATCATCCCTGATGTCTTGTTAAAGGCCTCTAGCCTTTTATTCCATTTTCCAAACTGGCTCGTGGCCCAATAACTTTCATTATAAAAATCCATCCTTGAATGTTGGAGTTCTTCACTTCCTATCAAAGATGTCTTCATATGAATCCATCTAAATTCATGAGTTAAAGTTATTATTTTTATAAAATTATAATGAAATATGGAGTTGATCCAAACCACCTCTAAAATCAACATAATATGTTGTGAGCATATATTCTAGGATCTTAATGGTTCACTAAAACATTCCATATATCATAAGATGTTATGTTGTGCTAAATTTAAACTCGTCATTAATATCATATAGAATAATTATCTATAAAATTGAATTATACCTTGGATCCTGATAAAATAAAATAAAATTTCGTACTCAAGGAAACCATTCAGCTTCTTTATTATATTTCCTAGAAGGATGATCAGGAGCGAAACATTTTCTTATTTTAAAAAAATATGTGGAATTTGAATGTTTACCAACTATATCCCAAATATAAATGTTCCCTTAAATGTTTTTTAAATTTCAATGATGAAATACGTGGTATTACTTTCCTGTTTTCATTGTTTATGGGTAATGGTTATAAGAAACACTTGAACTTATATCTTTATGCCTTTACTTTATACCGTTAATTACCTTGATATACATGATCTAAAATATTCCTTTCAATGTTATCCCACTATACACACTCATTTATATTTCTATACATATTAATACTTCCTATATGAATAGAGAATGATGAATAATGAGCTTCAAGGAACAACTTCATCTTCATGTTTTTTATTTATGGGATACATACTTTGTTCTTGATCATTATCATTCTATTGCAATCATGGTTTAACATAGAATCAATTATCATTTTCTTATGTAGTCACACATCCTTTTATTGACCTCTTCAATACTCACATGGATAGATAGTTGATCATTCCTCTATGAAAGATATCATTGATCCCCCTTTCCCCATGATTTTGAGGATCATATTCTATAAATCCTGATATTTTATATCTTTAAATCCTAATAGTAGACAAACAAATGTTCTTCTTCTAACTATGAGCATCATCCAATTTTTCTCCATCTCATGGTGGAAGTGTATTATGATGTATTATTATAAATCAATTCCAATAATATACTTTGGCACATATTCAGTTATTTTTTTCTGAATATATACTTAAATCAATTATGGTCATTATATATATATCATATCATTCAACATAAATATAATTCTTCCAAATTTTCATTGTAAAATATTATCATTTAAATCTACAAATCATGATTCTTGTTAAATTTGTCATCAATTTTTAACTATCATAAGGAGTATGATATCACGATATCATTATACACGAGGATGTATCTTATTCATTTATTTGGTGTATCACTATAGATCACAAAAAATCTACACTGTAGAGTCATGTGAGAATAGGTGAATTGACGAACATTATTTTTCAATCCTTGTTATTTTCCTCACATTAATCTATATATATGAACCTGGATCCTTTTCTGTCAACATGGATAGTGCATTAGATAGATCTGATTAATTCTTTATAATTAATTGAAAATATTCACAAAATCTAAGGAATATGTGGATCAAAATAACAGGGGATATTCTTATTCATTGGCCAATAAAAACCATCTTGGTATAGTCTATAGATATACCCTCACATGATATTATATGACCCACGAATGAATCCTTTTGTATAAAACAGTTACACATAGGAAATTCAGAAGACAATGTATTCTACCACATGTTATTTAATAAAATAATTAAAGGATATTAATGAAATTACTTTACCTTTGAATATATAAGAAAATAATGAATAAATAATTCAAAAAAATAGTTAAGAAAATCTCTAAATGCTCTATTCTTTAGATTAATAAAATAATAGGGGAATTGGTAAGTCTAAATAGAGTTAATATAAATTCAAAAACATTATCCCTCAAATGCAAGGTTGTCTTCGGTATATCGTCATTATTGACCCCTAATTAATGACATATTGACGTAAGTTCAATCTTTGAAAAATTATGGCGCTTTGTGAAATTTATCATACAAGCCATCAATATAGGGTAAACGATACTTGTTCTTGATAGTGATCTTGTTAAATTATTAATAATCAACTCAAAGATGTGTTGACCAATATTTTTTCTTAACAAAAAAATTTGGATCACTCTATGGTGACTCACTCGAACATAATAATCCCATTTATATATTCTCTAGGAGTTACTCTTAAAATTATTAGAACTCAATCAAGTCCATTCTTTATATATTATTTTAAATAGGTCTTGAAATAGGTATGGGTGCTATTGAAAATTCAATATATATTTTGGAGGAATACTCAGGGTTTCTTCAAGAAATACATCATAATATTCAAAAACAATAAGAACTTATTTAATTTTACGTTTATCCCCTACCATTTAAGATAACTATCATTCTTGAATATGTATTCATACCCTTACAATTTAAATAATTCCAATTATCTATTCATGTTCATCCTCACACCGATAGACAACCGTAGATTGATATAAAATATCAAATTTGATTTTCTTACTCTAATAATTTAAATGGGATCTCTATAGAGAGATCATATGAATGATCAGAATCTCATAAAATCCCATTAAATAATGAATAATATTATTTCCATATGGGATATTCATAAAAATTTCAATATTATATCCCCAACTCTAGATTGTTGGATAAGTTTCTTTTAATAATTGTGTTCAAATTTATTTATTAACATATTATAAAATATTATTTTTCTAAGGGTTATCCGTTGAATTTGGGAATCAAATCAGATAATACCTAAATTTTTCACATATAAGATATTTAACTATTAGTAGTATATTAGATGAAAAATATTTCTGTATATAAAACTCTTTATTTCCTTTGAAAATTGATTTTTATATTCCTTTATTTTCTATACATAAAATATCTTAGAATTCTATTAATAATTGTTACTGTGTAAATATTATTAAATTCATGAAATATAGAAATGTGAATCTTCTTTAGTCTATGGTATTTATCAATTAAACTCCCATGAATTTTTTTTTCTCTTATATGGTATGTTAGGGAACTCAACCATGTTAAAGTTATAAATCATATGTTGTGATAATTGGTTAAGAGTAATCACAATGACTCATATTATATCTCCCATTTAATTTTGTTTCTTTTCAAGCTAGTCATTGAAAAGGAAGTCACATTCACATGATTCCTCTTGAAATAGGCCATTAACAAACACTAAAAATCTTAGTGCGAGCATCTATCATATGTAATCGTAGTAATAAATTATATTATTATGAAACTCATTATTATTATTTCCATGTTTTTGAAACTATAATTCATACCTTGAAACATTATATTCATATCATATTACTATATGTTTTCATAGGTTCTATATTCTCATTTAATATAATGGTATGTAATGATGTGGTGAGTTAACCAAATAATATCACCTCGGAGTCTCTAGATGGGTTAATAGTCATAGTTATACTCATTAGGCACTGATGATGACCGAGTTAATTCCCAATCCACCCACTTTAGAGTTCTTACCCTTAGGTGAATCTATATCATTTCTTTATCTTCATTCTAGTATCCATACAAGGATATATTTTATTGTAAAAGAACACTCACATAATTTTTATAACTTAGGATATTTTCATTTACATTCGTTTTTCCTATATATTTCCAATAAACATTCCTAATTCAAATCTTGAAAAATAAAAAACTATACTATGATAGAAATGGAGGTGACCCAAGTGTGACAAAAAAATATTACATCATTTTAGATTAATATTAAATGCATATCATAGTTATAAATGCTCGAGGATAGTAAATATTTACTATCTTTGAAGACTTTATACATAATAAACTTATTTCTTAGAAGATCATAATCATATTACATAAATATATTCATGTTAGTTCATTTCTAGGCATATCATATGTAGTGCCTTCCCTCAAAACATGGGTAATGAAAACATAGTAAAGATAGTTCTTATATGCTTGTTATGGGTAAGCATGGGTGATATCAATCATAAAATCACAAGATTATAATGAAAATATTACCAGTTAATCTATATAATGTTCTCAACATAAAATATTCATATAAAAAATCATAGGTAAAAAACTACAAAATCAATTCATATCCAGAAGCATGAACATGAATGGTGTTAGTGTAGTAATCATCATTCAAGATTAATATCATATGTGTGTGGAATCATAATAATTGTAAATCATAATACAATGAATATTGTTATTTACAATCAAGTTTATTCATATTTTTATGGAATTAGATATAATTATTCATAGTCATGCCTAAAAATGTAAACACGGCTATTCAAAATCATATTAACTCTTATCCTTCTAAGAATTTCTTATAGAATTAATACATACGAATAAAAATATGAATATATATATTCAAAATATTGTATATTATTATATTTATCATCTTATGAGATATCTATATCACATTTCCCAATGTATTCCTGAGATATCATGGTATAATCTATTATATAGTCATAATCCACTCATGTATATTCCATAAGGTAATGAAAACAGTTATCATTTCTTCATAGATTAACCCACATAAAAGAAAATAGAATTCATCAAGATTTAAACATCATAATAAATAATAATCTAGAGAAAGAATAAGCATGTTATTACAAGATCATAACCCGAATGAATCATAAGTAATATCAATGGTTATTTTCATAGATGAAAATACCAGTAAATGATCATTGGAACTTTTCTTGAGGAAATTATATGTTTTATTTTTCAAATCACATATTTAAAATATTAAAAATGATATAATATTTGGAAAAAATATATATTTGAAAATAACCATAGAATATTTTAGTGGAAATATTAAATCAATGATGGTCAGGTTGGATGAAATATTAGTTCATTTTTCATACGTCAAAAGAAAGCATTCCATTCATACATTTATAAAAAATAAAAAAAAATTGAATAAAATAAATATTTAAAAATATTACATTTAAAACATTGTAAATAAATTAAAAGGTAATGAATATGAACATTTAAAAAAATCATTTAAACGAAAAAATTTCCATAAAACTATTTTGAAAAGCCTGGACATGCAAGAAAAATTTCTCCAACAAAAAATGAAATAAGGTCTATTTTCAATAAAAACATTTTCTCAATCATATTAAGTATCTAGGATATAAAAATGCTACCGATAAATAAAAATTATATAAATAACTATATTAAAATAAAATATATGATGTCTAATGGATAATATTCATATAATTTCCACAAATATAAATTTATCATAGACAGTACCATAAAGAAAAGAGATTTTAACATAACTCACATACCTCAAGTCACTTATTTCTTCACACATGTTAAAACATCCTATATTATAAATATATAATTAATATAAATTTATTCATGAATATTATTATTGTATAAAATACTATGTACAATTCCAATTTGGATGAAAAATGATATGGTTTCAATACATGTTTAAGTTTAATGGTTCTACTACAAGAAACATAGTTATGATTTCATTGTATATAGAATATTAATAATTAAATAAATGTATTATTTTTTTAGTATATGAAATTTTATAACCATTCATATATCTCATTTATGAAAGATAAATTACATCAATTTATGGAGACGGTACACAATACTTATATAGGGGTGTTGTTTCAACTATTTGATGGATGGAATGAAATAAATGAAAATAATAATTCACCATTATATAATATATATTATATAATAAATATCATAATATTAATTAAATGTATCCTTTTTATCATCCTCATAAAACATAAGTTAAAAGAAAATCATTTCAATTTGTAGAGGTGGTAGTCCACACATACAAACGGGTAATGTTATCATTTTCCAATGGAGGGGAAGGTAAATAGGTAGATACCATTTTTAAATTTAAGAATAAAAATTTAACAATTAATATAAAATATAATCATTAAATCCATAATTATAAAAAACTATTATGTATGGTGATAGAAGATGAATCATATCTCTATGTAGAAGTTATAATATAGACATACTTAAAAGAAATAATTACATTTCCCATCTGATTGAAAGGAAGTGAAAAATTATTGTCCACTAATCATAATAACATATAATTAAATTTGTGATAGGAAATTAATTATGTTTGTAGGGATAAAACCAATTAACAGGCATTATAAGAAGAATGACACTTGAAAAATATTGGTAAGAATGTATACCTCTTATTTGAAAAATCTCCTCTGAATATCTATTTATGAACCCTTGGGGTGGTATTTGAAGAAGAAAACAACATATTTGATGTTTCTAGGAATGTTTATAAGATATTTTATTGTGGTTTAGTATATTTAAATTTCTTATGTGGTGTGAAGAATATATATTTGTTGGTTCCATTTTATTTGTGAGGGGAGTAGCACACATGAAATTATTAAGAATATTAAAATATAGTAAAGAAACACTTACGGGTAAGTGGATCTAAATTGGATCAAGACCAAAGATATGATATTATATAATAAAAATATATTAGTAAAATCATTTAATATTAAGTTTTTATATTATTTTAACTCTTATATCTTTAGTTTAACCCTTCATTAATCCCTTTTAACCTTTACTATAGTGATGAATTTTTAACTCATTTACTATTCATAATGTAAACAAAATAAGATAAAATTGTTACATAATAATTGTTATTATAATTATAATTATTGAATAAATTTTATAATATATAATTTCAATAAGTTAATGATATTATATTAATAATAACTACACAAAATGCACAATATTTTTTTTCAAAATATGTATTTTATGGCATAAAATTGAGTATACCATCATTAATTTACATGTCAAAAAAATTATATTCATTTTAAAATAGTTTATTGAATCTATTTTATAATAATTTTATTAAAATAATTCATTAATATAGATGAATTAAATTTATTAAGATAAAAATATATGTTTCCTATAAAAATAATTTTTTTTATAAAAACCTCTCTCTTTTACCTATAAATTAATTTATTTTAACTTATAACAAATTGAAACGAAATTAATTAATTATATACATAATTAAGAAATAATAATTAATAATTATTTTCGACATATTGATATATGAAAATTCCATAAATAGTTGATAAATATTGTATTCAGTAATAATATTTCAATATAATATCATATTTTGTTTAAACTCAATATGCCATGTAAAAAAACATCTCAACAAAATTATTTAATAATAAATAAATCATAAAATATTAGGGTGTTACAAGTTTTATATTTTTAAATCATTTACTGATTACATTTATTAAATTTTCTCTAAGTAAAATAATAACCCTATTTTAATTTACACCATATCTAATAGTAGTCAAATATCCATATTTCTCTGAGTAATGGGTTTTATTTGGAGTTACTCTCATCACATAATTATTTAAGTGTACAATTATAAGAATAATATCATATATTACTCTTGGATATTTGAGTGGGAAACCCCAAGCATATTCTATCACATGGATTATCTCAACATCAACCCAATGATATCATAACTTTTATGGTTTACTTGCAAATTATGACCAAATATTTATAGTGTGATTCAGTTGACTATCTCTTAGGGTTATATATTTACTCTATTAATTATAAAATATAATCCACGTGAACCTAGGGTTGGAATGAACCTACTCAGGTTTTTTATCAAGGTCTAAACCTATTTTCCCTTTGGAAGGAATCTACAAAATAATATTTTAAATGATATTTAAAATCAAACCATATTATCTAAATTATATCCATTTATGTAGGAATAATCCAACATGTTTTATATGGGGAATTTTTATCCCAAAAAACATGAATAAATAACACAAATTTTTTTTCTACGTGATGCATCAATATGTTTCTATTGAATTAAATAAATATAGTATATGTATATTTTCTCTTCTGATATAGTATGTATTTAATCTTTTATATGCTCTTGATAATGACCCATGAAAAGATACCAATAGAATATTTTCTCTTAGGATATCCTTTGTTTTCATGAATCTCCCAATAATTGGGAATGACTTCCTTAAATACATGTTATACTAAAACCTTTTATTCATGTGTTGAAGAAAATGAATGTAAAAGAAAACATATTTTTAAGAATATTTCATGTAATGAATCTTATATTTAAATTCCAGAATCTCACACACCCAATTAAAAAGACATTAGCCTACTTATATATCTAACCAAGGAGATTGAAAATGTTTCTATAATGAATATACATTGTAGATAAATTTTATAATTTACAGCCATTTTAAATCATATTTCACCCTTATGATTAATGTTTTTATATTTAAACAACTTAATTGGATGTTTAAACTTGTTAATTATTAAATGTTGATAAAACCAAATATGATCATGCTTATTACTAAAATGATGTATCACTATATATCATACGAAATTATATTTACAAAAAACATGGTGTAGTGACCCAAAATACATCATTTTTATAGTAATATAAACTATGACATGGAATAAACAATCATTCCATGTTTTTTTTACTTTGGTGAAAATTTAAAACTACATATCGCCTACCAAAAAGTCTCATAGACTTAGTGAACGTCCTCCTTATATCATGTCATATTTAACAACTTCTTAAATCATATCCCAAAATCCATTTGGAAATCTTCTTTAACTCTTCATACAAAAATATATCATCTATTTTTACTACATGATACATCATATGTATCAACTTGTGAACAATTAATCCAAAAATTATTTTGGAAATCCTCCAAAAGCTTTTTTTGGAATCTCAATTTTTTTATGAAAATTATTTGTAACAAATTATAATCCTCATTCACACAAGCACAATGTTAACCCCCACATGTCTTTGAATCATAGAAAATAATTATGAATTCCTTAATATATTATTTTAATCAATGATCTTCCTCTAACAATGTTTCAATAATAATCAAGTGATCATAGGATAAATAGTATATCAAACCCATCTTATCTACTCATATTTCATTGGTTCTCAGAGTATAACAATATATATATACGAGCACATCCCATAAAACCCACCCAAATAGATAAAAAAATCGCCTATACCAAATATATGTATGCACATACACTTCAACTAATTTTCTCAATTGAGGGCATAAATGTAATATTTTTTATATGAGATTAAAAATAAAAAATTGGTTAAACCTCAACCAATGACATAATTAGAAGCATACTCAACCACCCCTAATTATCTCAGTATAGCATGGTGAATGAATAAATGTATTATTCTTCACATGCTAGTAATCATTTCAAACTTGTGTATAAGTATTTAATAATAAAGATTCTCCATTTTTATACAAAATAAATGGTATTTAAAACTCTATGTACCATATGTTGAGGGTTATATGGTAATAAAACAATTATACCTCATGAGTAAATTTTAAATATCCATACAAAACCCAGCCAATGATAGCCTTAATAGGTCATCATAACATATAGTACTCCATGATGAGAATCTATTACGAATAACTAATATATATAATTTTAAAGGTAAATTATTATTACACGTCATATAATTTATGCATCCAACACAAAAGAATAAAGTCAAGAATGAATGTTTCATATCATGATGCATTTATTATTCTTTAATTTCTTTATGAATATTAAATTAAAATTTACAAAATCACCCATCCTATTATTACCCATATGATAGACTAATGAAGAGACCTTAATTTTTATACACTTTGAAGGTATTGTTAAATTTAATATAAATCTATATAATTCATGTCACATATTTATGTTACCATCTAATAATACCTCCAACTAAACTTATTTAATATTAATAATCAACGAAGAAATCCTATATTATTATGAAGATTTTGGAATCATAATCCTCATGTTAAACTATTTTAACATAGTATTGAAACATTTTTACTTCAAAAAAATCTCATTTAATGATGTGAATAGCTTATTTTCTCTGAAACACTAATAAACCTTTCTATGTTCATAATCATTATCATCAAGGAACTTTTACATTAAATATATTATATGAGACTATTTCATATCAATTTTTAAAGATACTAATTACATTAAGATCATTCTTTACCAACATTTCATAAATAAATTTAAGATATAAAGATACATTCACTTTGAATTGAGTAGAATAATATTTAATTTATTAGATTATAATAATTTATAATTCTAAATATTATCCCAATATTATCTTGAAAATTAAACTTCCTCTAAAATAAATTTCTAAGACACAATATGAATTGTATTAGGAAACTAAACTTATTTCCATTATGTGAATATTTAATAAATCAACTATTAATAACCATATATTATTCTTTGTTCTATCCATCTAGATTAATATTATAAATATAAAGTTTATTATATAAAATATGTAACCAATGGCTAAATGGAACCCCTTTCCACACAGTTCAATAATTATCTTGGACAAAACACTTTTATTATTATTTTCTAATCAAGAAATTTCCACAATATATTAAAACATAAACCATGTATATCTTAGAATATTATATTATATTGTTTATAAGAAGTATTTGTTAAAAAATAATAGATAAAAATATAAAACATTATGTATTTTATAATTTTGAAAGACACTAAAACGTTAAAGAAGTATAGTTTGTCCACCTCATGGATGTATTAACACATTTAGTCATCTTTCTACTAAATACATTGGTTTTCAAATATTGTCTCTCTATTTTTTATAACTCTCATGCATATTTACATCACTTTTAAATTATATAATTTGAATCATATACCCTTTATAACATAAGAATTGATTTCTATAACATTATTATCTAAATATATCCATATTTTTTATGGAACACCTTCTGCTATTATAGTGAATCTCTCCTAAAATGTATTGATTTTTCAAAATTGAAATATTTCCATTACTTTAAGGAAACATTATTCAGGTTGTAAGTTAGTTTGGAATATCTATGAATTATATTTTTCTCTTTATGTCAAAATAAATAACGTTTTCCTTTCTAAACTATCATCATGGTACTTGAGCTTATACCTCCCATGTTATACATAATAATACATAGAATGTTGAAGAGATTATGAAATTTTTGTGGAATTTTTTTATTCAATTACTCAGAAATAATAGTGTAAAATTTCCCACAATTATTATAGAATTAATTTCATGGATTTATCAAAACTGAGTAGCGACCCTTTTAATGAAAATTCTCAATCCCTCTATCAAATAAATTCCCAATCTGGATTTCCACCTGCATGAAGGGCATGCTTGATCCACAATGGACAGAAACTATTGTCTGGGAATTAAAGGAACACACTACAGAAAGGTTTCATCCAAAATATAATTAAGAAAATAGGTAATAGAAATTAAATTGAATTTTGGAATGAATATTCCATATGTTTAGTTTCTATGAAAAAAATAAACAAAAAAAAATTCTTCAAATAGAATATAAAATAAATAACTAGAATAATAAAATAGATCCCTCCCTCACCCTAGTCTCCATCCACTCCATAGAAAAGACTCCAAAAAAGTCACCACAAGATGCCTTTTCTTTGGAAAACATTAGTTATATTTATATTTCATCCCTAGTAATCAATCAAAAGGATAATATTTTCAACACTAGAGAGAATATAAGAATAAAAAAACTGATGTATATCCCAAAATCAATGACCATAACAACAGACAAAAAACTAAACTAGAAACCTGTAACATAGATAATAATATAGACATGAGTACATATGAAATAATTATTCTATCACAATAAAATTAATATATGGAAGTACCTTAGTAAAATAATTTATAAAATCCTATTTTAAAATAATATTACATCATGTTACCCTGTTCTAGGTATTTCTCATCCTTTTTTCTGTTTCCATTTATGTTTGGGAAATTTTAGGAATTTTGAAAATAGGGAACTTTTTTGGGTAAAATAAATTAATGTTAGGGGATGTATATTATTATCATTAAAGGTAGTTCGGGTATAAATGTATTAAATGATTTTTATGGAAATTTATGGGTTTGGAAGTTTTCAGGTGTGTTTAGGGATATTCCTATAGAATCTACAATGATAGATACCAGCTACACACTTTCATATTGTGAATTGGTTACATAATGTGGATTTTTTGTTGGGATGATGTCATAAAATGGTTCATAGCATTAAAATTGAACAATCCATGAAGCGAGCTCACATCATGAAAAGTTTTATCGAATATATTTTTAATATGAGGAAACAAATTTTTTATTATATCTTGTAAATCACGAAATTAAAAATTTTTAAGGGTTTAATTTCATGAATGTTTTAGGGATAGTGGTTTTATCAATGAAATGTGTATGATTATATTTTCATTTGAAATATAGGCTTCTCTCTCTTATCCTATGAGATCTCCCCACTAGTGTAGAATTTTTTTTTAACGTCGGTTATTTTTTATTTTTTACGTCGGTTTTTAGACGACGTTAATACGGATGACATTATAAGTATTGTTTTTTACGTCGGTTATTTACAAACCAACATAAAAAACATTACATCACGGTGTTTATAATGTCAGTTATTAATTAACAGGCGTGTAAAAACTAAGGGGGAGGGTTTATCACGTCGATTATTATATAATCGATGTGATAAAATAGTGTCAGGGTGTTTATCATGTCAGTTATTTAATAACTGACATGATAAACCATATCTCCAGCCTTTATCACGTCAGTTATTACATAACCTACTTGATAAGCTGGGATCCTTTTATCACGTCGGTTATTAAACAACCAACATGATAAAAGTCCTAAGAAATGGTTTATCACATCGGTTGTTATAGAACTGACGTTTTAAACCAGTCCGGAGGCCTTTTATCACGTCAGTTATTGAATGACGAACGTGATAAATGGACTGGGAAATGGTTTATCACATTGTTTATTATACAACCGACATGATAAACCAGTCCGGGGGATATTTATCACATCGGTTATTCAAATAACTGATGTGATAAACCCTTCCCCATTTTTTCACATAGGTTATAAAATAACCGACGTGAAAGACCAATTTTTTTAAAATAGAATGCAGTCCTCTTCTCTCCCCCGAAACATCCAGAAACCAAATCAAGAATTCGTACCACAAAAACAGAAGTAGACCACAATAAGAACCAAATCAAAATTAAGCATTTACCCCACTAGATAGCCCCCACCACACCGCCTAGACTGCCCCTGACACCCTGGAATGTAGAGACCCAAAGCTTGACATACATGGGCATTACATTACTTTTCCAGAATACATAATACATAACAAAAATATACACCAAAGGACCATAATAGTTTAGTGTATTTGGAAACTCGGAACTTAATCTTCTAATCATGGTGAATTATTTTCAACATCTCCCATAAAGACCATCCCCTTTTGTTTTCTTACCTAAAACATTTCTTTATATCCTAGGGAAAAGAAAACATATAAAAGGTGAGCTCAAATTTCCAGTAAGGGTAAACATTGATAACCTAAAACAATCCATAAACATTTGAATATAAAAACTTGAACATAAAATCTAAACATCAAAATCTTGATCAAAGACATAAATCTTTGAAGTACGTGAGGCATATATCATAAGAGAACATCAATCATGATAAAATAGTATGAGAAAAAACTTGTAATTGTAGAAACCATTAAGAACATGATGTTGTTTCCTAAGTAGCGAATGCATTGCTGCCAAGACCATCTTACTAGACAAAGTCCCCTTCTGAATCGAGTTCACTCCTCATTCCAATCCTGTATCACTGAACCGGATCAACTTACCATTCCAGCCATGTCTATCTTATGAGATATAAATCTTTACCCAATGCATTGGAAGGAGATATAGGTCCCACCCATCTCATAATTAAATCATTCTTACTTGTGCCACAAAATAAACTTAAAACATTCATCATAACCCAAAGAATAAAATGGGTTTCTTAAGCATCATCCCATTATCACATAATCCATATAAAACAAATGGATATTTCATCATAAGAAAAGTGAAACCATGTAAATCATAGATACATTATACTTGAAACATACACATATGAAATAGAGTCATCTTAGATGGAAAATGGTTTTGATAAAACACTTGAGATGAAATCTTGAGGAAAATATCCTTTCTTCTTAAAAATCATTTTCTTTTCACAAAATTCCATGCGATTTCAAAAGAAAAGTATTTTGTTTAAAATGATCATAAAATCAAGTAGAGTAATCTTCATGAAAATGAGGAATTATGAAACTATAAAAATCTATTCACTCCATATAAGTTAAGAATAACATTATTCTCGTACTTTTGTTGGAAAAGTCAAAAAGTACCTTTTATGGTAACTAAAGGAAAGATTCCATTCATACAATGTGGTTAAAAGTCATTAAAGGGTAAAATTAACTTTAAAAATTCATGGAAGAATAGTAAACATTTTATGAAAACATTTGTTTAGAAACATGGTCATGAATGATTAACATAACCCTGGTAAATAATTACATATAAGCAATCTCAGATAAAAAATGAGATTGAAAATTTATCCCTTACCTTAGGTCTGATATGCTTCGTACATATCCAAACGTCATGTATAATGATTTAAATAATGTCATTGACTTATTACATAATCATATTCAGTGTTATGATATCATATATGGTTCACTTATGACTTTATATTACCCGTTTTTTTGTAAATTCCATGTTAAATAGAGTTTTGGGTAAAATCGTTTTATTTGTCGTCCGTGTTTTGACTTGTAATTATTCATATGATTACATAGATCATGATTAATTAATTCAAGAATATAAAACATGATTTATATGTAATATATATTCAGAATATACATATAAGGCCATGGCATTAAACCTTACTTGATATTGAATTAAATGAATAATTCACATTAAGGATCTTTTCAGGTTTAGAGTTTTAGAGAATTTGATCATAAAACATGTATTACATTCCAAATTTGAGCAAAGTGGTTACATAAAAGATAGTATTCATTTTTCCCATCAACGGAAACATATTTAAAATAAAACATGGATTCTTTCTCAACACTTCCTTGTCACTATCTTCATATCATGTACCATTCCCTTGACCTATGAAAAACATTTCAAAAACTTGGGATGAGCATAAAAAGCTCAGTAAGGGTTATAAAAATATGGAAAGGAAACATGAGTTTATATATACATAAGAATGAAATCATACTTTACCAATAAAATATAGGCACTTTAACATACCTCATCAAATCATGAATAAAGCAGAGAAATCATAAGATATTAAGGTAACTTGAGGCATTCATAACATTCTTACGTAGGGAGTAAACCTCTTGGTTACGTTTGGAATACCCATCACAGTATATTCCCTAAATCTCTTCAGAGAAACCTTAACGTTTCACTCCTTCGCGTTACCCAATGCATGGGAGAGCTATATAGGGCTCACCCGCCCTTATTTTATCACGGAACCACCCGTCTTCATAATAATGCCCAAGAACCACAACATAATCGTATCACATAAAACATGCATAAAGTAAACTTAACATTTCCACATTTCAATCATGAGATATCAATAACACATTGATATAATAAAAACGTTATCAAAACCATTTTCAATACCAAAATAAAAGAAAAGTAAAACATGGTATTTATTTTTCTTTTTAAAATAAGGTATGGCTTGTAGAGGAAGCCGAAACTCAAATAATGGTCACGGAGGCGGAGAAGTCGTTGTCGCCGCATACGTATGCAAAAAACATTCCCTTTTTTCAATTAGTAAAACGCTTCGTACAAAAAAGATTCCTTTTGGATAGACATAAAAATCAAAGGGGTTTATACATCGTATAAAATAAAGTTGTTTATAAAATGAAATATGCCTAAATGAAAGGAGATTGAGACGAAGTCCCATACCTCGTATCCGACTTGACTTGATCGTTCTTTAATATCCTAAATGATAAACTTGAGTTAATTTCTACTTTCTTAAGAACCTTTTTCAAGGTCATTATTCCTTTTATATCACTTATTACCATATCATAAACACTATGTAATTATTTTAGTTAATAACTGTAGTTTTAACGATCATTGGTACTTGAGTCAAAATATGCTCTTTATAATTACCAGTTGTTCATGTATCCATTATATCTAGAGTTATACTCGTGATTTATATAACATATATATCATATATATCCAGTATATACATGTATTTATAATATTACCCAATGTTTAGATGTAAGAAATGAAATGCACCGTTCGTGGAGACGGTAAGCCGTACGTACGCATGAACACTACTTTCATTTATATTTCATATTTTATGGAATTAAAACATAATGATACATAATAGTATTTTAATTCTAGTATGGAATCATATATAATATCATTAAATATATCCTTTATATGTACCACTTATGGTATTAACGAATCAAATCACTTTGAGGGGGCGGTAGTCCCCACTTCCTAAAATGAAGATATCACGTTTACTCATAATGGTAACCATAAAGATATGCCATAAATGAAAAATACATAAGCTTAAGTAAAACATAAAAATATTATATATAATATATAATTATAGTGAAATATTAGTGTCCACCTTTGAAGGTGATATATGAGTGTTGAACAATCATCATTTCGTGAGGCAGAACTTCGCCATCCACGGAAACAGTATGTTCTTTAACCATTGGATGTAGGTGTGTGTAAGTGTAGCTCGAATACTTTTTACAACAACATACTATTATATGAAAGATACTGGTGTTGTTACAAAATAAATTAATAAAAAGAGTTTAGGGGGTTGGAGAAGAAAAATAAAACATAAGAACACAAGAGAAGACACTACCTTTAAATCGGGTAACTCTTTTTTATTTGAGCTCAAAGGCTTCCATGGGAAAACTTCTGCCCAAATTGAGTCTTCTAAGAGTTAGAGAGGTATGTGGGGAGACAAAATGGGTAGGGTGTGGCCGAGCCAACGGCTTTGTAAGTGTCTGTAAGGAGGTGGAGGTGGGGGCCTTTTATAAGGGGAGAGGAGGGGCACTCTTGGAATGTAAAGAAATGTTACATTATTTTAAAATGAGTTTTGGATTTAAAAGGTCCAACATTGATATAAATCGAGAATAAGGTGATAAGGGTTATAAATCCACCCATCCAATAGGTTTTGTACATGTGTAGGTCATATATTTTACATTATCTTTTCATTTTATTTAAATCGTTAAATAATGAGGTAATCGCTGCATCATCATGGTGTCATAAATAATTTAATTTATTTAATGTCTAAAAATTCAAAAAAAAATACTATGACATAGGAAATATTTTTATATTTCCAATGACTATTTATAGTAAAAAATATGACTTGTATAACACCATGTAAAAATTGTTTTATTAAAAGAACTCATGTTTGTTTCATTTTTATTTTAACATTAAATAAAATGATATTAATGTCATTTTCCTACCAAAGTGGCTCTATGGAGTCCCCAAGTTGACCCATGGATTTTCTTGGTTGTCCATGACACATCCAATAAGGTTAGGACATGTGTTAAACTCATCTAATATTAATAAAACATTATTCTTACCTTAAATTGCACTAATTACCTCTAATCGCGATTAAAAACTTAAAAGATCATATTCACCAAAAAAATTATTTTAATCCCATTGAACCATATTTTACTTCTTAATGACAACCATGTATGTCGGATATTTTTGAATTCAAACCACAGAGGTGGTAGAATTTCATTTAAATGAAAATCAGTTTTTATAAGTACCACTTAATGGTTTTACTATTCATCAAAAATTGAAGTTTTCCAGAAAAAACCAAAACTTCACCCTAAGATATATTTGATATTCCGAATTCAAAAATGATTTCTATTTTACAAAATTAAAGACATATAAGTTTCATTAATTAATTTAATAATTAATTCTCGCTTTCAGAGCAAATAGCATTTTTTTATGAAACAATAAGTATCAAAAGATTGACTCTAGTTTAAGTCCAATTTCAAAGTTAAATTAATTCCAACGACCACTATTGGATTAAATGGTAAAAATATATTTTAATTGAACTTTAAAAACAATTCAAAATATAATCTAATCATATAAATAAATTAGATTAAAAATAGGTTTTGAATTAAAATATAACATTCTTCATTATTCATTAAAAAAAATGCACTTTATCGGAAAAATAACAAAAATTCACACAAAGTAAATTTTGAGGTCCCAATCATAAAGAATAAGTTTATTTTGACAAATAGAGATTATAAAAATGTCAAAAGATAGATTTATAAGATGGTTTTCCATCAAAAGGCAGTAAAACAATCTTTTAAAAATATTAGTGTATTCCATGCTTAAGATTGGATTTATTCCCATTTACAACCTCTAAAACACTATCTAATTCATTAGTAGACATAGATAAAAATATCTATGATTCATTACTTAATTAGCATGTTACATCCTTCCCCCCCTTTAGAAAATTTCATCCCCTCAATTCATTTACTTATCGAATAAATGGGGGAATTTATCCCTCATTGCATTTTCAGATTCCCATGTTTCCACTTCAATCATGTGGTTTTTCCACAAAACCTTTACCTGATGAATAACCTTATTCTGTAACACTTGCTCCCTCTGGTCTAGAATCTGGACCAGTTGTTACTCATAAGATAGGTTCTCTTCCAGCTGAACTACCTCTGGACTCAAAACATGAGATGGAACTGGAATGTACTTCCTTAACATGGAAACATGAAAAACATTGTGTACATGAGATAAAATGAGAGGTAAAGCCACTCGGTAAGCAACTAATCGAACACTCTCCAGAATTTCATATGGTCCAATGAACCTTGGACTCAGCTTTCCTTTCTTACCAAATCGCATCACACTTTTCCACAGTGAAACTTTGAGAAAAACATGATCACCTACCTCAAAAGAGAGATCCTTCCTCCTGTTGTCCGCATAACTCTTCTGTCTGCTCTGAGCTGTTCTCATGTGTTTCTATATCATCTGAAATTTTTCCGCCAACTCTTCTACCAATTCGGGTCCCATCAACTTCCTTTCACCCACTTCATCTCAGAAGGCTGGAGTTCGACACCGCTTCCCATATAATGCCTAAAATAGTGCCATCTGTATACTAGAATGAAAACTGTTATTATAAGAAAATTCATCCAAAGAAAGATGTTGGTCCCAACTTACCTGATAATCCATCGAAAAAGAACATAGCATATCCTCTAAAGTCTAGATCGTTTGTTCTGACTGCCCATCTGATTGAGGATGAAAAGTTGTACTAAAATTTAATTCAGTACCCAACGACTTTTGAAGGCCTTTCTAAAAGTTAGAAGTGAACCCAGGATCATGGTCAGATACAATGGGGAGAGGAACTCCATGTAACCTGACTATCACTTCAAGATACAAACAGGAAAGTTGATCTAGGGATAAAGCATCTCGTATAGCAAGGAAATGAGCAGATTTGGTCAAGCGATCAACAATAACCCAGATTGCATTATTACCTCGAGATGTCTTCAGTAATCACACAACAAAGTCCATGGATATATTCTCCCATTTCCACTCTGGCACTGGTAAAGGATGAAGAATCCCTTTTGGTAACTGCCGCTCTGCTTTAACCTGTTGACAAGTCAAACACTTTACAGTAAAATCAGCAATATCTCTTTTCATTCCGTCCCACCAGTAATACCCCCGAAGATCTCTATACATCTTAGTACTGCCATGATGAACTGAAAACGGAGAACTATGAGCTTCACATAACAACTCTCTATTAACTATGAATCATAAGGCACACACAATCTCTTCCCAAATCTCAAAACACAATCATTATCAATGTTGAATCCAGGAAACTTACCCTTCTGAACCAGCTCTTCCTTTTTCTGCAACTCATTGTCTAGCTTCTATGCTTGCTTGATTATTTATGATAGAGATGATCTCACTGATACCTGAAACAAAACAGAAGAACTTCTTACACCAACAACTTCTATTCCAAATATCATCAAATCAAAAACCAAAGGATCTTGTTCCAAACATAGCATGGTTAATGAAGCATTAATTTTTTGACTCAAGGCATCATCCACTTTATTTGCTTTTCCCGGATAGTAATGAATTGTACAATCATAATCCTTGATTAATTCCAGCCATCTCCTTTGTCTCATGTTCAACTCTTTCTGAGTGAATATATACTTTAAAATTTTGTGATCATTATATATTTCACACTTTACTCCATACAAATGATGCCTCCAAATTTTTAAAACGAAAACAACAGCAGCTAATTCCAAATCATGTGTAGGGTAATTTACCTCATGAGTTTTCAACTGTCATGAAGCATAAGAAATTACCTGATCATTCTACATTAGGACGCAACCAAGTCCTTTCTATGAAGCATCACTGTATATAAAAAACTCACCATTCCTGGAAGGTAGTGCCAAAACTGGAGCATTCGCCAATCTTATTTTCAGTTGTTGAAAACAATCATCACATTATTTTTTCTAGATAAACTTAACACCCTTCCGAGTTATCTTCGTCATTGTACTAGATAACCATGAAAAATTTCTAACAACCCTTCGGTAATAGCCTGCCAAACTAAGGAATCTATGAATCTCGGTTACATTTGTGGGTCTTGGCCATTCTTCAACAACCTTTGTTTTTGCAGGATCAACAGTTATCCCATCTTTAGAAACAATATGACCAAGGAAAGAAATTTTTTGCAACCAAAAATCACACTTGATGAATTTCCCATAAAATTTCTTTTCTTTCAAGGCTTTCAAAATAACCCTTAATTTTCTTTCATGATATTCTTTACTTTTAGAAAACTCCAAAATATCATCAATGAAAACAACCACAAAATTATCCAAGAACTCATGGAAAATTATATTCATTATGTCCATGAATATAGAAGGTGCATTGGTTATCCCAAAAGGAATTACTACAAATTCATAATTGCCATATCTTGTACGAAACATAGTCTTCGGAACATCTGCTTTTTTTACCTTCACCTGATGGTACCCCGATCTCAGGTCAATCTTTGAAAAATACTGAGCTCCCTGGAGCTGATCAAATAAATCATTGATATGAGGCAAAGACTATTTGTTCTTAATAGTGATGTTATTCAAGGCTCTATAATCAATGAAAAGTATCATAGAACCATATTTCTTTTTGACAAATAAAACAGGAGCACCCCATGGTGATGTGCTGGGTCGAATGAAACCTTTCTCTAATAAATCTTGCAATTTCTCCTTCAACTCTAAAAGTTCAATTTGAGCCATTCGATAAGGGGGTTTTGAAATTGGCTTAGTATCAGGAACTAAGTCAATAGTAAACTCAACTTCCCGATCTGATATTATTCCAGGCAACTCATCAGTAAAAACATCAGGATACTCATTTACCATTGGCACATCATTAATCTGAACAGTTCCCTTGTATTCAACAATATGTGAAAGGTAACCTTAATTTCTATCTTTTACAATTTTCTCAGCCTCTTGATATGTTATCATCAGTAAGGGTTCATTCTTGTACACAAACTAAAATCTTTCTGAAAAGAAACTTCTTTAGCTCTACAATCAATCTTAGCATGGTAAATAGAGAGCCAATCCATACCAAGGATAATATAAAACTCCACTATAGGTAAAACAATAAGGTTCGAAAGTAGGTTCCTTACACGGATAAGGATAGGAAGATTATTATAAATTCTTTTTGCCTCAACATTTCCCCCAGGTGTTTTTACCACAAGTTTAGGAGTCATTTCTTGAGATGGTATTCCCATTTTACTAGAAAAGGGTTTAGAGATGAAAGAATTTGTAGTCCCCAAATCAAACAACACACTGGCATAATCTGAAAAAACAAACAAAAAACCTGATAAAACTTCATTTGATGGCCCGACATCTGCTGAAGTAGTTGCAAAGGATTTCACAACCCCTTTCTGCTTGTAGTCTAACTGCTTACCATCACTCGAGCTCTTTGTCGGACACTCGTTTGCATAGTGACCCATCTCATTTCACTTAAAACATTTCACTAACTACAAATAAAATTTGGACTTACCATCACCATTATCTTTTTAAGTGAAATCACGAGCCTTATGTCCCATCTTACCGCATCGGTAGCACTTTCCATAATTCAGAAGACATTCCCCAGCATGCCTTTTCCCACATTTATCACAAACTGGAAACTTAGTTTTCTTACCATTAGACCTTTTTGAATAATTCTTCCCTTTCTCATGCCACCTCGGCCACTTCTTCTGCTGGTTGTTATAGAACACTTTATCATCTGAAAACTCCATTTCCACCTTCTTATCACATATAACAATCTTTTCATAACTTTTGAACTCACGAGAAGCTAAATCCCTTCGATATTTTGGATTTAATCCTGAGTAAAAATGATTGATTTTACCATCAATGTCTCAGATAAAATTTGGAGTATACCTTTCCAATCGAGTGAACCTTTCTTCATAGGCAGCCACTGAGTCTTACTCTTGCCTAAATTCCAAGAATTTCTTTTCCATCCTAAGTCGATCATCCTTAGGAAAATATTCTCTAGAAACATACCTTTGAATTCATCCCAGTCGAGAGAATCAATCTCATCAGCGTCCTTGATATTTTTAACCATCGACCACCACTGATCTGCTTCAACCTCCAAACGGTAAGTAGCAAGACTAACCTTTTGATTTTATGAACACCCCATGACAACGAAAATCTTCTCTAGTGCTTTAATCCACCCTTCAGCTAGCACAGGGTCAGATGATCCTCTGAATGATGGGGGATGTTGCCTCATGAAATGTTCCACCACTGACATGTTCCTCTACAGTTGATCTGGCTGATCTCGTGCATGGATACCGCCACCATTTATCACTTCATTCAATTGCTCCATTACTGCAAAAAACTGTTCAGTTCCAATTCCATCCATCTGAGGATGCAGATTCGGAAGGTTATTTCCTTCTGTATGCCTTCCTAGCACTGCTTCCCTGTTTCCTCTGCAGAAAACCATTCTGAACAAACATGTCTTAGATGAAGCAACATGGTAATCTTTAAATTCTATATCATTTAAATTTGACCATAAAAAAATATTTTTGTATAATCATTTAATAATATTATAACTTCTAAAGTTATCTAAACAGACCTCGGATACCAACTATAAGGCTCTGGCCTTAAACCTTACTTAATATTGAATTAAATGAATAATTGACATTGAGGATCTTTTCAGGATTATAGTTTTAATGAATTAGATCATAAAACATGTATTACATTTCACATTTGAGCAAAGTGGTTACATAAAAGATCGTATTCATTTTTCCCATCAATGGAAACATATTTAATATAAAACATGGATTCTTTCTCGACACTTCCTTGTCACTATCATCATATCATGTACCTTTCCCTTGACCCGTGAAAAAACATCTCCAAAATATGGGATGGGCATAAAAATCTTAGTAAGGGTTATAAAAATATGCAAAGGAAACATGAGTTCATATATACATAAGAATGAAATCATACTTTACCCATAAAACATAGGTACTTTAACATACCTCATCAAATCATGAATAAATCATAGAAATCATAAGACATAAAGGCATCTTGAGGCATTCATAACATTCTTACGTAGGGAGTAACCCTCTTGGTTACGTTTGGAATACCAATCATAGTATATTACCTAAATATCTTCGGAGAAACCTTAACGTTTCACTCCTTCGCGTTACCCAATGCATTGGAGAGCTATATCGGGCTCACCCACCCTTAGTTTATCACGGAACCACCCGTCTTCATAATAATGACCAATAACCATAACATAATCGTATCACATAAAACACGCATAAAGGAAACATAAAATTTCCACATTTCAATCACAAGATATCAATAACACATTGATATAATAAAAACGATATCAAAAACATTTTCAATACCAAAATAAAAGAAAATTAAAACATGGAATTTATTTTTCTTTTTTAAAAAAAGGTATGGCTTGTAGAGGAAGACGAAACTCAAATAATGGTCACGGCGGCGGAGAAGTCATTGTCGCCGCATACGTACAAAAAAACATTACCTTTTGTCGTTTAGTAAAACGCTTCGTATAAAAAATATTCCTTTTTGATAGATGTAAAATTCAAAGGGGTTTATACACCGTATAAAAGAAAGTTGTGTATAAAATTAAATATGCCACAATGAAAAGAGATTGAGACGAAGTCCCATACCTCGTATCCGACTTGACTTGATTGTTGTTTAATCTCCTGAATAATAAACTTGGGATAATTTCTACTTACTTAAGAACCTTTTTCAAGTTCATTAATCCTTTTATATCACTTATTACCATGTCATGAACACTATGTAATTATATTAGTTAATAACGGTCATTTTAATGATCATTGGTACTTGAGTCAAAATATGCTCTTTATAATTACAAGTTGTTCTTGTATCCATTATATACAGAGTTATACTCATGATTTATATATCATATATATCATGTATATCCAGTATATACTTGCATTTATAATATTACACAATGTTTAGAGGTAAGAAATGAAATGCACCGTTCATGGAGACGGTAAGTCGTACGTACACATGAACGCTACTTTCATTTCTATTTCGAATTTTTAGGAATTAAAACACAATGATACATAATAGTATTTTAATTCCAGTATGGTATCATATATAATATCATTAAAAATATCCTTTATATGTACCACATATGGTATTAACGAATCAAATCACTTTGAGGGGGCGGTAGTCCGCACTTCCTAAAATGAAGATATCGTGTTTACTCATAATGGTACCCATAAAGATATGCCATAAATGAAAAATACAGAAGCTTAAGTAAAACATAAACATATTATATATAATATATAAAATTATTAACACATTAATGGCCACCATTGAAGGTGATATATGAGTGTTGAGCAATCATCGTTTCGTGAGGCAGAAATTCACCTTCCACGGAAACAGTATGTTCTTTAACCATTAGATGTAGGTGTGTGTAAGTTTATCTCAAATAATTCTTATAACAACATCCTAGTATATGGAAGATACTGGTTTTGTTACAAAATAAATGAATAGAAAGAGTTTAGGGGGTTGGAGAAGCAAAATAAAACATAAGAACACAAGAGAAGACACTACCTTTAAATCGGGTAACTCTTTTTTATTCGAGCTCAGAGGCTTCCTTGGGAAGACTTCTGCACAATGTGAGGCTTCTAGGAGTTATAGAGGGATGTGGAGAGACAAAATTGGCAGGGGTTGGTAGATCCAAAGGCTTTGGAAGTGTGGGTAAGGAGGTAGAGGTGGGGGCCTTTTATAAGAGGAGAGGAGGGGCACTCTTGGAAAGTAAAGAAGTGTTACTTTATTTTAAAATGAGCTTCCGATTTAAAAGGTCCCACATTGATATAATTCGATTATAAGGTGATAAGGGTTCTAAATCCACCCATACAATAGGATTTGGACATGTTTAGGTCATATATTTTACATTATCTTTTCATTTTATTTAAATCATTAAATAATGAGGTAATCACTGCATCATCATGGTGTCATAAATAATTTAATTTATTTAATGTCTAAAATTTATAAAAAAAACACTATGATGTAGGAAATATTTTTATATTTCCAATGACTATTTATAGTCAAAAATATGACTCGTATAACCCCATATAAAAATTGTTTTTGTAAAGGAACTCATGTTTGTGTCATTTTTATTTTAACATTAAATAAAAAGATATTAATGTCATTCTCCTACCAATGTGGATCCATGAGGTCCCCAAGTTGACCCATGGATTGTCTCGGTCGGTCATGACACATAAAATAAGGTTAGGACATGTGTCAAGCTCATCTCATATTATTAAAACATTATTCTTACCTTAAATTACACTAATTACCTCTAATCGCGATTAAAAACTTAAAAGTTACTATTCACCAAAAACTTATTTTAATCCCATTGAACCACATTTTACTTCTTAATGAAAACCATGTATGTCTAATTTTTTCAAATTAAAACCACAGAGGTGGTAAAGTTTCATTTAAATGAAAAATCAGTTTTTATAAGTACCACTAAGTGGTTTCACTATTCATCAAAATTTGAAGTTTTCCAGAAAAAAACCAAAACTTCACCCTAAGCTATATTTGATATTCCAAATTCAAAAATTATGTCTATTTTACAAAATTCAAAACATATAATTTGGATTAATTAATTTAATAACTAATTCCCACTTTCAGAGCAAATAGCATGTTTTTATGAAACAATAAGTATCAAAAGATTGACTCTGGTTTAAGTCCAATTTCAAAGTGAAATTAATTCCAACAACCACTATTGGATTAAATGGTAAAAATATATTCTAATTGAACTTTAAAACCAATTCAAAATATAATCTAATCATATAAATAAATTAGATTAAAAAGAGGTTTTGAATTAAAATTCAACATTCTTCACTATTCATTAAAAAATGAACTTTATCGGAAAAATACCAAAAATTAACACAAAGTAAATTTTTATGTCCCAATCATAAATAATAAGTTTATTTTTAGAAATAGTTATTATAAAATTGTCAAAAGATATATTTAAAATATGGTTTTCTATCAAAAGGCAGTAAAACAATCTTTTAAAAATATTAGTGTATTTCATGCTTAAGATTGGATTTATTCTCATTTTAAGCCACTAAAACACTATCTAATTCATTAATATACAGAGATAAAAATATCTATTATTCATTAATTACTTGGGATGTTACAATACATATATATTATAGATCGATAAATGGAACAAAATACACCATTCATGGAGACAGTAGGCCGTACGTACGCATGAACGATGTTTTCCTTTCCTTATTGACATGAATAGAATTAAGTAAATAACATATAAATAAATACAGTATAATTATTATGTTATATATACCATTATTATTCATTATATATACTTTGTAATCATTCATTAATGGTTAACATGGAGATTGAATCTCATCGCGTCGTTGAGACGGTAATCCGTACGTACGCACGAGCGATGACATCATTCCCATAATTTTTGAATGGAATTGGAGTGGATGATAGAATATCTCATAATCATTATGAGGTTATAATATCAATATATAGTTATTATTTACACCATTATACCCATCCGAGTAAGGTGCTAGTGGAAAAACAGATTACACCATGGCGTGGAGACGGTATTCCGTACGTACGCACGCGCGGTGATTTCATTTTCTGTAGGACGGATAGAAGGTGAAATAGGGTTGTATAATATATATAATAACATATCAGTATATTAGTGATACTTATGTTATTACTTCATAATTAAACAACTAAAGAAGAGGAAGAAGAAGAAAAAATAAATTTGAAAGAATCGGTAACGGGTATTACCTCTTCTTCGACACGCCTCATTGAAACCTCCTCTTAGGGCACTATGATTTGTCTTTGAAGATAACCAGGACCTATAAAATATTTCTAGGGAATTTTATAAGGGAAATGAGGAGGTTTTTTATGAGCTTTAAGGCTCAATGTTGTGTAAAAATGATATGGAGGAAGTTCCCTTTTATAAGGGAGGAGAGGGGCACCTTTGGAAATCTTAAAAATATGAATTTATAATAAATCAATCCCCACTTAAAAACCTTAAAAAATGACTCATATTAGAATATTATATGATATATGGTTGTAATCCCATTAACCAATAAAATTTATACATGTAGGAAATTTATTTTAAACATTATCAACTTGATTTATCCTTATTTAATCTATTAAATTTTATTTGTGGTAATAAGATTATAAATTTTAAATTGTTATAAAAAATTACTTATTTTCTGTGAATTATCCATAATTAGATAATTTATGACATTTTAGACTATATAAATTTCAATTTATAATTTTTAAATATTTTTATGATTTTTAAAAAATTTAATAATATGTTATTTTTATAAAATAGCAATAGTGTCAATTTTTACACTATTCATTTATTTGAATTTAAATAAAATCCAAACAGAGGATATATTCAAACTAGAATATTAAATAGGTTCCTATGATGTCATAGTAATCTAGAATATTAGTGGAGAACATTAAATAGTTCACGTAATATTTATTTTACCATTTGTAAAACCATATATTTGATATTTCTCTTAATAAAATAATTACTACAACATTTTTGTATAATTATTAAATATACTTATTTGATGCATAAAAATTAAAAATAAAAAACTAGGATGAAGATAAATTTTATATATTTCGTAATAATACATTCAGTCAGATTTATCTTCTAAAAACCCAATTTTTAAAATGTTTTATTTATTAAATTATGAAGGTGACAACTTTGACATCATATAAAATAAAAACATATAAGTGTAATAATCAATTTTATAAGACTCTAACGATCATATATTCAGTAATTGGATGATTATTGTGTATATATACAGTACCAATAAGTTTTGGTCAGGTTTGTGAGCCTTTTAATATGTATTACTATTTCAATAAAAATAATATTATTCATTTTTTACTAAATAAATAATTTCTGCATCATTAATGTATAAGATAATAAGGTAATTAAATAACTCTTAAAAATTACAAATAAATTACCATGATAAAGAAAAACATTTTATCTTTCAAATGAGTATTTATAACCGAATTTATATTCAGTATAACCTTATATTAAAAATACATTAATTATTAATGTTTGAGTGAGACATATTTCACATTCCTTAAATAAAATAAACTAAAGGTCTTAATCACCTAAACGTGGGTTCTAATGGATTCAATTGAGACCCAAATATGACTTAGGACTAAATATAATCATCCAATTGTATTAATACATGTGTTATTGTGATTTATAATTTTATATTTACCCTTAATTACCCGATTTACCTTTTACTATGGTAAATAAAATTTACCGTAGTTACTATTCATAATGCCAAAAAATATAAAGTAGTCTATTAATATAATTTGGACCCACTGATTCCAAAAATGGAATCCATTTTTCCAAATTCAATACACATAAGTTGTAGAAATTAAATTAAAATTAATCTTGTTGTCGAAAGAAAACTGGTTTTTGTTTAAAACATTGCAAAAGATTGAATTTATTTAACCTACGAATTCAATGTAAAATCAATGATAATGACATAAATTATATTAAATGGTACAAATATATTCTATTTATACTTTTAAACCATTCAATATTATAATCTAACCACATAAATTAATATGATGAAAAAAAGTTGTTTTTAATTAAAATATAGCGTGTTTGTACTATTCATTAAAATATGAAAGTTATCGTAATAATATGAAAATTTTATCCAAGGTAAAATTTTAAATCTTGATTCCAAAGAATAATTTTATTTTGTAAAATTAAACTTATAAACATGTTAAAAACTAGATTTAATGTGGGTGATCCATCAAAAGGAGGAAAAACATCAATTTTTGAAAAATACTTATTTTACCTGAAAAAATTTATTTTATTCTCATACCATGTTCTAGAAAATGAGTAAGATGAATAATAATGTTATATAATTCAAAATGTAGTTAATGATATTCATAACAGATAGTTCGTGATAATATTATAACCATATATCGTTGTTTAGTGAAACCTGGTATTGCGTACAACACACGCTATCGAGGATGGTTGTGATTGTGTGTAATGCAAGCTAGGTCAGGGTTGCGTGTAGTAAAATATACCTTTTGTGTTGCATATAACATAATACATCAACTAAATTAAAAAAAAATTCTTCATAAAATCATAGGGTGTATCATTCTACCCCCCCCCCCCCCCCCTTAAAATGAATTTCACCCTCGAAATTCATCGGGGTTATAAATAGTTTATTACATTAGAGTTTCTTTCATAGAAACCCACATCATAAAAAATAAAACCAAAACTTTTGTTTAAAAACTAAAGTATGAAACATAATGGTTACCCAAATTAACTAATCACTAGGTTTCCACATAGGATAACATAGGTGGAAATATAGATATGGAAGAGAAATCTAACCATCAAGTTCTGATGGAGAGTGGTAGAGAACATGGCTATGAAAAATCCAACAATCACAAAGCCATAAATTTGTGATGATCTAATGTACCATCAGATTCATAAAATATATGTGCACTAGGACAACTTATTTTTTTAAATCATTTTCTTAAAGTTGAAAATTTTTGAATTAGAAGAAATACTTACTTGATTTTGGTACAATCTCACTATTGTTTGTGTCATGAACAATTTCCATTTCATCTCTTAAATAAATAAAGTTGAATTTGTCTTATGTGAAGTGTTAGCAGATCATGCGATAGAATGGTAGGTCATTCCATCTGTCTAAAACATAAAGTTAGCAAAATTTATATACATAAGTCCATCTTTGGTGAGATTAATCGTATACGGTTCGTAAAATGGACTTATACTTCATCTATCATACCGCTTAATAAAATAAAACTAGTTTCTAATAAACAAGGACTTCTTATAGGACAGTGGTAGGAAATGAAGGCCCGTCGCACTTCAGTTGTGGGTTCGATTCCTACAGCCTTGTCTGACGCGACGACTTGTTGCCCATCCTACGGGTTGTCCTTTTTCTAAAACTATTCTATTATAGCATTTCAAAAATAATAACAAAAAGTTCTAGCCTTAAACAATACTAACTTATGTTCAACATAATCCATTCCAATCTTTAGGCTTATCCAAAATACTTCTTTCAAAACTCATAGTATAAAGAGAACGATTACTAAAAAGGTCATATAACAAGCATGTGAATACCATCATTTATCCCTCATATATCTTGTTGGTCACACTCCAATCATGTGAGTACCTTAATCCTGTATTTTTTTGAAACATTAATTACCATAGAACCTTAGTGAAAACACGAATGCTGACAAAAGTTTACTCCTTCCACATACCAAAATCCAAAAATTCTATATACTTAAACCATGATATAATTTTGTCCTTATATCACTCATGATCTCATGAGTACTATCAAAATTTCATTTTCTCTTTATCATTTCATTATGAGCTTATCATATTCTTTCCAAAAATATCCAAATAACCTTTCATGGTTACCAGTACCATTCAATATATACTTTCAAATACATTAAAAAAATAGTGTAACACTCCTTATTTGTGTCTTTATTCTATAGTACCATTACCTATACAATATAACTCTTGATAAACATAAATCATTCCACTACCTTCTGAAACCATTGACCAAGCTTCAACACTTCATTCTTCTCATATATCATTTGTAGTCTCCTCATCATCATCCACATAAATAATACCCATGTGACCATGCTGATTCTCTTTATGAGATTTTCCCTTAGGGCATTGGTTTGCATAATTCCCATACATTCCACATTTAAAACATCTAATCATTGCTGATGTCGTAGAAATACAATTATCCTTCTCCATGGTGTTAACTGAACCTTTTCCTTTGCACTTACTAGATTTTTTTTCTTCTTTTTCACACCCAAAGCATCTTCTAGTTCCTTTGAAACATGCTACTTGATTCTTCTTCCCACATGATTTATATGAGAGAAATTGAACTTTCTTTCCACTATGATCATCATGAAACTCCATATTTCTCTTATTAGTTGAGTCGAGAAACATACCAAAGTTGAGATAATTGATCATATTAGGAGATTGCTGATTAGGCATAATAATGTTATGTGGACCTCCAGATCCAATTTCATTTGGTTTCTCATGAAGAATATCATTCTGTTGTCCATCATATCCTCCATTATTGTGAATCTTCCCATTTCCAGCCATTTTCTAAAACCCAAAAAGAATAGCGTGAGAGGCCAAAATCATAATCAAGGTGGATTACCTTCAATATCTAACATCTTAGATTAAATTCTATGATCGTTACCATAATTCTGGGACTATAACCTATACTTATACTTAATCTTATGGACATCCCTAGACATACCTTAGAAATATCTCTGGGGATCTCACTAAAGTTCTCACATCCTAGTTTCCAAAGGTGGACTAAACCTTTCCTCTGATACCAACTGTAGAGACCCAAAGCTTGACGTATAAGGACATTACATTACTTTTGTGGAATACTTAATACATAACAAAAATAGACACCAAAAGACCATAATAGTTTAGTGTCTTTGGACTCTCGGAACATAATCTTCTAATCGTGGTGAAATATCTTCATCATCTCCCATAAAGATCTTCCCCTTTTGTTTTCTTACCTAAAACATTTCTTTATATACTGGGGAAAAGAAAACATTTAAAGGGTGAGATCAAATGCCCAATAAGGGTAAACATAGAGAACATAAAACAATCTATAAACATTTGAATACAAAAACTTGAACATAAAATCTAAACATCAAAATCTTGGGCAAAGACATAAATCTTGGAAGTACGTGAGGCATATATCATAAGAGAACATAAAACATGATAAAGTATAATGGTAACAAAACATGTAATTGTGGAAACCATTAAGCACATGATATGATTTCCACAGTAGCTAAGTCATTTCTACCAAGACCATCATAGTGGACAATGTCCCTTTCTGAATCGAGTTCACTCCTCGTTCCATTCCTATATCACTGAACTGGATTAACATACCATTCCAGCCATGTCTATCTCATGAAATATAAATCTTTACCCAATTTATTGGAGGTAGATATAGGTTCCACCCATCTCATAATGAAATCATTCTTACTTGTGGCTCAAAATAAACACAAAACATTAATCATAACCAAAATAATAAAATGGGTTTCATAAACATCATCCCATCATCACAAAATCCATATAAAAAATGGATATTTCATCCAAAGAAAAGTGAAACCATGTAAATCATAGAGACATTATACTTGAAACATACACATATGAAATAATGTCATCTTAGATGGAAAATGGTTTTGATAAAACACTTGAGCTGAATTCTTGAGGAAAATATCATTTCTTCTTCAAAATCATTTTTTTCACAAAATTCCATGAAATTTCAAAGAAAAGTATTTTGTTGAAAATGGTCATAAAATCAAGTAGAGTAATCTTCATGAAAATGAGGCATTTTGAAACTGTAAAAATCCATTCACAATGTATAATTTAAGAATAACATTCTTCTCGTACTTTTGTTGGAAAAGTCAAAAAGTACCTTATATGGTAACTAAAAGAAGGATTACATTCATACAATGTGTTAAAAAGTAAATAAAGGGTAAAAATGGCTTTAAACCTTCATGGAAGAATAGTAATAATTTTATGAAAATATTTTTTTAGAAAACATAGTCATGGATGATAAACGTAACCCCAGTAAATACTTATGTATAAGCAATCTCGGATAAAAAATGAGATGGAAAATTTATCCGTTACCTTAGGTCCGATATGCTTCGTACGTATCCAAAACTCCAGTATAATGATTTAAATAATGTCATTGACTTATTACAGAATCATATTCAGTGTTATGATATCATATATGGTTCACTTATGACTTTATATTACCCGTTCTTTTGTAAATTCAATGTTAAATAGCGTTTTGGGTAAAATCGTTTCATTTTTCGTCCGTGTTTTGACTTTTAATTATTCATATGATTACTTAGATCATTATTAATTAATTACATAATATAAAACATGATTTATATTAAATATATATTCAGAATATACATATATATAATAGATCGATAAATGGAAAGAAATACACTGTTCATGGAGACGGTAGGCCGTACGTACGCATGAACACTATTTTCCTTTCCTTATTGACTTGAATAGAATTATGTAAATAAAATATAAATAAATACAATATAATTAGTATGTTATATATACCATTATTATTCATTATATATACTTTATAATCATTCTTTAATGGTTAACATGGGAATTTATTCTCATCGTGTCGCGGAGACGGTAATCCGTACGTACGCACGAGCGATGATATCATTCCCATAATTTTTGAATGGAATTGGAGTGGATGATATAATATCTCATAATCAGTATGATGTTATAATATCCATATATAGTAATTATTTACACCGTTATACCCATCCAAGTAAGGTGGTGGTGGAAAAACAGATTACACTACGGCGTGGAGACGGTATTCCATACGTACGCACGCGCGGTGATTTCATTTTCCATAGAATGTATAGAAAGTGAAATAGGTTTGTTTCATATATATAATAACATATAAGTATATTAGTGATACTTATGTTATTACTTCATAATGAAACAACTGAATAAGAGGAAGAAGAAAAAAAATAAATTTAAAAGAATCGGTAGCAGGTATTACCTCTTCTTCGACACTCCTCTTTGAAACCTCCTCTTAGGGCACTAATATTGGTCTTTTAAGAATTCCAGGACCTCTAGAATATTTATAGAGAAGTTGATAAGGGAAATGGGCAGGGTTTGGCCGAGCATGAAGGCTCAAAGTTGTGTAAAAATGAGAGGGAGGAAGTGCCCTTTTATAAGGGAGGAGAGAGGCAACTTTGGAAATCTTAAAAATATTAATTTATAATAAATCTAACTCCACTTAAAAACCTTTAAAAATGACTCATATTCGAATATTAGATGATATAGGGTTGTAATCGCATCAAAAAATAAAATTTAGACATGTATGGAATTTATTTTAAACATTATCAACTTGATTTATCCTTATTTAATCTATTAAATATTATTTGTGGTAATAAGATTCTAAATATTAAATTTTTATAAATAATTACTTATGTGCTATGAATTATAATTAATTAGATAATTTATGACATTTTAGACTATATAAATTTTAATTTATAATTTTTAAATATTTTTGTGATTTTTAATCAATTTAATAATATGTTATTTTTATAAAATAACAATAGTGTCAATTTTGAAACTATTTATTTATTTGAATTTAAATAAAATCCACCCAAAAGATATATTCAAACTAAAATATTAAATAGGTTCCTAACATGTTATAGTAATCTATAATATTATTGTAGAACATTAAATAGTTCATATAATATTTATTTTACCATTTGTAATACCATTTATTTGATATTTCTCTTAATAAAATAATTACTACAACATTTTTTTATAATTATTAAATATACTTATTTGATGCATAAAAATTAAAAATAAAATACTCGGATTAAGATAAATCTTGTATATTTCATAAGAATACATTTAGTATGATTTATCTTCTAAAAAACCCAAATTTTAAAATGTTATATTTATTAAATTATGAAGGTGGCAACTTTGACATCATATAATATAAAATAATATAAGTGTTATAATCAATATTATAAGACTCCAAACGGTCATACATTTGGTTATTGGATGTTTATGGTGTATATATACACTATAAATAAGTTTTGGTCAGGTTTTTGATCCCTTTAATATGTATTACTATTTCAATAAAAACAATATTATTGATTTTTTACTAAATAAATAATTTTTGCATCATTAATGTATAAGCTAATAAGGTAATTAAATAACTCTTAAAAATTACAAATAAATTACCATGATAAAGAAAAACATTTTAGTTTTCAAATGAGTATTTATAACCGAATTTATATTCTTTATAACATTATATTAAAAATACATTAATTATTAATGTTTGAGTGAGACATATTTTACTTTCCTTAAATAAAATAAACTAAAGGTATTAATCACCTCCAAGTGGGTTCTAATGGATTAAATTTAGACCCAAATATGACTTAGGACAAAATATAATCATCCAATTGTATTAAGAAAAGTGATAGGGTAATTTTATTATATTATATTTACCATTAATTACCCGATTTATCTTTTACTATTGTAAATAAAATTTACCGTACTTACTATTCATAATGCCAAAAAAAGTAGTCTATTAATATAATTTGGACCCAATGATTCCAAATATGTAATCCATTTTTCCAAATTCAATACACAGAAGTTTCAAAAATTAAATTAAAATAAATCTCGTTGTCGAAAGAAAACTGGTTTTTGTTTAAAACATTGCAAAAGATTGAATTGATTTAACCTACGAATTAAATGTAAAATCAATGTTAATAAAATGAATTATATTAAATTGTAAAAATATATTCTATTTATACTTTAAAACCATTCTATATTATAATTTATCCACATAAATTATTACGACGAAAAAAGTTGTTTTTAATTAAAATATAGCGTGTTTTTACTATTCATTAAAATATGAATGTTATTAGAATAATATGAAAAATTTATCCAATGTAAAATTTTATATCCTGATTCCCAAGAATAATTTTAATTTGTTAAATTGAACTTATAAACATGTCAAAAAGTAGATTTAATGTGGGTGCGCCATCAAAAGGAGGCAAAACTGCATTTTTTTTAAAAATACTTGTTTTACACGAAAAAATTATTTTATTCTCATACCATGTTCTAGAAAATGAGTAAGATGAATAATAATGTTATAAAATTCAAAATTAATTTAATAATATTAATAACGGATAGTTCTTGATAATATCATAGCCATATATCGTTGTTTAGTGAAACCCGGTTTTTCGTACAACACACGCTCTCGAGGAAGGTTGTGATTGCGTGTAATGCAAGCCAGGTCAGGGTTGCGTATAGTGAAATCACAAATTTGTGTTGTGTATAACATAAGACAAAAATTAAATTAAAAAAAATATTTTTCATAAAATCTCAGGGTGTTACATGGATAGCCCCCACCACACCCCGAGACTGCCCCCCGACCCCCTGGATAGCCCCAAACACCCCAAGACAACCCCCCTCCCCCACCCTAATGTATACCCCCCCATACCCTAGATAGCACTCCTACACCCCTGGATAGACCCCACCCCCTAGACAGCCCCCACACCCCTAGACGGCCCCCCACACCGTCCTGGACACCCCCTGGACATCCCACACCCTCCTGGACACCCCCCAACCCACCGGACAACCCTCCCACACCCTTGGACATCCCCCCCACCACACACACACCTGGACATCCCCACACACCCCTGGACAGCCCCCCACCCCCGGGACAGCCCCCAACACCCCTGGACGACCCCCCACCCTCGTGGACACCCCCCACACCCCCGGACACCCCCACACCCCTAGACACCCCTTTACACCCCATCCCTTTTGGTCACCACCCCACCCCACCGGACAGCCCTCCTACACCCCTGGACACCCCCACCCCACTGAACACCCCCCACACGCTTGGAACCCCTCCCTCCATACCAGAATCCATACCAGAAAAACCATCATAAGTAGACCAAAACATGACGTAGATCAAAATTAAACATTCACATATACAAGATTCAAAACTTACACTGTCAACTTCAAAAAAAAAACTAAATCCAACCTAAACGACTACAAAATACACAATTACAACCACAATATTCAAAATTTCGTTTTACACTACAAACAACTAAAATTCAATCAAACCTATAAAATAATTTGACCACTCCACTTTTAAGTGTTTGATGTCTTGAAAAGTATAGGGTTGAGGGTCATCAAATAGCTACAAATGAAAAGGATAGTAGTTAACATGTATAATGAAAAAATCAAATTGAAATATAATGGAAATTTTTAAAAGGAAATCTAACCAGGTCAAAGTTCATAACTATCCCAGTTGTTATTATTCATACATAAATCTTAACATATAATATACACATTCGATGACGCCATGTTTTTTTTGACAATTCTGTTTGAATGAGTGTAAAATCAATATATTATTTTTATGTAATAAATCAAAAAGTAAAAATTATAAATGTATATTTACCTTTGCATTTACATATTTGATCTTTTCACTACTTTGCTTTGTGTTTTTTTGAAAGTAGACCCATTCCCTATTAGAAAATTATAGGAATGGGGTAAATTTAAAATTCATTATAATATATAAAACTATGGAGAAATTGAAACTTACTTTTCCAATATATTCATAAAACTATCCCTCACATCATCATGGATAGAACATATCCAATAAAGTGTTTTCTCCCTTGAAAAAAACCCCTAACATCCAATGATCACTGATAAAAGAAAATATAAGGTTAGTTATTTTTTATGTTAAAATATAATGAACTCTTTGAGAGATATGTTTTTCATACCTCTCACAAAAAGGCATTATCCAACATTTTGTGACTATACTCTATTCAAGTCTTCAAGCAATATAAAGCACTCTTTGTTACGCATCCAATGCACATGCTTCAGGGGAAATCAATTGTGGGTCCATGAATCAATATACATATGTCAGCTCATTCCTCTCACAAATTTTATAAAGATATCTAATAAAAAATAGACATAAGTATACATTTTTAATAAATATAATGATGGGAAATGGTGTTAAGACTTACATGGAAAAACATTTCACCACATTGATGCCCAACATATCTCCAGTAACAAGCTCCATGATATCAGTTTTCATAATCCCCACAGTTATTGCATGTCCAAAAACATGAGCTTCCCTTGGAAACTCATAATGACCCGCCAACAAATTTGAAAATCTTGACAATATGTCAAGACTACTAGAATCTGTATCTGATTTCATAGCCATTTGTCTTTATTGTTCTCTATATAGTATTTCTTTACCATTGATGTATTCTTGTAAAAATAAATAGAAAAATATATTAGTTTTCAAATGATAAAACAACATTAATAAAAAAATAAAATAAAAGATATAACATTCTTACCTCTATGGTAATGAGTCTAAGAAGTCTGGATGGCCAAATTAAAAACTATCTGATACTACTTCCAACTGTCATCACCTCATCTGTAGGTAATGGTACTCGAGTTGATCTATCTATAATATCCTGTACAGTGACCCTCTGATTCTCTACCTCTAATTTTTGATGATGAACTGTATCTCCTATACAATATACCAACCCATATGCAACTATATGACGTTGAGGATCATCAACATACATCTTGCAATAAGTAAGAAGCTGCGGTGGAAGAGTAGGATAAAAAATGGGGTCCGTAGGCTGAGGTGGGGGAGTGGGAGCTACTGGCAGAGGTGGAGGATAAATAATGGGGTCTTCAAGGGGAGGTGGAGGAGTGGGAGCTATAGTCTAAAATTGCCTTTGCATATCTGCAAACATAGACTGTATCGACGATCTAATATTTTCCTCCATCGTCGCATTAATATTATGAACTTAAGCCTCCAAGGATTCTATTTTTTTATAATCACTCTCAACATTATAATTTTAAGAACATGGAAACACTTTTCTTACCGATACACCTGCCGTATATCCTCTTACACGACCAGGATGTTCAGGCTTTCCCAATACTACAGATAAAATATCTTGCCTCCTAGTAGCTGTAAATTCCCCTCTGTGAGCTCTTCTCCTCAAGAGAGTTCTGTATTAATTAATTGAACATTTTTCTAATGATTGAAATTATATGAATAAAATAGTTAACTTAAATAAATAAAATATATATCTTACAATCCTCTCAGCTACGATTCTCGATTATTCCTAAAGATATTTTCCTTTTTTCTGATCCGAGCTCTCTTCCATTTTTCAGGTCTAGATGGAGGGGATAGAGGGGCCACCTCTCTAGAGCTTGAAGTCTCATCTCTTAGTTTTTGAACTTTTTCTACCATCATTTGTTCTGCCAAAAATGCATACCCTTCCTGAGATAAAATATTTGGGTATACGTTTTTATATTGGATCTCCTGATGAGCTTTCCTTGTTTTTTGTAAATTAATAATAATAAATCATTAACAAAATATTAAAACGATCATTTATATAAGAAATCTTATAAAATTTTACATTTCCCTTACTAAAACGGACTCTTTTCTTCTAGATTCAACAAACTATCTCCATATGTCTTCATCTATAAAAGGATATGTATGACATGGATTGTCATTACTCCTATGACAAAAAATGAAATCAGATGAGAGGGTTGATTTGAAATCCCTCCATCTCCTGGCAGCCATCGATAAGCATTTCTTCCTAACTCCTCCAGTGTCAGGAATATCAAATGACATCTGATAAAGAAGAGGTTAAACATATTATATATACTAGAAAAATTTAAAGAATAGTCATACAATAGAAAAAGATCTTACCAAAATTATCTATCATAACTGAGATATTATCGCTTTATCCACACTTTTCCAGTCATCATACAAAATGCTTATTTTTCTCTTAGCCTGGTTTGATACAAAACTCTTTAAATATTTTGCATTTGGACCTCTAGGAATATCATCATCAGCAAACTCAATGAGTATCCTCTGATCCTGCGTACATGCAAGTGCTAATTTTGGTAAACATATGCACCAACATTTACCAACTCTTAAACTCTTTGTCGTAGTAAGAGAACATGAGGAAGATTGGGGAACATCAATAGGAGCATGTGAATGTTCCTCCCTAGAGGAATGACCAATAAGATCATCTCCAGAATCATGTGGTTGATCAACTGAATGATCTGTCATTATCCTTCAAATCAAAAAAAACATTAGTCCACAAATATACAAATTCAAAAATTTTAATACTACTGTAATCAGAAAATAGAAAATTATACTAAGTTATGTAATAGTAAACATTGTTAATATAGTAGGAATGTTAAACAATGGTAAAGATGGTAATGATCGTCAAGATGGTAAACATGGTAAACATGGTAGACCTGGTAAACCTGGTAAACATAGTAAAGTAATTATCACAGAGCAAAAATAATAGATATATAATTAATTTAATGGTAAACATGATAAAGTAAACAAAACAAACTTAAAACAAACAAAAACATATACTTATTTTGTTTTAATACAAGTTTTAAAAAAGAAAAAACATACAATATCTAACATTTTATGAAAAAAATAAATGTAAACAAGAAATAAAATTATGTTACCTTTAGTTTTAAGAATGTAAAATGGATTGTTTTCCCAAATTCCTTCATCGTGATCATTCCTTATGGCACAAACCATGTCTTAAACATGTTCATCATTATGTTTTGTTAATCTTTCCATCGAAGTAGGGATCTCACATAAACCAACATCTTAATCAAGTTAATCCTCAACAACATATTGTTTTTTCCCTTGTAAAACAATAGCCCACTGCATATCTGATTGATTTACTACATAGAAAATTTATTTTGCATGTGTTTCCATTATAAAAGAATCAGCTGTATCTTTCAATCTATTCAGATTAACAAGTGTCATTCCAAATTCATCATGTCTAAAACTGTTTTTACTGATGAACCATTTACAATTAAATAAAAGAACATTAATTTTAATGTAATAAACCCCCTATATGTCTTCAATCACTCCATAATATGCACTTGATGCAGAAATTGGGTTTTTTTCCTTAACCCTTGAAAAATGCATTGATTCTACAAACACCAATACACCACTATTCTAAACTGCACTTATGTTGTCTTGAGATTTTGTATGAAATGTATAGCCATTAACGTCATAACCGGACCATGTTATCACATTTAAACATAGACCACCCACTATCCATTTTAATGTCTCTGATATATCTAATCTACCAAGCAAGGTCTTTTTAAACCATGAAAAAAAAGATTCTTTATTCTCATTCAAAATCCACATTTCTTTCTTGTATGACATTGTTTCAACTCATTAATATGCAATGTGATATACCATTGAGCATAAGCTATGTTATTCAAGATGTATGATTCTAACTTATTCATCTATTCACCTAACAATTATTTGACTTTCAAGCCATGAATCCCCTTTCCCTCATTTTTAACTTGTTCATGGCGAGATGGAGGCAAACCTATGTGTTGCACCGCAGCCAAGTAGCTCTTACAAAATTCTGCAACCTCCACAGAAATATACTTTTCAATAATGGAGGATTCAGGTCGATATGAATTCTTAACATACCCCTTTAATATTTTCATATACCTTTCAAAAGGATACATCCAAATAAGATATACAGGTCCACAAAGCTTTATTTCTCAAACCAGATGAATCATTAAATGCACCGTTATATCAAAAAAAGTTGGTGGAAAAAACATTTCCAATTGACAAAGTATAAAAATTTCATCCTTTCCCAAAATTTTAAAATCATTCACATCAATCGCCTATTTAAAAATTGAATTTAAAAAATAACAGAAATTCATTATAGTCTTTCTGACACCGATGGGCAATATTCCACGCAAGTCAACAGGTATAATTTGTTGCATCATGATGTGACAATCATGTGATTTCATACCTATCAACATCATGTCCTTAAATGAGACAAATTTTTTTACATTTGAAGAATAACCTTGAGGCACATTGATATCATGAAGAAACTAACAAATGATAATTTTCTCCCTCTTCGATAATGTATGACAAGCCGGGGGAAGAAATGTCCATCTTCCTTTAGTAGTGGGAGATAACTCCAAACGTATTCCCATTGATAGTAAGTCTAATCTTGCATTCAACCCATATTTTTTCCTTTCCTTTAATATCTAACAATTTTCCAATCAGACAATCATAGATATTCTTCTCCACGTGCATGACATCAATATTATGTTTAACTTCATGATATCTCCAATATGGTAGCTCAAAAAATATTGACCTTTTCATCCAAATATGTCTATCATTATCAGATTTCTGTGTCATTCCCAATGTAACAGCAAGGTTTTTCACCCTCTAAAAATATAGATTATGGGATAAAGGTTTTGGAGAAATATAAAATTCTTGTGATCCATTTAATGCCTTTTTTAGTCTTCTATAAGGGTGATCTATAGGCAAAAACTTTCAATGACCCATGTACATTGTTTTCCTCCCATGATGCAATTGAAAATATGACGTCTGTTGTTTGCAAATTGGACATAATTTATGCCCTTTAACACTATATCCAAACAAATTTCCATATGGTGGGAATTCATTTATAGTGAACAAAAGCACTGCATGTAGTTGAAAATATTCCATTTTATAAGAATCATGCACCCTAATAACATCATCCCATAAAATTTTCAAATCCTCAATCAACGGTGACAGGTAATCATCAATATCATTGCCAGGTTGCTTCGGACCAGAGATAATTATACTCAACATGACATATTTGCACTTCATACAAACTTCAAGAGAGATGTTGTAAATTACCAATAAAATAGGCCATGAACTATGTGTGCTACTGAGGGTTCGGTATGGAATCATTCCATCTGTGCACAACCCTAGTATGAGATTTCTAATTTCATTTCCAAATGTAGAATACCGCTCATCAATTTTCTTCTATTGTGGAAAATCAGCTGGATGATGTATTTTTTCATCACATCACTACTCATCTGCATGCCATCATAACCATTTTTAATCATGTGAATTAGCAAATAAACGTTTGAAATGATGAATTATAGGAAGATACCAAAATACCTTTGAAGGGATATTTCTAATCTCTACATCAGCCTGTGATTTTTCTCTCACCTTATACCGTGATGTCCCACATTTAGGACACTCTGACAAACATTCATATTCCATACTATATATAATAAATTCATTCGGACAGGCATGTATTTTCTTGTATCCCAATCCCATCGGGCATAATATATTCTTGGCCTTATAATGTGAATCTGGAAGATCTTTATCTTTTGGAAGAATGTCTTTCATCAATTGTAGCAGATCTGTAAAACTTCTGTCACTCCCTCCATGTTTCACCTTCAGGTTAATAAATCTTAACACCACCATGAAAACCGTAAAATCTATACAACCAGGATATAATGGCTTTTCAGCATCACCATATAGACGTGCAACTGTCGGTTATATCTCAATTTGTTCTGCTGAAATATCGCGAATCATTTATTCAATTCCATCGAAGTTAGCATCTTGTGAATCATCATCATCAGTGACATTCCATCCAGTTTCACCATGCCAAATCCAAGGGCTGTAACTCAGATTAAAACCATGACAAATCAGATGATCTTTTATCTCTCTAATTTTCAACTTCTTCATATTCAAACATTTCAGGCATGGACAGAAAAAAATATCACTACTTGGAAAATTTCATTTAGAAAATTCCAAAAAGGCATCAACCCCTTCCTTGTATTCATTGCTCATTTGATGTGCCGTAATCAAATATTGACTCATTATTAGCTATAACAAATATCAAAATTATAAATCTTTTTAAGATAAGACAAATATATGTTTATATGAAAAAAATCATAATTTAAATGTAAAACAATTTTGAAATCTAAAACAAATCATTGCGTATTTAAAAAAAATATGCTTGAATATGATTTTAAAAAGAAAATATAGTTAGATATAACAGTTTTAAATTCCATTGAATCAAAGAAAACCATGGGGCCTCCAATGGACACCCCGGACACCCCCCAACCCTCTGGACAACCCCCTAAACCCTCTAAACACCACCCCACCCCATTGGACACCCCCTAGACACCACCACCGACATGGAAAGCCCCCCACCCCTCTGGACAGCCCCCACCCCCTGGACAGCCCCCACCCCTCTAGACAGCACCCCCACCCCTCTAGACAGCACCCCCACCCCTCCTGGACACCACCCCCACCACCTACCCCCTTGGACACCCCCTGGACATCCCACAACCCTCTGAACATCCCCCCAAACCTCTGAACAACCCCCACCCTGGCATCCCCCCATCCCTCTAGACAGCACCCCCACCCCTCCTAGACACCACCCCCACCCCTTCCCCCTTGGACACCCCCTGGACACCCCCAACCCTCTGGACAACCCTCCAAACCCTTTGGACAGGCCCCCACCCCCTTCGATAGCCCCCCCCACCCCCTTAGATAGCCCCCACCACCTTCGACACCCCCACCCCCTTGGACCCCCCCCCCCCTCGCACACACACCCCTGGACTGCCCCCCCCCCCCCACCCACCTCCATGGACACCCTGGACACCGCCAACCCTCTGAACAACCCCCCGAACCCTATGAACACCACCCCACCCCCTTGGGTAGCCCCCACCCCTCTGGACAACCCCTACCCCTAGACAGCCCCCCAACCCTCTAGAAAGCACCCCCATTTACTCCTAGACACTGCCCCACCCCCACCCCTTACCCCCTTGGACACCCCCTGGACAACCCCCAACCCTCTGGATAGCCCCCCAACCCTCTGGACAGCCCCTACCCCATAGACAGCCCCAACCCCTCTAAACAGCACCCCCACCCCTCTTGGACACCACCCCACCCCCTACCCCCTAGACACACACAACCCTATGGACAAACCCCCACCCCCGGACAACCCCCCCAAACCCTCTAGACAACCCTCACCCCCTTGGAAAGCCCCCCCCCCCCCCACCCCTTGGACAACCCCCACCCCCTTCGAAACCCCCACCCCCATGGACCCCCCCCCCCCCCCACACACACACACACACAAACACCTTTTGACTCCCCCCCCCCACCTCCCTGGACACCCTGAACACCCCCAACCCTCTGGACAGCCCCTCGAGCCCTATGAACACCACCCCCACCCACTTAGACACCCCTTGGACACCACCACCCACTTGGATAGCCCCCCTCCCCACTGGACAGCCCCATAACCCTTGGACATCCCCCAACCCTCTAGACAACACCCCCCACCCCTCCTGGACACCACCCCCACCCCCTACCCCCTTGGACACCCCCTGGACACCCCCAACCCTCTAGATAGCCCCTACCCCCCGGACATCCCCCCAAACCCTTGGATAGGCCCCACACCTTTGACAGCCCCCTACCCCCACCCACCCACCCCCTTGGATAGCCCCCCACCCCCTTCGACACCCCCACCCCCTTGGACCCCCCCCCCCCCCCCCCCGCCCACACACACACACCCTGGACTGCCCCCCGCCCACCTCCATGGACACCCTGGACAGCCCCCAACCCTCTGGACAGCCACCAAACCACTGGACTGCCACCAACCCTCTTGACAGCCCCCCCCCCCCAGAACCATGGGATTTTAACCTCAAGCTACTAGTTTTGGTATCAGTCTATTATTCAAAATGAGAACCATGAACTGTATCTCCTACTAGTCTAAAATTCTCTATTGTGCAATGAATCTGGTTTTAATATCATATGAAGACTTATAATATTCCACGAAAATAAGAGATGTAAATAGATTATGGAACTACATATAGTGATTCCCAAAATAGAAACCACCAAGGATCAAAAACAAACATTCCCCCATGAAAAACATATATACTTATAAAATAAATCACACTAGTACACGAAATGGGTGTATCACATTGACTTACATATAAATTGCAGTAATATAGGTGAATGAGATCATTAGTTGTTAATGACAACAAAAATTACCATCAATGTCGGCCATCCGCGAAACAAAACAAACGAAATAGAAGCAAGTGAGGCTTATGTGAATATTGTTAGTCGATCTAATAGATCTGGTTATAATAAATAAGATGATGATGTAAAAACGAAGTAATAGGGTTCGAAATCAATGAATCATACCTAGTTTAAACAAAAAAATCTAAAAACATAAATATGGACTATCTGGGAAACAAACAAAGGAAATAAAATTGTGGGAGGCTTACCTGAGTGGTGCAAGTGGAGATGATAGATCTGAGGAGATTAAAGATGATAAATTATGATGGAAAATGAGTTTAATGAAACCAGAATGAAGAGTGGATTAGGGTTTTCCACATGAGAGAGAAGGGTCACCGGTCTGTCGATCAAAAAATCAGCAATGACAATCCATGGGACATTTTAATTTTTTAAATGTTTTATAACGTCGGTTATTTAATAACCAATGTTATAAACTATTTTTATTACATTTATAACATCGGTTATTATAATAACCAACGTTATAAATGTATTATATAATGCTTTTTTATGTCCGTTATTAAATAACCGATTTTAAAAAAGTCGTGTGTTGGTTATTTACGTCGGTTATTATATAATCGATGAAAAAAACAAATCAGAAACTGTAGTTTTTTACAACAATTATTTTATAACTGACGTAAAAACTACCTGGTGTTGGTTTTTGATGTCGGTTATAATATAACTGACCTGAAAAATTAACCAGGTTGGGTTTTCACATCAGTTATTTAATAACCAACGTCACAAAGGCCTCAGATGTCTCCTTTTTTACAATGGATATTTTATAACCGATGTAAAAAATTTGTAGATACCTCATTTTTTACGTCGGTTATCAACTAACTGACCTAAAAAATTTACTCTTCATATTTTTTATGTCGGATATAAAATAACCGACGTAAAAAACCACGTATCATAGATTTTCATGGTGGTTATGTATAATCGACATAAAAAATGGGGATGTTAAAAACATTTTCTGCACTAGTGCCCATGGAATTTTGAGACCTCATTCATTTTCGAATCATTTTGTTTGGGGTTTGATATTTATGGTGGATGTTATACATCTATCTGGATCCAATATGTGAGATTATTCTGAGGGCTATAACATTATTTGTTATGGTGCATTTGGTGTTTCATCACTAGGTTAGGGACTTAATGTTTTTTGTTCTTCATTCCATTTAGTGGTTGTAGATCTACATAGGATCTTGTGTGACATAACATTGAGGTATATGTTTTTATCTCTAGCCTATATTAGATGACCCATGATTTTTATTGTTTTATAAATTATTTTATAAATAAAATGGAATGATTGTTTTATTTATTTGTGTGTGTGTAAAAATCTGTTTATGTGAAATTATGGTTTTCCATTATATTTTCTGAAGAAAAATGTTTTTTTCATAGAATTGCGCAATGGGTTTAGAAAATATATTTTAAGAAGGGTTTTGATGAAATTTTATGACAAATTTAACCCAAGGGAATCCATTTTTACTTATGAGGAAGGTTTAGTAATAGGCTTCATCCATTGATACCATCTGAGGGTACACTCATGGGGTCTCCCTCTCCTCCCTATGCCTATTGTTCTGGGGACTTGATAGACACTGTTGGGTAATTCTATTTTTTGGGTGTTCATGAACTCTCGAAATTGGATCCATATATCTAGAACTTGATTTGTGTGATTTTCTATTTTTGGGAATGAGTATTCAACCTATCATGTCTTATAGTGATCCTTGGCATGATGTTACCTATCCTTTGGAGTCACATTTTGTGGATTAAATTACAGGAATTGTATATTTGATATTATTTGAAGCTATATTACCACGATTATTTGAAACTCTAATGAAGGGGTATTTTTTAACCTGATTTTGATATAAAATTTTATCAACAAATTATCATGAATTTTTTCATTAAATTTGAGCACGTATGGATTTTTGTATAGAGAATTTTGTGGAATACTTAGGTGGGATCCAACTAAAACTATTTTCTCACAACCTATGCACCCCTCCAGTAATTTTTAGAACTTATTCTATATTTTAATGTAGGGAAAGGCACAGAGACATAGTGGGGTGGTGTGGTTTCTATTAAAAAAGTTGGGTATTTTATGGTGAGATAGTGTGAATTTTTTCCAATTTGAACTATGATTATATATTTCTATTCTTTGGTTTTATCTTTTTGGTTGGACATGTAGCATGGATTTTATTTAGAATCTTTTGGGTTGTATCACTTTTGTTGTTCCATTTTTCTAGGGTATCTATTTTCTATTTTTATCTTATATTGTTTCTTCATACTATTTTTTACATATTCCATGTTGTATGCATCAGTTTTGGGGAGATATTTCCCTATGGATAAAATTTAATACTTGATTATTTTTTATACACATGATATTTTGAAGTTACATATGGTTCCCTCTTCCATTTTTTCAAATAGGGATCATAGGATTTCCTCACACTTCTAGAAGAGTCTCTATATTGTGATGGAAACTATGGATTGTTTGAGTATAACATAACATCCATAGAAATATAGTCAAACATAACCTACAATTCATATCCTGAATGATATGCTTTGTCTGTACATCTTGGATTCTATTAGATCATGGGATGGTCATCACATACCAGTTGAGTTTTTATATGACAATTGTAATAATTTATCAATCATAATGTCACAATTCACAGCTATTTATGTTCACCCTTACAGGTCACCTCTTTGTGGGGAATAGGTGGGTGAGACCACTTTGGTAAGATCAAGTCTCATTCAAGAGATATCAGTGAGGATTTGGGATATACGTTAGTGTCTAGTTATATATACAATGTTCATAGAAATTGTTTGAGGATAATCGATATTGTACATTGAAGTTTTCTATTTGTGACTAATATTTATTGAATATTTCATATTCTTTGGGTAACTATTAGACTTGAAAATAAGAGTACATGGATCCAATATATATTGAACTATTTGAGGTCACTAAGTGTCTTGGGAGGGTCTTTTATCAGTTGGTATAATGTTTTATTTTGATGGGTATGCAATATTTTTTCATCTATCTCAATTCATGAAAAATGAACTCGATCCATATCATGTTATGACTTGGTAAGAGATTGTGTCAGATACATATGTTTCAATTTTTGAGTATACATTGGATATCATTGACTCTCAGGTGAATGTATAATGTGGGAATACTATCCCATTAGTTAGAGTTTTAGGGTGACATAGATCATATTCTCATGAAATATGGGACCCTAAAGAATTAAGGATGTATCAATGGCCTCACCTCTTTCTATATCTCATTTCATCAACATGAATTTTTTAGGATAGAAATTATTATGGTGGGTATTTTTTAAAATTCACTTACATAATTTACGGTATTTTTCATTTATAATTTTGTTTCCCTTTTTATTTTGGTGAATTTTGGGCCATTTGAGGATGGAGAGAATTTGTTAGGGAAAATGACCTAATATTCCAGGATGACTGTTTTTTTTGGAATTAATGGTGTCTAGGGATAAATGATTCAAATTATTTTGAGGGTTATCTAAATTTTTAGAAAGATTCATAAGTGGTTAATGTTTTTTTACAAAATATGGACTATAAACTACTTATTAGATACATTAAGGTCATGAACTAGTTACATGAAATTAATTTATTTATTTGATGATTTCATGAATTAGTTTAGAGTGTGAACTTTTTACTTTCTTAAAACTAGTTCATGTCATGAAAACAATAATCAGAGTAATCTTTAATCATAGGTGATGACATTTTCGACGTATCTTGTAAATCATGAAATTAATTTTGTGTAATGGTTTCACATTTTGAATTATTTGGGCCCAAAATTTTTAACCAAACTATAAATATGATTTCCATTTTATTTGAAGAGGAGGACTATCACTTTAAGCATATAATATCTTACATGTGAGTTTTGCATACTTCCACTCATTTTGAAATATTTTTTTTGGTGATTTATCATTATGGTGGATTCACGATATCTCTTCAAATTCTTTTTCAGGCCTTCTCTTAGGGCAAGTCCTTTGTCATTTATCATTAGTTGGTGATTTTTCTCTAAGTTATTTCCTTTTTTTGTTCCTTTTTGGGGTTGTGGGTCTATTGTGTGCATGTGAATCTTGATTTTGATCTTGGTGGACCTATCTCTATCCTATGTTTGATGAACATTTATTCTTATGGTTTTTTGAATTGTTTTATATAAAATTTGCATGATTTATTGATTAATATTTGTTCTATGTGTGCAAATAGGTTATTTTTAAAAGATGATTTTTTCACTTTTTTGGTAAAAGTAAAATGGTTGTTTTCGATTCATTATGAAAAGGGCTTTTAAAATTTATTTTATGTAGGGTTTTGATGACATGGTTTGGAAAATGATGCGCATGGGAATCCTTTCTTACTTAGGATGAATGTGTAGTAATATACCTCATCCATTTATACCATCAAGGGGTTCAATAAATATTTTTTACTCTTATAGATAGTCTTATTATGCTAGGTAATTATTTGACAAGGTTTTTAGGTTCTCTTTCTAGGTTTTCCCCAACTCATTAAATTGGATTCTTGTGTTTTGAGACTTTATATGCGTGATTGTCTATGTACGGGTATGAGGATTCTAGATAGATCATCCTAAATTAATCCTTAACATATTGTTACCAGTGATTTTAATTTATGTTACTTTTGTTTGATTACCTATATTATATATGTGATATTGTTTGAAATAATTTTACCTTGTTTATTATAAATTGTGGAAAAAGGGTAATATTTTTCCATGATCTTGATATTAAAACGTTTTATCTGATTTTCATGCCTTGTTTTATTTAATGTTGAGAATGTTTGGATTATTTTTTAAAGACTTATTATGGAAAAACATGGTGGGATAATACTGATCTTATTATCCCACACTCCTCACACCTCTATGGTGGTGTGTAGACTAAGTTATTCCTCTTGATGGAGGGAAATCCAAGGCTCCATAGTGAGGTGGAGAGGTTTCGGTCTATAGAGTTTTGTGGATGGTGGTGAGATAGAATGAAATTGTTCACATATCACATGGTGTATCTATTTATCATCTTTTTCTTTTCCATTTATTTTTAGACTCATACCTTGGGGTTTGTTTAGATATTTTTGGGAAGTATCACTTCTTCTATTTCCTTTTTCAATGGTCTGTATTTCCAACTAGTATTTTTTTTGTTTCTTCCTACTATGTAAATATATATGTCATGTTTTATACTTTAGGATATGATAAGTAATTCACTCTAGTTTTCATTAATTTCTTTCTGTTTTTCACCATCCCATTGGGATTGGGAATGCCCTTCGGGTATGTAACAGGTTGGTTTATGTGTCGATTTGGGTGGATATCAGGTTGAGTTCATTTCCAATCAGGTATAAATATATGTCTTTCACATTATTTATAAAACTAAACCATATGCATGTTTTCTTATAAATACTCTTTTATAAAATAAAAATATTTATAGTTTAAAATTTTAATTTTAACCTTTAAAATAATAAAAATCAACTAAAACACTTTTTCCATATTTCAGAATCCCATGAAAATCACGTCTTCATAAAAAATTTCATGGAAACCCATTTAATTAATAATATTAAATAAATACCAAAAGATTATTATCTTTTTCAAATATTACTTCCAAACAATTTAGAAAAACACCCATTTATAAGTAATCCAAAAAACTTATAAGGTGATTCAGAGACCATATAAAGACTCCCAACATAAATAACACATAATCAAGTAATTGTTCTAATACAACTAATAAAACTAGGGTAGTACAATCCATGATAAAAATAAATCACCTAAATGATCCTAAAAACGATCCTAGTATCATGGGTCTATCAAATAGAATCTAATTGGTTATATAATAACATAGACTGACCCTAGGGTCACGTATCACATTATATAGCTACTGGAATTTGGACTCTCACTTGGTCCTCCTTAGTCTCTCCCATTCCCCATGAGGGATCTCTCCATCAAATAGAACCCATGAACACACTAGGATAAAGTTGGGAATCACATACATTGGATTCTTTGGTCCACGGAAAATTTGCATAAACACAAACCTAGGATATGGAATCATCCGCCTATGTTACCTACCCCATTTCCCAATATATGTAATGAAGATTCAATAAACTAGGTGATAAATCATAAATCACAGCAACAAATGTAAAACATTTAAAAATAACACATAAATCACCCCCTTCACACTCACAATAAGTAACCCCTAAGAAATATCCATCCATGAGCATCCAAATGTGTATATAAATAAAATGCATCTCCCACAAGGTCACAATCTATAAAAAGAAATGTAATAAAATGGGGATTAATGGGGGATTCACACATTCATTAAACAATTTTAATGTTCCATGAGATAATTTAAAAAACACTACATGGGATGTTGATCCACATACCCAATTCTTTAAATAATTTGTAATTTAATTTCAAATACTACTTTAGAAAAACCTTTCAAAACGTGGTGAAATTCCACGTAAAATTGTCTTCCAAAAATAACAATTTGAAAAATATTTGGAGATCCACTTTCGAAAAATATTTTGAAATACAAATGAAAACACCAAACATTGAAAAATTATTGGAAATCTAACTCTTTTGATAGATTTATGTTTTAAAATAATTTTATGTCTTCAATTAAATTAAATAATACCGAGAATCCTTTTCTAATATACAAAATTTATTTTTAAATTCATTTATCAAAATACCATGTGACCCACATTCCCAAAACCATTCTAAATGTTGTTAAAATAACATATTTTATATATAGAAAAAACATAAAATGAAACACACCATAATAATAATAACTTTAATATAACATTTTCCATGCAACCAAGGTCCATTCAAAGCCATTAAACTATTTTTAAAACCAATAAAAACTAATAGGGTTTTCTATGCCAATTCAAATCCATATAAAGACATTTTTATACACACGAAACATTTTTAAAGGGCCACATGTGAGACTTTAAAAGTACATGGCATGTGGCCAAGGTACCTGAAATGCTTTTAAAACCAATCCAAAATATCATAAAGCATACAGAAATATATAATAAGATTTAAAATTATTAAAAAATTATTTAGTTTCATAAAAACAATTTGTGACATATAATACAAGGTAAATCCATAGAGACACTTACCTCCAAACAATTAAAGAAATGTGAAAATGGTCTAAAATTCTTCACCTATAGTTTTGGGTACCCAAATTAAGAAGAACACGACTCAAGAGACCCATTACCCACCCTAACAAAGATGAAATATTAAAAACCATATAAAAACCATTTTCATAGAGTTTGGTTGTATGAGTGGGGAAAGTGGGGAAAAATGAAAATCCCCCGAAATTTGAGGTAGGATGGAAGAGGATATCTCACTTTGAATGATTAAAAATGAATCTGAATGAAATAAGATGAAAACATATGAAAAGAGGAGGTTGTAAGGGGGATGAAACATGTGTGTGGGGCATCAGCTGAGGTTGGTCATGTGAGTGAGTGGGGGAGGAATATGGGTAAATGACCCAAACTAACCATAGGGTAATATTGTAAAGAATAATTTTTTTTAATTTTTTTAATATTATGGTTATCATATGTGGTTTAGGTGAATTGAGTAAAAAATCATGTTCCAACCGTGTTTTCCATTTAATAAATGCAAGATACACCCTCATGGTTACTCTATATAAGATAACAGGATTGAGCTAACATTACTCAAGCCATGTGAAAACACATTATAATGTGAATAACCCCCAATTAAAATGAGTAAATGTTTAATCCTAATTATGATCAAACCATGTTTATTATCAACTAATTTTTAAAATTTTAAATTTTCAACTAGAACCTCTCAGGAACCCATATTGTCTTAATATTAAATTAATTTAATTAGTTTATTCCATTGTGATATGGGAGGTGTCACAAACCTCCCCACCATGACCCATTATACCCCCAAAAATTTCATATTCAATATGAAGACACTGTCCACATAGACTTATATATGAGAGAATCTCAACACACTCCATCATCCAAGGAACCACACAAATCCACCAAAAATGATGGAATTCTAAATAAAGAATCATCTACGAGTATCCAACTAGAAGATCTGATAAAAATAAGTTATAAAGTGGGTATCCCCACCATTTAAAATTAATCATAATGGTGAGGCATCAATTTTCCACACATACAATAAGGGAGATACACCAATATGTTGATGATTACCTAAAAATTAAAAGGTACCATCATATTACACTAGCCATATACATCAATAATGAACTCATACCCCAAGAGGATGAATGTATCAACATTCACTCAAAGGATACCAAATCCAAATAATATCCCAAATCTTTATTTGAGTTCCATCTATAAAGGTAACACATCCAAAAGAAACTCAAAATCCAAGAACAAGGATCACTATTTTGAAAAACATATCATTTAAACATATGTCTCCTAATGAACCACTCATGAGAATTATAAAATGAATAATAACATGGGAAATTATATTTGGTCACCTTGACCTATAGATAAATTGGGACTCCAAACATGGAACACCATCCCATGAAGAATCCTATAAAAATAGAAAAATAGGGTTCTCAAGATATGAGAACCCGATGGATACATACATGGATGGATAAACCCCTTATCCATGAACTCTTCCAGCTCAGTCATAATAACCTGAATCTATATTGGTTTTATTCTATAGGGTATAAAAAAAATTGTCTCAACTCTAAGAATGAACATATTCATAAACTCCACTTCATTATTAGTTGGTTTCCCTGACAAGTCCCCCGAAATCACATCCTGAAACTGGTCCACTATGGGTGGAAATGAAAAAGGTTCATAACCCTATCATCCAAAAAATGAATTGAAACTTGGGTTGTATATTCCAAAAGTTGTTGTTGAATTGGTCATGGATGGACTGCCTAGATATCCTGTTCTCCACGATGACAATAATTTTCAACCTTAGGATACATAAAAGTCACTCTCTTGGGGTCACAATCTATGTGGTATTGTTATGATACCAATGATTATATACAAAATATAATACAAAAGACCAACTTTTAGAGTAGGTAAGGATCCCAAAAACATCACACTCTCTAACCTCAAGAGAACATCCCTTTCATAAATAGATGTCCCTCAACTGCACTTCTAATGGTGTGTCAATTTTCATAACCCAACCATTGAACTCCATCTCTAGACTCATCCCATTCACAAGTTGTGCAGATATAAAATAATAAAAGGCTCCAATACAAAATAAGGTAGTATCAAGTGTATTAGGTACAAGAATAATACCACGGATAGTCGATGGCCCAACCACGATCTCCACAGGTGTCAAATGAACTGTATGAAACTACCTCACTCATCTTCCATGTGTTGTAGTCTGAATACTCTAAGCTAAACCACTCTTATGATCTAGGTTCCATTTCCTTGGCATAGAACGCCCCCTTCCTCAACTGCCACAGTTATAAGAAATCCAAATTCCAGTCTGATATGGGTTATAAGACCCCATTCTAGCACTCTGACTCTACTTGGATCGTCCATCATTAACCATATGATGTGGATTCTAACAAAACTATTTTAGGTGTCCAATCATGCTGCAAGATAGTCGCTCTACTAGAGCTCAAGGAACTACAGACAAAATTGACCTAACCTACCATACTAGTGGAAGAACACTCGAGTAATGTCCATATTAAATGATCTATCCCCCTGAATGATATATATTCTAATTCTATAGTAAATATTCTCATAGATACACTTTATACCCTAAAAATACATACCTTTTTGACATCCAGTAGAAACCATTTGTCCTCCACTAGAATCCATCTAGAGGTTCCCCTGAACTATGAGAGCCCGATTCACTACATATGAGAACATTTTTAGTTGAAAGTTATTAACCTAGGGCTTAATCTCATATTATATTCCATCTTGAAAGTGATTCACTATTGTAGCCTCATCTCCCTCCAATGGTGGGACATAACACTAAAAATTAGTAAATAAATCATCATAGTTCGTCATGGACATACCCCATGGTTCAACCTTATAAATTCAACATCCCTCACCTTTATAAGCATCTCAGGCTATAAGTGCTCCATGAACTTATCCCAAATGACCTTACACTCTATATTCTACAGCTATCCTTTTTGGATTTGGATGTCCCACTTTTTATTTTCATGAAAATGTAACAAATAATAATCCATTTTGACTCTCTTATTAGAAGGTGTATCTATGTGGTCAAGGATTATCTTGTTGGACTCAATCCAGAACTTCTCTAACTCATGTCCACCATCTACTGTGAATTTCTAAGGGTGTTGCAACAAAAACTCCCATATCCAATTATACATGTTTCTCACAACCCTCCTTGGGTACCATTCCATAAACTACTTGAAGATAGAAAAGTTATCATGGAACTACTCTCTAGCTCCGTCACCTGGTTACATTAGAGATTCAGATTCCAATAATGGAGGCACATTTCAAGCCATGTCATCATGATGTCTTATCAATAAGTATCGTTGTGGTTGTATATCTCTACAATTCCAAAAACATGTCTTAATACACATAACACATCAATAAAATCTTTACGCAAGAGGGTTCCACATAAATCTGTAACAATTCATCCCTCATACCATACCACTTGGTCAAAACTAAGGACTAACACTACCCTCAACCATCCCTCACATGGGTCATGGACCCCATAGGGTAAATAGTTTCACAATTATAGTTTCTTATTAGAAACCCATTTATCCATTTTGTTTACCAAATTTAAAATCATTTAATAATGTTCAATTGCTTATGAGGAACCATTTCATTTTAAATTACTCAAATATGAAAAATCATTACCTTTAAACCACTCACTCACATCAAGATTATTAGTGCATTCCAAAAATGATTCATGTCATAATAAATCCTATGTGACTAAAATGATGCATGTATTCTAAACTCTAATTCCATACTATTAAATGAATAAAATAACATAAAAAACTACATCACACAACATATTCATCAGGAATGGTTAAATAACATTTAAATTTAATATAAAATATTAATAATAATAATCCCTCCCTGGATACATAGTTTTATCCCCAATACATGGATTAGTTAATCTCATGTACAATCTCTTGACCATGGCCCAACTCATCCTAGTCTCTTTTCTACCACTACAAATTAGTGTTAAAAAAGGGAAAAATATCATTTGATTATAAATTGTAGCATCATGATCCAGGTGACTTGTAATGATTTCCCAATAAGGTTGATTTAATGACCTTAAGCATCCACCATGTATGCTCAAAGATTCCAACTTGAAGAGAGGTTCTAATATATAACATGATAAGACTACATCATCAATATAAAAGGAACACAGAAGTTGAAATAAAAAAAATAATAGAAAAATAATAATAACTAATAACCAGAATAATGTGATAACCAATAAAGGCAAGTTTCACATTATGAACCATGACCTAAAAATAATATCCCAACCAAATTATTACATATCTCATTCCATGCATGTTTCATGATTCAAATGAAAATAATAATTTCACAATAAAACTCCCCAATATGGGTAGACATCATGTTCGGTTCCCTCATCCATGCTCCCACATAATTCAGTCATCTGGAAAGGGGCTCTTTCCCTTATCTTTCCCTGAAAACATGAGGTCTATTCGAGTACCGATTAGAAATCCTAAGTAGGGTTTAGTACAACTCTGTAAGAAATCACTAATGGAATCTAAAGCAATATCCAGTAAATAATAGTGTATATAGTTTTATAATAAATAATTCATAATAATAAAGTATACAGTTATCACATTTCATTATTCAATAATTAAGCTTGTAATTTATCATGTTCATGATGACACCCAAACCATCAATACCTACTTCATCTCATGTTGGAGTCTAAACTATATATCATAGTGAATCAAAATCATTTATTTCATGGATTGCATTATATAATAAACTCATTATTCATATCATGACCAATTCGAAAACCAGTCTAATACTAATATCATCAGGCCTAAAAAATCATGCCAAGAACCCCATGGGTATTTGCACCACCAGTCCATTCCTACACCTTAATTTTTATAGGTGTATTTGGAACTTCAGTCCTTGTCCTATTTTCGTTGTCACATATGGTTATTTAATAAATTAGTCCTTATCCTACACTTTTTATCACATATATCAATATATATATAAATCATGTTTAATGATAATATACCTGATTATCATACATTCTAATCAGGGTGTACTATTTGAATTATCAATTAAATCAAGGTTTTCACATTAATCAGAAGGAATAATATGAACAATTAGCCATTACACCATTAATAAAAATTTCATCATTTAAACCCTTAAACCTTCAAGGTTAATAAAATTATCCCTAAATTCCTATTATAAATCAATTCATAATCACATTATCTAACCAATTTCACAATCCCATTTGTCAATGCATTTTACAATCTCATTAATTTACTAATTTCTTAATTTCATTACTTGATTGACTAATTCAATTCCAAAATGAAATTTCTCAAAATGATAATTGAAACTGAAAAAATACATACACTGAATTATTATAAAAACTATGTGAATTGAAAATTATTCCACCTACATCGAGGTAGTTGACATATGTTCACCAAACCAAAAATAACCAACTTGAAGCGGGATATTTCATATCACAATGAAATGAATGATATATGAACAAATCCAATGATCAAGATCCATGGGATTAAAATCCATAAAAACATAGGCCTAATCCACCAACAATGAAGGAATACTCACCCCTATTCATCATGAAAAAGATACGATTGAGAAGAAATAAAATGGGGAAGAAATTACTTTCTCACTGAGAGATGATCCTTTAAATGGATCTTTGATTCATCAAGAAATGGGTTTGATAGGCCTTAAAATAAATCTAAGAGTTTCAGAAATCATAGTAATAGGTTTAGGGTCTAGTGGGGGTGAATAATAGACCACACCAGGGATTTTTTAATTTTCTATAAATTTTTTGTGGATAAAAAACTCATTTGTATGGTTTCATTGGCGGGGGCGCATGGTTTTATAAACAGTGCAACTTAACCATGCACCTATTATCTGGGGTTCATTGTTTATAATAAGAGGTAAAACTATTTGAAAAACTATAACCTAATTGTGAAATTACCATATTTCCAAAAATGCACACTTTTATGGAGGTAAGCACATGGTTTGGGAAAATTGTGTACCAGTCGGCACTACCCCTTTTTCTTCCAAAATTTTATAATTTCACCTTAATAACCCTGAAACAAAACCTACCAAATGTATAGTCACAACAATGAAAAATAGTAAAAAAAATTTACCATTATTATTCTCCATAAAAGGTCAGAATCTAATACAGGACAATGAAAATTAAGATTCTCATAAGGAGTGACATGTCCTGAAAGTACATTTTAAATACATTTTACAACCACAATAACCTTCATCTGAAAAAATATTTTAATTCAAAATCATTTCCTAAAAAAACATGACTAAATTCACAGTTCACTTAATAAAATGAAAAATCCATTTTACAAATTTTACATGGGACTCTTTTGGATTTTTGATATCTTAAATATCCAATAATTTCTCTAAATATATTTTTGAACAAGAGGTTTCCTTGATTCATCAATATCTCAATTGTTTTATTTTCCAATAGAAGTACTAATAATTTTACTATTGTTGTATCCAAATTTATTAATAATATCTTTTATACTTTTTTGCTGGGATACAAAAGTTCATTTTGGTGTTCACAAAATTTGAAAACCAATAAAATAAGTGAGTTATCCCACCACGCTCATTTCAAACAAAGATTTCATGATACCAGTATTTAAATCCACTAAATATTTTTAATTTGAACTAAATATCATGTCATTAATATAAACTTGAACAGTTATCATGTTTTTGAAATATCATTTATAAAAATATCTAGATTCAAATATCTATTAAAAAATTTGTTTTTTTACAAAAAATCTAGTTAATATTTTATATCAAGTTCTTTGGGATTGTCTATGATTATAAATATCTTCAGTATATTTAGGAACATGTTCTTGAAATTTTATTTCTTCAAAACTAGGTGGTAGTTCTAAAAAACATCCACATATACGTATCTATTAAGAAATTCACCCAACACAAACATTTGATATATTTAGAAATTTAGAAATAATTCATATGGTAGAAGAATAATAATACCTTCAAAACAAAATACAAGAGGATAAATTTCTTTATAATCAATGGCATATCGTTAATTATATCTTTTAGTATTATTTCTAATTTTATTTATAAATATTATACCAATTTCTTTTTTACAATTCATAAAAAACTTTTTTTACTTGAATTATAAAATTATTTATAGGTCATTAAACAAAAGTACAAACTTCATTCCATTAAACTTTTTTGAGATCAAATTTTATATATTTTATCCAATCGTAATCATTTAAAACTTCAAAAAATGTTTTAGGTTCTAATTGTAAAAAATAAAAAATATTCAAGTATATTTCTTAAGGAACATCTAGTTCTAACTGGTTGGCCAACATCACCAATAGTGTTGTCACTAAAATGATACCTAAGATTAAACCAATTAATTGGGTTCAAAAAACACTATAATTCAATAACATCTTGAAATTATTCTTTTGGTATTACCTCAAAAACATAATATTCTATTATTATATCATGAGAAGAACATTCCAGCATTGGTTTAAAATCTGTTTTTTAGATAACATATGAATATGTGGTAGAATGTGTTTTATAACAAAAAGATCAATCTCATTAAATTTAAAATGTATTGTTTACTCAACAGTTATTTTTTTTATTAGAGACTCTATATTTTTTTACTAGTAATATAACAACATAACAATATTCCTTTATCATATTTTAGTGAAATCATCTAATGATTATCTTTAGTATTCAGAATGAGTACTTTTCCTTAATAAACATTGAAGCAAGAATGTTTTGGTTTCATTATATTCAAATCCACATAAAAAGACTTATCTATAAAAGGTCTTATTAAATCATTGTTTGTAAAATAAAAACTAATACTAATTGCATCATAAAAAAATGTAGCAACTGAGTATTAACCCATTATGGTTCTAGTAATCTCTTGATAAACTCTATTCATTCATTTGACTACAATATTCCTATTTGTAGTTATATATTCTGAAAAGTTATGTATTATATCATTTTTACTAAAAAAGTTATCATAATAATATCTACACCATTACCACTATTAATTTTTATCAATGAAAGGGTTTTACCATTTCAGACATGGGCTACAAATGTTTTAAAACAAAAAAGGGTGTCAAATTTCATTTCTAGAAAATGGACCCATATATATAAATATATTTTATAATCATCAACTAAATATTATACATAGTATTTTCCATTGATACGTTTAGTTTTTGTATGATAAATAAGTCCATCTGTACTAACTGTAAAGCATTAAATGTTGAGGATTCATTAATAGATTTAAAACTTGACTTCTTTTCATTCTAAATTGACAAGGATAAAAACCTTTTGAAATGTCAAAATTAAGTTTAGTTATATCATTTACTAGTCCCTTATTAGAATGTCTTGCTAAAATTATAACACTGTACATTCCAAATATTCTATTTTATAACCTATATATTTCTTCCATTTCACTAAGTAATGATAGATCAAGGCTTACATGGCCTTATAAGTTTAGTGTGTAAAAAATATAATACTAATTAGAAGAAATAATAAATTCATATTTTAAACTATGAAAATGCCATTTTCTATTCCTAGAGTTCACAAATATATCACTCATCTCATAATTGGCTTATGTTCATAATTTTTTTTAATAGTCACATGAAAAATAAAACATTTAAAATTAATGATTTTCTAAAAATAACAATGTTACCTATTTTAATTATTTTTTCTTGAGAAATTTCACCAAAGATAACTTTTCCACATTTTATTTTAATAATATTTCTGAAGAAATATTTATTTGTAGTCATAGTTCTTGATAAACCACTATCCTTGTACAAAATGTTTTTGTAGGTATATTAATTGTTATCCAAGAAATATAAATATTAGTTCTTTATAACCCAAACATTCATGGGTATAGTATTAGTAGAAATTTATATTTCAGGCATCCACTATTTCACATTTGATAAATTGAGAAAATGTAAGATATTTTGCTAAATATTGTATATGAAAACTAAATAATTGTTCTTTATTTAAAGAAAATTTATTTCCCATCGAACACTAGTTTGAAATTTAATACAAAATGGTTAACCTTTCAATACAAAATAGTTTGTTTGAAAAATAAGATTTTTTAGAAAACCCCATTCTAGATACGTAATGATGCGGTATTTTCGGTTTATATATTTTATCAAAGTTTTCCTTACCAACATTAAATTCCAAAAAATTATTTTCAAACTAGGTATTTTATATTTCGGTTTTATAACTAAATTATTAACCTCAGTAAATGTTTTATTTGAATTATTTTATTCAATATCTTTTCATGAAATTGATATTTCAAAATTAGGCATTTTAAAATCATTAAAATGATCATTTTTATCATAACTACATTTTTCTAATTCATTTGAATGATCTAATATTCTAGTATATAATGTATTTATTTTGGAGTTTTCTTATTTATGTTTTTATTTATTTATATCTTGTTCTAATAACAATTATAAAATTCTAACATTCTAGTAATTTTAAAAATCATGATCTCTATTCAAAACTTGGTAACATGATTTTTTCTTCTGAAGAAGTGGATTATTTATTGGAATATGTCAAATAATTATTTTCATTACTATCATGAAAGTTTAAATTTAAAGTAAGATTTCCTAAGGACTCAATAGTTACTATATCCAAAAAAATGATATTTTTGTTCAGAATCTCATCATAGAATCTGATATTTTTATCTTTACTTACACTATCTTATTAACTATTTCCACCACTATCAATCCAATAATTTTAATCCTCCAGACTCTTCTTATTTTTATTCTTGTAATACTTCATAGAATTACTTTCTAAATTCCTATCCTTCTTTTATTTTCATTTAATATTAAGATAGTCGAGTGTTATATGTCAATATTTCTTACATTCACTATAGATAACTTCAAAAGAATAATTTTTATCACTTATTTTGTCTTGATTCTTTTTATACCTATACTGGAAATCATTTTTCCCAGATATCTTGTTAATCATCATTAAATGATTAGGAATTCATTTTCAGACATTCTAAAGATATACTGTCTATTTAAACTATAACTATCTTGTTTCTAGAATACATTTAACCATTATTGGTAGAAAATAAATTATTAAAAACATTAGAAGTTAATGAAAAATAAACTACTCTATAATTTTTCTTCATCTTTTCTACATCTCTTTTAATCTTCCCTCATATTTCTTGAGAGTACCATTTAAATAATCCAGAGTTAGATATGTAATTCTTCTTATATAATCCAAAGTAGTTATATTTGATTCTCAATCTCCATGAATTATATTAATAATTTTATCCATTGATATTTAATATATAATAAAATTCTCTTTAAGGTTTTGTAAAGTATTTTCATTTTTCAGGAATCTTTGATACATTTTTACAGTAGTTTCTCCAGATAGTAAATCAAATTATTAATAATCACTATGATGCATTAATCAACTAGTTTAGGTTAATATTAATGTTCTAAAATGTGTAACTTATGATTTACTCAAAATACTATTACAATATTCACAATATGTTATTTAACTATAAATTTTTCTTTGTAAAAGAAAAAAATAGAGTATTCCTTACTCTGTAATTTAACTAATATAATAGAATTTCCTAATTTTTAAAAGAAGAATCTTAATTATCTAGAATCTTTTAGTTACTATTAAATATAAAAATATTGTTAACTATATTATTAATAAAAAACACCTTCATCGTAACTCTCTAATTCTCATAATCATCACCATAACATATCTATGGAGTACAATGATTTATATTTTTGAGAGTAGAAACATTTAAACATACTATATTACAAAAATAGATAGTCTTTCCATAATTTACAAATTAGTGTTCTATATTTTATAAAAAAATATTACAATAGATTTTTACTAAAACATTATAAATATTCTAATGATAATATAAGTAAAAACAAGAAAATATGTAATTAAAACCGTCTCTGATATATGATTGAGATTATAATAGTTATAATGGCATTAAGATGGATGAATTATAGTTGAAGAACATTAAACTAATTAAATCCCAAAACTATTTAAATTTTTTTAGAATTATTGTAGTATCGATTATCCACGTAACTTTAAAAAACTCAAAATTAATATAGTAAATAAAATTGTATATATTTTTTTATACAATATTTACTTATATGTATACAGTAGAATTAAAACAACATAGAGAAAAGCTCAGATACAACATTACAATGTTCTACAGAATAACTAATATAAACTTTATAAAAATAGTGAAAACACTTTTTTCCTTCAGTGTAATAAATGTAAATAAACATGACCTAATGTATCCATAGTTTAAACCCATCATTCAGGTCATTATTTCTTCAACAGATTTCACTTAATCACTGATATTAAAATCTTATCTATCTTCATACCCCCAAAATCCCTTGATCAACCTGATCAAATCTAGCTACGTTCCTATACCCAAAATCCCTCCATTGCATCCTCAACTGAACATACAATACAAATGAAAAAAAACTATATAAGGATTTTACAATTAGTAATAAACATATACTTATAAAAAATCTCTGAAATATTACAAAGAGGGTGCAATGAGTAGTTAAAGTAGAGAAATCTTTAGATGGGTAGTGTTTATAAAAGCATTAACAAAAAAACTCCTAGAATGCACCTATATTTATCGGCATACTTCTAATGGAGATATTTTCATGACTCTCAATGTTGGTTTCAATGTAATCATATGATCATCACTTTACATATCAACAAATACATATCTATCTGATGTCATTTCATAGAATAAATAAAATTCTATAAAATGGTATTCTAAGAAGAGGAAAAAAATTTGAAACTGGTTAAAATAATTAATATTATGATGAAATAAAAACATTACAATATAATAGAATAAAATATGTCACACTGATAGACTAGATTCAATCAAAGTGATAGACTATAGTTTATCACATTGAATGACTACATTCAGACATACATATTATCTAGATTAAGATATACAGATCGACGAAATTTTTTCATACTAACATACTAAACATACATCAATACGATAGAATATATTTCTTTCAATTTGATGGAATATGATTCTTTCACTCTGATGTATTAGACTTATTTTATTCTAATGGACTAGACATCAATTACTTAGATATACTACACTTTATGCAATCTGATGGACTAGACTTCTGACAGTTGGATGGATCAGTCTTCTATGTAATGTTTATTTTCATTTAGTTGGTAAATATTTCTATATTAGTTATAATAAAAAAACCTCTACAATAATATTTTAAAAATCTAGGAAATATAATGTTATAAAAATATAATATTTAAGAGTGTGTTGTGATTTTCAAATCCAGGGATGGAATGGGTAAAAACTAAGATTTTGACTCAATAATTATATGAATATATGTTTTAATACATTTAGAATTATTAATTTATCTATTAAGTAGTATATTAATATACCCACATTTATATATTTATTAATACGGAAATATACCTATATTTATATATATGTATACTAACGTATAAATTAATATATTAGTATATTAGTATATATATATATATATATGTACGTATATAAACATATGTGTGTGTGATTTGATATATAAATATACTCATAAATTCAAAAATATACATATAAATTTATATATATAATATTAATTTATACATTAGTGGTCATTTATTTTTTTATTATATATATATATATATTAATGTATATATATGTAAGTATATATAAATTAATCTCTATTTATTCTAAAAACTTATAAATAAATATACATACGTATATATGTGTGTGTTTGCGTGTGTGTGTCTGTTAATCATCATTTATTATGTTATTATTAATTAATTACAATTTTTTTATCTATTTTTTTGTTTTTGTACAAATAAATATAAATATACATGTAAATATAAATATGCACACATATATATTATGTTTTTATGACTGCGTATAAATTAATCTATATATTAATGATCATTTAATTTAATATTATTAATATATATATATATTAATCTATAAATGTATAAAAATTAATATATATATATATATATATATTGATGTAAATATGCATATATATATATATATATTAATTTATATATTAATTTTGATCATTTGTGTAGTAATTATTAATTAATTATAATTATGATTTAACTTATATTTTAAATAATTTATATGTATGTGTGTGTGTACCTATGTGTGTTTACATGATATATTTATATTATATGTTACAAATTTCTTTATATAGATAAATAATAATAAGTTTTTATACTTATCTCTATATTAAAATATTAATTTGTGCATATATATATATATATTATAAATTAATATGCATAGTTGCGCACACCCACATATAAATTTATGTGTGTGTGTGTGTGTGTGTTTACATAGATAATCACTTGTACATTTATATATACACATATATTATAAATATATATATATACAAGAATACATACATACACACATACATACATATATATAAATTAGTAATTTCTAATATTATTAAATATATATATTTTTAGTAAATTTATAGTTATTATAAATTAACTATAATACAATTATAAATATATATTCATCCAATGGATGTTAATTTTTTATTTAAGGGTTTTCACTTTTAAGTTTCACTTAAATTAGAAATTAACCATATTAGTCATCTTTTAAAACACAACCAAATTATTAATGTTTTAAAATAGGACTAATTAGTTAAAAATTAAAATGAAACTAAATTATTAAAATGTTAAAATTTGGTAAAACTATAGATGTTTAAAACATGTATAATTTATATTTTTTAAAACATTCCAAAATTAACGACATTTTAAAATGTGGTTAATTATTTACTGTTTAAAATAAGGCTAAAAATGTATAAAATCCTATTCTTTTTTATAATGATGCATTTTTTTGGGAATTATATACACTATATAAATAAGAAATTTTTATGTTGCATTTAAACATATCTCAATTAAAGAAGAATTAACTGAGAACCCTTAGGTTATTTGAGATCCATTTTGTGCACATGCCTAATATCCTGAATAATAAAAATATGTTTATTAGACACATTCAAAGAAACCTTATTATTCTTTACTTAATTAAATCCGGAGCATTTATTATCTTATTCTATTTATGTATTATACAGTTTTATTACCAATGTTAGTAACTTGAGATTATTTAGTCAATTTTTCATAACTCCTTATATATGTTGATCGTGGAAGAAAAAATTGAATTTTTTTTCTTAATTTATAGATAATTAATAGTGTAATGGAATCATTTTATAATTATGTTATATAATGTTAATACGATCTGTATAGTGTGTCGCTTTAAAATTAAACTCATTTCCTCTGGAGGTGACAGATCATACATACGAATGATTAATGTTTCTATTTTTCAACGAATGAGAAAAAAGGTAAGTAAATGATAATATAAAATTTCAAAATCATATTTATATTATATAAATCATATTTATTCATCGATTTTATCATTTTTATTATCCATTATTGGTGGTGATGAAAACGGAAGGTGTTGTTTAGTAGAGGCAGTCTTCAATGCAATTCACTAACGACACCTTAGTTTTTATTAGCACTTTGACTAGAATAAATAATGATTATTATAGTGATCTAAAAACATATTAATATAATAATAATATTGATTTAATTATAAAATTTTGGTTATAATAGTTTATTGAGGGAATGATTAAGGATAAACATTTACAAATAAGGTAGTACTACCTTGGAGACACTATCTTCTCTTAGAGATTTCCTTTTAAGTGATGGCCATAAGCCATCATCAAGTTATTAGGGGGTTAATTTGAGAAAAATTATTATATGAGATTTATTTTAGGTTGAAATTAAATTGAAATTAAAATGAAATGTGTAACCATGGATGGTAGAAGTGTTCACCTTTCATAAGGGTAGAATAGAAAACATTTGAAAATACCATTTACAATTCCATGAAAACATTACACTATTCCATATAAAATTACCCAAATAATTAGAAATAATGGAGTGTGAGGTGATATTGGTTCAATAAATCCTATGTAATAATTTCCACAAATGTTTTAAACGTGTTTCAATTATATTACATTAGGTTTTTACATTTTAACATTTTGATTTTTACCTTGGTAAATTGTTTTTAAATATAACATTTATTTATTTATTTTTAAAAATTAATTATTTTTAATTATTTTTTATTTTTTGAAACTAAATTACATATATATTTAGTCTAATTCAAATTATAAATCTAATAAAATTATCTTTTAAATTAAAATATACAATAAAAAACAGTTTTTATAGAAAAATGACGTTTAACCATTATGTGTTCTTTAATATTATTTACTATTAATTAACAAGTGAAGGACTATTAAAATAATTACCTATAGTTTTAAAAATAATATTTTATTCATAATTCCAATTATATAAAATTTATTTACAAAAAAATTACATTATATTAATAAAATTGTTATTCTAAAAAAAGCTATTTTACCATTATCAGGGACATTAACATGAATATTACTAATAATATCAGTATGAGTAAAAATGAAATTTACCTTTTTATATAATATTTTAATTATTAAATAAATTATAAATTAATTTTTTCATATTTAATATCTAAGAGTGATGAAGACTAATTAATATTATAATCGTATAAAAAACGGTATTTAATGTGAAAGATTATTTGAGTTTTAAAATTTTTAACTATGTATGTTATAAATTAACTCTACTATTATTTTTTTTACATTAATTATTAAATATATTTTTCTATTTATAGATATTTTTTCTAAATTTTATGTTATTCTTTTATTATAAATGCTATAGTTATTTGAAAAATCAATATTTTACTATTCACCTAAAATTCAATTATATTATAAAAATAACCAAATTTAGTATGATTATAATATTTGTATTCTAGATCAAAAAATGTTGTTAAATTTTTCAAATCATATTTATAAAATATATATATATATATATGCCTTTTAAAGAAATATATTATAAATAAAGTTGTTTTAATTGGAAAATAGTGTCTTATGCATAATCTATTCTTAATTTCCTATCATAGTGATTATAATTTAAGTGATTTTAATATATTAATACCTATATAATTAAATTTTAATATGTATGTTTAGTTTATTAGGAAAAAATATAAATTTTTAATGAAGGATTTCATTAAAAATAAATATTACTCTTATACTAAATACACTTTAACAAATACCATTAATTAGTTATTTTTGTTCTAAAATTTACTTTTTCCTAGTCTATTGATATTGAAATATTTATTTTAATTTTAAATATACTACCTAAAATATTTTTATTTTTATTATTTATACATAATTAATTAATAAATATATATATATATATTTATATATTATTTTAACATCATATTTTTAAATTATTATGAAATATGTTATTTTATATTTACAAACTAAAAAACCTGAAATTAGTAAACTTATAGGATATTTGACCAATGACCATAATTTTAACGACCATATTTGGAAAGGACATAATTTCAAGGACCATATTTTCAATGTCCATATTTCATTTTTATATATATACTTACTAAACTTATTCCATTTACACTTATCGTTTCCATATTTTTCATTTTGTATCTGAAGACATGCTTTATCCTTTTGTGGTATTGTTTCTCATTATAGGTTTTGTTATAATAATTTTGATTCTTAAGGTGATGGCAATCTAGGGGAGTTACTTTTCCTATAGATATTATTCTTTTCAATTTATTATCCCCTTTATTTTTTTAGTTTTTATTACTTTATTCATCCATGATGTGTAAAAATACATTATATATGATACATGGTTTCATGTACCATTGTTGTAATGTTTAGATATAATTGAACAATGTGGTGTTATCTTGGTTCATATCTTGTGTGGCCTAATCTCTAGTCAAGTATTAATTACTTTTAAGGAATAAATACACAATCTTTATAGTTATAAAAAAAGGTAATAATAATAATAATAAGAATATTATTATTATTATTATTATTATTGGTTCCTAAAACCAATGGTGTTACAGTATCATTTATTCTTCTATGCATTATAGGGATATAATAGACCCAATCATCATATAAATTTTATCCATAAATGTTCCACAAGATCCCAAAAATAATTTTTCTTTTTATCATATTATAATCCATAGAAAATAAATGAGTTCCATAAAGATTTCATCTTAGCATCATAAACCCATAGATATGTAATAGGTTTTATATAAACCTCCAATTATCATAAAAAATAAAATGAAAATTAGTGTATGGAATCACTGTTTCATATTAACAATGAAAAATAATTTACCTCAGAAGATGTAATCCTAGATTAAAAAAGACATTAAAAGGTGACTAAAATATTTTTTGTGAAAAATACGCTTTTCATTTTCAAACCACTTATTTAAAATTCAAAAGTTTCTAAACTATTAAATAAGATATATTATTTAAAAATAAACATGGAATATTTTAAATTAATATTGATATAAAATAGTATTCAAGATAGTGGGAAAATCTCTTTTATGGTATATGCTAAAACATTGATATTATTTACACCTTCGGTGAAAAGCATATCATTTAGAAAATAGAAACAAGATCATTTATTGAAAATAACTATTGAAATTAAAATATGGTTAACAAGGATCTTGGTAAAGCATTTTATAATATTAAAAAAATTAACAAAATCATTTTAATGACAATATATACAATGAAGAAAAATATCTCTAACAATGGTGGAAATAATGTTGGGTTTTATTTAAAAAAATTCTATCCATTTAAGTAACAAAGAGAAAAAATGGGGCTATTAATTTAAAATTAAATAAATAAACATATTAGAAGAAAACAAATTTCATTTAAATTATAAGAGTCTAAAAAATTCTATCAATGGAAATTGTGTATAGATAATCCATAAAATAATTGATTTTATAATATAAACCCTTTCTAAAAGTCTTGTATTTCTTCATATGAATTCAAACCTCACATACAATAAATATAGGTTTATTATAAATATATTATAAAACCATAATAATATATATAAAATTATAAAATATTTAATTTTTACATCTTTTCTCTGTTTTATTAACATTTCATTAAGAAACCCACTATTTTAGGTGAAAATTGCTTCCTTTTTTCATGCATGTTTCGATTCTGAAATCCTATTCCTTTTACGTTGATTATGGTTCCATCATATACAAGATTTTACTCATGTAATTAGAATCATATTTAATCAGTATTTATTCTTTTATAAATACTCATATATAAATTTTATGAAAAATGAATTATGTGACATCATAGATATAGTAGTTCATATGTATGCGCAAGTGATGTTTCCACTTTTCGATGCATGGAACTAAAGAAAAGTAAATAATAATTCAAATTTTAATAAATATATTAATATAATTAATATAATATATTTTAAATAAATCCATAGTTATATACATAAACATGAAGTGGAGATAATAAATTAAATGCATCACTTCAATGAGGTAGTAACCCACACATAAGTACGAGCGATGAATTTTCCCATACGATGGAAAGGAGGGAAATATTGGATGTTCCATCATCATAATAATTATTTAACATTTCTATGATTCTTAATTAACTAAATTATAATGGATGTAATAGATATAGATGATATTGAAGAATGTAAAAAATTGAAATGTATCATTAAAGAGTTATACGTCTTAACTAAGAAACAATCTTTGGTATGAACATTAAGCCTACAATGGATTATGTTTTTTCAAGAAAAATATATAAGGCTTTGGAAATAAAGATATCATCATATTATTATGGGTATTTTCCAATATATAATTCGTAAACTATAACATTATGATATTATAAAATAATAAACAAAAGTTCAATAGTGTATGTGATATAAATCATTGATCTTAAACGACCCACAAAAATATATTTCATTAAATTTAATATCATTGATAGTTTCCAATACACCCATTCCTGGTTCTAAATGAACAATATACCAATATAAAATAATCATTAAATTGGTATGTATAAATAATAATAACCAAATTTTCAACAAAATGGTTGATATTCATATATGAATAAAATGTAATTATAAATTAGTACTTAATATTTGGAAATGTCTTTATATACTTTGAAAATATGTTTTCTCTCAAAAAAATGACTTTTATTTCATTGTGAAAAAATAATTAATTAATATATGATACCTATAAATTTTTTTCAAATAAATAACTTATATTTTTAATGATTATGTAAAAATTATAATAGGGTGATTTGTTTTTGATTATTATGAAAATATTGTCTTTTTAATGAATAGTGAAAATATTGGTGTATATTAAAAAATGTTGTTTTCTTTTAATGAATTTATAAGGATAAATTTTGTTTTAAATTTTTTAAATTAAAATTTGTGAGATTATATAATTATTTATTAAACATTATTTATTGGAATAAATTTAATATTTAATTTTGTTATTAAAACTTTCTATACTTTTGAATATTTTTTCTTTCAAAACTTGCTTTTTCATCTCATCTATCGGTTTAATTTTAAATTAATTTTTTTTCATTTATGTAAATTGTAATTAGAAAAATTTATCTAACATTTTTAATTAAGATAACTAATACTATATAATAATTTAAACTTAAATTTTTACTATATTAAATAGTAAAATTAGTAAAATAAATAATTACCACAATTTCGGAAAAAAGGGTTTATCGGGCATCTAAACTAAATATATATGGGTTAAAAATGACTCAATACATCTTTAATACTATTATAATAACATATTTAGATCTCATAACATCTAATGTTATAATATGATCCCTTTTGTAGTAATGTGGTATGTAAAAATGTGAGTGTAACTTTTCCTTGACAAAATTTATAATTGTATCTTCTCTCCAACATATAAAATGATCTCATATACTCCCTTATTCACACATACAATTACATTTGTTTAATTAAATACCAAAACTAATATATTCCTTAATTACCTCTTCATATCCAAGATTAATTAGTTTTATTAATATACTCTCCTATGAAGTCTTTATGTAATAACCTAAAGAGGCTCTCTGAAGAAGAGGTAAAATTATTGAACGAGTGTATTTGTTATTTATTCTTAAACATCCTTTAAATATTCATCAACTCTGATAATTTAATAAAACAAATATATCTTATATAATTATATTCTCTTATTTTAATCTAATAACCTATATATATCTCTACTACCACCAAATAGACAATGAAATTTTAGATTGTGTATAAGGTGGACTACTGCCTCTTGATCCGATGTAATTTTTTCCATAACCAAATTTAAAATATGTATATACTGGAGGATTTAAAATATTAATATCATATTTATGAAATAATTAAAATTATTTAATTATTATATCACATAAATCTTATTTATTTTTATGTCGTAGGGGATACTATAACGATACTCGTGTGTACGGTGGACTACCACCTCGTGAACAGATGTCATTTGTTTTTCTCATATGAATTTTTTTGAAGGTATTATGGATAAAATTCATAAATATATTTCATATTTATCAAATATAACTACTTCCTATAATATAATATCACATCTAGTTTAATACCATCAACTTGTTAGAAAATAATAATGTTTCTTGTGCGCACGTGTGGAGTATCGTCTCCATGTAGAAATGTAAAATATTTTTTATTTTACTTTTACATCAATCATATTAATTATTAATATTATTACTATTAATTGTATATATAATGTAATATTTATTCATTAATGTTGAATTAATATTTATTTTCCTTTCACTCTTTCCATAAAAAAATGGAAACAACGTGTATGCGTATGTATGGCCTACTGTCACTATAAACAGTGTAATGAATTTTCTATATTTAACTTTTATATGTTATTATGAATAAATATATAATAAATTTTTATGATATATATAACATGATCTAAATTTAATATACTATGTAACCATGATCAATTTAAAAGAACCTAAATTATCAAACAAAAACATACATGAATAATGAATAAATTATTACCTAAAACAGTGATTTTTACAACAAATTATTGGTAAATATGCCATAAAATACTATAATAAAACATATATGGTATGAAATATATTATTATGGTTTTTTAATTTATTTATAATAAATCTATATTTATGATACATGAGGTATATAACTGTACAACTGAAATCAGATATCAAATGAGGGATTTTGTCACAACTTCTTGTATTGAGGCATATTACAATGTTATGCACCTAATATTTTTATATAGAATATTTACATAAAAATTTATAAATAATATCCTAAATAAATAATATTTAATAGTCTTTTATGTTTCATTTTTAATTATTTCAACCAAGGGGATTTTATTTAAAAACTACCAATTTGTAAGGAATTTAATAACTCAATTTATTTTCATTGAGTTATATTACTTATTTATTGTCCTTATTATCCTTTGGTTATGTGTGTAATGAATTTTTATTATATTTTATTTTATTTTTAAATTTTTTACGTATGTTTACATTTAATATAGGTAGTTTAATGATTTATTAATTCTCACATCAATGTTATTATCATTTTATGATTTTCTTGTCTCTCTTTTACTTTTTTGAGATATATGTCACATTTAATATTTATGTTTTTTGTGTGGTGTGTATATTTCACCATTGATATGTTATGTCATTAATATATCTATCTTCATTATATTTCACATATCATTAGATGTTATTTATTTCATGGGATTACGATTTAAAATTTAACGAAGTTATAAGGGTTTATTTTAGTATGTCATCGTTTATCAGGATTGTTTATGATTGAATTAATGATAATGAAATTTTTGGATATGTTACCCAATTAAATCATGAATATTATTATTTTAATATTATTAATTAAAATTTAATATAATATTACCATTTTATACTTTTTATAATTAATATGATTTTAAAAAAATCCAATGTTATTTCTTTTTTTAATCAAAAATAATTCTCTATTCTATCTACACGTTTTCTAAAAAAAATTATCAAAAATATTTTTTAAAGAATTATCCAAATTATTTATTAAATTCATTTTTACCAATGATATTATTTTTACAAAAAAAACTAAAAGGAATCTTCATATCGATTTGTTAATGAGGCACTTTTATCCATTTTTACAACAATGTGAGAAGAATATATTTCGTAACATATAAATAATGTATTTAATTACATATATTATTACAACTCATTAGTTTTAATATTACTATAAATGTTACAAGAATATTTTTAAAGAATCTATTTTTTAATAACATATAAATTATTTGTTTTTGAATGTGATTTTCAATGATTAAATTATATTTTCCTCAAGAACTTTTAATGGAATTTTTATGGTATTTAAATTCATCAATAAAAAATACCATTATTTTAGTTTTTATTGAATGGGAATATGTTGTAATAATACAAAGCATATAATTATTATAGAATTTTATAACAAATTTAATAAATAATACATATATAATAAAATAGATCTTGATAGCTTATTTGGGTTGATTGTGTTTGTTAATAAAGCTTATTGTTGTTGAAGAAGGGTGATTGTAAAAGGAGGAGTAAAGAGTTAAAGTGAATGTGGAACTAATCGCGTGGTGCATGGATGTCTAAATCGATCATGTATAGTGGGAATTTCAGAACTGATCATGTAGAGTGTAAATTTCTAAACTAATCATGTAGAGTGTGAATGTTATAAAAGACCATGGTATGCAGCTGAAGACACCATATTATTATCAGAGGATCTCATGAAGATATCAAGTGAATCGCATGGAAAAATAATATGATAATCATGGTATATTGTGAGGAGATCATGTAAATAATGCATGATTATCTTTAGACCATGTGAATGGATCACATGAGGTGATATATGACAATAGAATTATCCATAAAATTTTCATTGGATATCATGATAGGGTTAGGTAAATCCTACATGATTTTCAATTGATAACTTTATGGGATCACATGGCAAGCTCAATGATAATTCAATTGATCACATGATAATATTGTGATAAGATGTAGGTTATCACATAAAGAAATCACATGAAACCCATAAGGGTATTTATTAAGGTCGTACAATGGATAGCTAAAAATGTTTTTTAGAGTTAAAGTGGATGTTGTATGCCTATCAGTACCCATTAATCCATCCTTAATAATAAGAGATAAATTTTCTTATATGGTAATATCTAAAGAAAATTATTTCTCATGAACTAAATATAGTCTTCTTTTGGAATCACGTGATCATGATAATAAAAATAATATCACATGAATAAGTATTTCAGATAGTACTGATAAAGGAAACATGTGATGAGAAGTATGCAAAGGGTTTTTTCATGCATAGCCAGTCCCATTTGTATCACACAAACTATGTAACATTAAAAGGGACTCATTATAAAGTCACACAATCTATGGGAATAGAATAAAGTTCTCACAGAGGGGTATCATTTATGGTTCTAACAGAGGGGTCTCATTATAGAGTGTCATAGATAGGTCTTAGGGATCCATATAGTAGTGAGGTCTTATGAAGCAATCTTGCATCAGGGTAGCAAAATCCAAAAAAAAAGTACTTTTTGAGGTGTTTATCATATCTTTAATGAATAAAGATCCTAAAGATACACATAAATGAGAATCAACTCAAAATATCTTTTCATAAGACTCTATTAGAGTATCAATTCATTCACTTCAGTATATAGAGTTGTGAAATTTCAAATTTCGAAAGGTTCTAAACCCAGACGGATAGTGAGTCCGCTCAAAACCCCATAAAAGTAGTGAAATTTAGTGGATATGCTACATCATAACATTTCCATTTTATGATCCATGAATATAGTCTAGTATAGGATAACCATGTATAATTTATTTTTCTGATAACTGATTTATTTATAATTTATTTTGTTATACTAGGAGGAGGGAGAATAGTGTTTTGTTTGACAATTAAACAATATCCAAGTAGACAATTTTATTAATATATTAAACTCTGATTCACCCCCCCCCCCACTCAGTATATTTTACCCTGTTCAGTAAGAAATTTTTATCAGAATGATGGGTTAAAGTCAATGGTTCCCTCTATGTAGAATAAGTGGATGTTGTTAATCACAAATGGATTTTGATCTTCAATAGAAAAAAATTGTAATGGAAAAATAAAATGAATCACTACATATGATCACAAGTAATAGATGTATTTCATAATATGATGCATGGTATTTCTTTCTGTGTGTATAGTTTAGTTTTATTAGAATTTGACCTATGAAAATTATATTCTAATTCCAATGGAATCAATTCCATATAATAATATTTATCTAACCAAATCTACACAAAGTTCATGTCATGTAAATTATCACATAACATATGTGAAAAGATTTTAAATATCTATGAAAGTTATTCTAAATTCCAAAATTATGAATTAAATTTTCTATGGAACCAATATTAGTACCTAAGAATGAACATGGATGAATTTCTGGATGAATTATTTCACCAGGATTATATTGTGTGGAATACATTTTTGTCTCAAATAAAATCTTGAAGATATAAATGTTGTAAAGAGAATCACTAGAATACTTCCACATCAATTCAATATGAATGTTTATATACTTGGGGATAAAGATAAAAAGGAGAAAAAAAGTTGATAGCTTACATAGTACTCTTGTCCCATAAGAGATGTTAAATGATGATAATGAGTATATAAAAAAAGGAAGTCTAAAGATTTGGAATTCAAATCCATAAAGAATATAACTATAGAAGATGTTAAAGAAGAATAAAATTTGGATGATGTTATGTTACATATTTCCTCAAAAATACAAAGGGAAAAAGAAAGGTTTAAAGGGAAAGATCTTATAGCATGATTTCATTGTTAAAATGTTAAACATATTAAAGCAATGTTTCCTCTAACGTTTCAGGATTATGTTAAGGTTGATGATGAAACTTTTAAGAAGAATTAATCATCTAGTATAAAAGGTAAGAAAAATACAAAGTGACATTTCTTGATAATAAATAAACCAATTTCATTATAAAATGATATTTTATATGAATTTATAGTAGAAGAGATAGAAAAATGCAAGGATCGTTAATAAGATATTATGGTGGTAGTTGGAATAAATTTTTTGTTTAGGAAATAAAGTGAAAATTATGAAGGCAAAGATTAAGGAATTTTTTAACATATTGTTGAATTATAAGTTTCATTGATTTGATATATGTTTATAGAGCCAAAAAATAAAACCAATAGTTAGGGTCAAGCTGATAAAACTATATACATCAGTTATAAGAAGATATGTCTGAGCTAATAGATGAAAATGAAATGCTCAAATTCAAAAAACCAAATAACATAGAAAAAGTCATTGAGATAAAACTCAAGGTTGAAAAACATACAATTTTATCTATAGTAGAGTAACCTATTAAAGGATTGTGTCCAAAATATTAAATAACTTGATGACTATGTTATCTACTTATGAGTAAATGAAAAATCTAGAGGTAAACTCTTTAACCATGATATGTTTTTAGGAAATTAGGTCTCATAAGTGATAGTATAAGGGAAATAATATTTTTAAGGCCTAGAAAAACTTTTAAAAGAATGTATAAAGATTAAAATTACCCACATGTATGGGTATTGATCATAAAAAAGTAGTAATGGTTAATGTTAGACCACACATACCCACTCTGACTTTGATGATTGATTTTGGTGTGAATCAAAATAATAATATACAACGATCCCAATGGAAAACCTAGGGGTATCATAAATTCAAAAGGATACAACCCGTATTAGGTGCTATTTCAATCAAAAGATTTGGAATTATAAAAATTTATAATCTACAGACAATAGGATTCAATGTGAATAATAGTGACAGGAACAACCAACCATATATCATTATTCCAAAATATAATTTTTTTCATTGTTTTGGGGTGGAGGACTCAGAAACCTGGCTACATATTGTTTATCCATAATACAAATGAATGTACTAAAGTTGACCCCAAGTAGTTTTATGTAATTGATTTATATATCATTAAATGAGATGAAAATTTAGAATCAATTTTTAAAATTTCATTATAATATTTTACCATCACACTCTAATGATAATAAAGAAATTAATTCTACAGAAATTATGAATTCAAATATATGGGTTAGAATTAAACGTGTTCAGTATGTAGTAGTTGTAGATATTTCCTTCGAATCATCATATCACACAAGAATACATATTATTTATAATGGATTAACCTCCAATATGATAAAAAATATGAATCTGGTTATAAAAATTTTGTAAAAAAATGAATGTTTCATAATATATTGAAATTTAAAAGGAGTGGAGATTATTGTCTTAATAAAATCCAATTTTGGGGGGAAAGACATGAGGGATTGACATGTTTTTTTTGTTGAAGGTATTATTCAAATTAAATTAAGCGTCATTCAACTTTATGACTTAAGATATGGTATAATCATTACCAAGAAATCATGTATCATCAAGGGATAAGAATGTGAAATTATTTTGGAAGGAGAAAATTTAGATGGGGAATATTAGTCTTATTAGTGAAGAAGAATATGTGTTCTTTATTTCTAAGGAATAAGATAATTGGTTATTGAATAAACATCTTGCCCATATAAACCAAAAAACCTTGGAAGATAATTTAAAATGTGATGTTACTCAATATACTCCTATGTTATCATTTGACCATAATCATACATGTGATACTTTATAGGAAGGGAAGATTAATCAAAATATGTATAAGGTAAAAGACTAAAGGTTAACAATATTAATTGATAATGTGCATATTGATGTATATGGACATATTTTACCAGGAGTTATCAATATAAATAGATATTATGTTCTTTTAATTTATTATTTCAGTGGAATGGAATGCATTTCAATTATAACCCACATGTCTGAGGTATTTAGATTCATAACTTGTTATTGGAGGGAATATTAAAAGATTTTTTATTAAAAAAATATGGGTGGTTTGAACTAGTAATGGAATATAGGTCACCAACAGAAATGTGGAGGATTATATAAAGATATATGGGATAATTCCCTATATATCTGCAGTAAGAATCTATAGAAAAAATAGAAATATTTTAGGGAATAAATAGGATTATCAAAAACATGGCTAGAATGATGCTCATCAAGAAATTCCTTATAGATATTTTTTTGAAAGAAGTAGTTTTAACATCAACATATGTTTCTAACTGAGCCATATTATGTGTAGAAGCATATAAGACTCCATATGTGATATGGTGTGGAAGGAATATAACATTTAAGTACTTTTTATCCTTTGGGAGTAAATGTTACACTCTAAAAAATAAAAAATAATGAAATTTTGAATCCTATAGAGATGAAAGGATATTTCCTTATTACTCAGAAAAAATAGGTTTTACAGCATAAATATGTTTATGGGAAGATTAATTGAGAACAATGACTTTATGATAGTGTAAAATAAGTAGAATATTTAAAAAACGTTAAATGTATCATGGGATAGTGATGAAGAGGTGATAATCCTAAGGGGGGTGAAAATACCTAAAGAAGTCACAAAAAATATTTAGATGATTATTAGAATAAACTTATATAGAAACCCAAGAGCTGAGTAGAAATCAATATTCATAATATCATCATGGAACATAGAGCACCAATACAAAAAACGAGGATAAAGAATCTATTGAAAGAATTGTTTTTTATCACTGGTAGATCCAAAATGGTTTGATGTTGCTTCAAGATATAAGAATCGGGTTCAAGTGATGAATGAAGATCTTGACTAAAACAAAAAGAATCAATCACGATATATTGATTCATGAATGAATGAAAATAATGTTCATATGGACCAAATGGGTTTTATATAACAAGATTAATGATGTTGGTTTAAAAATTTGAAAAATAATAATGACTAATGTACAATGGATACTCTCATATTGAGGATATTAATGTTGATGAAAAATATTCACATATTACAAGGATGGATTCAATTATATTATTCTTGTTCATAATAATTTAAAGGAAATTTAGAGTTTTCTAAATAAAACTAAGTCATCATTTCTGAATGGGTTTTTGGAATAATAAGTATATATTTAATAGTTATATGGTTTTATAATTCAATAATATGAGAAACAATTAGTTAAAAAAGGATCTATACGGGTTGAAGAAAGAACCAAGAGCTTGGTAATCAAGACATGTTCAGTATTTAATGAAGCTTAGTTTTCTGTGTGGTATAGTTGATTATAATATTTATTTGAATAATAAGAGAAATCAATGGATAATGGTGTTGCACTACTAGAAAATAGGTCTATAGCCATGGTTTTCCAAAACCATGGGTATAGGGATTGTATGTGAACCTATACCGACAGTTTTCCACAACCATGGGTATAGGCCACCTATACCCATGGTTGTGCCAAAAACAATGGGTATTGTTTTCTTTTAAGACTTATACCCACGGTTTTGGAGAAAACCATGGGTATAGGGTATTTTCCGAGGACCTATACCGACAGTTCTTCAAAACCGTGGGTATTTGGGGTTTTTTTGAAGACATATACCCACGGTTATCTAGAACCATGGGTATAGACTTCCCGCATTATAGTGGGGAAAGAAAATTAGGCGGGACACAAAAAAAATTTGGCAGGAATACATTTTTTCACGGTTTAGATTAATATATTTACTTTAATATAAATATATATTATCAAAAGTTCTATAGCTCAGTTGGTAATCTCTTCTCTGCGGGTTCTGTAGGTCGCGGTTTTAATTTCCACGGATATCATTTTTCGAAACACAGATCATATTAATATATATTTACAAATATATGTATATATATCAAATGAAATGGATAGCTTGGTTGGTCCCTTATGGAGGTGCAGCAGTGAGGCCCTTGTGAGACCCGGGTTCGAATCACCCTTCCTGCGCATTTTTGGAATTTAAATACGCCAGGTTGGTAATATTAATATATATAAGCAGATAGCTGCAAATATAACAATTAAAAAATACGTATCGGTAGGTCTATTGGTGGGGAATGGGTTTGAAGTTCAGCGCGAGGTGGGGGTTCGAATCCACCATGCACTTTATTTTGAAATTTAAATACCCCACGGTTTGAAAACTGTGGGGTCTGTTCAATGCCACACTGGAACAGCGGTGTCACGACCCGACCCTACCCGGGCTCGAGCCGCAACTACCCCAAGCCCGCCTCCATAGGCCAGGGGCTGGCGACCAGCGTCGAAGGCACAACCACTCAGGGAGGCCTTTGCCTAAGCACCTGTACACACCCACACACAACACACTCAATGAAAAGTGCAGAGTAAAAGGGAAGACAAGTAAAGAAAAAGGGAAACTGCTATATAAATACCACAAATGTGCATCGACCTCTAAAAAGTACAAGGTACAAGCTGAAAAGAAAAGGGGAAAAACACGCGCCCAACCAAAAAGTGCCACAACCCCAAAACAGGTAAACGAAAAGAAATAGCTGATGGGTCTGCCACCTAGAACCCAGCTACGACCACCGCACGCGGTCCAAGCTCCCAAGCTCCTACGCTCCACTGAAGTCACGCTCCACCTGTGTGTCATCTGAAAGGGCACACCAAGTGCGGTAAAAGCCCAAGTAGGGGTGAGTATAAAAATACTCAGCAGGATTCCCCGAAGGCTCGAGGGAGCAACAAAGGAGGTACCAAAGGGTGAGCAGTAGAGAGAACAGAAAAGTAGAGGAGTACAACTGAAAGTTTAGTAAGAGTACAGTAAAGAGTCCAGCTCAACCCAACAAGAGGAAAGAAGGTAGACTCGTCCAAACACAAGGAGCTGGAAATGGTGAGAAGATGAACTTCCCATCGAGTATTCGCTACCTATAGAAAGAGAGCAGACTCGTCCAACCATGATAAGCTAGACACGGAAAGCACGTGGCATACCCCGCACGTCTTCGCCTCTCCAGGAAGGAGAGTAACCAAACCCAAGAAGTGGGTACTAGAACAAGGTATATACATCCATATGCTCTGTCGAGAAGCCTGAACAACGTCGTAAGGGGATCTCCGTCCCATAGCTCATCCCAAGAGAGTCGCCAATAGTCCGAGAAGAAACACCATCGATGCCCAGCATCCCGCACGTTTTCCCCGAACCACAAGCCAAGGGACCCAATCATCACACCTTGACACTATCCGCTTTGGGTGGCACTGACTCGCCCGCACAGTTTTAGATCGTGTCACAAGAACATGTCTTGGTGGGGAAAGTTCCCCTCGTACTTGAGTGTTCTGGGGGAACGTCAAACCACAATTCGTCACTACCCCGCAGTCGATAGGTCTCCTCAAAGTCAAGCCATTCCATCACCGACCCATACAACCAAGGGTCCCGCTCCGGTGGTCACTGAGTTAATCCATAGACTAGCCTAGTAGTAAGGACTGAGTCTGGAATACCAACAGATCACCCACTTCCCAGCCCCACTGGAGGGTAAATCCTAATACATCATTAGGTGACCCACTACCCAGCCCCATTGGAGGTTAAACTATAAGACATCATTAGGCGACCCACTTCCCAACCCCGCTGGAGGGTAAACCTTAACACATCATCAGGCGACCCACTGCCCATCCCCGCTGGAGGGTAGACCTGGAATAAATCCACAGGTGACCCACTCCCCAGCCTTGCTGGAGGGTAGACCTGGAACTAGATGACAGGCGACCCTCTTCCCAGCCCTACTGGAGGGTAGACCCTAAGAGGTCGTCGGGTGACCCACTACCCAGTCTCTGCGGGAGGGTAGACCATAAGAGTATCGGGTGACCCACTGCCTAGTCTCTGCTGGAGGGTAGACCCTAAAAGAGTCGGGTGACCCACTGCCCAGTCTCTACTGAAGGTTAAACCCTAAAATTCAATGAGAAACCCACTGCCCAGCCCCGCTGGAGGGTAAACCCGAAGAAGTCTATGAGTAACCCACTGCCCAGCCCCACTGGAGGGTAGAACTCATAACTGCTCTAGCCATCTCCACTGGAGGGCAAAACACTAGCCAACCGAACACAGAGTGGGTATCACACAACCTCCCAACTCCAGAACAACTCACCCAAAAGTGGTGCAGCGTCTGCTCCAGCACTGGGTGTCACTAGCACCGCTACCGGCCAATCCATCGAGAACAAAACCAGGGGGAGACCACTCAACCCTGCTGGTCAACCAATGAGCATAGAGCCAGGGAAAAAACTCCACCCTGCTGGTCAAACAAACACACAGAAGGACCCTCTACGCCGCGAGAGGTCCATGTACGTGAAGCAGAACACAGCACGCACTTGGGGCCCACACGACGTGTGACGCTAAGTCAAACCCCAACCAAGCGCACAAACAGTCTCAGGTACAAACCACACGTACCTCCAAGCGCTCCCCTATACTCCCAGAGTATACCTCGTTCCAGCCCATAGGCTATCGTGCACACGACACCCAATGTCAACGCGAAGACGTGACGTAACAACTCCAACCTGCCACCTCAAAGGCCCAACCACGACCAACCACATCTTGTGAGGCATTTATATCACTCTCCCAAGTGTGCGTGATCACACGCCAAGGGTCCACTACAAACATGGTAGGACGAACCGCCACCGGAGCACCATTCATGCTTCCACATTTAATGAGATTGTGTATAAGGCTCCGCACCACTAGACGGATCACACCGTTGTAATCCTCGCGGAAAAACACGCGACATAGACCACTTACTCACCTGAAACGGTCAACCGGTGAAAAAGGTACTATTCCGCGGAACCAAACCCGTGTGGGGTCCACCCCAAGATCCCGAAACTGAACCAACGGATCACGCCACTACGATCCCCTTGGAAAAACACACGGGATTGAGTACTCAATCTCCCAAAAAGGACACCCGGTGAAAAGGGTACAATTCACCATAGCTGGATCGGGTGGGATCCACACCACGTCCCCAAAAAAAGGGCGGGCGGACTGCACCATCGCAAAGCTCTCGAAAAAGCACGTCAAATTGACTGCTTACTTGCGTGGAACGGGTATCCAGAGAAAAAGATGCATTCCAGCACACCGCACACGAGCGGTGCCACGTGGGACCCGCACCCAGTGCCGAAACACAACGAACGGATCACACCATTGCGATCCTCTCGAAAAAGTACACGAAATGGACTATTCACTTGTCCAAAATGGAGACCCAGTGATAAAGCTGGAAATCACCGTCAAATGCCCAAACGGCCCTCGCGGGGCCCGCACCATCGTGGCGAATTAGAGCGGGCGGATTGCACCATTGCAATCCCCTCGGAAAAACACCCAACATCTACTGCTCGCGGGCCCCGAACGGACGTCTGAGGAAAAAGTTGCTAAAAGCTGCACGCAACTCAAAAGACGGGCCGTGGGGCCCGCGCCTCAACTTCGTCCTCAATGCCTGAAACCACCCTGGAATCCTCCGCCTCGATGTCAGGGTCCCAACGCCACTGACGGCGCTCAAAACGGAGGTCGGACGCGTCCGCGCCGTCCAAAACCATATCCACCGAAGAAACGACTCACCCCTCGACATACGTGTCACGCCACCGAGGCCCCTCGTTTCGGGAATTAAAAATTCCCGAAACCATCTCAAAACGTTTGGCTCTATTTAAGGGTCGAGTTGCCGCAGACAGCGTGATGTTTCGACCCACGGTTTGAATGTCACGACATTTTAATGCCGTCGGAGGCAAGTGGGGGTGGACCGGACCGGTCCGACCGGTCCACACCCCCTTGACCGGCTCAAGCCGGTCCACCTCGAGCAGACCGGCCACAAAGGGCCTGTCTTGGTCGCCCGCAGAGACCCGCACTCAGAGGGTCTCTGTTCCTGCCTGGGGGTCGCACACCTCGACCCCGCGGTCACCGCTCCCCGGCGCTCCCCCGCCCCCCCGGCGAGCTTTGCCTCGCACCGCCGACAGGCGTCGCGCCCCGCCGACAGACATCGCACCTCGTTGCAGCCAGACGCTCGCCGCCTGGAAGAGAGGTCGCCGCTGCCAAGGGAACTGCCACCGCCTCGCCTCGGACCGCTGGAGCACCCAAACCGGCCGGGATCACTTTCAAAAACCCGCAAACATCAGCGATCGACCCCGGCCTCCTTCGAGCTCGGATTTTGATTCCGAAAGATGAGTTTGAGAGATAAAAATTTACACTACGCGTCTATGGGATTTTTTCGAAGATCAAAAAACAAATTGACACAAATAATCGAACTCGAAGGGGGGTTCGGAAATTAAAACGCAAAACACATAAACCTTCCTCGTGGGCATTTCCCGGATCTTCACCGCCAAACCGCCGCATTGCCGGAGCTACCTCATCAAGGCCGCCTCACCGGAGTGGAGGAGGAGGGGATGGGGGAGCTCCTTACGCCAGGGAAGAAGATCAAAGAGGGTGGGGGGGGGGGGGGTTTAAGTGTTTAAATAGAAAACACTAAAACTCCCCGCCCGCAGGCCCCGTACCCGAACCCTCAGCAGGGTTGAGGTTAAGCCTCCCTTATGGTAAACACCACCTCCCAAGCACAATGGAGGTCTCAGAATTTTAATTTGAGGCCCCGTTCAAATGTTATTAAACTCAACGCCTGAGGGCGCCAAATTATGAAAATGCCCCTGGGCCATTTTTCACAAACGGCCCGCGCCCGCGAAACTTATACCACTCCTAGGATAAACGGCATGCCCCGAACACAACGGTGCCCTCGGTTTTCCAATCCGAGCCACCGTTTAAGTGATACTCGAGTTTCATCATTAAACGAATTAATTAGATAATTAATTTATCCGTTTAACCTTCCGAAAGCGAGCGAGGGGTCCAAACATCCCGCGCCGACAAGTTTTACACCATTCCTAGGGTAAACACCCCATTCCAGACCCATCCGTACCCTCGGTTCACTGATCTGAAGCTCTGTTTAGGAGTTATCCCATTTATTTAGCATTTCCAGTGTGAATGCACTGAAATTTTAATTTTGGCCACTCCGGGGCTCGGAATCGCACGCCGTCTAAAGGCGCTGCTCTGGAATATCATCAAGAATATTCCGAAGTCTTTCGCAGCAAAAATTGTGTTCTTACATCATTCCCTCCTTCATGATTTTCATCCCCGAAAAGAAAAACTAGGGATCAACACAGGGTACTAAGCCCACACCTGGCTTCCCATACCTAGAAGAACCCATACACAGCTCCGCGTCACCGCACACGGACCAAAGGATTGATCCGTTCATGCGAGGTCAGCCCTTGCTGATGTCGTGCACCGACTCCAGACTTTGAGGTTAGGGCAAGGATTTAGGGAACCTCTCCATCCCTTTGCACGGTCTCAAACGGTCCGAAGGATCTCGGGGGTAGCTCACCTCCTCGAACGATCCTCTACGTCGCACACCGCGACTGGAATCACCTCCCACACCGGAAACAAGGCCCGGTGATTCCCTCCTTTAGAATATCCATATGGTGAAACACCCAAGGATATCTGGCCATGAAAGGTTCCACAGTAGATGCTCTCTTACACGCTCAAAAGGAGAAGGAGTCAACACCATCGACTAAAGGAAAAGGTCTCACACCTTTTTCCTTACCAACACAGGGTTACACCGACGCCCTGCGTCACCTTGGTAACACCTCAAACAAGGATCAGGGAGAAAATCCTTTCACACGCAGAGCCTAACAATTCTACTGCAAAAAGTAGAAGAGTCGCAAGGGGTACCTCTCACCATCCCATGCTCTGCAGGATCATAGACATCCAAAGCTCGCGGCTGTCCGCGGTCCTAACTGTCAACTCGCAGAGCCTGACATGGGCCGACTAGTGGTGGTGGGAAGTCCTCGTAAAGCCGTCCCCCACCACCAGCTCCTTTCTTTCCTCTATTAGCACCACCTCTATGGGCACTACTCCGATCACGACGCTGCCTCTGCCGTGGTGGTGCGCCTGCTACCTGCCCGAAACTATCAGCAACTCGGGTTGGGCAGTCTCGTGCCAAGTGACCTCACCTGTCACAAGCATAGAACCGAATCTCTCTGGGCTGCAATGGTGCCCTCCAGCGCCACTATGGTGTACGACCACACCCTTGAGTCTGGTTGTCAGAAAGCCACCTGTGTTGAGGTCCTGCTTTCCGACACCCAATAGTCATGGTAGACGTCTTAGCTCCAACGTGCCTGCTGCCACTACCAACTCCAGAACGTGACAGGAAGACCTCTGTCACCAGCACCTGCTCTAGCACCCTGGCATATGTGGAAATTACCAAGGGTACTATGACAACACGAATCTCTCGGTGGAGACCCTGCTCAAACTACCGCGCTCGGGGGTTGTCATCATGGACCACGTCCGGGTAAAAGCGTGCACGGTCTGCAAAACTAGTCGCGTACTCGGCCACCGTCATCCCTCCCTACTGAAACTGCAGGAGCTCTTGAATCCGAACGGAGCGCAAGCAGGAGGGGAAAAACTCCTCACAAAACAACAACTGAAAGCCGCCCCACGAAAGCGAAGACTCGTCAAGAAACGGAGTCACCAGGCTCCACCAACGCCGAGCTGCTCCACGAAAAAGGGTGGCTGCCAAAGCCACTCTCTGATCTGTCAGCGTCTGCACAATCCTGAAAAGGTGAACCACTGACTCTAGCCAACCCTCTGCTGCCTGAGGGTCCGGCTAACCACTGAACCTCAGCGGTCTCTGCCACTGGAACTCACGGAGCGTGCTCAACCTGCGCTCAAGCTCCACCTACTCTACTGAAGCTGTCTTCTGCTCAACAGGTGGGGGTGCTACTACCAGCCCACCTAGAGAAAGGGCTCGCATGATGGGTCCTGGACTGTGGCCTCGTAGTTCACATGGTCATCGTCACAAACCCAAGCTGGTATCTTGGGTGGCTGTCTTCGCGGAGACATCCTGAATATTATCAAGGAGTGCCGCAATCAGATGAGCATATATGTATATACCACTAACCACGATGGGGAGAAGACTCAAGAAGTACTGTCAAAGACTCAATCCTATGTGATGAAAAAACCAAACTTTCCCTGCAACAAGTGTCTCAGCATGCCGAGTCGACAAGTGGGTTATCAAGGTCCTGGTGAATGGATACGTCGGCCGCCGCACCATCACTAGATCCCCTGGCCTGAGAGCCGCTCTCGAGACACATTAACACTGTTGCCCTAAATCCCAACCAATTCCTCTTTTAGGGACATCCGCACCACGTCCCAAGGAACTATCCACCTTTGATACCACTTTGTCATGACCCGACCCTACCCGGGCTCGAGCCGCAACTACTCCAAGCCCGCCATAGGCCAGAGGCTGGCGACCAGCGCTGAAGGCATAACATCTTGGGGAAGCCTTTGCCTAATCACCTGTACACACCCACACACAGCACACTCAATGAAAAATGCAGAGTAAAAGGGAAGACAAGTAAAGAAAAAGGGCAACTGCTATATTAATACCACAAATGTGCATCGACCTCTAAACAGTACAAGGTACAAGCTGAAAAGAAAAGGGGAAAAACACGTGCCCAACCAAAAAGTTCCACAACCCGACAATAGGTAAACGAAAAGAAATAGCTGATGGGTCTGCCACCTGGAACCCGGCAACGACCACCTCATGCGGTCCAAGCTCCCAAGCTCCTACGCTCCACTAAAGTCACACACCACCTGTCTGTCATCTGCAAGGGCACACCAAGTGCGGGAAAAGCCCAAGCAGGGGTGAGTATAAAAATACTCATTAGGATACCCCGAAGGCTTGGGGAGAAACAAAAAAGGTACCGAAGGGTGAGAAATCGAGAGAACAGAAAAATAGAAGAGTACAACTGAAAGTGCAGTAAGAGTACCGTAAAGAGTCCATCTCAACCCAACAAGAGGAAAGAAGGTAGAATCATCCAAACACAAGGAGCTGGAAATGGGGAGAAGATGAACTTCCCGTCAAGTCTTCGCTACCTATAGTAAGAGAGCAGACTTGTCCAACCATGAGAAGCTAGACACGGAAAGCACGTGGCATACCCCATGCGTCTTCACCTCTCCTGGAAGTAGAGTAACCAAAACCAAAAAGTGGGTACTATAACAAGGTATATACATCCATATGCTCTATGAAGAAGCTCGAACAACGTTGTAAGGGGATCTCCGTCCTGTAGCTCAGCCCAAGAGAGTCGCCAACAGTCCTAGAAGAATCACCATCGATGCCCAGCATCCCGCATGTTTTCCCCAAACCGCAAGCCAAGGGGCTCAATCACTACACCTTGACACTATCCGCTTTGGGCGGCACTGACTCACCTGCACAGTTTTAGATCACGTCACAAGAACGCATCTCGGTGGGGAATGTTCCCCTCGTACTTGAGAGTTCTGGGGGAACGTCAAACCATAACTCATCATTGCCCCACAGTCGAGAGGTCTCCTCAAAGTCAAGTCGTTCCATCACCAACCCGTACAACCAAGGGTCCTGCTCTGGTGGTCACAGATGTAAGCCACAGACAAGACTAGTAGTAAGGACTGAGTCTGGAATGCCAATGGATGACCCACTGCCTAGCCCCGTTGGAGGGTAATTCATAACCAGATATCAGGTGACCCACTACCCAGCCCCGCTAGAGGGTAAATCCTAATACATCATCAGGCGACCCACTACCCAGCCCCACTGGAGGGTAAACTATAAGACATCATCAGGTGGCCCACTACCCAGCCCCGCTGGAGGGTAAACCTTAACACATCATCAGGCGACCCACTGCCCAGCCCCGCTAGAGGGTAGACCTGGAATAAGTCGACAGGCGACCCACTGCCCAGCCTTACTGGAGGGTAGACCTGGAACTAGACGACGGGCGACTCACTGCCCAGCCCTACTGGAGGGTAGACCCTAAGAGGTCGTCGGGTGACCCACTGCCCAGTCTCTGCTGGAGGGTAGACCCTAAGAGTGTCGGGTGACCCACTGCCCAGTCTCTGTTGGAGGGTAGACCCTAAAAGAGTCAGGTGACCCACTGCCCAGTCTCTACTGGAGGGTAAACTATAAAATTCAGTGAGCAACCCACTACCCAGCCCCACTGGAGGGTAAACCCGAAGAAGTCGATGAGTAACCCACTGCCCAGCCCCGCTGGAGGGTAAAACTCAGAACTTCTCTAGCCATCTCCACTAGAGGGCACAACATTGGCCAACCGAACACATAGTGGGTATCGCGCAACCTCCCAACTCCAGAACAACTCACCCAAAAGAGGTGTAGTGTATGCTTCAGTACTGGGTGTCACTAGCACCACTACCGGCTAATCCATCGAGAACGAAACCAAGGGGAGACCACTCAACCCTGCTGGTCAACCAACGAGGACAGAGCTAGGGAAAAACCTCCACCCTGCTTGTCAAACAAACACATAGAGGGACACTCTATGCTGCGAGAGGTCCAAGTACGTGAAGCAGAACACATCACACACTTGGGGCCCACACAACGTGTGGCCCCAAGTCAAACCCCAACCAAGCGCACAAACAGTCTCAGTTACAAACCACACATACCTCCAAGCGCTCCCGTATACTCCCAGAGTATTCCTCGTTCTAGCCCATAGGCTATCGTGCACACGACACCCAAAGTTAACCCGAAGGCGTGACGTAACAACTCCAACCTGCCACCTCAAAGGCCCAGCCACGGACAATGACATCTTGTGAGGCATTTATATCACTCTCCCAAGAGTGCGCGATCACACGCCAAGGGTCCGCTACAAACATGGTAGGACAAACCGCCACCAGAGCACCTTTTATGCTTCCACATTTAATAAGATCATGTATAAGGCTCCGCACCACCAGCCGGATCGCACCGTTGTAATCCTCATGGAGAAACACGCGAGATAGACTACTTACTCGCCTGAAATGGTCAACCGGTAAAAAAGGTACTATTCACCGTCACCAAACCCATGTGGGGCCCACCCCAAGATCCCGAAAATGAACCAACAGATCACGCCACTGTGATCCCATCGGAACAACACACGGGATTGAGTACTCAATCACCCAAAACGGACACCCGGTGAAAAGGGTACTATTCACTGTAGTCGGATCTGGTGGGACCCACACCACGTCCCCCAAAAAAGGGCGGGCGGACTGCACCAGCGCAAAGCTCTCAAAAAAGCACGTAAAATTGACTACTTACTTGCGTGGAACGGGTATCCGGAGAAAAAGATACATTCTGGCGCACCGCACACGAGCAGTGCCACGTGGGACCCGCACCCGGTCCCGAAACACAATGAATGGATAGCACCATTGTGATCCTCTCGAAAAAGTACACGAAATGGACTATTCACGTGTCCAAAACGGACACCCGGTGATAAAGCTGGAAATCACCGTCAAATCCCGAAACGGCACTCGCGGGGCCCGCACCATCGTGGCGAATTAGAGCGGGCGGATTGCACCATTGCAATCCCCTCGGAAAAACACCCAACATCGACTTCTCGCACACCCCGAACGGACGCCCGAGGAAAAAGTCGCTAAAAGCTGCACGCAGCTCAAAAGACGAGTCGTGAGGCCCGCACCTCAACTTTGGCCTCAATTCCTGAAACCACCCTGGAAACCTCCGCCTCGATGCCAGGGTCCCAACGCCACTGACGGCGCTCAAAACGGACGTCTGGCGCGTCCGCGCCATCCAAAACAAGATCCACCGAAGAAACGACTTACCCCTTGACGTATGTGTCGCGCCATCGAGGCCCCTCTTTTTGGGAATTAAAAATTCCCGAAACCATGTGCAAAGGTTCGTCTCTATTTAAGGGTCGTGTCGCCGTAGACGGCGCGAAGTTTCGACCCACGGTTTGAATGTTACGACATTTTAATGCCGTCAGAGGCAAGTGGGGTGGACCGGACCGGTCCGGCCGGTCCACACCCCCTGGACCGGCTCAAGCCGGTCCACCTCGAGCAGACTGGCCACGAAGGGCCGGTAGTGGTCGCCTGCGGAGACACGCACTCGGTGGGTCTCTGTTCCCGTGTGGGGGTCGCACACCGCGACCCCAAGGTCGCCGCGCCCCGACGCTCCCCCGTGCCCCCGGTGAGCTCTGCCTCGCACCGCCGACAGGCGCCGCGCCCCGCCGACAGACGCCGCACCTCGCTACAACCGGATTCCTGCCGCCTGGAAGAGAGGCCGCCGCCTCCAAGGGAACCGCCGCCGCCTCGCCTCCGACCGCCGGAGCACCCAAACCGGCCGGGATCACTTTCAAAAACCCGCAAACTTCGGTGATCGACCCCGGCCTCCTCCGAGCTCAGATTTTGATTCCGAAAGATGCGTTGGAGAGATAAAAAAGTATACTACGCATCTATGGGATTTGTTCGAAGATAAAACATTAAATTGACACAAATAATTGAACTCGAAGGGGGGTTCAGAAATTAAAACGCAAAACGCATAAACCTACCTCGTGGGCGTTGCCCGGATCTTCACCGCCAAACCGCCGCCTTCCGGAGCTGCCTCGCCGGAGCTGCCTCGCCGGAGTGGAGGAGGAGGGGATGGGGGAGCTCCTTGTGCTAGGGAAGAAGATCAAAGAGGGTGGGGGTGGGGTTTAAGTGTTTTAATAGAAAACACTAAAACTCCCCGCCCGCAGGCCCCGTACCCGAACCCTCAGCAGGGTCGAGGTTAAGCCTCCCTTAGGGTAAACACCACCTTCTGAGCACAATGGAGGTCTCGGAATTTTAATCTGAGGCCATGTTCAAAAGTTATTAAACTCTACGCCCGAGGGCGCCAAACTACGAAAACGCCCATGTGGCCATTTTTCACAAACGGCCCGCGCCCGCAAAACTTATACCCCTCCTAGGGTAAACGGCACTCTCGGAACACAACGGTGCCCTCTGTTTTCCAATCCTAGTGACCGTTTAAGAGATACTCTAGTTTCACCATTAAACGAATAAATAAATAAATTAATTTATCCGTTTAACCTTCCAAAAGCGAGCGAGGGGTCCAAACATCCCACGCCGACAGGTTTTACACCGTTCCTAGGGTAAACACCTCATTTCGGACCCATCTGTACACTCGGATCTCTGATTTGAAGCTCCATTTAAGAGTTATCCTATTTATTTAGTGTTTCTAGTGTGAACGCACTGAAAATTTAATTTCGGCCACTCCGGGGCTCGGAATCGCACGCCGTCTGAAGGCGCTGCTCTGGAATATCATCAAGAATATTCCAAAGTCTTTCGTAGCAAAAACTGGTTTCTTACAAGCGGTGTGGCACACATTGACTCCCCTATACCCACAGTTCCTCAAAACCATGGGTATAGACTAAGACCCCTATAACGATTCCATTCCAGCCCACAGTTCCCAAAACCATGGGTATAGGCTATACCCACAGTTTTGGGGGCTATACCCACGGTTTTGAACTGTGGGTATAGGTAGTTTTTCCAGTAGTGTTGGTAAATGTCAATGACATAATATTTAGTTTATTGATTAATGTTTGGTTTAAATATTTTTTATAAATTATTAAAATTGTGTTCTAAATGTCAGTGATCACTAAGATATCATTTTTCTTGGAATACAGGTAACATAAAGAAGATATGTCACATTTATTTCCCAATAAAAATATACAAAGGTGATTCTGAGAAGGTTTGGAAAGTAAAATTAAAAATATATTACAATTATAGTTTCCAATTAGATTAAATTATGAGTGGATTATGAAGGTAAGGTTTTAAACATGACAGAATAACGATATATAATTGGTATTTTGTTGTACTTAATAGTGACACGTCCTGATATTGTTTTTCCAAAATTCTAGGTAGAATATTAAAGATTTAATCCTATTGAATCTAGTTAATTTATATAATAATAATTAAATATATCAATGGAATTTTTGATGATGGTTTACTATTAAATGATAAATCTCTGAATGATTTATTGGGTTTTATAAAAGCATATTGGGTCAGTTTAGCAGACGATCAAAAGTCAGCCTCTGTTGGTGCATTCAATCTTGGTGGACTCTATATTTATTAGATAAGACAGAAACATTATTTCATTTCATTAATAATGGCATAATATAAAAAAATTGCCTACTCAATCTATCACACAACTACAATGGAGGAAGAAAAATCTTGAAAATATGATATTTCAAGTGAAATTATTTAATGGAATTTATTGTGATAATTCAATTTCTATTAATCATAGAAAAAATTCTGTCATTCACCCAAAGATAAACCATGTTGAAATTTATTTTCGCATAATCAATGATATGTAGATCATTTCATAGTGAGGTTGGAGTATGTTCCATCTAAACTACAGATTTCAAATATCATGATGAAGTCCCTACCCAAAGAATCATTTGAATGACATAGACTAGATCTTGTAGTTCATTCAAATTCTTGCACTTGAAAATTATGTATGTGGGATCACATATCCCCAAGGTAGATGAAAATTTTACTATTTACATATATTTGTTCTTTACCATGTTACATGAAATAAATAAGTTACATTTAGGTTCATTGAAAAAGGGGGACGAAATTTATTATGAAATATATGGGGGAATCTAATAGAGGGAGAAGAAAAATAGGGGTAGTTTTAAATAAGAAGATGATAAGATTGGTCTTTTAGTTTTGAATAATCATGAAAATGAGTGCATTTTCGGTTTTTTATTCAATTAGATGACATGTTAAAGATGTGAAGGTATCTTAAGGGATGAAATTGTTCTATATTTTGGTGTCGAGATGATTTTTAGTGGTATTTTTCAAAATTAAGTGATTCATCAATGAACTTTTAATTATACCATTGTTTATTATATTAATCTTGACTCATGTGGGATTAAGGTACATATCAATGATTTCCTTGATCACTGTTTGGGTTTATAGAGGAAAAATAGTTTCCATGTGCATGACTTGTCATCAACATGGTTCTTGATGTTTATAAGTGTTATCTATAAATCCAATGGGGGATATTGTTGGGATCCCCCCCCCCTCTTATTGGTTATTTTGTTTTTCTTTTATTTTTGAAAATATTTTTTTTATGAAGGATAGTTGTCAAATGATGTGTGAGGAGTTGGTTTGAATATCTGAATTGATCACGTGGAGAGAAATTTTTTGCACTGATCACACTGAGTGAAAATGTCAGAACTAATCTTGGGGAGTGTGAATATCTCAACAAATCATATGTAAATTCAATATTATAACTTATCATCTGAATTACGTGAAGGCACCATATGCTTTTTAGTAGATCGAATGAATAGATCATGTAAATAACATGAATATATTTCATTATTATCAATGGATTATGTAAAATGATTAAACAAAGCATGCTTAATTATATTTGGATCAGAGGATACTCTAAATGAAAATGGTTCTATCAGCATGATTTTATTTGTATTTAATGATTTTATCTTTTGATTCATGCATGAATTTCAATTTATCACATGATGGAATCACATAAAACGCTAAGAGATAGTACATCAGATCATTCAACACACTATTGAACTAAATCGTGTGATCACGTGAAGTGTGTAGGATGATTTTTAATGTGGTGTAATGGATGAATAAAATAATTTTTGGTGTTAAGTAGGGGGATAAATACCTATAAATAAACCCCAGTATATCCTTAAAAATAAGAGAGAGTTTTTAAGTGGTTTGATCTAAAGAAATGTATTTCACCTGATATGGAGATGTTTTTTCACCATAATCATGTGATTATGCTTAATTAGAAGGTCTCATGATAGAATCTTATAGAGGGATATCAGGAAAAAATCATATATGATGATGTATTAAATGGGTTTTTACATGCATAAGTAAACCCATGGATTTTTCATGACCCATGTGACCTTAAAATGGTCTCATTTTAAAGACATGAGATCTATGTGAATAGAATAGGGGTCTCACAGAGGGGTCTTGTTGAGGGGTATCATGAATAAGTCTCAAAGAGATGTCTCAAGGAGATGACTCAGTGAGTGGTCTTGAAAAATATCTTTATATTGGGGTTAAACACTCAATTAATAAATGTATTTTTAAAAGTTGGTTTTTATCTCATTGACGAATCCTTAGTATAAATACTCATAGAAGTTTGAATCAACATAGAATTGATTGTTAGAAGAATTTTCTATTGGATTAGTGCACAGACATTAGTAGAGATGGTAGTGATCTTTCAAATTGTAAATGTTTTTAAACTATAAGGGATAATAAGATCTCTATATTTCATGTAAAAGAAGTTCAATTTATTAAATTTAGTTTATAGAAACATTTCATATGTTTACTCCTTGTACATATTCTAATGTGGTTCAACCATGTAAAATTGTAATATATTATTAATGTTTAATTTTCTACTTATTCTTAACTATATAAAAGAGAGAGAGGATAGTTTTGTTTTAAAAAAATAATATCCAAGGAGATAGTTGATTAAATCTAACATATCCTAACTCTCCCCCTAGGGTATTCAACCTATTTGGACTAACAATGTTCTCTTTAGATATAATTCATCATATTAATATTGACATTTGATGGTTATTTTTATTTATTGGGGTGATAATTACAATTTTGTAGGATCTTTTTCCAATTGTAATGTTTATATTAAGTATGTTTCACCCCTTTTATATGAGGAATGAATTGGAGATGGTAAGTTATGGGTGGGACCTGCTATTTCCTTTTGATGCATTGGTATATCTCATTAGACAAATAGCAAGGATTTTTTACTAAGGCCATACACATTTATGTAATATTTCTTGTAATGAGACCTTGAAAATATGGTTATGATGTTCGGAATTAAGATTTTTATCATCATGTGATTAGGTATTGATGTTTTATGTGATTATTAGAATAGTTAGAATATCCATGGTTATCTTTAAAAATCATGTGATTATTTAAATGGAATTATTTTATCCACATTTATTCCATCCATATTATGTGAAGGTAAATGACTGAATGGAATGTGGTTTTGTAATTTACCTTGAAATATTTATTATGCCATATTTATTCATGATATATTCAATTGTATACATACCCTTACTAAGTATTATTGCCCACCACATTCTTATATTTCTTTTCCCCAGGATGCCAGGAAGTGTTTTATGATTGATATGTAGGGATATCAAAAATTCTATAATGGTTTACTCAATGAAAATTTTGTGTTGTATATTATGTTTCCAATGGTAATTCGAGATTTAAGTATATATCTAGTTTTAAAAAAATTCTAATTTATTCAGTACTTCAATATCTGATTCCTTATATCTAGTGATAATATAATAATGTAACCACTGACTCAAGGATATAAGGGTTTGGGTCTTTATAGTTGGTATCATAGTAAGTTTAGTGGAAACATTAGCAACTGAATTTATAAAAACATAAATTTTGGAACATAACTATATGATAATCATTGAGAATAATTATATAAGAACATCATGAGGATTTGGTGATAAAGATATCAGGTGTATTTTATATAAATACATACTTATTTGGATACTAAAAGTTGATTTTATTCTTCCATACTTGTACCTATTGGTAATAAATCTTAAAATGGTGCATTGGGATTTGACTCGATCACCACTTAGTGCATGAAAATGGGCATCACTGAAAACTTAGTTTTTCACTATTAGGGAATATTCATGGGATATTTCTCATTTTCATTATAAACCATCATGATGGATTTGAATATATAATAAAAATTTATCACCTTGGTTAAACATAAGGTGTTGTTAATTGAAAATAAGGTTTCATGATTTATATATCTAATAAAATGTTTTCATATTTATCTAGACTCCTCTATATTTATTGTTTCTCACACTATTTTTTTGATTTAGAAAATTTTGGGAACTAGAAGGAACTGGGTTAATATATAATGTGATAGATAACATTTTAATGAAAATCCAAATGAGATAATTACTAGAGTGAAAGATATTGTGATTTTCTTATTTGTTATCATGATATATCATTTAAAATGTGCACCATAACCAACCTATATACACATAAAATAAGAGAAGGATATATATTTCTAAGAGATTCGGTCGTGTATAACATAGAAGAAATAATAATTTTTTTTATATGTATATATTATATGAATTAGTTATGAATATAATATCTCAAAGGGATAAGAATATTTTTTATGACTAAAGAAAAGTGACAGAGAGTAAGTAATTTTTAAATAAAAATAAAAAATTTAGTTAACTCAATGGTTGATAATAATGGTTTCCCTAATAACAAATCAATAGATAAATGTTTGAAATTCGCAATGTATGGGAATTATGAAAATCTATGCCCCATGGGGGGAATATCAAGAATAATATTAGAAAGGTTTAATAAGTAATGGTTTTCTTAATGGTGAAGAGACCTCAAATGACATATGAATGGAAGGAGGTATGGAGGAATAAGATTATGAATCCTAGTTAATAGATTAAGAATAAAGTGGAATGATTAATGTCCTGGTATATTTAGACTCAACAATTATGTTGTAAAATTATATTTAACAACGTAATTTTTTTATAAGAATCATGAAACATGTAAGGATTATATTGAAGTACTTTTCCACTAAGTATTTGAAAGAATATGCTGACTGTTGTTGATTTCCAAGAATAGGTATTTGGTGTCCAATTTAGTTTATTAGGATTTTAATCTATTTTTTCAGAACATTTTAGGAATTATATTAATATAGTCTTATAAAAACGACAAACCACATGTTGGGAAACAACCTGTCATATCCAGAAAGGTTTTAGGGCTTGCACATACAACCAAAGGTTAATAATAGTTAAATGTTTACCAATATCTTATGTATTGTTCTGATTAATATGAAATTGTTTTCACTTAAACCAATTTATGGATATATAATTATGTAATGGAATAAGTTAAAAATTTGGTGTTATTATTATGTTTACGTGATTAATGTATTATATTGGATGACTCAACCTAATGATTTTGTTTTTTGTAAAATTATAAGGATATACAGAAGGGACTTTCACAATTTTCTATATTATATTATTTATTAAAAGTAAATTTTAGGTCATTATGGATAAAAACTAATCTTCAATATTCATTTATAAGAGTAATAAATGATGTGAATATTGATCAGGTAACACCAAAAATATGAAATTGTAACTCTAAAATTAAAAGATATAAATTATGTATATTTTTTATATTCTTAGTATAGATAGTAAAATAATCACTCAACTATAGTGAAATGATCTATAAATGAAAACAATACCATATTACCATCATTTACACCACAAATTTTATGATTTTCTATTGTTAAACTTCTCTTGACCATTCACTTTATTTTGATTAATTATATCTCACTCTGCATATGTATTTATGATTTTCCTCCTTGATTATATTTTTGAATTCCCACCATAATCCTCTTTTTAATAAACCTCTTTATGATTTAATCTAGATGACTTTCATACATTTCTTTCACACTAGTAAATAGGATATTTTATTAAACCCCATTATGATGTGGGTTTTAAAAAAATGTAAAACCTATGATGAACAAATATAATTATAAGGGGAAAATTTATTTAAGGGAATAGAATGTAACACCCTAATAATTTTGCAAAAGTAATGTTTTTTCTATATAATATTTTACACACAACACTGAGCTTAAATGTCCCAAAAAATATAAATATTTAAATTTCATCTCTTTGATATATTTTAATACAGAGAAACCAAGTGTAAATAAACCATATCCTATTATAACCTGGGAATTAAATTAGTGGGTATGAATAGGAGTAAATACATTATGGGAAAATTATTATAAAGATTTTAGATAAATAAAATATATTGATAAAAAATTACATAATTTTTGGTAATGTCTTCTAATGCATTGAAAATATTTTTTTAAAAAAATTATTACTTTTGAGAAGAAATAATAAAAATAATTTAGCACACTTTTATAAAAAATATTTAAAAATTAAATTAATATTTTTAATAAATGTGAAAAAAATTATATAAGGGCGAACATTATGAATTTTCTAAAATGATTGATTTTTCAATCAATAGTAAAAATTACTTGTTTTACTGAAAAGTGTATTCTCATTTAAAAGTTTATAAGGATAACTTTATTTTTATATAGTTTTATAAAGAAAATTAGTTAAATTATATATTTAATAATCTAATTTAGGTTATTGGAATAAATTTAATATTTATGTTTTATATTACATCATTCTATACTTATGAAAAGCTTCTCTTTGGAAACATGTTTTTATCTTTTTTGTAGGCTTAATTTTAAAATAAAAATTAAAACATATGTGAATGGAATTTTGATAAATATATTCCATATTTTTAATTAGAGTAATTTTAATTATTAAATAATTTGAACTTATATTTTCTCATAAATATTATAAAAAAATAAAAAATTAATTATCATGGTTAAGATAAAAGACCCTTTATCATGGGTTAAACTAAAAAGATAAGTGTTTAAAATAACCCAAAACATATATAATTACTATTTTATTAGAACAATTTTCCATATCACAAATAATTTTCTAAACGGTTCCATTTTTATCCTTTTGTTAAGTGATAAATGTGGGTGTCACATTTCTTTCCAAAAATTCTAAGTATTTTGTCTTCCGTACATATGAAAAGCCGGTCACTCTACTTCCCAACTCACACTTAAAAATACATTTTTTTCCAATACCTTCCCAAATATCTTACCTATTCTCTCCACACATAATTTTTGACATATATTGATTATTAAACCCTGTTATTAATAAGTTAGGTATAAACATAATGTGGCTCTCTAAAAAATATGAAAAATTGCTAAACATGCATAATTCTCTTATTTATTATTCCAACACCTTTATGTCCTTAAAAATGAGATAATATAATAAAAAAATATCACTTATATATTTTTAATGTTATAATTTTAATTTCATAACCTATATATATCTCCACTTTTATCAAATGGAAACCAAAATCAGCAATGGTGTGTACAGGAAACTACTACCTTATGAACCGAATTAATTCATTTTCCATCACTACCTTTAAATGATGGATATAATGATTTATTTAAAATATTTATATGATATTTATAATATTATTAGTATTTTGGAAATATGATATCACATTTACCTACTTACTATTTATCCTGTGGAGGGTATGATAACATTGCTCGTATGTACGACGATCTACTACCTCACAATGTGATGTGATTTATTTTTCAATAATCATTTACATGGAAGGTTGTAAGGATAATTTTAATAAATATATGAGATAATTATTAACTAAAAAAAATTCTATAAAAATTTTATCACATCTAACATCTTAACAACCAATCATTTGGAAAATAATAATGTTTCTTGTGTCAATGTGTGGACTACCGCCTCCAAGTAGCGGGGTGAAATGTTGTTTTTTTATTTTTACATGGATATAAATAATGTTATATTTAATATATATATATATAATTATTAATATAATTTATATATGAATTAATATTTATTTTACTTTTCTTATATCTGCTGAGAAAATAGAAATATCATTCATGCTTATGTACGATAGGTTGCTTCCATGAAGTATGTAATAAATTTTATATATTTATATTTTTTTAATAAATATAAATGAATATATAATGAATATATATAATATTATTATCATTTTTAGATTCTTTATTTTCTTTATCACTAATTAATTTAAAAGGAATTAAATTACCAAACTACAACATAAATGAATAACAAAGCAATTATCACCTAAAATAGTGATGTTAATGAATAATTATTAATAAACAGGCCCTGAAAATTAATAATTATGTAATATATGGTATGAAATATTTTAATATTATTTTTTAATATATTAATAATAAATATATATTTATTATATATGACATATAGACACATACTGTGGTAATTGGATCTAAGGTAAGGGATTACATCTCAACTTACGTTTATTAAGGAATATTGTAATGTTATGCACCTACTTTACTTAATACAGTGTATATACTTCCACTTTTATATTTAGTATCATTATTTATTCGTAAATAACTTTTCTTTATTATTTAATTTGAATTATTTCATCCAAAGGGTTGACTTTAAAATTTTTTGGTGGTAAGGAATTTCATTACTCAATTTATTTCCATTAAGTGTTATTACTAATTTATTGTCGTTAGTATTATTAGATTATGTGTGTAATGAAATTTTATTATCTTATGTAGTATTAAAAATTTTAAACTTTTGATTAAATTTGATGCACAAAATTAAATAATTAATTAATTATCACTTCAACGCTATTATCATTATATGGGTTTCACAACTCACTTTTAATTATGTGAGACATATGCCATATTCTACACCTAATTCATTGATGTTGAGTATATACTACCCCTACGATATATCATATCATGACTCTTTTAATCTTCATGGTATTTAAATTTTTATTATCTGTTATTTATTTCATGGGGCTTATAATTTATAAGTCACCAAAGTGGTAAGGGTTTATGTAATTTTATCATTGTTTATAGGGATTGTTAATGATTAAATTTCCAATGACGAAATATTATGATATATGAATCAAAATAACTCATGAATTTTCATCAAATATACGAATTAATGAAATTTTCAATTAATAGATCCATTTTTTTCTATTAGGTACTTAAAATGATTGATAAAATGAATTTCAGAAAATTGATCATTATATTTATTTTCAATCAAAAATAATTTTTACTTCTATATATGTGTTTTCTAAAAATGTTTTAAATAATTTATTTTCAATTATCAAAATTATTAATTAATAATATTTTTAACAATGGCTGTATTTTTTTAAAAAATGTAAAATGATTAAACCTTTAATTTTCTAAATGAGTTACTTTTTAAACATTTTACAATAGTATAAAATGAATGTTTATTAATATTTATGATGTGTATAGAATTAAAAACCATAATGACATATCATTATTTTGAATAATACATTACAAATTTATAAGGATATATACAAAGAAATATAAAATTAATATTCTAGAAATTTTTGTTTTTTGAAAGTGATTTTCAAAGTGAAAATTCTATTTTCCCTCATATTTTTTTATTAAAATTTTTATAGTTTTCTGATTCATCAATGACAAAAAACCCTCATTTTACATAAGAACCATTGGGAATGTGTTTTAATGATGAAATTATTATTATTTTTCTAGATGGTTTGTGATGATTTTTCATTGGTATTTTCTATTTTGATATTATTTTCTTATAACTTTGGATGGTTTTTATTATTTTTATTGATTGGGGAAATTATAAACATTTCATATGCTAGTTTTTCATTAAAAATGTTTATGTTGATTATGTTTCACCCATTTCATTCTAGGAATTCATAAGACTTAATATGTAATGTTCAGGGCCCACTATCACCCCTCAAATCATCGTTATGTTTTATGAGACAAACTAGATTTGGTTTTTTGATGTGGCCTTACTCAATTACAAAATATATATTGTAATGAGTCCATTATAAAATGGATATGATGTACTTAATTATTCATTGCCAAATTATGAGATTATGTATTGATGTTCTATGTGATTATTCGATTAGTTAGAATATCTATGGTTATGTTTGAATCTTATGTGATTATTTATATAGTATTATAGGGTCATCATTTATTCCTACCATATTCTTCTCAAGTAATTTATTGAATGGAATGTATTTAAATTATTATCCATACCATATTGAATATGACATACTCATTCCTGAAATATTCCACTTTAATGATATGACTACTGAGAATTATATGTCACCCCTTTATTTTGTTTCATTTACCTTGGATTCCTAGAAGTTTTTTATTATTCATTTTTAGGGATATGAAAAAGGGAATAATGGTATACTAAATAAAAATACTATGTTGAATTTTATTTCCTAAATTTTAATATGATATTCAAGTATATATATATATATTGTTTCCCAAATATACTAAAATATTCAGTACTTCTGGATGCAATTCTATCTAACTAGTACTAATGTAACAAAGATACCTCTCACTCGATACTACTATGGTCAGGGTATTTACAAAAAATTAGTGTATAATGTAGAAGATAAGGTTTCCTTTTATAAGTGAGGGTAGGGGAACCCTAAGAGTTATATAATGTATTATATTAAAATAAATTAATTTTCATTTTTATGTAAAAATGTTGATATATATAGTATCTAGGATGTGGATAATTTGAAATGTTATGATCAAATAAAATTTAAACAAGTTTAGGTGATTTTTTAACCTATATTTCATATTTTTACCCCCTATTGACCATATTCAATATTACCGCAATATTAATATTGTTTACTCTTTAGTTGTTATCAATGTTAATATAAAAGAACAATTGTCCAATAAGTGGAAAATGTTTGATATTATGAACTATATTACATTAAATTTATCGAATATAATATTTTATTAATTTTAAACCATTTAATGAATTTGTATTTAACCTAAGATACCAAAAAATTCATTTTTCTGGAAATTCATAAAATTTTATTTTAAAGATAGCAACTGATAAGTGAATTTTCAATCAAAACATATTAAATCATAAATATGTTATATTTATCTAAACATTTATTGTAACAAAAATAATTCATCCTATTATTTTTTCATTTAAATATTTTTTAAATCCTTTATTCAATTTTTCTATTACAACATGAAGAACTAAGTTGGTGTTGTGTAATAATTTAATGGCATTATTTCATAACAATTATTATAAATAAAATACCATGATAGTAAATCCTTAATATTTAAAATAAAAATTTATAAATGAACATAATAACATTTTATCAATTAGAAACAAAATATTAGAGATATTAAAAGAAAGTGAGTGACATTTTTTATATATTATCTATATAAAATAATATGAATGACATTAACAATGTAAAGTAGAAATAAATGTTTAAAAATTATAATTAAATATTTTTATGGTTTAAAGGAACATATAAAATTAAATAATGTATTTTTTTGGATATTTAAATGTATTATCCCATTGTTCTAACCCCATTTTACCCATTTTACCCATACAAAGGGGGCAAACATTTATCACAATTACTATTCATAATGTAAAAAAATAAAAGGGGTATTCATGAAAATTTTGAACCATTTAATTACATATATAGAATCCATATCTCATGATTAAATTTCTATAAGTGGTAGAAATTCATTTTAAATATAAGTGTGAATAATGCAATAAATTTATTTATTAAAAATGCATTTTAAAAAAAAACAAGATTTATGCTTATATCATGCCTTGTAAAATAAATTCAATGAATGTTAAGACATTTCATTGAATATATAATATATAAATTTCAAAAAAAACGTTTATTAATAGTTATTTATTTATTTTATTATGAAAAAACACATTACACACATAAAAAATTCGAAAAAAAGTCTCCAATTTTGTTTTTATATGATTTTATCAATTGATAATAAATTAATTCAATCTATACATGATTCAAAAATAATTAATCATAATTTATATACTCATACTCATACTCTCAAATACACACTAGTGGATAAAATTATCAAATGATATTAATTTGATAGTATATCATGGTTCGTTTAAATATGGTGTTGTGGGTAAATCAAACTATCAGAGAAATTAAATATATTAAAAGAGAAATATATCTTAAAATCATGGGGTGTTATATTATAAACCCTTATAATAATTTCACCAATTAAATTACTTCACATTGATACAAACAACATAGAATACTTCTTACTAATATCATCATCAAGTTCCCACGTAGCTTCATTAAATTTATAGTTTATCAACAAAACATTAACCAGGTGAGTGGTCTTGTTCTGCAATACTTTCTCACCTAAATCTAGATTATTGAGTACTTTTTACTCATATAATAGATCTTTATCAGGTAAAGAGACATCATATCTTATTAATTATGAATGTTTAGTTATGTACATTCTCCGGGAGAGATGGACATAACACATTGTAAAATTAAGTGAGGTTCTGTCGAAGCACCAAGAGATAAGATACCATCCTGGTATGGTCAATAATTAAAAAGAGAATAATATATATACAGATAAAATAGAAATAATATTTAAATATCATAACCATAATCCATGTATATATTCATAGGAATAATTTTCACTCACATTGAACTCCAGATATAACTGGTGATTTTCATCAAAATATTTTTGATTACACTGAGAAACCCTAATGTGATGTTGAATGGATCTAATATCATCTCTGATTTATTTAGCTAGATCTGGCCCCAATAACATTATTTTTATAAATTTATCTCAACTTTTTTGCTTTCTAGACTTCCTTCAATATAGTGATTCATAAGGATTCATTTAAATGCTCAATTGAAAAGCTATTTTTATAAAAAATTACACTGAATAAATTTATTTATCCTAAAAAACATTGAATTTCATAGATAATTATCTCAACATGTATTATTGATTTTGAATTATCCTCTCATACTAAACATATATCTAACGAATATATGGGGTAATAAAAAAAATTATTTTTCTATTTCATAAATAAGTTTTCTCTAAAAAATAAAGGCAGACCATGGATCTTGGTTTGATACAATTGATATTGGTACTCCATATAATCTCAAGACCATGTTAATGTATAATAAAGTAATGTTATGAAGAATAAAATTTTCTCTAATGGAAAAAAATGTACTTATTAGTTAATTTTATCGACTACACCAAAAGTTACATTAATTAATTTTGATGTTTTGGGGAGTCTAATAATGAAATACATGGGAATGTTTTTCATTTCCATTCAGGTATGTGTAATGGTTGTAACATCTCCTTAGACTTATGTATCACATTATTAACTTACTATAATATAAGACATCAGGATACATACACTGTAATATCATTTTTCATGTTACCCAAAATATATACACTTCCAAATCTTTATATATCTTTGTATATCCATGATGAATAGAGAATGATGAATTATGAGGATCATCCAAGAGCTAATTCGTCAAGTCTAGTATTCAAAGGAAACATAGTAGATTCATGAATCTTATCATTTCATCATGACAATAGTTTATCTTTAGAACATTATTCACCATCTTTTGTAACCCCACATCTTCCTCACATACCTTCTTAATCATCTCATGTATAGATATATAGTCATTAATTTTAGAAAGATATAATATTTCCCCTTTACAAATGATTTCAAGACATATATTCTAAAATTATATATGTATAGGATCCCAAAAAAACATCATCATGCATATACATTCTTGGCTATTCTAAATTATTACATCAGAAACCTTTTTCACCATCCGATGAGGGTAATTTGTTGAGAAGTAGTAGTCTTTTATCAACTCCAAACATCTTATCTATCGCATATTCATATATTTTTGGGTAAATATATACTTAAATATTTTATTATCATTATATATATTACACCATTCACTATATAGTAAATTCTCAATATCATTAATGAAAAAAATATCACTTATGGCTCTAAATAATGAGTCTGATAAATTTTCTCATGTTTTTTTATTTAGAAAGTGGAATAATATTTCACTATATCATACTATATAAGGACATACATCAGTCCCTTATTTTATACATAAATATAAATCAAAAACCACTCTCCAAAATAGGTTAATGTAAGTATAGGTTTACTGACAAACCATATCTTCAATTTTTTAAAATTCTCCTCACACTCATATATTTATAAAAACATGGATCTTTTATAAGTAAATATTGTTAGTGGATTTTATATACATGATAAATTTCTCAGAAAGAATCATTAGTATCTATAAAACCCATTAAAATAATATATCATAGTAACTATAGTTGTTTTAAGCCCGTTTTCAATAACTTTCATCTTTAAAGGATCCACTAATATACCCTAACATGAAATTATATGAAAATATAATGAGAATTTGTGTATCTAAAATTCACACATTGTAATTTTGGGATATATCATCTCATTCCTTAGGTTCTTCAACACAATTCACCAAATGTTTTCATTATATTCATTTATCGTAAAATATATAAGAATATCCTCTATATAAACAACCAAAAACTACTAAAGGTAATCTCTAATGTAGATATTAATAAAATTCATAATTATTTAAGGATCATTAAAAATTAAAAATGGAATTTGTAACATCCTAAGTAACTAAAGAATAATATATTTTCATATCTATGTCTATTTATGAATTATATGGTGTTTTAGAGGCTTAAAATGAGAATAAATCCAATCTTAAACACAAAATACTCTAATATTTTTTAAAAGATTCGTTTACCACATTTTGATAGAGAACCATTTTTGAATCTATATTTTGAAAATTTTATAAGTTTTTTTTTCAAAATAATGATATTCTTTAGAGTTGGGACATTGAAATTTACTTTGGATAAATTATTGGTAATTTTCTTAACAATGTTCATTTTTTAATGAATAGAAAAAATTACTGCATTTTACTTCAAAACTGATTTTTCATCTACTTTAATTATATGGTATGATTATCATTTTAATTTTTTTAATGTTTAATTACAATATATTTTTACCATTTAATCCAATTTTGTTCATTATAATTAATTTCACTTTGTAATTGGGCAAAAATAGGTGTCAAACTTTTGATAGATATTATTTCTAAAAAACCCTCTATTTGTTTTGACAACGAGAATTATTTTTAAATTAATTACTAAAAGTTATGTGTTTGTAATTTGGTGAAATGGATTCCATATTTTGAATCCAAAGGTCTAAATTATTTAATTAATACGCTTTTGTTTTTGGACATTATGAATAGTAACGACGGTAATTATCTTTAATTATCGTGATTAATTTGTAATCGAGTAGTAAAGGGTAATAAAATAACATCATAATAATATAAAATGAGCCCAAAATGTGTCCTAATGCTACTTGTTGTGTCATTTCCGTCCTTGGGATGCCTTGTACCAACTTATGGACCCCATGAAATCACTTTTTTGTGATAGTGACATTTTATCATTTTAATTTTTTAAAGAAAGGAAAATATAATAGAAGTATCCAAAACCAAAGTAAAACAATTTTAATTTATTATAAATAAATGATATCTTAGACTATAAATAGTCATTGTAAATCTAAAAATATTTCCTACATCATGGTATTTTTTTTAGACATTAAATAAATAAATTTATTTATGACAACATGATGATGTAGTGATTCCCTAATTAATGAAAGATTTAAATAAAATGAAAAGATAATGTAAAATCTAAGACATACACTTGTAAAAAACCTATTGTATGGGTGGATTTTGAACCCTTATCACCTTATCCTAGACATATATCATTGTGGGACATTTAAAATCCGAAAAGAATTTTGTAATAATGTAACATTTCAAGACTTTCCAAGAGTGCTCCTCCCCCATCCTATAAAAGGCCCCAATATCTACCCCTTACCCAAACCTCCCAAGCTATTGGCTTGGCCAAAATCAGCTAATTTTAACTCTCCACACCCCTCTATTCATCCTAGAAGCCTTACCTTAGGCAGAAAGATCTTCAAGAAACCATTTTGGTTCAAACTAAGGGGAGTTACCCGATTTAAAGGTAATGTCTTCTCTTATGTTATTTTGTTTTATTTTGCTTCCCAAAGCACCTAAAATCTTTTTATTCCTATATTTTTAACAAAACCAGTATATTAAATATACTTCTATGTTTTTATGAGAAGTATTTGACTTACACTTACTCACACTTCCGTCCAATGGTTAAAAAACATACTATTTCTGGGAGTGGTGAATTACTGCATCATGAAACGATGATTGTTCAATCTTATTTTAACACCTTTTATGGTGTCCATTAATATGTCACTATATTTATATATGATATATATTATGTTTATTTTTTCCTTATGATTCTATATTTTTCATATATGGCATACCTTTGTGGTTTCTGTTATGGGTAAACGCGATAATTTCATTTTAGGAAGTGCGGACTACCACCCCCTCAAAGTGATTTGATTCATTAATGCCATATGTGGGATGTATAAAGTATGGAGATGATGATATTATACTGGATTTATAATTTACCTTTATATCATTATGATTTCATTGAATTAAATACGAAATAGAAATGAAAGTAGCCTTCATGCGTACGTACGACCTACCGTCTCCATGAACGGTGCATTTCATTTATTACCTCTAAATGTTATGTAATATTATAAATGCATGTATAAACTAGATATATATGATATGTATGATATCTACATCATGAATATAATTCTATCTATATTGGATATTTTACCACATGAACAACTTGTAATTATATGAAGTGTATTTTTTACTCAAGTACCAACGATCGACAAAACGACCATTATTAACTTAAATAATTAAATAATGTTCGTAACATTGTAATAAGTGATATAAAAGGAATAATGAACATGAAAAAGGTTCTTAATCACTTAGAAATTAACTCTAGTTTATTATTCAGGAGATTAAAGAACAATCAAGTCAAGTCAGACACGAGGTAAGGGACTTCGTTTGAATCTCCTTTCATTGAGGCATATTTTATATTATACACAACTTTATTTTATACAGTGTATAAACCCCTTTTACTTTTACTTTTATTCAAAAGGAATATTTTTGTATGAGTTATTTTACCAAATGACAAAAGGGAATGTTTTTGTCTTATGTATGCGGCGACAACGACTTCTCCACTGCCATGACCATTATTTGAGTTTTGGCTTCCTATACAAGCCATAACTTTTTTTTTAAAATGAAAAATAAATACCATGTTTTACTTTTCATTTATTTTGGTATTGAAAATGGTTTTGATAATTTTTTGATTATATCAATGTGTTTTTTATATATTTTGATTGATATGTGGAAATGTTATGTTTCCTTTATGCATATTTTATGTGATACGATTATGTAATGGTTCTTGGGAATTGTTTATGAAGATGGGTGGTTTCGTGATAAAATAAGGGTGGGTGATCCCGTGATAGCTCTCCATTGCATTGGGTAACAGGAAGGAGTTAAACCCTATTCTTTCTCCAAAGAGATTTAGGGGATATACTATAATGGGTATTCCAAACCTAACCATGAGGGTTAATCCTTACGTAAGAATGTTATGAATGCCTATAGTTACCTTTATGTCTTATGATTTCTCTGAGTTATTCATAAACCTTATGATTTTGTAAGGAATTTTAAAGGGCTTATATTCTATGAATAAATTATGATTTCGTTGATTCTTATGTATAAATGGACCAATGTTTTCATTCTGTATTTTTATATCCCTTACTGAGATTTTTATGCTCATCCCATGTTTTTGAAGTGTTTTTCATAAGTCAAGGGAAAGGTACATGATGTGATTATAGTGTTGAGAAAGTTTCAAGAAAGAATCTATGTTTTATTTTAAATATGTTTCCTTGATGGGAGAAAATGAATACTATCTTTTATGTAACCACCTTGTTTAAATGTGGAATGCAATACATGATTTATGATATACTTCTCTAATACTCTAAACCTGAAAAGATCCTCAATGTGTATTCATGTAATAACTCAAAATTAAGTAATGTTTATCTTTGGGGCCTTATAGTTGTTATGAGAGGTCTGTTTAGATAAATTTAGGAGTTATAATTCTATTAAATGATTATCCAAAAATATTTTTTGGTCAAATTGAAATGATATAGCATTTTAAGATTACCATGTTGCTTCATCTAATACATGTTTGTTCAGAATGGTTTTCTACAAATGAAATAGGGAAGCGGTGCTAGGAAATAATATAGAAAGAAATGACCTTCCGAATCAGCATCCTGAGATTGTTAGAATTGGAACTGGATAGTTTGTTGCAACAACAACACAATTGACTCAAGCAATAAAAGGTGGTGGTATCCATGCATGAGATCAGCCAGGTCAACTGAAGAGGAATATGTAAGTGGTGGAACATTTCATGAGGCAATATCCCCCATAATTTAGAGGATCATCTGACCATGTGCTTGCTAAAAGGAGGATTAAAGAACTAGAGAATATTTCCGATGTCATGGGGTGTTCAGACAATCAAAAGGTTAGTCTTTCTGTTTATCATTTGGAGAGTGAAGAAGATCAGTGGTGGTCGATGGTTAAAAATATCAGGGACGTTGATGAGATTGATTCTCTTGATTGGGATGGATTCAAAGGTATGATTCTTGAGAAATATTTTCCTAAGGCTATTTTACTTAGGATGGAAAATAAATTCTAGGAATTGAGGAAAGAGGACGACTCAGTGGCTGCTTATGAAGAAAACTTCACTCTATTGGCAAGGTATGATCCAAATTTTATCCGAGACCTTGATAGTAAAATAAATCATTTTTACTAAGGATTAAAGCCAAAAAATCGAAGGGAATTAGAATATTGTGAGTTCAAAAGTTATGAAAAGCTTGTTCGATGTTCTTAGAAGGTGGAAATGGAGTTTTACAATGATCATGTTTTCTATAAAAACTAACTGAAGAAGCGACCGAGGTGGCATGAGAAAGGGAAGAATCCTTCAGAAAGGTCTGATGGTAATAAAACTAAGTTTTCAGTTTTTGATAAATGTGTGTAAAAAGCATGTTGTGGAATTTTTTTTTAATTCTGGAAAGTAGTACTATTGTGGTGAGATGGGACATAAGGCTCGTGATTTCACTGAAAAACATCAAGGTGATGGTAAGAACAAATTTAATTTATAGTTAGTGAAATGTTTCAAGTGCAATGAGATTGGTCATTATGAAAATAAGTATTTTACAAAGAGCTCAAATGATGGGAAGCAGTAAGACTACAAGAAGAAAGTTGTGGAGAAATCCTTTGCAACTACTTCAGCAGATTTGGGCCATCAAATGAAGTGGTATCAGGTACTTTGTTTGTTTTTTCAGATTATGCCAATGTTTTTTTTTTGATTCAGGGTCTACACAATCTTTCATCTCTGAAAAAATTTCTAGTAAATTGGGAATTCCATCTCATGAAATTACTCCTGATCTTATGGTAAAAACACCTGGCATAAATGTTGATGCAAAAAGAATTTATAAGAAATTTCCTATCCTTATCTGTGGAAAGAACCTATATGAAAACCATATTGTTTTACCACTAATAGAGTTTGATATTATCCTAGGTATGGATTGGATCTCTGTTTACCATGCTAAGATTGATTGTAGATCTAAAGAAGTTTCTTTTCAAAAAGACTTTTAGTTTGTGTACAAGAGTGAACCCTTACTTTTGATAACATATCAAGAGGCTTAGAATCTTGTAAAATATGGAAATGAATGTTACCTTGCACATATAGTTGAAAACAAAGGAACTGTTCAGATTAATGATATTCCAGTGGTAAATGAGTATCCTGATGTTTTTCCTGACGAGTTTCCTTGAATAATACTAGATCATGAAATTGAATTTACTGTTAACATATTTCTTGATGCTAAGCCAATTTCAAAACCTCCTTATCAAATGCCACAAATTGGACTTTTAGAGTTGAAGGAGAAATTTCATGATTTATTAGAGAAAGGTTTCATTCGACCTATCACCTCACCATGGGGTTCTCCTCTATTATTTGTTCAAAAGAAAGATGGTTCAATGAGACATTGAATTGATTATAGAGCCTTTAATAACATCATTTTTAAGAAAAAATATCCTTTACCTCATATCGATGATTTGTTTGACCATCTCTAAGGAGCTCAGTATTTTTCAAGGATTGACCTAAGATCGAGGTACCATCAATTGAAGGTAAAGGAAGCAGATATTCCGAAGACTATATTTTCTACAGGATATGGACATTATGAATTTGTAGTAATGCCTTTTGGGTTAACCAATGGACCAACTGTATTCATGGACCTTATGAATAGAATTTTCCATGAGTTCTTGGATAAGTTTGTAGTTGTTTTCATTGATGATATCTTTGTGGTTTATAAAATTAAATATAATCATGAAAATCATTTAATTGTTATTTTTCAAACCTTAAAAGGAATGAAATTTTATAGGAAATTCAGAAAGTGTGAATTTTGGATGCAACAAATTTCATTTTTTGGTCACATTGTTTCTAAAGATGGAATAACTGTTGATTCTATAAAAACAAAGGTTGTTGAAGAATGGCCAAGACCCAAAAATGTAACCGCGATTCGTAGTTTTCTTGGTTTTTCAGGCTATTACTGAAGGTTTGTTAAAAAAATATTCATGGTTATCTAGTCCAATGACTAAGTTAACTATAAAAGGTGTTAAATTCATCTGGACAAAAGAATGTGATGATTGGTTTCAGGAATTGAAAAAATATTGGTGAATGCTCCAGTTTTGGAAATAACTTCCAGGAATGATGAGTTTGTTATCAGCAGTGATGCTTAATTGAAAGGACTTGGTTGCATCAAAATGAAGAATGATTAGGTAATTGCTTATGCATCACGTCATATGAAAACTCGTGAGGTAAATTACCCTACACATGATTTGGAATTAGCTGTTGTTGTTTTCAATTTAAAAATTTGGAGGCATTATTTGTATGGTGTAAAGTAGGAAATATACACTGAGTACAGAAGTTTAAAGTATATATTCACTTAAAAATAATTGAACATGAGATAGAAGAGATGTCTAGAATTAATCAAGGATTATGATTGTACAATTCATTACCATCCGGGAAAAGAAAATAAAGTGGATAATTCTTTGAGTAAAAAAAGTAATGATTAATTAACCATGTTACATTTGGAACATGATACTTTGGTTAAGTATTTGAATAAATTTGGCATAGAAGTTGTTGGTGGAGGATTTTCTTCTATTTTATTTCAAGTATCAGTGAAATATTGTCTATCAGATAGAATTAAGCAAGCACAAAAGCAAGACAGTGAGTTGCAGAAAAAGGAAGAGATGGTTCAGAAGGGTATGTTACCTGAATTTAACAATGATAATGATTCTGTTTTGAGATTTAGGAAGAGGTTATGTTTTCCTTATGAATCACAGTTTAAGAGAGAGTTGTTATTTGAAGCTCATAGTTCTCCATTTTCAGTTCATCCAGGCAGTACTAAGATGTATAGAGATCTTCGGGAGTATTATGGGTGGGATGGAATAAAAAGAGATATTGCTAATTTTACTATGAAGTGTTTAACTTGTCAATAGGTTAAAGGAGAGTGGTAGTTACCGAAAGGTATGCTTCATCCTTTACCGGTGCCAGAGTGGAAATGGAATAATATATACATGGACTTCACTGTTGGATTTTCGAAGACATCTCAAGGTAATAATGCAATCTGGGTTATTGTTGATCGTTTGACTAAATATGATCATTTACTTGCTATACAAGATACTTTTTAACTATATCAACTTTCTCATTTATATCGTAAAGAGATATTCAGGTTACATGGAGTTCCCCTCTCCATGGTATCTGATCGTGATCCCAGGTTTACTTCTAACTTTTGGAAAGGCCTTTAGAAGTCATTGTGTACTGAATTAAATTTTAGTACAGCTATTCATCCTCAATCATTGGGCAGTCTAAATGAACAATTTAGACTTTATAGGATATGATACATGCTTTCTCGAAGGATTATTAGGGAATTTGGGGCCAATATCTTTCTTTGGTTGATTTTTCTTATAATAATAGTTTTCATTCAAGTATACAGATGGCACCATTTGAGGCATTATACATGAAGCGGCGCCGAACTCCAGTTTTTTCGGATAATGTGGGTGAAAGGAAGTTGATGGGACTAGAATTGGTAGAAGAGTTGGAAGAAAAAGATCACCTGATACAGAAACACATGAGAACAGCAAAGAGCAGGTAGATAAGTTATGCGGACAATAGGAGGAAGGGCCTCTCTTTTGAGGTATGTGATCATGTCTTCCTCAATGTTTCACCGTGGAAAAGTGTGATGTGATTTGGTAAGAAAAGAAAGCTGAGTCCAAGGTTCATTAGACCATATAAAATTATTTGGAGAGTTAGATCAGTTGAATACCGAGTGGCTTTACCTCCGAGTTTATCTCAGGTACATAATGTTTTTCATGTTTCAATGTTAAGGAAGTACATGTCAGATCCATCTCATGTTTTGAGTCAAGAGGTAGTTAAGCTGGAAGAGAATATATCTTATGAGGAACAACTGGTTTAGATTATTGACCACAGGGTGAATGTATTGTAGAATAAAGTGATTAATCAAGTAACTGTTTTGAGGAAAAACCACATGATTGAAGAGGCAACATGGGAATATGAAAATGCAATTAGGGATAAATACCCCAAATTATTTGGTAAGTAAATAAATTGTGGGATAATAGTTTCTAAAGGGGGGAAGGATGTAACATCCAAATTAAGTAAAGAATAATATATTTTCATATCTATGTCTATTTATTAATTACATGTTGTTTTAGAGGCTTAAAATGAGAATAAATCCAATCTTAAGCATAGAATACTCTAATATTTTTTTAAAGATTGTTTTACCACCTTTTGATGGAGAACCATTTTCAAATCTATCTTTTGACAATTTTATAAGATATATTTGTCAAAATAAACTTATTCTTTAGAGTTAGGACATTGAAATTTACTTTGGATAAATTTTTGGTCTTTTTTAGACAATGTTCAATTTTTAATCAATAGTGAAAAATACTGCATTTTTCTCCAAAACTATTTTTTCATATAATTTAATTATATGGTTAGATTATCTTTTTAATTGGTTGTAATGATTAATTAGAATATATTTTTACCATATAATCCAATTTTGGTCATTGTAATTAATTTCACTTTGGAATTGGGAAAAAACAAGTGTCAAACTTTTGGTAGATATTGTTTTTAAAAAACCCACTATTTGTTTTGACAACATGAATTATTTTCAAATTAATTACTGCAATTTATGTGTTTGGAATTTGGTGAAATTTATTCCATATTTGGAATAATATGGTCCAATTTATTTAATTAATACTCTTTTTTTAACATTATGAATAGTAACGACGATAATTATCTTTAATTATCGTGAGTAATTAGTAATCCGGTAGTTAAGGGTAATAAAATAATATCATAATAACATAAAATGACCCCAACATGTGTCCTAATGATACTTTTTGTGTCATGGCCGACCATGGGATGGTTTGTACCAACTTAGGGACCCCATGGAATCACTTTTGTGTGATAGTGACATTTTATCATTTTAGTTTTTTAAGGAAAGGAAAATATAACAAAAGTATGAAACACCGAAGTAAAATAATTTTAATTTTTTATAAATAAATGATCTCTTAGACTATAAATAGTCATTGTAAATATAAAAATATTTCCTACATCATGGTATTTTTTTAGACATTAAATAAATAAATTTATTTATGACACCATGATGATGCAGTGATTACCTCAATAATGAATGATTTAAATAAAATGAAATGATAATGTGAAATATAAGATTTAATCTTGTTAAAAACCTATTTGATGGGTGTATTTAGAACCCTTATCACCTTATCCTTGAAATATATCATTGTGGGACCTTTAAAGTCTTAAAATCATTTTATAATATAGTAACATTTCAAGACTTTCCAAGAGTGCCCCTCCTCCCTCTTATAAAGGGCCCCCACCTCTACCCCTTACCACACCTCTCAAGCCATTGGATCAGCCAAACTCTGCACATTTTATCTCCATGAATCCAACTCTTCATCCTAGAAGCCTTACCTTAGGCAGAAAGCTCTTCAAGAAACCCGTTTGGTTTAAACCAAGGGGAGTTACCTGATTTAAAGGTAATGCCTTCTCTTATGTTCTTTTGTTTTATTTTTCATCCCAAACCCCTAAAAAAATTTCCTATATTTTGTAACAACACCAGAATATTCAATATACTATTATGCTTTTATGATAAGGATTTTATTTACAATTACACACACCTCCGTCTAACGGTTAAATAACATACTATTTCTGTGAGTGGTGAATTACTGCCTCATGAAACGATGATTGTTCAATCTTCTTTTAACACAATTCATGGTGGCCATTATGATGTCACTCTATTTATATATGATATATATTATTTTTATGTTTTCCTTATGATTCTTTATTTTTCATTTATGGCTTACCTTTATGGTTTCTATTATGGGTTAACAAGACAATTTCATTTTAGAAAGTGCGAACTACCGCCCCCTCAAAGTGATTTGAATCATTAATGCCATATGTGGGATGTATAAAGAATGGAGTTAATGATATTATATATGATATTATACTGGAATTATAATATAAATTTATATAATTATGATTTCATTCCCTTAAATATGAATTAGAAATGAATGTAGCGTTCATGCGTACGTACGTCCTACCGTCTCCATGAACGATGCATTTCATATCTCATCTCTAAATGTTATTTAATATTATAAATGCATGTATATACTTGATATATATGATATATATGATATCTAAACCATTAATATAATTCTGTATATAATGGATATTTTACCACATGAACAAATTGTAATTATAAGAAGTATATTCTTGACTCATGTACCAAAGATCGACAAAACGACCGTTATTAACTTAAATAATTACATAATGTTTGTAACATGGTAATAAGTGATATAAAAGGAATAATGAACTTTAAAAAGGTTCTTAAGAATGTATAAATTAACTCTACCTTATTATTCAGGAGATTAAATAATGATCAAGCCAAGTCGTACACAAGGTAAGGGGCCTGGGCTCAATCTTCTTTCTTTGAGGCATATTTTGTTTTATACACAAATTCCTTTTATATGGTGTATAAACCCCTTTTAATTTTACTTTTATTCAAAAGGAATATTTTTATATGAAGCATTTTACTAAATGACAAATGGGAATGTTTTTGTCTTACGTATGCGGTGACAACGACTTCTCCGCCGCCGTGACCATTATTTGAGTTTCGAATACCTCTACAGGCCATAAATTTTCTTAAAATGAAAAACAAATATCATGTTTTACATTTATTTTATTTTGGTATTGAAAATGGTTTTGATAATGTTTTGATTATATCAATGTGTTTTTTATATCTTGTGATTGAAACGTGGAAATGTTATATTTCCTTTATGCATGTTTTATGTGATATGATTGTGTAATGGTTGTTGGGCATTGTTTATGAAGCCGGGTGGTTCTGTGATAAAATAAGGGTGGGTGATCCCTTGATAGCTCTCCAATGCATTGGGTAACGTGATGGAGTTAAACTCTAAGGTGTCTCTGAAGATATTTAGGGAATATACTGTAATTGGTATTCCAAACGTAACCATGAGGGTTACTCCCTATGTTAGAATGTTATGAAGGCCTCAAGTTACATTTATGTCTTATGATTTCTATGAGTTATTCATAAACCTTATGATTTAGTGAGGTATGTTAAAGTGTATATATTCTACGAATAAAGTATGATTTCATTTATTCTTTTGTATACATGGACTAATTTTTTCATTCTCTATTTTTATATCCCTTACTGAGCTTTTCATGTGCATCCCAAGTTTTTGAAATGTTTTTCATAGGTCAAGGGAAAGGTACATGATGTGATGATAGTGTCGAGGAAGTGTCAAGAAATAATCCATGTTTGATTTTAAATATGTTTCCTTGATTAGAGAAAATGGATACTGTCTTTTATGTAACCACCTTGTTTAAATGTGGAATGCAATGCATGATTTATGATCTAGTTCTCTAAAACTCTAAACTTGAAAAGATCCTCAATTTCAATTCTTGTAATAAATCAATATTAAGTAATGTTTAAGGATGAGGCCATATATAATTACTATAAATTCATGATTATCATACCTCATATGAAAGTATTACAAGGTAATATCCTCCTTCTTAAACCTTAATAGATGATATCTAGATCAAATATTCATCTTTTAAAAATAATCATCTCCATGTAATTGATAAAAATATTCATGATACATTGTATAATATACTTGTTATTAATTGTTATACTATTAATTCATTGATAAACACTATAAATATGCATGATCCCACATTACTTAGTAACAAAAATAATAAGTACACTCCAATGTGATGAACTTATCAGAATGAATCCATTTTCTAGATTCATGAGGAGTAGCTTCCTGTATTAAAAATCCAACTTCACAGTTCAAGGAAAGATGAAGATATTATTCAGTAAATAAATTATCATATTCTAAAATGATATGAAAACATTCAATGTTCAGTTTATCCCATGAAATTTGAGATAATTTTTCCCCATGCATAGGTTATAAACCCCATATTTTGGGATGTAATTTCCATTAAGAGTACAATTTTATCCTCTAACCAATACGAGATAGTTTCTTGATTTGAAATATAGAATATAAATTCCCTTCCTCACAAATTTATATGGTCTTTCTACTGAGAGGAGAAACATTCCCAAAAATAATATCAAATTCAAATTGATTAATAATGACAAGATTTTTAGGAATAAAAATCCCATAAACATATATCATATAGAAGCTATAGATTTTAAATTTGGTCATTGTACTATTAAGATGTTTCACTTACAACTCAATATCAAATAATTGAGGTAATCAAATGATACCTTTATTAAATTATTTAGATAATAAAGTGTGCACAAAATCTGAATCAAATAAATAATTTCTAATTCTTGGATGAATAATGAGTGTACCTTTCAACACATTGTTATATTTAACCACATCAATAGTTAGGATTGCATAATATTTTTCTTTTCCCTTTGAAATTTTATGTTATTGATGCTTATTATTCTCATTGACCCTTGTATTATATAATTTATTCATATAATTCCCAATCTACTTGTATCTAAAGCACTGAATTTTAGGTGGTTAGTCATTCTTTCCATTCATTTCATTGACTAGAATCTTCACATCACTTCAACATTCTTTTTCTCAAAGGTCATGCCTCTTATACACATAATATCTTCACATTCCTTTTAGGAAATTATTTATGTTATCAGTCCCATATTTCTATTATGTGGGTAGTTGAATCATCTTCTTACCTCCATTTGACAAACAACTAGAGCTTCTATGAAACTCGATCTTTGTTTTCTGATATTTAGAACCATTAAAATTATGGTTTTCATATTCCATTTACACTTTGAGTGAACATAAAATATCTCCCAAACATCCAATGTCCCTTATGGATTAACATTTTCAAATACTTCCTTTCAAAGAACTAAATAATTGATCAATATCTATCTCTATGTTGATGATAAAACTAAAATTGTATCATGAAACAATTTTAATTTTTGGTTCATATTTACTAATGGATTCGTCATACATCTACATCAACTCAAGATTTTACCTCTTTGTTTTATAATGAAGAGTTTAGGTAAACTAAAAATTGAGAAATACCCTCTAAAATAACCCCATTAGTTGGAGTTTATTTCATACACATTCCATTAATTCTTGATAAAATTTAACCTTTTATGTGCATCACCTTCCAATTGATAGACTGCTAGGACAAATTTTTCATGGTATGATCACAATAGAATAGATAATATATTTTGCATCACATTAATCCATTTTTAAAAAAATAGTGGATCTGAATACCCATATAAATAGTGTGGATGTTGTCATAAGAATTTTTGTAAGGAATATTTCCACAAACTAGTTCCTTCTAAACCTCACTATGGTGTATGTTACCACCCCAAGCTTGAGAAAGTTGAGTGATCATAGTCTTTATATATTGAATCCAAGATCTGATGATATTTGGTTTCCCATGAGTATGGTCATTTCATTATTCATCATATTTTCTATCCACGCAATTCCATTATATTCCACCAATTGACTAAAACCAAAAACATCGTGTAGGAATCATCCTACAATAATACTAGTGAAAGACCATATATTAGTGAAAATAATTCATGAAATATCATACATTATGAAACATTATTATCTATATATGACACCTCATTTTTTGAAAATATCATTCATGGTTATTATTTATTAAAATCCCTCTTAATGGTTCATAAAGAGAATGAGAATTTACCAAATTAAACACCCTAGGGGTGTCTACCTAGGTGTGAATTATCAATATCACTCATCATACACCGGTGATGATCGAGTTAATTACCAATATTCCACTTTAAATGTTGTAACCCCAAAGTAAATCTATTTCATAGCTAAATCCACCTTCCATTATTCATAAAGGTATTTATTTTCTAGTAAAAAACAATATCTACTTTATGAAAACATTAGGATGTTCTGAAATACCTAGAAATATCCATTAGGTTCTGACCAATGTTTTCTAATAATAATCTCCAAATTAATTGATCCTAAACTAATAATAATGGATAAAAACAAATAATGATATTAATAATATTAAAATTTACCTGTGGACAAATTTCTATAACCATTTATAGGAGAACCATTTTTGTAGAGAGCATGTGTCAGCCTAGATCCATTTTTTATATAAACCATGGTTATAGGCTTGACTAATTACATAGTTATTTTAAGTGGTGGTGGTAGCTGGATGAGGGAAAAATTAATATTTATTGGTAAATAGGGTGGTAAAGGGATAGGTCTTTAGGTTTGAAAAAAATCGTAGTAGTAGAGATAAAGTATAGGCCTATGACCACAGTATTCAAAAAAACTATGGGGGTTGAGAGGTCACGAAGACATATTTTTAAAAATTTGGTGGCAAAGAAGAAGTAAAGGGCTAAGATGGTGTTTTAACAACATCCATGGTTGTAGATCGGGCATGTGGTCCCATGTATCGAAAACAATAGCAGTAGGTAGAGAATAGATGCATATGACTATGATTTTCCAATAATTACGGTAGTAGAGTGGGCTTACAGACAGAATTTTCTAAAACCGTAGTAGTAAAACATAGAACGAACACTTGTTTACATGGTTTTCAAAAATAGTGTATATAGTTCCAGTAAATATCAATATTTATCACTTTTTTAGTGTTTAATAAAAATATTTATTGTTATTTATATATATATATTAATATATATATATATATACATTCATATATTAATAGATATATTGAGTATCTGGTAAGTGGTATGGTATTATAATGAGTTGGGAATGAATATTTGACTCAAAACACATTGAGATTTTTTATTTTTTTCAAATCTATACCCATGGTTTGAAACTATGGATATATGTTTTTTCTTACCACTATAGTTGGTGCCAGAGACCTCTAACCATGGTTTAAAACCGTTTTTCTATGCCAACAACCAATTAAAATGTCTTATATGTCCTTAGTGGCCATAACTATGTTCATTGTCCATGAAATAACTTTTTACTGCTATTTCCAGGGTTTTAACCCATGGAAATTATATAATTTTTACTTTTTACACATAAATATGGTATCATTTTTCATAAATATTGAATACATAACCCAATAAGACATTCCCTAAAACTATAATTGTCTAGTTTCCTAATATAATAAATAAATAAACATATTATTTCATAATAGGTCTTAAAAATCACCTATAAATTCCTTCAAATTCGTTTCCTTTTAGATATATCGCACATATAACCATCCATAAAAACATAGGGAAGGAAAACATAAGAAAGGGTAATATCATATGCTCAATAAGGGCCATCAAAGGTGAGATAAATAAATGATCATAAAGGATCATAATGTTACGTGAACTTGATCATGTCAAAATAATATAATACTGAATCCATTAAATACATTTAATATTGAGGATAAGTTATCTATCTAGGGGATACCTTATCTCTCTTTCTTGTTTTGGTGATCACTACAGCGATCGCATAAGATCAAATGTATCTGATGATAATAGATCTTTTTTAGGCATGGTGGGACACAAAGATCTATTTTCTCTATGTTTCTCACAAAATAGAGGTGAGCTTCTTATGGTTGTTTTGGAAAGTAGTTTTGATTGCTACAAGTCGGTCTCGCACAGAAGGTATGGCATTCAGAGTTGCTCAGCGATGGCTCTTGAAAAAAATATGACGATTTTGGGGTGTGCGAAGATGGCACTGAAGGCAGAGATAAGGGTTGAGAGGCTGGTGGTAGAGGGTGATAGGATTATTTAGGTTGCTAATAGATTGACGTCTAAATTTGGAAATGGTAAGAAGAATGCGAGGAGTGTGGAAAATTTTCCACCTTCAAATCCCTAGAATTAAAGCTCGAACCAGAAGTTTCGTGGCCGGTGCGACACGTGAAGGCTGACCATGATCATTAGTGAGGGGTTTGGGACCCAGGACATGGTCTCTTACTTGGCATGCTTGGCGACGTAAGTCATGCTATAGGATGGGCGACGTCTATAGCACTGTAGGAATCATTGCGGCGATTCGTGAGTTGTATTGGATGGGGTTCCGGTGACTTTCTTTGCTAGTCTGAGCTGGGGATCATGGATGCTCGGTTAGTGCAAGTAGGAGATCTTAATATATGGGGGCCAGCGTCGGTCACGGGATACAAGAACAGGAGGATGACTGGTGATCCTCAAGAAGCGGTCTTGACATTGGATTGTGTAATAGTGGGAACTGGTGCAAGCTGGCACTATCGGGACAGGGACATGGTGTCGATATTGTGCTGGCTACAGGCTGGTAATAAAGACCTCTGATTTTGTGAGGCTACGTGTATACAGATGACCTTGAATGTGTGAAGACATGTTTTCTATGGGCCATAATGTGGTCTTCTTTGAGTGATTGAGTTCTGTTTTTTGGTGTTTATGAATGGGATTTTGATCATTGTGTGGTTGGGTGGTCTGTGTCCACTTCTCTAGTTTGATATTGCTTTGTGGACCATTTAATTGTTGTTCTGTGCCTTTGTACTATTTATTTTCATTAATAATTTTTAAGGTCAAATTTGTTCAGTACTTGAACCTTTCTAGTACCTTTAATCATGAGTCAAGGAATAAGGATTCATCCTAATAAAAGGGAAAATCATAAAAGTATGGAATAATAAATCATAAATCATGATCTATGACAATATATCATAAATATAGGAATGTGGAATGAGCATAATATTATAACATTAGGAACATGTATAAATAGCTATAGGTTTATTAATCATGTTATGGACATGAAATAAGGTCCTCACATAAAGTTATGGACATTAAACCAAATCAATTCATAAACATATGAATATAATACTGGGTCCATATAAAATATTATGGAAATAAAACCTAGTACATGCATAATGTTGGGAACATAAAATTTGGTTCAGGAATAAAATAGTTATCTAATGATTTATATATCATTTACCAATGCATTAGAGAACTATAAAGGACCCTGAATTCACATAAAATTAAAGTAAAAATAATTTATAGTGTAATAAAACTAATTTTTCTGTCATCTCATAACCTTTGTAAAAGAAATGGGTTTAAAAAATATTTAGTTTTAACTTTCTTAACACATAGACAAGTAACAGGTTTTGTAGATTCATCCGTAAAACTACTTCATCAAAAACTATCCAACGAAAAGAATTCATCATATCATTGTTCATATCCCAAGTGAAACAAAATTAACATTAAAGGATGTTTTCATAGATGAAAGATTATATTAAATTATCCCTGGAATATATCATGAGTAAAATACCATTTTAAATTTTAAATTAATTATTTCAAATCCAAAATTTTCCAAAATATTAAAGAAAGAAATTTCTTGGAAACTATTCATGGAATATTATAATTTATTCTTATATTTAAATAGTATTCATGATGGTCGAAAATAAATTCATGTGTTATATGTTAAAACAAATATTACATTCACATCCTTAATGAAAAGTAAATAATTTAGAAGATGAAACGAAAACTTTTTTATGACATTTTATAGAAATTATAATATTTAAAAAGATTAATTTATTCAATCATTGGATAATAGTAAAAATATTTTTTAAAATATTTTAATTAAAATATGGACATGAAATAAAAATATTTTTTACAAGGAGAAAATAATATCAGTTTTTATTAAAAAAATTATCAAACATAATTAGTACCAAAGAAAGAGAAACGGTTAAATTACATGAAAATTTCATGATTAAATATAATAAAATACCATAAATATTTCTTATAGAAAAATATTAAAAATATTTTTAAAAATGTAAATTTAACATTGGAAATCCTAAAAAGAAATGATATTGTAACACAAAACCTTACCTCAAGTATCTTATTGATTCATATGAATTAGATCCTACATTATTATTAATTTATTATATAACCATAATCATTAAATAATACCATATAATATTTAATTACAACATCTTATCACATGTTTATTCAAAATTCATTATAAAAAATACTCTTCCAGATATAAACAACTTAATTTTTCATTAATTTATTGATTCAGAAATACTTGTCATTATATGTTGATCCTAGTTTTATAATCTCCAAAAATGTATAAATTTCAATACTATATTGTGTAATCATTATATTCACTTTTATATCCATTTATATAATGCAGTTATTAAAAATGAATTACATCACTTCGTAGATATGACAGTCTGTATGTATGAATAAGTTATTTTCCACTACTGGATGGATGGATTGAAATAAAATTAAACAACAATAACTCTTTATAGAATAATAATAATATCATAAATATCAAATCTATTCATTAAATACATTATAATTACCATCAATGTGAATCGGTGATGAAAAATTAAATGAATCGCTTCATAGATATGGTAATCAACATGTACGTATAAGCAATTTTTCATTTCCAAAAGGTTGAAAATGAGTTAAATAATAGATGCACCCTTATAATAATAACTGTTAGGTATATTTTATATAATTAATTCACTATTTTATATTTGATAATGTCAATTTAGAGGAGGTATAAGAAAAAAAATTAAATGTACATTATCTAGAGTTATACCTCCTAAATGATAAACCTCTTTTTCCAGAAACCTTAATCCTTGAAAAGATGGTATTTATGAAATTAAAAAATACATAGTACAAGGATAATTAAGCTATTATGGTATTAGGTAAAGTATTGGATTCACTATAATTTTCAAAATTTGTGATAACGAGGGAAGAGGATGTTCCCTTTTAAATGATTTGGTAGGGGCACCCATTAAATTATCTAAAGTACTAAATTAATATAAATTAATTTTCATATCAAATTTTATGAAAATTGAAATGTTTATAATATAGGATTATCGTGAGTATAAATAATACCATCCAATACATTTATATTAGTTCAAGTTATGTTTTAACCCTTATCTCTTAGATTTAACCATGGTTAACCCTTTTCATGATAACCGTGATATCAATGTTTTTTACTCATTATTGTTCGTGAATGTCACTATAAAAGCACATGTGAATGATAAGGTGAAAATTGATTCTATTAATGACCATATAAAATTCCCTGAGCAAGCAAAATATTTTTATGAATTTAAATTATTTAATAAGATATTATTTAACTAAAGATACCAATTAAGTCTCTTTTGGGACAATTCACATATTTGAACTTTAATGATAATAAGATAAAATAGAAATTTGAATCCAAAATTTTGACACAATAAAATATGTAATATTTATATAAAAATTGCATGGAACATTATAATTATCAAAATTGTATTACTCTTTAATATTTTTAAAACCATTTGTATGATTTATCCATTTATTAAACAAGAACTGTTTCGGCATTGAGCAATCATTTAAGTTAGTAATTCCATAACCAAAAATTATAAAAAATATAAATAAAAATATTTATATTTAAAATAAATATTTATAGCTAAATAAAACCTCTTTATGTAACTAAGATAAAATATTAGAGATATTTAAAGTAATAGAGTTACATTTTGTATTTATTCATTACATAATGTAATAATAAGGTCATTGTCAAACGAAAGAGGAATGAAATTTTCAAAACATCAAATTAATGATCACTAAGGTGGAAAATAACCAATAAGATTAAATAAATTCAGTTTTTTTATTGATATCTTGGACTTATTCTATGGTTTTAACACTATTTTAAGTGTTTTACCCTTAGATAGGTTACAAATATTTATAATGATTACTATTCATGACGAAAAAACATAAACGAGGCCAATTTACCCAATTTTAACCTCATAATTCTAAATATCACATCCATTTTTTAATATTAAATTTATATAACTAATGGAAATTAATTTTAAAATTAAGCATGCAAAACACAAGACAAATTGTTTAAAGAAAAATGTGTTTTTAAGTATAAAACAAGAAGTATACGTATCTTGTTTTGAGTAAAAACAATTAAATGAATTTTAAATAAATTTATTGAATAAATAATCTATAATTTTCCTTAAAATAATTCATCAATAGTGATTAATTTAAATTATTAAGATAAAAAAATTATCCACATAAACAAATTCAGAAAAAAAAACTAATTTTTTTACATTTAGATGCTCTTTTGAATTGAAAAAAAAAGATTGTATTCTACAAATGTGTAAAAAAAATATATTTTTTAATTTATTTATTCATATTCAGACCATCCAATACAACTTATAGGTGATAAATATCACATAATAATATTTTAATACGATATCTTTGTTTATTTAAACCTTGCATTGTGTATCACACAAGCTATAAAAGGAATGAGATTTATTTAAGGAGAAATATATCATAAAATACTAGGGAGATACAATGTTAAAATAAACTAGTAAAACTACTTTTTCCTTAGGATGAATCCATATATTTGGGCTAAATAAAATAAATGAATTATGCGTACCTTTTCATTGTAAATCCTATCTGCCTAATCTTATTCACATGAGCTTGATAAAGATTACGTTGAACCAACCAATGTACTATTTCCTTCTAGGGTATTTATTCTCTATATGAATCTGTCTATTCCTGGTGATGATGTTTTTTAAGACATATTTTATTTGATTATTTAATCAAAAAATTTATGTAAATTGGGGCTAAAGACAACTTTCGTTTGAGAAATTTTCATTGCATATATCTTATATTTAAATGTTTGTGTCTGACCAACTAATTCAAAATCATGATAGAGATTATATATCTATCTAAATATATTTATTTATTTTCACAATTTATTCAAACAATTCATAAATATTTCATATTTCCCAACAAATTGTAACATTTTTGTTAATAATTTAGCATTTAAAAATATTATTTGGATGTTTAAATTCATATAATCATCATAACATAATTATAAAACTGAACATAATATCTTATAGGCGATAATGATACATTATTTTAAAACATATAAATATCCATTCACTAAACCATGATATAGTAACTCTCACTATGTTGTGGTTTATAACAACAAAATCCACAACATTGTTTATTCTACCATTTCAGTATTTTAGCTTTAGTGTGTATTTCAATCAATATTTAATGATTCACTAATTAATATTTGATTCCTTTGAGAAAATTATTATATTTTAAATATATTAATGTATAAAACAATATAAAACTCAAGAATTTTATTACAAGGTTAAAAAATCTAATTATATCCACACATATCCAAATGCATCCCATGAATAGGGTACATATATCCCTTCCAAGTAAAGGATATTTTTTAAAAAAAATAAAAAAAGTTATAAAATATGGTATGTTTTGTGGGTTGAAAAAAAACTAATCTCTTAGAAAGATCATAATCCCCAAACCAGTGATTACTTTATCACAATGTATCACTCTATATAGATCACAAATTTATAGAAACCTCAATTACATTACAATCTTAATCCCTAATTATATTAATCATAACCATACATTACTTTTAAGTTCACAATTAAAAAAAATCATTTTCATGGTTGAACATAATTAATTCTTATGGAATACCAAGCATATAACTACTTATATGCATGTATTAGAATTTATATAAAATAGTTTAAACTTTTAAAATAAATCATACATTCATTCATAATATGAAACATTATATTCCCGAGTAATAAATAAGTGAATAAACTATATAAATTAAAATTTGAAATATTTATACTTGAAATAAATATTTGTGAGAATTAAATAAATAATTTAGTTCTAATCATTTTAAAAATAAACGTTCTTTACATAAATTCTATAACATAAATTAAAATTAAAATTTCTCATTTATTTTAATATAAACTATTTTTTATTATCATTTTACCTAGTATTTAATAGGGACTTGTTCAAATTGAAAATATATAATATTTATAAAAACATTATAACCATAAAATAATATCATATATTATGTAAAAAATAATTTTTACTAAATATCACATATTTTCAAATATGGCCTTTTAATATGATCCCTTCATATTTTTATTTTTTAAAAAATCCATAAGATAATATATTTATATTTATATTTTTCTTTATTTTATGATTTATTAACACTTTATAAATTCACCATCTAAAATCATCATGAAATAATGATCACATCTAAAAATATTTATTGTTGTGCTTAACGGCCTTTAACGGTGATGATTTTTTAGAATTTAAACAAAATCATTTAATAACAAAAAAACAAAATTATTTTTATGATACCAAAAAATTGATTTATTCTGAGTAAAAAACATATTATGGGAAAACCATGTCTATTTTCATTGAAGAAACCATTGTGAACAAATCCTTATAAATTCATTCTTTTGAAACAACAATGTGATTTCACAAGTCCATGTCAAGGATCTCTTAAATATATAATATTTTAATATTAACTATGATCATTTTACCAATAATGAAAGTTAAAATATAATAATTTTATGATGATATATTTTTCTAAAACATTTCTATTTTTATTTTTATTATTGATATATGTTGTGGATATTAAAATATTTAAGAAATATGTACTTTATAAAGTCATATAATATTTCAATAAAAAACTATTTTCCAGTTTCTTTGTCGATCATGAAATTCAATCCAAATGAGATAGACGCGGATTTCATACAACTAAATTATTTTGTAGGGGGAAAACATGACCAATATAGTGAAAAAAATTATCCAATTTCAATTATTTTTACAATATAAATCCATTAATTTGAACAAAATAAATAAATAGTAAATATATACAAGTATCTTTTGTTCAGTTTCATCCAAGATCCAACACATAATAATAATAAAAATAACTAATAATTATATAGTAGAGTGTTTATTTTTGGGAATCCATTAGATTAATGAATCTTACAATTCTTGAAAAGTATTATCTTCTTTCAATAGACTGATATAATTTTAATATTGAATGCTCAAAAGAATCACGAGATACATTGACTTTTTATTTGAGGTGTTTTCAAGGATAAAATATCACAATTTATAATTTATCATAATAATAAATGACAAATTTGTTTGTATATCTATACAAGGAAATTACTTTAATTAAAAATGTTTCTTAAGTGTTTATCTATTTTATTAAATATTTCAAATATATTTCATAAGTTACAACTCATTTAAACTTTGGGATCATAAATTCTTAACAATTAAATGTTTATTTTAGATTTTAAGACTCCTCAAATTGTCAATAGATTATGATCAAACTATATATAATATTGTATGTTAGGATAAATACATGTTATCATATGACATATAATTTTTCATACACTAAACCATGTCATGTTGATCCTAACTATGTTTTGGTTTACTATAGTAAAAAACAAGAACATAGTTTATTTCCCTACATCATGTTTTGGTATTTTATTAATATTTTTTACAATGAAATAATATAAATAATATCGGATATAATGTATTTGAGTTAATATCACCAATTCTTTATCAAATGAAATATTTCAAATTTAGGTTGAAATTTATGATAGAAAATATTTTGAGATTCATATTCTTGAAGTGTATTCAATAAATTTATTGGTTCTTTTTATTGGTGTCCCTGAGGATGATTTATTATTCAATCATATTTATATATATATTTGATTAAATATTATATATTCTAAAAAATAATTTTATTTATAAATATAAAAATATAATTAAATATAAATATGTAAATTAATCCATGATATAATTTTTCATGCATTCTGATTCATGTCTTTTTAATGGGTTTTATAGATACTCGTATATTCATGGTCTTATATTATATGGTTTTGTCATATTGTATGAATTTCAAGTGAGTTTGGGTGTGAATGGTAGAAGGAAATATATATTTTATGTAAAAATTATTTTTTAATATAATCATGTTCTAATAACCTTATGTTATAATGTGGATTGTGTTCTAATGGAACTAAAGAAGAATTTTTCCATTGGCCTACTATGGTCTAGTTACCTTATTTTAGAGTACAAAATTACGGCATGAGGGTTTAAATTATAATGTGGTTTCTTGTGAATTTTTATTTAGTGTTTATTATGGTTATTGTGATTGTTCTATGATTGATATTTTTATATTTGGATGTTATTAGTCACTTTACAAATTTAAGGAATGGATTAGATAGAGATTTAATTAATGTAGAATATTGCACTATGAACATGAGGTGATTGACCATTCTAGTGGGGCATAAAGGATTATATGATGATTTAAATTGGAAGCATAAAAATAAAATGGATTTTAATTGTGATATTTTCTAGAGTGGTGATATAGACTACTCCATGGATTTCAAAAACCATGTTGACCAAATTTTGTTGTGTTATAATTTCGGTTGTTACAATGTGGATTTTTATTATCAAGGTTTATTTTATAAAATAAAGTGGTATTTTATATTTTCGTTGGTTTATTTTTCTTCCTCTGCATTATTAGAAACTCTATATATTTTTTAGACACCTTAGAACATCTTTATTTTTGTTGTTTGATTTCATTCCTTCAATGAGTCCATTTTTTAATTGAGCATGGTAATAATCCATCAATTTTTCTTATTAATATTGTTATTATTTTTCACACAATCTATTAAGATGTTCTATTTTCCCATGTAGTGCTACAATGATATATAATTTATGTTACAAGATTGATAATAGGTTTTTTGGAAAATCCTAGAAATATTTTTTCCATTTGGATATTTACATTTGTTCATTCTTGGGGAATAATTGATTCAAGATTCATTTGAGGTATGCTATTACGATTCCATTTAATTTTTATTCCTCAGATAATACAAATTTATCATGATCTTTTTTATTTGGATAAGGATGTGATATTTACATAGGTAAATATAGTAACATTTTAAAAATAAATTAGTTTTGTAAGAGTTAATAATGATTTACTTATTTCTCTTGTTATTAGTTTTGATGATATTAAATAAACATTTTATAAGAATGATGATGTTATCTCCTAGTTATTTTTAATTTTTTAAAACATTATATAATTGGTTAAGTGAAATAAATACTATAATGAAAATAGATAATAAAAATCTAGAATTTATTTTTTCTAGGGTCTATCATGAATTTTTAATTAAATGATGAAACATTAATATATAATATTATTTATTCACAAATTTGATAAATTCAATATTTTATGTTTTTTTATTATTGTGATTTTTTTGTAGTTCCTTATTACAATAAAGATAAATGACTTTTTTTTGTACTGTTAATATTGTTTATCTTGGTTTATTATTGTATTGGAGGTGGAGGTGATGTTCAAGGATGTTAGTTTTATTTTTATTTTGGTCGGTGTATTTTTCTAATACATGTGAAATGTATAGAAATAAATGTTTCATTATAATTAATGATTCAAAAAAATAAAAGATATAAATTTATTTATATTTTTATAAATAATAATGTAAAATTGAGAAATATAGAAAATTTTAGTACAATGAAAATTTATTTTAATTCATTACCCAAAAAACATCGCAATTATAAAAATTATAGTGCCAATGAAATAAAATACACTCAATAAAATAAAAATTAACCGTAGACAAAAATTTCCATCTGAGGGTAGGTATTTAAAGTAATTCATTGTATCTATTAACCATTATGACCATTTAGTATTATGATTATAATGACATTAGAATTTGGATCTATTAAATTAATAATATCTTTTATAGATTGTGTCACACATAGCACCAAAATCATTTAATATCTTACTAAAATTAAACAAAACATATAAAAATGACATGATGAATATAATTATTTGTAAATAAGAAGATAATAATTTATTTAAAGAGTTATATATTATTATTTTTCTATAAAATTTTATGAAGTATTCCTTTCAAATAAACATTAAAAAAAGATATTTTAATTTCCCATAATAAATGATATTGTTCATAGTTAATATATTAATATAATATGTAATTTTTATATTCATAAAATAAATTTCAATATTAAATTACTTATAAACTTATATGAAACATGATTAAATAGACATAATGTTGAAAAAAAATTATTTTAATAAAAGAAATTTTTCATTATATTTTTTATTTTCACTAATATAAATAAATATTTATTTAGTAATGTAAATTTAATAAAAAAAGATCATTTTTTGTATTTAGAATTTTCAAATTTTCTTAGTCTTATTTTTATATTATTCGGAAATAATAGAATATTTTGGTGAATATGAAAAAATAATGTATTCAACCAAAATTGTAACTTTTTAGTTATATAAGAAATACATATGAGTTTTGATCATTTTAATTGATCAATTATATTATAAAGTAATTATAATATAAATTTTATAAATACCATATTGGATTTAATAAATCTATGATTTAAATTTTAAGGACTTACACAATATTTAAAAAAACAATCATTGGTCTTTGGTTTTTATTAAATACTATTTTGGAAAAAATTAGATTTTGTATTGACTTTAAATACACATAAATTTTTTTCTATAATAAACTATTTTATTTCATGAAAATATAATACATGGATAATCTTATGATAGACATAATGTTTTATCATAAATTTTCACTTCTTTAAAAAATAGGTTTTTACATGTTATATTAGATAATAGCAAAATTAATTTTTTTTTATAAATTGGAATTTTATGTGATAAAATATATTTCATATTTTTAATTAATAGTTCCATATTATTTTATGACATAAATTTTATTTTTAATCATTAAAAGTAAATTTCATTAGTAAAAACTATTTATCAAGGTAAAATATAAAATACTAAAACTAATAAATCAAGGGGTAAAGGATGTAAATCATGTTAAGAACATAGTGATAATTAAGTGGATGATAGGTTATATACATTATATCTTCTTATAATTTATTATTTTATTTTTTTGTGTGACTTACCATGTGAAACATGTTTTATCATTACATTAAGTTAAAATATTCACAAAAATGCATTTCTCACAACTTATAATTGGGGCCTCTCAATACCCCATAAAGAACAATCCCAAAATTATGATTCAAACTAACCATATAACAATTATCATTATTTTATAACCATATCCCTTATCCTTTATCCAATATACATATGATATTATCTTAAGATATCTGTTTCCAAGGACCCTTCCAAGGGAAATCTAATATTCTTGCTGTGATTACTTGCCTTTCCTAACTTCTATTCCTTTATATCTTACCATAAAAAATATAATATTACAATTTATAGAAAATTAAATCACAATTTATTTTATATATTGTTTTATTGTGATTTTGTAAAAATTAATAACCATATTTCCTCTTTTCTATTATGAAAACTGAAACTGTCATTCATGCATTTTGGGGACTACTACCTCCATGAAGTGATCAATTTTGGTTATTAACCTCGTCATCTATTAAATTACTATAAAAGTGTATTTGGGGGGAAAATATGACCTATATAATATAATCAATTTTTTATGAATATAATTAAATTTCATATTTTTCCTCCTTATTCATCTAGAAATGAAAACATTAATTGTACGTTGTGTGGACTACCAGCTACATAAAGTAACATATGTCATTTTTCATCTAGTTTATTTATTATTTTTTAAAATAATTTAAAATATAATTATAAACTTTTAAATTATATAAATAATATCATTATAGGTCTTTATTAAGGAGATTATTTCAAAATTAAATACCTTTATAATCATAATTATAGATTAATTATGGTATATTCTTATTCGGGTTGGTCTAACAACTTAATTAGAAAATTATATAAAATAATAATATTGGTGACTATGAAAACTAAATTAATGATGATATATGATATATATAATTAAATAATGTTTCCATTTTGGTTCTTAAATGGAATCATTAATATTAAACTCATTAATTATTATACCACCATTCATTTGTTAAAGATCTCAGAAAAATATTGTATGCCAATTCATCTATAATAATGATTAATAGAAAATTTATATAATGAAATTTTAACATTATAAAATATCATGAAACAAAAATTAATTTATCTTATTTTGATAATTTTATAATTTTTTTATAAGAATGATGATAAACTCTAGTATTTTGAAATAAGTTCAAATCAATCATGGTTACTCACACCCCATATTGAAAAACGTGATAACTAAAAAATATTCATGAATGGAATTATTATAAATTATGTTTATAAAATGATAGATATATTAATAAAATTATAAATTATATGGTTATGATTATTATGTCTATTATACAGGAGGTTAGAGTGTGATCGACTAAGTGGCTACTCAAGGTACGATTTTCCTTTCAAAAAAAATATCCCATTGAGACATATTTCCTAATGTATATAATTTTTTATTTGTAATAGTGTGTATACTAAAAAATTAATTTCATTAAACATTTCATTTAATTCATGGGTTTTTATGATCCATATCATGTCATCACATAAAAAGTGATTTCTATTAAAAATATTCCAAATTTCAACTGTTTTTGTTAACCCAACTTCATTGGTTAAGTTATATTTATTATTATTAAACTTATTTATTCCATGATTAGTTTCTTATAACATAATAGTTTATTCCATATTAATTTATCTTAAACTAAACTATATAATTACCTTTTAATTCAGTTCTTCTCCCTTAATAAATTTAAATTCCCAAAAATTATATCATTGTTGAGAAAAATCCTCATCCTCTTTAATGATTTTATCCCCCTATGTTTGTGATTCCCTTTCCCAATAATTTTTAAATTTATAATTTAAAACATAATTATGTGTTGTTTTATTTTACCAATATATTTTCCATATCCTATTTTAATAATAAAGATTTTTACTCTTTTTTACTTTGTGTTTTTTCAATAATGATATTATAAATTTTTTTAAAAAATCCATCCTTTAACATTTTTTATCTTCCACCCCGAATTTTTTTATTAACATTTATATCTATCTCAAACATCCATTACTGAATAGTTTTAAAAAATTAAATTTTTCCAATCTATTTCAACTTCACCTTTTAAAACTTATCTGTATTTTCGAGGTTCTACTATTGAATGATCCTTTTGAAAGTAATGATTTTTTAAAGGTTTCCACTTAACCATAAAATTTTTTTTGAAATGGCCACAACTACTTCATTTATTCCAAAGATAAAATCATTTTCTAAAAAATCTTTTACGATTTCACAAATTTTTCTTCTTTTTATCTAGAGGATATATTTCCTTGGAAATTATTTTTCATGAGTCAGTATCTAAATGTTATTTTGAAATACTATTTTTGGGTAATTGAATTTTGGAAATAATATACTCATGTTATTAATATAAATCTTAATTATACCATATTAAAGTGTTATTAAACTCATTTTTCATTCCATGAGTTTTTAATAATGTGATGGGTGATTTTTAAAGACTAGGACACATATATATGGATTAATGATCAGTGGGGTACTATATCTCTCTCCATTGTATTGTTTTATATATATATATATATCAAGATCTTAAAAGGGTTCATGGGAGGATTTATCCAAATCCAAATTATACACATTAGGATTTATATCGATCAAAATTGTACACATGGATATTTATCCCACCCCAAAGGTTATATTTGAGGATTTATCTCAAGAAAATGTGTTACATAGGGGGTTAAATCGCAAGACCAAAAAGGTACACCGGTTGTAATCCTAAGCCTAATATATGATTAATTTCTTGGTGTCTATCCTTGACATATGGTTTCTATTATTATATTTATGATGTTGTTTTATCCTTATTCTATTTATTATATTATTCTCTAATGTCTCATGTTTATAGACTTCTGTTTCCACACTCTTTTGCTTCATTTATTATATTATTAAAAACCATATACCATGATCTCTGCTCTATTATTTCATTCATATATGTTTCTTATGTATTCTGATTATAGTCATATATAAATATTATGTTTTCTTATGATCATTTATGGTTATTTATTATGTTTACCCTCACGGAACATCTAAGACTACCAATTTATTATTTTCCCATTTACATAAGAAATTAGTAAAATTAATAAAAAAATATTATTCAAGAAGAGTATCGTATGTGGATTAATTTTTATAGATGATAAAGGCTCGTTATAGATTAATTAGATACTTATATAGTGGGGAAAGTGTCTATTTGATACAAGCGACATGGGGTTTAAAAGTTAAATATTTGTGTTAACAAACATAATACTCCAAACCTAAAAAGTTCATTGGAATTTAAATGTTAAATTTGTTATGAGTGATCTTACAATTAATTATGTGCATCAAATCAATTGTGTAAATGTTGTTTTTTGACATTGAATCCTAGAGTGTGGGCTGGTTTGCATTAATTGATATCAGATCAATATTTAGATAAATTTTTATATTAGAATATTATTGGTTAAATTTAAATTAATAGTTATAAATGTCATTAATTACTGATAGGTTTAGGTTGATCATATTTTTAAAGGTATAGATAAACAATTAGGTTGGTTATACTAATTTTTCATGGTTTAGGATATCCGATCATTAGTGGAAACCCGCTGGATAAATCTCTTAGATATGTGTAAGTATGGAATCACAACCAATAATTTTTATAAAGTATATAATATGATTTTTTTTTCTTACAGGAACATCTTTTTCTTGACACTATAAGTTGATACAGGCTCTGTAACAGATATACATAGGGATAATAACCCTAAAAGGGTGAATTGGGTATTAATTAAATCCCCACCTACTGTGCAATAAAGAGACATAACTAGACAGTTTATTTGAGACTCCTATGGGATATGTTTTTTTAAATCACAATCTACTTATAAACCTTCATATGGTGTTTGAATATATTATGGTTATATAAACAAATGAAAAGTTATTATGGATAATGTAGATTAAAACATATATATTCATATGTTAAGTTAAATATTAATTTATATATACTTTCTTCGATAAAGCATAATTTGGATTTTGAAATGATATAATTCTATGATTTTTTATTATATCATAATAAGGTTTATAGTAATTTTTGGATATTTATTTTTTTTATTCAGAAAACAAGTATAAGATAACCAATCTATAAGAAAATTATATTAAAATAAAAATATCAATGTATGTAAAGAATGTCCCATTAAATAATACATCTTAGTATTGGGTTTTTATACTCATATGATCATTTACTATAATTGTATTGATAACCATTTTAGTTTTTAGTATATACATAAACATGCTCATGGAAATGATTCTACAAAATTTATGTATATAGAAATAACAATGAATCCTTGATATAATCATGTCTATGTATTATCCTTTTATAATGATACATTTCAGTGTTACATTAAAGATATTTTTGTATTATCCTCTGAAAAAAATTGTTTTTTAGTTTACCTTTATCGTATACCTTACACAATGATTTTCTGGTAATACAATATTTTAATTAAATTGTATTCACCTTGAAACCACTATCATATATTGATAAATGATTACAATATTGAAACTAAAATTTCAAAAAAAAAATTGACGCTTAATTTAGATATACATTATTATTATTTTTATTTTTGATCTTTTGAATGTATATTATGTGTTATATACTAGACATGTTATTCAATAGGAGGAATTGATTATATATCCCTACAATGAATTGGGTAATGTTTTATATTTTGAAAAAAAATAAGAAATGGGATGATTATAATATTATGGTATTGGAAGATAGCCTTTCCATTAATGTTTTTTAGATACCAAAACATTTTTGGGTAGCCTTTCCATCAATGATCCTTGAAAAAATACATATGATTTCTTGGTTTTCATTCATTACATACATATCATTGTTTTTATATGCATCATTATCTACATATGTATAATTATTTCCCCATAACTTAGGCTCTTTATTAATATTTTTCCACATTTTATGTAGGTATCCTCATTGACGTTCTACCAAGCTTATTGTTACCCTTAACAAAAATCAAGGCTCATCCATTTTTTATGTTTTCTTAAAATCCTTAAAAAATAGGGAATGTCATTAAGGATAGAAAAAAATGTATTCAAGGATATATCTAAGATATATTAGAAATAAAAAATTCCAAAAATTTTGGTATATATCGACATCTTAATAAAACATTTGCACATATTTTTTATACCAAAAATTTGTTAAAACCATTTGTATAAGACCCTGACCTAAATATGTGAGACCCCCCCCCCCCCCGCAAATTACCAAGTCTTAATTATAACTTCTATTTGGATTGTTTCTCATTACCCTTTAATTAACCCACATTATTCATGAATTTTCCATCATTTTCCATCAATGTTTGGGTGAAATCATTAAGGTGCATTTTCCCCTTCACCTTGTCTCTTATTTTATTATCTTTTATTTTATATTTTTATACCCTATATTGTAATATTTATGTACTATTTAATGTTGTTTTAATTTATTTTTAATTTTATTGTATTATAAACATAAACTAATTACATTAAATATTACACTTCTTAGAAAACACCATGAATCATTATATTCATTATTTATAGTAAGTGGTTCAAAATAACTTTTTTTACAAAAGCATGATTGCTAAATTAGGTTAATTATGTTAAATTATACATTAAATTTTGTTTATTTTGATTATGAACTATTGAAAGTAATATATTGATTTTACTTTCGATTTCATGTCATAATTTTTTTTACATTGAAATTAACTAATAAATATTTTAACGTAATATTATACAGAAGGTTATTCATGAAATGTAATTTTCTAGTGAAATCATTTATTTTTTGGCTTTAAATTATTTATCGTTTTTATATAAATAATTTATTTAATGGTTTTTAGATTTCTTTTATAAATATTATGAATTTTTTAGATTAATATCATTATTATGTTTGTTTATTAATATAAAAAAATTGTAGGTTTTTTTATTAATATCATTGTAATGGGGTGTTATCAAAAATTGTTTAGATTAATATTAATGTTACCGTGTATTTACAATAAATTCTATGAATTATTTTTGGGGTGTTATAAACATTGAATTGTATTTAATTAACATCATGAAGTTTTTATTATTAATAAAAATAAATGTTTTATAAGGTGATAATTTATATTATTTAAATAAAAAAATTTATTTTAAAATTTAAAAGCGGGGCCTATATTTATTATTGTGAAAAAATTTTCATTGTTGGAAATTTTAAAGTTATCTATAAAAATTTATCTTCTTTCATATATTTTTTCTATGATAAAAACATGATTCAGGAATTTCTCAATAAAAATATGTCGTGGTTGGTGATCTCAAACCTTTGAGTTGTTCTTTCTTCATTGAAAAACTTCTATGCACTTCCCTTAATATTAACCCATACATATGACCTCTATTTACGGATTTTTTTTATCTTATTTCCTTACAAAATCATATTATATCTTATAAATTAATGTTTTATTTTGTCCAGTTCTCCAATAACATGGGAGTGTCTCCAACACATAAAATGACATAAAAATACTAAATAATATATACAATCCAAATATATATATAATTATTTAGTTATGTAATTATTTTTCCCTAATATGTATTAAAAATATTAATAGTTTTCCTGAATTTCTTAATTATAGTCTGTTGTGTTTATTTTAAAAATAATTTTTTTTGTACATTAATGTTGATAGAACATGTTTGTTTGATATTAATCAGATCTCAAACTGAGTTATAAAATAAGTTAATTTTTTATATTTTTTATTTAATATTGATTATGGTGGATGAATTTTACATATAATTTTTTATAATTTTGTCGGATAACCTTGTTTAATCTAGGAGGGAGTGAGCTACTTTATAAAAAAATTTGTTTTCAAATGAATTATTTTTTCTACTATTACAATTGATTGAAAAATAAATCCAAAAATATTTATATTCAAAATGAAATAAGTGGAATGGATAATTTGATCTTTGATCATTTTGTATTTATTCATCATCATGAGAATAAAATTATTCCAATGTAATAAAATAATGGTATGAGTACACATGATGTGGAAGTGTCTAGTAGATCATACAGTCCCACTAAGATGGGTTGAATCTATAATAAAATGAATTATGATGTTTTTCACTCTAAACATTTAACCCCATTTTTTATTCAAATTCTTACACCTATTATGATTAATGGATCATGTGTATTCACAAAAACATTCACACCACAATCAATATAAAAATTAAATAGTAAGAAAAATATGGTATTTTACAAGGTTTGATCCCAACGTGAGTATCTATTAATAATTATGTTTGGTGTAGTCTAAGACATAGATCTTATTCATATTGTGTAAAATTTATTACAATGGGTATGAAGGAATGGTCCTTAACTCAAAACATAAACTATTTGGGTTTTTATCATACATAACCCAAAACTACTTCCCAACAGAAGGTCATCTCCAAATAGATCATTTATATAGTCTCTCACTAGATTACAAGAATATCGCTAATAAAATGTGCAAGATCATTTGCCTTTAGGTTATTTCCACACTCTAACTACTACAGTAAAAAATAATTATATTACTATGAGACTTTTAATAATATAAATTAGTCCACTCTTATTTGTTAAAGATCTATAATATTTGAAACTTATCTGGTATCAATATCACTAGTCTTTCTCTCTTCCTCCAGAGCATCAACTTCCAATAGTATGTGGGAAGTAGATCATTATTTTTCTCACTGTCTTTCTGAATCTATATTTTTATATCATTCTCTTATTAATTTATGTAAATGGCCAAAACATCTTTTTGTTGAATATGATTATTTTCATTTCCCATTTATTTATATATCTTCTTATTAGACTTAGATGATATTCTAGAATATACATGTCTGAATCATTTCTTACATTACATCAAATGATATTATGAAACATTCTTGTCCATTTATCACTATATAATCAACCTACATCATGTCATAAAATCTTCAATGATGTGAATGGCTTCTATTTATATTTATAACTAATCCTTTTTGAACCCCATAATGATTCCAAAGAACACACTAACACATGTTGGGGTACATCACTAGATTTCTGCAATATGAGTTTCATACTCACTAGACCTAATCATGATTCTTACAACCTTATCATGAGAAGCCTCCATTTTTAAAAAATCTAACATTCAACTTCCCCTATATTACTTCCATACTTTCAAACTTATCTACTTTTTTCCTCATATTTTTAAATTATGGGCTTCATGATTTTCATTTCCTTGAATATCTTTCCAAATAAGACAAGATCATTCTTTTATACTTTAGTTTTTATAGAGTTATTATTTAACAATAATGAATCCTATAAAATCCCTTCTACCCCATAATCATATACTAGGAAAATATTTTACTTATATTTATCTAAAATATTGATCTTTTACCTTTTAGGTAATTTATTTTTAGTCTATGAAAAAATAAATCACCTAGGCTCTGTATAAATCATAAAATTATCTTAACAAGTTATTGGTATTGTTATTTTTGATGGTCATCGTGGAATAATTTGACTTAAAATTGTAATTCACCTTCTATAAAATATTTTACATATTAAGTTGATACATATTACATCAGTTATAGGTTACAGATTACATAGCCTTTGAATATTTCAATTTGTTCTTACTTTTTCAGTGTCAATCTTGAATTTATCCTCACATAGCCAGTCATATATTATATTCTCCTTTGTAGGAAATCTATATTCTCTTAGAAACAATTCTTTTTCCATTATTATTGTTTATATTCTTCTATATACATAATATATTATATTCTGAACTCTAATTGTTTCTAGATCATGATTAATGGATTGTTATTTAAATTTATCCAATATCCGGAAATCAATATGATTTTCTAATGAAATTATAGAATTAAGTTTGAGTTATATTTATTATATACCATTTCTAGAAATAGTTAATTCAAAACATATCAGGATACACATGTACATATATCTGTAATGATTCATCCATTAGTGCATCTACTATAATGTAAAATTCGTGAGATGGATTCTTGAATAGTTTTTCATCCCACACAATTCCTTAAAAATAATTCTAGTTACAGTAAAACTCTCTACATGTGTTTTTATAATTTATAAAATAAATGTTGAATTCATAAAACAATAATAGATAACATGTATTAGATGATCTCTTCAACAACCTTCTTCACTTATCATTGATTATTTTAAGTTAAAGACATGTTTTAAATACATTTTAAAAAAACCAAACTACAGATTATTAAAAGTGTGATCTTACATAAATTATTGTGTATGATTTTTTAATATTCTAGGTTATCATCGATTTCCATAATGTCATGTGAACCTATCAGAACAACATATGGTCTAGTATGATTTATAATTGAAATAATCTGTATCCTACAAACATTGATTAGTTGTTATATATTGAAATGGATGAATTCATCGACTTATAGATGTTATTCTACAAATAACATTCAATGGATGATAATGTATAATGTTTTTGTAAATAAACATAAATAAAAATGAATCTGAACATTAGAGTTTATCATGTGAACAGATATAAATTTAACTTTAAGATTCAATGAATTGGAGGAGTTACATTAGAATTATAAAGGGTTTTTCAAAAAAAATATTTGGTGTATCATCTCATTGTCATTAAGAACATATAATTTTATTTTATTTATAGGGATATGTATAGTTAATACATGCATGAGGTTTTCAATGAAAAAGGTCAAATATTTTCTTCCTATTATTTTTTCTTTTATTGATACCTAATTATTTATTTTTTATTTTGTTTTCAATCTAGATTATCTAATCCCATGAGATCAAGGAGCTTCTTTGTGTGAAGTTGTACCTTCAGAGATTTTTATTGTTAATGAAGTCCTAATAATTTTTTTGATGATCCTCTTATCAAAGTGGAGAATGGTACTATAGATACATATAATGTCTCAGATTCAGTTTGATCATAAGTAAATCAAGATATAATTCCTTGTGGCCTCAAGTGTGCCTCACCATATGCTCAAGGATACTGACTAGTAGCAAGGGTTTTTAATGGTATGGTGGGGAGACTATTTCCACTCTTATTATAGTAGTGTTATCGTAGAATAAATAATGGATAATCATTGGAACATAATAAATGAGGAACAACAAATAAAAACGTACATACAAAGTAAACTTAAATATATAATACACATATTCATATGAAAAATAATGACTTCATTTCTATATGATGTTCAAAAATGCAGAAAGAATTGAAAAGGAGTAGTCAGAATACACAATATTCTATACAGAAAATGGATAAAAATAATAATATATATCTATGATAGTATCATGACTATAAAATTGGCCCATTTCTTCGATACTCTATCTTAGTATAGAAAATCAAGGGTCCAATGTTTGGTGTTTCCCCTTTTCCCTACCATAATCAATGATGTATGTACGGGTACAAATCAGTCATCCAAAATAGATTATGATTATAACATAGTAGGTCACCACAAATATTTTCTAATAATATATAGCTTGTGAAAATATAATGGCTAGCTTCCAATCATAATCAATAGGGATTGTAAATAAATAAAATATATTGGTCTAAGTACCTCAGAGGACACCCATATGATTCAACCTATTTTGGAATGTCTCATAATTAGTGACATTATAATACTGTATAATTTTGTGAGTATTTATAGGAAAAACTTGGATATGTGGAATATTTATAAGGTGTTCATCAAAAATATCACATAAGGTAACTATGAAGTTCCATGACATGTTTGACTTTATTAGTCAAGTATAAGTCTTAAAGAGATTACCCTTGGAATATCACACTATGGTGTTATACCTAAGCCATAGAAATATATTCTAGGTGGTCTTGATGCTAGGTGTAATAGGATATATATCCATTTAGGTCATGTGGGTATTGAAACTACATGTATATATCTAATTTAAGGATCTGGATCAAAATTTATAACATTCTATTTATGGAGAAAGAATTTCATGTCTAATAAAACATAACAAGGAAAAGAAATTCCATGTTCAACATTCTTTTAAATTATAATTATTTCCATGTCTAGTATTCAAAACTAAGGTTAATTTTGTGAGTGGGGAGGGATATAAAACACATTACTATTTAACAGTGGGGAACATCATATATAGTAATAATAATCTACTATCCATAGTCATAATTATATGTATGGTAATAATTTAAAATTATAAAATGTTTGGGTGACAAGATTATACCATTCACCTTCAATTTATCTTGGTAATATATATGATTATAAGTTATAATCCTAACTCATATTATAAGGTTGATCATTCACATATCCAAGAATGTGGGCCAAGAACGACCTCACATCATTTAATCTAATTCAATTTAATCATCTAATTTATGATGGACAACTAAACATGGATTAAAATGTATTTTAGATAATTATTAAGTTATAGTGTTTATAAACATTTTAAACGTCACACCCTAAGTGGTTGTTTGTGCCAAGGTAAAAAATACTTGAGGATGGAGACATGTCTCAAGGAGTAACCAATATTATTTAATCGAAATTAATTTATTTAATTTCACATTTAGGGGGTAATACATGGAAGATCTTGGGTATGGCACAACATTGTATAGTATATTTAACCTAAATATTAGTTGAAAGTATTAAAACACCTATATTAGATGTGTAGTGGACTCTTCATCTATTATTAGCCTCTAATCTATGCTAGTATGGGTGGATTGTAAAAATATATAGGCATCAAGAAAATATGAAATATTATCTCACATAGAAATAGAATTCCATACAGTGGTAGAAAAAAAGTGTAAGTTAGAGGATTTAAGGTCTTGTCATGGGTGATCCAATGAGATAAATAGATTTAATTTTAGAGCCGAAATGTAGAAGATCATCCAAATCATAGGAAGATAGGGGAGATCTTTATATATGGGGGAGATGTTGTGAATCTTGGGAAAGAAGAGGGAGGAAGAAGAGCTAAAAGAAAATAGGGTAAAATTATCATTTGACACTTTTTAATGGGGTGCACAGTTTGGATACATGGTTTTCCAAACCTTACACCAACCATATGCACCCACTACCTAATATATAACCTTCCACCCCCACATGTTTAGGTTAATGGTTTGACAAACAGTCTGTATCTAGCGTGTTTTAATTTTCCAACACCGTCACTCCCGATACACAGTTAGGTGCAAGGTAAAAATAAATTTTCAACAATCATTCTCAATATACCTAAAGTTTATTCTAATTTTTCACATCTATGAGGCATCCCTCATATATTTATACAAATTATGAACCTCTGATTTTGGGCTATAGTTTTGAGATGCATGGGTACTACTAATTACAATCCAATAGTCCACCTCGTCTTTTTTTTCCAAAAACAGGGGTTGTGAGCTCTGAAAAATAAATGGATTATTTTCAACCCTTTCATACTTCTTCAAGAATATTTGAATAAATAAAAATATTATTTATATAGAACATAAATTTTTTGTTATATCTCCAAAAGTATTTCATATTGTATCCTCTCCTTCTTAAAACAACTCATCCCTCATACTCCCTTCTATAAAGGGGTTGAAAAACATCTGGAAATAACTATGACCGTTGAGCACGTGAAACGGCCTCTCACTATCATGTCTCATCCTATTATTGGTTGTGCTTAAATTTCACCCATATTAGGGAAAATGATATTAAAAATAAATCCTTCCCACTATGATAAATAATTTGAACCAGGTACTCTTCAAAAAAAGCATCAATATCCAACTCAACCACATTTGGCTGAAGGATGTGAGATAGGCCTAAAAAAATTATGTAACTATGAAAAATGTAATACATATGTTAAATAAATGTATATTTTGTAGTGTTCTATTTGTTAATCCAATGATCTGAACTTATATAAATAATTAAAAGGTCTGATAAACTTTGGATCTATCTAACATTGTGGCTTAATCCTTTGATTCCCTAATCTAGGTGAAACATGTAAACAAACATAATCCCCAACCTCAAACTCCGAATTTCATCAAAGATGATTGGAATAAGTATTTTTCCTCTAATATTATATATCAATATGATTCTTGATAGGTTTTACCTAGTCTAATGTATCTTGAAGAATACATGGTCCCAGTGGCACTTAATCTACTATCTCTAACCAGTACAATGGTGGGCGGAATGGCTTACCATAGAGGGTCTCTTATGGATCCATATGTATAGTTTCATGACATATATTTTTATAAGGAAACTCTTAAATAGTTTTATTTTTCTCCCAATAACCACAAAATTTATGGATTCATTCTCTCTACATGTCCTCCCACACCTAAATCATACACTTAGACTGATCATTTGTTTATGGGTGATGGTTTGTTATAAAAATTACTTGTAAAAAATGACTTTTGAAAACCCTACCAAATGACAATGTGAATCAAGAATAACTATTTGATATGATGATTTGTGTAACTCCGTGAATTCATTTCTTATCTCTAACATATATCCATCTTAGATTGTCCACGGAAAAGGTCTCTATGACAGGTAAGATGTGACTGAACATTTTCAACCTATTAACAATTACCTATACAGTGCCACTAACTCAAGGGGATCTATGTAAATTTTTTATTATTATTGAAGGAAATTATGGCTAGTCGGTAGGTGAATAGTAAATTTAAAAATTAATAAAAAACAATAATATTTTATAAGATATTAATCCGTAAGTGCATTTTTCTTGAGATTAGTTGTATTGGAAATAAATTTAAATAACACGATGATTTATAGTGGTTCAGATGAAAATGATCATATTCCACTCCTCAACCTCCTATACTATACTATGAGATTGGTACCCACTATAAACCTCACTTTTAGTGGTGTGATAACCTTGATATAGAGCCTTCCTTTTAAACAACCATGAGTCACAACCCCTGTCTTGATACAAGACACCAATATTGTATGTTTAATTGAATTTTATTCATGAGTCACAACCCAGAATTACTTTTAGGTGGTGGAATGACCGGAGGGAGAAATAGAATCTTTTGAATGGTAAAATCATTAACCATTCGTGAATAAGTTATAAATAGAATGGGAAATGAGTACATGAATAAAATCTAATATAGGGAAAATAAAAGATGATCAGAAATGTCAAAGATTTTGAATCTCAATGATTATTGATCACATGGAAGAAATAAATGTGGATGATGAAGTCCATTGGTTACCACAACTAGAATGAATAAATCTCAGATGGTCATAAAGAATTGAGAAGAATAATAATTTCAATTATTTATCACAAGAGATCTAAATGAATTTTCTATATATGGGTTCTTTTTATTTCGTGAAGAAATCTCTGAGATCAATAAATAAAAGATCTTCTAGGAGAGAGACCATTACAAATAACTTCATGAAACATTTTAGTTCATAACATTGTAATAATATGACTATTAATATTTTCTCTTAAATCCATGATGAAAAGAATAGAATACAATGAGGATTTATATTCCTTCCTGAAATATTAATATAAAATAATTATGATAATAATTAAATCAATTGTACATAATTACTAATTATAAAACAATTTAAAACCAAATATAATCTCATAGATTACACATATATAAAAAATGAAATAATACAGAGCATAAGTGAACTTCAATCTATATGAATAAATGTTCCTAAAATAATTTTATAATAATTTTTACACAGTAAAACATTATTTCAACATAAAATATAAAAAAATAATGGAAATTATATTAATGACATCAATTCAAATAATAAATTAAAAATTATGAAACAATAAATTTAATCTAATAGTGTCTCATGACCTATCTTTAAAACAGAGAGTGGTGGCTCATGACTCACTACTAAAAATAGAGAGAAATGAATTATGACTCACTATGGAAAAAAGATACAGGTGAATTAAGTCATACCATTTGAAATTTCCAACGGTTTCATTATAGAGCATAATATAATTTTTCAAATTCATGAAAAAAATAAAATCATCCAATCAAAACAAAAATTATTTCTTGCAACATTCCAATAAAAGGATTTCGGATATGCCCAAAAAATTTATTATCATTTGATGACCAATGGTGACTCAAGACACACTGTTGGATATGTATATTGGTGACTCATGACCTACTGTTGGAGGTATATAATGGTGGATACCTAAAAATATTTACCAACAAAAGGATTAAATAAGAGAAGATGAAATAATCTACTAATATATAAAAACCCTTCAAATAGGATTAAATCAACTACATGTTAAGTAAGAAAACAAATATAAAGCTATTTCAGCTGATCGAAGATCTCTCATGGGAGATTCATGAAGCTTCTAACTAAGTAAATACTTAAAAAGATAGGAATGATTGAGAAATATAATATAATGAACAAACATATAAAATAAAACACAAATAAATAAAAACCAAGACATCATCGAAGAATAAATAGCTCATGTAAGATCCTAAAGGGATTCTTCCATGACATTATATTGAAGAATAAAAAATAGCTATAGGACTATAGGACCCACCATTAATGTATAATGGTCAATTGTGACTCACTATTGGTATCTAACAGTGACTTGTGACTCACCATTGGTATCCAATAGTGACCCGTTACTCACTGTTGGTTTTCAATTATGTCACATTTGAGCAACCATTAAAGAATATAATTCAAACCAAAAATAAATATGTAGAAGAATATGAAGTACTAAAGATTACTATTTAATTTCTAACCAATAAGTAGATTTTTTTGTATCCAAACTAAATACAACTTTCAAAATAAATAAATATTCAACTAGTAACTTAATTTCATGAAGATCACAAAATATAGGAAATTTTAGTACAACCTGAATGGGATGAGATTCACAAGTGGTTAGATGCCAATGAACTGGAAAATGGGAGGGAACTGATAAAATGGTATAAAAATGAAGAAGTATAAATGTGGGAAGAGGAAAATAAATGTAGCTATTCAAAAATAAAATAATAATCTAGATATAAAATGAATGAAAAAAGAGATGGCCATGATTATATCCTTTCTTTTGAATCCTAAGAATAGTTATGATATATCAACATTCCACATTGAATATAATAAAATGAAAGTGATCGTTATAACATTCAACCTGTACTGATCCATGATTTGAAATAAAACATAATGCACACATGTGGTACATGGACCAGGGGAGACCTACCACCACAATGCACTTATGGGTTCATTATTTGGGCCTTATACATGGGCATGCACATGATCTGTGTGCCTTATGCACACCGCCCACCATAGATTCCTTGTTGGGATTCATTAGGTAGTCTTTCCCATAGGGTTGACATAATGGGTCCCCTTTGTGGTTGAGTGGTATCCAGGTGCATCACAAAGAAATCATTTTTTAAGAATTAAACCAATGATAATATTAATGTTAATTATAAATATAATATCATGAAATATTAAATTAATTCATTTACAAAAACCCTTTTTTAATGATTATAAAAAAATCTATTAATTAATTAAAATAAATTATCTAGTTATTTCAAAATTAAAAATCATTTAAAATTTATTAAAACAAACACTACCAATTTCAATGTTTAAAGAGAATTTGTTATTAAAAATAGAATAGAAAACACAAAATGATTATATATTAAAAAATACATTTGAAATTAATTAAATTTGAATAAATTTTTCTTTATTAAAAACAATATAACTATTAATTTCTTTAAAAACAATTTCAAATGCTAACAAACTCTCCCTTTTGTTAAATTACAAAAAAATACCATTTATTATATTCTCAACAAAAATATCTGGCTTTTTTATATTTATCAAAAAAAAATTATTATAAATGTTTTATCAAATTTAGAAAAAAAATAAACTACTTCTAAAAAAAATTAAAATTTTCTTTTATTTAAGGGTTTTAAAATTAAATTCCCCTTGAGTTTAAGAATTATAGTATTAAAATGAAGAAAATATCATAAAATAAAATTTTGTTTTCAAAAATGTATTTTTAACATTTAATGAAATAACATAGATATAACAAATTAGAACAAATGTTTAACTAAAATATTTAGTCAAATAAATTTATATCAATTTATTAACTAACACTAAATACACCTTAACCGAATTAAATCAAGTTTGTAATAATTATATTGTTTAAATAAATTAATAATTCGAAATACATTTAACTAATAAATAAGAAATACTAAATTATAAACCACATAAGATATTTAAAAGAGTGTAAAATACTTTCATATATTAGTTTTTGATGAATTATTTCAAATAGTCTATGGGATTTTGATAATGTAGAATAATTTTTTTTAAAAATTATTTAAAATTTACAAAATAGTATATTATTTCAAATAAAAAACAACTGGTAACACTCCCTAAATTTATAAATCATTAATGAAATATAAAAAAATATTGTTAAAACATTTTATAAAAGAGTAAATATATGGTCACCAAATTCTGAACTATAGTTTTCTCTATGTAAACTATGAGAAATTTAGTTACTAAAGAAAAAAAATATATAAATTAATACAAATGTCTAAAATCAGAAATAAAATGATTATTAAAATGACATTCGATATTTTTTATGTCATTATATTAGATTATATTTTATTATATAGTTTGAATTATTGTTAAAAAAATTAATACTTATTTGGGCATAGTGGCTATCTTAGGTCCAATAAGATTTGAGTACCATCCTTTTAGTACCCATATATTCACAAATTCATCAGAAGGTCTTTTGACCACCCGAACAGAATTTAATCATTTTTTGGGTGAATCCAAATACAAATTATTAGGTAAAATAGTTATAATATAACAAAAGGATAGAGTGAATCTCATTGATCACTCATTAGTATAAGTCCCCTTCATTCTAAATTTATGGAATATTATAGTAGAGATACATCCTTTTCAACATATAACTAAATTACACTTATATAAATCCGAATTAATACAATTTTATCTAGAACCATTATTATTAGTGTTTAGTTTCCTTAAAGACATAATATTATCATATCTTTTTTTACCTTTTATAAAAGTAGATAATTCTACTTTAATATTAACTACATAATTTTTCAAATTCATATTCTCCTTTTCAAAATTTTCTAAATTAGTAAATATCATTTTATTGAATACATATTCTATGTTTATTAATTTATTGTTTTATTACTTTAATTTCTTATATTAATTTTTATATTAGTTAGATCATCCTAAACTAACATTATCTTTTAACATGGTTTTTATCATTTACTACTACACATTCTTTAATTTTTTCATTTTCATCTTTCTGTTTCAAAAACATAGAACCACAAATTCTTTTACTTTATTCATTTTGGATAAAAATGAAATTCTCCTTTTAACATTCCCCTTCTATTTTTTCACTTTTTTTACTAACATTTTTCTTTTATATTTTAATTCACTAAATATTTTAATCAGTTTGATACTACCATTCCATAATTCTTCATTATATTTAATAATCCATTTAACTCTAGAATTCATAGAATCAGAATCAATATATTCTTTATTTTCTGATATTACATTATGATCAACATTTACAGTAGATATCAATTGATTAAAGAGAGAATTGTTTACCTGAAATGTAATATTCATCATGGAATGATTACTTATTTATTTTTCAATTAATAAGTCACCAATTGAGTTATAACAATATACTCAGTCAGATCCTCCAAATAGGGAAATTATTTGTTTCCCACTGTTTTCTTTCACTACTACAACTATGGCTTTTATTAGCACTAAAAAGGCCTTTAACAACACTAAAAAGCGCTTTTAATGCCGGTGAAGATAAAGGGGGGGGGGTCCCCTTTATCAGCACTCCAAAAAGCACTGATAAAGCCTCCTTTTATCAGTGCTAAAAAAAGTGCTGATAAAAGGGGTCTTTTATCAGTGCCAAAAAAAGCCCTGATAAAAGGGTCCTTTATCAGTGATTTTTTAGCACTGATAAAAGACCACTTTTATAAGCGCTTTTTTTTCTCCCTGATAATAGTTAAAAAATTAAAAAAATTAAAAAAATATGTAAATCAGAGTGTGATTTTAACAGCGCTTCCCCCCCCCATTTATTAGCACCCCCACCCCACCCACTCCCCCACCAGCCCCAGTCACGACACCCCTGTTGGGTCGGAGGTGATGGCAAGAGGGGGGGTGAATTGACTTTTTAAAATTAATTAACAATTTAAAACAAATTTAAATGCAGCGGAAAGTAAAATGGCAAGACACAATTGATAACGGAGTTCGGCTTTAAACTCAAGCCTACGTCTCCGCTCCCAACTCAACCGTTGGGAGATTTATACGACCGCTTGCTTTTTAATGGTTATAGCAAGAAACCCACTAGCCGTTTTAAGGTAGGCTAGATCACCTTCTTACAGCTTGCTTTTTTATTGTGGTTGTAGCAAGAAACCCAAATTGAAAGAAGGAAGAAAAAGGGTGGTTTGTTTTAATACAAACCCAATTAAGAACTAAAAAATTGAAGTAAATAATTTAGAACAAACTAGAGGAAGCCTTGAGCGCCAAGAGGTGAGTGTAGTTGATGTAGAGGCAGCCCAAGCTTCAAGGATGGCAATTGGATCTCAAGTATCCTTTGAGAATTGTCGTAGGAGCCTCAAATGATCAAAATAGATTTGGTATGCTTCGGTATATTATCGGTGGTGTTCCCGGCATCCATGGACGTCTATTTATAGGAGAAATACTCCCAAATACTTCAAAATAGCCGTTGGAGGGCTTTCGGAGCCGTTGGGGATCAAGTGGGCCAGCCTGGTCAAAGCCTAACGGCTAGTTTGACTGAGCACACCGGCTGGCCGGTGCTGATCCACCGGCTGGCCGGTGCACCAGACAGAAGCAAGGGATTTCTGTCTAGCTCCACCGGCTGACCGGTGCTGAGCCACCGGCTGGCCGGTGGTCTGGACAGAAGCATGCTATTCTGTCTGGGTTCCACCGGCTGGCCGGTGGTCAGGCACCGGCCGGCCGGTGGTCGGGACAGAAGGTATGCCATTCTGTCTGGACCCACCGGTTGGCCGGTGGCCAGACACCGGCTGACCGGTGGCACCTGGCAGAGGGCAAGGCCTTCTTCCTGGTCCACCGGCTGGCCGATGGGCTGGATCCGGCTGGCCGGTGCCCTTACCGGCTGGCCGGTGGTCTCACACCGGCTGGCCGGTGGACTTAAACAGTCCATTTTGAATTCTTCTTGGGCCAACTTCTAGGCACCCTATTTCCTATCATCAAAGACACTTGAAAACAAGTTAGAATACAATTAGAGTGATTGTGATCATTAAAATCCAAGAGAGAGGGGTGCAACAATCTCCCCATATTTTGATGATCACAATCACAAAAGAGAAAGCTTTAAAAAAAGGTATGAAAGCTTTAAAAAAGGGTATGTCAATTGAAAACTTAAATAAAAAATTTGAACTTGGAAAACTTAGAGACGTGCCAAATATAATGATCTTGAAAGCATTGAAATACTGAGAAAGGGTCATTTTTTTGAAATTGCAACCAAATGCCATTTTTTAAAGAAATCAATTGAAAACAATAACTTAACCATTTAAAACAGATTTTGATGACATCAATAACTTAAAATGGAACTTGTAAAAAGAGCATTTTAATAAATAACTATGTAATAGAGAGGTTTTCTCCCCCTTTGGGATTATCAAAATAGGAGGAAAATTATGAGAGAGAATAAGAAAAACAATCAAAGAGGTAAACAATGATAAAAAGGAATGGATAGACAAGACAACTTGAAATTTAAATAAGATGAAATGGTACAAGGATAATCCAAAATACAAATACAAAAACAAATCAAAAACAACTAAGGCTCTATTCACTCCTAGAGGGTCGAGGGAGACGACGACGCCTGAATGTCGGAGGAGCTGGAGGAGCCTGGACCGCCTCGAAGCGACGATCGAGAGAATCGATCCGAGAGTGGAGCTGATCAAACTGAGAGCTGAAGTTAGAAAACTGCAAGTCCAACCGGGTCTCAATCTGATCCTGGAAGCGTAGGAACTGATCAGCCGTCACCGGCAAGCCACCAGCATCAGCAGGAGGGGGCACAGCCTCAGCAGGCTCAGGTATATCATCACCCTCTCCAGCCTCCTCATCAGCAGCAGCATCAGCCTCACCTTCGCTGTCACCACTTCCTTCCTCTTCATCATCATCACTATCCTCACTGTCTGAAAGAGGATAGGCAGCGGCAATAGCAGGAGGCATGGCATGGGCAGGAGGATGGGAATGAGTCTGAGGAGAGTAGGCCTTGAGAAGACCTTCCTTGTCGACAATCCATTCCTGACGCCAAGGGTGCCAACGGATGTTCATTCGTTGCACCATCATAAAATTCACTATGCTATCCTTCGTTGGCTGCTCGAAGGAAGTAGCATGAAGAGGCACATCAAGAAAGGAAAATATTTTAGTCAAGAGGCGTCCGTAGGGTAGAGTTTTGGACCGGCGCGGGTGCTCAGCCACATAAGTCATGGCCCGGAACAGAAACCGGACCAAATTGAAGTGAATGCCTCTGGTGATAACAGAGAGAAGATAAATATCAATGAATTTTACATTATCATGATCCCCGATACGGGGCGCAAGGGAAGTTTGAATGAGACGCTCAATAATACGATGGTTAGGAGAGAGCTGGGAGAGCTTGACAATGGGATTTGTGGGCTGCCCTGTGAGATGCTCAAGGGGTACGGCTATATCAAACTCACGGTCCCGAGGAAACTCCCCCTGAATAAATGCATGAGGCCCGACATGAGGAACTCCCAGCATCCGGGCAATTTCCACCGAAGTGAAAGTGATGGGTTGCCCAAGAGCAGTGGAGGAGATGGTATCAATGTCATCAGAAACGGACCACGTCAAATGAGCATAGAACTCTTTGACAAGAAGAGGATAAATGACATCCTTTTCGGGTGGCTCAAAAAATGAATGCCAATGTTGATACTCAATAATTGAAAAAAGCTCGAGACGAGCAGAAGAAAACCAAGGATAGTCAATAACACTACCGGGCAAAATGACTTTGTCATGCCATATGTCCGGAAGTTGAGGGATTTAAGGAGGAGGAGGTGCTTCTTGAGCGATACCCTTGCCTTTGCGAGTAGATCGAGGTCCCATGATGGAAAAAGGCGCTAAAAAGAGAGAGATTGAGAGAATAAAGGAGTTTTGAGAGGGAAAAAAACAAGAAGGGAGGCTAGGTTTTGGAGGAGCTGCGGTTTTAGGAGGAGCCGCCTGAGGGAGAAGAGTGAAATGAGGGAGGAAGGGTTTTAAAATTAATTTTAACCCTTCCTCGGGTCGGCCCAAAAAACAGAAACCCAACACCACCGGGGAACCGGTGATGTACCACCGGTTGACCGGTGGTACTAAAATTCATAAAATATAAAAAACAGAATTAAAAAAAAGGTGTTTAAAAAATTCTAATAAAAATAAAATATAAGCAAGCCAAGAAAGTCAAATATTTAATAGTGCTCATTGACGAATCATTCCTAACTCCCCTTTAATAAAATCAAAACGGTCAACCGGGAGCGGTTTGGTAAAAATATCAGCTAATTGGAAATCAGTAGGAATGAAGTCCAAAGTGATATCTCCTTTTTGAAAATGGTCACGAAGGAAATGATGCCTTAAGTCTATGTGCTTTGTCCTAGAATGTTGTATTGGATTCTTAGAGATACTAATGGCACTAGTGTTGTCACACTGAATAGGGACATGATCATAGGAAAGACCATAATCCAAGAGAGAGTGTTGCATCCAAATAATTTGGGCACAACAATTGCCAGCGGCTACATACTCGGCCTCGGCAGTAGAAAGAGCAACACAATTTTGCTTCTTGCTACTCCACGAAACAAGGGACTTGCCTAGCAGATGACAGGTTCCACTAGTACTCTTACGATCTAATTGACATCCGCCAAAATCAGAATCCGAATAAGAAGATAGTTCAAAAGAAGTATTTGAGGGATAAAATAAACCAAGATTTTTGGATCCTTTTAAATACTTAAAAATTCTTTTGACCGATTTAAGATGGGATTCTTTAGGATTGGATTGAAAATGAGCACAAAGTCAAACACTAAACATGATGTCAGGACGGGTCGCAGTTAGGTAAAGTAGACTCACGATCATACTCCTATAAAGCTTGTTATCCACTGGTTTCCCGGCTTCGTCTAACGTAAGCTTACATGAAGTACTCATGGGTGTACTAATTTCCTTTACTTGATCCATACCAAAACGACTTAGAAGCTCGTTTGTGTATTTTCTTTGGCTTAGAGAAATACCTTTTGAATTTTGAAAGATTTTAAAACCAAGAAAAAATTTCAATTCTCCCATAAAACTCATTTCAAATTCTTTTCTCATTAAATCTGAAAAATCAGTACAAAGAGATTCTTTGGTAGAACCAAAGATAACATCATCAGCATAAATTTGGACTATTAAAAGATCTTTTGAAGTGTCTTTTAAAAAGAGGGTACAATCGGCTTGACCCATTTTAAAATCATTTTCTAAAAGAAATTTTGTTAACCGCTCATACCAAGCCCGAGGGGCTTGCTTTAAGCCATAAAGAGCCTTGGTTAACTTAAAAACATGATTTGGAAATTTTGGATCTTCAAAACCGGGGGGTTGTTCAACAAAGATTTTTTCTGAAATAAAACCATTTAAAAAATCACTTTTAACATCCATTTGAAAAAGTTTGAAATTTAAGTGAGCGGCGAATTCCAACAAGATTCTAATGGATTCCAATCTGGCAACGGGCGCAAAGGTTTCACCATAATCAATTCCTTCTTCTTGATTATAGCCCTTAGCTACTAGGCGAGCCTTGTTCCGGGTTATATTTCCTTGATCATCAAGTTTGTTCCTAAAAACCCATTTAGTGCCAATAATTGGATGATCATTGGGTCTTTCAACAAGAGTCCAAACATCATTTCTAGAGAATTGATTTAGTTCCTCTTGCATTGCAAGAACCCAATTCTCATCATTAATGGCATCATTAATGGTTTGAGGCTCTAGTTGAGAAAGAAAGGCTTGATGTTCAACCTCGTTGAGGATTGATCTTCTAGTTCGAGTACCGGCTTGAAGATCACCTATAACATTTTCTAAAGGATGGTCTCTAGAAGGTTTCCAAACCTTAGGCAAGGTGGAAGGCGAAGAAGGTGAAGAGGGTTCTTGATGGTCATCCTCCTTGGGAGGAGAAGAGGAATCATTCAAATGAAGCTTATCAAGCTTATCTTCAACATCTTCAATGATCGGGTGAGGTTTTGGAAGAGTTTCATCAAATTTGACATGAGATGATTCTTCAATGGTTTTTGAACGTTTATTGAAGACACGATAGGCTTTTCTTGAGTTGGATTACCCAAGAAAAATACCTTCATTGGATTTGGCATCAAATTTCCCTAGGTTATCTTTTGTGTTAAGGATAAAGCATTTACAACCAAACACTTTAAAATAACTTACTTTGGGCAATTTTCCTTTCCAAAGTTCATAGGGGGTTTTCTTAAGAAGGGGTCTTACAAGGACTCTATTGATAGTATAACAAGCAGTGTTTACCGCCTCGGCCCAAAAATATTGAGGGAGGTCGAATTCACTAAGGAGGGTTCGAGCGATTTCTTGGAGAGTTCGGTTTCTCCTTTCAACCACTCCATTTTGTTGAGGAGTCCTAGGGGCAGAGAAGGTGTGATTGTATCCTTGAGAGGAACACAATTCATCGAATTCTTTGTTCTCGAATTCACCACCATGATCACTACGAAGAGATATGATTTTATATCCTTTTTCATTTTCTACTTTCCTAGAGAATTTCAAAAAGGTTTTACAAGCATCATTCTTATGGGCTAAAAAGAAAACCCAAGTAAAACGAGAAAAGTCATCAAAAATAACTAAGGTATAGGATTTTCCACCTAAGCTTGCTACGGGAGTAGGACCAAAAAGATCAAGATGAAGGAGTTCAAGAGATTTTGAGGTGGACACTTCCTTCTTAGATTTGAAAGAAGACTTGTGTTGCTTACCAAGTTGGAATGGCTCACAAATCAAATCTTTCTTAAATTTAAGTTTAGGAAGGTCACGAATGAGCTTGTTCTTATTAAGCTTTAGAAGTGAATGAGAGCTACAATGCCCCAATCTTCTATGCCAAAGCCAAGACTCATTGTCAAGAGAACTTAAATATTTAAAATTTTGGCTAGCTAGAGATTTTAAATCAATAATGTAAACATTTTGAAAACGGGAAGCAGAAAATATCAACTTGTTTTGAAAATCAAACACATTGCATAAATCATTTTGAAAATTGACTGAAAAACCACTATCACAAAGTTGACTAATGATAATTAAATTATGCTTTAAACCTTTAACTAATAAAACATCTTTAATAAAAGAGGAGCTACCAAAACCAATGGTACCTATTCCGACGATCTTGCTTTTTGAGTTATCACCAAAGGTGACATATCCTCCATCGAATTCTTCAAGTGAGTTGAACTCGGAGGGATCGCCACACATGTGCCTTGAGCAACCGCTGTCGAGATACCACGAGCCTTTAGAGGTCCTACTCTTTTGGCATTTATCCTACAAAATCAAGAAAGAAGTGTTTTTGGTACCCATATAAGTTTGGGTCCGGAAAGATTAGCTAAAAGAGACTTTTGAACCCATAATGTTCTAGAGGGATTCATTCTATGATACTCATCCGAGTAGGTAATGGCTTTGGGTCTTCCATACCTAGCATTTTTACAATCACATTCATAAATCATGTAACCGGTCTTTTTACAATAATTACAAAATTTGTATTGAGAGCTCCCCCTTACAAAAGTAGTGGGTGCCCTAGAAAAAGTGGATTGCTTGTTATAGCCAAGTCCATGTGTGGTTCTAGCCAAACGCTGAGAACCTAGCAATTTAGTTAAGTTTTGTTCACCTTGGGTGAACTTGGCAAGAGATTCCTTCAAATCCTTAATGGTAGAATTTAAAGAATCTACATTTGGAATACTTTTGACTTTAAGGGCAAGATCCTCATTCTCTTTGAGAAGTTTGTCTTTTTCAGAAATAAGAGTTTTGTTTTTCTTTTTCAAGGTCAAAAATTTAGAGGAAAGTTCGTGAAAACCTTCCTCTAATTGATCTCTTGCATTTTGGAGTTCTTCATAAGACATATCGTTATCAAAAGAAGAAGATGAGGAAGAAGAGTGAGAAGAAGAGTGAGAAGAGGATACCTCATCAAATGCCATTAGGCATTTTCCACCTTCATCGCTTGAGTCGCTTGAAGACATGGAGTCATCACTTGCACTCCATGTTGATGCTTTGAAGGCCTTCTTGTTTTTCTTTTCTTTTAACCTTTTCTTGAAAATGGGGCACTCCGGTTTGATGTGGCCTTTCTTTCCACATTCAAAGCAAGTGATTTCTTTCTCCGCCTTTGGCTCTTCCTTTCGTGCCTTTTGAAATTTCTTCTTTTTCTTCATGAACTTGCTCATTTTCCTTGCTAGTTGAGCCATCTCGGATTCACTATCATCGGAGGAGCTTTCTTCCTTTGCCTTGAAAGCTATGTTCTTTTTCTCCTTGAAGATCTTTCCTTCTTTATCGGCTTGCCTCTTCATGGTAATCTCATAAGTCATGAGTGACCCTATGAGTTCTTCAACCGGCATCTTCTTGACATCTTTCGCTTCTTGGATTGCCGTCACCTTTGGTGCCCAAGAGCATGGTAGGACCCAAAGAATTTTCTTGACCATTGTTTCTGCTGAAACATCATCACCAAGGGACTTTCTCCCATTGCAAACATCAGTAAAACGAGTAAACATTTCGGTGATTGACTCGTGTGGGTGCATTGTGAAACTCTCAAAGTCTTGACGATACATATCTAACCTAGTGTCTTTGAATTTGTTAGTGCCCTCATGGGTCACTTCCAAAAGTTTCCAAATTTTGTGTGAGGTGGTGCAAGTAGAAATACGATTAAACTCATTACGGTCTAACCCACAATGAAGAGCATTCATGGCTTTTCCATCAAGCTCAAAATTGGCAATGTCTTCGGGGGTCCATTTAGATTCATCCTTACTAGAAAGAGTGTAGCCTTGCATAACAATTCTATATATAGGATAGCCAATGCTTCTACGAAAAGTAATCATTCGTGTTTTCCAATATGTGTAATCGGTTTCATCGAAGTATGGAGCCCGAGTCATGGAATACCCTTCGGGTGCTTGTGAGAAAGAAGCCATCACTATGGATTTTTCGTTTGTAACCGGTTAAGGTATTACAAAAACGCTCCCTCTGATACCAAATGTTGGGTCGGAGGTGATGGCAAGAGGGGGGGTGAATTGCCTTTTTAAAATTAATTAACAATTTAAAACAAATTTAAATGCAGCGGAAAGTAAAATGGCAAGACACAATTGATAACGGAGTTCGGCTTTAAACTCAAGCCTACGTCTCCGCTCCCAACTCAACCGTTGGGATATTTATACGACCGCTTGCTTTTTAATGGTTATAACAAGAAACCCACTAGCCGTTTTAAGGTAGGCTATATCACCTTCTTACAGCTTGCTTTTTTATTATGGTTGTAGCAAGAAACCCAAATTGAAAGAAGGAAGAAAAAGGGTGGTTTGTTTTAATACAAACCCAATTAAGAACTAAACAATTGAAGTAAATAATTTAGAACAAACTAGAGGAATCCTTGAGCGCCAAGAGGTGAGTGTAGTTGATGTAGAGGCAGCCCAAGCTTCAAGGATGGCAATTGGATCTCAAGTAGCCTTTGAGAATTGTCGTAGGAGCCTCAAATGATCAAAATAGCTTTGGTATGCTTTGGTATATTATCGGTGGTGTTCCCGGCATCCATGGACATATATTTATAGGAGAAATACTCCCAAATACTTCAAAATAGCCGTTGGAGGGCTTTCGGAGACGTTGGGGATCAAGTGGGCCATCCTGGTCAAAGCCTAACTGCTAGTTTGACTGAGCACACCGGCTGGCCGGTGCTGATCCACCGGCTGGCCGGTGCACCCGACAGAAGCAAGGGATTTCTCTCTGGCTCCACCGGCTGACCGGTGCTGAGCCACCGGCTGGCCGGTGGTCTGGACAGAAGCATGCTATTCTGTCTGGGTTCCACCGGCTGGCCGGTGGTCAGGCACCGGCCGGCCGGTGGTCTGGACAGAAGGTATGTCATTCTGTCTGGACCCACCGGTTGGCCGGTGGCACCTGGCAGAGGGCAAGGCCTTCTGCCTGGTCCACCGGCTGGCCGATGGGCTGGATCCGGCTGGCCGGTGCCCTTACCGGCTGGCCGATGGTCTCACACCGGCTGGCCGGTGGACTTAAACAGTCCATTTTGAATTCTTCTTGGGCCAGCTTCTAGGAACCCTATTTCCTATCATCAAAGACACTTGAAAACAAGTTAGAATACAATTAGAGTGATTGTGATCATTAAAATCCAAGAGAGAGGGGTGCAACAACCCCATGTTTAATTAGCTCTTTGTAGACCCCTTTAACAGCACTATATCCCCCCCAATACACCCATGTGCACACCCATGCCTGCCTCTACTAGGTTTTGAACTCAAGACCTCCACCCATACGCGCTAAGCATTTACCACTCCTCTAATTTCATTTGTTCTCCAACTAGTGATATATATATATATATGTAGTTATACTTTTTCAAGTATTAATATAAATTTATATAGTTGTATTAATATATATATATACATATATAGTTTTATTTATATGTTTATATATTTATTTGTATATTAATATATATATATAGTTAGTTATATTTATATATGTATATATTTATATATTTATTCATATATTGATATTAATTTATATCTATTTATTTATATATATTTAGTTATATTTTTTATCCATATATTTATTCGTATATTAATATATATTTATATGATAAATTTTCAATGCAATTATAAAATATGTTATGTTTTGTGTGTGTGTGTAAATAAATACGTATATACAACACACACACACACACACACATATATATATATATATATATGTGTGTGTCTGTGTTTCGATAAGTATAATTATACATAAATATATATATGTGTATACATATGTTAGAATATATATATATATATATATATATCAGTTTATTAATATATAGACTCACACAAATAGACACACACACATTATATAGGTATATATATTATTAGATTAATATATAGGTATATAAATATTGATATATTGGTATTTTAAATAAAATGGATATAAGTTACTATTTAGATAAAGCTAATATATTTTATATGTAAATATGTTTAATTATTTATTTAAGAAACTAATTTTTATGTGTGAATATATAAAACATGTGTATATATAGTTATATATTTGATTATAAATAGTAGTGCATTATAAAAAAACGATAATATATCAAAGACATAATATCAATATGAATGTAATACCTTGGAATAAATTCAATCCCCACTAAAAAATCCAATAATAACCCATTAAATGAGGTTGAAAATCCACAAAATGATAAAACAATCGGGGTATCCAAACTAAAAACTCAGTTTTGGAGGCCTTCTAGGCCTTTTTTGGAATCAAAAAATGTGACAAAGGCTTTTCTTTGGTCACCAGTGCGTATATCTCATCACATGATTTAATTTGATATTCTTTAGAGCTCAAATGGACACCTCGATAAAAAGTTATGGCCGTTTGAAGTTTGAGTTGCGTTTTCAACATAATTTGGATCTTTTTTAAACTTTTTTATTTTTTTAGTATTAAAATTGTTATTAAATGAATATTACTCGATAATAATTATCAAATTATTAATTAATTTTTTTCTAAAAATTTTTTATAAGCCATTTTCACTAAATATCTTATATATTAAGTGTAAATTTATATTTACACTTATCTAAAAAATATTTAAAATCATATTTAAAATATATGTATTATATTTTTATCAATATAACTATATCAATATATTTAAATATTAATATATATTTTTTAATGATTTTTTTTGGATGTAGACCCTTTATCAGTGCTTTTAAAAAAACACTGATAAAGACCCCCCTTTATCAGCGCTACTAAAAAAGCTCTGTTAAAGGTGTACCCTTTAACAGCGCTAAAAAAAGCAATGTTAAAGGGGGTGCCTTTATCAGTCCTAAAAAAAGCACCAATAAAGGGGTACTTTTATGAGCACTTTCTTAGTGCTGATAAAGGTACCCTTTATCAGACCTTTTTTTAGCACTGATAAATGTAACCCCCTTTATCAGCGCTTTTTTGTTAGCGCTGATAAAGGCTGGTAGTGGCCTTCCCCGGTATTGTGGTAGTGTTTGTACATCTTTGAATGTTTGATTTTGGGTCAATCAGTTTTTATGTCAACTTTATTTCTGTACTCATAACATTTTATATTTAAAACTTCTTTATTTTTACTTGAATTACATCTCTCATAATCATTTTCATTCATCCATCTAAAATGTATCTTTCAACCGATTTTTTGATAAATTTGAAAACAAAATCTAAATTTATCAATATCCTTTTCACTTTACTGGATCTCAGAATCAAATGAAATAAAGGTACCAATTATATTAGATTTAAATTAAATTCCTTCTCTCTTTGTAGAATCTTCATCCTCAATATTATTCTTCTCTAACTCATACTCCATTATAGATCTTATTAGTTCATCTAAATTATATTCCTTAAAATTCATACTCTCATTAATGACCATGTTTTTTGCATGAAATATTTTGTTATGAGGTCTTAGTACTCATTCAACATGAGTAGTGTAGTCCAAAACAAATCATTGATAATTCAAACTGTTGGTTATACTTGTATATTGATGTAATATCTAGTTTACATATTCTTCTTAGTGAATTCCTAGCTTGGTTCTATTTATCTTATTTGTACCATAATTAGTTACTTATAGTATCCTCCATATGTTATGAGTTGTATTATAACCTTATACATGGCTATAAACACTTCTTCTTATAGAACAGTAAAAAATATTTTTATCTTTATAGTTCAAAACATGTTTTATCTTGTCATTACCTACAAATGTTTATGAATCAACATTAGGTTGATCATATAAATTATACATGGTAGTTTAGTGATCCACACATAGTTTTTTCAAGTAGGATTCCATTTTATCTTTCTGTTATCCATTTTCACTACCATCTAATAATGGAGGTTTCTATGGAATTCATCCATCATTTCCATTGACACCTGAAATATTAAAATAAATATTTTCATTTTTTTGCTTAGATTGTTAATTCTAGGATACATGTTAGCACACAGATAAAAAATATATAGTGGAAATATAAACCATTATGTTAAAGTGTATTGATACCAGTTGTGTGATATTAGTACCAAAATACTATTGACCTAGCTCTCATACTAATTGTTTGTTATCTGATAAAAAAATAAAGAATAACCGATCAAAGACATGGTTCTGATACTAATTTTTCAGTCTCATAATCATAGAACTATTTACCCAGCACTGATACCAATTTTTTGGTTTTAGAATAGGTAAAATATTAATATTAACTTATTAGATGAAAGTATGTAATACATATTTTATATCATTATTAATGGATATTATGACCATGTGGGGCGAATTTTAATTTTAGAAATGAATGAAAGAAATCATAGTTAAGAAAATATCAATCTGTAGTGTGTAAATTATTATTGAGTTGAGTTGCAGGGAAAATAAATTGAAGTAACATAAGGAATTATGGTGGTTTGGATCGGAAAGTTACTAGTCCACCCCTCAAGCTCATCAACTACTTAATGAGATTATTACACAGTATGAACCTCACTTTGAAAGTTATGATAGCCTTGTTATAGATATTTCCTTTTAAAAAACCTAATGGAGTAAATCACCCGTGATATAGAAGACCAACCTTTTCTATTTACCTGAATTATTATTCAAATCCATGACCCATACATTCTTTTAGATGCTATAATAACCAAAAAAAGTAAGATCTTCTTTTTATTGGGAAATGCATAAACCAAAAAAAAGTTAAAAATGAAAGAAAATAGATTACATTAATAAAGACAAATTAGGGAAAATAGAAGATGATTATAAATTTATAAGATATTGAAGCTATAGGATCATTGATAACATGGAATAGAAAATTGTCAAAGATTAATTCCATTATTGATCACATCCAGAATGAAGTAGTAACAAATATTTGTGAACAATTTAGAGCAGAAATAATGTCGAATATGTATCACATGATATATGAATGAATGATTTATATAGGTTTTATTTTTATTCATTGAATAAATATAATAGAATAATAAATAATAGATACTCTAGGATTGGTTCCATTACAAATATCTACATGTAACTTTTTATTTCATAATAGGTAATAATATGACCATTACCTTTGACTGTTAAACACTCTCGAAAAAGCATAGAATACAAAAATTATTTATATTTCTTTATGAAATAGTAAAATAAAACAATTTATTTGTTATGTTAATCAACAATAAATAATTTATAATTATAAGAAAATTTAAAATAAAATATAATCTTGTAGATTATATAGATAGAAAAAATACTGTAAATCATAGAATAACATGAACGTAAATCTACAGGAAGAAATGTTTCTAAAATAATTATGCAATTATTTTTACGCTCAAAAATTATATTTCAACATAAAATAATAAAACATTTATGAAGGAAATAATTTTAATTACATCAATTAAAATAATAAATAAAATTTCATAGACATAAAATTTTAACTTGTGGTGGTTCATCGCCTACAACTATCAATAGAGAAATATGGCACATGACTCAGCGCTGATAATAGAGAGTAGTATCTCATGACAGACCACTAAAAATGGGAGTGGTGGATTATAACAGATAGTAGGAAATGAAAAACGTTTTCATAAAATATTATAATCAAATGTTTCAAATTTAATCAAAAATAAATTAATCCAAAAAAGAAAATATTCAAGGAAACATAGAAAAAAGGATATAGTAGAAGAAATAAAAATTGTATTCCATTGGATGTCCAAATCTGACCAATGACTCACTATTGGAGATGTTTACTATAGAATCAGGACCAGCCATTGGAGGTATCCAATGGTGGTTCACTGAAAATATATCCAAAGAATAGTATGAGACAAAAAATGAAAAATTAACTAAAATAATATAAAAACTCTTCAAACAAAAATAAATATACTACAAGTTAAATTAGAAAAAAAAATATAAAGCTTCTACACCCGATTGTGGAGATCCGGTGAGACTTTTATGATGTTACTTCCGCGATAAATTTTTTAAGATAATAGAAAGAAGATAATGTGGATTAGAATTAAAAAAATATAAAATTAATTGTTAAAAATAAACTACAACACCTTTTGAAAGAAGAAATAGCTCATATTGGATCATGAAGAGATTATTCCATGACACTATATAAAATAAATAAAAATAGCCACAAGAAGAAAGGACCCACTTTTTATTTCCAATGGTGATTGGTGACTCACTAATGGTATCCAATGGTGACTCGTGAATCACCTCTGGTATCCAATGGTGGCTCATGACTCTCTGTTTGTGTCCAATAGTGTAACAGTCAAAAAACCATCAATAAAGAAGATTAAAACTACAAGAACATTATGAGGATAAATATCAAGAACAAAAGCTTATTGTTAAAACTCAAACCAATATGTATAATGATATACTAAAAACAAATGATATAAAATAGTAGGCTTGAATAAATTTCAAACCTATAAAACAAGTTAAAGAATATAAAAAATATAATAAAATACAATTGAACATGAAATTGGGGAGATGTACTAGTGCACAGACACTAATGAACTAGATAATGAGAGGGTGCTGAGGAAGATGATAAAAATTTAAGAGTAAGAATCATTGGAATAGAAAAATAAATATAGGAGTCCATAAATAAAAAAATCAGAAGATCGAATGGATTAAAAAAAATTATGATTGCCATGATTATATGTGTGTTTTTAACATGGATGAACAATGATGATATATCAGCATTCAAAAAAATACATGATAAGGTCACTGAGTTCTATATCATTATACCTAATCTAATCTTTATTTAAAAATTGAACACAATGCACACACATGGGGAATAACCTACAGGTGACCAAGACCACCCATGCACCTACGGGCGTGCTTTACGGGCCTTACATATAATTCCACACCTGATATGCATGCACTATACACCCCAGCCTCCATATTCTCACTGTGGGGATTCCTTTGGTATTCCTTCCCATGGGTACGACCCAATAGGCCCCCTATGTGGTTGGGAGATATCTCGGTGATTCAATAATAATACCAATTTTTTTACAGTATACAAAAAATAATATTAAAATAATGAAAAATATAATAACATGAAATATAAAAATAAAATATATACAAAAAACAATATTTAAAGATTATAAACAAAATATATTAATTAATTATAACAATTTTAACTATTAATATCAAAACTACAAACAATTTAAAAATTATTATAACAAACACTAAAAATTTCAAATTTTAATATCATTTAAAATTTGAAAAATTATAGAAAACATAAAAACATTTACCTTACAAAACACTTTTGAATTTAATTAAATATAAAGCGATTTTAATTTTTCAAATCAAATAAATATTTTATAGTTTTTAGAAAAAATTAAAAATACTTACTGTAATCTCATCATAAAATCCATAGTGACATCATCTCTTTCCCATTCTAGAATTTTTAATGAATGTAACAGGCCAGCATGCCACTAGTCCTCCACCTTCACCTGCAGATAGGTGGAACACCAGTTAAAGAAACCCATTATCTCCCTTTTCATACTAGGCCATCAATACTGGTGGAATATATCACAATACATCTTAATGAGACTGAGATGTACTACCCAAGTAGTGTTGTTAGACTCTATTATAAACTCCTCTCATATGTATTCTAAAACCCAAATATATCCATTAATATGAAATACCATATCCTTATCAATGACACAACCAGGTGGTGGGTCCTCTCTTGAAACCCTCTACATTATGAATAAGCCCATGTAATATGAAAGATGACTCATATTGACTCTATCAAGAAGGGAAGAGGTCACTAATAACAATGTGATTACAATTCTTTAATGACAATCTTGCACTGCAAAATGCATCTTGGAAATTAAATACATCAATTTCCATTCACTACTAGCTTCTTAAACTTCTTTTTCTAGTTTCCTCATACTGATTGAATTAACCATTTCATTACCTTTATCAAGTGTATAAAAAATATCATAGTCAAAAGACTATAAGGATTCAACCCACCCTTGTTGTCTGTGATTTAAGTCATGCTGAGGGAATATGTATTTGAGACATTTGTGCTCCATGTTTACAAGGAATCATTCCCACAAAAAATAGTTCCTCTAATAGTGTAAGGAATTAAAAATGCAACTAGATCAAGATCATGAGTTGGGTTTTTATTCTCATGAGGCATCAAATGGTGAGACCCATATGTCCATAATTTCTCATCCTACATCAAAATGGCTCCCATCCAAATGCTTGAATTGTCATGGTAAATGGTATATCCACTATTAGGCTCATGTAAAATTAGGATTCGTGTTAAGGTATATCTTCCTTTTAACTCCTAAAAGGATTCTCATAAGATTCAGGCCATTTAAAGTTATTACCCTTCTTGGTCAATATAGTTAGAGGTGTTGTAAAAGGTTATAAAACATGAATAAAATTACAATAATATCCACATAACCCTAAGAAACTCTATATTTCAATGCTGGTTTTGGGATGACCCTAAGAAAATGTATATCTCAAATTCATTGGGGAAAAATATAACCATTCCTCTAAAATAATATATCATAGGAATAATACCTTATTGAGAAACAATTGGCATTATGTAGGAATTATATACAATCTATGCTCTTTTAGTGTATCCAATAAAATGTCAAGGTGTTTGTCCTAATTGCATTGGGTATGAGAAAATACCAAGATATCATTCATGAAATCCAAAATGATATAATATAGGTATGGGAGGAAAACATGATTCATATAGGCTTTAAAAACATCTTGTGTGTTCTTAATACTGAACGATATTACCAAATAGTAATGAAGTCCATATCTACATCTGAAGGTTTTATAGGGTACATCTGAAGTCTGAACTCATATTTGATGGTAGCACAACCTGAAATCAATTTTTTTATTGACTGAAGTCCTCTTATATGGTCTATGTGGTAATTTATATGAGGTAATGGATATTAATTTTAAACTATATATTGTTTTAATTTTCAGTAATCTAGAAAAATAGGGTTCCATCTATATTCTTAATGAAAAAAGATGGTGAACCCCAGGGAGACATGCTGGGTCATATAAACTCTTTAGATTATAGGTACTCCAACTATATTATGAGTTCATTAATCTCTATATGACCCATCCTATAAATATCAACAGATACTGGTTCTACTCTTGGTACTAGTTAAATAGTAAACTCTACATATCTTTTAGGAGGTATCCTAGAAAATCATAGGAGAAAACTTACCTAAAATGATACAATATTATTGGGAAATATATCTAACATGCTCTATGATCATTAAAAAAATTACATGAAATATATGATGAAATTACACTCAAACCGTGATTCTTAGGTCCATCTCAATTACACTAGATATCCTATTCTGATTTATGAATGTGTTCACTATCCAAGTAAATAATAATTTCACTCGTTGATGATAAAAACTAATGTGGCCATGATAAGTCACTGAACAGTCCATCTTGAGAATGATAAAAAAATACTTTTAACTAAAATAATATGGAGTCACATATAAAATCATACCCTATTATCTCAAGGGATATTTAGTACATCGTAATATACTCTCAGATCATACTCTTAATGGATTATTTAGAGTCATCACTCCATATAAATAGTTGGTCTTGAGGATAATATATTCCATAATTTCCATAGATTTGAAAGAATTTGAAGATCATGTATCAAATAAATAAGTCACTAAAGTATATTTTACTAAAATCATACCATAAATTATAAAATATATAAATAACTACTCCTTGGGTGTGGGTTTTTGTTTCATTTATCTAGCTTGATCCATACCCCTGAGATACATCCTGACAACACAGAGGAGATTCTTTTTGCTGGTGTGGTATGTTTGTGTATGGATCCCTCATCCATGACCACCTCCTTAGCTTGAGTGGTCCTTAGTAATAAAACATCCCACCTATAGAGGGGCTATTGATCCCTATCTCGAATGTGAAATTGGTGTAGATCTACTCTCACTGACCAATAGAGGACAAGTTATACAAAAGAAAAAAACATTTCCCATCTTTCAACAATCATGTTACTCAACTGGGCCTCTATGACATTGGGGATTCATATAATATGGATTCCCAAACTAATTGAATAACACCTAGAAATAGGTGTAGCTACTATTCCAGTAATTTTTTTGAAGAGAAACCTCTAGGTGATTCTTCCTTATGCTAGTTAATGTATTGTCTAGTCTAGGTGTTGCACCACCCTAACCCACTCCTTTAGCCTCCCTTAGATTACATGTGGGGAAGAGGGCACATTTCACTATACCAAACATGGTATTCAACCTAATGAAATTCACATGTGATCATATTTCATACTTGATCACATCTTCATGTCTCTTATACCTGGATAACTCGTCACCCAGAAGAATCAGTGTGAAGCACTAATGCTTAGTGAAGAGAGATAAATTAACCATAAAAAATAATACCATGTTATAGGTGCATGAAAATCCAAGCCTGATCAGATATCAAAGTAGCTATATAGATATAATCATAGAATTTGTTATTTAAATCCCTCTATACTATAGCCCGATATAGATTAGATTGATTCATGAAACCCCAATAATGATTGGTGGATCCATGAAGCATATATGTAGAGCGATTCACTCTCCTTTTATGGGGTGTCTCCAGATGCTAAAAATATATATAATATAACCTCTATCTATGTATTGTTATCCGAAGTTCCATCATCCCCAATAAAGCTTAGGGATGATACTTCTAGAACAATCACATAAACTCTTTTATGAAAGAGGTGGGTTTGGGAGGTCCCTGTATTGACTACACTGTACACATGGAACTCTATCCAAATTGAGAAACAACACCTAGAACAAGAATCACCAGAGCTATTGTAAGTGGAAATATAAGAGGTAATATTGGTTGATCAAGGACCGCCACCTTCAAACCATGGTCATCACTAGCTTCCTAGACTTTTTTCCAATGTTTTTATAGTGGTTTCCACCTAAAAATTCTAAACACACCCCTCAAATTAATTTTATTACTAAAAATATCATATATAAGTGAATAGGATTGGTACAAGCCTTCCTATTTCAAATTCAACACACCATTTTCATCTATTAAATTTTAGTCTATGTGTTATAGAATATTATAACGAATCATTATAGACACTCCTAACTTCCAACTACTAAGTTATATTCAGTATCAAGATCTCTATTTTACGACATGTGTTACATTATGTAAAGTGAAAAATGGTAGATATAAAAGAAATTATCTTTATTGTTTATTTGATTAACTTTTCAAAAATGACCATTTATTTTTACTTTTAGGAGTCAGAAATTTTATATTTATATATACCAAGGTCCAGTAAGATAATATTCCATTCCTAAGTTATATATACCTATGCATTATAAGTTAAAATTGGTATGTCATGTAACTACAAAAAACTTTTACATTTGGTCTCATAATGTGATAAGTCCATATAAGATGGTTAAAATTATATGGATCACAATTCCCAATTTATAAACATACTAGACTTATAAATTATAACTATCACCCTTTTAATCACAACTAAATTACATTTCATGCCCTGAAACCAATGGTTCATGGCTCCAAAATATGAAAATTGATTGGTTAATTTTCCACCGTTAAGCTATGATGGAACACACCATTTGGGATCATTTCATCTTGTTAACTAAAATATTACATCATTCCCCATAAAAACATTATCACATTTAAAAATATAGAAATTTAGGAACATATGGTATGATGCAAAAAATACACACAATGAAATAAATATGGCATTTAATATACATTACTTGTGAATTAGTAGGTTCTTACAATGATAAGGTATTAATACCTCAATTCTATATTATTCCATGGGTAATAAATAATCCATAATAATAACAAAAATTTCAATATATCATGTTTATCACCCATTAGTGAAATTAGTAAAACTACAATAGGAATAATCTAGAACAAAAAGTCACATCATAGGTAATTCATCTTTTCCATATACATGTGTTAGTTACTCCCATTAAAAGGTCTATAAAAAATTATAACACCTTCTTAGTCTTCTATATAATAACCCAAAACAATAAAAAAATAAAAAAGAATATTTTATACCACTTGTAATGTCCTAGAACTGGTTCACTCATAAGTAATTAAACACACTTGGTCACATGACTTTAAGAACACCTCCCCGTACACTATAGGTTATCAACTAATAGTGCAGTTCTAAAATGGTATAGAGGGGAGACTATAGCCTTTATTTATAGTAGTTTCAATGTAGTATAAATAATTAATAAATAGTGTAAAGATACTAAATGAGGAATAATATAAGTAAACATCCTAACAAATTAAACTGACATAAATAGTACCCCTTGTCATATACAAAATTATGATAGCATGTATGTATGATATAAAAAAATGGAGAACATAAGGAAACATAACAGCAAGAATATACAAAATTCTATAAAAAATGAAAAAAATACCAACAGATATCTATGATATAAACATCAGCATAAGCTTATTACACTTGTCCCTTAATCCATCATAGTACATAAAATCAAGCATCAAAAGGTAGGTGTTTCCAATTATCCCTAAATTTATCCATGAAGTATGTAGGTGTAATATTTGGTGGAGTGAACTTGGTGTGAGTATCACTTGGTAGGACCCCACCAACAATGTCAAATACTACCCATCCAATGAATTTGTAATAACCAGTGTGCTGGTATAATTAGGAGATGTAGTAAATAAATAAACCATGTTATTCTAGGTTCCTCATGGGACAACCTCCCAATGATACATTCTTTGGAATAAGTTGGAATGCCTATGAACTAGTGTCATCATAATACTATATAAGTTTGTGAGTATGTAGAATCAAGCCTATGTCTCATTGAATATATCAGTGGAATCCATGTAAAATGGACACATAAGAGAAATATGAGGTTCTATAATAGGGAAGACATTAGCAGTCTAGTCTATATTTGAAGGGGTGTACCCTTATAATATCACACTATGGTGTTCTTCCAAATCCTTAGAAATAAATTATAGGTTGTAACTATGTTGGGTGTAATAGGAGGCATTTCATATCATGTAATGTGGTTCCTAAATCATCATGTCTTCACCAAACTCATGGATTTGAATCATAATTTAAAATATCACATTTAAGGATAAATAAATTCATGTATAATAATACAAAATAAGGTTAGGAAAAACCATCCACATGATCCCTTTAAAGTATAAGGATCACTATGTCCAATATTCCAAACTAAGGTCAAGTGTGTGAGTGGATACACATGTCCAACATATTTCAAGTCAATAATGTGGTATATCATGTCTAGTAATAATATTCTACTATCAAAAATATTAATAATGGGAATTGTCTCACATTATAATTATGAAAGGTATGGGAGATATTGTTTTATCATTCAACTTATTGCTATCTCTATTATAAATTTCATTTATAATGTATAATCCTAACATACATTATACAGCAATTAAATCACAAATCCAAGAATATTGGCCAAGCACAATATCACACCACTTCCTATAATTCAATTTAAATATCTCATTTACAATATAAAATTTAACATGCCTCAATAGGTAGTTTAATAAATTATTAAGGCATATAATTTATAAATATTTTAAACAACACACCATATAGTGTTGTTCATGATGAGGAAGAAAACTAATAATGATAGAGATAGGTTCCAAGGTCTAACTTAAATTATGCATTATCAATTTATTTAATTTAATTACACATTTAATGAGACACATACAAGTTATCACCCATTGCACAATCACATATAATATTTTCAACTAGTACTTTAAAGAAAATCATCAATCCTCCTACCTTAGATTGGAAGTGGACTCTTCATCTAATATCACCCTTAAAATCATGTTAGACCAGGATTAATGAAATAAATTAATAGACACCTTGAAAGTAGGTCATATTAGCTCTTGGAGAGTTAGAATTTTATATAGTAAGAAAAATGAATCAAAGAAACAAGTTTATTGAAGATCTTACTAAGAGTGATCCCACAAATATTTAGAACCAAACTGATAATGATGATCGCACAAAAGTTTTTTCTTATGTTGTCAAAAATTATTAAGAAGAAAATTATGTTTAAGAAGAAAAGAAATCACCTCACTTTGTTTTTGGTGAAAATCGGGTTGCCCATCGTATTCAAGAAATTTTGACTCACAATGGTTACAAAAGTCCATCATATTGAGAGGATTCTTTCTAAATGAAAAGGATCATTAGAGTCACCAATGGTATAGACTAGAATAAGAGATTGTAATTGGGAAAATCATAGTCTCCATGACTATGATTTAAACGTGATGATGCTTTTCAGATCGTGGAGTTCTCATAAATTGTAAGTTTCAAAACATGTGATTCATAATTGCTGAAATAAGGGGGTATAAAATATTCTAACTAATCTAATTCAGATTGATTTTAATCATTCCTACAATATTAAAGACCATTGTGTTTAGGAAAATCATATTCCATCTGAGTAGGAAGTTTTAATAATTCCTAATGAATGTAAAAAGATACTCGAAATGATGGGAAGTTATGATACAATTTATGGAATGTGATACTATTTCAAAGATGATCTCAAATGTATTTACCATCATGAAGGATGTCATGATAAAATAATAAGATTGTGAATAAATGAAGTTATTGAAATCAATGTTATTGAATACTGATCAATCATATTCAGTATACCATCATATTCATGAGAGGTACAATTGTTTGTGATGAAAATTTATAAGAATCTTATTCACAATGGAAGGAAGTTACTGAAGATAAAGTATATAATACTATTCCATTGGACATGGTATTCCATCTTAATCATTTTAGGAAGAATTTTTTGGGATCGATTAATCAAAATAATAGGAAAAGTGTTTCGTGACCAATTTGAAGAAGAATTTTGTCGCTTAATCAAAAATATACTCACCCTTCTAAAATAGGAATTAATTTTTCTATCATTCAAATGGGTAAATATAATATATGAATAATAATCTGTAGATTTACATTTTTCGTAATTGTTATTTGAAAAATTATAATCATAATTAGAATCAGACAACATAGAGCTTAATGGAGACACAAAAGTGTTGAAAATAGATGCTTTAATTTCAATTATGATAATTTATTTTCAACCACTGGTATAGGGAATCATAATTAATAAAATGTATTGAGAAATTATAATAGTTTCTATTTCATTATATATGTAATGGGTATAGAGTATCATAATGAATAATATTTCTTGAGTGAATAGTAATGGGAAATCCAAATCAGACTAGTGTTTCTGAAGAAGGTCAAAAGATATATGAAGTGTTTAGAATAGTCAAGAAGGATCAATAAGAAATTAGAAGAGATGAAAAAGTAAAGATGCACATGAAATAGGAAAATATAGGTATTTTGGTTAAGCGGTAAAGTATTTAAGAATCCTTCCAAAATAATAATTAGGGTGAGTATAAAAGAAAAAAATGCATTATATTTTTCTGAATGAAGTATTATTCATGATAAGTATAGATAATGTGGAGTTATGAATAAATTCCATAGAGAATAATATGTTTCCATATTTTTTTTCCAGAAGGAATTGGATCAAATAGAAGAGAATGGATGAGATACAGGATTATAATGTGTTCAGTTGTATTCATCTGATTATCATATTCATTTGATTATCTTATTCATCCAGTTATTATTTGGGGGAAGATTATCATCTTTATCATATTATCGTATTGGGAAGGATTATTGTATTTGGATTTCTATATTTAATAATAAAGTGTTTATAATTTTCTCAACCATATTCTAACAAAATTACATTTTCTTATTCAGTAATCAGATTAGAAATATTGGACTGGGAAATCAGAATGAGTTTTAATAAAAATTCCAGGTATTTCTCACCAGATTTTGGGTATTAATGTGAATAATTACTTTGAAAGCCAATTTTTTTTAATGTTGATAAAGAATTACTGTAAAATTTTTGTTTCGAAAACATTGAATTACATCATTTTTTCTAGAAGAACAATATTCACTATTGAATTGCTTATATAGTGTCACACGGGTGAAATAGAATATCTAACTCATTTTATTCCACACAAAGGGATTGATTTCTAGTGAATCTTTTGGTATTAAATCAATTCCATACCATACCAAGAATGTAACTATTTATATTGATTATTTAACCATGAAAATACTAGTGTTCATTTGTATTAGTGCTTGAATATTTTTGAGTACGTAATGTCTTCATTGATAAGAGGCGAAGGTTTTTTCATTATCAAAGAAACATAGAACAAAAATATATCACTGAATCACCCCATCCCCCTCTTAGTGGTTAAATTATCCAAATTGGGAAATTCTAATTGGTATCAGAGTCGAAGGATCCCTTAGTTTTTCATTGTTGATGTTTTGAAGATAATTTGACGGAGAATCTGAATTGTGTGAGCATTAATGCTATCCCGGTTTTTGATGGTATGAACTATAATATTTTGAATGATAGAATGTTGATATATATTATTTCTATTGTATATGATGTTGTTGAAGCTACAATATATGGTTTTCCTTCTATTGATGAAACAATTCCTATTATGAATGTTGATAAAAATAATTTTTAGAATGATATAATGGAGAAAAAATATATACTATCATCACTTTATGAAAGTGAATTATTAAGGGTGAAAATTTTTTCACTGACCAAAGGTATATGGGACTAGTTGAGAACCCTATTCTAAGGAAATACCAAATAAACAAAGGAAAAATTAAAAATATAGAGGCTAATGTATAATTATTTAAAAATGAGAAAATATGAATCTATTGGGAACTTGTTTACCATGTTCAATGAGATTGTATACAATATTAGATGTCTTGGTGAAAAGTTAGAAGTTTCTAGAATTTTTTAAAATATCTAAATAATTATTCCTGACAGTTTTGATGATAGTGTTACCTCATTGTAAGATAATGATCTTGAAACATTGTCTCTGGATGATTTTCATCAAAATTTCTTCACTTATGAAATGAGAAGGGATAAATATATGAAAAGAAAAAAAATAAAGAAATTTCTTTCAAGGAACCCAATAAATTAATAAAAAATAATATTCATATTGAAGAAGAATATGGTTATTTTGATTCAAAAAAATTTGTGTGTAAAAATATTGATGTTATTTAGTCATTTTTTCTAAAATTGTGAGAAAAGTTATAAGTAAATATAATGTGAAACATCCCATGAAATTATTTCAATGGGGAGTCTTTGGGAACATTTTGGCTAATTATACTCAAGGAAATAATGAAAAATATGGTGATGAAGGATAAAAATATCAATGAATATCATAGAATAAATAGGGTGATAAAGATTAATCTTTTACTAATGGGAAATAATAAAATTTCTTCAAATCCAAAATAATATTTTTCTTATCTAAAAATAAAGAAGAATAAGATAGTGATAGTGAATCCAAAAAATCTGGTGAGTATTTTGGTGAGAATACATTTCTTTTAATAGTGAATGGTGAGAAAATTGGAAGCAACGGTTCTGATGAAGAATAAAGTCAACATGAATTTATTTTGAAATAAGAATTGAATAAATTCTTGATAAATATTAAAAGGATTAAAAACAAAACAAGAAGTTGGAAGATGAATATTCCTCAACAAATTTTCAAGAACTTTTTTTAGAAAAGAATAACAATATTATGGTGTTGATTGAAGATTTTATGAAATATGTTGAGGAATAAAATAATCGTAATGAACTTATGAAATTATAGCTAAAGGAAAAAATAATAATAGATAAAACATGTCCAAAAAACATTCTAAAGATAAATAGAAAGTTATATGTTTCAAACTATCTATATCTGTAGTTATTGAATGATCTTGTATGGTGAAAACTAAAAATAATAATCAAAATTTACCTTCAAAGGTTGAGATGAAGGATGTAATTGTATCATAAAATAAGAAAGCTATAGAATTTAGGTATGTGGCCAAGATTAACAAAGTGCAGAATCTAGAAGTTACTAAAAACACGGTGTAAAAAAATGTCTCAAAACATTATTAATATGGATATGATTATAATAATTTTTTTTTCAATAAATATGATAAGAAAACTGATATGAAAAATAATAATTTTATTGAAAATAAAAAGGATGGTGGTTTTTATAATAAATATAAAGAATATTTATATGAAAAATGATCATGAATCTGGTAAAAAATGGATGTTTTAGAGGAAAAAATTATTTCTATGACTACTTATATTATTGTTGTGTATTTGGACATACATGAAATATTTATTGGTTAAACCAATAAAATTTCTACAATTCCATGGGTTTTGGAATAAAAAGTTTTAGGGTGAATAAATTATTTTAAATGATGTGTTCTGAAATGAATGTTCAAAATAATCCTGAGAAGGTTGATGTGAAAGTTCAAAATAGGTTCTAAAATATGAAGAATATTTGTGAAAGAGGTGAACAACCTGGACACCTTGACAAATGATTTTTTGTTTGGTTACCAGCATAATACAATATTCATAGAAATTATCACAAACTGGAATTTATAGTAGAAAATAAAGAAGAAAAAAATCTTGTTTTGGAATCCACTCTAAAACCTATAAAATGATAATGAACTTAGAAGATTGAAAGTGATTTTTCTTCAAATATAAAAAGATATTTAATGTTGTTTAATAATGTGAGATACTTAAATAATGGAATGATAACATTTGAAAATTATGAATTTTTGAGAATCGAAGGTTTTAGATTACCCATTATTGGGAAAGAAAATATGATATCTAAGAAATACTTATTTTTTATGGGATAAAACACATCAATCTCAGTTTTTCACAACTATTTGATGAGTTTAACAAATTAATCATTAATATAATATGGTTTATTGTGAAAATTGAAGAATATTTGATGTTATTTACAAGAGGCCAATGTACAAAGGGAATGTTATTTCAAATTGGTGAAATAAAAAACTCTTGTTACATGAGTATGGTGTAAAATAATAAATTTTTGTATAAAAGGTTGGAATACATGTTTTGGATAAACATGATCAAGATATTAAGGCAATATAGGTTTTGAGATATTCCAAATTTTCCAAGAAGAAGAGATTGGTGTTTCACTATTTTTCGAAAGGGAAAAATTACAAAATCAATGCATACTAAAGTTGATATTTGTTCAAAAAACCCCCTAGAACATTTTAATTAAGATATTTATGGTATAATCAGAAGACAATAAAAAAATATATATTTGTACTTCTTTAATTTCATTGATAATTTTACTCGCATTACTTTTGTTATGTATATGAAACATATGTTTGATGCTCTAAAACTGATTAAAAGTATCAAGAGGAAAGATATGAAGGAAGTATATTTTTTAGTGAAGCATTTGATAAATTATAATAGTGATGATTATAAGTATAAATAATTTAAAAGTTATTTTAAGAATCATGGAATTAAGAATGAGTATACTTATCCATACACTACTCAAAAAATTGGGATTTCTGAAAGAAAGAATATAAGTTTTGTGGAAATTAGCAGAACTATGTTACGTGAAGATGGTCCCTCTCCTTACTGTTGGAGGCAATCCGTGAGCACTACTGTGTATATTCAAAACCAATTTTTTTATAGGACAAAGTATCATATGACTCTTTACGAATTGATTTATAGAAAACATCATGTTTGAAACAATTAAGGGTTTTTGGGAGTCCATGTGATACAAATTAGAACGGTAAAAACTTTGGAATTTTTTATCAAAAACATGAAGATGGAATTTTTCATGGATATGATCAGGAAAGAAGAGGATATAGATGTTTCTAAAAAGAAATGGGAAGAATTTTTTGTTCTTATGATGTGAATGTTATTGAAAAGGATGAGGAGAAAAAATTAACTCATGAAAATATGGATGTTATGCTAGATTAGAAACATTTCTTAATAATTCCAATAAATATTTAAACAATTGTAATCCTACCCAAGATGTAGAATACAACTTTGTTATTTACATTGATGAGAAAGATACATGAAAATCTAATCCTTGTATGAGGATGCAAGTAGATTCTGAAAACATAATTGGGGATAAATATCAGAAATATCAGACAAGAATAAAATAAAATAATATTACATATATATCCTTGTATAAAACAAGATGATCTGAATGTTGTGAAAGAAGATTTTGAGTATCCAAAATATGTTTAGGCCGTGAATGAAGACTTGGATCAAATATAAAATAATCATACCTGGGAACTCGTACCTAAACCAGATAAAAAAATGTTATTAGTACAAAGTTATTTTTCTAGTGTAAAGTTAATAACAAAGGTAAAGTGATAAGAATCAAAGGAAGAATACTGTGTAGAGGTAACTCTCATATTGAATGTGTTTCTTTTGATGATAAATTTTCTTCAGTGGAAATGTTTTAAAAAATCATACCTTTTTCTTCTATTATTGCCCAATGATGTTAGAAAATCATTCAAATGGATGTAAAGTCTGCATTTTTTAATGGGGAAATTAATGAATATGTTTTCATTGACAAACCATGTTCCTTTTTTCTTGAGAAATCTGAATGTTATGGGTGAATATTAAAGAAATCCTTGTATGTTCTGAAACAAGATCGTAGGGAATAGTATTCCAAATTGGATACTTTTTTTAGAAGAATAGTTTTATGAAAGGGAGATTTGATTGTAATCATTTCATCAAAAAAAGTCAATAGTTTTCCCTCGTCACAATTCTTTATGTTTATGGAATTATAATTGATGGGAATGATAAAATATATTTTGAATGATTTTCTAATGAAATGAAATGTTTTTTTTGATATGTCCATGATGGGTGAAATGAAATACTTTCGGGGTTAAAAATATTATAAAATAAGAAAAACTTCTTTCATTCTAAATAAAACTATTCTATTGAACTTCTTAAAAATTATAGAATTGAAAACATGAAACCTATTTCCACATGGGTTTCAAGAGGAATAAGGATTTCTTAAAGATGGATAATTTTGGGAAGTTGACCAGAAAGTGTTTTGAAAGGTGACTGGATGTTTTTTATAATTTACTTCCTCCAGATCTATTATTGTTTATCTTGTTATCTAATGTACATGGTTTCATAGTTCCACTATATAATCACATTTAATTGAAGTAAAAATACTTCACAGATACATCAAAGGTAAAAAATACGGATTAAGGTATGATATCTCAAAATGTATTATTTTTTTGGGGTATTCATATGCTGATTGGGTATGAAATGTTGATGATAAAATATCTACATCTGATTGAGTTCTCTTTATATATAAAATATATGTTTGTTCGCATACAAAGAAAAATAATTTTGTAACTCTTAGTACAGTTGATTCTGTGTCTGTTTCTAATATTCATGTTTCTACCCATCTTAAGTGGACAAGGACTCATTTAGATGATTTAGTTTTTGAAGTAATGTTACCCTTTCAATTTGTTTGTGATATTCAATGTACAATCACCATCACTAGGAATCTGGTACAACATTCTCATTCAAAACATATTGATATCAAATATCATTTCATTAAAGGGAATATGGAGAAGAATGGATGAAGCTAGACAATGTTTTGACATATGAACCAGTTGAATAAATGTTCAAAAAACCTTTACTGAATGAATCGTTTTTTAAATTGATGTTGAACATGGGCGTCTAACCGATTTCTCATCAAGTTTGATGTATGTATTTTTTTCCCTATTCTCATCTTACCTTTGGATATTTTTTTCTAGGGAGAAAATTGTTTCATAAATCTATCCATGTAGAAGCATGTAAAAGCGGGAGTTGTGTGTAAGAATTTAATCTGAAATTGTATGTTTGTGAACTATTCTAACTTTTAGTTGGAGTGGTTTTAGAAAAAATATTCTTTGTATTTCAAATAATTTGAAGAAGTGGAGAAAGATGAGGAAGAATGTTGTAAGGTAATGTTGAAGAGGGTTCATGATCACTAATTTTGTACAACATGGGTTTCATATTAATAATTTGTGTCTACTATAATAATTTTGCTAATGTAGCCATAGAATTATTGATAAGTAATCCATATCTTCATGTTAGAATGTTTAGTGATTTATAAATCTTGGTTGACAACAAAATCCAAAGGGGGATATTTTTTGAACCAAGATGACAGAGATGGTTGTATTCAGGTGTTATCTTTTGTTTCCAACAAATAATGAGAAGAGAATTAAGTATAAGAAGAAAGTAAATCACATTACTTTTTTTGGAAATCAGACTGACCATCATATTCATGAAAAAAGTAACAATGGTTTAGAATGTAAATTATTTTGAGAAGTTACATTCTCGATGAAAATAATTATTTGAAGCACCTTCGGTATGGACTAGTTGAAGAGATATTAATGGGGGAGAATCAGAGTCTTCAGAAATCCAATTTGAATGTGATAATGATTTTATGATCTCGGAGTTCTCATGAATCATAAGTATGTTGGAAACCCTGTTATGAAGTCATGTTGAAAGAATGGGGAAGAAAAGATTCTAAGAAATCATTTTCAGCTAGATCGTAATCATGATAACCTAATTGGGAAAAAATTTTCTTCACGACAATCGTATTCAGGATTAGTAGAAAAAAAGATGGTGATAGAAGATTAGAAAGTTATAATACATCCTAATGAAAGTAAGAAATTTCTATATAGGTTGACTTGTTACAATACATTCCTTTTAAAGTCTGGTGATGTTGAATCTGATCTCAAATGTATTAAAATTCATGAATGATTTCATGATACAAGAACAAGTTTGTGAATGAAATTATTGAATACCGATCTATCATATTTGGTATACCATCATATCCATTAGAGGAAGAATTGTTTTTTATGAAAATTCATTTGTATCATATTCATAAGAGAATGATGTTTTTGAATCTTGTGCTACTAATACCAGCCCAACAAACACAATATTCCATTATAATCATTAGAGGAAGAGTTTTTTTGGGACTAATTAATGAATATAAAAAAAATAGTATGGTGACCAATGTGAATATAAATATCATAGATTAATAAAAAAAATTGGTCAACCATTAACAATAAGTTGAATTAATTTTTTTATCAAAAAAATAGTCCATGAGAAGATATGAAGAAGAATATATTTATTTACATTTTTTATCATCATAATGAGACAAATCAAAATAATTATTGGAATCAGAATTTGGAGTTATTGAAAGAGATAAAAATGTGGTAAAATGTAATCTTTAATTCTGAAGAAGTTGTTTTATTTTCATTAGTTAGTACAGATAATCATAACGATGAAAATCTACAATAATTTTAGTGTAGTGTTTATTGATTCCAATGTGAAACTAGTACAGATAATTTCAATAAAGATATCAGTCTGAGTAATTAGAAATGGGAAATCAGATTCATTCATGTCTTTATCAATAAAGTCAAAAGAAATATAATATGTTTAGATGACTCAAAAAGGATCAAGAATAAATAAAAGGTTTTGAAGAAGTCAAGATATACCTGAAATTCATGGAAATATTAATCCTTGAGTAATTTATCCAATAAAGATAGTTTTTTGGAATCTGGCATAGCCCATATTTCTGGTGAGTATAAAAGAAGAAATGTAAATTATACATTTCTAACTGAAGTAATGTTCATGAGAAAAAGAGAGAAGCTGGAGTTCTGCAAAAATTTTAAATAGAATAAGGGGTATCAAGGCGGATTTTTTGTTGAATAAATTACATTAGAAAAAAATAGAAATGAGAGGATATAATATTGAAACATATTTAACTAATCATCATATTGGCTGATTATCGTATTCATCTGATTTTCAATTTCAATTGGTTATCATATCTGGAGGGATTATTGTATTTAGATTATTATTGTATTATATAAGATTATAATATTGGGATTTCTTGACTAAAGAAGGAAGTGTTCATAATTGTCTCAATAATATTCTGACAGAGTTACATTTTTTAATTGTGTAATCAGACTAGGAATATGAGACTAGGAAATCAGGCTAAGTTTTACGAAAAAGTCTAGGATGTTCTTACCAGCTTCTAGGAAAGAAAGTGACGAATTAATTTGAATTTTAATATTCATGAATGTTGATAAAGAACCACTATAACATGTTTGTTACAAAAAAAAATATTATATCATTTGTACTATAAAAAGCATATGCACTATTTAATTGTTTATATAGTGTAACACAAGTTAAAGGGAATTTCTTACTCATTGTATTCCACACAAAAGGATTTTTTTGGTGGATTTTATGGCATTGGATAATTTCCATACCATATAAAGGAAAAATATATTCTTATTAAATAATGTACCTTATGAATACTTTTGTTCATGTGGTTGTGTGTGTGAATTGTTTTCAACAGGTAAAGTTAAAGAGGTAAATGTTGTTTCATTTTCAAGGAAATATGAAAGAAAAATAATCCAATGAATCACCCCCTCTCCCTCTTTGTGATATAATTATCTTGATTATGAAATTACAAGACAAAAAACAATTGATTCTATACCTAGTTGAATGATATCTTCCCACGAATAGGAAGTGAGGGTGGATAGATTCAGATGTGGGGAAGATACTGTGTGATTTGGGAAATAAAATGGATTAATAGAGGTTAAATATATAGTTGATTTTTTTTCATTTTGTAATTTTTTAAGGGGTATGGGGTATGTCCACATGGTTTTCCAAACAATACACTAACTGCATGCACCCACAAACCTAGGTAGAACCCCCTCACACAAATAGAAACGCCATTTAAAAACCATGAATTCTCATTATCCAGAACCAATACCCCATTTCATGGTTAGGTGGATAGATAAACATACCATGTTATAACCATTCCAAATATACCTTAAACTTATTACATGTTTTTCATAGATATGCATCCTCTAATAAATGTTTAAAATAATAGTGCACCTCCACTTTTGTGTTTCATAGATGTGGTTTATAATTACTACTAACTATGGACGAACTATCAACCTCTACCTATTTTCCAAAAAAAATATCTATATACTCTAAAACATCCTTGGACACACCTGAATTCATTCCCAGTCCAATAATAATTATCATATAGATAAAAAATAAATTTGAACACAATTCAAAATGATCTGAACCATTTTTAAAAACCATGATCTTTTTATTATTCATTTAAAGAGTTTCCAGTTCTGATATATCTTACCATCTGAGGGTTTTTATATTCCATGACATTCCAAAATTGGAATAGGGGTACCTGGAAGCAGGTTTTTAGATCATCTTTCAACTTTAAATAATAGTGATGGTTCCCTTTTAACTAGAATCTAATTGGTAACTAATATCATTTATAGGTAATTTAGTTGTGACTCGATAATCTAGGAATGTTTTAATATTTTATTTTTCATTTTATTTTTCTTTTTTTAATTGATTTTATGGGATGTATTCTACCTACTAATAGAATTATTTAAAATAAATTTATATTTTTTACATTGATGTTTTTTAATTGACTGATAGTGGTATTTCATAGTTAATTTCACTTTTTCAGTGGGTTAAAAAAATTATAGTCATGTTTGGGACTATAAATACCCCCTCCCACCATATTGAAGTGACCTATCCAGCTACTGGGACTATATTAAGTGTTAGATACTAATTCTTCATAGATATATATCTTTTTATATATTAGACATTTCATGTAATGTTGTCTATTTAATTATCTAAATAAATAAAAACTTCTTTACACAAACAATGTAATAGTTCAACACTATTTTATTTAGATATCGTAGGTGTTATGAATTTTTGGGGTTTGGATAATTTAAATCCAAATAAACCACCTATTTATAATGGGAACGATAAAAAATATTGGCATTATTGGATGGATATCATTTTTATAAATACTAGAGATGATAATTTTCACATTATTATTTGAAGATATATGATTCCATATAATGAAGTCACTAGATTTACTCAAGATAAAAATATTGAGTTTCAATTTAAATTTCATGTGATGGATTTCCTTTTATGTTTTATTCAAGAAAACATTAATAGAAAAATATCTTATTTTTATAAAGCTAATTGTGTTTAAAATTCCTTTGAAGTCACGCATTTCAAAACACCAAATGTTATTAATATAATAAGAGATGCATATTGAGATAATTATCAATGGTTTTATTTATTTCATCATTAAAACATTAAAAAAAGCTCTATTACTTTTTCAGAATTGTAAATACCCTTTATCAACATAGGGAAAAATAAATATCAAACAATCATCACATCCAATAGATTATTTATATCCTACCAAATGAGTGGGAATATAAATGGGTGATAATATATTATATAAATAATATCAAAAAAGATAATCCATGATATTCTTATCGGTACTCTCATATAATATGAGATAATATTGAAAATTTATGCTAAATGTGGGAAAGGAATGATGTTTCATTATTTTGAGTTTGAGAGCTTCAAATTATAAATTAAATAGATCAAATCCAAATATTTAAAGAGAAATCATCTTTAGGTTTTGTAGATGTTATATTTCTGAATCTCCCTAAATAATAATAGGCTCAACTTTTAAACAGTGTTTTTGAAATTAGTAACTTCAAAATAGATTATAAGAATAATTGAAATAATATGAATTATCATTTTTATATGAAGGATTATTTAGAAATATTATATTTTTAGTGTAAAAAACACACAGAAAAATTGACTATATTGATTGAGACTCAATAGAAAGGACAAACAATACAGTAGAGGCTTTATGATAAATTAAATTAAATCATATACCAATAAAGCTAGTTGTTTGAGTGAGGATATGAAAATTAAAATATTTTATTAGATGATACTAATGACAGAGGAAAGAATATTAGTTTTTCTAATAAATCTATTTATTTTAATCTAAAAGGAAAATATTCTATGGAAAATGTGATTGTTGATTCTCTTTCTGATATATCCTTAAGATGGGATTTTAGTATGACATAAAACTATGAAAAAATATTATGAGGTAGAAAAATTATATCAAACTAAAAAATAAATAATGGAATAAATTATATAAATCAAATATACTTACGAAATACTATTAAATAGTTATACTAGACTAAAATATTTTGTTGTTGAGAAGCAATTTTTTCATTCTAAGTCTATTTATTACTTGAATAATACATGAAATAAAATTATTCTTTTTACATCAATGTCGAACAAGATTAAAATTAATATTCGAAAATTAAAATTCCAGAAGAAAGGAATGCCCATTACTTTTACAGAGGAAAAGAATAAAGTAATTAACATCAAGTATAATGTAAAATTAAAAAAAAAGTTCTTTCATGATTCACTACTAGAATAATGAAATTTAGGGAAGTTTTGTAGAATATATATTCTAAATAGAATATTTTTTACAATCAGTTATAATTCCACAAAAATTATGATTTTTATAATAATTAATTTATATCGAGAAGTTCCCCATTTTTTCAAATTTCCAATGAGGTATAAACTATAAGAAATTGTTTTCCATAGAAAAAAGTAAAATTTTATAGTAATCACTGGGCTTATATTTTGAAAGTTCTTACTATTAATGAACATAAAAGAGGTGAATATATTTTGATACCTAAAGTTACCTTCACCAATACTTTTTTATCAAATAAAATATATATGAAATTAAAATAATTGTTTTTCAAGTTAAGTTTCTCCATACCAGTAGCTACTATCAATGATATAGTGCCAAGGGTATTTTTTAAGATTTTTGAAATTTAGAATTTATTCTTTATTATTTAATTTAGTTTTATATGTATGGATGTTTTTATTTAAACCATAACTCTATTTTATATTGGGGTTATTTTTTAACTAAATTTTTGGTAGAAATTATCTTTTATATCGATTATATTCAATAGAATATAAAAATGATGTTTTTTATTTATATTGGATCCATGTTCTATGAAATAAGATCAAGTGATGTTAATGCTAAATAACTTCTGTAATGATTACATTTCCTATTTTTTATTTTTTGAAGTCCTTGATTAATTGGATTAACATCTTATTCTGTATACATAATTAAATTATGCCCAAAAGATTCAGGATCTGGGAAAACTCAGTCTTAAAAATTTTATTAATATAAAATTAAAGATACAAAACAATGTTATATGAAACAATAAAGTTTACAAAAACAAAAATGAAAAATTACTCACATGTCACCATTCACTTGTGAGGAGAAATTATGCAGAGCTCTGAAGGCCCACATTGAGATTTCATCAAGGACTGACTTTACTGACAAAGTATTTTCCACCTAGTTAGTCTCTCTATATGAAAGTGAAAAAGTGGGTTAATATAATTAACATGATTTATAAAAGCAACCTAATGAGAAATGAGCCTCTATGGGATGTTCTTGCTTCAATTTTTTGAATCCATTACAACATTTCCAGAATCATATTCAATCCATATTTCATTTCACTTACTTTTATCATCCTACTTAATATAATGAACAATTTACCCTTTATTATCCTCATAAGATGGCCCTATTCTTATGCTGTGATAAAAGAAACACATAGAAAATCCACGATGGGTTTAAAAGATATCTCCACAGCCCAATGAGCCTGTAATTCCAGAGGCCACACCACCTATATTTTATTTGACCCATAATTAGATTGGAGGTATCCATTTCATAGACTTGAAGACCAAAGGTTTCTTCAACCGACTGATAACTCCAAAAATATTAATGATTTTTCATATCCCTGATGTCATTATTCATTTATCCAACCTCAATGTTACTAGAGGAATTAATATCCTTGTTCATTTATAGAGTTCTAGGACAGGTGGAGGGAACTTTCTCTTCAAACAAATTCATTTTTCAATCCCTTTATATTGATTCAAGGATTGATGTTTTAGCCATGAGAAACAGTTTCAGGACCCGCTTTCTCTGTCCAGAGTTGCAGAGGAATGTGGGAATGTTAGTGAGAAATCTACCATTATTGATTTTCAATGCGAAACATGTCCTAACACATTTCTATAAGTATATTTTATATAAATACTCAATGAATAAATTTTGTATTCTTTTTTTATATCCATGACATATCGAGCAATATAAAGAACTGCACTATCCATATTTCCTCAATTGATACTTTTTTGGTTGTTTGTTTTTCCAAATTCTCCATATGAGAATGATTTTTTCAGACAATATAAAAAGTCTCTTTGAAGGTATAATACCAAGGAGAAATTATGATTGAATTTCCAGTATGGATCATGTAGCGCTCCATGACCGTGAACTAAAAAATGTATCCCGACCTCTAAGAAGAGTGTCAATAGCCATGAAGGAATAATTTTGAATCACCATGAAAACCTTTAAGGTAATAAATTCAAGTGTGAAATATTGTATTATAAAATCAAAGATATTCATTTTCATCATGTCATAAGGGATGTACAGCCTACTTATAAGGTTATAATTGAGCCAGCATGTGTCCTAAAAGTTAGGTTCAGATTTACTACAATAAAACCATTTGGTGTACATTATAATCTCATTTAAGGAGACATAATAAATGTCCAAACCAATTATCCCAGATGGTGAGGGTACCCACCAATAAACATATCCTTGAATATTATAGTTAACAAATTATATGAGGGTAAATCTGGGGTTATCATGTTCTATGTGAATTTGTAGTTTAATTATAGATATACTTATTTTTTAAAATTTATACTTTTCAAAATGGAATCAATTATATTTTAAGAGATATAAAAAATTAAATTATATGTTGAGATTAGACATTATGACTTTTCATCAGAAACTATTTGGACCATTAGATTCCACAAAATTTATTGTGCATGATTACATTTTTATATAAATAATAATTTTCAGGCATGGTTTGATAGATATGATTTTATTTTAAATAAATTTATTCTTTAATAAGGATGGAACTCAATAATCTTTTCTCATAAAGAATATGATATGTTATGTAATAATATTATCCATCCATTTTTTTTGTATGACCATTTTAGATAATTTTGATGAAGGGGATATTTTAAGGTTTATGATTTTGGATAATAATCTTGTCTTCTTGATGTGAATGTTCAATAATGTAATTATATTACCATTGGAAGGTGAATCCACATTTATCATAAAAAAACATCCATATTCATATGAAACCATTAATAAATTAATGAAAAAGGAAACCCCTTTCATTTTAATGGAATGGGTACATAGCCATCATGACCTCAAAGTGATAATTTTCTGCTAATGGGTTCAAGGTTTCTTGTTACCATGGAAAAGTGATAGATATACTATCCAGAATCATGATTTCTATTTATAAATATCATTTTTAGTATGAGAAACTTTAATATGGTAATGTTTTTTGGGAATATATTCATACCTTTTTTACTATCATTGTATAATAAAATATTCTTCTATATAATAGTATTTTAAATCATATCTTAGTTAAATATTGATGAAGGAATTAATGATATAGGATTAAAATAGTGAAATAAATAAATTCCACTAAGTGAAAAAAATTTATTTTTAAATGATTTTTTTTTATTTATTATCTTAAAAGGTTTGTTGAAATAAGAATAGAGGATAAACCTTTGTAAGTCAACAAATAAAATAATGAAATCAAATTGATGGAATCTGAAGACTGTTCTGGAGATAGAACTCAGTAAAAGAAAAAGGATAAGTATTTAGAGATTGATAAAGTAAAAAAATGTTAGATCCAATGAAACATCCATTGTAATATCAATATATTTCTAATAAGAATAAGGTTAGTTAATCTCTTGATAAAAAAACTAAAATTATTTTTGGAATTTATTAAAAAAATTCAGTGAATAAGGGTCTTTAAGCTCATAAGATACAAGAACAATTAATGGAAGGTAATACCTACATAGAACAATCAAATATTGATTTGTTCATGAAAATAAGAGATGATTTAATTGTAAGACATGATTTTATGAAAAATGCTTATTCATTGAAATTTAGGAAGTTTTAACCTTATATTCCTCATTTTTTCATCAATATTCTAGTTGAACCTGTTTCCAAAAATCCAAAAAAATTAAACATTTTAGAAACTATAACCAAATATAGAGGAGATAAATGGATGAAATCTGATGCCAAGAATGCATAATAATTTCTTTTACCACAACCTATATAAAATTTCTATAAATCTTTAAATCCAAGAGGAGCTGCAATTGATCCTACTCAAAAGTTTTTCAGAGGAACTTTTTTTATTAAATATATTTTCTTAAATAAATACGGTATGAGAATCTTGACTTATAAAAAATAACGAACTAGAATAAAAATAGTGTTTCCTTTATAATATTATAAAACATTAATTTTATATAATAATAAATAAATTGGGGTTATAAATAGAAATAACCAATTTATAAAAATCAACTAAAAATTAATAATAAAATAATTGTTATTTTATGATTAGAAGATACTTGTTTCTTATAATTGTTTTTATACACAACAATATTAAAATTTATTTTTAAAAATTTTATAAATGCAATCATGTATATTGATTTCAATATTTATAATCAAAATTTCCAAATAAGGTAATTGTATTAATATTAATATTAGGAATAATTTGTTTTACCAAGGTAAATATTGGTTACAGTAAAAGAATATATGATTTCAAAAATGATGATTTTATAAATATGGTTTTTAAATTAAATATATTTATTTTAATTTAATACACTAATATGATGTTTAAAGAAATCTAAAAATAAATTTACAATAACTAAATTTGTAATCTATATTAAAAAATATTAAATACACTTTATGATTAAAAGGGTTTTTTAAAACTTTTTTTCAACACAATATATATTTTAATTTCAAATGTAATTTTTTTAATATTAAGAAGATGACTTAGATTTAATGGGGTCTAAATTCATATTTAACACATTTTAATTTGTAAACAAGAGATATATTATATTTTTATTGATAAAATAATGATCATGGTTAAATTTTAATGAGGATTAATAAGTGTTGAAATGGGTAATCAAATGTGGATCAAATTTTACTAAGAAAATTTGATATATAGACCTTTTATAATACCATTGATAGGTAGGAAAGTCATAAATACATGTATTATCAACATTTCCCCATCTAAATTTCCTAAACCTCATGAAATATCATTCATTCCCCCTACCTAACATTATTTTCCAAATATTGTTCCCTCCATTTCACATATAAAATGAGATCCCTTAAAACATTATAAAATATACACTCCTAGTTTGAAATTATCACAAAATTGTTCCCAATTTACTTATTCGAGATCCCCTAAGCATGTTTGGTAGCATAAAGCCTCAATAAATTACCTCCATTAATTTATTTACAAAGGATACATCAAAAGATAATAAAAATTCTAAATGAAGTTAAACCACTTATTTGGAAATAATGTGTTAAGGTTAGGGACTTTGGTAACTCAAACCGCTTTTTTTAGTTATGTAGTTTTCTTGGAATTTTGACCTTCAATGTTTTTATATATTCAATGATTTCCTTTTGTATATGATGTATTCTTCTTTCTCTCTGAGTAAAATGAGTTCTTAATTAAAATACCCTTCCATGAATGATTTTATTTACAATAAAATGATAATATGTTTTCCATTTATGTGTTGATTTCACTTAAATGAATCTTTATTTATAGACTATGTTTTCACTTACCAAAGTTCCCATTTATTTTTTTGAAATCCAAATTTGTATCAATTTATGTGTTCATCAAACTTTCCTTTTGAAATATAATTTTTTTACTATCTTTTAAAATTTGGATTTCCTTTCCCACTTTATCTAAAAAAGGATCTATTTTCCATGATGTTATGTTTTATAAATCTCCCACTAAATTAATTTATAATGTTAAAATTTTGGGTTATAGAATTTGGTATTAATTGATTTTGTTTATGTGGTTATTCAGGTGATAAATTTGGAAAATTAATCATAAATATATTCTTATTTTTATTTTTAAATTATGTGTTGACTTGTGTTTCATTGGTCACACATATATTTGGTTAATATTCAAGTGATGGGTGGGCCCTATATAGCCCCATAATTCATTGGTTAAAGCTTTAAAACTCTTGAGATAGTGTTGAAATGAGTACAGATTCTTCATCCAAAATGGGTAACATGTTGTAATGCCTAATCCTTTTTAGGAATTAGGTTTTCATTCCAAATAAACTATGAAAATGTGTTGTAATACCTAATATATTATGGGAAATAGGTTTTGATGCCTGATCCTCTATGGGAAGTTGGTTTGGATGCTTTAATCATAATTTTTTTTCTGTTAATATATTGGTTTCACATTCCAATGATATGTGACTACACTATGCTCTAGGGCTCATGATTTAAGTCTCATGTTTTCCTAGTCCATATTCCATGTTTTATGTTTGATCATATGAGATTATTTATTCCAATATCTTATGATATCAACCATTTTTTTGATTCCATGGCCTCTTAATCTGAGAGTTCCCTCTAGATTATGTTTTCTCTGATTATTATGATATCACCTTGGGTTACATATTGATATGTTTATTTTTCCATTATTGAGTGTTTTAGATCATAAATTATTATTTTTCCATTTCCCTAGGATTGAGGATGAGTTTAACTTGGGGGGTTTTTTGAAGAAGACCTGGTATAATGAAATTATGGGGAAATGTTCACAAGTAGTATAAAATTGTAAGAATATATATAGTCTCTAAAGACACTAAACGTATCAATTCTCAAGATGATAAGTTTATTATATAATATAATGATTTTAATTATGTAAATGATATAGAATAATGTAATTTTTAGGTTAGGTTGACTTGGTTTCAATTAGATAATGTATTAGTTTTTTTATCATTTTTTGTACCATTGGTGTTAGGGTTAGATAACCATAGTAATATCCCCAGATATGAGTTTTTGTATAGGATGATATACTAAAATATTGGTAATGTAATTAAAAATTTATTTTCCTATAAGTAAATATATTTTTTTATACTATAAGTGGATATGGTCTTTGGAATGGATATACCTTGAGGAATTTACATTAAAAATTGAGTGTTGGGTATTGACTCCCTCATCACCTAGTGCGTGAAAAAGAGGCCTAACTACAAACTTGTTCTAATTCACCTAGTGGATAGTGCTTGGATGATCATATAATCTTCACAAACTAATATATAATATTTATTTTCTAGTCACCTGAATGGATAAAATTATAAATAATTAGAAAACCTAACCTATATTAGACTTTTATTAATATAGGTTTAACTAAAAGAACTACGCACTCACATGATGATGTAAAAGGGAAGAAGGTTTTAAGGGTGAATTCCCTTTGTATTATCAACTATGATAATCAATATATGGTGTTTAATTTATGTTATACATGTCAACCGATTTTTTTTAGTGATTGTTTGAACAAGATTGAATTGAATTGATAGTGGGTTTGAGGGACAACACTAAAACTACATATACAAAAAACACAATGGAACGGGGTCTATAGTAATCAAACCTCATGGAAATTCTCACCTAACTCTCACAAGCTATGAATTATAATGAAAATTGAATCGAGTTCCCAAATTCATGAAAGAGTGGGCATCTTGTGGTTGATTCTTTCATATAGTCACATCCACCCTCCTTTAGTGGATAATCAAATAAACTTATTTTTTTCAATGGATAAATGAATTGGAAAAAATATTTTTCATTCTCAAATACTAGAAACATGATTTGGTTTTTATGTGAATATATCAGTTTTAAGGAGAGGCCAACCAATGGTTAAATGTGATTAGGAATTTAGTTAATGAGGAAGTCGAATCTATTATATGTGAAGACTTCAAAAAAGAGTTCTTCAGCAAGTATTTTTCAAAAACTCTACATATAAAGATGGAGAGGTAATTCTTGGGGTTGATTCTAACGAATGATGAATCCATTGACCCTTATGAGGTGAACATAATAAGACTGGTGAGTTTTTCCTCCAGGTTTTTTACAGATCTGAACAGTATCATGAAATGATTTTTTAGTTTCCTTAAACCATGTATCTAAACATAAATATCTAAACGATAATTTGTTAGCTATGATGATATTTTTTTATGTTTACATAAGGTGGAGATAGAAACTGGAGGCTCTCATCACATAAGATATATGAAAATAAATATATATTTTTAGGGGAATATAGATGGAAATATTAGGAATGAAATAATATTAAACTAAATTCATGCATGAAATGTGGGAAGAAACACCCAGGAAATTCCATAAGATAGTAAGGAAGATGTTTTATAATGTTAGAGTTAGAAAAATATATTTGGAATAAAAAAAGGATAAAAATGCCCAACATAAGATAATAAGGTCTCTTCTAATTCTCTACCCACTCATAAATGTTTCAAATGATCATATATTGGGAATTATATGAATCAATTCCCAAACCCCATAGATAATGAAGATAATAATCCCCATAATCTTCCCAAACCCGGCTAATAATGGAGAGAATATGAAATCACTACCACTTAAGTGAATCCTTATAATAATGTGAAGGTATATACACTTATTCTCTATTCAATATGTATGAATTATTTATTTGATTGTGGTTCTTCACATCCATTTATATTAGACAAGTTCTCAAAGAATATTGAATCATCATCGCATGAATTAGATATTAAGACACCAATAAAAACACATTGTACCATGATGATCACAAAAAATATATATATGACCTATTTAATAAAATATTTCATTTATATACATCCAGAAAAATAACTCTTCACAATTGTGTTGACTTCTAAAAAATATTGGTTATGGATTGAATATACCTACATAGGTCATATGCTAATATTTAAGAGAATGGGATATCATTTTTCCTCATAGATCATCCTACTAACAATTTTCAACAAAAGGATGATCTTCCATTGGAATAAAATTCTATAATATTCGTTTTGATACCTATTAAGGTGATATTTCAATATCAAATTATCAAATAATAAGTAAGTATTGATTACATTAAGATTTTATAGGAATATAGTAATGTGTTTCTAGATGAACTTTCTAGGCTTACCCTAGATAATGAGGGTGAGATTTTGATTGAAATCATACATAGATATATGTATAACTCAAAGAGTCTATATATAATGACACAATTTAAATTATAGTAATTAAATAAGTGTCTATAGGATAACTCAAAAAATGGATTTATCTTTTCTATTGCTTAACCATGTCAAAAATTAGTCCTCTTCATTAAGAATAAATATGGATCAATCCCCTTTTCATTTTCTATCATGAGATTAAAAATATAACATTTAAGAATAAATTTCATTTACCCTCTATTGATGACATGTTTGATCAACTTATAGGATCTTCGAACTTCTATAAGAATAACTTTTGATTTGGATTTCATGGGTTTGGGGTAAAAAGGGAAGATATATACAAAATATATTTCTAAGTGAGATATAGAAACTGTGGATTTTTAGTGATTCCATTCATACTAGATAATTCTCCAACCAACTTCATATATTTGATGAATAGTATCTTTAGAGAGTACTTTCATATATTTTTTACTTTATTTATAGAAGATATTCTTATATTATAAAAGAGATAGGAAGTGAATGTATATCATTTTTAAATTGACTATGAGAAATGAGAAACTATATGCCTGATTTAGTTGGGATGATTCTTGGCTACAGAAAGTTTCATTATTGGGTGATGTAATCACAAGAAATGGTGTTCAATTGATACATTAATGCTAGAATATACCATGAAATGGACCAGACTATCCATTGTAACTAAGCTCCATAGTTTTCTTAGGATAACATATGTTCAATGCTTTGTTAAAAAATTGTCACAGATATTAAATCCACTAACATTGTTAATAAGTAAAGAAGTAATGTTCCTTCTTACATTAGAATTTGAAGAATGTTCCAAGTAACTTAAAAAGGGGTTGGTCACAACTTCAGCACTTAAATTTTCATAAATTGGCATATTGTTTTTAATATAAAGTTATTATTAAATAAAGGTTTTGGGTTGAGTCCTCATGTAAAATGATAAGGTAGTTTCTTCTGCTTCATGCCAAATAAAGACTCATAAAGAAAATATCCCAACATATTTTTTAGAGATGGAGGAAGTGATCCTTGAATTAAATAGTTTGTAAAATTATCCCTATTGAGAAAAAAGAGATATATATAATAAAAAATATATTGAAATATATAATCACATAAAAGTATTTGAATATGTTACAAAGGATATTTATGAATTTTATTAAAGATTATGACTTTTAATCGATTAACACACTAGTAAGTGAAATATGTTAGTGGGTTCTCTATAAAATAAATAACATGTTACTATATCCATGATGAGTTTTGAAAAAGGATTAATAATAATGGATTTAAAAGGGTGATTCTTGAACTCTTATAGGTATGAGATACATATTATCTTACAAAACTGACTACATAAAATTAAATTCATGTAAACATAAATTATGCTCATAAATATAGTGAAGATCTGTGAAAAAGGAAAACAATATTATATATTTCATTTTTGATAATGAGGGAGAAATAATCTATGGAACTTAGATATGTGTCCCATAAAAACTAGAATTGAAGATGGAAATTTTGGATGATGCACATAGTTTGTCCTTCTCTTTCCAAATAAGAAATATATGAGGATGCATCTGAATTCACAAAAAAAATTGGGATAGTATAATGACATAAATTGAAGAATATGTATCTCGATTCATGGTTTTATAGAAACATAATGTTTAATGATAAAAGCCTATGGGTATGTTGAAAACATTACCAATACCATTATAAAAATTGGAAAACATTACTATGGAATTAGTCATAGGAATCCCAAAAAATTCTAGAGGATATAATCCTATTTGGGTTGTAGTTGATCTCCTTATAAAGATAAAATAATTTAATACCATCATAAATGATTTCAATATTGACCATATCACCAATATATAATTAAGGGGAGTTATAAGTAATCCTTTAGTACCATTATCTATTGTATATAACAGAGATATAATGCTTACAATGATTTTATGAAGAATTCTTAAGAAATAATTAGAGATATAGCTCACTTTCATCACAACTTATCATCCTTTGAAAGATGGTTATTCTAAATGGGCCATTCACACCCTAAATGATATGATTATATATATTTAAACGGATTTCCAAGGATATTGGGATCAAAATCCTCTGGTATAGTTATCATATAATAGAAGACTGAATTATATAATTTATAAGGAACTATATGAGGATCATCATGGTAAGAGATGTAAGACTCCAACCTGGTGGGAATAAGTTAGAGAGAGGAAGCTGATAAGTCCGGACATTATACAAGAATAGATACAAAATGGTGAAATAATTTTGTGGTATATGAAAGAAGAAGAAATATTTATATAATGGTAATTTAGATAATATTCGATGAGAAAAATATTTTAAAGTTGATGAAAGTGTTTTTCCTTAGATTTCTCCATGGAATATGGTTGTGAGATTTTTCAAAAAATAAATGTTGATACCTTGGTAGATAAGTCACATAAAGATGCTTGATTAGGTCAGAGTAGTAGCATATATCTTATCAGACCATCCAAACCACTCCCATGTGAATAATGTGTTCCATGTCTCACTTTTTAAGAATTTCATACAAGACCAATCACGAGTACTAAACTCAAAAGATATGAAACTAGAATGTGATCTCAAAAATGAGGAATAACCATTACAAATTCTAGATTGAAGAGATATGGTTCTACAGAACGAGACTACTCTTCTGGTAAAAATTATATAGATTAATCATATTGTTAAGGATTTTGTAGGGGAACCTGAGGATGTAATGAGACAAAATTACCCTCACCGTTTTCAAGTAATTAATAAATTTGTTAGGAAGAAATTATTTTAAAGGGGGATAGTATGTAATGACCCATGCTTTTTAGTAAATAATTTTCCTTAATTTATCTCTTTATCAGTAGCCTTCCTTGCATACAACACTATACAAAAATTAATACCACATTACCTTAAAAAAAAATTATTTTTATATTGTATCAATTAAATTTGTGGGATTCAATAGAAGTAACCACTTTATAAAAACTATATAAAATTTGTAATATAAAAAAAGATCCTCTTATAATTAGAATATACTTGTTTTATAAATTTTTTTTTATGTACGATTGAATTTAAATTTATTTTTAATAGTTTTAGAAAATAGAGTCATATAAAATGATTTTAATATTTGTAATCAATATTTTCCAATTATTTAATGGGGTTGATTTTATTTTTAGGTATAAAATTAAGTTACCGTGGTAAATATTAATTACTGTGAAAAAATAGTTATGTTTCAAAGAATGATTCTTTTATAAATAAGGGTTTAAAAAATAAATGGTAATATTTAAAATTAAAACTCTATTTTGATGTTTAATAATATATAAAATGTAATTAATAATAATTAAATTTTAAATAAAAATACTAAATAAAATTAAATATACTTTTTGATTAAAATGGATTCTTTTAAAACCATTTTTTAATCACATTATGTATTTTAATTTAAAAGAAAATTATCCAGTATTTATATATTTAATTAGATTAAATGGAGGTAAATTTTTTATTTATAACATCATTGTTTTGTAATAAGGTTCATCAAATATTTTTAGTGAAAACAAAATTACCATGTATAAATTATAATTAATATGTATTAATGTTAAACTGAATAATATAATGCAACATGAATTTTACAAAAACAATTGACACATATACCTTATATAAAACCTTTAATATGTTGGAAATTAATACCAACATGTATCAATAACATTTACCCACCTAACCCTCATGAAATTAATTTCTTACCACTTTCCTATAATCTTTTCCAATGATTTGTCTATCTTTTTCACCTCTAGAAAGAGATCATTTCAACCATTTTCAATGGAATTCCCCTAGTAAAAAGTTTTCATGAAATTATATCTAATTTACATCTTATAGATCCCCTATACACATTTTTTATCTTTTATCCAAAAAAATTCCTCAAGTCCTTTATTTTGGAAGAATACCATAAGAGAATATCCAAATTCTCAATGAGGTTAAATTACATTCATGGAAATCAAGAGTAAAAATAATTTGGTAACACAAATGTATTTCTTTTAGTTGTTAGATAATTTTGAAATTATACCATAAATGATTCCCTATATTAAATTATTTAATTTTTCATATGATTTCCACTTTTATAACTCTAACTAAATTGAGTTTTTAATTCAAATCTGCTTCAATGAATGATTTTAATTTTTATAATATTACAATATAATTTACTTTTAAAAGTTTATTTTACATAAATAGATCTTCATTAATGTCCATTTTTACTTACCAAAATTCACCTTTCATATTTCAAAATCCAAATAAATATCAATTCATGTGATCTTAATAAATTCATTTTTTATTAAAAATCTTTGTAACTTTCTATTATGATATGGATGTTTTTTCCTTTATCGAAAAAATGATATATTTTTCACACCCCAATTTTTATTTTCCTCTCTTATTTTGGTTCATAAAATTTAATTTGGATTTCCTCTTTATTTTTAGGTGTTTTGGAATGAAATTTGGTTTTTTGGGTTGTTTTTCTTCAGTTTCACATTTTATGTTCATGGTTGAGGGGTAATAGCAATGCCTCCTAATGTTGGGCCTCTTTTTAGTTCCTTTTACTCATTCATAGTTATGGTTTTAGGGGTAGACCATTCTTACATTAAAATAATTGATCTTCTATGAGTAACTGTGTAGGTCAGAGTGTATCTCTACGTGAGTAAACATAGCTTGAGCTTTGTTGGTCCAAACCATATGAGATTTTTGTGCATGAATCTATTGTTTTTTAGATAATCAAACCAAACGGTTAGAGTATGGTTTCCCAAACCATGCATCTAAACTATGCGGGTGTCCTCTGGGTCCATTAAGGGGAGTAGAAGTTTCATAGAGTTTCCCAAATTGTGTGTCCTAACTCTCTGTAGTTCCCAGGATCTTTAAAAATATAAAATTCTCTCCCCACCCCATGATTTTATCGCCAAACACCCCAATTTTAACTGATTTAGATTTATTACCATGGGAGGCCTCTCCCTCTATTCTCCATCCCTATACCCCTCCTTTCATTGTGAATACAAGGGTTTGATTCATTTTTTGGTGGTAAATTTCCAATGTAATCTCTTCCTCGCATCTCCATATTCCTTAATATTCCATTTTCTTTTTGTTTCTCTTTCTCCCTCTATCCTATTATTCTAGGGCTCTAGTGTCCTTCATTTTAAATTATGGGTTTTGTCATGTTAAGGTTACTCTTGGATGTTCTTGAATTTTTAGACCTTTATGGATTTGTTCCGAGTTTCCAATGTCGAAGTGTTGTGCATTTATGGTAGGTTTTCCTTTTCATTTGACCTCTAAATTTTAGAAACATTGATTTTTTTCATTTAAAACATTATTTAATACTAATTTCTGTTGTATGATTTTTAAAATAATTCTTTTATTCAAAATAAAGTTAATTTATCCTCATATTTAACTATATGATATAATTTTACTAAAAGTTTCACAGTAAGCATAAGTTAAAATTCTCATTATCTTTTATAAATTGTATATGGTTTCCAAATAGTGCGTTAGGTTTTATAGTAAATTTCTAAAGGAATATTTGTTTTAAAAGTTGTGTGTCATGTTATTTTTGAAATGTTTTTTCATTTAAATAACTGATGAGGCACATTTGGTCTCTTTAATAATGGGTTTATTAGAAAAATATCATTGGGAGGTATCTCTTGACAAGTTTTATACTAACTAAATGGGATGAACTTTTCATGGGACTTGAATCAGGTGGTAATGGTTATAAGGCAAAGATTATATTCCTTAGGGTGATTTGGGGGTGAATCTTTATTGTTTTTTTCATGTGATGGCATGTTTTTTCATATATATAGTCGATTGTTTGGATTTTCATAGCTCAAAACCACTTTAGGCAAGATATTGAATCCTAGCATAGTTGGAACATTATCCAATAACTTTTTATTTGATGGATTATTATGAATATCTATCTAGTATCCCTTGGAGTAACATCCCAACATGGGTGCCATAGACAGGTTCCCCGAGATTTCTGATTACATGACCTCATGGGCACCTCCCTAGATTTCAGAGGATTCTGACTGGCGGTGAGGGTATAATATGAAATTTGGGAAGACTATACACACATTATCGAAGAAGAAAATTATCATAAAACCAATAAAAATAACCAATAGACAAGAAACACTAAATAGAATAATAATATAGCCAACAATGACCAACATCACATGATAATATGAAAATAGGGAGAAATGACCTGATACCAAAATAGAAAATATGTTATTCCATATAAGTTTCATGTGTTTACATAATACCCAAGAAATAAAGATACATTGACAACACCCCATGTGGGTCTCGACATCATGTGTGGTACCTTCATCAATGCTTCCTCATTACTAATCCATATAAAATTGTCCTCTTTACCTTATATAGTCATATAATCATGAGGTCTATTTGGGTACCGATCAGGCCTCCTAATTAGGGTGAGAGTAAAATATAGAAGGCCACAACCAATGACATCTAAAACAATATCCAGTCTATCATAGTGTATATTGTTGTATAAATAATAAAAAATAGGTGATAATTTAAATAGTTTCCCAAATTAATTTATTGTTCAAATAATCATATAAATCCTATTGTTCATGAAGACAACTAGAACTAACAAAATGTTATTTGGACCATGATGGAGTTTGAGAAATATATCATAGAGAATCAGAATATATTATTTAATGGATTTTTTAAGCATTTAAATACAATTTCATATCTAGGAAACTTAGAACTCCAATCAAATTCAAATATCATGGGTCCTATAATGTCATGTTTGGAACCTCGTGGATATTTTGAGCATTATTGATATTCCCACACCTCATTATTTACATGGGTATTTGGAGTATCATTACTTGTCCCATACTCCTTATAAAAAACGTTTATTTGGATCATCAGTCCATTTCCCACACTCTTTACCACATATATCAAATATGTAAATCAAGGATAAACATCTAACCTTATTTTCTATCATTCACGCCATGGTGCACCACTTCTATTATCAAAAACAACCATGATTCTTCACATTGATCACGTGGAATAAAATGAAAAATTCACTATTATTCCAATTTATTGAAAAAAAATCACAAAATTCATTAAACCATCAAATATAAGTAGACCATTGCATTAATATTTTTATCAACATTAATCATAACCAATTTTCCCTTCTAGGTCAGTCCATCCGACCCTCAAATTACAATTTTCACCAAATTTCATATCCCATTATTCTTTCATTTTCATGATCACATGGGTAAAAAATAAAATAAATGACTAAATTTAGAATAAAATTTCCCAATATAGAAATTGAAATTATATAATTATATACACATAATATAGCCAAAACTATAGGATTTGTCAAATGGACCACTTACCTCCAGGATGTTGATAGACATTCACCAATCCAAAATCACCAAATTGATACAGAATGATCAAGATTCCAACAGTGTGGATGATATCAGGTCAAAAACTAAGATCAAGATCCAACTGAATACAACCATAAAAATATAGTTCTAAATACATCTCCAAAGGAGGAAAAATATCCCTCTTAATTAGGAAGTAGAGATGGGAGAGGAAGATGAACCAAATGTGTAAGGAAACTCTTAGCAGTAATGATCTGATCCTTCCAATGAATCTTTGATGTGAAAATAGAGGGATTTAAAGAGCCTTATAATTTTCTGGGGATATTCAAAAAATTGAATAATTATGATAGGTCCAATCTAAGGTGAATAGTGTCTAATACATGGGGTTGTTAATTTTTAATAAAATTCTCAGGGAAATGAAACCTGCACACATGATTTCCTAGGTTGGGCACACAGTTTCTTTTAAGTGGGATGACGACTATATAAACATACACTAACTATAAAAATACCCTCTATTTTATGGTGAAAAGTATTATGGGGTGGGTACATGATTTGAGAAAACAATGCGCCAACCGTTCACATCCCAAAATCCCTTAGGAAACAAAAAACATTCTTCTAAACACTCCCAATATAGGACTCAACCGAATTGTGATAAAAAATATGTTAAAATAATACCTAAAAGAGATTAAATGGAATATTTAGAATGTTCAGGAACATACAATCTCCCCACAATATAATAGCTGATCGTTGAGCTATGTTTCTAGGCAGCTCTAAGATTCTGAGTTCAAAAGATATGGCCACTAAACCCACATATATACTTATCTCTCACATGTATTCTCTTAAATATGGCCATATTTCCACAAAAATAAAACTATTGACATCACATTTCCTTGAAAAACATTCAAATTGAGATACATAACACGGATCAGATGCTCCTCAGTTGACACATTTTCTTCTGTCATAACATCATCAATACCAATCACATGAGAAGTGTCATGGTGATACTATCAAAGACTACACATGTGACAAACATCATTCATATAACTATACCTATATAGAGGAGAAAATTAGAACATTATCAGAAAGACCCTATCTACAATCTCAAAAGGTTTGAAAAACCTGGGATCCCACTTACCCAATATTCAAATCCCAGTGTGACCCATTCTTGGTGAAACACCTAGTAACACACGATCACTGACTATAAACTCAACGATTCACTGATGTTGATCAAAAAATGATTTTTTTCTACTCTGATCCATATCCATACACTTATGAATTAGTTGAACCAAATTTGATGTCTCATTCATATGACTTGGTCCCGACAACATTGACTCACCCCACCTCTATCAAACATAGAGTTTATCTACAAGGCATAAAATAAATTGAATCATATTGTTACATCTAAATACTATTCTGATAACTATTTTTATAGGTGAACTCAATGAGTTCTAGGTTCTTCTCCTAATACCCCCACAATATCTAGGACACATTTCCATTACATATCCTCCAGAACATGAATATTACATCTGGACAGTTTTTCGTCTATGGGTGGAAATCCATACTCATAAATATATGGCTATCAACTTATTTATGTAGACCCTACAAAAATTAGGAATTAAACCATAGATCATGGTTTAAAACTATACTCCATGGTACCCCATGCAGATGGACTATCTCTCAAATGTACATGTCCCTCAACTGGTCTACTAAGAATGTATCTAGATGTGAAATAAATTATCTAATTTCGTCAATTGGTCCTCAATATCCCATATAGTGTCATTATTCTAAGGTTTCCTCAGAATACATACCACAAATTACATAGTAACATATTTCCACTTCCATTTTCGAATAAGAAATGGATGTATAAAGCCACAATATCATTGATACTCATACCTCACCTTTTGATAGGTGTAAAATCAATATGTGAACCCTATAATCTCTTTTTTCTGGACCATCCACCAATAATATCAATGTAGTTCATAATTCATTTTGGTTAAACTAGGATGCACCACCTCATTGAGGCATGAAACTCGTGCATCGACTCTTCTCGCATACTCATAGACATAGAAACCTAGTTCCTCACATAAATGATTTAATCATAATTTATAGTCCATTTGGATTGGGAATACTCACCTTAAAGGATTTATCTCAAATCCAAACACTTAGAATACTCATACTTAATCTCCCTAATGTTTCTCGAATGTTTCGACCCAACTGATACTGATATGAGGTTCATCTTCTCCTATCCCTTGGGAACCACAATATGCATCCGAGCCAGAAAAAGTCATCATCTTCTACTCAAGACTATATTCCTAAACTATCTGATTCTACATCTTCTTACTTGAGGTGTCTACAACAATTTTTACCTTCCCAGAATTATATTCTAACTCAAAATCAAATCACTACATATACTCACCTCATCTCTATTGTCAGAGATTCAAGCCCCACTGTGAAATTATATAATTTAATTTATATTTGTTGGTATAAAAAATAAACATTTCACCAAATAGATAATGATATCATAACTTTAATTCATAAAACACCACAGCCAACTAGAGATCCTATGTACGGTAATTTTTTTCATGTAGCCTGAGGTTCCAGGACCCATATTCCATAACTCAATCCCCCTTCATCAATGCCACACCATCTCTTATCCATGATTCAACACAAAATATCATATACACCTCACTTGGATCAGGTAGTATCAGTATTGGAGAAGCATTGAAATTTTTTTCAAATCTTGTAATAAATTCTAACATGCTATATACAATTCAAACTAAAGTCCCTATACGGTCAGGCCTGAAAGTTGTGCTGCCAAGCAGGAAAATTCATGGATGAACCTTCGATAATAACCTTCCAACCATAGAAAAATTCAAATATCAAATACATTTTGGTGATTACCACAAGAAAACTAAGCCTAAAAATTCTATAGGTCAAGTGAAACACCTTCATCTGAGATTATGTGACCCAATAAATGTACCTTGTTGATCCAAAATTGACACATAGACAGCTTTATATATAGATGATTCTCTTTTAGTGTACCTAGGATGATTTTCATATGTTCAGAATGATCATCATGGGTCTTCGAGTACACCAATATGCCATCCAAAAAAATCAGAAAATGATCTATGTTAGGGTGGAAGATTCGGTTCATAAAGGTCATAAACACATCTGATGTGTTTCTCAACCCAAATAGTATCATGAAAAACTCATAATGTCTATGCCTAATTCAAAAATTCATCCTTGATATACGAGAAGGTATAGCTCTCAATTTATGATAACCTAACATTTATTTATACAGTAAAAACACAATATCCTCTAAACTTGTCAAATAGATAACATATCCATGGGAGAGGTTACTGGTCACTTTCATCTAGTTCAGCTTCTAGAAATCAACAAAAAAGCACAATTATCTTTCATCATTCATAGAAAACATGATTGGAGAACCACAAGGTGATGTACTATGATAAATAAATCCCTTACCCATCATCTTTATAGATGATTCATAAGTTCCTAAACCTAAATTGCTTCAATTAAAAAATGTAGGATAAAAACTGTATCTTCTCTAGGAATTATCTCAATTGTAAACTCAGCATTCCTCATAAGTGGAATCCCTGATATGTCATTGAGAAACATGACTTCAAACTTATCTATTACTGGTGGAAAGACAACATGTTTCACACCCTCATCCTCCATAAAAAGTCATGAAACATGGGTTGTGATCACCCTTTGTTAAATATTAATTATCCCTGCATGGATTTCTTGGATATCCCACTCTCCATGATAAAAATAATTTTGACCCTTATGACACATAGAGGTCACTCTCTTATGATAACAATAAATGCGGAATTGGTATGGTACCAACCATTCCATACCTAAAATAAATTTAAATTCTAACATGTGAAGTATATAATGATCCCAATAGATATGATACTCTCCATCATTGAGAAATTACCCTTTACATAAATAGATTTCCCTTGACCTCACCCATAATGGTGTATAGATAGGCATATCCCCACTAACTAATTCCAACGCCAGACTCTAACTGTTCAAAAGTTGTGAAGAAATAAAAGAATGAGAGAATCCAATATCAAATAAGGAACTATCAAGATTAGAAGTAACATGAATAGTACCTCTGACTATCTAGGGTTAAGACTTTCTATCCACATGTGTTGGTTTAACTACATGAAAATGCTATGTACCTCTACTTAGTGTTATAATCTATGTCACCGGAGTTGCACCACTCTGCTGTTATAACCACTCTTTCTATGTTTCCACATCCACTGCCTCGACCACCACAACTATAATTACTCCAACTGATAAAATTATATGGGATATAATACCCCCTTATATTACTTTAACTCTTCATAGATCCTCCCCCATGACCCATATGTTAGGTATTCCAATAGAACCTTTTCATATTTCGGGTTATCCCATAAGATTGAAACTCAACAAATGGTTGGTGTAACTGTCTACAAAATTGACCCAACCTATCACACTAGTGGAAGAGGGCTTGAGTAATATCCCATGTAACTAACCCTTCCAATTGGCCACTTAAATTCTCAGATATCTGGATAATATTTTTATTTTTTTGTTTCCTAACCTCAAAATATGCACCTTGTTGTCATATATTAGATACCAACTATCATTCACATGAATCCTCCTTTAGGTTCCCCTCATATATGAGGGCCTAATTCACGAATTCCAAAAACGTCATTAGCCTAAAGACATTAACCTAGGACTCAATATCACATTTAAACCAATTTTGATGATTTGTTGCTGTAGTAGCCTCATCCCCTTCCAATGTAGGAATAAAGAACTACAAATCTTTAATGTTACCATTATATTCCATTATTGACACACACCCTTTGGTCAACCACATAAACTCATCTTCCATATCAGAAAAAAGTGTCTTAGGTTAAAATTACTCTAGGAACATATATTGAAAGTCATTACCCTCTATATTCCCCATATTTACATCCTGATCCTAGATGTCCCATTAACGCTTCACCAGAAAATGTAACATATAAATATCCAGTTTGACATGCTTATTAATAGAGGACTCTATGTGATCAAGGATCATTTGGATAAAATCAATCTAAAACTAACCTTCCTCAGGTTCACCCTCACTGGTAAATGATGGAGGTTATTGAAATGGGTACTAACATGTCATTTCATACATACTCAACACAACCTTCCATGGGTCTCTTTCTGTAAACTGTGTGAATCAAGAAACGTTCTATTGATACTTCTCTCTAGATCCTTTACCCAAAACTATAGGAGCCTCAGCTTCTACTACTAGAATCATTTCCATCCATGTACTCATGGAATCCTATCAAAAAGCATCATCATGGAGGCATAAACTTATAATTCCAAACACTCATCTTAGGATAAATAACACACCATTTTCATATTTAACAATAGGTATTTGAAGAAATAGATAACTAGTCATTCCCCCATACCCCCACCACACGGTCAAAACCTAGTCACTATCACTTCCCTCATCCATCCCTTACCTAGGTCACAACTAACAGAGGGTAATCATTTCCATATTTCAATGGTTTCTCATTAGAGACACTTTTATTCATAGTAATTCCCAGAATTTAGAATCATTTAAAAATTCCAAATTCATATTGGGAACCTTTTTTTATTTTTCATTTAAATTACACATGTAAAGAAAATTATTTCCATTTTGAACAACTCACCTAAAAATCTATTTTCCATGTGTTCTTAAAATTATTCTTGGCTCAATAAATCTTATGTGCCTAGAATGATGCATGTTTACATAACTTTCAAGACATAGTGTTGTATGAAGTAAAATCTCATTAAAATCATAACAATACACAATAAGTATACCACTCGATGTTAAATAACTTCCAACTATAAAAAAACATCAATTATAACAATCCCACCTTGGGTACTTGGATTTACCCCCGTACATGGGTTATCTACTCCCATGCATGAGCTCTTTCCCATGTCCAAAATCATCCTAGAATTATTTCTTCCATACCAAAATAGTGAGACAAAAGTAATCAAAAGAAAAAAATTTGATAAAACTTTGTAACTTCCCAACCCGAGTGCCAAAAATTGGGGCTCTAAGCCGATTGATTACATAACCTGATGAATGCCTCCCCATATGCTAGAGGCTACTGACTAGTAGATAGTGTCTAGAATGAAATATAGGGAGTTTGTGCCTTTTTTGTAGATGCAACACAATAGAAGATAAACAATGAACAATAACCAGTAGATAAGAAACACTAATGAGAATAACCTTATAACCAATAATAAACAACAACAAATGATAATATGAAAACATGGACAAATGAAAACAAAAAAAATAGTAAATATTTCTGGTCAAATATGTGCCAAGTGTTTACATAAAACCCAAAATATAAATACACACTAATAACTCCCCAAGTTGGTCCCGACATCATGTTTTGTTCCCTTATCCGCGCTCCAATCCAACTCATATATATAACATAAGTATGTTGACCTTATCATGTCCAACAAGCATGATTTCTATTTGGGTACTGATTAGACAACCTGATTAGGGCTTGAGTACAACTTAGTAGGCCACCACCAATGGTATATAAAAAAAATATAGTCTATAACAGTGTATAAAATGATATAAGTAATAAAATAAAAGTTATAAATTAAACAATTTTCATAATAAAATTAGTCTTTAAATAACCACAAAAATCCCTAAGTTCATAAAGATACTAGAACAAAAAATACCTTATTTGTATCGTTTCAGATTTTGAACCATATAACATGGTGAATCACATATCATTATTTCATGACTTCCAACTTGTAGCTAACTCCTATTTCATATCATGACTACTTGGAACCCTATCCAATTCCAATAACATGCGGCCTAAAATGAAATGTCTATAACCCCATGGGTATTTACATCATTAGTCCCTTTCTAAAACCTCATTATTAATATAGGTATTTAACGCATCAGTCCTTATCCCACACTTATTATCACATATGGTTATTTGGAGCATCATTCTATGCCCCACACTTGTTATCAAATATATTACAATATATTCACCATGGTTAGACATCATAACCTTATTTTCAATCATTCACGGACTGCATCTACATTTCTATTATCAAATACAAAAATTACTCCTTACTTTAATTTCATGGGATAATATGACCAATTCACCATTATTCTAATTTATCAACATGCAATCACAAAATTCATTAACTTGAAAAAGTTAATAAAACCATCTCATTTATTCATTTTTCATTATTTATTCATAAACCATTATCACTTCATGGTTAGTACAACTAACCCTTTAATTCCTATTATCACCAAATTTTATATAACATTATTCTGTCAATTTCATAATTTCCTCAAAAAACATTCCATAGAATAATTAGATTTAGAATGAAATTTACCAACATGGAAATTGAAATTTCACAATTTTATAAACTCAAATATTATCAAGACTATGGGATTTGAAAAATATACCACCTACCACAATGTCCTTGATGGACGTTCTACAATCCTAAATCACCAAAATGGTGCTGGAAATTCTTGATTTTAATTTTGGGGGATGATCTAGGGTAAAAATATAAGATAAATATCATATAGAACATAACCATTAAAACCTAGATCTAAACCCATCACCATTTTATAAAAATTTATTCCTCTTTATCATGAAATAGAGATGAGAGAGAGAGATGAACCAAATAGAAATGTAAACACGTAACAATAATGACTCGATCTTTCAATTAGATCTTCATTCAATATAAAGGGGTTTTATAGAGCCTTGAATCCTCTTTGGGATATTACAAAAATAATGAAATTTGGTTAGGTCCAAGCTTGGGTAAATATGAGAAAATATTGAGGGGTTCAAGAATTTTTAACAAAATTTTCTGAGAAATAAAACTTTTGTTCATGATTTCTTAGACTGGGGTTCATTGTTTCTATAATTGAAAGAGAAGTTTTCAAACTATCATAAAATCATTGAAATATCCTCTTTTTTAGGGTGTGCGATTTTTTTGTGGTGGGCACATCGTTTGGGGAAAAAGTGTGTCAACTGTGAACTTCCTAAAATCCATCCAAAAATTCCAAATTCTCTTGAACACTCTCGGGAAAAGAATCATCCAGTGTTTGAAAAAAAAATATTGTAAAATAATTACTAAATAATAGTATGAGGCATCTAAAAATAGAAAAATATCATTCACATACATTGTAATTGCTCTTCCTTGAGATTTTTCCCCTCAGTTATGACAGGTAGGTTACGAACGAGCATTCTAGTTATTTTATTTCATCAGATGCATGGATATGATGGATTCAGATATATTATATTCTATATTTTCCCCTGATTTCATATGTATCTCAATGTCCTTATAAACATATTTTTTTGTGGTGTATAATTTTGGTTCCTCATTTGTTTTGGTTACTTGTGTATTATATTACCATTTACTTCATCATGTTTCATTGCTCTTGCTTCATGGTGTGTCTCTTTGCTAAATGTGAATGTTTGGGTTTGAAATGTTTTCATAAAAAAATCAATTGGAAATTTTTTTTGAAAATGTTCTTATAATTATATACCCTTTAATTAACTATTTATTTTTTCAGAAATTTTCAAACATCTCGCATAATTATATACCTATTTAAATAATTTTGGAAATTGACCATTATTTTTTTTAAATAAATATATCAATAACTATGTTTATATATTTTATTTCAATATAATGGTAAGTGAATCTTATATTAAATGGAAATTAATTTGGAATATATTATTAGGTCATTCCTACTGAGTTTTAATACTCACATGTATACTTTAATTTATTTTATAGCCACAATTATAGGTTGTAGTTTGATTTAGTTCTCCATGGAGTGATGATGGGTTTTGGAATTGTTGAGTGAAATATAGGGTCAAACAGATATCTATAGGTTGTTAGGATCAGTTTGGTCTTATTTTTAGTTTATGTTTAGTTTCATTTTTTGGTCTCTTACTTTTGATGTTGGGATAGTAATTTATTTTCTATTTCCTTTGGTTGTTAATATAAGGCAACATTGTTCCCATTGCCTCTCATTGATGCTCTTATTGATTTTCACCATCTCTGGGTGACTGGGAATGTGCCTTGAGGATCTTGTGGGTTGGATCAAGTGACAAGTTTGGAGTTGACCTGGGTTAGTTCATGACATATTTTCCATGATTTTATTATTAATAAATCACCCTATAAATGATTTTATGATGTTCCTCTATTGAGTGGTCAAATTTGATATCTATTAATCTTATTTATTTGGTTATTAATGTTAATCCTTATAAAAATTAATGCGAACCACATTTTTATTTTTAGGTTTTAATGGTGTGATTATTTGATGTTTCATGAGGCACACATGTGTATGGTTAATCTTTATGTGATGGGCGGGTCCTATATATCCCTCCAAATCATTGTGTAATGTTCTAAATCTCTCGAGATAATGGATAAATGAGTAGTGATGCTCAATCCAAAATGGGAAACATATTGTTATGCCTAATATTTTATGGGAGGAAGGTAGTGATTTCTGATATGATATGGGAATCAAGATGTGATTCTCAAATTTGTATAGTAAATAGGTTGTGAGGCTAGATCCCCCATGTGAAATAGTTGGAGATGCCTAATAGAAAAATTTTATATTTCTGATTATGTTAGAGAAAAATTCCTCTCATATATTATTATGTTATACTCCCTATTTTATGATTTAAGTATCATGTTCTCCCAATCTTTATTCCATGTTATAGGTTTTATCATATGGGATTACTTGTTCATTTTTCTTTCCATATGGACAATTTTTATGATTCCATATTATTTATATATGATTTTCCCACCTAATTCTATTCCTTAAATTTCTTATAATCTCACAGTAGGTAACATGATGATATGTATATTTTTGCCTTACAAAGTGTTTGAGCTCTCCCATTTATTGTGTTTCAATTTAAAAAGAAATGAGGAAGCGTTTAACTTGGGATATGTATAGAAGAAGACCTAGTATGACTATATTGTTGGTAAATGTCCGCAAGAATTGTAAAATAAGTATCTTATATAGATAGTATACAAAGACACAAAACCAATGGATTCTATGAATTTTGTTTTTATTATGTAATTTTATTATTTTAATTATGTAAATGATGTAGAATCATTGTATGATTATCTTCTATTTCATCAAAAGGATTTTACATCGCGAAATTACTCAGTTTCAAATTCTATATCTACCAAAAATCCAATATAACACGGAAGTTCATTGGGGGAGGATTCTATGAAAATTGAAGTTGTTTCAGATGAGTCTAAGTTAGTTGTGTCACCCAAACTAGAAAAAGAGAATATACAAGGAATAGTATCCCTTATAGAAGTTTTTATAGAAAAAGGTATAGGACGGGATGAATTTGATGCTAAAATATTGGATAAAGATAATTCCATTCCATAAGAGAGAAACAATATATGTATGGTAAAGGGATTATTAGAAATTAAATTTCTAAACATATTACTATAGTAGATAAAATAGAAACTAAAATATATTTTGTGTTCAAAAAGTTATAGAGTCTAAATCTCTATTATCATAAGTGTCTAGACATGAACCTCAAGATTAAATATCTTCATGACTAGAATATAAATATCCTGATTTCTAGGATATATGAATAATTTATTTACAAAAAATGGGAATAATTATTTACTCTTTTAACTGCAAAAAATAATGTGAATCCCTACATCTAAACTGTAAGAATGTAGAAAAGTGTATCAAATTACTCTAACTTCAAATTTTCCATTTCATAAATGATAATTTTATTAAGTCAATAGTTTTATTTTGACTTTTATGTATATTTTTTTTGAAATAAAAAATCTATTTATACACAATTTTTCAAGTAAAGGATTTAAATTGAATATGGTTTTCATTTTATCATACCCACACTATCCAATTTATGTATGCTGATTATCATACTAACTATTTCATCAAAATAAATACTTTTTCAAACTGAGTATTTTATTGTACCCACACTATTCATCATATGGATGCTGACCATTATACTCACTTTGTTCATCACACATACCTTGACTATCGTACTCACTCTGGTTATTATACTAACATTGAGTATCATACCCACTTTCCATCATATTAGTATTTTTCATTGGATACATACTAACAATATTACACATACCTCCCATCGTACCAATGATATTAATCATACTCTTATTATAATTTTATCACATACATGTTTTAATTCCTATATCAAAACACATGTTTTATACCAATCATACTCATGTTATGATTTTCATGTATCTATTTTTAACCAAAACCATGTCATGGAATTAGTTATAAACTAATCCAAACTATATTGTGTTTTCTATTTCAATATGACTGTTATGATTCCATGTGTCCATGTCCCTCCAAATTTTCCAAAGAAATATGACCGTTAGAGAAAATGTGACCATTGGAACCTAAGGATTATAAATATAAGTTCATTTGAAGCAGATATAACAACGTTTCCTACATCCAAGTTTTGTAGAGAGATTGTGGGACTTGTTACCTGCTTCGTTTGAATGCCATGAAAATAAAAAACAAGAATGGATTTTTCTTCGTTTTTTTATTTCAATTATTGATTTGTTTTTCATTGTATGTCAGACCATGTGATAATGATCGAGGGCTATCATGGATTGGAATATAGTTCAATCGATCATCGTATTGAGGGTTTTCAAGTGTATGAAAGGAAGATATGTTGATTAAATATAAAATCGAGGGCTTGCATGGATATCAAGAAAGAATTGTCGATCATTATATCAAGGGATTACTGGTGTTTTTAATACAAAACTATTATCCTAGAAGAAAGGATTCCCTAAAATTTGGGATAAAAGAATTGTAATAATTTTTACTTTTCTGCTGATTATTGTAATAGAAAGATAATACTTCTATTTCTTATTTCTATTTGTATTTTTATTTTAATTGTTTCGATTAAAATTTATATTTTTCAGTATTGATTTTATAAGATATATGGTATAATATTTTACACTTGTTATACTCTAACATTTTTATCCAAACTGAATAAAATTATTTCATAACCCGTGGTATCATAATAATATCATCGGACCAAGAGTTAGTCTGATTATTTGTTTTCCTTTATAAGAGGCTTTGTGAATTGTTTCAGTTTAATTTGTACTAAACTAAAGACCATCATTAATGGTTTTAATATAAATATTTTAAACATATATTCCCCCCCCCCCTTGTATCTATTCCATATAATATCCATTTTAATCCAATAATTGGTATCAAAGGAGGGTTTCTACTACTTTTTATATTTTTGTGATACATTTTTTTCTATATAAACTAATTTTTTGTGGAAAAAGGATTTTGTTTGTTTAAGGTGGAAGGCATGATGATTTTAAGTTCAATTGAAAATATAAATCCTACAGGACAGCCTATCTTTGATGGTAATGATTTTCAATATGGGAGAGGTCACATGAATAATTTTATCATAAATACTGGTATAAATAATTTTGTTATACTCACTGGTGACTATAAGATCATTGAGAAAGAAGTCAGAACTTTTAAAGCTCATGAAAAAGTTGAATATCATTTAAACTGTAATGTACGCAATAACTTATTGTGTTTTATGACCAGGAATATTTATAGTAAAATATATTCCTTTAAAGTAATGAATATCATATAGATTAAATTATATGTTACACAATTTAGCACATCAAAAACTTTTGAAATAAGAAGATCTATTCTAAGAGTTGTCTGTCATGCTTTTGAATTTTCTTATGGTGAACCTGTAGTTAAGGGTTGAAAAATATTTATGACAATTGTTAATTGTCTTCATGCTATGGGATATAAACATTTAGAACAAGAAGTTATATTTTATAAGGTTATAGACATTATGAAAAATTTATGGGAATCCAAGAGGACGTCATATGATGAGTCTAGAAAGATTACTAATATTACTCTTGATGATATCTTGGAAAATCTATTGCAATATTTAGGACAAAATAAAATAGATGCTGATAAAGAAAAAAGAATAACGGTGAAGTATCATTCACTACAACATCACATCATTCCAAGTCTCAATCGCATGTTTAAACTAATTCGAGAAAAGGAAAATTGATGTCTTATAGGATTACAATGATACTAAACAGTTAAATAATGATTATGAAAATAATTCTAGAATAATGAACAAAATTGTTGTAAATAATAATATAGATATAAAAATACCTTCAAAGGTAACAAGGATAAGAAATATTCTTAAGTCACATGTTATGAATGTAAAATATATTGACTCATCCAATCTAATTTCCTTTTTAAAAAAAAACATAGAAAGGAAAATACATTATATAAGAATAAGAATAAATTCTATAAATATAAGGGAATGAAGCTATTGAATGTAAATAACTCCTAGAGATCCATTGGTGGTAATACTTCTAAAGACTCTTGTGATAGTGATACCTCAAATCCTCATATTATTAGTCTCCTTTCCAAAACTCCTTAGCATTACTTAATGGTCATTGTAAGTAGTTATATATATCTTACAAATATTTCTTTAAGTATCAATTCTCTGGATAAATATTATTCTTATGATGAGGAAACATCTTCATTATATAATGATAATTATCTACCTTATGATGAAAAAGTATCTATATTTTATAAAATTTTGAAAATGGAAATTTTAAAGTTTCTTGGAAACTTGGGAAAGAAGATACTAGGAATGATATTTTAATAAGATAAGTGTCAGATCATTCTAATGTTCTTGATTAATGACCTCTTGAAATTGAAAATTTTTCTAAAAACCTTGAGAAATTGAATTTCAAAAATAACAAGCTTTCTTGAAGATCTTGATAATATAATTTCTGAGAAAAATATTTTATAATAAAAACCTAATTCTAAAACTAATAAAAATGAGGATAAGATATTTTTCGTCAAACTAAAATCTGAAATATTTCCTTTGAAAAAACCCATATCTAATTTTATATCTAGAAGTGAAAATTTTGATAAGACGTATTCTCAAATATGACCTCATGGTAATAGTCAAGGAATAGGTTACACCCATTCAAATCAAATTTTTAATTATAATTATATTTTTCCTAAAAATACTCCATTCTTCACTATGTATCATAGTGGTTATCACTGGAATAAATATTGTTCTTTAAATAAAAAAAATATTTTGATTTCCAAAAAGCTCATTTTTCAAAAAAAAAAGGTGATTCCAAAAAAAATCTTTCTCACATTTTTGAATCCAAATAGGTTTAGATTCTAAAATTTAATTTTTTTTGTTTCAGGAAAACATGACAAGAAACAAGTATAATATATGGTACATGGATAGTGGATAGTGGAAGTTCCATGAATATGAGTGGAAACAGAAACTTCTTTGAAAAAGTTATCAAGATGAAATGAGTAAAAGTTTCCTTTGGAGACAATGCTCATGGAAATACTATTTTTATAGTTAATATTGTTTTCCTTGGTAAAATATCTATTTCCAATTTTTTATTTGTTAATGGTCTTAAGAAAATCCTCATTAGCAGAATTCAATTACATAAAGAATGTTACCTTATGAATTTTAATAATGATAAATTTATAGTTCAAATTTCAAGGATGAATTAATTCTCTCTTCTCAAAGGAATAATAAGGTTTACATATTGAACATGAAGGAATTAGGATCCAAGAATTACCTTTTCTAAGTGCAATAGAAGACCAATATAGGTTATGGAATAGGAGGTTATGACATCGAATTCTTAGAAATTTATATAAACTATTTTGGAAAATACTTTTTAAAGACCTACAAGAGCTTTGGTTTGATTCTTTTATAGTTTGTAACCCTTTTCAGTATAGAAAAAAACATATTCACGATTTGAATAAATTAGTGAGGTCACAACCACTAATTCATTACATTTATTTCACATGGATCTTTTTGGTCCCATAAAACCGGAATCATTGGAGGAATGCCCTATGTATTTTTTCTAGTTGATGATTATACTATATTTACATGGGTATATTTTCTTTCTAAAAAATTAGATGATTTTTGTTTATTTGAAACATTTGTTGTTAAAGATAAAAATGAGAAAAACATACCATTAATGACTATCTGATGTGATCATGGTGGATAATTTTTAAATTCGTATTTTGAAACTTTTTGTAGTAAGAAATGTATTGCTCACAAATTTTCTACACCAATAATAGCTTAGTAAAATGGTGTTATTGAAAGAAGAAATATAATTATTCAAGAGATAACAAGAAATATGTTGAGTGAATACTTAATAGAAAATTATTTTTGGGTAGAAGCTTTTAGTACTGCTTGTTATAATATAAATAGATTTTTAATTCAATATTTTCTTAATAAAACTTTTTATGAGTTGTGGACAACCCAAAACCAAAAGTTTCATACTTCAATGTATTTGGTTGCAATGTATTTATTTTAAATATAAATGATAACTTACATAAGTTTGCACCTAAATCCGACAAATGAATATTTTTAGGTTATTCCACTACTTATAAGTCTTATAGATTTTTTTAATAAAAACACTTGTGTTGTTGAAGAAACAACACATGTTATGTTTGATAAAACATGTCCTTTTGTTTTCAAAACCCCTAAAAAATATATCTTTTGAAGTGTTTTTCAAAACTGATTGTCATCCTTTGATAGAAATCTCTTCCAATAATGTAAATAATCAAGAAATTGTTTCTAAGACATTTACACCTGAATACTTTCTACCTAATGTTGATGAGAATGTTTTACACAATAAAAATCAATTATTATTTTGGAACCATCATAATGATAATATAATCAGTAAGGTAAATCAACCACGGAGGACTAGGAATTCCTTAAGAAATGAAATAAAACATCTTTCTTTATTATCTCAATTTGAACCTAAAACTCTAAGTGAGGATTTAGGTTATTAGGATTGGATAAAGCAAATGAAAGATGAATTAAATGAATTCTAAAGGAATAAAGTCTGGAATTTCGTTGAAAACCTAAGGATACAGCTGTTATTGGGGAAAATGGGTTTTCAGAAACAAATGAAATGAAAATGGGGTCTTTGTAAGAAGTAAAGCTATACTTGTTAGTAACGTCTATAATAAAAAAGAATCCATTGACTATAAAGAAACCAATACTCCAGTATAAATACTCTAATCTACTATAATTGTATTATACTTTTCATCATTCTTAAATTTAAAATTTCTTCTAATGGATGTCAAGTGTGATTTAAATAATGGATATATATAGGAGGAAGTCTATGTAGACCAACCCCATGGTTTTGAAGATACAAAACACCGATAATAAGTTTACAAACTTACCAAGGCCCTTGATAGACTTAAACAAGCCCCTAGACCTTGGTATGATAGGTTAACATGATTTTTTTGCAAAAAAATTCCATTGAGGGAAAATCTTACCCAACACTTTTTATAAATAAAGAAAAAAAACTTATGATTGTTTAAATTTATGTTGTTGAAATCATTTTTTGGTCAACTAAAAAGTATATAACATATTAATTTTTGAATCTAATAAAGTATGTGTTTGAAGTGATTATGTTGAGAGAATTTACATTCTTTCTTGTTTTTCAAATTTCTCAAAAACTAAAAGGTAATTATATATATCAACATAATTATATCAAATTCGTACACAAAAAGTATTGATATGACCATATTAAAAGTATTTTTACTTCCATTGGAACCTCAAACATCCTTGATCTCAATGAATCTAGACAACTGGTAAATCCAACAACTCTTAGAGGTATGATTGGAAGTTTACTATACTTAACAGCTAGTGGTCTAGACATAATTTTGTCTATATGCATATGTTATAGGTACCAAAAAAATCCAAAACAATCCCATTTAAAATCTATGAAAAAAAAATTCTATTATTTAAAAGGAACATTGAATTTAGGCCCTTTCTATTCTTCTAGAAATGATTTTGAATTGAGAGGTTTTTCGGATGTTGAATTTGGTGGTCGTAGAATAGATATAAAGCATACTTATGGAACACTTCATTTGATGAGAGATTATTTAGATCATTGATCTTGAAAGAAACACTTAGTTTTACTTTCTAATGCTGAAGTTGAATATGTGGCAGCAAGATTATGTTGTTTTCAAGTGTTGTGGAAGCAACACACACTCACAGACTATGAAAAAAAGTTTTACTGTTACAAAAAATATTTTTTGATAATAAAAGTTCAATTACTTTAAGTAAAAATCATGCACATCACTCCCATTAAAGACACATAGATTTTAGGCATCACTTTTTTATAAATCACACACGAAAAGAAGATATCATTTTACAATTCATCGGAATGAAAGATCAACATGCTGATATTTTTACAAAATCATTATCTTCTAATATATTTGAATATATTAATCAAAATCTTGGATTTAATAAAATAAAATAATCAATAACAACTACTTCCTATTTTTACAATCTCCTAACATTAAACACTCCTCTTCATAGGGGGATAACAATAGTTTTTGTACTATATTTCATTTGTTCTGATGTGTTTTTCATATCTTTTTTGGTTTATATTTTATTTTAAATATTTTATTTTATTTTATTTTTTATATTTATTCTTATGTTTTTTTTTAATTTATTTTTTTATTTGTTTCATATTTTTTTATATCAATCAGTTTCATTTTTCCTTAAAATTTTGTTACTGACTATCGACATGACAACCTAGACTAATGACTTTATTTATAATTGGTCTAACAAAAATATAGTATATTGGATTGAAAATCTAGGCTAATGACTTTATTTAAAATTGGTATGATAAAATCTAGTCGATTGGCTTGAAAACCTATGGTATAGACTTTGTTTTCAATTGTCTTGACAACAAATGGTATTGACATTGTTTTCCATCAACTTGACAAACAATGGTATTGACATTGTTTTCCATCATCTTGACAACCTATGGTATTGAATTTATTTTCAATCGTCCTGAAAACCTATAGTACTGAATTTGTTTCCCATCATTTTGAAAAGCTTTGGTATTGACATAGTTTTCTTTCATCATGACAACCTATGGTATTGAATTTGTTTTCTATCAGTTTGACAACCGAACATATTCACTTTCTTAATCATCAGTTTTATATTTGATCATATTTACTTTTCTTATTCTGGATATTTCTTTTCTATATTGTATTATTTTTTTATTTTCATAATAGTATGAAACCAACAACTCCGTTTAAATCATCGACAGGTAAATAATCTTGTCAAATTTTCACCACTTTTATTTTATGTTTTTTTTTCTTTTTTTCATTTTTTAAATTTAAAAAACCTCAAAATATTCAATTATACTCTAAAATTGGATTCTTTATCTTCTAATCTCATCCATGGAAGACCAACGGTCATACGAAATTTCTTATAAATAAGGGAGTCCACTCCCCAAACCCACACTGGTTCTTTAGAATATCTCGACGAAGCTCTGCTCCTCCTCTTAAGTCTCAGTACGATTGTTTCACTCATCAGTCAAATTTATTTTTCAGTATTATACCAATACTCATGCCAATAATTGTTTTAAGACTTTATCAAGTATTTATTTCTTCAGATAAAGGCTACTTACTTGAGTTTTCTTTTATAAATATGATTCTTTGATTAGAAGGATCATTTTGTTCCATAGCTAGGAACACCATTTTTTCAAGAAACTTGTATATCAGGATCTGATTCATATCGAAGAGGTCAGACAATTCTATAATACAGTGACTTATGATAAGGATATGATGATTAATTTTGTGGTGTATGATATAATGTTTGCTATGCTAGTGAAACAAGAAGCACATTTTATCAGTGTATCTACTAAAGATGACTCTTTCTATCCATCTCATAAGTTACATAAGGAATTTGTTACATTTAATAAGGAAAGAGATAAAAAGTCACTTTTTCTTATTAATGAGGAGAAAAGAATAGTATCCCATATATTTTTAAATATCGATTTATCACTTTATGGAAGAAAAGGTTTCTTATTCCAAGGAAATGGGATAGAGAAACTCATATTATTTTTGATATCTTTATGTTAGATTATCTTATGAATATGATAAAGGAAAATATAATGGGTTACATTTATGAAAAAATAAATAATATAGAGTCATGACTGATTTTTTATCATCTAATTATGTATCCATTCATTCCTAAAAAAGTTAATTCTTGAAATATTTATGTTTTTCGATCTTCTAGTGAAAGGGAATTTGGAAATGATGAAGGGATCATGGATTATAAAGGATACAATCAGAAAATTGAATGATATTTTACATTATAAATCAAAATTGTTTCTCAATGATGTGAAAGAATCAACACCAAATCAATCTCCACCACTTTTAGTGGAATCATCTCCACTAGTTATATCTTCTCAAAATTTAGATCCTCAAATTGGTGAAAGGTCTAAAAATAATACTAAATATAGAAAATAGATGGTATCTAAGTGGAGAAATGATGAAGAATAATGATAATAAGGGGAACCTATGTTTGGTCTTGATCGTGCCGAAGTTTTCGCTGATATAATAAGAATAGATGATACCGTACATGATGAGAAGAAGATGAAGAAACTTTTGAAAAGAAAATATTAGTATTTTGTTGTCGCCAAGATTCTAAAAGGTTCTGAGTTAGGAAGTGCTCAACTGATATAAGAAATAGAACAAGAATCGATCTTATAGACAATTACAGGGAAATTAAATGAAAAAGTACTAGATGTAATTCAATCAGCTTCACAACAGGAAGGTGAACAAGAAAAGGAAGATGAAATTCATATATAATATCATCAGTGTTATAAGATAAGTAGAGAAGAAACCTCTATTCAAAAACAGAGTGAAGGAGTTCAGCAATAGAATTCTCATGCTGATCAAGCACCGGTACAATCATTGGAAACTCAGTCAGAAAGAGATTCATCTCTGGTTAAGAAAATGGATCAAAGTTACCATGGAAAAATCAATATTATCATCAGTGATAATGTTGAAGAATAAAGAATTGAACAAAATAATAGATAGGAAAAATAAATAGATCTAATTAAGACTCAATATGATCTAGGGAACATAAATCGTACGATGAAGTCATGGACTCAGATCACACTATTTCTCTCAAGAAAAGTGATTACATTATCCATGTTTTGAGAAGGATGGAGAAGACTATTCCCTACTTTCCAATAATATAAATAAATATTTATTTCATCATATAGAACCAAAGAAATAAAATTGGTTCAGTAAGAGAGCTCATAAAGAAAGTGATGAATGTAGAGGCTGACTAAAAAAATTTAGTGATAGTTCTATTTTTCATAAGAAGTCTTGTAAAGAAGATGTCCAAATTTTCATAAAAAACCAAGAGTTTAGTAAATGAACAACAGAAGTCTATTAAAGTCTTAATGAGTCTTTCAAAATATATTTCTATTTATTTTAATAATATTGATATAGAAACTATTGATTGGTTTAAATAGATTCCAAAAACCCATGGTGATGATGCTTATTTAGTGAGAGAATTTCAAGAATGGTTCAATATTTTCCAGTCAAGTTTTTCAAGGTTTCATCCTTCAAAGATGAAACGGTATTTTTAAAGAAACAATACACTTTTTTGGCTGAAAAAATAATTATATGCAGGAATGAATTCATACTCTCAAAAAAGTGATCTGAATCCAAGAAGACGCCATCTGAAACTAGGTTAAACTATTCACAGACCAACTAGAGCCTCTCAAATCTCAAGGTATTTCCATCTCAAAATGCAAGTTGAAAAATAAAGAAAAATAAATAAAAAATAAATAAATTTTTTGTGGTATCTTTATTTCATGATTGTCTTTTTAAAAACATTGAAGTTTTTACAATTCATTGGGCCTTTTTTTGCATTTCTATTGTGTTGTATTCTGTTTCTCTCTAACCTTTTCAGGCTATTAAAGATTACTCCATTATTTTTTTAAATCAAAATGGGGGATAATGTTTTAAAAAAGGGGGGAATGTTTTACAAAGGGGGAGAATCCTTAATTTATTTCTCAAATGTAATACATTAAAAAATTGAATAAACAAAAACAAGGAAATTTTGAATGAATACAATCCATAGGAATGATTATACCTAAGGGGGAGTTAGTGGTATTCATTTATTTATTCAAAAGATTTTACATATATCAACGGGGTAGTTATTTCTTTATTGTTTTACTTTGTGTTTTGTGAATTCTGAAAAGGGGAAGATTGATAATTCAAAAGTATTTTTTTTACTTTTATGTATTTTGTTTTTGAAATCACAAATCTCATTATACTAAATTTTTTCATGTAAAGGATTTACTTTGATTATTATTCTCATTTTATCATACCCACACTGTCAATTGTATGTATGCTAATTATCTTACTCACTATTTCATCACACTCACTACTTTATCATACTCATTATTTTATCGTAACCACATTGTCCATCATATGTATGATGACCATCGTACTCATTCTGTTTATCATAATTACCATCAACATCATAATCACTTTTTTTACCATGTAGAATTTGACAATCGAACCCACTTTGGATTGTATCAATATTTTTCATTGGATTTGTACTGACAATCTTACTCATACCTATCATCATACCAACGATATTAATCATACTCTTGTTATACTTTTATCACAAGAATTTTTCCCATCTTGTATCAAAACATATGTTTTATACTAATATTACTCATGTAATAATTTTCATTTGTCTATTGTTTTAACCAAATTGATGTCGTTGAATTAGTTATAAACTAATCATGACGATGTCGTGTTTTATGTTTCAATATGACCATTATATTACTAAGTGTCCCAGCCCCTCTCAATTTTCTAAAGAAATATGATTGTTGGAGAATATGTGACTGTTGGATCTAGGGGCCTGTAAATAGGATGTCATTTGAAGCAGAGATAACAAATTTTTTAACTTCCATGTTCTAGGGAGAGACTATGTGACTTCTCTACTTCTTTGTGCGAAAGCCTTAAAATTAAAAAATGTGAATGGATCATTCTTAGTATTTTTATTACAAAAATTTATTTGTTTTAATTTTTGAATTTGATCAAGTGATAATGATGAAATTCTATCGAGGATAGTCATACAGTGTGACCGATCATCATATATAGGGATTTCAAGTGTTTGAATGATAGAGGTATTGATTACTTGTAAAATTAAGGGCTTGTGGGGATATCAATATAGATGTTCTAGTCATCATATCGATGGTTTACCATTGTTGGTAAGATAGGCCTGTTATACTAGGTGAAATTATACCCTACACTTTGGGAAAAAATAATTTTTAGTCTTTTTGCTTTTCTACTACTTATTGTAAAAGAATGGAAATCCTTTTATTTATTCTTTATTTTTTTATTTTTTTATTTTAATTGTTTCAATTACAATTTATACTCTTCAGTATTAATCATATATTCTCTTTGGTAAAATAATTTATACTTTATATACTCTAATATTTTTATTCAACCTGAATACCATTGTTTCATAACCATTGGTTCCATAACAATATCATTGGACCAAGAGTCATTCTAATTATTTTATATCTTTTATAAGAGGCTTTGTGGATTGTTTGATTTTATGTTTTATTAATCTAAGGACCATCCATAAAAATTTTAATAGAATTTTTTTATACATACAATTCACCAACCCTACTTCTTATATTTGTTCCATCTCATATCCATTTTGATCCAAAAAAATTAGGATAAATTAAGAGTTATAATATTTTAATATTCTTTTAGAAGAACATGATATAAATTTTAAGGAGCATTAAAAAAATAAAGATCATGAAAAGTGGATAAGGAATATCTAATCCTTTATTTACTAATACCATAAGAAGATTTAAAAAAACATTAATATTCCACATCACTGTTGAACATTTAAATAAATAGATAAGGATGTTCTTTTTCAAAAAATTTGAGATCAATATTCTTATTTTTTAAAATTTTTATTTTGAAATTCTTGAGTGAATCAAAGGAAAATCAATTCATTAGATATTTATATTTATAAATGTCTCCATAAGATTATTATTATTTCTTATATTTTTGATATTAGAAAGCATAAAATAATCACTAAAATCTATAAAATACAACTATGGGTAATTATAAATATATATCCTCTGAATGTTAAACCCATTGGGTAATCAGAGAATAAAAAAATAAATTTAAAAATTATTCTACATTAATGTTAAAATATTTTTCTTATGTTCCATTCTAAAAATAAATATGGGGGAGAAATTTGACAAGAATAAGTATTTCCTTATTTTTTTATATACTTATTTTTTGATAATTCTGTTCAGTGGTAGATATTTTTTTAGATTGAAATGGGGAGAGCTAAAAATTAGCTTCTTTCAAATCCCTTTTTATTGTATATTACATGAATATTTTTTTCAATAATTTGAGATAAACATTCTTTATCTTCTATATATTTTGATTTCTAAGAATATGGATATTTTTTGGTTAATAACATCTCTCATACCCTTTATTTTTATAATCACAGTGCACATTATTTTTATTTTTATCTAACTTGAAATATTGTGTTTCTGTTTTTAATGTGAAATTTTATTATATAATTCATTAATAACTGGTAAACCTATATAAAATACATATGTTCTAGTATAATTAATTCATTAGAATATATATATCTTTTGAAAATTTTCTTATTAAAGGGAATAAATAGGATTAACGTATCATATGAAAAAAAGAAAAGATAAATCTATAGTCCTTGGAGTATAATATCAAATATTTTTACAATTAAATATAATGAACACATAATCTAACTATTGTAGTTTGTTACAAGAATTTCTATAAATTCAACATGATTATTTATGGAGAATTAGTGATTACATGAGAAAATATAAGAGTTTTAAAATGATTTTAAATTTTTACATCATTTTTTTCGACTGAGAACTTCCAATTATATTATATTGATAGGGATTTTCATATATCATATATATGTGAGGTTTTCATTATAAATGATCTATGATTTTATTATATAAAATGTTTATTTTATTATCCCTTATGATAAAATAATTTAGGTGCTATAAAAGATTTATTTTTTATCCCTATAGATTATAGATCTTTTATGTGTGAAGTTATACATTTTGAATGGTTTATAATCAATAAATTATTGGTGCCATCTTACTCTCCAGCCTCTAATAAAAAATGAGCTCAATGTTAGAGATATATCTTGTTGTTGAAGAGAATTCACTCAAAGAAGTTCAAGGTATGGAACATTTTATTATTTCATGGTTTTTATATTTGAGTATGTTCTTGTCTTGTAACACCAATACCTATAATCATGTTTGTATATCCTCTTACTGTTTTTGATGAATGTAAAGGCATCATGTGAATTGAAAGCTAATTGTTAAATAACATTCTTTTTGGTTGTGCAATTTATGATTCAATACTATAAGTGTTGTTTTAAAATTTTTGGAATCATTTTAATTTATATTGATCTTATTACATTTATTGGATAGTATTTTATCTATGAATAGACTTATTTCCATAGAATTTATATTATATACTCTAATATAGCTTTCTTTTTTCAAAAATTGTATTGTTGGATCAAAATCACTTTTTGAGTGGTAGAGATATTTGTAGTCATGTATTTAACTAAAATTAACCCCATTTCTCCCCCAATGCATGTAGTTTCATATTCACTTATACAAGACAATAAGTTCAAAACTTTCTGACTAAAAAATCGTCAAATAAAACTATAACCTGCAATATCCATCCTTCTGTAGTAGTAAAATTAAAATTATTTATTTTATAAAAACATTCTATTATTTAATCAAGATTATTTATTTAAACTCACAATATCTTTCAGGGATAAATATATGAATTAAATATAAACTCTATCTATATTATATAGTGTTATATTTTGAAAAATTTCAAGTTCCTATTTTACCTTTATATCAAATTCATTATCGATGTTTTTCTTCATCACATGTTAACATTACATCCCATTGAAAACAAATAGAAAACTCTAAATAATAATACAATTGGTTACATAAATCTACCCATAAAGAATTTTTATCAATACCATTCTCAATTATATTTTCAATATCACTATCCTTGTATCCTAAAAATCATCCCAGTTTCTCTAAACTCTATTGATAGTAAATGTATTAGATCTTTTATCACCTTATTTAAAAATTATAAAATAAATGAAATTAATAATCATCTAAATCTCTAATAAAGAATTAAAATTTCATCTTATCCCCCATTATATTTATTTTTATTGAAAGCATGAACTTTTTTTCTTGAGATAATTATAGAATTAATTTTTTTGACGAAATGAGGCATAAATTAATCATCCCTAAGTCTATAAGAGAAATAATCAGTTTCATAAACATGAGATATTAACAAATAAATCAAAGATGTCCATAACTAATTAATCAAGTGATACCAGCAAAAAATCTATTTTTTAGGGGTTGTCAAAAAGATTTATAACTTATATCATTTATAAAACGTAATAAATGATTTAAAATAATTCAATCCAAAGTAGGTTTATCAAATTTCAATTTAACTTTTTGTTAACATCAAACATTCAATATATATTATTTTTTCAAAAATTTCTCTTTCATGTAAATATTGAATAATATTATCAAAACACCATTAACTAGAACTTTTAATTTCTATAGTTTAAACATGTTGAAATATCCAAAATAAAAATTTCAACTTTATAGTTTTCTGTAATTTTAGAACATTTACCTCAACATAATAAATATCTAGAAAAACCAGTATTAAAAAATTTCATTATTTTATATTTGACAAAAATATTGTTATTTGGAATATGTTTACTCTCAAATCCCCCTCATGAGGAAAACTCCATCCATATTCTTCTTCAAGGATGATACCAAATAATTTTTTTATTTTTTTCAATTGAAATAAAGAATTAAATGGTGCATATATTCTAGGATTCTATAAAAAATTTATATCACAAAAAATTAAAGTATCCCCTGAATATAATAATAAATAATAATTCCCTTCATTGAAAAAAGATACAATGTATATAGGTTTTGGGGGGTTCACTGATAGCTCTATGTGAAAAAAATTGGGTTGATATTTTCTTCTAAACATAGAAAGTCATTTGAATTCATCTTTCTTCAAACAAGGAACTTGTTTTTTAGAAAAACTAGTATATAACTTCCAATATTTTATTATTTTTTAATATTTTTAAAATTTTATAGTGGAGACACCCATATGATCATTCATTCCTTAAAAACAACTTTAACATTCTTCTAGTGTGAAGACTCAATTTCGTAGAATCATTCTTAGCACATTCATTAAATATTTTTGTCATTTTTTCCTCATTGTATCCTTTATCCATGTAGCTTTATCATTCATTTTAAAGAATTTTTCTTGCATTTTTTCACATTTTTTACATTTTTTCAACAATATTTGATTTATCCGTCTTTGAAAACTTCTAATTTTCTTCTTCTTGGTTTCTTCCTCTAAAATAAAATTTTTTTATATCACTCTAATGATTATTTTTATTACTCCATATTGCTTCAAACAATTTTTATATTCATGTCCTACATGAAAAGTTCTATAATGTTATATTTTATTATGTAATATAGTAATATATTTTTTAGTGTATTATCATTGTCAGTATTTCTCTTAGGGGTTCTTTGTTCAACACTCTTCACTTGTTTCCACCTTAAGAATAACTCATCTTCAATTCTTTACATCTTTCTCATATTTTTCGGACATAATTCCTCAAGATCATATGAATTATGATATCATGGAAAAAAGTAACACTCCTAATTATTGTACCACCTTTGTTAAACTTTTCATAGAAATACTCATGATATTTGAATCAATATTTTAGTGAACCAGTTTCTCTTTTTATGTTTATATTACCTTTTCTTAGTTCAATATCTCTTAAAATTATAGTTCTCCCCTTTAATATAAGATTTTTCTGATTTCCATGAATTAAAATATTATTTCAAAAAAACAATAGTATTGTGTTTAAACCTCTAAAATCACAATCAATAACTAATAAACCTTGTTCCTTTACCATTAATTTTAATTAAGAATTATTTTTCCATCATAATTTCTTGAACAAACATATAATCTATTGTACTTATTTTATAGATCCACAATTCATTGAAATTATTTAATACACTCTTTATATAGTGGTGTACTTATAATAATTTTTTACCAATCATATTCGCCCTTATTTTAAATTGAAACATGTACTGGAAAACAAAGAAGCATTAGTGTAAACAGAAATTTCTAGGATAACAGTTTCCTTTCAATTAAGCCCATTGTGGATCAATTATTGTATGATCTCAACCACATATTTGTACTATGATGGATTATTTTTTAATCAATAATATATTAATGACCTTTCATTTAAAAATCTATTTTATCAGTAGTTTTAGAAGATTCAACTACTATTGATTCCGTACTTTTTATTTTGACTTCCAATTCAAGATTAATTATATTGAGGGTTTTATTTTCAACCAAAATTTATTTTAGAATTATTTACAATTTACTTTTCATCTTAATCAATCAAATAATAATTTGTTTTACTAAATTCATAAAATATATTGTCGAGGTACTTAATTTTCTTGGAATTTATTTCAAATTGGGAATCCATGAAACCAAAAGAAGATTTATGAGTTTATTTTAAATAATTGATTTTTTATTTATAGTTTTTTATTACCATGACATTATCACAGATAATATTTTGTAATAATTATTTGGTAATGGAAAATTTTCATTACCGATCATTAATAATTGTTCCTTTCATTTCATTTTATTAATTGTAGAGTTACACTCTTACAATTTAATAATCAATGATTACTATACAACTTCTCCATGAATTTTTAACTTTATTTTATCATCATTAAGTTCCCAAAAAACACAAATATATAGGTGATAGCATATAAATTATCTTCATTAAAATAATAATTTCCTTTAAATTAGTGGTCCTAAACTAATTAAATAGATCTATACACATCATAGCATAAACATTGTTCTTCAAGAGAGCACTTCTCTAGAGTATTAGTATATTAAAAATAACATTCATTTCCTTTATTTAGTGGTGTATCCATTTCATGGTATTTCTATCAAAAAATATTCTATAATGTAACCATACTGACCCTAATAGGAAAGATTCAATGTCTCCTAGAATTACATTTGCATAAGATACAAAGAAATAAATCTTGAAGGACAAGATATTTTAGTAGTATTTGTAAACTAGATTTATAAATGATTCTTGATTTATAATTGAATACAAAAATTAAAACATAATTTTTTTGAAAATAAAATTATTTGTTCTAGAATATCCATACATATCAAATATAGTACTGTTCGTTAAATATTGGGGAAAGGAATCAAAATAATGGTGTGATCAAATACTCAGTAGGGTTTATGTAAAGTGGAATTAATCATGAAAAAATAGTCATAATCACTATGTAATGGTAAATACCTAAACACAAAATCCATTTAAATAACTTGAAAATCATGGTAAGATAAGGAAAAATTAATATGGAAAGTAAAATAACTGAGAAAATATTTCATTCAATTAATAAACTGAGAATTAATTGCATCTATATATTTTTTCATAGGGAAAATCACAGGGATAATAATAACTCAATTCGTAGTGATGGAAATTATTAATTTTTGGATGTCATGTTTCCTAGGTATATGAAACATTTACTATTAATATATTTGACAATAAGTATTAAAACATACTATTGTCAAGAACTTTCACAAGGTAGATCAAAATAATTAGTTACAAATATGAAGGGTTTTCTTACAAGTAATTCCATCTCATTAGACTTTAGATGCATTAAGGGGCTTTCATAAACAGTACCCAACCCATGAAATACATATCCAAACCATTCCTCATGTATAAAATAATTAATTTAATTCATAAATAATGGGCCTTATCATCAATTATCCATATTGAGTAAAGGATACTGATTTTTCAATATTTCCACAGTTAATCAAATAACTATAAAAGTAAACACCATATTAAAAGAATGGAATATTGTTGAGGAAATAAATGTATCCATGATTAATAACATTGAAATTTAGGTTTTTCATAATGAAAAAATTAATGTGAGTAATTCAAGGTAAATTTAATTATAACAAAAATCAATAAAGGAGTTGAATTTCAATACTTTCTGATGTCAAAGTGATCAAAAACCATCCACGGAAAGTTTAAAGATCATATAAACAAAATAAATACACATTAGAGTGATAATAGAGGGTTTTTATCATTTATGAATATAAATAACCTAAAAATATCTTTGAAAACCATTATTATAGAAAATATACTTTTCATTTTAAAAAATATTTCGAATATCCTTTTCTTCAAAAATCACATTTAAAAACAAAAATTTTAGATAAAAATTTTGATAATACTTTTCTTTGAAAATAATCTTTAAAACTTATAATTGATTCTTTACAAAATTTAGGTGGTCATGATTTTTGGAAATTGTATTTGTGTTGTACATGATAAAATAATGTTTTCTTTTTATTTTTGGTAAAATAAAAATGGGAATTATTTTTAAATCAACATAAGATTCCGTTGAAAAATAATTAAAGACTAAATATGGTTAAAAATTACATTAATATTTTATTTTTAGGATGTTAAAACCATTTTTTAGAAAATTTTTAGAAAACATGTTTTTGAAAGAAAATTGATTTCTAACTGAAGAGAGAAAAGAAGTTAGATTTCCTAAAAAAAATAATATACATGTTATGTATCGAAGAGTGAAAAAAGGGTAGTACTGAAATAAAAAAATAACTCAAAAAATATAGGGTAAGATAATTAAAGTGTTTATTTTTCAATGATCAAATAATTTACTTCAATGTACATTCAGGTGTAAACAATCCCGAATAAAATGAGATTGTATAGTAAACCCTTTCCAAGATCATAACATTGAAATGAGAATTGGTAAATGAATAAATTTTTTGTTTTAACTATAAAAAAAAATAAGTGTAAATACAACAATATATATTCCAAATTATTTACACGCCTAATATTATAATACCAATGATAGTAAAGAAGTAATATAACCCAATGAAAATAAATTGAGTTATAAAATTCTTTACCACTCGGTAAATTTTAATTAAAAACCATTTTGATCAAATAATGATAAATTAAACATAATATACCATGAAAAATATATTATTAATATAATTAAATTTAAAATGGGAAACATATATACCATATAAGATAAATTAGGTGCATAACAATACAATTTTCCATAATAGAATGAAATTTAGATAAAACCCCTTACCTCATGATTCCATTTGGGTGAGATTCATTTAACCCTCTATATAGTGATTTAAAACATGTCATAAAATTATTATAGAACCATATTAATATATATAATATCATATATGATTATTTTATAACATATTATCACATGTCCGTTAATAACCTCTTATTATTTTAACTATTTCTCATAGTAATTGCCGGGTTATTCAAGTATGTTTTAAATTATTATTTTTTGTTCCTCTTACTTAGATTTTTATTTAAACATAAAAATAATTCAATACATTGTTTTAATAACATATATATTCAGTATATATGTATTTATAGTAATCCATAAAATTTGATGATAGGAAATGAATTACAACATTCCTGGAGATGGTCGGTCGTGTGTATGCATGAACATTATTTCCATTTACTTTTCATATTGAAAAAATAAAAATAATATTATATATATTATAATTATTTTATCAGTATTATTTCATATATATCATATTTTTTATTAAATACATCCTTAATACAATCCATATAAAGCGTGAATGAATCACATCATTTGGAAAGGCAGTATCCCATTGAGCACACGAGCGACATTATTATATTCCCAAAAAATGGAAAGTATGAATGTATTGTTATAAAATAATTACAAAAAAATAATATTATCATAAATATACTATATAAACTATAAATACATCATTATTACTATCCTTGAAAGGTGGTAATGAAAAAAATGAATAACATCGGTCTATGAGGTGGTAGTTTGTCAAACACATGAATGGTGATTTCATAACCCATTTGATGGATGTGTATGAACATGTAGGTAGTATAAATAACATAAAAACAATTATCATTATATGTAATATAATTATTTTGTTACATAATATATTATAATAGGAATTTATGTAGGTGGAGGGGGAAATAAAATAAAAATTCTTTTACAACGGCATTACCTCTTCCCCATGTATTCTTATTAGGTTTGCACTAATTATTTTCTAATATAGATTTATGCCAAATATTATAATTATATGATTAGATTATGTAATATGGGATGTTATTTGGGAATTTATTGGATGAGAAAATGTTGTTTTAATATGTGAAGTGGGTGGGAGAGGGGTGGCCTTTTATAAGTGGGGTGAGTGGCACACTTGTCATTTTCATGAAAGATTGAATTACACAACCATTGTCATCATATAATCCAGACCCAACAATAGTATAGTATTTATATTATAAGTTTTATAGTTATAATATAACCATATAATATGTTTTTTGACTAGTTTTGGCTCGGTTTTACACCTTGTATTCAATGTTTAACCACTAAGGGAACTCATTTTTTCCATAATCTTTGTAATTAATTTTAATATTTTTTACTTATAATTTTCGTAAAAATATTAATTTTTAATTATTAGAAATTATATAGTTATATAATTCCTAATATTTAATCCATTTTTATAAATTCATTCCATATAACTAGAAAAAAATATTTAAAATTTATCACATAGATGTGACTAGAAAGCTTGTTTTTAAAATGAAACTTTTCAAAAGTTTACAAAATTTTTATATAAAAAATGTATAGTAAAATGATTATAATTACTTAAATTGAATTAATATATTTATAATTTATCTATTTTTACTACAAAACCCATTCAAAATATAATTTATCCTTATAATTCTTTTAGAAAAAACTGTAGTTCTCAATAAATTTTTAGTATTTTTCAATATTAATCAAGAAATGAAACATAGAAAAATAAACAAAAATCACTATAAGATAATTTTGGAATTATTATTGAAAAATATATTTTCCTCTATAAAATAAATATTATAAGTTTTTTAAAAAATAATTTTAAATTATGTATGTCCAACGTGATTAAATCGCCTTTTAGGAAAATATAGTTTTTTTGAAAACATTATATTTTTATGTTAAATAATTCTAATTATTATTTAAAATCAATAGGTAACCAATAAATATATGTAAAATATAAATTTTCTTAAGTTATTTAATCATATTCAAACCTTATAATCCAATATCTAGGTGAAAAATATCATATTATATAACAATATTAATAGTATATTGTTGTTTGGTAAAACCTTGTCTTGTGTGCTACACAAGGTATTAAAGAAACTTGTTGTTGTGTGTAATGAAAGATGACACAATATTCTATGAATTGAAATATATAGATTATATTTAATTTATTTATAATAGTAAATATACCATAAGTTCGTTCTATTTTATATTTCTATCTATGTTTGGCATTCAGAGTCATACACGTTATCGGATATGATTTTCATATTTTAAAATTATGTGTGGTTACATTCTACCAACCTTAAATAAATTTTATCCTGTCAATTTATACTTTATCTCAGTAGTCAGGTTTTTGAAATTTTTAAATAATGTTTTTGAAAAACCGGTATTGTAAATCGGTTAATAAAATATCCTCTTAATAAGAGATAATGGGAAGTATAAAGGGCACATGGAATAACACCTAACAAGGTTTCTAAGTAAGAGAAAATTTGTGGAATGTGATGATATGGAAATTGAAGAAAATAATAAATAATTATAGTGTTATTAAGGTAATTGATCAAAAGAAATTTAATGATCAATGAAATGTTAAGGGGATAAAAACCGAAAATCGTGTATCTGTGAAAAGCTCATTGATATCCTCAAAAATAAAGTTAATATAATAGAATTTTACATTCATAATATTTTTTTAATGATGGGGAATTCTTTTACTATATAAAAATATAATAAAATACACTTTTATGATATATTTCTATATTATAAGAACAATTTCATTATTTTTTGTTCATTGATCTATTTCCATTTCATCCCATACTTCAAGAAATAAATATCAAAAAGTTAATTTTTGTTATGATTCAATCACAAAAATTTAATTTTAAATAGTCGTAAGATCCATAAAAAGGTATTTATATCAATCTCTAGCCATTTTTATAAACCAAAGTGGTAAATACATTAATCTATAAACCATAAAAAGTAATAAAATTGGTTCATTGTTAATATTTATTAATAGAATAGTCTTACTGAAATTAATGAAATAATAACTAGGAAATTACATAGGCCAGTGTAGGTGTGAAACCCTTATCATCCTTCAATCATGGGTTAAATCCCTACCGCCTTTTCAAACTTAATGGGTTTTTTCCATTCACGTGGGGTTTCCTTTTTATTAACTATATTAATATAATTCATATAATGTTGCCAAACGATATAATGGATATCCTTGAAATAATATTAATAATTAAATAGCATTTTACTATAGTTTTCAATACAAACAATTTTTTCACAAAGTCTAACAATATTATTTGAGAATTATCATAAATTCAATGATGATCATATCAATCCTAATGTTTATAAATACATCTAAATTTACGTCTCTAAAATGTAAAGCGATTATTCCTTAAATAAAGTTTCCACTAAAACATCTTATTTCCATAAATTTATCAAAAAATATCTTTAATCTTATTACATTACAACCACATAAGACCTAAAAAGTGGTGTTAATGAATTTGAACTTATAATAAATATTAAACTCATTAACCCCTAATTTTGTTCATAACTCTTATGTTAATGGATCATCTATTTCTGGTAGAATTTTACCAAAACAATAGATGACTCATTATTCTTATTACTGAAATAAAAAAGGTAACAATACCACTAAAATTTAATTTTTTTAATTCCAATTGATAAATACTTATTCATTTTTATCTACACATAGGACCTTATTTGGTCTAGGGTTTGACCTAGGTTATATATAATCCTTATTTATTCAAATCCCACTTAATATTTATAAATAAAATGTGAATTATCCTAAGAATATCCCCCAGGAGTGTCAAACCAGGTGAGTAGTAAGGCCCATTATTGTGTTTTATATTACACTCAAGTCAATCCTAATGTTCCCTTTTAGAGTTATTACCCCTAAGTAAATTGTACTATAACCTTGTCAACTTGTAGTATCCATATAGGAATTTATTTCGAGAAAAATGACATAATATCTACCTTACAAAAACATTAAGATTTTATTATATACTTATCCTCAAATTATATCTTAGGGTTATGTTCAATAATCCATTTTTTCATAAATCTTGTCCCTAGTTATTCAACTAAAATTCATCAGATACCAACTATAGTGACCCTTAGACCAGTTTCAAAGAGTGAGTACCTTATATCATTGTAATGGAATGAGATGCAAGGAAACACATCCTGAAGGACTGGTCAGTTTTGTAGTCTAAGTAAATGAGATTCATACATGAGTGTTGATTTAAAATTGAATAAAAAAATTACAATGATTTTTTTTTCAAAAATTCTTTTTTCCCTCTAGAATATTGTCTTATATCAAATGTAGTACTCTTTAGGGTATTCTGGGGAATAAATAATAATAATTTTTAGGTCTAATGCTTAGTAAGTGTTAAGTACAATGGATGTAGTCATGAATAAATAAAAATATTCAATATGGAATATTAAATAAGTAAACCCACATTCTACTTAAATAAATATACTATTATGGTATGATAAGACAGAATAAAAATAAAGAGGTAAAAAACTGAAAACACAATCCATTTAATCAATAAACTGATAATGAAATAAACCCATATATTTTATCATAGTACAAATATCATGGAAAAAATAATATAATTAATATTTAATATTATTATTAATTATTGTATGAAAGTTTTATCATGTACATGAAACCATTACCATCAATACCTTTCATAATATGGTTTAAAACATGATATTATTAAGACCTTTCATGAGATAGTTTAAACTACTTGGTCCCAAAAGTGAATGGTAGGTTTACAATGTATTTTGTCTCATGGGATTGCAGATGCATCAATGGGATTATGTTTAAAGGTCCCCAACCCATGTCATTCTTGTTCAAATCATTCTTAATATATCGAATAATTAATTTAATTCATAAGAAATGTAAATTTTCATCATGTATCTATATTGATTAAGGGATACAAATTTATCAATATTTCCCCCACATTACCAAAAAACAATCAATGTAAACACCGTATGTATAAAATGGTATATGATTTTTAGAATAAACATATCCATGACTAATAATATTGATATTTTCGGGATATTTAATGTCCAAGATAAAGTGAATAGTAAAATGAAAATTTAATAACAACCTAAATGAATCCAGGAACAGAATGTCAACACTATCCTTATTCAATGTGATGATAAACCATGCAGAGGAAGATTTTGGATTTTATCAATAAAATATTTACACATTAGATTAAGACTAATTTTTTTAAATTTATGACTACAAATAAAATAAAAATATATTTAAAAATAATCCTAAGGGAAATATTCTTTTCATTTAAAAAAATTGAAAATCCTTTAATTTGAAAATAAATTTTAGAAAATAGAATTTCAGAAACCATTTTGAAAAAAAAATTATTATTACCTTGTCAACTTCTAAATTAATATTTAAAACATTTGAGTGGTCATACCAGGTGGAAAATTCATTTATATCATACATGTTAAAAACTATTTCTCTTTTTTAGAAAATGAAAAATTGAAATTATTTTAAAATAAAATATTTCATTGAAAACATTTTATAAAGTGTAAAAATGGGTTAAAATTACATTAAAATATCATTGTTAAATTTTTAAGAAATTTCTAGAAAATATTTCTCAAAACTATGGTTTTGAAAAAAACTGATTTTTTGCCGAAGAGAAAAGTTAAGTCGGAATTTCATAAAAAAATTTTATAAAATATGTTAAGTATAAAAAATTGGGAAAATGGTATTATTGATTAAAAATTATGATGAATGACTATATTAGTATAAAATTGAATCTTTTAATAGAAAATTATCAAGTAATTCCATTTAATGGAAATTCAATAATAAAAAATCATTATTAAAATGAAATTGTGAAGTAAACCCTTGCTATGATCATAATGTTGAGGTGTAAAGCAGTCATTTAATTTATTATATTTTTCAAAATTAAATCCATATAAAATAAGGTTAAATTAAAAAAATTATTTTCAAAATCACTACACACATAATCTTATAATATTAACATCAATGAAGAAGTAATATAATATAATGAATAGAAATTGTGTTATGAAATTCGTTACCACTCTCCAACATTTTATTCATAAAACCTTAGATTAAATACCATTAATAATTAATAATTAATTATTAATATATAAATGGGGATGTATTTAAACCATATAAATTAAATTACCTACATAATAATACAATATGCATCAATAGAATGAAATTGAGACGCAAACCTTTACCTTACGTTTCCTTTTGGGTGAGTGCATGTTAACATAATATATATTTGTATTAAAAAAGTAATTAATTTATACTAGAACCATTTTAATACTTATAATATCATATTTTGTTTTTTATAACAACTTATCACACATTCGTTAATAATATCTCATTATTTTCATTGTTTCTAGTGTTAATTGCCTAGTTTTTTGTGTATATTTTTACATTTTATTTTCCTTCATCTTATTTAAATTTTTATATTATCATCCCTAAAATGTAAAAATTTATTTAAATATCATATATATTTATTACATATTAATTTATATTAATCTCTAGAAAAATTTATTAGAAATAAAATACATCGTTCCTGGAGACAGCAGGTCATATGTATGCATGAACATTGTTTCCATTTTATTAACGTATTAAAAGAAAGAAAATAAATGAAATATAAATATATACTATCATTAAAATATCATTATTATATAATATATATCACATATTTTTTTTTAAATAATTCTTAATACAGTCTATGCAATGCGTTAACGAATAACATTGTTTTGCAAGGCGACAATTCCTCGTACTCACGATCGATGTTATAATATTCCAAAAAAAATTGAAAGCACGAAGGTATGTAGGATATAATAATTATAAATCAATAATAAAATAATAAATATCATATATATAATATATAAACTATAAATAAATATTTATTCGCATCCTTGAAAGGATGTAATGAAAAAATGAATGACATTTGTTCGTAAGGCGGTAGTCTTTTGTACCCACGAATGATAATTTCATAACCCATTTGTTTAACACGTGTGAATTTAAAGATAATATCCATAAAATAGAAATATCCAAGTATGTTAAAGATACTGGGGTTTTTATATAATCATTTTATAATAGTAATTGAAGGAGGTGGAGGAAGAAATAAGAAAAAACATCTTTTAGAGGGACTTTACCTCTTCTTCAGGTATCCTCTTTAGGTTTGCACTAATGCCTTATTAAGTTATATTTATTCCCAAAAAATGAATTATAGGGTGAGGAGAAGAATTCTAGGAATTTATTATTTAATTTTTCTTCCAAACTAAACTATTTTAAGGTGTTAAGGGGATAGAAGAGGGGTTGGCATTTTATAAGTGGCGTAAGTGGCACACTTGAAATTATTTTGAAAGAGTTAATTACCTCGTGTTTTTTTCCTAACATCAGGCCTCAATAATGACCCATTATATATATTATAATGTATAAGCATGAATTATGTCCATAAAACTGGGTTTTTACAAGTATTGGATCATTTTTACACCTTATGATGTAAGTTTAACCACTAAGTAAACTTGTTTTCCCCTTAATTGTTATAATTATTTCTAAATATTTTCAATAATCAATTTGGAAAAAAGTATGTTTCCATTATTATAAAATATAAATTATTCTTATTCCTAATAGTGAATCCATTTTTCAAAATTCAATTCACACAAATGGAAAAAGTATTTTTAAAATTAATCCAAAAAACATAATGAGATAGTGGGTTTTTTAAATGAAAAGGTTATAATGTTTTCAATGTTATTATATAAACATTTATTCCAAAAATGAATTCAATTAATTAAATATATTTATTAGATTTATAATTGAACTATTGTGATTTTAAAACTAATTCAAAATATAATTTATCCTTTTATATTATTTAGATGACCAGGAAATTTTTAATTAACATTTAATATTTTTCACTTTTCATCAAAAATAAAAATTATCAAACACATAAAAAATATAAACCCTAATATAATTTTGGGAATTTTATTTCCAAAATGATGTTTATTTTTTCAAATATAAATTATAAAATTTTTAAAAATTAATTGTAAATTATGTGTGCTAATAGCAGTTGAACCGTCATTTAAGAAAATTTAGTTTTTCTAAAAATATTTATTTTTCTTTTAAATAATTCATATTATTAATTATAATAAGTAAATTACCAATAAATTCCTGTAAACTATATATTTTATTAATTTACTTAATCCATTTCATGTAATCTATTCAAAAGGATATATGATAGCTATCATATTAAATTAAAATATTATTTTTATATTATTTTTTAGTAAACCCCAATCTTGTGTGTAACACAATCTATTTAAAAAATATTTATTGTGTGTAATACTAGATAAATAAGTATTTCATGAATTGAAAGCTATATAATAGATTAAATTCATTTAATATAGTAAATATTTCATAAATGTTTGGGATTTTATATTCCTTTCTACTCTTGATGTTGTGTGTCACACACTTTGTTGAATATGATGTTCATATTTTAAAATTTTTGGGTGTTACACTTAACATTAGCTTATTTATTCTTATTCGTCCATATATTTTTTGTATAAACAATCTCAATGATTTCATTGATTAGTATATCTTCATTATTATCCTAGTAATGAATCTCACTAAATTACACAAATACTCTCCTCGTGAAAGATATTAAAACAACTTGGATGAAAAATATTTGGTTCAATCATAGGGGTAAACATTAGATCTAATTACATTGACGTTTAAAGTGGATAATTCATCCATTCTAAAGGGGTGGATCAATGTAGGTAAGTTTTATAGAAATATTTTAACATTAATATTAACAACTTGTATTAGTTTAACCTCTATACTAATTAAAAGGTATGTGTTATATGTTTTACAAACAAAGTTACACCGCATGCAAGAAAAAACATGAATACAGTAAAACACATGGTATTCTTACATGGTTTGACCCACTGTGGGTATATAATCCTTTCTCTATTTAAGTTAATTCCGAGATAAATATGTTTTCACTAGTATAAGAAAGTGATTATAATGTTTGAGAAGTTATTATCCTAAAATTTGTAGATACAATTAGTTGGAAGGTATCATTCAGAACCCCAAACTATCTTTTGATAGAGAGATATCTCTCAATATATTTATTATATTATTTAATTCCATTTTACACTCATACAAAAAAATAAATTGAGTAAGATACTTTATCTTTAGTGTATTTATACACTTAAATTACTATTGAAATAAATGATTATATGATTTTATGACTTCATAATAATATAAATCAGTATGTGCTCACATATTCATGTTCTTCAACTTCCCAGAATTAAATAGTATCCGGATCACTGTTCTTTCTCACTTCATGTAAATAAAAAACTTTTAGACCTTATATAATAATCAGTTCATTGGACTTTCTCACAATCTTCTAAAATCTATGTTTCTATAGATTTATTTTCTTTTAAGTACTTCATTGTTCAAAACATAAATAGGTTCCTCCTGAATATTAGTCTTAATCACTAAATTACACTTATTCTTTTACATATATAATCTTCAAAAACATATCAATCAAACTCACTTCTTCCTCGAATTCAAATGTTCTTTTGAAAAATAAAATTCAATTTCTCTCAATATTCAATGTTCCTTCTCATAATGAAACTTTTAATGATTGTATGAGGTATTATTTATACGAATAATAAATCCTCCATGAAACCCTCCATCATTCCCAAATACATGACATTTACCATTATTGTATGTCACCAGGTCTGCATAACATGATTTCTATGATCACCTAACCGGCACACAATATTTCCAATATTAGAGTGAGAATCCTTCCTTAGCGAAAAAAATTGACTTTGAACTTCCATTATACTTCTTTTAGGATTAAAAAATTTGTTTCTTCTATATTTCTTATATTTTGAACTTTTGTTCTTTTTCATTTTATTTCGTTGTACCTCCCTCATACTAAATCCTGACCATTCTTCAATAACTATAGATTTTATAGGGTGAGTAATTCACATCAATGAATCTATCAAACATTACATTTACTTATGAAGTAACATACTAGTACATAATACATCTTATATTCTTTATAACTAATGATATTCTAACTTCTAGATACTTATACTTTGTTCTAAAAAATCCTATTTCTATACTTATCTTGAATCATGAAATATTCTCAAACTGTAATGATATTCATTACGTTGAATGATCAGTATAAAACTGTCAAATTCATATTCTAGAAGGTCTTTGAAATATCATGTAGATTCAACTTAAATTAGTGATAGGTTGCACTATACATAAATATTATATATTTCTGTTCATCCTTATGAGGCTAATAGAACTTCCAGATTTAATCTGATATACGCATCCCTAGATTTTGTTATCCTTCATTCAAATACCTTCTTCATTGAAAAACACATCATATTATATTATTTTGAATTATATTCTTCAACATCCATTCCCCAATATCTTTTAAACTATACTTGTTTTTAGCTATTTGTTGTGGTTTTTTATTTTTCATTATCAATAATCCTCAACTCAATGTGGCTTCCCAATGAAATTTTAAAATTACTTATGTGTTATCTCCATTATGTTCCTTATCGATAAATAGAGACTCTAAAACACATCAAAATACATATATTGATACATATATATTGATTATTCCATAATTGAATCATCTAAAAGTTTGTATTTTTCATATATCTTCTAAAATCACTTTTTTTCCATATCAATTCATTAAATAATCATACTACTGTAGTTTAACATTCAAACTTAGTTGTAATATGTTATAAACTCAAGGATGTATTTTCATAAACATTATCAATTACATGTAGTAGATAGTTAAAAAAACATAGGTTTTCCATACATAAATATAACATCTCTTTAGATGGATATTAAACATATTTCACAAATACCCACCTGGGTAATATAATGTTTTAGTATCTTCAAAGACAAGATACCAAATATTCCTATTTCATAAAATATTTTCAACATCACCCCTAAATATCTCCCCATTTTATATTATTTATAGACATACCCTTCTTAAATCCTTTCTTTTTGACCTATGGAAAGTACATATAAGAATGGGTGAGCTCAGATTCTCAGTCAGGGTAAGAAAAGGATATATCAATGATCATATAAGAATTAAATGAGTGTAAATGTATAATAATATGATAATAACATTTGAAAACCATACCCTATATAATTTCAATAATAATCTTGAATTGTGATATAATCAGGGCAATTTATAAGACGTGAATCATAAATAAAATTACTGAATACAACCCATGATATCAAAGCATAGACATAGAATTGTCAAAAACTGTAAGCTTATAAGATTATAAACATGAATAAATAAAAAAGGTTTACTCATTATGTTATGTACATGATATCAGGCCTGAACATAAACTTATGGACATGAAACCATGTCCATAAATAGCCTTTTAATGTGAAATGAGGTCGAGACATAACCTTTTGGATAGAAAATTAGGTCCACACATATCCTTTGGACCTGAAACAAGGTCTACACATAACATTATAGAAATAAAACTAGTTCCACACATAACATTGTGAATATGATCTTGGTTTCAAGAATAACATCATTAACTCATGAGTTATCTATCTTTACACACTACATTAAAAATCTATAACATGCTCAACATTTCTCTATTTATAATGAAACCACATATACATATATTACAATGGAACCACCATTAATATAATAAATAGTATATATATGTGTCACAAGATCATACAACATTTTTCATATCAGAACCCAGGAAAAGGAATGGTTTTAATAAAAATTTCATCACAGTATAACCCATGTAAAAGTAATGGGTTTAAAAAAATTATCATTTCAACATAGCATACCCTATAGAGAAGGAATGAGTTTAATATAAATATTGTATTTATTAATATAAACCATACAAAGAATGAATAATTATGGTATACTTGGATAATATCTCCATAAAAAATAAGTAACATCAAAGGATGTCATAATATATGAAAACTTATTTTTTAAGAATCACATGGAACATTTCTTGATTAAAATAAACTTTTCTCTTTGAAATAACTTCTTAAAAATATAAAAAACAGCCCATATATTAAATAAAATATTAAATTTTAAATGACCTTGAAAACTTGTAAAGGAATCTTTGAATCATTGTATAGTCACGACAGTAGAACTTATCGTTCTTTCCATGAATTTTAAAATAGAAATTACATTCAAATTTATTATAAAAGTTAAAAGGGTCCTATTTAGAAAATGATAATAAGGATCATATTAAACCATTTTGTGAAAATTCCTTGAAGGTTAATATTTTTTAAAAAAAATAATTATGAAATAGTAAAAAAATTATTTATAAAATTTTTAGGAAAAACATGTATATGGAAGAAAAAGATTTTTTGGTAGAAGTGTGAAATAAATTTGGTTTTCTAAAAAAATGGACTCTTGAGTATATAAATATGAAGAAATTATGTAAAAAATTATATTTTAATCAAATAACCATAGTATAATAGAATTAATGAGTTACTTGATAGATAGTTTATAATATTTCATCATAAGAATAATAATAATAAACAATCTTGATAAACAATGAGATTGTTACATAAAACCCTTATCACTTTAGTAACTATTGAATCATAATACCCAAGAAATAAAAAACCATATATTAACATGAAAATATAATTAGGATTCATAAGAATAGTCATAAGATACATTTATGGTATGTATATAAATAACACAAAAAAATAACTAATTAATATGGAATCTGTCTCAGGCCAATAAACGTGGGATGAAAATCCCTAACCATATTAAAATCTTTTACATTGTAATCCTCATTAAATAAAAACATAAAATCTAAATCTTAATAACCTGTAAAGAATTATATTCATTATATAAAATTATTATGAATAATTATACATTGAATATAAAACAAATATGTGGTGAACTCAAAATATGTATCCAAGAAATAAAAGAGAGATAAGAAATCCCTTACCACATGTCTCAACATTCTTCAAACAAGTTTGGACCTCTTTCACTTAGAATAACTTCCTTTGGATCTCTTATTAATGACCCCCAGAGTTGCTCTTTTGAGAAGACTAGAAGGACTGGAATATGGATATGGATTTTGGAAAATGATTTTGATAAGGATTGGTTGAGCCCAGTGGGTTAAGTGGTGGGTATAAGTGAGGGGATCCGGTTCCCATTTATAATTAAATAGGAACATGTTTGTTGTAAATACCCAAAAATATTCAATAATGGGAAGTCACACTCAAGTTATATACCTTAAAATTTGATAAATAATGGAGTGGATGGATTACATGGGTGATCTAAAACAATACCAAAAAATACACATTTTTAACATGTTATTTCCTTTTTCTCTATGTTTACTCTTTTTACCATTTTAGTTTTCACCACTGAAACTAGTCTATGTTTATTTACATATCAATTTTATACTTTAATCATAAAAATAAAATGATTTATATTAGATAATTTTTACACTCTAAATAAGAATATGATATTAATATTATTAAATAATGATATAATGTGTATCTAAAATTAATTTTAACATATGCATATTTAATGCACAAAAACGTATTTTAACTGTAACTGCAATAGTTAAAGTTTTAACACTTTTTATATTCTTAATGAAAAAAATATAATTTAAATTTATTAAATAATATAAATTATTAGGATTTAAAATATTGAATCTTTTTTCTTAAATTCTATTAACTGAACGTATAGAATTTAATTTAGAATAAAATCTGTAAACGTGATGAAAAAAAGGTTTTCCAATGATAAAATGTCCATAAGTATAAAAAGATTTAATATAAAAATTAAATATTTAATTGATTATAATGACATAAATTTGATTAATTAAAAAATAATTTATTCAATTATAATTTGAAATAATTTTGAAAATATATATATATCATTGTAAATTATTTATATTAAAAGGAAAAAATCAATAAAACTAGTGTTTTTATTATTCATTATAAATTAATCTTTTTACAAAATCCAAAATAATAACCTAAGATAATTTGGACATCTTGATTACAAAATTTATGTTAATTTTTACAAAAAAATCTGATATTAGAATGAACTAATTTTATTATTATTTCAAAAAAAGAAATAAAAATCATTTTTCAGAAATATGTATATTTGATGAAAATAAAAACTTTACAAAAAAAATATGTAGTCATTTATCAATAAATTATTCTCATATAAAAAGAAATATTTAATTTAGAAAAATCTTCTTCATATCACCAGATATAATAGATAGGATGTAATGTTCATGTTTAAATAATTATATTTTTAGTATATTATGGTTTGATAAAACTCAATGTTGTGTGTATTGAAAGTTGTCTAAGAAATTAAATTTATTTTAAAAAAGTATTTCATAAAATATTGGGGTTTTACACTCTACCCCACTTTAAATGAATTTATCCCTTTAAATTATATCAAATTGATACAAATAATTGAGGATACTTCTACCTCATCGTATCCTTAGGTTTCAACATATCTTCCTCAAGTTTTTGGTTTCACCAAAAAACATTGACCATGTTTCTAGTCCTATTTCAAATAACATTTTCTATATGATCCAAAATCTATAAAAAAATTATTCATCAAAAATATCATGTATAATAACCCATCATTTCTAAGATTTATGGAACATTTTTATATGGGTTTAAATTTATCAATTTTACACTAATGGAATTGAAAAATGAGGTCAATAAATTTATGACGGTGTCTAGGGCATGTTATAATATCAAAGACCATTATTTTGTCAGGAATAGGTGGAAAATAGTTAGTATATTTTTTTTAATCTCATTCAGTATAATTTATTTAATCCTTGTAGGATGGGACAGTTCTCTACCTAGTGTCACATGGTTTTTCCAAACATTGTAGCATTGGCCGCACAACTATGTGAGTGTTGCAGACCTCATTATAGAGATTTTTTTCATGAGATATTTTGGGTTAGTAAAATAATGTTCATAGACCTTGCAGGGGGTGTATTGGGGAGTTCTTGGCACATGGTTAGTGTGTGGTTTGGCCAACTGTGTGACCCTTTTGAAAGGGTGAAACTTTTTCTATCCCATCCTTTCTTACTAACTCCCCCCCCCATATTTTTATTTTCTCTTCTATGCATAGAAAAACTCTCTCATTTAAGATTATTACTCCATGAATAATTCTAAGTATTGCTGTATCTCTTCCATTAAAACTCGGATCAAGACATAGTTAATCTCATTGGATATGTGCTGGTAATCTCTTCTTTCCACTTTCACTTTTTTCATTTATCTCATTATCGACATAGTTATTTTGGGGAAAGAAATTATTCCCTGTTTTTAGAGTTTTTTATATTTACTAGATTTATTATATTCTATCCAAGATTAGAGGCCAACAATAAATTAGGATCTGATTTCCATGCTAATGTAGGTGGCTCATGATTCTCTTTTAAATCTTGGGTGTTTATATATTACATTATTGTGGAATGAATCAAATTTTCTGTGTGAAGATTGTTAAATGGAATTATTTATATATAAAACTAATTTTCATGACTTATATAACACATGGGACCCATTTATGTAGTATTGGATTTTATTTTCCTTGAATTGAACCACCCATTTCTTGTGTTTATAAATTAGATAAAACCACCATGGGTGGATTATTAATTTGATTCACCTCTTTAGATGTTTTTGTTTACACATTTCTTTTTTCAGTTAAATGAGTTTATTGATTTGAAATTTGTATTAAATTAAAAAGGTAATTGAATAAAATGTCCTTATTTCTTAGATATCACCCCTTCTTGCTTATGATTTATAAGTTCATAACAACTGAAATGGAAAATTGAGACATTTTTATATTAAAAAATGGTATGGTTAGATTGTGGGTGCATGATCATCTATTTACATAATTTCAAGGGTTATACATGGTTTCTGAATCGAAACTCAATGAAAAAACTAATTATGATTATTTAATTTATTTTATTTTAAGTGAATAATAATGTGTCATGGGTAACACATAGGTTCTCATATGAATACCATTGATGGACTCACATAGAAATTTCATTACATCATTCCTATGGTGATACATGGGTTCCCCTTATGGAATTACAAGGATGGACTTAGAATGAATATTGTTATATATTTTAAAACTGATACTTGGGTTACCTTAAAGGAATACCATGTACTTAATCTGAGTATAGATTGTTGTATTTTCCATGAGTGAAAATTTGTCTCCTTATTAGAAATTCCATGGACAGACTCGAAGGGCTATATCATTATAATACACTAAGAGAGATACCTAGGTTCCTATGAATATTACCATGTAGTGATACCAATGTTATCGATGAGAAATTCCGTGGATGGGTATATGTTTACAACTATTAGGAATTGACTACAGGATATTCTACCAAATCAACGAATAAACTAGGATTTGGTATTTTTTTTATTTTATTATTTCCTAATCATTCTATCTATGAAGATGTTATGAAGTGGGGATTATCTTCCCCTTATATTAGTTTTTCTAATAGGGTACACCGTGGATATGATTTAAGTCTTATGAATTTATTATAAAATAAATCATGAATGGCTATTTACTCACTGATATTTCTACATATACTGAAGAATGTAGTAAAGGACAGATGTTTCAAGGGAACCTTGACCTATTTGGGATATTTATTTACCATATTTCATTTATAAATCTTATTTTTTCCTTCACACAACTTCTTATATACTCATGGACTTAATATAATTAGACACCATTGGTGGTGACCGACTACATATATCTCACACCATGTTCAGGCCACTATTGGGTACCTGGAAAGACTTAATGAATGTAGGTTGGGACAAGGGATATTGAACTACTATGGATGATTGATTAGAATGCATGTATAAGTCCCCGACCTTAAACCTTAATTAATCTTGAGTTATTACCAGATTGCACATTGAGGATCTTTTCAGGTTTAGATTTTTAGAGAATTAGAACATAAAACTTGCATTATATTCCACATATAAACAAAATGGTTAAATAAAGATAGTATTCATTTTTTCCCATCAATTGAAACATATTTAAAATAAAACATGGATTCATTCTTGACACTTCCTTGACACTATCATCATATCATGTACCTTTCCCTTGACCTGTGAAAAACATTTCCAAAAAACTTGGGATGAGCATAAAAAGCTCAGTATGGGTTATAAAAATATGGAAAGGAAACATAAGTTCATATATACATAAAAATGAAATAATATTTACCCATAAAACATAAACACTTTAACATAACTCATCAAATCATGAATAAATCATAGAAATCATAAGACATAAAAGGTAACTTGAGGCATTCATAACTTTCTTACATAGGGAGTAACCCTCTTGGTTACGTTTGGAATACCCACCACAGTATATTCCCTAAATATCTTCGTAGAAACCTCAACTTTTCATTCCTTCATGTTACCCAATGCATTGGAGAGCTATATTGGGCTCACCCACACTTATTTTATCACGGAACCACCCGTCTTTATAATAATGCCCAAGAACCTCAACATAATCGTATCACATAAAACATGCATAAAGGAAACATAAAATTTCCACCTTTCAATCACAATATATCAATACAACACATTGATATAAAAACATTATGAAAACCAATTTCAATACCAAAATAAAAGAAAAGTAAAACATGGTGTTTTTTTCTTTTAAAAAAAGGTATGGCTTGTAGAGGAAGCCGAAACTCAAATAATGGTCACGGCGGCAGAGAAGTCATTGTCGCCGCATACGTACGACAAAAACATTCCCTTTTTTCATTTAGTAAACTCTTTGTATAAAAAAGATACATTTTTAATAAACGTAAAAGTAAAAGGGGTTTATACACCGTATAAAAGAAGGTTGTGTATAAAATAAAATATTCCTCAATGAAAGGATATTGAGACGAAGTCCCATACCTCGGGTCTGAATTGACTCAGTCGTTCTTTAATGTCCTGAATAATAAACTTGAGTTAATTTTTACTTGTTTAATAACCTTTTACAAGTTCATTATTCCTTTTATTTCACTTATTTCCATGTCATTTACACTATGTAATTATTTAAGTTAATAACGGTCGTTTTAACGATCATTGGTACTTGATTCAAAAATAAACCCTTTATAATTAAAAGTTGTTCATGTATACATTATATTCAGAATTATAATCATGATTTATATATCATATATATAATATATATCCAGTGTATACATGCATTTATAATATTACATAATCATTTAGAGGTAAGAAATGAAATGCACCGTTCATGGAGACGGTAAGTCGTACGTACGTATGAACGCTACTTTCATTTCTATTTCTTATTTTATAGAATGGAATCATAATGATATAAAGTTATATTATAATTCCAGTATAATATCATATATAATATCATAACTCCATCCTTTATACGTCCCACATATGGTATTTAACAAATCAAATCACTTTGAGGGGGCGGTAGTCCGCACTTCCTTAAATAAAGATATCACGTTTACCCACAATGGGTACCATAAAGGTATGCCAAAAATGAAAAATACAGAAGCTTAAGGAAAAAATAAACATATTATATATCATATATAAATATACTGTTATCTTAATGGACACCTTTGAAGGTGTTAAAATAATGTTGAACAATCATCGTTTCAGGAGGCCGAAATTCGCCATCCACAGAAACAGCATGTTCTTCAACCATTAGATGTAGGTGTGTGTAAGTGTAGCTAGAATCATTCTTATAACAACATCCTAGTATATTGAAGATACTAGAGTTTTTACAAAAGAAATTAATAAAAAGATTTTAGGGGGTTGGATATGTAAAATAATACAAAAGGACTCAAGTGAAGACATTACCTTAAAATCGGGTAACTCCCTTTAGTTTGAGCTCAAAAGCTTCCTTGGGAAGCCTTATGCCCAAAGTGAGGCTTCAAGGAGTAATATAGGTAAGTGGAGAGACAAAATGGTCAGTGTTTGGCTGAGCCAAAGGCTTTGGAAGTGTGGGTAAGGAGGTAGAGGTGGGGGCCTTTTATAAGAGGAGAGGAGGGCCACTCTTGGAATGTAAAGAAATGTTACTTTATTTTAAAATGAGTTTCGGATTCAAAAGGTCCCACATTGATATAATTCTAGTTTAATGTGATAAGGGTTCAAAATACACCCATCCAATAGGTTTTTGACATGTTTAGGTCATATATTTTACATTATCATTTAATTTTATTTAAATCCTTTATTAATGAGGTAATCTATGCGTCATCATGATGTCATAAATAATTTAATTTATTTAAAGTCTAAAAATTTTAAAAAAAATACTATGATGTAGGAAATATTTTTAGCTTTCCAATTACTATTTATAATCAAAAAATTTACCTGTATAACCCCATGTAAAAATTGTTTTAGTAAAATAACTCATGTTTGTGTCATTTTTACTTTAACATTAAATAAAAAGATATTAATGTCATTTTCCTACCAAAGTGGCTCCATGGGGTCCCTAAGTTGACCCATGGATTTTATTGGTCTTCCATGACACATCCAATAAGGGTAGGACATGTGTCTAGGTCATTTCATATTATTAAAACATTATTTTTACCTTAAACTACACTAATTACCACTAATCGCGATTAAAAACATAAACGTTACTATTCACCAAAAAATTATTTTAATACCATTTACCCACATTTTACTTCTTAATGATAACCATGTATGTCGGATTTTTGAAATTCAAAACACAGAGGTGGTAAAATTTCATTTAACCGAAAAATTAGTTTCTTAAGTACTACTTAGTGGTTTCACTATTCATCAAAAATTGAAGTTTTTCAGAAAAATACCAAAACTTAACCCTAAGCTATATTTGATATTCCAAATTCAAAAATGATGTCTATTTTACTAAATTAAAAACATATAAGTTACATTAATTAATTTAATAATTAATTCCCGCTGTCAGAGCAAATAGCATGTTTTTATAAGCAATAAGTATCAAAAGATTGAGACTAGTTTAAGTCCAATTTTAAAGTGAAATTCATTCCAATGACCACTATTGGATTAAATGGTAAAAATATATTCTAATTTCACTTTAAAACCAATTCAAAAGATAATCTAATCATATAAATAAATTAGATTAAAAAGTAGGTTTGATGTAAAATGCAGTATTTTTCACTATTCATAAAAAATGAACATTGTCAGAAAAATACCAAAAATTCACACAAAGTAAATTTTGATGTCCCAACCATAAAGAATAAGTTTATTTTGACAAACATAGCTTATAAAATTTTCAAAAGATATATTTAAAAATGATTTTCCATCAAAAGGCAGTAAAACAATCTTTTAAAAATATTAGTGTATTCCATGCTTAAGAATGGATTTATTTTCATTTTAAGCCTCTAAAACACTATCTAATTCATTAATAGACAAAGATAAAAATATCTATTATTCATTACTTACTTGGGATGTTATAGCAAGGATACTGAATGAAGGAATTATTGATCATATTACTGATATGATACAAGAGATATCCTTGAGTCTTTTGTTCTTTTTTGTATAATTTTTTATATTCAGGTTTTACTCATCCCCATATATTTCCTTTTTATATAGAATTCCATGATCATAAATTTGATATACTACATTTATGGATGGGATTTACTTGGTGATTAATATAATGGATGATTACTCTTCCACTATTTGGTTATCTTTTAAAATTTTTAATTTGATTAATATTAATATTTCATTCTATAACACTCTAATCAAGAGGATATAATGTCTATATAGTCCTACAAAGACCCTCACTACTAGTCTATAGAATCTTGTGTATGGAGAGGTGAACTTGAGATTGTGTGGACAACCGAGTTTCATTATATATGAGTGAATCGGGTTAAGGACATCACAAATTGGTAACAGAGTGAGATTTCTTTTATTTTACATTTATTTATTTTCATTAGCATAAAAACTGGGATGGTATAAAGGAGAAGTATGACATATTAAGATTTAATCATGAGCTTGTGCCTATGAGTATATAACCAACATACAATGGAGAGACAACATATTCAGGATGCGGAATGTTTTTCTAGATTATGCATAATTCATTTTTCATGACTTTATTTTTGGGTGACACAATTGTTTTTTATGTTTCTTATGAATATGGATTTTTAGCCTTGGACAAATATGAGAAAAAAATTATTTCTTCATGAATCATTATAAAGAAATTAAGGATTTATATAACATGAATATTCCATTCCATGTATATATTACTTTGTTGATTTTTAGCATCATGTTTTGGTTCCTTGATTACTATTTCCATGATATTGTTCTAACATTTCATAAAGATCAGATAAATAATTTGTCACAATTAATTGGATGCCAAATGAAATTTATAAAGCATATGGGCCTTTATAAATTTGTAATGATAACCCATATAATTGGACCTTGATATGTATATATACACACATGAAATTATTCTTATAAACTACTATGTTTAATATATTTTTATAAAAAGGTTTCCTGTAAATGGGGGTGTTAAATAAAAATTAATGAATTGTTTCCTCCGTAACTTCAAGTTGACCCCCATATATTATGACCTTATTCATATAGAGGTAAATTATCCATTACTTGACCATAGTATTGTATAGTAATTCATATCTCTTGTGTTTTCTTAGGATCATAATGACTCCCAAATCTTGATTTAGGGGTAGGTGGAGGGTATGGCTCTTATATAGAAATGCTTGTACCTATCCAATTATTATATCAGTAATTATAATTGTTATAAGATCTTTTATTGATGTTTTTGTTAGGAATTTTTAGAGGGATTCCATCGTAATTACCTTCATTCATGCTCCAATAAGGTGGCACTGACCTTGGTCTGGATGTGGTGGGCCCTCAACACCCGTAAAACATCTTGTAGTTACACTTGTGGAACCAACCTTTTTACAAAATATGTTCGTTGATTCCTAGTTTCAATAGGGTTTACTATTATTTTTATAGACTATTCAAATATACTTGTGTGCTTTCATGGATTAGGAATAGTTCACACACGAGTTTCAATATCATCATTCACCCCTATTTTTATGGTATGGTGGTCCACAGGCCATGGATTAATGGCTAGAGGTCATGATGTCAATTTTCAATTATATTGAGACATCTCCTAAGAGGAGAGTGAATCTTTATATATATATTATTTAGTATTCTTCAAATAGATAGTGGGGAATTATTACCTAGATGGATCATTATCGGTATGTGGTTCGGAGGGATTTAAAGATGTTCTTTGTTCACTATTTCAATCTATAGATGTTGAGGAATGATCGATATTGAAAGTTTAAGCACTCGAAGTTGGATGCTTTAATAGTCATGGGATGTTCTATTTACTTCACAGATCTCTAGTTCTTTAAAACTATTATATTATGTGTTGAGTTATCCAAAGAAATGTAATTTTAGGATGGTCTCAGGTATGAAATAGGATCATAGGTGAATATCTTTCATCTTACTACCTTATCTAAGATATTGGACAATGTGATTATCACTGAACGTAACCTAAGAGACTCTGGGGGTGTGATCCAGGACTGTTTGGCACCCATATCTTGAACTACATTGACCGACCATATGAAATTTCAATTAGAGCTTCGACATGGGGATATTAGTAGCCTAGGTGTGAAATCTGGTATCCATGGGAGGTTCCATCATTTTATTAGATTAGAAAATATGAAAACCTATTGAACCATAGAGCTAGTGGAATGCCAGTCTAGTAGAAATATGGTCCATATCTAATTCTTCTATAGATATTATCTTCCAATATATAGTGATTTTTAATCTTCACTGACTCCACATTAAAGAGTGTGGTTTGAATATTCTCATCAAATAGAGAGCTAGAGTGTGACCAACCTATGAGGATGATGTGGTCATAATGTCTAGGGTAGCAATACATATGACATAAATTTCCAATAGAGAGATCCTATTAAGGGTATGTTGGCTATATTTTAGGGCCATGGATCATTCCATGTATGTCTAGTGTACATGGTACCTATTTTGTGGAGTGTTTGATATTTTACATTGGGATATACTATTATAGTTGACTCTAATTTAGTATCTACTTATTTTGATCTAGGTGATTTATATTCCTTCATATCTATGCTTATGATGGAGGTCCATGGTTTTTATGTTTAGATTTCTAATTTCATGATGATGCTCAATAATCCATTGGAAATTCGATCAGATAATTTATGCTAGTGTATTGAGTGCCCCTCAAGATTGGTGGAAATCGATTTGTATGGGACATATTTTTTCCTTTAGATGATAGGATCTTACATTATTCATGGGATGGACTTGTTGGTTACATATAATTATTATTTTTATTTCTATCATAAAAGTGTTACTTTTACATCACCATTGGGTAGGGAATTTTACTCGAAATGGTGAATGAGATTTCAAGGAAATCCATGCTAGACGTGACCATCATGGGAAGGGAAAGATGACATACCAGATTGCTAGTTTTTGTCAAGTTGATCAGGGAGTGCATCAGGATTATTTCCCTATAGTAGAAGATCATTTTAGATATGTCATCCCAAAAAATCATACTACTTATTAATAGATTCGTAGTGTTTTTTATTGATCAAGTTCAAATAGCTACACTAGTGTTCATTCCTCTTAACAGTATTTCTACTACTAATCTATAGAAGATCAAGAGGTAGCTAGATGATTTGTAAGCTAAGTACATTCTATGACCTAGTTTTTCACGATGGGGTTTCATAGTCCTTTTTCTCAAGAAGGTGAATGGTACCCCTATACTTTTCAAGTATTATCATCAATTAAAAATTATTGTGGTTAAGAAATGGTATCTATTGCATCGTATAGAAGACCACTTTGAACATATTTAGGGAGAAATTTGTTTCTCTATGTTTGATATGAGTTCAGTTTATCGTTGGGTTCATGTTATACTATTACATATATTACATGTAGAATTCTATAGTTGATATGACTTGTATGAAAACATGGTTATGTTATTCAGTCTTATGAATATGTCTACAATTTTAATAAAAAGATGAATCTAGATTTCAACCTATATGTGGATTCATTTGTGGTGGTCTTAACTGATGATGACTTGTTTTATTCTAATAATCAACATCACCATGAAAAATTGCATGATATAATATTGAATACACTGAGAGAGCATCTGTTATATTGAAGCCTTAAAAAGAGACAATTTTGGATTGATGAAGTTCATTTTCTGGGTCACATTATCTCATAGACAAAAATATCAGTTGATCGAGAGAATGTGAGAGATTTAGTTTCATAATTTAATATAAAGAAGGTTTTTGATAAAAAAAAGTTTCTTGGGGATAGATGTTTATTACTAGAACATTATTTAGGATATCTCAAATCTTGAAGAACCATTAATGGGCATGAAAAGGAGAAATATCAAGTTTATATGACCAAAATTATGCAATGAGGATCTTCATGAGTAGAATGGTTGATTAAATTTAGTGCCAATTTGGATCCTAATAGAGCCAAGATAAGGTTATATAGTTTATTATGATGCATCGGGAATCATGTTAAGAGTCATTATGATGTAGTAAGAGTATTTCGTGGTGTACATGTTTCTTTAATTGAGGCCTCATGAATGGAATTACCCAACACACAATATCAAGTTTACCAGTGTTGTCCACTCATTGTACTATTAGTGTCACTACATAATGGGATATCATTTTTGTTGCATAAGTACTATAAAAATAAATTATATATTTAAACAACCTGATTTTAATATCAAGAAATGACGTTGGGTCCAATACCATTAGTCCTTCGACATTAAGCATGCCTATATGCATGGAAAGGAAACGAAATTATCAATGATCTGATTAGGAAGACACAAACACAGGATTTTCAAGAGTACATCAGTGAGTGTTGGTTTATTGAACTATTATCTACAATTTATTTAGTGTTTTAGGACCATCATGGATAGTCTATACTTGCATCATTAGTAGTGACCTCTTCACTTTTGGAGAGAGTGAATATGGGGTAGCTATCAAATTTATAGGGCTTGGTACTATGGGAGAGCATTGTAGGTGATGACCTTCTACCTATTCGGGCCATTGATAAGGATGAGATCTTGCACATTCCTGGATGTTTTGGGGTTCTTATAGATATGCAATAGGATTTCATGTGATATTTTCAAGCCTCTTTGTGGGTATTATATTCTAGAATTACCAAGATGTATCATGACTTACACTATCAATACTGGTAGTTGGGGATAAAATGGGAGATATATGGGTTTCTTAATAGGTATTCTACCTATTAGTAGGTGATGTAAGAACACTAGAAACTAGTGTAGATTTTATTATCATTACATATTCCTTTGTTGACATGAGATGATATCACCATTGGTTTCGTGATAGGATTTCATAGATATCTATGATCCAGCGATGAAATATGGGTGATCATAGACATATTGGAAAAGTTAACCCACTTCCTAACTATTCATAAGGCCTTTTAGTGGATGAGATTAAGAGGATATACATTCATAATATCTTATGACTCTATAGTGGTCCAAAAACTATTTTATTGGATAGAGACTCTTGATTTATGTTGTGGTTCTAGAAAGGGTTGTAGAAGGGACTGGGATTATATGTAATATTGAGTACAGCCTACCACCCATAGACCAACATTCAGAACAAGCATATTATACAGGTTTTCAAGAGAATGCTCTGAGCATTCATCCATGATTTTAGATGTTCTTGTGAAAAAATCATAACTCTAGATATTTTTACATACAATAGCAGCTTCTGGAAAAACATACAGATGCCTCTTTATGAGGACCTATGTGGTAGACAATATTGTTCACCTCTATTTTGGTTAGAGGTTGGAGAGGCAGTTCAACAAGGTCCTCAACTCGTTCAAGAGACTTTAGAGTAGGTTTAGTTTATTAGGAAGTATATTTATATAGATCTGTCTAGGAAAAAGTATTACAAGAATTTCCATTATCGACCACTCGAGTTTGAGGTGGGGAGTAAAGTTTTATTATAAATTTTACCTAGACTGGGGTATAAATGGATTTAGAAACAATTGAATGTATCACCTCATTACATTGGTACTTGTTCATTTTGGAGATATTTGGTCCAGTAGTCTATCAGCTGTAGATAACATAGAGTAACTAGGTCACGCACATTTTCTTCTCTGAATACCATCATCGAAAATATAGTTCTGATCGGTCTTATATTATTTAACTAGAGGAGGTTGAATTAGAGTATGATGCATACTTTGAGGAGAACCTTATCTATATTGTTGATTAGGGAAGGAAGGTTCTCCAAGGATGGTTAGTTCCTCTAATATGGGTGTTATATAAGCATGACCATGTATAAGAAGATACCTGGGAGTGGGAGGTCGACGTACATGCCTAGTGGATGGAGTTATTCATAGATTATACATTACCACCATTATAATTTCAAATCGGGGAAATGTTGATTTAAGGGGGAAGACTCTTAGAACATGGATTTTATAAGAGGTAGATAGCCTTTTTATTTAGTTTTAAATTCCTTACTTTTAAGGTAGTGAATATTAGAACTGATGTAACTGGGGATATGATGTATTTTAAATATTTTTTGGAGTTCAAAGCCCTGGATTTTTAAAAGAATAGGTGGATTCATGGTTATTATAAATCATTAAACCTAGTTTTCATAGATTTTGTAAATCATATAGGGTAGAAAATTGATCTATTTTAAATTAAAATATGTTATGGTAAGACGATGGTCCCATGATCATCTATTTACATTATCCCAAGTGTAATACAAGGGTTCCGAATTGAAATTCCATAAATAAGCTCATTTAGATTATTTAATTTAATGATTTATAAATGAATTATCTTATGTAATGGGTGAAACATGGGTTATCATATGAATACTATGTGTGGAATCAATTGGTAGTTTCATTACATCATGTCACGGGTGAAACATGGGTTCCCTTTATAGAATGATTAGGAAATACATAGAGGGATGTTTTTTATATATATCACAAGGGATACTTGGGTTCCCTGTGTGGAATGATAGGGTGAGAATCATAGGTTATATCATTATATATTCCATGAGTGACACTCGAGCTCCTAACATGGAATGTTAAGGAAGATCTCATAGGGATATATCAGTGTACAAACATAGAGATATACCTGGGATCCTATGAAAAATTAAATACATGGCCTTATAAGAGGGTGGGTTCTGAGTTACACATGGAGTTATACTTGGGTTCTCAATGAAGAATTACATGGATGGGAATAAGTTTAAAATAATAATGAATTTATTACATTATTATTCTTCCAATTAAAAGAATAAACATGTATTTTTTGGTGATTAACTTTTATGATAGCCTTATTTAGCCCCACTACAGAGAATTGATGAAGTGGTACTTCTATATCCTTTGTGTGAATGTGACCAAAAGGGTATGCATTGACTAAGAGATGAGTCCCAATATTTTTTTATAAATTAAAACATGTCTCTCTATTTAATCATAAATATTTCGGCTTAGGTCAAAGGCAGAAGAAGAGGACAAACATTCCATGTAAACCTGAACCTATATGGGTTATTTATTTACTTCATTTAATTTACATATGTTAAAGTTACATGTACACTAGCTATTATATAATCATATACTTAATGGAATTATACATCTTTGGTGGGGGGAAATGAGTATATCTCACACATATTTTAGGCTTTCATTGGATACATGGAAAGACTTTGTAGGTGTAGGTTGGGACAAGGGAAAGTAACCTGCTATGAATACTTGATTACAATCATATGATAATCTATATAGGGATAGAGGAATGATCTTATTCTTGATAATCTACAAGAGATATCCTTGGATATTTTGTTATTTTTTATATATAATTTTTTATATTCATGTTTCTTCTAATCACAAGATATTTTAATTTTTTATAGTATTCCATGATTATCCTTTTTTAATATGACATTAATGAATGTGATATACATGGTGATTTATATGATGGGTGATAACCCTTCCACTTTTTGGTTATCTTTTATTCTTTTCCTACAGATTCATATGGATATAATGTTGTTCTATACTCTGGTCATGCAGATTTATTCTTCACATGGTTCCACCTAAGACCATTTTTACTACTTGGTGGCCTCTAGTATGCTGGGAGGTACTATTGAGGATATGTGGAAAAACAATTTTCGTTACATATGAGTGAAATTAGTCTGGGATGTCATATCAGGATATATTAGTATGACCTTTCTGTTTTGTACATGTGAAGGATCAAGTATGTACTTCATCAAGAAAGATACATGTATAACAACATGGACTTGAGAGATATTTGGTGAAAGACCCAATTGAAAAAAATTCACTCCTAGTCAATCAAGAATGTCAAAAGGTCTAATATACCATGAGATCATATTTCCTCTCATTCTTAATCAGATAACATAATTTCATGGATAAATTCATAAAAAACATTCTTATCAACATCATATTCTAGACCATGTCAACAGATATTAGTATGACTTTTATATCAAATTTATATTGTCCTTATGTGTTGCTAAATGTCTCTAACCTTCTCTTCAATTTTTTTAGCTATCTTTGGTCCTAATAAATTCTTTTCTCCAACTTCATCCCAAAATGTTTTAGTTTTACACTTAATTCTATAGAGTGATTTTTAAATTGAAAATTTATTGATTTTTTGAATGTTATTGGTTTATGAAAACTCTATTAAAGTGATGTTTTAATCCCAAAGACGTTTTAAATCTAAATAAAAATATCTCAACATATCCTCAAGGGTTGTAATGGTTCTCTAAGACTGATTATCTATCATAGGATGATACCAAGTGATGAAACTCAACTCCATATTTAGATCCTTCTGAAGGATTATTTATAACATTGACGTAAACCATGGATCCCAATCCAATACGATTGATATTTTTGATCCATTAAATTTTGCCACATTCTTAAAGTATAACTGAGTAAGTTGGTAAAGTGGAAAAAATATACTTTCTAATAAAAATGAAGTGTGTTGAATTCATAAGTTGATTGACTAAACCCAATATAGTATTTTTCTCAATTGATATAGTTCCAACACTTGCATACCCTTCTTGAACCTTTAAATTATTCACTTGAGTTCTCATTACCATAATTTCGGTTAGTAAGAGGTTGAAAATTTTTATTCCCTCTATATAAAATATCATTCGTGCTTCTATGAAATCCTAACTTCCTCTTCATATCACCGAAATCATGAGGGTTTATAGCTTCCATTTCCACTTTGATTACACGTTGAATGATGACTTAATACCTTAAAAAGTCCCTTATGTCTAAATCCCTTTAGACAATGGGATTAAATGCACTAAATAATTGGTCATCCTTAATTTTTAGGTTAAATTATAATACCAAAATATTTCCTCATTAGTCTTGTAAAAATTTCCTCATAGGTAAAAACATATTCATAAACCTTCTACATAAGATCAAAAAATTCCTTCTCTATTTTTTTAAATAATAAAAGGAATCATCTTATTGAAAATTTATCTATTAGACTCAACCCACCTCCTGAAACCAATTTCTTCTCATTGATTTATATTTTTAATAAGATTCCACCATTGTTCTGCTTCACCATTAAAATTATAAATAACAAAAATAACTTTTTCAAATATTTAAAAATGGAGAGAAAAAAATCTATTATCAATTGTAGAGATTTATTTCAAAGAAACTAGTGGATCTATAAATCCATAAAATGAATTTGGACGTTTACTCATGAATAATTCAACAAAATATGGTTCCCTCCCTTGATAACTTAAATACTCATCATGATTCATGGTTTAAGAATGTTATGTAGGCATAGAAATAAGTTTTTTAATTCCATATCCTATAGAATTTGGTTACTAAGGTGCATAATCATTGTATTTTACATCACATTTAACATTGACACATTTTATTGGGTTTTTAACCATTTAATGAAACTGAAATGAATAGTGTAATTAACCCTAATCATAGTGGTAGACCACATAATACAAAAAAAATATTGGATGTCTAAATAATGACACACTATTTTTAATCGTTGAAACATTAGTTTTAACCTAACTCATTCAATATTATCATGAATTTAAATACTTCATAATTTTTCATAAATAAAATAAAACTTACACTAAGAATATCCCTTTAGAGAGTCAAACTTAGTGTGTAATATCCACTATTTTCATACACTAGGGGATGATCAAGTCAATTTGTGTGTTCCTTTTTTATATTTATTACAGATAAGTAAAACTATTCTAGATCCACATCCACTTGAAGTTACATAATAATTATGTAATTATACGAAACCCAAATAATATCTTCCTTATAAAAACTTTAGTATTTTACCCTGTACTAATAATTATCCCTGAGGTTTTAAAAAAAACTTATCTTACACTTATATATAAATATTAAATAAACCTTTACTCTAGTAACAACTGTAATGATCCATACATTCCATAAATAAGTATTTCATCTCATTAGATTAATATTCAATACATTTCAAAAATAAATTCTCAAGGACCGTAAATGTTTACTGTCTTTGGGGATAAGATAAAAAATATTCTTATTTCGTGAATGATCTTCATCACATACCATAACTTTCTCTCTATCTATTAACCTTCATAGATATAACCTACTAAAAACATTCCTTTATAACCTAGGGAATGGAAACATAAGAATGGGTGAGCTCAGATTCTATGTAAGGGTTGTAAATAGAGATATAAATGATCATATAATAATACCATGAGTGTAAGAGTATGGTAATATGAGATTTACATTTGAAAACCATAACCTTAATAACATAGATCTTAATTCTAAATAATGGCATAAATAATGGTATTTCATAAGAAAAAAATTATAATGAAAATTAAGGTACACAAGCCATGGGAGAATAAAATAGACATAAGAATGTTGAAAACCCTAAGATTATATAATTGTGAACATGTATAAATAGAAATAGGTTATCTCATTTTGTTAAGTACATGAAATTAGGCCCTCATATAATCTTATGTACAAATAATCAGATCTACACATAAATTTTGGACATGAAAGTATGTCCACACATAACATTATGTATATTAACATATCCCCACACAAAACTTCACAGACATCAAATGAGTTCCAAACATAACATTTTGAACAAGAAAATAGTTTCATGTATAACATCGTTAACTAATGATTTATCCACCTTTAATAAATGCATTGGATATTGATAACGTGATCATATATACTCAGTTCAGAATGGAACCATATTTCCTCATTTTATAACAGAACCACACATCACATAAGAAACTATAAATATATGTGGTTCAAGATAATATATCATTCATCATATCTAAACACATAAAAAGAAATGGGGTTTATAAAAAAATCATATCATAACTTATTTAAGAGAAACCGGTCCAATAATCATTTCATCATGTCATCATAGCATAACCCATGGAGAATGAAGGGGTTTCATAAACCTCTTTCCATCATAAAAAATAAACTATATAGATAAATAATAAAGATGAAATCCTAGGATCATATCCCTATTAAATCAAAACTAACATCAAATGAGGTCATCCTAGAAAGAAAATTATTTTTGATGGATTACATAGAAAATTTATTAAGTAATATATCCTTTTCTCATTAAAATCACTTATTTAAAATCTAAATTCATTTTAAACATGAAATAAAAAATTTTCTTATAAAATAACCTTGAATATTATTAAAGGAATATTTAAAAAATTGAGTGTACAAAATGGAGTAAAATATCATTCATGTGGTATATCATAAAATGAATATTTATTTGACATTTTCTATAAAATTCAAAAGGTACTTTTTTGAAAAATGATAAGAACATTCATTTTTAATAATTTTTTATAAAGTAAAACATGGTTAAATGTATTTAAAAAATAATTGGATAATTGTAAAAATAATTCTTTAAAATGTTTTTCATAAAAACATGTATATGAAAGAAAAAAAATTGAATGAAGAGAGAAGAAAATTTGATTTTCCTTAAGAACATTATTTTATGCCATTGAGTATATAAAGAGGGTCAAATGAAGTAAAAACATGTATTTTAATAAAATAACATAAGGAGAAGAAAAATCATTAATTAATTGAGAGATTGACAATAATATTTCACTATCAAAATCATATTGATAAACAATTCTGATAAACAATGATATTGTAACGTACAATCCTCATCACTTTGGAAACATTTCAATCATTACACCCATGAAATAATTAACATTAAATGGGCATGTAACTACAAATTAATTTTATAATAAACTTAAGAAAAAATAAATTCATAGACAGTATATACCCCACATAAAATAAATAATTATTGAATGTCATATTTTTCCCACAGAAATATAAGTGATATTAAAATCTCTTACCACATAGGAAATTATTGTAACATAATCCAAATTAGAAAACAACATAAAATGATACTTTAAATATCATAAGAATAAAGAGATTCATGATATAACATATAAAGGGTTTAGTATACACACCACACAAAATAAATGAGTTTTGAATATGGAATATTTATCATATAAATCAAAGAGAGACCATAAATCCCTCACCTAAAGTGTGAACTTTGTTCATACATGTTCGACCCTCATTCACATTGAACAACTTCATTTGGATCACTTATTAAGGACCCTAGAATTTGTATTTTGGGAAGGCCAGAAGCTCTAGAACATGGATAAATTTTTTGGCAATATATTTTGTAATATTTTTTTTAATCCAAATGTCTTAAAAGGTGTGTATAAGTGAGAGGAGGAGGTACCCTTTTATAACTTATAAAGAGTGAAATTTTTTTATAATACCCCAAACTATTCAATAATAGGTTACATCTCTTGGTCGATGTACCTAAAAATTAATAAATAGTGGATTCTATGGATGAAATGGTGGAGCCACACTTCTACCACAAAATAACAAATAAACATTTTTTAAACTTGTTATTCCCTTAGCTCTTAGGTTAACTAATTTTTTCCATTTCAGTTTTCACCATGGTAAATAGTTTGTTTTTATTTCCATAGGTAATTTATCCTTTAAAGAATAATACTACAAGTATCCAAATTAGATAATATAGACCCATTGATTATAAATATTAATTCAAAATTATCAAATAAATACATTATGTGTGTTGAAAATTAATTTTAGCACGTGGCTATATATCGTGAAAACCTCATTTTAAACATAACTGTTTAATTTTTATGTTTTTTTAACGATAATTTATGAAAAAAAATAATTTGAACTTTTCAAAAAATATAAATTATTATAATTCCTAATATATGTTCAATTTTATTAACTTCCATTCACAAAATTGGTATAATTTAAATTAAAATAAAACCCACATATGCAATGAAAAATTATTTTTCGAAAGATAAAGTCTTCATAACTATAATATGTTTTGATATAAAAATTAAATATTAAACCCATTATATTGAACTATGTATGATTAAGTACAAAATTTTTAACTATTTTTCTTTTTAACTATTTTATAACAAGATAGAGATTTGTAAATGATTTAAATGAAAATACAATTTTCAATAAAACCCTATTTTTTTACTTTTCATAAAAAAAATTAATCTTATTAAAAAAAGTCTTAAAACTTTTACCCTTAGAAATTTTTTAAATTTTAAATCCAAAAATTATGTTAATTAATACAATTAAATTTTCTTAAAGTGGGAGAAATATTATTTTTAACCATGTGAAATAAAAATCATTCATTGGGAGAATGTATTTTCAAAGAATATATAGAGCTTAAAAACAGTTATGTACATATTTATGAATATATATTCCTTATATAAAACCTCTATAAAAAATTTTAAAAAATTTATTATTCATATTCATACCCAAAAGTTTAATGAATTTTATATAATGGTCATGTATAAAAATAATGTTAATAGTATATTGTGGTTCGCTAAAAATCTGTGTTGCGGGTAACATAATCTATTAAAAAAATTAATTTTATTTAACATATTTATATTTTATAAAATATAGGGGTTATAAAATACTATATTTTTTAACTATAATGACTTGTTATTAATTCAATAAGTTACATATAAACAATCATAAAATTTCATTTCTTCCAAAAATTTCTATATACATGTGGATGTAAGAATTAATAAATTATTTTCAAAGGAATGTTTTCTTCCAAAATATATATTAATCATCCAAACTCAAAATCTAATTCCGTTTGACTATCAACAATTAAATCTTGGATATACCTTTTTCATAACTGTTAACATCTAAAAACTTTTGAAACACATGATATACTTTTAGTTTATCTTCTTTCTTTATCTTTACCATCGTCACATATTGAATTCATTTCACATTGAATTTAATTTTCATAAATTTTAATTATCATCAATAGTAAATAAAATATTTTTAATAATAATCTATTTTTGTATTTCATATGATACTAATGAAAATAAAAATGTTTATAGAGTGAAAAAATAATAGATTATATAAGGGATTATGTATATAGGGCATGTTTTAAAATGATAAAACAAGAAATTTTATTGTGATTATATCATCGGAAAATGATTTATGGAATTTTCAATACTAGAACATATTGTCATATTACCTTTTCGGAGTAAATAATTTTTAATAATGTAGATATTAGAAAAAGTAGTTATAAGGAATGTAAGTTAATCGACCTATTTTTGTTTTCAACAAATAAAATTCATGGTTTTGAAAAATATTGTAGATTATTTTGGGATGAAATTTTTTTACTATATGATAATAAAGAATTTAGTACCTCCTTATGGAAGTAAAATGTATATGAAATTTCATATCATGCTTTATAGAATATAATGTGTCACTTTCAAATGATTTTTTGAATCTAAAATAATTTCAAATATAATTAAGTGTCATTAAATGTGTGAGTTAATATAAAAAGGTAATTAAATTTAATAATAATTTGGTTCATCCAGTATATAAATTATCATAGTATAGAATTTCAGCATGATATCCTAAATTTATAACAAAGGTATATAAAGTCGGTTTGGGTCTATCATGTCGTGGTTGTGATCTGTTTTGTTATATTTTTTTCTTCACAGAGTATGTGGTGTGTTTTCATTCATATTTATAAACTTCCTCAAAGTATATGTGTAAAAAAACTATTTTATTTTTTGATTCTACTCATATAAAAATCTTATAATCCTATAAATTATAAAAATGTGTACTTTTAAATTTTTATAAAATATTTGAAAACTCGTTGTAATGTGGGTGTGTGAATGTATGATGCTGCAATTAAAGAAATATTTTTTATGTTTATTTCACTTCTATCCATGAAAATGATTTTCCATTTTATGGAATGATTTTAGAATAGGGAATAAAGGAAAATTACCCTATCATATTTCAATAATAAATTCAAAATATAAAAGGTTTCTAAATCATTGTAATTTTTCTTTCATTGGATATCGATGATTAATAACAATGAATCTTTTTTACTTGGATAGTCATTAATGGTTTGACAATATTTTTGAGACCAAGATTCCACCTCATAGTTTTTTTCTAAATGATGTTCTTAATTAATTTTGAGATGTTATTTTTTTATTCATGTATGTTAATATGAAATCTATAATGAGGGATAATGTTTCCATAGAATCCAATTTTTTTTAGAGGATCAAAGGTATATTCCTTGATTTCCATTATCAATTATCCACCTTTTTATCCAATTTTTAGACTTATTCTACATTGAGAAAAATATAGGTGAATTTTTTCTTGTAATATTTATAAATTTCAAGGGGAACAAAAAAGATTATTTATGTTCTCATTATGACTTGGTGGATTACGTTATTAGTCAAAAACTATATCTTCATTTTATCAGTCTAATAACTAGAATGTTACTTCTGGTTCTTATGTGATGAAAACATTATAGAGAGAAAATTTTATATCAGTATTAGAGACTATGATGGTTACTAATGGTTATACAATAAATATATCTAAATGATCAAAAAAAGATAGGGGAAACTTAAATATTTTAAAATTAATGACAATCACATCCTTCGTAGTGAATTGATTCAAATAGAAAAAATGATTTTACTGTTAAATAATATAAGGAAGGGGTGATTTGACTATTTTAATATTATATAGATCTTTTTGGTAAATGTTTTACAAGTTTTTTTTTGAAAAAAATAGTGGAAGAGAAACCATTAATTTTTTGTGATTTAGAAGAAACTTCCTCTCACCCTTTTACACATGCCTGCAACATCTAACTATCTGTCATCCAACTGAAATACTTCTTGGGGACCCCATTTGTTTTTGTTTTATGTATCCCAAAAAAATATATTTTTACAAAGTTAATTACTACCTTTTTAATAGGTATCATCATGAAGGTTTCGTTATGAATGGTTATTTAGCTTATGAATGTATTGACTTCTAATAAATAGATTTGGTATATGTGAGAAAAATATATAACCAAAAAATCAGAAAGGAAGATCAGAGGTATCAAAAAATTAATCACACTGTTCCATTGATTACCCAAATATTGGTAATAATTATATTATATACATTTGGTATATTTAGTCTTAAAGTCTGGGATATGTCACTATGTACAGTCTAGTTTAACTATGATTTGTTTATGACTTCATTAAATATGTGATTCGAACATGTATATGTTTTCTCATCCCACATAATTAAACATATATATTATTATTCAATATTTTTATATAGATAACATAAAAAAATTATAATTATAAATCATTATATTTTACCTCTGATAATTATATATACTTTGCATAGAAAACAGTTTCATACTTTTTTGAAAAAAAGGTATAAATAGTAATTTTATAAAATAACTAATATATATACATTGTTGATTTGTATATGATTGGATATTTCAGTTATTGAGTTTACTAGTTGAATTTATCACTCAAAAAATAATATCATTGGATTTTGATCCCAATAATTCTCTTTTTTAATAAAAATTACTTCTGATCAATAGATACATATTTTTATAACTAATCAGGAAGTTAATATGAGAAAAAATAAAAATATGTTATGTTAACTATATTAGAATAGTATTATAGGAAATGTGTCTTGTTATTTACTTTTTGGTAAAAATATTAAATAATTATACCCATGGTTGAGTCACTATAATGAAATCCAAGTGGTTTTATTCAATGGTGTCATAGGAAACATTTATTTATGAATATGGATTTAGAGTTTTTTCATTATTCTCTTTCTAGATATCTATAAGACATATATTTTTGTATCATTAAAGAAACATGTTTTTTATGTGAACGATCCTATAAAATATGAATTTGGTATTATTTATGAAGTAATCCCATGACATATTTTTGGAAATGGTGGGAATAAAATTGACACATCACTGCCCCCATTTGTACTGGCCAAAATGTCTCAAATACTGACTCAAATTATTTAACTTTCAGGGTTGACTGGGAACCCAAAGTATTTGTAATTCAAAAATATAATAAAGGGAATGTTCTTCTACCCTTCATTTTCTATCAAATTCTTACTTCAATTAATATATATATATATATCATTATTTATATCTAAATTCTTAACCTAGGTTTTGGTGTATTTGAATTAATTTCATGTTTATATATTTTAAACATTATAATAATCAACAATTTGGTAAAAAATTAATAATTATTGTCATAAAAATCATGACATAAACCAATATATAAAATTTCCATTGTCACCTAATTATTTTAGTGAGATTAGGTGAAATTCTTAATATCTAAATATAAAACAGTTTTTGTGTAGTTTAATGTTTTTTTGATAATTTTATAAATTTAATGTTCTATAATAGTCACTAAATCTTGATAGTTTTAACTATGGATATTATTTAAAACCAAAATTAAACTAGACATGAAAACTTCAGTTTTTACCTAAGAGTTGTATTGATTTTGGGTCACTTTTTTAATATATAAATATTAAAAATAGGTTTGGGTATAGTTAAGTGATTTTCATATATTGTTTTTATCTTCCTAACTAGATTATAATAACACAACCTATATAGCTATATATATATATAATTCCTAAAGTAAACCAAACATAAAAATTTTAGTTTTTAAACAGGGGTTACAGTGAGTTTGGGTCATGTTTTTAATATCTAATGGTAAAAAAAATTTGGGTAAAATTAAATAATTTTTAGATATTTTATTTATATTTCCAATTCAAAAATAAACATTCAATTATTAACACCTTAAATACAGTGTTCATTAAAAATATAAAGTAAACAAAACTAAAAAATTTTAGTTTACACTCATGATTTTTAGTTCATTTGGGTTACATTTTTAATATATAAATTATAAGACTATTTTTTGTGTAGAAAAATTATTATTTTTGAAAATATTATTTATCTTTCCAATGTGATAATAATAACTCTTTTATAAGATATAGGACTAAATATGTCATCAAAAATATAAGAAATAAAAACTAGAAAACTATGATTTTGAATCATGTGCTGAACCAATAAGATCCAAATAGGATTTAACCAGACCATGGAAGGATCTATAGGGTGTTTCCAATCCCCATTGGCTTGTGATTAAAACCCAGGAGTCCAGAAAACCTGAGAGAATGATTTTTAAAAACTAAAAAAACCAACATGGCACATAGAAGTAGAAGGATAATAAGACTGGAAATATTCCATAAGGATAAAAAAATAGGAGTGGCGATATAACCATGGTAACAGAAAACAGATTTACATGTAAAAGAAATAACTAAAGGAATCCCAAACATCCAATTGAAACATAATGTGCTATGTGGGAAACATTTGAGTATCTCATCTCCATCTACCCATAAATAGCTAATATGAAACTTCTCTACCTATTCATGACACTTTTTCAATTCCATACATTAGACAAAACTGTTCTACACACCCCCATTAGAGTGTTTAACATTTGAGAAAAGTAAACTCAATATGATCCCACCCAAGTGTTCCATAACAATTATAAATCATATAATCTCAATATTCCCAATATATTAAAATCATGTTATTATAAAATTATTTTCACATTTATATCAAAAAAATATGGTAAATCCTTTCCCATTATTACAGTTCTAAAACTAAAGCCATATATCATAGGTTAAAGAATATTTTCAATAAAACATTTTTCAAAACATGAATCATTTATCCATATCAATAACATGGGAATTAAAAACAAAGCACAACATATATAACCCCTATAATAATATATATTCAGGTTATTTAGGTCTCTCATACCTTAATAATCAATTCAATATTATACTGCACTAAAAAAATTCTCTTGAACAAAAGGGCCTAAGAAATAGTGGAACAACCCATGAGTGAACCCCCTATAGTGTCAAGAATCATGTTCCTAGAAAAACAAGTCCTATGATACTTTGTAATACCCAATTATTGAACTCATTATTGAAATATAGAAAACCTCAATGCTAAAACCACATATTAAGAACCTAGGGATCTCATGTGTTTCATATGTCAAAATATTGAAAAGGGGCTCATAGAATTTTATAAAATAATTCCAAAACAACCCTTTTCCATTAACATAATTATTTGAAAAATTATTTTCCAAACTACAGTAACCCATGACTTGTAAGATATTATTACATGATTTCAAAATATAAATATCCAATAAGTGCAACCCCAAAAAACATGAAGATTAATCTATTTGGAATAAAGGTGTGATTTTATATCAAATGAAACTAAACGATGATATCATAAATTTATTCTATATAATAATCTCCTAAATCCATTTGAGCTCAAAAAATTTTCTTAGATAACCTATGGAAGACATATAAAAATATTTGAGCTAAAAATCTCAATAAAGGATTAAATATAATAAGAGAACATGACATATGAGTCAATGGTATAACATGACATCATAAAGCAAAAGGTTCGGGATAAATAATATGGGAGGATGACATAAGTAAAATGGTATCATAAGATCATAGTAACATAAAAAATGTTGAAAAACATATAACATGAAATAAACATGTGTCAACGATAACATTATAGATTGTATGGGATGGTATAAAAAGTCTCATAATGGTTTATGTTTACCCTATAATCCCATACATGGCACCTAATGAGAAAAAGGATTAAAACAATACAATGGAGAAGTATCTACGATCACCCATCATAAGTTGTTATAGATCTATGTGATCAATATAATGGAAATCAATAATAAGTCATAACATAATAATTACACATGGAAAGTTAATGGGTTTTATAATAATGATTCATATCTTAATAAAATGATTTTTTAAAATGAAGAAATTGGAGAAATGATCATAATAAGAGTAATACCCCATAAAAGGGACAGCATAATAAGATAGATATATATTTTAGAGATATATATATATATATAGAATTTGGAGGCATTACATAACATTAAAGAGATAGAGAATGTGAATTATAGAGAGAAAGTTCATAACCTGGAGGAAGGGGTGGTCTATAGAGAACTTTTATCTCAAGTATGACTCGTCACATGTATTATTTATCTTCCTAGATAATAAACCTATATTTATTATTTACCTTATTAAAATATTTTTCAATTCTATTATTAAATTTATTTTATTTATTATCATATAATTTTTAATTACTTAACCAACTAATTTCTTGTCATTAATTTTTACGTCCAATGGCTCATATATCCAAAATCACGTAAATAAATTGACTAAGGGAAATTATAATTTTATTTATTTATATATAAAATTTAAATCATGAAATAATTATCATTTCTATTTATAAATTATACTTTTAAAATAATATCTGAAATATGGTTATAAAAAATGAACTAGGTTACAATCTTGAAGATGGTATGTCGTGCGTACGCATGAGTAAATTTTAGATTCCTAAACGATCTTGATGGAATGAGGTTAAGGGTTATTTTATCTTTGTTGGATGTTAATTATATATGAAATATCATATTATATCATTAAATACTATTCCACATATCATCTATGTGATGAGGTAATAAAAACAAATCACTTCACTTTGTGAGGCGGTTGTCCACTATAAACATGAACGTCATTGTCATTTTTTAAATGGATGGTAAGGTAAAAAAAAATATAATATATTTATATTAAATAACTATTAAAATTATATATTAATATAAAATTAATGTTTATTACCTTCTATGTAAAGATTATAGGAAAAAATAATTGCTTTGCATCGCGAGGCGGTAGCCCGCTATACACACGAGTGGCGTTATCGTATTCTCTATGGAATGGAAAGTAAGAATATTTAAGTGAATTTATATTAATAGATATATAATTACATATAAAATATAATATTTAATCATTATATAAATCATTATGTTCATCTGTGAAAAGCTGTGATGGAAAAAAAATTATGTCGGTTTGCAAAGATGTAGTCTATCGTACCCACTATCAATAGTTTAGTTTCCCATTAGTGGGAGGAGGATATGGTTGTAGGTAATTAAAGTAACATAAAAAATATCAGTATATTAAAGATACTGAGTATATTATATCATTATGGTTGAATTATATTTCAAGGATGAGGAAAAATAAATAAAATAAAACACTCGGTTAAGAAAATTACCTCTTCTTCAAACAACATCATTAAGTTTACACCAAAATCCATTCTAGGATGGATTTATGATTAAAAAATTCATATACGGTGATTTTAGGGGAAAAAGTAAATGATTTGGTTATTTAATGGCTGAATAAATTGGTTTTTTAACTGTCAGGTGGAGAGGATATGGGTGGCCTTTTATAAGTGGGGGAGAGAACACATATGTAATTTTTAAAAATAAATAATTACACCCACATTTTTGACAACACAAGGTTAAAAAATGAATAAATTTCAAAACTGTATAATATATAAGGACAAAATATGACTATAAAATATGATATAGAGAATTTTGGGTAATTATTAACCCCAATATATTTAGTTTATCCCCCTGTAAACCCGTTTTTACCTCAACCAAGATAAATTAAGTATATTGTTTCAAAATTAATTATGATAAAAAATAATTTTTACCTTATTAGATAGTATAAATTATTATTATTATAAATATAAAATCCTTTTTCAATTCAAATCACATAGGTGGTATAATTAAATTTGAAATTAAACACGTAGATGTTTTAAAAAATAGTAATTCAAGAAATTTATTTTTAAGGAAAAATTATATCATATTAACTATATAGAATGTAATCATAATCAAATAAATGAAATTTAATATTTACAGAAATTTAATATAGAAATTTAATATTAATTATTACTCATTATTTTATTTTATTTTATTATTTTAAATGAAGAAACATTAAACACATTAAAACAGTTTCATGAAAATATGTATTAAATACTATAAATTTACTTAATATAAAATATCATATTAATGTGATTTAAATTTAAAAAATTGGATTTAAAATAACTAGTTAATAATATTTTATTAATTTTAAATCAAATTAAATGAATAATGGGACTTAATTTACTAAATATAAATAGTAATTTTATAAAAATCATTAGTTTTAACTATTTACCCAAAAAATAATATTTTTAATAAAAATGAGAAAATTTTACCCTAATCTAATATATAAATGATAATTTAAAGAATTATTTTCATATTTAAAAATAAAATTTCTAAATTTTCCAAAAATTAATTATAAACTTTTACAGAAAAAACAATAAAAATCACTTTTTGAGGAAAACATATTTTTCATAAATAAAATTCATTTTCATTAAATTGAGTTATTATTTAATAACCATTTATAAATAAATTTATCTTTATTAGTAACATTATATATAATTCATAAATTATTTATTATTGTTCTTACTCTCCCATTTAATGTCTATATTATAAATATCATAAATAATCATTATTAGTTTAGGCTCGGTGTTGTGTGTCACATATGCTATTGAACATAATTTACCCTTTTAAAATATCAGGGTGTTACATTCTTCCCCCATTAAAAAATTTATCACTCAAACTTTTAAATTTCATACTAAGGTGAAAACATGTGGGGGTACCTATCCTCCTATTAAAGTTCTTTCCCTAATAGTACCACCTATAGATTCAATACATGTTAGTTTTTTTGTATGTACATCCTCGAGGGGTATACATACAATACATCATGTACTTGAGATAGGTTAGATGGTAATGTTAGTCGATAAAACACGACTCTAATGAAATATTGTATCTTAAAGGGTCTATGTATCTTGGAAATAAGCTTTCCCTTCTTCATAACCTTCTTGAATTTATTCCATAGTGTTATATGGATTAAAACCTTTTCCTAATCATAAAATTCTAGGTCTCTTTACTTATTTTCTAAATATATCTTCTATAAAATATGTGCAGGTTTCATGTGATGATGAATGGTTTGAACCTTCTCTATTATCTCTTAGTCAAGATCAGGCCCCATCATCTTCCCCTTTCTAAAATTATCCTAGCATGTCAGAGTTTGAGACCACATCCCATACAAAGCTCCATAAATTTATATTCAGAAGCTATAATAAAAATTTTTGTTGTATGAGAACTCTACCATGGGAAGGTTTTTATCCCAAAATCCTTGTAAATCAATTAAAAAATACCTTAGAATATCCACTGGAGTTTGGATGGTTCCCTGAGACTAATTATGTTCTTGAGGGTGATAATTAGTAATGAAACTATGTTTTGTATTCAAAACATACATAATACTTCTCATAAACCTTGAGATAAACCTCAGATCTCAATGAGATACAATAGAGAGTTACACTCCATGTAATATTACCACCACTCTTATATATCTATTAGCGATTTGGACAAGAGAGAAATATTACATGATGTAAATGAAATTTTTTGACTTTTTAAGGTGTTATATTACAACCTAGGTGGAGTTATTGAGTTCATGGTACTTAATGTAGAGGTTCATTGACTCATCATTCTTCTTGACAAAGAGGATCGATGCACCGCATGATGAGGTAATCAGGTGTGTAAATAAATTATCTATATTATCTTCTAACTCTTTATTCAACTCTTCTAAATCATCAATGTCTATCCTATAAGGATTCTTTGATTTTTACAAACATCCATTTATAGGTTTGATTGATACCTTGACCTATAAGTCAAAAGGAAGACCAAGAAACTATTCATAGAATACATAGATATAATCCATAAAGAGGTTCATGTATTAAAGAATGATTTTCTTATTTATATCAATCATTTGATTTAGATTTTATTTATTATAAGGTAATAATTTCAATGCTTGAATATAATATTCCAAGGAATATTCGTCTTCTTATATACATGTGTACATAATCAGATCATGACTTAGGATAATATGAGTGATTTCAATCTCCTTATAATTGATGATATATTTATATAAGTGCAACCAATCCATGCCCAATATAGAATTAGACTCTACTAGTGGAAGTAGGAAGTTATTTTATGGAATATTAAGTCAATAAAAATTGACTGAGGAGGAGTTATATACATAGGATGCAACCATATCCCTTTTTTCTCACAAATAACTCAGCCTCAATTTTTTGATGTGCTGTTTGAATGGTTTTAATATAAATTAATGATATGAAATAATTTTTAGAAAAAAAAATTAAAAAAAGCGTATTCAATTTTCATTAATTAATAACTATAATTCCTATCACTACATATATTTTTATGACCACCATAGTGGTAGTTATTGCATGTGCCCTTCCTTTCTGTATTTGAGGTTTTTATCACTGGATATGTCTAAAAAAACATGTCTTAGGGAATTAGCCTCTATAATTTCTTTGTAAAATATAGATAAACATTGTATTATGGGAATATTTTTTACCTGAACCTACTTTTATTCTTCCTCATTAGTGTGATTATTTATTTTCCTTCAATATATATTATCATGATGCACCACTTTTCCACACTTAAAGTATCTTCTAGTTACCCTTATATAGTTTCTAGGATGCTTCTTCCCACACTTTTAACACATGTGATGTTGGGTTTTCTTCTCTCCATGATATTTATCTGTTGATACCCAAAAAGAAAACTACATTTTACACTTTTTGTCTCCCGTCCCACAAGAGCAATGGAAGTTGATGTTATCAACCTCAAATTTTAAGGTAAAACAGAAAATAGATTTATATATATCAAATTACTAAATTTTTATTGATTTTCGTTGACTCATATTTATCCCTCTAACTAAATGGACCACATTACATTTAGTGATAATATCAAATGAGGAGGTGTACCAAGAAACCCTTGTAATGTTTGCGTCATACACCTAAAAAACTCATCTTCCTTTTCTTAGACCAAGAAAATCCCTATCTATTTAATCATATATATTTCTGGGAAAATATTTATTAAAAAAATTAATTTGTCTAATTTTAGGGAATCAACAATCTCTTTGGACTTTGTAAACTTGAACAATCTCAACAACTAAATAGCTTCTACCTCAATAAAATAAACTTCCAACACATATTTCTGTTTCTATGTACATTGGTGGATATAAAATATCTTCTTAATGGATTTAATTCATTGATTAGTAATGAGGGGATTATAATATCCACTTAAGTAATGGGAATTTGTCTCATAAAAGACTCAACAACTAATTGATCTTTATTATGAAGAGTATGACGTTTTGTATGATTCCTTTTATTATCCATAACTTGATATAGTTTATTCATTACTTCTTGGAATCTCTTACCTTCAAAACCTATAAGATTATGCATACCATTTTATAAATTATCATATTTCCAATCATATTGGTTATTACAACTATTTCTCCAATTTAATGACATTAACTAAAATAAATAAAAACATGGGATGAGAATACTTTAATATAATAAAGGGAAATATATAAAATTAAATGGATTAACTTATGAATTATAAGTGTATATGACTTATTTTACCCTTTGTGTCAATCTATGTTATCAATGCTAGTGTTCCTTATTAGATTTTCTTACCAAATAATTCATTTATAACTCTTATAATGGTTTTTAAGGAGTTTGAAAATTACCCAATATAATTCCTTGGGAGTTTCAAACTAGGTGTGCAGAAAGGCTCAATGTCATTCACCAGGTGATGATCAGGTCGTCCTCAATTCACCCTTTTTAGTGTTGTTACCACTAGGTAACTATGTATAAAATCCTTTTCAACTTTTAGTACCAACATAGGGATGTATTTTCATAGAAACTACTCACACAATACTTCACCAAAATTCTAATATATTTTCTTATACTTAGGTTTATCCTTAGACATATCCATATGGTTATCACTAAATTTCTATCATCCAAGTTCCAAAGTTAAACTAAGAAATTTCTATAATATTAACTATAGTAATATATTCTGATTAAACATATTATTACATTATTTTAAAACATAAATATGAAATAATTACATGCCCAAAGATCATGATGCCTATTGTCTTTGGAATACTAGGTCCATATTACCTCAATTAAAACTAAAACATGACAACCTCAATTTTCTCTCCATAATGAGCTCTTAAATCATTTTTGACCTCCTAAAAATACATAAGATGACCTTGGGAATACATAAATAAACATATTAGTAAAAAATATCAATAAAGCAATAAATGTGATAAAGAAATGTAACATGTGATTCGAATAAATAACATGATATCATAAAAGATAAAGATCGTGATAAAAAACATGGAATCATAAAATAATTAACATGGTATAATAATATCATTATAAAATTAAAAAATGTGGTAAAAATATATCAGGATATAAATATGAGTCAAATATAAATGTCTATATTGTATCATGTTGTAGAAAAATTCCCATGATAGACTCAGTTTTCTCCCTAATCCCATACATAACGCACCATGAAACTAAATCGTTACTAAATGCATTAGAGTGTCATATGGGTGCACCCATTATAATATTTTCATGATCTATGTGTAACAAATAAATAAAATCAATCATAATTTTTATATAATAATTACCTATATAAGGATAATGGGTTATATAATCATGCCTCATATCATTGTCAAAGGAATTTTCATAATAAACCCATTTGAGAAATAATAATAAGGCATGAATTACCCCATAAAAAGAAGAGATAATAACAAAGGTATATATTCCTGATACATAAATACAAAATTTATAAGCATTTAATATTATTAAATATATAGAGAAATTGTTTTATATTGAGAAGGTTCATAACTTGAAAGAAAGGCTGGTTTAGAGATATCCCTTACCTCGAGTCTGATTCATCACATGTGTTCATTATATTCCAAAATAATAAATGTATGTTAATTATTTTCATTATTAGGAAATTTTTCAATTTTAATATTCCATTTATTATATTTATTATCATGTTATATTCAATTACTTGATAAATTAATTTTACATCGGATGTTATAACGATAAACTAATCATATGTTCAAAATCACATTAGTAAGTTGAATAAGGTAACATATATTTAAATTCGATCAAATATATAATGGTAATAATTTAATATTTATTATTTTTATACATAAATAATACTTTTAAAAAACCATTAAATATGGTTATGAAAAATGATCTACGTTACAATCATGGATATGGTAGGTCAGACGTACGCATGAGTAACGTTTCAATTTTTTGACAATCCTGATACAAAGAACATTAGTGTTATTTTATCCTTAAAATATTATATTTATATCCTAAATATCATATTATTTATTGAAATACCCTCACTCATAACATCCATATGATTCACTAATAAAAATGAATCACATTCCTTTGTGAGGTGGTAGTCGGTCGTACAGATGAACAATGTTATCATTTATTCAATGAATGGTAATGTAAGAAAAATATATAATATTTTAATTTTATATAATGATTAATATGTCATTAATATCATTTATAAAAATCAAATTAATTATTTTATTGTCCATGTAATGTGTCTGTGAATAAAAATAACATCTTTTTGCAAGGTGGTAGTCTGCCGTACACATGAGTGACATTATCATGTTCTCTATGGATTTAAATGTAAGAAGGTATATGTGATATTATAATTCCAGAATTATAATTATACAATAAATATAATACATAATTATTATATACATAATTATATCTATCCTTGAGAATCGGTGACAGAATGTGAATTTTGTCAGTTCATAAGGCGGTAGTCCTCTGAACACATGATGAAGGTTATGTTTCCCATTGTAGGAAGTAGGATATAGTTGTAGTTAATTCCCACAACATTAAAATATATATATATTTGGATGATACAGATTTATTATATCATTATGTTTTAATAAATTATTGAATATTTTTAATAATAAATAATATAAAATGCTCGATTAATAATGTTACCTCTTCATCGAACTACTTATTTAGGATTACAAAAAATCATATCTTGGATGGATTTATGATAAAACCACAAATTCTACGATTATAAGAGGTAATTAATGAATTTATTTATATTGATATTTTCCAAACCAATATATTTTGTACCTGGTAAGTGGATAGGAGAGTGGGTGTCGTTTTATAAGTGGGGGAGAGGACACACTTGTAATTTTTGAAAAAAAAAAATTACACCCACATTTTTCACCTAAAAATGATCTAAAATGATATATTATTTAAAAATAGAATATATAATTAAAAAATATTACTAAATAAAAATAATAAGTTTTTCGTCATTTTTAACCCTTATCCTTTTAGTTTAACCCATGATAAACCTATTTTTACCTTAATCGCGGTAAATAATTTTTTCTATTTTACAATTCATTATGGTTATAAATTAAGTTGAACTTATTATATAATATAAATTTTTATTATTACAAATATGGGATCAATTTTAACAAATTCAACTCAAATAAGTGGTAGGTTTTAATTTAAAAATAATCCCATAGACATGTCAAAAAAAAGTTTTTTTAAAAAATTTAACATTACAAAAAATATGATCTCATATTAACTTTATGGAAGGTATTATCAATTAAATTAATTTAAATTAATATAAATAGATATATAATTTAATTTTTTAAAAAAACATATCTCATTAGAGGTTATTTTATTTTTTAAAAATTTAAAAACATTAATCATTTCAAAACAGTTTTCAGAAAATGGGTTTAAAAACCTAAAGAAACATATACTAATATCTAGTATGAATATAATCTAAATATAATTAATTTGACTTAACTAAAATAAATAATACATATATATTTTTAAATAAAATAAAAAAAATAATTAATATTACTATATTGAAAATAAATGAAATTTTTTTTAAAATTAGTAATTTTATTTATTCATAGAAAATTAGATATTTTCTAAGAAATCCCAAAATTCAACCTAAGTTAATATAAATATTCTGATTTAAGAAATGATTTTAATTTTATATAATAAAATTTTTAAAATTTATAATTAATAATATAACATTTTTCACAAAAAGTGAAAAAAGATCATTTTTTGAAGAGAACATATTTTTGATAAATAAAATGAATTTAGTTTAAAATTGAGTGATTGGATAATAATAATTTATTAATTAATTTATATTTAGTTTTTAATGTATATAAATTTCATAAATTATATTATATTATTCATATTTTTATGCTTTGGACCCAGATTCCACTTGATGGGTGCCCCAAGCCCGGTCAGCCACATTGCCTCAAACACATCTCCTCAAACGTGAGAGGTTGTCGACTAGTAGCTAGAGTCTAGGGTGTGTCTATGGGTAGACTATGCCCTCATTAAGAGATTTTATCATAGTGGAAGGATATAAATGGTAGTGAATAGTTGAAGTAATATAAATAAATATCATAAGATACTAATCCAGTAGATATATGAGAATAACAATAACTGTATCAACTGGAATAATGATAATGCAACGTTGTGTCACTAGAAAACAAGAAAACATAGATACAATAAATCATGAATAATATATTACACAATAGTATAAATGAAACCAAAACTATCTCAAGAATCCCGAGCTATGGTTCGGTCATCTCCAATCAAGATTTATCCTAAATCGAAAGTATTCATTTGTTTGAAATAGTATGCTTTCATTTTTCCATACATGCAACCATGTAATATACTCTGGGTACCACACAACGCCTATATAAGGTTTGTGATAAATCTATGTTGGCCACCACCAATGGTTTATATAACATTAATCATGTGTAATATAAAATTTTAGTGTCCAAACATGTATATATATGGTAAATAAAGTAGTACAATATAACTAAATTACCATGTACCTTCTTCATCCCTTGGCTGGTGTCTAAAAATCTTACTAGTTCATTAATTAATTAATTACCATTTAATTTTAATAGTTCACGTGGTGCATATCCAACTCTTCCATCACCCTGTCATAGAATAAATAGTGAAGGTTTCATGACAAAACAAGGAAACATAAAAATGAAATTTGATGGGGGAGTTCTAGGGTAATAACCATGCTAACATAGATATCATGTAATTCTAACTTAGAAGTATCTGAGTATAGATCTGGGTTATGTTTTTAATCCAAGGAGTTTTTTCCAAGTCATTCCAAAATAAGGATCTAACTGAGTCCAAAGTGATTGACAAAGGTAAAATGGAGATAAGAAAGGATAGGTACCTGTGGGATTTCAGTATGGCACCTACTACTCAATGATGGATCCAAGGAGTCTATCTAAGGTATCTTGTAATAAGGTAAAGGGACCTATGGTGATATACCTAGCATCCAAGGAATATAAAATAATTGGGTTCTTTGTGGGTGTAAACCTAATAAAATAGCATCCCTGAATTGGTATTGGGTTCCAAATTCCAAAGGTATTCTCCTCTCATATTCCAAGGAGACCCGAGATAGTCCATTCCTATTTGATATTATAATCATGTAATCATTAATTAGGTTCAATATTTGTCTTCCATTAGTGTGGATAGGACAAGAAACATTTCAAAAATTTAACCAAGTCTTAATTAACCATTACGGAATATTCAATTGTATAATTTCACTCCGCTACCATCCATCAATGTGAAAAGGGGTGCTACAAACATGTAACCTTTATACAATCTCATTTGATAAGGCCAAGTTATATACTTAGTCTAATTTTAATTTCACATTTTATATTTGACATAAGAGAAGAAAATATATTATAGGATAAGTGGAAGGAATCTAGGAAGGTTTTTGATCATGTATTTTTCATTCTAGATGTCTAAAATTATGTAAATAATAGAGGTTAGTAGGTTCTCTTTTATAATATAGGGGATATACACACATATGATTTCATAAAAATATTTCAATAATATAAGATCACATTCATGTGAAAGTGGATCCAAATCGTCGATAAAACAATTTATGATAAGATTAGGTTTAAATTACTTCAAAAAATAATTATTATTCATGTTTATGTTGAAATACTATCCTTATATATTAGTTTAACCCCCCCCCCCCCACTGGGTAAACTCATTTTAACCTTAACTATGGTAACAACATCTTATTATTTTTACTATTCATTAGGAATAAAAATTAAGTTTCCACTATTCAATTTTCATAGTAATTATGATTCAAAATATTCAATCAATTTCAATTAATTAAATTTCTATAAGAGATAGAATATAATTTTTAATAACCATGAAAAACTCAATGAAAACCTGTTTTTAGAGAAATGAAATTTGACGCATAAAACTAAATTTACGTCCATTCTTCTCATTTTAAAAAAATATAAAATAAATGGAAAATTAATTTATTCAATATATAATTTATAAATTTAGTTAATACCACTAATAACTAGTTATTAATTTAATTTACCTATATAATAATAGATTGTGTGCATAGAAATATTTTTTAGAAAAATGTTTTTTTGCCCAAAAATGAACATATACCAAAATCAAGTATAATATTGATTAATATGTAATTAATTTATTTATTTATAATTTAATTATACTTATTTTAATTTAATATAAAATTCGAAACATAATGTTACCATTTAAATTTCATGATTTAATGAAATGAAATTATTTTTTACAAAAATCTCTATTTTCCCATATTTATTGAAAAATAAATAATTTTAGAAAAATCCCAAAAAATTAATCCTAAGATAATATTGACATTATTATTTTAAAAATGATATTTTTTAACTAAAATAAAATTTCTTAAAATGTTATTGATTAATTATAATGTCTATGCAAAAACTGAAATAAAAACCATTTTTGGAAAAATAATATGTATTTGAACCCTAAAATGAATTTACTGCAAATTGAGTGCTTATATATTATGCGTTAATAAATATATTTCCATTATATAAAAACGTTTTCTATTTTTTATAATTCATTGGTTGTTATTCATTTCAATTTAATGGTTTTGTTATAAAGGATTACTATATCGTAGTTCGTTATACTAGGGGTTAGGTGAAAAGAAAACTATTCAATAATTCATGTTTATTTCAAATGAAATACATATAAAATATATGGTTGTTACATTATACCACCTTAAAAATATCATACTAAAATTTTTATCTCGGTAATAAGGGGTTCATTATTTTAAAATATGTTTTTTGGAAACCCACATCCTATAATGTATTAATAAAACTACCATCGAAAAATTGTACTGTAAAATATAATGGTTAAGTAAAATAACACATGATCGGGTTACCATATAAAGAGAACATTAACATGAAGTTAAAATATGTACATAGAGGAGAAAAACTAATTTAAAAGGAATAATATAGTGTGATATATAGTATGATCCTAAGAATGTTAATGAAAAAAGACTCATAAATTATTCAGGGGTAAAAACATCCATAAATCCCCCAAAAATAATTATAAAAAGGATAACAATTATTTTTCAATGTCTTTTCCTATATATTTGGGGAATTATTTTACCATGGAATAAGATAAAATATACTTAATTAAAATCTAATAATAATATCATCCTTAGGTTGGGTTCTGATAAATTTTCACTTTTATCTCATTTCATACTCCTAGAAATGAATATTCAATAAGATTTTTGCATGCCTAATGCATGAAAAGTGACATGTAATGACTCATATGATCCATAAAAGAATTAAAATTCATTATTTGTATCCATATTTAGTTACTAAAACCAAAATTTTATAGTACATTATATGATAACTAATATGAATAACCCTTTATATGAATAATTTATCTCAAATATTTAAATAATAATACCCAAATATATACTTAATTTGTTCCAAAAATATCAAAATTCCAAACTCCTCAAAGTTTGATTAACCGGTATTCAAAACCCTAAATGGTAAAAATTTCCAAAATAAAATAAAATTATATCCCCAAAAAATATAAATTATCTCTTAATGTCACATACCTAACATGTAAATACCATGTTCATATATTCACTTTAAATATTCTAATAATTTCCTAATGTAACTCAAATAAACCTAAAACCCCAATGAAAACATATATTAATATAAAAATTAACTCTATACTTATTCCTTAAATAAAATCATAGTCTATCAAATATATTACCTAAATCCAAAAAATCAATAAGATTTATTAAAGATAACATAAAACAGTTCTTCATCAAATCACTAATCAATTTGAAGACCCCAATACTATCTAATTTACCTTGTCAGAATCAATTATCTCATTATCCTAAATAAACATTATCATCTAAAAATTAGTCACCTAATAGGGATTATTTATCCCTCAATTATATGTTTTCAAAAAATATCACTTCACCACTAAATCACTTTTCAATGTTATCAGTACTATTCAACATATTATTGAAAATCCTCAAATAAAAACTATTATAAAAATATATTTAGATGTTCTTCGATTATTATAACATGAATATCATTTATAAAACACTTATAAAAAAATTCTTGAATATAGATTCATAATATCTTCAATCACACTGCTACTTTATTAAACCATTAACCAAGATATATCATATTATTCATCAATACCTATTTCTTTTTATATATTATTCATTGTAACATCATATTAAAGAGTAAATCCATTATTCATGTAATATTGCTAATCCTCTTCACAATATTTCTATTAGTGATAATATTTTTATAATTCCTATACTTACCACCTTTAAAACATTAAACCACTGATTATACATTATAGAAATGATTATTATTGTCCATCGTGTTAACCAAAATTTCCATTTTTCCTTGGTAATTACTTTCTCTATTTACTTCTATTACACACATAAAAAAACTTCCTAATCCTTTGAGATATTTCCCTAGATTATTCCTACAACATTTTATATGTGTAAGACACTAAATGAACATTACTACGTGGCCTTAAAAAACATCACATTTTTCTTATTTGGTTCATTGGAAAACTTACAAATGTTCAGCTTCTTAATCATTTATTTAGATAGCTAGTTTGTAATAATCAAATTCTGTTGAATTATATCTCCCATTTCATTTGGTTTTTTATAAGGAAAATATGTGTATCATCTATCACATTCAATATTTGTACACTTTCTCCATAATCCTACCATTGACTAAAACTGAATGAATATTGTGATGAATAGTATTTAGTAATCATATGAAAAATAATTCATAAGATTTATAAACAATGACACATTCTTTTAAATATATTAATCCTTTGATTTAACATATTTTATTAATGTTCATTATCAACTCTAATCATTTATATTAGTTTATAAAGAATATGTGAATTAAATCAATCATATCCCCAAAGTGTGTATAACCAAGTGTGTAATTTTCAGACCACTCATTATACATGGGTTATGACTGAGTTAATACCAAATATTCCACATTAAAAGTTGTTTCCTCTAGTTTAATATGTTCCATGGTTGTATCAACTTTCTGGTATCCAAAAAGGAATATATTTTCTAGAAAACACATTCAATTCTTTACTATAACTTAGTATGTTCTCTGATACCTAGATTTATCTTAAGGTTTTTCACTAAAACAATATATCCTAGTTTCCAAAAATAACTAAACCATTATCTTATACCAACTAAACTTACCCACACTTTACATATATAAATATTTCATCATATTATGTGAATATTCACTATATATCATCAAGATCCAAAAAATACTATAAAGGTTTAGTATAATTAGAAACATGGATACATAAATAAATAGTACAAAAAAGATATATATCATATCCAAAATCATTCTTCACAACTATAACCATTCTTATACATATCATACATAACACCATTCTTCATATCCTATGAAAAAGGCAACATATGAATTGGTGAGCATAGTTGATGAGTAAAAGTAAAAAATAGAGATATAAATCAATGATCATATGTAATCATATCATGAGTATAAGAGAATGAGAACATTATCTTAACATTATAAATTTATAACTAAAAATTCATACAATCATGAATCATGGTACAAATATTGGTAGTTCATAAAACCTAAAATATAAAGGAATCCAAGAACATTATCCATGAGAGAATAATAATGCCATGATATCATATCATAAAATAGTGGTATAAAATATGGAATAATCATAATAATAATAGGTATATTATGTCAAGTATACCCACCAATACATTCATTACATGTTAGGACTGGGCTAACCACCCATGTATTAGCTTTGGGCTTAGGATAACTTCTTGTGTAACATATTTCAGGACTGAGAAAACATATTGTGTTCCCTATTTTGGCTCAAAAAACTTCAACATTTACCCAATTCATTGGAGTGATATAACATACCCAAACATCACATAGTTATAATCTATTTATATGTATTCCACGAGATCATGAATGCATTTCTCATAACATCAGAGTTTAACCAATGGGAAAAAATGGTATTCATCAATATTTCATCATAATAATCATAAACAATACATAGAAAGAATAAAAAAGGTAACATTGGATCATATCCCTATTAAATTATAAGAATCATAAATTATGTAGTTGTATACTAAAATACCTTTAATAGATCTGTAGAACATTTCTTTGGGGAAATACCCATTTCATTTTGGAATCACTTGTTTAAAATATAAATATTTCAAAAATATTATCTAAGTATTTTCATTAATATTTTACATGAATACTTGATAATTAATCATCTAACAAAATATTATTCATGGTGGTGGGAAACCCCATTCATAGGTGAGCATTAAATCAAATATCCCATGAAATTTTTAGAAAAAAATTAAAATAAACTCATTGGGAAATTAGAAAGAATATTCATTTAAACTATTTTTATAATAAGTAAAACATGTGTTAAAATTACTTTTATGAATTTTTAGATAATATTAAAAACATTATTAAAACATTTTTAATAAGATATGAAAATATCACAAAAATATTATTGGTCGAAAATGGAAATAATGTCAGTTTTCTTTAAAAACATTTTTTCAGAATCTTCAGTACACAAAAATAAGAATGTAGAAGTAAAACATGTAATCTATGGGAATATACATTTGATAAAAAAATAATATAAATTTGGAAAATATATATTAAAAAATTTCCATATTGTAAATTATATCATAAACAGTTTTGAAAAAAATGAGGTTGTAACGTAAAAACCCCACCTTCTTTTGTACAATTTGAGTCATAATTCCAATAAATTGAATAATTAAAATGAAATATTAAATATCATAAAAATAATTTTATTAATGATAAAAAATGTATAATTTTCATTACATACATCCCATAAAATAATATAGTGGTATAACATAACATATGTCCCGAAGAAGACAATTTGAGGTAGTAAAGCCTTACCACTTTTGTGACTTTCGAATCAAATCCACTTAGATAAAATAATTTGAAATGTAACATTAAATATAATTAATTAAAATGGATAAATTATATATCATGTAGAATCATCAGTATATAGACCTCATAAACATAAATATCTGCATAAAATTAAACATATCTCAATGAAAAAATTTGAGATGAAGAACCCTTACAGCTTGAGAAACAACCTAATCATTACCTTTTAAAGGAATGAGATTATAATTGAAATTTTAATAATCTGAGTAAAATATAAATAATTATATGATATCTTAAATATTAAATATATACACCATATAAATTAATTTAGTTTCATAATAAAAAACATGTCTGAATGAGAGGAATTTGAGACAAAAACCCATACCTCAAGTTCAACATACTTCATATGCACTACAACCACCTATACAATAAATTTTAATTTTTTATAATTCTAAAATAGTACCATGTTAATTATTATAACATAAATTATAATCAACTAATAATATTTCTACATCCTTTTATAAATTTTTCTTTAATAAATTCATCATTTTCAGGTGTTAACTATAACATCTTTCATGTATGTTTCAGTTAGGAAGTCATGATCCTTGCATATTGATCATTGTTTAATCATCTCAAGAATCTTAATAATTAAATAAAAATAATAAATATTTATTATATACCTATTTATGACCACTAATATAATTTTTTCATGAATATTTAATTTCATTACATTATAGTGATTCTAATATGTACTTACACACGGGTGATGTTTCCACTTTTCGATGGATAGAATGAAAAAAAGGTAAATTATAATTCATATTTATTATATTATAAATATAATATATATTAAATCTATCATTATTACCATCCATGTAAATTTTAAATTAAAAATGGACTACATCACTTTGTGGAGATGGTAGTCCACACGTTCACATGAGTGATGTTATCATTTCTCAACGGATGGGATGGTAAGAAGGTAGATAAGATAATATAATTATAGAATTATAATTATATAATAAATATAAAATATAAAAAATAAATAAATTATAATAAAAAAAATCATTAATTTTGGTTATATAAAATATATTATATCACGTTACACGGAGGTGGTAGTTCACATATATGCACGAGTGATTCTTTTACTTCCCATTTGATGGAGAAGAGCCGGTAAATGGTTGTTCCATCATCGTAATAACATATAAGTATATTTATGATACTAGTGTAATAATTGTTTTTAAAAAAAAATAGGTTTATAATATGGGATAAGAAATAAAATTGAATGATTTAGGTTGTGATATATAACTACTCTTTGAGAGACCTACTTGGGATAACAACTTAGTCAATTAATAGTTGGTCTTATGAGAATAAAATAAGATAGTAGATGAAGAGAAGGAATATAATAAAGTATTAGAGTATGTATTGGAAGATATATAAGCCTAAAATTACATAAATATGTAATAAAAAGAGGTTCCCTTTTATAATAGTGCGGAGAGACACACATAGAATTTCTTAAAAGATTTCATTAATATATAGTCTCCTACATGTGAAATTAGATCCAAATTCCTAATCCATAGATTTTAAGATGAATTATGGTTGACATATCATCAAACAATAAATAGTCATGTGTTGGTGGAAATACAATCCATATCCCCTATTTTATCACCCTCTCCCACTCCACAATAAACTCATTTTAACATTAATAGTTGTAACAAAATTTTACTTTTTTACTATTCATTATGATAAAAAATTTAATAGAACCTATAAAATTGTATTAATTATTATATTTTGAAATATATAATCCATTTTACCATATTCAATTTATATAATTGTCCAAATTTAATTATAAATAATCATGAAATACACAATGAAAACATGTTATTATGAATATGCCTTTTTAAGCATTATGCCTTATTTACTTATTTTTCCCTTGTAAAAAATGTAAAACGAATGATAAAATATATTATTTGATATATAATATATAATTTTTATTAAATCCATAAATAAATAAATATTAATTTTATTTACTAATATAAAAACATATTGTGCGAATAAAAACATTTTTTAGAACAGATGTGGTTTCAATCCCAAAAATGAACTTATACCAAAATAATATATAATGTTGATTATTTTATAATTAATTAGATTACATGTAAATAAATTTAATAAATTTAATTTAATTTAATATTAAATAAATAATGGATCCTTTTAAATTATTTTATTTTGTGAAATGAAATTATAGTTTTATAAAAATTAATATTTTCCCATTATTCACTAAAAAATTAATCTTTTTAGAAAAAAACCTAAAATTCAGCCTAAACTAATATTAACATTCTGATTTTAAAAATGATATTAATTAAATAAAATAAAATTCATAAAATTTTTCGAAGTTAATTATAATATCCATGCACCAAATTTAGTAAAACCCATTTTTTGAACAGAATAAGTTTTTGAAACATAAAATGACTTTACTGAAAATTGAGTAAATATTTACTATAAATTAATCAATAAATTTGAAATATTTAAAAAAATTATAATTATTATTCATAATGAAGTTATTAATATTCATACCTTCTAATTTAATTGCTATTTTATAAAGTATAACTATATTGCAATTCATTTAGACATCAGGTTGAATTCAAAGAAAGCTATCGAATAATTAAATTTTATTTTAAAGAAAATATATAAAATTCATAGGGTGATACATACATTTTAATTGATACTATACTTATTTTTTATAGACATGTACTTTAACATAACCATGTTGAGGCTAGTTTTTATGATGCACAGGGTGACCACCACCAACCCACACCCTAGACCACACCTTACACTTGTCATGGTGGCACTCCCTATATTGGAAAGGTGCAACATAAGAGTGAAACGACTTGGACCAAATCATGTTCTAGCTAGTTTGGCATTGGGAAAATCCAAACATCCATTTTAAATACAAGAACATAGTAAAAAAAATTACACCCAAAATTAACCATCCCAAATCATAAAATAAGAACATAACTTAAGCTAGGATGTGAAAACCTCCCCACTATATAAATTATTATCCCTATAAAGTAATATAAAAGAAGTAGGGGAAAAAATATATTGAGTTCATTTATACCTCATCCAATATTCCTGATCCCATGTCTTGTGAGAGTCTAATTCATATCACCATAACACATTGACCAATGGAATTAACTTCCCACATAGAACATTCATCTAAGATTCAACAATCTCATCTGGTTTCTCCAATACTAAAACATTTGGCTCCAAATTGACTTCATTCTAATTTAGAACATGGTAATTATTAGTAGAATTATTTTTTAGCTGAGATATGTGAAAAAAATTAATGATACCTTGTAACTGAGGTAGAAACCCCAGCCAATAATCTACCTTCCAAATCCTCTCAGACACCTTTAATTTTCCAATGTATCTCAGAGCTGACTCCCCCTATATCCCAAGCCAGTGTGACCCAACAGAGGGAAAAATTAATGAATTATTATTCACCAATAGATAAATCCAAAAGATAGTGTCAATGATCCACATAAGTTTTTTGCTGACTTTTAGTAGTAACCAAGTGTCAATGTATACCCTAGATCTTTACCAACATATTCTAAATGACAATCATTCTGATAAGAGAGTCCTTTCACACCTTTTACCAATGAAGCGGTGACTTTCATGGGAGACCATACAATGTCTCCAAAGTATCCATTATGATAGATGGTTAGTCACTTTTATTATAATAAAACTTATCCAATCCCATATGGGAATCCCAAGATCGTTCAAAATCTAAGACACAAACTCATAGAATATCCTTCCCAATCTAAATAGAATTCCTTATCTTGAAAACTTTATATATATGATATCTTGTACTCATCCTGACCTAAGTCCCAATAACCTCATGGAAATTTTTTCAGAGCTGGGAAGTAAAATTTTCACCCCAAACATAGATAATGGAATAGGGGACACCATGTAAGATTATAATTTTCTATATGTAAGGGTTACCTATATCTTCAAACATGGTGGTGTGTATAATCAAAATTAAATTACATGATTTCGTCAACTGATCAATAACCACCTAGATAGCATTATTTATTCATGAATTACCTAGTAATTCAACTATGAATTACATGGATATTTAATCCCATTTCCATTCCAATATTAAAAGTTATTGAATCAAACCATATGGCCTTAGGTGTTCTGTATTAATCTATTGGTAGGTGTAATAGACAAAAACATAATTAGGGATATCATGCTAAATACTTCGCCACCAAGGATACTGTCTCATGTCTTAATACATATTATTATTTCTCAGATGAACATACCCTGAATAAATATGATAATCATGCATCATTGAAATTCTGAACAATAAAGTGATGATGAACTCACTCCCTGAGTGAATAATTCCATTTGAGGGGAGACACCAACTAGGAATAGTCCATCCACCATATAAATAATACTTGATCCCTCTCAAATCATCACCCAATTTTTTCTTATATAATTGACATAACTATATATGATGTAACTAAAAACTATTTAAAACAATACCTAAATCATCCCTATATACATCTAGATTCATGTAATTGAAAATATTCTTGAGGATCTACTTCACATTCTCTTACAAAATGGCTTGAGAAGTAAAATTACATTTATGAATACTAGCAATAACATTCACCTTCTCAGGGGTGTAGGTGAAGTGAAAGGAAAACCTTTGTACGAATTCCTCCCATTTCATTTTCATGGATATTGGGTTTTGCTAAGATAGATATTAATAAATCTCTTTTGATTAGAATAGATTATAAACCTTTCCCTAAAAATATTGTGTCCCTAGTACTTGAGATAATTCATAACAATGGTGAGTTCTATTTCATGAGTAGGATAATTCTTCTCATGAAGCTAAATTATATGAGAACCACCAACTAAACATGATAATATTAAATAATCACTCATCCTAGCCAATGAACCACATATCCCTTACTGATTTCTAGAAATATTATAACAGGACATGATATGAAACAAATTTTCAGCTCATCAAAAGAGGATTTCCACTTGGAATCCAATTATAATTTCACTCTTTTATTTATAATTTTATCCTTATGTGATGAAAAATTTCAGATATATTTTAGAAATCAATGATAATACAAAGCTAGGCCTTTTATGCTCCATATCTCAAGTTCATTCTATGGTTTATCTAATGATAAGATAACAATATTCTATTCAATAACAACTGGGATTAAATTTCATAATATCACATTTTCCAAGTAATTCACCCCTAATATCCAAAAATTTCATTTAGAAACATAAAATAAAGGTGATACATTCTCAAGATTCCTAAAATTGAATTCAAATGGTGGTCATGTTGGATTTGTTGTCCTGTAACAAATTTTGTACTTTATGTTTCATGAATAACCAAACAGTGAATATTTTTTAAAATATATTGTTACAGAACATTCATAGTTTAGAATTAATTTAATGTAATGATGTCTTAGAGTATGTTTTTCATTGGAAATTGTATATCAGTTCAATTATATGATGAGAACATTGAAAATTTATGGTGATATTCTTAAAAATAAGTCTATAGTCAAAATCAATTTATGATGGGGAACATATTATGTTCATATTCTAGTGAAATTAATCATAATCATATGAAACATACTATCATAAAATTGAAACAAATTAATGGTCAATATGGTATATTTTGATAACAGACCCACCTATAAGAATTCCACATGTTTATGTGTCTTTGAATATTTTTATCTATGAGCATGTTTAATGATCCTTATAACCTAATATTATTATTAATGCATTTCATAACTCATTCAATTTCATATATTACTTAAAATGTGTCAAAATAAAATAATGGTTAAGATAGGTATATTGGGTGAGCCATGAATGATGTGTTATTAATGAATAATTCTAGGAAGGATTTGTCTCTTCCATCATTTTATATGTTGATATCTTATCCATTGATTCACAGTGGAATAATAAAAAAATTACATGGACATGGTTATATAGAAATGTTCATTATAGATAATAAATGAAAGGTATTTTAGTCATCAAGGGTGATGATAGAAGTATGAAACCTTCTTGATGAGATATCAAGATAAAGGGGTTGTATTACACAGTGAGTTTTTGTGTCTTATTTTGTCATTGTAACATATATTCTTATTATTTGGGTTCTTTAACCCATTTATAGATGGTAATATTTTAATTTGGGTAGGACTACCTATAGCCACTGAGGATGAGGCTTTAAGGGTCATGGAAAGTCTTTCCTTTTATATTAATTAAATATTATTTATTTACATCAATTGGAATAAATATTACTCTCCAAAACAAGAGTTAAAATTAAATCTAGATTTACTAAATTCTCTAAGATGTTAAATAAATATTTATTCAAAATCTAATTATTTAATTACGTGAATATATAATATATATTGATATCTTATTATTCATGTCATTATAAATAATTATTTATGAAATAAATAATTTATTTTGTTATGTTAATATTAAAAAATATATATATTTATTAGCCAATAAATAGAATATTTATTTATTTATTGAATGAATAAAAATTTAATAACCATACTTATTTTGGTATTTTAAAATGTAAATGAGGATGAGGGGATCATGATTAGGTTTGGAAATAAATATTAATGTGAAAGATCCTAAAATAACATTTATCATTGAGATAGTTAGCTCACATCATGTAATAAAATAATATTATTATCTTATTACATAGAATGGGGTTTCTTTGGGTTTAATGTTTTATTAAATATACCATGTGATATTAATAAAATATTATACCATATCCATAGGTCTGTAAATATATTATTATCACTGTCTAGAAAAATTATAATTGTTATGAACAATAAATTCCTCTAAAGATCTTCGCCCTCTCTAGAATGTGAAAAAATAGAGAGAATACTTCAAGCCTAAAAGAATTTGAAGTGATCAAAGGTTAATAAAATCATATGACAAATAACCCATAACAATACTTAGTGATTCATTGATTTTTTTAGGGATCGATGAAGAATGTGTTTATCACCTCTAGAGGGGATCTACATGGGATCCTCACAGCACAAAAATGCTTCACTAATCATGTTAGAATTCTCAACATCCACAATAAAAAAATATCTTAATAATATAGTGAAATTTATTATTTTGAATAATTAATTATATAATTTATATGAAAATATCTTCTCTTTATTTTAGATTTTTTTCCAATATTCTTTAGTTGAATTTTCATTGGTCATGACATTTACATCTTATAAATTGTGAAAAATCTGTGGAATCTCGATAAATGTTGAGATGGACACATGTGAAATAAGAAATTAATCTAGTTTGAGAACAATAAAGTGGTCTTAAAGGGTGAAATTCAAATTTATAATTATTTATATCATTGTTTGTCATTAAGTATTTAAAAGATATATTTTATTTTACATTTTATTCATTATTTATCTGTTCATTGAGATATTTTATCCCTTATATTTTATTCCCAAATAATTAATAATGATCATTTAATAATTAACCAAGATCTCATATAAGGGACCCATATGGAGGTACCTAGAAAACTAGTTAGATAAAATAGGGTTACATAGCATGCACTGCATTTTTACATGTTATCTATCCTTATTTGTTGCACCAAGACACCCATGTGGAGCTCAGGTCATTATGTAATGAATACACTTTTGTGCATTAAATTATATGTGTGTAGAATAGTTAGTGCATAATATAGATTTACTAGACTATACATAGTGTATATTTCTTGCAATCCATGTTGTAAACATGTTTCTATGACTGAAAACATGGGGTCAATATGTGTCCTATAATTAATCATTTGTGTGAATTTAATACAAGACTCATATAGGTTGTTAATCATGTAATTGTAAGTACACATCATGTATACTTTGTACATGTATTTTAATTCATAAATTTCTTTGACAAGTATAACTCAGGCCCCTAGAAATGTACTTAATATATTCGAGGAAGAAAAATATATATTGTGTGGGAATCCTACATAAACAGTGTACTTTACCTGTTTATATGGAAATATTAAAATTATTTAGTTAAAAAATTATAACTCATTGACATATGTTTTTTGAGTCATTAAATCTATAGTGCATTTCACTCATTAGGTTTTATATTACATTAAATGCTTAATTGATTTCATGTCATAATTGAAACTATAAATCATATATGGTAATTACGTACTAAAACATTTGAGTTTTTTAAATCTTACAATCAATGTAATTTTCAAGTGTTCTATATGCCTTTAATTTTATGGTTCACTCCATGAAACAATGGAACATTATGGGTATTCAATTTTCTATGTGAGTTCATTGTATACAACAATGATCATAATGAGTAGTCAGGACACGTAATCATCAAATTTCGTCCAAGTAAAAAAGTTGTGCACTATTTTTTTACATTTTAAATAAAATTAATTTATTTATTTTATTTAGAATTAATTTTAATTCTAATTCCTAGGATAATTGGATGTAATAAAGTAAAATAAATTGATTAAATAGTAATATAATTAATCAGATTAATATGTGTGTGTTTTATGTTTTCAATTAATGATTTGAAATAAATGGTTACTGTATATTTAAATTTCATATGCGTTCCATGTGAATGGCCAATCATGAGGTTTGGCCAGAGCTATGTATGTTTTTTTATTTAATTTAATATTATTGCATGGATTTCAAATTATTTATTATTAAATTAATGATGATGATCTGTGTTTCTTACCCCCATATATTGTAATGTAGGACCTATATGTCTATGGTAGTTTTAGGTAATTACCCATAACTAATTATTTTGTTCCTAGCACCTGAGTGGGTGTTACAAAATATATATAATAAAATGGTTATTTGAATGTGTATAAAGACAGTTTTAGGTGTATCCAAGTTAGTGGTGATTCAAGAAATAATTAGTACGAAATAGACCCAGTTGATACATATGTTTATATGTAGAATTATAAAACTTAGGCCAAGAATTTCATACAGGGTTATCCCCAAGATTCATAGGTTGATATATTTTTCACTCAATAAATCAAAAATTACATAATCTCACAATCATTTAATTTATATGTTTATTTTATTTTTGTATAAACATGATTTGTTTTATGGATAAAATACCTCTATAACATAAATAAATTTTTTAATATAGAAATATGGAATTAAAATAAAATGATTTGGTGAAAATATTTCAATGGTATAGGGTTAATAAATTACGAAAAAACCACATAATATTAAAAATACATGTATAAGATGAAATAATAAAATTTACACTAGATAATCATAATATCTCAAGTTAATATTAACTCACTATGCCTTCCATTATCTAAATCAAGACAAACCAAAGTTAATGTTTCATTTCAGGCCATAATCAAGGGAACTTTTATTATTGAGAATTCTTAACTATGATGATGGGTTAACATAACTAAAAATGTACTTAATTTAATCATCATATTATGCTCAATGAATCTTTGGATGCCAATGATGAGGAAATCTGAGTCATGATTTTATGGTAGGTGAGTCCACTCACTAGAATGAGGAGCTACAAGAACATAGTTAGAAATAATTCCTATCTAAACATAATTTTTTGGTTTTTATGGGAATACTATGGATCATAAAGATAGAAATAAGGATCCTTTCCACTAGAATGTATAAAGGGACATTACATTCTAAGTTCAATGGTGAGGTTTATTCATACTTGATTAAATAGTATAAGAATTAATAAAATTATTATTATTATTATTATTTAATCTCTCATAAATTAAAATCAAGACAATTACTTATAATATTTTCTATTATTTTAGAGTAGTAACATGTTTTTAAACCTCCTTATCCCTGTGATTGATTTTAGATAAATGTCATCTCTTAACTGGAAGTAACTTTCAAGAATTACATCAAAGACAATAGGTTATGTTGCACCTTGAATAGATATCCAATTTTCTAGAATCCTAGATATTATATTCACATACTTTGGAGGAGAGTGGTGAGGATATTTATATCTATGAAAATTATTTAAACGACGGACTAGATTTTCAATGATTAATATTGTTATCCATGTCTATTGAACTCATAAATTTTCATGAGAACATGGATCCCTAAAACTTACTCAAGAATCTTTGTGATATTTATTAGAAGATAATAATAAAGGAACAATTTGAGATATATAAGGCACTCTTCATGATAAATATTTTAGAATTTACTTCATCTAGGAATCACATAGTAAATCATATTGGATATATTGAAAAAATAGAGTTTCTAGGGTTTAATATTCATTACGAATTGTACATTGATCTCATTCATTTGTTCCTCTCCCATATCTTCTCATGTTTTTTGTCAATTTCAATCTGAACAACATAGATAATTCTCCCCTATATATTCTCACACTAATTTTCCAAGTTGAACTGGATATGAAGTATGAAAATCCTTTTTCCCTCGTGGTTAATAAAAGGAAATTTCATGAAAATAGATCCAAGTCTATCTACAAGTTTAAATATTATTAAAAATTCCCTTCTAATAAGAGTATGATAAATGGAAAATCAAGGGAACAAGGATCTTCCTATATTCCATGTGGCACAAAGGTCCACTGAAAACCAAATTTTAACCATAAAAATAAGTAAGTGGAAGCTTTAGGTGTATTCATTATAAAGTCTAATCTATATATTTTAAAAAAATGGGTATTAAATAAGATTTTTTTCTTAAATATGTATTAAAATATAGGAACCAAGTAAATTTCTGAATATTGCAAAAGGTGTGGTAGATCTAGGAGCATCCCATGCATCTAGACTTGTTACTTTGGCTATTGGGGATGACCATATCATGTTCTGACAAGAAGAATCATGGTTTTAAAAGATTATTCTATGTTGATAGTTACTTGGAATGTTATTTCTTTTCCATAGAAGATACAAATTCATTTATTTCAAAATTTGGAAAGAATTGTTTCTTATTTTGAAAATAAAACATTTTTATAGAAAGTAAAATTTAAATAATGATCTTTACATGTTAGATAACACTGACTTGGTTATGGAAATCGAGAACGAATATAGATGATCAGATGCATATCATACCCAACATTGGAAACACTTTATAGGTTATTTAAACAAAACATATTTTACCAAACCACACCAAGAAGGATATTTGGATTCATATTAACTAAAACCACTTTGGGTATTTCAATCATTTTTTCTAGGAAAATTGACCAAATTCCCATTTTTTGGAAAGGGTAAAATGGTCGTTGAGCTTCTTGTGTTTGTTCATAACAATTTGAATAGACTATTTGTAGTTTAAGATAAGGGTTGGTGCACATGTAATATAACTTTTACTGATGGATTTAGTATATATGGATATGTCTACTTAATAAGGTATAATTATGATTCCTTTTAAGAATTCAATGAATATATGAATGAAGTTGAAAAATTTCTTAGTAATAAGATTAAGAAAGTCCACTCAGATGGTAGAGGAGAATATCTTAATCAAGTATTTATTAATTATTTATAGGAGTTTTTGGGTTTTAACCCAACTCACTCCTCCTTATATATTATATAATCAGATGGTGTATGCTACACCTTATTAGACTTGGTGATATCAGTGATGAGTCATACGGGTCTTCTATTGTCATTTTGGGGATGTAAAATGTTATAAAAATAATATATATTAATCCAAGTAAAAAATAAATAATAAATTGGTATCCCATATCAACTTTGGTATAAAAATAAACCCATGATGTTTCATGTATTATTATAGGGTTGCAAATAATATGATAGGTCTATTTTTGGTAACAAACTTGCACCATGACACCCTAAGTGTGCCTTTATAGGGTATTTTAAGGAATGTAAAAGATATTACCTATAAAATCCGTTAGATAAGAATGTTATAGTTAACATAAGTCCCAATATTCATGAAATATATCACATCTCCAAAGGATATAGTGGTAGTGAGATAGACTTTGATGAAGTCCATCCTCAAGAAACACAATAGTTGGAATTGGAATAGTTTCCACAAATCCCCTTGGAATTAGACATTATAAAGAAAAAACACTATATATGAGTACAAAAGAGGTTAGAGAATTAAAATAATATGGTTATATAGGCACATATAATGGTGAACTGTTTTCAGTTGATAATAATGATCATATAACCTTCAAGGAAGTCTTAAGTGGCACATAATCTTCCAAATGGAAATCGTCTTTGAATTATTAAATTGATTCCATGTACTAGAATCAAGTATGGGATTTGGTAGATTCTCTCGAGGATAGAAATATTATTGGCCATAAATGTTTATTCAAGAAGAAAAATAGACTTAGATGTAAAATTTAGTACCTATAATGCATGACTGGTTGAAAATGTGATCAAATTGTGTCAATAAATAGGTTATAATGAAAACATTTCACCAGTTTCAATGATAAAATCAATCATAATTCAACTTTACATAACTTCTTACCATAACTATGAGATTTGGCATATAGACATCAAAATATATTTCTTTAATGGGATCTTTTATGAATATGTCTATATGACACAACCTAAATATTTTGTGACCCTAGAGGATGAAAAAATATATAAGTAATATAGATACATTTATAGATTAATATAAAAACATTAGGTCATGGAACATTATGTTTGATGAAGCCACAAAGAAATTTAGTTTCATAAATAATGAATGTGTGCCTTGTTTCAATAAGTGGTTTTGTGAGAGTATGGCCTTTTCTAGATAGTTTATGTCAATGATATACTACTCATAATAATTGAAGTACAGATGTTTTAGTGTATCAATGTCTTCCTGAATACATGGTTCTACATAAATCACTTAAGGGAAGCGACATATATTTTTGGGATCAAGATCTATCATGATATATTCAATATGATACTTAGACTAAGTCATAGTACATACAAATATTTAAGGGATTCGGTATAGAAAAATCCAATGGGGGATTGTTCCTAGTGAAACATTGTATGCATGTTTCATAGAAAATGTGTCTTCAAACACATGTGGAAAGATATAAGATGACAATGACACCATATGCATCAGTAATTTGGTGATTGAAGTATGTTATAATATGTACAAGTATAGATGTTCGATATTATATAGTCATGGTTATAAGATATTAATCTGAACTTGGTTACCACCATTGGATAGAATTCAAGACTAACCTTAAGTATATGAGGAATACTAAGGATATATTTCTAGATTATGGAGGAAATGATGAACTTGTCATCTAGGTATACGAATATGTCAGTTTTCAAACAGATCAATATGATCTAAAATTTCATTTTTGATATATCATCATTATTATTGGATGAGTTGTGAGTCAGAATAGTTCAAATAAATCCATGGTTACCAAGTCTAAAGTAGATTCTAAGTATATTACAACTTCTGGGGTACCAAAAGAATAATTTTGAATATATAAATTAATTTATGATCTTGACATGGTTCCAATCAATAAACACCCTAATACATTCTATAGTGATAATACTATAGCAGTGGATTTTGTAAAGGAGCCTAGGTCCTATCAGCAGATGAATCACGTGCTTTTGAAATATTATCTCTTAAGGGATGTCTCTTAGTGAGGTGATTTCACTATGAGAAGGGTTTCTATGTTTGAAAATATGGAAAACCCATTATTCAAATCCTTAACATAGTATAAACATGATCATCATGTGAGTTCTTATTGATTGAAATTAATTGGTGGTTGGTTATAGTATTTGAAGCGTACACTCAATGTTTAATGTTTTATTCATGGGTCCTTATGCAATTAATTAAATATTAAATCCTAAACCTAGGTCTATAAATAGACTTATATCAAATTTAAACAATGTTAATCATTCTCCATAATTTATTCCTCTCTATATCTTCTTCCTCCTTTCATCCTCTTGTGAACAATAAGAAAATGATAGATTCATTTAACCATAATGTAACGTGAAGAAATCACATGAAAATAGAAAAAGATGATCAATATGTTTCTATAGAACTAGATGATTCACTGGAGTTGTTCAGAGATCAAGGGGACACATGTGGATCAACCCTAGAGGGGCTCTACTTTATGTCCTCACAAAACAATGACCCTATACTTATTGAGATAGAATGGTCGAAATCTACAATGAAGAAAGATCTCAATACCATGGAAATATGTATTCTTATTCTTTTATTAGTTATAAAATTGATGTGAAAATATCATCCTTTCGTTATGTAATTTTATTATATTTCAATATTATTTTAAAAAAAATTCATTTTTCATTAAGTTTATGACTTTTTAAATGAAAATGATCCATTGAATCTAATAAATGTTGAGTTGGCTAAAAGCCCAATACGTTCTTCTGCTACATCTAAAACAATAAACTCATGCTCTTTATTAGTTTATTAAAATGCCAATATATCCTCCATGAATACCTAAAAATGTATGGAGATTCTTGTTGAATATCTAGTTTATCAAATCCATAAAAACTACAATAGAGTTTTTTAGGATAAATAGGGTAACCATATATTCATATTGGTTATTCCTTCTCCTAAAAGTGGTCTTAAGGATATCTGACTCCTTAGCTCTAAGATTATGAGAAACTAATCATATATAAAAAATTTAAATCTCTTTTCCACATTAACTAATCAAAAAATTCATCCACATGGGTTAAAGTATTTTACTTCTAGTTGTTACACTATTACGCTTCTAACAAACTATAAAAATGTTAACAGAACCATCAGCCATATTGGTAATGAAAATTGGGCTACCCTTGGTGAAACACTAAGAAGAAAAAATCATTTCCTAGACCAGTCCTCTAACTAGTTATTAAATTCTTTCAAATTATTGAGTAACATATGATAATAGATTACATAAATTGGTTATGAATCAAGAATAAACTCGTTGGTGAACTATACCTCTCTTTCTATAGTATGTCCAAGTAATTCATTTGAAAAAACATTAAGAAAGTTCTGAACAACCAAGGAAAGATAAAATGGGAATAAAAATCATAAAGATAAATGAAATTACTATACAATATATTCCTAAGATTTGAAAAATGTGGCCCTATAAGACAATACCCTGCATCCCACTATCTTTAAATCACATGGTAGATCCCATCTATAGAAAAGAATGAAATACACTAATGATAAAAATAAATATTCGTTTGGTAGGAAGCCATCCAATCCATCTAGATGATAACATTAAAAATACCCATATCAAGAACTAAAATTACCTATACACACTCAAAATTAGTTATCAAAAGTAAAAACAATGTTAAATGAAACCCCTTTTCTTTTCTCTTTCCATAAGGAATCACCATATCCATAAAATTGTAAATAACCTCTATTGGATGTTTAAAATAATTCATAAAATGAGAACATAAAAAATAATGTGATGGACTAGTATCAAAAATTGTAGTTGTTATACAAGGTATAATAAATTTGGTATCTCTCACTGTAATTTGACACACATCACCTTCCATCAGCAGCTTGTCCGTTTCATAAAATTGCTTCACATTATAGTTCAATGGATAGATCCCTACTAACTTTCATGAATTTGAATAAACCATAGTACCCATTATAGATAAAGTTACATAACCATATTGAGTCAAATTGATATCTTGGAAGAACCTTAATAGATGACCTTAGAGACCATATTCATTTCATGTCTTCAGATGTGTGGGGAAAATCTATCAGGTGTTCTTTTTTGAGCCACATTTGTAGAAGGTCAAGGGTACACTTCCATTCACTTTTAATGGTGATAAAATATCCCAATGTTGAGATCTACCTTCAAAACCCTTGATATTATCATTTGACTTCTTTATTTTCCAATGTTTTCCATTGTAATTTCCATTGGGAGGAAGGGAAGTCTTAAAAAACATTGATTTTCCTCCATATCAATCTCTACCACCATTTCTATATTTACCTTCTTGGTATATGTGGTGAGATTTATCATTTACACACGTGATTGGATATCATGTCACAATACTTGTAGGTATTTATGAGCCTTTATATCAACATTTATCACAACCTCATTAAAAAAATGAACCAAATTAGTTAAACCGTTAGTATACATTGTCACAACATGATCCCCTTATTGAAATAAGAGGACCTCATAGAAATTTCTATCATTAATGATTTTGGGTAAAACTAGAAAAGATATTTTTAATTTACTTCCACTCCAATACCACTTTTTTGTTCACCTAAACCATCGAGGACCACCACCTCGTGAAAGAACCCTTAATCTTAAACGTTACACACATCACCTTGATGGATTGCGGATTCTTTAGGAAGTTGAATACATGATCAGTCCTTTCCATTTTGTCCACCTTCTCTTGAGGTTCATTAATACAATTAAAATATATGGTCTTCTAATATAGTAAGACTTACCCTTAATCCTTACCTCCTCCACATCCTGGTTATACCTCCTTATTTTCATTGAAAAAAGGTTTCATATTTTTACCTATAGATGAACTTCCCAGAATATAGAAAAAATGAGACTCTTATTATTGGAGGTTTAACATGAGTAATATTCTGTACTCCACCCACTCATTGAATCCCTTGAAGACACCATGGAGGCATGATTCAATATCCTAAAAAATGAGATTATCAAAAAATGAAATAGTGATAGTTTACACCAAAGGAATATAATTATAAACTAGGATCTAGGTCAAAATCCAAAAACAATAGAAACATAACTCAACATCCCATGGCTACTTAAGGCTCATTATTATATGATTTTTCCATGAAAATTCTCAAAACATACCTCATAAGACCAAAATATCCTATATTGTATCTAAAAACATCCTAATTCTGAAATACTCTTAGCACAAACTATGCTTTAATACCAAATATTTTCTGACTCAGTACGTACAACCTATCCAAATAGGCTCCAAACCAGATCACGGAAAGACTCAAATGGTGTTCTCAACCCCATAGGCTAGAGAATAGCACCTCATAATTTAAAAACATACAAAGGTAATGATTTCCTAAATTTAAACAACCAATATAGAATACAAATAAATAATTATAAAATGATAGAAAATGTGTTATGACAATAATACAATAGTGGTAGAGATACAACTGAGGTAACGAACTAAAACCGAGGTATATGTCTAACATCAGAACCAAAGTCTTACCAAACTTTTGAATGTAACATTGTGTGATATATGGGCAACATTATAGAATTTCACAATCATCTACGCATGAATATCTTACATTAAATGTTATCTCTTCACTGCATAACCTTTCCCTTTCATGTATTAGACAAAACAGGGTATACACACCCTCTTGTGAGTGTATAGGATGTAAGATAAAAAAAATCCCAGTCGGATCCCACCCTAGTCATCTATAAAAAGTTTCTATCAAATAATCTCAATATTATAAATATATGAATGAAAAGATGTAATAAAATATTTTTCACATTTATATCTTAAATTATAGTCAAATCTTTCCCATTTTTAATGTTCTGAAATAGATATCACATATCATAGGTCAGAGATCATTTTTAATAGAATATTTATCAAATTAGGAATCATTTATCCATATAAAAACTTATCCTATAAAAGAAATTAAAAATAGAGATCACCCCTAAGATAACATAGGCTCAGAATAGATAGGTCTCTCATACATCAATAATTAAATAAATAATAGTGTGCATAATAAAATTCTTTAGAATAATAAGGCCTATGGAACAAAGTAACACCCCTTAGTGAACCCCCTATAATGTCAAGATTAAATTCCTTATTACAATATGACCTAGAGAATATAAGAGAACCCCATGAGTGAATCCCCTATAGAAATAGGGACAAGGCCCAATACCAATACCCCCTCATTGGTTCTTAAGTCTCTCAGATACTGAATATGTAAAAATGGATCAAAATGATGCATAGAATTAATTAAAATAATTTCTAAGAAACCCTCTTCCATAAAAATCATTCATTGAAAACCAATTACATAGACCATTTCAAAGTTATTTGAAAACATATTTCATTCAATAAAACAAGGGGAAACCAATATTTTATCAAAAATGATTTACGAACATAGAAAAATAATATTAAAGATGGTTTTATTTGTATTTTAGAAAACATGTTAGTAAACCAGAGTATGTGTTGTTCAAAAAAACATATACAAGAGATAAAACCACCTATATCACATTTGGGTTTACACGATAACATTAATGGGAACCATAACCGAAAAAAATAAAGAATCCAAAAGTATCAAGAGAAGATAATAAACCAAGAATTTCATATCACCAAAAAACAACTCAAAAACCATAAAACCAAAGTATTCAAAGGAATTTACATAAGAAATGATCCCTAGACAGAAAACAAGGAAGTTCAACCTCTATCTACCTCTCACAAATCACCAACTAAGAATGAATTTGAACTATGCCAAAAGGAAATAGATCACTTATCATATAACCAATAATGGAGAATGATTATCTAAATATATCCTTCAAAACAATAGATAATGGAAACCATAGTGATAGAATGAAAATGGGGACTTAGAATATGAAAAACAGTGTCAACCCCTCATTAAAATACCCCTCTTAATGATCCTTCATGTTTCAATAAATAATGATAATGGATTCCTCAAAGATAAGTGTCCAAATTGTATGTTTAAAATTATAAAATAGGTGACACCATAGTGTGGTAGAGGTTCACGACACTTGTGGTAGCCTTGGTTTCACATTTCCTATAACCCAGCATTCCCACCTCAACATTCCTTGGCCCCAAGACTCAAGACATTTTGGTCTAGAAACAACCTCCACCATGAAAACTGTAAGGTTGGTTGATCATGTTCCACAAGTTGATTTCCACTGAGCCACATCATGTATTACACCCTACACTGGGAATTGTGGCTCCTCCCATGGTGCATAGATTCAACCCATGAGAGAAATGGTTTGGACTATGTCTTGGTCTAGCAAGTTCATCATTTGTAAAAACTGAACACCCATTTTAAATAAACAAACATAACAAAAACATCCTTAACCAAAACAAACTGTCCTGAAGATTAAAAAAGAACATAAATCAAGTAAAAATATGATAACCAAATATATGTAGGGATTTTGGGTCAATTTTTTAATATCTAATGTGTAAAATGATGTTATGGTGCAGTAAAATGATTTTCATATATTTTTTATCTTTCTCTCTTGATAAGAATATCTAAATTTTGTTATTTATAACTCTATATAATGTACAAAATAAAAAATTTAAACAATCTAAAATATGAAAAAGATATTGAATTAGTGTAAAATATTTTAATATTTCACATCATTTGTTCATATAACATTGAATCCTATAAATTAGCATAACCTTTAAATGATATAACATTTAGAATGAAGACCAAGGCTATAATTTTATCATTGATCACACTTACAAATAAAGTAAAATCAAACTCAACTATTAGGTTTATAAATAATATATATTTATGTTATGGTTTATTATTTTTTTATAACATGGTATTAAAAACTAAAAATATATTTTTCAAGTACTGATTCTAAAATTTGGTATCTTCATTAGGTTATGGTAGCTCTTATGAATTGTTTCATATGATAATTTTTATGTATTGATTATGTTATGTCATATTTTATAGCTTGTTTATATTTCCAATTAGTATGCATTTTTTATGGTATGTTACCACGTATTCATTATTTTGATTTCCAGTTTGTGTGTATTAATTATATCATTTCTCCTCTTTTTTATTTTTTTTCATGTTCCATTAGTAATGGATTTCTAATAAAATTTATTTTTTTATTCTATGTAGAATTTGGAAAATATTTAAGAAATATAAAAGAAGAGATTGTATGATAATTATCAATGAATGCAATACACAGAAAGTTTTTCTATTGTTCTTATAGAGATTTTAGTATTTAAAATATATATAAATTAAAAAATATAAATTTTCATTCTTTTAAATTATTTTTAAATTAATTTTGTAAACAACCATCTAGATATAAAATTCCTCTAGTAAAACTACCTAAAGTTGTGAGAATCTGGAGCAATCCTGTCAGGTGATAATAAAGGTACTCAGACCACCTATCATACCCAATCACACCTATACTTGCCACCGCATATCTTATCTATAACAAATTCTCATCTTGGTGTTTGGATTAAGACATGGGGGACGTTCAGACAACTTATTCATTAACCATAATTATACAAAATATATTATTTTTAGATACCATATATATATATATATATTCTATAATATATTTTCATCCCTTTTATCCATTTTCACACACCTTTATGCAGACTTCATTTCCATCCTATCCTATTTCAATAGGGTTTTATGCTCATTCGTCTACAGATTTTACTCCAAGTATTTCATGTATTTTATATCTTAAATTAGATATTATCTAACCTCTATAGGATAAAATTATATCATAACCAACAGATTCATCCGAACCCACAAGTCATCCTAGATTATGTATGTGTTTACAAGTGTATTAAATTATATCATGATAATTTTATATTAGTTTTAATGTCCATTTATTTTATTTTATTTTATGTTTCCTTTAAAATTTTATCTAGTAATAGGTGGTGTGGGAATAATCACATGAAAGATGTTTTGAACCACAATACACAAGTAATGTTAGAGTACAATTAAGGTAACCAATTGATTTGAGAACATGGTAAAGAATGTAGAAATTTTTAGTATCATTGGAAAATATAGTGATACCATTCCCATAAAACCAATATCTTTGGGAAATTCTAGTGATCATATCAAGGATAATGCATGGAAAGAGATATAGATAAGAAATGTTTTTAAATTAAAATGTATATTATTATTTTATTTTTATAAATTTATGTTTTTCATTCATTTTTTTTTAATTTTATGATGGTAAAGCTATGATGGTTGCACGGTTGATGAAATTGGGGGAACTTTTGGGTGCATATAAGCATGATGTATATTTTTAAAAATAATTATACTTTTCATAGAGTTAGTGGTTATACCAACCCTAAATGATTGTCTAGTTACAAAGTTATAGGAGATGATTTCATATTGGAAGAGTGATGATTTTATAGAATCATTAAAATTTAATGGTTTTTTATTGAAAATTATTATGATTTTCAATAGTACATTGATTATTATTATTGTATGTCATTTTTTAGGATTATTCATAATGAAACAAAAATACATGGGTTTTATGAATTGTGTTTATAATTTGGGACGGATACCCACAAAAAATGATTTTTTATGGTAAATTTGCATCGAGGGTCATGTGCTTTTTTGTAATTTGTGGGGATTATCAGGCTTTATTGGGGTGGGTTGAACATATGGTTCTGGTTTTTCATCTTCATTGCTTTCAATGGTGAAGGGTTGCAGACAAAGATGTGGATCGGGAGTGAATAAATAATGTTATGGTTTTTCATGGGACTTTGGGATTTTTGAATTTAGATGATCTCCCCATGGCCTTTGGGTTGTGTTTTTTTGTCTTTGAGACTTGAGGCCGCTAATTCATCACATGTGGGTTACAGGCGGTATAACTGGAATTAAACAACTAATATGATCTATCAGTTTGGTTGTGTTGTGGTACTTCAGAGTAGGTAGCTTCAATTTGATCTATAATGATCTTAGCACTCATTATCCTACCATCTGTCCCATTGTGGGTTATAGGGGTGCCTTATAGTGTGACTTCTTAACATGGATCTCTTTTGAAGATGCAATAAAATAGGTAGGTTATGCAAGTGAAACCATTGTTTCATCACTATGTGAGTGGATAGATAGAGAGATGGGTGTTCCAACATCTATCATTCGACCCTCCTCCCACACCATTAATGGAGGGGTGACCTATCTTATTGCATCATTCTAGAACAATGGAATGTTTTCTGGAAGGGGAATTATTTTTTGGACTGGATTAATGTGATAAAGACTACTGGTAGTAGTGGAATGTAATTTGACTTATTACATGACTATACCAACCTACTCACTTTGGTTCTACATGATTTTTTTGGCCCACGATCCTCTTGTCCTTCAGACCATGTCATTTTAGGAATATGGGCCTCTAAACCTCTAGGTCATGTTTGGGTTACCTATTAACATATTTTAAAAGTATATTTTTTTTATAATAAATGGGTATCAGCCCCAACCTCTTAAGAATGAAGTATTTATTTTTTTTAAATAATATCATAATGATAAATTCATCATTTAATTATACCATAACCTATAACTAGCTTCTTTATGGAATTATACACTATGACACAAAAGGGTGGTTATTATTTATGATGGATAAATATCTCATCAGAAATAATCATGTGGAAAACGTTTTATAAAGGATATATATAGTACATCCCAAAATTCATTGTATAATCAATTTTATATAGTGGTATATTATTTTCAAAGGATTTTTTCTATTGCAAATACTTTTTGGAAAAGTGTGAAAAAGTAAATATGATAACTACTTTTGGTGAAATATTCATTATCTCTCACTAAAAACCATTTCAATCATAAATGTGTATCGTAAATAATTAGAAAAATGATTTTTTATGACATACTTTTTCTTCACAAAAGTTTATCATAAGAAAGTTGAATATTAAAAAATACACTTAGCTCTTCACAAAAAAATCATCTCTCATCTTCTCATTCTCTCTTAGAAACAAGTATATCAAACATCCTTAATCCTCTTGTACTCTATATATTCCACCAAATACATTAAGGTATTCTTTATATTATATCCTTAAATATTTATGAATTATATGTAGTTATTTGATTCTATTGTTATATATTTTTTATATATTCAATTTTAATTCATTTAAAATAATGGCCTTCAATTTTCATTTAATATCACGTTATAAATTATTAAATTAAATTATTATGTTTTTAATTGTTAAATTTATTATTATTTTAATATAAAAAGTACTACATTAGTATAAATTAAAATTACTTTCAATACTCATAATTAAATTAATATTTCAGTTAATTAATTGTAATATTATTATAAATTATTTTTCATTAAATTAAATTAATATAAAATTACATATTTTTTATAAAGAAAAATTATAATTTTATAAAAATATAATATAATTATAAATAATTTATAGTAAATCACAAAATTATAGTTTAGTAATAAAAGTTGTAATCTAAAATAATAAATTTTATTTATAAATTGGAAAAAAATAATACCTATAAATTAATATAAATAATAAATAAAAAAGAGTAATTGTTATAAATTTTTATAAATTATTTACATTTATTAAAATAAATCCTTAATAATGAAAAATAAAAATTATAATAGGGAACTGAAAATTTTAAAAGTAAAAAAAACTAAAAAATATAATTAAAAATTACTATTAAGGTTGTTCACTTAAAAAATATTTATATTTTTATAAATTAATAATAAGTTATTTCACTCGACTAAAATTATTAAAAATAATTATTTTGATTATATAAGAAATATAATTAAACATTAAATAATATATGATATTAATGCAAAAATTTGTAATAGTTATGAAAATTAAAGAAAAAATCATTATAGAGTTATAATAAATAATAATTTAAAATAAATAATAAAATGAATAAATTAATCAATAAAGAATTTAAATAATATATATTAATTGACATTCAAAATTAAATAATTAATTTCAATTGAATTTCAATAAAATAATTCTAAATAAAAAATTGCTTTTATTATAAATTATTATAAATTATAAAAAATTGTTATAAATAATAAAAATTTATTTATAAATAATTGTAATAATATACAAAAATAAAAAATATATATATAATTATTAATATTTTAAAATAATTTATTAAAAATTATATATTTATTTAACAAAACTATTTAAAAAAAGGAATATTAGTAATTAGTCAAAAGTTTTTAAAAATTTTATAAAGAATGAAAAAACATTCTAAATTTAATTAAATTCAATAGAAAAATATAGGTTATCTTTAAAATAAATCTTAGGATGGGATTATTTTCCACCGCAAAAAACCTAAATTAGTGAACAAAATTTATGATGGATAAGTAACCCATGAAAAATAGTTTTGGTGGGAATGCATATTATTATTAATTGACTATCAAAAAAAGTGTTTGTGATAATAAAATTATTTATGATGGAATTTTAAAATCACATCATAAAAAATACTAATTGTGATCGATAAAATCATATTTGTCATAATTAGTTCTAAATTGATATTGAAATATTTTTAATTTTATTATAAATAACTAAAATTTAAATAAATTTTAGTAAATTATTATAAAAATGATTATAATTTAATTCTTTCATTTTTAAAAACTAATATTATATTATAAAAAATTAGAAAAATATTAGAAAAATATTATAAGTTAATAATACTATAAAAACTAATTCAACATTTGTGTTATATCAAATATTATATCAATAATATTCTAAAATTATTAAATTTTAGTAAATCATAAGTAAAACTAATTTAAATTTAATTTATTCATTTTCAAAGACTAATAATATATTGAAAAATTACATAGAAGTTTGAAAAATATTAAAAAAATAATATTCATTATTTTAATTTAATTTATTCATTTTCATCTCGGTCTCTTAAATTCATTGAATGTTGTTTTTCGGCATTCCTCTGAGGATGACTATTATAAACATTAGCCTAGGAGATCATGGTTTTTTGGGGGCTATTCAATGAGAGTTATCCAATAGACTGTGGATTTCAATCTCTTTATAATCCCCACATTGTTATGATATGGATCATCTTCCTTGGGCAACCACTCCACCTATTTAAACAAGAAAGCCATTTTTTCGATTTCCATGCTCATTGGAAATCCTTTAAAGATGTATTCGGTGATGAAAAACCTAGAAAGACCATCCATTTTTAATATTTTTGTTGAAATTGATGTTTCTTATTATTTTTCTTCCCAAATATGGGTTGTGATTGGTGAGTTTGGTTTCTTCTATGATGTGGTTTATAAACTACTACCCGATTAATGTCATTCTTGCCTTATGAATGGTCATGAATGGAAGGGATCTGACCAAAAAATCACAAGTACTGAGGCTAAGAAAATTACATGGGCTTAAAAAGGGAAGATTAATATTGGAGAAGAGGAGATAAATGTTTTTCAAGTAGCTAAATGTGGCCTCTCTTCTACTAGAGAGAAAAAAATAGAGGTGAATAAGGAAATTTTGGTGTCCAGTAATCAGCCTTTTCAATCAGTACTCCATCCTATAAAAGTATCAAACATGATTTATTCATTACTTAATTTTATAAGGGATAGTATTGTTCCTACCCCTGGTGGAAGAGTAGAAGAATCACCTTTAATCACATGACGCAAGAGACAATGTGAAAGGTGAACTTTCTAATTCTAGTGAATCCTTGTAAGAGGTTGATGATCAACCTAATAAAATTGAGGAAGACATCCTAAAATCTAGTGCTAGAAAATGGAAAACCCAATGGTAGACACTGATGGTTACATTACCCTAAATCCTAGAAAAAAGAGGAATCACTCAGACTATTCACACCTCCAAAGAACAATAGTCACAATATCTCTTGAAGCCACAAGGAAGGATATTGACCCACCACCTCAAACTGTGGTTCTACTTCCAATATATATTTCAGATTAGGAAAATTATGTAACTAAAAAACATCCTATGTATAGATATTCTTATTGTAATGAGGAGGAGGTGGGAGAAGCAGCTGATTCAAGAATTGATGAATAAGATGCAATCACTTTCAAGAAATATCGAGATGGTATCATCACTGTTGAGAAATACCATGAAATTATAAAGTGTATGTTCATTAGGATTTTGGATAAAATCAAAAATAATTCATGATTTTGACTTCAAAGATATAACTTGGGAGTGATTCTTTCTAATTATCCTTATATTTAATGGTTATTTAAATGGACTCTTCTGTGCAGTGACTTCTTTTTCGTGGGTTACAACGTTCTATGGGATTTTCTCCTTTTTGATGCATGTTGTTGTTCTGTCTTCTCATACTCTTTGGAGTTGTTTTGTTTTGTTTCTGGATGGTCAATTGGGCTCACACAAGTTTCATCTCAGTTTTTTATATTAAATGATTGATCTAGTTTTTCAATTTCTTGAGTGTTGCTGCTTCAGACTTGAGTGATTGCATATTTTGTGATGGTGAATGGTTTTCCATATTTTTCAAGACTATTATTCATATTTCTCAGCTTCGGTTCATCCACATTAAGGGTTTTCTTTCCTTTCTAGATAAATTATATTTTGTTCCCCCATCTATTATTGGGGATATTATGTGCTTCATGGAAACATTTATGGGGGCATTGGGTAATGTTTGGCATCTACAGAATGTAGTGAAGATCTTTTCTATGGAAATGAATTTGTCATATATGGTAAGCTGATTTTTGTCATTTTTTGTTGTCTTTTTCATTAAAATATTCATGTAGTTTGGTGATGATAAGTAATGATCAATATGAGGAGTTCATAATACCTTGAGGGTTATTTTAGTGATTTGCAATAAAGAATTTTTTTAGAAGATTATTTAATGACCTAGTGCTGATTATACTTGACATAAAGTGAGAGCAATATTTGAGAGTTCACATTTCATTGTATTATACTTGTTTTCTTGAATTTGTATCTTGATTTATTGTTGTTGATGTTGTATGCTCGTTACACCTCATTTTTAAACTATAACTTTCATTTTGATTAATAAATGTTATGGGGGTATGGGTCGGGTGACTAACCCATAACTCATTCCATTTAAAATAAATAATTTAAACTATTTATTTAGTGAAAATAAATTGTGTCTTGTTGTTTTAAAATTTTATATATAACTAAATAATTACTATTATTTTTTTAGAAAACTATAGAACCAATAAATTGACACTAGTTTTGATAACAGGATCTACATTGGATAAATCATCATAGAAATCCACAATGTTATAGCATAAATTATGTCAACATAAAGGGTGTGAAAATATTTATTCCATTTTTATCATGAAATTCAGAATCTTTTTCTGAAGGAAAAATTAATTCACCTTGTAAGAAATATGATCTGAGTATATTTAAAACTTTTGATAATGTTGTGGTTCATCTATTGTGTTTTTATTTTTCGAAAGATTTTTTTTTTGTTATCAATGTGGTGAACATAATTAAGATGAAAATACAAATTATTTGGTTCTAGATCCATCATGGTTTCAAAATTGAAGAGATGAGGTTGTTCTCTTGTCCTTTCAGAAAAAATAAACTCAAAATGATAATTTGAATTATGAATTAGAACCATCTCAATTTTACAATTTCATTAAATATGCTAATGTAACCTTATAACTTGTATGAATGATAAAAATATAGAATCTATTACAAAATATGTGGTTTTTAAATTAGATTTTTAAATTTAAAATGAATGCTTTGATTAAATATTTTATTGGATTATATCTTTGTTGGCTTAGTGAAATACACAATAAGTGAATTTATATTAGATAAAAAAGTTAGTGTATTATTTGATTCATATTTATTAGGTGATTTATGCATGATTAAATGATTAAATATTTTATTATGGTGAAAATTATTCATTAGTTATTTTCCCAAAATGTGGACAATGAATTTATAAATAGGTTAAATAAGAAAAGTATAGATTTTTTCTTATTTAATATTTGAGGGTTTTTCTTATTACATGTAGATTTGAATGTCTACTTATGTCTCAAAATAATGTCACAATAACAACAAGTAATCAATAAAATATTTCACATTGTATACACTTAATTATTTCTTTGGATGGTGATTCATGGAAAAATCATGATCAGGTTTATCTATTTTTTTATACCATATATTGAATGGTTAAGTCTTTCAACAAATGGTTTTTATCCATTTGGGTCTCATGGTTGTCAATATTTTTTTAATATTATTTTCATAACTTTGTAAAACTTAACTCCATATATGTTTGATGAAGGAACCATATATATATTTAGAATTTTTATTTTTAGTACATCTAAATAAGAATATCTATATTTATTTGAAATCATTGATTAAGGAGTTATTTTTTTGATTAATGGTGTAAATATATATAATGCAGTTTCAAATTGAAATTTTACATAAAAAACATCATTAATGTATATAATTTGGGACTTTGTAATGTATGTTATATTATTTAGTTAGAATAAACGTAATCTAAAATCATTTTCATACTATATGCGTAACAGTAAATGTAATACCTAGATTTTTTATGAATACTATGTTTGATAGCATGCATTACACACAACATAAATCTTTAATAACCACAAAATCATATTATTTATTATGAACATGATAACCTAGACATTGAATTGGATGGTGTGAATTGAAGTAACTAAATTACAATATATATAAATAGGTATTACAAAATAAAAATTTATTGATTAATTTATAGGAAATAAGTAACCAGTTTTTTAGTAAATTCATTTTTTTCTTCAAAAATATATCTTCATTAACAAACGTATAGATTAGTTTTTATACGTGAATATTGGACTGAATTTATAAAATTTATAAAAATTTTATTTAGTAAAAAGTTAAATATTTTTTAAATTAACATATCAATATTATCATAGGGGTAAAGCTTCATATTTTTTTGAAAAATTTGATTTTTCAATGAATAGGAAAAAAAATACAAGATTTAGAGAAAATGGTATTTTATTTTCAGGTATTTAGAAAGAATAATTATGTTTTTAAATAATTTTAAAATTTTATGAGATACTTTTTATTAAAAAATTAAAATTATTATCATTTTAATAGAACATATTCTAAATTTTGGTATAAAAACAATTTAATACTAATAACTTATTTTTTCTAGAAAACCAGTTTACATCATGTTTTGTGTGTTTAATATAAAATTAATTTATACCACCTATAGTGGTTGAATTTGACAAAATTTATTCAATATTTTTAATCACCATTTTAAATTTTTTAAATCTATTAACTATATTTTTTTCCTTATGAATAGTAAGTATGGTAAATATTAATCACTATAGTAGAGGGTAAATTATGGTAAATAGGGTTAAAACTAATGTGAAGTGACTTTAAGATCACCCTAAAACATGTATTTAATCTATTTTGTGAGTTTAAATTGAACAAACCATTTAAATATTCAAAATTCTCCCATTTTGGTGGCCTTTTCCATTAATAAATACCTTTCTAATATTTTAACTAATGGAAAATTCAAAAAAGTATCTTTCTTTAATTTAATATCAATAATTTTTTGTTGCATAGATAAAAAAAATTATGAATGGTTATAATTTTTTTAAGTTGAATATTTTTTTTATGATGAAAATTCATTTTTTATTTTTAGTTATTATATAATTACCTTAAACACTTATCCAATGCCTACATTTGTATGTGAAAATAGTAGAAAAATCGAGTAAAATATTTTTAAAACATACAATGTAGTATTTTTCTTCGGTGATTTATAGTGTTAGATGAATTTTTTAGATAAATGTTATTTATTTTTGATGTGTTATAAGTTTATATTAAAACTACATTACTGCCTTTATATTTTGTAAAATAAAATTATTTGAATCATCCACAAAATAAATTTAATGGAATTTTGTGTTAAATAATATTTTATTAAATTATTAAAAGATACATAAAATTATTATATTTGGTCATTTTGATAATATATGTTCTCTAATTTTAATCAATTTCAAACTATTGGTCACTTTTCCTTCTGTTGTGACTTTCTTAACCTCTAAATATCGAAAAACATTTTTATCTCTATAATCATAAAAATGATTAACGGTAGGTTAAAACTAATTGATAAGTGTTAAAAAATTGACTATTATTGTTTAAATATTTATATTTGAGATTATTTATACTTATATATATCATATCTTAAAAATACATCAATTTTGTTCTACATTAACATGAATATTAATATATATTAAGTTAATACTTTAAGTAATTCCATGGGTGTCTCTCCCCTAACTTATAAATGGACACCACTTATCCTCTCTTCCTCACAAGTCATAATACATTTAGAAAATAAAATATATGAAAAAATAACATTTAAATCTCCCCCCCCCCAACTTCTTAGAGGTCTTGGTATGGCCAAAAGACCAACCTAAAATTCTAAAGATCTATGTCGAATATGGTATTCTAAAGAGGAGGTAGTCATCTTAACTGAACATTTTCAATTTACTTCTTCTTATACCTATCTAGGAAATTAATAAACCATGATGATATAAAAACATAAGTATCTAAAATATACTAAAATTTTATTATTACTATCTTAAAAACCATTCCATCATATTTTTTATCCTTTTTGGAATGAAAACATAGTTTATGCGTATATATGGACTACCACCTCCATGAAGTGATATGATTATTTTTTCCATTACCACCTTTAATGTATATTTATATTATAGAAGTAATTTATATATATATATATATTATATTCATTACATAATTAATATTCTACAAGGAAATTATATCAATAATTTTCTTACCCTTCTATCAGTTGGAAAATGATAACGTTGTTTGTGTGTATTTTTTGATTACCACATTTGTGGAGAGATGTGGTTTGTTTTTCATGTACACATTTAATATATGGTTCTAAAAATGTATTTAATATATAAAATAATAATTATATCATGATTAATATTCTGAATAATATTCAATAATGAACACTTTGACCATATTTAACCCAACAAAGTCATTTTTCAATTATGAACTGAACATCCTCAAAACACCTGACATGGTTTTAACCAATTAAGTAATTAAATATGTCATTAAAATAAATTAAAAATATTTTTAATGATAATGGAATAAACATATATATGGTTCTTAAACAAGTAAATAATTAATATAAGTTTATTATATAAAAAATAAAGGACATAAATAGCCAGCTGGGACTCAAGGTAAGGGGTTTCTTAACTCATCTTCCATTCATTAGGTTATACTTATACTTCATTGACTATGAAATGAAAATATTATTTGTCAAATTACCTAATGTTTTATTTTATTTTTATTATATTCTTTTTATGTGCTTATAATTTGGACACACAAACACTTCAATGATTAATTCAAGCTTCAATGATATCATATTTGTAAGGATTATTCATCTCACTCTAATTTTCATGATACTTGTTTCATATCATGCATTATTTTTTCTTTACATGGTGTAATTAATTATAAATTAATTAATTTTTACATATTGTTTCATTTAAATTATGGTATTTACAAATCTATATCATATTATTTATTTCAATAACTTTTAATTTTAAATTTACCAAAGTGGTTATGGATTTGTGTTTGAATCTCATTTATTTTTGGGATTTTTTATGTTCATGATTTATTTGGGGGAAATTGTATAATATTAATTTTATGATCCGCATATTAATTATTATCATCTATTTATTTCGGTGTTTTACCTGATTTTCTTTCATTTTCTTCTTTTTGTAGCATAAAATGACTGTGAAAATATTTTTAAGAAAAAATGATCTTATTTCCCATTGGGTTGGAAAATATTTTCTTACATGTACGTATTTTCTTTAAAATGATTTCAAAAATGATTTAAATATTTTTAAATTAATTAATAAATTCATTTTAACAAATTTTTTAATTTATATAAAATGTTTTCAAATTAATATTCCTTTCATTTTATGAATGAGGTACTTTTTACCATAGGTATAAAAGAAAATATTTATTTTAACATATCCAAATCAATAAAATTTATCATCATCATTAATATTATTTTATTTTATGATTTATTTACATGTTTACAACGTTATTTTCAATGAAAATAATTTTCCAAATATTTATTAAATTTTTATTTTTTAATGGAACCGAACAAAAAGGGTATTTTACCCTATTTTCAAAATAATGTTTCAAATATTATTTTAAATGTATTTTCATCTATATAATCATCCATTAATGATTCATTGATATCAATAAGATTATCATATTATGATTCCATTCATATTATTTATATGTATGAATTATGATGATTGTTTTAAAAATATTATTTTGAAACTCATTTATATCCAACGGGTACATCAAGCAATAAATTAACGCAAGTTGTTTTTAAACAATTTATGATTATAATGAAATATTTTATCCTTCGTATTCATGTATGGTACTTGGGAATTATTTTAGAAGACTGGTGAGATTGATATAGCTCACAATGATGGGTGGGCCCAAAATAGCTTATACGAAGAGTGTTCCCTATATAACTCTCCAATACATTTGGGAATGTTCATTGTCTTTAACAGTTAGAAGTGGAAAGCTAACCAAGATGGATTCACCTTTGGTTTTAACTAGGCACCGTTTATTTCTAACATGAGTGAACATAGGTTATTAATATAATGTTCTAATATACCAACATGTTTTCTCTATGATTTTTTTGGATTTTTAAGAGTTTCATTTTTTAATAATGATATCACATGGATCATGATTATTTGTTCCTACGAATGTTTCCTTTTTTAAATATTTATTCCATTTTTTAAGTTTAATGATCAAGGTTTTTATCGGTATGAATTCTATTATGTAATGTTAATGCACTTTCAATATATTCTTACACCCTTTTGATAATATTATGCTCACCTAAGATACTAAAAAATTAATGCCCAAATTTACACTTACTAATAATTAGTGCTCACCCATATTATGATTCATTTATTGAGGTTACAAAGGAAGAATTTAATTATGATATTTCAAGAATGGTTTCAAGTATAATATTATGATGATATAATGTGGAATAAATAAATATGGGTATAGTGGGTAAAATTATATCATAAAGACATTGGTAATTTTATGTTAGAGTTTTTATTAATTCTCTAAAACTCTAAAACAAATAAGTCTTTTGGTATATAAGTGATATAATATCTCTTTTTGATATTTTACGTTTTCGATGGCTAAAATCAGTTCACCTTTTTCATTATCAAATACAATAATGTAAAGATTATATTTTTGTTATGTGATATGGATGTGTGCTTTAGACATTATTATAGTTTGTATCAGAGCTATATTTAGATAAAATTTGAGGTAGTCTTGGTTTTAGGTGAGTTTAACATAATATTTATAGATATTATCATGGGTTTATAATTTTAAGGATGATAATATGATCAATGGACAAAATTCTCCTTTAAAGGTCATAAATGATTATACCTTATGGTGATTTAAACCTTTTACTGGGTGTTAGTAAGAATACTCCATTAAAGAAATTATGTCTTATTTTATATTGGGTTAACCATGATGGTTGGAAAATTATTTTATTACAAGTTAACATTTTTTTGAAATATTTATGATCAAGAAAATGATAACATATCATATTAGTATCAAAAGGTAATTCTTATTATTATTTTAAATTTCACAACATTATATGATTCTGTAGAGATTTATGTTTCTTTGGGAAAAAATTTTTTAAGAGTTTTATAGTTGATCTATTTATAGAATAATCTCTTTTAAACCTTTGTTTTTATTATTTAAGTATTATTGATTCATTTTTCACATCTTCATATAAAATGTTTATTTGTGTATTATCTTTTCGGGTGCTTAACATTTCGGTTTTATTAAATATAAGAAGAATATCTTTTCATCCTTTTATACACATTATGATCAATTAATATTTTATTATAAATCCTAAGGAATTAAATAATAATACCCATAATATGTAGTAAGATATTTGATAAAGGTGAAAACTGATTTAAACATGAAACCAAAGGATAAAATTGTTTTTATTGATTTGAAGAAAATAATATAAGTATATTTCCTTATACTCTTTGTTAAAATTGTATTGGAATTACCCAAATCATTTAAAATGATATTAAATTAAAAAAATATCTTATTATATTCATTTATGATAAATTGATGGTCGTATTAATCCCATATTGACTTATAGTTTTTTAGTCATTGATTTTCTCATTATTATTCACTTTCTTGTGATCGATGTTCCCTATCAATCCCCATCATTATTTTGAAATTATTTTTCTCCTCGATGTTAATATGTTCACTTCCCAAAAATGATAAACTATTTGGAAACCTGTTTTTGTGTCATTCAAGATGACTTTATTTCCCATTACTTCTTTTTAAAATGAAGTTTTACTAATACTTTTTACATTGTGAATTTTCAAAACAGGTATTTTCAAATTTTAAATCATTGATTACCAAGTTCAAGATAAAATTAAAAAGTTTTTAATCTATTAATGTTGGGGATAATTTAATTACCAGAAATTTTTAAAGAAGACTATGTTTGATACTGTACAAGAGACACAACACGATGTTTTAATAACCATGAAATATTATAATTTAATATGACCATTATAACCTTGTATTTTATTGGAAGGTATGAATAGGAGTATTCACATTATCAAATATATATACATATATATTAACGCACCTCTCAATAAAATTTTACTGAAAATTTATTAAGAAATAAGCACTCAATTTTTTAGTAATCTCATTTTATGCTTTCAAAATATGTTTTGTTAGAATATGGGATTTATTGATTATTTAGTGAATATTGTAATTAAATTATAATAATTTTATAAATATTATTTTTTAAAAAATATATAATTTTTTAAATCTTCTTCGAAAATTTTAAAATTTGGATATTTTTTAAAAAATGTTGATTTTTTAGTGAATTGTGAAAAAAATCCAATTTTATAGAAAACTATATTTTCTTGTTATGTATTTACAAAGTCCCATTTTTTTTTGAATTAATGTTAAAATTCAATTTTTCCCTTCTAATTAAAAATATTCTAATTAATGTCATTTTAATTGACATTATTCATAGTCTTTCTATAAAAACATTTTTATACTTAAAATTTCATTTATTTGGATAACTATTTTTCATTTGGTTTCGCATGTTTATTTGGAAAGTAATTTTAAAAACATATACGGATTTTATATGATAAAATGGATTAAATATTTGGATTAATTATTTCATGATTTTTTAAATAGGTCGACTTCATTTTTTCCTTAATGAATAATAACCATGGCGATTATTTGTCGCTATAGTAATGGGTAAATTTGGTTAACTATGGTTTGAAATAATTTTAAAAGTATATAAAATAACCATAATACTTATATATTATATATTTTATGCGTTTAATTCAACTAAAATCATTAAATATTTGAAAATATTTCATTTTAGTGGCATTTTTATTTACAAGGACCTTTATATTATTTAAAGTAAAGGAAATTTCCAAAAGATCTCTTTATTGATTTTAATATTTCTAATATTTTTAGCAAGGATAATGAAAATTATTCATAGTAATAAAATGTTATTTTTAATATGAATAAAATTTTTTATGGTATTTTTTTTAGTTTTAGTGATGAAATAACTACCTTAGATGTTTTGACAACACTCACACGGTTTTTGTAAAAGTAGTAGAATATCATGTTTGTTATTTTAAAAACAAAAAAAGAATTATTTTTTTGGTGAGTTACAATATTCCAGGAATTACATAGATAATTATAATTTATAATATATGGGTTAAAATTTTATATTTGAACTTGATTAATGTCTTGATATTTTTTAAAGTAAAATTATTTTAATATACCTATAAATGTCTTCAATGGTATTTTATGTTAAATAATATTTTATTAAATAATTAAGAATTAAAAAAAATATTTTAATTGAAAATTTTAATATTATATAGTCTATAATTTAATAAATTGTCCATTTCTAGGTCACTTTTCATTTTATTGTTACTTTATTGACCCCTAAAGAATAAAAAACATTATTATTGTGATAATTGTAAAAAAGATTAATGAGAGATTAAAACTAAGAGAAGAGGGTTATAAAATCACCTAGAGTTATATAAATTTTATTATATGATTTTCATTCATATTATATATATCCTATATTCTAAAAATTTCAATTTAAATACATATAAACTTGAAAATAATTTATATTAATTTTATAATTTAAGTAATTTCAAGGGTGCCACTCCCCTACCATATAAAGGTACACCACCTCTTCTATCTTCCTAACAGTTCATGATCTGTATATCTCAAATAATATCTAACTAAATCACTTTAATAAATTACTACCCACTTCTCAGAGGTAATTTTCTCACTAAAATACAAACATATAAGTCATAAAGTATAAGTTGAAGGTGTTCTTCTAAAGAGGATGTAATTATCTTAACTAAATTTTTTCATTTTACAACTCCTTATACCTCATTAAAATAATCATAAACCATGATTATATAATAAATTAAGTATTTAAATTATATCTAAACTTTATTATTAGTAGTGTAAAACTCTTTTCAAACTCTTTTTACATCCTATGGTGAATGAAAACATTGTCTTTGTGTTTATATGGACTATCATCTCTGCAAAGTGATGTGTTTATTTTTCCAACACCACCAATCCTTAATGTTTATAATGATATATAATATATATATATATAATATTAATAAAATAATTATAATTTTTAAAATATAATATATCATTTATTTCCAAACACTTCAATCCATTGGAAAATGATAACATCGTTTGTTCATACATGTGGATTACCATCTCCACAAAGCGATGTGAGTCAGTTTCCTTGTACACCTTTCATTGATGGTTCAAAAATTATATTAAATTTATAATAATAATAATATTTATTTCATGATTAATATTTTTTACATTATGTAACAATGAACCCTTTGACCATAGTAAATCTACTAAAGTCATTTTTCAATTATGAACCTAACATCCTCAAAACACTAGGTGTGGACATAAATGATTATATGATTAAATATTTCTTTAAATAAATGAAATAAATGGTATAATGATAAGTAATAAAAATGTAAATGGTTTTAAAATAGTTAAATAATTAATATGAGTTTATTGTACAGTATTTAGATGGCATACCTAGAAAGTTGGGACTCGAGGTTATAGTTTTCTTAACTTAATTTCCAATCATTGGGTTATAAATATACATCATTGATGATTTTATGAAAAAATTATACATGAAATTATATATGATTGTATTATATTGTATTTCAACTATTTGTGTTTTTAAATTTTTTGTATATAATAACTCCATTGATTAATTATGGCATCAATGATATGACCTTTATAAATATTATTCATCTCAATCACATTTTTTTATACCTGTTTAAAGTTATCCACCATTTTTTATTTGTATGTTGTACTTACCAAATCTTGAAAGAGTTTTTAACATATAATTTCCTGTAATTCATGGGTTTTATAAATAAATTTAATTTTGTTTATTTTAGTTACTTTTTAATTGAAAGTTACCAAAGTTGAAAAGGCTTTATGTTACAATATCATTTCATTTTAGGATTGTTTTTGTTTAAGGTATCTTTATGGGAAATTTTATCGTATTAATTTAATGATCAAAATATATATTCTAATCCTATATTAATTTATATGGTTTACATAATTTCCTTTCATTTTCCACTATTTGTCACTTAAAATGACTGAGAAAATGTTTTTTAGAAAAACCAGCCTTAATTTCTCATTAATATAATTTTTTTCCTTATATGTCAATTTTTTATTTAAAAATTTTTAGAATGTTTTTAATATTCTAAAATTATATATTAATGCAATTTTTACCAATTTTTAGCTTTCAATAAAAATGATTATAATTAATCCTCTTTTTTCAAATGGGGTACTTCTTACCAAAGGTGTGAACCAAATCTTTGTTTAAACATATACTAAAAAAATAAAATTTACTGACATTATAAATATTCCTTTTAATATATTATTAATAAATTTCATGGTTATTTTCAATGAAAATAATTTTATCAATATTTTTGGAATTTTTAGTTTTCAAAGGTACAAATGGAAAATGGTAATTTCCCTAGTTTTGAAAGCAACTTTTTAAATGTTCTTTTAAAAGAAATTTAATATATGTAAACATTATTTAATGACTTCCCTACTTTACTATATATTTATTGTTATCATACTATCTATATTATTTCTATGGATGGATTATGATGTTTTTTAGTGAATATCTGGATACCTATTTTTTCATGGGTAAATCAAGCTATATTGGAATGGAAGTTGTTTTTAAATGTTTGATAAGTAATATTTTAATCTTACATGTGTTATATTAAGTTGTGGTAAATAGAAATTATTAAATATGATGGGTTATTCTAATAAAGATCATGATGATGGGTGAGGCTGATATATCTCTCCAATACATTATGTAATGTTTCTTTTCATTAAAGATAAGAAGGATGGAGTTAAACAAAATGGTTCTTCCTATGGATTTTACTAGGATCTAGTTATTTCTAACATGAATGAACATAGGTGATTAATTTATTGTTATAAGATACCAAAACATTTTTTATATGATTTATATGGGTTTTTAACGGTTCATTTCATTGATATTGACATGACATGGAATGTGATTATTGATTCTTATGATTATTTTCTTTTCTAATGCTTTATTCCATGTCACATGTTTAATGATCTAGGTTTATATAATAATTAATTATATTATTTAATTCTTATGAACTTTTAATATGTCCTCATACCCTTGTTCTCATCATGTGTTCACAAAAGATATTCAATTGTTAATGTTTGTGTTTACCCTTACCTGGTATTTTATCTGACACTTATTATGTTTCTATTCACTCCATTATAATGAAATATGTTAAGTAGGATATGTCTTGATGGGTTTTATGGGGGATTTTATAAAGTATTAATGTGGAATAATAAAAACTGGGCATAATGAAAAAAAATGTACACCTAAATATATGGGTAATGTTATGTAATAATTTTTCCTAATTCTTTAGAAATCTAAACCTAAATAATATTTGGATATATAAGTGACCCAATATTTATGTTTGGTGTATGTTTTGGATAGCTAAAACTTGGCAATTTTTAATAGTATCAAATCTAGAAATGTAAGGATTATGTTTTTATCATCGAATATGGTGTGTGGGTTTAGATTTATTATAGTTAGTATTAGAACCAAATTTAGATAAATGTATAGAATACTATTTATTTAGGTTATGTTAACTTAATAATTATGGATAATATCATGTTTTCATAATTTTAGGGTTGATTATATTTTTATTGGAGAAAATTATATTTTTAATGACATAAGTGATTTTACTTTTAAGACATTTCATCATTTTAGTAGGTTTTTTTGTTGGATGATTCATTAATGTAATTAAGGTCAATTAGATATTAGGTTCACCATGATTATTGAAAAGTTATTTTTTATAAGTTGATATTTTTTGAGATATTTGTGAACCATATAATTATAACCTTTTAAGTTATTATTTTATGTTGATTTTTATTATTTTGGAAAATTTCAATACATTATAAGATTTTTTAGTGACTAGTTATTTTGATAAAACATATTTTTAATAGTTTTATGGTTTAGAAATATATATAATTGTCCAAGATAAACCATAGGTGTTATTGTTAAAGTATTTTTTATTATTGTTATAAATATTTATATAAATGATTATTTTGGTGTCATCATTTCATCTACTAACAATTTAATTTTTTATTAATGATGGAAACCATTGATTTTAAACCTTTTATGAACCTCTCGTTAATCATATGTTGATTATAGTGCGTTATGCATGGTGGAAACTTATTGAAACTTACAAACAAGGGATAAAGTGGTGTTAATGGAATTAGTGAAATTTAAGTAATTGTATTTCCTTATGTTATTAGTGTAAATGGTAAATTAATTACTAAAATCTATGAAAATTATATTGGAATAAAAAATTTATCCTATTAAAGTCGTTTTTTATAAAGGTATGGGATTCTTAATCACTTATTGATTTATGGTTTTTTGGTCGTTGACTTTCTAATGATCATTCACATTATTGTGATAAATGTTATCTATAACTATTCATCCTTATTTAGACATGAATATTCTTTTACATGTCTATATTTTCACATACCACTAATGTTTAGAAACTGAGTTATGTTTTATTCTGGATGACATTCATATTTTCATTTCTATATTTTTTAAAAGAATTATTATTAACCCTTTTATCATGTGGGTTTTAAAAAAGGTATTTTCAAATTCAAATCCATTAATTACCAGGTTAAAGATAAAATTATGAATATGAAGTTTATTAATGTATGTGGGAATAAAATACCCAAATATATTAATAGAATATTATTTTTTATAGCTTATAGAATACAAAACATTGAGCTTTAATGAATATGGAATATTATTATTTAATATGACTATTATAACCTTGTAGTTGAAGCGGTGTGTATGAATAGTAGTTTATATCATTTAGAATATATATATTTCTTTTAAAATAATGTTTTATTGATACTTTTTGGGAAATGAGAACTCAATTGTTTAGTAAAGACATATTATGCTTCAATAATATGTTTTCTTCATGGATGGTTTGTATTGGTTTTTGTGAGTGAATATAATAATAAATTTTGGACACTATAATTAGTTTAATTAGTTAAAAATGATGGCACTTTTTAAATTATCATATCAAAATTATCATAGGGTGAAATTTTGGGATGTTTTCAAAAATATTTATTTTTGAGAAAATACATAAAACATAACTATTATATAGAAAAATGTCATTTCCTTTAAAATATTTAAAAAGAATAATTTTATTTTGAAATGATTTCAAAATTAAATTATTTTGTTTTTATTAAAAAAATATAATTAATTTCATTTAAATCAATATTATGCTTAATTTTCGAATAAAAACATTTTTATATTTAAAAAATCATTTTTCTATAAAAATATTTTTTATCACGTTTTAAAGAATAATTTCAAAAAAAATTTCTCACATGTATAAGTATTGAATTTTATAAAATTGATTTTATATTTTTATTCTTCATTTAAAAATTTTGTAATTTTTTAACATTATTTGTGTTCATAATAAAGAGTAATCATGGTATATATTTATTGTCATGGTAAATGGTAAATTAGGTTATCTAGGGTCAAAACAAATGTGAAAAGGATTTAAAATCATTTTAACACATTAATTTAACATATTGGGTTATTTTATTTTTACCAACCATTTAAATATTTTAATATACGAAATTTTTTGGAATTTTTCTTTGACAAAGACCATATGTTATTTTAAGTAAAAGAAAATTCCAAAATATTTCTTTCTTTCTTTTAATATCTATAATATTTTTTTTGCTCAGATAAAAAATTTATGAAAAATTATAAAATTTAAATTTAAATATTAATAAATATTTTTTGTTATATTAGTTTTTTAAAAAAATTATTGATAAAATAATTACCTTAAATTCTTATGAAATGAAGACACAATACATGTGCAAGTAGTAGAAGAATCTTGTAGATGATTTTAAAAACATATAATGTGATATTTTTTTTGTGAGTTATGGTGTTAAAAAAAATATTTTATATAAATATAATTTATTATTGATTTTTTAACAGTTTATATTCAATCTATATTATTGTCATGATAAATTTTTTTAAATGAAAATTATGTGAATAGTATCGAAAATATTGTTAATGGTATTTTATTTTAAATAATATATTATTAAATTATTCAAACTTCATAAAAATATTATATTTTTCCTATTTCATATGATATGTTCTATAATATCGTCTATTGTACACTTATGAGTCAATTTTCCTTTTATTGTAACTTCCTTAACCTATAATGTGTAAAGAACAATATTATCTCAGTAATCATTAAAAGGTTTAAATAATGTCTAAAACATAGAGATAAGGGTTAAGAAATCACTTAAACATGTGAAAATTTTATTTAATAAGATTATTTAGACTTATATTCATCATATAATCAAAATACATCAATTTTTTACTTTAATATGAAAATTAATTTACATTAATTTAGTACGTTAAGTAATTCCAAGGGTTCTATGCCCTCACTAATAATAGGACACCTCCTCTCCTCTCTTCTTAAGACTTCATGTTACATTTATCTCTACAAATATCTGACCAAATAACTTCTAAAAATTCATCCATAATTTCTTTGGGTCCTTATCTAACAAAAATAAAAACCTATGAGTCTTAAGGTGTAAGTTGGATGCGCACTTTTAAAGATATCATAATCATCTTAACCGAGTATTCTCATTTTACTTCTTTTTATACCACATTAAAATATTATTAAAATAAGACGATATAAAAAAAAATAAGTATCTCAATTATACTAAAATTTAATTATCAATTTGGTAAACCCCTTTTCATCTGATTTTTTTATCTTATGGAGAAAAAATATTTTCTATGTATATGTGTGGACTACCACCTCCAAGAAGCGAGGTGTTTGGTTTTACATCACCGCCTAAAATGGATTTTTAAAATGATGTATTAAACTTATATATGTTATATTCAATAAATAATTATCATTTTTTAAGATAATATTTCATCTATTTACTTACCCTTCCATTGGTTGGAAAGTGGTAATGTAATTTGTGCATGTATGTGGATTATCACCTCCATGAAGTGATGTTATTTTTTTCATATACACATTTCATATATATTTAGGAATTTATATTTAATATATAAAAAATTATAATAATGCCATGATTAATATTTTTTAAATGAATGAACAATAAAAACTTTATCCATGGTCAACCTTCCAAATTCATTTTTCAATTACCAACAGAACATCTTCAAAAAAACATTCATGAAATTAACTAATTAAGTAATTAAATATTTCATTGAAATAAATGAAATAAATGGTTTAATGATAATTTTATAATCCTTTTAATGGTATTATAGAATTTGATAATTGATATAGGGTTGTTATACATGATTTAAGGTACATAAATATTATGTTGGTACATGAGGTAAGGGGTCTCTTAACTCAATCTCCATTCATTGGGTTATAATTGTTCTCAATTTTCAAAGATTTTATTACGTTTTATTTCTAATTTTCATGCGGTTTTACAATTATTAAAAATGATCACTAAATTAATTAAATCTAACCTCACTAATATGATCATTTTGAAAATTATTCTTCTCAATTTCATTTTCTTAAAAGATGTTTCATGTAGTGGGCCATTATTTGTTTGTATGATGTAATTAATGACTCATGAATTAATGTTAACATATTAATTCATATAAGTATATGGATTTATATATCCTTTTAATATTATTTTTTTCAGTGAATGTTTATTTAAAAGTTACAAAAGTGGAAAATGATTTATGTTAAAATCTAATTTATTTTCAAGATTATTTATATTCAATGTTGCATTGGGGTAATTTCATTATATTAATTTCAAAAACCATGTGTCTATTATTAATCTATATTTATTTATATGGATTTCATGATTTTTTTATTGTCCTCTCTTTTCTACATAAAATGGATGAGGAAAATATTTTTTAATAAAAATAGATGATATTTCGTCTTTGGTTGATGAAAATTATTTTCATTTTCATATTATATTTAAAAAAAATAAAAATATTCTTATTATTCTAAAATGATTGAATAATTCATTTTTAACCTTTTTTAAGTTTATATAAAAAAATTCAATGTAATATTCTTTTCGATTTCTCAACAAGGTACGTTTTAACAAACATGTAAACGAAATATTTGTTTTAATATATACTGCATGAATGAATTTTTACACAGTCATAAATATTCCTTTATTTGAATGATTATTTACAATTTTAAATGTTTATTTCAATAAAAAAACGTTTTCTCACTATTTTTTGTTTTTTGAGTTTTTTAAGAGAGAGAATTAGAAGGGTATTTTACCTAATTTTGTTAAAAATGTTTTAAATCTTCTTTTAACGGTATTTTCAAAAATATAAAAATCCTTTAATGATTCCTCTACTTTACTAAGAATATGATCTTTTGATACCATCCATCTTATTTCTATGAATTTATTATGATTATTTTTTAAATATAATTTCATGAAACGCATTTTCTTTTCAATAGGTAAATGATACTATAAAGTAATATAATTTATTTTTTAAAGGTTTATGATTAAAATTAAATCTACCATGTGTTATATTCATGAATGGAACTTGAAAATTATTTATGATGATGGATAATCTTTATATTTCTCATGATTATGGGTGATCTGGATATATCTTATATGACAGGTGAGCCTAATATTTTTATCCAATACATTGGGTATAAGGCCCCAGCCTTAAACCTTACTTAATATTGAATTAAATGAGTAATTCACATTGAGGATCTATTCAGGTTTAGAGTTTTAGAGAATTATGACATAACTATTACATCTCAAAAGATTACAAAGTAGTCGCTTCTACTAAATTTCCATAAAATTAAAACTCTTTAAAAGAAACATGTATAGTTCCATTTTTTAGGTAGCTTGACTTTCCCTTGACCCTATTCCACGCTATGTCCTGTGAAAAACATTTCAAAAACATGGGATGAGCATAAGAAGCTCAGTAAGGGATACACAAGAATGAAAACTGTTAGATTTTCAAAACAACAAGTAAACCATGAATACTTTATCAATGTAATACTTTTCACCATCATGAAGTAGTAAAAACTTTTCATTGAAAAAAAAGTATCATTACTTATCTTTTTATAACCAAAGGATTACCATAAAACCCATATAAAGAACATATAACATATATAAAGGTAACTTGGGACATAAACATACTTAAGTGGAATAACCATACGGTCGACTTCCACACATATCACTTAATGGAATAGCCATACGGCCAATTTCCATACATACTTAATGTAATATCCATACGGCCGACTTCCATACCCAATGCATTGGAGGTTATAACGTAACCACCCATCCTGGTATTCACGGCACCACCCGTCATATGGTTTATAACGTAACCACCCGTTAAAATGTCCAAGTACCAATATAAAATCATAAAACATAAAACCAATATAATGTAATGATAACATTTCCACATCACAATATATCATAATAGAATCCTTTATCAAAACCATTTTCAAAACCATTTAAAACATTTAATAAAGAGATTTTTGAATCAAAGTGTCCCATACCACCTTGAAGCTTAAAATTTTAAACCATTAATATCCATATAAATAAATCCTTAAAACCATTTTTAAAACATGGATATTAATAAGAACAAATAATTAAAACATTTAAAATGACATTTTGGTTAAAGGGGTTTTACCAAAATTAGAGACACTTGAATACAATAATTGAGGAATAACATTTAGTCAGAACTTTCTAATATCATGAGAATAAAAGGATTCATGATATAATACTCCAAAGGAATGTATATACACCATATAAGAGTGAATTGGTGCATAACAACAATGAACCCTCAATAGAAATGTCAAATGTGATGAAATCCCTTATAAAGAAGGTATCCTTAAATTAAGGACAAATCAATCTCAAAAATATGTGTGAAAAATATAAATACACCCAATATAAGTGTATATTAAGTGTAAAACAATAAAAGGTCCTTCACACATATTCAATGGATGACATATTCAATGACTACATGTTGAACCCAAAGAAATCGAAATTGGGTTAAGAAGTTCCCTTGACAGCATAACGACATCACTTCAAAATGAGTTGATGAGAGATAAAAAGTGTATCTCATCACTTGGAAATAAAATTTAAATCCATAAGGATATATGATAACATATCCCAACATAACAATATGTAAATTAAAAGACCCAACAAAAGAAGTCTTTTAAAAAAGAGGTGGGTGAAAGGTTCCCTTACCGACTTGGGTATCTTTCAAAACATACACCCCATGAAAGAAGAACAATAGATCATTGATGTAAATACTCATAAACGAAATTATATTACATAAAGAGTAGAATAATGGGCATTACATACACCACTCAATGGAATTTGTGGCAAATGTAGCATAAATATCACGGTAATAAAAGTGAGATGAAAAATCCCTTACGAAAACTTGGCAGCCTAACGGCACCACATAAAACTTCCGAATATGGATTGATGAGATCGAATAGGGTATCTCATCACATTAAAATAAAATTTACAGCAATAGGAATATAAAATAACATCCCCCAACATTACAAAGAGGAGCTTAAAAGAAGTGACTTAAGGGAGATTACTTAAAAAGAAAGAGAGAGGTTAGATCTCTTACGAAAATTCGACAGCCTAACGGTGCCACTCAAAACTTCCATAATTGATTGATGAGATAGAATAAGGTCTCTCATCACATGAACATAAAAATCACAGTATGTTTAATATAAATTATCATCCCAATAACAATAAAGATGTGCTTTAAAAGTAATGACATAAAAGTGTGTACTTAAAAAGAAATAGAGGAGTAGGATCCCTTACCTCGGGTCCGACTTGACTCGATCGTTCTTTAATCTCCTGAATAATAAACTTGAGTTAATTTATACTTCCTTAAGAACCTTTTTAAAGTTCATTATTCCTTTTATATCACTTATTACCATGTTATAAACATTATTTAATCATTTAAGTTAATCATGTTTGTTTTGTCGATATTTGGTTCTTAAGTCGAAAGTGGACTTCTTTCAATTACATGTTGTTCGTGTGGTCAAAGGTTCTTCATATCCAAAAATGACATTCCTGATTTGGATATCATATATATCATATATATCCAGCATATACATGTATTTATAAAATCACATAATCATTTAGAGGAAAGAAATGAAATGCACCGTTCATGGAGACGGTAAGCCGTACGTACGCATGAACGCTATTTTCATTTCTATGTCGTATTAATGGAATTAAAAATATATGAGAGGTATGTATATTTTAATTCCATAATTATATTAATCATTTATATGTATCATACATCATATATATCCATTATATATATGTACTTATAATAGTACATTACATTTGGGGATAAGAAATGAAATGCACCGTTCATGGAGACGGTAAGCCGTACGTACGCATGAACGCTACTTTCATTTCTATCTCATACTTTAATGTACAGAAATAATAATGATAGAGAGGTAAATAATAATTCCATTATAACATCATATATAATAACACTAAATCCATCCTTTATACGTCCCACGTATGGCATTAACGAATCACATCACTTTGAGGGGGCGGTAGTCCGCACTTCCTAAAATGAAGATATCGCGTATAACCATAATGGAAGCCATAAAGGTAAGACACAAATGAAAAATAAAGAATCATAAGTAAAACATAAACATATTATATATCATATATAAAAATAGTGACATCATAATGGCCACCTTTGAAGGTGTTAAATGAGTATTGAACAATCATCGTTTCGGGAGGCACAATTTCGCCATCCACTGAAACCGTATGTTCTTTAACCATTTTATGTAGTTGTGTGAGAGCGTAGCTCGAATAAATATTATAACAACATCCTAGTATATTGAAGATACTGGTTTTTTTACAAAAGAAATAAATAAAAAGAGTTTAGGGGGTTGGAGAAGAAAAATAAAACAAATGAACATGAGAGAATGAATTACCTTTAAAAGTGTAACTCCTTTTGATTTGAGCATAAAGGGTTCCTTTGAAAGGATTATTCCCAAATGGAATCCTCTAGGATGAAGAGAGGGATGTGGAGAGAGTAAATGGTCAGGGGTTGGCCGAGCCAAAGGCTTGAGGAGTGTGTGAAATGAGGTAGTGGTGGGGGCCTTTTATAAGAGGAGAGGAGGGGCACTTTTGGAATGTAAGAAATATTAGTTTATTTGAAAATGTGTTTCGGTTTTAAAAGGTCCCACATTGATATAATTCGTGGATAAGGTGATAAGGGTTAGAAATCCACCCATCCAATAAGTTTTGGACATGTGTAGTTCATAGATTTTACATTATCATTCCATTTTATTTAAATCGTCAAATAATGATGTCATCGCTGTATCATTATTATGTCATAAATAATTTATTTTATTTAATGCCTAAAAATTATAAAAAAATAACTATGATGTAGGAAATCGTTTTAGCTTTCCAATGACTATTTATAATCAAAATTTGGACTTGTGTAACCCCACCTAAAAACTGTTTTAGTAAAACAACTCATGTTTGTGTCAATTTAATTTTAACATTAAATAAAAATATATTATTGTCATTTTCCAACTAAAGTGGCTCCATGGGGTCCCCAAGTTGGCCCATGGCCTTTCGTGGTCAGCCATGACACAACCAATAAGGTTGGGACATGTTTCTAGGTCATTTCATATTATTAAAGCTTTATTTATACCTTAAACTACCCTAATTACCACTAATCGCGATTAAGAACTTAATAAGTTACTATTCACCAAAAAAAACTTTGTATCCCATTTAACCACATTTTACTTCTTAATGACAACCATTTATGTCGGATTTTTGAAATTCAAAACACAATTATGGCAAAATTTCATCTAAACGGAAAATCAGTCTTTATAAGTACCACTTAGTGGTTTCACTATTCATCAAAAATTGAAGTTTTTCAGAAAATTACCAAAAATTCACCCTAAGATATATTTGATATTACGAATTCAAAAATGAAGACTATTTTACAAAATTAAAAACATATAAGTCACATTAATTAATTTACTAATTAATTCCCGATGTCAGAGCAAATAGCGTGTTTTTATAAAACAATAAGTATCAAAAGATTGACACTAGTTTAAGTCTGATTTCAAAGTGAAATTAATTCCAACGACCACTATTGGATTTAATGGTAAAAATATATTCTAATTTCACATTAAAACCAATTCAGAAGATAATATAATTATATAAATTATATTAAAAAGAGGTTTTGAATTAAAATACAACATTTTACACTATTCATTAAAAAATGAACTTTATCCAAAAAATACCAAAAATTTACACAAAGTAAAATTTAATGTCCTGATTCTAAAGAAGAGTTTTATTTGGTCCAAAAGAATGTATAAGAGTGATCAAAACTATATTTAATGACAGTTCGCCATCAAAAGGTGATAAGTGAACCTTTAGTGAAAACTAGGACATATACGCCTAAAATTGAATTCTTTCTGTATTTTAATCCTTTATCTTTTATTAGATAAATGTAAAAACATTTAAAAACATATACAATCATACTTTAGTTATTTCTATCCATTCCTTCCATTACAACGGCTACATGTTAACTACCATTTAAAATAATATTATTTTATTATTAGAGTGCAACGTAAGATTCCCAAGAAACTCGTTGTTGCGTGTTGGGTACGCCATCGAGCATAGCGTCCCCTTTAAAGTCATATTAATATTTGATTCACAAATATGGATAAATATGAAATGTCATATTCTTTATTTACCTGGGGTGTTACATCCTTCCCCCCTTTTGGGAATTGCGTCCTCGCAATTTTAAAATTGCACTTGGAAACATCCTTGAAAGTCCAACATCGGAACAAAAGTCGGTAAAACAAACACTTTAAAATAAAGAAAGATAAGTACAAAGGTCTCCTGAGTTAACCCATACTAGGATTCCAAGTATGAAAACATGGACATAGAGGAGAAAAGATAGGGTCATGTTCTGATGGAGAGTGATAGAAAACATGTTTAGGAGAATGTTAACCATGAGAAAATCACAAACTTGTGATGGGTTAAACGGTATTCGATTCCCCAGTAGGAAAAGTTAATAGACAACATTTTTGTTTTAAGTTACTTTTTATTGAGGAATTTATTCATAAGGATACATAATCACTTATCATATTGACTTTCAACTTTTATTAGATTCCTTACACAAACTCATATTTTCTCCAAAAGACGAGTATTTGGGAAGACTTGTTCACATTAATAGTACTATAATCAACTTCTAGAGAATCACCTAATCCAAAAAATAGAACTATATACTTCCCATGCCTTTAGACTTTAACCAAAACCAAAACCAAAAAGGCTAGTACAAGATCAGATAATCCAGAAAAGGATAACCCTTTATAAAAAGAAAATCTATTCTTAATCTCCAAAATTTGTCCAACAAAACCCAAAGTTCAACGAGGACCATTCTATAATCAATTTGTCCATAAAATTCTTCAAAGTAAACCAATATAAGATTGAAACCCAAATATTTGAAGGATTTAGTCGCATAGTCTTCCAAGATAAATCGTAACATTTATCTCCAAACAATATCAGTTGCTCCTAAAGTCTCGTTTTGAAAAGTAATTAACCTAATCACATATCCTCCATGATAGGTTAATCATTTTCATAAATAACCCAAAATCAACTTACTCTTAATTCATAAAATCATATAACTAGAATGAATCAGTCAAACTAACCAGGGAATTCACGTAGTCCAGTGGTAGGCGATAAATACCAGTCGCACATTGGTTGTGGGTTCGATTCCCGCAGCTTTGTCCGACGCAACGGGATGTCACACGGTCTATGTGTTGTCACTTTTCCAAAACTATATAATTCTTAAAAAATTCCCCAAAATGAGATAAAATCTTAAAGAATAATCATAACATATTTTAACCTCAAGTTTATCTCATTCCTTTCATTTTCCATCATATCATAGAGTAACCCATAATTACCTATAAATTAAGTATCATATAAACCCTAATGGTTACCTTGATAATTATTACCTGAATTTCCACATCGAGTTGGCCATCTCGTACATGATGCATTAGAGAACTCACCAAGGTTGAAGTGGTTGATCATGACTCCTTGATATTTGGTTTAGAACAACCATGAGTTTCCTCATTGAATCCTCCATTTTATCTAGTATCTTAATCAGAGAACCACCACAGTTTCCTTCAAACCTGTTGTCTCTTTGGTGCCTGCTAGATCCATCAATTCACTAAAAATAGAAATTTCAGTGTGAGTATATCAAGAAAACCATCATGTACTAATGAGGAAGGTAAACACTAAGATACACTTACTCATTCACTTTATCTAGAACTAGGACTCTTTCTGAAATCCTAACCATTATGGTAATGTCACTTATGCTTAAAGAATACCCTAACCCTTAAAGTTATCTAAACCGACCTCTGATACCAACTATAAGGCCCCAGCCTTAAACCTTACTTAATATTGAATTAAATGAGTAATTCACATTGAGGATCTTTTCATGTTTAGAGTTTTAGAAAATTAGGACATAACTATTACATCTCAAAAGATTACAAAGTAGTCGCTTCTACTAAATTTCCATAAAATAAAAACTCTTTAAAAGAAACATGTATAGTTCCATTTTTTACGTAGCATGACTTTCCCTTGATCCCATCCTTGACCCTATTCCACGCTATGTTCTGTGAAAAACATTTCAAAAACTTGGGATGAGCAAAAGAAGCTCAGTAAGGGATACACAAGAATGAAAACTGTTAGGTTTTCAAAACAACAAGTAAACCATGAATACTTTATCAATGTAATAATTTTCACCTTCATGAAGTAGTAAAAACTTTTCACTGAAAAAAACGTATCATTATTTACCTTTTTGTAACCAAAGGATTAACATAAAACCCATATAAAGAACATATAACATATATAAAGGTAACTTGGGACATAAACATACTTAAGTGGAATAACCATACGGTAGACTTCCACACATATCACTTAATGGAATAGCCATACGGCCAATTTCCATACATATTTAATGGAATAGCCATACGGCCGACTTCCATACCCAATGCATTGGAGGTTATAACGTAACCACCCGTCCTGGTATTCACGGCACCACCCGTCATATGGTTTATAATGTAACCACCCGTTAAAATGTCCAAGTACCAATATAAAATCATAAAACATAAAACCAATTTAAAGTAATGATAACATTTCCACATCATAATATATCATAATAGAATCCTTTATCAAAACCATTTTCAAAACCATTTAAAACATTTAATAAAGAGATTTTTGAATCAAAGTGTCCCATACAACCTTGAAGCTTAAAATTTTAAACCATTAATATACATATAAATAAATCCTTAAAACCATTTTGAAAACATGGATATTAATAAGAACAAATAATTAAAACATTTAAAATGACATTTTGGTTAAAGGGGTTTTACCAAAATTAGAGACACTTGAATACAATAATTGAGGAATAACATTTAGTCAGAACATTCTAATATCATGAGAATAAAAAGATTCATGATATAATACTCCAAAGGACAGTATATACACCATATAAGAGTGAATTGGTGCATAACAACAATGAACCCTCAATAGAAATGTCAAATGTGATGAAATCCCTTATAAAGAAGGTATCCTTAAATTAAGGACAAATCAATCTCAAAAATATGTGTGACAAATATAAATACACCCAATATAAGTGGATATTAAGTGTAAAACAATAAAAGGTCATTCACACATATTCAATGGATGACATATTCAATGACTACATATTGAACCCAAAGAAATCGAAATTGGGTTAAAAAGTTCCCTTGACAGCCTAATGGCATCACATCAAAATGAGTTGATGAGAGATAAAAAGTGTATCTCATCACTTGGACATAAAATTTACATCAATAAGGATATATGAGAAGATATCCCAACATAAAAATATGTAAATTAAAAGACCTAACAAAAGAAGTCTTTTAAAAAAGAGGTGGGTGAAAGGTTCCCTTACCGACTTGGGTATCTTTCAAAACATACACCCCATGAAAGAAGAACAATAGATCATTGATTTAAATACTCATAAACGAAAGTATATTACATAAAGAGTAGAATAATGGGCCTTACATACACCACTCAATGGAATTTGTGGCAAATGTATCATAAATCTCACGGGAATAAAAGTGAGATGAAAAATCCCTTACGAAAACTTGGCAGCCTAACGGCACCACATAAAACTTCCGAATATGGATTGATGAGATCAAATAGGGTATCTCATCACATTAAAATAAAATTTACAGCAATAGGAATATAAAATAACATCCCCCAACATTACAAAGAGGAGCTTAAAAGAAGTGACTTAAGGGAGATTACTTAAAAAGAAAGAGAGAGGTTAGATCTCTTACGAAAATTCGACAGCCTAACAGTGCCACTCAAAACTTCCAAAATGGATTGATGAGATAGAATAAGGTCTCTCATCACATGAACATAAAAATTAAAGTAAGTGTAATATAAAATATCATCCCAATAACAATAAAGATTTGCTTTAAAAGGAATGACATAAAAATGTGTACTTAAAAAGAAAGAGAGGAGTAGGATCCCTTACCTCGGGTCCGACTTGACTCGATCGTTCTTTAATCTCCTGAATAATAAACTTGATTTAATTTATAATTCCTTAAGAACCTTTTTAAAGTTCATTATTCCTTTTATATCACTTATTACCATGTTATAAACATTATTTAATCATTTAAGTTAATCATGTTTGTTTTGTCGATATTTGGTTCTTAAGTCGAAAGTGGACTTCTTACAATTACATGTTGTTCGTGTGGTCAAAGGTTCTTCATATGCAAAAATGACATTCCTGATTTGGATATCATATATATCATATATATCCATCATATACATGTATTTATAAAATCAAATAATCATTTAGAGGAAAGAAATGAAATTCACCGTTCATGGAGACGGTAAGCCGTACGTACGCATGAACGCTACTTTCATTTCTATGTCGTATTAATGGAATTAAAACTATATGAGAGGTATGTATATTTTAATTCCAGAATTATATTAATCATTTAGATGTATCATACATCATATATATCCATTATATATATGTACTTATAATAGTACATTACATTTGGGGATAAGAAATGAAATGCACCGTTCATGGAGACGGTAAGCTGTACGTACGCATGAATGATACATTCATTTCTATCTCATACTTTAATGGAAAGAAATAATAATTATAGAAAGGTAAATAATAATTCCAGTATAACATAATATATAATAACATTAAATCCATACTTTATACATCCCACGTATGGCATTAACGAATCACGTCACTTTGAGGGGGCCGTAGTCCGCACTTCCTAAAATGAAGATATCGCGTATAACCATAATGGAAGCCATAAAGGTAAGCCACAAATGAACAATAAAGAAGCATAAGTAAAACATAAACATATTATATATCATATATAAAAATAGTGACATCATAATGGCCACCTTTGAAGGTGTTAAATGAGTATTGAACAATCATCGTTTCGGGAGGCACAATTTCGCCATCCACGGAAACCGTATGTTCTTTAACCATTTTATGTAGTTTTGTGAGAGTGTAGCTCGAATAAATCTTATAACAACATCCTAGTATATTGAAGATACTGGTTTTGTTACAAAAGAAATAAATAAAAAGAGTTTAGGGGGTTGGAGAAGCAAAATAAAACAAATGAACATGAGAGAATGAATTACCTTTAAAAGTGTAACTCCTTTTGATTTGAGCCTAAAGGCTTCCTTTGAAAGGATTCTGCCCAAAGGGAATCCTCTAGGATGAGGAGAGGGATGTGGAGAGAGTAAATGGGCAGTGTTTTTCCGAGCCAAAGGCTTGAGGAGTGTGTGAAATGAGGTAGTGGTGGGGGCCTTTTATAAGAGGAGAGGAGGGGCACTTTTGGAATGTAAGAAATATTACTTTATTTGAAAATGTGTTTCGGTTTTAAAAGGTAACACATTGATATAATTCGTGGATAAGGTGATACGGGTTCGAAATACACCCATCCAATAAGTTTTGGACATGTGTAATTCATAGATTTTACATTATCATTCCATTTTATTTAAATCGTCAAATAATGATGTCATCACTGCATCATTATTATGTCATAAATAATTTATTTTATTTAATGCCGAAAAATTATAAAAAAATCACTATGATGTAGGAAATATTTTTAGATTTCCGATGACTATTTATAATCAAAATTTGGACTTGTGTAACCCCACTTAAAAACTATTTTTGTAAAACAACTCATGTTTGTGTCAATTTAATTTTAACATTAAATAAAAATATATTATTGTCATTTTCCAACTAAAGTGACTCCATGGGGTCCCCAAGTTGGCCCATGGCTTGTCTTGGTCGGCCATGACACAACCAATAAGGTTGGGACATGTTTCTAGGTCATTTCATATTATTAAAGCTTTATTTATACCTTAAACTACCATAATTACCACTAATCGCGATTAAGAACTTAATAAGTTACTATTCACCAAAAAATTATTTTTATCCCATTGAACCACATTTTACTTCTTAATGACAACCATGTATGTCGGATTTTTGAAATTCAAAACACAATGATGGCAAAATTTCATCTAAACGGAAAATCAGTCTTTATAAGTACCACTTAGTGGTTTCACTATTCATCAAAAATTGAAGTTTTTCAGAAAATTACCAAAAATTAACCCTAAGATATATTTGATATTACGAATTCAAAAATGAAGTCTATTTTACAAAATTCAAAACATATAAGTCACATTAATTAATTTAATAATTAATTCCCACTGTCAGAGCAAATAGCGTGTTTTTATAAAACAATAAGTATCAAAAGATTGACACTAGTTTAAGTCTGATTTCAAAGTGAAATTAATTCCAACGACCACTATTGGATTTAATGGTAAAAATATATTCTAATTTCACATTAAAACCAATTAAAAAGATAATATAATTATATAAATAAATTATATTAAAAAGAGGTTTTGAATTAAAATACAACATTTTACACAATTCATTAAAAAATGATCTTTATCCAAAAAATACCAAAAATTTACACAAAGTAAAATTTAATGTCCTGATTCTAGAGAAGAGTTTTATTTGGTCCAAAAGAATGTATAAGAGTGATCAAAACTATATTTAATGACAGTTCCCCATCAAAAGGCGATAAGTGAACCTTTAGTGAAAACTAGGGCATATACGCCTAAAATTGAATTCTTTCTGTATTTTAAGCCTTTATCTTTTATTGGATAAATGTAAAAACATTTAAAAACATATACAATAATACTTTAGTTATTTATATCCATTCTTGCCATTACAACGGCTACATGTTAACTACCATTTAAAATAATATTATTTTATTATTAGAGTGCAACGTAAGATTCCCAAGAAACTCGTTGTTGCGTGTTGGGTATGCCATCGAGCATAGAGTCCCCTTTAAAATCATATTAATATTTTATTCAAAAATATGGATAAATATGAAATGTCATATTCTTTATTTACCTGGGGTGTTACATTGGGTAATGTTCCTTGTCTTTAAATGAATTAAAGAGTAAGTTAACTACGGAGGTTTCTTTAATGGATTTAACTAAAATAAATTTTTATCTAAAATGGGTAAAAATGGGTTATGAAGGTATTTTTACAATATACCAAGACAATTTATCTATTATTTCTAGAAGTTTTTAATGGTTAATTTTGTCAAGATTAACAACACATGGCTCAGGTTTCTACATTATTAAAACTCTTTACATTGTTAAATAATTATTCAATGCCACTTGTTTTGTGATATAGTTTTCATGTGAATGAATTATATTATGTATTTCTCATTCACTATGAATATGTTCACAAACCCTTATACTCATCTTTTTCTCATTGTAGATGTAAAATTTTTAATGGTTATCTTTACCTTGACTGAGCATTTGAGGACACCCTTCTTATGTTTTTTCCTTAAGATATAAAGAATTAAGTTAACTAGGATATATCTCTAAGGGTTTCATGTGGGAGATGATGATGTCTTAATGTGGAATTATAAATTCTAGGTATAGAATGTAAATGATCTCTTATATACATGGGAATTATTATTTAAGAGTTTGTCTTATTTTTTTGAAACTATATTCATTTGGTATATAAGTGATCAAATTTTTTTATGTTGTATTTTTTTATGGATAAAATTTGATAATTTTTATCGGTATAAAATATTAAAAAAAATAATGATTATGTTTTTGGCACTACATCGAAGACTGTGGGTTAGGGTATGTTATAGTAGAGAATGTTTTCTTCTCACAGAAAAAATATTGTTTTTACCATTCATTGGATATTTATTCAAACGAAACATCCATTCTAAAGGAATAGAAATAATTTTAAAAATGGTTCAATTTATGTACATGAAACTATATAAATTATTTCAGTGATTTAGTTAAAATCTATTACATCGTCATTTCTTATTATTACTATTAGACTAACTACAAAGTAATAGAAAATATATGGATTTACTATAGATCACAATTGTATAAAGAAAATTTTTTTTATGACCTGTCATATTTATCTATTTTTTTCAATCACATTCCATATGTAATTCATATTTAGAAGAAATATTTTGACAATATATTTTATACAATGATAGATACGCATGGAAATACTAATGATACTATAAAATCATTGTTATATAATTCAAGAGTCTACTCATGTATTGAACTTGAGTTATTCGAAAATGACGTATCAAAAAATTAATGAATCCAAAAATAGTTTATTCCCATTCTAAATAATTTCTTTTATTATTCTATTGGTGTATTTTGGATTTAAATTTACCATATTTATTTTCATCAAATTTTAATCCATTTATTAGAAATTGTCATATTACTAGTTTAAAATTTAATGATTTCCATGTCATGATGTAAGGATTAATGTATATTGGTCTAATAGGTTTTTTGGATATTTTGATTTGAGATGTGTTAACCAATATACTATATTTTATTTTTATGAAATCATTGGGGAAACAATAAATTTTGATACATTGATTATGCAGCGTAAATATATTTTTACAATTTTATATAAATTAGAAAACAAATATTCATGGCATACATCTTTAATTCCACGGGACATTTTGGGGTATATTTTATATATAAAAAATGTGGTGGTATTGTATAGTTCTTATGGAGAAACCTATATAAGATATTTATGTAAAAAAAATAAACCATTTATGTGGAAAATAACTAGATGAATATTCAATTTAAAAATCATAATTGTAGGATAAAATTTAAAATTTATACTCATATTCTTTTCAATTTGAATATCTTCCAAAACATAATTTAATGGGTCAAAATTAGAAAAACATTAACACTATAATAGATAGTAGATTATCATTATTTAATCATCTTTTGGATGCTTTTTTGGTAATCATGAATGATGTATTTCAAATGAAAAAAACATAGATCTCATTCATGTCTTCTCCTCAATTATGATGAAATGAAAATATTTTGGTAACAAGAACTAATTTCACATATATTATTTAAAATATTTTAAAATATAAATTTATATGAATTATTTTATAGATTTTATGATGATCATATAAAAATAATCATTAAAATTACACTAGAAACTCGTGAAAAACATTTCTAAAATATTTTTTTACAGATTTAAAAAAGTGGTTTGCTAAATTGTTTATAGAAAAATTTATGAAATCAATTTCTTGTTTTATCTATTTGTTTTTCTATTTTGTTTGTTATTTGTTCAGTTATTGCAACATAGACAAAAAAATTGATAGTCTGTTTTGTGTAAAAACCAACCACCATCCAAATATGTAAAATCTTATAATGGATATGAGGTAAGTGGATTCTGATTTCATACACACACATATTGTGAATCAGAAAAAAAAAATTGACAAGTAGATTTTGATTAAAAATAACCCATCAAAAATAAATTGAAGTCATATTTTGTGGCACATTGGATGAAATAATTAAGTAATGTTATCTATTAAAAAATTACATAACAATATTAACATGTAATTAATTTGTTACTGATCAAGGGTTATGTTTTCATCTGTGGAATGAAATCATGGAAATTGAATATAAAAGATTTTTTATAGTGAATGGACCATTTATATTGTAAAATCAATAACATAATGTCTTTTATGAAAAGTAATATGCTTCTTTGAGAGAGTTAAATTACCGGTGGAGGGTAATAAAAATGAAATATCATATATACAAGTTAATAGAAAATAAAATTGGTTTTATAAAGGTGAAATGTATTTAGTATTTTCAAGAAATTTCACAAAATAAATCTCTTACTCAAAGAGAAAGTTGATGATGAGACCCCAAAATTAAGGGTTTATAATTTCAATGATGTGGATGATGTAACCAATGAATTTTTAATATCAAAAGATGATGAAATAGAAGCTCTCAATGAAGTCTATGATGATGAGGATGAGGATAAAGAAATTGTTGATGATGAATTTGTATATGGGGATTGATGGAACCTGATAAGGCTTACGCCCTGAGTGGGGGTGAATTAAGATGTGTCAATTAAATCTCTCCCTTATTAAAAATGTAGTTCTATATCAATAGGAATACATATCCATATTTCCCTCATAGTTGTAATGTAGTAAAAATAAAGGACACATGTGATTTTACTTGGTTCACCAAAATAGGATAATCCAAAAATCATGCATAGAAATGTTCTTTTGTACTAGAGATAGTAAATCACAATTCTTTGGTGATTATAAATCTATATCTTTTACACTAACCCTTCTATTTTACCACCATGTATAACTGAAAATTTCATTTCTCTCCTCAAATTTGGGAACTCAATACTCCTACTATGATTTATTCTTCTTCCATGATTAAATATGAAACTACACCAGGGATGTTTTATCAAATAATCTCCACTTCCTTATATTTGAAGGACTTTACAAAATCCTTTCTAGTGAGTGAACTCCTAGAGAAACTATTCTACTTTATATGATCCTTATTTAATATTAGAATGGATGTATCTATTTTTCTTTACTGTTACCATTTTTCACCATATTCTCTATGTTTTTTATTATGTGGTATACACTACTTTTCAAAAAGGATTTTACCTTCTAGTTTTTTGGAAGTCTCCTCTTTAACACCATTTTATAAAATTATCACAAAGCATTTTTAAGTAAAATAGCTTTTTTAAAACTTCCTAATACATCCTCTACTATCCCCTCATTGATTTTTATATCCCAATATATAAACCCAAACATTTTATGATGTTACTTAAGCCAAAAACATGATCCTAAAAAATATATCAACATTTTTAATTTAAAATAAACTAATCTCAACATTAAAACACCATCCACATGAGCTCTAGTAGATTCCTCTATGTGAGGTGTGTGTTCATGGTAAAAAAATTATGATAATTCTTAATTATGGAATAAAAAAAATAAAAAAAATTAAAGAATAATATTCCCTTAAATAACATATCACTTTTATCCTCATAAGTCTCCATAAAATAATCATATTTAATATCCCTTAAAATCCATCACAACTGTTATTACGGGACTACTCTTGAAAATTTAAAAAATCCTAGATGACTCATATGTAGAGGTAAATGATGTATATATAAACTTTTAACATTCTTATATCATCCAAATAACATGTGCACAAACATTGATCACTTGTATGAAACTCCAAAATACTTGTATGCACATACTAATTGACTCGTATGCACATGATGGTTAACTCAAATACACTACATGATGACTTGTATTCAAGACATATTAATGCATAAACTTAGGTTTTTCACCCATACATATGTTATAAATGACTCATACCCACATCAAGGATGATACATACACAGAACAGATGTCATGAACCATCCCCCATGGCCCGTGTTGTGACTACTACAAGCCCACCTCCCAATGTTCGGCAACTGTTGACTAGAGCCGAAGGCATTATCCCAAGAGTGGGAGGAATTTACCTAAATATTTATATTCACATGCACACACAACCATATCTAAAATACATGGAAATTAAAACATTAATTTCACTAAAAACCCATTGAGTAGAGGTATAAGCTATAAGTCAAATGGGTAGGAATACCCACCCAAAAAAATCCAAACTAAAAACATGAAAGTACAAAATATCTCTGATAAATTTCATTTTCATAATTACTCCACCTGAAGGGTAGGTAAGGGGTGGCTTTCAGAATCTATATTCGTATGCTTGTGTGTCCTGTCTCACTGAGCACCACCTGGTCCTGGACCACAAAGGCCTTCATTGAAGCATCGATCACCTACACGAGACACAACATGTGCGGGAGAAGCCCGTAGAGAGGTGAGTAACAATATACTCAGTAGGGACCCCAAAAAACAAAGGAAAGACCACAAGTCAAGGACCACACATAAGAAACACAATGAAAAGACATCTCACACCAGGTATAACTTAAAATATATAAAGTAAGATTTATCAGTCGTAGTGCTGAATTATCTTGTACTACTCAAAAACTCATCCCTGATGAACCAATAATGTTTGCTCGTCTACTAGACCACTGAGATCCGCTCATTTTCTGAACCACTTTGGTACGCTCGTATACTGAATCACTGAGGTATGCTCTTATGTTAAACCACTATGGTACGCTCATATACAGAACCACAAAAAAAAGGTACGCATAGGGTACTGTTAGCTTACATAGGAATAATTTAAGGCATAGAAATCTAGACTATGAGTCACAACACTGTCCACTTTGGACTATTGAGGTACTCATCCCTGATAAATATCGTGTGTCTGCTAGGTCACACAGAGCCACTCCCCACCGTGGATCAGTCATGTCACACAGATTCCCTTCCCACATAGGCCATCATGCTGAGGTACTCATCCCTAATGACTATAGTGGGTTTGTCGGGTCAAACAGATCCACTCCCCATCATGGGTCTTCCAAGTCCCACAGAGCTACCACCCACTTAGTATATCATATCTAATACACACAGGGTCTCTTTTAGGCAATACACATGGGGTCTCTTGTTAACAATCTACGAGTCTCAGCCAGCCAGAGGATTCTCGCATGTAGTGTGCTTGATTCCAGAAGAATCCACTTCTCAATCCATTACTCATATTTTAACTTTTCTAAATTCCTCCTTGATGTATTCAAAAATAACCACCGTGTCATGAAGGTCTAAATTCCGTAAACAACTCATCAATCGAATTCCAGACCTGAAATATATTAGCGTTTTAGTAAATAGGTTTTGGTTGTGTCTGAGCGTGGTCGACCCGACCCGACCAACCCGGCCTCAGGGCCCCGCATGCCCTGGCCTGATTCAACCAACCCGACCTGAGTCGGTTTGGGTCTGGTCTAGTCTGGCCATTGGGCCTTGCTAGACCCAGCCCGGTTCCACCATGGGTCCAGCCCGCCGAGTCACCCGATAACTCGGATTTATCTATCGTGGCCCCCACTGGCATGATAGTTTTCTTTCCCAAGTCAGGATGCCCAGCAACCGAACATTATCTCACTAGAACACCACATAATATCAGGCCCATTTAGACCATCCTGGGCCACTCAGCGGCCCAGTTCGTGCCCCCTTCCCATCCCGTACAGCAGGCGGGTCTCCTTTCGCCCGGTTTCTAGGAGTGCATCTGGTTCGTGGCCCCCCACGTTTGGCTTAGTAGGTCGTGCCATGGTCCCACATGTGTTCCCCAATGGACCGATTCCCAATAGTTTGTTGTGGCCTGCATGGTGTGTTCTGCCCCCCGACGTAGTTGTGTGGTCGTGTCCTTATCCTCTAGCCTCTGGCCCACTACTAGCAGCTCCAGCTACACTGTCGCAGCCTAAGATATCTGTGCCTACTTCCTCGGCACATCATTATAGCACAACAACTGGATTTTCTGCAAACCACTAGGTCTACTCTGGTGGTTAGTTCTTTAGACCATTTATGCCTCCTGCCTCCACGGGTTCTCGTCTTCCCTGCTACAGCCTTGAAAATTCTTCTCCATCAACTCAGAGGTTTGACCACAAAGAACACACAAGAATGCCCACAATGGAGGGTCCTGGACCTTATTCGTGTTGGAATTCACCCTCCATTTAAGAGTTTTTTAAAATATTGGGGGATAAGATTATGATTATATCAAAATTAATCCCGATGAAAAATCCATAGAAAGAGCATCCTCCTAAAAAAACAAGCAATTCGTGGATCAACCTGTTCTTGGGTTGATCCACATTCGTTGTTTTAAAATGATGAATAGAAAAACTCAAAACACAAAAAGTAAACCCCTTCCTGGGATAGGATCACTGCTGATGTGATCCATCTTTGAGGATTCACATTTCATTCGATGTAATTAGTGTTCTTCTCTCTCTGATACCATTCTTCGAGGTGCGTCATTATCACTAGGGATTCACTATAATTCTTTCTTGGATATAATTTTCTCACTATCTGTCAGATAAATTCATGCTCTGATTCTCCAACTCATTATTCCATTAAAAGAGAAATGTGTTGCAGTGTTTCAGTTACAATTAGTAACCGCGTCGTTATTCTTTTTCATTTATGACAAAAAGTTTCTGTTATGATTTTTTTAAAGAGTAATTGTGTTGTTTCAATTATTTAATGATATAGGCGTCTCATCTCTATATTGCAATGAATATTTTTATGAAATAAACTTTTTAAGTTTAACATAATTTTTATAGAATGACTAAAAATTAACTTTTTCCCTCAACCCATGCCGTTCGAGATTAGGTCCATTCATAGGTAATGTCACCATTATGGACTCAACGGTGCCCTCATATTTTCAATATAAGAATCTGTTTAGATTTTTCCAAAACCGCACATTCACGCCAATTTAATTCGATTAAAAATTCTCAAAAACTTTCTTTCACCCTCAACCCATGCCGGTTGAGGTTAAGCTCCACCTAAGGGAAACAATCACTCACGATATCAATGGTACTCTCTAATTTTCAATATAATTTACTATTTTGGAGTTATAAGGATTTTAAAATAAAATAATTGATACTTATATATTTTATTTACGGCCAAAAACTAACTTCTACAGTTTCTTGGATCGGCCAATGTTAGGATCTTCCTAAGGAAATCATACCCTCATGAGCTCAATGGTGGTCTCGTATTTTCAATATGAGTCACTTTTCATGAGTTATAAGGATTTGAAAAAATTAAATAATATTATTTTATTATTTTATTTATAGTTATGACATTTTTGGGTTTTCTCACTAGATGTTCATGCTGACTAAACTTAAGGTTCACATAGGGTAAACCTGCCATTCTAAATGCAATAGTTCTCTCAAGTTTTTATCTGAGAACCCATTTAAGATTTATTCAACATTTTTAGAAAAAAATTTCACTCACACTAGTTAAAGATTAACATGTTTTTAAAGATCATTCTGGGATTTTCATGCCTTGTAATTGCACACTGTATTGGTTCTTGGTCTTGAAATAATCCCATATAATTTTAAAAAAAGTACATGGAATTATAGAACAGTACATTATCTGCACCTTTAGGTCATTATGTCCTCATAAGAAAAAATAAGGGCTAAACAAAAAATGAGGGTAATGAGCCAGAATATAGGCCTCCTACTCCCATGTTCTCTCCTAGAGATTCTCATGCTACCACTAAACACGTACAGGAGAAATCGACCACCCTCAAAGGACCCACTCATATCGATCCTCTATATCCATCGGGTACTCCACAAATGACGCCCCATCGTGAATGCCTAGATCACCTTAGTAGATAACATGTAATAGATCAGGCACATACCTCTTCAACTACAACATGTGGAAAACATCATTCACTCAGTGAATCTATGGGAGAAGATCTTGTATGTATTCCACCTCTCCAACTTTTCTCAGAATCTGGAAAGGGCCGATGAATCTCAGAGATAACATGTCACCCCAATAGAATCTTTCTATCCCTTATTGAGGAGCGTCCCATAAGAATATTTTTTCCCACTCTTTGAACTTGAAGGGCATCTATAACCTATCATCATGGGACTTTAATAATCTCTATGTTGTCTTCATCCGCTCTTGTATGGATTGCACCTTCCCAGTGGTAGCCTGAACCATCTCCAGACCAATGAGTGTTGACTCCCCTGGGTCTTTCCAGTATAACTGTGACGTTCAAATCCATCCATAAAATTCCTCTAATGGTTCCATACTAATGGTGGAGTGGTATTTGTTGTTGTATGCAAACTCCACTAGTGGTGGTTGGTCCTCCAAACTGAAACCCAAAATCAAGAACACAAGCTTGATGCATGTCTTCCAAGGTCTATATGGTCTGCTACATCTGACCATCCGTTTATGGGTGAAAGGCTATTCTCAAGTGCATATTGAGTCCCAAATCCATCATGTAATCCCATCCATAACCAGGATGTAAATCATGCATCACAATATGAGACTATCATCGATGAGGCTCCATGGATTCCAACTATCTCATACACATAGATGCGTCCCAAGATCTCTTCTGAACATTTTTTCTTGATTGGGTAAGTAGTGGGATAACTAGGTGGGTTGGTCTATGTCCACCCAGATGGAATCATTTCCCCTTGACGTACATGGTAATCTCATCATGAAGTGCATCAATATCTTATCTTACATCCACACTGATACCTCGAGGGGTTGTGTCAAACCTACTGGAACCTAGTGTTCAGCCTTCACTTCCTGAGAATTGAGGCATTTTAAGACAAACTCTACCACTTCCATCTTAATTCCTATCCACTAGTACTGACATTGAAGGTCCTACTACATTATAGACAGACCCGTATGTACCACAATAGTGGATTTATGGAACTCTCTCAATACCTCCTTCCGTAATGCCACTAGTACTATGGTGTCCCCCAGAAAAGGATGACGTGCTCTCCATATTTTTAAATATCAATCAGGGCATGCCCTTTGGACATCTAGGCACCTGTAGTCTTCTGGATAGCATCTCTAATTTCTCCCTCCCTGACTCTCTATAAGAGTGCAGTGGAACTACCGTAGATTAAATAAAAGCTACCTCATCTCTATCCACAAAGGATATCTAAATCGAGGCCAACTGCTCTGATGTCTTTGACAGTATATGTGAACTCGATATCCTATTGAGAGCATATTCCAACACGTTACCCTTCCCCAAATTATATAATATTTTGAATTCTTTGTCCTAGGGAAAGACAATCCAATTTCGTTGTCTCATATTTAGATTTTTTTTTGAAAAAAGTTAAACTTCAGACTCTTGCGGCCAGATTAGATGATGAATCGTTTTGCCGTAAGGTAGTGTCACCACATCTTCAGTGCGAAGACTACAACTGCCAACTCTATGTCATGAGTCACATAGTTCTTCTCATACAGTCTCAACTATTAGGATTCATAAGAAATAACTGCTTTCCCCCTACATCAGGACACAACCAAACCCAGTTCTTAATGCCTCACAGTACACCACATAGTTGGAGCCCTCTTCTGGCAACCTCAAGATATGATAACTCGTCAAGATCTACCTCAGCTGTTGAAAGCTCTGCTGGAATCCTTATTTTCACATTACGGTTTTTCCATTATTCATCAATTTCTTCATGGTTGATTCCACTATAGATATTTCAAGTAAAAACCTTTTTATAATACCCATGCAACCCAAGGAAACTTCGTTCCTCAATAATACTCTTAGGTGGTTCCCAAGAAAGAACCACATCGATCATCATTGGATCCACCACAAATCCAGATGATGATAACACATGTACCATTAAATGGAACATTTGTATCCATAAATCACTCATAGAGAGCTTTCTGTAATGCGGGTGCTTTTGGAGTGTGCCCATAACCATCCTTAGGTGTATTGCGTGATCATCCTCATAAGCTGAAGACACTAAGATGTAATCAATGATGACCACTAACAACTAATCTAAGTAAGGCTGAAAGATCTTGTTCATGTGTCCCATGAATACTGTCCGAGTTTTCATCATTCCAAACAGCATCACTAAGTACACGTAGTGGTCATAAATACATCTGAAATCCATATTCGAGACGTCATCATCTCATACTCGAAGCTGGTCACAACCTGGTTTTTGTTCTATCTTCGAGAACCATCTCACTCCCTTCAAATGATCAAAGAGGTCATAAATACTTGATAGAGGATACTTGGTCTTCATGGTCACCTGGTTCACAAATTTTAATTCCTCGTATAACCTCAGGCTTCAATCCACCTTCTTCAAAAACAACACTGGGTATGCCCATGGTGAAACAATGGGCCTTAAGAACTCCTTCCTTTGCATGTTCTCCCACTGTACCCTCAACTCCTGGAACTCTGTGAGGGTCATACGATATTTGGGTGTAGATATTGGTGTCATCCCAAGGTAGATATCAAATCATAAATATACCTCTCTACGAGGAGTTTGTCTCAGGAAATCGTCTCAAAAGATTCCCTCGTACTCATCCAAGTCTCTAAGAATGACATTGGTTTCCTGCTTTCCCACATCTAACATCCACTGGCTTTAACTTTTCATCCAAATAACATTCAACCACAATGGTTCTATCTAGAACCCTAGTATAAATAGGAATGTATAAAGGAATATTGCGGGCATGGATGTCCCTAAACACATCTCCCTCAGAGGTCCCAGCCTTGAATCACTGGTCTCATAGTATTCCTCAAGTAACTAGAAGGGTTGGTACTCCTTGGTGAATACACATCCATCAACATATCATCCTACCGATGCTACAGAAGGTCTTGGGCATCCATATCCCTTAGATTTTATGGAAAGACCCCTTCTCAGAGAGAGGTTCACAAGTTCTGTCTACAGAAAAGTCACCTCATCGTAAGATTGGGTACACTAAACCCAGTCATCTCCATAATGTTCCATGTAGAAGGATCACTACTAGGACTACCATCTAATATAATGGTTCCCTAACTCGACAAAAATCATTGTCAGCACCTCAATCCAGTTCTTATTCTTCTGTGAGCCAAGATCTCTTTATAACTATAGGGGTCTCTGTCGCTGAAACTTATGTAAAGCACTAACCCTACATGTTTCCTCTACCGGTATCACTTGTATTAACTACTGACCAATGGGGAGTGGTAAAGTTGGGACACAACATGAAGGCTCTATCTCAAGAAACGATCCTTGTACAGAAGCCTTATAACTCTATGGACCATCCTCGTGGTGACACACTAGAATCCTGTATGGCTGTCTGCGTGGAGGCATCTTGAAAAATATCAATATGAATTAAGATTAATATATTATACCTTGTGAGATGACTCTGATTCAATAAGAACAATAGGAAACACTAAATTTTTCTATGATTCAAGAAACCAGTGTTTTTATGTATAGAGTTGAAAATTAGAATTCTAGGTTCTGGTTTATGGATACGTTAGTCACCGTACCAACACTCGACTCCCTGAATATGAAATTCGAACATGAAACATTTAACATTATTTCCCAAAAAACTATAGTCTCCCAGTCTATGAGCTAGAACAGACCACCTCTGATATAACTTTGTCATGACCCATACCCTAGGGCCCATACCATGACTACCCCAAGCTCGCCTCTGAAATTGGTGGGGCTAGCGACTAGCATCTAGGGGATTATCCCATGAGTGGGTGGAAATTACTTAAATACTTGTACGCATTCACAAACACAACCACATCCCAAAAATATGGAAAATAAAACATTAATGGAACTGAAACGACCACTATGTAAAGGTACTGGTTGTAAGTCAAATGGGATAGAATACATAACCAACAAAAAAATGGAAATCATTAAAATACAAAAGATATCATATGAAAATCATCTTTAAAAGAACCCCACCTAAAGAGTAAGAAAGGAGTGGAATCCAGATGCTATAGAAGTACGTCTGTCTGTCCCGTCTCACTGAGCACCACCTGGTCCCGAAACACTAAGGCCTCTGTTGAAGTGTCGATCACCTGCACGGGAAAATACAGATGTAGGAAAAGCTCGTGTAGGGGTGAGTAACACAATACACAGTAGGGACCCCAAACCACAAAGCGATGAGCACAAAGCAAGTACCACATAGAAAAATCACTGATAATATACACTCACACCAGGTATAACTCAAATATAGAAAGTAATATTTAATAGTCATAGAGATAAATCATCTTGTACTGCTGAGGGACTAATATATGATGAGCCACTAAGGTCTGCTTGTCTGTTGGACCACTATGGTTTTCTTGTTTTCTAAACCACTGAGGTATTCTTGTATGTTGAACCACTAAGTCATGCTTGTATGTTGAACCACTACGGTAAGATCATATGAAAAACCACAAAATAATGAATGCACAAGGTACTATCAGATTACATAGGTATACTATAAAGTATAGAAAAAATACTATCAGTCATATCACAGAACACCTTATACTACTGAGGTACTCATCCCTGATGTGTACCGTGGGTCTGTTGGGTCACACAGCTCCCCTCCTTGCCATGTACAGGCTGGGTCACATAGATTCACTTCCCAATTAGGCAATCATTCTGAGGTACTCATCCCTAATTAGTATCGGGGGTCTGTCGGTTCACACACAGCCTCCCCCCACTGTGGCCTTACTAGGTCACACAGATCTACTTCCCACATAGGCCATAATAGCTGATCCACACATAGTCTCTTGTAGTAAATCCACATAGAGTCTCTTGTTAGAATTTTTCAGGTCTCAGCCAGCCACAGGATTCCTGAATGTAGTGGGCTTGATTCCTGGAGAATGCACTCCTCAAAAATTCATTGTATTTCTACTTCCATCAAATCCTCCTTAGGTTATTCCAAAAGAAATGCCTCATCGTGAGGGTCCCAATGCTGTAAATTTCACACATTCAAACACCAATTATGAATGATATTGGAATTTTTGTAAATAGGGTCATGTTATGTCCAGGCCCATTCCGACACAGTATGACCAACCTGACCAACCCATCATGGGGTCCTCGCATGCCCTGGCCCAGTTCAACGGACCCGACCTAACCCGGTTCGGCTGACCTAACCTGAACTAGTTCAGGTCTGGGCTGGCCCGATCAGGCCTAGCCATTGGGCCTTGCTGGACCTATCTGAGTCCGGTCATGGGTCCAACCTGTTGGGTCGGCCAGCAACACAGATTTATCTGCCATGGGCCGTTGTGGTGGGCCAATTTTCGTTCCCATCCCAGGCCACCCAGCTGCCCAACCTTATCCCACTAGACCAGTCCACAACAATGGGCTGGCTTACAATAGCCTAGGCCACTCAGTAGCCCGGTTTTTTCTCCCCAACCCCGCCCTCATAGCGATCTGGTCTCCTTCATCCCGAATGCTAGAAGGGATTCCAATTTTTTCACCCCAAGGCCGGCTAAACTGACCACACCTTGGTTCCAGTACGCAGTCCCCACTAGACCGCATGCCAGCAGGGCATTGCGACCTGCACAGCATGGCATGCCTACTAACGTGTTCTGGTGGGTGTGTCCCTATCCTCCAACCGCTGGCCCACTATCAGTGGCTCATTCCACACCTCTGCAGCCTAATATGGCTACAACTACCACTTCGTCTCTCCATCGTGGCGCACCGCTGCCAGCCTATGACCGCTACTATGCGCCAGTAAGATTTTTTGCAGACCACCAGATCTGCTCTGTTAGACTGTTCTTTAGACCTTCTACACCTCTGGCCTCCATGGGGTGTCGTCTTCCCTACTACAACCTCAAAAGTTCTTCAAGGTCAACTCAAATTTTTGACCATGAATAACGCACAAGAACACCCAAGATAGAGGGGCCTGGGCCTTCTTCATGTTTTCCCTCACCCTCCGTGTTAGAGTTTTTAAAAACATGGGGGGTAAGATAATGATTCTAGAAAAATTAATCCATATGGATAATTCTAAGAATGAACACCCTCTCACAGGAACAAGCGATCTGCAGATCAACCTCTTCATGAGTTGATCCACATAAATTGTTTTAGAATGAAGAATGGGGAATATCAAAACACAAAAAGTAAACCCATGCCTGGGATAGGTTCATTTCTAAAGTGATACTTCCATGGGGATTCACATTCCATTCAAATCTGTTGGGATTTGTTTCTCTCCGGTCCATTCTTTGATATGTGTCATTATCACTAGCAATTTTCTAGTGTTCTTTGTTGGGGAGAATTTTGCACCGTTCGTTAGAGAAATTCTAGCTCTGATTCTCCAACATGTTATTCCATTAAAAGAGAAATCTTGTGTTGTGTTTCTGTTACAATTAGTCATAGTGTTGTTACAGTGTTTCATTTATGAAAAAACATATCAATTGCGCTTCTGTTAAAGAGTCTTTACACTGTTTCATTTGTGGAATGAAATGTTCAGGGCATCGCTGCGTAGTGGCGAAACAATTTTTTGAATAAAATAAACTTTTTAAGTTTATTTTTTTTATTAAAATTTCCAAAAATTAAATTTTTCCCTCAACCCACATCGGTTGATGTTAGGACCATTCATAGTTAATTTCTTCATTTTAGACGCAATGATTCCCTCTTATTTTTTATTCGTGCACCCATTTAGATGTTCTGAAAACCATGCATGCATTCGATTTTAATTCTCTTTAAAAATCTCAAAAACTATCTTTCTCCCTCATCCTGCACTGGTCAATTTTAAGCTCCGCCTGAGGTAAAAAATCTCTCTTGAGCTCAACAGTACTCTCACATTTTCAATATGGCTTATTGTTTAGGTGTTATAAGGATTTGAAAATAAAATAATTCTTACTTAATTATTTTATTTACAGCCAAAAATTAACACCACAGTTACCCCATATTGGCTAACGTCAGGCTCTACCTAAGGAAAGAATACCCTTATAAGATCAATGGTCATCTTATATTTTCAATCTGAGTCACTGTTCATGAGTTATAAGGATTTGAAAAAATAAAATTATTTTATTTAATTATTTTTTATACAATTATGAAATTTTAAGGTTTTCTCACTGGAGCCCCATGCCAACTAAATTTAAGTTGTGCCTAGGGTAAACCCATTATCCTGAACCCAACTGTGCCCTAATATTTTTGATGTGGGCACCCATTTAGTAGTTATTACACTTTTTTAGGAAAATATCTCACAAACACTTGTTAAAGCATAACATTTTTCAATAGATCATTTAATTAAATCTGGGCCTCAGAATTGTACGTTGTCATAGAAATTGGTCTCAAAATAATCCCACATAATTACAAAAATAAATGGAATTTTAGGAAATTAGAACAGACATTCCCAAATTACCTAACCTACTGGTCAAATTTTTTTGTGAATTACTTCCAAACTCACAAAATCTGATCCAAACCACTTCTATATTTCAAGAAATAGACTATATAATACAACATAATCCTATTTGAGATTATTTCCACTTTATTTTAAATAAACCCAACCCAATAATGTATTTCAAGATTGTTTTATAATAATATCCTCAATTTAGTTTGTTGAAAATCCCAAACCACTTTAACTAATTATTCTAATTACTCAACCAAAAAACTTTCAGAAAATCTTAGATCTAACCTAAATATACAGAAATTAACTTCCTTTATTCATGGTTTGTAATGATGGTTTACAATTATCCAAGTATAATCCACTTGATCCATGCTCGGAGTGAGAGAAAATAGTATAATTAATAGAGCCTCATTAACAAAAAAACTCTTTCCTTCCAACACTATCTCTTCTATACAAAACAGTGATCACTTATATTTACCATTAGGATATTTCTCCCCTTTTTTAACACATGCAATTCTACCCCTTTTAAGTATAGTGAGTGTTAAACTATCCCTAATTTCAATGAAACCAATTTCCACTACTATAAAATTATAAAAAATATAATCCATACTATTGAATTAATAAAAACATCACAGGGGAGTTGGGATCTTGGGTCCAACTCATCTAGTATAATGAATTTGGTTAGACTCAATGATTCTAATGAATCCTTTAAAAAAAATTATTCGGTAGTTCCTTGGTCATTATAATATAAATTTTATATTTATTAGAAACATAATATAAACACACAATTCCATGTTCAAACTTCTCCTTGAGAAAATGATATTTTATCTCAATGTTCTTTGTCCTCATATAATGAATTGAATTTTTCATATGATTTATGATACTCAAGTTGTAATTTCCAAGGTAGTAATCAAGTCAACTTCTAACATAATTTTTTCAATATGTTTTTTTATTCATATCAACATGGTACAATAATTAATGGTTTGTATATACATAGCTTCCATTGTTCTTAAAGAGATAAAATCTTACTTCTTTTGTAGCCAAGAGACACAAGAACAACCAAGAGAGAACAATCCTCTATAAGCTGACTTTTTTTCATCAACAAAACCTTCCCAATCTGCATTTGTGTAATCCAATAACTCGAATTGTGAATTATCATAATAAAATATCCCAAACTCCATTGTATAACTAATATACCAAAGTATTTTATCAATAACATGTATATGGATTAATTTCGGGTAGATTTGATGGTGGGAAACTTGGAAATCAGAAAGGGTTATATCTAATTGAAAAATTATAAAATACATAGAACTCCCAATTATCTACCTATAATGAGTTAAATAAACCCACTAGAAATCTCCACCCTCTATAAATTTCATCCAAGTCTCTAATAGAGTTTTCAATTGCCTTGAATCCTCCACGTCAAAATTTTTTTGCACCTCTTTGTAATATTTTGTTTAATAAATGGATATGCATTTATTCCATTGAATCATGATTAATCCAAGGAAGAGTTTTATCTCACCAATCAATGATCAATCAAATTCACATATAATGTAATCTAAAAACGGCTTGTATTGTTCTTCATTTGATCCTCAAAAAATTACGGCATCCATATAAATAATCAAAAACATCATTTTATTGTTTTCCATATTTGTATATATATTATGATCAATTATACCTCTCTAAAATCTAATCCTTCTCAGATATTGATCTGGTCATTGGTAAAAATCCCTTGCTGACTTCTTTAGACCATGTAATTAAATATTCAATTTGTATAATTTTCCTCATCTTCATAAACTATAAATACATATAGATGCTCTATATAAACCTCCGCTTTAAATAATCCACTCAAGATTTATAATTTTACATTCATTTTATAGACTTTAAAGCCTATTTGAACTACCATATACAAAAAAATATCTTATAGTTTCCAATCAGGACACCGATGAAAAAGTTTCTTCCACATGAATGTATTTTATTTGGGAATATCTATTACACACTATTCATGACCTGTTCTAAGTCACCTTATCATCCTCATTGAGTTTGTTTTAAAATACCAATTTTGTTATCATGACATTCAGGTCCTATAGACTTGGATTAATTTCTCTTATTTGGTTATTTTTAATTTGTCCAAGCACTTCATACATATCTTTGACTTGAATCTCATCACTAGTAGCCTAATTGGTGTTTCTAGGTTTTTCATAGGAATGAAAAGATCTTTCTTGGGATGTTATTATTCTATCTTGAATTTGTGTTGTTTAGTCACTATTAATATTATTGTCACTCATTTCTACTCAAATAGTTTTTTAGATTGGAGTTATCATTACTACATAATATTCTTCATTATCACTACTCTCATGTGTGTCTTATACATCCCCATGAACTCTACCTAATTCATTGAATATAACCTATCATTATTCCTCAGTTTCATCATTATTTTATTTGAAAATATTATTATCAGTTTTCAAATTATATTAATTTTAAAAAATAGATACATATTGGATTTCCATAATTTTTGTAAGATATTTATTATAGAATTAATATGACTTTTTTGATGAATAATCAAGAAAAATATATTCAAACCCAATATTTTTGAAATTTTTATGCCTATACTTATTTTGAAAAAAATATTTTCTTCCAAAAACTTAAAAATAATTGAATACCAACTTCATTCCATAACACATATCATAGGTGGTATTCACTTAATTTAGATATAAAACATCCCTATTTGGTTATGTATATTGAGTTGACCACTACTTCGTTACAAAATGACTCTAGTTGGCTCCTCTTTACAAGCATAGTCTATTCCATATTTTTTATGATCTAGTTCCTCATTTCAATGAATCTGTTTTTTTTTTACCACGGAATATTTATGCGGAATCCCATGCTTATCCATTTATTTTACCACTTGGTTGTTTGTAAATTTCAAACCATTTTTGGTATATATATACTCATTTTCACAGAATGTATATTTTTAACTTTATTCAAAACTAATTGTTACATTTTAATAGCAAGTTTTTGTGGGAAATCTCTATAATCTATGCCATCCAATTGACGTAATCAATAAACAAGATATAATAACTTTTTCAATATAATTCTTTAGGTTTTATTATCCCATAAAAATACACAATAACTTAGTCAAATAACCATGATTACTTCCCTTTATTTATCTTATATGTTTTTTTTAATATTCAATTTTTACATTAATCAAATTTTTATTGAATTAATCCCAAGTGTGGGTATTATCCCATGTGAGCTTAGGAAGGTCTCGAGAACCATCATTCTTGATCATGTTTTCAAATATTATTAGCTCAAATGGATAGGATGACTCTACAACATCCTATTTTAATATTCTTTCGATAGAATGAAAAAAATAGAATCACTAATAAGGTAAAAATTACCCTTGGTCCATTTACCTTTAAGAATAACCAAACCATCATTTTATTTAATAGTGCACATATTCTTGATGAATTTCACAGCATACCCTAAGTAAAATAGTTGTTTTACACTAATAATAATGTAAAAATGTTATTAAAACCAGAGAGAATCACTCTATCTCATGTCCTTTTAATTGACCATATATTTAATAGATATAATAATATTCAACCCCTATACATTCCCAAATAGGACACCTCTAGGTTTGATGTATTTTATTCTAGTAATGAGGTATTGATATCCCATAATGTTGGAAGTGAAGACACTAACTAGAATAAAAATTATATACCTATATGTATATTTAAAGAACTTTTTTTTATTATCCTTCTTAGTATTTCCCTTCATCATCCCTGACTACCGGTTTTGTTTACATAAGGTACTGAAGGGTTTATTCACCACCATCTAATCATTTTATACCTCCCCTTGAGAAAAATAAAATCTATTTTTAGTTATAAACATCATTGATGATTCTTTTAGTTGTTGTTAACCACATTTTTGGGTCTCATTGGGAATGTATCCTCATAATTTATATGAAAAATTCAATATATTATGCCTAAAACATTCATATAAATATTGTTACCCATCAAAAGAATATCAATGGTATAAATCCAACTCATCTATTATTATTTTTCATGATCCCTAAAGTAGAATATTCTGATGAAACACTCATATTATGTGTACCATAACTTACAAAATTAATAGAAATTGACATTAAGTGTATTCCTTTAACACTTTATTGCACTATCATTATATGCTTGAGTGTCATGCAGCTAAATCATCTTATGGGGTGTTAGTTCCTATGGTTTTGAATTCACTACCCCTTTATTATTTTTTTGATTCTAGCTCATCATTGACTTTCCATTATCACCATACCAGTAAACTCATGTAATAGTATTAACTTCTTCAATGGAAACCACACAAGCTTCATTAGTGACTAATGCACTTGTGCACTCTGATACCATATGAGGAGTGAGAATTATTTCTTAGTCTTCACACTTGTGTAACTAATTCATGAATTATTCTTCGAGTTATTAAATTATTTTGAACCATAATTTCATATAAATATTATGTCTATCAATTATTTAAGCATATTATTCATCCTCGGGTCTCAATTAAATTTATTTTTACGAGCTGTAAGAATTTCTAAATTTATATTATTCAAATTTAATTTCTTATTTTGACATCTCACCTTATTGATGATGAATATTGATCCTCTATTATTTTATAACACCATTATATTTTTGTTTATTATATATCTTTAAGTCTATTTATTTAAGATATGCTTCAAGTTTAGCCTCAATATCAAATAATTCGTTTATTCTAACTAGTTATCATTTTTTCAGTCTCTTTCTTCTTTTCTACAATAGCCTTGAGTAATTATTCACTTAGTTTTCTACAATCCTCAACCTTCTTCACATTTTTCCCCCTATTCATCATCATATTTAGAAGGAATTTTTTTTAAGAATCATTACATCATTTTCCAATTTCTCACTAGGCCTTTGAATGGATTCTTTTTTGATCGTATTCCTCATTCTCATCCTAGAATTTCTTATTTTGATTAGAAATAAGATTCTCTATATTTCCACATAATAATTAACAGATTGGTATCTTTACATTAAAATTTCCCTTCCCATTTTGAGATTATTGGAAATAAATGACATCATCTCATAAACATCTTCATCCTATAGTGTTTCTTTAATAGTATGTTTCTTTATAGACATGAATGTTATCTCTTGAGATTATTGTTTTAGAACCGATTCATTATCATTTTTAATTATCTCATAATAATCAAGAGTATTATTTATTTTATGCATCATTACCACTTTTTGGTACTTATCTCAAAGAAATGAAACATTTGAATTTCACTATGTGGAAAATTTCCTTAGAATTATTTTAATAATTTTCACATCATCCATGATTCCCCAAATATCTTGCATATTTTACATAAGGATTTCCAGCCTATCTAATAAGGAAGAAATTGTATAATTTTTTATAGTTCTTAAATCTTAAAAAAAATTCCACATGAATTGAATCTTAGATTCCAAAATTTTTTAATCACCTGCATAGATATTTATAAGATTCTCCCATATAACATGAGATGTTTTTCATTACATCACCTGTGTATATATAGGGTTCACCAATTCTCCCCGTAAAACATTTATTACCTTGATATAAAAATATAACGCTTTATGTTCTATGATTATCAATTATTAACTGTCTATACTTGTAGATATTCTTTCATGCATTTTGGTATATAAAAATCCACTCCTTCAAAATGAAAATAAGGGTTCATATAATTTTTCCATAGTCTGAAGTTTCTACCTTCAAAAAAATGGATTCCATTATTGGTCAAAATTATTACCATTATAGATGAGATATAAATAACTCGTTATATAATATTCAACTCTGATATAAATATTTTGTCCCTCAAAAATATTACACCCATAGAAGTGGGTGAAATAGGGTGTATGTGTAACATACCAAGTAAGTAATGAATAATAGATATTTTTATATATGTCTATTAATGAATTAGATAGTGTTTTAGAGGATTAAAATGAAAATAAATCCAATCTTAAGCATGGAATACACTAATATTCTTAAAAGATTGTTTTACTGCCTTATGATGGAAAACCCTTTTTAAATCTATATTTTGACAATTTTATAAACTATGTTTGTCAAAATAAACTTATTCTTTATGATTGGGACATCAAAATTTACTTTGTGTGAATTTTTGGTATTTTTCTGACAATGTTCATTTTTAATGAATAGTCAAAAATACTGCATTTTACATCAAAAATGATTTTTAATCTAATTTATTTATATGATTAGATTATCTTTTGAATTGGTTTTGAAGTGAAATTAGAATATATTTTTACCATTTAATCCAATGGTGGTCATTGGAATCAATTTCACTTTGAACTTGGACTTAAACTGGTGTCAATCTTTTGATACTTATTGTCTCGTAAAAACACCCTATTTGTCATGACATCGGGAATTAATTATTAAATTAATTAATGTGACTTATATGTTTTGAATTTTTTTAAAATGGACTTCATTTTTGAATTTGGAATATCAAATATAGCTTAGGGAGAAGTTTTGGTATTTTTCTGAAAAACTCCAATTTTTGATGAATAGTGAAACCACTAAGTGGTAATCAAGAAAACTGATTTTTCATTTAAATGAAAGTTTACCACTAATGTGTTTTGAATTTTGAAAATCCGACATACATGGTTGTCATTAGTATGTAAAATGTGATTCAATGGGATGAAAATAATTTTTTGGTGAATAGTAACTTTTTTTTCATTAATCGCGATTAGAGGTAATTAGTGTAGTTTAAGGTAAAAATAATGCTTTAATAAAATGAGATGAGCTTGACACATGTCCTAACCCTATTGGTTGTGTCATGGCCGACCAAGACAACCCATGGGTCGATTTAGGGGACCCCATGGAGCCACTTGGGTGAGATAATGACTTTAATTCCTTTTTTTAAATAAAGGTGAAAATGACACTAACATAAATTGTTTTACTAAAACAATTTTTAGAAGGGGTTATACTAATCATATTTTTGTCTATAAATATTCATTAGAAATCTAAAAATATTCTCTACATCATATTATTTTTTTTATTTTTAGACATTATATAAATTAAATTATTTATGACATCATGATGATGCAACGATGACCTCATTATTTAACGATTAAAATAAAATGGAAAGATAATGGTATATCTAAGACCTACACTTGTCTAAAAACTATTTTATGGGAATAGTTCGAAGCCTTATCATCTTATCTTCGAAATACATCAATGTGGGACCTTAGAAATTCGAAACTCTTTTGAAAATAAAATAATAGTTTCATGATTTCCAAAATTGCCTCTCCTCTCCTCTTATAAAAGGCCCCCACCTCTACCTCATTTCACACACTCCTAAAGCCTTTGGATCGTCCAACCCCTGCCCATTTACTCTCTCCACATCCTTATCCTCATCCTAGAGGATTCCCTTTGGGAAGAATCCTTTCAAAGTAAACCTTTAGGCTCAAATCAAAAGGAGTTACACTTTTAAAGGTAATTCATTCTCTCATGTTCATTTGTTTTATTTTGATTCTCCAACCCCATAAACTCTTTTTATTTACTTCTTTTGTAACAACACCAGTAACTTCAATATACTAGTATATTGTTATAAGATTTATTTTAGCTACAATCTCACACAACTACATCAAATGGTTAAAGAACATACGGTTTCCGTGGATGGCGAAATTCTGCCTCCCGAAACGATGATTGTTCAATACTCATTTAACACCTTAAAAGGTGGCCATTATGATGTCACTATTTTTATATATGATATATAATATGTTTATTCTTTCCTTAAGCTTATGTATTTTTAATTTATGGCATACCATTACTGTTTCCATTATGGGTAAACACGATATCTTCATTTTAGGAAGTGCGGACTACCTCCCCCTGAAAGTGATTTGATTCGTTAATACCATATGTGGGATGTGTAAAGGATAAATTTAATTATATTATGTATGTTATTACACTGTAATTATAATATACTCTTATATCATTATGATTCCATTCCAGAAAATACGAAATAGAAATAGAAGTAGCGTTCATGCGTACGTACGGCTTACCGTCTCCATGAACGGTGCATTTCATTTTTTACCTCTAAATGTGATGTAATATTATACATACATATATATGATGAATATATATGATATATATGTTTTCAAATCATTAATATCATTCTGGATATAACAAACCTTTCACCAAATTAACAACATGTAAGTATAAGAAGTCTATTTTTGACTTAAGAACCAAATACCGACAAAATGAACCTTATTAACTTAAATGATTACATGATGTTCATAACATGGTATGAAAGGAATAATGAACCTGAAAAAGGTTCTTAATCAAGTAGGGATTAACCCAAGTTTATTATTCAGGAGAATAAAGAACGGTCGGGTCAAGTCAGATACGAGGTATGGGACTTCGTCTCAATCTCCTTTCATTGAGGCATATTTTATTTTATACACAACCTTCTTTTATACGGTGTATAAACTCCTTTGACTTTTACGCTTATTCAAAAGGAATCTTTTTATAGGAAGCATTTTACAAAACGAAAAAAGGGAATGTTTTTCTTGTCTGACGTATTCGGCGACAACGACTTCTCCGCCGCCGTGACCATTATTTGAGTTTCGGCTTCCTCTACAAGCCATACTTTTTTTAAATAAAAAATAAATACCATGTTTTACTTTGGTTTTGAAAATGGTTTTCATATTGTTTTTATTATATCAATGTGTTGTATTGATATCTTGTGATTGAAATGTTGAAATGTTATGTTTCCTTTATGCATGTTTTATGTGATATGATTATGTTATGGTTCTTGGGAATTATTATGAAGACGGCTGGTTCAGAGATAAACTAAGGGCAGGTGAGCCCGATATAGCTCTCCAATGCATTGGGTAACATGAAGGAGTGAAACGTTAAGGTTTCTCCGAATAGATTTTAGGGAATACACTGTGATGGGTATTCCAAACGTAACCAAGAGGGTTACTCCCTACGTAAGAATGTTATGTATGCCTCAAGTTACCTTTATGTCTTACGATTTCTATGATTTGTTCATGATTTTATGAGGTATGTTAAAGTGCCTATGTTTTATGGGTAAAGTGTGATTTCATTATTATGTATATATGAACTCATGTTTCCTTTCCTTGTTTTTTTTATATAACCCATACTGAGCTTTTTATGCTCATCCCAAGTTTTTTAAATGTTTTTCATAGGTCACGGGAAAGGTACCTGATAAGATGATAGTGTCAAGGAAGTGTCAAGAAGGAATCCATGTTTTATTTTCAATATGTTTCCGTTGATGAGAAAAAGAATACTATCTTTTATTGTAACCACTTTGTTTAAATGTGGAATGTAATGCAAGTTTTATGATCTAATTCTCTAAAATTCTAAACCTGAAAAGATCCTCATAGTGTAATCTTGTGATAACTCAAGATTATGTAAGGTTTAAGGCTGGGGCCTTATAGTTGGTATCAAAGGTCAGTTTAGATAACTTTAGGAGTTAGAATTCTATTAAATGATTATCCAAAAACATTTTTTTGAAATGATAAATCATTTGAAGATTACCATGTTGCTTCATATAAGACATGTTTGTTCAGAATGGTTTTCCGCAGAGGAAACAGGGAAGCAGTGCTAGGAAGGCATACAGAAGTAAATAACCTTCCGAATCAGCATCCTGAGATGGTCAGAATTGGAACTGAACAGTTTGTTGCAGTAATGGCGCAGTTGACTCAAGCGATAAATGGTGGTGGTATCCATGCACGAGATCAGCCAAATCAACCGCAAAGGAACATGTCAGTGGTGGAACATTTCATGAGGCAACATCCCCCATCATTCAGAGGATCATCTGACCCTGTGCTAGCTGAAGGGTGGATTAAAGAACTGGAGAAGATTTTTGTTGTCATGGGGTGTTCAGACAATCAAAAGGTTAGTCTTGCTATTTACCGTTTGGAGGGTGAGGCAGATCAGTGGTGGTCTATGGTTAAAAATATCAGGGACGCTGATGAGATTGATGCTCTTGACTGGGATGAATTCAAAGGTATGTTTCATGAGAAGTATTTTCCTAAGGCTGTTCGACTTAGGATGGAAATGAAATTCTTTGAATTGAGGCAAGAGGAAGACTCGGTGGCTACCTATGAAGAAAGGTTCACTTGATTGTCAAGGTATGCTCCAAATTTTATCTGAGACCTTGATAGTAAAATCAATCGTTTTTACTCAGGATTAAATCCAAAATATCGAAGGGCATTAGCTTCTCGTGAGTTTAAAAGTTATGAAAAGCTTGTTCGATGTGCTGAGAATGTGGAAATGGAGTTTTCTGATGATCAAGTGTTCTATAACAACCCACAGAAGAAGAGACCGAGGTGGCAGGAGAAAGGTAAGAATTCTTCAAAAAAGTCTGATGGTAAGAAAACTAAGTTTCCAGTTTTTGGTAAATGTGGCAAAAGGCATACTGGGGAATGTCTTATGAATTCTGGAAAGTGCTACCGATGTGGTAAAATGGTACATAAGGCTCGTGATTGAACTGAAATGGATCAAGGTGAAGGTAAGACCAAATTTGATTTACAGTTAGTGAAATGTTATAAGTGCAATGAGATGGGTCACTATGAAAATGAGTGTCCGACAAAGAGCTTGAGTGATGGGAAGCAGTTAGACTACAAGCAGAAAGGGGTGGTGAAATCCTTTGCAACTACTTCAGCAGATGTCGGGCCGTCAAATGAAGTTGTATCAGCTCCAGGGAGCTCAGTGTTTTTCAAAGATTGACTTGAGGTCGGGGTACCATCAGTTGAAAGTAAAAGAAGGATACATTCCGAAGACTGCTTTTTATACTAGATATGGCCATTATGAATTTGTAGTTATGCCTTTTGGGCTAACCAATGCACCTGTTGTATTCATGGACTTAATAAATAGAATTTTCAATGAATTCTTGGATAAGTTTGTGGTGGTAATCATTGATGATATTTTGGTGTTTTCTAAAAGTAAAGAGGAGCATTAAAGTCATTTGAGGGTTGTTTTGCAAACCTTAAAAGAAAAGAAACTATATGGAAAATTCATCAACTGTGAGTTTTGGTTGCAACAAATTTCTTTCCTTGGTCACATTGTTTCTAAAGATGGGATAACTGTTGATCCTGCAAAAACAAAGGTTGTTGAAGAATGGCCAAGACCCACAAATGTAACCGAGATTCGTAGTGTTCTTGGTTTGGCAGCCTATTACCGATGGTTTGTTAGAAATTTTTCACGGTTATCTGGCCAATGACTAAGTTAACTCGGAAGGGTGTTAAGTTTATCTGGACAAATGAATGTGATGATTGTTTTCAGGAATTAAAAAGAAGATTGGTGAATGCTCCAGTTTTGGCACTACCTTACAGGAATGGTTAGTTTGTTATCTACAGTGATGCTTCATTGAAAGGACTTGGTTGCATCCTAATGCAGAATGATCAGGTAATTGCTTTTGTTTCACGACTGTTGAAAACTCATGAGGTAAATTACCCTACACATGATTTGGAATTAGCTGCTATTGTTTTTGCTTTAAAAATTTGGAGGCATCATTTGTATGGAGTAAAATGTGAAATATATACCGTTCACAAAAGTTTAAAGTATATATTCACTCAGAAAGAATTGAACATGAGACAGAGGAGATGGCTATAATTAATCAAGGATTATGATTGTACAATTCATTACCATCCGGGAAAAGCAAATAAAGTGGCTGATACTTTGAGTCTAAAAAGTAATGCTTCATTAGAAATGTTGCGTTTGGAATGTGATCCTTTGGTTAAGTATTTGATGAACTTTGGCATAGAAGTTGTCGGTGCAGGAAATTATTCTGTTTTGTTTCAGGTATCAGTGAGATCATCTCTATCAGATAGAATCAAGAAAGCACAGAAGCAAGACAGTGAGTTGCAGAAAAAGGTAGATCTAGTTTAGAAAGGTAAGCTGCCTGAATTCAACATTGATAATGATTGTGTTTTGAGATTTGGGAAGAGATTGTGTGTGCCTTGTGATTCACAATTTAAGAGAGAGTTGTTATGTGAAGCTCATAGTTCTCTGTTTTCAGTTCAACCGGGTAGTACTAAGATGTATAGAGATCTGCGGGGGTATTACTGGTGGGATGGAATGAAAAGTGATATTGTTGATTTTACTGTGAAGTGTTTGACATGTCAACAGGTTAAAGCAGAGCGACAGTTACCGAAAGGGATGCTTCACCCTTTACCAGTGCCAAAGTGGAAATGGGAGAATATATCCATGGACTTTGTTGTGGGATTACCGAAGACATCTCGAGGTAATAATGCAATCTGGGTTATTGTTGATCGCTTGACCAAATCTGCTCATTTCCTTGCTATACGAGATACTTTTTCCCTAGATCAACTTTCCTGTTTGTATCTTAAAGAGATATTCAGGTTACATGGAGTTCTCCTCTCCATTATATCTAATCGTGATCCCAGGTTCACTTCTAACTTTTGGAAAGGCCTTCAGAAGTCTTTGGGTACTGAATTAAATTTTAGTACAGCTTTTCATCCTCAATCAGATGGGCAGTCAGAACGAACAATTCAGACCTTGGAGGATATGCTACGAGCTTGTTCGATAGATTATCAGGGAAGTTGGAACCAACATCTTTATTTGGTTGAATTTTCATATAATAACAGTTTTCATTCCAGTATACAGATGGCACCATTTGAGGCGTTATATGGGAAGCGGTGTCGAACTCCAGCTTTTTGGGATGAAGTAGGGGAAAGGAAGCTGATGGGACCAGAGTTGGTAAAAGAGATGGCAAAAAAAGATCAATTGATTCAGAGACACATGATAAAAGCTCAGAGCAGGCAGAAAAGTTATGCGGATAACTGGAGGAAGGATCTATCTTCTGAGGTAGGTGATCATGTTTTTCTCAAGGTTTCTCCTTGGAAAAGTGTGATGAGATTTGGTAAGAAAGGAAAGCTGAGTACAAGGTTCATTGGACCATATGAAATTCTAGAGAGAGTTGGATCAGTTGCATACCGAGTGGCTTTACCTCCGAGTTTATCTCAGGTACACATTGTTTTTCATGTTTCAATGTTAAGGAAGTACATGCCAGATCCATCTCATGTTTTGAGTCCAGAGGTAGTTCAGCTGGAAGAGAACCTATCTTATGAGGAACAACCGGTCCTGATTCTTGACCACAGGGAGAAAGTGTTACAGAATAAGGTGATTAATCAGGTAAATGTTTTGTGGAAAAACCACATGACGGAAGAGGCAACATGGGAATCTGAAAATGCAATGAGGGATAAGTACCCCCATTTATTTGATAAGTAAATAAATTGCGGGGACGCAATTTTCTAAAGGGGGAAGGATGTAACATACCAAGTAAGTAATGAATAATAGATATTTTTATCTATTTCTATTAATGAATTAGATAGTGTTTTAGAGGCTTAAAATGAAAATAAATCCAATCTTAAGCATGGAATACACTAATATTCTTAAAAAATTGTTTTACTGCCTTATGATGGAAAACCCTTTTTAAATATATCTTTTGACAATTTTATAAACTATGTTTTTCAAAATAAACTTATTCTTTATGATTGGGACATCAAAATTTACTTTGTGTGAATTTTTGGTATTTTTCTGACAATGTTCATTTTTTAATGAATAGTGAAAAATACTGCATTTTACATCAAAACTGCTTTTTAATCTAATTTATTTATATGATTAGATTATCTTTTTAATTGGTTTTTAAGTGAAATTAGAATATATTTTTAACATTTAATCCAATGATGGTCATTGGAATCAATTTCACTTTGAAATTGGACTTAAACTGGTGTCCATCTTTTGTTACTTATTGTTTCATAAAAACACGCTATTTGTCATGACAGCAGGAATTAATTATTAAATTAATTAATGTGACTTATATGTTTTGAATTTTGTAAAATTGACTTCATTTTTGAATTCAGAATATCAAATATTTCTTAGGGTGAAGTTTTGGTATTTTTCTGAAAAACTCCAATTTTTGATGAATAGTGAAACCACTAAGTGGTAATCAAGCAAACTGATTTTTCAGTTAAATGAAAGTTTACCACTAATGTGTATTGAATTTTGAAAATCCAACATACATGGTTGTCATTAGTATGTAAAATTTGGTTCAATGGGATGAAAATAATTTTTTGGTGAATAGTAACTTTTTTTCATTAATCGCGATTAGAGGTAATTAGTGTAGTTTAAGGTAAAAATAATGCTTTAATAAACTGAGATGAGCTTGAAACATGTCCTAACCTTATTGGTTGTGTCATGGCCGACCAAGATAACCCATGGGTCGATTTAGGGGACCCCATGGAGCCACTTGGGTGAGATAATGACTTTAATGCCTTTTTTTAAATAAAGGTGAAAATGACACTAACATAAATTGTTTTACTAAAACAATTCTTATAAGGGGTTATAATAATAATAATTTTGTCTATAAATATTCATTAGAAATATAAAAAGATTTACAACATTATATTATTTTTTTAAAATTTTTATACATTATATAAATTAAATTATTTATGACATCATGATGATACAGCGATGACCTCATTATTTAATGATTAAAATAAAATTGAAAGATAATGTAATATCTAAGACCTACACTTGTAAAAAAAACTATTGTATGGGAATATTTCGAAGACTTATCATCTTATCTTCGAAATATATCAATGTGGGACCTTAGAAATTCGAAACTCTTTTGAAAATAAAATAATAGTTTCATGATTTCCAAAAGTTCCCCTCCTCTCCTCTTATTAAAGGCCCCCACCTCTACCTCATTTCACACACTCCTCAAGCCTTTGGATCGGCCAACCCCTGCCCATTTACTCTCTCCACATCCCTCTCCTCATCCTAGAGGATTCCATTTGGTCATAATCCTTTCAAAGTAAGCCTTTAGGCTCAAATCAAAAGGAGTTACACTTTTAAAGGTAATTCATTCTCTCATGTTCATTTGTTTTATTTTTCTTCTCCAACCCCCTAAACTCTTTTTATTTACTTTATTTGTAACAAAACCAGTATCTTCAATATAATAGGATGTTTTTATAAGATTTATTTGAGTTACACTCTCACACAACTACATCAAATGTTTAAAGAACATATGGTTTCCATAGATGGCGAAATTCTGCCTCCCGAAACGATGATTGTTCAATACTCATTTAACACCTTCAAAGGTGGCCATTATAATGTCACTATTTTTATATATGATATATAATATGTTTATTATTTCCTTAAGCTTCTGTATTTTTAATTTATGGCATACCATTATTGTTTCCATTATGGGTAAACACGATATCTTCATTTTAGGAAGTGCGGACTACCGCCCCCTGAAAGTGATTTGATTCGTTAATACCATATGTGGGATGTGTAAAGGATAAATTTAATGATATTATATATGTTATTATACTAGAATTATAATATACTCTTATATCATTATGATTCCATTCCAGAAAATACGAAATAGAAATGGAAGTAGCGTTCATGCGTACGTACGACTTACCGTCTCCATGAACGGTGCATTTCATTTCTTACCTCTAAATGTGATGTAATATTATAAATACATGTATATGATGAATATATATGATATATATGTTATCCAAATCATTAATATCATTCAGGATATAACGAACCTTTAACCAAATTAACAACATGTAAGTATAAGAAGTCTATTTTTGACTTAAGAACCAAATACCGACAAAATGAACATTATTAACCTAAATGATTACATGATGTTCATAACATGGTATAAAAGGAATAATGAACTTGAAAAAGGTTCTTAAGAAAGTAGAGATTAACTCAAGTTTATTATTCAGGAGATTAAATAACGGTCGGGTCAAGTCGGATACGAGGTATGGGACATCGTCTCAATCTCCTTTCATTGAGACATATTTTATTTTATACACAACCTTCTTTTATACAGTGTATAAACTCCTTTGACTTTTACGCTTATTCAAAAGGAATCTTTTTATACGAAGAATTTTACAAAACGAAAAAAGGGAATGTTTTTCTTGTCGTACATATGCAGCGACAACGACTTCTCCGCTTCTGTGACCATTATTTGAGTTTCGGCTTCCTCTACAAACCATACTTTTTTTTAAATAAAAAATAAATACCATGCTTTACTTTGGTATTGAAAATGGTTTTCATAATGTTTTTATTATATCAATGTGTTGTATTGATATCTTGTGATTGAAATGTGGAAATGTTATGTTTCCTTTATGCATGTTTTATGTGATATGATTATGTTATGGTTCTTGGGCATTATTATGAAGACGGGTGGTTCTATGATAAACTAAGGGTGGGTGAGCCTGATATAGCTCTCCAATGCATTGGGTAACGCGAAAGAGTGAAACGTTAAGGTTTCTCCGAAGAGATTTTAGGGAATATATTGTGATGGGTATTCCAAACGTAACCAAGAGGGTTACTCCCTATGTAAGATTGTTATGTATGCCTCAAGTTACCTTTATGTCTTATGATTTCTATGATTTGTTCATGATTTTATGAGGTATGTTAAAGTGCCTATGTTTTATGGGTAAAGTATGATTTCATTCTTATGTATATATGAACCCAGGTTTCCTTTCCTTGTTTTTTTATATAACCCATACTGAGCTTTTTATGCTCATCCCAAGTTTTTGAAATGTTTTTCACAGGTCACAGGAAAGGTACATGATAAGATGATAGTGTCAAGGAAGTGTCAAGAAGGAATCCATGTTTTATTTTCAATATGTTTCCGTTGATGAGAAAAATAATACTACCTTTTATTGTAACCACTTTGTTTAAATGTGGAATGTAATGCAAGTTTTATGATCTAATTCTCTAAAACTCTAAACCTGAAAAGATCCTCAACATGTAATCTTGTGATAACTCAAGATTATGTAAGGTTTAAGGCTGGGGCCTTATAGTATGAATTAAAATATTTCATGGTAAATGACAGTGTTCTATATTTATTAAGAACACTTCCCACTCTTTTTATCAATGTCATAATGCATTAAAAATAAAGGATGTGAAATTTTACTATTTTTACCCAAATTATTAAATACATATAACATCCATAGAAATATTCCTATGAATAAGAGACACTAAATATCACTACTTTGATGATTAAATATTTTAAGTAGTCGTACTGACCCTCTTGATTTATAACCATACACAACCGGAAAGCTCAACACTCTCCTCATAGTAGAGAACTCAGTAATCCTCATATGTTGTATTATTGTTCCAAAATAAAATATGAAACTATGCTAGGGATGTTGTATCAAATATTCTTAACTTCCTTCTATTTGAATGACTTCATGGATTCTTTTTCAGTCAGGGAACTTTCAGATTACTTTTTCTACATACTCTTCTCCTTCTTTAGAATCAAAAATTAAAATGCCTCTAACTCTCTATTGTTCACACTATATTTACCTTCCTCTATATAAATCTCATGATGTGATTTTACATACTTTTAATAAAATATTTTTCCTTCCTATTTTTGGGAAGAATCCATTTTACACTATTTTCTAAAATAGTCAAAAAAATATTTTAAATAAAATACCCTTTTAAAACTAGGTAATCCACCCATCATTTTTTCATAACTATTCTAAATGACCCCCAATCATAGAAACCCAAAAATTCATAACATACCTTTATATCATAAAATGATCCAAAAAATCTACCAACTTGTGTATTTAAAAATAAACTAATATTAATACTACATCACCCTCCATTTCAACTCTTGCATCTTCTATGATGGGAGGTCTATGTCCAAGTAATAACCCACATGATCAGTTTTAACCATGGATTAAAATTATCCAAACATCATATCATAAAATTTCATTGACTAGTATGTATATACAAAAAATCATATATGTCCCATATGACTCATATGTAAACATTTATCAGTCATTTACAACTTCAATAGAATCATATTCACACTCTAATTGATTCATATGCACATGCAGGTTGATTCATATATAGTGTATGATGACTCATGTATAGGGACAAATCACCCATATGCAATGAATGTTTACTCATATATAGTATGTAAATGAATCATCTACATAGGAAAGATAACTCATATACAGAATAGACATATCCAAATTCCATAGCCTACTAATCAACTATATTTTTCCAATATTATTTCAAACTACACAAAATTTCATCCAAATATCTTCCATCATTTAATAAATAATCTCTAAAAATATCATAGGCCACAATAAATATTCATTCATCATCATTTTAAACAAAAACAACCTAAAAATTACTCCATGGGGGTTTTTTATAACAAATATGAGGAATGATCTATAACACTTTACATATAGTCATAATCAATATATATTATTTATTCAATAAATATTTATTATCTTTTTATATTTGATATATGTATGAACAATTATTTACATGAAATATTGTTTTTTATATATTTCTAAATATGAATATGAATAGTTGTATTATACTGCCACTAATTTTTTGTTACCCAGTGTTGAGCCTCATGATCCGTCATCCAACCCACATTATGTTTTCTCTACACCGTCAATTATGAGGCATTGAGGCCTTATAGAATTTATGATTCTAGGCCCTAATCCTATGTGATGTCCATCCATAGATTGCAATTCATTCTTGATGAAGTAAGTACAATTGTGTATTTTATTTAATTTTCAATAAATATACATATTTATAGATATATATATATATATATTAATTTTCTAATTATATGTTCTTATTTTCATAATGTTTCACATATAGTTTCTGGGAAAGTGGATGCTATTATAAGGAATTATTTTTATGATCCATGGGTGTTGTGGGATTGGGTTACCACTAATTATTCACATCACATGTTCAACCACTATATTATATTTAAATGAATAATATATTGTATTTGAAATTTTATTAATTACAAACATTTGATTATTAATCATTTTCAAGGTTTGTGGACTTAATTAGATGATAGCATTAGGGTCTCATTATAGGAAGCCTAAGAGATTTTAGTTTGTGAGTTTTTTCATTAATGTTTACACAAAATTTGAAATAGAGACATGGATAGAGTTTTTGTTAATATATTTTATGAGTATTATTTTTTTCATCAGCCTTACTACATCCCTTCATAGGATTAGGATAGATTGTTCTTATACTCGATATAAGTGACTATTGAACCCTATAGATAATGATGTATTATTTATTGTTAATAGTTTTCTATATATATATTTTGTTGGATTGTTGATAATTTTTCAGGATGATCATCATTTTCATAAATTTTTTTTTATTTTTAACTTTTATTTTGAATAACCTAATCGAGTAAGTTAAATAAATTCTTAATTGTGATAATTTTTTTGTTCCAATACATGTTATTGTAGGGTGCTAATGGATAAAGAAACATTATCAAAATAAATTCAATGGATATTTAAGCACTAAATAGATTAAGATATTATGTATTACTTAGTTTATATATGGGATATATTTGAGATTTTAAAAAATCATCTATTAAATAATGATTTTTTAAGATTTTATGATATAGATTATAGAAATCTCTGATGATATTTTTTAGATTATTTGCAATGATTATAAGCTATTGAGAATGCCTCGTGATTAGTTTATGGGGTTTTGAGACAAAATCTAAAAATTCAATTCAAATTATATGACTTTTAGACATTGTATGATTTTTCTTTAAGAATCCAATCCATATGAATTTATTTTTTCTTACTTCAACATCAAAATTTTAATTGATGGGATAATGACAATAGTTTGAATAAAATTTTCCATGTGAGACTTATGGGTATTACTTTTTTGGAGTGAGAATCTTTGGCATGAGACATCACTAAGAATACGACTTTAGTGATTGTATGAATTATAATGCCATATAGAAATTCTATGAAATTTGAAAATGAATATTTAAAAATGTAAAATCTATTGATGATTATATTAAACACTAAAATTCAAAAATTATGAGGTGTGTTAATTTATTCAAATTAAATAAAATGAAATAATATCCAAATAGAATCTAGGAAACATAAAAAAGGAAGTACCGCTACTATAAATGCATTTTTATGCATACATGGAACCGATTTAAAAATTAATTGCATTTAATGGAAATAATAAATAAGTTTGAAAGTGATATTTCCATTTATTTGAAATAAATAAAGAATAAAAATTCCAATTATTTAAAAAGTTTAATAAGGAAATTGAAATGTAAAGGAATACTGAGGGTTTTGAGATTTTGAATGTGAATATCTAAAAGATAATAAATGAAGAAATAAGGGTGGTTTAAGATTTAATGTATCTATGTTAGATATATTTTTTGATAATTGTGAATAGACACTGAAAACATTATATTGATAAGAAGAAAAATATATAGACAAATTGAAAAATAATAGCTTCTACACTTCATAGTCAATCAATCTTCAATTATATTCTATTTCATCTATTAAAAAAGAAGTGTACTTAATTGGTACATTCCATTATTTTAAATTAGATTTAAGATCAGTCTCATTAGTATATATATTATTGATAATAAATGTATACTTGTGTGTGTGGAATAAAAACCACCACACACCAAGAACATAGTAATACATTGGGAAGTGAACCTCATTAAAAAAATATATTGTACTCAATTTATTATATATTTTTTTTATGGGTGACATAAATACTAAATAAGACTAAGGGATACTAAGTTTTTTGTAAAAGAAAATATAATGCCTTATTTCACTCTCCACCCCACTAAGTACATTCTATACCAATTTTATCCTCTTTATTTGGTATCATAGTTAGACTTTACCATGAAGGTATCTCATTGATGGACAATAAACACTATTACTCCATCAATCTATATTTAGTTCAAATGTTTGATAGAAAAATATTTCATATATATATGGCGATGATGATTTATTTTTTTTTATCCCTATTATGGGGTTTTCTTGAAAATGCCCTTAAAGATATCACTATTCCAAAGGTGATTTATGTTTTGTCACCAACTAATAAGAATAATGTTGAGAATGATGGAAAAACCATAAATTATTTAATCTCATAATGATCAGATGAATAATTTATTATTATTATGGTATGAAATACTACCAATGAAACATGGTACAAACTCTAAATAATCTAAAAAGTAAAAAAAGTTTTGGAAAAAAATTACAACTAATTAGACAACTATTTTAAGATGTTAGAAAGAAAGAAGATGAATATTTTAATGAAATTTTCACAAAAACTAATTTATTTATAAGCTACATTAGATAGTTTAAAGAAAAAGATGATGGTTTTATTATAGTTAAAAACTTTATGAGAATTTCCCCTAAACAAGTTTTTGGAAAATTCCCATAATTAGAAGAAAAATATCTTGATGATTCTACTATTGATTAGTTTCATAGAACTCTTATTAATTATGAAATGAAAATATGAGATACTCCTAAAATAAAAGAAAATAAATATAATGAAATTATATTAAAAGTTATCAAAAAATTGAATATTGATAATGAAAAAAATATTGGTGGAGAATAATATAAGGAAGATTATACTGTGACACTTTCTCAAAAGTTAAGAAACTAGTGGAAGAGGAGGTATGATTAATGGAAAGTTGTATTTCAAATTCATCAATTATAATAATGGTGCATAGTTCTCTGCCAATTTCACAAATATGATTAAATATAAATTCTAAGATGAGGATACAAAAAATATATCATATAAAAATGAAAGATCACAATTACATGTGGGAGGGGAGAAGTAAATCACACCCAAACAAAATTAAAAAAAATCCTATCTATAAAAGAATGAGTTTTGATAGTGATGACCATAATGATGAAGATGAGACACATTCCAAAATTTCCTATAAAGATTTCATGGATCAATAAATGGTAGTAGATGGTCCACATATCAAAGATGAATATAATACTAAATAAGGTGATTTTGACAAAGAATACGCTCTAAGGATCAAAATTAAAATTTTTTTGAAAAATTTGGATGATTGAGAAATTATAACACTCATATCATTATAATTTAGAAAAACTCAAACTAGTTAAAGATAAGAAAGATAATCTTGTTAAAGAAGTAAAAAAATTGTAACATTAGAATACAGGAAATAAAAAAATTATTTATGATATAACCTATACAATTATCCTCAAGGATAAATAGATTGACATATTGAAATAGAAACTTATAGAGATTTGAAATAAGAAAGAGAAATAAAAATTAATCAAAAAATGAATTAAATTAAAATTTGTATATTATAACCAACAAAAATCAATCAATTATAATATTAATTTTTGTGAACATGAAATAATAATATTAGATTATAGATTTTCATATAAGGACGTCTTGATTTACCATGATATAAGTTTATTTTTTCCATAAAAAACAAAAGAAATGTCAAAATCTACCCGTATTTGGAACGATAAAAATTCCAAAAAAATGTATATACTAGATATATATACGAATAATAATTAAAAAATAATTTTTGGTGAAAAAATAAAAATTTGGATTCATAATGATGAAATATATAATTTTTTATAGAAACAAAATTTATACCAAGGGAGAACGTTTCTGGGTTTTTTTGTGCTTTGGTGTGAATGGTTATAAATAATTCTAATAACTGTATAATATACCTCTTCATGGTTTAATGAATAAGAATTTATTAAGGTTTATATATCCGCAACAACAAGAAAAGATTAATTTTAGGTATCATTATCTTAAAAAGAACATTAAAATAAAAAAATTGAATTCTTACAAGAATCATGTAATTGATGTGGTGAATATGGATATATTTCAAATGACTATTTTTCATTTAAATTAGCATAATATAATAATTGTCAAAAATAGTTAAGATTTAGTATCAAATTAATCAAGATCATGTTGTAAAAGATACTATTAAAACTAGAAAAAATGAGATGGAATAGATTATGGATAGTGGTTTCTCTTCACACATGACTAGAGTTCTACAAAAAATTATTAATTTAGAGAAATATGAAGTCAGGAATATTAATTTTTGTAAATATATCTCTTTAAATGTCAAATTATTTATAACTATAAGACTTTGGAAGAACTATATTAGTTATAATATTTTCTTATTTGTTGATTATGAGTGTATCAAAGCTTTATAGTGATTAAAATAATGTTTTTTCATGAAAAATAGACTCCTTAAAAAATAATAAAAGTTGGAGCTGTTATATCAATTGTAGTTATAACTCAAGGAATATTTTTAGGTTAGTGAAGAAAAATTATATTTGTAGATATGATATTAAGTTGAAAATGGATTATGGAATAATACAGTGTACTATCATGGCTAAAATAAAATGAAGATGTTTTCCAAATAAAAATATATAAAAACCTTTACTATACTAAATAAAGACACTACTACAGTTTCCATGACATGAAATAAAGGTAAGATGATGATAAAAACTCATAAATGAGTTGATATTCAAATAAAGGAACCACTTCATCTAGTTCACACAGGTGTTTGTGGTCTAATGAAAGAGAATTGACCAAGTGGAGATAGTTATTTCACCACATTAATTTATCATTTTTTCGGTATGAAATGTATAATATTCATGTCCCCTGAGTCTCAATATCTATATTGGTTTAAAATATTCACTTGGATGGTTCAAAAAAATGTTCTATCATTAAAAAGGTCGATATCAGGTAACTGTAATAAATATACCAACAAATTGTTCTTATGATATCTTGAAAAACATGGTATCTGACATCAATTTACTACCCCATACATACCTCAAAAAAAATGGGCTAGATTAATTATTCAAGACTGGTGATATTTTAGGACTAAATCTAATATTTCTCTTAGTTAAAAGTGTTTCAAGAACAAACTGGGTGTAAAATAGTTTAGATTATCTGTGAGTTCAATTTTGATCAAAAGGAAAGGAATAACTAGAATTATATTTTATCAGGAGTATAATAAATTAATATTACTTTGTTACACACCAAATAGATGCTTCCACAGATTTTATAAAAAAATCAAGGAATTTTTTTGTTTTTTATGATGTTATTATCATTAAAAATAAGAAGATGTCAAGAAATATGTTACAGTCGAAAGTGAGGAGTGTTGTTAATGATAAATCAACATAAGATAAAGAATAAAAAAATATACTATGGAATATGATTCATATTTTACATATACTAGTCATTAAGATGAAAGAAATAAGTTTATTTATATAGGTTTAAGAAAAAAATCATGTGAATAATAAAAATATAAATTTTTTTCAAAATCTAGGCATTCAAACTCAAAAAAGAATCACGAGAACCAGTCACACAAGCTTAATTTCCAAAGTTGAGACCAAAATAGTTGAAGAATATTTTGAAAACAAATAGTGGATCCAATATATTAATGAATAACTATATCAAATAAAGAATAATAAGACATGGGAACTAGTTCTTAAACCAGTTAAGAAAAATATTGTTGGAGAAATTAAATTTTCAGAGAAAAATTTAATGCGGATGGAATCATTTTATGAAATAAATATAGAATTGTTTTAGGTTATATTCATAATTAAATGGAATTTATTTTATTGAGGCATTTTTAGCAATTTCCATACCTAAAACCATTACAAAGTTTCATGTTATTTTTTCTCAAATAAATTTCAAAAAAAATAGATGGATGTAAAGTTATGATTTTTAAATGGTGAATTTAAATATGAATTTTACATAAAACATCCTAATGGGTTAGAGTTTAATGATTATGAAAGTATATTTTTAAAACTAAAAAAGTCTTTTTTTGGATTAAGTAATTCTTAAAGATAATTTTACATCCAGATAAATGGTTATGTGAGAAGCATGAATTTCAATAGTTTATGGGTGGAAAAATCTCTACATAAATAAAAGAAACTCCAAATAACTCATTGTGATTGTGTATTATTATGATATCATTTTTCTCTAGTGTTAATGAAAAAGTGTGTGAATATTATTCTACACAAATAAATAATAAATTTGAGAAGTCATTTATTCTTTTTAGGATTAAAATTTAATAATATTTTTATCATATTTTTATTTTACAAGAAAATTATGTTAAATTATTATTGAATGATTTTGGAACAGTTGAATCAAGAGCAGTATATACTTCTATAAAAGTATGAATAAAGATAAGAAAGGATGATGAAGGAGAGGAATGAATGATAATGAATTTATAAGTCTAATTGGAAATAAATTTTATCTAATATCTTCAATGAGGGGTATAGTATTCTCCATTACACATTATTCTAGGTTTTATTATAATCTAAATAAATTTCATCTTCTTAGAGACAAAATTGTTCTCATATATATTAAAAAATCATCCAAATTTTAATTATTAAACAATTAAAGAATGATATCTGAAATTCAATGTTTTTTTATATTTTTATTAGATAGGATATATGGATGATGGGAAGTCCACTTTCAATGGAGTATTTTTGTTTGGTAAAAAAAATTTGGATGGGGATTTAAAGAAGACAGCTTCAATCACTTTGAGTTTAATTGAGAAACAAATATGTGGTTTCATCCCTATATGTTAATCTAATGATGTGGGTGAGGAATTATATGTAGGATATACATGTTCAAACTAATTACCCACTAACTATCAACTATGATAATTAAACTAATATATAAATTTAACCATTTCATCAATGTTGGTCAAATCATATTGATATTAAATATCCTTTTATAAAGGATAAGGTTGTTGATTTTTTTTTAAGATAAAATTTCTTCTTTACAAGAAATAAGTATCTGATATCTTGATAAATCATCTCACTAGTGAACTATTTAAGTAGTTAAGACTGAAAATGAGAGTAAATACACCATTTCACCTCTGTGGTATTATTATCTTGAGTTCCAACCTTAATTATATCATTTTTAATTTAGTGTGGAGATGTTTTTTATAGGTTGATAAAATAATTCCCTTTTTTAGTTATTTTAATGTATATGTTAAGTGGTGAAAGATAGATTTCATAAAATAAATTTCAATCTATTATTTTCTATTATAATGAGGAATTGAAAATATTTGAGATGAGTTATTTTTGGAAGGTATTTTTGATTTACATAATCACTATTTTCTTATATATAGTTCTTTGCCACATAGACTTAGAGTTGAATATTAAATGAATTATTTCTTTGAGGTATTTGAATGGGCCTCTTTATTCTACCCACATTGATTTTATTATCAATAAATAAGAGAATAACTTGTAGAAAAAGAATGTTTAATATTTTAAATAAGTCCAAAGGTGATATTTGTTAGTGCTCTAAAGGATGGTATTGTATTTTTTATCAATACTTGACTAGGGATTTATATTTTTGATACTTAGGATTTTATAATGATGATGACTAGTTTCATAGGCTTTATACTATTACCTTAAATATTGAACCACATTTTTATCTAAGATAAAGGAATTCTTAATTATGATTATGGTTTTTTGTGATCCTCATGTTAGCGATAGGTGATGAAGTATAAAAAACATTTTTCATAACATAATTCAATGTTAATTTATGTTTATATTGGATAAAGAGACTAAAAACATATGTTATGACGTGAATGATAGATTTTAGTTTTTAAGAAATCATTCAATGATGATTGATTTGTGATAGTGTTGTGATCATGATTTATAAAACTATTTGATAATGTTTGTGATAAGATTTAAGAATATTTTATGATAATGATAATGCCTCATGATTTATGAAAAAGGTTCATAGATAAATATTGAAAATTTAGTTCATATCATATGACTTTAAGCTGTCATATGAATTATTCACATGACTTTAGTTTTCATGACTTCAGTTCAAATGACTTTAGTATCAAACTTTGAGTTTTTGGGATTATGAATTCAATTCATATGAATTTTCTCTTGTTAGAAATATACATTAAAATTTGAGAGAGAATAATTTTTTTCCTGAGACATCACTGAGCATAAAACTTTTACGATCGTATGACTTATAATGTCCTATAAAAATTTGAAGTGATTTCAGAATAAATATTCTGATAAATATGAAAAAAATTTACTTCGTCAACTCATTCAAATTTAAAAATCATGAAGTTTATTTTGTTATTCTAGTTTAATATAAGAAAATAATATTTTTGGGGAATTTTTTCACCATAAATAAAGGAATTTACTCATGAAGTTTGTTTTTTTATTCTACTTTACTCATTATATAGGAAAATATTACATTCTTCATGTTTTAAAACTTAGAGATAGTATCTGATTGGGGTTAGTATTTATTTTTTGGTTTTAAAAATTAACTTAAATAATTTTTTACCTTTATAATTTATAATTTTATTTGAAGGAGACATATGAGACTGTGACTTCTCAAATGTGGGATAGTCATTCCAATACTAAGGGAGGTGACTTGTGTAAATAAGGTATTTGTGAGGTTTCATGGATATGGGTGACCATGCATGGTACTGAAGAAGGTTAGTTGATCATTACTAGTGCAGGATTGATGACAGATAGTTATCATAGAAATGTAGTTATGTCATCAGTCAGCTCAAAGGGAGATCATACATAATATTCTTTTAATTCAGACTAAGAGAAGTTTTTGTGACCTCATAATGATACACTATAAAGAATGTGTAGATAGAATAAAGAAAAACATCAGTAGTAGGAGTAGAATCATTAGCATCATGTGCAAATGATATAGTTCATTTGATTAATTAATTATGATTTCGGAATAAAGTTCCTTCAACCTGATATTATAGTACATCCCCCACCCATGAAGACTTTATTATGTTTTTTTGGATAAACATATATTTTGTTAAATGTTTATTAATTTTATCTAAATGGTTTTTTATAATTTTTAAATTATTTTTATTTGTTTATTTTTATTGTTTAAATTTTTTTTAGGAGATATTAATCCCATAAAAATATTATTTTTAATGAATAATTATTTCGGTCATAAAAAACATTACTAAATAGTATTCCAAATGATTAAAATCTCATGGTGTATTTTATCGTGGTAGATTATTATTTTCATCACATGTACATTTTGAATTTTATCTATAATCAATTAAAATTCCCTCATAATGAATATTTTCAATGATTACCTATTTTTATCGCAAAAACATTTGGACTCAAAATTTTAGTAAGGATTTATCACAAATACTACTAATTATGATAGTGTTTTTTTACGAAGGGTTTCTTAAAATAGAATATGGTAATAAATATTGTATATTGTCCATCTAAAAGTTCAAACACCAAAATATCATCCGCAGGTAGATCATAAATGTGGGAATAGATTTTTAGTATTGATCCTTTAAAAGTTTAGCATTATAGAACATAGAAGTAATACTACACCCAAATCCCTACAATTAATTTAGAAAACACACACAAGAATTTAAGGATAAGAAAAATGAGGACAAATAAATAAAATTGGTTTTACATGGTTTGTATTTTTTTCCAACATCTGTGGGAGAACACTACAATATTTAATTCACAAAAATTATAACAGTTACATCCAGTGATTTATCACCCATGAGGATCAAATAGTATAATGGTTACTTAATGAATTGATACACCTTAGTATGGTGCTCCTACCCCCTTTATATAGAGGGTCCCACTTGGTCATCTGGCCACCCAGAGTTTCTATAAACATGATTTTCCATTCATTTCACTATATAATTATTGATCCCTTGTAGACTTCTTCCAAATAACCACTTATCACTGGTTATTTAATAGTGATCATATTACTTACAATTCTTAAAAAATAAATAAATATAGATTCAGACATAGATATGGTTCTACTATCAGTGATATCATAGTAAGTACATCCAGAAACCTAACTACCAAAAATTTTGGTATCTTGAAAACCTATTGAGAATCCATTAGTAAAACCTTTCAAGCATCCGAAAAATGTATTATTCCAATGAATAGAGAAACAATATTCTATTAAAATGATTAAAATCCTTAAAGATACTTTAAAAACCTAACAATATCTCACATTAAGACAACTTCAAGGACCTCTAGAAAACCATACACTTCTCTTTATTAGTATATCGCACTCTCACCTCCATTATTTTCCATTCACCCTAGACATACAAAGGTACAGTATTTCTATATACATTATTAGAACAAAACATTGATGAACATATCCAATAATAGTTTTCAATTATCTTTTCCAACATCAGTTCCTCATCTTCTAACAACCTCATGATAAAATGTTACTTTAGATCAATATGATTTTTCCATTCACTAAAAATTATATTTTTCTGATTTGAATAATAGTTTTATATTCATAGTAAACTATCTCATTTTTATGATACATTTATTTATTAAACATGAAACCACAACCACACATTTTATTTTTTATTTCATTGTTACAACGTATTAAACCTCTATTTTTTGAGAGAGAAACAACTAGTTTTAACTTTTACATCAATCTCGTAGTTGTTTTACTATGAGTGAAGACAAAAAAAAGTAAATTTCCATATATTAAAGTATCCCATAAAAATAAACCTTATCATACCATTTTTTTGGTTCATTTATAGAAAATAAAAAGGAAGTAGCTACTATTCCTTTGAGATATTTTAGAATCTACTTCATGACCTCCTAATGTTCTTTTCCTTGATTTTTTATAAACCAACTAATAAATCCAAATTAATTAGAACTATCTAGTTGATTTCACACCATCGTGTTCATTAAAATTTAAATTTTATATGAAAATAAAAATATTCATACACTTTACATCATCTTTATTTTTGGGTCTTTTATATTTAGAGAATTTGAAATATTTGGAAATAGGAGTAGAGAAATATTTACATCTAGAAATACGTAAACAATCAATGACTTTTTTGATATAATATGACTTGGAGAGTACCAATAATTATGAAATTTGATCCCCTAAAATTTATGTTTATAAAAAAATTTAGCTTCCCCAAGGTCATTCATCTGAAATAATCTCAAAAAATATTTTGTTATCCTCTGTATTCTTTGGGAATCCTTCCTAACCAAAATCATATCATCTGTATATAGAAGTGGGATAATGTAACATCAATCCTCAAACACCATTATATTTCAATAGGGATCTGAGTTTCTCTACATGTAACCATTCTATATTATAAAATAATTTATCTTTTAATTAAATTTCATTGGTTCTTATATAAACTCATAAAACTTTTTTTCAGTTTAGATATAAAGTGATGAGTTTATTTGTCCATGGAACTAGCTAGTTTCTTTATTTAAATTTCTTACTCTAGATACCCATGAATAAAAATAATTTTTATAAAAACAAATTAAGATATATATTGTTTTAGTGACCATACTTAAAACACTCAATGATAATAGTATGTTTAAAACTCATGAAAATATTTCTAGAAATTTGATACCTAACTTTTGTTAGAATCCTTTGACCACCAGTCTATCCTTATAATTAAAACGATTGTTAGATTATTCCTTTTACTTGAATTTCCTTTTTTTCAAAGTCATATTTCTTTTTATAATTTCAATTAATCACTAGGTTTTATTTACTTATAAAAATCTATATCCACCTTCATAGTAATCCCCCACTTAGTAGATTCGTTAAGAATTGATACATCCTCAAGTCTTTTGGGTTATCCTCTATTAGTAAAGTCTTACAAGTAAAGATATAATGCATACATATCTATTTATTTTCAGATAATATGTTATCTTCCTGATTGAACTATAAATTAAACACTTTCTAGTACCGATACTTCTAGTAAATCTCATACTAATGCTCTTCCTTGAGCTTCACCAGCTACTATGCTTTCTAATAAATCAACTATTGATATAATATCTAAATTTTTAGTGAAAATTACTAATATTTCTTATGAAATTTATATATTTTTCATAGACTTAGTACCCCAAAAATTAATATAAGTTGAATTATTTAGTAATTTCCACCCAGGTCAACTTGGACTTGAGATTATTATTTTATCACATCTTTCTTGGTCACCAAGTATTTATCCTTTTGATGAACTATCTCATTGAATAATACTTTTATTCTTCTAAAAACATATCATTTTCAGTCCACATAAAGAAAAAATCAAAAATATTAATTATTATTGTTACACCATGAGATTTTTATGAGATAGATTTTTGAATAATTGTTTTTTTAGGTGTCTTACACTACACATAACCCCGTCTTATCTATTTTTATATACAACACTGAGTTTCTACGAAACATCATTTTATAATTACAATTATTTAAATAATAAAATTATAACATATCTATTAGAATTTTAGGAATGAAAAAAATTAACTAAAATAGGAAATTATAGTTAACACAAGTATATATAATTCATTGATCAATTAATTATAATGTTTAAAACCATTTTTAAATTAAATGATTTTTTTAGAAAACTATGCACAGGTGTTTTTTATAATAATAAATAATCAAATACCTAATGATGGATTATTAATGATATATATATATATATATATATAATAAATTCATTTTAATTTTTTGACATTCATATTTTGTGCGTTCTAGAGAGGATATAAGAGAAAATCCAATTTTACACACAAAAGAAGTATTGTTTTCTAAACAAAAAGCTTCACCGCCTTTAGATGTGTTGTACCACTCTCTCTTGAATTTTAATGATCACAATCACTCTCATCGTGTTCTAACATGTTTTCAAGTGTTTTTTATGATAGGAAAAAGGTTGCCAAAGAGTTGGCCCAAAAAGACCGGAAAAGGACTCTCTGAGTCCACCGGCCAACCGGTGGATTACCACCGGCCAGCCGGTGGTCTCTGGCAGAAGCAATGATCTCTGCCAGGTTCCACCGGTCCGCCGGTGCCTGACCACCGGCCGGCCGGTGGAACCAGACAGAGAGCTTGCTCTCTGTCTCGACCACCGGCCGGCCGGTGGCCCCGCACCGGCCCGCCGGTGGCCACGCACCGGTCCGCCGGTAAGCCCAGTAAAACTCGCCGTTGGGCTTTGACCGGACTTGTACTTTTGACCCCCAACAGCTCCGGAAGCCCTCCAATGGCTATATTGAAGTATTTGGGGATATTTCTCCTATAAATAGACGAGGATGGATGCCGGGAACATTACCGATACATTGGAATGATATTTTGATCCCTTGAAGCTCTAACGACAAACCTCTAAGGCTACTTGTGATCCATCTCCATCTTTGAAGCTTGGGCTGCCTCTACATCAACTACTATCACACTCTTGGCGCTCAAGGCTTCCTCAAGTTTGTTGTAATTTATTTATTTCAATTGTTTAGTTATTCATTGGGTTTGTATTAAAACTAACCATCCTTTTCTTCTTCACTTTCATTTTGGGTTTCTTGCTACAACCATCATAAAAAAGCAAGTTGTACGAAGGTGATCTAGCCTACCTTAAAACGGCTAGTGGGTTTCTTGCTACAACCATTAAAAAGCAAGTTGAAGTAAATCTCTCAACGGTTGAGTTGGGAGCGGAGACGTAGGCTTTGGTTTAAACCGAACTCCGTTATCAAATTGTGTCTTGCCCCTTTTTATTTCCGTTGTATTTATAAATTGTTTTTTAATTGTTAATTAATTTTTAAAAGGCAATTCACCCCCCTCTTGCCATCACTCTCTGACCAACAATTGGTATCAAAGGAATGTTTGTGTAATACCTTAACCGGTTACAAACCTAAAATCCATAGTGATGGCTTCTTCCTCACAAGCACCCGAAGGGTATTCCATGACTCGGGCTCCATTCTTTGATGGAACCGACTACACTTATTGGAAAACTCGCATGATTACATTTCATAGAAGTATTGTCTATCCTATATATAGAATTTTTTTGCAAGGCTACACTCTCTCTAGCAAAGATGAGTCTAAATGGACCCCCGAAGACATTTCTAATTTTGAGCTTGATGGAAAAGCCATGAATGCACTTCATTGTTGGTTAGACCGTAATGAATTTAATCGTATTTCTACTTGCACCACTTCTCATGAAATTTGGAAGCTTTTGGAAGTGACCCATGAGGGCACTAACAAAGTCAAAGACACTAGATTAGATATATATCGTCAAGACTTTGAAAGTTTCACCATGCACCCACACGAATCTATTACGGAAATGTTTACCCGCTTTACTGATGTGTGTAATGGGAGAAAGTCTCTTGGAGATGATGTTTCTGCAGAGACGATGGTCAAGAAGATTCTTTGGGTCCTACCAAGCTCATGGGCTCCAAAGGTGATGGCAATCCAAGAAGTAAAGATTTCAAGAAAATGCCGGTTGAAGAACTCATTGGATCACTTATGACCTATGAGATTACCATGAAGAGGCAAGCCGATAAAGAAGGTAAAATATTCAAGGAGAAAAAGAACATAGCATTCAAAGCAAAGCAATAAAGCTCCTCCGATGATAGCGGATCCGAGATTGCTCAACTTGCAAGAAAAATGAGCAAGTTCATGAAGAAAAAGAAGAATTTTCAAAGGGCATGAAAGGAAGAGCCAAAAGCAGAAAAAGAAGTTACATGCTTTGAATGTGGAAAGAAATGCCACATCAAACCGGAGTGCTCTCTTTTCAAGAAAATGTTAAAGTAAAAGAAAAACAAGAAGGATTTCAAAGCGTCAACATGGAGTGCAAGCGATGACTCCATGTCTTCAAGCGACTCAAGCGATGAAGGTGGAAAATGCCTAATGGCACTTGATGAGGTATCTTCTTCCGACTCCTCTTCCTCATCTTCTTCTTTTAATAATGACATGTCTTATGAAGATCTCCAAAATGTGAGAGATCAATTAGAGGAAGGTTTTCACAAACTTACCTCTAAATTTTTGGCCTTAAAAAAGAAACACAAAATTCTAATTTCTGAAAAAGATCAACTTCACAAAAAGAATGAGGAACTTGCCCTTAAAGTCCAAGATATTCCAAATGTTGATTCTTTGAATTCAACTATTAAAGATTTAATGGAATCTCTTTCCAAGTTCACCCAAGGTGAACAAAATTTGACCAAATTGTTAGGTTCTCAACGTTCGGCTAGAACCACACATGGACTTGGCTTTAATAAGCAAGTCACCTCTTCTAGAGCACCCACTACTTTTGTAAGGGGGAGCTCTCAAAATAAATTTTGTAATTATTGTAGAAAAACCGGACATATGATTTATGAATGCGATTGTAAAAATTCTAGATATGGCCGCCCCAAAATCATTACCTACTCGGATGAATATCTTAGGATGTATCCCTCTAGACAAGTATGGGTTCAAAAGTCTCTTTTAGCTAATCTTTCCGGACCCAAACTTATATGGGTACCAAAATATATTCTCTCTTGATTTTGTAGGATAAACACCAAAGAAGTAGGACTTCGAAAGGCTCGTGGTATCTCGACAGCGGATGCTCGAGGCACATGTGTGGCGATCCCTCTGAGTTCAACTCCCTTGAAGAATTCGATGGAGGATACGTCACCTTCGGTGACAATTCAAAAAGCAAGATCATCGGAATAGGTACCATTGGTTTTGGTAGAACCTCCTTAATTAAAGATGTTTTATTTGTTAAAGGTTTAAAACATAATTTAATTAGTATTAGTCAACTTTGTGATAGTGGTTTTTCGGTGAATTTTCAAAATGATTTATGCAATGTGTTTGATTTTCAAAACAAATTGTTATTTTCTGCTTCCCGTTTTCAAAATGTTTACACTATTGATTTAAAGTCTTTAGCTAGCCAAAATGTTAAATGTTTAAGTGCTCTTGACAATGAGTCTTGGCTTTGGCCTAGAAGGTTGGGGCATTGTAGCTCTCATTCACTTCTAAATCTTAATAAGAACAAGCTCATCCGTGACCTTCCTAAACTTAAGTTTAAGAAAGATTTGATTTGTGAGCCATGCCAACTTGGCAAGCAACACAAATCTTCTTTCAAATCTAAGAAGGAAGTGTCCACTTCAAAATATCTTGAGCTCCATCATCTTGATCTTTTTGGTCCTACCCCTGTAGCAAGTCTAGGTGGAAAATCCTATACCTTTGTCCTAGTAGATGACTTTTCTTGTTTCACTTGGGTTTTCTTTTTAGCTCATAAAAATGATGCTTGTAGAACCTTTTTGAAATTCTCTAGGAAAGTAGAAAACGAAAAAGGATATAAAATTATATCGCTCTGTAGTGACCATGGAGGTGAATTCGAGAACAAAGAATTCAATGAATTGTGTTCCTCTCAAGGATACAATCACACCTTCTCTTCCCCTAGGACTCCGCAACAAAATGGAGTGGTTGAAAGGAGAAACCGAACTCTCCAAGAAATTGCTCGAACCCTCCTTAGTGAATTCAACCTTCCTCAATATTTTTGGGCCGAGGCGGTAAACACTACTTGTTATACTATCAATAGAGTCCTTGTAAGACCCCTTCTTAAGAAAACACCCTATGAACTTTGGAAAGGCAAATTGCCCAAAGTTGGTTATTTTAATGTGTTTGGTTGTAAATGATTTATCCTTAACACAAAAGATAACCTAGGAAAATTTGATGCCAAATCCGATGAAGGTATTTTTCTTGGGTACTCCAACTCAAGCAAAGCCTATCATGTCTTCAATAAACATTCAAAAACCATCGAAGAATCATCTCATGTCAAATTTGATGAAACTCTTCCAAAACCTCACCCGGTCATTGAAGATGTTGAAGATAAGCTTGATAAGCTTCATTTGAATGATTCCTCTTCTCCACCAAAGGAGGATGACCATCAAGAACCCTCTTCACCTTCTTCGCCTTCCACCTTGCCTAAGGTTTGGAAACCTTCTAGAGACCATCCTTTAGAAAATGTTATAGGTGATCTTCAAGCCGGTACTCGAACTAGAAGATCAATCCTCAACGAGGTTCAACATCAAGCCTTTCTTTCTCAACTAGAGCCTCAAACCATTAATGATGCCATTAATGATGAGAATTGGGTTCTTGCAATGTAAGAGGAACTAAATCAATTCTCTAGAAATGATGTCTGGACTCTTGTTGAAAGACCCAATGATCATCCAATTATTGGCACTAAATGGGTTTTTAGGAACAAACTTGATGATCAAGGAAATATAACCCGGAACAAGGCTCGCCTAGTAGCTAAGGGATATAATCAAGGAGAAGGAATTGATTATGGTGAAACCTTTGCGCCCGTTGCTAGATTGGAATCCATTAGGATCTTGTTGGCATTCTCCGCTCACTTAAATTTCAAACTTTTTCAAATGGATGTTAAAAGTGCTTTTTTAAATGGTTTTATTTCAGAAAAAATATTTGTTGAACAACCCCCCGGTTTTGAAGATCCAAAATTTCCAAATCATGTTTTTAAATTAACCAAGGCTCTATATGGATTAAAACAAGCCCCTTGGGCTTGGTATGAGCGGTTAACAAAATTTCTTTTAGAAAATGGTTTTAAAATGGGTCAAGCTGATTGTACCCTCTTTTTAAAACACACCTCCAAAGATCTTTTAATTGTCCAAATTTACGTTGATGATGTTATATTTGGTTCAACCAAAGAATCACTTTGTACTGATTTTTCAGATTTAATGAGAAAAGAATTTGAAATGAGCTTTATGGGGGAATTAAAATTTTTACTTGGTTTTCAAATCTTTCAAAATTCAAATGGTATTTTTCTAAGCCAAGGAAAATACAAAAACGAACTTTTAAGTCGTTTTGGTATGGATCAAGTAAAGGAAATTAGTACCCCCATGAGTACTTCTTGTAAACTTACGTTAGATGAAGCCGGGAAACCGGTTGATAACAAGCTTTATAGGAGTATGATCGGGAGTCTACTTTACCTAACTACGACCCGTCCTGACATCATGTTCAGTTTTTGTCTTTGTGCTCGTTTTCAATCCAATCCCAAAGAATCTCATTTTAAATCAGTCAAAATGATTTTTAAGTATTTAAAAGGATCCAAAAACATTGGTTTGTTTTATCCCTCTTATACTTCTTTCGAACTTTCTTCATATTCGGATGCTGATTTTGGCGGATGTCAATTAGATCGTAAGAGTACTAGTGGAACCTGTCATCTGCTAGGCAAGTCTCTTGTTTCATGGAGTAGCAAAAAGCAAAACTGTGTTGCTCTTTCTACTGCTGAGGCCGAGTACGTAGCAGCTGGTAATTGTTGTGCCCAAATTATTTGGATGCAGCACACTCTCTTGGATTATGGCCTTTCCTACGATCATGTCCCTATACGGTGTGACAACACTAGTGCCATTAGTAATTCTAAGAATCCAATACAAAATTCTAGGACAAAGCATATAGATTTAAGGCATCATTTCCTTCGTGACTACTTTCAAAAAGGGGATATCACTTTGGACTTCATTTCTACTGATTTCCAATTAGCTGATATTTTTACCAAACTGCTCCCGGTTGAACGTTTTGATTTTATTAAGGGGGAGTTAGGAATGATTCGTCAATGAGCACTATTAAACATTTGACTCTTTTTGGCTTGCTTATTTTTTTTTAAGTTATTTAAACTCTTTTTATTTTATTTTAATTTTTTATGAATTTCAATACCACCGGTCAACCGGTGGTACATCACCGGTTAACCGGTGGTGTCGGGTTTTCCTTTTTTGGGCCGGCCAGAGGAAGGGTTAAATTTAAAAATAAAACCATTCCCCTTCATTTCTTCTCTCTCTCTCGTGCGCCTCTTCCAGACCCGCGCCTCCTCCTTGCCCTAGCCTCCCTTCTTCCTTCTTTTCCCTCTCAAAATTCCATTTTCTCTCAATCTCTCTCAATTTTTTTCCTTTTGCCATCATGGGACCTCACTCTTCACACAAAGGAAAGGGCATCGCTCAAGAAGCACCTCCTCCTCCTTCAATCCCTCAACTTCCGGACATTTGGCATGACAAAGTCATTCTGCCGGGTAGAGTAATTAATTATTCTTGGCTTTCTTCTGCTCGTCTCGAGCTTTTCTCAATCATTGAATATCAACACTGGCATTCCTTTTTTGAACCTCCTAAGAAGGATGGTATTTATCCTCTTCTTGTCAAAGAATTTTATGCTCACCTGACGTGGTCGGTTTCTGACGACGTCGATACCATTTCTACCACCGCTCTTGGGCAACCCATCACTTTCACTTCTTTGGAGATTGCCAAGATTCTAGGGGTTCCTCATGTTGGACCTCATGCTTTTGCTTAGGGGGAGTTTCCTCGGGACCCTGATTTTGATCTTGCTGTCACTCTTGAGCATCTCACAGGGCATCCCACCGATCCCATTGTCAAGCTCTCCCAGCTCTCCCCTAACCATCGCATCATTGAGCGCCTCATTCAGACCACCCTTTCACCTCGTATCGGTGATCACGATACGGTGAAATTTATTGATATTTATCTTCTTTCTTATATCTCCAGAGGCATTCATTTCAATTTGGTCTGGTTCCTGTTACGGGCCATGTCTTATGTGGCTGAGCACCCATGCCGGTCCAAAACTCTACCTCACGGGCGCTTGTTGACCAAAATCTTTACATTTCTTGATATCCCTCTCCATGCTACCTCCTTCGAGCAGCCAAAGAAGGATAGCATCATCAATTTTATGATGGTGCAACGGATGAACATTCGTTGGCATCCTTGGCGTCAGGAGTGGATTACTGACAAGGAGGGCCTTCTCAAGGCTTACTCCCCTCAGACACATTCACAGCCTCCTACCCATGCCATGCCTTCTGCCATTGCCGCTGCCTATCCTCTTTCAGATAGTGAGGACAGTGGTGCTGATGAAGAGGAAGGGAGTGGTGACAACGAAGGTGAGGCTGCTACTGCTGCTGATGAGGGAGATGGAGCGGGTGATGATGCACCGGAGCCTGTTGAGGCTGTGCCCCCTCCCGCTGATACTGGTAGCTTGTCGGTGACGGCTGATCAATTCCTTCGCTTCCAGGATCAGATTGAGACCCGGCTCGACTTACAGTTTTCTTACTTCAGCTCTCAGTTTGATCAGCTCCACTCTCGGATCGATTCTCTTGATCGTCGCTTTGAGGCGGTCCAGGCTCCTCCGGCTCCTCCGACCTTCAGGCGTCGTCGTCACTCTCGGCCCTCTAGGAGTGAATAGAGTCGTTCCTGTTTTTGGCTTGTCTTTGTATTTGTATTTTGAACTTTCTATGTAACGTTTCATCTTTTATAAACTTCAAGTTGTCTTATCTATCAATCCTTTTTGTCCTTGCTTACTTCCTTATTATTGTTTTTCTAATTTTCTTTCATACTTTTCCTCCTATTTTGATAATCCCAAAGGGGGAGAAAAACTCTCTATTACATACTTAGTTACTTATTTCATTTAATTAAGTTCTCTTTTTAAAAGTTCAATTTTAATTTATTACTTTCATCAAAATCTGTTTTTAAATGGTTAAGTTTTTGATTTCAGTTGTTTCTTTTAAATGACCTATGGTTACAATTTCAAAATGAACCATTCTCATTATTTCAATCCTTTCAAGATTAATATCATTTTCAATACATGATACATCTATGAAATTCTTGTTTTAAAATGATCTCTAAAATTTTCCATGTCCAAGTTTCTTATTTCTTTTTACTTGGCATATCCTTTTTAAAAGCTTTCTCATTTGTGATTGTGATCATCAAAATAGGGGGAGATTGTTGTACCCCTCTCTCTTGGATTTTAATGATCACAATCACTCTCATCGTGTTCTAACTTGTTTTCAAGTGTTTTTGATGATAGGAAAAAGGTTTCCAAAGAGTCGTCCCAAAAAGACCGGAAAAGGACTCTCTGAGTCCACCGGCCAACCGGTGGATTACCACCGGCCAGCCGGTGGTCTCTGGCAGAAGCAATGCTCTCTGCCAGGTTCCACCGGTCAGCCAGTGCCTGACCACCGGTCGGCCGGTGGAACCAGACAGAGAGCTTGCTCTCTGTCTCGACCACCGGCCCGCCGGTGGAGCCCAGACAGACAGCTCTGCCTTCTGTCTGGAGCACCGTCCCGCCGGTAAGCCCAGTCAAACTAGCTATTGGGCTTTGACCGGACTTGTACTTTTGACCCCCAACGGCTCCGGAAGCCCTCCAACGGCTATATTTAAGTATTTGGGGATATTTCTCCTATAAATAGACGAGGATGGATGCCGGGAACATTACCGATACATTGGAATGATATTTTGATCCCTTGAAGCTCTAACGACAAACCTCTAAGGCTACTTGTGATCCATCTCCATCCTTGAAGCTTGGGCTGCCTCTACATCAACTACTATCACACTCTTGGTGCTCAAGGCTTCCTCAAGTTTGTTGTAATATATTTATTTCAATTGTTTATTTATTCATTGGGTTTGTATTAAAACAAACCATCCTTTTCTTCCTCAAATTCATTTTGGGTTTCTTGCTACAACCATCATAAAAAAGAAAGTTGTACGAAGGTGATCTAGCCTACCTTAAAACGGCTAGTGGGTTTCTTGCTACAACCATTAAAAAGCAAGCTGAAGTAAATCTCTCAACGGTTGAGTTGGGAGCGGAGACGTAGGCTTTGGTTTAAGCCGAACTCCGTTATCAAATTGTGTCTTGCCCCTTTTTATTTCCACTGTATTTATAAATTTTTTTGAAATTGTTAATTAATTTTTAAAAGGCAATTCACCCCCCTCTTGCCATCACTCTCCGACCAACAAGATGGAGCACTTATTTTAATTATTATTTTTGAATATTTTATAAACTATATATTAAAAAACAAAAATAGAATTTTAAAACATGACATAATAATTTTATTTTGTAGAATTGTTGGTATTTTTATGAGAAATTTCATGTTTTGATGAATTGTGAAAAATACAGCCTTTTAATTAAAAAATGTGTTTCCATTGAAATAATTTTTATTGTTAAATTATATATGAGATAGGATTTAAATTATAATTAGATCAATTTTTTATCATTTAATACAATTTATTTCATTTTAATCAATTTCACATTAAATTTATATTTAAAAACATTTCAATCTTTTTAATGTTTTCACTTTAAAAACACATTTTCTCATTCCTTCAATGGGGTTAATTTTAAATTAATTTTTGAAATTTTATATTTAGATTAGTGAAAAATGGATTCCATGTTTGGAATCATACTGTCCAAATTTAGTACTTAGTTCAATTTTATTTTTGAACAATATGAATAGTAAATTTAGTAATGTTTTTTATCACTGTTAACAGTAAATTGGGTAATTAAGGGTAAAAATAAAATTTTAATTATTATAAAACCACCATATAACATGAAAAAAATATTGGATGATGTTAATTAGTCCATTAACATATAAGGTTTGAAATTGAATAATTTAATTGAAACGTGTCTTGGAAAATGACTTAGATACTATTAAAATCAAAGGGGGTGACAAAATGTGACACTATTACTTTTAATAAGTGTAATGTTTTAAATATGGGTTTAAGTATAATATATTATTATCTATGTATACTATTATGAAATATAAAATGTATTTATACAACATGATTTTTTTTAAAAACAGTGAACATTACTTTTTTATGACTCATTACACAATGATGATGCGGTAATTATTCAATTAAAGAAAAAATAAATTAAATGATAATAATATTATTAAAATAAATATAATTAAAATAATTAAGGTGAAACCTGAATTTCAAAGGTGAATATGACATTATAGGGGTGTATTAAATGTATTATTTCGTAGTTATCTTGTATTTTTTGTTATAATAATGTAAAATTTTTTAATAGTGTCAAAATTGACACTTATGATATTTTATGAAAATAATAGTTTATAAAATTATTTAAAAATAATAAAAATATTAAATATAGAAAAGGAGAAAAGATGTGGCTGAATATAATAAATTTTTCATTTATGGTCCAATTTAAACATTATATGTCAAATTACACCATCTGAATATTACAAACTTTGTTACCATAGTTAAAATTAAAATGACTTAACTAAGGGTTAATCAAAATTAAATGGTTTAAAATGAAACTAAAAATTTTCTAGAATATATTTTTCGATTATATTACATCCTTATAAAATATTATATTTTAATCAATTAAAAGTTGGTGGTATTTTTATTGATATTTAATTTTTTATAAATTAATCTAATGAGAAATGTCACGACCCATCCTTGGGGCCCATTCCATGACCACCCCAAGACCTCCTTCCATAGGCCAAGGGCTGGAGACTAGCACCAAAGGTGTAAATCCCAATAAATAGGGAAGGAATTTCATTTATGATAGTAGAAAAACATAACAGAGTACGCAAAATGAAATAAGTACAAAGTTATACTGTATACAAAAGTAAGTTCTAAAAGGTAAATGAGCTAGAATACAAACCCAACTAAAAAGTATAGTACAAATGAAAAACTAGTACAACAGAAAAGAATGTACAACAACAGCCCTTGTGTTGTCCTCCAGATATCTCACCTGAATGGTGGGTACAGATGGTCTCCTCAGCTCCTCGGGTCCGGTCGTCCGCCCCGTGTATGTCCCGCCAAGTGGTCCACCTCTTGGTACTATCTATCTCCACAAACCTTCACCTCCATCAGTGTTGTATTTCATCTGCATCCAACACAAAGTAGTGGGGGCATAGCTCGTGCAGGGGTGAGTATACAATACTCAGTAGAGACCCCGAGACCCCTGAAGGTCTCCCAGAATCCACAAAGGATAAACCAAAAAGGAAAGATAAAATCACGAAGTATCAACCAACTATACTTAGATATATTCCTAGACATATACCTAAGTCATCAATCACAATTAGGCTCCAACTCTAGAGCCCAAGCACAACCCAATCCACATAGAAAAGAAGTCAATCACACCGATGGTAATTATTGAAAGTCAAGATTCTGCTCACACAGGTATACTACTTACGAAGAGGGGTGGAGATGATTAGATATAGCCTCTGAATCATCTCCTCTGTCGAACCCAGATAGGATCTAAGTACAGAAGTCGTCGCTGCCAAACCCACGTAGGATCCAAGTATAGTAACCATCGCTGCCGAACCCATGTAGGATCCAAGTAAAGTTGTCATCGCTACCAAATGCACGGAGGATCCAAGTACAGTCTTCCTTGCTTCCAAACCCACGGAGGATCCAAGAAGAGTCGTCATCGTTGTCGAACCCATGAAGATCCCAAGACGACATTCGTCGCAGTCGCAGCCAGCTCTAGTGTCCCCTCCCACAGCACGCTCGATTCCAAGAGGGTCTGCTCCTCGAGCCAAGGGTTTAATACATCAACTATCACGATGTATAGGGTTTATGTATCCCAAAGTTCTATCTCATCAAAAGGAACCCAAAGCGATAGACGGAACGTCAATCAGACACCCCGTCTGAGAGATATTGGCCTTTTTTTCCAGGGGCCCGGTTAAAATTATGCTCATTTCTAACTTGGTCATTATCCAAATGCACCCAAAACTCACTTAGAGTATCACAAAAGGACTAACTCATCCTAAGGGTCCCAGTTCCACAGACGGCGCGTCGATAGGATGTGAATTCTTAAAGATATTCACCCCTAAGTGGAAAACGGGTCTGGCCTGTTAAGCCTAGTGGGACGATGGGTCGGGTTAACCCAGTTTTGGCGGGTCCGACCTGGCAGGGGTGTCAGACAGGCCCGATGAAATACATGACTCGGTCTGAGGGGTGTGGCCCAGCCCGACGGGGTGCGGCCCAGACCGAGGTGGCGTGGCTCGGTCCGGCGCGGCGCGGCGCGGCCCAGCCTGGTGGGGCGCGGCCTTGCCCAACGCAGCCCGGCGTGGCATGGTCTGGTCGCGGCTCGGTGTGAGGGGCTGAGTGGTCTGTGGCGGGGGTCACGGCCCCCCCGGCTAACTGAAACTATGGCGCCAAGCGGCACCGCCCTCCTTAACCGGATGGCTGAAGCCAGCCGGCCTTCTTGGTGCAAGCGTCCCACACGGGCGGGCCACGGATCATCTGGTGCAGTGCCCTCACAGCGTCGCGGCTCTCCTCCGCCCCACCGGCGGACGGGACGGCCGGTTCTTCCACCTAAGTGGCCCATGAAATTCAGGCCGCAGTCTTCTGCAAGGCAGTGCCCCTTGTGGCGTCGCCATCCTCCTTCGGCCCGGACGGCTTTAGCCAGCCCATTCTTCATCGGTCGAGCGGCCCGCGGTTGTGGGTCGGGGTTCTTTCGCATGCGGCTGGCGCACGGCCACCACACCCTTTAATCGCCACATTCTTGTCATGATTTCCATCACAATCAAAAGAGACTATGGAGGGTTATCGGGACATGTGTGTTCAGCTTGTGCCCTCCGTGTTAGGTGGTAGTAGTTGGCCAAAAATAAACAAATATTTTCAACAAAGAACGGGGTATGAGATAAATACTTCAAAATGAACAAACCCCTAACTCGAATAAGGTTTGTTCATCATAGACGCGGAAAGCGATGTCGCTCCGTCAATGTCAGAGAAAGAACCGTCTTCATTGGTGAGTTCCCTATGTCAGCGTCTCCTCCCTTGATGCGGAGGAAGAAGAGGATTAGAGAATCATTGAGTGTTCATCGTTGAGTCATTCTTCATTGAAGGGTCGGTGTTCTTCGAAAACACAAGAGCTCTCCCAAAGTTTTTCCAACACAACAAAAGCTCCCAAAAATAAAATAATAGCTCATGCTATTATTTTTATTCCCCCAACAAAACATTTAAAAATTCAAAACCTTCATTGATTAACATGTGTCGGGAACATTAAAGAGTGATGGATAGAGAGAGAGGTGAGGGGGTCTCTTAATTAAGGGGGTTGCCGTGAATTAAACAAGGGAGTTTAATTGGGGTTTAAGGGAGGTTATGGGGAGATGAATGGTTGGGGCTTGTGTGGGGCCAATTTCTCAAATATTCACACATGGGAAGTTCGGTGGGTGTGGGCCCCACTAATAACTTTCCATGGGGGGATTTAACTTCCATAGATATAAATAAAATTGTTCTAACAATTTTATTTAACTTCATAATTTAACCCCAATTTTAACTTTCAACCCGCACAAAACGCAACTGCAGTAAAGGTCCCCTTAAGCAAATACTAGTATTGTGAGTTCATCGGTGCCCTCGGATTTCAAATCTGAGCACCTCTTCATAAGATAGAAAAACTCACTCATTCATTCAGTGAACGTACCCGAGCTAAACTTCATAAATTGATTCCAGGCACACCAGGCCTCAGAATCAAGTGTCGTTAGAAGCCACAGACTCGTAAAATTCCAAAGAATTTATGAAAAAAAAATTCCTTGAAATTGTCGGGTCTTTACATTACTCCCACATCAGGGATTTACATCCCCGTAAAGCTATAACATACATTAAGGGAACCAATGAGGGTAATGAGCTTGCATATGTGCCTCCTGCTCCCAAGTGCTCTGCTGGAGGTTCCTGTGCTGCCACCGAATGCGCACTAGAGGAATTGATCATCCACATAGGACCTTCTTTTGTCAATTCTCGATCTCCACCGGGACCTCCGTGAATGTCGCCCCGTCATCGATGTCCAGTTCTCCGTCATCGATGATGTGTGACAGGTCGTGCACATATCTCCTCAGTTGAGATACATGGAAGACGTCGTGCACCCAGTGAAACTGAGGTGGAATGGCCAGGCGGTAAGCCACCTCGCCTACCCTACTGAGGACCTGGAATGGTCCGATGAAGCACGGAGAAAACTTGTCACCCCGACCAAATATCTGTAGACCTTGTCAAGGTGAGACCTTTAGGAAAATGTTGTTGCAATCCTCGAACTGTAGTGGTCTCTGTATCCTATCATCATATGACTTCTGTCTGCTCAGTGCCATCTTCATCCACTCCTGGAAGATCTGCACCTTCTTCATCATAGCCTGAACCATCTCTGCTCCTACAAGTGCTGACTCCCGAGGGTCAGTCCAACACAGAGGTGATCTGCATGGTCATCCGTACAGTTCCTCGTAAGGTGTCATCTCGATGGTGGAGTGGTAGTTGTTGTTGTACACAAAATCCACCAAGGGTAGGTGATCCTCTCAAATGCGACCAAAGTCAAGGACACGTGCACAGAGCATGTTCTAGAGATTCTGAATGGTCCTCTCCATATGGCCATCTATCTGAGGATAAATGTCGGTGCTCAGGCATAACTGTGTATAAAATTCCTCCTGAAACCCCTTCCAAAGATGGTAAGTAAAGCGAGCATCTCGATCGGAGATGATAGATGATAGAACACCATGAATCCGTACAATATTTTGAATGTATAGGCATCCCAAGATCTCCATTGATCCCTGCTCTCAGATCGGTAAGAAGTGGGCTGACTTGGTGAGTCGGTCGATGATCACCTAGATAGAGTCGTGTCCCCTGGATGTACGTGGAAGCCCCTTCATGAAATCCATCAATATCATGTCCCACCTTTACTCCAGAGCCTCTAAGGGTTATACCAATCCTGCTGGTACCTGGTGCTCTGCCTTCACTTATTATAAAGTGAGGCATCGTGAAATGAACTCTGCTACAGCCTTCTTCATACCTGGCCCCCAGTGCTGTCGTCTGAGATCCTGGTACATTGTCTCCACTCCTAGATTTACCGTTAGAGGGGAAGTGTGAAACTCCATCAGCACTTCCTCCTGTAATGAAACTGGTACCATGGTTCATCCCATGAAGAGGATGGCATGCTCTCCTCCTTCGGAAAATCCATCAGGCGTCTGCCCTATAGAAATCTGAGCATGTCATGTCTCACAGTCAACGTCCCCACGTTTTGCCTCTCTGACCCGCTGATGTAGTGGAGGAGTGACTGTGAGAGACTGAAGAAAGGCTGCCCCATCTCTATCCACAAAGGATATCTGCAATGCGGCTAGCTGCTTCTTCGCCTCTCCAAGTAGCTGAATGCCTGATCTTCTTGCTGAGAACATCAGCCACAACATTCCCCTTTCTAGGAGTATAGACTATCTCAAAGTCATAGTCCTAGAGGAACTCGAGCCATCATCGTTTTCTTAGGTTCAAGTCCTTTTTTGATAAGATGTACTTGAGACTCTGGTGGTCATAGTAGACGGTAAAGCGCTCTCCCATCAGATAGTGTTGCCAAATCTTCAAGGCGAAGACCACTACAGCTAACTCCAGGTCATGGGTAGTGTAGTTATGCTCATGTTGTCTCAACTACCGTGAACCGTAAGGGATCACTGCTCATTGCTACATCAGGAAACACCCTTGTCTGGTCTCTGATACGTTGTAGTAAACTACGTACCCTACGCCCTCCTCTGGTAACCTCAAGATGGGTGCACTAGTCAATCTCTGCCTCAGCTCCTGAAATCTCGCCTAACATATATCTGACTACACAAAGGGATTCCCCTTCTTCATCAAAGAGGAAACAGTTCTGAAACTCTAGAAAAGTCTATCACAAATCTCTGATAGTACCAAGCAAAACCCAGAAAACTCTACACCTCTGTCACGTTCCTGGATGGCTCCCAAGAAAGTACCACCTCGATATTCGCTTGGTCCACTGCAACCCCAGCCTCCGAGATGCCGTGTCTGAAGAAATGAACCTCTCGAATCCAGAACTAGAACTTCGAGAGCTTACAATAAAGTTGGTGCTCTCAGAGTTTGTGCAGTACAAACTATAAGTGGTAGGCGTGCTCCTCCTCAGTAGTCGAGTAAATCAGTATGTCGTTGATGAAGACTATGATAACTCGATCGAGGTAAGGATGGAAGATTTTGTTCATGCGACCCATGAACACTACTGGAGCATTGGTTACACCGAAGGGCATAACCAAGAACTCATAGTGGCCATAACGACACCTGAAGTCCTTCTTCTTCACATCCTTGTCTCGAACTCTGAGATGGTGATAGCCTGACCTGAGGTCTATCTTCAAGAACCATCTTGCTCCCTAGAGTTGATCAAAGAGGTCGTCAATCCTAAGTAGTGGGTAATTGTTCTTTACGATCACCTAATTCAGGTGATGATAGTCGACACATAGTCGTAAACTCCCATCCACCTTCTTGGAGAATAAAATTGGAGAAGACTAGGGTGAAACAGTCGGTTGGATGAATCCCTTTCCCTACAAGTCCTCCAACTGTACCCACAGCCCACGAAGCTCGGTGGGATCCATCTGATACACCGGAGTAGATATCGGTGTTGTCCTGGGGTACAGTTCTATATAGAAGTCTACCTCTTTTCGATGAGGTAGTCCTGGAAAATCTCCAGGAAGAACCTCCACATACTGATCCACCACAACAGGAAAACTCAGACTCCGCACATCAACCGCTCCTAGGATGAGACTAGCCAACTGATGTGTGATCAACTTCCCTATCCTCTGCCTAAGTCCATCATGTGCTGCAAAGGATCTCTTCTCACTAGTGAAGGTGAACCTGCTCCCATCTGTATGGACACACCGCACTTTTCACCTAATACACATGATCTTGGCATGAACTATAGATAACCAATCCATACCCAAGATAACGTCATAAGGCCTCAACACTGCTACAAGAAGATCCCAGCCGAAGCTCTTGCCTCCTAGAGTAATCTCACACTGCCGGCACCAGTGCGTAATCGCCATGTCTACTCTCGTAGAAGTCTTTATCCATAAGGATCTAGCCAACGGCTCCTTCGGAATCTCCGAGCTCTGAACAACGACAGCAACAATAAAAGAATGAATCTCTCCTGTGTCTATAAGAACTACAGCAAGTGTGGAGTAGACACAGATAGTACCTCGAATCATCTTAGGTGTGATGTGGTTGTAGGCCTCAACTGCCTGGAGCTAAGCCTACCCTAGTCTTCCAGCTCCCTATGGTCGGGGTGGTCCTCCTGGTGGTGGTGGTGGTAGAGCCTCAAAGCATCGTCCACCACCCGCTGCTCGGCCAGCTCCTCTGCCTTGTTCGCCTACTCCCCGTGGACCGGCACAGTCGAACCTCTTCTTTTGCTTGGGAGGTCCCTCTACTTTTTGGTACTCGTCTGCATGGAAGGGCGGGCAGTCATGAGCCATGTGACCCTGCCCGCCACATGCATAGCACTGACTGCCCCTCGTATGGATGGCTCTATTTAGTGTGCCCTGCAACTCGAACCAGTATCCAGGGATTGCACTCCCAATTGTCTGGTCCGCTTAGACCTCTGCGACATCTATCCACTACTGGCTACAGAAGACTCTGCTACGTGTCACCCTACGGTGGGACTCACTGCTGGCGTCGGGTCAGCAAGAAATCACTCCACAAGAAGGGATCGCTCTCGCACTCTTTCCTGTGTCAGAATGATGAGGGAGATCATCGAAGCCCTGATCTCATGCCTCAATCCCTGCTCGAAGGTTCGGGCCCGAAAGAATGTGTCTTGTACCATGTCCGTGGAGTAGCGTGAGAGGTCGGTGAACCTCACTAAGTACTGAGCTACTGTCATACTAACCTATCGCAGATAAAGTAACTCCTTAATTCGCACTACATGAAGGGTGGCTAGAACAAACTCCGAGAAGAAGAGACCCTCGAATATTGTCCAAAGTAGATATGCCTCATCGTGCACCTGGAGCATCAAGCTCCACCATCTACCAGCTTCTGCATGCAGTAGAATCGCAGAAAGGATCACCATATGGTTAGCTGGTGTCCCTACCTCTCTAAAGACTCTGACAATAGCATCCAGCCAATCCTCGACTGCCTGAGGGTCTGTATCTCTGCGGAACATGGGTGGCCTCTATTGTTGAAACTCGTGCAACGCACTCAGGCGGCATGCACTCTCTTCTTCTGGGGCTTGTGGCTTAAGTGGATTAGCGGGTAGTGGTACCGCTGGTGCCTCCGCTGTAATGGATCCCTACACCGAGGCCTCATCGCTCGGTGGGCTGTCATCTCACACGTAACTAAGAACCCTAGTTGGCTGCCTTCGTGGGGCCATCCTGAAAAGAAACAGGTGTGCCACTGTCAAACAGTATACATTATGAGTTGACACAATGTAATCACAAATATAACTTTTGAAACACACTTGCAATAAATGTTTTTGTGAACTGAGTAGGAAATCAGATGTCAGGGTACTAGTGTATGGATACATCGGCTGCCGCAACAACACTGCACTCCCTGGACTGATAACCACATTCAATACTCTTAACACTATTGCTTCACAGAGAATAAATTATCAGAGTCCTGAGTTATGCAGTAGAACTGACTACTCTGATACCAATTCTTCATGACCCGTCCTCAGGGCCCGTTCCATGACTACCCCAAGCCCTCCTTTCATAAGCCAGGGGCTGGTGACTAGCACCAAAGGCGTAAATCCCGATAAATATGGAAGGCATTACCTTTATGATAGTACACAAACATAACAGATTACGCAAGCTGAAGTAAGTAAAAATTAATACTGTATACAAAATTAAGTGTTGAAAGGTAAATGGGCCTGAATACAAACCGAACTGAAAAGTACAATACAACTGAAAAACTAGTACAACAAAAACGAAAGTACAACAGCAGCCACTGAGTCATCCTCTGAATATCCCACCTGAAGGGTGGGTATAGATGGTCTCCTCAGCTCCTCAGGTCAGGCCTTCCGCACCGTGTACGTCCCGCCAAGTGGTCCACCTCCGGGTACCGTCCACCTCCACAAACCTTCACCTCGATTAGTGTTGTCTGTCGTCTACATCCAACACAATGTAGTGCGGGCATAGCCCATGCAAGGGTGAGTATACAATACTCAGTAGAGACCCCGAGACCCCCAAAAGTCTCCAAGAATCCACAAAGGATAAAACATAAAGGAAAGATACAATCATGAAGTATCAACCAACTCTACTTAGGTATATGCACAAACATATACCTAAGTCATCAATCTTAATTTGACTCCAACTCTCAAGCCCAAGAATAACCCAATCCACACAGGAAAGAAGTCAACCACACCGATGGTAATGATTGAAAGTCAAGACTCAGCTCACACAGGTATACTACTTATGAAGAGGGGTGGAGATGATTAGATGTAGCCTCTAAATAATCTCCTCTGCCGAACCCACGTAGGATCTAAGTACATATGTCATCGTTGCCGAACCCACGTAGGATCCAAGTACAGTAACCATCACTGATTATCCCACGTAGGATCCATGTACATTCTTCATCGCTGCTGAACCCATGGAGGATCCAAGTAGAGTCGTCCTCGCTGCTGAACCCATGGAGGATCCAAGTACAGTCGTCATCATTGTCGAACACACAGAGGATCCCAGCACGGTAGTCATCGCAGTCGCAGCCAGCTCTAGGGTTCTAGCACACAGCACGCTCGATTCTAGGAGGGTCCGCTCCTCGAGCCAAGGGGTCGATACATAAACTATCACTAATTCAAGATCCAATGTATCCCAAAGTTCCGCCTCGTCAAAAAGAACCCAACGCGAGAGACAGCGCGTCAATCGGACGCCCGATCTGAGAGATATTGGCTTTTTCGTTCCAGGGGCCCGGATAAAAATACGCTCTTTTCTAGCCCATAAATTATCCAATGTCACCCAAAACTCACTTAGAGTATCAAAAAAGGACCTCCCCATAATAGGGGTCCCAATTCCGCAGACGGCGCATCGATCAGACACGCGGTCTTAAAGATATTCACCCTTAAGTGAAAAACGGGTCCAGCCCGTTAAGCCCAGTGGGCTGACGGGTTGGGTTAACCCAGTTTTGGCAGGTCCGACCCGGCAGGGGTGTCGGACCGGCCCGATGAAATGCATGACTCGGTCTGAGGGGCGTGGCCCGGCCTGAGAGTGCATGGCCCGGACCGGCGGGGTGATGCCCGACCCGGCTCAGCCCGGCCCGGCGAGACGCGGCTGAGCCCAATAGGCCACAGCCCTGCCACGGCTTGGCCAGCTGGCGGAGCGGTCCGAGGTGGAGGGTGCCGCCCCCCGACTTCCCGAACCGGTGATGCCAAGTAGTTCCGCCCTCCCTAAATGGCCGGCCGAAGCCGGCTGTCCTTTTTGGTGCAAGCAGCCCACACTGGTGGGCCGCAGTTCGTCCGGCACGGTGCTGTCCCGGCACCGCGGCTCTCCTCCGCCCGGTTGGCCAACGGGCCGGCCGGTATTTCCGCCGAAGCGGCCTGTGGAATGTGGGCTGCATTCTTCTATAGCATGGTGCCCCTTGTGGCACTGCAGTCCTCCTTCGGCCCGACCAGCTATAGTCGTCCGGTTCTTCGTCAGTCGAGCAGCCCACGGTTGCGGGTCGGGGTTCTTCCGCACGCGGCTGGCGCACGGCTGCCACACCCGTTCATCGCCACCTTCTTTTCAAGATTTCCATCTCAATCAAAAGAGACTATGGAGGGTCATTGGGCCATGTGTGTTCGGCCCACTCCCTCCGTGTTATGTGGTAGTAGTTTGCTGAAAATAACCAAATATTTTCAACAAAGAACATAGTATAAGATAAACACTTCAAAATGAACAAACCCCAACCTTGAATAAGGTTTGTTCATCGTATATGCGGAAAGAGATGTCGCTCCATCAGCATCGGAGAAAGAACCGTCTCCGTTGGCAAGTTCCCCACGTCGGTGTCTCCTCCCTTGATGCGGAGGAAGAATAGGATTGGAGAATCATGGAGTTTTCTTCGCTGAGTTGTTCTTCGTTGAACGGTTGGTGTTCTTCAAAAACTCAAGAGCTCTCCCAAAGTTTTTCCAACACAACAAAGGCTCCCCAAAATAAAATAATAGCTCATGTTGTTATTTTTATTCACCCAATAAAAGATTTAACAATTCAAAACCTTCATTGATTAACATGTGTTGGCAACATTAAAGATGGAGAGAGAGCGAGAGGTGAGGGGGTCTCTTAATTAAGGGGGTTTTCATGAATTATACAAGGGAGTTTAATTGGGGTTTAAGGGAGGTTATGGGGAGGTGAAGGTTTGGGGCCCGTGTGGGCCCCACCTCTCAAATATCCACACATGGGAAGTTGGGTGGGTGTGGGCCCCACCAATAACTTCCCAGGGGGAGATTTAACTTCCATAGATATAAATAAAATTGTTCTAACAATTTTATTTAACTTCATAATTTAACCCTAATTTTAACATTCAACCCCCATAAAATGAAACTAAGGTAAAGGTCACCTTAAGAAAATACAGGTGCTAAGAGTTCGTTGGTGCCCTTGGATTTCAATTCCTAGCACCGGTTCAAAAGATAGAAAAACTCGCTCATTCGTTCACAGAACGTACCGGATCTAAACTTTAGAAATTTATTCCTGGAACACTGGACCTCAAGAATCAAGTTCCATTAGAATTCACAGACTCATAAAATTCCAAATAATTTAAGAAAAAAATTATCTTGAAATTCCCTGGCCTTTATAAGAATTTCCAAAACTGACCCTCCCCTCTTATAAAAAGATGCCACTTCTTATTTTTTTCTTCACACTTCAGAACCAATTTTTCTCTACCAAAATATGTTAAAATAACCTCCAAAATTTCCTCCACTAATCATTGAATGTTTAATTTTGGAAGAAAATCGAACCAAAGAGGTCCTTTTGTGCAAATCAGAAGGAGATAATTGCATAAGAGATAACATTCATCAATGAACTTTTTTATTTTATTTATTCTTTAAACCCCTTAAATTATTATTATTTAATTTTTATTTAATATCCAAAGTATTCTAAATATACATACATTTTTTTTATTAAGTTTCATAGCTAAACTTACAGACACTTCCATTTATTGGGTAATTAACTTATGGTTCTTGGGTATGGTGGACAACTGCCTTGTGAAACGATGATTATTTGTTTTTCCTTTACCGCCTCCCATGGTGGGAATTATGATGAACATGCTATTTTTTAATATATATATATATATTATATTTAAGATTTATCTATCCTTATTTAAATATTAAATTAAACATACCTTCATGCCTTCCATTTTTTGTAAATATGATAACTTCGTTTGTGGGCTTATGGACTACGGCATACTCAAAGTGATGTGATTCGATCACACTTTACATGGAATGTATTAAGGATAGAAGTAAATTATATATATGAAATAAAAATGCTACTAGAATTATAATATATTTATAAATGTTTATATATATATGTATATTTGATTTACATTTTTTCTTTCAATACAATAAGAAAACGGGAACAACGTTCATGCGTAAGTACGACATACCATCTCCATGAGCAGTGTATTTATTTTTCTAAATCCATATTTTATGGATTATTATAAATAAATATATACGGAATATATATTATATTTATATCTTGGTTATCAATCTAGAGATAACTAAATCATGATATACTTAAGGGTACCAAATATATAACAAATTGAATAACATGAGAAAAACAAAGCGAATATTACCCAAAGTGTCACATTAAAATAGAATTTTTAATAAATGAGTAATATAGTGTCATAATAAAAATATATATGTTATTATATATAATAATATAGTACTATAATAAATTTATAATAAACCTATATTTATTTTATAGTATGTTTGTACGAGTATGATGAGTCAAAAATTATGGTAACAGGATTTCTATTCTCACTTTTATTTCTTTGAGAATCATGCCATATTTACTACTCGTTTATTTTGTGTTGTTTAGATAATTAACATCAATTTAATTTATGATAATTATCCTTAATTTTATGGGTATTTATATATCCATTTTATGACCTCTCTTCCATGTGTTTTATAGTTCAAAAGTTACTAAATCAGTGAGGTAATTTTGTCTCTATTTTCCTCCATTTAGACACATGTCAGGTTATGTGCCTATATTTTTTTACACGGTTCCCCATTGAAAATTTATATCATGAATATCATTATTTTTATTATATTATAAGTTCCATTAAATTTTATTCTCTCTTGGGTCAGAAATCATTGTTCCATCAAAAAAATATTTTTTAAAAGTGTTTTAAATGATATATTATGATTTATTAATCAAAATGGATTTCATATTTGTTTAATTTTTTTAAATCCTACCTTATAAGTTTTAAAAGTCATTTTTAATGAAAATTATTTCTAAATGTTTTATTATTTAAAAATAATTTTTCAAAATGGAATGGAGGTTTTCCTTAAAAATTATTTCAAGTGATTATTAAAAATCATTTTCCATCTAATAAAACATTATTTGATGTTACTTATGTTTTAATGGGAATATGGTCAAATGATACTTTTCATATTATTTTTCTAAATAGTTTATGTTTAGGGTGTATTTTTTAATATGAATTTTTTTCTTTTCCATGATTTATGTAAAGATGAAATTTTTGTGAAACTAATTTATTTTTATTTGTTATGATATGATTTATATTATTGTGGAACACATATGTATGGTTTTCATTATGTGAATGTTGGGACCTACATCTCTATCTAATCCATTGGGTAAAGATTTATACCTCATGAATTAATTGAGGGAAACAAGTTGATGGGCTTGATTCACTATGGCATGATGGGGAAACTCTATCCACTATGAGAAGATGTGGAAACCTAATCCTTTATAAAGAAAGGACTATAATTTTGGATGGTGGTGTGTCCCAATTAGTATGTGTAGTCCCCATAAAGTTCCCTTTTAAGTTTTGGAAATGATCCTTGACTTATAAAGAATGATATTACATGTTTATGTGACTACCACAATTATATGTCTTATGCAAACATTATGATTTCATGGATTATGATCTAGATTCCCTTATGATTCATGTACTATAAATTTTTTGGATTTATTAGATAACTCGAGATTATGATCTTAGATATATCAAATATAATTTTGAAATGTTATGATCATATTATTAAACCATTATGTTTATGTTATAATTAATGTATCCATTTTTTACCCTTACTGAGCAGTTTAGATCACCCTTTCTTGTATTTCCTTTCCCCAAGTTATAAAAAGGTTATAAGTTGGAGTAATAAAAGAGAAGATCATTTAGGGAAATGTTGAATATTATTAACCAAATTAGAATAATGTTCTCCAAAGATTCTATAAGAACTAGAATGATATGATACCAAGGAATGGGTTTGTGAAATGTAATGAATATTTCTCTAAATAGATGTAATTTTGATGTATAAAATTCATGGTTCATTATAGGTGGTATCTCCGAAAATATTTAGTCAACATTTGGAAACTTGGATCAGAAAACTTTAGAGAGATTTAAAGGAATATTTCTAAAGATATTTGTTTGAATGCCTATAAGGATAATCATAAAATGTCATATATTAAAGAAGGTGTCATATTTTTTATATCCTATAGGTGATTTTTAATAGTTATGCGGTTTTCTGCTAAGATAAGTGTTTCTCATACTATGATTTTTTGTTTTAGTTGATAACATGAAATAAATGGAAATGGATTAATGTTGAATGTGAAAAATAATTTTTGGATGAGTATTAAAATGGGATGATCACTAGAGTGAAGTAAATTCTAATCATTCTTAATCAATTTTCAAGTAATTTGAATAACAGTGTGTACCTTAACCATCTCTTATACTCACCCATGAATAAAATGAAAGAGTTTGATGAGAAATTTGTTAATGGATACCTTGGGGGAAAAAGTATTTTTTTGTGTCAAGAATGTGGGATGAAACACCCAAATGGGCGTCTTAGAGGAATAAGAAGATGATTTTACTATAGAAAATAAGAAAACAAAACAAGTAACTAGATAGGGAAAATGAATTGTTCGGTTAATGCAATGGATAGGAATATTGTCCTCTCTAAGGTACTATAAATTGATTAATGTTTCAAATGTGGAAAGAATGGTCAATATTGAAACCAATGTCATATGTGGAAAGATCATGAAGATAATCAACAATGTGGTAAAATTAATTTTTATATTTCTACTGATGATGATATTATAGGTTAAATATTAAAGGAAAGAGGTATTAATTAATAGGATGAGGTAGCCTTGTTAATAGATTAAGGACGAAGTGAAATAATCAAAGTGTTTATGTATTTAGATCCATGACTTATGTTATATGAATTGTGAAATATATAAGTATTGTTTAAATTATGTTTTCTATAAGGATTTACAAAAATATGTTGAATGGTTTCGATGAACTAAAAAAGTGATTTAATGGAAATGTAAAATTTTTGGAAACAAAACTTGATTAAGAGAAGGATAACCCTTAATATGTTTAGGATGTTGGAATAATTAAATAAAGAGGTGTTTGGTTATAAATGGGATATCATTGATGACCCCTGTATTGATAAGATGAAAATATGGTTTGTGATATTATGGTTTGAGTTTATCTAATTATTGAATCATGGTATGAGGATGGAGTTAGTTTTTGAATGTGTGAAATTTTTCACTTAGGTTTCATCGTAATTCAATTTATTACTAAGTTTCAAAAGAATACATGAAAATGGTCTTAAAGTGATTCATATGTGACATGTAAGAGATACATCATGTTTTTAAGGATAAATGATAAGGTTAGTGACCTTTTTTCAAAATTCCTAGATTTTAACCATTTTAAAAGATCATTAGGGTAGCCATTTATGAAATTGTTTAGATTGAAATTTGGATTATTGTTTCATAATATAAATATTTATACATATTGGATAACATGAGATGACAATTTTGTTATGATGATAACTTGATACAGGAATAATGATTTTTCATCATGTTATGGATCTTATAATCCACTAGATCTTTAGGTATTACAATTTCCACTTCATTCTCTAGAGTAATAATAAAGTCGGGATTGATCAAGGAACAATCAAATTGGGATATTGTAATTATGAGTTAATATAAAGTATTTCTCCCCAATTGATATTGAAATAAAAATTTACCCTATTATCATCATTTATGATGATATAAATGGCCTTTTTCATACCTATTTGGTCCATGGTTTCGTGGTCATTAACATTATAATGACCATATTCTCTATCACTCCCCATTAGAACATGATAGTTAGATCTCTATTCCAGGTCCATGTTTTCTCTTGGATCATATTTTCTCATATTTGGAAACCTAGTTATGAGTTACTTTGGGTAACCATAAAGTTCCAAACATTCTTTTTTTAAAATGAAGTTTTAGTATTATTTTTTACAATGTGTGTTTATACGAAATTAATTATCAAGTATTAAACCTTTTATGACCCCAAATGAATTTTAAGGGATACATTAATTTTCATGGGGGGTTTAATGTAAAAACCCAAGATTTTTTTGAGATATATTTTAAAATAATTTGATTTCATGGTGTCTTTATCTACACACAACACTTTCTTATCTAGTGTAACACACAACACTAAGTTTCTCTGAAACATCATTTTATTATTATAATTATATAAATAAGACCATTATAACCAAAATATTATAATATAGGATATGAAAATAGTTAACTTAATTATAAAATTATAGTTTACACATGTATATATAATTCTTTGAAAAATAAATTATAAATGTGAAACCCTTTTCAAAATAAAGGAAATTTTTTTCTTAAAAACAATACACACAAGTGGTTTATACCAATAAATTAACAAATACCTCATGTTGGATTATTAATTATATATATACATATATATATATATATATATTTCATATAATTTTTTTACATTCATAATATGTGTTTTTGATCCATGATATAATAATAAATCTGATTTTATGCAAAAAAGAATTATTTATTCTAAAAGGGCAGTTTTTACGCCTGTTGATGGTGAACTTATTTTAAATATATGTTTTGTCACTTTTTTAAATAAAATTTGGAAAATTAAACATATTAATTGAAATATAGTTATAAAAGTTTTGTTTTTTTAAAATTTTTTGTATTTTTCTGGGAATTTTAATGTTTTGATCAATAGTGAAAAAATATTGCATTTCATTTAAAAGAAATTCATCGAAATGATATATAATGTTAAATTATATATTTTATTTATTTTAAAGTATAATTATATAAATTTTATATAATTTAATCCAATTTATGTCAGTATAACCAATTTCACATTTAATTTATACATAAAAACATTTCAATCTTTTGAATGTTTTCACTTTAAAAACTCATTTTCTCATTCCTTCAATAGGACATATTTTAAATTAACTTCTATTAATTATTTTTTTATAATTTTTAAAAATTGGTTCCATATTTGAAATTAGAAGTTCCAAAATTATTAATTAAAATCCATCTATTTTTGAACAATATGAATAATAACATTAGTAATTTTTATTACCACGGTAAAGTGTAAATCAGTTAATTAAGGGTAAAAATAATATTATAAATATTATAAAACTACCATGTCACATGACAGAATTTTATTTGATTATGGAAATTAGACCCTCAATACATAATTTTTTAAATTTAATAATTTAAATGGATATTTTTTATGAAAATTACTTGGATATTTTTACACTTAAAGGGAGGGACAAAATGTCACACACTTACTTTTAATAAGTACAATATTTTTAATATAGAGTTAAATATAAGATATGATCTATTGTATATTATTATGAAATTTAAAATTTATTTCTACATCATGTTATTTTATTTTTTTGTTTTTAATGAATTAATAATTATCCTGAATAATTACACAAATATGATGTATTAATTAATCAATTAATGAAATAATCAATTAAATGATGTTGAAAATATTAAAATAAATATTATTTGACCTAAAAAAGTTAATATGTGAATTTTAAATTTGAATATAATATTTTAAGGTTGTATTAAATAAATATTTTTTAATTCATATTGTCATATTGATTTTCTTAAACTCAATGTTATGAATAGTGTAAAATTTGACACTTATTATATGTTATAAAAATAATATTTTATTAAATTATTTAAAAATCATAAAAATGTTAAATAAAAACAAAGGGATGATATATGGTCGAAAATATATTAAATTTTTCATTTATAATCCAATTTACACTTTATATGTACAAATTATGTCCCCTGAATATTAAAAACTTTGTTATCAGAGTTAAAATTAAAAAGGATTAACTAAGGGTTAATAAAAATGAACATGTTTAAAATGACATCAAAACTTTTATAAAATTTATTAGTTGATGATATTAAAACATTATAACATATTATCTTAAAATTATTCTATAATTAGAGGTATTTAAATTTATATTGTTTTTAGTATAATTTTATATTTTGAGAAATTCCAAAACATCCCCTCCCCAACCTCATAAAAGGACACAAATTATACTGTTTTTTTCACACATTAGAACCTATTTGGTTCAAAAAAACATCCATTCTGATATCCTCAAAAATCCAATCCATTAATCAAATATTCCTCACTTTTATCAAAAATTCCACCAAATAAGTACTTTTCTAAAAATCAAAACGAGATACCCAAAGAAGAGGTAACGTTCATCAACAAATATTTTTGTTTTATGTCTTCTTTAAAACCATTAAAAAATTTAGTTATATATTATATTAAAAACTAAGTATAGAAAATATTCATATATTTTGTAATATTTTGGTTTGTACCTACACTTAAAAACACATCCATCTAATGGGTAACAAACTTACTATTTATATGTACAATGAACTACCGCCTCACGAGACGATGATTATTTGTTTTTCTTTAACAACCTATTATGATGGAAATTAAGATGGGAATAATATTTTTGATGATATATATATTATATTTATTATTTATTTATTCTTATGTAATTTTTACATTAATAATACAATCTTTATTTTCATTTTTTGTAAATAGAATAAATTCATTTGTGGATGTATAGACTACTACCTCCTCAAAGTGATGTGATTCGATCACACTTTTCATGGAATATATTATGTAAGAGTTTAGTAATAGTGTAGGATATATATAAAATATTAATTATTAAATAATGATAATATATATATATATATATATATATATCATTTACCTTTCTTCTTTCAATACGATAAGAAAATGGAAACAACATGCATCCGTACGTATGACCTACTATATCCATGTATGGTGAATTTCATTTTATAATTATATCTATTATAGATTATTATAAATACATATATAATAAATATATGTTATATTTATATCATTCTTATCATTCAAGAGATAATTAAATCATGATAAAGGTAAGATGTCCAAAAATATAACAAACCAAAACACATGTGAAAAACAAAGAAGATTTAACCTAAAATGTCACAATAATAAGGAATTGTTAATAAATGGGTAATATAAAGTCATAATAAAAACATATATGGTATTATATATAAGAATATGTTTCTATAATATATTTATATTAAACATATATTTATTATTCAAGAATTTTTAATGAGTATGATGAGAGTCAAGACTTAAGGTATGGGGATTTCTAGTCTCACGTTTCTTTCGGCGAGACTCATGCCATATTCACTAATTTTTTTTGTTTATATAATTCCCATGAATATAATTTATGATTAATAACATTAATTTTATGGTGATTTATATATCCATTTTATGATCTATGTTCCATGTTATTTACAGTTCAAATGTTACAAAATCATTAAGGTATTTTTGTCTCAATTTTCCTCCTTTGAGAAACATGTTATGTTATGAAATTTTATTATTTTACAAGGGTTATATGATACTAGTTGATAAGATATATCATGAATATCCTTATTTTCGTGATTTTATATGTTTTATGTAATTTTAATCTATCTTAGGTCATAAATCTATGTTCTTTTAAAACAATATTTTCTAATAATGTTTTAAGACCATTTTAAATGATATTTTATGAATTATTAAGGAAAAAAGATTTCAAATATGTTTAAAATAATTTTTAAAGATTCATTTTTAATTTTTAAAATTTATTTTTAATGAAAAGGTTTTTTTGAATGTTTTCTTATTTAAAAATAATTTTTCACAATGGAAAGGATATTTTCCTCTTGAATTATTTGAAGTGATATTTCAAAATCATTTTCTATCAAAGACAATTCTTTTATGATACTTTTTTTTACTAGGGATATGATCTAGTGAAACTATTCTAATTTCTTCTCAGTATATTTTATGATTGTGATGGATTTATGTTTATTAATTATTTTTCTTTTCCTTATGTTATGTTATGATGAAATTTTTATAAAACTTCTTACTTTTAGAGAGTTTTGATATGATTTATGTTCTTGTTGCTCAAATATGTTTGGTTTTCATTATGTGATTGGTGGGACCTATATCTCTCTCCAATGCATTGGTTATTGATTTATATCTAATGATATGATGATGGAAAATAAGTTGAAGATCCTGATCCACTATGAGAAGATGAAGAAACACAATACACTATGGAATGATTGGGAAATCCAATATACTATGGGAAGATGGGAAACATAATTCCTTACATGGAATGGGCATTGACTAAGGATGGTGGTGTGTCCCGCCCAGTAGGTGTGTTCCCCATTACGTGCCCTGATAAGTTTCTTCAATGTGTATTGACTTATAGGGAATGATATTACATGTTTATGTGTCTGAAACAATTTAATGTCTTATGCAAGTGTTATGATTTCATGGTTTATGATCTTGATTCTGTTATGATTATTGTATTATAAATTTTTATGATATATTCTATGACTCGGGATTATAGTATTTAATATGCTAGATATAATTTTAAAATGTTATACTAATATTTTTATAACCTTATATATGTAATGATTCATATCTTTCTTGTTTATCCTACTGAGCATCTAAGCTCACCCTTTCTTATGTTTCATTTCCCCATGTTATAAATAAAGGTTTTATGTTGGAGTACCAAATGGTCAGATCATTATGGAAGATATTGAAGATCATTCCCCAAATTAGAATAATGTGTTCCAAGTTCCCAAAGGCACTATAATAAAATGGTTTTTAGGAATGTGTTTCTAAATTGTAATGAATATTCATCTCAAATGATGTAATATTCGTATAAGAAAATCATGGGTCGTTATAGTCGTACTCTATAAGAAACATGTCTGATACTTTTCATTAAGCTTGTCTCAACCCATGGAATCAATGTGAACATTGGTTGGACAACTGAAGATTCATTGGAGATGAAGTTCTAGTGTTTTACCAGACCATCATGATTCTAATAACTATTTCCCTACAAATGAATAAGGACTCTAGTTGATAAAATATGTGGTCATGGTCGTATATTCTATCCAAAATTCCTTACAAATTCTAGATTGAATCCTTATGCTTCATTCCTTATTTATCAATTTCTTGTTCATCCACTCTACTATTCCATTTTTTTAAGACAACCTAGGATTTATTTTCTCATGTACGATTCTATTATGTATGTATTAGTTATAGAGACTCCTTCTGGTTAAATAACCTCATTATTGGATCTTAAACACTTTATATTACATCCATTTTCTCTCTCCACCATTTCATTACATATAATCAATATTCCAAAACACATCTAACATGTGCTTCAAGAAATAAAGAAATACCTTCCCCATGGGACCATCTATGAAAGTCACAAGGTATTTTGACCTTGCAAGTCACTCAACTAGGTAAAATTCTTATAAATTAGTATTTACACGTTCTAAATTCCATTTTTTGGGAGTTCTTACATTGAGATCAAAATACACATCTAATTTCTTACCATATATACAAAATTCACAACTATCAACATATGAATTCTCAGGAATTAACATACATTTTTTCTAGAATATTTATACTCTTTTAATTAAAATAACATAGACAATAGTGGAACAAATAAAAACTCTTCGAAATTTATGATCTTTTCCAGTATGGATCCCTTTATTTTTACAGTGATATAGAGAGTTCTATCCTTTTATCCTTTAAGAATTACAAGAGAACCTCAAATTATTTTATAAACCTTGCTATCAATGTTTTTTCAAAATAAATAATCAACATTCATATTCCTTGAAATTAGATTATTTTAATGTTTATGGATAAAAAAACAACCATCAACTCAAGAAATTATCTATTATTTAGCCATATTTATATATCCATCTTTGCTATAATCTGTAGAATAATAATCATAATTATTTACTTTACCAAAATTTACTAAAACATAATTTTTCAGGAATATTATTTCTCTTATGTAATGGAAATATAATCCAAAATTAATTATATGGGATTACATTGGAAAATTGACACTAATGAGCATAGTATTCCAATATTTACCTAAGATATTCTTGGAACCTAAGCTTCTAGAAACTAGTCATCTGCTACTCTTATAGTCATGACACTCTTTGTGGTAACCCCTCTTCCCATAATTATAACATAGAGTATCATTTTTCGATGATTTATATTAAATTATTCCTCTGGTTTTTTCCATTAAATTCCTTGGGTTCCTTTTATGTGGTTAAATTCACATTCCATCCACATTTAAAGCATTATCAGAAGATATTTGGACTTTATTCCTATAGGGATATTCATTTAAGATTAAATTTCAAATGAATCTGAATACCAGATATTTTTTATCATAATAATTTATCACTATCATTACCATCACATCCCATGATTCTGGAAATAAATATAGTAAAAAAATTAACTAAACACCACTAATTGATGTAACATTTATTATTTTGAAATGATTATAGATCATGTAAAAATAATTCACATGATCTGTCATTGATCTCCCTACTGATAGTCTCAAACTAAATATGTGTCTCAATAAAAATACTTTTTTTAGTTCATCTAGATTCTATAACACATTCATCATCTCTAACATTAGATCTAAATTATTATTCTTCTCCGGATGTTGAATGAAAAATTACTCGCCAACATTATCCAAATAAAACAATGATATTTTATATAAAACCAATATCATTATTTATTTCCCATATTCATGGGATTAGTTATAGTTATTGAAACTTCAACATCCTTCCTGATAAGATAATATTATATCTACATCCACCAGAAATTAAAGTCAGTTCCATAAAACCTACCTTGCCCCACCTTTCCTTATACTAATGAAATGACCTTATCATAGTGACTCATATTGAAACAAAATCAATAAGATAGGAAAAATAATATACCTATGTTTTTTGACTATTGTCCATTTTCATGTACCAAGCTTTGACACCACTTGTAGAGAATCCATCCAAAACTTCAAGAACCAAAACTACATCCATCGGTAGATAAAAAATGGAAAAATAGGTCCATAATATGGATCCTTGATAAATCTATTACACAATTATTTGAAATTATTTATACACAAAAATTAATACATTGAATAAAAAAACTAAAAACAAGCATAAAATTATAAGTATAACAAGAATAAATAAATAACATTATTTTTACTATGTTCAGATTTTCATTCTACGTTCATGAGAGGACATCGTATGATTTATTTAACAGCAAGTACAAGGGTTAAGACAAGTGAATTTTCATCCATATAGATCGAAGATTACAAATTTAACTTATTTTATTTGATACACCTTACAAATTTTTTCCACCCCATTAATATAGAGGGACTCACCCAGTCATCCATTCATCGAGGCCTCCTACCAACGTAGTCACCAATCCATTTCATTATGAAATGGTAAATCCCATAGAGAATTACTTGTATTTATTACCTATAATCAGTAACTAAATATTGATATTATACCTCACTCTTTCTCAAAAACATCGATGATAAATTCAAATGTAAACAAGGATATCCTAGCAATGAATTCATTATCTATACATCTCGTAACCAGACTGCCTGGAATTTTAGTTTCATGACACCTTATTGAGAACCATTCAGTAAACACTCTCAAGCATCCTACCAATATATTCTTATAGTTAAATTACTCATGGTATTATAGAAAACTAATATTATATCCTTTAAGAGATGTATCATTCCTAAAAATAACCGATGGCAATTCATAGAAAATTTTGTGGGGGAAAATATAGTAACATTTGAAAAACCTTATGTTTTTTATATATAATATAGTTTAATTACAAATTTTAGTATTTTAGTTGAAAATAATAAATAAAATAATATTTTATATTTATTATAATTTGATTAAATTTAGTTTTTAAATAAAGTATTTTTTTTATTTTTTTATTAATATCAATTTCCATTTACAGCAAGTGTTGTTGAACATCCAAGGGAATTTAATTGATGATAAATTGTTATCCTTGAAAAAAAATAAGAAATATATATTCTTTGTTACTAATTATATGTAATAAATATTTTATATATATTAGTGTAATTATTTAAAATTTTAATATCTATTTCATAACTAAATATCTCATTTATATTGTCACCAATGTTCTCTAGATGCCCTTAATGAGAAATAATGTGATAAATTCAAACCAAATGATCATTTGTGACTAATGGATAGTCTATTATTTAACTACGAAGAATATCATAAACACTACATATTGGCCCACATCAAGTAATTAAAATATGTCTGCTAGCAGGGAGTTATAATAGGTTCATATAAAGGTTGTAAAGGTAAAAAAATTAAAAATGTTAGAGTAAAAAATAAGTCAAAATTTTACTGAGGAGTTCATAAAAAATATAATAGATTTATTTTCATCACTTCCTTTAGATACTAATTTAGTTTATGTTACATGAAATTCAGAGATTCACTCCTTGTATGATTCTCTCATAATTGGAAATGGTAGTCTGGGTGGTAGTCAAGGCGATGAACTGCCTAGTGGTGATGGTGATGAATTTATTGAATATAATGATGCTAGTGATGATGTTCATGATGACAGTGATAGTATTGATAACCAATAAGATGGTTATGACCAAGATGATGATTTTTTGTAGTGGGATATTGATAATTTTCACATCAGACTTTACTTATTTATAACATTTATTATGACATATAACATATTCTAACAGAAAATCATTGCATATATAATAATTTAAATTTGAAATTATTGGTTGTTTAAATGAAAAATAATTTTTTTTAATTTATAAAATGTAAATGAGGAATTGATTATATTTATTCTTGGATTATTTAAATTATCTTTATAATTTGAGCATACAAGAGATATTAAAAAACACTAGAATTTAGTATCCAGGTGGAATCCCATACCTAAAATTTAAAAAATTATTGGTATAAAAACATACCAAAGGTTTCACTAACCCCTTAGTATAGGTTTATAGAAATGGTTTTTAAAATATTGGTATAGTGTTATATACCATTGATTCCTTCAAATCATGGTTATCGCTTAAAACTAACAATCATATTCCAAATGGGTTTTAGAACCATTGGTATAAGTTATAATGACAATTTTAAAGCCCATATAATGATTATATGTACTTATAACACCATATTTGATAGTTCATTTATGGAATCTCAATTGCTACTTCAATGGAAAATAAATCCTTCCAAAATAAATTAAGGGATTATTTAAAATAAAATGGTTATAGTCTTTGTTCAATATATGAAGTGTTGAATAATCTAATTTAATGTAATGGAAATAAACTATGGAAACTGAATGTGATAGATAAAGTATTTAACAAATGTAGTTACTTGAAAATAATTTTGTTTATTAATAGTTAATGTTGGAAATTATAATAATATAAAAAAATGGAAGAAGTTTTCTTGTTGTTTAATGATTATTTTGTGGTGATGGTATTAGATTTATGGGTGTATAAGGATTTTAGTGGTTATTGTTATGTGAAAATGTTGAGTTGGTGAGAAGTTGGGACTGTGAGGGTGTTTTATAGGTAGTGGACCCTATTCTAGACTTGTGAGTATATATATATACTGTAATTGTTTTATTTATTATACACCACCACCCAATTTGGGGAACTTGTTCAATTCTTGTATGAGGTTTTGAATTTCATATATTCACCCAAAATCTAGAATGTGTGTGATAAAAATGGCTAGTTACTCCACCTAACCTTTTCTATTTCCCCAATATAGTATATGTTTTGATGATATGAGGTTATTGAAGAAAATATTTCCTAAATCTTATTTATATTTTTATTCATTAGACTATATCATATTATATGATATGTGTATTTAGAGTATGACATTCATGAATACAAAGGAATATTTTATTTCTTTGTTTAATTATATTTTATGTGTAACACCCTGAGATTTTGTGAAATATTTTTTATCAAATTAATTTAAACTTTATGAAATTTTCCATTTCACACAACACTAAAAATAGATTTTTTATATAATAAACAACTAGGTTTGGATTGTGTTATACTCAACACCAAGTTAATATTTCACTACAGGAAATACTTATACTATCATGTGGTACATGAAACACTATTCTTGTATTTTTTTTTACACAAAATACTGACTCCTTTTGATAGCTTGTGTTACATGCAAGAAAATCCTTTCACGAACTACAATATAATATTAATGTTATTATTAAAATAATTATCACCCAGCCATTAGAATGGATTATGTGAATGATATTGACTAAATTATTAATATATGTCTTACACATGTATATAAAATTTATTTTCGGTTATCAATTAGATATCAAAGAATGTAAAAACTTTTTGAGAATAAATAAATTTTATTTCTAGGAAAGCTATTTTTCTATATACAAAAACCAGTTTATTTAAATAATTTAAAAAACAATTGTAGAATATTTTTAATAAAATTTATATATAATATATTAAATAAAATTTATTGACACTCATACAATATATTTTATAGTCATAAGATAAGAATAAATCCAATTTTATGAATAAAAAGTTGTATTTTTCAAAAAGGTAATTATACCGCCTTTCAATGGCGCACCTATTTTAAATCAAATTTTTGAAACTTTTATAATTTTTATCTGAAAATTTAATATTTATTTTTAAATATGGATTTTAAAATTTACTTTCAGTGAATTTTTGGTATTTTTCTAAAAACATTCTTTTTTTGACGAATAGTGAAAAGTACTGAATTTTACTTAAAAACTGCATTTTTTTATAATTTTACATTATTGATAATTTATATTTTAAATTTTTTTAAAGTTAATTTAGATAAATTTTACCTCAATTAATCCAATTTATTTCATTTTAATAAATTTCACATTAAAATTAGATATAAAAATAATTCAAACTTTGGAACATTTTCACTTTAAAAAACCAATTGTTTCGTCCTGTTTGTGGGGTCGATTTTCTGTTAATTTCAGCCACTTTTGTGATTAGAATTTCAAATAATGGATTCCATATTTTTAATAATAGAAATTTGTAATTCCTAATATTTCACATTAATTTATTAACAAAAATATTAGAGAAATTAATTAAAATTAATTATAGTGATTGAGCTAAAAATGAGTTTAGTTAATGGTTAAACATTAATTTAAGGGGAAAAATACCCTAGATACATTCCCAAAATAAATTTTATGGAAATATTTTACATATTATTTATTTTATCTAAATTTTCCAATTATTGGAGGCACACAATGTAAGGGACACCTCTCAATAGTTTTTATCTTTTATATTTACAAGAATGAGTTTCCTCCACTATAAAAGGGAACTCACCACCCTCACATCCTCACACATCTCAAGAAAATTTAGATCATAAAAACCTTGAAACATAATATTAAAAAGTGCTTCATCTCAACCTAGGAGCCCCACAATGGTCATAAATCCCACTAAGGAAGCCCTTTGGTGCAAACCAATAGGAGTTACCCAAAGAAGAGGTAACATCCATCCATGAGCTTGTTTGTTTTATTTTCATTATCCACCCACTAAATTGTTATTATTACTTGCTAATATAATAACCTATGTATCCTAAATATACTGATATTTTTATATGTTAAGGGTTCTACCTATACTCACACACACGTCCATCAAATTGGATAGGCAATCATCGTTTGTGTCTATGAAGGACTACCGCCTCACAAACTAGAGTCGCATACTCTCCCAATTCCAGCTTTCATGGTTGGGAATAATGATGTAATTTATATTTTATATTACATACACTTTTTTAAGATTATTTTTTCTTCTTTAATAATTATATAACACATACCATTATGATTTCCATTTTTTGGGATTACGATAACTTCGTTTAGGGACGTGTGGGCAATCGCCACCTCAAAGTGATGTGATTCGTTCACACTGTACATGTAATGTATTAAAGACGAGTTTACTAAAATAATGTGATATATATTAAATATTAATTATATTATAACTATAATATATATATATATATACATATATATCATCTAATTTATTTCTTTTAGTGCGACATGAAAATGGAAACAATGTTTATGCGTACATACAACCGACTATCTCCATGAACGGTGTATTCCATTTCATATGTATATATGTTATATATTATTATAAATACATATATATTTAATTTATATATGATATTTATATTCTATTTTATAGTATATAAATAATTAAATCTTTATCTAAGTAAGATAATCATGAATAACAAGTCAAAATATATATGAAAAACAAAGAGGTTATTACCTAGAACATAACATTAACATGGAATTGTTAATAAATGGGTAATATAAAGCCATAATTAAATCATATATGGTATAAAATATAATAATATGTATTTTTATGGATTTATAATAAAATTATATTTATTATACAAGAGATTTGAACATGTAAGAGGAAATTCAAGACTTGAGGTAAGGGTTTTCTCATCTCATTTTTATTTATAGGAGATATATGATATATTCACCACATATTCTTGTTTTTTGATGTATATACTTAACTATGGAATTTTATATCATGAATTTAATTTATTTAATGATATTAAAATTTTTTATTTTCTTATTCTTTCACAGATCTCATGATTCAAATGTTACCCAAGTAGTAAGTGTATTTCTAGTCTCTCTTTTATTTCAGTGAGACTTATGCCATATTCACCACTCATTTATTATGTGTGTTGTATATACATCCCATTTATGTATTATATTATTATTATACCTATATTTATTGGTATTTACATATCCATTTTATGATCTCTCTTTCATGGGGTTTATGGTTCAAAAGATACCAATTCAGTAAGATAATTGTGTCTTAATTTTATTTTTTTCGAGCACACATAATGTTTTGTGCCTATATTATTTTACATGTTTTATATAATATAACTTTCCATGTTATATCATTAATCTTATCATTTTAGAGTTATTTTAAGATTCATGGAATTTATTATTTCATGGTGATTGGCAGTCAAATTTAATAATGTGGAAAACTTTTATTGCTACAATCCCATCGTTTATCAAAAAAAATTACGATTATGCTTCTATTGATTAAATATTACAATCCATATCTTGAGAAACATAATAAACTTGTTTCATATATGATTATTCATTATAAATTCAATTATTGGAACAATTATTCCACTCTTTAGTACTTATGACTATTAAGGAAATTATTATAATAAAATCTAAATTTATTTTTCTATTCGGTCGAAAATATGTTTTATTTAAAAACCCAGTTTTTCAAAAAAAATTCATAAAAATTATTTTTAGATAATTTTCAAGGAAAAAGGTGTTAAAAAAATTTCAAGCTATATTTATATGTTATCAAATTATTTTCAAGGAAAAAAGGGTTTCAAAATGATTATAATATTTCTTTCTAGGTTTTAAATGTATTTTTTAAGAAAAATGTTTTCAAAATGTTTTCCAGATTCTTTTACATCATTTAAAATGTATTTTCAAAGAAAATATTTTTCAATATGATTTTTGTTATAAAAATATTTTTTCTTAGAATAAAAAATATTTTTCTTAAGAAATGTTTTAAGTGAAATTTCAAACATTTCTTTATAAGAAAAATATTTTTTTGAAAATATTTTATTAAAGTGATTTTAAAATAAAGTCAATTTTCATTATGAAATGTACCATGTGATATTTAAAAATACTTCTCCACTTAATATGAAATCCTTTGAAATAAGTTATGCTTTTCCAGGGATATTATCCAAGGACACAATTCTTATTATTTCTTTGAATGGTTTATGTTTAAGATGAAATTTTTTTTAACATGTTTCTCTTCCATGGGTTCTATTCTTTTAAAACCCACTTATTTTCATGGGATATACTTGGATTATGAAAAATGTCTCTTTTTCATAGCTTTTGATATGATGACATGTTTATTATACCCATTTTATTTTAATGGTAATGATATGATGTTTATAAAACCCGTCTCCTTTTATGGGTCATGACATGATGACTATTTGTTTATATTGTGGAACATGAATATATGATTTAATTGTGTGGTGGTTGCGACATAAACCCCCTTAAATGAATTGGGTAATGATAACTGTTTTATGATATCAAAGAGGAGGTATGGGATTGAATCTCAATCATGAAACAATAGGGTACACTAGAGGGAATCTTAAGCCTGCAACAAGAAGGTATTTAGGAGGGAATCCCATGACCAAAATAAGAGGGTGCATGTTAGGGGATCCCAATCTATAAATAAAATAGTTCATGATAGGGTATCCTGATCCCAAAAAAGAGGGTACACAATATGGAATCCCAATATTGAAATAATAGGGTACATGGGAGTGAATCCCAATCCCAAAACAATAAGTCACATAGGAGTAAATCCCAAGATTGAAATAAGAGGGTACATATGATGGAATCCCAAGGTTGGAGAAGGTATATGAGTTATGATCCACATATAAACTATTTTTAAGTCCTAGGGGGATATCCTTGACATAAAATTTTATATTATCATGTTTATTCCATAATTACATGTATTATTCATATGTTATAATCTTATGGATTGTTAACATAATTCTCTTACGAATCATGTCTTATGAATTTTCATTATTTACTCCACGATTCATGTTTATGATATTTTCGAGGAAGGGTATGATATAATATTGTTATGTTCTGGATGCCTTTCCCTTACGTCCATTTTATTCTTACATGTCTCATTTATTTACCCTTATTGGGCATCTGATCTCACCCTTTCTTTTGTTTACTTTCCCCATTTTATGAAGAATGGTTTTTTTAAGTAGGAGTACTAAAGAAGGATATATTTAAGGTACAAGTTGATGATATTTCACTAGGATAGAATATTATGTTTCTCTATTTCCAAAGACACTAAACTATTATGGTCCTACAGAATTTACTTTAGTAATGTGTTGAATATTTATCTAAAATTAGGTAATATCTATGTATGTTAAGCTGGGGTCGCTATAGTTGTTATAAAAGGAAAATATTTAGTCAACCTTTGGAAACTAGGATGGGAACAATATAGTGGTATCCCAAGGGATATTTATAAGGATATGTCTTTATATCTCTGTAAAGATAATCCTAAGGTTTCATAGATTTAAAATTAGGTTTCATGATTTAGGTATTCTATAAGTAATTTTTCATGATTATGTGGTTTTATACTATGATAAGTGTTTCTCACACTATGATTTATGGTCTTAATAAATTGTGGGAACGAGAATGAAATGAGTTAACATTGAATGATTCAGGTGTGGAAAGTATGGGCCTTATAAAAATTGATTTCCTAAGTGGAAATCTCATAAAGAGAATCAAGAGGTTGGTACGAGTATTGGTTATACAATTGAGGATAAAAAGACTGTAATAGTCTTGTGAAAGGTATGGGATGTTCTACCTGTACTATTTATATTAAACATAAGTAGAATGACAATAATTAGGTTGAGTAACAGTAAGAAATGATTCATATTTCATATTCTAGGAAATGGATATTAAGGAATAATATGATGAAGAAAATTTAATGTACTAAGAATAAAGTTGGATTATTAAAGTATATATTTATATGAATTAAATAATTGTTTTATATTAATCATGAATTATATTTTTTACATTAAGGATTTAAAAAAATGTATTGACTGGTACTGATGAACTAGAAATAAAATTAATAGAAAGGATTAGTTAAGGGAATTTAACCCTTAACATGTTATTGACGATGAGAAAATGATATTTAGTGTGGATAAATAGATAATGATATGGATAAAGTAAATTTCATAGTATTTATGACCTTAGAAATGATAATTGATTTTCCTAAAAAGTAATAAATCATATCAAGGATGAATTTTATGACCTTTTTTGGATTTAAGTAACATATCCAATGATCTATGAACTAAGAAATAAATCATATCTTTAATAAGGATTTATGGTAATTCAGATTATTACTGTGTTTCAATAGAATACATGATGAAGCTAGTAAAATGTTTGGAATGTGACAACCAATATATCCTTTATGATATATGGGATATCAATGTTAAGCTTATATATTAGAATTTAGTGACCTTCTGTCAAAGGTTTTGGATTTTCACATTTTGAAAGGGTTTGACCATTTATGAAAATGTTTGTGTTAAACATCTGATGAGGTTTTATATATTAATGTATTATCTTTCCATGTGAGGATTTATTCATATTTTATAACCTATTAAAACCATTTTTTAGTATTCTAACTAAATATATATGTAATGAATTATCATTCTATTTCATGACTTTTTAGTACATTAATAATGAAAAACTCACCATCATTTCATGGAATAATACATGAAGTGTAAATTGATCGAGGTGAAACCTAATGGAGAGGTTGTTATTATGAAATGGAATGAAATCATAAAAGTATATTTGGTTGTGAAAATTCATCAAATTTAGGAGAATTTTCTTGAAATAAAATTTTTCCATGTTATAATAATTTTTTATGATGTCAATGACCTTTTTCGAGCCTCTTTGGGTTATGGAATTTGGATTGTTGACTTTATCCTAAACATATTCTCTATCACTCTATGTCATAACTTGATAGATAGACTTCCCATCCATTTCAATGTTTTCACTTTCCACATATTTTCTCCCATGTGGAAACCAAGTTATGAGTTACATTAGTTAACCATTATGTTTTTAATTTTTCCTTTTTAAAGGATGTTTTTCTATTCATTTTAACAAAGTGGGTTTCTATGAATATAACATTCAAGTGTTAAACCATTGATTACCAAGAATAATTTTAAGGGTTATTCTAATTTTTTAAGTGGAGTCAAACGTTACACCCCAAGATTTTATGAAATATTTTTTTGAACTATTTTAAACTTTATGATATTTTTTATTTCACAGAACACTGAATATATCTTTCTTTATAAAAAAATCTCCAAGTTTGGATTGAATTATACACAAAACCAAGTTAATATTTCACTAAAAACAACACTTAGATTAGCTTTCCGTACACACATTACCATGTTTTTCTTATTTTACATGGAATATTGAGTCCTAATGATAGATTCTGTTACAAAAAAGATAAAGTTTTACTAAACTATAACATATTATTCATATTATTTTTAAATTAATTATCACCTAGCCATTTTAATGAAATATATGAATGAGATTGAATAGATTTTTAAATTACTGTTTAATCATGAATATAAAATGAAATATTTGATCATCAATTAGTTATAAATGAATCTAGTAACTATTTGAGAATAACGAAATTACAATTTTAAGAAAATTATTCTTCTATGTACAAACACCATTTTATCTAAATAAATTAAAAAACAATTTGGATGAATTAATTAAATAAAACCAATATATTATATATTAAATAGAAAAATTACACTAATCTAATATATTTTATAGCCATATGATAAGAATAAATTAAATCTTATGAATAAAATGATGTATTTTTCAAAAATATATCTTTATAGATCTTAATGGAGTAAATATTTTAAATCTAATTTTTGAAAATTTTATCATTTTTATTAGAGTAATTAAACACATTTTTTTAAATTGGGATATCAAATTTTAATTTGGGTCAATATTTGGTATTTTTCTGAGAAGTTTCTTTTTTATGAATAGTGAAAAGAACTGAATTTTAATTGAAAATTGCATTTTACTCTATTTTAATTATATAGTTAAATTATATTTTTAATTTTTTTAAAGTTATTTTATATAAAGTGTAAATAAATTAATCCAATTTATTTTATTTTACAAAATTTCACATTGAAATATGATATAAAAACAATTCATACTTTAAAACTTTTTCCCTTTAAAAAATCATTGTTCTGTCCCATCTATGGGATTAATTTAAAATTAATTTTTGTCATTTCTGTGATTAGAATTTGGAAAAATAGCTTCCATATTTAAAATAAAAATATTTTTTTCTAATAATTTAAACTTAATTTTGTCCAAAAACAGTATTTAATGTAATTAAAATAAATTATAGTGATTATGGTAAAATGAGTTTACCTAGTGGCTAACATTAACTTAAGGGTCCAAATACTCTAGACACATGTCTGAAATCTTTTTTATGTAAATATATAGAAAATATAATGCCTTTTTACAAAAATAAAGAATTATTTAAGGAATATTATGAAAGGGAGACCACTCAATAATGTTTACATTTTTATATTTACAATAATGACAGTCCCTACTCCACTATAAAAGGGAACTCACACCTCTCACTTCATCAAACCTATCAATCCACATTGGATAATCCAACCTATACCCAGATAATCTCCCAAATTCCCTACTCTTAATCTATAAGCCTCACTCTAGGGAAAACTCCATCCATGGAATCCCTTTGGTGAAAACCAAAAGGAGTTACCCAATAAAGAGGTAACATCCTTCCACAATATCATTTGTTTTATTTTTATTATTCATCGACTCAATTATTATTTTTCCATTATTATATAATAAACTCGGTATTATTAATATATTTAGATTTTTTTTTATTTTAATGGTTTGACCTACATTAAAACACACATCCATGAAATGGGATGCATAATCATTATTCATGTGTATGGCGGACTACCACCTCATGAATCAATGTCACAGTTTCTTCCATTTCCACCATTCAAGGATTGAAATAATGATAGAATTTTCATTTTTATATAATTTTTATGATATATTTATGATTTTTGAATTATTATATAACAAATACCTTCATTCGTTCCATTTTGTGATATATGATAACATCATTTGTGGACGTGTAAACTACCACCTCTGTAAAGTGATCTGATTCATTCACACTCTACATGGAATGTATTAAGGATAGGTTTAGTAAACGTATATGATATACAAGACATAATAATTCTACTGTAATAATAATTTATTTATTTATTTATATTTATATGTAATTTAATTTTTTTTTCTTTCAATATAATAAGAAAATGGAAACAATGCTCATACGTACATACGACCTACTATCTCTATGAATTGTTTATTCCATTTCATATTTATATATTTTAAATATTATTATAAATAATTATATAATTTATATATGTATGTGGGTGATATTTATATCATGTTTTACATTATAGAAAGAATTAAATCATGATCTGAATAAGACGATCAAGAATAACATGTCAAAATATATATGAAAAACAAAGAAGTTATTACCCAAAACATAACATTAACAGGGAATTATTATTATATATGTAATATGAATCCATAATAAAACCATATATGGTATTATATATAAGAATATGGTTCTATTATTGATTTATAATAAAATTATTTTTTATTTTAAATGTTGTTTTAACATGTATGAGGAAATTCAACACTTAAGGGTAGGGTTTTGTCGTCTCACTTTTTTTCATGAGATATATGCTATATTCACCAATTATTCTTGTTTTTGGGTATATATACTTACCTAGGACATGTTATATCATGAATTTAATTTATTTATTTAAATTAAATTTTTTAATTTATTTTATTTTTTCATGGATCTTACGATTAAAAAGTTGATAATATAGTAAAGGGATTTCTAGTCTCACATTTATTTCATCGAGACTTATGCCATATTCACCACTAATTTCTTTTGTGTGGTGTATAAACATAACCTTAATTTATTATATGAATATTATCATTATATTTATGTTTATTTACATATCCATTTTATGGTCTCTCTTTCATGGGGTTTATAGTTTAAAAGTTACCAAATGGTAAGATTATTTTGTTTAAATTTTCTTTATTTGGGACACATTTTATGTTATACACCTATATTCTTTTCTGAGTCATTTATATTGTCCTTTAAAATGTTATATAATTAATATAATTATTTTTATGTTATTTTAATCTTCATTTATTGTTATTATTTCATGGTTGTTATGATTCAAAGTTCCTAAAGTGGTAAGCGTTTATTAACATTATCTTATTGTTTGTTGGGATTGTTTTTTATTATGCTCCCATTGATAAAATATTATGATCCAAATCTTAAGAAATATCATGAATTTTCTTCACTTCTGGTTTTTTATGACATCTTCATATACTAGTACCATTATTCAACTGTTTTTGTTCTTATGATAATTTTGGAAATGTTTTTATAATAATTTGACATTATTTCTCTCTTCAGTCAGAAATATATTTTATTCAAAAATCATGTTTTTTAAAATGTTTTTCAATTTTTTTTCTTAAATTATATTTTAAGCTAATTTGAATTTAAAAAAAGTTTAAATTTTTTTTCAAATCTATTTTAAAAGAAAGAGGTTTTCAAAAAAATTATAATATTTTATTATATGTTTTCATGGTATTTTTAAAGAAAATGGATTTTAAAAAATTTTCAAGAATCTTTTATATTTTTTGAAAGATAATTTAAAAGGAAAAAAAATTTCAAAATAAATTTAGTTTCAAGAAGTTTTTTCAAAGAAGAAAAGTTATTCTCTTTATGAAATGTTTTAAATGAAATTTAAATGATTTATTTATAAGAAAAGTATTTTTATGAATATGTTTTATAAAAAGGGGTTTTTAAAGAAGGATATTTTACTTAAGAAACCTTTCAAGTGTATTTCAAAATCCTCTCTACCTAAGATGACATCCTTAAAAATACTTTATGATTTACATAAAATATATTCCAAGGAAACCATTTTTATTATTTTTTTGATTGGTTTTTTAGGATGAAAAGATGTTTAGGAAGATTATTTCTCTTCCATGGATTATATTCTTTTTAATACCAATTATTTTCATGGGTTATGATTTTATTATGAAACCTATATCTTTTCCATATTTTATGATATGACAACATGTTTATGAAACCCATTCTATTTCATGGGTTATCATATTATGTTTATAAACCCCATATATTTTTATAATTTCTGATATCATTAATGTTTTTTATCTTATGGAACATGCATGTATTATATAATTATGTGAAGGGTGATACCTATATATCCCTATAATACATTGGGTAGTGATAAATGTTTTATGAGCTCAAAGAGGGTGCATGTGACAGAATCCCAATCCTGATACAATAGGTACATGGGAATATATCCTATGTTCGAAACAATATGGTATACATGAGGTAATCCCAAGTCCAAAATAAGAGGGTACAAGGGAGGGCTTCCCAGGACCAAAACAAGAGGGTACCAGGGATGGAATCCCATGATCTAAACAATAGAGTACAAGAGATGGAATCCCAATCCCAAAAAAAATACTCTATATGAGTGTTCATCCCAATAATAAAAAAATAGATTACACAGGAGGTCATCCAAATCCCAAAACAAGAGGGTACACTAGAGAGCATCACATGCCTGAAGTATATATATTTGTGATGATCCTGGTTCAAACATGTTATGAAGGTCTTGGTAGATATCCTTGATATGATATTTTATATGATTATGTGTATTCCAAAATTCAATGTCTTATTCATATTTTATTCTCTCATGTATTATTCTCTTTATTCTTTTATGATTCATATCATATGAATTCTCAATATTTATCCCATGATTCAGGTATATTATCTTTGCTAGGTAGGGTATGATCTTATAATGTTATGTTCATGATATCATACCCTTATTACCTTGTTATTCTTACATATATCCTTTATTTACCCATACTAAGCATCTGAGCACACCCATTTTTATGTTTCATTTCCCCATGTTATAGAGAATGGTTTTAAGTTGGAGTACTAAAGGGGAAGATAATTATGGGTCATGTTGAAGATATTTCACAATGATAGAATATTATGTTTCCATGTTTCTAAAAACATTAAACTATTACTATCATCGAGAATTTACTTTTCTAATGTGATGAATATTTATCTAAAATGATGTAACATCCACATATTTAAGCTTAGGACACTATAGTAAGGCTTTTTATGTGAGAATATTTCATTACCTTAGTGTGCTATTGAAATGTTTAAGGATTAATATTTGAATCTTCCATGTGGGATATCATTATTGTGGACTTTTTATAATTTTGAATTCATGGGAGGATCACTAAATTCATATAATGAATGCATGGTAATGTCATAATTGTTATATAAGTGAAAAAAACATTGATATGGTCTGGTTTGAACCTTCCTTACTACCTACTAATTATCCCTAGCTTTGAAGCTCACTTTCTTCTCCCATGATTTACCCCATAATATACTTGCATATCATGGATGGGAGGGTAATAATACCTAATCATTGATTGATTTATGGATACACATTAGAGAAGGGGGGAATTCACCTACCTCTATTATCATTATTATCAAGCCCAAAGATCAAAGATAGTGGTAGCATAATTATTCATTGTAAGTTGCATAATAGTTTTATTTATTTTATATAAAACATAGATTTAGGTATCCATTCATGTTTATATTGTGATTTTTGGTTTATGATTGATTAAACTTTCATGAACAAGTTCTGTTTGATCCTAAGAAACCCAATAGTGGCCTTAGAACATATCCATGGGTTTAGATTCTAAAAAACATCTTATAAAATAATTTTTTGGATTCTATTATTTCAAGTAATGAAAATAAAATATCATAATGGATATAAGATATATTATATATTGTAAAATATTACTCTCAGGTGCCATGACATAATGCTACGTGAAATATATAATAAATCATAAGAGCATGTGATATTGAGTTTACTCTAGTGAAGCTAGTAAATAATTAATACTATATAGGTTTTTAAGGACACTTACTCACCTTATATGGGTCTTCAGACACATTGTTCAATCTAATGTAAGGTGAGTTCCCTAGTTTTTTATAGCAATCACTAGTCATTTTATGTTATGTAAGGCCATGTACACTAGGTTAATATCATGCATACCTTATCATAAGTCTCGAGCTATTGCATATTCTTATGTAAGACAGTATCTTGTAGGATTAATCTTACATGGTAGATTATTTTAACACATGAATCATATACCATTGATATTACTCCTATGTGGACTATAGGCACATTGTACTAATATTGAGATGTCTACAAGAACTTTAGATCATTTCAACCTATCCACCATATCCTTGATTGTCATTTATAAATTATGGATAATAGTGCTAAATATTTTTAAGACCCACAATATGTTTATCACCTATTATGATTCAACCTATATCATTAAAAATAATAAATAAATAAATATTAAATTTCATTATATTTAAATTAATAATTTATTTATATGATTTATAAAATGTTTATAAATCATAATAAAATATATTTTGGAAAATTTTTTGGTTTGTAAATATGTTTATAAATTAATTAATTATAAAAGTGTTTATAGATAATTAATTAGATTTGTTTGAAAAAAAATATTTAATAAAAATTCTATAATATTATATTTTAATATCAAATAACTATTTCAAATTATTTTTAATGGATTATAGTTTAGATATAAAAAATTATACATGAAAATTATAAGCATTTTTTATAATGGGTTTATAAATTAAAATACAAAGAAAAAATAAAATTTTGTTTATATTTATATTATTATTTTTTTTATAATTAATTACTTTGAAAGTTTAAAATTAATAGACTTAATTTAAAATCAGTTAAACTATATCAATATATATTTTTATTATCGATTTGATCAAGGTTTAAATAAAATCAAAAGTATGATATTTATATTTTGTAAATTATTCACCCAACTGAATCAAAATATAGAATATTTTATATTTCAAATTATGCTATATATATAAATTAAACAAAATATTGAAGGATAATATAAAGAAGTTCATATTAAGAATAAATATAAAGGTTTTATATTTTTATAAATTATATAATGTCTATAATGCATAAAATTATTAAAAAATGTTTATAATTAGTAATATTTATAAACTTGTCATAAATTAATTTTCTTATTTTTAAATATAAGAATTGTTTTTTATTTAGATTAATTAATATTTTATTCATTAATATAACTATTATATTATGAATGTGTGTATTAATTAGTTTAAATTCTTAAACTGCTTCTATAAACCCATTGGGCGCAGGGCACTATAGCAGTACTGTAGTGTACTGTAGCAGCGGTGGAACTATAGCAACGACGGGTAATGTAACGGCGGTAGGTCATTGTAGCGACGGTAGAGTATTGTAGCAGTGGCGGGTACTATGAAGTACCGTAGCAGCGTGGGTACTATAGTAGTACTTTTCATAGAATGGGTTTTGGGCAAAAAAAATGGGCATATGGGCCATGTAATGGGATAATTTCCCACTGGGCCTTCGGGATATGTAATGGGTCTCCCTCTACCCAATTAAAAAGAGGTCTTTACTTTTCTTTAATAATAATTGAGTCTTCAGCCCCAACTTTTAAAAAAAGTTACATGCAGGGTATGAAAAATGATTTAGTCTTATTTTACCTTGAATTTATCTTTTAACAGTTCGTCAAATTGAATTAAGCTGTTAATTATGATTTATATATATTAGGTATTTCAATTATAATATAATTGAGGTCTTTCTTATGTAAAGTATCATTGGGTAAAGGTCTATTCAGTTGAACTGCTGACTGGCTTGGAGGCTTATAGCTTACCTAAAAAATACAGACTTTTTATCTATCACTCAAAGATTACTCATGTGGGGATTGTTGGTTTCATATGATTCTAATAATTTACATGAAAGTGGTTCATGTACCTTGTTAAGAGGATGTATTTGTATTTTTATAAATGTAGATATAATTTAATTTGAGTTGGTAATACAAGATATGAGTTTAAAAATTGTTACACATCAATAGGATTAAAACATATTGATTTGGTAGAATGAGAGTATTAAAAAATAAAAAATTAGATGAATATATTCATTTTAAATGAACACGTGATATAAAATAGTGAGAATTAAATACCATTAAAAATGCTAATTGTCAAAAAAAAAATCCAATGTAGAACTTTTTATGACCACCGTCATCCAAATGGGCAGGTCATTCCATAGTTGGGTGACCCTGGATTATCTTGTATAAGAAAAATAAGTAATAAGTGTCCCTAATAGGATTAGGAATCCATTATTAGTGATTTATTTGGGTTACACTTAGTTGGGAGACCCTAATAGTATTAGGATACTATAGTAAAAGAATTGAGTTTATCTATATGATATATTGAGAAAAGAGTTGTCTACTCAACTATCCAATAGTTATATAAGTTTTGATTTGGATGATGACTAACCTAAATGACAATTTGATGAGAGAAATTCTATATAATACACATTTCATAGTGGAATCGGGATCTTTTCCCACTTATAAATATGGTAAATCTAGAAGTTTTTATCATTTTTTTTGGAGTACAATTAATAAAAGTCTTTACAAAAAAAATATAAACCATGATAATCATCCAATAAATTCATATATTATAGATAAATGACATCATCATCATCATTCAACTTAAATTTTAGATATGTAATGTCCCAACCCTGATTCCACTAAACTAGTGCTCTGAGCTAGTTTTCTACATGACCCAAAGCATGTGTCCTCATACATTCAAGGATGCAGACTAGAATCAGGCGTCTATGGTGATTCTGTGAGGAGATTATACACCCATATAAAAGTGAACAACCACAAATAAATATCCAATAATCATAAACATTATCGTATATATAAAGAATAAATTGACAAAATATAATCATTCTATAATAAGATGAAATACTATAAAGACCCGAAAATACATGCCATACGTAAAACACATATCGCTCACTAGGTTAATCTCATATACAAAATAAAAAACTAAAAAATAAGTAAATTAGGACTTACATCTAACTCTATGCCATTCCATATACCTAGTCTCTTGATATCATCATATCTAATATTCCTTGTCATGAAAAACTCAACTTGGTATTCAACCAGGACTTCAAGAATTTTGTGCCCTCCTGGGGTTTGTCTGCTTCAGCTCGCATATCTATTATCCATCGCCACTATTTTTTTCTAGTTTTCGTGTAAGAGGAAGAATTTGTGAAAGCTGGTTTAAAGCACCTCGTTCTTGGGTTCAGTGGTTCTTTAACTTGGATTGGTGGTCTATGGAAGTTCACAAAGGGAAGGAGAGTCCTCATGTGGCCGTCTGGATCTGCTTTCCCAACCTCCCATTTCCTTTCTAGAATGTATCTACTCTTTAGGAAATTTGAGATTCACTAGGAGGCTTTCTCTGTGCAGATGATTGGCCCCAAGTGGGAGAGGAGACTATAGCAGCTCGTATTTGTGTTGATTTGGACCTTTAGTTTCCCATCCTGAAGAAGATTTCTCTGAAATTTCATGGTTCTTTCAAGTGGAATCAAGATATCTTCTTCCCAGTTTTTTCTAGGTATTTTTCAACCTACCCTCTCTAGGGATGTCCCATCATGCAAGGCAATAGTTCTTTTTGGAAAGCAAGTCTACAATACAGTGGTTTATACAGTCTTGGGGAGTTTTTGTGAGTCCTCTTAATGGCTGTCGAATGGGGCACTTTTGGGGAGGATCCTCATGTCTTCTTCATCTATAATGGACCTTTCTCCTCTATACATAGAATCCTCAGGGCTACCTTATATATCTATTAAATGGTAGTATTTTTAGGCGAGTAGTATCAAGAGTATTTATTTCTCTTAAAGAGTAGGAGGAAGAGTGGATTAATGATGAGATTAGCATCCCTCGGTCTATATCATTTATTACAAATAAAGATGGACTAGTTGAGGAGCAGGGGTGTTCATTTAAGACGCCACTGAGAGCAGGTTTGGGATATCTTCTATAATCTCAATCCATTCCCTTCAGTCTATCCTAGGGACTTCAGATTCTAGCTTGGGGATGCATACTAGATCACGTTCAAAGCTTCAATAGACTTTGGAACATTCTCTTTCCCTTCGCATAGAGGCCTTCTCACTTGGGGAGAAATCCATGCCTTTATCTTTCTAATGATACCAATGTTGATGTGGAATTATCATGGCTTATGAGAGAGGGTTAAAATGGACTAAATATATTTGGAAGCTAAAATAACAAGGTTTAGTTTCTATCCATCCTTGAACACAAAAAACAACCAGTAAATATCCAGGACTTCTCTTGTAGGATTAAAATAAAGATCTTCATGCATGCAGATCTGGTTAACGTTCATATTTGGTTATTCTGGAGAAAGGTTATTTTAGAGGACTTGGTACAAGAGTGGGAGCAATTAACCACCATGAAAATCACAAGTTCCATGAGAATTATTTTTATGTCTTTCATCTATGGCAGCTATAATGCCCAAAGGAGGGAGATTTTTTGGCAAGATCTTTCGGGCGTCAACCTATGGTATTTACCTTGAATTATAGGGGGATTCTTCAATGTTGTTGTGGATCTAGAGGAGAAGAAAGGGTGTGGTACCTTCCCTCGTAAGGTTAGTCTGGAATTTGTTCAAATTATGGCAGGTAAAAGATTGATAGACATGGTATACTCAGGTGATAGGTTAACATAGTGCAAAAATCAATGGGGGATCAGTAAATGCTGTAGTCATTTGGATCATTGTCTTTCAAACATTCACAATCTCTCCATATTTCCCAAAACATAGGTGAAACATCTGGTGTGAGGAGTATTGGATCACTCTTTTTTGCTGCTCTCTCTATCCCTAGTGCATACCAACTATGATAGCTTCAAATTCTGTAGCCAGTGGCGAGAGGAACAAGGGTATAAGAAGATGGTTAGGGAGTCATGGGAAGAAAACCTTTTTGGTCATTCTTGGGTGGCCCTGCATAACATGTTGAGGAGGCTGAAATAGAGACTCCATCATTGGATGAGGAATCTAACTCTAGTAGATGAGTCTATAGAGAACTTGAAGCAGGTAGTTGAGCGGCCGGACACTATCTTATAGGAGAAGTGGGATGAGTCATTTTTTGTTGTGCTCGTGTTAAAGAAAAACGAATTGGATAATTTAATTTTGGACCAAGATAGAAGGGCTAGGGAGGCTTCTAAGATCAAGTGTCTTAGAGATGATGAAAAAAACATAGCTTTCTTTAATTCTTGCATTAAGGAGAAGAGGACGAACACCAAGCCTAATATAAAATTGGAAGATGGGTCCTTCACTAACGAAATGGATGAGGTGAGTGGAATGGCGTATATGTTTTTTAGAGACCTATTGGTAGGGCCTAACTCAACAATTCCATAAGGATATCCGACAAGAAGTGAGGATTTTTTGGGAGAACCTTTGAATGGTGTGACTGCTCAGATCAATGAATACTTGGTTTGCCAGCCATAAGAGGAAGATATATATGGTTCCATGATGAAGCGTAATACTGAAAATTCTCTAGGTTAAGACAGGCTCCTAGGCTATTTCTATAGGGGTTCATTGGATACCATTAAAGGGAACATTATAGTGTCGATTCAAGACTTCTTGAGAGGAGGAGGCCTTCCCCTGGGGGCTTGTGCGACTTTCCTAGTTATACTTCCAAAGACAAAAGACCCCTCTTCCTTAGCTCATTATCAGCTCATAATCCTATGAAAATTTACATATAAGATTTTGGAAAGTATTATCAATATGAGGTTGTCTGACTTTCTCCCCCAGTTCATTTCCCTTGAACAACATGGGTTTGTGAAAGGCCAATCGATCCAAGGTGTAATGGATTTATCGTAAAAGATTATCAGGGACATCAACACCAGAAGCCACGGGTCTAATATCATAATAAATATGGATATGATCAAGTCGTATGATAGGCTGGAATGGGGTTTTATTAACAGGGTGATGGTGCACATGGGTTTCTCTGCATGGGCATTTGATATTTTCTTCGGATGCTTCAGCACTTCCTGGCTCGCAGTTTCTTTTATGGGTAGATCTTATGGGTTTTTTAGGGCTACCATAGGTCGTCACCAAGAAGACCCATTATATCCAAGTACATTCATCCTAGTGTAGGATACTTTAATTAGAATGATAAACATAGGGAATTAGAATGGAGACATCCTTCCCTATCGAAGAAAACAATGCCTGCCACCGGTTTCGCATCTCATGTTTGCTGATGATTCCATTATCTTCTTTAATGCTGGAAGGAGATCCATATGAGGAATTACCAGAATAAATGAGGCATACTACCACTAGAGTGGAATAGAATTTAACAAAGACAAAAGAATGTTATAAATCTCAGAAAAGTGCATGGCCAGGAGAGAAGCACATTTGAGCAACAAGTTGGGCATGAAGCGAGGCCAGTTCCCTCTGGAATATCTAAGAAATCTTATATCTTCAGGAAGAATGTGGATCAAGGACTTATGTCATGTGGTAAGCAGTATCAGGATCTGTGTTCTCAACTAGAAGAATTATTTTTTATTCTTTGGGGACCGTATTTCTCTATTCAACAGTGTTTTATCAGCAATACCAATGCATGAAATGTCGTCAACCGATATTTCTAAAGGGGTTATCTGAACTATCGATAAAATAATTTCTGGTTTCATATAGGATGATACATTAGAGGGAAAAAGAAACTGGGTTTCTTAGGTGATAATACAAAGGCCAATCAATGAGGGAGGTATAAAAATGATGAGCTTGGCATCCACTATAAAATGCACGCATGCCAAACTGGCATGGGAAACGATTAAGGGGTGATATTTATAAGAAAAGACCAGGAACTGTAATAGGGGAGATAATGTGGGCATCCAGTCAGTGACTGGTTCTCCTCTGTGGTCTTCAGTTTTCTCCATCATCCTGACTCTTCTCTAGCACTCACAATGGATCATAGTACAGGGGAACATTAACTTCTATTTCAACCAATGGGCTGGAAAAATGGTAGGAATATAGGTTGCCCTGCGCCCATAATTTCCTTCAGAGAATCAATTAAATATCCTGACATTATATTGATGGCCTTGTATAGGAGGAAAAAAAGGTTTACAATAACATTCTCATCAATACAGAACTATATAAATTCATATTTACTCCTTCTACAATGGGTTACTTTAATACAATGGATTTTCGCAGGATTTCTTTCCCTCAGTCTCAAGGTGTTAGATAGAGTGAGGAGGTGTGGTGAAAAATATTCTTTCCAAATACTACTTTCTCATCTGGTGGATCAGAAATCACACCATTCCTTTAGAATAAATTATCAAAAAAATTGGGAATAAGTTTCGTGTCTTGTTTCCACTATTACAGTAGTAAGCACTAGGTGGATGTCAATCACATATTCATTGAGAGAGAGTGGGCTCAAGCCATGGGGAATTTATTCAGTGAATTCAAAACGTACTCTTCCCTGGTTCACCGTGATGAACCCTTCTTGGAGATATGGTTTTAGGGGACAGATAGGATGGGTATGGAAAGGAGGAACCATGCCATTCTTCTAAATGCTGGATGCTGGTACCTCTGGCAAGCAAGGAACCGGGTGAGGTATGGGGGGATTCCTTCTTCTGGGTATTCCATCATCGCAAGAATCTGGAGCTTTCTAGTGGGCATGGTTCCATTTTTCAAAAAATTTGAGGAATCACCTTCTCTTAGGATGATTTGTTTATCTACCATAGTGGCACATCCCCTCTGCTTCATATTTCAAGGCCAGTGGGTGTGACGGTTTCCCCTAGAGATTGGCTTCAAGCTAAATACTGATGGTTCCTGCAAAGAGTAAATTTCTTGGGATAGAGGGGTCATGCGGGACAAAAGGGAGAGTATGGTTTTAGCCTTTAAGGCCCACTATGGGAGTGGTACTAGAATTCAGGCTGAGGAAAAAAGCATTGCTTTCTGGAATGATGCTGATCATCCAGAAAAACATCAGGTTATCTCATGTAGATATTGATTCAATAATCATTTAAATCTCACTTCAGTGTAAAGATCGAACCTCGTGGTCGATATATTACATCAAAATAAAATGAATAGTTCTTATTATCAATGATATTAAGGTTACTCATACCTGGTGTAGAGGGAATAATGTTTTAGATCATTTAGCCTCTTAATCTAACCAAATCCTTGAGTCAGCATATCGCTCAACATTTCATTCATTAAACCTGATGGCATGTCATTTATACGAGGGGATGCCCTCGGACTACATTATTTTAGGCCTCCTTAGACCATGTTATCATTTTTTCTTGTCTCTTTCTTTTCATTAAATAAAAATGGAATCGTTGATGATGATCTAACTCATGAAATCACATAGCATGAAGAAACATTTCTTAACCTTAGATGTAGAACACTATGTAGGACATCCAGAGTAAAAGATATGGAGTGTCATGCACAACTCTACAAACCTTATAAATGGATTTTCATGTTAGACATCAAGAATCATACATCATAACCGTATTTGTTAAATAATACTTCCATAATTTACTCATATATTAAAATAATAGTTCCTGGAGCATCAGGCCAACACCTGAACCATGGATGCAAAACATCTGTCCATTATCCATTACATCTGGTATACCAGCATACCGGGAGAATTAGTCTGTAAATTAAAGCATAGATAATATTATTAGTGAATAGAGTCTCATTATGAAACCTAGTCCATATAGTATACTACTTGTTTCGAGTGTGTGAATATTGGACCTAGCCCATACAGTTCACTACCAGTGCTTGGAGCATCAGTCGGGTACCAAAACCATTTCATCATTTCTTAGAAACTATTGATCCATATCTTTACCTTACAAAAAATATAAAAACCACAACGAACCATTTTTAAACCATTATCAATTACAAAAGTCTCTATAGGCCTTAAAAACCAAACAAGGCCAAATCCATACTTTTCATCAAATCTTTAAAAGAGCCATCATGGAATTTCCCAAAAATGGTAACCATGAACCCATTTAAAAAACAACATTTGATACCCTTTTATAAACACATTTTTATAATCCACATGGAGTTAAAACACACATTTTAAAATAAAAAACTTTTTATAATATATAATTTCCCCCTTTCACACCCAAAACTAGGTCAAACACAAACATACACAGTAAAAAATCATTTCAAAGGCTCCATTAGTTTCTCATAAAATATTAAAACATAAAAACATCCTAATTTATCCTTTTGAAACAATATAAAACATTAACCCCTCGGTCATACCATGTAAACCCTGATCAATATATCAACCCAAATAGTGATCTTAACCAGGTTAAGCACACTACCCACTTGATGTACCCCTTCCATTCGTGTTTTTTCATCTTCAATAAATGACACTATATATGGGGAGTCATAGTTTCAATCGTATAAACACCAAAAGACCTAGAATGATCCCTAGAAGATCTAAGGTATCCACTTAAAGCTTAATCAATTACTTAAACTATAGAAGAAAAGACACCACATATGGGATTTAATGCACGTATCACATACACATGAAAATAAATTAACAGAAATATGGATAAATCTCCAAGACCACCTACCTCATCAACAAATACTTCCATAACATTTCCAAAACTAGAAGGCATTTTGAGGCTCATACAATACCTGTACAAACTCTTCAGAATCTAAATGTTCTATCCTTTACAACCCATTCTCTATCATCACACCAAGAAACAATGATTAATCAATTATTATAATTATAATCAATTAATTAATAAAACCCCAGGCACTCAATTCTTATCGAAGCACCAAAAAACTAACTTGGTGGACCAAGATGGACTCTTGACACCATTTCTAGGAAAATACCTATGAAAATTTTCTATTACAATAATAAATTAAATTATTTGTTTAGGTAAAACCTATGAATTTTTACCATGAGCATATACCTTAATGAAACGCCATGCGACAATGTGAGAAAGTCATCTGGGGATCTCCTCAATTAAAGTTGACCAAAAGTCTCATGAGAAATGGAAAATTCCTCAATGATCCATTAGAATCATCAATAAACCCTAAATTGGAGAACTCCAAAATTAGAGCAGAATATGAAATAAGGTAATGGAAATCATTCTAGGATAATTAGTCTCATAAAACACCAAATAATAATTATTTACACACCCCAGATCGAAGGGTGGAAGGGATTAAGATTACCCCCAGTTTATGCAAGGATAATGGAGGAGGAAGAGGGGAATGGATTTAACAATTAAAGGGGTATTTTGGTTATTTACCCTTTTTAATCAAAATATGAGTTTCTATACATTTTGGCTGCATGGTTAGCCAAATTGTGTGCCCACTATGGTTCCACACTTTCCAAAAATACACTCATTGAATGGTTTTTTTCACATGGTTGACCAAACCATGAACCTCCCACTATCCCACTCCAACACATCCCACATGGTTTAGCTACATGGATTCCTAATCATGCACAAACCACACACACTTTATTAGATCCTTCTACAATAAGGTGACCAATTTGTATGAAATCATGCATATAATGTGTGTCATGCCTCTGGATCTCCACCACCTCATATGGTTTCTCATTTGGCTCACATGGTTTACCCCATACCATATATTAACCATGAAACATAACCATGATCAGTTCAAAATGAACTGAAAACACCCTTATCATAAAGGCATCTCATAGTTTCTCCTAAAATTTTCACATGAGTCTGTTCACCCAGACTAGAAATCTCTAAAACACACCTAATTAAACCAAAGATTATAAGGCTCACCCAAAAACCTGAGCTACCTTCCAAGACACATTCCACATCTCAAAATAAATCGTTAGTCATTTTAACTCTCAAAATCTTATTCTGAGTCCTCATTTAAAATTTAACTCATCCAGTAAATGAAAATTCAAATTCCCTTTGGAATTTCCATCATGTACGAATGCAATATCTTACGAACTCCACACCATAATTCTTCTTATCCCTAAGAATCATCAATGTTTATCAAACCTCACCCCCCAACTTACATCATTAACCAATTATAACTAATGGACTCATTCTGTTTCTGAAATCCTGGAACAAAACCAAGGAATAAACTCCAATTCAAGGAACCAAACGAACAAAAACTCTGGTTGATGCATTTTATCCAAAAATGAAACAATGATATAGAACTTACCTGAGATCATAAAACTACAACACCAATTATGTCAGCACCTTATCACCTATAAGATCTATGGTTCTCCCACCCATAATATTAATTTTATCCCTAACAACATTCCATTTTTAGAACCTACCCTATAAGAAAAATCCAACAAGACCTCAAATTCATGCTCCCATAATGCACTATACATGGATTACAAATTACCATTCCCAATCACCCATAGGAACTCCAATCCTCATTGGAACCATTCCTCTACATCAAAAACCAAATAAAGTGGATTTATACTAGTCATCCTAGCACAACTAAGACCAAATTTTATTTTCCTAAAAGTATGATTCAACATATGAAACACACTGATCATTTCAAAAACAACATGTTTGATGTGATATTGTGGAATTCCTCACCCACTTTATATGTTATCCCAAGCTGGACTATACCCAGATGACTCATCCTAAAATCTCTAAATTCTAACAATCTGCATGTTTCCACCTCACCTAATCATGATGCTTTAATATCCAAAGGCATTCCATGATCACCAGAACAGAACCAATAGATTTCATACCCAACTCATGATAGGATTCCAAAGCAAGATCCCCCAATTATCCAAAACATTCTTAATTCCCAACCACACCACCAACACACCTCGATTATAAGAACATCTGATTAATTTTAGAACCACTTCGAGCCCAAATAAAATACACATCTTAATCATCCACTACAATTCATATCCTTCTAGAATTATCCATTGAATTAAATAATACACCACATCAATTCCTCATTGGAATCACAATTCCACCAGGACCAATCTATGGAAAATTCTACACACCTATGACCCTTCCAAAATAAGGTTCATACCTTCGTGACTAAAACACCACTCTCTACCATAGGATTTTCATTTCCATCGCCTCACTCAAAAAACATCACTTTCATGGTCCATGATCCTATCAATTCTAAAACCATTATTTGGACATATTCATCTTACTCTTAATAGAGAGATAAAATTATATTTCAACCATCATTCATTCCTTGATTCCGAGAATGATACATACTTCATTATTCGATATCTTTCACATTACAAAGCTCTATGACAGCCACCTCCAAGAAGGCCTTATATCAAACTAGAAAAAAAAATTAAATAGAAATACATATAGAAAATTCACTCTCAGTATACATAGGATTATTTTAAGATATTTTAAATGATCATCTCTAGGCTAAGAGTATGTTAATATGTCTTTGATGAATACCCTTGAAATTCCATCCATTTCCAATGTCACCTATAACTACAGGGATATGTCAAATACAATTAAAGGCCTAGATCCTCCCTGATCCAAAGCATCTTATAGCACCACATTAGTTCTCTTTATACTCACGAATACCTTCTCGATCCATGTATCACATGTGTAAACTTCAATTATCCCAATTCACAATCCAAATGACGCAGCATGTAATCATTTATCATGTCTCCAAGATCTCATTAGCACTCAAATGATATGCACTCCTATGTAAACCAACCATAGAACATAATTATGACTTTAGAAAGTCACATCTCATGATAAATTATCTCAAAAACTAATAATTTGGAAACGCTTACCTTGCATGCCCATCTCACCCAATGAAGTGCACACTTTGTGCTTTCCAAAACCAAAGGAAACTCACCAATACCAAAACCACATGAACAACTAATTAAAACATTATCATCATTAAAAATATACACAATGACCATTTTCACTCTCACCACATTCTTGAAGATGCATCCAAAGCTAAATGGGTGAGGAACATAACGCATGTTTCCCTTAAAAACTGTGTGTCACTAAATAATTAGAACTCCTAGTGATTTACATCTCATGGATACTATAAATCTCTATGTTCCACATACCAAAACCCTATTTAAGGTTATCCTTGGTTGTAGGGAGAACCTATTAACCCATGCTTGAATGCACCAAGTATAACATCACCTATACAGCAACTACCCAAGTAAACTCACATGCGTGAAACCACATATGCTTGAGTACCTAATGTGCTACCCATCTAGATCATAACCATCAGGCACACCCTATCTGCACAACCATTACATGAGAATGAAAACAGAATGAGCCAACCCCTTTAGAAAATAACCATAATGGTAAAGCACTAGCACACAAGTACACCCTCCCAAAAGGAATCCAATGTGAGTAAATATCATACATGGCTACACACATTGTGCATTTTTGTAAAAAAAATCAAAAATTTCTACCCCTTCATCACACAACCAAATGCACACATAACTCAACTGACCTCGCTCAAGGGTCCCCCAAAATTTTCAAATAGAACCAACACCCTAAACTATAGTCATATCAAAGAAGGTCACTCGGGTCTCCCACCAAGCCCTACTTGTAAAGGCTCATGAAAAGTCATCATGTACCACCACCAATTTATAGAAGGCCACAACTCAGGTGGATTCAAACAAACTCTCACCCCAATGTCACATGATATCAATATGTCATAACTCATATCTCTAGGATCTCACATAAAAAGGAAATCCAACTTCCCGCATCTAGGAACCCATCCTCTCTGTGTATCTACATGTTAGACCACTACCTGAAGAACTATGACACTCATTAGATCCTATAAAAAACACTCACAAGGGGTCCAATGATTACATATCTATACCAAACTGACCCTCTAGGGTCAATGCACTTATTGTGCACAAGGACCTAGTTAGAATCCAAATTTTTTAGCACCTCGCCATCAAACCATATAACCTACCATGAGAAATAAATCAATATAAAAATCCACACAATTGAGTATAATATATACAATTTATTATATAAGAAAATTTTGTATGATCACTTTTTGAAAAATTAAAAAATAAGACTATATATTCATAAAATCAAACACTATCTAGACTATAACATGTGAATCTGATGTGCCTAATATAATGAATGAGATGCCTCTTGACTCTACATGCCAATAGTCAAAAACCAAATCATAGGACTCTTTTTAATGTTCCAAGAGCTAAAAATCAATCATAATTCAAAACATACCAACCAAATTTGTGTTTCCCAAGGTGAAAATAATATACAATTGAAACATCACATACCAAGAACATTAATCCTTGTCCTTGGTTACTACTATAATAAGAGTTTACAATGCACTATCCAGATATAAATTATAGGATTCGATACATTACTATATGTCTAGTCTACCAAATCTAAAATAGTTAAACAAAAATAATGTAACCCCTTTAATACTGCTCTATGATGTCCTAGCTTGGGTTTCACTGAACTTGTGCCTCGAGCTAATTTTCCATGTGACCTTAAGTGTTCCTCTTCATATTACAGAGGTTGTAGACTAGTAACAGGGGTCTAATTTTATACTATGAGAAATAAATACCCCCATATCAGAGTGAAAAACTATAAATAAATAAAAAAGAATCATACACATCAAAGTACATAGAAGGAATAAATTGACAGAAATAGAAGCATGTTCTGATAAGATGAAATACTATAAAGCCCATAAAATCCACGCCATATATACAACAATTAATTATAATTGGGATGATCACATATAAAAATTAACAACTGAAAAATAAATACATATGTGTTTACTTATAAATCTATTCCATTCCACATACCCAGTCTCTTGATATCATCTTATCAACCTTATCCCGTCATAAAAAACTCAACCTAGTCTTCAACATAACTTTTTCTTAAAATAAACATGTGATAGTTTCCAGGTTGTCTGCATACAGTGGCGGCCCAAGCAAGGTGTGAGTACAAGTCATTAGGACACTACCAATGGTGTTTGTAAAAATACCATTTAGAACAATAGTTTATATAGATAATTAGTGTACAAAATGAATAGTATATGAATAAAAGATACATTTTTAAACACCCATTGGTTACCTAACTTTTTGGCCCTTGGGTTCCAAAGTGACACTTGGTTCAACTAAATCTACTGTAGAAAACACTAGTTATCTGATTGATAAGCATTGGGTGATAAAGTCTCTAAAAAGGAAGTTATTGTTCATCTATCATCTAACTCATGAAAGTATAAAGCATCAATCTGACCTTATAAACCATGGATGTGGACCACCAAGTTAGACATCTGGAACCACAGTTGTGGAGCTTCTTGCACAACTCTTTAAACCTTAGATGTTGAGTTCCATGTTAGACATCTAGAACTATATATAATAACAATAGGTCATGTAGCATAAATATAGAATCTATTCATACATTTAAACAATAGTGCTCTAAGAAAAAGACCATTACCTAAACCATAGAAACATACTTTCATTCCACTATCCATTCCATCTAGTATACGAGTGAATGAAAAAAATTAGTCAAGAACATAGACCATAGAGAATATTAATAGTTCCCATAACTAGTCTATATAGTATATTACTTGTTCCTGGAGCAATAATACAACACCTAACTCGTATTTTTTACTTCATTTTATCATTTCTTAGTTACTAATATTTAACCTATTAGCCTTAAAAATCTCAAAAAACCCCTTTTAAACCATTATCATTTACCTAGGTCCCTAAGATACTTTAGCACCAAATAAGGACAAGTCCTTTTTTCTATCATATCATTAAAAGATTCCTTGAGACACTTCCCAAAAAGGGAATCCACACACCCACTTCAAATAAACATTTTACAACCATTTATAAATCCTTTTTAAAAAGAAACATGGTGGTCAACACCTCATTTTAATACAAGTACCATTTCATAACATTTCATTTATCCCATTGATACCCAAAACCTGGTCAAAACCCTACATACCCATAAAAAATCATTTCAAATGTCCCAAAGGTTTCTCATAAACATGTTACACATTAAACATCCCTAATTAATCTTTTAAACATGTTATAAAATATCAATCCTAATGCCCTAAAAATAGACCCTAACCATTCCATTAATCTAACCAATGATCTTAGCCTGGTTAATCTTGTAACTGACTTGATGTACCCATTACAACCATATTTTACCAAATCAAATACAGGGTACACCCCATGGTTATTCATTGGTTTGGTCTGGTAAACACCAATGGACCTGACATAAACCATTAAATATCTAAGTTATCAATTTAAATCCCAAAAAAAATTACTTAAATCAATGAAAAAAATACAACACACATGAAATTTAAGGCACATACCAAATTCAAATTAAAATAAATTAACAATACTATGGATAAATCTTTTAGACCGCCTACCACATCAATTAAGATTTCCATAACATTTCCAAAACTAAGTGGCCTTTATGAGGCTCATCTAAGCCTTATAAAAACTCCTCAACATTAGAAAACTCATATCACCCACCCAATATCTAACATCATTCCAAGAAAAAAAATTAAGGAATTATAATAATTATAATCTATATATTAATTAAACCTCCACTTAGTATATTGTCAAAAAATTCACTAGGTGTCCACCTTTTATTGAAACATCATACAACTATCATGGGTGGTCCATGAAGGACTCCTAACACCTTTTTTAGGAAAATCCATAAGTTGAAACACCATTACAAAAATTAATTAAGTTAACTCTTTAAGATAACCCTACGAAAAATTCATTATGACTGTATACCTTAAAGAAACTCCATGCAACAACACGAATAAGTCATCTTAGGATCTCCTATATGAAATATCACAAAATCTCCATGAGAAACAAAAACTTTCACCATAATCAAGTGGAATCATCAAGAAAACTACACTATAGAACTCAAAAATTATATAGCTTGAATAAATATGGTAAGAGAAGTATCTAGAGGATAATAACTCACCTAAAACTGAAAATATGTTACATGAAAACACCCCAAATCTAAGGGGGGATTCTGGGGTAAGGGATTGGGTGAACAATCAATCCACAAGAACCTAAGGGAGGTTGAAGAGGGGGAAGTGGATAAAAACCTAAAATGGATTTTGGTCATTTACAATTTTAATGAAATTTTGGGTAGCACATGATTAGTCAAACCATGCGCTGACAATGCACCCCCCCCCCCCAACTGTCCAAAACCACAAAACTTGATTGGTTTGGATATATGATTATCCAAATCATGATCCAACAATCATATTAAAAATTTCAGACACCAAAACCTCCCATAAAATTTGGCTACAAGGTTTCTGAATTATGTGCCAACTGTGCGACACTACACATGACCCCCCTACAACAAGGTGAAAGGTTGTTCTGAAACAATGAGTACACCATGAGTCATGCCTTAGGATCTCCACCACCTCACACAGTTTCTCATTTAGCTTTCATGGTTTACCCAAAAGCATTATTTAACCATTAAACATAACCATTATCAATTCAAAATGAACTTGAAACTCCCTTATCATCAAGGTGTCACAAATTTTCTCCAAAATTGTGCACACCAACCCATGTAACCTAGCCAGAAAACTCTAAAACTCTCCAAACATTACCCAAAGATCATGTGGATCACTTGAACACCCAAGATACCTTATGAGACACATTCCTCTTATCAGAACATCATCTTGAGGTATATTACCTCTCATAATCCCATTTCGAGTCCTGATTTAAAAATTATCTCGTCTAGTAAACAAAAATTCAAATTCCCTATAGAATTTCCATCTCATAAAAATACCAAATCTAGAGAGATTAATATTTAATAGAATAATATAAATATAGGAAACTTTTTAAATGTTTAAAAAACATAAGAATATTTCCTTTGTAAGAAAAATCTTTTTGTTAGAAAACCACATTCAAGGATAAATGAACATTTGAGTCTATTCAATAAGTGACACTTAACACTTATGAGAAGCATAGTATGATTCACTCTAGAGTTATTTATGTATTGTTCTAATTATAGATTTCATTCGGTTTTAATTGATGTAAATGTTTGGAAAATGTTGACGAATTTAAGATACATTTTTTTAAAATTCTTGAAGTTTTTATGTTAGTTTAACTAGGGGATGTTATTTATAGGTTATGGTGTAGTTTCAACATTACAAGTCGGTAAAAGTTAAAACAATGAATAATAAAATAAAGTTTAAAAATACTTAAAAAAGGTTCTTAGAGTATCCATTCAAGGAAATTTTAACCCAAATATGTTGACAATGATGATTCCTTTTCTTATAATTTTTTAGAAAATATGATGGGGTTTGGAAAACTATATAGAATTTCAATGTTAGTTACTGATGTTGTAGAAATCAATTATTCAATTTTTATGTGTATATGATACAAGAAGAAAAATTAAAAAAATTAAGTTTATATAAGATAGATATCTTTTTTTTATTATATTTACTTGATATTTTCATGATTTAAATCGAATCATCTTCTTATTTCAGGGTAATTGTCATATATTTATCTTATTGGAGTATTTTGGGATATATTGTAAAAATGGTTTACAACATTATTTTTAATTGTTTCATCTACCTTAAGAGTTATTATATTAAAATATATACTTAATTTTGGGTGTTTTGATGACTATTTCTAGTGGTTGGAGTTTATTTTGAAGAAATAAAAATGTTTCTCAATTAAAATCAGAAATCAGAAACTATCATAAATGAAAACATCATACAATAGTTCATTACTTTTTTCCAAATTATGGGGGAATATATAAGAATGGTTCTTCACCTACATATTCAATATTTTCATATTTTTTTAGTATGATTTCCCCTCTCACTTTACCATAATCTTAAATTCTATCATCACAACAAGCATTAAACCTCACTTCAACTCTCATAAACAATATGGGTTGGTTCTATGTGATTAAAGAAAACACAAAAAATGGGTTGGCATAGTCAGCCACTAGCATGGGTAATCACTATTGGGTTTCATCAAGTGGTTGATGTCACGTGTTGAATTATAAGTGATAATATTCAACAGTTTCATTTTGATATGGGATTGCAAGTATGTGGAATTGTTCACATTTTAACACACACTCTCAAATATTATGAAACAACACCATTGATCTTATCTCCTTTATGTATGAGATATGGTTTCAAGGGTGTGATGGTTGAGCCTTCCATGTTTATCACCAAGAAAAAAATCACTATGTATATTAGTGAATAAGTCAAATATAAATCCTTATACCAGTAGACTAACAAAAAATTACCATTGATGAACATTGAAGCACAATATAGGTAATAAGATCCTCTGTGAATAATTTACACATCTTCACTTCGATTGGAACACTATAAAATTAATTCATGAGGCTCATTTTTCTTACATGAACTCAAATGAGGGCCTATAAAAAAAGGTGGAGTTTGGAACCACTATAAATGATGATAAGTTGATCAACTAATGCTTATGTGATGGAAAAAGAACATGTATATATTTCTAAATCTCCTATGAAATTCATTTATTCCTTTGGGAAATATCATCCTATGATACATGTATTATGAACATGAAAACATGAAGGTTTTAATTTTGGAAAGGTACTCATTGTGAATTATGGGAATGAATGCATGTTGGAACAATAATTTTTTAAGGAAAATATATCACATGATTGTTTCATGGTGGAGGATGGATAATAGAAAGTTAGAGCTATGAGTTTAAAATAAAATATTCTCCTCAATCATCATAAGGATGTGATGAAGGGAATTTAAGCCTTTTGACAGTGAGTCTAACATAAAATTTGAAGAAATTTAACTAAAAAAAGAAGAAACTTACTGCCTATAAATTCTACTTGAGACTACTAAAAAGGTGGAGGGCTCATTTGACTAAACTAGGACTCACTATCTATTGTGGAAGATAAAATCATGATTCAGGTGACTACAGTGGACTAGTTTTTATTTTATCTTTCTTCCATTTCATATTTTATAGTAATATCATTATTCATATTTGGAATATAATTAATTTTTTTTATCTCTCTCCCTTCCACCCAAATTCTTTATTTTGATCTCTAATACTCATGATAATGATTAAATAACTTGAGTAATCTATTGGGGGATGAGTCTATGTATAATCAAAGTCTCTATGCATTCTTGATTAGTGTTTATTATCTGATTTAAGTTATATTAAGAATAATTAGTAGTGGGGAAAGGTGATAGTGCATCCACACTATAATGTTTTTAGGTTGATCGCATTCTTCTATAATATTTTCATCCCTATCTAGTATCACTAAGGTAAGAATTGTAGACTTAGTGATCTAGTGTTGAATGGATGAGATTACATAATAAGAAGTAGAGTTTGATTATGCTCATAATTGAGGATATCTCTAACATACTGACCATGGAGGAAGTGGATGTGTAATATACTAAGAGATCATTGAGTTCACTTTGTATTTAGAAAAAATGAAAAAAGGGGATAATTACACATATAATAGAGTTTTCTCATAAAGTAGGTAGGACTACGAGACAATTATGGTTCAATTAGGATTATTCCTTTGGAAGAGTTCTGTTTTTTTATAAATCAATTCATTCTATTGGTATTTTCATATGTCTATTCCTTTATTGAATTTAATTCTATATTAAAAATATCATATTTTTATTACTTTTATAAAATATAAAAAAACAAAATATATATATATAATAAAGTGTCCAGGAGTAGTAATTGATTGACTAGAAAATCTCCAAAGAAGATATGACCTTAGTCAGCCACTCTACTACATTACGAAATAAAATATAATATTTTAAACAACTCATGATAGGTGTGTTAAAATTTTTCATTCTTAAAAATTATCCAATTATCCTTTAACTCGTTATTTCTTTTAATTTTATAAATATTTTACTTCTTTCACTATTAAAGATAAAAAACAAGAAAAGTGAACCATTTTTTTATTCACCTTCACTTATGGATGATATTTTTTTCGTTATTTAATATGAAGGCAGGGGATTCTAGTATTAAAACTACAGTGACAGGGAATTATATGAGCTCTTTAAAGACTTTAATTATGGCCTTCAATAACAAGTTTTAAATGAATTATCCAAGGATCTTATTGAATTAGCACATTAATTTCTAGAGTTCCAACAAAAAGTGTCCAATGTAAAAGAAGAGATTATCCCACAAACATTCTAATAAGATGTTTTGTAATTGTTGATAGAACTACACAATGCTTATATACTATATTGTTTTTCAAATACTTTTAGTGGTATTACAATAATAACTCACACTTAAAGATGACCAGTTTAAGGGGGTAGACTTAACATTGGATTCTGTTATTTTTTTTATTATTACAATTTTATAAAATAAAATTTACTAGCTTTTCTTCTATTGAATCAGCACCTAATATTTACCTAAATAATTAATTGGAACTTAAATAAATCACCTCTGAGGAAAATTCAATGTTCAAATTTGAAGATAAATATTTTCCTTGGATTATGCATGAAGAAAAAAATTAATAATCTTATTATTAATAAGGGGTAATCTAATCTAAATTCAATTTATTTCAATTTTATTAAAATATTATTATTCACTAAATTTTCCCTTTTCAAACTTTTAATATATCACATCATGAAAAATCCCTATATATTGAAGAATAAGTTCCCAAATATGTTGTGGCCACGTAAACGTGGAACAAACAAATGTTTTCCTACCTTAACCATATAAATTATACCTTATTTTAATGCGGATGTACTTATAGTACTATATATATAGGGACCTAACCAACCTATAAACTCTGAATATAAATAAAGGGAATTATATTTGGGGTTTTATCTCACACAAAACCCCCTCCCCATCGTCTGACTATGGATAACCAATGGAACTACATTTATTGAGATTACAAAAACCCATATACCACTAGGCTATTAAACCAATATTTATCTCTTACCTTTCCCTTTATCTATATTTTCACTAATTTTTATTTTAGTAAATTTTTTATGTTTTTTATTATTTCTTATAGGTGTATGGGGAGAAATTACTAGGTAACTAGGTCAATATTTCCCCAACCAATAAATCACATTCTATTTATCTTTTCTAATTCATTAATAATTGTTAATATTTTGTTCTAATAACTGGAATTCAAACATAATATTATATATGTGTTGGGGAATGAAATTTAACATATTTAGATAAGAAATAGTTTTATGCCTTGCATGTATTATTTTACATTTTTTTGGTTTTTAGAGTGCTTTTAGAAACCTTTAACTTCATTGAATACTTATTGAAAATTAGGACTATAATGGTTTTTATTGAAAAAACTTGTTGATATTAATTTCTAAAGTTTTAAATTTCTATTTAAGTGGAATTTATTTCTTAATTTTATAATATAATCATTTATTTGATCAAATGTGAAACTTATGTGAATAATTGATGCTCATAATGAAAAACAATTAATCAATCCAATAGGTTTTTAAACAATAATATATCATTCTTCACATTTCTATTCTTTTTAATATTCTTGAAGGAAGTTTTAAATTATATAACTTAATGTTTTTATCTTATTTAAAACTATCAAAATTCATTCTATTGGTTAAATATGATTGACGTGCCATTTTCAAAGCCTATTTTTTACATTAAACTTTATTTTTATTCTACCCTTAAATATAACTTTTTTTAATACCCTAGTATCCATGAAAAATGTTTTTAGGTATCCAAATTACAATCCATTTTTCTATTGCCAATCTAATTTAGAATTAATTTTTATAATATGGTTTATGTTAAGTGTGGTTTGGGGAATATATTTTGATGTTATGTTTTGAAATAAAAAATCTATTAATTATATTTTCTGGGGTTTTTACTTTATTAATTCTATTTTTTTGGGAATAAATTCATGATGGTAAGATATGAGGTTTATAAAAAAATTCATTCAAATCTAGTATTGGATCTCACTATTTCTTAAAGATTAAAATCTGCCTCTATTTTCTCCAAAAAATTTGATTCTATGCAAAAACTAAATATGGTAATTCTTGTTTAAACAATTCCAAGATGGGGTAAAGAGGGAATAAATATGTCATTGATAAAAAAATTTAATGGTGTGGACTTCCCATGGTATGAAATAGGATTTTTTAGGTCAAATATTTGAAAAGGGGGAGTTAGTGAGGATATATACTTGAATTTTAGTTGTTTCAAGCATTTTACCTCCTCATTTTTTTTAATGGTTTTTAACATTTGAATACATATATCCCCTTAAACATAGAGAAACCTAGGTAATGTCATCATGAATTATATGTTTTTATGATTTTATAATGTGTACATTCTTGGAAGGTATCAGTCCTATGGAAATTATGCATGCTTTTTAGAATAAAAAAATATAAAATTCAAGATCCTTAAGTGAAGAGAGATATAAATCATATAATTTAAGTAAAAAATCCATGATAATTATAAAAATATGGAATTAATTTTTATAATATATCAACAAATAGAGATTTCAAATCCATTTTCGATGCATAGTATTACTTTAGTTGTTTGACTTGAAAAGTGTTTAAATTCTTATGTTGAGATATCTTAATTAAATTTTGGTAAAATATGATTTATGAAGAGTGTAATGTTGAAGTGTAATATAATTTATAGTGCTCATTTGTTCATTAATATTACTTGATAATTTACTGATTTAAATCCCTTCTATATATTATTTAAGGGAAATTATCAAATATTTTGATTATTGAACTATTTTGGGATAGATTTTAAAAATGGTTTAAAGATTTTTTTAAATTATTTTATCTATCTTAATAGCTATTATAATAAATCATAATAATTATTTTGGATGTTTTAATGATTATTTTAATGAAATAAAAATGTTTTGTGTTAAAATGGTAAATCTAGAATTGGTGTAAATGACTAAGCCCTATAGGAGTTAACTTGGTTTTTAGAAAAGGATTGGGAATCTATATAATCATTATTTTTCACCTATGTATGAATGATTTTCATGTTGTGTAAGTATGATTTCCCATCCTAATTAACTATAATAATATATTCTACCACCGCTATAATCATGAAAACCCAATTCTACACTGATTTTATAGATTATTCCATTGTGAATTGAGGACTTCATGAGGATGATTCAATAGTATAAAAAACTAATCTTAACTTTATCCAAGCATCCTAGGATATTGGGGAAAGCCACCTAGAGGCTTCCGGTCAATATCAACCAAGGAAACTAGTAAGGGAAATCACAAAGGTTTCCAAGGTGGATCATCACTAGCTTTTGAGTTCACACATTATAGGTCAACATTCTGTAAATAAAAAAATCCATGGAGTGGACAAGCTCAGTGGACCACAGGTGTGGGTCGACACCAGTGGAATTTATCAAGTGGTTAATTTAATGTCTTGGAATATAATAGAGTATGCTTGCAAGTTGGTTTTTTATGTGGGAATATGATTAATTAGAACTATTATCATTTTAATACATGCACTCAAATATAAAGAAATAATTCTATTGAAATTGTATTCTCCATTCAGGAGCTACGGTTTTGAGGGCTCAAAAGCCACTCCATCGACATTCATGACCAGACCTCAAATCACTCTATATACTACTAAAAAATCTCAAATCAAAATCCTCACACCATGTACCAACTAAGAATCTCCATGGATGAATTGGAAATATCAGAAATAGTATAATTATCCTTTATGAATAACTTACATGACCACACCACCATTAGAACGCCATGAAATCAATTCTTAGGGATTGGGATGATTTTATGAACTCTAAGGAGGACATATGAAGCTATATGGGGTACAAAATCACTATGAATTGTGAGTAGGGGATTTTATAATGATTTAGGGATGTAATAAAAACATGTAACACTTGTTAAAACTCCTTTTAGAATCATTAATTCCCTTGAAAATCTCACACCATTCTACATGTTTTATACACATGTAAACATAGAGGTTTGAATTCTAAAACATATCTCGCTAAAATTATATTATGACATACACATGTGGACTTTAGTTCTAGAAGGATAATATACAACACAATGGTTTCATAGTGATAGATAAATAATGTAATGTTTGAGTTGAAAGTTTAAAAAAGTAATTTTTTATTAGATATTTGGAAAGAATATAGTATGAGAATACAATCCTTTTGACCGTGATTCTAATGAATGATATTAGGATGGATTTTTATCATTAAAGAGAATGGAATTTTTTCTTATAAATTATACTAGAGTTTACTATGAATTTTGGTTTGTTTTTCTACACTATTACTATCTCTATCTCTGGAGGATGTTTGAATATATATATGGAAGAAAATAGTAGACTAATTTTTATGTTCACTTTTTTTATTTTCTATTTGAATGTAATATCAAATTGTATATTTAGAATAAAATTGTTTTGGGTTCTCTCACTGTATATATCTCTCTTACTATCATATTATTTACTATGATCTCTAATATGAATGATCATCTGTAACTAACCTAAATAATCTCCTAAGAGAAGAATTAGTGTAGAACCCAAGACTTTATTTACTATTGTTTCATGTTTCTTATATCCCTTAGATTTTAATAAGGATGATTATTAATGGGTAAAGGTACCAACATACCTTACTAAAGTTTTCTTAGGTGTAACTTCTTCTTCTAATCAATTTTTCATCCCTTCTATGATCATTAAGTCATTTGATAGATTCTTGGTGATCTAGTTCTAAATGTTTGTGGTTACATAGAATAAAGTAAAGTTGGAGTGTTCACTAAATGGATGATCTTTCTAACTTATTAATAGTGGGGGATGTTGATGTGAAGTGTACTCGGTGATCATTGAGGGAACTATGTATTCAAATCCAAGGTAGAAGTGGATAATCACACATGTAATGAATTGTGTTCATTATATATGTAGGATACTGGAGATGAGATAATGAAGGTTCACTGAGGAAGATTTCTTTGGGAGAGTTGATTTTCTTACTAAATTCATTCATTATGTCTACACATTCATCTATATGTTTATTTTTTATCTATCATTCCATATTAAAAACACTAATTTATTATTTTATAAAATAAAAAAATACAAAAAATATTTCGAGGGGTATTGATTGAATGAATGTAAAAGCTTTTCAAGAGAGATGAACCTAGTTAGTTAGTTTGTTGCATTATGAAATAGAAAAAATTACACACCACATGATAGGTGTATCAATAATAATTTATAATCAGGGAAATAATTGATAATTATTATTGTTTTTATTATAATGATTATGTTAAGGGTTGTTGAATCATGTATTTTAATACAAATAAATATCAATGTTAAATTAATCTAAATAAAGTATTTGTTTTCTCATTTTTATCTCTTATATGATATGATAACTTTTTTCAATGTGTATTTGTTATTAACAGTGTGAAATGATGGACATAATACACATGGTTTATGATTCATCTAATTCTATAGTATACTTGAGAAATAGATAAATGATAAAAAACATTATCTATATATTTGTTAAAATATAAGGGATTTGATCCAACCATGAGTGTCATGTTTTCACAAATATACTTATTTTTATTAAAATCAAACTAAAAACACATATAATATCATATTTGATATGTATAATGTAGATTACTTAAAAAATATTCCCACTAAAAGAAAAAAAGTTATTTCCTAAGCACAAAAAAGTATGTATTTCTTATTAAGATATTTTAAATATAATATTGTTTCTAATAGGATCATGGGAGTATTTTTGGACTTTGATAAGTTTAAATTATATAAATAAAAGATTATGTCGTTCAGAATACCAAGTTAATGTCACATTATATCATAAATGATTTTGGGATACATTCTTTAAATGTTGATGTAAATAGAAAAATTAGTTACCAAAATATTTCAACGAAAATTTTTGGGGGAAAGAATTACAAGGATGTAGATGGTGATAAACATAGAAATAGTTATAAGTAGATAATATAATTTATTTACATCATATAATTGGATGTTATGAAATAAAGTTATTTAAATACTTTGTTCAAGGTGTTGAACATTGGGAGTATTTTTCCGAACACTCACCATTATTCCAAATATCTCTTTTTATATATGTTACTCACTAAATATTTTATTGGTATGGTTATTTTTATTTTTTCATATAATGATGTGTTAGAAATTATAAATATATATAATGATTTTAATAAAACCCTAAAAGTGAATCAAACATAAGGCTGATATGGAAGTTTATCATATTTGATATGATAAGACTGGTTCTTATGTATGGTTTTTTTAAGGATCATAAAAAAATTATGAATATAAAATATATCATGTTATACAAAAAGTGGTATCCACTTTATCATTTTTTTATATTGGTTTAAAATATATATATATATATCATAAAGTGAACTGATAATTGACCACTCAAATTATGGATTTGATTTATCACTAACTGATGGTTTCCATGGAGTTTTATTTTTTGGGATGAAATGTTAAGGTTAGTGTGAGATAGATTATTGTATCGATATATGACATATGCTCATGAGGAAAAAAATGGGTTTTTTCACAATATCACACATGAATTATACAACATTGATTTCCAAACACATTGTCTTTGGTATAATATGGGTCCATGGTTTATATTTAAAATAACTAACACTTGAGGATGAAGAGATACCTTGAATGAGAACCTTTATAATTTAATACCTTTTTTATAAAAGTATTAAGGATTATATAATCTATAGTTTATTGGGTATATTTTTGTTTATGTCTTCAGTTTAATCTTATCTAAGATTTGATTTTTCCTATAATGTTATGAGTATGACATGTGGTCCCTTAATGGAGATAGATTGAGTAAGTGTATGGTCGTACCTAGATAACAAACATTATATTCTTATTGATAAGACTAAATGTTATATATATTTTTCTATCGCTTTTACGTTGTTTTTCATTAATTTAATAGATAATGTATGTGGTAGACGTCTGGTATTGTAGGAAATAGAGCTTCAAAAGATTCCAAGGAAGAAAGGAAGAAAAGATAAAAAATTAGACAAGTACACATCATGATGGTAAATTTCACATCGTGTACTTGATGTTCATATCCTGTATCAAGCTGTAGAAATTTCCAGTTCACATCGTGAATCCCTCCTACACATTGGGACTCAAGTCAAAATATAAGATGAGAAAGTTGTGAATATTTAACACAAAAAGCCAGGTGACAATGGGGTGCACATCATGAACCTTCTGTACATGACCTGATCATGGTGAAAAATCATTAATCCCCAATGCAACACTAGAGATCCTAGTTGAAGTAACGTGGATCAACAGTTAATGACGTGATGATTAAGTATACATCATAACCATTTTCACCTATTTAAGGAGTGGCTCGGCAGCACATTGGGAGCACGCTGGTATTAAATCTCTATCACTTTTACACTCCCTTTAAAATTACCTTCTATTTTCCCTCTTAAAACACATCAATTCTTCATAATTCCTTTACGTTTTCAATCAAAGAGCTTTGGATTTATTTTCTTAAATGCCTTTAATTCTCGCATCATTGCAATTCTATTTTATTCCTTTCAAGTAAGGTTTTATTTATAGTTTTCTTGTAAATTTATTTCAAATTATAACATGTTTATTCAATTCAATTCCATTAGCTTAATTACAATGAATTCATGTATCCCTTTTATTTCTTTAATTACCATCATGAGTAGCTAAACAGGTCAGGGGTTGGGATCATGATTCAATGTATCTACATGCTTAATTATACCTCTAGTTATAAACATGTAAAACCTAATTGGATTAGTAATTAGGATATAAGCTAATGGTCAAACCCCATTTTTGATACTGTACAGTGACCATCCACTGCCACAAAATAGGGCAAGGGAAGCGCTGCCCTTTATTAGCTCTAAACAGAAAGTGCTGATAAAGGGGTATGCCTTTATCAGCGCTATCTAAAAGCACTAATAAAGGTATATCTTTATCCGTGCTAAGAAATCACTGATAAATTAATGTTTTATTAGTGCTTTTATTTTAGCACTAATAAAACATACCTTTATCAGCACTTTTAACGAGATTTGATAAAGGTTCCATCGGTTTTTATTTAATAACTCTAACAGGCCATCCTCACTTGCACGCGGTCAAGCTTTCGCGGAAACTGAACCAGGCCCCTCTCCGCTGCGACCTCGTCCTCCTCCTCCTCCTCCTCCTCCTCCCCGTCCTCCTCCTCCTCGTCATTCCTCCTCATCCTCCTCCTCCGCCGCCGCCACCGCCTCCTCCCCCGCTCTCGCTACCGCGACCGTCGCTACCTTTGCCGCCTCCACCCCCGCTGCCGCGACCGTCGCCGCCTCTGCCACTGCCACAGCCTCCGCCTCTACCACCGCTGACAAGGTGGGTGTGGTTAGATGCTTTTCTATGTTGGTTCTTCTATTTTTGGTTTCACTTCAGAAAACATGATCAAAGTATGGTTTGTAATGCATGATTATAGATCAATACCTAGGTGGTGTGTAGTCATGTGTCTTATCTTGGTATGAGGAATATGCCTTAATTCTGAAGATGATAAATTAAAGTGCTATGGCTGGTTGGGACTAACATGCTATGGGGGAATAGTCGGTTGATTGTGTGTTTTAGCCTATTTTTTTGTTGTCTGACTCTTGTGAGTCTGATCCCAGTTTTTCATTCAGGTTTCATGAGGACCAATGAGAGGTTATTGGGGATTCACTCTTCATTGAAAAGGATATTGGTGGTGAGTTATTGAGGATAAATGTCTAGGAATCAATATAGGGAGGAGTTCACCATTGTTCATTGGAGACTGTGATCCTCAATATAAGTGGATTGTTGAACATGTGGGATGTCATTCATGGTGATCTGAGAATTGGGATTGGAAACTATTTTCATACTAATTCAATAATTTTTAATCATTCCATTCAGTTTTATATACATCACAGGTTATGGGGGTTTATTATTTCTTATATGGGGTGATGATAATGATATTCCCATGATGGGAAGAATAAAAACATTCCTGGATGAATGAATATAATGTTGAAAGTGTTGGGGGAACATTGAGACTGGTTGTTTGATATTCAAGGTGGCATTTGATTTTATGGTATCTAAGGTGAAATCATGGATATTGTTTAACCTCCAAGGATTTTCATGTAAGATAATCATTATGGGGGAGGTTGTGCTGACTAATAATGTTATGGGTTGAGAAAATCGAGGGAAATTTGAAATTCTATTCCTATGTGGTTTTAAGACTTCTTGGTTGGTCTCATTACAGTTTATGTGAGGTATGTTTTAACATTTTTTTGTATTTTTTTTGGTTGAGGAATGCTGAGAAAGGATTTGGAGGACACATTTATTGGTAAATTTAGTGATCTTTAGGGAATTTTTAGAAACAAAACAAAATTTTTTACAATATTCTAAGAAATTACATGACGCGTAAATGGAGTACATGACATGTAATGACCTCCAAAAATGACACATTAACTGGATGTACAATGTGACAATTTTACAAACTTTTTAATGGTTACATATAATTTAAATAAAAAATATAATGTTTTAAATAAAAAGTTACTTGTTTTTTGTCAGGAGGATTACAAGACATGTAAATGTATTACATGTAGTGTCAATGTCACAGAAAAGGTTTTTTGGGATCCATAGAGTTCTTGAGGCTTCATATTTTTTACAAAACTATCCTCTTGGATAGATCTGTATCCCGATGATATTTTGGGTCACTCCCTCTAATCTAGTTCACATTGTTCTATGCTTGATCACTATTATGGTTGGATTTAGTTTCTCGAGGTATGTGATCCTTTTGATTCCTATTTGGATTTTTTTTCACCTATGGTTTTGATAAAAATTAGTGATTAGATAGTTATTTCTATCAATAAATTTAAATTTATTTACATGCATTGTCTTTTGGTGTTTGTGGGATGTGGTAAATGGTGTACTCAGTTTTTGATTATTTTGTTCTCATGGGTCTCCCCTATTTTATCTTTTCTTTTCAGTTGGAAATCTCCTCTGCAGTGCGCCTCTCCTCTGCCACGAACGCTCCTCTGTCGTGTGCCAAACGACACCTTCGCGGTGAGTTTTCTCCTGTTACTCATTGGTATCCAATTTTTTCGTGTTATTAATGTTTGATATTGATGGTTATAATGTGAAATGTACGGGCTAAATTCCCCGATGAAAATCATGGCCGTTGGTGGTCCTTGCTTGGGCACTAAATGAATTGAATGTTGGTTGGTTCTTGTTGAAAATTGGAATATATAAATTGGTAATTTACGTATACTTGACTTGTGAATGAACACCCCAGGATGATAAAACTTCTGTGATAACCCCTGAATTAACAAACAAAATTGAATAAATGATGCTTTGTAAAATCAAAAAATTTGATTGTTTGGTTTGTATGGTGTTGCGATTGTGATCACGATTGTGTTTTTGTATGGTGTTACGGTTGTTGGAATGATTGATATGCCATTTGTTTTCCATGTTGTAGTTCTTCCAACATTAAATATCAATCCAAACTTTACCCATTAGAATGGCACCACCACTTTGTTACTAGTGCAATTCCACTGAATCCTTGAAAACCACTTCTAGAGGACTCTATGAGACACTTTAAAATACATGGAACATGCTTCACCATACATGGATTTCATATAGATTTTAATTCCACACAACAGTTATCTCCAAAATTTACACCACATGACTAATATTCTGACTCAAACTTGGAATAAGTTTCATAATTAATGTTATAAGTCATGTAAACCTCGGTCACACACAATGTATCTCCAAGACATATACTTCAGCATGAAACCATTTACATTCCATGAAATAATTGTAGAAATATATGACATGTGTTTTACTTCACTCACACTATGTATAGATACCATAGATACTTGATGTGTATAGACTATACACCCCTAGTGGTCATGTAAGGACTACACACAGTGTATTCCACAAAAATGTGATTCATAGCTGGTGAGGTGACTCAATATGTATCTAAATTACATGCCTTTATCTCAAGTTGTTCTAAATGTCATGTATTTTCAAAGGCATCATTTAGTATTTGTAAGACTAACTTGGAATAAATTTGATATATGTCAGATTAAATCAGGTATCTTATACATACACGATGTTCACCCTACTAGACACACCATGTATACGGATTTCACATGTGTTTAAAGGAATTTGTACCATGATTTGTTTTTATAAAACCCAAACAATGCTACCTGATTAATTAAAAAATAATATTAGGCAAGTTTGAGATTGAACCCGTAAAGACGATGAATAAGAATAAAGAATGGATGAATGCCAATCGGTTGAAAAAAGAGTATGAAGAGGGCGTGAAAGAGTTTATCATGTTTGCAGATAATCATGCATGTTACCCTTCTCAAATCCTTTGTCCGTGTTTACGCTATTGTTATTCAAGACAAATTACTCTAGGGGAGTTGGAAGAACACCTGATCTATCACGGAATAGATTGAAGTTATACATGTTGGAATAAACACGGGGAAAAATTAATGCAGGCAGTGACTCAGAGAACACGACATTTTATAGATCATATGATATGATTATAAGCGTGAACAATTAAGATGATCGTATAGAGGGTGTGATTACATATGTGAATGATGATGATGATTGTATTGAGGAAATGACAAGGACAGTTGAATATGAACTTCGTGATTGCCGAAAATTGTTTGAGTAGTTAATGAGTTGTGCAAAAATACCATTGTATGCTGGTTGCACTAAATATATAGCATTGTTAGCCGTATTGAAGCTGTATAATTTAAAATCAAGCAATGGGTGGAGTGACTCTAGTTTTATGGAACTACTTGCTATCCTAAATGACATGCTCCCAGAAGATAATGAACTCCCAATCCAAACATACGATTCCAAACGAATGCTACGATCAATGGGTATGATCTCTAAAAGAATACATGCTTTCCCGAATGACTGTATATTGTTTCACAAGGACTATAAATCACTTGAAGAATGCCCAATGTGTGGTGTTTACTCATACAAGAAAGATGATTCTAGTCCTACAAAAGTTGTATGGTACTTTCCAATCATTCCTAGGTTTAGATGCCTATATGGAAGTGAGGAGACTGCAGGACAATTGACATGGCATGCAGATACAATAATTAAAGATGGGAAACTATGTCACCCGACAGACTCTCCTCAGTGGAAGAGAATTGATCATGAGTATCCTGAATTTGGGAATGAGCCAAGAAACCTTCATCTGGCATTTTCTACAGATGTGGTAAATCCTTTTGGTTTTCAAAGCAGCAGTCACAGTACATGGCCAGTTATGTTGGTAAACTATAACTTACCACCATGGTTTTGCATGAAGCCAAAATACATCATGTTATCTATGATTATATCAGGAACAAAACAACTGGGTAATGATATTGATGTTTATTTGGCCCCATTGATCGAGGATTTGAAAATATTGTGGGATTCGGGTGTTACGTTGTACGATGCTTACAAAAATGAACATTTTACTTTGAAAGCCATGTTGTGCGGGATGATAAATGACTTTCCTACTTATGGAAATTTTTCAGGATATAACATTAAAGTAACTGAAGGGTGTCCCATTTGCGAACAAGGTACACAGTCAATTAGGTTGAAACATTCATCGAAAACCGTGTTTTTAGGACATTGCAGATTTCTACCCCGACGACATAAGTACCGATCTTGGACGACATCATTTGACCAAAGTTCAGAATAACGTACAACACCATCTCCACTAACAAGTGATCAATTGTTTGAGAAAGTAAAAAATTTGGACACTACTTTTGGTAAACCATTTTCGAAAAAACTTACGAAAACTGGTTGGAAAACGAGATCAATTTTTTTTGAATTACCATAGTGGAATTTTCTGTATGTCATACTTTTTCATGATGTTATGCATGTTGAAAAAAATGTATGTGATAGTGTCATCGGCATGTTTCTAAATGCACCTGGAAAAAAATGATGGAATTAAGGCTAGATTGGACATGGTTGAGATAGGAATATGAGAAGAGTTAGAACCAGTGAAGGGTCAGAAATGAACATTTCTTCCTCCTAATGCTTACACTCTTTCCAGGCATGAGAGATATCAGTTTTGAAACTTCTTGAATGATGTAAAGGTTCCAGAGGGGTATTCATCAAATATCAAGAACATCATGTCAATGGGAGATTTAAAATTAAAGGGTTTGAAATCACATGACTACCATGTTTTGATGCAAGATCTAATTCCTATAGCTTTACATTGCATTTTTTCCAAGAATGTCCGTCGTAAATTAACGAAGCTCTATTTCTTCTTCAAAGCTATATGCAGTAAAGTTATAGACCCGGAAAAATTGCCAACTATGGAAAGAGAAATTTCCATCATATTATGTGAATTGGAAATGTTCTTCCCACCGACATTTTTCGATATGATGGTTCATTTGATGGTTCATTTGGTGAGAGAGATTTGACTATGTGGTCCTGTACATTATAGATGGATGTACCCCATTGAACGGTATATGAATATTTTGAAAGGGTATGTCAAAAACCAAAGTCGGCCAGAGGGTTGTATTGCAGAGAAATATATTGTTGAGGAAGCTATTGAATTTTTTACTGAATACCGGTCTGGTGTGGAAATTATTGGCCTACCGAAGTCTCGTCACACTGAGCGGCTTGAGGGTGAACGAATTTCTGGAAGAGAGGTTGTCACTATCAATATTACAGATCGGGAGCAGGCCCACCTTTATGTTTTGCATAACAGTTTTGACGTTCACCCATATGTTCAAACCCACAAAGAAATTATTAGGCGTTTGAATCCATCTATGGATGAAAAATGGATATCAGATACACATAATCGACAGTTTATAGGATTGTTTTGAGACCATATTTTTAAGAAGTTAGATGAAAATACAGACTCAATTTCAGAATGACTCTGATGGCTAGCTGAAGGAGCAAGTGTGTACGTATTATCTTAAAATTCTTATACAGTTAATGGTTATACATTCTATACTAATGAACATGATGAAGACAGTACCATGAAAAAAAGTGGGGTTACACTTGTGCCTGAGGCGATGCATGTTTCCTGTACTAAGGAAAAAAATCCAATTTATGTGAATATGTCATACTTTGGCATCATTAAACGGATGTGGGAGTTGGATTATACGAAATTCGAAGTGTCAATTTTTTAATGCAAGTGGGTTGATAGCAGGAGTGATGTTAAAATAGATGAATTAGGATTCATGAAAGTTGATTTCAGTAAGGAAGGGGAGAAAGACAAACCATTTATAATGGAATCATAGGCAGTACAAGTATTTTATGTTCTAGACCCTGCAAACTGAAATTGGTCAATTGTTCTATTACCGACCAAAACAACTGAAGGGTCAAATGAAAGTTCAACAGAGGTTGACCCTTTTATAGGGACTTCACAATCATTTCGCAGTGGTCCCAATGTATACGTAATTTGGTATGTCATAGGAGACCACAATGAATGGATTTACGTAGTCGATAGAGGAGTCAAATCTCGTCAGCCTTTAAAGAAAAAAAGAGAGTAAAATAATCAGTTTATTTGTTTATTGTATCATACATTGTGTTATGTTATGTTATTATTTGTTCAATGTTGTTTTTATGTAATCTAAATCAAATTTTAAACCACTTATAAAGATAATGACTTATGCACCTAATGATGTGCCAAATCCTGAGGCACAAAAGGTCTCTCAACCAGCAGTTGGTGGTCCTACTGCAGATTAACAATAGGTTTCTCAACCAGATGCTAGTGGTCTCAGTGCAGAGCAACAACAGGTTTCTCAACCTGTTGTTTCTAGTCCCAATGCTGAGGTATAATAGGTTTCTCAACCAGTTTCTGCTGGTCCCATTGCAGTTGCTAGTGCTCTGAGGGAATATATTTATGCTACTTCTAAGGAAATGGTTGGAAATGAAACCCTGAAAGCACAAAAAAAACAAGAGCGTCATAGTTTGACTGTGTTATACAAAATCCTTATGGCAAAAGCAAATGGCATTAAATTTGAGGTGGGATGGAATAATCAAGGCCAACATTTTAACCTCAACAGATCCATCTTTAGTAGCTACATTGGAATTGTCACTCGGCAACGCGTGCCGATTGATTTACAGTCATGTCACCATGTTGTCACCAAGCTGAAGACACTAATGTGGGAAGATATTACGGTAACATTATGATATCATTTTTTTTAATTTATTAAAATAAAATAAAATACCAAAACATTGACATACTCTTCATCATCCATTGCAGAGTGTATTTATAGTAGATGCCTCACACAAGGAATATATATTATGAGATACAGGAAGGATTCATAGAGGTTTCCACACAATTTTAATGAAATATCATCTTAAAGATGCATAAGGGAAAATCAAGCCGCACCCACCTCCTCATTACGCACACTTGATATCCCAATGAGCATGGGATGCATTTAGCAACCATCATGGGGAGCAGAATTTTCAGGTACATTGTGTGGGGGTAATACGTTGTTTGATGATTTCTTGTATTCATCACTCTGATTGATAGTTTTTTATTTATGAAATAGCTACTGAGTGCTGAAAATAAAAAAATGCGCAATAGAACCAGTGTACCCTTACCGTAAAGCAAGGATGGGGTACGCTGAACTTGAGAAAAGATTGGTACGTCTTTTAAATCTACCCTACTACTAGTATGTGACATAAAACAACACCATAACCATGTTTCTATATTTATATGTAGATTGATGAATCGAAATTCAAAGCCATATCCATCCCATGCCATGTTCTATAGAAGGAGGCTCGTGTAAATAAAGAGGAGATACTGATAGATGAAAACACACAAAAACTATGGGAAACATGTGTAAGTATGACATAATATAGATTTGATTTCGTTTAAATCGCTATTACATTACAATAACTACTTATTTTCAATATTTTCTATCTAACATAGTCACAATAATCAACAACAATCGCACTAGATGTAGACATACTTTCAGCAGCCTTGAAGCAGCCAGAACAGTATGGCTGCGTCAGAGGTGTGGGTTTTGGGGTGAAACCCCGAACATATTATCAAAAACAAAAACAAGTGGAGGATCAAAATGAAATAGTGGAAAACCTGCAATAATAATTATCTATTTTTCAAGAATAATTACAATACCATAGAGAGATAACAACAAAATTGATGGGGGAGAGGCAAAGAGTAGAAAAAACTCAACAACAACTCGTGCGTGATGATCCTGCCCCACCCCCACCAGCTTTGAGGCAAGCCATTCCCCTAAAAAACCTGACTTAGATGAGGTAATCAATGTTTTAATAATTTTTTCTATGAAGTTTGATTTACCTAGACACTGATTCCTTTCCTTTTCTAATATTCCACCAGGTGAAAATGACTGTGATTTATATTTATCAACTCCCACCTATCGCCTTGTAACGAGGGCTACGGTGTTTAATATGAAAAATGACATGCTATACAACAGACAGCTTCCAAAAGATCATATTAGAGTGTCAATTAACATAACTAATGAGCTGAGTGCTAAGCTACCTGTTCCAAATGAGGATAAAGACATTCATACGGTTGAACAAGCATTGGAACATTCATCGCATGGCCGACAGTTCTTGTAAACAAACATGTCGACAAAAAGGTATCCATTTCCAATTTATTTTTCAAGTTGGACCTTTAACATTTAATGAATAAAGGTATGAACCGATGAATGTTATTACAGAATGACAAAGACTGTGGGGTGAAATGAAATATCAGCTCAAAAATATCTCAAGGATCAACCAACCGATTGAAACGGTCTACTAAGAGCACCTTCACCCCGCTAGTTCTATATCCACAGTTAATATCATTACAGGATCAGGTGGATACAAAGTTGAAAGACGGAAATACTCACACAGTTGATTTCAAAAAAGATATGTATGGAGAGGAAACATCATATTTCATTATTGCTGAAAATTTTAATGAACTCCTCAAGTATGAATGGCTAGGCACCTTAGTTGTAAATGTATGCATGAGGTATGTTTTCATGATATAATTTTACAAAAGCTTATATACTCTGATAATTATGACTAAATACATTTTATATTTGTCGCAGTCATATATATGAGAAACAATTGAAGGGATTTCCCCATGAACAAAAATTTGGACTTGTTAGTCCTCACATCACCTCTTTAAAAGACGAAATAGATTCTGATAAAGAGGCTGCAATAATGTCATCCCTGATCAAATCGTTTGAAAAAAAATTACGGATAACATACTATTTTTAATACCAACGATGCAGGGGTAAAACTCTATAATTTAATCATATCAACTATATTTTCATTTCTTACTTTACTTATTCCTTTTTGTATTTTTAGGAACCATTGGATTCTGATTGCAGTAAATTTGGATACTCCAAAGATTTATTTTCTGGATTCAATGCATGGATATCCAATAAACCAACCACGCATGATGGAGTTTGTTAATTTGTAAGACACTAGATGCATCATTTTAAAACTAAACATCTAGTTATATAATTTATGTTTTATTTTAATGAGGATTCTGTTATGATAGGGTGGTGAATCAATATCGTCTAATGCATGGAATGAATCCAGGGCCTAAGGATAAGAAAGCCTACAACATCTAAAACTGGAAAAGTATCCTGGTATATATAATAACATTGCACTATCCAAACACATATCAAAACATATTAATTATTGTTGAAGATGTTTCTGTAGTGTCCAAAAAAACAAATGGAAAGGACTGTGGGTATTATGTTTGTAAATTTATGAAAGAGATCGTATTTCATCAAAAAACTAGCATCCCTGACAAGGTATTTTCAAAAATAATTACGAGTTCATTTAAAATATTTATTAATCCTTTGTGTATTTATATATTTTCAGTACTACCATGACTATCATAAAAACTCATTTTCAAAATATGATATAGACGTGTTTAGAAACGAATGGGCAACATACCTGATAAAAGATTGTACACAAATAGTATAAAGGTGAATTCCTACTACTTATTTTATCTAGATATGATCATTGATTATCCTCCAACCTTCTTCGGTGAATTGAGAATTCTCCAATGTATTGAAATATTAATTTATTACTCAATGCTTTCTATCCCTGGATTCATATTATTGATCTTTGAACAAATCAATATTGAAGGCATGATGGTGTGCAGTGCATATGGGGTGAACGACGAAACCACTGAGGATCAACAAAATCCATTTTCCAACAAACGATGGATGGAAACAACAAATATGGTCTATGTAACGACCCAATCTTTTTGAGTAGTATATTAACTTACTCTTAATGATTTAATAGAGATGTTATTGGTTAATGCAGAAAGAGGAGTCGATGGCTTCATCCAGTAGACTCGAACCTTATGAAGACCACTTATTAGAGCTTGGGAAGGAGGTGGCATCTTCGGGCTTCACTTTGGACCAAGCCCAAACTGAACTCAAGCATGTCAAGCTTGAATGGAAACGCCTACGGGATAAGTTCGAGTTAGTAGAGATTACTACTACGGAAATGTTATCTGAGCCTCCCTCAGATTCTCTCACCATAGCACACCTTACACTTAGGTCATATGTTGGTGTTATAAGGGGCTATGTGACGAGACCCTAGCTTCTTTGTGTAATCCTTTGGGATGAATGAATTGAGATTTCTTCCATTAGTGATGTTTGTGAAATTTCCAATGTCCGAATAATTTTAGGATGTATTTATTGATGAATTTTGAAAAAAAAGGATATTTTAAAATATTTATGTAAACCCTAAATAATTAATGATGTGTAATGATTTTCAAAAAAAGGTTTTCTGCAAAAGTGTTTAGTAAAAAATTTGGGGTCTAATAAGATAAACTTAATTTTTGATGAATAGTAATTTATGAATTGTGATTTTACGCTTAGGATTAGTAATGTGACCAAATGGATTAGTAATTTCACTCAAAGAAAGTTTTAATATAATTTAGACACTTAGATTAAGTAATGTGATTCAATAAAATGGGTAAATAACGGTTTCATAAATTATTATTCAAGTATTAGTTTTTTGGGGTGAATAGTTTTTTTAATTAAAAATTAAATTAAAAATATTTTGAAAAATATTTTTATTAAACAGACATTATTTTTGAACTCACAGCACCGATATTATGTTATGGTAATTTTTGGGGTTTTTTCTAAAAAAATGAATTTTCGGTGAATAGTGTTTTTATTTAAAAATTAAATTAAAAATATTTAGAAAGTTATTTTTATAAAATGGAGTTCATATTTGTAATCAGAGCGTCGATATTTTGTTAAGGTGAAATTTTGGGATTATTCTGAGAAAGATGAATTTTCAGTGAATAGTAAAAAAGCAGTTTTAGGGTTTCGGTATGTTTAATGACATCATAGCTGTGTCATAGTGATTTCATGAGATATTTTAAGGGTTGGCCGACCTAAGGTGATGAATTATTGTTTTGGGGGCCCCATTTTGCCTAACTACATGGGACATATCATGAGAGAGCACATGGTTTTGAGAAAAGCACTTGTGAGGTGTCCCTTGGCCATTAATGCCATGTTCCCTCACTTTCCCTATAAATACCAGGCAATTCTCTCATCCTTTGGACTCCAAAATCATTCTCAACGAAGTTATGGTCTCCTTATCTCCCAAAGAGTCCTCCCAAGGTTCCCTCAAGCCTTTCAAGGTCCCAACCATTGAGTTTTAAGAGTTACGTTTAAGGTAAGGGATCCGACCTCTCTCTTCTTTTCAAGTAATCTCTTTTATGTCATTTCTTTTATACTCCATGTTCGTATGTTAGAGGATGTTCTTCTATATTCATATTACTTCCCTTTTCATGTTTATATTATGAGATACCCCATCTTTCTCTCACTTATTTGTTTTAATAATGTTTATGTGGCGTCGTTAGGCTGCCGAAATTTTAAGGGGATCCTTTCACCCTTCTCATTCTTTTCAAAGTTCTACTTTCATGTCAAGTCCTTCAAGTTCCTTTTTAATTATGTTGGGGTATGATCTCTATATCTATCATACTGAACTCTTATGTTCATATTATTAGGGACCCTATTTTATCTTTTCAATTCATTTTTTTTGAAGTTTAAGTGATGCCGTTAGGCTGCCGAATTTTCATAAGAGAAATCTAATTATTGTCTTCCTTTCATGTTCTTCATTTCATATGTTACATATTTCAAATTTCATTACCATGTTCATATATCCTTCTTATTATGTCCCTCTACTGTTTTATGGGTCATTTATGAATGTTTGACCCATGTCCCCTCTCCTTTCAATGTTTTCTAAAACCCCGAAACATAGTCGTTATGATGCAGAATTTTTATCTCAAAATGCCTCTCTCTCTTTTCTCAAAATTATTTTATGTTATAAATTGAATACTAAAAGCTCCTATTTCTACAAGGTTATTCACATATATATCAAAATTTTCTATTTTAAATTCTGGGATTTACATACATGAGACCCGCTTTCCCTTTCTATGGGTTTAAAGAGACATTAAGATCATGTCTTTAAAGCAGTTTTTAAAACGTTATGATTATGAAATGAAATCCATTTATTTTATTCTATATGGGTTATTTATGAAATTTTTTATGATGATATATTTTTCTCACATGATAATAAAGGCAAATTTAAGGGTGCACCTTGATAGCGCTCCAATGAATTTTGTAATGATTTAACCACTAGAGATTACAATTTTCACGATACCTTGGTGAATAACCTTGGTAATTTTCAAATGACACCTTGGGAATGGACCTTAGTGATATGTTCATGATTTTATATGTTAGATGATGTAGCCACATCTTCAAGTTTTGAAAAATGTTTTTTTATTATGAAATTCCTCGTGATTTCTTTATCATGCCATAATGTTCTTTTCATGACCATATTGAAGTATCTCAAATTCACATGTAAAATGTTTCTCTTGTTTCCCTTACTGGGGCTTCTGCTCACCCTTTCTTTTGATGTATGTCCCCAGGTTATGAGATTCAGTAATGAACCTAGAATGAACATAAGGAGAAGCTATTCAAGTGTCTAAGAAGAATGATTTATGTTTTTTTCATGTATTATGTTCCTGGTTTCCAAGACACTAAACCTTAAAGATCCTCAGTTTTCTGTAATGTAATGAATGTTTATGTTATAAAAAGATGGGATACTATAGTTGGAATCAAAGGATGTTTTAGTTATTCATGGAAATTAGGACATAAAAACTTTAGTAAGAACCCTATAAAAAAGTTTAAATATAGGAAAACTTCCTGGTATTTTGGTTAGTATTGAGTAAGTGGTTTATCAAACAAATACATCCCTGTCTGGATACAAGCAGGTAGAGGCGGCTATGGCACAGATGTACATAGGGGTAAAACCCAAAAACACCGCTTTGAGCTAGACTCGAATGGAAACTGGTGCATGATAACGGGCCTTGCTGCACTCTTGGTTATGACACTCCCGGGGGATATGTTTGGTTAATCAGAAGCTTTTTATGAAGCATTATGAAGGAATTATAGAGAAGTGTAATTTTCTAAGCATGAAGTATTAGTTAAAAGATTCATAAATGAAATAAGTTTCTCACTAAGGTTTCATTCTTTTAGAAAATTGTGGGAAATAGGAGGAACCGTGTATATGGTGACCGCAATGCACCATGTGCTGCCGTCCCTCCGATGGAAGATGTAATGGAAACATTCATGCGAATGATGAACCAACTGACTCAAGTTATTAGTAATAACTTGAATCAAGCTGAGAGGCTGATCTCACCATGAAGGGAACAACATTCTGTTGAGTCCTTTATGTATCAACGACCACCAACATTCAGTGGATCTACTGACCCATTGGTTGCGGAACAATGGATAAGATCCATTGAAAAGATATTTTCTGTACTTAATTGTTTGTAACAAGAAAAATTCACCCTTGCTGTTTACCACCTAGAGGGAGAAGCTGATCAGTGGTTGTCACTGATCAAAAACACGAAGCCACGAGGAGAGATGGAAGCTATGGAGTGGGAAGAGTTCCAGGTAATATTCTTTAATAAGTATTTCCCTCGTTCGATGAGAACGAGAATGGAGAAAGAATTTCTCGAGCTGAATCAGAAGGAGAATGAATCAGTTGGAACCTACGAGATTAACTTCACAAGGATTTCTCGTTATACCTCAAGATTTGTCATGGACCCTAATGGGATGGTTGATAGATTCTTTGGTGGACTATGACCTCATCTGCGGAAGAATCTAGCCAACAGGGACTATGATAGCTATGAAAAATAGTTCGAAGTGCTATGAAAGTCGAGATAGAGTTTGGTGAGACACATTGGTCTCATAAATCAAATGAAAAGAAGAGACTGTTGGAGCCCAGTTTAGGGAAGTCTTTTGATCAGGGAAGAGGTGGAAAGCATATGCAACATGCCACATGCAATAAATGTGGGAAGAAGCATTCGGGGAACTGCATGATTGGAAGTGGTAAGTGCTACAAGTGTGGAAGAGAAGGATATATTTCTAGGAATTGTCGTAGTGATGTGAAACCTCAACTTCCCAACACTAACGACATAGGAAAGATGGTTCTGGCCTTACCCAAAGTCCATTACTTCAAGTGTGGACAGCTTGGGCACTATGCTAATCTCTGTCCAAATCCGAGGCCGGTGGAGGGGAATCACCATCAACCTCATCAGAGGCCAAGGGAGTAAGGTCGTGCTTTCACTATCACAACAATTGAAGTTGAAGTTCCGAATGATGTGGTAGTAGGTACTCTTGTTGTCCTCTCAAAACTAGCAAGTACTTTATTTGATTCTGGTTCTATGCATTCCTTTATTTCCTCCAAGTTTGCAAGGAATATAGAATCAATCCCTAAATTTCTTGAGGTAGAGTTTTCATTCAAGACTCCAAGTGGGATTATCCATGCATCAACAGTGTTTAAAGACTCTAGTGTTTACTTTAGTGAGCACAATCTTATCGCAAATCTAGTAGTCATTCCCATGTTGGAATTCGATGTTATACTAGGGATGGACTGGCTCTCAAAGTATAATGCTAATATCAAATGCAGAAGTAAGGAAATCTCAGTAGTCTTGAATAAACGACCTACAATTATCTTCCAAGGAGTGATATACCGAATTGATCCCTATCTAGAATAACCTCCTATAGCTTTCTTTATTTAGTTAATCGGTGATGATGAAGAAGGAAAAGGGAGCATACAAATAGAATATGTTCTAATTGTTCAGGAAAACATGGATATATTTCCTAAGGAGTTATCTGGACCTCCCCCAGAAAGAGAGGTAGAGTTCTCCATTGAACTCGTACCTGGATCACAACCGATATCAAAGACCCCGTATAGAATGGAAAATGTGGAGCTAGAAGAGTTAAAGAAACAACTCCAAGACTTGTTGGAGAAGGGGTTTATCTGACCGAGTGTGTCTCCTTGGGGAGCACCGGTTCTCTTTGTGAAGAAGGATGGATCAATGCGGCTATGCATTGATTATAGAGAACTGAACGAGATCACAGTGGAGAACAGATACCCTCTTCCAAGAATTGATGATTTATTTGACCAACTTCGTGGGGCTCAAATCTTCTCTAAGATTGACCTTCGATCTGGTTATCATCAACTGAGGGTGAAGAAGGAAGATATTCCAAAGACTGCCTTCCGATCAAGATATGGGCATTATGAGTTTACTGTTATGCCCTTCATCTTGACTAATACTCCTACTATTTTCATGGATTTGATGAATAGAGTATTTAAGGACTACCTTGATAACTTTGTGGTAGTTTTTATTGATGATATTTTGAAATATTCAAAAAGTCGTGAGGATCATGAAGATCATCTATGGGTTATTTTGAAAACTCTACGGAAGGAGAGGCTCTTTAGAAAGTTCAGCAAGTGTGAGTTATGGTTACAATAAGTCGATTTCTTGGGGGCACATCGTAACCAATGAAGGAATCTCGGTTGAACCTGCAAAGACAATGGTTGTGGAGAGGTGGCCTCAACCCACAACAGTAACTAAGATTCGCAGTTTCCTTGGTTTAGCGGGATATTATATGAGGTTTGTGAAAAACTTTTCACGGCTTTATAATCCACTAACCAAGTTGACTCGAAAAGGGGTTATGTTCATCTGGACAAAGGAATGCGAGGAAAGTTTCCAAGAGCTGAAGAAGAGATTGGTTACTGCACCTGTGTTAACACTACCCTCTATCGGAGAAGGATTCATTATTTTTAGCGATGCATCTCTGGAAGGGCTTGGGTGAGTCCTCAGAAAAAAATGACAAGGTAATTGCTTATGCATCTCGACAGTTGAAGATTCATGAGCAGAATTATCCTATGCATGATCAAGAGATAACGGCAGTTGTTTTTTATCTAAAGATATGGAGGCACTATCTTTATGGGGAGAAATGTGATATATACATTGACCACCAAAGTCTAAAGTATATTTTCACATAGAAAGAATTTAACATGAGGAAAAGGAGATGGTTGGAGCTTATTAAATACTATGATTGTTTAATTAATTATCACCCTGGAAGAGCAAACAAAGTCGCGGATGCATTAAATAGGAAAGACCCTGTTGTTCTGGCAACAATAAGGATCCTTGGAGATCCCTTGATTAAAGATATAGTAAAACTGAACATGGGAATTATAATGAAAGGGACATCATCAACCCTATCCCAAATGATTTCTCAACCTTCATTACTATAGAAGATCAAGAAGACTCAAAAATAAGATCCTTTGCTGCAGGAGAAGATGGAGGCTGTAAAAGATGGGAAGTTCCCTGATTTCAATATTGATCAAGAAGGTGTATTGAAATTTCATACAAGACTATGTGTTCCATCTATTCTGGAGATAAATAAAGAACTGATGGAAGAATCTCATAGCTTTACTTTCTCTATACATCCAAGAAGCACTAAAATGTATAGTGACCTTCGTGATCATTATTGGTGGCATAACATGAAGAGGGAGATTGCTGATTACACTACAAGGTTCTTGGTGTGTCAGAAAGTAAAGGCAGAACGAAAAATTCCTAATGGGGTATTACAACCGCTACCCATACCAGTATGGAAGTGGGATAATATCACTATGGACTTTGTAACTGGTCTCCCGAAAATGTCCAAAGGAAACAATGCGATATGGGTTATTGTGGACCATCTCACAAAGAACGCCCATTTTATCTCTATTCAGGAAGATTTCTCTCTAGATCAACTTTCCAAAATATACATAAAGTATGTGGTAAGGATGCATGGGGTACCACTATCCATCGTGTCTGATCATGATCCAAGATTCACATCAAAATTCTGGAGAAGTCCTCAACATGCTCTGAATACTAAATTGAATTTTAGTACGGCCTATCATCCTTAAACTGATGGCCAATCTGAAAGGACTATTCAGACACTCGAAGACATGCTGAGATTATGCTCAATGTAATTTAAAGGTGGATGGGATCAACACCTCCCATTAGTGGAGTTCTCCTATAACAAAAGCTTCCATTCGAGTATTTAGATGGCACCCTATGAAGCTCTGTATGTAAAGCGATGTAGAACTCCTACTTGTTGGGATGAAACTGGTGAGAGAAAGCTTCTTGGGCCTGATCTTGTGCAAGAGATGACAGAACAGGTCCATTCCATCCAACAACACATAAAGGCTACTCAGAGTCGGCAGAAGAGCTATGCTGACAATCGTCGAAGGGACTTGGGGTTTGGTGTGGGCGACAAAGTCTTCCTTCGAATTTCTCCATGGAAGAGAGTCATGCGGTTTGGGAAGAAAGGGAAGATCAACCCTAGGTACATTGGCCCCTATGAAATCCTTGATCTCATAAGAGCAGTGCCCTATCGTCTAGCACTTCCACTGAACCTAGCTCAAGTTCACAATGTCTTCCATGTATCTCTCTTGAGGAAGTACATACCCGACCCTTCGTATGTACTGAACCCAGAGGTGGTACAACTGGAACATGACCTCTCTTATGAGGAGCGGCTAGTGGAGATCTTAGACCGTAGATACAAGGTTCTATGAAACAAGACTAACCACCTTGTGAAAGTGTTGTGGAGGAATAATAAATATAAAGAAGCGACTTGGGAGCCTGTGGAAACGATGAAGCAAAAGTACCCTCACCTTTTCGACTAGGACTCAAGTATAAATTTCGGGGATGACATTTCTTAAGGGGGGGAGAATGTAACGACCCAATCTTTTTGAGTATTATATTAACTTACTCTTAATGATTTAATATAGATGTTATTGGTTAATGCAGAAAGAGGAGTCGATGGCTTCATCCAGTAGACTCAAACCTTATGAAGCCCACTTATCAGAGCTTTGGAAGGAGGTGGCATCTTTGGGCTTCGCTTTGGACCAAGCCCAAGCTGAACTCCAGCGTGTCAAGCTTGAACGGAAATGCCTATGGGAGAAGTTCAAGTTAGTAGAGATTACTACTAGGGAAATGTTATCTGAGCCTCCCTCAGATTCTCTCATTATAGCACACCTTACACTTAGGTCATATGCCGGTGTTATAAGGAGCTATGTGATGAGACCCTAGCTTCTTTGTGTAATCCTTTGGGATGAATGAATTGAGATTTCTTCCTTTAGTGATGTTTGTGAAATTTCCAATGTCCGAATAATTTTAGGATGTATTTATTGATGAATTTTGAAAAAAAGGATATTTTAAAATATTTATGTAAACCCTAAATAATTAATGATGTGTAATGATTTTCAAAAAAAAAAGTCTTCTGCAAAAGTGTTCAGTAAGGAATTTGGAGTCTAATAAGATCAACTTAATTTTTGATGAATAGTAAATTATGAATAGTGATTTTACGCTTAGGATTAGTAATGTGTCCAAATGGATTAGTAAATTCACTTAAAGAAAGTTTTAATATAATTTAGACACCTAGATTAAGTAATGTGATTCAATAAAATGGGTAAATAACGGTTTCATAAATTATTTGTCAAGTATTAGTTTTTTGGGGTTAATAGTGTTTTTTAATTAAAAATTAAATTAAAAATATTTAGAAAAATATTTTTATTAAACAGACTTTATTTTTGAACTCAGAGCACCGATATTATGTTATGGTAATTTTTGGGGTTTTTTCTAAAAAACTGAATTTTCGGTGAATAGTGTTTTTATTTAAAAATTAAATTAAAAATATTTAGAAAATTATTTTTATAAAATGGAGTTCATATTTGTAATCAGTGCATCGATATTTGGTTAAGGTGAAATTTTGGGATTTTTCTGAGAAAGATGAATTTTCAGTGAATAGTAAAAAAAGCAGTTTTAGGGTTTTGGTATGTTTAATGACATCATAGCTGTGTCATGGTGATGTCATGAGATATTTTAAGGGTTGGCCGACATAAGGTGATGAATTATTGTTTTGGGGGCCCCATGTGGCCTAACTTCATGGGAAATATCATGAGAGAGCACATGGTTTTGAGAAAAGCACTTGTGAGGTGTCCCTTGGCCATTATTGTCATGTCCCCTCACTTTACCTATAAATACCAAACCATTCTCTCATTATTTGGACTCATAAATCATTATCAACGAAGTTATGGTCTCCTTACCTCCCAAGGAGTCCTCCCAAGGTGCCCTTAAGCCTCTTAAGGTCCCAACCATTGAGTTTTAAGAGTTACGTTTAAGGTAAGGGATCCGGCCTCTCTCTTCTTTTCAAGTAATCTCTTTTATGTCATTTCTTTTATACTCCATGTTCTTATGTTGGAGGATGTTCTTCTATATTTATATTACTTCCCTTTTCATTTTCATATGATGTGAGACCCCATATTTCTCTCATCAATTCATTGTAAGAATGTTTAAGTGGCGCCGTTAGGCTGCCGAAATTTTAAGGGGATTCTTTCACCCTTCTCATTCTTTTCAAAGTTCTACTTTCATGTCAAGTCTTTCAAGTTCCTTTTTAATTATGTTGGGGTATTATCTCTATATCTATCATTCTGAACTCATATGTTCACATGATTAGGGACCCTATTTTATCTTTACAATTCATTTTTGTTGAAGTTTAAGTGATGTCGTTAGGCTGCCGAATTTTCATAAGAGAAATCTAATTTTTGTCTTCCTTTCATGTTCTTAATTTCATATGGTACATATTTCAAATTTCATTTCCATGTTTATATATCCTTCTTATTCTGTCCCTCTACTGTTTTATGGGTCATTTATGAACGTTTTACCCATGTCCCCTCTCCTTTCAATGTTTTATAAAACCCTGAAACATAGTCGTTATGCTGCAGAATTTTCGTATCAAAATGCCTCTCTCTCTTTTATCAAGATTATTTTATGTTATAAAGTGAATACTCAAAGCTCTTATTTCTACAAGAGTATTCACATATATATATCAAAATGTTATATTTTAAATTCTTGGATTTACATACATGAGACCCGCTTTCCCTTTCCTTGGGTTTAAAGTGACATTAAGATCATGTCTTTCTAGCAGTTTTTAAAACGTTATGATTATGAAATGAAACCCATTTATTTTATTCTATATGGGTTATTTATGAAATTTTTGATGATGATATATGTGGCTCACATAATAATAACGTCAAATTTAAGGCTGCGCCCTGATAGCACTCCAATGAATTGGGTAATGATGTAACCACTAGAGATTACAATTTTCACGATACCTTGGTGAATAACCCTGGTAATTTTCAAATAACACCTTGGGGATGGACCTTGGTGATATGTTTATGATTTTCTATGTTAGATGATTTAGCCACATCTTCAAGTTATGAAAAATGTTGTTTTTATTATGAAATTCCTCATGATTTCTTTATCATGCCTTAAAGTTCTTTTCATGACCATATTGAAGTATCTCAAGTTCACATGTAAAATGTTTCTCTTGTTTCCCTTACTGGGCCTTCTGCTCACCCTTTCTTTTGATGTATGTCCCCAGGTTATGAGATTCCGTAATGAACCTAGGATGAACTTAAGGAGAATCATTTAAAGTGTTTAAGAATAATTCTTTATGTTGTTTTCATGTATTATGTTCCTGGTTTCCAAGACACTAAACCTTAAAGATCCTCAGTTTTGTGTAATGTAATGAATTTTTATGTTATAAAAAGATGGGATGATATAGTCTATATCCACCATTTTCAGTTAGATATAGGGGGTAAATATAAATATTGCAGAAATTAAAGAAGAGGGATCATATTCAACATACAGAGATAGTATTTGAGCACATGTGTACCCCTTGGTTCATTTTTACAAAATTTCAATGTTCTGTATCTCATTTTTTTTGAACATGTATTTGAGCACATTTGTTGTTGTTTGACTTGCAAAATTATTTCTAGGTAGATGTAGGAGATAATCAGTATCATTGAGGGATTTTTTGGAAGTAAAATATGTGTCCTAGGAAATTCAATTAAGGGAAAGGCTGGTTGAGATGAAATCCAAGCTCAAACGACTAGTACATCATCAAAATAATCAACCCTATGATGCACCATCATGTAGAATCTGGTCCTCGTGATGTTTCTAGGTGTTTATGGAAGGTATGGGGAGTCTGATGAGCCCCATGGCCACTATAAATAATTTTTACAGACAGCTCCACATGTTTTTTGTGCCTCATGCCTCTTTACAAGGATCACTTTTTCTTTATGTCGTGCCTCTGGGCATTAAAAATCCCCATTTTCCTATAAATAGTTATCCCCCCTCATAATCATCATTACCCTGACATTTCTCCTTCCAAGATCCATTTTTTGGAGCCCTTAATCACTATAAATTCAATAGAAAAATGAATCCCCCAAGGTACTAGGTCATTGAGAAACCCCCTTTCATATTTACCCCTTCCTATTGTAGGGATACCTTTCACTAAGATGGAAGGAACTTCAAGGTACATCGGGATTTGAGAAACATTAAACATTCACAATGAACTTCTTTTACAACCCAGGTCTCTACAACAAACAAGGGTTACCCTACTTTGTGGAGCTCTTATATTTACAAAGCCCTAACCTCAGTGAAGAACCTAAACATCACAAAGATCCTCCCTGTGATACCCCTAAATTTACAACACCCAGGCTGCTAAACATGCGGAATCCTCAAGCCACCTAACTACATAGGTTTTTATCCCTATATTCTAAATAGGTGCTTATGAAGCCTCCCAGAGGTTCAATGACAACCATTGGTAAACCCTGGTTCCCTCCTCCTAGGGGTGCATGTCCTGGCTAACCATGCATAATCCCAAACCACATGTCCCATTTTTATTGGGTAGATAACCATGCATAAGCCCCATATTCCCCTATAATAACTACATAAACATTGATTCCTAGCCAACTATGGTGCGTCAGATTCCACTCATGGTTCAAGCCCAACAATATCATCTTAACTTCGATTATATCTCATCCATTCCATTCCACTTTAACACTTCCCCCATTTCCATCCTAATTTTACTCTGGCCACCACATCCTGGTAGGATCACGCCATTCACATGGTCCATCTTAGTACATATGTCCCATTCATCCCATTGCTACTCTTGGAAGAACCTAGGAATCTAACAATGAATAAGCCTCACAAAACCCATACTCATCCAACCAAGAGTATTCCTAGTGTGAAGGGAAGCTAACCATGGGTAATACCCACACCATACCTCTTTTAAATATATGGGTTTTGATCCTAGTATTCTAAATAGGGTATTTAGGAAGCCTCCATGAGGTTAAATCCCAACCAATGGTAAACCATGGTGACCCCCTCCCTGGGGTACACCTTCACTTATTTTACCTCCTATTTTTCCCTTAGTGGGGTCCGAATAAGTCTTCAAAATGAGAAACCTTACCTTTATGGGATGCACCACACTTGGGTCAGACCTCATTGGGCGTTTTGATCCATCTATCAGGTAAACATTCCAGGTGCTCCCTCCTAGAGATGTACCTACCTGATCTACCTTTATAAGTGTTTTGATCCACCCATTACATATTTGTAAGAGATGAAATCATGACCATGTATCCTTGTAGGATGTTAAACTCATGGAATACCACAAGTTAAAAATGGGTTTCCATTTCGTTGAGAATCCCTTTGACGATAATGAATACATGTGACCAATGTTCTAGTGTACATACATTCCACTGATTCCTAATGTGAATACTTTCCTAATCGAAGTATGATGCCCTGGAATGACCCTTTGAAATGTCTTGATATAATCATTGTAATTAACCATAATCTATAAAGAGATGGGACCAGGAACAAGTTTCACCAACAACGTCTTATTCTATAAGGGAGACTCATACAACGTAATGATTTCTGAGGAGGAATGCATGGATGGAATGAACGACATCCCATCACCCTGTTTCAATCAAGGAGAAGACATCTCTTTATAAGTGATGAATGTCACTCACCTTTGTAATGAATGAATTTGTGGTACAATGCACCGCCATCGAACATCAACATGCTCCAGCCAACGTGCCCCTACAGAAAGTGTTAGAAACATATGTCATGATCAATCATACATGGCATCCCATTTTCTCATAGGGACCTCTCCAAAAATAGGATGTAAAATGAGATTCCCTATAAAATACTATAGTAGAATTAAATCCATGTAAAAATATAATCTCAATTAAAAATGGAATTTTGATTTTCTTATAATTTTCTTCACATAAAATGTGTATAAATTGAGATTATTTGGTCATCCAATTGATCAAAACCCATATTTAATTCTTCCATCGAGCGGTAAACGAAAACCTAACCTAATATCCCATAGAAATCTTGTCCCACTTCCATGTCAGAATTGGAAGTATTTGAAGAAAACCTGAAGGTCTCTAATTCTCGGATTTGATGTGTTGGTATGTATAATATTGAGATAAATTTTCATTGATATCTCATATAATACATGGACACAATAATCTTCATAGTATATCATATAACATCTGATTAGTACATTGTTACACTTCCAATGGGGAATTATGGAATTCCATAATAACAAAAAAATCATCGAAAAAGGTACAATATACCAGTTCTAATAGGTGTTTCAGACATGTATTGGGGCTAGATGGATGTCATTGGGTTTTGGCAGGATATCAAGGATGATTTGGGTAGTCATTATATTGAAATGTAGTAGCATTAGGCTACTCATAGTGTGAAATGGTAATTCACAATATGTGGTTGATGGGTTTATAAAGTATAAACCTCCTTAGGTTTCTTCGTTTTGCACCAAGTTCTTAGGGGGTGGCCAAACCCCATTCCCCTCCTTCCTTCCCCTTAGACCTGAGTAGATTATCGGTTGTTCTTCATTTCAAATCAATGTGGTATCTTCTCGTATATCTTCCTTGATTCTATAACTTCTTGCTCAAATATTTTCATTCAGTTTTTAGGGTTCTAGGTGTAATTATTATACCATAGTATGGATAAATCATTATTCTTCATGGGAATTTTATATAAGACTCTTAGAGCATATCTCAAAATTTCATAAAATAGTAATCAATCATTATTTGAGGCAGATTGTATTTTTTGGAAGATTTATTTATGGGTTTTCAAAAAAATTGGCTTAATTTTTCATAAATTTAGTAATATAGACTGGGGATTTAGTGTTTTCTAGGCTTAGGGGTGCGTCAGGAGTGGATCGCACTTAGTTTCTCAGCATTCTAGCTTTGTTGGATTACACGATGAGTTCGGTGCCTATTATACCATGCTGGATTTTTGGTTAAAATTAACTAATTATGTAATTTAATGTTGTTGGACATTAATACATGTGATCATGGACTCATTTGTGGTTGTTATGAACTGAAGATAGTTTATTGGACTTCTGGTTGAGGTAAGGGCATTGACCTAATTGTGTCTCTTGGTTAATTGGTTATTTTATGTTTTGTGCCTCACTAGTATAATTCCATTTAGCAACCCCATTATTTATTTAATTATTGTATTACTAACATAATATTTGTTTTTTTATGTAGGTGAAATCTTTTTCGTCAGTTCGAATGCTTTATTCGGAAACCGCCACCATAGACGACAATTTTTTAGAGCGGATGGATGCAAAGAGGATGGAACATCATTGTTTTTTAACTATGTTAGATAGTTGCAATTGTAACCAAATTAAACATTGCTTGAAATGTATATACCAATGTTTTGTTTTGTATTCATGATTTCCAGTAAATGTATGTAGAATTTTTTTTCTTCTATGCTTTGTGTGTGGGTGTAGTTTATGCTGTGTGCAGGTGTTGTTTGTGCTGTGTCTAGGGGCTATAATTTGTCCAGGTTTTGTGCAGGTTTTGGTATTGCACATGATCTTTGGCCTTTATCAGCACTAGTTATGTGCCGATAAATGGATAATATAACAACGCTATTTTGAGTACTGATAAAGGTAGTTTTTATCAGTGCTCAAAATAACGTTGATAAAGGTAGTGTTTATCAGTGCTATTTTGAGTGCTGATATATTATATATTTATCAGCGCTGAAAATAGCACTGATAAAGACTACCTTTAGCAGCGCTTTCTTAGAGCAGATAAAGGAGAACTTTTATTAGTGCTAGTTTTAGCACTGAAAAAGGGGACCCCCTTTATCTTCGCTGAGATTAACAACACTTTTTTAGCGGTATTAAAGGTGGTTTTTAGTGCTATTATAAGCCATATTTATAGTAGTGATCGGATAGTCAAACAAATGACTCTATCCTAATTGGAGTAAAATTAGACTATGACTCTTTTCTTAGGGAACTTTCTACAATAGAAGCTGAACTAAATGAGTCTAGGATTGTAACTAACATCCTAACCATGGAATAGTTATATCCTAGGTAGAACTATAAGACTGGACTATAGTTAAATAGTGAATACCACTTTATTCATAGACTAAGTAGCTAAGAACATTATAAGATTAGAATTATGATCTCATTTATCTGGATACTCAGACGTGATCCTGATCCCTCTTTAATTAATTTAAATAAAGCCCAAATATAGTTAGAAATCTTCAAAACATTAGTCAAACTAGTAAGGACTCATGAAAAGGATTTAAGACTAGATTTATTCTCCCCACAGAACAACATCTTTCTCGTGGGATTGACCCCAAACTTCATCTATATTATTCCCTAGTAGTTAGTAAATTTTCGGACACATATAAATTTCTAATATGACACACCCATGTAGAAACAAACGACCTGCATGGCTCATGCCTGTCAAATTTTTTCACTATTTCCAAGGAGGTAGTATTTTTTTGTGTTGGGACTCTGTTTTAGATATATGATTACCTTTCCCTCACCCCCTTTCATTCGTTTTTAGATGCTCTTGCGTGTCTTATCTTTTTCTCATACATTTACCAAGGTCTATTGAAGCACATTCCCCTTTATCCTTTGATCTAGAGATTTAATTGTATCAATCTTCTATTCTCCAGTCAACGATGGCTAAGAAATTCCACCAAGTGGGACCAAACCTGCCAAACCCCAAACTTCAAGTCATTCTGAGAGAACACATGATAATAAACTAGGAGAAGATGACCATGAATTATGTCTTTCCATCAATCCATGGTAAAATCCATAGAATTATTTGATCCCATATCCAAGACCATACTTTTGAAATAAAACATGGACTCTTTCATATGATCTTGAACATAGGGAAATTCAATGGTCTTCAGAGCGAAGATCCTCATGAACATATTTCCACCTTTTTGGAGGTATGTGATACCTTTCACAATGAGGGAGTTTCTTCTGATAAAATAAGACTCAGTATCTTCCCATTATACATACCAGATAAAGCCAAGGACTGGCTAAAGTTTCAAGCTCCCGAGTCAATTATGACTTGGGAAGAGCTGACCAAAAAAGTTCTGGACAAGTACTTCCCACCCATCTAGACCTGGAAGCTCCATATGGACATTCAAAATTTCAACAAAATTAATGGACAGTCTGCTTGGGAAGAATGGGACCTCTTTATAGAATTAATGATGAATTTTCCACATCATGTAATTGATATGTGGATACACCTCCAAACCTACTATCAAGGACTCCAGCCAGCGGCACATAATGTCGTCGATGCAGCCAATGAGGGAGGTCTCATGTTCAAGACTCTCAAAGCTGGAAGATCCATTATTGATGAAGTCTCTCAAAATTATAGTATGTGGTAGAGTGATCTTGGATCACCATGACATGGAATCCAACAGATTGATGAAACCACAAGGCTAGCATCACAAGTGGAAGCACTCACAGAAAATTTAGAATCATTTCATATACCAACTACTCAACCCTCATACCCTTGTATTTGAATTTAAATCATGTGAGATGTGTGGTGGATCACATATATATCAAGAATGAAAATAAAAATATGAATAACCTAAAAAAGATTGTAATTACATTAATTACAACCAGCAGAACACACCATTCTAGTACCAATAGTATTATCATCAGAGGCCTACTCAGTAGCAAGCTTAAAAAAATTAGAGTTATTTTCAACTGAGAGTTGGATAAAACCAATTTAGAGCTCAAGGGACATTGGGGTATCCTCCAATATACCCTATACCAAGACCACAAGATGAAAAAAAACCTTCCCTCAAAGAGAAAAAAATTCCAGCTACCTCATCCAAGACCTCAGCAAGAACCTATGAAAAGTAATATGGAAATCCTCCTAGAATCATTTCTAAAAAAGTATGATCAACGAATTATGACCCATGAGACATATATGCAAAACCAGAGAGATGATATGAGGAACCATGAAGTGAAAACGGGTCAAATATCTAAGACCTTATCTGAGATATTATCACGTATTATACCTGGTAACACTAATACATACCCACAATAGGAAAATAAGGCAGTATTAATGGGGAGTGGAAATATTCTAGACATCCAACAACCCAAAAAAGTAAGGCCGCAAGAAGAAGAGCTGAGAAAACAACTAGTACCTGATGTAAAAAATGATGAATTATCTCCCACCTTACATCATGAAAAAGGACCAGATGAGAAATTTCATATACTTGAGTGATAGAAGGAACATGTGTATGTTTCCCCACCTCCATTCCATCCACCTCTTCCCTATATAGAAATATTGATACAAATCAGGCAGGAGTAACAATACAAGAATTTCTTGGATATGTTGAACTATTTACATAACAATATCTCATTTGTCGAAGCTATTGCCCATATGGCTATTTATACCAAGTCCCCAAAAGACTTATTATCAAACAAAAGAATAATAAAATATCTAGTAATCATCTCCCTAAAGGAAGAATACTTTATTGTGGTACAGCAAAAAAATCCACCAAAGATGAGAGACCCTGGAATCTTCTCAATCCCTTGTGAGATAGGCACGTACAAATTTGGTAGACCACTCTGTGATCTTGGAGAAATCATTAACCTTGTTCCAATGAATACTTTTCAAAATCTCAGACTTAAAGAGATCAAAGATACAAGGTTATCTTTGAAATTAGATGACTGCTCAGCCATGTACCCCCAAGGAATTCTAGAATATGTGCTAGTAAAATTTTGGAAGTTCATTTTCCAACTAATTTCTTGGTGTTAGACTTGGAAGAAAAAGGTTACATGCCTATTATACATGGAAGACCATTCTTAGACACGGTAAAGGCACTTATTGATGTGAACCAAGGAAGTATCATCTTTAGAGGGGTAGAAGAACAAGTTTTTTTCAACCTAATTAGCGCTCTGAAACACTCAGATAACAAAAAGGACTATAACGTCATATATCTTTATAAGGCCCCAGCCTTAAACCTTACTTAATCTTGAGTTATTACAAGATTACACATTGAGGATCTTTTCGGGTTTAGAGTTTTAGAGAATTAGATCATAAAACTTGCATTACATTCCACATATAAACAAAGTGGTTACATAAAGATAGTATTCTTCATTCCCATCAATGGAAACACATTTAAATTAAAACATGGATTATTTCTTGACACTTCCTTGACACTATCATCATATCATGTACCTTTCCCTTGACCTGTGAAAAACATTACAAAAAAACTTGGGATGAACATAAAAAGCTCAGTATGGGTTATAAAAACATGGAAAGGAAACATGAGTTCATATATACATAAGAATGAAATCATACTTTACCCATAAAACATAGGCACTTTAACATACCTCATAAAATCATGAATAAATCATAGAAATCATAAGACATAAAGGTAACTTAAGGCATCCATAACATTCTTACGTAGGGAGTAACCCTCTTGGTTACGTTTGGAATACCCATCACAGTATATTCCCTAAATCTCTTCAGAGAAACCTTAACGTTTCAATCCTTCACGTTACCCAATGCATTGGAGAGCTATAACGGGCTCACCCGCCCTTAGTTTATCACGGAACCACCCGTCTTCATAATAATGCCCAAGAACCATAACATAATCACATCACATAAAACATGCATAAAGGAAACATAAAATTTCCACATTTCAATCACGAGATATCAATACAACACATTGATATAAAAACATTATGAAAACCATTTTCAATACTAAAATAAAGAAAAGTAAAACATGGTATTTATTTTTCTTTTAAAAAGAAGGTATGGCTTGTAGAGGAAGCCGAAACTCAAATAACGGTCACGACGACGGAGTAGTCGTTGTCGCCTTATACGTACGACAAAAACATTCCCTTTTGTCGTTTAGTAAATGCTTCATATAGAAAAGATTCCTTTTGAATAAATGTAAAAGACAAAGGGGTTTATACACTGTATAAAATAAAGTTGTGTATAAAATAAAATATGCCTCAACGAAAGGAGATTGAGACGAAGTCCAATACCTCGTATCCGACTTAACCCGACCGTTCTTTAATCTCCTGAATAATAAACATGAGTTAATCTCTACTTTATTATGAACCTTTTTCAAGTTCATTATTCCTTTTATACCATGTTATGAACATCATGTAATTACTTAAGTTAATAATGTTCATTTTGTCGGTATTGGGTTCTTAAGTCAAAAATAGACTTCTTACACTTACATGTTGTTAATTTGGTCAAAGGATCATTGTATCCAGAATGATATTAATGATTTGGATAACATATATATCATATATATTCATCATATACATGTATTTATAATATTACATCACATTTAGAGGTAAGAAATGAAATGCACCGTTCATGGAGACGGTAAGCCGTACGTACGCATGAACACTACTTCCATTTCTATTTCGTATTTTCTGGAATGGAATCATAATGATATAAGAGTATATTATAATTCCAGTATAATAACATATATAATATCATTAACTTTATCCTTTACACATCCCACATATGGTATTAACGAATCAAATCACTTTCAGGGGGCGGTAGTCCGCACTTCCTAAAATGATGATATTGTGTTTACCCATAATGGGAACCATAAAGGTATGCCCAAAATGAAAATAAACAGAAGCTTAAGGAAAACATAAACATATTATATATCATATATAAAAATAGTGACATCATAATGGCCACCTTTGAAGGTGTTAAATGAGTATTCAACAATCATCGTTTCGGGAGGCAGAATTTCGCCATCCACGGAAACCGTATGTTCTTTAACCATTTGATGTAGTTGTGTGAGAGTTTAGCTCAAATAAATCTTATAACAACATCCTAATATATTGAATATACAGGTGTTGTTACAAAATAAGTAAATAAAAAGAGTTTAGGGGGTTGGAGAAACAAATTAAAACAAATGAACATGAGAGAATGAATTACCTTTAAAAGTGTAACTCCTTTTGATTTGATCCTAAAGGATTCCTTTGAAAGGATTCTGCCCAAAGGGAATCCTCTAGGATGAGGAGAGGGATGTGGATAGAGTAAATGGTCAGGGGTTGGCTGAGCCAAAGGATTTAGGAGTGTGTGAAATGAGGTAGAGGTGGGGGCCTTTTATAAGAGGAGAGGAGGGGCACTTTTGGAAAGTAAAGAAATATTACTTTATTTGAAAATGTGTTTCGGTTTTAAAAGGTCCCACATTGATATAAGTCGTGGATAAGGTGATAAGGGTTCGAAATCCACTCATCCAATTTTTTTTGTACATGTGTAGTTCATAGATTTTACATTATCTTTCCATTTTATTTAAATCGTTAAATAATGAGGTCATCGCTGCCTCATCATGATGTCATGAATAATTTAATTTATTTAATGTCTAAAAATTATAAAAAAAATACTATGATGTAGTAAATCTTTTTATATTTCCAATTACTATTTATAATCAAAAATCGGATCTTTATAACCCCATGTAAAAATTCTTTTCATAAGACATATTATGTTTGTGTCATTTTTACTTTAACATTTAATAAAAAGTTATTTATGTCATTTCCCAACCAAAGTGGCTCCATGGGGTCCCCAAGTTGACCCATGGCTTGTCTTGGTCGGCCATTACACATCCAATGAGGTTAGGACATGTGTCAAGTTCGTTTCATAATATTAAAGCATTATTTATACCTTAAACTACCCTAATTACCACTAATCGCGATTAAGAACTTAATAAGTTACTATTCACCAAAAAATTATTTTAATCTCATTGAACCACATTTTACTTCTTAATGACAACCATGTATGTTGTATTTTTGAAATTCAAAACACAATGATGGCGAAATTTCATTTAAACGGAAAAATCAGTTTTTATAAGTACTACTTAGTGGTTTCACTATTCATCAAAAATTGATGTTTTTCAGAAAATTACCAAAAATTCACCCTAAGCTATATTTAATATTCCGAATTCAAAAATGAAGTCTATTTTACAAAATTAAAAACATATAATTCACATTAATTAATTTAATAATTAATTACCACTGTCAGAGCAAATAGCGTGTTTTTTTGAAACAATAAGTATCAAAAGATTGACACTAGTTTGAGTCCAATTTCAAAGTGAAATTGATTCCAATGACCACCATTGGATTAAATGGTAAACATATATTCATATTACACATTAATACCAATTCAAAAGATAATCTAATCATATAAATAGATTAGATTAAAAAGCAGTTTTGATGTAAAATGCAGTATTTTTCACTATTCATTAAAAAATGAACATTGTCAGAAAAATATCAAAAATTCACACAAAGTAAATTTTGATGTCCCAATCATAAAGAATAAGTTTATTTTTACAAACATAGTTTATAAAATTGTCAAAAGATATATTTAAAAAGGGTTTTCCATCATAATGCAGTAAAACAATCTTTTAAGAATATTAGTGTATTCCATGCTTAAGATTGGATTTATTTTCATTTTAAGCCTCCAAAACACTATCTTAATCATTAATAGACATAGATAAAAATATCTATTATTCATTACTTACTTGATATGTTACAATCTTACCAAAAATGAATAAGATTCTAAGGATAATAAGGAATAAATTGATTACTCTTTTATAGAATAAAGAGTTTGTGACTTCAAGCAAGTAAAATTTATAGAACCACCAACCAGAGAGGTTGTTCCTTCATTGATTACATCCATTATTCATCCCCCTTAGTTGGACATGAAATATGTTTCATTATTTATCTCATCCATTATTTAGCCCAATACCTTAAAAACTCATTTCTAGGGGAATCTTCCACCTTAACCATTATTTTCAACCCCAGGTTATAGATGGATAGATCACCATAAAAAATACATGATCATGGATTGAAGATGATTCATGAACCATTCTACAAGAACTTTTTCATCAAATGATCATTAATTGAGTCAATCTCTTGACTATAAATGAAGCACTGACTAGGAGGAAACCCATGTTAGGAGTTATTAAAGTTAGAATAGGAAAAGTATTTTGATAGTATTTTACACACGCCTATCATAGGGCGTGGAAAAACAATTATTTTCTAAGTTAAAATGTAGTAATGTGGTTGACCTAGGATGTCACCAGAAGAGGAGTGCACACAAAATAGTTTGTCACCTTTAAACAATGGTAAAAATGGTGTGTTTGATAAGAAAATGATTGAATGGAAGTTCAAATTCAATTGACTGAAAAACTATGATATTAAAATGGTGATTAGTTTGTGGTTGTTTTCCAAATTTTAATTCTATCCTTATTCAATTTAATTCAAACCTTTTCTACTTAGTTGATTTAAGTGAGTTTCTACAATCATTTCCTCTCACTTCCTTGGTGAAATTATGATTGTGAGAGAAAACCTTATCAATATATCATTTTGGTAAACTCTTATTCCATGTGTAAAATAGTTTTATTGAGTATCCTAAATTGATATGGGAAATACTTGATAAGGTCTTGTTTATCCCAAACAATCAATAACATTCACTACCCATTTTACATATACTAATGATCATTGAGTACTTCACTACTAATCATTGGTCTATTCCATCATATATAACCCAGAAATTGGTGGAGGAAGGTAATGATTATTTTACCAAGGAAAAATCAATAAATTAATTAAAATTATAGAATTCACTCACTTGATAATAAAATATGCTATATTAAATTGAAAACAAATTTGAATAAGAATTAAATTTCATTCAATTACGTCCAAGAACTCAAGAATTACAAAATAGAAAACCAACACTTCCCCAATCACTCAAAATTTTTACCCCACCATGGTAAGGGTAATATAGATGAATGGGGAAGAAGAAGGAATTAAAAAACTATGGAAAAGAAAATAAATAAAAGAGAAATCTGAAAAGTTCTCCCTCTTGGTGTCCCAAAAGGAACAGGATGGAATGAAAGACGCTTTGAGAGGGAGGAGCTCTCCTGCTTTTATAGCTAGAATTTGTCCACCGAATTTTGATGCTTTGTATCCCCATTAAATGACTTATTCACGCATTTTTTCTTCTTCTTGAATATTGTTTATAATTATATTTTTCGTTTCCCCTAAAAATATCATTGGATTTGGACAAGTATTCTGAGAGTTATGACCGTTTTACTCTGACTATTTATTATGTCCAGTCAGACTCTCAAAATAGAAAACCTCTAGATTAGGATGCTTTAATGACCACATAAACAGTCAATTAACGTGGTCTTTCCTTCCTAGAGAATGTTCCAAAACTCCCTTCACATCTATAAACCTAATTTCATAATAATTGGGATCACCATGAATGATTTATGGACACTACACCAAAACACGATATATCAGTAAATAGTTTTCATGCTCTCACTTGTGAGCTTCTTTTGAACTTCCATATGACCGATTAAGCTTTTAGTCTAAAAGGATGTAATGAATCCCTAGATGTTTAGACTCTAGAAAAGGAAGAATTATAAAATTTTGATTAGTTTATAAAATTATATGGAAAAAATACAGAAATAATTTAAAATATATAAAAATCAGAAATGGGCCATTTTTACGATTCAGCTCAAAATAACACCAATATCATAAAAATTATGCAATTAATCTTAAAGTAACACTTTAGTAGGATTTAAAAAAATGATATTCAATGTAAATTAATTGAAAAAATTTTCTCTATCAATTCTCCCACACTTAGCATGTGAACTCCTAGACAAGTAAACATCAAAATCAAATCAAATCAATTCCAAAACACATACCAATGAGATCTACCAAATCCATACTAAGAAATAAAAATATATCATGAATCATCAAAAACAATTATTTTAAGTTCTCATTTTTAGATTATTTAATATATTTCCACTTCATTTTTTTTCCCATGCACACAAAACACCTACCTCACATGAATTTTCTCTCATCTCACAAATGTAAATGTTCAACAAGGATTTTCTCATCCAAACTCACACAAGAGTCACCATAGGCTTGATAAATTCCTACTTATCTACCTGATGTGAGTCAAAGATATGTGTTTCTCGTTAGGACTTTTCATGGTTTCTCTATGGCTTTCAGTTGGTAGGATTTATAAGTAAAAAAATTTGAGGCTGAAAAAGGAGGGATTGGATCTTTTTGAAGAAAAATTGCACGATTCTAATTTTCACTCAAACATTGTCTCCTTATATTCCCCTTTGTATAAAATAAACTTCATAATCATGATAACTTAAGGTAAGTTCATGAAATTTATCATTTCACAGACAAACATTTCTTCTCATACATTTTTTTGAAACCTACAGATAGGTACATCTTTCTTTCTACTTTGGAAACTCCAAAAAGGCACAACGTATTTTATGATGAAAGCACCAGAAAGGCATGAATTTTTACAAAATTAAATCACTAGTAGAAATATCATCTCTTAAATATTTAATTTTTAGTCCATAGTATCATCAAATGAGGTATTACACTACAAGACATCTTTCCCCACACTTAAGTTCAACTAGATCATGCTATTTTACTTCAAGAGAAGGTTAGATAGAAAAAATTGTCTTGTAATTTGGCTAACATAACAGGATGTTCATGGATTCTAAGGGATAAATTATTAATGTATAAGTTAGTCTATAAGAAAAATGATTATTTTTAAAAGGGGTATGAAAACCAAATAAATTCCTCAATCTTTTAAAACACAAGTACCTTAAGCCCACATATTTTGACAGGAATAAATCAAATTCTAGTAAAAGAAATCATGTTCTCGTTCTCTCAAGAAATGATTTGAATGTAAAAAATATGAAAAAAAATGGTAAAGAATCCTCATAGTAAAGTGATTTAAAAAATAAAGACAGTCAGATGTCGAATGGGATTTAAAAATCAGAGTACTTTTCATGAAATTCTAAAAGATTTAAACATGATGCAAAGTCATTTCAGCATTCATTTAATCTTAGTTTCATGGAATATATTGGTTCACTCATTGAAACGGCTTTCAAAAATAGAAATTATAATCATTTTAGCTCAAAATTTTTGACAGCACACTTAATTTTAAAAATAAACACACAAAAATTCAAAAAAACATTAGAATTGTTTTTTGAAAAACACTAAAACAAAATATTAATGAAAATCCTTAACTAAAAAGGTTCCCTCTCCCACACATAATTATGTAGTGTCCTTGATGAATAGAAATATATTTAACATGTAATAAGATTTTTAAATTATTCACAATAAGAAATCATGTGTAAAGGAGAGGTACGACATGACTTTTTGGCAATGCAACATTGAGTAAGAATCCTAAGTGTTTCTCTTTGAGAACCTAAAAAAGTAAAAAAGATAACATAATTTTTTTCCAAAATAAATGAAAATATAATTTGAATAAGAAAATTAGGATAATTCTTGGTTTAATCCCCCAAGTGGGCCCTGAGTTTTGACTACCTCTAAAGGGGAAGTTCTAATAGGTTATCCCCAATCTGATTTGTGGGTGAGGTTGTTTGCTCATGAACCAACAAAAATTATTCTTTCCAGCATTCTCTTGTTCCTTTTTATTTAGGATTCCATGGATATATCATACCAAATCCACCCCTAGGAAAATAAAATACAACTTTCTTGGTGGGGGTAGGATAAAGAATGAGTCCTCGTCTTTCTTGGTTTCCAATTTCACAGCCTCCTCTTTATTCTCTAGTGGTTGTTGAAGGTATGATATATGAGTGAAAAAATAAAAGGGAAGTTCCAAATATAAATCTATTTGAACAAAATTAAATAAAGAAGTATCAATATAAAATTTTTCCCTTTCATTTTCTACAACATTTTTCTCATATTCCTTAGGAAAATCCAATGTGATTTTCTCTTGAACACCCTCTAATAAATGTTCAACAATTTCTAGGAGCTCCATCTGTTCCTCTTCAGATGAATCTTCTTTTTCATCATCTTCCTTCAAATAAATACATATATTGGCTAAATCTAAAAAATTAAAACAAGGGGAGATAATACTCAATTCAGTTTCAAGAAAATAAAAAGATAATGTGTTCATGAAAATATTATCTCTTGGAGTTTGTTCATCTATAATATCTTCTTCATTAGACAACACCTCTTAGAGTTGAGTAGTAGTAGGTAGAGGCAGGTAGTCATTATCCACTATATCTTGGATCTCCATTGAAAAATTAGTGATGACTAGGGGGTCTTCTTAGACCTTTTAAACTTTATAAAATTTTGGAAAGTAATGGGAGAACTCATTTAGCTTTAGGTCCATCACTTCAAAAACTTCATTGTCCATGTCCTCCCATAGTCCATTTATGAATTCTTTGAATTCTTTCCCGTAATTATTTGTCTTACAAAATAAATTCACATGTATAACAATAGAAGAAACTCCATACTCTACTGAAAGGTTCGATTAAATAATTGGTTCATTTATCATAGGGTAATTATTTCATGAATTAAAGAAATAGTCATCTGAAAACAACCTAGAAAGTGTTTTTGTTTTGTTTTTTTTAATTTGAAAAAGAGTCAAGTATTTAATATTAGGTTGTGGCACTGCCTCCCTGGAAACAATGCCATGTTTTGATTCACACCATTCATAGGTCATGGAAAAAAAATTATTTCCTAAGTTGAAATGTAGTAATGTGGTTGACCTATGATGTCTCTTGAAGAGGAGTGCACACAAAACAATTTTTCACTTTTAAACAAGGGTAAAAATGGGGTGTTTGATAATAAAATGATTGAATAGAAATTCAAAATCAAATGATTGGAAAACTATGATATTAAAAGGGTGATTAGGTTAAGGTCAGTTTTCATAATTGTAATACTATCCTTGTTCAATTTAATTCAAACCTCTTCTTCTTAGATTATTAAAGTGAGTTTCCACAATCATTTCCTCTCACCTCCTCGGTGAAATTATGATGGTGAGAGAAAACCTTACAAAGATATCAGTTTGTTCAACTCTCCCTCCATGTGTAAAATAGTTGTATTGAATATCCCTAATTAACATGGGAAATACTCGATGAGGTCTTGTTTATCCTAAACAATCAAGAACATCAACTACCCCTTTTACACATACTGATGATCATCGAGTACTTCACCACTAATCTTTGGTATATTCCATAATATATAAACCAGAAATTAGTTGAGGGAGATAATGATCATTTTACCAAGTAAAATATCAATAAAGGAATTAAAATTCAAGAAATATCTCTCTTGATAATAAAATACACAATATGAAATTGAAAACAACTTTGAAGAAGAAAGAAATTTCATTCAATTATGTCCAAGAACTCAAGCATTAAAAAATAGAAAACCAACCCTTCCTAAATCACTCAAAATGTTTACCCCACCATGGTAAGGGTAATCTAGATGAATGGGGAAGAAAAAATTATTACAAAACTATGGAAAATAAATTAAATTAAAGGGAAAGCTGTATAGTTCTCCTCCTTGGTGTCCTAGAAGGAATGGGATGGAATGAGAGATACTTTGAGAGGGAGGATCTCTCCTCCTTTTATAGCCATAAATTTTCCCCCAAATGTTGACACATTTTATTCCCATTAAATGACATCTTCATGTATTTCACCCTTCTTGAATATTGTTTATAATTATCTTTTTCATTTCCCCAAAATATATCAAAGGATTTGGATAAGTATTTCGACAGTTATGACCGTTTTACTTTGAATATTTATTCTGTCCAATCACACTCTCCAAATCGCAAACCTTCAGATTATGATGATTTAATGGCCCCTCAAACGTCCAATTAACATGGAATTTCCTTCATTAAAGATGTTATAAAACTTCTTGCATGTCTATCCACTGAATGTAACAACAATGGGGCCCACCATTAATGAGTTAGGGACTCCACACCAAAACACGGAGATCTATTAACAGTTTTCATACCCCCACTTGTGAGCTTCTTTTGAGCTTCCATATGACCGATTCAGCTTTTGGTCCAAAATGATGAAATGAATCCCTATATGTTTAAACTTTGTAAAAGAAATAATTTTTCAATTTGGATTAGTTTAGAAAATGGTATGGAAAAAATAATAAATAATTTAAAACAATTAAAAATCCAAAATGGGCCATTTTTACTGTTCAGCTCAAAATAACACCAATATCATAAAAATACAGAAATTAATCTTAAAGTAACACTTTTTTAGGATTTAAATAAATTATATTTAAAGTAAATTAATTGAAAATATTTTCTCTATCAGTCTTCTTTTCATTTGAATAAATAGATGGGGAAACAAATGAGGAAAAATTGAGGAAACCAATGAAGTACACGTTGTGAATCCACAGATCACAACGTGACCCTTTTCCACTCTGAAATATAATTTTTCTCAAGGATCATGATGTCAACCTAAGGTACACGTCGTAACCTAGCCTAGGTTATTTCTTTGAAACCACAGGGACATGACCCTTCGACCCCCCCAAACCTGAGCCCCTCTCCTCCTAACTCGCTCCCTCTCGCACGTGGTATCTCCCCTTCAAACCTCACGCCACGACTCCTCCCTTACTCTTTTATTCTAAAACCAAACCATCCTCCTCCTAACCATTTACAAAATATTTACACACATAACTCCTCAAACTCTCCATGAAATGAAAAAAAGAGACCACAACTCGAGCCTTTTGATTCTTCATCGAGTTTTGCATCTGCACATCTGCATCCGCGCACCAGTAGCCTAGTACTAAGCTCCTGTGCGCTCCATCCATATAGAAGGACATGAGATCATCCCTATAAACATACGAAAATATTAATTTTACTTGGTTCTATGTCTTAAAAACCCACATCACTGGGTTAATCTCATTTAGCTCCAGGAAAAACCCATGAGGACCAACAAGACTCTAGATATGGTCGTGCTTATGAAGATGAATGTCACAGATGATGTATTGAGATTATTAGAGATGCAGAATATCGATAACATCATTGATGTCTGGGAGGTGACATACATGGAGTTTTTCTTGGATTTCCTATCCACATTTGACATATCTGTGGATTCCTTTCATCTTAAGGTAGGCGGAAAACCACACCAGCTCATCATGAATGAGATTGGTGTATTACTCGGTATCTACACTGAGGAGTTTTTTATCTCATACATCTATCCTACTTTGAAAATGAGGCTTTCTTGGGAGGATGTTCCAAGACTTTATAATCTCATCACCTATGACCCTCGGTCTTACCATAACCCCAGGCTGGCGAATTCCACCCAACAGGGGACTCCAGCTCTACGTATTATGTATCGTTCAATGTCACACAAGTGATTTGCGTGAGGCAAGACCCATGGAAATGTTAGTCAGCTTGATGTTTTTATCCTCACTGGTACCATGGGTGGACCTTCCATCAACATTGATACTCAATTTTCCTCCTACTATAGAGTACTGACATAGAGGAGGCGAGACACGCTTATGGGTGAATTGTTCATCGCCAGGTTGTCCATATACCTCCAAATATTTGACTCCTCGTAGCCCCTCAACTCAGTAGGTCTGGTCGAGCTAATTGATCTTGTGCTCCTGCAAAATATAAGGATGATGGTGAAGGGGGGAGATGTCTATTTCTAGGTTCCTGGAGTCCAGGACCCTGTACCCTAGTCGGATGCACCTCAGAAGGATGATCTGCCTGAGCAACCATCGGAAGCAGATAAAGACCCCTCTACCCACCATTCTCCAACCCACCCATCACCATCGGCAGCCCTAACCACCACCTCGTCCACCCAACCTATTCATAACCATCCTACTCCTTCTAACCTATGGGTACTCCTCCAGTGCATCCTAGTGAATCTTTTCTAGACCATTGGCCACTTCCCCCTTCCCTTCATTGATCCTATTTCCTACACCCCTCCACCGCCTACTACCGCTAGCCCTTACTTTTCCACCCTTCCTCCCTCACCCTCTCTACCCTCCGACATACCTCCTGATGTCTCAAACCCTACTGCAATGTAGGATTTTCTTATGGAGTAGGATTAGAAGGGTGAGGTACCAGCCACTAAGCCCACCCTCAACATCCCTTTCATTAATCCAGCAACCATACACATAGCCAATATACAGATCATGGATTCCCCACCACCCACCTCATGTCGGCATACCACCTCCACCACACCACTATCTACCTCAGCCCCACCTACCATTAATATTTCTTCTACCAACTTTTATTTAGATAACCAAGTCATTTCATCTTGTGATGGTGGTTTGACCATGGAGGAGATTTTTTCCTAGAGAAATTATTTTCATTTTAATAATTATTTTTGGGATGTGGGGAACTTCTTTTATGGGTGGGATTCTTTTTCATTCTCTCGTACTACACTAGGATACTTATATACATTTTTTCTTTCTTTTCCCTTTTTCATGTGTGTTTACTTTTACTTCCTTTTTCTTTTTCCTTAGCAATGTCTATCTCTTCTGAGTCATCTGATGTTATCAATGGACCCATTCCTCCATCCTTTCTTCTACAATGAGTAACCCAATATGTCTCAGACATCACCAATCAACTTTATGATTTATCATTGGACATCCACCCACAACAAGAACCACCAAAACCAATGAATCCATTTCTACTGCATTTAATGTTCGGTGGAGGTACACCTGAAGTTTTGAATTTAGATAAGCTACCACACAAAATCAATTATATGGATACCACTAGCTACAAGCACAAAAGGATCCAATAATCCAGTAGGCCCATTATTTGAATTTTTGGTCCACCTGTTGGGCTGATGATGATAAGTTAGCGCTTTATGGGAGTCAACCCATATTTGTTTTGAGTTTTGTTTGATTCATGTATTTTTTAGTGTTTCATTGTAGTAATTTTTACAAACATTCATTCAATAAATAATATTGTTACCATTATTCCTTAATTTTACACCTACTTGTTTTTCATCTTTTCAAATGTTAAAACCAGTGAATTAACGTTTGTTCTATAGTGCAGGATTTTTCAACTAAAATATTTTTCAGGTGCATAAAACTTCAATTTTAAGACACTTCAGACACCCCCATGTCATACCATTTCATCTTAGGGAGATCTTGATTCCCTCTCTTTAAATCCTTCCATCACTTCCATGTCAATTCAGTTAAAAAAATCACTGCCACACCACTCCCATCCATTATCTCATAGAAATTGGGGACACTATCTTCGTTTATGTGTAGGGGTGTATTCTCATGATTTCACTTGTGATACACTTGATTTTTTCTTATTCTCGTTGTTCAAGGAGACAATTTTAAAATTGATAAGCATGATGAAAACTTGAAAACCATTATACCCATTTAAATTAAGGATAAAATTAAAAAGAAAAATTTTAAGAACCATGTTTCACCCCTGCTTAGAATTTTAGAATGATTACTAAGTCTAGAAGTTTAATTCAAATTTAAAATCATTGAAATAATGATTAATTAACTCACAACTTAGGATTTATACCCTTTGTAATTGCAAGTTTTTATTTTATTCTCATTACCTGAGAGGATTATAAGCCTTCAATATCATTTTATTTTCTGAGCATATTTCTTGAGAGATACCTAGGATATGTAAAACTACTAGAAAGTGCACTCAGATCTTCTCAAAACGACGACAGAACAAGTGTAATTTTAGAATGATTGAGGCATCCTTTATAAGGCCTCAACCTTAAACCTTAATTAATCTTGAGTTATTACAAGATTACACATTGAGGACCTTTTCAGGTTTAGAGTTTTAGAGAATTAGAACATAAAACGTGCATTATATTCCACATATAAACAAAGTGGTTACATAAAGATAGTATTCATTTTTCCCATCAATGGAAACATATTTAAAATAAAACATGGATTCATTCTTGAAACTTCCTTGACACTATCATCATATCATGTACCTTTCTCTAGACCTGTGAAAAACATTTCAAAAAAACATGGGATGAGAATAAAAAGCTCAGTATGGGTTATAAAAATATGGAAAGGAAACATAAGTTCATATATACATAAGAATGAAATAATATTTACCCATAAAACATAAACACTTTAACATACCTCATCAAATCATGAATAACTCATAGAAATCATAAGACATAAAAGGTAACTTGAGGCATTCATAACTTTCTTACGTAGGGAGTAACCCTCTTGGTTACGTTTGGAATACCCACCACAGTATATTCCCTAAATCTCTTTGTAGAAACCTTAATGTTTCACTCCTTCACGTTACCCAATGCATTGGAGAGCTATATTGGGCTCACTTGGTCTTAGTTTAACACGGAACCACCTGTCTTCATAATAATTCCCAAGAACCATAACATAGTCGTATGACAATAAAACATGCATAAAGGAAACATAAAATTTCCACCTTTCAATCACAAGATATCAATACAACACATTGATATAAAAAAAACATTATGAAAACCATTTTCAATACCAAAATAAAATAAAAGTAAAACATGGTATTTATTTTTCTTTTAAAAAAAAGGTATGGCTTGTAGAGGAATCCGAAACTCAAATAATGGTCACGGCGGCGGAGAAGTCGATGTCACTGCATACGTACGACAAAAACATTCTATTTTGTCATTTAGTAAATGATTGGTATAAAAAAATATTCCTTTTGAATAAACTTAATGGTCAAAGGGGTTTATACACTGTATAAAAGAAAGTTGTGTATAAAACAAAATATGCCTCAATGAAAGGAGATTGAGACGAAATCCCATACCTCGGATCCGACTTGACTTGGTCGTTCGTTAATCTCCTGAATAATAAACTTGAGTTAATTTCTAATTTTTTAAGAACATTTTTCAAGTTCATTATTCCTTTTATATCACTTATTTCCATGTCATGAACACTATGTAATTATTTAAGTTAATAACAGACATTTTAACGATCATTGGTACTTGAGTCAAAAATAAACCCTTTATAATTACGAGTTATTCATGTATCCATTATATCCAGAATTATAATCATGATGTATATATCATATATATCATATATATCCAGTATATACATGTATTTATAATATTACATAATCATTTAGAGGTAAGAAATGAAATGCACCGTTCATGGAGACGGTAAGCCGTGCGTACGCATGAACGCTACTTTCATTTCTATTTTGTATTTTATAGAATGGAATCAAAATGATATAAATGTATATTATAATTCCAGTGTAATATCATATATAATATCATAAATCCATCTTTTATACGTCCCACATATGGTATTTAACAAATCAAATCACTTTGAGGGGGCGGTAGTCCGCACTTCCTTAAATGCAGATATCACATTTACCCACAATGGAAACCATAAAGGTATGCCCAAAATTAAAAATACATAAGATTAAGGAAAACATAAACATATTATATATCATATATAAATATAGTTTCATCTTACTGGCCACCTTTTAAGGTGTTAAAATAATGTTGAACAATCATCGTTTTGGGAGGCCGAAATTTTCCATCCACGGAAACAGTATGTTCTTTAACCATTAGATGTAGGTGTGTGTAAATGTAGCTCTAATACTTCTTATAAAAACATCCTAGTATATTGAAGATACTGTAGTTGTTATAAAAGAAATGAATAAAAAGAGTTTAGGGGGTTGGAGAAGTAAAATAAAACAAAAGGACTCAAGTGAAGTCATTACCTTAAAATCGGGTAACTCCCTTTGGTTTGAGCTCAAAGGCTTCCTTGGGAAGACTTCTGCCCAAAGTGAGGCTTCAAGGAGTAATATAGGGAAGTGGAGAGACAAAATTGGTAGGGTTTGCCCAAGCCAAAGGCTTTGGATGTGTGGGTAAGGAGGTAGAGGTGGGGGCCTTTTATAAGAGGAGAGGAGGGGCACTCTTGGAAAGTAAAGAAATGTTACTTTATTTTAAAATGATTTTCGGATTAAAAAGGTCCCACATTGATATAATTCGAGGGTAAGGTGATAAGGGTTATAAATCCTCCCATACAATAGGTTTTGGACATGTGTCGGTCATATAAGTTACATTATCATTTCATTTTATTTAAATCCTTTATTAATGAGGTAATTGTTGCATCATCATGATGTCATAAATAATTTAATTTATTTAAAGTCTAAAAATTATAAAAAAACTAATATGATGTAGGAAATCGTTTTATCTTTCCAATGACTATTTATAATCAAAAATCATACTTTTATAACCCCATGTAAAATTTTTTTTAGTAAAATAACTCATGTTTGTGTCATTTTTACTTTAACATTAAATAAAAAGATATTAATGTCATTTTCCTACCAAAGTGGCTCCATGGGATCCCCAAGTTGATGAATGGATTGTCTTGGTCGGCCATGACACATCCAATATGGGTAGGACATGTGTCTAGGTCATTTCATATTATTAAAACATTATTTTTACCTTAAACTACACTAATTACCACTAATCGCGATTAAAAACATAAAAGTTACTATTCACCAAAAAATTATTTTAATCCCATTAAACCACAATTTACTTCTTAATGACAACCATGTATGTCGGATTTTTGAAATTCAAAACACAGAGGTGGTAAAATTTCATTTAACCGAAAAATCAGTTTCTTAAGTACCACTTAGTGGTTTCACTATTCATCAAAAATTGAAGTTTTTCAGAAAAATACCAAAACATCACCCTAAGCTATATTTGATATTCCCAATTCAAAAATGATGTCAATTTTAAAAAATTCAAAACATATAAGTTACATTAATTAATATAATAATTAATTCCCACTGTCAGGGAAAATAACGTGTTTTTATGAAACAATAAGTATCAAAAGATTGACTCTAGTTTAAGTCCAATTTCAAAGTGAAATTAATTCCAATGACCACTATTTTATTAAATGGTAAAAATATATTCTAATTTCACTTTAAAAACAAGTCTAAAGATAATCTAATCATATAAATAAATTAGATTAAAAAGCAGTTTTGATGTAAAATGCAGTATTTTTCACTATTCATTAAAAATGAACATTGTCAGAAAAATACCAAAAATTCACACAAAGTAAATTTTGATGTCCCAATCATAAAGAATAAGTTTATTTTGATAAAAATAGCTTATAAAATTTTCAAAAGATAGTTTTAAAAATGGTTTTCCATCAAAAGCAGTAAAACAATCTTTTAAAAAATTTAGTGTATTCCATGCTTAAGATTGGATTTATTTTCATTTTAAGCCTCTAAAACACTATCTAATTCATTAATAGATATAGATAAAAATATCTATTATTCATTACTTACTTGGGATGTTACATCCTTCCCCCCTTTAGAAAATTGTGTCCTCGTAATTTATTTACTTATCGAATAAATGGGGGTACTTATCCCTCATTGCATTTTCAGATTCCCATATTGCCTCTTCCATCATGTGGTTTTTTCACAAATCCTTTACCTGATTAATCACCTTATTCCGTAACACTTGCTCCCTGTGGTCAAGAATCTGGACCGGTTGTTCCTCATAAGATAGGTTCTCTTCTAGCTGAACTACCTCTGGACTCAAAACATGAGATGGATCTGGCATATACTTTCTCAACATCGAAACATGAAAAACATTGTGTACCTGAGATAAACTAGGAGGTAAAGCCACCCGGTATGCAACTGGTCCAACTCTATCCAGAATTTCATATGGTCCAATGAACCTTGGACTCAGATTTCCTTTCTTACCAAATCACATCACACTTTTCCATGGTGATACTTTGAGAAAAACATGATCACCTACCTCAAAAGAGAGATCCTTCCTCCTATTGTCTGCATAACTCTTCTGCCTACTTTGAGCTGTTCTCATGTGTTTCTGAATCAGCTGAACTTTTTCTACCATCTCTTCTACAAATTTTGGTCCCATCAACTTCCTTTCACCCACTTCATCCCAGAAAGCTGGAGTTCAACACCGCTTCCCATATAATGCCTCAAATGGTGCCATCTGTATACTGGAATAAAAACTGTTATTATATGAAAATTCAACCAAAGAAAGATGTTGGTCCCAACTTCCCTGATAATCCATAGAGCAAGAACGTATCATATCCTCCAATGTCTGAATTGTTCGTTCTGACAGCCCAACTGATTGAGGATGAAATGTTGTACTAAAATTTAATTCAGTACCCAACGACTTCTGAAGGCCCTTCCAAAAGTTAGAAGTAAACCTGGAATCACAATCAAATACAATGAAGAGAGGAACTCCATGTAACCTAACTATCTCTTTAAGATACAAATGGGAAAGTTTATCTAGAGAGAAAGTATCTCGTATAGCAAGGAAATGAGTAGATTTAGTCAAACGATCAATAATAACCCAGATTGCATTATTACCTCGAGATGTCTTCGGTAATCCCACAACAAAGTCCATGGATATATTCTCCCATTTCCACTCTGGCACTGGTAAAGGCTGAAGCATCCCTTTCAGTAACTTCCGCTCTGCTTTAACCTATTGACATGTCAAACACTTCATAGTAAAATCAGCAATATCTCTTTTCATTCCATCCCACCAGTAATACTCCCGCAGATCTCTGTACATCTTAGTACTACCTGGATGAACTGAAAACGGAGAACTATGAGCTTTACATAACAACTCTCTCTTAAACTGTGAATCACAAGTCACACACAATCTCTTCCCAAATCTCAAAACACAATCATAATCAATGTTGAATTCAAACAACTTACCCTTCTGAACTAGCTCTACCTTTTTCTGTAACTCACTGTCTTACTTCTGTGCTTTCTTGATTCTGTCTGATAGAGATGATCTCACTGATACCTGAAACAAAACAGAAGAACTTCCTACACCAACAACTTCTATGCCAAAGTTCATCAAATCCTTAACCAAATGATCACTTTCCAAATTCAACATTGTTAAAGAAGCATTACTTTTTCGACTCAAAGCATCGGCCACTTTATTTGCTTTTCTCGGATGGTAATGAATTGTACAATCATAATCCTTGATTAATTCCAGCCATCTCCTCTGTCTCATGTTCAATTCTTTCTGAGTGAATATATACTTTAATCTTTTGTGATCAGTATATATTTCACACTTTACTCCATACAAATGATGCCTCCAAATTTTTAAAGCGAAAACAACAGCAGCTAATTCCAAATCATGTGTAGGGTAATTTAACTCATGAGTTTTCAACTGTCGTGAAGTATAAGCAATTACCTGATCATTCTGCATTAGGACACAACCACTTCCTTTCAATGAAGCATCACTGTAGATAACAAACTCACCATTCCTAGAAGGTAGTGCCAAAACTGGAGCATTCACCAATCTTCTTTTCAACTCCTGAAAACAATCATCACATTATTTTGTCCAGATAAACTTAACACCCTTCCGAGTTAGCTTAGTCATTAGAATAGATAACTATGAAAAATTTCTAACAAATCTTCGGTAATAGCCTGAAAAACCAAGGAAGCTACGAATCTCAGTTACATTTGTGGGTCTTGGCTAGTCTTCCACAAATTGTTTTTTTGTAGGATCAACAGTTATCCCATATTTTGAAACAATGTGACCAAGGAAAGAAATTTGTTTCAACCAAAACTCACACTTGCTGAATTTCCCATACAATTTCTTTTCTTTTAAGGTTTTCAAAATAACCCTTAAATGTCTTTCATGCTCCTCTTTACTTTTAGAAAACACCAAAATATCATCAATGAAAACCACCAAAAACTTTTCCAAGAACTCATGGAAAATTCTATTCATTAAGTCCATGAATACAGCAGGTGCATTGGTTAGCCCAAAAGTCATTACTACAAATTCATAATGGCCATATCTTGTACAAAACGCAGTCTTTTGAACATCTACTTCCTTTACGTTCAGCTGATGGCACCCCAATCTCAGGTCAATCTTTGAGAAAAACTGAGCTCCCTGGAGCTGATCAAACAAATCATTGATATGAGGCAAAGGATATTTGTTCTTAACAGTGATGTTATTCAAGGCTCTATAATCAATGTAAAGTCTCATAGAACCATATTTCTTTTTAACAAATAAAACAGGAGCACCCCATGGTGACGTGCTAGGTCAAATGAAACCTTTATCTAATAAATCATGCAATTTCTCCTTCAACTCTAAAAGTTAAATTTGATCCATTCGATAAGGGGGTTTTGAAATTGGCTTAGAATCAAGAACTAAGTCAACAGTAAACTCAAATTCCCAATCTGGTATTATTCTAGGCAACTCGTCAGGAAAAACATCAGGAAACTCATTTACCACTGGCACATCATTAATCTGAACAGTTCCCTTGTTTTCAACAATACGTGCAAGGTAACATTCATTTCCATCTTTTACAAGTTTATCGGCCTCTTGATATGTTATCAATAGTAAGGGTTCATTCTTGTACACAAACTGAAAGTCTTTCTGAAAAGAAACTCCTTTACCTCTACAGTCAATCTTAGCATGGTAAATAGAGAGCCAATCCATACCCAGGATAACATCAAACTCTACTATAGGTTAAACAATAAGGTTTTCAAGTAGGTTCTTTCCACAGATAAGGATAGTAAGATTCTTATAAATTTTTTTTCCTCAACATTTCCCCCAGGTGTTTTTACCAAAAGTTCAAGAGTCATTTCTTGAGATGGTATTCCCATTTTACTAGAAAAGTTTTTAGAGATGAAAGAATGTGTAGACCCCGAATCAAACAACACACTGGCATAATCTGAAAAAACAAAAAAATTACCTGATACAAATTCATTTGAGGTCCCAACATCTGCTGAAGTAGTTGCAAATGATTTCACCACCCCTTCCTACTTGTAGTCTAACTGGTTCCCATCACTTGAGCTCTTTGTCGGACACTCGTTTTCATAGTGACCCATCTCATTTCACTTAAAACATTTCACTAACTGTAAATCAAATTTGAACTTACCATCACCTTGATCTTTTTCAGTGCAATCATGATCCTTATGTCCCATCTTACCACATCGGTAGCACTTTCTAGAATTTATAAGACATTCCCCATCATGCCTTTTTCCACATTTATCACAAACTGTAAACTTAGTTTTCTTACCATCAGACTTTTTTAAAGAATTCTTCCCTTTCTCCTGCCACCTCGGTCTCTTCCTCTATTGGTTGTTGTAGAACACTTGATCATCAGGAAACTCCATTTCCACCTTCTCAGCACATCAAACAAGCTTTTCATAACTTTTAAACTCACGAGAAGCTAATTCCCTTCAAAATTTTGGCATCAATCCTGAGTAAAAATGATTGATTTTACTATCAAGGTCTTGGATAAAATTTGGAGCATACCTTCCCAATCGAGTGAACGTTTCTTCATAGGTAGCCACTGAGTCTTCCTCTTGCCTCAATTCCAAGAATTGTTTTTCCATCCTAAGTCGAACAGCCTTAGGAAAATACTTTTCAAAAACATACCTTTTAATTCATCCAAGTCAAGAGCATCAATCTCATCAGCATCCGTGATATTTTTAACCATCGACCACCACTGATCTGCTTCACCCTCCAAACGGTAAATAGAAAGACTAACCTTTTTATTGTCTAAACACCCCCTGACATCGAAAATATTCTATAGTTCTTTAATCCACCCTTTAGCTAGAACAGGGTCAGATGATCCTCTAAATGATGGGGGATGTTGCCTCATGAAATGTTCCACCACTGACAAGTTCCTCTGCGGTTGATCTGGCTGATCACGTGCATGGATACCACCACCATTTATCGCTTGATTCAATTGTGCCATTACTGCAACAAACTGTTCAGTTCCAATTCCGACCATCTCAGGATGCTGATTCGGAAGGTTATTTCCTTTTGTATGCCTTCCTAGCACTGCTTCCCTATTTCCTCTGCGGAAAACCATTCTGAACAAACATGTCTTAGATGAAGCAACATGGTAATCTTAAAATGCTATATCATTTCAATTTGACCATAAAAAATTATTTTTGGATAATCATTTAATAGAATTCTAACTCCTAAAGTTATCTAAACCGACCTCTGATACCAACTATAAGGCCCCGACCTTAAACCTTACTTAATCTTGAGTTATTATAAGATTACACATTGAGGATCTTTTCAGGTTTGGAGTTTTAGAGAATTAGAACATAAAACTTGCATTATATTCCACATATAAACAAAGTGGTTACATAAAGATAGTATTCATTTTTCCCATCAATGGAAACATATTTAAAATAAAAAATGGATTCATTCTTGACACTTCCTTGACACTATCATCATATCATGTACCTTTCCCTTGACCTGTGAAAAACATTTCAAAACAACTTGGGATGAGCATAAAAAGCTCAGTATGGGTTATAAAAATCTGGAAAGGAAACATAAGTTCATATATACATATGAATGAAATCATATTTACCCATAAAATAGAAACACTTTAACATACCTCATCAAATCATGAATAAATCATAGAAATCATAAGACATAAAAGGTAACTTGAGGCATTCATAACTTTCTTATGGAGGGAGTAACCCTCTTGGTTACGTTTGGAATACCCACCATAGTATATTCCCTAAATATATTTAGAGAAACCTTAACGTTTCACTCCTTCGTGTTACCCAATGCATTGGAGAGCTATATCGGGCTCACCCACCCTTAGTTTATCACGGAACCACCCATCTTCATAATAATTCCCAAGAACCATAACATAATTGTATCACAATAAAACATGCATAAAGGAAACATAAAATTTCCACATTTCAATCACAAGATATCAATACAACACATTGATATAATAAAAACATTATAAAAACCATTTTCAATACCAAAATAAAAGAAAAGTAAAACATGGTATTTATTTTTCTTTTAAAAAAAGGTATGGCTTGTAGAGGAAGCCGAAACTCAAATAATGGTCACGGCGGGGGAGAAGTCGTTGTCACCGCATACGTACGACAAAAACATTCTCTTTTGTCATTTAGTAAACGCTTCGTATAAAAAAAAAGTTTCCTTTTGAATAAACATAAAGTTCAAAGGGGTTTATAAACTGTATAAAAGAAATTTTTGTATAAAACAAAATATGCCTCAATGAAAGGAGATTGAGACGAAGTCCCATACCTCAGGTCCGACTTGAATCGGTCGTTCTTTAATCTCCTGAATATTAAAATTTAGTTAATTTCTACTTGTTTAAGAACCTTTTTCAGGTTCATTATTCCTTTTATATCTCTTATTTCCATGTCATGAACACTATGTAATTATCTAAGTTAATAACTGTCGTTTTAACGATCATTGGTACTTGAGTAAAAAATAAACCCTTTATAATAACAAGTTGTTCGTGTATCCATTATATCCAGAATTATAATCATCATGTATATATCATATATATAATATATATCCATTATATACATGCATTTATAATATTACATAATCATTTAGAGGTAAGAAATGAAATGCACCGTTCATGGAGATGGTAAGCCGTACGTATGCATGAAAGCTACTTTCATTTCTATTTCATATTTTATAGAATGGAATCATAATGATATAAAGGTATATTATAATTCCAGTGTAATATCATATATAATATCATAACTCCATCCCTTATACATCCCACATATGGTATTTAACGAATCAAATCACTTTGAGGGGGCGGTAGTCCTCACTTCCTTAAATGAAGATATTGCGTTTACCCATAATGGAAACCATAAAGGTATGCCCCAAAATAAAAAATACAGAATATTAAGAAAGACATAAACATATTATATATCATATATAAATATAGTGTCATCTTAATGGCCCCCTTTTAAGGTGTTAAAATAATGTTGAACAATCATCGTTTTGGGAGGCTGAAATTCGCCAACCACGGAAACAGTATGTTCTTTAACCATTAGATGTAGGTGTGTGTAAGTGTAGCTAGAAATAATTATTATAAAAACATCCTCATATATTGAAGATACTGCAGTTGTTACAAAAGAAATGAATAAAAAGAGTTTAGGGGGTTGGAGAAGTAAAATAAAACAAAAGGACTCAAGTGAAGACATTACCTTAAAATCGGGTAACTCCCTTTGGTTTGAGCTCAAAGGCTTCCTTGGGAAGACTTCTGCCCAAAGTGAGGCTTCAAGGAGTAAGATACTGAAGTGTAGAGACAAAATGGGAAGGGGTTGGCCGAACCAAAGGCTTTGGAAGTGTGGGTAAGGAGGGAGAGGTGGGTGCCTTTTATAAGAGGAGAGGAGGGGCACTCTTGGAAAGTAAAGAAATGCTACTTTATTTTAAAATGCGTTTTGGATTAAAAAGGTCCCACATTGAAATAATTAGAGTGTAAGGTGATAAGGGTTCTAAATACACCCGTCCAATAGGGTTTGGACATGTTTAGGTTATATATTTTACATTATAATTTTATTTTATTTAAATCCTTTATTAATGAGGTAATCGCTACATCATCATGATGTCATAAATAATTTAATATATTTAAAATCTAAAAATTATAAAAAAACTACTATGATGTATGAAATCGTTTTATCTTTCCAATGACTATTTATAATCAAAAATCTGACTTGTATAACCCCATGTAAAAATTGTTTTAGTAAAATAACTCATGTTTGTGTCATTTTTACTTTAACATTAAATAAAAAGATATTAATGTCATTTTCCTACCAAAGTGGCTCCATGGGGTCCCCAAGTTGACCCATTGATTTTCTTGGTCGTCCATGACACATCCAATAAGGTTAGGACATGTGTCTAGGTCATTTCATATTATTAAAACATTATTTTTACCTTAAACTACACTAATTACCACTAATCGCGATTAAAAACATAAAAGTTACTATTCACCAAAAAATTATTTTAATCCCATTGAACCACATTTTACATCTTAATGACAACCATGTATGTCGGAATTTTGAAATTCAAAACATAGAGGTGGTAAAATTTCATTTAACCGAAAAATCAGTTTCTTAAGTAACACTTAGTGGTTTCACTATTCATCAAAAATTGAAGTTTTTCAAAAAAATACCAAAACTTCACCCTAAGCTATATTTGATATTCCGAATTCAAAAATGATGTCTATTTTAAAAAATTCAAAACATATAAGTTACATTAATTAATTTAATAATTAATTCCCGTTGTCAGAGTAAATAGCGTGTTTTTATGAAACAATAAGTATCAAAAGATTGACACTAGTTTAAGTCCAATTTCAAAGTGAAATTAATTCCAATGGCCACTATTGGATTAAATGGTAAAAATATATTCTAATTTTACTTTAAAACCGATTCAAAAGATAATCTAATCATATAAATAAATTATATTAAAAAGAAGTTTTGATGTAAAATGCAGTATTTTTCACTATTCATTAAAAAATGAACATTGTCAGAAAAATACCAAAAATTCACAAAAAGTAAATTTTTATGTCCCAATCATAAAGAATAAGTTTATTGTGACAAACATAGCTTATAAAATTTTCAAAAGATAGATTTAAAAATGGTTTTCCATTAAAAGGCAGTAAAACAATCTTTTAAAAATATTAGTGTATTTCATGCTTAAGATTGGATTTATTTTCATTTTTAGCCTCTAAAACACTATCTAATTCATTAATAGACATAGATAAAAATATCTATTATTCATTATTTACTTGGGATGTTACGTCCTTTGATAGCCATTTTACCTGAGACCTACCTGACATCTATCCTTTGTTCAGCCAATAGTTTCCATGAATGACTTGTAAGAAGAAAATCTATTGTAAGAATATTTCCCTTCCTACCCTTCTCTTTGTACAATGCTTGAAGATTATTTTTGAACATGTGTTGGGGAGGTATTCAAAAATCACGGGATGATTTCAATTTCAAATATGTTCAGTGAACTCACATGTCTACTAGTTTATGATCCATATACCTTTTTATTGCATCTCATTCATATTCTGTTCCTTTAAAAAATTTAAAAGAAATGAAAAAAAATTTGATATGGTTAGTGTACTAGAAGGGTCAAAAATCACCATTTTTAGACCAATGAATCCTCAGAGGATTATATGTGGTTAGGTGATGGATATGAGATCTATCCTAGGCATAACTTTCGAAAAATAAAAATGAAAAAGAAAAATTAAAGGAATAGAATCATTTCTTTATCTACTTACTTAAAATACATATGGATCTAACCTTTGCTGATGATGTATGCACCTAACTCTCCATATAGAGGATTTTTTTCAAACTTATATTATTTCATATTCATTGTAAATTATATATTAACCTCTATTGAAGCCTGATTCTCACATTTTACTTACCTAACTATAGCCTCAGAGTCATCAGAACCTTGTTGATAAAAATCATGAAGATTATTTTTATACTTATCTTTACACAATGGAGATGATACAACTAGTTAAAGCCTATGGTTATGAACATGGAATAATGGTACAATCATACCTTACTTACATTTTACCATAAGTAATGAGAGAAAATAATGGTGAGTAAATTAAAACTTGGCATATAGCTTAAATAACAATTAAAAGATTATTATTAAAAGAATAGAATTTGTTTTCAAAATCTGAACTATGAGGCTTGACTAATTTACTATGCCATAATAAACTGTAGCTTGACAAATTTTCTTGTAAAACTTAATTTAATTTCATGAACTAAATGTACATTTCTTTCTTTAAAAATAGATTATCCTTTTGAAATCTTTGTGGATATATTTTTCTTGATGACAGGAAATGTTTTAAGTGTTGAAGAATTTGATAGGACTAAATGTTATATATATTTTTCTGTCACATGCTTAATTTGAATTATAGTTCTAAACATGGAAAATCTAATTAGATTAGTAATTAAGATATAAACCAATGGTAAAACCACTTTTGTGGAACGTATTGTGACCATCAGACAGTCAAAAAAATGACCTTAAAATAATTAGAGTAAACTAAGACTATGGCCATTAGATTGAGGAGCTTTCTATAATAGAATTTGAACATAATGCATCCAGGATAGTAACTAGCCTCATGACCATGGAATAGTTACATCCTAGGTAGAACTAGAATAATTTACCAAGGTTAACTAGTGACAACCACTTTCTTCGTAGACTGAGAAGTTAGGACCATTTCAAGATTAGAATTAGGATCACCTTTATCTAGATACTAGGACTTGATCCCAACCCCTGTTTAATCAATTGAAGTAAAGCCCAAAAATAGTTATAAAACTTCAAAACATTAGTCAAACTAGTAAGGACTCTAGTAAAGGATTTAAGACCAGATTTCTTCTCCACACAAAATAGCATCCTACTCATGGGATTGACCCTGGACTTTTACTATACTACACCCTAGTAGTTAGTAAATTTTGGGACATATATAAATTTATAATCTGATGCACCCATAAGGAAACAAATGACCCACGCTGCTCATTCTTATCACTTATCAGTCGGGTGTAGGGAATTTGAAGTACTTATCTATAAAGGTGAATGATGTATGATGTATTCATCATCCTGGTTATTTTATACTTGGAGAATTTAAAATGTATGACTGACTGTGGGGAAATTATGATAGTGAACCAGCTTTTTCTTACATAACTATTACATAATTTTGATAAACAACATAATAACAGTAAAAATCCAAGATCTAACGGTTTACTATCACAGGAAAATTAAGTTTATGCATAAATGTTTCATAATAAAACACAATAATTATTTAATTTCTTCTACTTGATCTTCATAGTGTACCTCTCTTTCACTTTAGTTCATGTAATTACTTGAGGATATATATCAATGAAATGGGTGATCTAAAATCCCAGTAAGAGGATAAATAAGGGCATGAATCAATATAACATGGGTTGGAATAATAATATTCATTATAACTTAATCATTACGTCATCTTCATAATCATAACAGGAAGATTAGGATAACAACATAGAATGTAGAAATGCATAAAAATGAAACATCACGTCTTAGTGGTCAAATACCACATATAGTTGTGAAAAAATATAGCATCATGTTCACACACATATCATATGCGCATAATCATAATATCATCACTGTGAAAAAAAATATTGATTCATTTTCATGAATATTTTCCATTATCTCATGATATACATCACATTACACAATTAATTGGAGTTATATATAATTCTGGTCACACCTATCACATCGTATCATTTATATAGTAATTCATGACACCTAGAACATATATCAATCAAATTCATGAAGTAACTCATGTAATGGAATGTGTTTCATATGGATTTAATCAATCATTAATAAAATTTTCGTTTCCAAAAGAAAGATAAAAACATAGTTTTATAAGTTTCATTATTCTTGAGAAAAGAAGAAAGAACTCAAGAGGAGTCAAAATGCAATTTAGAAAGAAGAGTTCTTTTATAAAATAATTTTATATTTCATAAAATCATATTAGAAACATGTATATCCCATAAAATAAAATTTAATAATAATAAAATGACATTTAAGGAATACTAAATGATTATAAATACTGAAATTGGTGTTTAATAGGGAAACCCCATGGAAAGGGAGTTGGGTTTGAGAATCTCATAACCTTAGTTCCCACAAAATTATGTCATGTTTGCGCCCCTTAAATAATAAAAATATATTTATTTAAAAAATGATCCAGAAGTGTATTATAGTAATATATAGAACTATTTACCAACTATAATTATTGGATTATACTTATTAATTTTCATTGATTAAATTAAAGAGTTTTGATATCATGTTTTACTTAAAGTTATTCGATTTTCCAATGATTTATCAATTTTATTAAATGTAATTTATACATTGTTATAATTAATTAAAGAAGATTATAATGAATATAAAAAAATTATATATTATATATAGTTTAAAATATCCATCCATGAATATGGTTATATGATTCGATATGGAAATGTATTAAAAGGTGTTTAACCAACTTTTGATGGGACATTATCGGGAGAGCAGCAAAAAGAATATTAAAATTTTATAGTAGTATGATACTTATAGTAAGTTAACATAATTAATATAATTTAACATAATTAATAATTAGTTTCTTTAAATTTTGTTTGTGAAAGGTTTTGATCAAAAAGGAATATAAGGTGAGAATAAATAAAAAAGAGAGATAAGTGGATCGGAACTTACTTAATCCTTAGTATAGCTTCTCTTGTACGACACTATAACTTCATGGTAATTAGAGATGTATTGCTCTAGAATGTACCTATGGATTATAAGAGACTTAATAAGAATGATTTTGGAAGATCTTGGTATTACGAATGGGTGGGAGGAGTGGTTTTCCAGTAGAAGGGAGAGCAGTTATTCATATATAAGGATATGGTTATTTTTGGAATAAAATATTGAATTATAAATTATACCAAATGTAAAACCAGTCATAGTATATTTTGACATTTCAAATTATATATTAATATAATATAATGTTTTCAATACTTTAAACTCCATTTATAATTATAATTTATTAATTTATTAAAACTGAAAGTGGAAAGAAAGAAAAGTTGATATTTTAAGGAATCGCCTTTGACTATAAGTTTCGAAAAGTAATTTTTAGGTTTAGAAGTTCAGTTTATTATATTTTAGTGAACCATTTATGAAATTAAATATACCACATCCAAAAAAAAGTTTTATAAAGTATTATGTCATTATTATATCATGAATGATGTATTTTGATTTACACCAGTTATGTGAAAAAAAATTTACTATTTTCCCAAAAATTAAAGTATTTCCAAAAATTACCAAAAAATTATCCTTGGATAATTTTGAAATTATGATTTCAAAAATGATATTAGTTCTACCAAAATAAATTTTGGAAATAAGGAATGTTAATTTTTAATATAAAAATAATTATTTTTAAAAAATACTTTAAATTACCATTTATTAAAAATGTGTTTATATTTTCATTGATTTTTTATCATGGTATTTTTTTTTGGTATTAAAATGTTTATATTTACTTAAATTATTCATAATAAATATTATTTATATCTTAAATTATTATTTTTAGGTGAAATTATTCTTCCCAATTGTCAGGATACAATTCCCAATGGTCAAGTTACTATTTCAATAGCTACATTACTATTCCAATGGTCCCATTACCTATTATAAATACCTCTACATCCATTAATTCATTACTCAACTAAATTCCTTGCAAAGTTTTATATGTAAATTTTTTATAATGTTCCATATTTTACTAATATTTTGTTTCCATTCTATAGTGTTTGTATTGGGGGTGATAATTCTAGTAGATTAGAGGGAACCCTATTTTTTCATTTAAGATTTTCTATTTTATATTTTTTTATCCAGATAAATTTTTTGACTTTTAATTGGATACATTACTGATTAGTGTAACCATATTTAGAAATTAAATAATTTCTTTGTTGGTTTCTCTATATTTTTTTATGTGTATAATATCATATAATATAATACATCAAACATTTATTCTGGAAACAAATTTTACTAATAAACACTGGTTTGTTAAATCCATACCACCATTAGAAATTTCATCCCTATAATTTCCACTTGTAATCTCATTTGAGTGTAGGTGAGGGTAATTTTGTTTCATTTCTTTCTTCTTGTTCCCAAGTAACCTTTTCATACTTATGGTTCCTCAACAAAACTTTGATAGGGTGAGTTATCTTGTTCCATATAACCTTGTCTCTATGGTCCAATATTTTCAATGGATGCTATTCATATGAGTGTTCATTCTCCAATTGTATGATTAGTTGGTTTAGTACATGTTATTGATCGGGTATGTACTTCTTAAATAGTAATATGGGGAACATTTCATGTACTTGAGCCATACTCAGTTAAAGTACAAGCTCATAGGCCCCTTCTCCTATGTGATTAAGTATCTCAAAGATGCCAATATACCTTGGTATATTCTCCCCTTTACTTCAAAACTACATTAATCTAATTCATTTTGATATTCAAAGGAATACTTTTTCTCCAACTTTGAACTCAAAGTCCCTACGACTGTTGTCAGCATAACTATTTTTCTGACTCTGAGCAGATTTTATATTTTGTTGGATGTATTGAACATTATATATTATCTCTTACACAAGATAATGTCCAAGTGTCCTTAATTCCCCAAATTGAACTTAACAAGTTTGAGTTCTACATAGCTTCCCATGTGGATATTAATATTGATCCATTTGAATATTTTAATGGAAGATGTTGTGATATGAGAACTCAACCAATGGGAGATATTGATCTTATCCTCCATTGAATTCCATTGAGAGGTCTCTTAGAATGTCTTCATGCTTTTAAATATTCCACTTATATTAGAAATTATTTTGGGGGTGATAATTCATGTTAAAATTTAATTCATTACTCAATTAATATTTAATACTTGATCAAAATTTAGAGGTGAACCATGGATCATGATCAGATATGACCAAAATTGGTACCCCATGAAGCCTTACCACTTCTTTCAAATATATATGGGTAAGTTTTTCAAACAATAAATCTCCCTAAATAATAATAAATTGGGATGTATTGGTGAGTCGATCCACCACAACCCATATTGAATTTTTTTCTTCAGGTGTTTGTAGGAGTCTATTGACAATGTGCATGGTGAAATTCTGCCATTTATATAGGGTATAATCAATGGTTTCATCATCCCTTTATACTTATATCACTCTACTTTAACTTTCTACCATACCAAACATTGTGAGATATACTCTTCAATCTCCATATTCATGTTTTCCCTCTAGAATTATTCTCAAAGATCATGGTATATCTTAGTTAATTCATGATGGATAGATAAATATGAGATATGTGAATTATCCAATATCTCCTTCCTTACCTTAGATTATGAAGTCACACAAATCCTTATTCCAAACCAAATTAAACCACCATCATCAATATGGAACTTTTTAAGATTCTCGTCCATTACTACATTCACCTTATTTTGTAACTCCAAATCATCGCTTTGTGCCTCGTTGATCTTCTCCTGGATGGATGGTTCAGAAATAATTTGGAAAGGTATGATGTATTCACTACTGTTATGATTTCTAAATTCATTTTTTGAATATACATAAAGAAAGGTAATTTCCCAATCCACATCATGGATAGAGTGGCAGGTTCTTTTCTACTAAGAGCATCAGCTACCTTGTTCGTCTTTCCTGGATGGTGTTGAATAGAGAAATCATAGTCCTTCATTATATCTAACCATCTTCAATGACACGTGACTATATCTTTCCATTCGATTATATAATTTAGAATAAGAGGACCATTTTGGGATATTCATAACACTACGAGGGGGTGAATCAGTGTTAGGGACTTTTAAAACCAATTCCAATTTTTTATCCCTGTACCTCTTGACCTATTGGGATATTGATTCATTTGTTGTCTTTTTCTTATCGCATGTAATAATATGAAATTAGTAAAAATATCACACAATATTATTAAAATGTTCACCGCTCAATAAGATCATCTACGTCCTTATCATGTATGGTAATTACTAGTTCACAGATTCTCTACTATAATGTAATAACTGTTACAGAGGTTGGGATAAGAAAACAATCTGTTAGCCAATGTGAGTCTCTACACTTTCATGGGGGGGGGAAACAATCCTATATTCTTGTACTAGTGATGACCCTGTCCAACATACAGCTCCTCTCTAGTTCTTTATACTACCTCTCAAGACAATATTCTCCTTGTTGATAAGGTTTTTCAACACCAATAGAGTCGTTCACCTACTGATAATTGTTGGATGTCACACTGCTACTTGATCTTCCAATCTTCACTTGTTAAATTGTTATAAGCATGCAAGTATACCTATTCCTATTCCCAGTAGAAAATCAGAACGATGCACAATCTTCTTCTCATTCTTCTTCAGTGAAAAACCAACTGCACTGAAATATCTCCTTCTAATTTCTAAAATCACAAACTTTTTTTGTGATTTTCAGAAAATGAATACTAGCTCATATTAGAATGATCATAATAAAACTTCCCTGAATAATTGTTAGCCTTTAGTTGAGAATACATTGTTCTTCTTCTTCTTCTCTTATTTCTCTTTGACAGGGTATAATATGGGATAGATATATAGCGTCTTCCCAAGCACTAATTCACCTAAAATTGGTGTTAAATAATTCCCTATGTGAAGCCCAGTTGCAAAGATCAACCCTTCACAGAGCTCAACCCTTTGGAGAGCATACTGCTTTTCAGAGCACACTGCTATGTAGTGCTCAAACCTTCATAGAGATCAACCCTTCGTAAAGCTCACACCTTCACAGAGCACCCCTTTATTTGTGGAAACCACTACCATCGTGAAGCAAATTTACTTTCCATATATCACTTCCATTGCAAATAAAAATGAATTTTGAGAACTCAATGGACTTGTAGAGCTCACTGACTTTGCAAAGAAAACTGCCTTTGTGGAGATCACTTCTTTTTCAGAGCTCACTGCCTTTGTAGTGATCACATTTTTTGTAGATCTCACTTTCTTCATGAAAATTCTTGCCAACTTGAGAGCTCTAATATTTTTTTGAAGTCTCTCTACACTTTTCTTACTGTTATAGGCCTATTTAAAAGAATTTATAACCGACTCTAGAACCTTCCTCACCTCGTCAGTGCCACATAAGGCCAAATCACAGATCTATGAAAATTCAACTGAAATCCTCTCTATTTTGTGAATCATTGTAGAAATTTTCTCATATTGCAAAGAATGTAGTAATCACAGAGCATTCCATTAAATCATTTACAATTCCATAATTCTACACTATAAATTCTCTTCACCGATGCAATTATCTCTTGTAAATATCTTTACCTACTACATTCATGATGTTTTTCATAGTTTCAAAGAACATGCTCTTCACCTCCACCATTCACAAAGCTCGTTGTAGTCACAGAGAACACTAACAACATTCTTCATGTCTTTGAAAAATATACTTCATGAATCTCATATTCATGAAACTCATATAATTTACATTTTTTGATGAGATATTCAAGGAAATCCACTTTTTACAATGATATCCCCAATCCAAATTTTGGACCCAAAAAATTAGGAAAACAGTAGAAAACGGTTCCACCTTAGACACATGCTTTTGGAAAACCAACCATGCTGATTTAAAGCTTCTTTTATCCCACTTAAATCATAAATATTGCATCAAAAGTTCTCTCAAAAAATTATAATCATTGTGAAATACCAACTAGCAAAGCATCATCAGATTTTAGCCATTATCATTGTGCCAAACAGATGGAAAACTTTCTGTATTATCTTCATATTCAACAATCATCCTTCCTTCTTCTTATACTATTTAGAATATGAATTCCAAAGTACTTCTTAATCCCCACTTCAAATCCTTAATTCCTTTTGGTGTATTAATTCCAAATAACTCTAATCATATCTCTTCATCCAAAAGTATAGGCTTCTTTAAACAGATTCAATGATGTAGACAATCTATCACCTTTGATATATGTATTTAGAACTTTAAGAATAGTGCAATAATCATCTAATTTAACAACATGGAGAATTGATAAAACATGTTGTTAATTGCTAGGATTCAATAACTATTCTCCAAGCACCATCACTTCAACTATTCTTCATAAACTTCAGAGATCTCCTTCTTCATATTGATCTTCATTGACAACCTCATTGACATCTATTGACAACAAATACAACCTATACAAAAAAAGTGGTCGCGACATAGACTCTTATTATTGGTATATATATATCACACTTCTCACCATAGATATAGTGTCATAAAATACTTATAGAGGATATTATAGTTGTTAACTCTCGTTTATGTGTTAGGTAGTTATACTCATGGGTTTTTAAATTTTGTGTGGAATAGGCTATCAGTTTTTTAATCTACATGAGTATACAACCCAAACCTTAATTTGAAGAATTATTGTATATTTCAAAAACTTCTCTATTTATTTTAATTGTGATTATAGGTTACATGACTATCCCCTTCTTAAGTTCCTTTATGATTTTCACACATTCGTCTATCTAGGGATACTTTACCCCTTTCTGTTTTAATTTAGTCAGTGGGCTAAAAAATCACGAGTCATTTATCATAAAACATTGATAGTACACAGTCAGTCTAAGAAAACTTTTTATTTACATGAAACTAGTGGTTTTGGGAAAATCCATAATTTTCATTTTATTTGAAGGGACCATAGAAATTCCCACACTTATGATAATGTTATCTAAGAATGTGACTTGATGTATCTAGAAGTAACACTTTATGAAAATAGAAATCATTTTCTCCTTCATTATTGTTGGCAAAACAATCCTTATATTATATTCATATTCCTCATTTATCATAGATTAAATTTGAATATCATTGATAAAAAATTCCACAAATTTTATATGGTAGTCTCTAAAGAATTGATTCATAAAATCCTTGAATAAAACAGGGTCATTAGTAAGTCATAAGGGCATCACTATGAACTCATAGTTTCCATACCTTGTATAGAAAGAAATATTATAAATATCATCCTTCTACATGATCAGTTCACGATATCCAGAATGAAGACCCAAATTTGAGAATTATTGGACTCCTTGTAGTTTATTGAACAAGTCATCAATCCTTGTAAGAGTATACTTGTTCTTTATAGTGGTATTTTTTTGATCTTGATAATCGATACACTTCCGCATTGATTCATCTTTTTTCTTAATAAAGATCACCATCACACCCCAAGGTGATACACTAGGGTGTATGAACCCTTTTTCCAAATGATCCTACAACTTCTTCTTTAACTCCTCTAGATAGATAGAGGCCATCTTATAAGGGAATTTTGAGATATGAGTGGCTCAAAGTATGATCTCTATTGATAACTTTACCTCCTAGTCTAGGGGAAGTCTGGGTAACTATTTAGAAAAAACATCAGGGTATTCCCTACCAATAGGAATTTCCTTGAGGTTGATACCTTCCATTGACATAACCATTTGAGAAAGGTTATCTTATTCACATGGTATCAACACCCATACCATTGAGGGATTTTCTAAAGGAGATTCATGATCTTCCTTGTATTTATAAAGTAGTATTGGATGGTTTGGAATATAAAAATAGATTTCCTTTTCTTAATGGTTTATTTGTGCTCTATATAATGAGATCCAATCCATGCCCATTATAAAGTTGAATTTCACCAAGGGAAGTATTTTGAGGTTCACTAGAATAATATTCTCAAATACACCAATAGAAGAAGTGTAATGACCTATACTATTATAAATAAAATTCTCTTAGTGATTCAATTAAATGTCTTGTTATGTAAAATGATTATAGAAAACAAATTCAATTATTCAGATTTATTATATCCTAACATATTGAAATAATTGATAAGAATATTTATCATTTTCAATATAGTCATTGAATAGTGATAACATTATTAGTATAAATATAGTGTTTTAACAAATCCAATTAACATAGATAAAAGAAGTGATGAACTCAACTAGTAGAATCCTGCACTATGTAGCCTATTTATTGGAGCTTTTATAGGATATATAATCACTACAATTTTCCCTTGACCAATCCCAATATGAGATCCAATAACTTAATCATGAGATAAATCATTTATAGTAGAAGTTCAAACTCATAGGGATCACAGACCAAGCCATTTATGTCGAACCACCCCAAGAAAGGCTCACAGTCATGCACCTTACCCTTAGAGAATTTTTTGGTATATTAAAGGCTTGTGTATCAATACAATAATAATATGAATATGTATATTTTATTTTTAATAGAATAATGTTCATATTTTCTTCTTATTGATACTTTATAAAGGATTTATATTTTTATACATTAAAACAAAAAATTGTGTTATTAATTAGTATTCAAATTCGATTAAGATGTCTATTTTGGTGAATTAATGTATTTTTGAATTAAATAACATTTTAATAAATGTTAATAATAAATAAATTTTATTAAATATAAATGATCATATAAATTTTATGAATTCAAATGTAATTTTTATAATGGTTCGAAAACTGTTATTGTCAAAAAAACCATCATTTCTAAATAAATATCCATTCTTATTTTAAAAGTGAAAATACACATATTTAGAAAATTATTTTCATAAAATTAATTTTATTATTTGAATCAAAATTTTGAAATTCTCTAATTTTTTCTTTTTTCATAATTTACTTGCGATAATAGACTTTTCTAGTAATAAATTAAATACTATATAAATATACAGTGTCTATTATGACATCATAATGACCCAAAATTGATCTAATAAAATCTGTAATGGTATAAAAGAACAAATATATTTTTTCCTCTAAAATAAAGTGATTTTATGTTTTTTTGTTTAATTTTATAAATCCTTTGTGGATCCTCCAAAACCATTAATATATTTTACGGGTTTAAAATCATTTCTTTAAGTGTATGACTCACTTCCATATAATTAACAGTATTATTTTATTATTTTCAACCATTGGACCTATAAAATATTGAAAACAACTCCCATTTCGAAGAAAACATGGTAAAAAACCAGGTTAAGTTTTTATTTTTTGGTAATTTTATTATATAGAGTCCAAAATCTATGTTTTTAGAAATGATAAAGAATTCACCAATTATTTACTATACAAACCCACCCAATATCTCATTTTTATGAAATAAAAACCCTTTTAACAAGTCCTTAATCTACCCTAACATATCTATAGTCCTCCCAAGGTTCCCCCAAGATCTAAAAAAGATCCTCCCAATAATTTGGAGTCACACACTCGAGTAATGGATCCCTTATTTATCCCATTTTTTATGAATCTTTTTTAATTTATACCCTTTTATTTTTAATTCATTATATTGGGGTATGTTTTTAAAAATGAACCATACTGAACATATGATTTATAAATGATGTTCAATACCTTTCACTCTCATTAATCCCTCCTATTAACATTTATTTCCCCCTGTTATGCTGCCTAAATTTCACTATGGGATTCCATTAAAAAAAATGTAGTTAATGCCCATACCCAACTTACACTTATATTATTTAGAACATACATGTATTTATTACACACTCCTTGATTGTGGAATAAAATTTAATGATGAATTAATCCATGTTGTATGATTTATGTGTCACACATAAGAATGAGAACTAAATAAAAGTGACAAGTGTGCCCGGAAATATATAGTGCTCCAATGCATTGGGTAAGGTCTAGTCTCATGAGATGTCGTGTTGGTATAAGGAGTAAACCTAATTAATTTTTAAGAAATTTTCTATCATTATGTATCGGTATTTATCCTTGAACTAGGTTTATGATTCAGTGTTTCACATTTTTCCACATTCCCCGTGTTTCCTTTATTATTATTATGTTATATCATGCCTCATTGTTCATGTTTATGATTCTCACTCCATTTATACCCCATTGATATGCCTATTATCAAACATGTATTATATTTTTCATGATATTCCACATTTATTCCCTTAATGGGATTTATATCTCACCCCTTTCTTATGTATGTCCCTATGTTATCCCATGAAACATTACGTACAATAATGTTAAGGATGCTTTCAATAATGATTATGTATTTTTGGTTTTGAGCTGTTATGTAATGTACCTAATTCCCATAGACACTATAATTCTTTATATTTAATGTCATATTGTTTTTAATTTCATATAATAAATTAATAATTAGTTTTTAATAATGATAAAGGTGTTTATAGTAGATATCAAACGAAAAAATTAGTTATTTTTGGGATTAGGATTATAAAACCCTAGAAAAACTCCCTGGGGATAATACTAAGTGTAAGAAAAAAATCACTAAAATTTGGTTAGTGTAGAGTAAGTGTATTGTCAATAAAATACATCAATGACTTGATACGACAAGTGGATGTAGAACTTGAATATATGTACATAGGGGTAAATCCCAAAAACACTACATTGAGCTAGACTCAACTTTCAACTGATGCATGAAAATGGGCCTTGTTTCACACCTACATTGACACTTTTGGGGGACATGGTATGGTAAATTTATAATCTCATTAAAAAAATTATTAAGGGAACCATAAATTCCCATAAGAGTATATGTTAGGTAATATATGATAGATAACATAGATTTAAGCCTATAAAATCATAAGTTAAGGAACTATCTATAATTTATAATTTATCCCTTTAATGTCATTGGATTCATATTTATGTGTCTAATAGCTAAAAAATAATAATCCCTAATTTTCCCTTTATTTGAGCCAATAGATGTATATAAGAGGAATTGGGTAAATAACCAATGTGATGGAAAATGTAATGACTACCCCGATGAGATGCCTAACATTATGGGAGCTCAAGTAGTACATCTTGAGGTTATGCCAAACCAACTATAAAAATTAAAAATTAACAACTTGAACATTTTTTAATTACTGAATAATTCAAGTAAGAGGAATATTATATCTCAAGGAAGTTCATATAATAAACACCGTAAGGTAAAGAAATACCAATTTAATTTTTTTAAAATGTGTGAAAAGAGGCACCAAGAAAAATGTCACAATGGAAATAGATTTTGTTATAAGTGTGGAATCATAGGGAATAAAGTAGGGAATTTCTATGGAAAATGGATAATATTATGGATGGAAATAATATTCAATCTAAGTCACTGTATATGGTTCTATTTCATAAATGTGGAGATGTTGTGAATTATCCAAGACAATTCTCTATTTCAAAATCTGAAAAGCATAATGAACATCAACAATCTCCAAGATCGAAGGAATATGGAAATTCTTACACAGAGATGGATAATGATGATTAAAGTACTTATAACCTCTACTCCATATTATTTCATTTCATGGTGTATTTCAATTCATTCCCTATTAGAATATCTTGTGTGTTTTCTAAGAACTTTTTGTCACAATATGAAATAATTTCATATCATCGGTAAAAACAACTATGATTATTATATCACATGTTAAATTTTTTGGGAAAGTTATTCTTGAAAATATTATAAGTATACCTTTAGTATAATTTGATTATGTATTATTTGTGGAAAGATTTTATTTTTATAAATATAGCATAAACTATTATTTAAGAGAATCCACCCTTCTTACCATGAATCCCCCCCCCCCCGCCTCGATTCTGTACATGTTCAAGGAGGAGGTCGAATAATCTTTAGCACTGACATCTCAAGCATATAGATTATTTCCCTAAAAGTAGGAATATATAGAAAAATGGTTTAGTATAAAGAAATTATTAACCTTGAATACATTCCCACTGTGGGAGAGTATACAAATGTGTTTCCCAAAATAATTTCCCGGTATCCCTCTCAAATGAATCATTGAGTTCACAATAAAACTTATGCATGGACTAAGTAACATCACCAGAGAATTTTATCATAAGAAATGAGATATATGTGGTTCCTTCACAAAAACAATTAATTGAAGGATGGTCAAGGCCAATATATATGATAGATATCTGTAGTTTTCTTGGTATATCTATGTACTATCATCGATTTGTGAGAAATTTATTGTGGTTTTCAAACCATATAACCAAGATAACTCATAAGGGAGTCAAGTTTTCTTGGAATAATGAATGTGAATAGATCTTCATAGATTTTAGAAAGAGGATTATCACTACACATGTACTCACACTACCCAAAAGTGAAGAAACTTTTGTGGTATTAATTAATGGTTAAAATAATGTATTGGGTTCTATGTTCTTGAAAAATGAAAAAATGATAGATTATGCTTCAAGGAAATTGAAAATTCATGAATAGAACTACCCCACACATGATCTACGGTTGGTTGTAGTAAACTTCTCTTGGAAAATTTGGTGGAATTTTCTATTTGGAGATATGTGTGAAATATATTTCGATCACAAAATCCTAAAGTTTATATTCACACATAAATATATGAATATGCGCTAATTAATATGGTTTGATCTAATAAAGGACTGTTACATCTCAATTCACTATCATCCTTTTAAATCAAATAATGTTATAGATTACCTAAGTAGAAATTTTCCAGAAATTCTATCAATTATGAGAATTAAAAGAGATTTGATCGTATTAGATTTATAAATTACACACATTGGAATCTTAATAGAAGGTAAATTATCAATAAATTCATAAATTATTTCTCAAACATCCCTTCTAGAGAATATAAAAGATGATCAAAGAGATAATGAGGGAATTCAGAAGAAATTATAAACTATAAGAAAGGGTAAATCCTCAAAGTTCAATGTTAATGAAGAAGAAGTTGGAATATTTAATTCCTGTATATGTGTACCATAAAATACTAATTTAAATAATTAGTTTTGGATGGAGCACATAGTTTGACTTTCTCTACCGATCTTAGAAGAAAAAAGATATATCAAGATCACTAAGAGCACTATTGTTGGGATAATGTGAATAAGAAGATTCCAGAATATATATCAAGATATATTGTATGCCATAATGTGAAGGTGTAAAAAATACATAATGGTATAATTCAACCAATACTCATACCTACAGGGAAATGGTAAAAAAATCACAATGGTCTTCATCACTGGTATTCCGGATACATAAAGAGCAAATAATGTAATCTAAATTTTGGGGGGTCATCTTATAAGGAATGAACACTTCATTACAAATCGAGAGGATTTTTCACTCGATAATATTTCAAGGATATACATTAGACAAGTGGTGTGGATTCATGGAACACCACTATCAATTATATATTATAGAGACCCTATATTTATAAATAATTACTTGAAGACTCTCCAACATGCTCTAAATACTGAGTAGAACTTCATCATAGCTTATCACCCCCAAGATGATGGTAATTCTTATTAGACTATCTTTACAGTTGATCATATTTTGATATCCTCCTCAATTTACTTCAAAATAGGATGGTATTAACATCTTCCTCTGGTTGATTTCTCAAAAAATAACAGTTTCTACTCAAGCATCCAAAGGGATCCCTATGAATCCCTTTATGGGGAGAGGTGAATAACACTTATATGTTGGGATGAATTTGGGAAATGAAAACTGGTAGGTACTAAAATGTCCAAGGAAATAGTGGAAAAGGTCAAGACTATTCATCATCGTATATAAGATGTTGAGATTTTAGAAAATAGCTATACTAACAATTGTAGATGATACTTAGAGTTTGGTTTTGGAAACATGGTATTCCTCTTAATATCCCCATGGAATAATGTGATGAGATTTGGGAAGAAAGTAAATCTTAGTCCAAGATACTTCCATACCTTTTATATCCTTGACTTCATCAAACTGGTGGCCTATCAAATAACACTCCCTCTTAACCTATCATAATAACATGATGTATTCCATGTATCCCACTTTAAGAAGTACATACCATACCCCTCAAATTTACTCAATCCAAATATAGTACCATTGGATAATGACATTTCCTATGAAGAGTAGTCAGGAAAGATCTTAGATCACAGAGATAAAGCTTTGTGAAATATGAGAATACACCTTTTAAAAGTGTTGCAGAGAAATCATAAGTTTGATTAAGTGACATGGGAACCAGAGGAAGAGATAAAATGGAATTATTTTCATCTATTTTAGTGTGGGAAAATAAAATTCCAAGGGTAAAATTTCTAAAGGGGGAAATATTTTAACGACCTAAAATGTTCTAAATAAAATTTCCATGGTGATTAAATTAAATTTATTATTATGTAATATGGTTATATAAAACACAAGAACTTATTAGGTTTTATTATATCATATAGAATTTAAATAACCATTAAGCATTGTTTTTGTGAATAATATAGTTATATAACAATGATCACATGATTATTATAAATATAGGGTTTTAACAAATCCAATTAACACATACAAAGGAAGAGATTGCCTCAACCAGTAGGATTATACCCTATGAAGCCCCTTTATCAAAGTTTCCAATGGAGATATAATCACAATGATTTTCTGTTAACCAATCAAAAACTAATATCCAACAAGTTAATCATGAGTGAAACCACTTATTGGATAAGTTCAAGCTCATCAATATCATGACCCAAACCATGTATGTTGAACCACCCCATGAATGTTTCACAATCTTGCGCATTACCCTTAGGGTGTTTTTTGGTGTATTAAATGGAAATGTATCAAGACCATAATAACATTAATGTTTTTATTTTATTTTCAATATAATAATTTTCATATTTTATTCTTATCATTACATTATAAATGATGTTTATTTTTATATAATAAAACACAAATTGTGTTTTTAAATGGTATTCAATTTCAATTAATATTTTTATATTTAAGAATTAATAAATTTATTAAATAAAAAATATTTTAATAAAATTTTATTATTAAATAATATTTATTTAATATAAATGATCATATAATATTTATGAAATCAAATGTTATTTTTATAAGGGTTTGAAAACTATTATGGTAAAAAACCCAGCATTTTTTAATAAATATGGATTCATATTTTAAAATTTAAAAAAACATATCCAAAAAATTATTTTTATAATATGAATATTATATTTGGAATAAAAAAATAAAAATTATCCAATGGTTAATCTTTTATAATTTTCTAAGATAGTCACATTTTTGGGTGAAAATTAAATACCATATAAATATACAATGTGTATTATGACATCATAATGACCCAAAATTGTTTTAATAAATACTATAAAGGTACTCCATAACCAAATGTGTGTTTTAACTTTAAAGTAATTTTGTTTTATGTTTATTTGATTAATTTTATAAATTATTTATGAATCATACAAAACCATTAATATATTTTAAGGTTTTGAAATCATTTCATTAAGAGTATGACTCACTTCTGCATAAGAAAGAGTATTATTATATTAATATAGGCCATTTTACTTATAAAATAATGAAAAAATACCCTTTGAAGGAATACATGGGAAAAAAACATGGAAAGGTTTGTATTTTTGGTTATTTTTTATATATATTCGAAAACCTATGTTTGAGAAATGATAGACAATTCCCCGCTCATTTCCCATATAAACCCACACACCATACCATTTATATTCACTAAAAAATATTTAGCACATCCTTACTCTATCATCCCCTCTCTAGAGTCCTCCAAAGGAACCCTTAAGCTCTTTAAAATCTCCTCCCAAACATTTAGAGTCATACACTCAGGTAAGGGATCCTCTTTTCTCCCATTTATTCAAGAATCTTCTTCATTTTATAGCCTTTTATTTTTAATTACTAGTGTTTGGGTGTGTTTTTTCACATCCTCATAATACCAATATTATTTATAAATTATTATATACCCCTTTCAACCTCATTAATATACCATATGAATATTTATGTACCCCTGTTATGCTGAAAAAATTTCACCACAGGATTCCATGCCAAAAAAATGCGTAGTAAATACCAATACCCAATTCCTATCAAGCATGTTCACATTTTAAAAATTATATTATTTGATTTGGGACTTACATTTATGTATTCTGCACTTCTTTATTGTGAAATAAAATATGATAATGAATGAATCCATGTTTTATGCTTTATATTCCACACTTAAGCATGAGAGAGAAATTAAAGTAACGGGTGTGCTCAAAATTATATAGAGATTTAATGAATTGAGTAATGTTTTGTCTCATGAGAAGTCATGTTGGGATAGAGAGTAAACCTGGTTCATTTATAGGAATTTTTTCATCGTGATATCTTGGTAGTTATCCTAGACCAATGTTTATGAGGAGTGTTTTATGTTTTTTTCACATTTCCAAAGTTGCCTTTATAATTATTATATTATATCATGTCTCATTATTCGTGTTTGTGATTCTCATCCCTTTTATTACCCATTGATATTCTTATATTCTAACATGTATTATATTCTTCATGTTATTCCTTGTTTATTACTTTACTAGGATTCATAGTTCACCTATTTCTTATGTATGTCCCCAGGTTATCCGATGATGTTTTAAGTATGAGAATATTAAGGAAGTTTTCAATAAAGATGATGTATTTCCTATTTTAAGTTGTTATTTAATGTACCCAATTCCCAAATACACTATACTTATAGATTATCTAGTTTGTATTATGTGTAATTTCATGAAATAAATAAGGAATTAATGTTTAATAAAGATATGTGTTTTTATAATAAGAGTCCAAAACATTGGTTGCAATTATTTCACCATTAGGTTTTTTTACATATATCCCTACTTCAAGGCATCGAGGCTTCAATTCTATATTATAAGAAAACATGTTGGATATAGAGGAATTCATAGAACCAAAATAAAATAAAATTAATTCCATTATTTAGGAAATATGAATTATACCTTGTACCACTTCATTTTTTTGCTCCAATTTAGTGGTAGTGATGGCATAATCTTTCCCTTATCCTTTATAATTAGTGGATTTTGATACTAATTACCCTCAAATACTTGAGGTTTAATACCCTAGCTTGCATAGTTCCCTTTCTCCCTACAGTTGAAGAATTGAACCATATGTGGTGTATTAGGAGGTTCCCTTTTTTCCTCTATTATATTGGTCTACATCTTCATGTATTGTAACACCCTGATATTTTTTGAATTTTATTTTTTCAAATTAATTTAATCTTTTCGATATTTTTCATTTCAAAAAACACTGAATATAGCTTTGTTATATGAAATCACTTTGTTTGGATTACATTATATGCCCCACTAAGTTAATTTTGTGCTATACACAAAACTTATATTATCTTTTGATACATTAAACACTATGATTTTCTTGTGTTAAACACAATGTCGAGTTCTTTTGATAGCTTTGGTTACATGCAATACCGAGCTTTACCAAACTACAATAAACTGTTAATATTATCTTTAAAATATTATTATAGTTACCACCTAGACATTGGAGTGGAAATTAAAAATAATATTAAAAAAATTATTAAAATGTGATCTTAAAATTTGTATAAAATTAATCTATTTGTTATCAATTAAATATAAATTAATGTATGAACTGTTTGAAAGTAAAGAAATGTTTTTTCTAAGAATATTATTTTTCAATGTAAAAACACCATTTTATCTTAATAAATTACACAAACCACTATTGAATTTTTTTTAATAAAATATATATAATAAATATTCAATAATTTTTTTTATACTCATCCTATATATTTGATATGCACAAAATAAGAATAAATCAAATTTTATGAATAAAAAGATGTATTTTTAAAAAGGGAAATTTCACTCCCTTTTAATGGTGAAACCATTTTAAATATAATTTTTAATGATTTTATAATTTTTATATGAAAAAATAAACTTAATTTTTTAAATCATGATGTCATAATATACTTTGGGTGAACTATTTTTATTTTTCTAATAAGTTTCATGTTTGCATGAGTAGTAAAAAGTACCGAATTTTAATTGAAAATTACTTTTTCATATAACTTATTTATATATTCAAATTATGTTTTAAAATGTTTCTAAAGATTAATTATGAAAATTTTACATCCATTAATCCAATTTAGGTAATTTAAACTTATTTCACACTGAAAATTGTTTATAAAAACATTTCAAACCTTTGGAAATTTTCACTTTAAAAACTCATCGTTTCATCCTGTCAGTTGGATTAATTTTAAATTAATTTTTCCACTTATGTAATTATAATTTTATAAAATAGATTATATATTTGTAATCTTGAGGTAAAAATTTAGGAAATATGTCCCTTTTATTTTTGGACAATATGAATAGTAACTTTAGTAATTTTAATTACCACAGATTAGGGTGAATCTTGTAATTAAGGGTAAAAATAATAATGTAAATATTAGAAAAATATCCTAAAACTTTCTCAAATTTGATTGGATGAATTTACTTATAAATTTAACCCCTGATTTTTTAAATTCAATTATTTAATGGACATGTTTCCATGATAATTACTTAGATATTATTAAAATTAAAGAGAGTAACAAAATGTCACACTCTTACATTTACTAAGTGTAATATTTTTAATATGTTGATAAATAGAAGATATACCCAAATTTATATGTTATTCGTAAATATAAATATTTTATCTAAATAATGGAAAATTGTTTTTAAAATTTTTTGAATAAATAATTATCATAAATAATTACACAATGATGATGCAGTAATTATTCTATAAATTGAACAATCAATTAAAAGATATAATAAATTTTAAAATAAATATAATTTTACTTAATTAAAGTGATACACGAATTTTATAGATTATTATGATATATTAGGGTTTTATGAAATTATTTTTGTTGAATATTTAGTTTTCTAATGAGTTTCTGAAAGTCAAAGTAATGAATAGTGTCAAAATTTACACTTATGATATTTTATAAAAACAAGATTTCATTAAATTATTTATAAATCATAAAAATAGTCAGTACATAAAGAAGGGGATTAAATATGGTCTATAATATCATTAATTTTGCCTTTATGGTCCTATTTAAACATTTTAAGGTAAAAATCTCATCATTTTTATATTGGAAAAGTTGTTACCCTAGTAAAATTCAAATTCTCTAACTATGGGTTAAAAAAAATAATAACATTAAAAATAACACCAAAACATGGATAAAATATATAGTTTTATTATATTCAAATATTATAATATATTACATTATAATAAATATTCTTTTGTAGGTATTGGTATTTAGATTGAATTTATATATATTAATCTTATGAGAAATTCATAGAGTATCCCTCCCATCTCTTATAAAAAGCAACCTCTTATTATCTTTCATTCACACTTTAAAACATATTTGGTTCGGCCAGAAACTGTACAAATATCCTCCAAACATACATAAATTCATAATAAAATCCTTATTTTGGGAATAAATCTAATCAAGGAAATGCTTTGGTGAAAACCAAATGGAGATACCCGAAAATAGGTAAGATTAATTAACAAAAGTTATTATTTTATTTCTTCCTTGAACCCCCTAATTTATTTTTATTTAATTTTTATATTATAAACTTCGTATCTTGAAAATAATTATATTTTTTATGTTATTTTTATAATATATAACTGCACACACTTTAAACAAATGGGAAATGCAATCATCAATAGTGTGTATGATGGACTACCGCCACGCGAACCGATATTGCTTGTTCCTCCAATACCACTTTAATGGTTGATAATAATGATGTATTTATAGTTTATATATTCTATATAATATTTTTATTATTTTATTATTATTTTATAATTTTTATATCACACATAAATTAATGTTTTCCATTTTTTTGAAATATGATAATGTCGGTCATATGTATGGCAGATTACCACCTCACGAAGTGATGTTATTCATTAACAATTTACATGGAATGTATTAACCAAGTTTTTAATAAAAAATTTGATATATATGACATAAATATTATTATATAATGATAATATATCATTATATTTTCTTCTTTTTAATATGAAAAGAAAATGAAAATAGCATTCATCGGTACGTATGACCTACCATCTCCATGAAAGATGCATTTTATTTTCTACCTATCTCATTTATAAATAACCATAAATACATATATAATGAATATATATGACATTTATTTCATGGTTATAATTAGTTATATTGTTAAATAAGGATATAAGTATGAGTACTAAAAATAAAAATTCAAAACATCTATGAGACACAAAGCGGTTATTTTCTAAAACATAACTTAAACAAGGAATTGTTAAAAATAAAGTAATATAAATCCAAATGTAAATCATATATTATATTAAATATATGAATAATTTTATATAGTATATTTATAATAAACTTATATTTATTATACATGAGGTTTCAATGTGTACAATGAAAGTCGAGACTTAAGATTAGGGGATTTCTAGTCTGACTTTTATTTCGGTGAGACTTATGTTATATTCACCACCCTTTTCTTTTATGTGGTGAATATAATACCCATGAATGAATTATATTATCCTTATCTTTTAATTTATGGTTATTTACATATCTATTTGATGATCCTTCTTTCATGGGGTTTACAGTTCCATAGTTACCAAATCAGTAAGATAATTTTGTCTCAATTTTCCTTCGTTGAGAAAAATGTTCTTTTTTGTACCTATATTTATTTGTGAGGTTTTATAATTTCCTTTGATCACGAATATCCTTATTTTCATGACATTATTGGTTTCATGTAATTTTATTCATTATTCGGTTTGAAATCTGAATTCCTTCAAAACAATGTTTTTTAAAAAAAAATAGACATTTTTAAATAGTCTATTATGTGTTTTAAAGATTAAAGGATGTAAAGGATGTTTAAAATGGTTTTAAAATATTAATTTTTAATTTTTCAAGGTTATTTTCAATTAAAAAAGTTTTCTAAATGTTTTTTTCTTTTAAAAAGTTTTTTTAAGTAGAAAGTATATTTTCCACAAGAATTATTTCAAATGCTCTTTCAAAACCATTTTTAATCTATGATAACAACATTTGATGATACTTATGCTTAATTGGGGTTATAATTCAAGTATTATATCCTAATTATTTATAGTCTTAGTTTAGTTTTATGATAAATGATTTATGTTCTTATGGAACACATTTTTATGGTTTTCATTATTTTAGAGGTGGTACCTATATCTCCCTCCAATGCATGGGGTAATGATTTATATCTCATGAGATAATCATAGGAAACAAGTAGACGCAATTGATTAACATTGAGAATAAAGGAAAACCTGATCCACTATGGGAAGAAAGGGAAACCCTATTCACTATAAGTAAAGAACTGTGATTGGGGATGGGGGGTATCATTCTGAGTAGGTTCAGCCCCAATTAAGTTCCTTAAAAAGTTTTGGAAAAGAGCCTTGACTTATAGGGAATGATATTACATTTTTTGGTGTCTAGCATAAAATACATGTCTTATTCCTATGTAATTATTTCATGGATTATGATCTTGATTCCCTTATGATTATATCTTTTGAACTAACAATATTTATTTTGTGACTCATATATATAATATTTGATATGCATGGTATGGTATTATAATGTTATGCTCATGTTATCATACCCTCATCTTTATCTTATGTTTTTGTATATCCCATTTTTACCATTACTGATCATTTGATATAACCCTTTCTAATATTTCTTTTCCCCATGATTTGAATAAAGTTATTAAGTATAATATATTAAAAGGGGTTCTAGATATAAATAAATATACAAGAAAATATGTATCTGTATTTTGAAGTTATTGTTTATTCTTCCAAATTTCCAAATACACTAAAATAATATAGACTTTGGGAGTGTGTTTGTGTAATTTGTGAAATATTCTGAAAAAAATGATCTAATATCCATGTATAAAAATCATGGGTCATTATAGTTGGTATCAAATCAATGGTTTAGTCAACCTTTGGAAACTTAAATGAGAAAAATTTAGTAATATTCCTAGGGATATTTCTAAGGACCTGTATAGGGATTTCTCTAAGGACAATCCTAAAGCATCATAGATTTAAAATAAATGTCGTGATTTAGGCATCATATAAGAAATTATTCATGATTATGTGTTTTTATTTTATTAGTAGTGTTTCTCACACTAGGATTTATGGTCTTAGTCAATAGTAGGAGTTAAAATGAACAGGGTTAACATTAAATGTCTCAGGTGTGGAATGTATGAGAATTATAAAAATATATTTCCATAGTGGAAATCTCATTAATATAATCAGGAAGGTAGTATGAGTATTTGTTTTACTATTGTGTATAAAGAGACTGAAAATGATATGTGAAATGTATGGGATGTTCTAATAGTGTTGTTTGCATTTAACCTAATAATAATGATTAGAATTAGATTTAAAAACCTTAAGGCGTGATTTATATTTCATATTCTATGAAAGATTATGATGATGATGCTTGAGTAATGGTTTTAGAATAAATTTATTTGATTGAAGTGTATATGTTTTTGAATTCAAAGATTATGTTATACAAATAATGAAATATATAAGTATTTTTAGTATAATTTTTTCATTAAGAATTGAAAAGGATATGTTTAATACTGATAAATACTTATAAAATTGATTTAATGAAAATTAGATATTCATGGGTGACACAAGATTAAGGGATAAACAACCCTTAATATGTTCCTAATATTGAGATATTAATGGTTGGATAAAGATATTTAGATATAAATAAGTATATTGGATGGTACTGATTACCTTGGAACAAATAAAGGGTGTGTTGAAAAAGTGGAATGTACTATAATGGATGGAGTTTATTACATTTTTTGACTTAAAAAATATATCCAATAGTCTTTGGAAAAAGAAATTATCCATGTTTTTAATAAGGATTTCTATTAATTACCATTTTTCTATAGGATACATGATGAAGGTATTCACATGTTTGGTATGACACAAAAAGAAGATACATTATTTTATATGGGTGATCAATGCTATAATGTTTTTGAGAAATTTAGTGACTTTATTTCTAATGTTTTATACTATCATCTTTTATAATGGTTATAAGGTTAACCATTTATGGAATAGTTAATGTTAAAATTTAGATTATGTTTTCGAGATTAATGTATTATCTCACCATATGAAATTTTTTTCATATTGGATAACTTGTGCTAACCTTTTTTTTGGATAAAGACAGATGTATTGACCTATCATTCTATTTATAGATCCCAAGATCTTCTAATGCTTCATAAATTAAAAATTCGCCTTCATTTCTTGGAATAATAGATATTGTGTAAATTGATCAAGGGAAAAAATTATAAGGTTGTCTTAAAATCAATTTAGTTTATATTCTCATAAAAATAATTCAACTTTATGGAAAAGGGTCTTGAAATATAATATAGTCATGTTATAATCATTTTTTATGATATCAATAACCCTTTTCAAGCCTCTTTGGGATATGTATTTTTCATCAATAAATTTCTCCAAACCATGTTCTATATCACTCTTCATATAAAATTTATAGTTATATTTATCTTCTATTTCCATGTTTTCACCTTACGCCTATGTTATCCTCTGTGAAAACCGAGTTATGAGTTACATTGGCAAACCGTTATGTTTCTAACATTATTTTTTTAATGGATGTCTTAGGATTGATTTTTATGATGTGGGTTTCTCTGAAAAAAACATTCAAGTATTAAACCATTGATAACATTGAAGAATTTGTAGGGTGAAATTCATTTTAATGGGGTATAATTTAACACCCTGTGATTTTTTGAATTTTATTTTTTAAAAATTAATTTAATCTTTTTGATATTTTTTATTTCACCCAACACTAAATATATCTTTTCTATAGGAAAAAACTGAGTTTGGATTACGTTATACACACCAAAAAGTTAATCTTGTGCTATACGAAACACTTATATTATCTTTTGGTACATGAAAAAATATATTTGGATTGTGTTACACACAATTCTGAGTTCTTTTTATATCTTTTGTTACTCGCAAGACTGAGTTTTACAGAACTACAATAAACTATTAAAATTGTTATTAAAATATTATTATAGTCTTCACCTACCCATTGAAATGGAAATTTAAAATAATATTGACTAGATCACGAAAATATCACTTAAACATTTATATAAAATGAATCATTTGGTTATCAATTAGCTATAAATGAAAGTAATAACTATTTAAAAATAAGGAAAAAAATTCTAAGAAATGTATTTTGTTATTTAAAAACACTATTTTATCTCAACAAACTTCAAAAACCACAATTGTTAAATGTTTTTAATAAAATTTATATATTCAATATTCAATAATTTTGTTTACACTCATCAAATATATTGTATAGTTATAAGATATAACCAAATCCAATTTTATGAAAAAATATATATATTTTTCAAAAGGGTAATTTTACCGCCTTTTAATGGTGAACCCATTTTAAATATTTTTTCTAAAAATTTTATAATTTTTGTATGAAAAAAAGCATTATTTTTTAAAGAATAATATTAAAATTTACTTTTGTTAAACTTTTGGTAAATTTATAAGAAGTCTCATAATTTCATGAAAAGTGAAAAATACTGAATTTTAATTGAAACCCACTTTCTCATATAACTTATTTATATAGTTAAAGTATGTTTTTAATTGGTTTAAAATAATAATTATAAAAATAATATATAAATTAATCCAATTTAGGTCATTTTAATATATTTCACATTGAAATTGGATATAAAAACAATTCAAACTTTTGGACCTTTTCACTTTAAAAACATATCATCTCATCCTATCTATGGGATTAATTTTTAATTATGTTCAACCATTTATGTGATTAAAATTTTGAAAATTGGATGTAATATTTTTCATAATAATTTTCCAATTTATTAAATATGTCTTCTTTATTTTGGGAGTATATGAATAGTAACTTTAGTAATTTTTATCACCACGATTAAGGGTAAATCATGGAATTAAGGCTAAAAAAATATTATAAATAAAATAAAAAAATGCTAACACTTTAAAAATGTTATATGATGAAGTTAATTCGACCCATAACACCTAAGGTTCTAAATTTAATTATTTAATAGACACTTTTCCATGAGAATAACTTAAGTATTTTTAAAATCGAAGAGAGTTAAAAAATGTCACACTCTTACTTTTAATAAGTGTTATATTTTTAAATCAAGATAAATAGAATATATTCTCATATATATATATATGAAGTATAAAAGACTTATATAAATAATTTAAATTTATCTCAAAATTTTAGTGAATAAATAATAATCATAAATAATTACACAATGATGATGCAGTAATTATTCAATTAAATAAACAATAAATTAAATGATATTATTGATATTAAAAGAAATAAAATTTGAAATAATTATTGTGATACACTAATTTTATAGATTATTATGATATATTAGGGGTGTAATAAATTATTTTTATAAAATATAACTTATTTTTTTGAGTTTCTTAAAGTCAATGTAATGAATAGTGTCCAAATTTACACTTATGATATTTTATGGAAATAATATTTTATTAAATTATTTAGAAATCATAAAAATATTAAATAAAAAAATTGATGATATATGGTCTAATATATCATAGATTTTCCATTTATTTTCCAATTGACAATTTATAAGTAAAAACCATATACTTTTATATTTGAAAATTTGTTACTTTAATTAAAATTAAAATGGGTTAGCTAAGGGTAAATCAAAATGATAAAGTTTAAAATAAAACCAAAACATAAATAAAATATATTTTTTGATATTATTACATCTTTATAATATCTTTTATCCTAATAAATGTAATTTTTTATATATTTGGATTGACATTGAATTTGTTGTAAATTAATCTTTTGAGAATTTTAAAGACTATTCCTCCCATCTCTTATAAAAGGGTACCTCTTATTATCTTTTATTAAAACTTTATAACCTATTTGGTTCAAAACAAAACCTATCAAAATATCCTCTCAAATTCCATTACTTCATCCTATAATCCATAATTTTATTATAAAACCAACAAAGGAAGTCCTTTGGTGAAATAAAAAAAGAGATACTCGAAGAAGAGGTAACGTTATTTAAAAAATGTTTTTATTTTACTAATTTCTTGGAACATATCAATTATTTTAATTTCATTTTTATATAATAACATCATTATCTTAAATATACTGATATTTTTCTATGTTTATATTATTATATAGAACTTTACACACTTCCATCAAATGGGATACACAATCATCGTTCGTGTGTACGGTGTAATACCGCCTCACTAACTGATGTCATTCATTCTATCATTACCACCATTAATTATTGTGAATAATGATAGATTTATAGTTTATATGTGATATATAATATTTTTATAATGTTATTATTATTTTTTAATTTTTATATCACCCATACCTTCTTGATTTACAATTTGTGGGAATATGATATCACCATTCGTGTGTACGGTGGACTATCACCTAGTGAAGCTATATGATTTGTTCACACTTTACATAGAATTTATTAAGGATGGTTTTAATAGAAATATTGGATATATATGACATAAAATTTATTCATTTGTGATAATATATAATATACTTTTCATTATTTTAATATGACAACAAAATTAAAATAACATTCATGCGTACATACGGCCTACTGTCTCCATAAACGGTGTATTTTATTTTTTACCAATGAATTATATATATAACCATAATTTAATATATAATTAATATAATTGATATTTATATAATTTTTTCATTATTTATATGATGATATAATGATCTAATCATGAGTAATAAGAATAAAAATTCAAAAAATGTATGAGAAACAAAGCGGTTACTACCCGAAACATAACTTAAACATGGAATTATTAATAAATGGGTAATATAAATTCATAATTAAATAATATATGGTATTATATATATGAATATGGTTATATTTTATATTTATAATAAACTTATATTTATTATACATGAGGTTTTAATGTGTATGATGGAAGTCAATACCTAAGGTAAGGGGATTTCTAGCCTCACTTTTATTTCTAAGAGACTTATGATTTATTCCTAACTTGTTTATTTTGTGTTGTGTATATAATAGTAATTAATTAATTATATTATCCAAATCCTTAAATTTATCTTCATTTACAAATCCATTTTATGATCTATCTTTCATGGTGTTTATGGTTAAATATTTACCAAATCGGTAAGGTAATTTTGTCTCAATTTTTCATATTTGAGATACATGTTATATTATGCACATATTTTCTTTTACAATGTGTATATAATTTCCTTTTTTCATGAATATCATTATTTTCATGATGTTATAAGTTTTATTTAATTGTATTCTCTTTTAAATTAGAAATATATGCTCTTTAAAAACAATGTTTTCCAAAAAAAATTACAAGTGTTTTAAATGATCTTTTGTACGTTTTTAAGGAAAATGATTTCAAACATGTTTAAAATAGTTTTCAAATACCCCTTTATAATTTTTCATGATTATTTTCCATGATAAATTTTATAAAAATGTTTTATGATTTTAAATTCTTTTAAAGTGGAAAGGATATTTTCCTCAATAATTATTTCAAATGATCTTTCAAAACTATTTTCCATCTATGATAACATTATTTGATGATACATACGCTAAATTGGGATTATAATTCAACTATTATATACTTATTCCTTATATGGTTAGTTTATATTTATTATGAATGATATTTGTTTTTATGGGACACATAGGTATGGTTTTCATTATTTTAATGGCGGGACCTATATCGTCCTCCAATGCATTAGGTAAAGATTTATATCTCATGAGATAATGATTTGAAACAAGTATAAAATATTGATACACTATGGCAAGAAGGGAAATACCAATAAACTATGGGACTAAGGGTAAACCAAATCAAGTATAAGGAAATGACCATGATTGGGGTTGGTGGTGTGTCCCTCCTAGTGGGCGTAACCCCCCATAAAGTGTCCTCACAAGATTTGGCAATGAACCTTGATTTATATGGAGTGATATTACATGTTTATGTATCTTCCAAAAATTCTATGTCTTATTACAATGTTATTATTTCATGGATTATTCTCCGGATTCAATAATAATTCATGTCTTATGAATTGAAAATATTTATTCCATGAGTCATGTATATGATATTTGATATGCAGGGTATGATCTTATCATTTTATGCTCATGTTTTCATACCCTCATGTTTATGTTATGGTTACATATCTCTTGTTTTTACCCTTACTGGTCATCTAATATAACCCTTTCTTGTGTTTCTTTTCCCTATGATATAAATAATGGTATGAATTATTGTATATAAAAAAGGGATCAAGATAAGAAGAAATAGGTTGGATAAGGTGTAGATGTATTGTGAACTAGTTGTTTATGCTTCCTATATTCTAAAGGTACTAAACTAATATAGTCTTTAGGAGTTCATTTGTGTAATGTATGAAATATTATTCGAAAATGATGTAATATTCATGTATGAGAATATTGGTTCATTATATATATGCTTAACATTAACTATCTCGGTGGCCTTATCTCCCAAACATGAAGCATTTCTCTATCTATTTGAGACAATTCCCATAATGCTTCTTCACACATTCTTGACATGTGAGTAGTCGAATCATCTTTCCTCCTTTTTCATTTGACCCACCATCTTCAAACTCCATTATTCTCTTTTTATATCAATAAACATGGGACCATTCTTTGAACTCCATCTATAATTTTAGAGAATAATGAATCACTTCTTCATAACTCCCAATGTTTCAGATTTTTAGATCCTTTTGAAGGTGTGGTTTTAAACCACTAAAAAATCTATATATTTTTCTATAATTTTTTATAACAAAACCTAGGGAATAACTTGAAATCCATGTGACATATTCCTCATAATCCATGATTTATTCACCTTCTATTTTCTTCTTCTCTATGAATTCTCTCTCCATCTTTTTTAGAATATTTTGAAAGAAATAATTGGTAAAAAATATTTTTTTAATGTCCTCCCACTCCATCTCTTCTATTTCATCCTTTTTATTGGTGTTCCTTTCCAATTCCCACAATTGATTGACTTCTCTATCTAAATGATAAATGAATAGAGTCACCTTCTCCTTCTTGGAATAATGGATCACAAAAAATATCTTATCCCTTGATTTAACCCAATATTCTGCAACAAGTGGATTAGAATCTCTATAAAACATCAGTGGTTGTTGTCACATACAGGACTCGATAGATAATTAATCTAAATTGGGTGAATACGAACATTCCACATGATTTGGGTTATTATTCATATCCTAAAAAATCTAGGTAAGAATCTTTATAATGTTTTGAACTCCACCTCCCATTAAATTGGGTATTTCATTTATAAAATCATTGAATTATCCCTCACATTTATTTTTTGCCTAATTTTCCACTATTCCCATCATTTTCTAAAATAGAAAAGGTTCGAATAGAACATATTTCAAAAAATAATGAGTAACTAATTTTATATTTTGTGTAATTAACTTTAAAAGCATATCATATGGGATCCCTATGTAAATCATTTTTCTAAAATAATGATTCTTGGAGGTTTACATATACTTATTTATATCCTAAGGGTTTTAACTAATGTTCTCTAATCCTAATTCCTAAATTAACGAAACTATTCTTTGATACCAACTATAATGATCCTACTTTTTCTTATATAACTATTACATTATTTTGGGAAATAAAATAATAGAATTAAAAATCTTGGATCTAATGGTTTATTATCTTTTTAAATTTTGTTTTATACATAACTTTTATATAATAAAAAATATTCATTATTTAATTTATTATTCTCTAGATTATTAGTGTCCCTCGTGTTCGCCTGAGTATAAGAAATCACATTAGTATAAAACTCAATGAAAGGGGTGAGCTAAAATCCCAAGAAGAGGATAAATGAGGAGATGAATACATATAACATGGGTGAGCATAATCACCATCATGATAACATAATCATAGGTTCATATTTATAATAATGAGATGAAGCATAGGATAAAGGAAGGGAATTTGGCAATGCCTAAAAAAATACATCATTTCTTAGTTGTTAAATACCACACATAGTTGTAAACAAAGATATAATCATGTTCATTCATAACATATGTTCACAATCATAACAATATCATTGCTAAAAAATCTAGCATCATGTTCACTCATATTTCACTTTATCTCCTGAGATACATCATATTACCCAATGCATTAGAGAGATATTTAATTTTGGGTGCACCTGCCACATTATAACATTTACATAATCAGTCATGCTACATAGAACATATATTAATAAATTTCATAAAGTAACCCATGTAAAGAAATTGGTTTCATAATTATTTCATTAATAATGAATAAAATTTGGGTTCCCAAATGAAAAGGGAAAAACATATTTCGTCTGAGATTCATCGTTCTTGAGGGAATAAGAAACAACTCAAGAGGAGTCAAAATGTTTTTTTAAAAGAATATTTCTTTTTGAAGACTTTGTATCTATCATAAAATATTATTGGAAACATTTATATCCATAGAAAATAAAAGGTAAGAATAATAATATTAAATTTAATGAATATTAAAGGATTATCTATACAAAAATTGGTTTGATATTGGGAAACCCCAATGAAAGGGATTTGGGTTCGAGATTCCCATAACCCAATTCCTGTTTAATTTTTTCATGTCTGCACCCATGGAATAATAAAAATATATTTATTAAACATTGATAAATAAGTTTATTATAGACGTTTGTAAAACTATTTGTCAATTATAATTATTGGATTATATTTCTAAATTTGCGTTGTTGAAATTGAAGCATTTTGATATCGTGTTCTACTTAAAATTTTCTTATTGTGCAGTGATTTCAACATTTTATTAAATGTAATTTATACATTGGAATTATTAATTCCATAATATTATAAGGAATATAATTACATTTTTATATATTATATATATTTTATAACATCTATAATGAACTAACCAGGAATACCATCTAAACTGATACCCAAGATGATTAGCCACTAACTCGAAGATTATTACTTATCACCGTGGTCTGGTGACAATTACCTAGGAATAAATAAATAATCATTGGGAACAATTTATCCAACAAAATATTATAATAAAAGATTACAATATGGAAGCATCATTAGGTATATAAATCAATACATATATTTAATGTATAAAGAGACATTAAGAAAACTAAAAGTGGAACATAACAACCAAAACCTGCCTCCTAGTGGTCCATGAACACCAAACATATCCCAAGTCACCCATCCTTGGTCACCCAAAATCAAAAACCACAAAGGAAGTAATAGAGAAAAAACACCTACTATAAGACAATTAAGGGATGAAAACACCAAAAGGTTCAAGAAAGGTGTGATCTAAAGAGCCTAATTGGATTCCACCAAAGATTCTATTCAGTTACTTCATAACTAAAATCAAATATTCTACAAAGATGAGTACAAATAAAATATAATGATTATTAGTTTAAAAAAAAATTAAACATTTAAAAATAAATTATTAAATTGAACCGGTAAAAAATTTCCTTCCACCATTTAAAACCCAAACATTTTCGTTAAAATCATTGAAAACCATTTCGCAATCTAATGTTATAAAATCAAAAAAATGATAATATGCACTTGATATATAAATATGAAAAAAAAAGTCAATATTATAGATTCAAGGTTTATAATAAATATAAATTAATCAAGATAGGAAACTATGGTGGAAAAACTAACAAAAATGTTGTCATGTATTGCGTATCAAGCATGTGGATGTCATGGGTAAAACCTAGGTATGCTAGTGATTACACCAAAAAATAGTTAATCAAATTACAAAATGACTTATTATCCGGCTTATATCTAGTCTCATGGGTATTTGGAAAACCATTTACCCACACACCTATTATCCTTGTAGTATGTCCAAAGCCTGAACCTTACACAATCTATATGGATCCATCATAACGGTGTGAGTCTGATAGTGAAGTGAATATCTAGTTCATCCCATATAAGTATCCATGTTCCCACAATTAGTCAAAATAGGTGAGTGTGATAATAAATTTATGAGGATCACATGGGTATCTTTATCAATCATGGGTATTATCCTTAAATCACATCTCACTCTCACCCCCAATGCCCCCAAAGTAAATAATCCCCTTTTCAAAACCCAACAAATGCAAAGTACAAAAATCAATAAAGTTTCATAAATTTATTATTATAAGATAGAATAATAATAAATTTCCAAAAAGGGAATCAATAGTCATTAATCAAATTCAAATACTTTTAAATAATTTAATAATCAAAAAAGGGAACCATACGCACTCCTTTTCCCAAATCTGTATTTTAAACCCAAATAGGCCATTAATAAATCATATATTTCAAAAAAATACCTAAATCAAATAATAGAAGTATTAAAATTAAAAAATGATTGAATACATTTAAAAACATGGTTTTATACTGACTTTCCATTTAGATAAATAATTAATTTCCTATAACCCAAGAATACCAATTCCAAAACAAAGTTAAAATCACTCAATGGGGGTTCTTGATCATTTAATAAATTCATGAATTTAAAACTATTTAAAAATTTCTAGAGTTTAATTTATTAAATTCAAATAAAGGATGTTAATTTAATAAATCAAAACTCTGTCCAAAGACCACAATTTTTCCAAAATACCCTATAAAATATTTCGGATAATAAACCTAAACAAAGAAGGCATTTAAAAAATTTATAAAAAGGTTGTAGATATCAATATTATAGATATTAAATTAATGAAATATTTTATTAAAATATAATAAGGTCAGTTAATATTATATAAGGAATTAAATGGAACAATTTAAAATAATATGTGTTAAAAATTATGAAACACGTGTCTATGAATTATCAAGAAACAATGAATGAAAAAATTAAGGAAATGAATAGAAACACGCACATGTAAAATAAGGAATCCAACCACAATGATTCTGATATGTGTCAATTTCGATGGAGATCATAATATTTTAGAAGATAAATCTTGAAAGTATATATAAGAGATCTTAGATCTACAATTACACTTCAATCAACCAATCTTCAGGGAAACAGAAGTTGTCACAACAATTATGAAGAATAAATAAAGAGAATAAAGGAGATCAAAGAACAATAATTATATAAATCACTAAAAGAGAAGATCGTCACTTTTATTAGATCTTCAATATAGAAAGAAATGAGTTTGTGGGAGCCAAAATTATTTTGTATGGATCCAAAAAACCCTAAGGATTGGATTGCGGTCAACTGGGAGGAGTTTAGGGTTAATTTGGTGGGTTTTGTGCATTTAATTAATATTTTCAAAAAATTTATTATTTTGTGCATGGTTTTATGGGTTGGTTCGCATGGTTTGTACTAACCATTCACCCAAAATATATCCCCTATAATATTTGAACACTTAGGATTCACAATTAGTTAAATCGTGCACAAACCATATAACCCACTTGCACACATAGTTTAACCATACACAAACCATGCATAATCCTTGAAACCAAGGCTACACAATTTGTTTAACCTTGCACAAACCATAGAAAATCCATGAAAACATTAGTAAAATATCTATTAAAATACATAAAACAACCCTCAAAAAGATCCAATCATTGTGTACTCAAATCAATGGGTCAAAACACATAAAAAAATTAAAGACATGTTACAGCCTCCCCAACACAGGACTTTTTGTCCACTGAAATCATCTAGTCCTAAAGATAGAACACAATGACATAATAATAAATCCATCACTCATATTGTGAGTTATAAGGTCCGTATTACATAATATATACTCACCCAAAGGATAAGAACACACACACATATCCAATATCAAAACCCCAATATTGTTACACGTCTCTAAACTAGATAAATACTAGAGACCTAGCATAGGTCTCCCCACTATTTAAAGATTAACTAAAATGGTGAAACATAAATAAAAGCGCATCCCAAAGACACAAATAAAAGACTTAAAATATTATATAAATAAAAAACTAATATCAAGAATCAAAAATCAAGGTAAATAACTAGAAATGATTCTTAACCTATGTAATTACTCAATAGTAACAAAATATTTTCAAAACAGAGCCTCATACCTCGATAAGCTCGTCAAAACAAATGCCAGCACCACTGAGTGATAGGTCTTTCAAAAATCCACACCATCTTAGTTACCCAAGTACATTCTCAGGTAATAGCTATGTCCAATTAGAAATATCTCAAAAATCTTGGTCAGTGCATAATAAGGCACTGCACTCTCACAACGGAGATCATCTAATATATCAAAATTGGGCTCTAATCATCATGTCAAAACAAGAGGACACCAAGGAACAAAAAATAAGATATCAAGAAATGAATCCATGATTAACTATATAATATATAAATTTAGACAACCAAGTTCCGTAAGATATCATTCACACAAATCCCAAAATAAAATCTTTCTAGGAACAGAAAAGCTACAAGGAGAAAAAATTCAATACTTTCCACATCACCATCAAAAACAAAATGTTGGATACACATTTTCCATATTTTTAAACGAACATCTAAAAACTAAATTTTCATCCAATATGTGAAAATATTCACTCCATGTCCTGTGGTTGGAGCCCTATTATCCTGGAGCATATTCTACCACACAATCAAGAGCTAATATTCCCAACTGAATTTTTCATTTTCAGTACAAAAACTTACAGAACATCTTAGGTGACCTAAATGGACAAACCGTTTTCAAAATATCTAATATATAAAACACATACTCTTTTTATGACTTTAGAGACCCGTACTTTATGTACATGGACATTATATTACTTTGGAGGAAAACTTAATACATAACAAAAAAACACCGAAGGAATGTAATAGTTTAGTGTCTTTGGAAACTCAGAATATAATCTTCTAATCATAGTGAAATATCTTCAACATCTCCCATAAATATATTCCCCTTTTTTTCTTACATAAAACCTTTCTTTATATCCTGGGGAAAAGAAAACATAAAAAGGGTGAGCTAAAATACTCAGTAAGGTTAAACATAGGGAACGTAAAACAATCCATAAACAATTGAATGCAAAAACTTGAACATAAAATCTAAACATCAAAATCTTGAGCAATGACATAAATCTTGGAAGTACGTAAGGCATATATCATAAAGGAACATAAATCATGATAAAATAGCATGGGAATAAAACTTGTAATTATGGAAAACCTTTAAGAACATGATATGATTTCCATAGTAGCCAAGACATTACTGTCAAGACCATCTTAGTAGACAAAGTCCCTTTCTGAATCGAGTTCACTCCTCGTTCCAGTCCTGTATCATTGAACCAGATAAACATACCATTCCATCCATGTCTATATCATGAGATATAAATCTTTACCCAATGAATTGGAGGGAGATATAGGTCCCACCCATATCATATTGAAATCATTCTTTCATGTGCCACAAAACAATCATAAATCATTCATCATAACCCAAATAATAAAATGGGTTTCATAAACATCATCCTTTCTTAACATAATCCATATAAAAAAAATGGGTATCATTTAATCATAAGAAAAATCAGACCATTTAAATAATATATACATTATACTTGAAACATAATCATACTAAATAATTTCATCTTAGACGGAAAATAGTTTTGACAAAACACTTGAAATTAATTCTTGAGGAAAATATCCTTTCTTCTTCAAAATCATTTTTTTTACAAAATTCAATGATATTTTAAAAGAAAATTAATTTTTTGAAAATAATAATGAAATTATGTAGATAAATATTCAGTTAAATAAGTCATTATGAAACCATAAAAATCCATTCATGCCATATAATTTAAAAAAACATTCTTTTCATACTTTTTCTAAAAAAGTCAAAAAGTACCTTATATGGTAACCAAAGGAAAGATTCAATCCATACAACATAGTAAAAGTAATGAAGGGGTAAAAATGAATTTAAACATACATGTAAGAATACTAAACACTTTGTAAAAACATTTTTATGGACATGGATGAAAAATATAACCCCACTAAATACTTATGAATAAACAATCTCAGATAAAAATGAGATTGGAAAAGGTATCCCTTACCTTAGGTCTGATATGCTTTGTACTTATCCGAACCTCCTGTATAATGATTTAAATAATGTCATTTACTTATTACAGAATCATATTAATTGTCATTATATCATATATGGTTCACTTATAACTTTATATTACTCGTTCTTTTGTAAATTACATGTTAAAGCAGTGTTTTGGGTAAAATCATTTAATTTATCATACGTGTTTGGACTTGTTGTTCTTGATATTATTATTAATTATATCATGATTTACTTACTTACAGAATTTTAATAATGATTTACATATAATATATATTCAGTATATATATATATATAATAGATATATGATTGAAATGAAATATACCGTTCATGGAGACGGTAGGCCGTACGTACGCATGAACGCTGTTTTCCATTCCTTATTGACTTCAATGGAAGTAAGCAGATGAAATATATATATATATATATATATATATCCATTATATTTATTATGTCATATATTTTATTATTATTATTTATATATACTTTATAATCATTCTTGAATGGTTAACATGGAGAATGAATCTCATCGCGTCGTTGAGACGTTAATCCATATGTACGCACGAGCGATGATATCATTCCCATAATTATTGAATGGAATTGGAGTGGATGATATAATATCTAGGAATCTGTATGATGTTATAATAACCATATATTGTAATTATTTACACCATTATACCCATCCAAGTAAGGTGGTGGTGGAAAAATAAATTACACCACGGCGTGGAGACGGTATTCCGTACGTACGCACGCACGGTGATTTCTTTTTCCGTATGATGGATAGAAGGTGAAATGGGGTTTTTTAATATTTATAATAACATATAAGTATATTAATGAAACTTATGTTATTAATTTATAATGAAACAAATAAATAATAATAAGTTTAAGAAGAAAGAAACTTGAAAGAATTGGTAGAAGAGATTACCTCTTCTTCGATGCACCTCTTTTAAGCTTCCTCTTAAGGCACTAGAGTTGGTCTTTTGAGGAGACCAGAACCTCTATATTATTTATAGGGAATTTGAGAAGGGAAATTTGTAGGGTTTGGCAGATCTTGAAGGCTAAAAATTGTGTAATGAGAAGAGGGAGGAGGTTCCCTTCTATAAGGGAGGAGAGGGGCACCTTAGGAAAAACATAAAATATTATTTAATAATAAAGTCATATTCGGTTTATAATAGCTCAAAATTGATTTATTTTTAATATTAAGTGGGTATGGGTCGAAATAATCTCAACCAATAGGTTTTAGAAAAGTTTAGGTTACTATTTTAACCTTATCACTTAGATTTAACTCTAAGTTAAATAATTTAACTTTTACCGTGTCTTCTTGTTTTCTTACACTATATGGTTAATAAACTTACTATAACAAGCCAAAAGAAATCCAAATAATTCATTATTAATATATATAACCTTATCTAAGTCATTTTTTAAATACTTAGATATTTAGGAACAGAATAAAAATTAATAATATAATATTTGTTTTAAAAACTATTTTATGTCAATTTGACACTATTTGGTAATTGATTTTTCTCAAAATCATAACAGCATGGTTAGTTCTAAAAATGTTAATTGAATCAATACTAAAATGTCATATTAAATTAAAAAATTAGTGGAATTTATAAAAATTCTCAAATTTCATTAATTTGGGTGTTTATAACATCAATTATGTTAATATTTCATTAATAAGGTAATTACTACATCATCATTGTGTCATAAATAAATTAGATTATTTAATGTCTAAAAATTATAAATAAAATACCATTATGTAGGAAATCATTTTATATTTATAATGAAAATCTATATTGGAATTTATCTTATATATAACCCTATATTAAAAAAATAGTTATTAAACATTGATTTTAACTCTTCTTTGAATTAAATAATAATAAATGTCCTAATCTAATCCAAGTGGACCTAAATGATAATATTATATTTTTAAAGTTGTTTTTGGTCTAATTAAACTTATCCAATTGAATTAGGACATGTTTTAGGGTAATAATAATATCATTTTTACCCTTAATGACCCTATTTACTTATAATCGTGGTAAATAAAAGTAAAAAGTTATGATTCACCAAAAATTACTTTCATATAATTGACCACATTTTACTTACTAATATCAACCGTGTCTCTTGGATTTTTGAAATTCAACTCACAGAAGCGGTAAAATTATGTTTTATTTAAATTTTCAATTGCTCCTAGGAGGTGGGTAAAAGACGGTAAAAGGTTCAATAAAATTTTTATATACCTAAATTATTATAAAAGGACTCCAATGAATTACATTGAACTTATATATATATTATGTATCTATTTTTACCTAAAATAAATTTAAATAAAATAAATAATAATTTAAATAAAAAGTCGGTTTTTAAATAGTAACTCAGTGTTTTCACTATTCATCAAAAATTGAAAGTTTTCAGAAAAATAAAAAAAAAATCACCCTAGGCTAATTTCGATATTCCAAATCCAAAAAATGAAGTCCATTTTGAAAGATAAAATTTATAAAATTTCAAAAAGTGGGTATTACTATTCATAACGGCTAGTTCATAATAATATTATAGTAATATCTCATTTAGTGAAACTCGGTATTTTGTATAACACACGCTATTAAGAAAGGTTGCTTCTGGCGTGCAACACAAGCCTAGAATAGTGTTTGTGTATACTGTAATCTAATATGGTGTTGCGTATAGTGAAATATAATCTTGGTGTAGCATAGAACACAAGACATCAAAGTAATAATATTTCTCATAAAATCTAGGGGTGTTACATTCTACCCCCCTTAAAATGAATTTCGCCCTCGAAATTAATCGGGGTTATAAATGGTTTACTACTTGAAAGTTTATTTCATAGAAACCCAAATTGTAAAAAGGAATAATAAAACTTTATTTTAAAATGTAAAGTTAGAATCATAACGATCACCCAAGGTAACTCAGCACTGGGTTTCCACATAGGAAATCATAGGTGAAAATATGGATATGGAAGAGAAATATCACCATAAAGTTCTAATGGATAGTGGTAGAGAACATGTCTATGAAAAATCCATCAATCAAAAATCCATAAATTTGTGATTAATTAAGGTACCATCTAATTCATCGGGTATAAGGGTACTAGGACAACGTTTTTAGTTCTCCAGATCATTTCCCTAATATTGAAGAATTGTTGATTTAAAAGAAATACTTACTTGATTTTGGTACAATCTCACTGTTGTCCATGCCTTGAACAATTTCCTCTTCATCTCTTAAAGAAATGAAGTAGAATTTTTCATTCATGAAGTGTTAGCAGATCATGTGATAGAATGATAGGTCATTTTATATGTTTCTATCGCAATAAATTTAGCACAATTTATTAAATATACATAAGTCCATCTATAATGATATTAATCATATATGGTTGCTAAAATGGACTTATACTCCATCTATCATATTGCTTAATAAAATAAAAATAGTTTATACTAACAATGGACTTCTTGTAGGCCAGTGATGAAGGTATATCGTACTTCGGTTGTGGGTTTGATTCTCGCATCCTTGTCCGACGCGGCGAGTTGTCACCCATCCTACGGGTTGTCCTTTTTATAAAACTATACTATTATAACATAACAAAAATTTCTAGCCTTAAACAATATTATCTGATGTCTAACTTAATCTATTCCAATCTTTAGTTTTATCCAAAATACTTTGGTCCAAATATCATAGTATAAATAAAATGATTACTAGAAAGGTCATCTACCAAGCATTGAATACAATCATTTATCACCCGTATATCATAAGATATATATCTTGTTGGTCACACTCCAAACATGTGAATTCCTTAATCATGTATTCTTTTGAAAAATGAATACCCATTGAACCTTAGTGAAAACATGAATGTTGTCAAAAGTTAACTCTTTCCACATACCAAAATCCCAAAATTTGGTATACTCAAACCATGATATCACTTTGTCTTTATACCAGTCATGAGCTCATTAATACTATCAAACATCCCATTATATCCTTATCCTTTCATTATGCACATATCATCTACCATCCATAAATATTTGAATAACCTTTCATGGTTACCGGTACCATTCATCATATACTTCCATAAACTCAAGGAAAGACAACAGTGTAACAATCCTTAGATTATTCTTTATTCCATAATACCATACATTATTCTTGATAAACATACAATCATTCCACTACCTTCTTAAACCACGGATTGAGCTTCATCATTTCTTTCATCTCATATTTCATTTGTAGTCTCTTCATCATCATCCACATAAATACTACTCATATGACCATACTGATTCTCTTCATGAGATTTTCCCTTAGGGAATCGGTTTTCATAATGCTCGTACATTCCCCATTTAAAACATTTAACCGTTGTTGATGTCTTAGCAATACCATTATCCTTGTCCATGGTGTTAACTGAACATTTTCCTTTACAATTACTGGATTTGTGTCCTTCTTTTCCACACTCAAATAATCTTCTAGTTCCTTTGAAACATTCTCCTTGATGCCTCTTCCCACATGATTTACATGAGGGAAATTGGACTTTCTTTCCTCTATGATCATCATGAAACTTCATCTTTCTCTTATTAAGTGAGTCAGAAACTTACCAAAGTTGAGATTATTGATCATATTATGAGATTGTTTATTAGGCATAATAACGATGTTTGGACTTCCAAATCCCATTTCATTTGGTTTCTCATGAAGAATATCATTCCATTTTCCATCATATCCTCCATTATCGCGAATCTTCCTATTTCCAGCCATTTTATAAACCCCAAAAATAATATTGTGAGAGGAAAAAATCATAATCAATGGAGATTACCTTCAATATATAACATCTTAGGTTTAATTATAATATTGTTACCATAATTCTAGGACTATAACCTATACTTATACTTAACCTTAGAGACATCCCTAGACATACCTTAGAAACATCTCTAGGGATCTCACTAAAGTTTTCGCATCATAGTATCCAAAGGTCAACTAAACCTTTCCTCTGATACCAACTATAGAGACCTAAAGCTTGACGTACATGGACATTACATTACTTTTTCAGAATACTTAATACATAAAAAAAGCAAACACCAAAGTACTGTAATAGTTTACTGTCTTTTGAAACTCGGAATATAATCTTCTAATCATGGTGAAAGACCATCAACATCACCCATAAAGATATTCCCCATTTCTTTTCTTACTTAAAACATTTCTTTATATCCTGGGGAAAAGAAAACATAAAAATGGTGAGCTCAAATTCTCAGTAAAGGTAAACATAGGGAACGTAAAACAATCCATAAACATTTTAATGCAAAAACTTGAACATAAAATCTAAACATAAAAATCTTGAGCAATGACATAAATCTTGTAAGTACATAAGGCATATATCATAAAGGAACATCAATCATGATAACATAGCATGGGAATAAAACATATAATTGAGGAAAACCATTAATCACAGGATATTATTTCCATATTATCCAAGGCATTGATGTCAAGACCATCTTAGTGGACAAAGTCCCTTTCTGAATCGATTTCACACCTCGTTCCAGTCTTGTATCACTGAACCGGATTAACTTACCATTCCATCCATGTATATCTCATGAGATATTAATATTTACCCAATTAATTGGAAGGAGATATAGGTCCCACCCATATCATATTGAAATCATTCTTCTGTGTGACACAAAACAATTACAAATCATTCATCATAACCCAAAGAATAAAATGGGTTTCATAAACATCATCCCTTCTTAACATAATCCATATAAAAGAAATGGATATCATTTAATAATAAGAAAAATCATACCATGTAAATAATAGAGACATTATACTTGAAACATAATCATACTAAATAATGTCATCATAGATGGAAAATAGTTTTGACAAAACACATGAAATGAATTCTTGAGAAAAATATCCTTTCTTCTTCAAAATCATTTTCTTTTTTACAGAATGCAATGAAATTTTAAAAGAAAAGTATTTTGTTGAAAATAATCATGAAATTTTGTAGATAAAGATTCATTGAAAAAATTCATTATGAAACTGTAAAAATCCATTCACGCCGTATAAGTTAAAAAAAATTCTTCTCATACTTTTTCTGAAAAAAGTCAAAAAGTACCTTATACGGTAACCAAAGGAAATGTTCCTTCCGTACAACATAGTAAAATCCAAAAAGAGGTAAAAATGACTTTAAAAATACATGGAAGAATATTAAACACTTTATAAAAACATTTTTATGGACATGGATGAAAAATATAACCCCAGTAAATACTTACGAATAAACAATCTTGGATAAAAACGAGATTGGAAAAGTTATCCCTTACCTTAGGTCTGATATGCTTTGTACATATCTGAACCTCATGTATAATGATTTAAATAATGTCATTTAATTATTACAGAATTTTATTCATTGTTATTATATCATATATGGTTCACTTATGACTTTATATTACTCGTTCTTTTGTAAATTCCTTGTTAAAGTAGTGTTTTGGGTAAAATTGTTTCATTTATCATACGTGTTTGAACTTGTTGTTCTTGATATTATTATTACTTATATCAGTATTTACTTACTTCCAAAATTTAAATCATGATTTATATATCATATATATTCATTATATATATATAATAGATAGATGAATGAATAAAATGATATACACCGTTCATGGAGACAGCAGGTCGTATGTACGCATGAACATTGTTTTCCTTTCCTTATTGACTTGAATGGCAGTAAGTAGATGAAATATATATAAATAAATAAATCCAGTAGATTTATTATGTCATATATTTTAGTATTATTCATTATATATACTTTATAGTCATTCATGAATGGTTAACATGGAGAATGAATCTCATCGCGTCGGGGAGACGGTAATGCGTACGTACACACAAGCGATGATATCGTTCACATAATTATTCAATGGAATTTGAGTGGATGATATAATATCTCAGAATCAGTATTATTTTATAATAACCATATATTGTTATTCTTTACACTGTTACACCCATCCATGTAAGGTGGTGGTGGAAAAACAGATTACACCACGGCGTGGAGACGGTATTCCGTACATAAGCACGCGCGGTGATTTCATTTTCCATAGGATGGATAGAAGATGAAATGGGGTTGTTTCATATTTATAATAACATATCAGTATATTAGTGATACTTATATTATTACTTTATAATGAAACAACTAAATAAGAATAAGTTGAGGAAGAAAGAAACTTGAAAGAATCGGTAGAAGAGATTACCTCTTCTTCGACACACCTCAATTATGCTTCCTCTTAAGGCACTAGAGTTGGTCTTTTGAGGAGACTAGAACCTCTATATTATTTCTAGGGAATTTTTAAAAGGAAATGGGCAGTGGTTGGCTGAGTTTGAAGGCTTAAAATTTTGTAAAGAGAAGAGGGAGGAGGTACCCTTTTATAAGGGAGGAGAGGGGCACCTTAGGAAAAACATAAAATATTATTTTATAATAAAGTCATGTTTTGTATATAATAGCTCAAAATTGATTTATTTTGAAGATGAAGTCGGTATGGGTATAAATCCTCTCAAACAATAGGTTTTATACAAGTTTATGTTACAATTTTAACCTTATCACTTTGATTTAACTCTAAGTGAAATAATTTAACTTTTACTCTGTCTTCTTTTTTTCTTACACTATATGGTTAATAATCATACTATAACAAGCCAAAAGAACCCCAAGTGGTTCATTATTAATATATATAACCATATATAAGTCATTTTTCTGATCCTTAGATTTTTAGGAATAGAATAACAATTTATAATATAATATTTGTTTTAAAACTATTTTATGTCAATTTTGACACTATTTGGTAATTGATTTTTGTGAAAACCATAAAAAAATTATTAGTTCTAAAAAATTTAATTTAATTAATACTAACAAGTCATATTAACTTAAAAATTAGTGGAATTTATAAAAAGTCTCAAATTACATTTATTTGGGTATTTATAACATCAATTATGTTAATATTTCATTAATAAGGTAATTAATGCAACATCATTGTGTCATAAATAAATTAATTTATTTAATGTGTATAAATTATAAATAAAATACCATTATGAGGAAATCATTTTATCTTTCTAATTAATATTTATAGTCGAATTTATCTTATGTATAACCCTATATTGGACTTGTTGTTCTTGATATTATTATTACTTATATCATGATTTACTTACATCCAGAATGTAAATCATGATATATATATATATATATATTCAGTATATATATATATATAATAGATAGATGAATGAAATGAAATACACTGTTCATGGAGACAGTAGGACGTACGTACGCATGAACGCTGTTTTCCTTTCCTTATTGACTTGATTGGAAGTAAGTAGATGACATATATATATATATATATATATATATAAATCCAGTAGATTTATTATTTCATATATTTTAGTATTATTAATTATATATACTTTATAATCATTATTTAATGGTTAACATAGAGAATGAATCTCATCACGTCATGGAGACGGAAATCCGTACGTACGCACGAGTGATGATATCATTCCCATAATTATTGAATGGAATTGGAGTGTATAATATAATATCTCAGAATCAGTATGATGTTATAATAACCATATATTTTTATTCTTTACACCATTATACCCATCCAAGTAAGGTGGTGGAAGAAAAACAGATTACACCACGGCGTAGAGACGGTATTCTGTACGTAAGCACGCGCGGTGATTTCATTTTTTTAGGATTGATAGAAGATGAAATGGGGTTGTTTCATATTTATAATAACATATCAGTATATTAGTGATACTGATATTATTACTTTATAATGAAACAACTAAAGAAGAAGTAGTTGAAGAAGAAAGAAACTTGAAAGAATCAGTAGAAGAGGTTACCGCTTCTTCGACTCACCTCAATTAAGCTTCCTCTTAAGGCACTAGAGTTGGTATATTGAGGAGACCGGAACCTCTATATTATTTCTAGGGAAGTTGAGAAGGAAAATGGGCAGGTTTTGGAAGAGTTTTAAGGCTCAAAATTGTGTAAAGTGAAGAGGGAGGAGGTGCCCTTTTATAAGGGAGGAGAGGGGCACCTTAGGAAAATCATAAAATATTATTTTATAATAAAGTCAAATTCGGTTTATAATAGCTCCAAATTGATTTATTTTGAAGCTTAAGTAGGGTTAGGTCTACATCCTCTCAAACAATAGGTTTTAGACAAGTTTAGGTCACTATTTTAACCTTATCACTTAGATTTAACTCTAAGTTAAATAATTTAACTTTTACCGTGTCTTCTTGTTTTCTTACACTATATGGTTAATAAACTTACTATAACAAGCCAAAAGAACCCCAAGTGGTTCATTATTAATATATATAACCTTATATAAGTCATTTGGCCGATGCTTAGATTTTTAGGAATAGAATAACAATTAATAATATAATATTTGTTTTAAAAACTAATTTATGTCAATTTTGACACTATTTGGTCATTGATTTTTGTGATAACCATAACAGCATGATTAGTTCTAAAACAATTAATTTAATCAATACTAACATGTCATATTAACTTAAAAAATTAGTGGAATTTATAAAAAAGTCTCAAATTACATTTATTTGGGTATTTATAATATCAAATATGTTAATATTTCATTAATAAGGTAATTACTACATCATCATTGTGTCATAATTAAATTAAATTATTTATGTATAAAAATTATAAATAAAATATCATTATATATGAAATAATTTTATCTTTATAATGAATATTTATAGTCGAATTTATCTTATGTATAACCCTATATTAAAAATGTTTTAGTTATTAAACTTTGATTTTAACTCTTTTAACTCTTCCTTGAATTGAATAATCATAAATGTCCTAATCTAATCCAAGTGGACCTAAATGATAATATTATATTCCTAAGGTTGTTTTTGGTCGAATTAAAATTATACAATAGAATTAGGACAAGTGTTATGGTAATAATAATATCATTTTTACCCTTAATTACCCTATTTACTTTTAACCATGGTAAATAAAAGTAAAAATTTACTATTCACCAAAAATTATTTTCATCTCATTGAACCACATTTTACTTACTAATATCAACTGTGTCTCTCAGATTTTTGAAATTCAACTCACAGAAGCAGTAAAAGTAAGTTTTATGTAAATTTGCAATTTCTCCTAGGAGGTGGGTAAAAGACGATAAAAAGTTCAATAAACTTTTTATATACCTAAAACTATTATAAAATTACTCAAATTAATTACATTGAACTTATATATATATTATGTATCTATTTTTACCTAAAATAAATTTAAATAAAATAAATAATTATTTAAATAAAAAGTCGGTTTTTAAATAGTAACCTAGTGTTTTCACTATTCATCAAAAATTGAAAGTTTTCAGAAAAATACAAAAAATTCACCCTAGGCTAATTTCGATATTCTGAATCCAAAAATGAAGTCCATTTTGAAAGATAAAATATATGAAATTTCAAAAAGTGGGTATTACTATTCATAATGGCTAGTTCATAATAATATTATAGTAATATCTCGTTTAGTGAAACTCTGTATTATGTATAACACACGCTGTCGAGAAAGGTTGCTTCTGGCGTGCAACACAAGCCTAGAATAGTGTTTGCGTATACTATAATCTAATATGGTGTTGCGTATACTGCAAGCTAATCTTGGTGTAGAGTATAACACAAGACATCAAAGTAATAATATTTCTCATAAAATCTCAGGGTGTTACATTCTACCCCTCTTAAAATGAATTTTGCCCTCAAAATTCTTCGGGGTTATAGATGGTTTACTACTTGAAAGTTTATTTCATAGAAACCCACATCGTAAAAAAGGAATTCTAAAACTTCATTTTAAAAAGGAAAGTGAGAATCGTATTGGTCACCCAAAGTAACTCAACACTGGGTTTCCACATAGGACATCATAAGTGAAAATATGGATATGGAAGAGAAATCTAACCATCAAGTTCTGATGGAGAGTGGTAGAGAACATGTCTATGAAAAAACCATCAATCACAAAGCCATAAATTTCTGATGATTTAAGGTATAATCTAATTCATCGGGTATAAGGGTACTAGGACAATGTTTTTAGTTCTCAAGATCATTTCCCTAATGTTGAATATTTGTTGAATTAAAAGAAATACTTACTTGATTTTGGTACAATCTCACTATTTTCCATGCCTTAAACAATTTCTACTTCATCTCTTAAAGAAATGAAGTTGAATTTTTCATTCGTGAAGTGTTAGAAGATCATGTGATTGAATGACAGGTCATTCCATATGTTTCTATCCCAAAAAGTTTAGCACAATTTATTAAATATACATAAGTCCATCTATGCTGAGATTAATCGTATATGGCTACTAAAATGGACTTATACTTCATCTATTATATCTCTTAATAAAATAAAACTACTTTCTACTTACCAAGGACTTCTTGTAGGCCAGTGATAAAGGCATGTCACACTTTGGTTGTGAGTTCAATTCTCGCATCCTTGTCCGATGCGACAGGTTGTCCTTTATCTAAAACTATACTATTATAACATAACAAAAATTTCTAGCCTTAAAAAATATTATCTGATGTATAACTTAATCTATTCCAATATTTAGTTTTATCCAAAATACTTCTTTCCAAATCTTATAGTATAAATAAAACGATTACTATAAAGGTCATCTACCATGCATTGAATATAATCATTTATCGCCCGTATATCATAAGATACATATCTTGTTGGTCACACTCCAAACATGTGAATTCCTTAATCATATTTTATTTTGAAAAATTAATACCCATTGAACCTTAGTGAAAAAATGAATGTTCTCAAAAGTTAACTCTTTCCATATACCAAAATCCAAAAATTCGGTATACCCAAACCATGATATCACTTTGTCCTTATACCAGTCATGAGCTCATTAATACTATCAAACATCCCATTATCTCTTTACACTTTCATTATGCACATATCATCTACCTTCCAAAAATATTTGAATAAACTTTCATGGTTACGAATACCATTCATCATATACTTCCAAAAACTCAAGGAAAGACAACAGTTTAACAATCCTTATATTTTTCTTTATTCCATAGTACCATACATTATTCTTGATAAACATACAATCATTCCACTATATTCTTAAACCACTGACTGAGATTCATCATTTCTTTCATCTCATATATCATTTGTAGTCTCTTCATCATCTTCCACATAAATACTAACCATATGACCATGTTGATTCTCTTCATAAGATTTTCCCTTAGGGAATCAGTTTGCATAATGCCCGTACATTCCACATTTAAAACATTTAACTGTTGTTGTTATCTTTGAAATACCATTATCCTTTTCCATGGTGTTAACTGAACCTTTTCCTTTACAATTACTGAATTTCTGTCCTTCTTTTCCACACCCAAAGCAACTTCTAGTTCCTTTGAAACATTCTCCCGGATTCCTCTTCCCACATGATTTACATGAGGGAAATTGAACTTTCTTTCCTCTATGATCATCATGAAACTCCATATTTCTCATATTAGCTGAGTCAGGAAACTTACCAAAGTTGAGATTATTGATCATATTATGTGATTGCTGATTAGGAATAATAACGATTTTTGGACTTCTAAATCCTGTTTCATTTGGTTTCTCCTTAATAATATCATTCCATTGTCTATTATATCCTCCATTATCACGAATCTTCCTATTTCCAGCCATTTTCTAAAACACAAAAAGAATATTGTGAGAGGAAAAAATCATAATCAAGGGGGAGTACCTTCAATATCTAACATCTTAGGTTTAATTATAATATTGTTACCATAATTCTAGGACTATAACCTTTACTTATACATATCCTTAGGGACATCCCTAGACATACCTTAGAAATATCTCTAGGGATCTCACTAAAGTTTTCACATCCTAGTCTCCAAAGTCTAACTAAACCTTTCCTCTGATACCAACTGTAGAGACACAAAGATTGAAGTACATGGAAAATACATTACTTTTTCATAATACATAATAAATAACAAAAACAAACACCAAAGGACCGTAATACTTTAGTGTCTTTTGAAACTTGGAATATAATCTTCTAATCATGGTGAAAGATCTTAAACATCTCCCATAAAGATATTCCCCTTTTGTTTTCATACCTAAAACCTTTCTTTATATCCTGGGGAAAAGAAAACATAAAAATAGTGAGCTCAAATTCTCAGTAAGGGTAAACATAGGGAATGTAAAACAATCCATAAACATTTGAATGCAAAAACTTGAACATAAAATCTAAACATCAAAATCTTTAGAAATGACATAAATCATGGAAGTACGTAAGGAATATATCATAAAGGAACATCAATCATGATAAAATAGCATGGAAATAATATATATAATTGCGTAAAACTATTAATCAGATGATATTATTTCCTTAGTAGCCAAGGAATTGCTGCCAAGACCATATTACTGGACAAAGTCCCTTTCTGAATCGAATTCACACCTCGTTCCAGTCCTGTATCACTGAACCGGATTAACTTACCATTCCAGCCATGTACATCTCATGAGATATAAATCTTTACCCAATTCATTGGATGGAGATATAGGTCACATCCATCTAATATTGAAATCATTCTTCTGTGTGCTATAAAACAATCATAAATCATTCATCATAACCCAAAGAATAAAATGGGTTTCATAAACATCATCCCTTCTTAACATAATCCATATAAAATAAATGGATATCATTTAATAATAAGAAAAAAATACCATTTAAATAATAGAGAAATTATACTTGAAACATAATCATACTAAATAATGTCATCTTAGATGGAAAATAGTGTTGACAAAACACTTGAAATTAATTCTTGAGTAAAATATCCTTTCTTCTTCAAAATCATTTTCTTTTTTACAAAATGCAATGAAATTTTAAAAAAAGGATTTTGTTGGAAATAATCATGAAATTTTGTAGATAAAGATTCATTGAAATAATTTTTTATGAAACTGTAAAAATCCATTCACGTCATATAAGTTAAAAAAACATTCTTCTCATACTTTTTTCGAAAAACTCAAAAAGTACCTTATATGGTAACCAAAGGAAAGATTCCTTCCATAAAACATAGTAAAAGTAAAAAGGGGTAAACATGAATTTAAACATACATGTAAGAATATTAAACACTTTATAAAAACATTTTTATGTACACGGATGAAAAATATAACCCCAGTAAATACTTATGAATAAACAATCTCGGATAAAAACGAGATTGGAAAATTTATTCATTACATTAGGTCCGATATGCTTCGTACATATCTGAACCTCCTATATAATGATTTAAATAATTTCATTTACTTATTATAGAATCATATTAATTGTTATTATATCATATATGGTTCACTTATGACTTTATATTACTCGTTTTTTTGTAAATTCAATGTTAAAACAACATTTTGGGTAAAATCGTTTCATTTATCGTATGTGTTTGGACTTGTTGTTCTTGATATTATTGTTAATTATATTATTATTTACTTACTTCCAGAATGTAAATCATGATTTATATATTTATATATATATATATATTCAGTATATATATATATAATTGATATATGAATGAAATGAAACACACCATTCATGGAGACAGTAGGCTGTATGTACGCATAAACGCTGTTTTCCTTTCCTTATTGACTTCAATGGAAGTAATTATATGACATATATATATATATACATAAATCCAGTAGCTTTATTATTTCATATATTTTATTATTATTCATTATATATACTTTATAATCATTCTTGAATGGTTAACATGGAGAATGAATCTCATCGCATCGTGGAGACGGTAATCTGTACGTACGCACGAGAGATGATATCATTCCCATAATTATTGAATGGAATTGGAGTGGATGATATAATATCTCAGAATAAATATGTTGTTATAATAACCATATATTGTTATTCTTTACACCATTATACCCATCCAAGTAAGGTGGTGGTGGAAAAACAGATTACACGACAGCGTGGAGACGGTATTCCGTACGTAAGCACACGCTGTGATTTTGTTTTCCATAGGATGGATAGAAGATGAAATGGGGTTGTTTCATATTTATAATAACATATAAGTATATTAGTGATACTGATATTATTACTTTATAATGAAACAAATAAAGAAGAATAAGTTAAAGAAGAAAGAAACTTGAAAGAATCGGTATAAGAGATTACCTCTTCTTCGACGCACCTCAATTAAGCTTCCTCTTAAGGCACTAGAGTTTGTCTTTTGAGGAGACTAGAACCTCTATATTATTTCTAGGTAGGTTTATAAGGAAAATGGTCAGGGTTTGGCCGAGTTTGAAGGCTCAAATTGGTGTAAAGGGAAGAGGGAGGAGGTAACCTTTTATAAGGGAGGAGAGGGGCACCTTGGGAAAAACATAAAATATTATTTAATAATAAAGACATATTCTGTTTATAATAGCTCCAAATTGATTTATTTCTAAGATAAAGTAGGTATGGGTCTAAATACACTAAACCAATAGTTTTTAGACAAGTTTAGGTTACTATTTTAACTTTTTTACATAGATTTAACTCTAAGTTAAATAATTTAACTTTTACCGTGTCTTCTTGTTTTCTTACACTATATAGTTAATAAACTTACTATAACAAGCCAAAATAACCCCAAGTGGTTAATTATTAATATATATAACCTTATATAAGTAATTTTTCCAATAGTTAGATTTTTAGGAATATAATAACAATTAATAATATAATATTTGTTTTAAAAACTATTTTATGTCAATTTTGACCCTATTTGGTAATTGATTTTTGTGAAATCCATAACAGCATGATTAGTTCTAAAAAAGTTAATTTAATCAATACTAACATGTCATATTAACTTAAAAAAATTAGTGTAATTTATAAAATGTATCAAATTACATTTATTTGGGTATTTATAACATCAATTATGTTAATATTTCATTAATAAGGTAATTACTGCATCAACATTGTGTCATAAATAAATTAAATTATTTAATGTCTAAAAATTATAAATAAAATACCATTATGTAGGAAATAATTTTATCTTTAAAATTAATATTTATAGTCCAATTTATCTTATGTATAATCCTATATTAAAAATGTTTTAGTTATTAAACTTGGATTTTAACTCTTTTAACTCTTCTTTGAATTAAATAATAATAAATGTCCTAATCCAATCCAAGTGGACCTAAATGATATTATTATATTAAAAAGGTTGTTTTTGGTGGAATTACACTTATAAAATATAATTACGACATGTGTTAGCGTAATAATAATATCATTTTTACCCTTAATTACCCAATTTACTTTTAACTGTGGTAAATAAAAGTAAAAAAGTTATTATTCAACAAAAATTATTATCATCTCATTGAACCAAATTTTACTTACTGATATCAACTATGTCTCTCAGATTTTTCAAATTAAACTCACAGAAGTAGTCATATTATGTTTTATGTAAATTTTCAATTGCTCCTAGGAGGTGGGTAAAAGACGGTAAAAAGGTCAATAAAATTTTTATATACCTATAATTATTATAAAATTAATCCAATGAATTACATTGAACTTATATATATATATATATATTATGTATCTATTTTGACATAAAATAAATTTTAATAAAATAAATATTTATTTAAATAAAAAGTCAGTTTTTAAATAGTAACCAGTGTTTTCACTATTCATAAAAAATTGAAAGTTTTCAGAAAAATACACAAAATTCACCCTAGGCTAATTTTGATATTTTGAATCCAAAAATGAAGTCCATATTGAAAGATAAAATTTATAAAAATTTTAAAAGTGGGTATTACTATTCATAACGGCTAGTTCATAATAATATTATAGTAATATCTCATTTAGTGAAACTTGGTATTGTGTATAACACATGCTATTAAGAAAGGTTTCTTCTAACGTTCAACACAGGCCTAGAATAGTGTTTGCATATACTATTATCTAATATGGTGTTTCATATAGTGCAAGTTAATCTTGGGGTAGCATACAACACAAGACATCAAAGTAATAATATTTCTCATAAAATCTCGGGGTGTTACATTCTACCCCCCTTAAAATGAATTTCTCCCTCGAAATTCATCGGGGTTATAAATGGTTTACTTATTGAACGTTTATTTCATAGAAACCCACATCATAAAAAGGAATACTAAAACTTCATTTTAAAAAGGAAATTTAGAATCATAACGGTCACCCAAAGTAACTCAGCACTGGGTTTTCACATAGGACATCATAGGTGAAAATATGGATATGGAAGAGAAATATAACCATCAAGTTCTGATGGAGAGTGGTAGAGAACATGTCTATGAAAAATCCATCAATCACAAAGCCATAAATTTGTGATGATTTAAGGTACCATCTAATTCATCAGGTATAAGGGTACTAGGACAACATTTTCAGTTCTCAATATCATTTCCCTAATGTTGAAGAATTGTTGAATTAAAAGAAATACTTACATGATTTTGGTACAATCTCACCGTTGTCCATGCCTTGAAAAATTTTCACTTCATCTCTTAAAGAAATGAAGTTGAATTTGTCATTCATTAAGTGTAAGTAGATCATGTGATAGAATGATAGGTCATTCCATCTATTTCTATCCCAAAAAGTTTATCACAATTTATTAAATATACATAAGTCCATCTATGTTGAGATTAATCATATATGGTAGCTAAAATGTACTTATACTTCATCTATCATAGCGCTTAATAAAATAAAACTAGTTTCTACTAACCAAGGACTTCTTGTAGGCTAGTGATAAAGGCATGTCGCACTTCGGTTGTGGGTTTGATTCTCGTATCCTTGTCCGATGCGACGGGTTGTCACCCATCATACGGGTTGTCCTTTTTCTAAAACTATACTATTATAACATAACAAAAAGTTCTAGACTTAAACAATATTATCTGATATCAAACTTAATATATTCCAATCTTTTGGTTTATCCAAAATACTTCTGTCCAAATATCATAGAATAAATAAAACGATTACTAGAAAGGTCATCTACCAAGCATTGAATACAATCATTTATCGCTCGTATATCATAAGATATATATCTTGTCGGTCACACTCCAAACATGTTAATTCCTTAATCATGTATTATTTTGAAAAATGAATACTCATTGAACCTTAGTGAAAACATGAATGTTGTCAAAGGTTAACTCTTTCCACATACCAAAATCCCAAAATTTGATATACTCAAACCACGATATCACTTTGTCCTTATACTAGTCATGAGATCATTAATACTATCAAACATACCATTATCTCCTTATCCTTTCATTATTAACATATCATCTACCTTCCAAAAATATTTGAATAACCTTTCATGGTTACCAGTACCATTCATCATATACTTCCAAAAACTCAAGGAAAGACAATAGTGTAACAATACTTAGATTTTTCTTTATTCCATAGTACCATAAATTATTCTTGATAAAAATACAATCATTCCACTACCTTCTAAAACCACTAACTGAGCTTCATCATTTATTTCATCTCATATATCATTTGTAGTCTCTTCATCATCATCCACATAAATACTAACCATATGACCATGATGATTCTCTTCATGAGATTTTCCCTTAGGGCATCGATTTTCATAATGCATGTACATTCTGCATTTAAAACATTTAACCATTGTTGATGTCTTAGAAATACCATTATCCTTGTCCATGGTGTTAAATGAACCTTTTCCATTACAATTACTAGATTTGTGTTCTTTTTTACACCCAAATAATCTTCCAGTTCCTTTGAAACATTATCCCTCAAGCCTCTTCCCACATGATTTACTTGAGGGAAATTGAAATTTCATTCCTCTATGATCATCATGAAACTCCACCTTTCTCTTATTAGATGAGTCTGGAAACTTACCAAAGTTGATATTATTGATCATATTATGAGATTGATGATTAGTCATAATAATGATTTTTGGACTTCCAAATCTCGTTCCATTTGGTTGCTCGTGAAGAATATCATTTAATTTTCCATTATATCCTCCATTATCGTGAAACTTCCTGTTTCCAACCATTTTCTAAAACCCAAAAAGAATATTGTGAGAGGAAAAAATCATAATCAAGGGGGATTACCTTCAATATCTAACATCTTAGGTGTAATTCTAATATTGTTACCGAAATTCTAGGACTATAACCTATACTTATACTTATCCATAGGGACATCCCTAGACATACCTTAGAAATATATCTAGGGATCTCACTAAAGTTTTCGCATCTTAGTATCCAAATGTTAACTAAACCTTTCATCTGATACCAACAGTAGAGACCCAAAGCTTGACGTATATGGAAATTACATTACTTTTTCAGAATACTTAATACATAAAAAAACAAACATCGAAGGACTGTAATAGTTTAGTGTCTTTTGAAACTCGGAATAAAATCTTCTAATCATGGTCAAAGATCTTAAACATCTCCCATAAAGATATTCCCCTTTTGTTTTCTTACCTAAAACCTTTATTTATATTCTTGGGAAAATAAAACATAAAAATGGTGAGCTCAAATGCTCAGTAAGGGTAAATATAGATAACGTAAAACAATCCATAAACATTTGAATATAAAAACTTGAACATAAAATCTAAACATCAAAATCTTGAGCAATGGCATAAATATTGGAAGTACGTAAGGCATATATCATAAAGGAACACCAATCATGATAAAATATCATGGGAAAAAACATATAATTGTGGAAAACCATTAATCACATGATATTATTTCCATAGTATCCAAGGCATTACTGCCAAGACCATCTTAGTGGACAATGTCCCCTTCTAAATCGAGTTCACACCTCGTTCGAGTCCTGTATCACTGAACCGGATTAACTTACCATTCCAGCCATGTATATATCATGAGATATAAATCTTTACCCAATGAATTGGAAGGAGATTTTGGTCCCACCCATCTCATATTGAAATCATTCTTCCATGTGCCACAAAACAATCATAAATCATTCATCATAACCCAAAAAATAAAATGGGTTTCATAAACATCATCCCTTCTTAAAATAATCCATATAAAATAACTGGATATCATTTAATCATAAGAAAAATAATACCATGTAAATAATAGAGATATTATTATTGAAACATAATCATACTAAATAATGTCTTCTTAGATGGAAAATAGTTTTGACAAAACACTTGAAATGTATTCTTGAGGAAAATATCTTTTCTTCTTCAAAATCAATTTCTTTATTACAAAATGCAATGAAATTTTAAAAGAAAATTATTTTGTTCAAAATAATCATTAAATTTAGTAGATAAATATTAATTTAAATAAGTTATTATGAAACCGTAAAAATCCATTAACGCCGTATAAGTTAAAAAACATTCTTCTCATACTTTTTCCAAAAAAGTCAAAAAGTACCTTATATGGTAACCAAAGGAAATATTCCTTCCATAAAACATATTAAAAGTAAAAAATGGGTAAAAATGACGTTAAACATACATGTAATAATATTAAACACTTTATAAAAACATTTTTGTGGACATGGATGAAAAATATAACCCCAGTAAATACTTACGAATAAACAATCTCGGATAAAAATGAGATTGGAAAAGTTATCCCTTACCTTAGGACTGATATGCTTCATACATATCCAAACCTCATGTATAATGATTTAAATAATTTCATTTACTTATTAAAGAATCATATTCATTGTTATTATATCATATATGGTTCACTTATGACTTTATATTACTCATTCTTTTGTAAATTCCATGTTAAAGTAGCGTTTTGGGTAAAATCGTTTCATTTATCGTACGTGTTTGGACTTGTTGTTCTAGATATTATTATAACTTATATCATGATTTACTTACATCCATAATGTGAATCATGATATATATATATATATATTCAGTAGATATATATATATATAATATAGATTAATGAAATGAAATACACCATTCATGGAGACAGTAGGTCGTACATACGCATGAACGCTGTTTTCCTTTCCTTATTGACTTGAATGGAAGTAAGTAGATGACATATATATATATATATATATCCAGTAGATTTATTATTTCATATATTTTAGTTTTATTCATTATATATACTTTATAATCATTCTTGAATGGTTAACATAGAGAATGAATCTCATCACGTCATGGAGACGGTAATCCGTACGTACGCACGAGTGATGATATCGTTCCCATAATTATTGAATGGAATTGGAGTGGATAATATAATATCTCAGAATCAGTATGATTTTATAATAACCATATATTTTTATTCTTTACACCATTATACCCATCCAAGTAAGGTGGTGGAAGAAAAACAGATTACACCACGGCATGGAGACGGTATTCTGTACGTAAGCACGCGCGGTGATTTCATTTTCCTTATGATGGATAGAAGATGAAATGGGGTTGTTTCATATTTATAATAACATATCATTGTATTATTGATACTGATATTATTAATTTATAATGAAACAACTAAAGAAGAAGAAGTTGAAGAAGAAAGAAACTTGAAAGAATCGGTAGAAGAGGTTACCTCTTCTTCGACGCACCTCAATTAAGCTTTCTCTTATGGCACTAGAGTTTGTCTATTGAGGAGACCAGAACCTATATATTATTTCTAGGGAAGTTGAGAAGGGAAATGGGCAGGTTTTGGACGAGTTTGAAGCCTCAAAATTTGTAAATAGAAGAGGGAGGAGGTGCCCTTTTATAAGGGAGGAGAGGGGCACCTTAGGAAAAACATAAAATATTATTTTATAATAAAGTCATGTTTTGTATATAATAGCTCAAAATTGATTTATTTAGAATATGAAGTCGGTATGGGTATAAATTCTCTCAAACAATCAGTTTTATACAAGTTTAGGTTACAATTTTAACCTTATCACTTTGATTTAACTCTAAGTGAAATAATTTAACTTTTACTGTGTCTTCTTGTTTTCTTACACTATATGGTTAATAAACATACTATAAAAAGCCAAAATAACCCCAAGTGGTTCGTTATTAATATATATAACCATATATAAGTCATTTTTCTGATCCTTAGATTTTTAGGAATAGAATAACAATTTATAATATAATATTTGTTTTAAAAACTATTTTATGTCAATTTTGACACTATTTGGTAATTGATTTTTGTGAAAAACATAAACAAAATTATTAGTTCTAAAAAATTTAATTTAATTAATACTAACTAGTCATATTAACTTAAAAAATTAGTGTAATTTATAAAAAGTCTCAAATTACATTTATTTGGGTATTTATAACATCAATTATGTTAATATTTCATTAATAAGGTAATTATTGCAACATCATTGTGTCATAAATAAATTAATTTATATAATGTGTAAAAATTATAAATAAAATACCATTATGTAGGAAATAAATTTATCTTTCTAATTAATATTTATAGTCGAATTTATCTTATGTATAACCCTATATTAAAAATTTCATAGTTATTAAACTTTGATTTTAACTCTTTTACCTCTTTTAACTCTTCTTTGAATTAAATAATAATAAATGTTCTAATCTAATCCAAGTGGACCTAAATGATAATATTATATTAATAAGGTTTTTTCTGGTTGAATTACACTTAACCAATAGAATTAGGACATTTTTTAGGGTAATAATAATATCATTTTTAGCCTTAATTACCCTATTTACTTTTAACTGTGGTAAATAAAAGTAAAAAGTTACTATTCACCAAAAAATATTTTCATCTAATTGAACACAATTTTACTTATTGATATCAACCGTGTCTCTCGAATTTTTGAAATTCAACTCACAGAATCGGTAAAATTACGTTTTATGTAAATTTTTAATTGCTCCTAGGAGGTGGGTAAAAGACGTTAAAAAGTTCAATAAAATTTTTATATACCTAAAATTATTATAAAATGACTCCAATGAATTACATTGAAATTATATATATATTATGTATCTATTTTGACCTAAAATATATTTAAATAAAATAAATAATTATTTAAATAGAAAGTCGGTTTTTAAATAGTAACCCAGTGTTTTCACTATTCATCAAAAATTGAAAGTTTTCAGAAAAATACCAAAAATTCACCCTAGGATAATTTTGATATTTGGAATCCAAAAATGAAGTCCATTTTGAAAGATAAAATTTTTAAAATTTCAAAAATTGTGTATTACTATTCATAACGGCTACTTCATAATAATATTATAGTAATATCTCATTTAGTGAAACTAGGTATTGCATATAACGCACGCTATCGAGAAAGGTTACTTATAGCATGCAACACAAGACTAGAATAGTGTTTACATATACTGTAAGCTAATACAGTGTTGCGTGTAGCGCAAGCTAATCTTGGTGTAGTGTACAACACAAGACATCAAAGTAATAATATTTCTTATAAAATCTCGGGGTGTTACTGTAGGTTTCGGGCGCAGCGGAAGCACGTTGGTGGGTTTGACCAACTTTAATTTTAACGTTAAACAACGTTCAATCCGAGATCCATCATGATATAAAACACTAAATCTTCGGAATAGATTGAAGAATGAAAAGAAAAGAAGAGTCCCGGAACCCTTGAAGAGGATCATCATATGTTGATTATAATTAATTTAATTAATGCATAAGAATTACCTCGTTGTAATTATTTCTTTATTGATGTGTCCGGTCACGATTCGGTGAACCGTCGTTGCGTCGTAGAATCCAAGTGTAGGATTCCTCTAGTGGTGATCCACACGTGTGTCATGTATCTCTGAACGTCGCCGAAGGGATCTCCGGGTGCTAGCGTGGAAGAACCTTCGCTTGCGATGTTCGCCTTCGACCGCCTTGATCCGGTGGAGGATCTTGCTCTCGTAACTTGAGTTCGTTCTTGGTGGAAAAGGAATTCTCTCTTGGCTTGAGAGTATTTCCAAATCTATTGTGCACAATAATGGATCTTTTAAAATTTTGGGGTTGCGAGGATATTTATAATCGGGTTTGAGGTTAATAGAATTATGAAAATAAATAAACGCGTTATGCATTTTATATATTTCATTAACTCTTATTGAAAACTCCCATGTCGAATTATTAATTCCTTTACATGCACCCACACTGATTATAACAAATATCACTTAACAAAACAATATTAAATCCTCCAAATCCCAACTGGAAAAACTACACGGCGTGTAATAATTAAAACACGGTGTGTACTTGTTTTCCATAAAACTACACGGCGTGTATATTTAATATACACAGCATGTACTTTTATTTTCCATTTTTCTCCACCACATTTATTAGACCGTGAGTAATGACTATTTATTTCTTAAATAAATGTAACTGCATTACTTGCTAATAAATATATTATTTCGTCCACAATATATTATCTCGAATAACTAGTGTCAAAATAAATGTGATTAGACATCCTTAAATAATTATTAAACCACAGTCGGGAATAATATTTATTTAACTTTTTAAATTAATATTTAACTGAGATACATGGACACACTTAGTGTGTGTGACCCTCTAGGCCTATTTCTCAGTGGCATTAGGTTGAGCCTCCCTAAAGTCCAAGGTTAGCATCTAGCAACACACCAAGGCACCCATAGAGAAATAAGTTAACGCCGCAATGACGTGTCACCTCCTACGAACGCTTACCGTGTAATATAATCCCTTTGTCTCGATATCTCCAATCATGCGGGTTGCATGCTAGTGCCATCAACCCATGTGCTTGATTATTCTTTCTTTGACTTCCCAGAATTGAACTTTCCCATACCTTACCATGGCCATGGATTTATTTAGGCTATATCAATTCCATCAAAGGGCCTGAGATATCTACTTCCATTATGGAACAGAAGGGAAAAATCCTTTCTCGCATTATCTATTAATGTGGTATTACTTGTGACGCACCCAACGTATCCTACCTCACTGTGAACAGTGTATCGTCACAGTTTTCTTCAATACATCTAAGTACGCGATTTTTAATACCCCTTAATAATAATCTTAAATTCTAAGGACCAATACACACGTCCGTAGATAGGAACATCCAATGACACTATGAAATGTGGATTTCCTACTGGTGGGTCTCATTCTCATAATATCCTCCTGGATATTACCAAGGGCACACACCATGAGAAAGTGCCTCAAAGTTTTATGAGTCATCACCCCTAATGACCTATATTATTTTTGTCCCTCAAATAATATCATCCGGCCATAGAACATACATTCAAGAACAGTGTTATGGCACTTCCGAGTTCTCATCATAGCAGGAATCTGCTAGGACCCTTTAATGTAACAGTTGTCCTTAGGACATTGTCACATGACATGTCATGCAGAAGAACAATCAAGATGTGATAAGGCTTTTATTTTATGAATAAAGAACAAAGTAGTTGGTTCTAGACCACCAACTCCAACAGACTCCCACTTAAACTAGAGCCAACTGCTAACAACCTTTAACCCACTAGCTCTCACATGATATTTATGCTTCTGCTGAGATAGTCCTTTAGTCATGGGGTCCGCCACATTCTCTTCTATAGACACTCTGCTCACTGCAACTTCACCCCTTTGATAGAAATCCCTCAAGAGGTGATACTTTCGGAGTATGTGCTTTGTCCATTGATGTGACCTTGGTTCTTTTGCAATAGCCACCGCTGTAGTATTATCACAATACAATGTAATGGGATCTTTACTGCTAGGCACCACATCAAGCTCCTGGACAAAGTTCTGAATCCAGACGGCTTCTTTGGCTACATCAGAAGCCGCTATATACTCAAACTCCGCTATAGAATCGGTGACAACTGGCTTCTTTGAACTCTTCCAGCTCATAGCTCCTCCATTGAGACAGAAAACATATCAAGATTGCGACTTCAGATCATTCTGATCTGTTTGAAAACCAGCATCAGCATACCCTCTGATGACAAGCTCCTCATCTCCTCCATACACCAAGAATATATCCTTAGTTCTTCTCATATACTTAAGGATAGTCTTAACAGCAGTCCAATGATGTTCTCCTGGATCTGCTTGATATCTTCCTACCATGCTCAGTACATAGGAAACATCATGCCTGGTACATAACATGGCATACATGATGGATCTTATAGCCGAAGCGTATGGGATCTTGCTCATCCTATATTTCTCCTGTTGTATATGGGGACACATTTTCTTAGAAAAATGTAAGCCATGTGACACTAGAACCCCTTTTGGATTTTTCTATACTAAATCTCTTTAGTATCTAGTCAATTTATTTACCCTGACTTAGTCCAAGAAGCCTCTTGGATCTGTCACGAATTATCTTGATCCCTAGAATGTAGGATGCTTCTCCTAAGTCCTTCATGGAGAAACACTTGTTCAACCAGTCCTTAACTGACTGTAAGGATGGTACATCATTTCCAATAAGCAATATTTCATCAACATATACCACTAGGATGACAACCGCATTCCCATTAAACCTCTTATAAACACATGGCTCACATTCATTCTTAATGAAACCAAATTCCTTTATGGCTTCATCAAATCGAATGTTCCATGACCTGGATGCTTGCTTCAATCCATAAATGGATTTATGAAACTTGTAAACCCATTTGGATTCACCTGGTTTCACAAACCCTTCTGGTTGTGTCATATAGACATCTTCCTGAAGGTTCCCATTAAGGAATGCTGTTTTGACATCCATCTCCCAAATCTCGTAGTCATGGTAAGCTGCTATGTCAAGTATGATTCTTATGGATTTTAACATGGAAACTGGTTAGAAGGTTTCATCAAAGTCAATTCCTTGACGTTGTCTGAATCCTTTAGCTACTATCCTTACTTTATAGGTGCTAACTTGACCTTCCATGTCCAGCTTTCTTTTGAATACCCATTTGCATCCAACAGGCTTTACATCAACTGGCTCATCGACCAGAACCCAAACTTGGTTCTGATACATGGAATCCATCTCATAATTCATAGCTTCTAGATGTCTTGCAGCTTCTGAGCTTTATACTGCTTCCTTGTAGGATATTGGTTCATCATTGTCCAACAATAATGATTCACCATCCTCGATGACTAGGAAACCAAATCTCTAGTTCCCTTACCTCTCTTGAGCTACTATGTAGTACTTGTGTTTCTGGAACCTCTTCCACGGGGACCTGTGGAACTTGTTCCTGTACCAACTCATGTGTATCTTGAGCATCAACTTCGTCGAAGTCAATCTTGCTCCCACTATCCTTCTTGAGGATGTGCTCCCTCTCAAGAAAGACGGCTTGTCTGGTGACAGTCACTTTCTTTTCTTGAGGGTTATATAGGTAATATCCTTTCGTTTCCTTGGGATATCCTATAAAGATACACTTCGTTCTCTGGGGTGCTAGTTTGTTGCCTGATAAGGCCTTAACAAATGCCTCGCATCCCCATACACGTGTGTGTGACAAAGTGGGTTTCCTTCCATTCCATAACTCAGATGGAATTCCATTTTCCAACTTAGTTGGTACTCAGTTTAATGTGTATGTTGCAGTTTGTAATGCATATCCCCAAAAGGATAATGGAAGACTTTCATGACTCATCATCGACCTCACCATGTCCAACAAGGTGTTGTTCCTCCTTTCACTAACACCATTCCACTATGGTGTATAAGGAGGAGTGATCTGAGATAGAATCCCAGACTCTCGTAGAAGATCGATGAACTCATGGTTCAGATATTCTCCACCTCGATCCGATCAAAGCTTCTTTATCTTCTTACCAAGCTGATTCTCTACTTCATTCTTGAATTCCTTAAATTTCTCTAAGGACTCTAACTTATACCTCATTAAGTAGACATAGCCATATCTACTCAAATCATCAGTAAAAGTAATGAAGTAAGAATATCCACCTCTAGCTTCTACTGGAAATGGTCTACACACATCCGTGTGTACCAATCCTAGAAGCTCTGTGGCCCTTTCACCTTGTCCACCAAAAGTTGGCTTGGTCATTTTTCCTTGTAAACAAGTGTGACATCTATCAAGTGGTTTTAGCTCAGTAGAGTCTAAATATCCATCTTGGAAGAGCTTTGTCAAATGCTTCTCGTTCACATGACCAAGGCGATGATGCCATAACTGGGTGATGTATGAGTCATGTGAGTTTGTTTCGTTATCGATTTACAACACTTGGTTTTAATAATTCAATACATACAAACCATTATTTAAATGTTCCATACCATAACATACATTGTTCTTATAAAAGAGACAACCCTTATTTCCAAATTTAAAAAAAAATCCATCCATACCCAAACAAGATACAGAAATTATGCTCTTGGAACACTAGGAACATAATAACAGTTATGTAAAACCAAAATCATCTCAATCGGCAATGAGAGGTGATAATCACCAATAGCCAATGCAGCCAGCCTTGCACCATTGGCAGCTCGAATATCCACCTCTCCTATGGCGATCTTTCTAAATCTACTTGATTCCTGTATTTGAATACAGATGTGAGCCCCACAAGCTGTATATAATACCCAATGTGTAGAAATAGAAAGACCGCACTCTATAATAGTCGCACCTTTAGTTCCCCCACGCTTCTAGGTGCAGTTCCTCTTCTAGTGGACTTGCTTTCCACATATAAAACACACCGCCTCACGTTCCTTACCCTGCCTCTGGATCTTCCCCTTCTTGGAGGGATGGTTCTCGGGGGCTTCAGACCATTTATAAGTCTTTGTCCCCTTTTCCTTGTCCTTTTCTTGTTCACTATAAGGACCGTGGGTTTGTCACGCCCCATGTCCTTATCTACCTGGCGAATCAAGGTCAGAATCTCCGATAGACTCTTCTTATTTCCGCTCATGTTATAGTTGACAATGAAGCTAGAGAAGGTCTTGGGAAGTGATGATAGGATGATATCTGTACACAACTCATTTGGTAATTTAATCCCTAAGATGTCCAAGCATTTAATGTAGCCAATAATCTTGAATACATGAGGCCCAACTGGCGCAGACTCTCCAAGCTTCGTGGTAAACAAAGCATCAGAGACCTCATACCTCTCCTATCTCGCCTTCTCTTGGTAGAGATCTTTAAGGTGAGACATCATGCTATACGCGTCCATGTTTTCATATTTATTCAAGATCTCATTAGACATGGCCGATAGAATGAAACACTGGACATATGTGGCATCATCCATGTGTTTCATGTAGAGAGATAATTCTTCATCACTAGCCTCTTTCCCAGGTGCAACTGGAATAGGCTCTTCCAGCACATATAATTTCCTCTCGTGGCCAAGGACGACGCGTAAACGCCTCTGCCACTCTTGGAAATTAGTGCTGGTGAGAAGGTTTTCTTTTTAGAGTATGGTGCGCAATGATATGATTGAAGTCATTTTATTGTCATTTCTACAAGTTAAGATGAGCAAAGGTTTAGTACTTTATTACAAAAAATGAGAGAAATAAATAAATTAATACTTATTAGTCTCCCACTATTTTATCGAAATCCAATATCCCTCACCATTGACTTCGGAATATTCTGTTGCATGAATATTCTAGTGGCAAGTATCTATATTTCCCTTTTCATTACCCAAACTAGGGTTGGTCATGCAACTTGGAGGGTTTTAGGTAGGCATTCCAAATGCCAACTGCATTAACTCGCAGCTCCTTGATCCGCTGAGTGGACTCACCAATCCTGAAATCCTTTTTGGATTTCTTCAACCTTTGCCTCTTGGTCACACCAAATCCTTCTGTGGCAGTCAACCCTTGATGCGAACCATGTCAAGTCAACCCAAAACCTTGAATTAGAATTCCCCAATAATTGAAATCACCCCAACTAGGGTTGGTCAAGCACTTTGAACTATGGTTCGATTCTAACCAAGATTATGGAAGGCTATTCCGACTTAATATTTATTTTGAGGGATTTTATCCTTATAAGTAAATTGCCATTTTATTATCTTTTATTACATGCTTGTTAATATTTAGTGGGATATACTTAAGTGATTAACCATGTCTAAGATAATATTTACGTATAAACCGGTTTTATTTTAGTTCCATCTTGCATGCTCATTTAATTCATTAATTGTGTGATCGTGAAAACACACCCATAATAAATAAACCATCCAACTGATAGAAATAAAATAAATGGTATGATCATGAGCTTTTCTATTGGTTAGTTTATCTATCAATTGATAAACTAACTCAAGACGTAGGGGAGAAACACCTTGAACCTTTCAGGTTCGTGTTTACAGCTTTCCACTTGTCCATCTTTGTATCTCCTTGGATTGGTTTCACCTTGGCTCCTGACATGAGCCGCCTCCACTAGCTTTGGGCTCCATCCATTACATATGCATTTATCTCACATGCAGGTGAGGGGTAAAAGGGTTTTTTTACATAAAATAATCATTGGGCGCGTAGGCCCTACATATTTATGAGGAGATGGCTCGCAGGCCAACAAATTTAATTTAAATAAATTAATTAAAAAAAACCATTCACATACAAAGGTCTTGGTCTAGCTCATGATCATCCATACATGCAACGATATATACACATAAATAAAACTAGCATTCAATTCTTTAATCGTTCTTGTTTAAGATAAACCACACTTGAATCAATTAATTATCTTTAATTAATCAATCCTTTTATCTTAAATCCCTTTTCTAAATTTCCTTGAGATTATCATCCATCATAATTTTAAATAAATAAATTCATTTAAAATTATCCTTGTACGTAACTTGTACCTTGGAGGCAACCCAGTGAATTCCAATTTATTACGTAGATGTTAAATTAAACACACATATATATAACACCTATCACATGTTGTGCCTCATCTTTACTCCTGTACCATGGTACACATCTCAAGGGTTTGTATAATATAATAATAAATTTTAATAAATCTGCGTAATTTGGGTGAGTACATGGTGTGTAGTTCCGACTACACGGCGTGTACTTTTCTTCATCGTCCATCCGAAGTACACACCCGAGGACAGGGTGTGTTAATGGTCTTTGGAAATTTTCGGAGTACACGGCATGTACAGTGGGAAACACATAGTGTAGTTTCCACGTTACATGGTTTCCATCCAGGAAGGCCGTGTACGGAGTACACGACCCACCCCTAACCCAAAGGGACTACATGTCGTGTTCATTGGACCACACAGCGTGTATTCCGGAAACCGTGTGCCACCTGTTATTGGTCAACACACAGTGTCTTAAATTCTTAGAAAGAATCCAATACACGACCTGATTTGGCGGATCAGTAAATGCATTGAACCTAGACTACACGGCGTGTACTTCCGAATACACACCATGTATTCTGGTGTTATACGGCCAGAAATTTTTGGCTCCTCCAGATGAGTTCCTCTATTTTATTTTAATCAAAATAAAAGAAAATTTTGTTTCTGTGAGGTGAACGAGAAATGAGGGAGGAGGAACAGATATCGAGATTCAGATTTCTAGAACGATTTAACATGAATTGAAATAACTAAATTATTAAATACATAAATCACCAACGAAAGAGTAAATAATTATAACCAACGATATGACCCCCTCTGATACCACTTGTAGGTCCCATGCGCAGTGGAAGTGCGTTGGTGGGTTTGGCCAACTTTAATTTTAACATTAAACAACGTTCAATCTGAGATCTATCACAATATAAAATGCCGAATATTCGGAATAGAACGAAGAACGGAAAGAAAAGAATAGTCCTGGAACCCTTGAAGAGGATCATCATATGTTGATTATAATTAATTTAATTAATGCATAAGAATTACCTCGTTGTAATTATTTCTTCGTTGATGTGTCTGGTCACGATTGGTGAACCGTCGTTGCGTCGTAGAATCCAAGTGTTGGATTCCTCTAGCGGTGATCCACACGTGTGTCATGTATCTCCGGACATCGCCAAAGGGATCTCTGGGTGCTAGCGTGGAAGAACCTTCGCTTGCGATGTCCACCTTTGACCGCCTTGATCTGGTGGAGGATCTATCTCTCGTAACTTGAGGGCGTTCTTGGTGGAAAGGGAATTCTCTATTGGCTTGAGAGTATTTCCAAATCCGTTGTGCACAAAAATGGCTCTTTTAAAATGTTGGGGTTGCAAGGATATTTATAATCGGGTTTGAGGTTAATAGAGTTATGACAATAAATAAACACGTTACACATTTTATTTATTTCATTAACTTTTATTGAAAACCCCCATGTCGAATTATTAATTCCTTGACATGCGCCCATGCTGATTATAATAAATATCATTTAATAAAACAATTTTAAATGCTAAAAATCCCAACTGGAAAAACTACACGGTGTGTAATAATTAATACACGGTGTGTACTTGTTTTCCATAAAACTACACGGCATGTACTTTTATTTTCCATTTTTCTCCACCACATTTATTAGACCTTGAGTAATGACTATTTATTTCTTAAATAAATGTAACTGCATTACTCGCTAATAAATATATTATTTTGTCCATAATATATTCTCTCGAATAACTAGTGTCAAAATAAATGTGATCATACATCCTTAAATAATTATAAAATGATAGTCAGTAATAATATTTATTTAACTTCTTAAATTAATATTTAACTGAGATACATGGACACACTTAGTGTGTGACCCTCTAGGCCTCTTTCTCAGTGGCATTAGGCTGAGCCTGCCTAAAGTCCAAGGTTAGCATCTAGCAATACGCCAAGGCACCCATAGAGAAAGAAGTTAATGCTGTAATGATGTGTCACCTCCTACAAATGCTTACCGTGAAATATAATCCCTTTGTCTCGATATCTCTAATCAAGCGGGTTGCATGCTAGTGCCATCAACCCATGTACTTAATTATTCATTCTTTGACTTCTCAGAATTCAACTTTCCCATACCTTACCATGGCCATGGATTTATTTATGCTATATCAATTCCATCAAAGGGAATAAGATATATACTTCTATTATGGAACATAAGGGACAAATCCTTTCTCGCATTATATATTAATGTGGTATTACTCGTGACGCACCCAACGTATCCTACCTCACTGCGAACAATGTATCATCACAATTTTCTTCAATACATCTAAGTGCGCGAGTTGTAATACCCATTAATAATAATCTTAAAGTATAAGGACCAATACACACGTCCGTAGATAGGAACATCCAATGACACTATGAAATGTGGTTTTCCTACTGGCGGGTCTCGTTCTCATAATATCCTCCTAGATATTACCAAGGGCGCACACTATGAGAAGGAGCCTCAACGTTTTATGAGTCCTCACCCCTAATGACCTGTATTATTTGTGTCCCTCAAATAAAATCATCCGACCATAGAACATACATTCAAGAACAGTGTTATGGCACTTCTGATTTCTCATCATAGCAGGGATCCACTATGACCCTTTAATTCAACAGCTGTCCTTAAGACATTATCACATGACATGTCATGCAGAAGAATAATCAAGATGTGATAAGGATTTTATTTAATGAATAAAGTACAAAGTAGTTGGTTCTAGACCACCAACTCCAATAGTTATAATGACCAATTTCACTACACTGTAAACATGTGTGAGGCCTCTTATTTCCATGATAAGACTATAATTTATTAATCACGAAAGAGTTATTCTTCCCTTAGTGTTATTTCACTAGCTCTGCTTCAGCTGAGAAAGCCGTATCAAGAATCTCCAAATAAGAAGTCAACTCGACCATAGAAATGGAAGTTATAAGCTCTGGGTGAATAACTTTTATAAAAAAAATGATAATTACATTATTCATTACCAATAATACCTTGTATGAAACTTACCAAAGGTGATAATTTCATATCATAATCTATAATCCATATCTCATCATGACCAAAACCTAAGAACTATGTAACTTTCCCCTTATTCATATTCTTAGAATACTACCACTGAATGAAGATAGACTTATAGAATTACCAGAAATTTAATTCAAACATTAAAGAGGTATTCTCAACTTCCCATCATTCCAAGCTAGGTATTATGAATATGGAGTTGATTGACTTGACCTTCATAGATTCAAGAGTCTTGAGATTATCGAAGATCTCATCAACTTCTTCAAGACACTTCACTGCCTCCAGAAAACCGTATTCTTCTTTGTAATAAGGTGGATGACAATCTAGGAATTCAAGGATGGGGTTCAAATTTTGGAAAGTCTCTATCTCTACCACTTGATATGGAGTTTGGGTATAGTCATTGATATGGGATTCTACATCTGGAAAACATGAATAATTACCCTGAGAATATGACCACTAGACTAACATTATATCTTTCTTAACTAACATTCTGGGATACATTTTTGAACATCAAAAAACATAGGCATAACAACTCAATCATTAGAGAACACTCAAACATAGCATAAAATTTTTTATGCAAACTCACAACTTACTTTTATTAAAACGTCACTGATTTCAACACACATAAGTTTTCACCATTTATTAAACATTACCATTTCCATTAAAAATGAAAAATCTTACTATAAATCAATCACAATTTCAAAAACCCTTTACCATTATATGTAAATTATTCCAATTTTTCCAAAAAAATATTCCCATTTTTTAATTATCAAAAAAAATTTCCATTCAAATATATTAAAAACCAAAATTTCTTCTTAAAACATGGTTTTATCACATCACATAAGATTATTTAATAATTAGTTTTCCAACCCAAACATTTCATAAGACTCACTTTAAGGTAATTGAAAACCCTTTTCAAAGAACATAACAAAAGTTGTTTTAAGATACAAATTTGGTTTTCACAAAGGATTAAAAATCATCAGAAATGCATTAAAGATGAAACAACCACATAAGAGCATGAAGCAAACCACATCCATAACCCACATAACCAATCTCACATAAGTGAAGTCACTTATAAGAAAATTAATATGGTTTCAAGTCTTGAACCAAGTTAGAACTGTAAAAGGCTTGGTCCAATGGATTGGTAAACCACACACCAACCTCACAATTGTTCATGGGTGGATTTTCATATCAGTTTCATCGATTACTCATAGTTTACCAGACCATAAAAACATGTTAAAATGATGGTAATCCTTCCATTCTGGTTCCAAAACTGATAAGAGACTCCCCAAATCAAATATATTCTCAATGGGAATCTAAATATAACATTCATATGAAAACCAATAACTCAAAAGAAAGACACAAGCCCCATCCTCCCTGGTAACCCAAGTCTCAACATGAAGGGGTGGTGTTCAAGCACTCACTCATAGACTACCTCTCAATTCCCAATACATTCTTATTCTCCTTTATACCATGACTCGCCCCAAATATCATAAGGATTTAAAAGTCAAGAATTTACCTTTATGAAAATACCTACTCTGATACCATTTGTAACAAAACAACCTGGAATACCATCTAACCTGGTTCCCGAGCTAATTCACTACTAACCCTAAGAGCATTCTTGATCTCCACAGGTGGGAAAAAAGAACCTGGGAATCAACAAATAACTATTGGGAGTGATTTCTGTAACCAAAGATTACAATAACAAAGTAAAATTTAGATACATCATCTGGTATATAAATCAATATATACATATCAAGTACAAATATACAACAAGAAAACTGGAAGCATATCATAAAAATAAAAACTAACCTCCTTGTGGTCCACAACCACCCACCATGTCTGAAGTCACCTATCCTTGCTCACCGTAACATGAAACCACAAATGAAAAAATATCACAAACACCTTCTATAAAATAATAAAGGTCTAAAAACACAAAAAGTTATAAGCAAGGTGTGAGCTTAAGATCCCAGTAGGATTCCACCAATGATTCAATGTAGTTACTTTATAAGGAAACTCAAATATTCTAAAATATGATTAAAAATAAGAGAGCATGAATATTAGTTTAAAATATATAGTTTCAGACATTTGAAAATCATTTGTTAATCTAAATATGTAAAACATTACATTCAACCATTTAAAAAATAAACATTTTCATGAAAATATTTGAAAACCATTTTATAACCTAATGTTAGATAATCAAGAAAAGATGATAATATGAACCTGATATGGAAATATGAAAAAGATTTAATACAATAGATTCTAGGTTTATAATAACTATAAATGAATCAATCATGGAAACTATGGTTCCAAAAAAGTGATAACGATTGTTGTCATGTATCTAGTATCAAGAATATGGATATCATGGGTATAACCTAGGTAGGATAGTGAGCCCTCCTCATAATAGCTATTCAAATTAAAACATGAATAATTTTCAGGCATACATCTAGTCTAATTGGTCTCATGAAAACTAGTTCCATAAAACCCAATTTATGTGACACACATCCAGAGCCCGAACCTTTCATGTTCTTTATAGATCCATTAAAAGGGTGTGAGTCTTCTAGTGAAGAAAATATCTAGGTCATCTGATCAAACTATCCAAATTTCCATGACTAGTCAAAATAGGTGAGTGAGATAATAGATTTACGAGGATCACCTGGGAATCCTTATCAATCAAGGGAATTGGCCTCAAATCACATCTCACTCACACCCCCAATTCCCCCAAAGTAAATAATACCATTTTCAAAACCCCTCAAATTTAATATACAAGAATCAAGAAAGTTACATAAAGGTATTACTTAAAGAGAAGTTTATCATAAAGTGCTAATCGGGCAGTCAATAATCATTAATTCAATTAAAACCCTTTTAAATAACTCAACATTCAAAAAGGGTAACTATACCCACTTTTTTTCAAATCATAATTTTAATGTCAAACGAGCCTTTAAATATTCAATTATTTTAAATCACCCCTAAATAATATAAATAAAGTATTATAATTTTAACAAAATTGATTAAATTTCAATAAATGGGTTTACACCCTCTTTCCATATAGATAAATTATTTATTTCAAATAATCAAAGAAAAAAAATTCCAAAACAAGTTTAAAATCACTAAAAGGTGGTTCTTGGTCATTTAATAAATACATGCATTTAGAATTATTTAGAAAATTCCAAATAGTTCAATTCATATAATTCAAATCATGTAAGTTTATTTAATAAATTAAAACCCAGTCCAAACACTTTTATTTCTCCAAAACACCCTTTAAAAGTTATTTGAAAATAAATCCAAAAAAACATGGAATTTAAACAATTCATAAAAATGTTATATATATCAAGATTATATCCATTAAAATAATTCCATATTAAATTCAAATAAAATAGGATCGAAGAAGATTTTATATGGAATTAAATGGAAAAATTTCCTATAAAAAGTGTTATAAATTAAGAAACATGTATCTATGAATTATAAAAAAAATCAAAAAATGAAGGAAAATCATAGAAACTCCTACTTGTAAAATAAGGAATCTAATCATAATGAATCTGAGATGTGTTTCCTTTGATGGCGATCATTGGATCTAAGAATATAGATCTTGAAAGAAGATAGAAGAGATCCTAGATCTACAATTCCACAAAAATCAACTAATATCCAAAAAACCACAAGGTTGTAAAAACCATTAGGAGGAAGAAATAAACAGAATAAGTTATATTGAATATCAATAATAATAACTCAGCGAATGAGAAGATCTCAACTACTATTGGTGCTTCAATCCACCAAGAAATGAGATTCATAGAGCCAAAATGCCACGAGAGGGCTCCCAAAATTATAAGGATCATATTATGATTGAGTGGTAGGATTTTAGGGTTGATTACATCAGTTTAAAACATTTAGTTATGATTTTTGTCACTTTAATCATCGCTTGTGTTGTTTGATGGGTTGGGTCGCACAGTTAGTACTAATCATGCGCCTAAACATGTGCCCAAAACAAAGCCCCTGGAATAGAAGCACACATAGTTTAACCATTCAAAAAATATGTGACCCCCTTCCTTGATTTGTTTAACTATACAAAAACTGTACAAACCAGGCAGCATAATTTTTTTGACCATGAAAAAACAATGCAAAGGCCCCAAAACCATTTAAAAAGGTCTAGTAAAATACCAGAAACAATCCTCAAATAGATCCAATAATTGGGTAATAAAATAAATGGGGAAAACCCATAAAAATTATTGGTATGTTACAATATAAATACATGATTATGGTTATATGTGTTGATATGTCAACTTCTCTGTAGGTGGTTAACTGACATTTGACAGGACGTTGTTGGGAGGGCGGGAAGAATAAGTTTATATTTTATTAGTATTATGATACTTATAGTATGTTAACATCATTAATATAGTGTTTAATTACTATATAATTAATTATTTTAATGTTTTTTTGTTAAAGTTTTGATGGAAAAATAAAGATTAGATTAATGATAAATAAAAGAGAGAGATAAGTGGATCAGAACTTACATAATCCTTAGTGTAGCATCTCTTGTATGACACTATAACTCCTTGGTGATTGGAGTTTTATTACTCCAGAATGTCCCTATAGATTCTATAAGGCTTAAGAGGGTAGATTTTGTAAGATCAATGACTTTTTAATGTTTGGGAGGAGTTATTTTCTATTGGAAGCTAGAGGGGTTATTTATACCCGTGGAGACGGGTATTTTCAGAATAAAATATTGAATAAAATATTTTATCAAAGGTAAACCTATAATAGTGAATTTTTGAAATTTTAAATCATATATTAATATAATATAATGTGTTTAAGACTTTAAATCCCCTTAATAATTCTAATTCAATAATTGATTTAATATGAAATTGAAAATAAAGAAAAATTGATATTTTAAGGAATCACTTTTGACATTAGGTTTTGGAATGTTCTTTTAGGTTTGGAAATTGTGTTTATTATATTTTAATAAAAAATAATAAAATTAAATATACCATAGACAAACCAAAAGTTATATAAAGTTTTATTTCAATATAGCATCATGAATGCTGTAATTTGAGATATAGCGGTTATGTGAAAAAACTCTTTTTTACTATTCACCTGAAAAATGAAGTATTTTAGAAAATTAACGAACAATCACCCTTAAATAATTTTGATATAATGATTTCAAAAATGATAATAATTTTATAAAAATAAATTTCTAATATAGGTAATATTTATTTTTAATATAAAAATATTTATTTTTCTAAAATACCATAAAATATTGTTTATTAAAAATGTGTTTATATTTTTTTGAGTTTTTAATCATAATATTTATTTTTTGAAATTATAAAATTTATATATACTTAAATTAATCATAATAAATATTATTTATATCATAATTAATTTTTTTGAGGTGAAATTATTATTTCCAATGGTCATAATAATATTACCAATGGTCATGCTACTATTTCAATGGTCACATTACTATTCTAATGGTTACATTACCTCCTAAAATAACTCTAAATTCACTCATTCATTAATCAAATGAATTCCTCTCCAGGTTATATATTTTTATTTTCTATAATGTTTTCTAGTTTACAAATATTTTTTTCTTTTCTATAGTATTTTTAGTGGAGGAAATGATTCTAGTAGATTGGGGTGATCCCTATTTTACAGTTTTAGCATTTCTATTTTATTTTATTTTTTCAATTTTAATGATTTTAATTTTAATTGGTTTCATTTTTTATTAATGTAATAGTATTTAGTAATGAAGTAAATTGTTTATTTCTTTCTATATTTTTTTATGTGTATAATATCATATAATATAATAGAACTCATATTTATTTAGGAAACAAATTTAACTAATAAATAATGGGTTGTTACAATAACACACTCTATGTCCCATGGCTACTTTATTCCTTGGAAAATAGATCATTTGAAAATGGATGATTCTATATAATGTGGATATTTATCAAAACCAAATCCCTTTATATCTTGATTAGTAATGATGCTTCGTTAGAGGATTATATTTTCTTGCATCTATGAATTTGGGAATTAATATTTATTATCATTTATATAAAGGAATGTTAAGTCACACATTGTGGTTAATTTAATATAGATTGATTTTGACTCCATGAGGCTCTCTAAATATGTTTTGGATTTTATCTAAAAGGATTTTTAGATGGGTATTTACAAGATATTTCATATGATTTGATACAAGGTGAAGTTAATGATAGTTTTCCAAAGGTATTTTATCCAAAATTAGTTTTCGATATAGTTTCATATATTTTTGTATATGATATATTATAAGGTAAAATGAAACTTTGACTATGATAATTTAGTGAATGTGAGAGATTGAAAAAAATATACCCTAAATACCATTAATATTTTATGTGAACTAGGATATATCAAATTATATAATATCGGTATTTAATAAATTATAACATGAATGAAAACAAAATCATGTCATATTTTTTTTATAGATACTGTAAGTCCTCTTTTGTGATAATATGGAATTTCCTTGGTATGAAAGTGAACTATTAAAGGAATAACATACAATTCTTCAAAGTGAAATATCAATATTATTTATATTTCATAAGATTAAATTCATAGAAGGAAAAATATATTCATGTAATTATTATACCATAAGACAAATCATTAACTCATGTGTTATGAACATATAAGTTAATGTATGGGAACATCTTGATGGCTATGTAAGGGAGAAAACACCATTAATATGGTGTGATTCGATTATACCTTAGTTCCTATTAAGTCTCCCTCTCCACAAATCTTTCTTTTTTCTCCCATTAATTACCCCATGTATAGCATAGATGAAGGGGTAATCCCACCTAAGTGTTGGGTAATTCATATAAATATACAGTGACACCAAGGAGGATGGTGTCCATAACTTACCTAAAATGTGACCTTTATCAATAATAGATAATTGAAGATATTGGTAGTAGTATTATTTTTTGTAAGGTACATAATAGTTTTCTTTATTTTATATATAGAAATTTTTTGGGTATTCATGTATGGTGATCTTGGGATTATGTGTTTTTACTTACTTTCATTGTGATAAATGTGTGTCTTTTGATACTATGAAACCCAAAAGAGAGTGACCCTGACCCCAAAACCCTGGATTAGATTCTTGTTACCATTTGATTGTCATAATATATAAATAAATCATGCCCTGAATGATCGTATAGCTTAGTAGTCTTGGTAAACTAGAAACATACATGAGTCTTGTACCAAAATTGAGTACACAAATTATAACATAATTTTTATTTAGAATAATTTTATTCCATATAGTGTATCATTTCATATCATTCATTATAAAATTCATCAAATCCAAGGGAAATGAAACAAATATAAGGGTGATTTCCAATGCTTAGTAAGGGTTAAGTATAGTAGAAGATATCCTAAATAAATAAGAATAATCAATTTGGAAAGGTTAATAACTGAAAAAAAAACTATTTTAATAACTTGAATTCTTGAATAAATTAGGTTTAATGAATATGGAAAGGTAAATAATTGAGAAAACATGACATTTAATTAATAAACTATGAATGAAATGCATCCATAGATTTTTTTCATAGTGAAAATATGATGGATAATAATAACTGAATCTAAATGAAGGCAATGATTAATTACTAGAAATCATATTTCCAAATAATATGATACCTTTACCATAAATATCAATCCTCTAGACCATTTAAAATGTATTGGGTGTAAACCAATTTTATTTTTCCAACTCTATCATTACTGTCATGATTTATCCTCAATATAGTTTAAAACATACTGGTTATAAACACGTTGGGTTTTTCTAAATAATTCCATCTCATGAGACAACTAATGTATCGAGGGTATAACTTTAAGCAGTCCACAACATATGACATACCTATACGAAAAATTCCTCATATATCAAATAATCAACTTAACTCATAAATAATGTATCTTATCAAATATCCATAGTGAGTAAAGGATATAGAGTATCATTATTTCCCTAGTTAATAAATATTTTTAAAATTATAGATCATATGTAAAAATGGTATATGTTTCAAAAAAATAAATATATCTAAGATAAATTGTCATGAACCAGTCCGGGTCGACCCTAAACTTATCACCCGGGCCGCTCTGTGACAAGTCCCAAGAGGCATTCCTAATCCTCCCAGGATGGTGACAAATTATGAGGGAATTAGTTAAAGTGAAAAGGGAATGTTTTCTTCTAAATATAAACAATAAATAACTATCATAAATAAATGGAAAACCTAATATACATTTATATAAAATTTTAACTAAACATTAATTGTACGTGGAACTAAAAGTACAACTGAACTTGAAAACTCAACCAACCAAACCTAACAACTAACTAACTCCATGTAAACCTATTGGTCACTCTCCAACACATCGATTGTACATCTCTCAAGGCACTCAAACCCAAGATGAAACCTACACAAGGGATAAAATAAGTGAATACTATAGGCGTGAGTATTAAAACATAGTTGTTTAGCCCAATATTATATTCTCAATGTAATTCCTTTAAAATAGAATAAAAATCAGTTAAATTTTTTAAATAAAATATATACAATTAAGTTTTCTAAAAAATGTTCAATGCTACAAACAATAAAAAATAAAATGCCTTCAAATTTTTCATAAATAGGAAATGCAAGTAACCAATTTCAAAGAGATGCAACTTCAAAATGAAAACAATTTTCAAGAAGTCTTCTTTAAAGAATGTAAACTTTTAAATTGAACACACATGATTCTTAATTTACCAACCAAACACATTGTATGCCGATGGTGAGTACAAAATATCAAATGAGCACAATTGATGAGAACATCCCTGGGCACTAACTATCTGTGGGTGTCGGGTACCTCGTCTCTTGGTGAAAAGTAACCATTACAAATATTTGTTCTCATTCACGAGCCACTAGTATGGAACAATACCCACAACCTAGTGGTCCCCAACATCATCATCCAAGTTTAGTTATATTTTTCAAAACCAAACATTCAATGTGATACAGGGAAGAAACCACTCTAGATCACTAGCATACTAGTACACGTCTGCCCACCTAGATAATCAGGATTCCCTCTTGGTGCTCAATAAAGTTCCACATGTCATCACATACAATTTCATTTCAAAATAATACACACACCAAACATCCCTAAACCATGTTTCACATATCCTTCACAAGTTCAATAAACCACTAAAAATTTTTATAAAACAATTTCCAAAAGTATAATGAGGCTTTGCACATAAAATCCATTTAAAAATGATTATTTAAGGACAAAAACCAAAAAATAACATATAAAAAAATTCATCCCAAAAACCAGTTAATAAATCAATTTCATGAATCATAAAATGATCTCAATGATACAACATGGAATATACATTAAAACCTATTTTACAATAAATATGCCAAACGGGCCATTAAGTATTCTTCACAAGAAAAAAATTTATCAAAATAAATAATTATACTATTCATAAATAAGTTTAAACAAACCATTTCAAGAAAAAAAATTTATATAAACCCCTTAAAAATTCCAGTTACACATTCAAAACCCATCTGTTTCTATAGAGATGCCAAATGGTCCATTTATTAGGAACACATACCAAAACACCCTAAAAACCCATAATAATTTCATTATAAAACACAAAACTAGATTGGAACCCATATAAGGAACCCAAAATATTTTTTTACATGCTGAAAATATTTTTCGAAATCCCAACCAATCATTTTATATCACCTTGAGCACACAAAATCCAACCTGACACATTCTCAAAAATTTGGCATGCAACGTTTAATGAAAACAATTATATTTAACACCGAAAAGCATATAAAATAAAATTTTTCTGCCAAAAATTTATTTATGTTGATAAAAAACGTTCTAAACATCAAAAACTAGGTGTGAAAAATAACATAACATTTAAACAAACAATTGGTGTGCACTCTTATGACAAAACAACACTACTTTTCAAAAAACAAGGCATAAACACCACCTTACACACCAAATAAAGTTATTGAAGTATTATAAAACAAAAATAGGATTGGGTAGAGGGTTAAAATATAATTAAAAATATTAATCTTAAATAAATAGTACTATTTCAATTGGAAACCTATCTCAAATCCTTGGAGGAATGGAAACACACACCTCATATCACCATATGAGGGTCTGTAAACCTGAAACCTATGAAGACCAACCCGAAACAAAAAAAACCCCATAAAAATAATGGGATAACATAACACTAGGTATTTAATGACCATGGGAGAAGATATAAACAATAATTAATGGGAGGAGGAGGAGGAAGGAGGATAACCCCTAAGAAAATAGAAAGAACAAGAGAGGAATTCACTTACTTGAGAAACATTGAATAAATCACCCCAAATTCACTAATATTTTATTCTCCAAGAATTGTAAATTGAAATATAGGTTTTAATAATGTTGAGGAGGTTTATTGGTAACTGAAATGGGATAAAAAGTTTAAAAAATGAATGATCTATGAAATAAACAAATTCCCTTTCAAAATCTAGATGATTTGAGAAACCTTGAGGAAATTTACCCTAATCCATGATGAAGATGAGCTCACAAGAGGTAAAATAGAACATGGGGTGATCCTATGTTCTTTTTCATGAGTTAGAGGTAGAATTACCTAAAAAAGTTAAAAAATAATAAATTAGACATAAATTAAATAATATATTTCCCTAAATTTAGATATTGGATCACGGGTTGGCCCAATGCCTGAATAAATCACACAAATCCACCATGATTAGGAGTTACATACGGGTCCAAATGAATATGAGGATAGAATAGGTCAGGAAAGCCCAATTTAGAAGTGTAATGGATGAAACATGTTGAAAATGAAGGATTTATAAAAGAAATAGTTTTTGTTTTTAAATCTAGAAATGGGCTTGCGGTTTGGCCAAAATCTTGAAGTAACCACCCTTTTCTCTAAAAATTCCTGGGAAAACCCTAAAAACAAATAAAGAATGGAAATTACCTGAAATATAACCATAAAATAAGTCATGTGAATAACAATTATACCCACCATAAGAACTTTTCACCCCTGAAAATCCATAACACTTTCCAACTGAAAGATCAACACCTAAGGATTCATTATCAACACAGCCCAGCCTCTCAAGCCAAGGACATATCATCCAACATTAATGGAACTTAAGCCTCTTTCCCAAAAAAAACAATAACTCACAACCACTTCCAAAGAATCAATGGAAATATTAATCCACAACCTCCACAACTAAGCCAAGATCGATGTTTTTGGGTTTTCTCCTAATGAACACAATGATCACCCAAAACAAAATGAACTCATGAAAGCCGAATTGGGGGGGAATGGGATCCCAACCATAAAATCACAAATACCATATAAAAAATACTTAAAGTAAATTTATTTAAGATATGTATTCATTATCCCCACAATTAGAGACCAACTAGAAATTAAAAAACAAGAATTCAACATAAAATTGAATTGGACCTCACCTGCACATGCCCACCAAAACTCTCCCACAACAACCAACAAACTCAAGTTAATAGGGTTATAAACTGATCATTTAAACCACCCACTCCTGAATGGAGGGGACAAGAACTGAGCCAACACTTTCTGCATGGATCAAACACCCCACCACTTGGGGTGGAGAGAGAAGTGGACCCAATCATTGGTCCACTGAAACAACAAAATAAATATAGGATCCAACCAACACTCTCCACCTATGAATAGGTAACACCAAGACCACAACCGATTCACATTGGCAGTCCACAAAGATACATTGATTGGAAAACCACATCTGAGAGGGCATAACCATAGACACATTGTGAGGGGTAAGTCTACCATGATATTTGAAAAAAGTATAGGAAAATCACAATGCTGAGAATCTACAATAAAAATATTTAAAATTATTTACCAAAATGGTGAAGGCGGGATCTTAGTCAAGCTCCCCGCACCTTTGGTGATTTCCTGACTATGTGAAAACCTTCACTCTGAGGCCTATGGTTGGATACCTTATGTTTTAAGCATCTAATTCACCGCCTCCAAGAGCTAGGGATCACCACACCCCATGAAAAACACTTTCTCAAAAACACACCTTCATCTAAATAGGAATTCAACAATACATAGCACCATTCTCTCTCACTAAAGACGAGGAGTAAAATGAACAAGGAATAAATAAAAACACATCAACATCACCAAACACAACTGCTATATCCAAAGGAATTATCACAATATGGAAACACTTTAAATCAATCCCAAATAGTTCTATATTCCATAAAATGTGTTGATGAATCATCCAAAGAGGTGGATTTAATTTTTGAAATGAATCCTTAGGGTGATCAACAGGATGTCTTTCTAATGGAGAACTATCCATGACCACATCACAACATCCAAAATATCCTTATATATCCACTGAAATTTTCTCCACAACTGATCCACCAACAAGATATCATCTCAAGACACACCAATAGTATCACTTCCAGATCATGAGGAATCAAACCAAATAGAACAATCTTCTAAAACATGAAAAAGTAACCCACATGAACACTAATTTAAAAAAAATAAAAAATTCCCATCTTAAAATAGTTTTTAAAAACAATCTAAATTGTTGGATTTTCATATTCATCAATGGTGTTTCATCAATTCTCACTCACATGCACATTCCAATTCCACCCTAGGCACCAAACCACTATGCCATATCAGTCATCCATCAACATATCTATAAAAAATTATGCATGTGAGCACCCATGAAAACCCAAAAATCTAAAACAAGCATCCTCATTTTACAATCCAAAACAGTCAACCCATTTCAAAAATCATTTACCTTCCATAGGTACACTAACCAACACGTAAAAAAACCATTTTTATATTTCCATACAACAAAACAGTTTACCAAGCCAGAAAAAGAAAACCCATAGGTCCCCATCAAAATCCTCTCCCTTTATTCAAAACATTTTTCAGCTTCTCAACTAACCACATATTTTGAAGAACCATTTGATTTAAGAACCATTAGATTTGATTTAGTATTAATTCCAAACAAACATTTTATTCTGAAAATTGTTTTACCATTTCAAAAATTAATCACAGTATCTTTTCTTAATCCAACAACCACAAAATACAAAACCCTTTTTCATAAAAACACCAATTGTTCAAACCTGATTCCTAAACCCAAATCATAAGATTCAAACACTTTTCAATCACCCAAAATGTCCCATTTAAAACAAAGTTTTTAGAATCACTTTAAAATAATCCATGATTTCCAAAAAAATTATTTCAGAAAACCACATGTTTATATTAAGTAAATTTAATCCCATTAAATTATTTTCACTTTCTCCCCAAACTTTTTTTCAGAAAAACAAAACATTCCCAAAACCTTTATTATATAAATCATTGAAAACCCACTTTCAAATTTTTAAAATCCCACCATTCCATGAAAACCCATTTCCGAAATTCTCACATGGGGATTTTCAAAACAAAATTCAGAATTAACGAAAGGTAAAAGAGATACAGAAAAGGGAACTAGTGTCGGTGGGTGACTTGACCATATGGTTGGAATCCATATATCAAAAACACCACCAACACATATAGGATTCTTAGGACCATTCCCCGGATCCACACGGTTTTCCAGACCCTGCGATCTCATGAAGACCATTATTCTAACTCCCTTTTTATATCCTAATCACCAAACAATCCTTAAGATCCAAAAAAACTAATAAAACCAGACTTCCCATGGACACCTGAGGATCAGAACGAGCAAGATTTCATGACTCTCTTCTCAAAACTACACCTCAAGTTCTGAAAATCATACTCCATATATCATGGCATCACCCAAATAATATTGGCTCTCCGAAAAGCAAGTTCCTCTAAGACCCAAACTAGATCTAATACCATTTTTCTAAACACCAGTTCGGGTTAACCCTAAACCGTTCACCCAAGCTTCTCCGCGACAAGCCCCGAGAGGCATTCTCGATCTTCTCGGGATGGTGAAAAGTGTCGAGGTCATCAGTTAGAGTGACAAGGGATTGTTTTCTCTCAAATATAAATAATAACTAAGTAGCAGATAGAAACGGATATCCCAACATACATTATATAAAAGTGTAACTAAACATTAATTGTACATGAAACCAAAACAACAACTGAACAATACAACTCAATCGAACAAACCTGAAAACCAACAAACTCTATATAACCTCACTGTTCACTCTCTAATACATTGATCAGACATTTCCCAAGGTGATCGAACTCAAGTTGAAACCTAAACAGGGAATAAAAATATAACAAGACTATATGTGTGAGTATTAAAACATAGTATTTTATCCTAATATTATATTCCCAATGCACTTTCATTAAAATGAAAGGAACATAAATTAAAAGTTTGAAATAAAATATATAAAATTATTTTTTCCAAACATGGTTCCAAGATACAAAATATATAAAATAAAATGATTTCAAGTTTTCATAAATAAGAAATGCTTGTAACCAATTTTAAAGATATGAAACTTCAAAATGAAAATAGTTTTTAAGAAGCCTGCTTTAAAAAATATACATATTTAAATAGAACATACATGCTACTGAATTTTCCAACCAAACACATTATATTCCAATAGTCATTAAAAAATATCCATTGAGCAAAAGTCATAGGAACATTCCTAGGCAGTAGCCAGTCATGGGCCCCAGGTACCTCAAATCTCGATTAAAAGTAACCATAACAAATATATGTTATCATGCACGAGCCACTATTAAGGAACAATACCCATAAACTAGGGGTCCCCATCATCAAAATCATAGTTTATTTAGTGTTTTAATCATCAAACTTTCATGCTAAAACAACAATGAAACCACTCAGGATCACTAACATACTAGTATACATCCCCCCACCTAGATTCCCAGTTTTCCCTCTTTGTGCTCAATTAAGTTTCACATGTTATAACATACACTTTTCACATGAAAATTTTATTTAAAAATCATAAACACACCAAAAATCCCTAAACCATGTTTTACATATCCTTCATGGGTCAATAAACCACTTAATATTTTCCTAATACAATTTCAAGAAGTATAACAAGGATTTGCACATAAAATCCATTTAAAAATGATCCCTTAAGGGAAAAACCAAAAAAATACCATAAAACCCATATTTTTTATCTCCAAAACCATTTAATAAATAAATTTTATTAATCATAAAATAATCTAATGATAAAACATGGAATACACATGAAAACAAATTTTACAAGAAAATGCCAAACGGGCCTTTAAGAATTTTTTACAAAAACAACATTTATCAAAAGAACCAGTTCCACTATTCATAAATAAGTGTAAACATTAACTTTTTTACAGAATAAAATTTACATAAACCCCTTAAAAATTTATGTTACACATTCAAAACCCATCCATTTTTGTAGAGATTCTAAACGGGCCATATATTGGGAACACATGCCAAAACACCCTAAAAACCCAAACTTATTTCATTGTAAATCTCACAACCGGATTGAAACCCACATAGAGAACCCAAAAAAAATTATCCACACTCTTAAAATATTTTTTATAATCTAAATGAATCATTTTATAACTCCTTGAGCACACAAAATCCAACCAGGCACTTTCCTGAAAACATGGCATGAAACATTTAATGAAAACAATTATATTTAACAATAAAAAAGTTATAAAATCAAAATTTAATGAAAAAAAAATATTTAAATTTCTAAAAAAAGGTTCTAAATATCACAAACTAGGTGAAAAAAAATAGAACATTTAAATAAAAAATTGGTGTGCACTCTTATAACAAAACACCACTACTTTTCACAAAACTAGGCATAAACACCACCATACACGCCAAATAAATTTATTTGAGGCTTATAAAATAGTACTCAGAATTAATAGAGGGTGAAAATAAAATTAAAAGTAATAATATTAAAAAAAAGGGACAAATTCAACTGGAAACCTACCTCAAATCCTTAGCGGAATGGAAACGCACACATGATATAACCATCTGAGGGTTTATAAAACCTAAACCTATAAAGACCAACCCCAAATAAACACAAACCCCACTAAAATTTAAGGTATAAAATAACCATATGTCTTAAATGACCATTGGATAAGAGATAACCAATAAATAATGGGAGGAGGAGGAGGAAGGTGGAGACAGCCTAAGGAAATGGACGGAATAAGAGAGGGAGTCACATACTTAAAAATATTTGAATAAATAACACCAAATTAAACAAAAATTGATTCTTAAAGTATACATAATATAAAGGTATGTTTTTATAAGGATTATGAGGTTGATTGGGGGCTGAAATGGGGGTGGGGGAAGGTTAAAAATGAATTATTTATGAAAGAAACAAACTCCCTTCGCAAATCTAAACTATTTGAGAAACCTTGAAGAAATTCCCCAAAATCCATGATGAAGATGATCTCCAAAGAGAGTAAATTGAACATGGAGGTTATTAAAGGTTTTGGGGCTCTATTAAGAGGTTTAATGTCTAAAAAATGTTAAAAGATGAATGATATATAAAAGAAATAAATTATTTCCTTAAATCTAGAAATGTGCTCATGGGTTGGCCCAATGCCTGAATAAATCACCCAAATATACAATGATTATGAGATACTAATGGGTCAAAATAGATATGGGGGTTTTAATAGGTCAGGGTAGGTAAAGTGGTAATTGTAATTGGTGAAAAATGATAAAAAATAAAGTAGTTATAAAAGAAACTATTCTTGGTTTTAAATTTGGAAATGGGCTCACGGTTTTGCCTAAATCTTGATGTAACCACCCTTTTCACCGAAAATGCCTATAAATCCCCCAAAAACAAATCCATAATATAAATTACATGAAAATATATTTAAATTAAGTCATTTATGTGATTAAAATAAAATTTTAATTTAGGGTAAATTTATTTTTCATAGGAAACTGAATAATTCGATGTAAAATTAATGAGAACAATAACAAATCCTAGAAGTGAAATTCGATACTTTTTTGGTGAATCTGATCATAAATCATAAATATGAAGATTAAGGATGGTAAAAAATACAATATATACCCATTTTATAAAGAATAAATGGCTTCTTTTATTGAGGAATACAAATATATTTAAAAATATTCTTGAGGAAAATATCTGTTTTCATTTTGAAAAATATTTTCAAAATTCTTTTCCTTGAAAATCACATTTCAAAACTAAAATTTTATAAATAATTTTTGAAAATAATTTTAATTGAAAATAAAATTTTAAATTTATAAATTAATCTTTAAAAAAATTTAGTGTTCATGAAGGGTATAAATTCTATTTATGTCATACATGATAAAAAATATTTCATTCACTTATTTAGTAAAATCTAAATGGAAATTATTCTAAAAATGACCTAATATTATTTTGAAAAAAAATTAAACTATAAATAAGGGTGATAATTAATTTAAAAATACATTTTTAAAAGGATAAAAAAATTTAAAACATTTTTAGAAATCATGGTTTTGATGGAAGACATATTTCTGACCGAAGAGAGAAATGAAGTTGGGTTTTCATTAAAACATTTTCTAAAAAATTTTAAGTACCAATGAAGGGGAAAATGATAATATTAATTGTAATAGTTCATTAATAACCATAATAAATTAAAAAATAAAATTTTATTCTGAAATTATCAATTAATTTTATTCAAATTATATTCATGAATAAACAATCTCGATTACAATGTGATTGTGAAATAACCCGTAAAATGACAATATTATTGAAGAGATAATTAATAAATGAATATATTATGTTTTTAAACTATAAATAAAAAAACGTTTAAATACAATATATTATAATCAAAATTAATTACACACATATTCTTAGCATGACATAACCAACAAAGTAGAAGCTCAACCCAATTAGTGGAAATTGAGTTGAGAAATTCATTAGCTTAGGATTCCGTTTTACTGAACATGATTTAACCTATTTTATAATGGTTTTTATCATGTTATTAATTTATAATATAACCATATTAATATTTATAATATCATATATGATTCTTTTAAAACATCTTATCATCTATTTGTTAATAATATTTGATTATTTTAATTGTTTCAAGTGTTGATTACCTTGTTTTTCGAGTATGTTTTGAATTTATTCATATTACTTAGATCATGATTTAATCATATAAATAATTTAAACCATGATTTAAATATAATATATATTCATTAAATATTTATTTATAGTAATCCATAAAATTTGGTGATAGGAAATGAAATACATCATTTATGGAGACCGTTGGTTGTATGTATGCATGCACATTGAATAAATTTTCAAATCATATTGAAAGATCTAAAATTAAAAATTTAATATTTATATATTATAATTAAATTATAATTTTTATTTCATATATATCACTTGTATTTATTCAGAAAATCCTTAATACATTCGATTTAAATCATGAACAAATCACATCACTTCGTAAGGCAGTAGTCCACCGTACACACGAACGACGTTATCATATTCCCGAAAAATGGAAATCTTGAAGGTATGTGTTATATAATAATTTAATAGAATAAAAAAATCATAAAAATCATATATAAATATTATTTACATAATTATTCCCAACCTTGATAGGTGGTAATAGAAAAACGAACAACATCGGCTCATGAGGTGGTAGTATGTCGTACACACGAATGATGATTTTGTAACCCATTTCATTGAAGTGTGTGTGGTATTAGGTCATGACCTTAACATAAAAAAAAATCATGGTATATTTAATATAATTTTTTATTATATAATTATGGTATAATAGGAATTTAATTAACAATAACATTACCTCTTCTTCGAGTACCCTCCCTAGGTTTGCACAAAAACCCTCAAAGGGTTTCTTTACTTCAAAAAAATGCTTATAGAATGAGAGGAGGGAAGTATTGAATTTTATTTCAGGTTTGTTTTTATACAAATGGATTGATAGGTGTGAATAAGGGGGTAGGGGTGGCCTTTTATAAGTAGGGGGAGGACACACTTGACATTTTTGAAAATAAAGTTAGGTGAACCCACGTTTGTACCTACCAAAAGGCTCAATAAATGCACAAAATTAGAATCATGATTTTTTAAGGTTTTCATATTTTCATAAAATGGGGTTTGGACATGTTTTGGGTAATTTTTACACCTTATATTTTATTTTTAATCATTAAGTAAGCTCGTTTTCACCTTAATCAATATAATTAATTTAACAGTTTTCACTAATCAATTCAGTAAAAAATTAAGTTAACCTTATTATACATTATAAATTATGATGATTTAAAATTTTGAATCCATTTTTTTATATTCAAATCACATAATTGGAATAATTTTATTTAAAATTAATCTTTTAGGTGTGATGGGAAAGTGGTTTTTTAAATTAAAAATGTCCAAAAAATTACTATATTTTTATATCTAAATTTAAAATAAAATTGATTAAAATGACATAAATTGTATTAATATATGTATAATTGATATAATTTTATTTTAAAACCAATTAAAAATATAATTTAACACTATAAATTATTTATATGAAAATTCAGTTATCAATTCAAATTCAACATTTTTCACTATTCATCAAAAAAATAAAACTTCTTTGAAAAAGACCAAAAAACCCATAAGTTAATATCTACATTATGATTTTTAAAATGAAGTTTATTTTTTCAAATAAGATTTATATATGGGTAAAAAATTATTTTTGAAGAAAGTGTTCCATTAAAAAACTGCAAAATTGTTTTTAAAATAATACATCTTCTTATGTGTAAAATTAGATTTTTGCTTATCTAATTATTATCAAATCTATTGGATGAATGTAATAAAATAATTGAATACATAATATATAAATTTAATTAATATCATCCACTAATATTAATTAATTTAATATATTAAGATAAAATACATTTGGAGCATACAAATAGTTTTTATATTAAAACATTTCCTTTATATTAAATGGGTTTTTATATTCATTTCTAATTAATTAGTAACCAATGAATTCAACCATATATTTTTATAAATTATTTAATCTTTTTAATAACATCCAATTTAATTTATAATAGATAATTTTCCTTTTAAATAATAAAAATAATAGTATTCAGTAAAACTCAATTTTGCATGTAACACAACATATCAAAGAAATTCATTTTTGCATGTAACACAATCTAACCTCAATTTTCAATATAAAGAAATATAAACTTTGTAATGAATGTAACACAATATAAAATCAATGTTTTATGTAATATATTCTATTATAAAATTTTAATTTATCTAAATAAAAATATATTATAAAGTATCTGGTTGTTATATTCCTTTCTATTCTTATTGTTGTGTGTCATACATATTGTCAAATAAAAATTTCTTATTTTAAAATTTTGGGGTATTACATTTTCCCAACTTTAAATAAATTTCATCCCCACAATTTAAAATTTATCATTGTAATCATTCGGTTGAGATTTGAAAATTCCTATTTTGAAAATCCCACATCGTAAAAGTGTTAATAAAACATCATCTTAATAAGAGATATTGGGAATTAAAAAGTTCATATGGAATAACACATAACTATGTTTTTAAGTAGGAAAACAATGGTGAAAAGTGATGATATTTACATGGGGGAAAATATCAAATATTTATGGAGAGTGTTTGAGGTCATTGATAACAATAAAGTAAGTGATCAATGGAAAGTTAAAGGGAAAAATTATAAATCTGTGATGATTTAAAAGACCATTAGTTCAATAAAAATGAAGGTATTATGATAAATTTTTTATGTCGAGACCATTTTTCTTAGAGTTGAGGAATTCATACACTCTATGAATGTAAAGAAATATACTTGATATGTTTCTATTTTATAAAAACAATTTCATGTTTTCGTTTTTCTTCAATCAATTTCTAATTCATCCCTTACTCCAAGAAACAAATATCCAAAAATGGACTTTTATTCCAAAAGAACTAAAATCTAATTTTAATGGATGTTAAGATCCATAAAAGTGTGAAAAGTAATTTTATTCATCTCTATCTATTTTCTAAAACCACTATTATTAGAATAAATTTTCCAATATAATAATTAATCTCTAAACATAAAAATTAACACACCTAGTTCATCATTAATATTTATTTTATTCAAATAGTTTACCTAAAAATAATGACATATTAACCAATACAACATGTAGGGCAGTGGTAGGTGGGGAACCCTTATCACCCTTTAGTTATGGTTTCAAGCCTCACTGCCTTACAGAATGTGATGGGTTTTTACCCTACATTTGATTTGTACTTTTTCTAAAACTATATTAATATAATTCATATAATTTTGAAAAACAAAATGATGGGAATACTTAAAATAAAGGTAATAATTAAATAACTTTTTACTATTTTTTCAAAAAAACATATTTTTTCAAAATTTGAAATAATATTATTTTACTTTTATTATATTTTATTAATGATCATAATAACCCTAATAGATATCAATACATCAAAAATTATGTTTATAAAATTTAAATTCATTATTTATCGAATAAATTTTAGACTAAAATATATTCCTTCACAAAATTTATCCCAAAAATTCCTTAATCTTGGTATAATATCATCACATAAAACCTAAAAATATGTGATTATAACATTGAACTTATTTTAAATATTAAAATCATAATCCCGTAATGGTATTCATATCTATTAATTTAATTGAGTCACATGTGATTCTAAAATTTAATTCAATCCTTAGATTTTCATGATTCTTATAACCAAACTACTATTTGTAAAATTATTCCACAAATTAATTCTTGAATACTAATACATAAATATTTTATCAATTTTATTTAAAAATAGGTCATTACTTGGTCTAGGGTTTATCCTAGGTCATTAATTATCATTATCTATTTAAATACTTCATAATGGTTTGTAAATTAAATATGAATTATCCTAATCATACCCCTCAGGAGTGTCAAACCAGGTGTATGGTAAGTCTTGTTGTTATGTATCGGGTTATGCTCGAGTCAATTTAGATATTCCATTGTGGAATTATTAACCATAGGTGTATCTATTCTAGAATCACATCCACTTTTAGTATCCATACGGGAATTTATTGCAAGGCAAAACCACATAATCTCTACCTTACCAAAACTTTAGGATGTTATTATATAATTATCCTCAATGTCTATCTTAGTGTTCCATTCCCTAATCTAATTTTTCCTAAATCTAGTTTCCATGGTTTCTACTAAACTTTCTATATTACCAATTGTAGTGACCCTAACCCCAGCAGCCTAAAGTCGATGACTTTTACCATTACATTTCCATAAGATAAAATTAAATCATGTCCCAAAGGTTCAAATAGTTTAGTATCCTTGGTAAAATAGATACATACATGAGTCTTGTGTTTCAATTGAACACAAAAATTAAAACATAATTTTATTTTGAGAATAACTTTATTACATCTAGCATATATCTATATATCAGTCATACTAAACTTCATGGAATCATGGGGAAATGAAAAAAATAAGGGTGATCTCAAATGCTCAGTAAGGGTTAAGTATAATGAAATATATCATTAATCAATAATAATAATCAACATGGAAAGATATATAACTACACATACATTATATTTAAATAACTTGATTGTATGAATATATATGAAAAAAGAAATATGGAATGGTAAATAAATAAAAACAAAATCTATTTAATCAAAAAATGAAGAATGAAATAAATCCATAGATTTTTTCATAGTGGAAATCTCATGTATAATAATAACTAAATATGAATGAATGAAATGCTTAATTATTATACAACATACTTCTGAGGAACATGATACCTTTACCATAAATATTTATTGTCAAGACAGTTTAAAAAAAATCTTGGTATATAATGATTTGATTTTCAAAACTCTATCTCTATCGTCAAGATCTATCCTCAATATAGTTTAAAACATACTTTTTAAAAACACATAGGTTTTTTCAAATGATTTCATCTCATGAGACTACCGATGCATCGAAGATATTACTTTAAATAGTCCCCAACCTATGCCCTACTTGTGAAAATCATACCTCATATATTGAATAATCAATTAAACTATTAAAAAATATGCCTCATTAAATATCTATATTTAATAAGGGAATAAAATTGTCAATATTTACTTAGTTAATAAATAACTTTCAAGGTAAATACCATATGTAAAAATGGTATATGGTTCAGAAAATAAATGTATCCATGATAAATAATATTTGAATTTAAGGGAAATTTAATGTCTACGGGATGGTGAATAATTCAAGGTAAAGTTATAGACAACAAAAATTAATCAAGGAAGTGAATTTAAATACCTTACATGGTCAAATTTATCATAAACTATCCATATTAATATTGAGGATGGTATCGAAATATTGTATACCCATTCGATTAAGAATAAAGGGTTTTTTCATTGATTAATAAAAAAATCATTAAAAACATTCTTGAGGAAACTATCCTTTTCATTTTTAAAAACATTCTGAAAATTCTTTTAATTGAGAATAACTTTTAAAAAATAAAATTTCAGAAAACTTTTTTGAAAAAAAATTATTTGAAAATATCCTTTGGATATTATAAATGAATCTTTAAAACATATTTTTTTATGATGGAGGGAAATTTGGTTCATGTTATACATGTTAAAACAAATTTTGTATTTCACATTTTCACTAAAATCAAAATGGTAATTGATTTGAAAGTGAAATAATTATTCCTTTGAATCCATTTTTCAAAGATTAAAATTTGTTTAAAATTCCTTTAATAAATCATTTTTAAAACATTGAAACAATTTTGAAAATATTTTTATAAAACATGGTTTTGTAAGAAAAAATATTTCTGACTGAAAATAGAAATGAAGTCTTGTTTTCTTGAACACAATTTCTATAACATTTTGAGTACCACAAAGTAGAAAAATTGTACTATTACTTGTAATATTATATTAATAACAAAAAATAATAAAATGGAAGGGATTATTATGAAGTGGTTAAATAATTTTCTTCAAATAATATTCAAGATTAAACAATCTATATTATAATGATATTATTAAATAAACCCATAAAATGTTCATAACATCTAAGAGATAATTAATAAATTAATTGATTATGTGTATCCACTATGAATCCTTATAAAACAAGTGTAAATACAACATAATATAATCCAAATTCATTACACCCAGAATCAGAAGTTTTAAGTACTTATTATAAAATTAATTTCTCCCACTTATAGGTATTGAATTTGAAAAAATATATTACATATTTAGAATAAAGAGTTTCAAATGTGGTAAATATTACTCTTTTATTTTTTTTAATATGAATAGTAACGGTCATAAAATTTATCACCTCAGTAAAGGGTAAATTAAGTTAATATAGGTTAAAACTACGTGATAGGGCTGTAATTTTTCATCCAAATTCTTATTTTATGAATCTAATTCTAACCTTATCACCATAGTCTAAAAATGTAGTTTTTTAATATACAGTTTTTCATGAAAATGACCTATATGATATTTAAATCAAATAAAGTTTCAAAATGTCACTCTCTTACTTTTAAATATCTTTTATGTGTCCACATATTGAAAAAATCATGTTATTAATGAATACAAGTGTTTATTTTGAGATTAATGGATTTATTTACATTATTGAAATTTAATTATGTTTTATTCATTATATAATGACATTAAATTTTTATTCAACACTGAGGTAGTATTTCTCCAATTAATAAAAAAAATATAATAAATGATTTTAAAAATATAAAAAATTATTTAATTTGAGTGAGTTAATGTGTGACATGAATTTGATATATTAAAATGAAATGTTAATGTTTTTTTAAGGATTATATTTGATTTAAAACTTTTTATTTATGTATTTTAAGTTAAATTAAATGAATAGTTTCTAGATTTTTAAAATTGATCTTTTTAAAAATAATATTTTTCAAATTATTAAAAATCATAAAAATATAAAAATAGGACAATGGGGAAAGTATTTGATCTAAAATTTCTCCCCTTAACCACTTATAGGACATTTGAAAACATTTTTTCTGATAATGACTTTAATAAATTTTAATCTTTTAAGAAATTTAAAGAGTTCCCCTTCCATCAATTATAAAAGGTCACCCCTCCTTTCTCTTCATTGCAGCACTTTGAGCATTATATCTCAACCAAACTCTAAAAAAATATCTTATCCACTCCATATACACATCATAATGGTTTTCTTATTCCCAAAATACCAACCCTAGTGCCCTTAAGAGGATATCTAAAGCAGTTATTTCAAAGAATAGGTAATCATGTTAATTGATCACATTCTTTTTAATTATTCTTTTACCTCCTCTAAATCTATAATATTATTCATAAGATAAAAAATTAATTATAATAAATATAATTAAATTTTATTATGTTTATGAAACCACCTTTATTAACTCCCTTTCCATTAAATGTAAAGTTATAATATCACTCATGAGTACATATGGCTTACCATCACCACATAGTGATACAATTAATTTCTCATCACCATATTTTATGGATGGGGATTTTGAAGATTTTAATGGTTATATATGATAATTATGATATAATAATTCTTTTTTAATGAAAATATCTTATCTACATTCTTAAATTCCAAACCATTGTAAAATGATAGTGTCGATCGTATGTATGTGCGGACTAACACCTCTTTGAAGAGATGTGATTTTTTTCATTTATGTTTTAATTTTATGGTACTGAGGATGAATTTAATGAATATATAAAATATATACGATATAATGATTTTATTTTTAAATTTGATTTATTATTTAACATTATTTGGTTTCATCAGTCAAAAAAATAAAAACAACATTCATGTGTACGTACATCCCACCATCTTCATGAATGCTGTAATTCATTTTTCTATATCTATATATTATAAATGGATATAAACATGTGTATAATGAATATATATGGCATTAATATATGTTGTTTGGAGTAGAGTACTCAAAAGGGGGTGAATTTAGTATCTAAAAAAATTCTGTTAAAAATTGACTTAAAAAAAGATTCCCCAATAAAATGAATACAATCCAGTTAATCAAGGTAATATGGTTATAATAGTTTTACTATTCAAATAACATCTTAAGAGATTGATTAATTCTCATTAATATAAATTTGAGTTAGTGATACAATTTTTGAAGGTATTTTATTAAGGAAAAATAGTTCTAACTTCTATCGAAGACTAACTATCAAAGTAAAATATAGTTTTCTGAAATATACAGTAATGTGGAGGAAAACTAAATTAAAAGATAAAGCAGATATGAAAAGTGCTTCAATCTCAAGCCGAGACATAATCCACTCCACTTGGTGATCACCTTACCCCAATAAGTTTATATTAATAAACTTGATCCACACCCTAGATTGGGTAAACAACAGCATGCAGTATTATCTTGGTCACATGACCTCTTCCACTATTATTCATGGGAATAAGCTACCAGGTCACATAATGTCCTTCTCCACACTTATCAATGGGAGTAAATGGATGTAAAAATATGTGAGAGGATGGATATATTGTATCATTTAGTTTAATATAGGATATAGTGTGAGTTTTAATACAAACACACACACACTACTTGAAAGATAAAAATAGTAAAAAACATATAAAATATGATGAGAAAGGATTAGAAGTTCTCTGAGTGTTATTATATGCATATCTAGAATTATTAGATGAATTATATGCAATTATCGAGTCATTTTGTGAAAAATAGAGTATCGCAAGTCTGGTGCTTATTTTTCCATTTTGATGATGTGAACTATATAGATCATGTTTTTATTTTAGTTGATGATGCGATGATGTTTAAGGATCTGATCTATAGTAGTTAATATAGTAGGTATCGAGAGTTCTTCATGTGTTATTCAATGGTATGTTGTTGCATGCATGAGTTTTCTTTTTCATTGTTTGCTTCTTCATATTTTGGAGCCATGGTTATCTTTTTTTTAATTAGGGGTGTACATGTTTAATCCAAAAAGATGCATGTATTCTGCACCTCGTACAACGTACTATTACTAACATGTCTACAAAGAACCATTAATGATGTCAATGCTATTTAATAACATTAATATTTCCATCAAAAATTAAATTGAAAATTAACAGAAAAAAATAATAAAGAACGGTGTCACAGTTTGTCTAGAAATGGTGTCACTTGGAAATGGTGTATTATCCTTTTCCTTTGATTAGTGAGACAGTTATGGTGCCACAACTGCATTGAGATCAGGAACCAGTAGCACAGATGTGGTTTTAGAATCACGGTGTCTCTAGTAGTGAAGACTAGTCCTTTGTTAAAACATTGAACAGTGCTTGAGTCATGGTATCTGGGATTACAGTGTCAGGGTCATGGTGTCTGAGACATGGTGTTTGGGTCATGATGTCTGGGTCATGGTGTCTGGGTCATAGTGTCTGGGACTTTTCCAGATGCTAGAACCAGTGTCATACATATGGTTTCTCAATCATAGCCAAATATCTTTAAATAGTATTAAGAATTAATATTCACAGAATGAATTAAACTGAATTTTTGGTATAATAAAACATAATATAACAAGATTAAACATTACTTTTGAGATTTTGTACAAGAATATGATTAGAAAAATTATCATGATTTGTAGGATTTGTGAGTATTAAAACATGATCAAATAATAGGAGTACAACAATATTCCCCTTTTTGATGGTCATAAGTCATGGCATGTATGAACTATCAAAAAACATAATAAAACCTTTCTTTCTTATTTTTCCCCCTTTTAGGATTATCAAAAGGAAAGTAAGAAGAAAAAAATAAGGGTAAGGTTAAACTCAAAAATCAATAAGGCATGTTCCATTGAAAAATATGATATGATTCAGTACAGACATAGTATAAAAAGAAAAAATGAAGAACATTCCATTCAAATAGGCATCATTCACTTAAATTAAGAGGAAGTAGACTTCACTTTTCCATTGGAAGAATCAAAAGGTGGATCCATAAGAGTATAAGAGGAGGTGGTTGCTGAGAGTGATCCAATGGTGAGAGAAGAAAGAGGCACAAATTCAAAAACATAAGGTTCAGGAGTAGGTTTGGTTGAAGACTGAGGCATGTATTTCTCAAGAATAATAGGTCTGATCTGGGTCAGAGCCTAAGATACAGACATCGTAGCAGGGGAAAGGTAGACAAAGAAAAAGAGGTGGAACCAGACCTCAAGAGAGTAGCTTTAGGAGCCACTATAGAAGTGCTTTTCATTTGGAGATAGATATTCAGAAAATTAATGAAATCAGTGATGACCTCACCACAATACTGCATGGCCTTCTCAAAATCTTTTTTATTCTCAATAAACTTCTCCAAGGTAGGTGTGAACTCTTTTATTTTCTGCACTTGGTCTTTAAATTCTTGAGTCACAAGAGGCATTTTCAAATTCTCTATAAGATAATTTAAATGAATTTTCAATTGATGCTTTGTATAAATTATTTTGAAGTAGAAATCCACCTTCTTTGTAATCTCATTATAGGTCATAGAAGCTTCTTCATTGTACAGTCAAACCATTTCATGGACATGTGCACTGTTTTGAATAATTTTGGAGAGACTTTCCTGAATAAATTGACTTTTCAACGATTTAATATCTTCTTGAATAACCTTTCTCAGAACTGAACTTTATGACTATTAAGATGATTTATATAGCATAGTCGAGGAAAAAAGATAAAAGATGTTTGCAGATGGTGTAGGAAGAATTGTGAAAATTGTTTCAATAGATTCTTTGAAGATACCAGACATGGAATCCATTGATGATGCCAATTTTTAAATTTCCTCTACTAACTTTTCATTGTTTTTCATTATTTTCTCAAAAATAGAGACCAGATTTGGTCGGATCAGTGTTGCAACATTTTTGGCTATCTTGTCAGCATTTTATGTACTGAATCGAGCAACAGTTGTTTCAACAGTTTCAATCTATTTCTTCAGTTCCTCCAACAAATACAATAGAGATTTTACTTCCTCACTTAGCTATCGATTTTCAATTCTTAAATCTTGAATCTTATGTAACATCTAAGTTTTAGTTTTCTAAATAATATCCTCCAAAATTATACTAGAATAATATTCACTTTGTCAAGTTACAGGAAGAGTTTGAGGTTTTAAAATATTATCAATTCCACCCAACATATGTTCACCAAACACTTTTAAGTCCTCATGGCTTACATATCTTTGAGCTTCTTGTGAAATATCTTGTTCATAAACCACAATAGCTTCAGAATATTTAGATTGTACTACTCCATGTGGAGAAAAATATTTCAATTGAAAAGCTATTGTATGATTTATTCTTCTCATTGATTCCACTTGAGTGTCTGAGACATCATAATAAATAGGAAATTTATACACATTGTCCATAGGAATTGTTTAAACAGAGCTTTATACATGAGTAATTTCTAGAATGGGGTTTTTATTCCCCTCAATTTGTGTATAAAATATAAGAGTGAGAGACCCAGTATCTTTCTCTAATTCCTGACTTGTATCAATTTCAGGATCACCTATCTCTCTTCTAGCTTGCTGAAAGGCTTGGTCCATTCTTTCTTCAGCTGGTAGGATTAATTCTGTCTCAAATTGTTCTTCAGAACTTTCCATAACTACATGACCTTTCTCAACAATAGGTTCTTCTATATGTTCCTCAGGAACATCATTCTCTTCCATACTATTAGTAGCTCCTTCTTTATCAATAAACCCTTTATCAACTATTTCTTCATCAACATGTTGTTTAGTTAAGCCATTGTATTCTTCTTCTAAGATAGTTCTATCTAAATATATAGCTTCTTTATCCTCTTCTTGTTGACTTGATTATTCCACAAACTCATCATATTATAGGCCTGGGTCACGGTTGTCCTTAGGCCATGGGGTATTTTTAATGGGATTGAAATTTTCATACAGCCTTTCATTGTCCTCTACTTAATACTGTTTCCACAAATTCCATCTTATCTTCATCCTTATAATTGTATCCTTTGAGATACAAAAATCATAATCTTTTTTGAATTCATCATTTGGTCTAACCACTCCTTTAGTAGATAGCATTACAGAGATTAATCTTGGATAGAACAAAGAGGTAGACTCCAAAGTTTTCTTGATAAATTTACACATGTGAAGTATAATATACGTACACATATTAATATTGTTCCCATTTTTTAAAATATGTATCAATAATACATCTTGATACTTAAGAGAAGAAAAATCACCATTCCTTAGACTAATAAGATTCTGCACAAACTTAAATTTTAAACTTGTCTCACCATCCAACCCACTTGCAATTTTTCCTTCTTTTCTTCTTATTTCCAGTTAGACTTCCCAAGGCTTATTTTAAGATGAAAATATCACTGGGAGGAAGAGGTTCTCACTGATGATCCTCACATATCCCTTAATGTGGTATCCCTAGGCAGACATCCCATAACCTAGAGTAAAAAGTACACCTTTTTTCATTAATCTATCTTCTTACAATAAAGTCATCTTCAGCACTGAAAGAAAACAGAACATACTAATAAAACTGAGAAAAAAGTTTGGGATAAATGGGTTGTTTTTCTTTAGTAAACCAATCCAACCAGCCTTGTTTAGTCATAACTTTCATGATAAGTGACTTACTTGATAGCAGCCACTTCAGACAGACTTTCTTTTCCGGCCTGAGAATTCTATTTACAAGACAAGGATTCAACAGTCCTTCAGGTGTCATTCGTGGTACCTTTCTTTCTTTATTATGATTCATTCTCTTCTCAGGATTTGAAGAATATGGTTGCTTCATTCTGTGAATAAAACATCAGGTTCAATAAAGATAAAGAGTTTAAGTATATCAGGATATTTAGAAGGAAGGGGCATTAGTTTCGAAAGAGGAAAGCTTGAGTGAAGTGAAAAATGAAAAATATCAGGTTTTTATCATTTAGGAAGTCCAAACATCATAATAAAAATCACCGAAAAAGAATAATAAAATAATCAACACAACTATACGAGAAATAAAATTAAAGAAAATATAAAATGTCAAGTCTTTGTAGTGATAACAGAACATGTTCTCATAGTGTGATCCTTACGGTGTGACTCCAAATAGTGTGACTGTAATGTTGATATAGCAAGTTTAAAATAGTGACTTCTAAAACCAAAAAAGTCAAACAGTAATTATACGACCATAAGCCTTTCACTTAAAACTCATCATCCTTATTTCATGTATGATGTAATTTATCCTTTCAAAATTTAATGTTTTAGTGAATATATCAGCAAGATGATATTTAGGGCCAATTAATTCCAAAGTGATATCACATTTTTTATCGTGATCTCTCAAAAATTGATGTCTCACATCAATATGTTTTGTCCTAAAGTGTGAAATAGTATTATTTGAAATTTTAATAGAACTTTTGTAGTCACAATTTATAGGAACATGTCTAAATTGATATCCATAGTCTAATAATGTGTGTTTCATACCAAAAATTTGTGCACAGCAACTACCAGGAGCTATATATTCAGCATCGACAGAAGATAATGAAACAAAGTTTTTCTTCTTACTACACCATTAAAATAGAAACTTTCCTAAGATGTGACATGTTCCAGAGGTTATTTTTCTATCTAACTTGCATCCACAAAAATCAATATTAGAGTAGATAACTGAATCAAATAAATACCCTCTAGGATAGAATAGTCATTGATTGGGTGTTTGTTTGAGGTATTTTAAAATCCTTTTAACAACATTTAAATGTGACTCTTTATGGTTTTCTTGAAAGTGATCACATATACATACACTAAAAATAATATTAGGTTGGATAGTAGTTAAGTAGAGTAATCTTCTAATCAATACTATGTAAGTGTTTTGATTAATAGATTTTTTATATTCATCAAGATTCAACTCAAAAGTAGTACTCGTTATAGTATCACTACTGTTAGTGTTGTCCAAGACAAAACGTTTTAGAGGATATTTAGTATACTTTATTTGATTTAAAATAACACCAACTTTATTTTGAAAGATTTAAAATTCAAAAAAATAATTTTAGTTCACCCATTAAACTCATTTAAAACTCATTTTTCATCATTTTATAAAACTCAATACAAAAATATTTTTTTGAAGATCTAAAAATAATATCTTCTACATAAATTTGAACTAATAAAACATCATTGGAAATTTATTTTATAAAACATTTATTATCATCTATACCTTTTTTAAAACCTTTTAAAATAAAAAAAATTATTTAATCTTTCATACCAAGCTCTTGGATCTTGTTATAAGCCAATAAAACTTTTGATAATTTAAAAACATGATTTGGAAAGTTAGGATTTGTGAAACAAGGGGGGTTTTCAACTAAAACATCCTTAGATATATACCCATTTAATAATTAACTCTTGAAATACATTTTATATAGTTTGAAATTAAGATGTGCTACATATGAAAGCAATATTCTAATGGATTCAAGTCTATCTACTGGTTAAAAGGACTCCTCATATTCAATTCCTTCTTCTTGACTAAATCCTTGAGCAACCAATCTAACATAGATTCTGACTATGTTACTAGTATCATCTACTTTATTTCTAAACACCCATTTAGTGACTATGGTAAAAATGTCTTTCGGTCTATCAAAAAGTTTCTAAACATAGTTCTTTTCAAACTGATTAAGTTCTTTATACATAGATATCACCAAAAATTCATCTTTGATAGTATCATTGATGTTTTTAGGTACAATTTGTGACAAGAAATCTTGATGTTCAACCTGATTCCTCAAATAGGGTCTTTTTTGTGTTCATCTATCTAGATCTCCAACTACAGCATCTAATGGATGGTTCTTAAGGGTTCTAGTTGGTCTAAAAATGGTAGGTATAGTTATTTCAGGTTCATCCCTTGGTTTTGGTTCATTATGGATTGAATCTAGAGAATTTCCAAAACTGGAAGTTTTTACAGATTCATTTACAGGATGTTTAGAGGATTTAACATTAATTTCTAGATTTGAAATATCATCCTCAATATTCTCTTGAGATGTCTTAGGTTCATGTGGATTTGTCTCATCAAACTTGACATGGACAGATTCCTCCACACATTTAGTTATTTTTTTAAAACTCTAGAGGCTTTACTAGAGATTTAATATCCTATAAATATTCCTTCAACACTCTTGGATGAAAATTTTCAAGATTTTCATTTCTATTAAGGATATAAACTTTGCAACCAAAGACATTGAAGTAGTTCACTTTAGGTTTTCTATTGTTCCACAACTCATTTGGGGTTTTTTAAGAATAGTTCTAATCAACACTCTATTAATAATATAGCATGTTGTATTTATATCTTCATCCCAAAAACAAATAGGTAACTCATATTTAGTAAGTATGGTTATAGAAATTTCATGCAAGGTCTTATTTCTTCTTTTTACGACTCCATTTTATTGAGGTGTTCTAGGAGTAGAGAAATTTTGACTATATCCATTTTGTGAGAAAACGGATTCAAAATCTTTATTTTCAAACTCACATCCATGGTTACTTCTTAGAGATTTAATTTTATGTCCACTTTTATTTTCTATATTTTTAGTATACTTGGTGAAATGAGAGAAGGCTTCACTTTTGTAAGCCAAGAAGAAGGGCCACGTATACCTAGAAAATTCATCTACAATAACATAAACATAATGCTTCACATTTAAACAAGAAAATATAGATGGTCCAAATAGATCCATGTAAACCAACTCGAGAGGTTGAGAAGTTGAAACTTCTTTCTTCGGTTTCAAGAAAATTTTGTTTTGTTTTCCCTTTTGATAGGTATTACACACTTTATCATTTGGAAACTCTAGTTCGGGTAGATCTTTGACTAACCTTTGTCTAGTTAGCTTTATAAGGGAGTGAATATTGTAGTGTCCTAGTCTTCTATGCCAAATCCAAGACTCCTTTTGAAATACTCTTAAACATGAATTATTTTGAGAAACTAAAGAATCTATGTTAATGGCATATAAATTTTTATTTCTAAATGTAGAAAATACTAATTTAATTTTAGAATTAAAAACATTGCAAGAATAATTTTCAAATTTATCATGAAATAAATCATCACATTGTTGTGAAATACTGAGCATATTATATTTCAATCCATCAATAAGAGTACTTTACAAATTAAAACTGAGTTAGAGTTATTGATTTGGCTTAGGCCTATGATTTTTTCATTAGCATTGTCACCAGAGGTGACATGCCCACCATCAATATTTATTAGGTTCATGAAACATGAATAATCTCTTATTGTGTGTCATGAACACCCACTTTCCAAGTACCATAAACTTTTATAAGAGCTCTTAAAATAGTTTTCCTACAAAATAGTTAAATAAAAATAGACTTTGGTACTGATATTTTTTTAGGTCCAGTGATATTAGTAACTAGTTCTTTAGGAACCCACATTTGCCTCATAGGTTTCCTATAAGCATTATGTAAAGTAATTTAGAAATAAAGTTTATTTTGTAAAGAAAAACTAGAAACGTTTGAGAATGTATCATAGTTTGAACTAGCAGAATCTTTTCTTGAAATAGGAATAAAGTTGTATGTTCTAGATTTAAAAACAAAATTAGTTTTTCCAAAATTTCTTTCACTAGGTTTATAGCCAATACCAGTAGCAATTTTAGGGGAAATTTTTTAACCTAGATTTTGTACCAGGAAATCTTTACCATTAGAAAACCTTTCAAGGTCCTTTTTTAATTACTCATTAGATAGCTTTAATTCATTGTTTTCTTTGAGTAATTGACCATTTTTCTCTCTTTATAAAACAATTTTAGATTTAACAATTGAGGAAAGAGCATAATATCCCTTTAAAGACTTGTATTTATCTTTTAGTTCATTATATATATCTTCAATCATATTGAAATACTAAAACATTTCTTCTTTAAACATATTTTCAGAATCACTTTCTTTTCAATAAAAATTGTAATTTTGTACAGGAGATTCTAGGATTAACTCAGATGTGTTTTTCATGAAACACATGTTGGATTTGTTAGCATGTTCATCATATGAAGACTCTGAGTTACTTGATATTCCCTCAGAAGCACTCCAAGTTTCTTTTATTTCCTTTTGATACTTTCAATATTTTTCATCATATTTCCTTTTATACATAATCTTGGGATGGTCAGCCTTTGAAAGTCCCTTTTACTTACATTCATAACATACTATCTAATTAGACTTGTCATCACTTTTCCAATCCTTCTTATAGATTCCTTTTTAATCATATCTTCTTTTCATGTTAAGCTTTCTGAATAATTTCATCCTTTTGTCAAATTTCTTAAACATTCTGGATAATTGATCCATCTCCTCATCACTGTCGAGTGATGATCATTCACTGCTATAAATTTATATAGAGTCTTATAGTTTCTCCATTAATTTTTATTTTGATTCAGTTTTTTAGAAGGCCACAAATTTTATTTTGGGTTCATCCTCCTATTCCTTGTTGACTTTAAGTTCTTCTTCATACATAATTAGTTTCCCAATGAGTTCTTTGATAGTTAATTTGATAATGTCACATGAATCTCTAATAGATGCAGAGGTTCCTCTCCATCTATTATGTTAGAATCTAAGAATCTTCATGATTTTTTCTTTGGATTTAACTTCTCTTCCAAGAGAGATCAGTGTGTTGATAATTTAGTTGAACTTGAGATACATATCAAAAATAGTCTCATCAGGATTTATCTTAAAATTATCATATTTAACATTATAAGTTTTAAGTCTCATTTCTTTCACATTAGTGGTTCCCTCATGTAAAATAGTCAAAGTATCCCAAATTTCATGGGTTTTTTTACATGGAGAAATTATATTAAATTCTTCATCCCATAAGGAATAGTATAATGAATTCATTTATTTATGGTTATTATTATAAGTATTATTAGTTGGGTCATCCCATGTAGTTTTATTAGTAGCAGGAATTTTCTACTCATCTATAATTGAAGACCAAATTTCAAAACCCATACTTTATAAATGCATTTTCATCATAATTTTACATTGGGAATAATTTGTTCTATTAAATAATGAAGGTATTTTGTGGAATCACCTTGTAGTATATTGTACATAATAAAGAAATACTTTTAAAGAGATGGAAATTTAGAACTAACAAAAACATATAGATCTTTAAAGTGTAACTAAAATCACAGTTAAAAAGATTTTGAAAGAGAGCCATAACAAGAACAAATTTATTTGATACCAAATTTTGGTCAAAGGAGAGTACTAAAGAGGGGGGTGAATTTAGTATCTATAAATATTTCTATTAAAAATTCAATTAAAAATATTCCCCCAAAAAAATGAATACATTCCAGTTAATCAAGGTAATACTGTTATCGTAGTTTGACTATTCAAATAACTTCTTACAAGATTGACTAATTCTCTATAATATCAATTTGAGTTATTAATACAACTTTTTAATATAATATAATAAGTAAAAATAGTTATAAATTCTATCCAAGACTAACTATCAAAGTAAAATCTATTTTTCTAAAACATACAGTAAAGAAGAGAAAAACTAAATTAAAAGACACAATGAATACAACAAGTCATTTAGTATCAAGTTGAGAATTAATCCACTCCACTTGGTGATCACCTTCAACCAAGAAGTTTATATTAATAAACTTGATCCACACCCTCTATTGGGGTAAACAATAATACACAGGACTTTCCGGGTCACATGACATCTTCCACTGTTCTTCGTATGAATAAGCTACCAGGTCACACAAGGAACTCTTCCACACTTAACTGTGGGAGTAAATAGATTTAAGAAGATGTGAGAGGAAGGATAAATTTTGTCCTTCAGTTTAATACAAGAGATAGTGTGTGTTTTAATAGAGACACACACACACAAAACTCAAAAGCTAAAAATAGTACACAACAGAGAAAAGATGATGAGAAAGTATTATAAGTTCTCTGAGTGTTATTCTATGAAACTTTGGACTTATAGGATGAAGAAGATGCAAGTATTGAGTCCTTTTGTGAAAAATTGTGTATAAAATGTCTGGTTCTCTGGTTTCCATTTTGATGATTTGAACTATATAGCTCGTCTTATTATTTTAGTTGATACTGCGAAGATGTTTGAGGCTCTGATATATGGTAGTTCAGCCATCAGGGATCAATAGTGCTTCGTGTGTTATTTAGTGGTATGTAGTTGCATGCATGAGTTCACTTTTTCACTGTTCTCTTATTCATATTTTTGATTCATGGTTATCTTCCATTTAATTTGGGGTTCACATGTTGAAGCTGATAGGATGAATGTATTCTACACCTCATACCACGCACTATCAGTGACATTTCTACAAAGAAACGTTAATGATGTCAGTGCCATTTAATAACCTGAATATGACCACTAGAAATTAAATTAAAGATGACAAAAAAATATTAAATAATGGTGTCATAGTTTTTCTTGAAATGGTGTCACTTAGAAATGGTGTCATCTCTTTTTCCTTTGATTGGTGAGATAGATACGGTGTCACAAGTGCATTGAGATTAGGAATTGGTAGCATAGATGCGGTGTCAGAATCACAGTGTCTCTGGTAACAGTGTCAAGTCCTTTGTTAAAACTTTGAATGGTGCTTGATTTGTGGTATCTGGGAGTACGGTGTTAGGGTCACAGTGTCTAGGTCATGGTGTATGGGTCACAGTGTCTAGGACTTTTCCAAAATCATAAACCAGTGTCAAACTTATGTCTTCTCAGATTTAGCCAAATATTTGTAAACAGTATTAATTAGTAATATTAACAGAATGGATTAAACTTAATTTTTGGTATAATAAAACATAATAGAACAAGATTAAACATAACTTGTGATATTCTGCATAAGAAGATAATTAGAATATTTATAATGATTTGTAGTATTATTGAGAATTAAAACATAATCAAATATGAGGATTCTAACAATATCATTTTTAACATCATGTATATTATGGAACCATGGTAAAATAAAAGGACCAGAACTACCCAACCAGAAACTACAATAATAATGAAGCAGATACCACCCGGATCAGAGATTTTAATAAATAAGTGTTAACAAATGGGTGATAAAAGGTTAAAAAAATTATTGTATGATATATATTAATATGGTTATATAATGTATTTAAAGTAAATATATACTTATTATTTTGTATGTTCTAATATTTTGATTGAATTCGGGCCTATGGTAATGGATTTGTGTCTCACTTTAATTTATGTGGGATACATGCCTTATACACCACTTATTTCTTTTGTGATGTTTATATAATATAAACGAATGTATTTTATTAATATTATCATGGAATTTATGGTATATATATATCCATTCATATGTATTGTGATTAATAAGTTACCAAAGTGGTAAGGGTTTTATGTTATAATCACATTGTTTACTGGGATTGTTTATGATTGTGTATCTGATGATGAAATATTATGATATACCTATCAAGAAACAAATGAATTTTCTTATAATCTAGTTATTTATTGAAAATATGATTTTTTATATTCATTTTACTCACCTTAATAACTAATGAAACAAAAAATATTTTTTTAAGGAACATTAATTCATTTCTATCTTCAGTCGAAAACCTTTTTCTTCCATATCCTTATTTTCTAAAAATATTTTAAAGAAGTTTTTTAATATTATACTATTATTATTTAAATTTATTTTAACCATGCTTTAATTTTTATTAAAAAAATTAAAAGGAATCTTATTTTCAATTTTATAAAAAGTAACTTTTTGAATTTTTTCCAAACAATGTGAATGGAATGTTTTCCTTTAACTTGTAAGGCATGAATGGAATTTCCCATTTTCACGACTAATCACTTTTTTGAATATTACTTCAAAGGTTTCCAAAATTATTTTCAAAGAAAATTTTTTCCTTATTATTTTGAAAATATTTTTATTTTAAAAATTAATTTTCAAAATGAAAATCTTGTTTTCCTCAAAAAAATATTTCAGTGATATTTTATAAAAAAATTTCCTATATGATAATACACTATGATATAAATTATGATTTACTATTTATATTATCCATTGATACCACTCTTACACATTATATTTATTATTTATGTTCATATTTGTGATATTTTTATGAAACTGATTTATTTCCCATGTGTTATTCTATAGTGAATTGATGAAATGTTCATGAAACCTATTTTATTTACATGGGTTATGATGTAATGATATAATGAATGTTTTATGATATTGTATCAAACTTATGTATTGTTTTAATTATGTGATGGTGTTTAAATTAAAACCAATGATGGTGATAACATTATAACCAATGATGGTGGTTAGGTTATAATAAAGGATGGTGGTTACATTATAACCAAGTACATTGGTTTTGTTATAACCAAGGGATGTGGTCACATTATAACCAAGGATGGGTGGGACCTATATCTCCCTATAATGCATTGGGTGAAGACTGATATCTCATGAGATAAATCGGACTAGAATGTGGAGTTAACCTAGTTCAGTAAGAGACATTTTCCACTATTATAGTCTTGGGAGTGAAACTTGACTACTAATGTGGTTTGGAGAGTGAACTCATTCAATTATGATAATCTTGGAAGTGATCCTTCACTACTAAGGAAATTATTATCTATGCTTATGTGTATAACACAAACTTATGTCTTATTCCAATGTTATTCTATCATGTCTCATGTTCATTGATTCCTTTATGATTCATGTCTTACAAACTGCCATGTTTTATTCCATGACTCAAGATTGTGATCGATGATATAAAAAGTATTATTTATAAATGTTATGTTCATGTTATCATACCCTTATGTTCATGTTATACTCAAGTAATCATTGATATCTCTCTTCTTTACCCTTACTGAGCATCTAAACTCACCCTTTCTTATGTTTTATTTCCCCAAGTTATAAAAAAGGTGTTAAGTATGATATGTATAGGAAGGGTGATAGTTATGAATAACTCAGTGGGAGAAAATTTAGAATTTTTATGAACTAGTTTTTTGTGTGTCCATGTTTCCAAACGCACTATACCTATAGAATTCAATCATAGATCATTATTTTATGTAATGAATATTAATATAATAAGATGGGATATATATGTATGAAAAGTATGGGTAATTATACTAGTAGTCAGTGGACATGAAAATACCTAAAGGCCTAAATATTTTGAAAACCCTAAACAATTAACCATCACGTGTAGTAAACACTAGCCACATCCAAGCAACAGACCACCACCAAATATGTCACCACTACCATACATGTCACCCTCCTTGATGTCACACCATCATAATCACTTGAAACCATATATATCACGACCACCCTCTCTAGAAAAACTCATCCCATAGAATCTAGTGGAGTTTATAGTTTATATATCAAATCATGTGTATTTGGAGCCTTAGCCTCATTGAATTCTAGTCTGCTCCAACTTTCTTAAAATAAATGGTCTCTACTATTATAAAAATATAGATGGTATTAACTAATACATTTCCATGTTTGTAATGGTAATATCATGAGTATATATATGATAATTATTTGATATGAACATATTTTTCCTTGATGTATGTTTATAGATAAGTCTAGTTTTAACATATAGTTCTCATTGAACACATGGATCTATAGTATAATTGATTCCCATAATATTGTAACTTTTATAATTCTTAATAGTAAATATGTTTGATGTATAGTTTATTTTTATGTATATATTTATAAAACATGTCATGAAATGAATAATGGAAAAAAAATTGTATATATAATACTAGTTATCTATCCTTTTTTACTACCATCATGTCTTTTATGTGTATATGGAATACCACCACTCTACATGTAAATTACAAATGAATACATAGTTAATATATTCTCCAAAAAACATTCTCATAAGATCCTATATCATTTAAAAAGTGTATTCATTACTTCTATTCTCCATTCCTTTAATCTCTTAAAGGAATGTCATGAAGTATATGAACTTACCACTAGATTCTCCTTCGAATAGTTCACATTGTCCTTCTGAACAAATTATAGAAGATTTTTGGAGTATATTTATTTTTAAAGGTTTATTTTTATAAAACATAATATGTAAATATTTAAAATACCTTATATTTTTTTCTCTTAAGACTCTAAAAACTTTTTTGGTTATATACTTGAAAATTAATTTTAGTTTTAATTGAAAAAAAATTATCTTTCCACAACAAGGTATGAATTTAATTTATATATTCATAATTCATTATCAATATTAGATATTTGTTAATTATGTATTACAAAATTATTAGTCAATTTTACAATATCATAACAATGTTCATTAAAAATGTGAAATAATGCAATGTTGTGTCTAGAACTAAATGTTGAGATAAATGTTTTTGTAATATGCAGTAAAAAACAATTTTTTGACTAGAATCAATCGTCTAGGTAATATAAATTAAATTTTTTCTCTTTTCAAGATTGGGAATCACCCTTTTTAGTATCTTAGAGAATTTAAATTACTTATTGTAAGGTTTATATACTTCCTTGGGTCCTGTATTTGAATAAAAATATGTGACTGGAATATTTTATTTAATAAAAAAAATTAAAATTAAAATATTATATATAATTATAAATATACCTGAAGTAGAATATTTTTCTTACTTCATCAATTCATTGCAGTTCCTCTTCCAAATTGTTGTCTTTCCACATGAGAAGTAGATATCCACTTGTACATCACTTTGCCTCTAAATATTTTGTCTCTATGAAGGATTTTATAAATGCTCCATTGAATTTGAACGAGTCATATGATTTTAAACATTTTCTTTCACATTTTTCACAATAAGGGGTAACGAACCATGTTCTCAATGATACTCATCCTCTTAATGAAGTATAGTAAAAATATTCCAGAGTGAATTATCTATATTTTTAATCCTATAATTCTTGATGAATATGGATCATCTGAGTAGTAAGGATGATACTATGAGATTAATGGATAATTTATTATCTATAGGATATCCCAACTTATCTAACCCATCAATTTACTTCACCATATTTAAGTAAATTCCACAAGATAGGTACCCATATTCAATTTTACACTAGTATAGTGTAGTACTAATCTCTTTTATCTTTAGATAAATTTATCATTTTCAAGTGATAGGAGATGATTTATCAGGTTGTATGAATCCATGTCTTTATATTTCATATTAATCTCCCATGAAATATACCATATCATGATATAATTAATATTTTAAGAATCCTCCAGGTATCTCTTATTGTAATCCTTTTACCCATCACTCGCTCATAGAAGTGTTTGATCAGGAATATGAGATTCCAATACATGTTATAAATTCTCTAATATTATTTTAGTGTATAAATGATTGTACCCATATTGAAAATTTATTTTGGTGAGGATATGGTCTTTTTCATGGAATTATCACAGTGTTCTCATGGTCAGGATTTCCATTTTCTACAATTAGTAAAGTTATATCTTAATAATTTATCTTAATTATCAAGTTTGACGTAGTAAATTTTATTTTATTAGTTTACAACACAATATTTTCATAAATTTTTTATTTATTTTCAAAAAAATTAGTCCCACTAGTTTGAGTAATTTCTTCATAAATATCACATTTGTTGGTTTTGTGAATAATCTAGGATTTAATTTTTAAAGTGCTTAAATATTGAATATTAGTTTCTTTATTAACTTCAAAATTATCAAATTAAATCCTTCATTTAATTAATATTTTTTAATTTTATTATAGGATTCTATAAATTTATTTGTATGTGGTTGAGTTTAATTAAAGAAGTTTTGTGGCAATTTGAGGAAATATAAGAAGTAAATTAGTGTAGGTTTTAAGGAAAAACTTTTAACAAAGGTATTGATTATATGACTTTGTAAAGGAAAATAATATGACTTTTCCATCATTATAAGCCTTGAAGGGTATTTTTTATATGAATCATAAGACTTTGGTCATGATCATAATATTTTTCCTCTAATTATATAACTTCACCCCGTATCATAAAACTTTTTGTAGGATTGTATGAATTCATTTTCATCATATGAATTATTAGTCATAAGGTTTTCCAGTCATAAGCCTTTGATCCCAATTGTATTACATCTCCATGAACTAAAAGAATTATTTGTTCCCTATGAATTTGACACTTTTCCAAAATCTAAGGCCAATCATAAAATTCATCTCGACTTCGAACAGAAATTTTTCAATGAATTGTTTGCATTTGTGTATCCATTCCAAGGCTACCACATGGACAAGAATATAAAAAATATTTTTCTCAAAAGAAAAGAATATAATTTTAAAATTCCATGAAAATATAAATATTGTGTATAATGATAAAGACTAGGGAAGAAAACGAAATGACAAATATTTAAATAATATGAGGATCTTAGGAGTTTTGACAAGATGAGACAAGAGGTAACATATGATATTTAAAACAATGATGATTCCATGAAATAGGGGAGTTCATTAATTGGTATTTTTTATAGAGAAACCACCTCTAATACTACATCAATTCTTTATTTTATTTTCTATTATTTTAGTTTGAAGCATATTATTCTTCGATATCGATGTTTGTTTCCCTTAGAATTGAGGTTTAATTCTTAAGTGATTGAGGAAGGGATAGAGATCCTTTTATAATTCTTGATTCTTCAAATATTATTGAATAAAAACTCTTTGTTGATGTATATAATTTTTTATTAGTTTTTTATTCTTTTGACTTGGTTTTATTTTATATTTTGATCTTGTAAATTACTTATCACTAATGTTGAAAATCTATCATCTCTCTTCATTTAGTGAATTTTTTCTCAAAATAACTGATTATGAGAGATAATGAGTGTCTAAAAGTTTATATTACTTGTGTAGAAGTAGTGAGTTTTGTAAAGACCTGTAAATTTCAAGTAAAATTTTTTCATAAATTATTTGGGATTTTACAAGTACGTAGTTTCAGACGGTAGCTGATTCCGAGGCCCGGTGTGCCCGAAATCAATTTTCGAAGTTTATCTTGGGTACGTTCAGTGAACGAATGAGCGGGTTTTTCTATCTTTTGAACCGGTGCTCGGAATTAAAATCTGAGGGCACCGATGGAACCGCATCACCGGTAATTACATAGGAGGACCTTTACTGAAGATGTGTCTTCTCGGGAGGAGTTGTTAAAAAATGTGGATTAATTAAAAAATGAATAAAATTGTCAAGAATTTTATTTATAATTATAAGGTGGTTTTATCCCACATGGGGGAGTTAGGGTGGGACCCACTAACATCCTAACTATCCATGTGATGATAAATGTGAGGTGGGGCACACACGATCCCCAACCCTTCACATTCCCTAAAAACCCTTAACCCCCCCCCCCATTAAACCCCTTGTATTTAATTGGGTAACTCCCCACTCTCCCACATTAATTCATGCCAACACACACTTAATAAATTAATTGAATTAAGTATTTAAATTTTGTAATTTGAATGCATGGAATGTTTTAATAAAATAAAAGGAGCCTTATTTTATTTGGGGGTTATCTTTTTATGTTGAGAATTGGAGGAGAAATCTATAGTTACTTTTGAAGAACTTCTTCTTCAATGAAGAACGCCAACTCTCCGACGAAGAACGTCGACTAGGTGGCTCGGTTTATCCATCCTCTTCTTCCTCCACGACAAGGGAGGAGACATCGAAAATGACAGAAACGATGCCATCATCCGCGGTGCTTGACAAACGCGGACTTCCTTTGAAGTAGGGGTGTGTTTCAGATTGAGAAATATTGGTTTTCCTTCCATGTTGTTGTTCCTCTTAAACCACTTGTTATCAGACTAATGTGGGAGGGACAGAACCAAAATAACAGGGTCCGATTCCTCCATCATTCTTGTAAATAAGTGGAGTCCCTCCACTGTTCTTGAGCGGTGAATCAAGTTATGTTTTCAGAGCTGATCGGAGGCCCAAAAACATCGTAAACGGCCTCAAAGCATCGGGGAGACCTAGAAGCTGATGTTTTGTAGAAATCAGATCATCGGAATGAAGAACGGACGCCTCAGGAGGAATGATGGCCAGAGGCGTCATTTCAGGAAAATTCCAGAATACACGACATGTACTCCAGAAGCACACGCTGTATAGTAGAAGCTTACTATGGCCTCCGTTTTGGATGTTAGAAAAGTAACACACGGCGTGTGACTCTAGACACACGGCGTGTACTCTCCACACAGTTTGATAGAGGAGACATCGATGGAAATGGCCTGTATTCATGGAAAATACACTGACACGGATAGAAACACATGGCCAAGAGGCACGACATGTACTTCCTTCACCATGGCAGAAGTGGCTTCGTGATGAATCGGCGTGTATTCCGGGAATACATGGACACGGGGTGGAGTACATGAGCATGTACTCCACCACACGTCTAGGAATGGCCAACGTACATGGAGCTGACCCCAAAAGTTTGGATACAGAGTGTAACCATACCACATGTCGTGTGCATACTTTTACACGAACAACCCTTCGACACGGGCTGAGATACACGGACAGTACCGGGGACAGAAGACACGGTGTATAACCATACCACACGTCTTGTACACACTATTTACATGAACAGCCCTTCGACCCGGGTCGGGGTACACGGGCAGTACCCGAGGCCTGAGGACACAGCGTGTAACCATACCAACACGTCATGTACTTTTTGGAAAATGGCTTGGTCATCTTGTACTCCGTGTCTTGGACACGTTTTTTTGGTTTATCCCCTATGACATGGCAGACCTTCGGAATACATCAACTCTGGACCTCGTGACAGTTGATGTATCGACCCCCTCTTTACTCGTGGAGTGGACCCTCCCAGAATCGAGTACGCTATGTGCGGGAACCGTAGATATGGTTGCGACTGCGACGACGATGACAACTGTACTTGGATCCTACGTGGGTTTGGCAGGGAGGATAACTGTACTTGGATCCTCCATGGGTTCGGCAGCGATGAAGACTGTACTTGGATTCTTCGTGGGTTTGGCAGTGATGGTTACTATACTAGGATCCAACGTGGGTTCGGCAGCAACGACTTCTGTACTTCGATCCTACGTGGGTTTGGCAGGGGAGATGATTTAGAGGCTACATCTATCATCTACACCTCTCTACGTGAGTAGTATACCTGTGTGAGCTGAGTCTTGACTTTCAGTCATTATCATCGATGTGATTGACTTTCTTTCTTGTGTGGACTGGGTTGTGCTTTCCTGTGTGGATTGGGTTGTACTTGGGCTTGTGAGTGGGAGACGAACTACAATTGATGACTTAGGTATATGTATATGCATATACCTAAGTAGAGTTGGTTGATACTTCATTTTTTTATCTTTTCATTGTGGTTTATCCTTCGTGGATTCTGAGAGACCTTCGGGGGTCTCGGGGTCCCTACTGAGTATCGTATACTCACCCCTGCACGGGCTATGCCCACACTATGTTGTGTTGGATGTAGAAAATGGATAACACTGATCGAGGTGGAGGCATGTGGAACTGGATGGTACCCATAGGTGGATCACTTGGTGGGATGTACACGGAGTGGATGGTCGGACCCGAGGATCCAAGGAGACTATATATACCCACCCTTCAGGTGGAATTTCTAGAGGATGACTTGGTGTTGCTGTTTTACTTACTGTTGATATACTTTCTTTTCAGTTGTACTGTACATTCAGTTGGGTTTGTATACTGGCCCATTTACTTTTCATCACTTGCTTTTGTACTCAGTTTACTTAGTGTTTACTTCATCTTGTGTACTCTGTTGTGTTTTTTTACTTTTATAAAGGCAATGCATTCCCTTTTTCTGGGATATTACCCCTTATGTGGTAGTCGTCAGCCCCTGTCCTATGGAAGGTGGGCTTGGGGTAGTCACGGCACGGGCCCCGAGGAGGGGTCGTGACAAATTGGTATTAGAGGGAGGTTTTGACGCAGAACTCTGGACTCTAATAATTTCTTTCTGTGAATCAATAGTGTTTAGAGTAATGAGTGTGGTTATCAGTCCAAGGAGTCCAGTGTTGGTGCAGCGGCTGATGTATCCATACACTAGGACCCTGACTTTTGATTTCCGACTCACTGCCCGAAAACATTGATTGCATGTGTGTTTCAAAATATTTCATTGTGATTGCATTATGTCAACTCACCATGTATACTGTATTAACTGTGGCACACCTGTTTCTTTTCAGGATGGCTCTATGATGAGAGCCAGCTAGGGTTCTCAGTTACGTGCGAGATGGCAGCCCACCGAGCGAAGAGGCCTCAGTGCAGGGCCCCATTACAGCGGAGGCACCAGCAGTACCTCAACCCGCTAGGCCACCGATACCACCAGCCCTAGCAGCGAAGAGTGCACGCCGCCTGAGTGCACTACATGAGTTTCAGCGACAGAGGCCGCCCAGGTTCCGTAAAGATACGGACTCTCAGGCAGTCGAGGATTGGCTGTAGGCTGTTGTTCAAGTCTTCATATTGGTAGGGACACCATCAGATCTTATGGTGATCCTTGTCACGAGTCTCATGCACACAGCAGTAGGTAGATGGTGGAGCTTGATGCTCCAGGTTCACGACGAGGCATCTCTACTATGTACGGACTTCGAGAGCCTCTTCCGATCAGAGATCGTTCCAGCCACCCTCCGTGCGGTGCGCATCCAGGAGTTACTACAGCTGCGGCAGGGCAGCATGATCGTATCCCAGTACTCAGCGATATTTACCGACCTCTCGTGCAACTCCACAGACATGGTACGGGACTCATTCATCCAGGCCCAGACCTTCGAGAAGGGACTGAGGCATGAGATCAAGACTTTGATGATCTCCCTCAGCATTTCGACGCAGGCAGGAGTACTGGAGTGAGCCCTTCTTGTGGAGAGCTTCCTTGCTGAGCCTACGCCAGTAGTGAGGCATACCGCAGAGCGACACGTAGCAGAGTCTTCTGTATCCAGAAGTAGAGAGATGTCGCAGAGGTCCAAGCGGACCAGGCCATCAGTTGTGCAACCACATGATACTGGTTCGGAAGTGCAGGGCACACGCAACAGAGCCATCCATATGAGAGGCAGACAGTGCTATGCATGCGGCGGGTAGGGCCACATGGCTCATGACTGCCTGACCCATCATGCAGAGGAGCAGCAGAAGGTTGAGGGACCACCTAGGAAGAGGAAAAGGTTCGACCGTGGTGGTCCGCAGGGAGCAGGCGGACGAGGAAGTGGAGCTTCCCGAGTAGCAGGTAGTGGACGACGCTTCGAGGCTCTACCACCACCACCACCAGGAGGACCACCCCGACCTCAAGGAGCTAGCAGGAAGGGGTAGGCTCAGCTCCAGGCAGTCGAGGCCTACAACCACGGTGCACCTGAGATGATTCGAGGTACTATCTATGTCTACTCCACCCTTGCTGCAGTTCTTATAGACACATGAGCAACTCATTCTTTTATTGTCGTTTCCCTTGTTCGGAGCTCGGAGATTTTGATGGAGCCATTGGCTCAATCCTTACGGCTAGAGACTTCTACGGGAGTAGAATCAATGATTATGCACTGGTGCCAGTAGTGTGAGCATACTCTAGGAGGCAAGAGCTTCAGTTGGGATCTTCTTGTAGTAGGGTCGAGGTCTTACGACATCATCTTGGGTATGGACTGGTTATCTACAGTCCATGCTCAGATCGACTGCATTAGGTGTGAAGTGTTGTGTATCCACACAGACGGGACGAGTTTTACCTTCACCGGTGAGAAGGAAGCCTTTGCAGTGCAGGATGGACTTACACAGAGGAGGAGGCATCCGATCACACATCAGTTGGCTAGTCTCATCCTCGGAGAGGTTGATGTGCAGAGTCTGAGTTTTCCTGTTGTGGTGGATCAGTATGTGAACATTATTCCTGACGACGTTCTAGGACTACCTCCTCACAGAGAGGTAGACTTCTACATTGACCTATACCCTAGGATAGCACTGATATCCACTCCAGCATATCGGATGGCTCCCGTTGAGCTTCATGATCTATGGGTACAGCTAGAGGACTTGAAGGGCAAGGGATTCATCCAACCCAGTGTTTCACCCTGGGCTTCTCTGATTTAATTCACCAAGAAGTTGGATGGTAACTTACGACTTTGTGTTGACTACCGTTTCCTGAATCAGGTGACCATAAAGAACAAATATCCACTCCCGAGGATTGATGACCTCTTTGATCAGCTCAAGGTAGCACGATGGTTCTCGAAGATAGACCTCAGGTCAGGCTATCATCAGCTCAGAGTTCGAGGTGAGGACATGCAGAAGACGGCCTTCAAGTGTTGTTATGGCCACTATGAGGTCTTGGTTATGCCTTTAGACCTAACCAACACTCCAGCAGTGTTCATGAGTCTCATGAACAAGAACTTCTAGCCTTACCTAGATCGTTTTTTCATAGTCTTCATCAACAACATATTGATTTACTCGACTATTGAGGAGGAGCATGCGTACCACTTATAGGTTGTTCTGAATACACTCTAAGAGCACCATCTTTATGGTAAACTCTCAAAGTGCCAGTTATGGATTTGAGAGGTTCACTTATTGTGGAACATAATCTCGGTGGCGGGAGTTGCTGTGGATAATGTGAAGATCAAGGCTGTACTTTCTTGGGATCCACCCACAAGCATGATAGAGGTGCAGAGTTTCCTAGGTATGGCTGGGTACTATCAGAGATTTGTGCTAGACTTCTCCAGAGTATCATCGCCGCTTACAGCTTTGATGAAGAAGGGGAAACCCTTTGTGTGGTCAGATGGATGTTAGCAGAGCTTCCAAGAGCTGAGACAGAGATTGACTAGTGCACCCATCATGAGGCTACCGGAGGAGGGCGTAGGGTACGTAGTTTGCTGCGATGAGTCAGGGACCGGACTCCCGTGTGTCCAGATGTAGGAGCGGGTAGTGATCACCTATGGTTCATGACAGTTGAGATAGCAGGAGTAGAACTACGCTACCCATGAACTGGAGTTAGCAGCAGTGGTCTTCGCCTTGAAGATGTGGCGGCACTATCTGATGGGCGAGCGCTTTACAGTCTACTCTGACCACCAAAGTCTCAGGTACATCTTCTCGCAGAAGGACCTGAACCTGAGATAGCGGTGATGGCTCGAGTTCCTCTAGGACTATGACTTTGATATAGTCTATACTCCTGGGAAGGGGAACGTAGTAGCTGATGCTCTTAGTAGGAGGTCGGGCATTTAGCTACTTGGAGAGGCGATAGAACAGTTAGCCGCTTTGCAGATATCCTTCACGGATAGAGATGGGGCAGCCTTTCTACAGTTTCTCATAGTCACTCCTCCACTACTTCTTTGGGTCAGGGAGGCATATCATGGGGACGTTGACTGTGAGATGCGATGTGCACAGATATCCACAGGATAAGAACCTGATAGATTTTCTGTAGGAGGAGAGTACATCATCCTTTTCAGAGGATGTACCATGGTACCAGTTGCATTACAAGAGGAGGTGTTGAGAGAGTTTCACACTTCCCCATTGGAGGTACATCCAGGAGTAGCGAAGATGTACCAGGATCTCAGACGATAGCACTGGTGGCTGGTTATGAAGAAGTTTGTGGCAGAATTTGTTTCACGATGCCTCACCTGCTAGCAGGTGAAGGCGGAGCACTAGGTACCAACAGGCTTGGTACAGCCCCTAAAGGTCCCGGAGTGGAAGTGGGATGGGATATCTATGGCTTTCGTGATAGGACTTCCACGTACATCTAGAGCACATGACTCCATCTGGGTGATTATCGACTGACTCACCAAGTTAGCCCACTTCCTACCTATTAGAGAGCAGGGCTCAGTGGAGAGATTGGGACGCCTCTACATTTAGGAGATCGTACGGCTTCATGGTGTGACATCATTTATCGTCTCTGATCATGATTCTATCTTTACTTCCAGGCTTTGGAAGGGGTTTCATGAGGCTTTTGGGATGCAGCTACGCCTGAGCACCGCCTTTCACCCTCAGACGGATGTCCAGACAGAGAGGACCATTCAGACACTCGAGGACATGATTTGTGCATGTGTCCTTGATTTTGATCGTAGTTCTGAGGACCACCTAACCTTAGTGGAGTTTGCGTACAACAACAGCTACCAATCCACCATTAGAATGAAACCATACGAGGCATTGTACGGCCGACCTTGCAGATCACCTCTGTGCTGGACTGACCCTGGGGAGTCAGCACTCGTTGGGCCAAAGATGGTTCAGGCTACGACAGAGAAGGTGCAGATCATCCAGGAGTGGATGAGGACTGCATAGAGCAAATAGAAATCTTATACTAATAGGAGGCGGAGACCACTGGAGTTTGAGGATGGCGACCATGTTTTCATATGGGTCTCACCTCGACGTGGATTGTGGATATTTTGTCGGGGAGGAATGTTATCTCTGCGCTTCATCGGACCATTCCAGGTTCTCAGCAGGATAGGCGAGGTGGCTTATCACATGGATCTTCCACCTCAATTGCACCGGGTGCATGACATCTTCCACGTATCTTAATTGAGGAGATACGTGCATGACCCGACGCATATCATTGATTAGGGGGAACTGGACATCGATGACGGGGAGACTTTTGCAGAGGTCCTGGTGGAGAACGAGGATTGATAGGAGCGGGTCAGACATGGATGGTCGATTCCTCTAGTGTGCATCAGGTGGCAGTATGGGAACCTTCAGGAGAGCACATGGGAGCGGGAGGCTCAGATGCATGCACAATACCCTCATTTGTTTCCCTAGTTTATGATGTAGATTTATGGGGATGTAAATCCCTGAAGTGGGAGTAATTTAAAGACCTGTAAATTTCAAGGAAACTTTTTTCTTAAATTCTTTGAGATTTTACAAGTACATAGTTTCAGACGGCACCTGATGCCGAGGCCCGGTGTGCCCAAAATCAATTTCTGAAGTTTAGCTCAGGTACGTTCAATGAATGAACGAGCGAGTTTTTCTATCTTTTGAACCAGTGCTCCGAATTGAAATCTGAGGGCACCGATGGAACCACAGCGCCGGTAATTGCATAAGAAGACCTTTACCGAAGATGTGTCTGTTCGGGAGGAGTTGTTAAAAAATGTGGATTAATTAAAAAATGAATAAAATTGTGTACAATTTTATTTATAATTCTAAGGTGGTTTTATCCTACATGGGGGAGTTAGGGTGGGACCCACTAATATCCTAACTACCCATGTGAGGATAAATGTGAGGTGGGGCCCGCACGATCCCCAACCCTTCATGTTCCCTAAAACCCCTTAAACCCCCCCCCCCCCCATTAAACCCCTTGTATTTAATTGGGTAACTCCCCACTCTCCCACATTAATTAATGCCAACACACACTTAATCAATTAATTGAATTAAGTGTTTAAATTTTGTAATTTGAATGCATGGCATGTTTTAATAAAATAAGATGATCCTTATTTTATTTGGGGTTGTCTTGTTTTGTTGAGAATTGGAGGAGAGCGCTCTAGTTCCTTTTGAAGAAATTCTTCTTCAATGAAGAACGCTAACTCTATGACGAAGAACGTCAAATTGGCGGCTCGGTTTCTCCATATTCTTCTTCCTCCGTGACAAGGGAGGAGACAACGATGATGATGGAAATGATGCCATCATTTACGGCTCTTGACAACCGTGAACTTCCTTCAAGGTAGGGGTGTGTTTTGGATTGAGAAATATTGGTTTTCCTTCCATGCTGTTGTTCCACTTAAACCACTTGTTATCGGACTAATGCAGGAGGGACCAGACCAAACTAACACAGTCTGATTCCTCTATCGTTCTTGTGAATAAGTGGAGTCCTTCGACTGTTCTTGAGCGGTAAATCAAGTTATGTTTTAGGAGCCGATCAGAGGCCCGAAAACATCGTAAATGGCCTCAGAGCATCGGGGTGACCTTTAAGTGGAAGTTTCATAGAAATCGAATCATCAGAACAAAGAACTGACGCCTCGGGAGGTGTGCTGGCTAGAGGCGTCATTTCTGGAAAATTCCAGAATACACGGTGTGTACTCCAGAAGCACATGTTGTGTATTAGAAGCGTACTTTGGCTTCTATTTCGGACGTTAGAAAAGTAACACACGGCGTGTGACTCTAGACACATGGTGTGGACTCTCTACACAGTTTGACAGAGGAGACATTAATAAAAATGAAGTGTATTCAGGGAAAATACACGGACACGGATAGAAACATACGGCCAAGAGGCACGGCATGTACTTCCTTCACCATGGGAAAAGAGGCTTTGTGATGACTCAGCGTGTATTCCTGGAATACATGGACACGGGGTGGAGTACATGAGAATGAACTCCACCACACGGCCAGGCATGGCCAGCGTGCACAGAGCTGACCCTAGAAGTTTGTACATGGCTTGTAACCATACCACACGTCGTGTATATACTTTTACATGAACAGCCCTGCGATATGGGTTGAGGTACACAGACCGTACCGGGGACAGAAGACATGGCATGTAACCATACCACACATTGTGTACATACATTTTACACGAACATCCCTTCGACATGGGCTAGGGTACACAGGCAGTACCCGAGGTCTGAGGACACGGCATGTAACCAAACCAACATGCCGTGTACTTTTTGGAAAATGGATTGGTCATCTTGTACTCAGTGTCTTGGACACGTTTCTTTGGTTTATCCCCTATGACGTGGTTGGCCTTTGGAATACATCATCTCTGGACTTCCTAACAGTTGATGTATCGACCCCTCCCTTAACTCGTGGAGTGGACCCTCCCGGAATTGAGTACTCTTTGTGCGGGAACCCTAGAGATGGCTGCGACTGCGACGACGATGACGACTGTACTTTAATCCTACATGAGTTCGGTAGCGAGTACGACTATACTTGGATCCTCTGTGGGTTCAGTAGTTATGATGACTGTACTTTGATCCTTCGTGGGTTTGGCAGTGATGGTTACTATACTAGGATCCTACGTGGGATTGGCAGCGACGAATTCTGTACTTGGATCCTACTTGGGTTCGGCAGGGGAGATGATTTAGAGGCTACATCTATCATCTCCACCCCTCTACGTGAGTATTATACCTATGTGAGATGCGTCTTGACTTTCATTCATTATCATTGATGTGATTGCCTTGCTTTCCTGTGTGGACTAGTTTGTGCTTTCCTGTGTGGATTGGGTTTTACTTGGGCTTGTGAGTGGGAGCCGAACTGTAATTGATGACTTAGGTATATGTATGGGAATATACCTAAGTAGAGTTGGTTGATACTTCATTTTTGTATCTTTTCTTTGTGTTTTATTATTCGTGGATTCTGAGAGACATTTGGTGGTCTCGGGGTCCCTACTGAGTATCGTATACTCACCCCTGCACAGGCTATGCCCGCACTACGTTGTGTTGGATGCAGACGACAGACAGAACTGATCGAGGTGGAGGCTTGTGGAACTGGACGGTACCCAGAGGTGGATCACTTGGCGGGACGTACACGGAGTGGACTGCCTGACCCGAGGGCCGAGGAGACTATATGTACCCACCCTTCAGGTGGGATTTCCAAAGGATGACTTGGTGTTGCTGTTTTACTTACTTTTTTTGTACTTTCTTTTTAGTTATACTGTACTTTATGTTGGGTTTGTATACTGGCCCATTTAATTTTTAGCACTTGTTTTTGTACTCAGTTCACTTAGTGTATACTTCAGCTTCCGTAATCTGTTGTGTTTGTTTACTTTTATAAAGGTAATGACTTCCCTTTTTCCGGGATATTACGCCTTTGGTGCTAGTTGCCAGCCCCTGGCCTATGGAAGGCGGGCTTGAGTTAGTCACAGCACGGGCCCCGAGGACAGGTCGTGACAAGTTTCTTTATAATTTCCTAGAAATTCTAACACCCAATTTGATATTTTCTTGGTTGGTTGGTAGTGATTAACTAGATTCTCAATCACATAAGAAGGGGTAATAACTAATCAGAAATACTATTAGGGTAGTCTCTATGATAACCTTCATCCAAGGGTAAATAAAAATTCAATTTTGGATCCCATCAATTATTAATTAATAAGAAGATATTGTAATCTCAATTTTAATACTATATTATCATTTAAAAAAGTAAATCTATCCCTATCCTAATCACCTCATTCATAAATCTCTTTTTAAATCTTTTTTTATTATTCTTTTCTCAAAAATCACAAACAAAAAAATCACCCTTATTCTTTTCCCTAATTAAAAGTGACAATTGATATTATTTTCACTCTTATTTGGAGAAAACCTAAGTTTACCAATTGTAATATATTTTTATCTAGGAAATAAATTTCTTTTTACATAACCCATGATAGGTGTGCATCAAAGCTTGGAACAATTTTTAAGTAGTCACTACTAAAAATATTAAAAAATATCTCACCATCAAATTACATGACCTGATTTTATAATCACCAACTATTTAATTTTAACCTAAAAATTAAAAACTCTACTAACTAGAATTAGTAATTTAAATTTATAATTATAGTTTGAGGATATTTCTCATATAGACTTTTGTGTAACTTAAAATGTTCTCCCCAAGACTGTCATTAGGACTGATAATCCCCACTAAACCCTCACACACCTTCGTACACCTCATTTTTTTCACCCAAAAAAAAGTATATTTCCATGATTAAATTACAAAATTATTTTGAATAAAAAAAAATTAAACTAATTACTTCCTAAATTCCATGCTTTAGTATTTGAATATCCAAACAAGAATATCATGGAGTTTACAATAGTGTGATCAAAACTAAATCTATGATAAGTGTCTTGGGAGAAAGTAAAGTGGAGTGAATTCCCATTTTCACTTCAAGTAACTTCCAAAGAATAGTTGTACAGCTTATAACCTAGTAAGGTGAATGATTGGGATAACCTATAAACAATTTTCCTACAAATATTATTCCCCACCTCCATGATCACATCTATTTTGAAGGTGATGTATATCATCCTATAGGTATCAAAAGAAACTCTTTATGGGTATTAAGAAAGGTTTAAAAATTATTCCACTAGTTTCCCACATTAATATATAAAGGAAAACCATTTCCCTATATTATTATTCAAGGTATACTCAATTATTATAATAAATTTATAGATGTATAAACAGGAGGATCTCTAATTTAAAAAATTCAAGTATGATTCAAGGGGTTGATTAAGAATATTCTACAAAACATATATTAATTTAGCATTAGAGATATAGGTAAAAGAGGAATCAATGATCTAATAACATATATATCATCTCTATTATTAGAATCTAAACTTTAAGAGATAACCAATTAATATGGACATACTGATTTAAAGTAAACTAGGGAAAACAAACACCATCCATGTTTTGGGGATTATGTTATTATGCTATTCATTCTACTAATCAATGTGATGAGATTAAGGGAATAAAGAGTCATGAAGAATTATTTTACCCAAGAAAATTCCAACAAAATCAAGTATTGACATATCCTAACAATGTATATTATGGATTTTTCAATAAAAAAACTAGGATATCCCCTACCAAAATAAATACCCCTAAAATCCCATATTCTAGAAACTCAATCAACATTATAATCAATTTTATTATCAGAATACCCCTGCGTTAAAAAATATATATATAATATATGAATATGAATCTTCCAATGTAAAAGTCCATATATAGTAGTAATAAGGACTTAATGTTACAAATATTGGGAAATAATTGGGAGAATTAAGAAACTAGATTATTAGTCTAGTAGATATGTTATCAAAAAATCCAATAATATAACAATCTAAAACATTACATAACCTAAAGGAGAATTTTATCATGATAACCACTATTAGGTTAATGATATACACCCCATGAAAACTTCTAATTATGAAAGTATAATCCTAGTCATGAGTAAGATAGAGCTGAAATCCTAAAACCTGAACAAATATAGTTTGACATTGATGATTATAAAGACACTAAATAAAACCCATATAGAGGTAATAAATGGATATAGAAGAATAAATATGATAAATATGAACCAAGGAGGAATAAATGGATAGATAATCCATGGAAATTGTAGAAAATTATAAAGAAGGATTGTCCAATTACATTACCATTAAAGATAATTTGATCTAAGAAAACTCTAGAAGAATAACTCAAAATATAAATTCTAGAAACATTTTATAAATTTGATATTAATATTATAATACTATAATATCTTTAATAAATCCCCATGTATGATATATTTTTCAAGGAAATGTACACTAAGAAAACGAGGCTCCAATGGAATGAAAGGGTGAACATTTTATGAAGTGTATCAACCCTAACCACACCATAACTGTCAAAAAATGTTAAGAACTAAGGGAATTTTATATCCTTTAAACTATTGTATATTTTAATTTTTCAAATGATTAATGTGATTTGGGTTTTTCAATAAATTTTATTCCCTATTCAGTTTTTATATATTTTCATTTAGGACATTTGAATCCCATAACAGTTGTTATGTAGCTTGAGAATAGATCTATTGTTTTTTTAGTAAGATTCTTGGAATATGTTTTTGTTAGAGTAAAATATTTGATTTTTAGCCGACTTCTATGTCCTAAACATGGAGGAATATAGGATCCCATCACACTCACCCTTATTCTGTAGAGACTTTTTTTGAAGACATCCAAAACTTTTATCAATGTTCATGAAGGAAACTTGTTATAGTGTTTAGATAGAGTAAATTCTATTTCAACATATTTGACTCAATGACACACCATTAAATTGACCATTCACTCCTTAATCTTCCCCAATTTCAAGGAATTAAATCATTGGATATCCTGGTATTTCTCATAAATTTAAAGCATTATGAAAAGAATTTATGATTTAAAACCACATAGAGGTTGAATCTATCAAAAAATTTGTAGAATCAATTTTCATATTATAGGTAAAGGTAACTTCTATTTTTTTAGGGATTTTATTGATTATTCAATGATAACGTAGGTTAAATTTCATCTTGTGTATAGTAAGTCCAATATATAGATGTTATAAACCCTAATATGAGTTCATCTCTATAGAAAATATAGCAACCCATTCCTTTTTACACATATTATTACATGATTTTAAATATAAATATCCCTTAATACTAATCAATGATCAAAAATTCCTAGTGTATTTGGAATAATAGGTTCTTGATACATGAAAAGGAAACTAAACCATGACATATTTATTTTTATTCTCCTTAGTTAGATCCTAAATCCATTTGTGATTCAAAAACTACATAAGATAAACTGGGGAAATACATAAAGAAAGGGGTGAGCTAAAAATCTTAGTAAGAGAATAAACATGATAAGGAAACATAATATGCGAGTCAAAGGTATAACATGATATCATAAAATATAAGGCTCATGAGTAATCACATGGTAGAATAACATAAAGGAATTGGTATCATAAGATCATGGAATCATAGGAAATGTGGTAGTAGCATAAAACATGACTTAAACATAAGTAAAGGATAACCACTGGGACAACATCACAAGGTTGATAGAGTCCTATAATGGATTAGGTTTGCTTCTTAATATCATATATAATGTCACATGAGACTAAAACATTACCCAATGCATTATAGGTATATATAATTTTTTTCCCTTCCTATCACTCTCATATCATGTACATGAATATGTGTTTAACATAAGTAAATCAATAAAAACGAATAAACATAATAATTACCCATGGAATTAAAATTTGTTTCTTAATCTTGCTTCATCTCATAATCAAATGTGGTTTCATAAAGAAGGAATTTGAGATCTGAACTTAAGGATTTATTACCTCATAAAAGTGAGGGAGAATAATAATTTTATATATGTGATAGACATATATACATAATTTTTAAGCAATATATAACATCAATGGTTTTTATCATTAATAAAAAAATTCATTAAAATATCACATGTCATATTTCTTGAAGATAATACCCATTTAACTTTAAAATCACTTCCTCAAAATAGTACAAAGAAATAAAAAAAACATAGAAAAAAATTATTCATAAATAACCATGTAAAATTATAAATTAATATTAATATAATTGAGTGGTTTTTATTTTAGTTAATTTTTTACATGTCTAATAATTTAAAAAAACATTCACTTCACACTATTGTAAAATGGTTAAAAGGTACATCATTCAAAAAAAATATTCCCTTCAATATATTTTTTAAAAGTTAAATAATGGGTAGATATTACTTTAATAAATCATTTTTATGATGTTAACAACATTTTTTAAATTTATTATGCAAATAATAGATATGGGAGAAAAAGGATTTTTGATCGAAGAGATAAATAAAGCTTCTTTTCTTTAAAACATTTTCTCATTAATTTTAATACCAAATAGTGGTAAATGGTAATATTACCTTAAAAGTTCATGAATAAAAAATTTATAAGGAAATATATTGGTATTAGGATATAAATATAAAACAATTCCACTAATGGATACTTAAACATAAACAATCTCGAATAATGATGAGATTGTGAAATAAACCATTACAACTTTTGTAACTTTTAAATCCTAAGCCCTATGAAAGTAATAAATTAAAATGAAAGTTTAATTAACATGAAGATAAATTTATTAAGGATATAAAATATCAAATTGGAAGAATATAAAACACACCAAATAAATAAGTGGTGAATATAGCATATGTCTTGTGGAGGTAAATGTCAGACGAGAAATACCTTACCTCAAGTCTAAACTTATCATGTATATACTTTACATCCTATATAATAAAATTATATCAATTATTTGTTTTATTTAAAACCTTATAAAAATTTAACCACTTATACTTAAACCATTTACTTCATTTATTTTAGTTAAATATTTAATTACTTATTATGTTATGTCTATGTCGGGTGTTTTGGGAATGCTCAATTCATAATTTCAAAACGAAAGTGTTGTGTTGATCAAGGTGAAAGGGTTAATTATTACATATTCTTCCAAATATTAATCCTGAAATAATAATTATTTTTATACTTAAATTATACTTTTTAAACCAACAATTACATGTGGTTATTAAAAATTAACTACGTTATAGTCATGGAGACGGTAATTCATACGTACGCGTTAGTAATGTTTCCATTTTTCAAATATCATGATGGAAATAAGTTAAGTATTATTTTATAATTTAAAAATTATTTTTATATCCTAAATATAATATTATTTATTTAAATACACTTACATATATCATCCATGTGATACGGTGATAAAAACGAATATGATCGATTTGTGAGGCAGTAGTTCATCATACCCAAGAACGATAGTATCATTTTTTCTTGGATGGTAAGGTAAGAAGGTTTATGATTGATTATTTTAAATAATTACTAATATATCATGAATATAATAAATAAAAATTAAATTCATTATAATTAATAACTATTATATGTGATAATGTAAAATGAATTACATGAGTTTGCAAGGTGGTAGTCATCCATACACACGAACGATGGTTTTGCTTCCCATTTTATGGAAAAGGAGATCGATAAATATTATGCCATAAACATAATAAAATATCATTGTATATGAGATAATAATTTTATAATATTTTATTTTTTAAGACTTAATTTAATGTGTAAAACGATAAGTAAAAAATAAGGAGCTCTCTGAAGGTGATTACCTTCTCTTAGAAGAAACTCCATTTGATCTCTTATTAAGGACCCTAAGGTTAGATTTCTTGGAAGAAAATAAGATCTATAATGTTTATAAGGTTTTTTTTGATATATTTTAGTAGTATTTTATCGATAAAAATGGACTTAGAGGTGTGAATAAGTGATGAGAGTGGTTCCCTTTTATAATTGAGGAGAAGTGACATTTTGGTAAAAACCCAAAAATATTCAATAATGGGAAGTCACTCTCAAGCCAAGTAACTCCAAAATTGATAAATAATGATTTTTATGGGTGAAAGGTTCTATATAAAATTCAAATTTTCAAAAAAATTTACATTTTATTTCATTTACCTCTATGGTTACTCACTTTTATAATTTTTGTTTTTCACCATGGTAACAAGTTTTCTACTTTTTTACTATTCATTATCACCAGAGTTAAGTTGAAATTATTACCTAATATTAATTATTGCAATTAGAAATATGGAATTCATTTTTTCAAATTCAAATAATATAATATATATAATTCTACTTAAAATTAAACCGGTAAAACGCATCAAAAATGGTTTTTCATGAAATGCATTTTACAAGCAGTAGATGATCATATATTAACTATATGAATAAAAATAATTAGTATATGATGATAAATTATTATAAATATATTTATAATAAATTAATTTAATTTAAATATTTAATTAATAAATTTTGTTTTAATTAATTTAAAATTATATACTTTATGCACTTAAAAACAGGTTTTAGAAAACCGTGCTTTTATGAAAAAAATAATCTTATACCAAAATCATGAAAGTTTACAATTAAAAAGATAGTAATTTTATTTTTATAAATAATGTATTTAGTTTCTAAATTTAATACCAAATAAAAAATGTATTGGTAATTTTAAATTTCTTAATTTAATTAAATTAAATTACAGTATTTGAAAAATCAGTAATTTTTACTATTCATAGGAAAAACAACCTTTTCAAAAAAACCCAAAAATTTTACCCTAATTTGATATTGAGATGATTAATTTAGAAACTATTTTAATTTTATAAATTATATTTTTAAAACTTTAAAAAAATTATTTATAATAATTTCTCACAAAAATCATTAAAATCATTTTTGAAAAAAAAACCAATTTTTTGAAGAATAAAATGCCATTATAAAAATATTGAGTTCTAATTTTCAAAGAGTTTATCAATTAATATATATTAAATTGGAATTTTATATATATATATATATCATAATGTGGTTGATCCTATTCATACCATCAATTTTAACAGCTAGGTTATATTGGTCATGTTTAAATAATAATGTATTAATAGTATATCAAGGTTTGTTTAATCTCAGTGTTGTGTTTTGTATATGATATGAGTTAAATTAAAATATCAGAGTGTTAAATTATACCCTCTTAAATAAATTTCATCCCCAAAATTTGAACTTGTTCTCGATAATCAAGGTTTTGATATTTGGAATTTCTTTTATTGAAAACTCACGTCGTAAAAAAGGGTTAATAAAACATCATCTTAAAAAGAGGGAAAGAGAAATACAAAATTCATCTGAAATAACACCAAACTAGATTTTCACGTAAGGATAACATTGGAAGAAAGTGAAAAAATAGATTCAGAAAGAAGATTTATTAAGTATATAACATTATACCATTTTTTATAGAGAAGTGACCATCTATTTATCAAAAATGAATAATACTTTAATTTTAATATCATTTCCCAAAATTTGAGGGATACTTTAATGTATATATTAAGATAATAAATAAATATACTTTATTTAAAAGTATAATTTCATTTTTTAATCAATTTTCACTATAATATCATATTTTTCTTCAAATAATGAGTATATAAGATAAATTATATTATGCATGATGCTCTAACATTAACTTCTAACAGATCACATGATTCCACAAAAGGAAAATCAAGATATTAATCTTGTATTTAGAAATTAACAAAAACCATAAATTTTTATCATAAGGTAATATAATTCCAAAAAATTAATACACATTCATATTAATCTCCAAATATAAAGTTTAATATAAATCATTACATAACTAAATGACCATACAACCCAAATAACCTCAAAATTCTAGGATTTAATTATTTTCTTACAAAATAATATTACATTTTAAATATCGTGTTTGACCTAACTATTTAAAATACATAAACCTAATTAAACTTTTTCCAAGATACCATTAATCACCTCAAAGTCCTAAAAAAAGATTTTATCCTAAATTATTTTCCCCAAAATCAAATAAATGTTTAACCATAAAATAATTTAAGTAAAAAAACAATGTAATACTAACTAGTAAGTCATGTATTCTACTAGTAGGTGTTTCACCCTTATCTTCCTTTATTTGTGGGTTCAATATCAGTGGCCTTACATGATTTAATGGGTTATTGCATGGCTTGCGGGTTTTCCTTTTTCTAAAACTATGGGGGTGAAATGTGATAACCATATTCAAAATTCACCTTGATATTATAACATTCTCAAGTATATGACGAAAATGTTTCAAAATAACATTAGTCATCAAATAATTGATTTTTTTGCCCTCTAATTTTTTCTATCTAACTCATTTATTTCCAAAAAATTAAATAGTTTTAATTGACTATGATTACCTCAACATGAAGCACATCTAAAATATTATCTTCTCCTAAATCAAGTGTTTTCCTATAAAATATCAAATTTTCATTAAATCACCTTTCTAGGTAATTAGTATCATTCAAAATATTCTTGAAAATAATTAAAGTAAAACAACTAAGGATTAATCATTAAAAGTTTCATGATTATTATAACTAGAATATCATTAATAAAATTACTTCAACTACATAATTATCAAGTTCCAAAACTTAAACACTTAAATGATTCTACTTAAATGGTTTTCATAATGTAGGCCCTTGATAAGTTATCCTTTAATTAGGTAATTGACTTATATAATGACCAAGTTCCCCCACATCTATGATATTGAATTATTAGTAGTTCTTTAGGTTAAACATTGTTTCCATGTGACTTTTTAATTATAATATTTATTTTTATTCTATGATTAGTTGATTTGTACCCTCCTTTCCCACACACAAAGTATCTTCCATTTACTATAAGGATTTTTCCAAGGTACATCTTCTCATATTTTGTACATATAGAAAATTGAACCTTGTTTTATATATAATATTTTAAAACTTGATCTTCCATGAGACTTCATCCTTATCATTTTTGATGTGTTTATAAATTCAACTGTGTTTCAATTCTTAATCATAATAAGATATGTCTCAGTTGGAAAGATCACAATATATCCAAATGTCATTCTAATTAGGTTAGGAATTACATTAGGAAAATAATTACATGTCCCATCACATTGGTTGTTGGCATGATTTCTCTTATTTCCTACCATTAACTAAAAAGAATAAAAGAAAAAATGTGAGAATGAATTAAAATATAAATGGGAAACTTATAAACCTATAAGGAATTACATATAAATGATAACTATATCCTAACTTATGATTATATAGGTTTCAATATATGTTTTCAATGGTAAATTTTCCTATTTGTATTTCTACCCTAAAAATTGGTTCATGTTATTCATGATGGTTCATAAATAGTTTTAGAATTTCATAATAATTTTCCCTAGGATTTTAAAACTATGTCTGTTATAAGTCCCATTTTCATGAACCAGATGATGATTGATTCCAGCTCAATTTTCCCTTTTCAGGGTTGTTACCCCTTGGTGAAACTATTCTAGAGCCACATCCACTTATAGTATCCAGATAGGGATAGATTTTCTTCAACACCACTTACTCTATTATTTACCAAAATTTAGAGATTTTTTATTATGTTTAGTCATATCCCTAATTCTTTTACTATATTTTTCTAATCCTAATCCCTAAAAATAACAAGACCATCCTTTGACACCAACTATAGTGGCCCAATACTTTTTACACATATTATTTGATTATTTTTAACAAAAATATAAATAAAAAAATGATTATAAATGCCTAGTGTATTTAGAATATTAGGTTCATAATATATAAAAGGGAAACTAAAACATGAAATATTTATTTTAATTCTCCTTATGGAGATTATAAATTCATTTGATATTTTAAAAATGTATAAAATAACCATAGGAAATACATAAAGAAAGGGGTGAGCTAAAATTTATAGTTATAGAATAAACATGATAAGAAAACATAGCATGTGATTCAAAGGTATAACATGATATCCTAAAATAGAAGGATCCTAAGAAATCACATCGGACAATAACATAAAAAACATTATATTATATGTTAATGGAAATACAGAAAATGTTAATGCAATATAAAACATGACAAAAACATAATTCAAGGATAAAAATTGAGACAACATCACATGGTGGAAAGATTCCCAAAATAAATTAGTTTTACTCCCAAATCCCATACATGAGGCCTCATGAAACTAAAAAATTACTCAATTCATTGGAGGGATATATAATTACACACCTACCTATCAATTTAATCACATGTATATGCATATTTTTTCCACCTAAGGGAATAAATCATAATGTATAATCATAATAATTACCCATGTAAATAAAATAGGTTGCATAATCTTGCCTCATATCATAATTGAAAGTTATTTCTTAAAGAATTCATTTGAGAGATGAATATAAGGTGAATTACCCCCATTAAAGTAAGGGATAATAAGATAAATATATATTTTAGATATCTATAAACATAATTTAGAATCAATACATAACATCAAATATTTTCATCATTGATGAAAATGTCTTTATAATATTTCATAGAATATTTCTTGAGGAAAGTATTATTCTCACTTTGAAATCACTTTTTCAAAATATTAAAAAGTCCAAAATATGATTGAAAAAAATTTATTTAAAAAGTATCATAAAAAATTATAAATTAATCTTCAATTAATTAAGTATTATTGATGTTTTTTAATTCAATACATTACATATAAGTTAAAAACCATTCATTTCACACTTTTGTAAAAAGGTTAAAAGGTACCTTGTTTAGAAAATGACAAGAAGATTCCTTTAAAAACATTTTTTAAAAAGTTAAAAAATGGGTAAAATATTATTAATAAATATTTTGGATAATTTTAAAACCAATTTTGAAAAAAAAATAGAAAACATAAATATTAAAGAAAAATAATTTTTCACCGAAGAGATAAAAAAATAAATTTTTTCTTTAAAAAATTATCTCAATAATTTTAAGTAAAAAATAGTGGAAAATAAAAATATTACTTTAAATTTTGATTAATAAACATAGGTGAATAAAATATATTTGTTTGAATATATAAATTTCAAACAATTACCCCAAGGGGTACTTAAACATAAGAATCTCAAATAATGATAAGATTGTGAAATAAATCATTACCACTTTGGTAACTTATGAATTGTAACCCCATGAAATAAATAAATTTAGATGAAAATTTAAATACCACTAAGATAAATTTATTAATGATATAACATGTAAAATTGGTATTATATACACCACTCAATATAAATAAATGGTGATTATTTTATATGTCCATGGAAGTAAAAGTGAGGTGAGAAATCACTTACCTAAAGTTAAGACTTGTGTTATATTTACTTTATCTCCCATATAATAAAATTATATCAATTTTTTGTTTTTATAATAAATTTATCCCGGATCAATACTTTATACATAAAATATATACTTCATTTTTATTAATTTTATATTTAATTAATTAATTAGTTATATCTATATCAGGTGTGTTGAGAATGCTCGATTCATATTTTCAAAACAACAATGGTGTGTTGACTTTGGTGGAAGGGTTTATTATTCCATCATATATATAAAAATAATAATTTCATAATAATCATTTTAATAAATCAATTATATTTTTAAAACCAACCATGAAATATGGTTATAAAAATGAACTACATTACAATCCTAGAGATAGTAGGTTGTACGTAAACATTAGTAACATTTCCATTTTACAACGATCATGATAATAAGAAGTTAAGTGTTATTTTATCCTTAAATAATGATATTTATATCATAAATATCATATTATTTATTTAAATACACTTAAATATATCATCCATGTGATGTGATAATAAAATTGAATCGCATCACTTCGTTAGGTGGTAGTTTAGAAAACACATCAACAATGTTATCATTTTTCAATGGATTTTAAGGTAAGTAATTATATGATACGTTAAATTTCTAGAATGATTAATATTTAATTAATATAATATATAGACATTAAATCAATGATCATTAATTATTGTTATAGGAGGTGATGGGAAATGATTTATATCATTTTGTGATGTTGCAGATCGTCGTACACACTAACGATGGTTTCGTTTCCCATTTGATGGAAGAGGAGATGGATAAATATTATTTCATCAATATAATAAAATCTAAGTATATATTATATAAGGATTTTATTATATTGTAATTTTTAATACATGATATGTAAAAAATAATAAGAAAAAAAGAAAGTTCTCAGTGAAGATAATTACCTTCTCTTAAAAGAACCTCCTTTGAAGCTCTTATTAAGGACACTAAGGTCAAAGTTTTGGTAATACAAGAAGCTCTAGAATGAGTCTAAGGATGTTTGGGATATATTTTTTCTGGTTCTTTTTAATACAAATGGCTTTATAGGTGTGAATAAGTTAGGGTATGGGGTCCATTTAAAATTTAGGAGGAGTGGCATTTTTATAAATACACAAAACAATTGAATAATGGAAAGACACTCTCAATATAAGAACCCAAAAAAATTGATAAATAATTGAGTTTATGGGTGATTTTATAGGTACCCTATCCTTTTACACATATCATTACATGATTTTAATTGTAATAAAGATTCATATTACAAGCTAAGGATTGTAAAGTCTATAGTCTTGGAATACTAGGTATATAAAACTAAAAACATGGGACTAAAAAAATTATTCAATATTAATAAAGAGATTATAACTTACATTGTTATTATACATATTCATAGTATAACCTAGGGATAACATGAGAAAAGGGATGATATAAAATCCTAGTAAGTGAATGCGCATAATAATAAAGCTTTAGCACATGGGTTAGAAGGCATGAAATAATGGTATTAAAAGGCATGGAACATATGGAATCATAGCATATAAACATGAGATAATATAAAAATGGATTCATAATGATATTTTAGAAACATAAAACATTACTTTATAATAATTCAAGACTTATTTCATATAGAGGAGCACAATTCAAGGTTAACCACTAAGACCATTGCACGTGGTAGCATGAGTCAAGGCTAATTCCCAAGACCGTTGCACATAACGTCTCATGAGACTCAAATTTACCCAGTGTATTAGAGGAATATTTAGAGGCACCCATCATAGAATGCTTATGAATATTATTTCCATATATATAATCATATATAATAAATCATACATAAGCATAAGGTTTTCCCATAATAATAATTTTGTATCATAATCATGCCCTAAATCATAATAAATGGTAGTATCATAAAAATTTCTATGAAGGAAATTAATTAGATCATGAATGAAAAATAATAGGATATTATAGGCATATATCATTAAAATTGATGTAAAAATTAAGTATTGACATATGAAAAGAGTACTTATGAAACTTCAGAATGAAAACATTTTAGTACAGTTAATGGAAAATATCAAAGGCCATTTAAAACATAAAAGGGAATAATATTTTATATAAAACAAAGAATTGAACCAACAAGGTTTTCATAATAAAAATAGTGTTTTTAAAAAAATAATTTTGTCTTAAAAACATATTATACAGTGTACTTGAAAATGGGTAAAGATTCGAAAAGTTCCCTTAAAATGGGTTTTCTTTCCAGGAAATATTGAGGAGGGAACCATTTAAATACATGTATATCCCCAAAATAGAATGATGAATGGATTTTGATACCTGATTTTTTAGAATGTATACAGAATTTATAATATGTAAATAAAATTAAAAGATAAATTTATTTGGGTAAAAATAAATATAGAGCAACCCGAAGGAATAATGGTTGTTCGGGTAAAATCCATTACCTTAAATTTGAAGGTGTCCTTCACTTTATCTTAATGTCCTGGATAACCAAATTACATTAATTAATTATTATTTCCATAACCTATTATACATTTAATTGATTCATTATAACATTTTTATTTTTATTAATAACCTTTTTGATGGGTTAATAGGTTCAATTTAATTTTTTTGGGAGAGTTTGTTTCCTTGGTTTTCATGATTGGTTTACTAATATACATGTATGTGAGTTGTGAATGGTTGTTCAGAATTTGAGTTATATATTATTAGTGAAAATACATAATATTACATGGTTATAAAATTTATTTTTTATTTGGAGTGAAGATGAATTATTATATAAAACTCTAATGATAACCATTTTGGTTAATTGGTCGTTTTTTATCACAACGAACATGTTTTTTTATAAATTAATATCATGTGTAAAAAAGATTCCAGAACATTAAATTAAAAATAATATATATATATATTATATTTTTGTTAAAACATAAAAATGGTTACATGACCACAATTTAAGGTGCTAAATGAAATTCAAAACCTGTCATTCTTGAATGTGATGAATTAACACATCAAAGATGGTGTTTTCATTTCTAGTATAAAAGGATGGGAAAGGATAGATGAGGATGGATTATTCTATTAGAATAATAAAATTCTATTACATTTAAGTTACTAGTGTTATCACACCATTTGGATGAATATATGTGATGGTATAAATGAAAATAATGGAAAATGAAAAGAAAATAAAAGAAAAGAAATGCGGATTTTACCCCTTTAATATATCTTCCTTTAGAGCCTCTTTAGGTGAGATTTTTTAGTCCTTCTGGAGACAAAGAGCTCCTGGATGTGGTATAGGGGATTAGGGATATATTTGAGTATAATTTGGACTAGGAATAAGGCTTGATAGGTGTGGTGAGATTAGGAAAAGAGGGGTCGTATTTATAGTAGAGGAGAGGAGGGATTTCCTGTTATTTTAATCATTAGTTAAATATTTTTCCTCAATACAATGAATAGCCGTGATAATTATGACCAAAAATAGTTAATATGTCATGTGAGTTTGAACCAAGGGTTATTACCTCGTCATAACATCATCCATGACTCTATAATTCACGTATTTACCTTATTTTGTAAATTATTGTATTTCACTATTCATAAAAAAATCATGTATTTTTGAAAAATCCCAAAAAATCACCCTAACCATTTTTCAATGTGTATAATCCAAAAATAAAATAAATTATTCAAGAATAATTATATAAATATGAGAAATTTAATTTTTAATTAAAATAAAATTTTACTTGAAAAATAAAATTTAAAATTAAAACTGCTTTTCTAACACTTTGAAAAATTAATTAAGGTGTGACAAAATTGGCTTATGATCATAAGACATAAAAATAATAATTTATAAATAAATTTTATGAAAATAAATTTTCTTTTAATTTATTATATTAATCATAAAATATTAATTAATTATACATGACTTACAAAAATACCAACACTTTATTAATAATTTTTAAAATATTTATTTATATATACTTTGATAGAATTATATCATAGTGTCACTTATAATATAGATAAATATTATTTATACTTTCATTGGTGATGTTACTATTAAATTGTCTCGTTTATTATAAATAAGGTTCACATTACTATTCTAAAGGTCAAGTTACTATTTCATCGGTATATGTTCCTTAACTTCAAGAGATACCTTTTATTTCACTCATTCTTCATTTATAAGGTTTGTATTGTGTACTATAAGTAATATTATGTGATTATACTATAAGACATAATTATAATAAGGGATTTTCATTTATAAAACAATGGTTCATTACAGATATGGTCTACCCACACTTCCACCATCCAAAAATAAACATTTTTTAAACATGTTATTCTATTTAAATCTATGGTTACTCACTTTTACTATTTTAATTTTTCACCAAGAAAACTAGGTTTTTATATATTTTTAATGTTAATTATGACCAAAATTAAGTTTAACCTATTAACTAATATTAATTATTATGATTTAGAATATTCAATACTTTTAATAAAATTAAAATCATTAATTTTTTATACTTCAATTTAAAATTAAACCTTCAAAACGTGTCAAAAACGGTTTGTTTAGAAAAAAATTTCATGTAATAGATGATCTTATATTAACTATACAATTAAAAATAATCACTATATTAATTTAAATTAATATTAATATAATTATATTATATTTAATTCATTTATATCTTCCCATATTGGAGGTTATTTTAATTAAGTAAAAAGGATAGACTTTATGCACCTAAAACAGTTTGTAGAAAATTGTGTTTTATAGAATAAAAATAATCTTATAGAAAAATAATGAAAATTTCCAATTAAAATGAAATTAATTTTATTATTTAAAATAAAATAGTTTATATGTCACTTTAATACAAAATCCAAAATATAATGGTACTTTAATATTACTTTTTTTAATGAAATGAAATGACAGTTTTTGAAAAAACATTAATTTTCACTATTCACTGAAAAATCAATATCTTCATAAAAATCACAAAATTTTACTTTAAGTTTATATTTATATTATGATTTCAAAAATAATTATATTTTTATGAAATAAAATTTATGAAATTTTAAAAAAATTATATATTATTTTATCACAAAAAATCATCTTTGAAGAATATGTATTTCTGGAAGAATAAAATTTCTTTATAAAAATATTGAGTAATTATTTCCTAATAATTTATAAAAACATTTATATTGAATAGGGACTATATATATATCATAAATTAGTTAATACAATTCATACTTCCAATTTTAACAGCTATTTTATAATGGAAAAGTTTAAATAATAATATTTTAATAGCATGTCGCGGTTCATTTAATCTCAATGTTGTGTGTTGTATACACTATCAAACATAGTGTTCTCATAAAATCTATGGGTGTTACTACAACCCCAAAATTTGGAACTTATACCTTTACCCACTAATTTAAATTATGTTCCCTTGATTAAAGGATCGAAACTACTACTTTTCATTACCAACAACCAACACCCTAACTAAAAAAATAATAGAACTTATAAAAGAGAATGTGAAAGTAATAGGGAGGATTTTGGGTGATATTCTAGGAATTAACCACAAAATCTGATCACATGGAATTTTATTTGAAGTAAATTTTATACCTTTTCGGCATTACCAAAGAAGGTAGAATCCCCCCATGATAATGGGCCAGCCCCACCCTTATAATTCCCAATAAAATGGGGTTTAACATTGTGTAAAATAATAAAAATGGGTTAATTCATTTAAGAAATCATAATATATTGAGAGTTTTTATATATTATAGGAAACTAAACTTGTTCTCTAGGATTTATCATTTCCTAATCACCATTATTAATTAAATTCTAGATAATTGGTAAGAAGAACTCATTACTACTTCTTATATGGTTTATTAGCGTATTTACAAGTACCCATTACTCTATAAGACCAGGATAAAACCTATTTCACTTGTCCTTTTGGCACATTTTCATAAAATTTAATTATATTTGGATTTTCTAATACCATAGTCACACTTTATATGTGCTCGGTGAGTATATTTTTAGATCACATTAAACACTAGTTGGATGTTTTCTTAGATGATTTTACTTTTTTGGGGAATTATTTTAATTATTTCATGAAAAATTAGGAAAACGTTTTTAAAACTTGCATTCTAAAATCTCTTGTTTTAAAATTTTAAAAGTTCTATTTCACGGAAAGAGGAACAGTCTTGGGTCACAATATGACATAAAGAGTAATTGAGGTGGATAAGTGAAAAGTTGAAGTGACAAATTCATTTATTTTTACCAATTATTTTAAACATATTAGATGTTTCTTAGGACATGAAATATTCAACAAGAGGTTTATCAAGAACTTTAGTAAGACTATTCTCCCTATCTCAAGTTTTATTTTGAAGGATATTGATTTTAATTTTAATATTTAATGTATGGAATATTTTGATGACTTAAAGATTATATTGATCATCCCACTAGTAATATAGCCCCCAAACTAAGAGAGCCCATTTGATCTACATTGTGATGATACCAACCAAGTAGTTGGATAAGTATTTTCCCAAAGAGTTTAAGGAAGTAATTAAGTCATTTATTATTCCTCCAAAACCATAGATACTATCTAAATAATTACAAAACCATAGAAAAGTCTTTATTGCAGTTTTTTTATTTAAAAATTTAAGAACATTATAATTGGTCAATAAAGATATAATTTTTATCAGGAAACCCTTGTATATTTGATGAAAAAGGAATATTCAAATCCTTGGATTCTCATATGGATATTCTTACTTCAAAAGTTTAATATGGAAATCAAGGATATGAAAAGAGATGAGAACCTATTGGAAAATCACCTAAGTAGGCTTCCCAACACTACTGAAATTTAAATTCTATCCCATGAACCAATGAATGCACACCTTCTAAGATAATATTTTTATTTTGTTGAATGAGAGTTACCCAAGTATACAGAATGGTAAATTATTTGGTGATTTCCTAGGTTTAATATTATATAAATTACCATAAAATTGATAAAATTTAATTTTGATCCAAAATTTTACATTTGGGAAGATCTATACCATTGTAAAATATATGATGATAAACTAATAAGAATATTATTACTTGAATGTGAAATAAAAGCTATTTTTTAATTTTTATTCATACTTTATCTTGTAGAGGAAACATTATACATCAAATTACTGTAAGGAAATTGTGGGAATCAAGAATTTATTAACCCATGTTATTCAAATATACGCATGTGTATTGTAAAAAAATGTGAGAAATATAAATTTTATATGAAGATCTCAAAAAAACAATAAATTCTCTATAAACCCATCATATTATGTAAAATATTTGATGTTAGGGTAATAAATATTATTTAAACATTTTACATTACTTTTATTAGTTCTGACATCTTTCCTATAGTAGATTATTTTTTAAAATGAGTAGAATCCAAGGCCAAAAAAATTATGACACCATGTTTGGGTGTGCTTTTGTCAAATATAGATTATTTTATAGGTTTTATGTTCCTCAATCCATAATCAATTGTTAAGTAGTAATATTTTATAATCATAGCATGGAATTTTTTCTGAAAAATTATGGAGTGCATCATAAGACATTCACACCTTTACATCAATTGAAAAATGGGAAATACAAATTTTTAAATAGATAAATCAAAGGAATATTAGATAAAACTAAAAAACAAAACAAAAAAGGATAGATCTAAAGGTTATAAGGCTCTTTATGGGTTTATATGATAGCTTATAAAACACCAATATAAATGTGACCTTATAAACTGATTTATGGTAAAATCCATCATATGCATGTAGAGTTGGGGTATAAGGAACAAAAATAGATTGTATTTCACTTGAAATTATTAATATTATTATTAATTAATAATAAAAAATTTAAAAAACATGGAGGAAACCTCAGATAAAGATTACACGATGTTTAATCACATTACACATCACTAAAATGGTTAGTAATAACACATATAAATCCTATAAATAGAGGATATTTCAGTTTCTTTGGGGTATTAGGATCAAGAGATTCAATATTAGAGTGAGGATCTATATTATGTAGGGCCCTACCCAATTTACATCTTTCTTTTTCTTCATGTTTTATTTTTATTTTCTCCTTACCTTTTATTCTCTCGTCACTAGGCTGAGAGGGTAAACCCTCCATATTCTAGGGTGATCTAATCAAAGGGGGAAGGTGTGTTGTATTTATTTTATTTTATTTATTTGTGTATTTGGTTTGTGAAATTTATTCTTTAACTTACAATCCCTATATTTTTATTTTATCATGACCATTGATATTTTACTTAAAAGGTAAAGTTTAAAATTTTCAACTTATGTCCCTAAATGAGGCATGACCATTTTCATAATTAATGAAAATCAGGTTTAAAAATGATATCGAGAAAAACTTGATTCAGAAATTCCTTAAATTATAAAACCAAGGGAAGTAGTGTATTGTCGCGTTACAGAGGAGATACCATCCCCATTGGATCTACCTCGTCTGAAATCTAACACTAATCATGAATTAATCAACCTATTTTATAAAATCCAATTATACTTGATCCTTTAAATTAAAAAACCCTGGTGCACTTTCAAAATATGATCACCAACCAATTAATCAATCTTTTTTGTGTTTGTTTTTTATTCTCAAAACAAATCAATTCAATATTTTATCACCTTTTTCTTCAATTTAAAAAAAATAAATTATTTGAAATTCTAATCAAACTAATTTCACTGTCCTTATCGATCGATCTCGACCTACTTCTAGTACTAAAGTTTAATTAACTGAGTAGCACAGTTGAGTTTTTATAAATTCATTTTTGCATATATCTTTAAGGAATTAACGGTGCCCTGCAGGGCTATCATATGTACCAATATTTAGAAACTTATCTGACCCATTCACTCACCTTAGATTAATGATTAAATAAACTGGTTTTTAATTATCAAGTGAGGTAAATTCATACAAAGAACATCAATTTTTTAATCTCATTCCATGATATATTGTCCTGTGTTTTTAATCAATTACCTAAGAGGATTTTAAAACCATTTTAAAATATTCATTAAAATTCCCTATTTCTTGATAGATTCAATACATGCTTTAATCATAATAATTTGATGCCTAATATACTTAACACCTTATAGTATTCAACAACCTTTTGTTAAAAATGATTGAGGAATTATTTTGAATTAAAACCTCTTTACAAAAAATTATTTATTGAAACTTACTTTAACATTTAATCCTTGTATCTCATAGTATACATGAATGTCCGTGATAGGAAACCACATTAAAAGAAAAAAATATTTATCTATTGTTCTCTAAAATATAATGCATGATATAGGTTGTATTCAAGAGTGGGGGAAGGGAGAGAGTGAGATATAATTAAAAATCATATTTTTTACGAGATAAATAGATAAATTTTTAAACATTTTTGTTGTTGTTTTATGAATTAAATCATGCTAGATAGGATGGGAAGATAAACTAGAAATCATCCAATGATGGTTGTGGAAGTCTACCATTTTTTGTACTAAAGAGAACCCCTCTTTACCTATAAAAATCAAATCTTCATAAAAATTATGGATCCAGAATAGAAAATACATTGCTACTAGAAAATAAAGGAAGTGGGAAGAAAATATTGTTGCTACAAAAGTGGACTAACCATGAAGATGAAGAGGATTTTAGAGGAAAACTGTAGTTTTGTGGGATCTAAAACATACTTTTAGATGATACAATATATGAATTTTTTCCAGTAGGAGTAGTTTGGAAGGAAGTGATAAATTTTTTTGGGGGAATGGACTATGAACACATCAAATGGGATATAAAAACTTCTTAATATAGTGATATACAAAGACCACACCCACAAGAAGAAAATTCAGAGTCCCTATCTTCCTTCAAGATCAGAATAAATAAATGTTAACTTGTTGAAGGAAATAGAGAAAGGGAATGTTTTCTGTTAATGAAATTAAGAAGGGTGTGATTTTTTCTACAGAAACTCAAAATAGTGAAATTGGATCAATGTAAAAGGTGGTTTTAGATGAATCCATTATTACAGGAAAACAAAAATCATACATTGATATAACACTTAGAGTCAAACCTCTTAAATCTAACTTATAATATTTTTTACTTTAAGAACCATCCACCTTAAGCCTCAGAATATCCCTAAAATTCCTTATGATGTGCACAAATACTTAACTCATTTAGTGGAGATAAATAAATTCATCAATCCTTTAGTAAACCTTAAATGAACTTATAAATATAAAAACTTTTCTTTAAAATCATATTTGAGTGATGAGAGAAATAATCCAAAAAAGGTAGGTATAAATGTGTATAAGTGGATAAAATAATTGAAAATTAATTAAATGCACTTAATTAAGAAAATGAAATCATGGTCATTGAGGAGGTATGATAACTTGACGACCATGGTGTTGAAAAAGGGAACTCATCTGAGTATGTTTTTTAATTTTTCTTTGGTGATATTTTGAAGTTAAATTGTCTGGGGGTGTAAGTATTAATTGTGGGGGAATTGAAAATAAAAAAATCATACATTGTTTCTTGAGTTTCAAAGATTTTAATCCCACCATTTTCAGTAATTTATATGAAAATATCACATTTACTGGTATTGTGAATAATATAGGGCTTAATTGTATAAAGGATTAAATATTGAATATTAGTGTATTTATTCCATTTTGAATTATTATATGAAATAATATATTTAATTAAGGTGTTTAATGTTATTACAGGATGTTTGAAATTGATTTTGAATGGGATGAGTTAAATTGAAGAAGTTTTCTGCTGATCTAAGGAAATATGGAATGTACATTGTTGAATATTTGAAGGCTACAAAATTGAAAAGGGGGTTGATCATATAACATTCCAAATCCAAATTGGGTGAATTCTACATCATTATAAGTCTTTGAGAGATCATAACTCTACGGATTGTAATATGTTGGTTCTAATCATAAAAATTTGGTCTCAATCTTATGACTTTACCCTACATTGTATGAGTTCAAAAAGGATCATCTGACTTGGTTTTCATCATATGACATTCTGATTATAACTCTTCGTAGTCAAAAACCTTCAATATTGACCATATGACTTCACCCTACATCGTAGGAATTTCCCATTTTTTATGACTTTAACACCTTTCCAAAATCAAAGGAGAATACAAACACTTATCTGCACTTAAAACCAAAGATTTGTGCTACCATGTTAGCACTAGTACGACCATTCAATGTCTAACACATGGAAAATAATATGAAAAATACTTATATCAAAAAAAATTGTAATCTTTTTATTTTATATAAATTTAAAGACTACAAAAAAGGTGGAAACCCATGGGATAAAAAGTAATGTTGAATATTTCAAAAATATGTGTATCATAGGGGGGTTTGATTAGCTGAGAGAAGAGGGAACCAAAGATATTTAAAAAAATATAATTTCATGGGATAGGGGAGTTTATTTATTGAGAATATGCATTAAGAACCCTCTATATAATAAAAAATATAGAAATTAGTGTTGATTTTTTCATGGACTGGCTGTGGTTTAAACCACAACCTAATAATATAGTTATGGTTATTAAAATCCTTGTTTATTGCATGGTCTCTAGTAATTTATCATTAGTTTCTTTAATTTCATATTGGTTTTGTTATGTGTATTTTTTGAATCATTAATAGGTGGTTTTTTATTAATTTTGCGTTTGATTTTTTATAAAAAAAATATTTGGGGGCATATAAATAAAATGAAACTAATTATCACTGAACATATTAGTTGTGGTTTTCTTAGTGGCACTTACACTTAACCTCCATTAAATATATTTTAATTAATGTATTTATAGGTGGTTACTAAAAACCACTGCTAAATCATAATTTTCTATTAAATAAACATTTAATTAAAAATTGTAAATATTAAAAAAATGGCATGCAATAAACTAAAACAGGAATATATTATAAACCCATTATACATATGACATACATCTATATTCATATATATAAAAATCCACATTAATCATAACATCATTCTCAGTAAACCCATACATATGTCAACTAATACCTCAATCATCAATATATACATATAAAATATGTCCAAAAATAACCCATGCCCTATATATATCCACTTTATGACCACCACTACATCTGTCTGCCTCCACATCATCTCATCAACTAAAATTGACCACGTCATCTCATTAACAGTAACAAAAAAAACAAAAATTAAAACAAAATATAATAAATTATAATTATAGTAGAATCATTGATGAAATTTTAACATACCATGGAAACTAGGAACCATCATGACTACCTTATGAAGAATTTCATGGATTATATTGGTCAACCTTATGTCTACTACCAGCATTCACAACCTAAAATGAAAACAAAAAAATTTAAGAAAATAAATGAGAAAGTGAAAAGATGTAAAATTTATTCAGAATGCTCGACATAAAATTTGATATTTTTTTATCAAACAAAAGAAATTTTAACATAAATTAATTAATATATAATTCAAAAAACATTGAAAACATAAACTTACCTATTCAAGATATGATTCAACACTTAAAACTAAAATGTATAAGTAAATATTATAATTAATTTCTAAATCGACGTGTGGTATTTTTGAAATTTAATTAATAATTTTTTTTAAATTTTAATATCCCAACATTTCTGATATTTCAAAAAACAACATAGTAGTGGTTTTCCCTTGATTCCTTGTCAATATGAGGTTGTATGAAATTTTTTTACAGATCCATGCATGTTTTAGTGTTTTAAAACACTAAAAATAAGTTTATGTCCATATCGTAATAATCATAATTTAGAATAACATGTTGTCAGTTCATACATTTCAAAGTTCAATCTATAGTTGTTTTCCCTTAATTTCATAGAAATCCAATATCATTTTCCATATTTGAACCCCCAACACATATTTTTAAAATCTTTTATACCTTTAATAATGTTTTACCAAGTAATTATGACCATAATCCACATCGTTTTGTTGTGTTCACTACATGTACATATCAAAAATAACTCATTAGTGGTTGTATCATGATTTAACATCAATATGTGGTTTTTTGTTATGATTTTGGCAGTTCCATGTACGTTTTAGTGTTTTAAAACACTAAAAATTCATTTACGACCATCTTGGAAAAATAGTAATTCAAAATGATATTCCATTGGTCACTAATTTTTAAAATTTAATCTATAGTTATTGTCCTCTGATTTCAATTCAATCTGACATAGTTTACCTATTTTGACCCCCAGTCACATGTTGTTAACGACTTTTGTGCCTTTACGATGTGTTTACCAATTCATTCTAACCACACTGCATGTTAGATTGATGTTTTTTTTGATGTATACATGTCAAAAATAACTCTTAAATGGTTTTACCATGATTTCACATCAATCTGTGGTCGTTTTCTATCATTTTGACCATTCCATGAACATTTTAGTATTTTAAAACACTAAAAACACTTTTAAGGCCATTCTAAGAAAATCGTAATTCAGAATGACATTTTTCCAGTTCCTAAAAATTATAATTAATTCTATGATTAGTGTATCATTATTTCTGGTCAATCCAATGTCATTTTCCTAGTTTTGAGCCATCAACACTTGTTTTTAAAGGATTTTATACCTTTAAGAAATGTTTACCAAGTAATTCCAACCACATTGCATGTCGGATTGATGTGTTTTCTATACATACATGTCAAAAATATCTCATTTTTTGTTTTAAAATAATTTCATGTCAATATGATGTTGTTTTATATGGTTTTCACCACTCCATACACATTTTAGTGTTTTAAAACACTAAAAACATTTTTAGGGAAATCTTGGGAAACCATAATTTGGAATGATGTATCGTTGGTTCCTACATTTTACTATTCAATCTATGGATATTTTTTACTAATTTCAAGGCAATATGACATCATTTTTCTGGTTTTAATCCTCCAACACTTTTTTAAGGATTTTCTTCCTTTAAGAAGTGTTTACTGAGTCATTATGATAACACCTCATGTCGTATTGATGTGTTTTCTATGCATAAAAGTTATAAATAACTCATCAGTGTTTTTACCATGATTCTTTATTAATATGAGGTTGTTTTCTATGGTTTTGATTTTTACAAGTACATTTAAGTGTTTTAAAACCCTAAAATCATATTTATTTCCATTTTGGGAAAATCATAACTTGGAATCATATTTTTTACTTTCAATATTTCACAATTCAATATACAATCATTTTCCTCTAATTTCAAGGTAATAAGACATCATTATCTTGGTTTTGACCCCCCGACACATGTTTTAGAGGATTTTTTACCTTTATGAGGTGGTAATCTCGTCATTCTAACCACACTAAACATAGGATTGATTTTTTTCTACATGTACACATAAAAAATAACTAAATGGTGGTTTCCCATGATTTAACATCAATGTGAGGTATTTTTCTATAATTATGACTATTCCATTCATCATTTAGTGTTTTAAAACACTAAAAACATGTTTATGGTCCTCTTAGGCACACCATAATTCATAATGATATTTCATTAGTTCCTAAATTTCCAAATTCAATCTATGGTCATTTTCCCCTAATTTGAGGGTGATTAGACATAATTTTTCTAGTTTTAACCACCTGACACTTATTTTTAACGGATTTTTTACCTTAAAAAGTGTTTAGAGGGTCATTCTAAAAAACATTGATCAATAAAAAATTATTTAAATAATATTGAATAAAATAAAAACCAAAATTGATATTTTCCTTGAAAAACTTTGAGACCTAGCGATGTAAGGAATGGATTTCTTCTCACAATTCATCATGTTTTTTTAGATAATTCAAACATAAAATAGCAACATCAATAAAAAAATAATAATTTTATTGTGTTTATGTTATTAAGATACTATAAATTATGCAATTACCTCATTAGATGCATATTTTTTAATATCGAAAAAGATATTCCATCGCTTATAATAAATTCCTTCAGGAACATTATTATACATCTCTTGTGAGCTTAGAGATTTTTTATTAAACTCATTTCATAATCTCTATTTAGAATCTCTCAATTTCTTACCCAAATTTTTCGAATTCCATGGGCGTGAAATGGAGTCAAGGAAATCAAAAATAAAAATAATCTAGAAATAAAAAACATAACACTTTACAAGTATATTACAAACTTTTACTCATATATTTTAAATTAGTTATCAATAAATATTAAATTAATATTACCTTTACTAGGGTATCAAAGACCTCATTTTTCTAAGCTCTATGAATATGCCTTAGATCTTTATAATTAATTTGAAATCTCACCATCTTGAAAGAGAGTTTCCCAATAATCTACCCATAGATTCTAACAGTTTCACTGGTAGGCACCCCTAAATCATCAAATGGAATGATTATCTTGAATTAATTCAAGTATCATAAATCTTCCACATTCATATTTATATCCCTTAAATGGTTTTCTTTATCGACCTGAAAAATGAATTAAATAATTAATAAAATATAAAAGTTTGTTGAAAAATGGAATACATTCCAGAAACAGCAACTTTCTAATATCCTCTATCTGTATGGGTAACCAAATTCTCCATTTCCAAAGGTGAATCAGGTGGTGGGATACTAATCACATCTATGGAAACGACTGGTTCTCTAGTAGTACCATGTAAAATAGAGTCACTATAATCCAAAAAATATGATGGTAGTGGTGACGTGATTCGATATATTGATTGGCTAGGATCCTAAAATTTTATTGTTCTTCATATTCTATAATTTTAAATGGTTATGGTATATTAAATGTACAAAAAATCAAAAACTAAAATATTTTTACAAAAAAAACTAGAACAATGTATATATGTATGAAACGCTTATCAATTTGAAATTGTAATATATTTTCATTACTAATTTATAAATTCAATTATATTTATCTTCATTGTCTTTATTGTTATCAACCTCTATTTCAACAAGTCATTCGTTTTCACCCTCTCTTGAATGTTCTACTATTTTGATACTGTCAGGAAAAAACCGTTCAATGTTTTTTGGTTGATGAGCTTCACTGTCAAAAACCACTAATTGATCTTCAATTATCATGTCATATAAGTATCTCTACTCTATGTGCACAACAACACTTCAACCTTCATGTACTTCATCATCCATATAATAAACCATCTTCTCTGGTGAATCCATGATAAATGCATCATGATTTTCATGCTCACTGGTATCCATCGAGCAAGATAATTTTATAGAAGTAAAATGTAAATAATATTTCATTATACCCCTATTAATGTTGACCCAGATTCATTTCAATAGTACAATTTAAAACATACCATGATAGTTTAATTCAGTTATATAATTCAGATTCCAATAGTATCCCACCTCTGTAAGTGTAAATACACCACTATATTTATCCTTCAAGCCTTCTCCAATATATATTGTATGAATCCTAAAGCCATGAATATTGTAGGCATAAAATCTCATAGCCTTTCTTAGAGGACCTATATCCAAAAAAATAGAATAATTTAATATTTCATATCAATTATCAAAGTTAATTTTCTAGAAAAAATATATAAGGTGTTACTTTTAACATAGAAGAAATACCTGCATATCAATAATATGAATATGAGTATATACTTGCACGGTGGGCGAACCATTTGAAAACCTCCTTATTAAGAGATTTTTTTAATTCCAACTCATTTTGAGCTCAACCCCTTAGTCACCTCTTTGTTTTTAGTCACAATTCTATAATAAATGGATCCAAAATAACACTATTTTTTAACACATATCTATATTTCTTTAGCAAGTCCAATTTAGTCTGTGGAAAATTTGACCCATTTCCAATTGTCCATCCAATAGTTGGAATGAGAATTAGTAGAGATGTTTTCATCACATTCAGCATGATTGAATCTAGTCTCAATACCATTCAAATACCTAGAATATAATTTCTAGCACTCTTTGCCTATGTAACCTTCTGCAATAGATCCTTATAGTTGAGCTTTATTCCTAAAATATGATTTCAAAGGACCTAAGTACCAAATGAAAAAATAATAAACATATAAAAATTGATTTAATGATTTGATAAAATCCAATTCACTAATTAAAATAAAAATAATATCAACATACCTCTCAACTGGATACATCCATCAATAGTGTATCGATCCACCAAGTTCAGCTTCTTTATCCAAATGAACAGTCAAATGAATCATGTCTCTGAAGAATGATGGGAGAAATAACATCTCCAAATGAAAATATCTCAAAATAATCTATCTTTATGTTTATCAATCTCAGCTGGATTTAGATTTTCCCAACAAATTTATCTAAAAAGGGTACAAAACAAGATTAGTACTACAGTTTCTTTTTTAGGTAATATAATATTCAATGCCAATGGAAACAACTGCTCCATCAAAATATGTGAGTTGTTACTTTTCAATCCAAGTAAATTTTTATGTTTTAAGTCAATACTACTTGATATGTTACTTGAATATTTCTCTAGAACTTTTAAATTCTTTAAAATTTGATGGAATATTTCATTCTCATGACTTTTTTATTTTGTAAAAATAGCTAAAGAATACTTTCCATTCTAATTTTCCCAAAAAACGTGATTTATATTCATTGAATCCAAATCCTTGCAAGCATTAAGATGATCCTTAGATTTATCATGCTCATTAAGAAATGTAAAAAATTACATTTTCACAGATTTTCTTCTCAATATTAATTATGTCAAGATTATGATATATCAAAGTAAACTCCTAATAAGAAAGTTTGAAAAATATTCTCTTTTTATTCCATTGTTTTGTTCCAGTTACTTCAGATACTATACCTCATACCCCTTTCCCCCCTTCTTTAAACTGATGACATTTTCTAAATTCATTAGTGAAATTCATTAATTGCTGTAAGAATTCTAAATCAGATAACACCTTTGGTGACTTTATCACTTCAATATCTGCATTTAATTATTCCTTGTTTAAACTAAATTTATGAAAAGAGTCAATAAATCGATGATGACATATAAAACACCATTTTCTACTATGAGGTAATCATTGAGGTTCAAAATCAAATTTAAAAACTAGACAAGACAAACTAGTATGATTATTCAAACCAGATAAATTTCCTACTCTAGGAAAGTCACTAATTTTCTACATTAAAGAAAAATGAATTTTGAATAGTTGTCTCATTGAATGATCATATTTTTTCATGCCATCATCCCATAATTCTTTCAATAATTTTATTAGAGGTTTAAGGTATACATTAATGTCCTTTCCAAAATAAATCTTTCTAGTAATAGTCATCAAAATAATGAAAGAATTAATTTTCCTAAAAATCCATGGAGGCAAATTATAGGATATCTAAACAACTAAAAAATTCTATAATTAGTAATTAAAGTACCAAAAGGTTTAACACCATCATAATCTAATCCCAAGTGTACATTCATAAGATTCAATGAAAAACCTATATATATATATATATATATATATATATATAATCAAACATATTCTATGATGTTGAATATTTCAGATATATCATAAATTCATCGTTATTATCTTTATCATTCCACTTCATACCGTATGCAGTCTCAGATGACATGAATAATATTTATAAAAAAGGTTTCAGATGAAAGTAATGCAATAACTTTTTAAGAGTTTTATTATTCTATTTCTTCTAGGGATTGAGTTTATTTATACTATCATTATTGTTCATTAAAATCCATCTTATTTTATGACATATTATGCATTCTTCTTTATCAAACTCTTTTCTTGAACAAAAAATGCAATCATTATGGAATGTATGTATATTTGAATAATCAAGTACGTGTTTGTGGATAACTTTTTTTATCTCATAGAGTGATGCAGGGATCATATATTCACTAAATTCATCATAAAGAAAATATAAAATCATAGACATTGATTTTTTAGTAATTTCACAGAGAATCTTGATATGATACCACTTAAGTAAAAAAAACACCAATGAATACTTGGAACACCCTTCATACAGTTCTTGTTTTCTGTCTTCAACAAATTCATCAAACTCATTTTTTTTTGTCACTAAAGTTATAAGAAAGATTATCCTACTCAAGATCAACTGAAGGATCTATGTATCTATTAAAATATTATACATTTTATTCTATAAAACCAAATGTTTCATTTAACAAATTCTGAACTAAATTCTTCTCTACCAAGTAACTTTGTGTTTCATTAATAGTATTTTCATTATTTTGACTTTTTATAACATTTGATTCACCATGAAAAATACAATATACATATCGATCAGAAAATTGTTTCAATATAAAATTCTTAAATACATCATTTGTATTCAACCATTTTTTTAATTTAAAATCAGGGCACAAACATTTTATTCTACCATCCTATGACAGGTTTACAATTGCATAATCAAAAAAAAATCGTCCAAACTCTTAGCATACCGAGGTGTGTTCCAAGGTAAATTTATCCAACTTTTATCCATAGGTATTTCATTATAACATTTATCCCTATAAATTCATATATAAAGATACAAATGGTTGATCAAACATGTGTAATCAAAATTCTTATTCTAGTAGAGACCATATCATTCTTTTCGCTTCTAAAGTACCATTCAAGTTGAGATCTTATGTTTTTTCACTCATGCCTTTTCATGCCTCTTCAATTCCTCCTCAAAAAACTCTCATCCTACACTATATTTTAGTATATGTAATGAGATTTATTTATTCATTCCTATGTAACCTTTTCATGTTTTTGAACTTATTATTTTTGACGAATTTGATTTCCTTAGTTTCCACCATTTTCTTATTTCACTCTATGCTCTAGCATGTCTAAACTAATCCATTATTGGATATCTATTTACTTTTTCAATAGGTATGTTTTTATATGGAATTGTATTCTACTATTAAAAAAATGATGTTAAAAGATGATTTTGTTGTGATCAAAACTAAAACAGAATTTCTATATAGTTTTCTTTTACCTTCATAATCAATTATCAAAATCAACTAAATTATTCGTTTTTTATAGTATAAAATTTGTGTATGACCAATGTTTTATTTAGTGTTTTATCTGAAATTAGAGTCTAATATACTATCTAAATATATTTTTTTATAATATCATGGTTTTCATAATATATTTATATTTTTCTAATATTACTATTCTACAATCTGTGTATCATAACTTATGTGTGTCTCATATGTGTTATTTTCTACTATAATATCTATATTACATTTTTCAATGATATAAAATGATAACCCAAATACAAATGATATGTATAAAACCATTTTATAATCAAACTATCTATATATAAATTAATTAGTTATTATATATTTTTACCAAATAACAATAATTAATAATACACATTCAATATATTTCACAAGATACATTTACAATTTAGTATTTTATTTTTTTATCCAAAGTGAGCTCAGTGTTTTTTTAAATAAACCACAAATAAAAACCTGTGCAATTTCATGATAAAAATACTAATTGTTCTAATTATTATATATTCTTTTTTATTATAGATATAATTTAATATTCTAAAATAATATTAACAATGCAATTTATTAATATTGAAGATAATTAAACATGAAATTTATTAATATTTATAATAATTAAACCTATAACATAAATAATAAATCAAATCAAACCCCTCTAGGAACCAAAATCTCAAAAATAAGGAACATTTTCCATAATTAATTATTTAGCAGGTGTGGTGATAGTTATGTTAGTAGTCATTAGGGATCGTTCAAGAGTGGGTGAAAGGGGAAAAACTAAGCAATGGTGAGCGCTATAAGGAGGAAAGGGCAATTTTGGGAGTGGGGATCAGGGATCTGCGGTAAAGGGGAAGGGTTGTGGTTGTGAGGGATAGAGGGAGAGGGGGTGCTCTGGGGAGAAGGGGGAGCAGCTAGCGGCGAGGGGGTAGCGGTGAGGGGGAGCAATGAGGGGGGAGCGATGAGGGATTGAGAAAGAGGGGGTGTTTGGGGGAGAAGGGGGAGCATACAGTGAGGGGGTGAAGCTAGTGGTGAGGGGTGGTGAGGGAAGAGTGGGAGGAGAGTAGTGAGAGGGGATCAGTTTTAGCATTGAGTGGAAACCAATGAGGGGGAGAAGGGGGGGCATTGGCATGAGGGGTCGGGGAGGGTGGGGGATCATGGAGAGTGGGTCTTTGGGATAAGGGGAGAGGTCTAAATTAGGTTTTTGGAAATCATTTATAGGAAATTTATTGTAACTTCTTATATTTTATATATATTTTTAAATGATATTCACATAGTATTGATTATTAAAACCATCAAAAATAAACCTCCGCTAATACCTAAGTTTTTTTAGTGATGTTGTTTTTACTTTTATTTTTTATCTTATTTTTTTCTTAGTTTTTAAATTCTTATTATTCCCCATCAATGCCTATTACCCTTCAAATGAATGGGTAATTATTGAGTGATTGTAGAATGTAAGGTGATCCTTTTATAACTTATGAGCCTTTGTATGTTATTGAATAAAAAATCTTTTTGTTTATTAATATAGGTTTCTGGAGGTTTTTTCTAGTTTCAATGTAATTATATTTTAGGTTTTTATCTTGTTAATGGTTTATCATTGAGGTTGAAAATATATCAACTCCCTCTACTTAGTGAAATTTGTATCAAAGGAATAATTTTCTATAGGAGGTGAGTGTCTATAAATTTTTGGCCTATGTGTGAAATAAGTGAGTTGATTTTGAATTTCCTAGGAACGCCAACACCCGAGTAGGTATCTCTATTGTAAGTTGAGAGTGATTAACTAATTTTTCCATCACACGAGAAGGGGTTATAAGTGATTTGTAATATTTTTATGACAGTATTCATTGTAACCTTCAAGCAAGGGTGATTGAAAATTAAATTGATGATTCCATCATTTAATAATTGATAAGAGGATAGGTGAAATCTATTTTAATGACTATAATAGCATTGAAAAATGGGAATCCATCCCTGGCCTTATAACCTTTATCATTAATCTATTTTTTCATTTTTTTTAATTTATCTATTTTCAAAAATCACCATCCAAATAAACACCCTTGTTTTATTCCCTTATTAAAAATGACAACCGGTCTTTAGTGGACTCCTCTACAGAGACAACCTAGGGTTACCACTTATAATAAATTTTAACCCAAGAAATTATTTTTTTGTACACCCCTTGAAAGGTGTGAATCATTAGTCTTCTAATATTTTGTAAACTTTTAATAACCCTCACTATTATATTTATAATATATTACTTTGTAGACATTCAAGTAGAAAGGATTTGTATTTACCTTCTCATAATTCAGTCATGGGCCTCAAAAAATATTCCATGGTGTTTAGGAATTCAGTATTTACAATTACATTAACTCATAGTTCCTTACTCCATTGAGTGAACTCATCAATCCTAAAATCCTATAGTTGTATTTCCTCATCACTTACCTCTAAGTTAAACTATGTATGGTATAAGAAATCAACCATTTAATCTAATTAGGTTTATTCAAACCATTACTTTAATTATAACTCACTGATATTTGAAAGTTCCCTAACTTAAGTAATGGGAATATTTCCTAACATAATATTCTATTGAAAGGTTTTTTTATCTTTATACATTAATATTATTTATTATATCTTTTTCTTGATTTTTAATATGATAGGTATTTTACATGATTAATTAATCATGTATTTATATAATAATCTATACATAACCAATTTATTTTATTTTATCCTTGAATTTTTTTACATTATTAACTTTATATGATCATGTATAATCATCAAATAAACAATAATCAGATAAATAAATATCCATGCACCTGAAAAAATAAAATAAATATGTGATATGACCATGATATTTTAATTATTGGTTGATTTATCAAATTGAAGAGAAACCAACCCTTAACCCTAGGGGAAATACTCCTTGAGCTAATACCCAGATCAAGTTGGAACATTATACCTCTATCTATCATATTGATTTCTTTCACCATATCTTGATCTTGAACTATGTCCTCTTAACCAAAGATACTTACTTAATATATTCTTACTCATTAACAGGTGAGGGGTAACAGGGGTTTATAGATACATAGATAAACCATGTACACATAGGACTGTATATAATAAGAAGGAAGGTATGATTCACATATCATCATTTTTCAATTTAATAATAAAATTTATCACAAAACACAATATAATAAATTAATTAAATAAATAGAAACTCAACACATACATAGTTTGATAAAGTTTATGAACATCCACAATATTCAATGAATACTTCTATAATTCATTTTAATTTGAACAATCTCATGATCTTCTCTTAGGGGATCCCCACCTAGGGTTTTCCTTATGTGACATCAGCATGGTGGCGTGGTCTCATCAATGTAGCTTCATCTTAGTGGTGATGGTAATCCTATATGTTATTATATTTGGTGAGGATATTCCATTAAGACTTCATGTGGTTTCATATTTAGAGTTTTCAAAGGTATTTCAATGCTCTCTATGATGATGTTTCTTTTTTCCTTCCCAATTTCCCTCACTGTCGTTGACTCCCACTGCTCTTGCGAGATTGCCCTAGTGTCAGGAAGAAAATTGGTCTTCTTAGACTCAAAAGTTGGATGTCTTTCATGGCCTTTGTGAGATCTTGGAATAAAGAAAATATTTTTATGGTGGTTTCAGGAGAGGATTTGGAAGTTTGGTACAATGTTGTTGGTAGTTAGAAAGATGAGTAATGACGAGTAGATTATATTCATCCATGGTGATCTTGGGTGGTGGTTCTCAATTATTAGGGAGGAGATATAGAATAATGTTTTTGGTTTTGGGATCTTGATTTTATTAATTTTACCATTATTCCTTTGGTACACTTTATTTTTGGGCCTACATTCTACAGGGCCTTCAGACCATATACGGTGTTTGGTCCATAGGGCCTCCAGATCAGAGCCAGTGAGTATAAGGTAGTGTGATAGAAACAAGGTGAACAGATTATCACATTAGGAAGATAGTGTGGGAAGGAACTATTAAGTGGGAAGACTCATTAGAGGTATATTCATTTTGACACTTATCATGCATCATTTTGTCCCATTAGACCACTAATGTGGTATGGAGGGGTTCCCTACCACCTGAATATCTTAATGTGGGACTAGTCTAAGGATGTTGATCAATAGGCAGGTGATGCAAGTGTGGGACACATTGGAATCACTAGGTGGGTGGATAAAAAGAGTTATGGGTGTGCATGTAGCCAACATAGATCCCTCATCACACACTATGGATAGATGGGTTCCCTTTAACTATGTGTCAGTCCAAGCATGATGAAACATTTCATGGTAGGAAGACGATGTAACTTTCAGACTAGGATCATGGTATGATGATTATTGATAGGGGTGGAAAAACATTTGACTAGTGACATGACAAGATGAAGACTACTCACTTAAGGACATGTATTGGACTTCAAGTCACTGGGCCTTCAGGCTTTATTGTATTGTGCCTATGTCCACTAGGAAATCCAAGTCATGTAATGTTTACCTCTCAAAAAATTTATAAATATGTTTTTTTCAAATAAAATGGGGATTTCACCCTAACCTACTAGAAAAATCATGAATTAATAAATTTATCATATTGTTAATTAATTAATTCTTTATCTTAATTAATAATCAAAATAGTCTTTCATATTCTCATTCTCTATAATTTTAAATAAATTAATGTTGAATTAAAATGAATTATTTACATATTGTGTATTAATAGGGTCACGCATCATGTAACTTTCTGTTCAAATTTAATTCAGTTAAAAATTTAACATATATGGAATGTATTAGATGTGACATGGAACATACCCTTATAAGTGAAAAGACATATGTTTTCACTCACATGAAGTCTCACATACACTTTGTATGGTTCTTTTCATGTATTTTTTACTTGAACAACATTGATGTTTATATGACATATCATGATATTAAATGAAACATTATTATGTGGGTCAAGCTATGAATTTTAAATGGCATGTATGACCACACTTCATGCCTTGAATAAATGTGGTATGTACAACCAGAAATTACCATGAATTAAAATTCTTGTAAAACAACCATACATGTCCTATGTTTTCCAAAATAATGAAAAACTAATAATTAGAGCATTAAATTATACATGGCTGGCCAAAAAAACATGCAGTGTGTACTCTAGGAAAAAAACACTATTACATTGTGTATACACCATTTACATGTCATGTGGTTCAATTTTTCATTAATTCGTTTTTCTTTTTTTGTGTTTGACTCACACGACATTCTTGTATTAGTATGTGCCTTGTGTGAGTTGTCCCAAGTAACACAACATGTCCAACCTACTACACAGCATGTAATTCATTATTGTCCACCTCCACTACATGCATAAGGAAATAGTGTGTATCTAGCATAGTATCGAACTTATTATTCAATGTGTAGAATCCAACTACATGTCATTTATTACACGTTATGTCATATCACCCAGATAAGAGTCAATATGGAACATGTAGTATTTACATATCATGTACTTTGACCTCAAAACTTCTATAATTTATTCAAGGGAATGTCATGTGGGGTTACATGGCATGTACATTAGATACACACCATGTAAACCTATCAAGTCATATTCAAACTAGAGATTAATATATGTCATGCAATGATGTCACATACTGATCTAAAAATGATGGTTCATGATTCACAGAGCTCTCCCTAGGTTGGTTGACCATGAGTACATGATATTTACTTTTATGTTACACACTATGTAGCCACATCTTGTTTCCAAAATCCTCTGCACCTCTTGATGGGATCTTTGATAATTTTTCATTTGTTCTTAGCATGTTCTTGGTTATATGAAAATAAATGATCACATTATCTTACCTATAAGATTAAAGAACAAAATAATTGTAAATGTAATCTAACTAACAATATTATAATTAGATCAATAAATAGTAAATAATTACAAATTATAATGTGACCACTTTGATACTGATTGAATTTCTTAGGTCATAGGGAATGTTATTAGGCCTTCTCTTGAAAAAACTTCATCAATTTCAGTGGATAAATCTAAAGAATATATTGAATGTAACTTAAGAATATTAATAGAGATGATCCTTTCACATTTAATTTATAATTAATTTATAATAATAATTACCTCTGGTTGATAATTTTTTCATCATTGGTGATTAATTGGATAGTCATTCTCATATCATCGTTGAAGTCGAGAATCCAAATTATAATTCCAATATCAGTATCCACACATAATCCATGATTGTTGTAACATCATTTATGGAACATAGGGTACTGGCGTGGAGGAACCAAGTGCTTTGTATCATTTTTTATTGATCGTTATAGGATATCTTTAAGTCTTGAAATAATTCTTCTCTTGTTCAAAAAGTACATAGAGAGTGGGGAAGTATTGTATCTCGTTATTGAAATCATTATTAAGATATTTCTCTTCAATCTTGATAAAATACTCTAGAGTGAATTTTTTACGCACTAAAATTCTCATAACCCTAGGAAATGATATAAAATAGAATATATAGTTATGGTTAAATATTTTATAATTTTGGTGACTCCCTTCATAAATTCTTTTCCCTAATATAATATTTATATCAAATAATAATATAATAATATTATATTTCATGACATATTCTTACTTTTGGATATTTAAATATCATTTCCATGAAATCCTAAACACAACCAAAAAGTCCTCATAATTTATCAAACCTTAAATAATAAATATTTATTTAAAAAATAAATATATTTATATTATGCATTCTATAAATAAATAAATATTGTATTTAGAAAAAAAATTAATAAATAGTTTTTAAAATATTTTCATAACTGATTAATATTTATATTAAATATTTAATTATTACCTTATTAATAGTATCTAGATATAAATAAATATTATATTCACTAACTACCAAATTAATATTTCTTTAATATTCAATTCTCATATATTCTAAAGCTTAATAACTGGTGATTTAATTTATGTAATCAATAAAAATCAATAATTATTATATTTTGGTCTTGAGGATAATATTTATTTTAATATTAAATTCATATGAAACTTAACTAAGATTTAGGATATACATTTTTTATGATTCTTTAGCCTCTTTCTCAATGGAATTATGAGAGTTTTTGTAAAGCCTATGATTAGTTTCTTGAAACATTTGAACACACATATAGACAAATAATTTAATTACTTAATTAAAAACAACCTCATAGGAACACATTATTTATAATATAATCTATTTGTCTCGATATCCCACCAAGAAGGTTGCATATTTTTGTCATTAACCTATGTGATGGATTATATTTCCTTTGACTTCCTAGAAAGAACTTGTTGATGTACTTATTTAGATATTTATTTAATCAGATAGTCCCATTTCCATCAAAAAGAAAAATATATCATTTTCCATTAGTTAGAAGGTAAAAAATCCTTTCTTTACTTGTCTATTAATGTCATATCTCTTATGATACACCCATGTATCATACCTTACCATGAACATATGTTATCATGGTTTTTATTAATACATAAAATTATATGATTCATGATATACATTAATAATATTTACATGTTTAAGGACTAATATAAATTTCTATAGATAGGAATATCTGATGATACATATAACATTTGGAATTTATATTTGGTGGGTCTAACATCATAACCTCCTCTATTGAAGATTACCAAGTGAGAACTCCATGAGAAAAATTCTCAATTCTTTATGAGCTCCCAACACCTAATAATCAAATATTATCTATTCCCCATCAGATAGATGTCACCCAAACCATATGATATAATTTTAAGAATATTATCATAGAATTTAAAGGTTTTCATTAAATTGGGAACTACTAGGACTTTATCACATTATTGTTACATGAAATAAAACTCATTAAGTTATAATATATTTATTAATATTCATATATTTTAATATTACAGTAATAAAAAATATAAATCCATTTGGTTCTAAGGAACCAACTTCAATATCCAAAACATCTAAAAGAAGTATAAAGTTTATCTGGGAATAAAACCTCTTCATTGGTCTTTTTAACCTGGTAGATCACCTTAACTCCAAAGGTTCAGATTCTTCTAGAAATTACACTTCTGAAACTCTTCCCTAATATTTTTTTATCATCAAACATTCAATTATATAAAACCTTTGTACATCTGTAACTTGACCAACACTCTTAGTTTTAGGACAAGGTTCTATATATTAGACTCCATATTTTGTTATACATAAATAAATAAACACCACAAGACCTCTACTCAAATCAAAATTGTATTCCTAAATTGCTTCCTCATTTATAAGAGCATATTCTGTTAGGTTTTGATATTTCCATAAGACCTCCTCATTAAATAGTACTTTTTATACTCTTGTACCCTTACGTTGGCTATTATCCTAGAGTTTGAAACCAAGATTTTCATCATCATATCTAATAAAGAAAAATTTATAGAACTTAAATTTATAATGTATCCCTATCAATAGAATTTATATGAGAATATGTAATACAATTTAAAACCCTTAGGTAAGTAAAGTCAACATTTTGGTCAAATTAGAGTTCCTCCAAAAGATGTTGTTCCAAAGGTTTTTAAGGACTCTGATACCTGATATTAGTCTCATAGTTAGCTTCTTTATATTAAAACTAATTTGGGAAACTAGAACTAAAAATCATGATATTGTCTCTCTCACTTAGTGTTTGACTCATTTGTTGTATAACATCATCCTACTAAAGTGTTCTAGGTACCATCTTCTGTATAGAAAATATATTCATATTATATAATGTAAGGAACTTTCTACCTCCATAATCACCTTTATTATTAGATCTAAGGAATTTCAACTTCAAACTGGTCTCAACATCCACCATATATATCTATCCAAAAAAGTATACAATACCTCAGATTTATGTTTCTATACAGAATCGTCAATGAAGGTAATGTAATATAGTTAACCCTTGTGATATAAAAATATGGTTAGTCCTCATATATCCAAATGAACTAACTCATGATTTTGATTCTTAGGTTCCCTTTCATATGAATTGAATGAATCTTTCAACTACTTACCTTAGATTCAACCCTCTTATGTTTTTTAATCCATAAAATCAAGATTCATTAATCCTCTCACAACTAATATCTATACACCTTTCTCACCAGTGTGACCAATACAATCATGCCTCAACTTCACTAATCCAAAATTTATTTCTCTAATATGTTTGATACCTTCTAGAACACCAATCTGGTACAAAATTAAGTCTTTTACACCATATTCCACCATCATCAAACCTCATTTTATCCTTTACACACCATTTGTAAAATGTTATAGGATCCATCATTAATAATATGACCAATTGAAATAAGGTTCTTTCATAATTCTTGAATATATCAAATTCTTTATAAATATAGAAAACATTCATTGTCTATTTGGATGCTCACATATCCTTTGCTAATAAACTTAAGAACCTCTTCATCCATAAGGTGAACCCTACCAAAAATTATGAAAACATAATTATACATGAATTATATTTCAAAAGTATAATGAAATGGAGTTATGAAATCAATAATCCATAAATATATTTGATTCATGAAACTGATAATAAATGTTCCACCCTCCTCTTCAATTATGTAGTTTTCATATGATCTGGAAGAATAATTTTTAAAGTTTACACACCTCTATAAGATTTATTTTTATAAGTGTACCTTCTTTCCAAAATACTAACATACAAATTTATCAATATTAGTTGAAATTAATCAAATCTTGCCTCTTATGTTTTCCCATTTCTCTTAATGTATTATTTGAGTTAAGAACCCATGTCTTCTTACCTAAATTCACTTCTGGTAGAACCTGATACCTTCTTATTCTAGATCTCTTCGTTAAATATGAGATCAAAAATCTCTTCAAAGACTAATTTATTCTTTATATTGAAATTACTCATAGTGGCCACCATCACATCCCATGATTCTGAAAGTGATGAAAGGAGAATCATGGCCCACATTCCTTAAGTGAACTTTTCTCTAAATAACTCCGACTAAATCTAAAATCATGGTGAATTCATTTATAGGGTTAGTCACTAACCATTTTTCTAACATTCAAATAATAAAAATTCATGTAAACATTAATGTTTTCAACATCATGGAAGATTCTCATTCATGTTCACAATATTTTTCATAAATCATGTGGTTATCTTCTCCTTAAATTTATTGAAGGCCATGTTTAGAAGAAAAATCATCTAGAAATCAAATAGTTCCATCCTGTTCAATCTTCCCCACTCTCCCTTTTCTATTACACTTAGCTTCTTCCTAATCAATAGAAGATCAATATCCTTTTGGAATAGATAGTCCCCTACCACCATCTTTCAAAATCCAAAGTCCAATCTCTAGTACTTATCTAGCCTCAACTTACCCTCTTACAATGACATATTTTGAAGGAAAAAACTCCCAATGAATTTAAATATGGTAAAAAGAAAGTACCTCATTCTCTCTAGAAGATGTTGACTGAGATTCCCACAAAAACTCTAAACCAAGACCTGATACCACCTTTTACACTAGAAGTTATACCTTTGGAATAGGCCAACATATGGACCTCAAATGAGGAATAAGGAAAAAAATATGATGAATATATTGATTCAAATGAAATATGTATCCAGGACTAGAAATCCATTCAAAATATTCATGTATGTTAACTATAAACATTCAAACTCATTCAAGATACACTTACACTAGACATTCAAAACTGAACCTATAATAAACTGAAATAAATAAAATAAATAACAAAACTGGGAATCATATGGTAGGGATGAAGTTATAATCCATGAGAAATAATAATTTTACTTTAAAAATAAAAAATGGGTTATGATGAAAATAAATTACTCCAAATCATAAGTTAATAGAATCATAGGCTAAATCAATCGCACAAACCAAGAACAAATGAACCCAGCCCCAATATATAGAATTTATCTTTTAGTAATTATAGGTTTAGTTCCAAATGATATTCATAATTTTTATGCATCATAGCACCAATCTTCATGGTCATCTTATCATATAGTAAAATGCATCTTCCGCCGCATCCATGTCTTCCAGTGAAGAATTCATGATTCCATAAGAGCAAGTCTACATCTTGATCACATAAATTATTGAATCATCACTATATTCTATAACTCACCCTCTATATTCAATACTTAAATTCTCTAGATTCACCACCACTACTGCTAATACTACTATACTTCCAGTTCTGAGAGAATTCTTTCATCTTATTCGATATAAGTACAATGATTTGGAAGTTACTCCTTTCATAACAATTTAGTAATTAACCAAAAAATAGCTTCTCACACCAATACTAACAAATATAACATAATTATGACATATATATAATGTCATTGACATAAATATAATATAAATACTAGTTATTAACATACATATAACATACCTATAACACAAATATAACATTGTTAATATAAATAAAATGTAAATAATAATTATTAATGTAGATAATAACATCAATATGATGTAAATATAACATTATAAATATAAATATAATGTAAAAAGTATTTATTAATAATTTAAACATTAGAGACCCATAAATTTTAATTTTGAGAGTACTAAAATTTTTATGTATTTTTTGACAAGAAGGGTCAAATTGTAGTTTTTATACTCGTCACAAAATTTTGAGTGCATCCTTGGAATAGAGGTGTGAGGTTTACCCTTAAGAGGTGATTTGATATTTTTTATTGTGTTTATACTTTTTCACTAATGTTGGGTTTTATTATAATTTAAATTATTATTTTTGTATTTAAGTGATTTATTTTAAATTTATTATTTTTATAAATTAAATAATATAATTATTTTAGTTATTATATGTGGTGGATGTGATGTGTAAATATTATAAGATGAGTAGTATTATATTTTATATTAATAACATGTCATGTTAAGTAATTTAAAAAGGGTCTTATAAATATTCTTAATGATAAGATGAGTGGAAAAGTTAATGGATGTTACAAAATGGAATTATTAAAATAATCATATGGAAATACTAGAAATTAATTTTCACTATCAAATATATTCTTATCTCATTTTATATCTCTATATTATTCCAAGGGAGATAATTATTATAATTTTTGTGGTACGATGAATCAAGATAGAGGAGAAAAAATAACTGGTTTTCATAAACAATCGGTGGGGATCATCAGAGAATTGAGGATTTATGGTTTTTATGAAATCGAGGTAGGAAACTCAAAGATCTCATATTTTAAATAATTCTTATAAAACTACATTTTTTTATTTAATAAATGATAATTTGGGATAAATAACATATAGGAAATGGAAATTGTATATGGTAAATAAATATGTGATTGATGGGATAATTATTCATAGTGAATAATTGAAATGATATGAGCTAGGAATTGGTGAATTACTAATTAAAATGGAAAATTATAGTACGAAAATGTGCGATTAGATAGAATTATAATTCTATGGTTGTATAATTTGAATTGACATATATGGGAGTAGATTAACAATAGAAAGATAAAGAATGTCATATATGAATATGAAATTTTATATAGATAAATATTAGTGTTGATTGTTGATTTTTAATATTTATGGAATATTTATTAAATATCTATATTGAATTTTGAGCTCATGTGATGAAATTTTTTAAAATATCTTAATAGGTGATGGAGGTGGAAATTGTAACCTTTTTCAAGATAAATTTCAATTATGTACAGGGGTTATGCCACTTATTGGGAAAGTATATCAAAGTGTTTATGATAGTTAGGATTGAAGTGAAAGAGAGTTTCATATGTTCATTCCATCATGCCATGGGGTCACTCAATATCTTGTAGTTGTCATGCAACCGAATTCATATGAGTTGTATAGAAAATGGGATGAGTTAATATTGGCGGTGACACTAAAATATCATATAAACTATTATATAAATATATCAAGTCTGAATCTATATAGGTGAGAATATGGAAATGTGTGGGAAACATCCCAGTTGATGGGGGTTATAGTGGGGAGAGTCCATGAGGCTGGACACTTGGAAAACCAATGAGTGTCCTTACATGTGGACAATGTCTCATCCAAAGAATGTGGAGGAATTATTGAGGTCCATGCTGGTGGAGGGTGGATAAAAACTTATACATGTAGTTATTGTAGTGATTTCTTTGTGAGTGGATAACTTATTAGTGGTAGTAATATTATTGTTAGTTCTTTATAGTTGAACAATTAGATGAGGATATTATAGTAAGGTCTTTATGGGTGGGAATCTTCTTAGTTTTTGGGTGTGGTTTTGTAGTGGTTATGATTTTAGTAGTGATATGAGATGATGTGAGAATGGTAAGGTGATATGGTTTGGAAATTGAAATGATTATATGGTATGGAATATATGGTTGAACTTTTGGAGATGGATACTTATTGATTATTTTGGTTTATTTATTCATTATATGGTTGCATTATAAATATTCATTCACATGGACACATGATAGTTTTGAGGTATAACCTATAATTTATTTTTATATCCCAACCTATTATTTATATATACCTTTTTTCTTATTGTCTTGATAGAGTTAATTGTGGTTTCAAACAATCTTTTCTATGGACATAAGAGGAACTGTTGGCATATGCGGTTGTATTATACCTTTCTTTGGATATAAAATAATTGATAATCCTTGTAGTCATTTTTCTGTTAATGTCATGACTATGTATTACAGGATATGAATTGATATACAATATTTAGGATTTATGGTTTTGGGATTATAAGAGTAATCAGTTTAATACAAAAGAGGGTGAATTGTAGATTATAATATAAAAAAAATTCAAAAACCTCTTAAGATAGTAATTTAAACAATACTTTGTCTAATATATAAATATATAATCGAAAAAACTAGTATACCGATACTTTATAAAATTAGAGTTAAGTAAAAAATTATGACAATGAAAATTTACTTAAACATACATAATATAAATATAAACATTTAAAAATAATTAAAGTAAACAATATAAAAAAGGCAAGAAAGAAACTTACATAATTTTTATAAAAAATATATAAACTCTTTAACATTAATAGTTAATGAAGTTAATAACCCTAACTTTAGGTATTCATAGTTTTCACCAAAACATAAAGTTATATATTCCTTAAGAAAGTAATACCTTGATACTAAGATCAAAATAACTTGTGTTTCCCTAGCCATAGGAACCCTTGATTGGAAATATTAGAATAACCTATTTCTTCTTATCCCTATAAACCCTCTATCAAACACAAGATTGGATAAACAATCAAAAATAAAAAAGTTATTAAGGAATTTATAGTCCTTACATGGATTCCTTAAGAAAAAAAACTCTCTAAATATTATAATAGATAACACAATTAATAAGATATTACAGATGCATTAAAGTAACTTCATGTTAGTGGTGATGAAAAATCCTCCTCCACCCCAAATTATGCTTCTATTTATAAGTAAATCTACAATGGTCAAATTCTACATTTATTGGCATAGATGGAATCCTTATATGGGTGGTTCCTAACATGAATAATAGTAATTAATAATGTAAATATAACATAAATAATATCTATTAATATAAATAATTCATAAATATAGCATTATTAACATAAATATAACATAACTATAATGTAAATGTAATGTAAAAAATAAAATTATTAATAAAAATATAACATAAATAAAAAATATTAATATTATAAAAATAGTAATTAATAATGTAAATATAACATAAATAATATCTATTAATATAGATATTGTATAAATTTTACATAAATATAATTGTTGGTACCCAAAAATATGGAGTTCACTTTTCCATGATGAATGTAATATGAGCCTCACTATGATGGAATGAGTTGAGTTGAAGATGAAGTAGTTTTTCACTCAATGAAGAAAATGATCATAATATCCCCAAGTTTCACATGAATTATCACACACTTATGGGTAGATACCCTTCAATAATATTTCCCAATCAGGTGACGTGATGGTGAGAACCTCCTACTAGGAGTAGGAAGTGGATTTCATCCATTGTTGGAGAAAATTTTTCTCCAATCTTCAGATTCACTTTTAGAACCTATGTAATCATCTTTTATCCTATAAAAATATACTATTATTATTCTCTAAATCTGGGGGTATAGTTCATTTCATGGTACTTAAATTCACAGCATATAGATCCAAAATAGGCACATAGATCAAAAGTTTTTTTCATTTGATGTTGGGATTTTATGATGGATTTATCTCAAAGTCATTTCCCATGACTTGCTCTGTTGGTTCCCAAAAGTCTATCACCAAGTCTAATGCTTAGTTTTGTGTGTTCTTAGATGTTATGTTCTCAACCTCATGTTCTGAAACCCTTATCTAGGCTCCAGATCTTCTTATGAGTGGTTACCTCTAATATTCAAGCATTTAGGCCCATTTTTACCTATAAAAATACCCATTCACCTCCTTTAAGATCCCACATTTTTACAGGTACAACCCTATTTTATTTTTCCATTAAATGTCTTTTGTTGGATTTTCCTTTATCTTTAAGCCTAGTTGGTAGAGCCTTGTTCGGAGATAGAGATCCTTTGTTGGGTAAAATAACCTAAGTTCATGGATATATGTTTATTTGATTTAATGGTGTTCAGATATAAATGTGTGAAATGGTTTAAGAGGGTTTTTCATGCTTGGGAAGGCTTTGGAGTTATTTCAGGTTTTTTGGGAAAATGGGTTGAAAACTCTCTGCAGAATAATTACACATCGTGCCAATATATTGAACAATGTGTAAATGCCGCTAAACAAAATTCATGAACTAGTTCAAGATGTGAAGTGGTTACACATCATGTAAATATTTCACATCTTACAATGTTTTGGAAAATTAAAAATTCACCCAAGAGAATGGGTTTTTCACCATATCCCTCTAAAAAGAAATAAATGACATGTAAATGTATTACACGCCATGTAATATCCCAAAAATCGTTTTTTAAGTCTATCATGCGGTTGTTTTTCTTATTTCTATCATGTTCAACTTCTTCCTCTCTACATAAAATGATTCTTCAGTTGATTTGGGAACACCATCCTCCTTTACAGATGTCCCATTTGTGAGATCAATCCCTAGTTTCATCTTTCATTCTTCTACACTTTCTTCCTCATCGGCGTTACCCTTCTGGAAGTGTTACGTTAATCACCAATTATAGGTATAGGGTCTAAACCTTAACCCTATGGTTTGTTTAATTGCAAAGTATGTGTAATATTTAAATTGATCCAACATAACATTCTCCTAAGTTAACTATATGTGGAGTTGGATTTATTCCATGGAATCCTTTTGGATCTAATTTTTTGTGACCTAGATTATATCTATTTTTCAAGTGAGTGAACTCTTGATTATAAATGATTTAAAAATTGGATTAATGAGTTTTTATCATGACCTATGTTTTGGATGATTTCCTAATATAGATTCACCTTGGATTGGCTTGATTATTGAAATAACTAGTGTATTATTGGTTTATGAACAAATGATAAACAAAATGTGTAATTGAAAGATAAATGATAATTTTCATACTTAACCATTGATCCTTATGATGTGATGTTATGATATCCTTGCTGTTATACATAGTGATTTATGTTATATTGCATATATATTGGGCTAGGCCTAGTGATTAATTTTATAATGCTTATATAGTCAGCTAGACCAAATGATTCATGTTGAAATTCTTATATAGTGGGTTATTCCTAGTTATACATGCTGTAATTCTTATATAACTGAATTATCCATGATAAATGTTATAAATCATATACACCGGGCCTGTACTTGATACACATTGTAATGCTTATACATCAGGATCAGCCCTAATTTATTGTTGAAATTATTATATAATAGTATTTACCTGGATTGTGTGATTTTTAACATGGGTATATGGTTATTGTTGGCATGGTTTTGAGACATGATCAAAGATATTCTGGAATGGCACCAAAGTAGGTTATGTTTTACCATTTTTATATGGTTAAGGTTGGCATGGTCATGAGACATGCATAGAGACATTTTGGCATGGTACTGAAGCAGGTTTATGTGGTAGTAATGTAAAAGTTTAATTAATTAATACACATATTTATTGAATTATTGCATGCACTTGTTATTAGACTGGTTATGTATATACAAAGTGGTGTCAAGTTATAGAGTTATACTCACACCCTATTTGGGCCTCTATTTGGTACCCAAGAAGATTACATGGATGTTAGATTGTACAAGGGAAAGTGACCTTTCTGTTGATTATTAGATACTATATGGGATGGAGTTTAGAGATGGAACTGACATAGGGAATAAGATGGGGACTTTTGAGTCATTATTTGAGTATGCTAGTTTTTTATTTTTAGTTACATTATAACATGAAATTATATTATTCCTTTATTATTTATTGGATTTATTTAGTTTTATTTTTTGGTTGGGTTTTCCACTGTATTGTATCATTTATATTATTCCACTACTCTGATATTTATTTTTATATGATTATTCCACTATGATGTAACTTTGTAACCAGGGGTATATTCTCCCCATAATATTTAACACACCACCACTGCTATTCGGTAGCTTATGATGTATCGGTAGGCGTTCTTCATGTCCTTTAACCAATCGGTTTCGGCCACATGAGAGATTCCTGGATTTAGGGACATTACAAAGTGGTATCAGAGCAAACCATGTTTCATTTTTGTTTCTTTACTATTTTGAAAAATGAGAATAGAGACTAGGATTTTTTTGATACATGGTAATGAGTTTTTGCATGGTAGTACCTAACTCATGTACAGGGTGAAATCCATGTTCTCATGGATAGATTTTTTGTTATACTATTTTCTTGTTACAGATGATGTTATTTCACCCTGATTGATTCACATGTTGTGTGATGATATTATTTCATGATATTTATACTCGTGGCCTGGTATAGAATGAGATGAGTATCCATGCATCATTATGGGAACAGAAGTATATATATTGAAATTCATTGTTCATGATAAGGATATATGTATTTCATGTGTACGTACTTTTCTATATGAATTGTGATATTAGATACCTATTATATCTTAGAAATGAAATAAATGAAGTGATATGCCATGCTAAAACACATGTAATCTATGTTTAGAGAGACCAGGAGTCAGTGGTTCCCTATTATTATCACCTATTTAGATTGACCTTGTTATTATAACTATTGTTCTAGTGAGTGTGTTTTTATTGTAGGGAAAATTCTTCATGTTCATCTTTGAGTTGAGTGTGAGGAGAGTGAAAATAAGCATGCCATAAAGTAGTTAAGATGAAGCTTCTTGTAGCTCTTGAGGATCAGAAGGATATTTAGCTTCTCAATATCTTCCTAAAGGTTATGTGATCCATAGAAGGGGAGATTTTTTACACTATTCTTTCAAGGTCTAAGTTGATGAGATAATTCTAGTTGTAGCATCCACCTACATTCACTAGGGAGGGAGGCCCCCATGCAGTCGAGTTCGGGATCGATTCAGTCCCTATGATCTTTAATCATCTTGAGATTTCACAGATAAGAGGGTAAATATTATTGTATATATACTTCGTGGACCTTCTAAACAATGGTAGGATATTCTGGACTAATTTATGTAGCATGATGATCTATCTTGGAAAGTATTTGTGGTGAAGTTCCTAATCGACTTCAATCCTATGATGTTGAGTGTTGAAAATGTTTGTGATTTCAAGAACCAAACATAGGAGGGAAAGTTAGTTCTAGACTATGTTAGATGTTTCACCATTTTTTAGTGATTTTCATGATATTTAGCTATTATTGATATCTCTGGGGAGAGACATTTTCAGGATGGTCTTCGCTATGAGATCAGGTCACATGTGAATGTGTTCTGTTGAAATTTTTTTATAGATGATATTAATAAGAAACTCATCATGGAAGGGGATCTAAGAGAGGAAACGGGTAGTGGTCAAGTTGTTTCGGAAGGGAGAACTGGGAAATATTCTTATGGTCAAAAGCAGAATTTCTATGATAGTATTCACCAATGAAATAGTGGTTAGAGCAATCTGGGTAGTGTGTATCCATATTAGGATTTTTTTTCATTCCAATACTATTAGTGTGTAAATATAGTCGAAAAAAACCTCAATGTTTGTACCTCGCTTTAGATTTCCATGATTATAGAAATATGGGCCACCTACAGAGGTTTTAGAAGGTAATATAGTATAATACTAGTGGTATGGGATCAAGAAAGGTATTGAAGCCTGTAAAGGACTCATCTAATGCTCATAAAGCAGGTATCAGGAGTTCCACAGGATGTTCTAGTCAAGGTAGGGGATGTGGTACCCTAGTCCAGGGATGCATGTACCAAGTATAGGGAATAGATCAAGGGAGTAAGGCTAGAGTGCAGGGAAGATGGGATGGTCATCTTCATGCTATGAAGACTACTACAACTATTGTGGGTACAAGAACTTCTACTATCAGAGGTACGATTATTATATCATCTACCCTTCCTTATATGTTTTTTTATATAGGATAATCGCATTCATTTTTATCCGCTCTTTTTCTAAATTGTTTGAAAATGGATTTTGAAATCTTGGAAGGTTTTTTGACCATTGAGACACCATTGGGATTGCATTAAGAGAATATCAAATATTGTAAGTAATGTTCTCTAGAGATTAGTAGTTACCATTTCTTATGAGAACAGTTTGTGCTAGAAATGATAGGATTTGATTTGATCCTTGGTATGTATTAGCTAGTTATATATTGGTCACATATCAAATTTTACTATAAGAGATTTACCTTTCTATATCTAGAAGGAGGAAGCTATTAAAAATAAGGTGAGTAAGATCTTCAAACTGATCGTGCAGGACCAATTCAATGAATATTGGATTTTCTCATGGCTTAGATAGCCATTATTTCTTTAGATATTACTAGAAAGTAGTAGGATTGTTTTCCTCTTGTAGTAGACCGTTTTCAAGATTTCTTTCCTGACATGTTTTATAGCTTACAACCTGAGTGAGAGATCAAGTTCACAATCGAGTTGGTGCTGGGAGTAGAGACATTTCTTCCAACCTTATATAATGGAACAGTAAGATCTTTAAGAGTTAAAATTTTAGTTGTAAGATCTAGAAGCAGAAGGTTTCATACAGACTAGTACATATCCATTGGTTTCTCTAGTTATTTTCATATTAGATGTTGATGGTACCTTGTGATTATATGTGGATTATCATATATTGAACCAAATTACAGTCAAGAACCAGTATCCTATTTTGTGCATTGAAAATATCTTTGATTAGTTGAGATGTTTTAAGATCATTTACAAGATCAATTTAAGATATGGATACCACCAGTTGAAGTTCATACCATTGAACATACCTTGGAATGCTTTTATAAGTAAGTATTGATTGTATAAATTCATATTGATGTTGTGTGGTTGGACTGACACATCGGCAGTATTCATGGATTTGATGAATTGAATCTTTCATCCTTTTCTTGACTGGTTTTTAGTAGTTTTGTTGATGATATCTTAGTGTTTTTAAATTTAGAATATGATCATTCCCAATATCTTAACATCATATTGAATGTATTGAGAGAGAATAGAATTTACACAAAGATAACCAAATGCAATACTTTAGATTTATAAAGTGCACTTTTGAGGTCATGTCATCTCACAGGAAGAAGTGTTAGTGATCCCGTAGAAGGTTGCAACTTTGGTATCTTGGGAGCATCCAAAAAATGCCTTTTAAATTTGGATGTTTTTGGTTTATCCTTTTATTATCAATTCTTTATCTAAGACTTCTCTCATTTGAAATTATTGATGTTAGGGATGACCAAAAATGTAGTGAAGTTCATTTGGTTAGATGCTTCTGAGAGAGATTTTCATGAGCTAAATGGAAGGGTAACCTCAGCACCTATCCTCAATTTACCTATTTCAGGTAAAGAATATACCATGTATTGTGATTAATTTGGAGTTTCAATTAGATTAGTTATAAATCAGGAGGATCAAGTGGTTTCTTATAGCTGCATACAGTTGAGACTTCATGAGATTAATTACCCTACTCGTGATTTAGAGTTTGCAGCAGTGGTACATTCCCTGATATTTTAGAAGAATTATCTCATAGGTGAGAGGTTTTTGGTATAAAAGGAACATAATATCCTCATGTACATCTTTTCTTAGTAGTACATAAATATTCAACGGAGGAGGTGTGTCAAGTATCTATGGTATTTTAACTTCACATTGGTTTATACATCAATAAAGAGCAACATAAATTCTCTTCTTTTCCATGGCTGAGTATGAGATATTATGGGTTTACTCAAGGATATGATAAGAGAGTTTCATGATTATATATGGGTGGTACATCATGGTTTCACAAAGTTTTATTGTGATCTTGGTAGATAGTATCAGTGTTCAACAATGAAGAAGGAGGTATTAGGCTTTATGGTGTGATGTTTCACTTATTAGCTAGTAAAATCTGAGCATTAAAGGCGATCTAGGATTTTCTAGCCTCTACCCATTCCTGGGTGAAAATGGGATGATACCAATATAGATTTTATGAAAATATTACCCATTAAAACTCATAGGAATGATGTTGTATGGGTGATTTTTGATAGTCTGACAATGGTGAAACATTTCTTTCCTATTAGGGAGACCTTCATAGTAAATGATATGGAAACTATTTATGTGTGTGAGGTAGTTTAGATACATAGTGTTTCAAGTATTATCATTTCAGAAAGAGATCCTTGTTTTACGTCACTATTATAGAAGGGCCTTCAGAATGTTGTGGAATTATAGGTTCTCTTGAGTAAGACCTATCATCCTAATATTGATAATCAATCTGAGTAGAATATTCAGGTTCTAGAGGATATGTTACGAGCCCTTGTTTTAGATTTTGATGGTTCATGGGAGTAGAATATGGCACATGTGGAGTTTTCATATAATAATTGTTTCCACGCTTTCATACAAATGGTACTTTTTTTGGATTTTTATAGAAAGTTCATTTGTTCACCTCTTTTTTGGTTGGAGGCAGGTGAGTCAGCACTTGTTTGCCTAGTCTCATGAAGGATACATCTGAGCACGTTTAGCTAATCAAGAGGCAGTTGGAGACCATGAAGAGTAGGAAGAAATCATATATTAGCCATCATAAATGACCTCAATATTTTAGGTTTGGTCATAATGTTTTCATTCATGTTTCACCTATGATGGGGAAAACCCATATCAAGAAACCTAAAAACATGGTGCCCAGGTTTGTTGGGGTATGTTAGATAGTGTATAGGGTTGGGCTAGTGGAGTATCGATTATCCCTTACAGAACTCTACATTTCTATGCATTATGTGTTTCACATGTTTCATCTTTGGATACAGTATCTATACCATTCACATATGATAGACGTAGTAGACATCGAGCTTGGGGTAGATTCATCCTTGGAGGAGCATCCTATATGGGTTAGGGATCATAGTGAGAATTATCTCAGAGGTAGTACTATACCTTTGGTTCAAGTGTAGTGGTATCATGGGCATGTTTTGGAGGAGACCTGAGAGGGGGTGTCTAATATGTGAGAACAGCAGAAAAACTTGTTTTAAAATACCCTACAGTTATGCTTGGAGAATCTTGGGGGGAATAATGTTATATGGTGGAGAGGTTGTAAGATCCCATCTTTTTTCAGGTATGTCCCTTTTTTGTGTTGAATTCTTTTTTTTTTGGGTTTTCCTTTTTCTTTAAGCCTTGGTGGTTAAGTATTGTTTGGATTTAGAGAGCTTTTTTGGGTAATATGACCTAAAATTCAAGGATGCATGTTTATTTTATTTAATGGTGTTTGAATATAAACATGTGAAATAATTTATGAGGGTTTCCCATGATTGGGAAGGCTTTGAATGTTTTTTAGGTTCTTTTGGGAAAATGGGATGAAAACTATCTACAGAATAATTATACTCTATGTAAATGTATTATGTGACATATAAATGCTTCCAGAAAGAAGTCATGAACTGGTTCATGATGTAATGTGGTTACACATTCTGTAAACAGTTCATGTCATCTAATGTTTTGGAAAATTAAAAATTCAGTAGAGGTGATGGTTTTTTTTGAATATCCCTCTAAAAAGAAATTCATGAAGTTTAAATGTATTACACACCATGTAATATCCTAAGATTTTTTTTTTGTCTGTCGTGTAGATTTTTTTCTCATTCCCCTCACATGAAGCTTCCTCATCTCGACCTAGGATGGTTATCTAGGCAATTTTGGAGCACCTAATTTCTTTGTAGATGTCCCATTTGTGCGACTGATCTCTAGTTTCAACATTACAATCTTATTCACTTTATCCCTCATTGGTGTTACCCTTTTGGAAGTGCTTCATTAATTGCTAGTTAAAGGTAAGGCTATAAACCTTAATCATATGTTCTATTTAATTGAAAATAATGTTAAATATTGTAATTTCACCAACATAACATGTTCCTAAATTAATTAAATGGATAATTATATTTATTCATTGGAATCCTTTTGGATCCAATTTTTTATGACCTAGATTATGGATACCATTCGAATGAAAAAACTCATGATTATAACTGATTTGAAAATTGGATTAAAATGTGTTTATCATGACATTAGTTTTGGGTGATTTATTGATATAGATTCACCTTAGCTTGGATTGATTATTGAAATGTATATAATGTTATTGGTTTATGAACAACTGATAAGGAAATGTATAATTGAAAGATAAATAGTAACATATATAATTAACCATTTAGCCTTATGATATGATATTATTATATCCTTTTTGTGATGCATTTTTATTTATGTTATAATGATTATATAGAAGTCAAGGCCAAGTTATTAGTGTTGTAATGGTTATATAGTGGGCTCGGACTAGTAATTCATGATGAAATGATTATATAGAGGGATATTCACAATGATATATGTTGTAATGGTTATATACCAGGATTTTCTCTGATACATGTTGTAATTTTTATAGACTATGATGGGCCCTTATATATGTTGAAATTCTTATACACTAGGCTTGGCCAAGATTTATTTCTAAAATTCATATATAGTAGGTTTGACCAAGATTGTGTGATTTTTTATCATGGATATATGGTTATGGTCGGAATGGTTATGAGACATGCTCATAAAAATTTTGGCATGGTGCTGAAGTGGGTTATGTTTTACCGTAGTTATATAGTTGAGGTTGGCATGGCCGTGAGACATGCACCGATACATTCCAGCATAGTACAAAAATATCTTGATGTGGTATTAATTTAATTGTTTAATTAATTAATACACTAGTTTATTTAATTATTATATGCACTTATTATCAGACTATTTATGTTTATACATGGTGGTGTCGACATAATAAGTTATACTCACACCCTATTTGGGCCACCATTTGGTACATGAGAAGATTATATGGTTGTTTGATTGTACAATGGAAAGTTACCTTGTTATTGATTGTTGATTGCTGGATAGGCTAGAGTTTGGAGATGGGACTGACATGGGGCTCAGGACTGAGGACATTGGATTATTTATTTGAGTCCTCAAGTCTTTTATTCATAGTAATTCTAGCATGAAATGTATTTACATTACAACATGAAATTACATTATTTATTTATTCTTTATTAGATTTATTATGTTTTATTTAGTGGTTGGTTTTTTCCATTGTATTGTATTATTTAAATTATTTATACCACTTTGATAAATATTGTTATATGATTATTACACTATGTTATAGATTTGTAACTAGGGTTATAGTCTACCCACTAAACTTAACACACCCTTGCTACTACTCAGAATCCTTTATCATATGGGGAGTCGCAGTTCAAGTCCTATAACCAACCTATTTCAGCCACATGAGAGTGTGTCAGGTCAAGGGATGTCACACCTCCCATTTCAAGATAGAATACAAACTAAGAGAAATTAATTGCATGATAGAGCCACTTATAGGTGTCCTATGAGGCATCAATTTTCTCAGGCCTTGGAGTTGTGTTTAGGCACATCATGGTTTCCCAAGTAGGGTTCCAATTCTCCAAAGACTTGGTGACATTAAGAATCATTTAATATTCACCTAGTCATTCCTTATTATATCCATATCATACCCTCATAGATTATAAAGTAACCCACTCACCAGAGCCACCTACCAGATCTCCCCCTATCCATGGTCTTCTACTTTGGAACCACTTCTATCAGATCATCTAATTGGGATCCAATTTACCCAATTCATCTAACAAGAACCAATTCACCCATGTCACCTACCTAGTCTTCCATTCAACCAAGTCACCCACCAAAGAATCCATTAATCCATACCATGGGGGTTCCACCCACTAACCAAAAATGAAAAATTGAGAGTCACACTATTAAATTTTTGGATTGGGTGGAATAAAATTTGGGTTATAATACCTAGAAATCTAAACATGATCCTAGAGAATATCTTGATTTGAGATAATCCTCTTAGTTTTATCAAAAATTTTGAGTTAAGAAAATTGTGTTGTTTTCCTAATATGAATTGTTTCAACATTTTCCTCAAGGTTTCCTAAGTTACCTTGAGTCGAGATTCTCCTCTAAATTCACAAAGGTTCCTTGAGTCAAGATACTCCTCTTGTTTTTCTCTTATTCCTTGAGTTGATATACTACTCTTGGTTTACTAAGATACCTTGAGTCAATATACTCCTCAATGTCCCGAAATATTCCTTGATTTGGGATACTCATATTACTTTCCTCATATTCCTTATGTCAAGAGGCTTCTCTTGGTTTTCTTATGTACCTTGAGTTGTCATCCTATTATTTTTTCCCGATGATACATTGAGTTGATATTAACATATTTATTTGCTCATATAAATTGAGTTGAGATTCTCCTCTTGGTTTCCTCAAATTACTTGAGTCAATATTCTATTATGGGTTCCCTTGAGTACCTTAACCTGGTTTATTTTTTATATTAACCTCAAAAATATCTCTCTATGAATAAGCCTCACACTAAACCATTTCTATGTTACCTTCACATATTGGTCTAATCTGTATGAATTTTAACTACTTTAAAGTTTTCATGGATGCATGAACTTAAAAATAATCACTAGGTTCCTTGTCAAATGACCTTAAATTGTGGGATATGTCTTATTAAATGACATTGTAATATGTGTGTTTTGATTCCATTCACAAGGATGCATAGGAAACCAAGTTCATGGGCCTGGTCCAAACTCTACAACAACCCACCTCCTTTAAAAAGAGTCAAAATTCTCCCTATATGGAAATAAAATCCAGAGTTCCTACCTCTATGACTTTATACTATAGAGTGATCAAGTACATGAATTAAATGAGAAACGATATAATTCCCACATGAAACCCTTACATAAATTCATGTTGTTGACCAATCAATTTCACAGAAGGGTGATTATTATTGTTATAGGGGATGATTTCATAAACATTTCTCAAATATATAAAATTATAACTTTGTAATAATACCCATTTTGGGATGATCAAACTCTCATCCTCATATCAAAAAAATGGTTTCATTGTTACCACCCCTGGTGATCGAGAGATATCTCTCCTTTGGAAAGCAATAGAGTTGTGTGTGACTTAAAAAAACTAAAATGGGTCTATGAGAAAGTGAAATCATTATAAATAATAAAAATAATAAGTTAAATATAACATAAATGTAACATTATTAACGTGAATATAACATAAAAAATAGTTATTAATAACATAAAAACTAGTAATTAAATGTGTCAATATAACACAAATAATAATTATTAACATATATATTACAAAATAATAATACAAATATAACATTAATATATTGTAAATATAGTTTTATTAATGTAAATATATCATATATAATTACTTTATATTAATTTTTTTTCATTATTATATGTTTTTCTTTATTAAATTTTATTATTCTTAATTATTATTTAGTAATTATCATATCCTATTTTTTATTATCAATTACCAATAATAAAAATAATAATATATTATTATTATTATTAAATATGTAATTTATTAGTTATTTTATGTATTTTATATATTTATACACACACGCACACACATATTTTGTTATGTATCTCGGTTTTTGTTTTTCATTAAATAATTGAATTATGTTAAAAAAATTAATGTATTTCATTTTCATTTGAAATGAAATGCCTTAAAATCGTTAAAATCTTTTTGTAACATGCCAATATTTTATATGTATTTATTTTAAAATAAACTTGAATTATTTGATAGCATACATTACACATAACCCTGAGTCTAAGTGAAACTATGATATAATATACCTTTATAATCTAGTAATTAAATTATAGGGTATGAATAAGATTGACCACATTATGATATTCAAATATATATGTGTGTGTCTATTTGTTTTTTCCTAAATTAAAATGTATTGATTAATTCATAATTATTAATTATTAATTTTTTTAATAAAATCAATTAATGGTTAAAATAACTATTTTTTTATGAAATGTAATTTTTATACAAGCTATGTATTATTATTTAAAAAAGTATATTATCATTATTAAAAAAAAATATTGAAAATTATTGGCAATTTATAAATAAATATCCATATATAAATTATCTAATGTTTAATAATAGAGTTAAAATCATTTAAATGTAAAAGGTGTTATTTTACATAAAACTAATTTGATGTGTGTGATGTGTTTTTTATCATAATAAATGAAATATATAATTTTTTATTGATTTTTTAATGAAATTTATAGATTATATATTCAAAAAAATATTTTATCATTAATTTTATAGTTTTTACTAGGCAAGGAATGAAAGTAAATTCAGTTTTATGCTTAAAAATGAATTTTTCTAAAAACAGGTATTCATTACATTTTTAATACTTATTTTAAAATTAATTAATACCACATATATAAATTAAATATTATAAAATATATTTCATATTTTTAGTTATAATTTAAAAAAAATAATTAGTAAACTTTCATTTTTTTCCTAATGAATAGTAAAAATAGTAAAAAAAATTACCACGGTTAAAGTTAAAACTGGTTTATTGGGGATTAAACAAAGAGATAAGGGTAATATCCCAACATAAACTTGTATAATTATTATTTTCTGAAGATTTTTTAATCTATATTGTCTAAAATTATAATAATTTCCCATTTGGAATCATTATACTTGAGAAATCCATTAATTATATTTAAATATTTTAAGTAATTCCAAGTATGTCCTCCCACTCACTTATAAAACGGAACCTCCTACCCATATTTATTCATAAATTTTGAGAATCTTAGATAATAAAATACCTAAAATAATACATTAATAACTTCTTAACATTCATCTTAAAGTCTTTGGGATTCTCCTAAGAATAATCTTTCAAGGCTTAAGGTGTAACCCAAAGGAGGTCTCTCAAAGAAGATGTATAAATCTTAACCGCACTCTTTAAATTTTATATATTATTCTACCGTATATAAAAAAATTTATCCATTAAAAATTATGTATAAAGTATCATAAATAAAATAATATGTTTTTATGATTATTTCACTGTCATTTCCCATCTCTCTTTCATCAAATGGGAAATGAAAGTATCGCTCGTACATACATGTGGACTACTGCCTCCACTTAGCGATATGATTCATTTTCATTAACCAACACACATTTATGGATATAATGATTTAATTTATATATATATAATATATTAATGATATAATTAGGATTATTTAAGGATAAAAAATAATTTTTCTTTCTTTTTATATTTTTTTAGAAAATAAAAACAATGTCCATGCGTACATACAAACTACCATCTCTATGAATGGTGTAATTCATTTTTCTATATATATATATATTATATATGGTTATATATATGTATATAATGAATATATATTATATTTATATCATTATTAACATTCTGGAGATGATGGGTCCATGATCAAAGTAAAAGGACTAGAACTATCAAACGGAAAATTTCATAAAAAAATAAAATAGTTAACACTTTCGAACAAATAATTTAATAAATAATTATTAATAAATGGGTGTTTAAATGTTATAATTGGTCCATTTATGGTATTATTAGTATTAATATCGTCTTAATGTATAATTATAGTAAAATTAAATTTATTATATAGTAATTTAGATCATTTATAAAGTAATATGGACTTACCGTAAGGGTTTTACGTTACAATCTCATTTTTTTACCAGGATTTTTTATAATTAAATTTAAGATAATGAAATTATATAATATATCCCTCCAAAATATGATTAATTTTTTAGTATTATTATCATTTATGTAGATTTCATGTTTTACCTTCATTTTTCTATCCCTAAATACTCAACATTAAGAAATTCTATTTTTAAGGAAAATAAACCTTGTTTTTCTCTTCAGATGTAAATATTTTTCTTCCATATCCATATTTTCATTAAAAAAAATTCTTGAATTTTTTTAATATTATACTATTATTAATTAAAAAAAATTTACCCATGTTTTTTATTTTATAAAAAAATTAAAATTAATTTTGTTATCATTTTCCAAATGAGATACTTTTTAAAAAAGGTATTAAAATAATATATGTCTTAATGTGTTCCACATGAATGAATTTTCCCACTATCATTAATGCTTTGTGATTTCAATATTACATGGTTAATTTCAAAGAAAAAAATTATTAATATTTTGAAAATTTTCAGATTTCAAATAAATGATTTCAAAATAAAAGGGGAATTTTACGCAAGAAATATTTCACAATCTTTTAATAGTATTTTTTATCTATAATAACATACTTTTATATTAATTATGTTTTACTAGTGATATTATTATATGTTACCATCATTATTCATTCTATATATTGTTATTGATTGTGATTTTAAAATCTTGTGATACTCGTTTTCTTTTTCATGGGTTAAGCTATGATGAAATTACAAATGTTTTCATGATCATTTGGAATGAATATAGATGAATTATAATTATGTAATAGGTGGTTCCATTATAGAAATAAAATTAATTGGGTAATAATTAATGTTTTAGGATCTCAAATGGTACAATAAAATTTATCCCAAGCCTAAAAATAGTGTACATGGAAGGTTATCTCGAGCTTGAACCAGGTACATGGGTGGTTAACCTAAGCCCAACATGTAAATAATGTCTCAGTGGGTAGCCTTGACATAATATTTCTATTATTATTGTTATGACACTCTTTTATGACATGATCTTATTCCTTTAATATGATCTCATATATTGTGTTATTTTATTCCTTTATGATTCTTATCTTTTGAACTACCATGATTTATCTTATGACTCATGGTTACAATCTATGAATTATTTGGTATGGTTTTTAAATGCTAAGATCATGTTATCATAACGTTTGTTCATGTTATGATTAAATTATAATTAATATATCCCATTTTTACCCTTACTTAGCATCTAACCTCACCCTTTATTATGTTTCATTTTCCCTAATATATATATATATATAAAGGTATTAAGTGTGATATTTCCAATAAGGGTGCTAGTTGTGAAGAACTTAGTGGGTAATGATTTATATCTTTTATTTACTAGTTGTTTATACATCCATGTTTCCAAATATACTAAAACTTTATGGTACTTTCATGGATCTTAATGATATGTAATGAATATTCATTAAATAATATATAATATTCATGTATGTAATTTTTCAATTTCCTTAGTAGGTATCAAAGTAAGGATTATTTATTTTTGGAAACTAGGATGAGGAAAATTTAGTGGGAAGCCTTAGGATAAGCCTATGTATAGGAGAACATACTAAGTAATAGTAAATAAATGAGTTTATTTTTCTTATAAAATAAATCCCTTTCAAGATACTATAATGTAGACGTGTTTTTGTCACATATACATCTAGCTATAAAAACTCTGAATGGAGATAATTGGGTATTAACTTGATTGTCAGTAGTGTACAATGAGTGGGACTAATACTGCACACCTGGATAGACAATCCTAATAGATAGGCTTGCATTAATTACCATTTTATTTATAAAACATTATAAAGGATTTTAATAAACAGTGACCATGGTTGAATTAAGTTAAACTTAAGGTCTCATATATTGAAAATAAGTTTCCGTGATTTAGAAATCCTATAATTGATTTTAATTATTATATAGTTTCTCACTTTGATTATTGTTGATAATAATTTGATTTTTTAAGTCAATGGATGAAACTATAAGGAATAATGTTAACACTAAATTTGATGAACAATGAAATGATTATCTCTGGAGCAACTGAATGTTATGGGATATAGAATTAAAAATATCATTTTTTATGTTTACATAACTTTATCAATAAATGAATCATTCTGAGTTTCCAAATAATAAAATGAGAGAAAAGTGTTGTGTTTGGAACTTCATGAGGAAATATCCTCATTCGTTTAGTTGGTCTATTGATCCATTAATTATTGAGAAGTAGATTAGTATCATTAAAAGGATATTTTTTTCTATAGTGATTAGATCATTAAAAAAATTTAAATGTTTATCATTTGGAAGGTGAATTAAATCAATGGTGGACACTTATAAAGAACATGAGGTAACAAGAATAAATTTACAATTTTCAGTTGGATAACTTTTGAATGTTATTTTCCAACAAATAATTTCCTCATATTTTTTGCATGAAAATAGAGAAGTAATTCCTTGAGATAAAGTAGAATGATAAAGAATCAATTAGTACTTATGAGGAAAATTTTGAAAGACTTATGAGGTACGCTTCCAGTGTTATCATTAAACTAGAAAGTAAGATTGAATGATTCTTTAGTGGCTTAAACCAAATTCTTTGAATGGATTTATCTATAATAAACTTCAGTATCTATAAATAAATCATTTGATGTGATCTCAAAGTAGAAATAGAGATCATTGTTACCCATTCATCTCATATTTTTGATAATAAAGTAAATATAAAATTAAAACTAAATTCAAATAATAAAAACTATGAAGGGAAGATAATAAGTATTATTTTATTCTTGGATCAAGGAAAGAAAAATATAATAAATTTTCATAATCGGACTATTAAATTCTTGAAGTGTGTAAAGGAAGGTCTTTGGGAAATCAAATGATAAAGTGATGATAATAAGTTAGCTAATGGAGATAAATCTCCATATAATTCACCAACCACACTCTAGTGTTTCAAATGCAATGAGTATAGGCATTTTGATAACCAGTGATTGAATATAAGGGATAATGGTGATGATTTATGTTAGAACTTATTAATCACAAATATAAAGGGAAATATCATACGATCTCTGTTGTCAATGTGGGGTACAATGACAAAGTGGTGAAAGGAACACTTAACATCCACTCTAGAATTACTAATGTCTTATTTTATTCTTGATCTAGTAACTCTTTTATATGTAAAAAAATTTAGGATATCAAATTACAACCTCAATTATTATATTTTGAATTAGAAGTGGAAAATCCTAATGGTATGATGATCATGTCTCAAGTCTATGATTCTCCTTTGATTGAAGTTTGTGGGAATGTTTTTTCTATAAATATCATTATTCTTACTCAAGTTTAATTTGATGTTATTTTTTTCATAGATTGGATTTATCTATTTAAATCTAATATTAATTTCTTGGGAGGGGATGTCAAATTTTATATTTTGAAACAACTTATGATCATCTATTGTTGCAAGGATAAATATGAACTTCTAATAGAAATTAAATCCATTTTGTGGGTCTTGATTCATATTCAGTAAAGATATTTATCTCATATGGTTTGGGAGAAAATAAATATTAAGGATATTATTATTATGATATTGTTTTTTTATGTCTTTATAAAATACTTTTCTAGTCTTCCTATGAATTCTAAAGTTGAGTTTTTAATAAAACTCATACATAGTGTTACACCTACTTTAATGAATCTATCTAAATATACTTAATTGAGTTATAGGAATTGAATAAGAAACTATAGGAGAATATTAATATGGTGTTAAATTTTCCAATTATGTCACCATGGGGTGAACCTATTCTTTTTGTTAAGAATAAAGATAGATCAATGTGACTTAGGATTGACTATCAGGGACATAACAATACCACAATAAAGAATAAGTATTGTATACCCTGTATTAATGATTTTTTGATCAATAATGAGGAGCAAAATATTTTTCCAAGATTGATCTTTGAACTGGATACTACCAATTAACGTTCAAAAGTAAAGAAATACCTAACACATCCTTCCGTATGAGTTATAGACACTATGAGTTTATAGTGATTCCATTAGGTATACCGATTACCTCACTATATTCATGTATTGAATGTTTGGATTCTTGGGAGATTACCTTGATCAGTTTTTGGTAGACTTCATAGATGATATTCTTATTTATTATAATAGAAGGGAGGAGAATGAATATCACATAATTATTGTACTAAAGACCCTAAGGAAGGATAATTTGTATTCAAAATTTACCAAGTGTGGATTTTGGTGATAAAACGTCTCATTTTATGGGTTATATAATCTTAAGTGAGTTTATATTGGTGGATCTATAAAAGATAGAAGTTATTGACCATTTTCCAAGACCCACCATTGTGATTTAGATCCATATTTTTCTTGGATTGGATGGATATTATCAATTATTTTTGAATAATTTCTCATGGTTATCTAATCAAATCCCAAAGTTAGCTCGGAAGGGGTCAAGTTCTTTTGGAATGATGAATGTTTGTAAAATTTTATGGAGCTAAAAAGAAGGTTGTTAGCACACCTATACTCAAACCACCCTATAGTGGAGAAGTATTTGTGATATATAGTGATTCATAAAAGAATGGGTTATGATATGATATTATGTGTAATGATATGGTGATAGCTTATGCCTCATTATAATTGAAGGTTCATGGGGAAAATCACCCAAATCATGATTTGGAGTTAGTATTGGTTTTATTTGAATTGAATATAGATAATAATTATCTTTATGGGGAATGTTATGACATATTTACCAATCATAAAAGTATAACGTATATATTACCCTATAAATATTTTAATATTCACCATGGAAGGTGGCTGAAGTTGATTAAAGATTATGATTGTTAAATACATTACCACCCTAGAAAATCGAAAAATGAGGTTAATGATTTGAGTCAAAAGGATCATGCTAGATTAAATAAGATAAGGATCATAAAATGTCAAAATATTTATGGATTTTAAAAGTATATACCTTGAAATCATGGAGTAATGGCAGAAATATTATCTTTCTCAAATGATTGTTCAACTATATGTCCATGTTAAGATTAAAGATGCATGGAAGGAATATGTCAAGATGAAAAAGAAGTTAAGAAATAATCCTGAGTTCAAAATTTACTATTATGGAATGATAAGTCTCAAGAACTGAGTATGTGTCCCATCAATGCCGAACTTTAATAAGAAGTTATTGGAATAAGTTCATATATCATCATTATCTATTCATCATGAAGGTATAAATATGTACACAGATCTAAAAGAGTGTTTCTACTGGGACAACATGAAGAGAGAGATATTGAAGAGTGTGTATCTTTGTGATTTATATGTCAAAACATTAAGACTTAGAGATAAAATTATAGGGGGGTATAACAACTACACATACCATGATAGAAATGGTAAAACACCACCATGGATTTCATCATCTGTAACACCATGAAAATTTTAGAAGAATAAATTTTTATTCAATAGTGCGTACAACACACAAAACCAAGCATAGAAAAAAATATAAAACCCCAATAATTTATAATAAATTTAAAATTTATAATAAATCAAATTTATTCTATATCTTCCAATTCATGCAATACTGAGTTATCTTGTTTTGCATGAAACAATGAGTTCCGTTGATATCTTTTGTTACACACAAGAGCGAGTTTTACCGAATAGTACTAATATTATTATTTAAAATGAAACATATCTATTAGAAATTAAATTATATGTAAAAAATATTATTAAATAAATTGTGAAAATATAAGGTTGAATTTATTTGTTACCAATTAATTTGAAATGAATATAAAACCCAATTGAATATAAAAGAAATATTTTTATAAAAAATATTTTTATGCGCCAAAGGGGTTTCAAATTAATAAATTAATTTAATTAATATTATTGTATAATCTTAATAAAATTTATATATTATAAACTCAATAAAAAATTATATTCATCCAATAGATTTTATAGGCATAAGATAAGAATAAATCCAAATTTATAAATAAAAAGCTATAAATTTAAAAAGTCAGTTTCACTGCCTTTTAATAGAGAACTTCATTTAAAACTAATTTTTTACACTTTTATAAACTTTATTTGAAAAAATAAACTTGATTTTTTGAATTTTAATTTTAAATTTATCTTAGGTTGAATTTTTGGTATTTTTCTACGAAGTTTTATTTTTGATGAATAGGGGAAAATAGTGACTTTTTATTGAAAACATAATTTTTTCAAAATAATTTATAGTGTAAAATTATATTTTTAATTGGTTTGAAAGAAAAATTATATAAATTATACATCTATTAATCCAATTTTGTTCATTGACAAAAATTTTATATTTAATTTAGATATTAAAACTTGGAAAACATTTAGACAATTTCACTTCAAAAAACCCACATTCCCATTACGTCTATGGGATTAATATAGAATCAAATTATGCCAATTCTGTGATTAAAATTTGTAAAAATAGATTCCATATTTTTATTTAAAATAATTTATAATTTAAAATAAGCTAAAATAATTTTTTAACAAAGTTATTTGTGAAAACATTTATAATTAATTTTAGTGATTAAGGTAAAAATGATCTTATATAATGATTAAAATTAGAATACAATGTGTAAAAATGAAACTGAACTTGTAAAAACCCTATTTTATGGAAATATTTAGACCATAAAAAACATATAATCTAGTTTTTTTGTTATTTAATTTTCGTTTTAGGTAAAAAAAAATGGTACACATAACTTCGTTTTAAAAATTCCAAGTGTGTCTTATCCCCAAATTATAAAAGGTCACTCACTCTCTCTCATATTCACACCACTCAGGCCACTTTTGTTATTCCAATACCTACCTAAATAACTCCAAAAATTCCCTCCCCTAATCCTATAATCCATATTTTTATCATAAAGAAAACCTTTTAAGGATTTTTTTCAAACCTAAGGAGGATACCCGGAGAAGAGATAATGTTTTTCTAAGAGATTTTTTCATCTATCTACTTCTCCAGCTCCTTCAATTTATTTTATAAAATTATTATATAATAACCTCAGTATATTACATATAATTATATATTTTTTATGTTAATTTTATTACCTAAAACTTCACACACTTCCAAAAAATGAGATAAGCAATCATTTTATGTGTGTACGGCGGACTACCGCCTCACGAACTGATGTCATTCGTTCTTCCATTACCACCTTTCAATAATGGGAATAATGATGTATTTATAGTTTATATATCATATATATGATATTTATAAAGTTATTATGCTTCTTTAATTATTATATCACAAACATATTCATGATTTATATTTTTTGGGAATATTGTAACGTTGCTCGTGTGTACGGCGGACTACCACCTTGCAAAGCGATGTGATTCATTCACACTTTACATGGAATGTATTAAGGGAGGATTTAATAGAAAAATGTGACATATATGAAATAAAAAATTATACAAAAATTATAATATACATATATATCATTTACTTTTATTTATTTCAATATGACAAGAAAATTGAAACAATGTTCACGTGTGTGTACAGCCTACTGTCTCTACGAATGGTGTATTTTGTTTCAAATCACTAAATTTTATAGATTACTCTAAATAAATTTATAATTAGTATATAAAATATTTAAATCATGTTTTAAATTATAGATATTATTAAATCATCGTCAACATAAGAGTAATAAAAAAACAAGTCAAAACATACCGAAAAAAAGGCAATTAACACCCAAAATAGTGAAAATAATAAAAGATTATTAACAAATTGGTGATAAAATTTTGTAAAATGATCATATATGATATTTTAAAGGTTATTATGGTAATTTTATAATATAATAAACTATTTAATACCATTATATATTAGTTTAAATAGCGTTCAATCAAAAGGAAGCGTAAGGTAAGGGATTAGTCTCAATTTTATTTCATTAAGGAATATTATAATGTTATGCACATAATTTTTTAATATAGTATATATAATTACCTTTTTATATGTAATATCATGAATAATTCATTCTTTATGGTATTTTACATTTCAATTTTAATTATTACATCTAAGGCTATTTTAATTAATAATTACCAATTAGTAAATAATTGCATAACTCAATTTATTTTCCTTTGGGTTATATTATTTCCTCATTATCATTAATATTATAAGATTATGTGTATAATGAATTTTAGTTGTCTTACTTTTTATTTCCACCAATTTTACATGTATTTAAATTTGATATGCATAGTTGATTTATTTTTTGACTATTACTTCAACGTTATGATCATTTCAAGGGTTAACATCACAATGTCAATTTATTCGTGTTTCTTTACACTTAAATTTCTATTAAAGAAAATTATTTGATCATTATGTAATAAACCATTTAATTTCTTTATCCTATGGTAATTTATGACCATGTTCAATTAATAGTACCATTTTTCACTCTTTAGTACTTAAAATTTTTAAGAAAATGTTTTTGAGAAAATCCAACTTCATTTATCTCTTTAGTCAGAAATCTATTTTCTTCCAAAACAATGTTTTTGAAAAAAAATCACAAATGATTTTTATCTTTTAAAAATAATTTTTTTTAAAAAAATAAAAGGAATATTCTTATAACCTTCCGAACAAGGAACTTTTATTACCTTTTTATAGTGAAAAGGAATGTTCTTTTTACCTTGTAAGACATGTACAAATTTACCAACCATCATTTCTTTAAAGGTTACTTTTCAAGTATAAATGGTTACTTTTAAAAAATGTTTTTAAAATTTATTTTCAAAGAAAATTGATTTTCAAAACGTTTTCCAAAATTAAAAGGATATTTTCTATAATAATGTTTTTAAAAGTCTTTTTATTCATTAATGAAAAAACCCTTTATTATTAATCCAATGGGTATATATTGTATTAATACCATTCTTATTCTTCAATTGAATTATTTATGATTATTTTGACCAAGGATAGTATTGAAATTCACTTTTTTCATTAATTTTGTATTAAATAACATAACCTTGAAATATTCACTTCTCTATGATTATTATACATTAAATTTTCTCTAAATATATATATTATTTATCAGGGATATGCTTATTACATAAACCATATCTCATTTATACATATGGTGTTTTAGTTTGATTTTTACTTATTTTCTCAGGGAAATATTTATAAATATATATTCTTTATTTAATATGGATATTTGATAATAAGGAATATTTTTTATAAATTGAATCTATTATTCGATATATAAGAAATGTTTTGGACCTAAAGACGCAGGTGGGACATGGTTAATGATCACCCTTAGATGCATCGGTAGTCTCATGGAATGATATTATTGGCTATCCTTAGAGGGTTTTTCACCCATTAGTTTTAAATCATCTTTTGAAATGTACTCATGATAATGGTTTCATGTACCTGGGAAACATGGAATCCAATATTTAAGAATTTCCTTCATTCATAATTAAGTTATTATTATCCAGATTATTTTCACTATATAAAAATCTATGGATGAATTTAATTCCCAGTTTGTTGAATAAATTTCATGTGTCTTTATTTATTTACCTTTCCATATTGATTATTCCTTATCCATTTATTTAAATTTCATGTGTGTTCAGTTATTTACCTTTCCATATTGATTATACTTATTAATTCTTGGTAGCTTCTGTTGTGCTTAACCCTTACTAAGAATTTGATCTCTCTCTGATTTTATTCCCTTTCTCAATAATTCCATGAAATTTAATGACAAATATCTAGGATATTCTATAAATAAAAGAGTTGTTCTCGAAAATGAAAAGGAAAAAAATTATGTTATCATTTGTGTACTCAAATGTAATTTGGGAATCATGTATGCATATAGTTTACCAAGACTAATAAAGTATTTAGTCCTTTAGGATGTTATTCCTTCTATACCATGCCAATGTAACAGTAGCAGGGACCATTTCTAGTTTTCTAGGTTCTGGGTTGCTACATCGTTAGAATCCCTAAAACATTTAAAGGCCATAATATTATTTTGGTTGTATTCAATCTCTTTACAAAGTCAAAAAAAATCATTATTATTAGAGAATATTTATATATTGATCAAATTTCCAGGATATTCATTAAGTAGGTGGTATGGTTGGATGGTGTACCACGTTCTTTTGTATCTAATCAAGATTTTAAGTTTGCCACAAAGTTCTAGTGAAGTATTCATAAATCCTTGGATATAGATATTTGTTTTAATATTGAATATTATCCTCCAATATATAGTCAGTATGACTAGACCATTTAGATCCTAGTGGATATTCTAAGATCATGTTCTCTATATTTCAAAGGGGTTTGGGATCATTACCTATCTGTTTTCAAATTCTCTTATAAAAATATCTTTCACTAAATCATTCAGATGGATCCTTATGAATCCACCTATGAATGAAAATAAATGCAAATCGTTGGTATAAAGTTGGAGAAATAAATCTATTGGTACCTGATCTAGCTGGGGAAATGGTATAAAATGTTATATCCATTCAAAATAACATCAAGACAGCTCAGATTCGATAAAAGAGTTATGTTGATAATCACCGGTGAGATCTATAATTCAAAGTTAGTGAGAAGGTATTCCGAATAATTTTCCCATGGAAAAAGGTCATGATATTTTCAATAAATTAAAACATATCCCTAAATATATCATCCCTTTCGATATTCTAGATTGAGTAAGCATTGTATCTTATCAGTTGACACTTCCATCGAACCTCTCTCAAGTTCACAACGGGTTACATATATCTCACCTGAGGAAGTATATACTTGATTCTTAATATGTACTAAACTTATAGGTTATATCATTAGATCATGATCCTTTTGATGAATAACAACAAGTATAAATCTTTTATTATGGAGATAAATTTATATGAAACAATAATACTCACATGATTAAAGTTCTCTATAGAAATTATAAATTCAAGGAAGCTACTTGGAAACCCAAGGATGTGATTAAGCAAATATATCATCATTTTTTCATATCAGAGTGATATAATTTTGAGGTATAAATTTATTTTAATGGGGTTATAATGTTCCACCAAAATATCTATTATTTATTTATTTTTAAAAATACTTGAAGTATCTAATTGCTCGATTTACACATAACCCCAAGTCTAAATAAACCTATGACACAGTATACCTTTATAACATAGTCATTATATTATTGGGTATAAATAAGATTAACTACATTATGAAATATATTTAAACATATATTTTTCCAAAATTTTAATTTATTGGTTAATTCCAAATAAATAATCATAAATTTTTTAAAAAATCATTTAATTATTAAAAGACCCATTTTTCAATGAAATTTATTTTTTCTACATGTTATGTATTATCTTCAAAAAAAATATACTGATCACTATTTAAAATTTATTAAAATGAACTTTTTTGTTAATTTATGAATAATAATCTATACATTAGTTATATAAAGGTTATGAATGAATATAAGATCATGTAAAGGTAAAAAGAGTTATTTCACATAAAACTGTTTTTTTGTGCGTGATATTTTTTATCCTAATAAATTAAATAAAACATTTTTTATTAATATTTTTAATTAAATTTATAAATTATATATTCAATAAAATATTTTAACATTCATTTTATATTTTTTACTATACAATAAATTAAATTAAATTTAGTTTTATGTTTAACAAATCATTTTCAAAAAATGGATTTTCATTGCATTCAGCTTTTTTATTGTAAAATTAATTTATACCACTTATATTAATTTAATTTTATAAAATGGATTAAATGTTTTTAATAATAATTTATAAATATTTTAAAGATTAAAATTTCATTTTTTTCATAATTGATTGTAAAACATTAATAATTTGTTACTAGGGTAAAGATTAAAACAGGTTTCCCAGGGTTTGAACTAAGAGATAAGGGTAATATTTTTACAATAATTTTTTAAATTATTATTGTTTTGGTGTATTTAAATACTAAATTATCTTAATTTAAAATAATTTTTCATTTTAAAGAATTATCCATGAGAATGGAATTAATTATATTTAAATATTTTAAGTAATTCCAAGTGTGTCATCTCCCTCATTAAAAAAAGGGCACATCTTCTCCACCCTTATTCAAAAATACTAGTCCTTATAGATCATTAAATACCCACTATAATACATTAATGTATTCATTCTATTAATTCTATATACTCTGGTCTTCTCCTAAGATCAATCTTTCAAGGCTTAGGGTGAAATCCAAAGGAGGTCTCCCAAATAAGAGGTATAAATTTTAGCCATGATCTTTCAATTTTATTTCTTCTTCCACCTTATCTAAAAAAATTTTATCCATCATAAAATTATGAATATATTATCATAAATATATTTAGATTTTATTATAATGATATCACAACCATTTCTTATCTTCTTTACATCAAATGTAAAATGAAAGTGTTGTTCCTACGTTTGTTTGGACTACTAGCTCTATATAGTTATATGAATAATTTTTCATAAACTCCTCACAATGATAGATATAATTATGGATTAAATAAATATATATTATATTAATGATATAATTGTTATTATATAATGATAAACTATGGTTTATCTTTCTTTCTTTGTTTTTATTAGAAAATGAGAACTACATTCATGCATACATACAGACTACTATCACTATAAACGGTGTAATTAATTTTTCTATAAATACCATTTATGGATGATTATAAAAATATATATAATGAATATATATGATATTTATATAATGATTAATATTATATAAATTATTAAACCATGATCAAATCACATATACTGAAATTGTCAAACCAGAACCTTCATAGAAAAAAAAAGAAACAATTTACACCCATGAACAAAGATTTTAATAAATAATTACAAATAAATGGGTGTTGAAATATTATAAGTGAATCATATGTTGTATTATATAAATTAATATTGATTTTTTATAAAATAATAATTAATTTAAATTTATTATATAGTATTTTAAAGCACTTATGAAGCAATACTAACTTGAGATAAGGGTTTTATGTTACCATCTCATTTTAACTAGGATTATTTATGAATAAATTTATGATGATAAAATTATATAGTCTATATCTCTATAATTTTATATATTTTCTTCTCCTATTATTATTTCATGAGATTTCATAATTTCCTTTCATTTTCCTCTCTCAAATCACTCAAATAATGTTATTAAGGTAAACTGACCTTGTTTTTCTCTTTGGTCGGGAATCTTTTTTCCCCATGTCCATGTATTCTTTAAAATGTGTTCAAGAATGTTTTTAACATCATCTATTTATTGGCTAAATAATTTTTTAATTATTTTTTACTTTCTAAAATAGGGTTAAAATGAATTTTATTGTCATTTTTTGAACGATGTACTTTTTCCCAAAGGTGTGAACATAATCTTTATGTTAACATATACTACCTGAATGAGTTTTACCACTATTATTAATACCATTTTATTTCAATATTAATTTACAATTATCTATGTTTATATTCAAAGAAAACATTTTTCTTTAATATTTATAAAATTTTTATAATTTAAATAATTGATTTCAAAAAGAAAAAAGGTATTTTCCTCAAGAAATATTTCAATGATCTTTTAAATTCATTTTCCATCTATAATAAAAAAAAATTATGTTACTTATACTTCCCTAGGTATATGATTCTATGATAATATCCTTATTATTTCTCTATATGGTTATTTATTATGATGATTACATCTTAATAAAACTCATTTTCTATTCCATGGGTAAAGCTATGATGAAGTTATAAAACAATTCAAGATCTTACGGCATACATATGAATGAATTTTGATTATACAATGGGTGTGTCTATTAAAATACATCAATTAATTTTATAAAGATTAATATTTTATGAGCTCAAAGGGTATATGGATGTTATCCCAAGACTAAAAAGAGGGTACATTGGAGGTTATCCAAACACTGAAGTAGGTACATGGGAGGTTATATCAAGCCTACCATATGAAGACTGTCTTAGTGGGTAGCCTTTAAATAAGATTTATATGATTGTGATTATTCCAAATATTATTCCACTCTTTTATGACATGGTCTTATGCCAATTTAATTCTCTCATGAATCATTTAATTTGATTTCCTTATGATTTATGTCTTATAAACTACTAAGATTTATTTCATGACTCGTGATTATGATCTATGAAGCATTGGGTATAGTTTTAAAATGTTAATATCAAGTTCAAATACCGTTATGATCATGTAATGGTTAAATAAACATTTGTATATATCTTTATCACCATTAATGAACATTTGAGCTCACCCTTTATTATGTTTATTTTTCCACGAGATATGAAGAAAGGTTTTAAGTATGTTCTAGTTGTGAAAAATTTAGTGAGAGATAATATTGATATCATATGTACCTGCTGTTTATGTATCCATGTTTCCAAAGACATTAAACCTTTATGATTCTATAGTGGATCGTAATGAGAGTACTACAGATCGCATGATATTTATCGCTTAATTTTATCAGCACTAAAAAAATCACTGGTATGGGGGATTCTATCAAAATTAGATCAAATAAATAATAAAATGGTTCCCTTTGTCATTTATATTTTTAACACTAATAAAGGTTCCACTTTATCAGATCTTTTATTAGCACTTATAAAATCTCCACCTTTAACAACATGAAAAAAATGATAATGAAGGGTACAGTGAATAATTTAATTTATATATACATATTGATATATTTATAAATAAGAATGATATTATAATAAGTATATATATATATATAAATATATGTAGATATAATATATAAATATGATTTATATTACTTTTAATTAAAAATTATTATCAATTTATTCTCATAATTTTATATATGAAAAATTACCAAATTTAAATTAATCAATAAAAATGTTCAATAGTATATTAATATTCATTAATTAAAAAATGTATATATAATTAAAACAAATATGATATATTAAAAAAATAAATCATATACAAATATATAAATGAATATATTTATTTAAATATCTGATTCATATTTTAATTTATATATTTATATTCATATCAAATAATTTAAAATATATATAAATATATTTGTATATATATCTATGCATGTGTATGTATGTGGATATATGTGTATATCAATATGTGCATGTATATATGTGTTTTATGTGTATACATGTGTTGTTTTATGTGTATGTTTCTATGTTTTGTGTATATATATTTTTTTATTATGTGTTTGTAAGTATATGTTCATATGAACGTCTATGTATATATGTGTGTGTGTGGATGTACTTGTTTGTGTTTTCATGTGTATATGTGCATGTGTGTCCTTATATGTGTATGTTTATGTGTATGTCTATGTTTATGTGTACGAGTGTGTGTATGTGTAGGTGTATGTGCATGTTTATGTGTGTAATGTCCTGACCTTGGAGTCACCCGACGTTGCCCCGAGTCGGTTTTCCACATGACCACAAGCGCACCTCACCATATTCTAGAGGCTTCCAACAATTAGTGAGGGTATGGTAAGTCGTTAATGGGGAGACTATACCCTCTTTTATCAGAGTAAAACACTATTGTATATATGTAATCAATAGAGGAAGCATATATATATATATATAATAAAAACAATACTCGTGTCACAAGATAACCAAACAATAAATACATTACTCAACTGAAAGGGAAAACATGCTATACTAATATAAATTTCAAGTGTCTATAATGAAACTAAAAGTAAAGACACTAAAACTTACAAAGTGGGTTCTAAACCATGTTTGGTTCCCTCAACCAAGATCCATCCCCAATCAACCACCTATCCCAGGGCCTTTTTTCTTTATCTAGTCCCACAACAATATAATCTATTCGGGTACTGATTAGGAAACCTAAATAGGGTGTGAGTATAACTCAGTAGGCCACCACCAATGGTTTCTAAAACTAGTCCAATCAAAACATAGTGCATTTTGTTCTATAAAAAAAATAAGTAGAATGTAATAATAAATACTTTATCACATTTTCATTTGTTTTTTTATAACTAACTTAACTCTAGGTTTCCCAAAGATACTCATACCTTAATACTAGCTTCATCTCGGACTGGATCCTGAACTGTTCCCTAGGTAATATCATATCTTAATACATACTCCTTTCTGAAGCTCAAAGTGTTCAAGCTGCTATGATATCTTAGTACCTGATTCGACTCATTCCAGAGTTTGAATATTATCGGGTGAGGACATTACTCAGAGTGCCATTATTTCCATTATTTAATTTCACATTTATAGGACACATTTCCTAAGTTAGCAATATCACAAATGTAAGTAAGGTAACCATGTTACCATGATTACACCTTAATATAATGACCATGTTCCCATTCTCTTTACTCATAAGTATAATGACCATGTTACCATGTATACTTCTCATAAGTATAATAACCATGTTACCATGTATACTTCTCAATTTAGAATGACCATATTCCCATTATCTTTGTTGATTAGTATGATGACCATGTCACCATTTGTACTTCTCAATTTTTAATGAACATGTTCCCATTATTTATCACATAATTAATTTATCAATTAATTATCCACCTAAATATCATTACTAATTAAACAATTATTTAAACACATCCACTCCATTAGTGAACTCAGTAATTAAATAAGTTCTTTAAACCATTAATTAATTCATCAATTAATTAATCAATATCACAATTCATATTCCATAATTAATTTTATATAATTAATTATATCTTCTTAATCTCAACTTTCCATAATTAATTCCACATTTAATTATCTAGATCATATTTTCAAAGGCACAAAATTAATATACAATTAATTATCTCAACTTATCCATTTCAATATCTCATAATTAATTTCCCGATTAATTTTCTAGAATACATCCACTGCCATTAATAATCAATTTCCCCAAATTAATTATCTAATAGGTAATATCCTTTGTCTTGTTATTAACTCCCCAATTAATCACTTGTTTCAACAAAGCTTCGATAAATAAATTGGTCAATCTAATAAACCCAATTCAAAAAAATAAATTGCTAAAGGACAATAGAAATTATACAATTTTTCATATACATATCCAATCCATGACTATGGGAATTAGACTTAGACCACCTACCTCGGTTTGTTAATGGATTTTTTCCCAACAAAAATCCCCAAAATCTGAGCAACACAACGATGTTGATAAAAGTACTATATCTAAATCCCTAAACCAAAATCAAGATCAAAGACATCAAGATCTCATAAAAATTGATCTATAACCAAAATAATATATCTATATCTCAGTGCATATGTTTATATCCATGGAAATATAGGATATATTCCATGAAAAGATCAAGGAATGATATAATAAAGAGCATAAGAAGCATCGGGAGGAAACCCACTTAACAGGAGAAGATAGGATATTCAATTTGGGATTTTGATCTTAAATAATGGTGTTAGTAAGGTCTTGTAATCCCTCATATTCAATGGGAGAACCTTACTTTACCCTTAGGAAAGTAAAATCCTGAGTTAGGGCCACATAGGAGGTGAAACAGGTCATTAAAATTTGAAATCAAGTGAGATCCGCAATTTTTGGATCTCAATGTTAGCCTATGCATAGTTTGGTCTTACGTTTAGACAAAATGTGTGCTAACCATGAATTTTCCACTGATTTAAGGGGCACTTCACATGGTCACCTTGCACAGCCTCTCAAACTATGCTTTTACCATGCTAAATCTACTGCCTCAAAAGACTAGAGAGTGAACAGTTTATCCTAGGAAGATGCACAGTTTGTAACAACTGTGCACCAACCATGCACAACCTCTTTTCTCTAAAATTACATAAAAACCAACCAAAATCATCCAAAATTAAATCTCCAAACAAAGATACTTAAACAAAGTACCAAAAACAGTTCCCAATATAACTTCATAAAAGTTTGGTATCTTACAATCTCCCCACCTTATAATAGTTCTACATTGAGCTACACTTATAAGCCTGTATAAGATTCTAAGACAAAATAATCAGGCCATTGATCCCTCGTATCTTATTCTCTTTCCCATGTTTCATCTTTTACACGTACATGTTTCAATAATAGAGGAAATATCGTTATATTCTTTCCCCACAACACTTTATCATTTTGATCCAACACACGTATTAGATGCTCTTCAAAGGATGCATCTATATTCAGGTTATCCTTATCCACATCGATCACATGATAAGGTTTAGGTTGATACCACCTAAGTTTTGATACATGGAAAAAATAATTCATTGCACTGTATCTCTGTGGAATATCCAACTGGTATGCCAATGGCCTAATTCTCTCCACTATCTCAAAGGGTCCAAAAAACATGGGCACCAACTTTCCCTACCTCTGTATCCAATAATGACCCAACCTTGGAGACACCAAAAGGAATATACAATCACCCTCTGTAAACTCTATAGGATGTCTCCAACTATCATAATAAGACTTCTTTCTACTTTGAGCTGTAACTATTTGTTTCTGAATCAACTATACCTGCTCATATGTTTTCTGCATGAGACTCGGTCCCAAAAACTCTCACTCACTAGCCTCTATCCAGTATAGTGGTAATATATATGGTATACCATAAAGTTCCTCATATTTTTACATTTTTATATTTTTTTGATAGTTGTTGTTATAAGAAAACTCCAATAAATCCTTGTGCTTTTCCCAAGATCCACTAGAGTCAAGCACACATGATCGTAGTATATCCTCAAGCACATGTATAGTACATTCTGAATTCCCATCTATCTATGGATGTAAATCTATACACAATAATACATGTGTACCAAGAGATTTTTGAAAAATGTTCCATAAGTGTGAAGTAAATCATGAATAATGATCTGAAACTATAGTCTATGGAACTTCATATAGACAAATTATCTCCCAAGTGTACAGTTCTCCAAATTGTTCTATCGTAAAGGATTCCCTTATAAGAAACAAATGTGCTACCTTTTCCATTCAATCCACAATGACCCAATTAACATCATTCTTCCTAAGCGTATTTGGAAGACCCACCACAAAATCCATGGTCACTTCATCCCACTTTCATTATCTAATAGGAAATGGATATAGTAAACCTCAAGGTCATTGATGCTCCACCTTCACCTGCTGACAGGTGAATCATCTTGTTATAAACCCTTTTATCTACTTTTTCATGTATGGACACCAAAACTATCATCATAGGCCATGGTACATTTTGGTTAGACCTGGATGCACCACCCATTTCGAGGAATAAATTTCTCACATGAGTTCTTCTCGCATGCTCTTATATACTAAAACTCAATTACTCACATAGATGATGTCATCCTCATATATCAATCAATTTGATGATGTCTCCCCACCTTCAAAGATTTCCATCAAGGCTATGCACTCTTGACCCTTATATTTTATGTCCATGATCCGTCTCAAAAGTGTAGACTCCATGGAAACTGAAACTAGAGTCATCTTCTCCTGACTCACCTAAACCACCACATGTGTTTCAACCAGTAAGGTCATCATCTTCCGCTCTGCACTCGACTACTGAACCATATGAGTCTGATTTTTCCTACTCAAGGCATCATTCATAATATTTTCCTTCATGGTCATATATTCTAGTTCAAAATATAAATACTACACATACTCAAACCATTTCTGTTTCTGAAGATTCAAATATCAAACCATTTGTGTTGCCGAAGATTCAAATCATGCTGTGAAAATATATACTTCAAGCTATTTTGATATGTATAGACTATAAACTTTTATCCTAAAAGATAGTGTCACCAACACTTAAGATCACAAACCACTACGGCCAACCCAAGGTCATGTGTAGGGTAATTTTATTCATTTGGTCTTAACTACCAATATCCATATGCCACAACTCAATCTCTCTATATCAGCACAGCTCCAAGTATGATCCCATAAGCATCACAATAAACCATATACTCTTCACCTGACTCGGGTAGGATAAAAATTTGGGTTGTTGTTAAGATCTTCTTTAACTCCTAAAAATATTTTTCACAAGCCTCTAACCATTCAAACATTACTCTTTTTTTTTCAAGCCCGAATGTGGCACCTCCAAATGGGAAAAGTCTTGGATGCATCTCCTTTAATATCCAGCTAATCCCAAGAAGCATTGGATATCAAAAACGTCCTTGGGATGCTTCTAAGAAACCACTGCCTAAACCTTCTCTATTTCTACTAACACACCTTCCTCCAAGATAATATTCCCTAAAAAGATTACATGGTCAACCCAAAACTGACACTTAGATAGCTTGGAATATAACTAATGACGTCTAAGTGTTCCTACTACGATGTTAAGAAGTTGGTCATGATCGTCATGAGTCTTGGAGTTCCCCAAGATTTCATTCCATAAACACCACCATGAACTGATCCAGATATGGATGAAATATCATGTTCATCAAATCCATGAACATTATTGGTTCATTTTTCAAACCAAACATCATTATGAAAAACTCATGAAGGACATAATGGCTTCTGAAAGTAGTCCTTGATATATAAGAAGTTTGAACTCTTTCCTGATGATACCCTAATCTCGAATTGATATTTAAGAATAGACAATCTCCCTTCAATTGGTCAAACATATCATCGATATGCAGAAGAGGATATCGGTTCTTCATATCCATTTTGTTCAACTTCTGGTAATTAGCATATAAATGTAGACTCTTTTTAGCCTTATTTGCGAACAAAATAAGTGATCCAAAAGGTGGAATACTTGGATAGATAAATCCCTTATCCTTCAACTCCTTTATATTAGTCTTAAGATCTTGAAGTTTAGTCAGTGCCATTCTGTATGGTGGAATAGATATTGTCTTACCCCCCAGCATTAGCTCAATAGGGAATTCTACATCTCTCTTAGGTGGTAGCCCTGAGAATTATTTAAGAAATAAATCCTAAAATATTTCCACTACTGGTGGAAGTAAATCTTTTCTAACACCCTTATCATACAAAATTATACTAGAACCTTGAGTTGTGAGCTCTCTCAATTGTTTAGTAATTGGACCTACTCGGCCTTCCTAGATATCCCACTCTCCATAATGAATATATTGGTCACCCTTAGGAGACACAAAGGTCACTCTCCTATGGTAACAATCGATGTGGTATTGGTATGTGACTAGCCAGTCCATATACATAATTAGGTCAAAGACCATCATATCAAGAACATATACATCCCATAGGAAATGATATTTCCTAATCTCTAGTGGAAATCCCTTGAAAAGACAGATATCTCTAGACTATACTCCAAATGGGGTATCTATAGTCATAACCCTATTCACAAACTCCACTACCAACCTCAAAACCATTAAAATGTTTCATAGATATAAAGGAATGAGAGGCAATTGTTTCAAACAAGGAACTATATAATGTAGAATCTAATATAATAGTACTTATCACTATCGATGTTCCGGGATCTCTATCAACAAGTGTAGGTTATACTGCATTTAACTTTTCTAGCCCTCTTTCTTGTGATGTTGTCTGACTCCCCTGAGTAGCACCACTCTGTTGATGTGGGAACTCCTACCCAGAAGCATCATGCCTACTACATCTACTGCCTTAGCTAGTAGAACTTCAACTCCTAGCATGATATCGTGTAGAATACCATCTTCCTAGACTTGGAATCTACCCAATTGCTCCTTTTGTCCCAACCTTCCACTGTGACCTGCAGAACTTCTGTATATGTCCCATCTTTTCACAAGATCATCACTCTACTAGTGGTCAGAAATAATTTGGACGATATTATCCCATATTACCAAACTAATGAAAGATCTCCCTAGTAAGGTCTTATCCAAATGACCCTCTTCTCTACGTACTCTTCTTCCCACTACATTCATTAAAGTTTTCATAATGGAGCTTCCAACTCTAAGAAGTCACACCTCCAAATCATCTAGTAAAAACTACATGTCCATCACTAGAACCCTCCCTCAAATTCTCTTAAACTATGTGATCATGATTCACCACTTATTTAAACATCTTCATCCTAAAGATATTCACTTGGGACTTAATCTCACACTTAAGTCCATCCAGAAAACGTTTCACTGTAGTTTCCTCATCTCCTGGTAATGTTGGATCAAAGCATTTCAAATCTATGTAGTGTCCTGTATAGTCCATTATGTACATGTTCCTCTATTTCATATGCATTAACTCAGAATATTTCTCTTGTCTCAGAATCTTTGGATAAAAATGTTCCAAGAACCTCTCCAAGAATTCCTTCCATAACATACCTTCATTCTGTCCATTTTGAGCGTGATTTTTCCACCAAAAATTAGCTAATCCCTGTAGCATTTAAACATATAACATGACCCTACTATCATCCAGAGTCTCCAAATTGTCATTTATTGTCTCTATGGACTCAAACCATAATTCAGCTTCCTCAGGTCCACCCTCTCCAGTAAAAGTTGGAGGGTGTTACAACTGAAACTCACTTATCAACTCAAAATTTATTTTCAAAACTAACCCTGGGTCTCTTTACAAGAATTTCATGAAGTGAGTGAAGTTATCTCAAAATTTATCCCCTTCATCTTCGATTAGAATGATTGGTTCCTCAAGTTCCCTAACTATAAAATCATTCATATACATGTCCATCGGTCTTCCCCTCAACAAGCATCATTGAGGCATACTCTCTACAATGAAAAAAACACATATCAGGTCTCATCGCATAACCTTATATCATTTCTATAAGAGTAAATTTTCACAATAAGAATTTTCTCCTACCTCACCACATAGTCAAAATTGAGGCATTATCACTACTCGTAATCATCTTATGCCAAGGTTTTAGTTAACAAGGGTAAACACTATTATAATCATGTTTCTCATTTAGACGCCCAATTATTCTTGTTTAGCATCATTTTTACAATTTTTATCAATACATGTTTGGCACTATTTTCCATTTTTTTTAATCTCACAAACAAGGAAAAAATTTCAAGTTAAAAAACATACCCACAACCCATTTTCCCATGCATGCCTAAAATAATGCACGTCACAATAACCCTGGGTACCTAGAATGATGCATGTAGACTCAAATATTGTTCCGTTTTGGTTTATGAATCAATACTCAAAAATTCTCAGAAACAATAATCACGTCACACCATAAGTTCATCACCCAAGGTAAAATAACATTCATCTATAACAAAAAACAGAAATAATAATAATCTCACCCTGATTACTTGGGTTTTCCCCCATACATGGGTTTGAAACTCCCATGAACGATCTCATTACCAAGCCCCGACTCTTCATAGTTTCCTGTATATCTTTCCCAAAATAGTAAGACAAAATAAGAATAAAAAAAATTGGAGCTCTAATACCACTTTGTAACATCCCAACCCAGGAGCCACCTGATGGTGCCCTGAGCCGGTTCATCACATGACCTCATGCACACCTCCTTATATGCTAGAGGCTTCTGAATAGTATAGAGGGTCTAGTAATTCATTCATTAAGAGACTATTCCCTCTTTTATCAGATTAAAACACCAGTAAAAGTAAGTAAAAAATAACAAAATCATATATATATATATCCAGAACAATTCTCATGTCACAAGATAACTAAACATGAAATACAATACTCAACTGAAAGGGAGAACATGTTATGCCAATATAAGTGTCAAGTTTCTATAATTAAACTGAATGTAAAGACATTATGACTCACAAATGGGTTTTGAACCATTTCTATTTCCCTCCTCCAAGATCCATCCCCAATCATCCACCCATCCTTGGGCCTTTTCCCATATCCAGTTCTGCAAAAATATAACTTATTCAGGTACTGGTCAGGAATCCCAAATAGCGTGTGAGTACAAGTCAGTAGGCCACCACCAATGGTGTCTAAAATAAGTCCATTCAAATGATTGTGCGTGTAGTTTTATACAGAAATGTCTAAAATGTAATAATAACCAATTTATCAAATTTTCATTTGTTCTTATCTAACTAAATTAACTCCAAGGTTCCCAAGGATACTCGTACCTCAATACTAACTTCATCTCATAGTATATCTCAAAGTGTTTCCTAGGTAATATTATATATTAACACCTGATTCTTGAAAAATATCGAAGTGTTCTAGGTGTTATGATATCTCAGTACTTGATTTGACTCATGATAGAGTTTTAATATTCTTGTTTGAGTCCATAACTTGGAGTTCCATTATTTCCATTCCTTAATTTCACATTTATAAGCCACATTTCCAAAGATACCAATATCACAATCATATGTAAGATAACCATGTTACCATGCTTACTTCTCAATATAATGACCATGTTCCCTTTCCTTTTTGTCATAAGTATAATAACCATGTTATCATGTATACTTCTCAATTTATAATGACCATGTTCTCATTCTTTTTACTCATAAGTATGATGACCATGTTACCATTTGTACTTCTCAATCTATAATGACCATGTTCCCATTATTTATCATATAATTAATTTATCAATTAATTATCCACCTCAGTCTCCCTACTAATTCAATAATTAGTTAAAAAAATTCATTCCATTATTTAAATAAAAAAATTAACTAAGTGCTTCAAACCATTAATTAATTCATCAATTAATTAATTAATATCCCAATTCATATTCCATAATTAAGTTTTTAGAATTAATTATCTCATTATAATCTCAAATTTCCATAATTAATCCCAAAATTAATTATCTAGATCATATTATCAAATGTGCATAATTAATCTACAATTAATTATATCAACTTATCTATTTCAATATCTCATAATTAATCCCCTGATTAATTATCTATATTACAAACCCTACATATTATAATCAATTTCCCCAAATTAATTATCTAATAGGTAATCCCCTTAGTCTCATAATTAATTCCCCTATTAATCACATATTTCAACAAATATTTGATAAATCAATTGGGAAATATAATAAACCCAATTCAAGAAAATCAATTGCTAAAGGATGCTATAAATTCTAAAATTTTCATATACATATCAAATCCAAGACTATGGGAATTATACTTAGACCACCTACCTTGGTTCAATGACGAATGTTTGCATAATGGAAATCTCTAAAATCTGAGTAGCACAACAACGTTGATAATAGTTATGGATCTAAATCTCTAAACCAAAATCAAGATCAAAGACATCTAAATCTAATAAATCTAGATCCAAATCTGCAATCCTAGATCTAGTTATCCCCATATAGTTTTAGATACAAGGAAACATAGGATATCTTCCATAAAAATATCATAAAAAGATAGAAGAAATAATGGAAGAAGGATCGAGATAAAATCCACTTACTTGAAGAAAAGAAAGTCTTCAATTTGAGATTTTGATCTTTAAGAATGGTGTTATTAAGTAATTTTAATCCCTTCGAGTTGATGGGATAACCTTCCTTTACCCTTAGTAAAGTAAAATCCTGAGTTAGGGATGTGTATGAGGGGAAATGGGTCATTGAAAGTTCAAAACTTGTGAGATCCACAATTTTTGGATCCCATTGTCGGCATGTGCATGGTTTAGTCACATGCTTAGAAAAACCATGCACTAACCGTGTGTTAGCCACTACTTTAATGGGATACTTTTTATAACCACCTTGTACAACCTGTGAAACCATTCTTTAACCGTGCTGAAGAAACTGCCGCAAAAGACCAGAGAGCGCACACTTTCTCTTAGTAAGCTGTAACATCCCCAAATGATAAAGGATTAAATGACTAAATGATATGACTCATGCCAACAAGGTGCACCTTACTTTTCGAAAGCATGTCTGATTATAACTCCACAGTTAAGCATGCTTGGCCTAGAGTAGTGATCAGTATAGGTGACCTTCTGGAAAGTTTCTCAGGGTGTGTGTGAGTGAGTACAAAGCACACTGGAAAGGACATGTGTTGGCCTGTGGGGACTATCATTCGTCATATGACTTTTTCAGGCATGTGGGTGGACCCTGGGGTGGGCCCCACGTGTCTGCAGGGCAACTGGTGGTACCTGGTGGGCTAGGAACTGATGACCATGTTATGGTAGGGTGGTTGTCCTGTCACCGGGGCCCGATTGTCACATAGGTCGTACGGTTTGTACAAACCATTCACAACCTCTTTTCTCCAAAAAAATCATAAAACTCCCTAAAATACACCCCAAGTCATATCTCTAAACAAAGGTACTTCAAAAAAACAAAAATACCTGAAATCGCACTTGATATAACATTATAAAAATTCCAGATCTTACTATGTGTATGTGTATGTGTATGTGTATGTGTATGTGTATGTGTATGTGTATGTGTATGTGTATGTGTATGTGTATGTGTATGTGTATGTGTATGTGTATGTGTATGTGTATGTGTATGTGTATGTGTATGTGTATGTGTATGTGTATGTGTATGTGTATGTGTATGTGTATGTGTATGTGTATGTGTATGTGTATGTGTATGTGTATGTGTATGTGTATGTGTATGTGTATCTGTATCTGTATGTGTATGTGTATATGTATCTGTATGTGTATGTGTATGTGTATGTGTATGTGTATGTGTATGTGTATGTGTATGTGTATGTGTATGTGTATGTCTATGTCTATGTCTATGTGTATGTCTATGTGTATGTGTATGGGTATGTGTCTATGTATGTGTCTGTGTGTGTGACTTTTTATGTGTATGTGTATGTGTCTGTGTATGTGTATGTGTATGTCTATGTCTATGTCTATGTCTATGTGTATGTGTATGTGTATGTGTTTGTGTATCTGTATGTGTATGACTATGTCTATGTCTATGTCTATGTCTATGTCTATGTCTATGTCTATGTCTATGTCTATGTCTATGTCTATGTCTATGTGTATGTGTATGTGTCTCTGTCTGTGTGTGTGTATGTGAATGTGTATGTGTATGTGTATGTGTATCTTTCTTTGTCTATGTATGTGTATGTGTATGTGTATGTGTATGTGTCTATGTATGTGTTTGTGTGTGTGTGTGTATGGTTTTGTGTATGTGTATGTGTATGTGTATGTGTATGTGTATGTGTATGTGTATGTGTATGGGTCTGTGTATGTGTATGTGTATGTGTCTGTGTATGTGTATGTGTCTGTGTCTGTGTATGTGTATGTGTCTGTGTCTTTGTATGTGTATGCATATGTGTATGTGTATGTGTATGTGTATGCGTATGTGTATGTGTATGTGTATGCGTATGTGTATGTGTATGTGTATGTGTATGTGTATGTGTATGTGTATGTGTATGTGTATGTGTATGTGTAGGTGTATGTGTAGGTGTATGTGTAGGTGTATGTGTATGTGTATGTGTATGTGTATGTCTATGTGTATGTGTATCTGTATGTGTATCTGTATCTGTATGTGTATGTGTATGTGTATGTGTATGTGTATGTGTATGTGTATGTGTATGTGTATGTGTATGTGTATGTGTATGCGTATGTGTATGTGTATGTGTATGTGTATGTGTATGCGTATGTGTATGTGTATGTGTATGTGTCTGTGTCTTTGTATGTGTATGCGTATGTGTATGTGTATGTGTATGTGTATGTGTATGTGTATGTGTATGTGTATGCTTATGTGTATGTGTATGTGTATGTGCATGTGTATGTGTATGTGTATGTGTATGTGTGTGTATGTGTATGTGTATGTGTATGTGTAGGTGTATGTGTAGGTGTATGTGTATGTGTATGTGTATGTGTATGTGTATGTGTATGTGTATGCGTATGTGTATGTGTATGTGTATGTCTATGTGTATGTGTATCTGTATGTGTATCTGTATCTGTATGTGTATGTGTATGTGTATGTGTATGTGTATGTGTATGCGTATGTGTATGTGTATGTGTATGCGTATGTGTATGTGTATGTGTATGTGTATGTGTATGTGTATGTGTATGTGTATGTGTACGTGTATGTGTATCTGTATGTGTATGTGTATGTGTATTTGTTTGTCTATGTGTATGTCTATGTGTATGTGTATGTGTACGTGTATGTGTATGTGTATGTGTATGTGTATGTGTATGTGTATGTGTATGTGTATTTGTTTGTCTATGTCTATGTGTATGTGTATGTGTCTCTGTATGCGTGTGTGTTTGTGAATGTGTATGTGTATATGTTTTTGTCTGTGTATATGTATTTGTCTGTGTATGTGTATGTGTTTGTGTATGTGTATGTGTATGTGTATGGTTTTGTGTATGTGTATGTGTATGTGTATGTGTATGTGTATGTGTATGTGAATGTGTATGTGTATGTGTATGTGTATGTGTATGTGTATGTGTATGTGTATGTGTATGTGTATGTGTATGTGTATGTGTATGTGTATGTGTATGTGTATGTGTATGTGTATGTGTATGTGTATGTGTATGTGTATGTGTATGTGTATGTGTTTGTGTATCTGTATCTGTATTTGTATTTTTATGTGTATGTGTATGTGTATGTGTCTCTTTAATATGAGTATACGTGTATGTATTTGTTTGTATTTTTATGTGGCATGTGTATGATAATATAATATGTTTAAAAACGAACACGTGTATGTAATTATATGTATGTGTATGTATGTACATGTGTGTATGTGTATGTGTTTGTGTGTGTGTGTGTGTGTGTCTGTGTGTGTGTGTGTGTCTGTGTGTGTGTGTTTGTGTATGTGTCTGTGTATGTGTATGTGTCTGTGTCTGTGTCTGTGTATGTGTTTGTGTATGTGTCTGTGTATGTGTATGTGTATGTGTATGTGTATGTGTATCTGGATGTGTATGTGTTTGTGTTTGTGTTTGTGTATGTGTATGTGCATGTGTATGTGCATGTGAATGTGTATGTCTATGTGGATGTGGATGCGGATGTGTATATGCATGTGTATATGTATGTGTATGTGCATGTGTATGTGTATGCGTATTTGTATGTGAATGTGTATCTATGTGTGTGTACGTGTATGTGCAGGCATGCGGACATATGTATGTGTATGTGTATGTGCAAGTGTATGTGTATCTTTATGTGTATGTGTATGTGTATGTGTATCTGTACGTGTATGTGTATGTGTATGGGTATGGGTATGGGTATGGGTATGTGTATGTGTATGTGTATGTCTATGTGAATGTGTATGTGGATGTGGATGTGTATGTGTATGTGTATGTGGATGTGTATGTGGATGTGTATGTGGATGTGTATGTGTATGTGTATGTGCATGTGTATGTGAATGTGTATGTGTATGTGAATGTGTATATATGTGTGTGTACATGTATGTGCATGCATGCGGACATATGTATGTGTATGTGTATGTATGTATGTATGTGTATGCTTATGCGGACATATGTGTGTGTATGTGTCTGTGCATGCATGCAGACATATGTATGTGTATGTGTATGTATGTGTGTATGTGTATGTGCATGTGGATGTGGATGTGGATGTGGATGTGTATGTGTATGTGCATGTGTCTGTGTATGTGTATGTGTATGTGTATGTGTCTGTGTATGTGTATGTGTCTGTGTCTGTGTATGTGTCTGTGTTTGTGTCTGTGTATGTGTATGTGTATGTGTATGTGTATGTGTATGTGTATGTGTATGTGTATGTGTATGTGTATGTGTATGTGTATGTGTATGTGTATGTGTATGTGTATGTGTATGTGTATGTGTATGTGTATGTGTATGTGTATGTGTATGTGTATGTGTATGTGTATGTGTATGTGTATGTGTATGTGTATGTGTATGTGTATGTGTATGTGTATGTGTATGTGTATGTGTATGTGTATGTGTCTGTGTCTGTGTATGGGTATGTGTTCGTGTATGTCTATGTGTATGTGTATGTGTATGTGTATGTGTATGTGGATGTGGATGTGTATGTGTATGTGGATGTGGATGTGGATGGGTATGTGGATGTGGATGTGTATGTGTATGTGTATGTGTATGTGTATGTGTATGTGTATGTGTATGTGTATGTGCATGTGTATGTATATCTGTATCTGTATGTTAATGTGTATCTGTGTGTGTGTGCGCGTATGTGCATGCCTGTAGACATGTGTGTGTGTGTGTGTGTGTGTGTGTGTGTGTGTGTGTGTGTATGTGTATGTGTATGTGTATGTGTATGTGTATGTGTATGTGTATGTGTATGTGTATGTGTATGTGTATGTGTATGTGTATGTGTATGTGTATGTGTATGTGTATGTGTATGTGTATGTGTATGTGTATGTGTATGTGTATGTGTATGTGTATGTGTATGTGTATCTGTGTGTGTATGTGTCTGTGTATGTGTATGTGTCTGTGTATGGGTATGTGTTCGTGTATGTATATGTGTATGTGTATGTGTATGTGTATGTGTATGTGGATGTGGATGTGGATGGGTATGTGGATGTGGATGTGTATGTGTATGTGTATGTGTATGTGTATGTGTATGTGTATGTGTATGTGAATGTGTATGTGTATGTGTATGTGTATGTGTATGTGTATGTGTATGTGCATGTGTATGTATATCTGTATCTGTATGTTAATGTGTATCTGTGTGTGTGTGTGCGTGTATGTGCATGCCTGTAGACATGTGTGTGTGTGTGTGTGTGTGTGTGTGTGTGTGTGTGTGTGTGTGTGTCTGTGTGTTTGTGTGTGTCTGTGTATCGGTATCTTTATGTGTATGTGTCTGTGTATGTGTCTGTGTCTGTGTATGTGTATGTGTATGTGTATGTGTATGTGTATGTGTATGTGTATGTATGTGTATGTGTATGTGTATGTGTATGTGTATGTGTATGTGTATGTGTATGTGTATGTGTATGTGTATGTGTATGTGTATGTGTATGTGTATGTGTATGTGTATGTGTATGTGTATGTGTATGTGTATGTGTATGTGTATGTGTATGTGTATGTGTATGTGTATGTGTATGTGTATGGGTATGGGTATGGGTATAGGTATGGGTATGGGTATGGGTATGTGTATGTGTATGTGTATGCGTATGTGTATGTGTATGTGTATGGGTATGTGTTTGTGTATGTGTATGTGTGTGTGTATGTGTTTGTGTGTTTGTCTCTGCGTGTGTATGTGTATGTGTAGGTGAATGTGTCTGTGTATGTGTTTGTGTCTATGTGTGTGCGTGTGTGTGTGTGTGTGCGCGTGTCTGGGTGTGTGTGTGTGTGTGTGTGTGTGTGTGTGTGTGTTTGTGTTTGTGCATGTGTATGTGTAGGTGTAGGTGTAAGCGCATGTGTGTGTGTGTGTGTAGGTGTATGTGTAGTTGTATCTGTATGTGTGTGTGTGTGTGTGTGTGTGTGTGTGTGTGTGTGTGTGTGTGTGTCACTACCACAAAACTTGTTATAATCAGCGGTACTCATTATCATCATTAGAAAAAAGTGCTGATAAATGGTGACCTTTATCACCGCTAAAATAACACTAATAATGGCATCTCCCTTATCAGTGCCTTTTTTAACGCTGATAAATGGGAACATTTGCCATCGCTTTTTTTAACATTGATAAAGGTCATCCTTTGTCAGCCCTAAAAACCGCTAACAAAATGTATATTTCATATAAACAATTATATCATTAAAAATCATATATTAATATATAAATATATTATTTTGATAGAAATATAATATATTTTATTAAATATGATTTATATATGACTCAATACACATTTACATTTGATATATAAGGAATTTAGTACAAATTTACATTTAAAATAATTTGAAAAAATTAAATATTATTAGAAATCTTAATTAATATAGAAATATATTTATATTGATATATTTATAAATATAAATAATTTTCTTAAATATGATTTATATATACTAAATATGTATTTACACTTAATATTTCATATAATTAGTGAAAATGGTTTATAAGTTAATTAAAAATAAATATTTATTAAAAATGTTGACTAATTAATAGTAATAGACGTTTAATAACATTTTATTATATCAATGTCATTTTATTTTTAAATTTGACATATATATCAAATAATAAATATTTAGTTATTAATTAAAAATAATCACTAAATATGTATTTACACTTAATATGTCATATAATAGTTTCACCTTATATATATGAAATTAATTCAATTTTATAGAGATAAACATACACTAATAATAAATTGTTAATATTATCGTTTAAGAATTTAATTTATTTATATTTAATGTTTAATATATTATGATTTCAATTATTAAATTTTATTCATTTTTTATATTTTTATGTAATATATGTGTACTGTTTAAAACTTTTTAACTGTATATATTTCAAATTTATTCATTTTTTGTTATTTATTTCACTGATAAATTTTTAATATTTTTTGTAGTTTCTTAATTTTTTATTTTTATTTGTTTAATATTTTTTTGTAATTTTATTCATTTTTAATATTTATTTTTATATATTTATTAAGTAACATTTAATATTTTTAATACAATTGTAATTTTTATAATTAATATATGTATATTCATTCTCATTTTAAGTATTAATTTTTAATTTATTTAAATTTATATAATTAATAACTCTTATTCATTATTTGAATATTTTTTTGATCTATTCATTTTTTAATTAAATTTCACTCATTTTTAACATTTATTCATTTAATATTATTTATTTCTTAATAATGTTAAGTACTTATTAATTTTTTATAATTTTTTTTTATTTTTAATATTCATTCATTTAATATTTTTTATTTATTCTTTTTAAAAAAATTATATAGAATTATTCCTCAATATATTTAATATGTTTAATGTAGAAAGATATTTATATTGGCATTTATAGATATAAATATCAATATCCAATTTTTCCTTAAACATGAGTTATTTTCCAAATATGTGTTTACATTTAAAAAGCCATATATCTTGTGAAAAATTGTTTATAAATAAAAAATAATATTAATTAAAAATATTGAATAGTTAGTATATATCATGTAATAAATGTTACAAATTATATAATTTCATTTTTTTTCAATTTAACATATATCAAACTTATTTTATTTATAAATACATTAATTTCACACACACATATACATAATTAATTCAATTTTATATAGAAACACGCAAACACTTAAAATTTCTGTAATTTATTCAATTTTTAATATTCATTTAATAATTTTATTTATAAACATAATATATTTAATAAATGATGTTTTTAATCGTTAAATTTTATTCATTTTTTATATTTTTAGTTGATATATACTATTTATTACTTATTAATATTTTTTTCCAAATTTATTAATTTTTAATATTACTTATTCTATAATGAGATTATTTTTTTATATTTTCATAATTTATTCATTTTTAATTTCTATATGGTTAATATTTTGGTAATTTTATCAATTTTTAATATTTATTTATACATGTTTAATTATTACCATTTAATTTTTTTAATATGGAACTTGTAATTAATATAATTAATATGTATTCATTTTCATTTTAACAAATTTTCTTTTTTAGTTTTTTTAATATTCTATATAATTAAAAAACTTATTCATAGTTTTCATACTTTTGGAATGTATTGATTTTTTAATTATTAAATTTCACTCTTTTTTAACATTCATTTATTTAATATTATTTATTCTCTTATACTATTAAATATTTTTTAATTTTATTTCAATTTATTAATTTTTAGTATTTATTCGTTTAATATTTTGTAATTTTTTCATTTTTAATATTTCATTAGGCATATTTATTCATTATTTTTTTTTAATTTGGTTGTAATGTACATATTTAATATTTTTTCATCTTCATTTTAATATATATTCATTTTCACTTTTTTTTAGTAATTTATATAATTAATAAAACTTATCCATTTTTTAATGTTTCTGAAGTCCATTCATTTTTAATTTTTCAATTTCATTGACTTTTCACATTCAAGAATTTATGATTATTTATTCATTAATATTGTTAGATATTTTTTTACTTTTTTATAATTTTTTCATTTTTAATATATATTCATTTAATAGTTTTGTATTTTATTTTAAACAGTTTTTATCAGCACATTAAAAAAAGCACTGATAAATACATGTTCTATCAGCTCTAAAACAGTAAGAACAGATAAAATTTATTTTTATCTATGATAAAATTCTAGCGTAGATAAAACCCATATTTATCAGTGATTTATGTAAAGTACTGATAAAACTCTTTCTGGTCTTTTAAATTCAACCCTAACAGAACCCCACTCATTTGTGTCGTTCAAGCTCTCATTAAACTCACCCTTTTCCACTGCTCCCCCTTGAACTTCTCCGATTAATCAACCTTCTAAAAACCTAAGATATGTGATTCTTTCTACCCATCTTTAGTCGATCTTGCATTATTTCACCATTTTTAGTTCTTTTATCCCAGTGTACCATACCACACCAATTTCCCTACTGTAGTGGCTTGCCCTAGCCTAAACGATTGAGACCATGAGGTTTTCAATTTCCCAGTTTTAATGCAACTAATTCCTTCATGGTTCTTTGTTTGGACATGTGTTCTAAAGGGTTTGGATACTCATGTTTGGGTGTTTTTAATTGCCAATGAGCCCGTACCCGAGTGGTAAGGGCTCCTGCTTGGCATCCAAGAGACCCAGGTTCAAAACTGGGAGGAGAAGAATTACCGAGTACTATAGAAGTACCGTAGCAGTTACTGTAGCAGTTAAGGTAGCAGTTACTGTTTGGTATTGTAGCAGCCGGAACTATTCACCCTATTTGGGCCTTTGGGCCACTGGTTTAGGCCTACGGGTCTCAAGGGCCTTCGGGTCATCAAAGGCCTTCGGGCCACAGGGCCTTCGGGCCACCAAGACTATGGAGAAGCCCAATTCACACAGAAAAGGCCCCAGAAGAGGATCAGAGCAACAAGAGTAGCAGCCACCAGAAGTAGAACTAACGGGATTGAAAGAATGAGAGGGTATGGTAGCCGCCATCGGGATCAGGCACCGTGCAGCTTTTTACGGGTCAATGCTTGCCGATCAGCAATGCAAGGTGGGGATCAAGGTGATCAATGATGCAGAAGATGGGGAGGGGCAGTTCTAGTGGGTTGGGCCTACGGGTCATGTAATGGGCATGGTATGCCTCTAGGCCTTCGGGTAGTGTATTTCGGGTTAGTCGGGCCTTGTGCCTTGGGCCTATGGGTCATGTACGGGTTCCCCTTCAACCCTTAAAAGGGGTATTATCCATAATAAAATAAAAAATAAGGCTTTCGGGCCATTTAGGGGGGGTTGTTTTAATTTTCAATCTAGCCATGGATGTTTTTAGTTTTTCTTCACAAATTTGGTCCTTATGGGTCCATTTTTAAAGGAGTGATTTGAGAGGAAAAGAAATGATATTGAGGTAGTTAATTTATTTATCCAATCATGTTTACTGTTATTTATAAAACAAAAAAAAGATTAATAATTATTCCTCAAGTTATTAATGCCCCACCACTCTTTTTTTATTTTCCACTACGTCTTTACCTTCATATCTAACATTTCAGTTTAATATTTTTTTAATAAATAAATCAAATTCATTATTATTTTTATTATCTTCTCACTTTTGGCATCTACCTCTAGGATATAATTAATGTCATATAAATTATTATCTATATTTTTGATCCATCCATTTGGATTATTATATTATAATTTCATATAATGAAGAGGGTTACATACACTACCCATAATATTCTTGATGTTGGTGCAGTTGTTGTAGGAAACAACATCATGAAAATCTATTTTGTGATCATGTTATTTTTAAATTGAAATTTTTTCATAAAATGATTTTATTTTAATAACATGATCATGACACATGGAAGTATACTACCCAAATAATTTTTTTATTGGCTGGATTTTCTTTTATTCCTTGTTTAAATATGCATACATTGTTTTTTGTCTAAAACAACTTCAATGAGTTTTTCTTGTTTCCCAGATTATTCTAATAAAAAACAATCAATGGATAAATTTTTGAGCTTTTAATAGCTCCAAATAATTTTTATTTCCCTGCATTACAAATAATTCGTTGATCCATATACAAATAATGATGTTTACCACCAATGTTGAACCCAATATGGGTAACTTTTCAATGTATAATGCATATCAAATAAATTACATAAAATTTTCTTAGATCCAATAGGTTTCACATACTTGACTAAGATGATGCCATGTAGTGTCTAGTTGTAATTTTAATTCTTTATACTCATCAAAAAGTTATTTTGATTGTTACTGTATAATATGATCATTACTATTCAATTAATATTGCAATCTGGTGAAGGGAAAAACAACATCATGGTGGTTTTCATCTCATTTGGGTTCCCCTTATTATAATTTTTATTCATCCTTGACATCTATACTTATAATCTTTCATCCTTCTTCAATTTCATACTTTAATGCTACCACACACCATCCTACTTTATTTCATACACTCAAAATTCGTATTATATGAGGAGGTTATCATTATGAAACCTTCTTATAAGAAGGAGTATAAAATTCTAATTTCCATAACTTTAACCATTTATTTCATTATATATTTTGTTTGAAATTCCTATTTTAGCTTCCAAAGTGAGTATGGATTTTTTTCTTTGGAAAATAAACAAATTTCTTAGAATTATTTATAACTTTAACCTATGATTATGAATTTATTACATGCATTTATTTATTTATTTTACAAAATGAATATTTTTTAAACTAATAATATGGATATGAATTGAAACTTTATGGATATTAATTGTATGAAAAAGAAAAATGAGGATGGAGTTAAATAATTCATCATGTTTACAATATATCAAGCATATGACCCATCTCAAATCATTTGTCTAAGATTATGTTAATATTATTCAGGATTAATTATTCCATAATAGTTGGAACAATATTTTATTTTCCATGGAATAGATTGATTCTATAAATGTTGTAACTAACATAGGGAAAAATTAATGTACATAATCACTATGATGATACTATGTTTTACGGATCATTTGATATGAATACTATTGTAAAAGATAATGGAGATCATTTGGAAGAAATGAAAATGAAAATTAAAAATGACCTTTATGATTGTACAAAGTTGTTTGGGAAGTTAAATAGTTGTGCAAAAAGACCATTGTATACTAGTTGTACTAAATATACAACATTGTCAGTTTTATTGAAGTTATATAATTTGAAATTTGGCAATGAATTGAGTGACACAATCTATAGAAAAATACTTAGTCTCTTTAATGATATACTACTAAAAGAAAATGTTCTTATTTGTAGAACATATGATGCTAATTGAATGATAAATTTAATTATAATGATCTCTAAAAAATAAAATATTGTCCAAATGATTGTATATTATTTCACAAGGACCGTGAATCACTTATAAAATTAATTAAGTGTAGTGTGAATAGATAGAAGAAAGATGAATAATTTCCTTCAATACAATCATATCATTCCAAGGTTTATATTGCTATATATATTTTAATAAACCACTTGACAATTGACTTGACACATATATACAAGAATTTAAGATGGGAAACTATGTCACCCATCAAACTCTCCTTAGTAGAAGAAAGTTGATCATGAGTACCTTGAATTTTGTAATTATCCAAAAACCTCCCTATTGCATTATCTACAGATTGAATAAATCCTTTTTTGTAACAAGTAGTACTCATAGTATATGGACAGTAAAGTTGATAAATTATAACTTTCTACAGTGAAGAAAAAATACATTGTATTTTCTCTAATTATATCTAGACCAAAACAACCTAGCAATGATATTGATGTCTCTTTGGCTTCATTGATCGATGATCTGAAATTGATGTGGTATGTAATTGTTACATTGTACGATTCTTATAGAAGTTAATAGTTCACATTGAGATTCATGTTGTATGATATGATAAATGATTTTCCTACTTATTTAAAATTTTCTAGATATGAAATTAAAGTAATGTTGGGGTGTCCCATTTATGAAGAAGGTACACAATCAATTAGGTTGAAACATTCCTTGAAGACTATGTTTTTCACAAATTTTCACCCTGATGACATAAATACCAATCCTGGATGACATCATTCGACGGAAAAAAAGAACAAATCACAACACTGTATCCATTAAATGGTGATCAACTATTTGATAAAGTAAAATAAATTGACATTGATTTTAGTAAACCATTTTAAAAAAAATCCTTATGAAATTATGTTGGAAAAAAGATCAATTTGTTTTGAATTTATGTAATAGATTTTTTTACATCAGACATTTTTTTGATTCCATGTGCATAGAAAAAAATGCATGCGATAGTGTTATTAGAATGATACTTAATGTACTATACAAAAAAAAATATATCATTAAGAATAATTTGGACATGATTGATATAGGTATAAGGGGAGATTTTGGACTAGTGAAGGGTGAAAGATGTACTTTTCTTCCTCCAGTAGATTACACTCTATCCAGATAAGAAAAAATTCAATTTTTTAACTTCCTTAATAGTGGAAAAGTTCAAGAGTGGTATTCATTAAATATCAATAATTTCATATTAACAAATAATTTGAAGTTACAGGGTATAAAATCACATGACAACCAAGTTTGGATACAAGAATTAATACTTATAGATTTACATTGTAATCTTCCTAAAAATGGTTCATATACATTAACTGGACTTCTCTTCTTTTTCAAAGTCATATGCATTAAAGTTATAGACCCAGTGAATTTCCCAATCATGAATAACAAAAATGTAGTTATATTATGTGAATTGGGAAAGTACTTCCCACTTTCATTATTTGATATAATGTTCTGCCTAATGGTTTACTTTGTTAGAGAGATTCAACTATTTGGTCCTATCCATAATAAATGGATGTACCCCATTGAACAGTATATGAATATTTTAAAAGGTTATGTTAAGAATTGAATTAGGGTATAAGGTTATATTTAAGAGTGATATATTATTAAATAATTTGTTCAATTTTGTACTAATTACCTATTAGTTGTTGATATCATTGGTCTCCAAAAATCGTGCTATAGTGGATGCCTTACGGGAGAAGGTGTTTCAATTAGAGATGTTGTTACAATTACAATTACATAAAAGGATAAGGTTCGCCTTTATGTTTTGAATAAGAGTGTAAAGGTTTCTCCATATGTTGAATCCCACAAAGTAATTCTTAGACATTTGAATCCATCAAGGGTATAAATATCACTACTAGAAATATGACCTTTCCCAATGCTTTTATACCAACGGTTTGTAAAAACCGTTGGTATAGGTACCCTTTCCCAATGATTTGGCCAAACCATTGGGAAAGCCCACTTTGAGGCCACCTTTCCCAACGGTTTTGGCCAACTGTTGGGATAGGTATACCATTTCCCAATGTTTTGGCCAAACTGTTGGGAAAGGTGGCCACAAAGTCGACCTTCAACAAAAAATGCACCCAGAACCAAGGATCTATACCAACGGTTGTCAAAACCATTGGTAGCCCTTTACCAACGGTTTTGACAACTGTTGGTATAGATCCTTTGATTTTTTATCAGATCTTCTTACCGAGAACATTATATAAATCAAAATTTAAAATAATTATGAGAATACATATATATATGTTTATGTAATTATGTTCACAAAAGTCATGTTAGGTTAGTGGTTAAGTCGTTCAATGATAAAGTAGGGGTCTTGGGATCAAATCCCAGTGAATGTTTTTTTTTGAAATACATATACCAACGGTTCCATAACCATTGGTATAGATTTTCATATTACTTATACCAATGGTTTCCAAAACCGTTGGGATAGGTCTATACCAACGGTTTTCCCAAAACTGTTGGTATAGACCTATCCCAACGGCTTACATGGAAACGGTTCTCCAAACCGTTGGTATAGGCTATACCAACGTTTTGGAGGCCTATACCAACGGTTCCAAACCATTGGTATAGGTTAGTTTTCCAGTAGTGTATGGATATCAAATAAAAATTATCAAAATTTTATAGGATGGTTATAATATCAAATTTATAAGAAGTTATTTAAAAATATGAATTCAATTGTTGAATGAATTTAATGTCTTTCCAGGGGACCAAATTTAAATATTCCCTCTAACACAAGTTTTTAAGTAATGGTTATACATTCAATATTAAGGAAAAAGATGAATGGTACCCAAGTACATGAATGGAAACATGAACCCACTAGAATTGAGGCTTTCCATTCCTCTCAATCTCCCACCTTACCTGATATGTAATTAACCAACATATAGTCCCATATTAACCAGTACCCGAGTCAATTCATCACTGACCCAAAGAGAATTCTTGATCCCCACAGGTTGTTGATAAGTGTCTGGGCATCTAGAAACTAACTTTGGGAGTGATTTCATCCAAAATAAAAGATAATAATGATTAGAGTACATTTCCAAAACATCAATAGTTAAATAAAACAATTAAACCATCTTGGGTACAAGGAGATGATATAAAAAAATTATAGTGAGATGTAACTACAAAAAACCCACCTTCATGTGGTCCACAACCACCCACCATCTCCCAAGTCACCTACCCTCATCCAACCAAGTATAAACCCACAAATAATTATTAAAATGACATTACAAACTTCTATATTAACATAGAGGTTGAAAACACCAATTTGTACAAGTGGAGTGTGAGCTGAAGAGCCTAGTAGGATTTCACCAAAAATTCTATGCAGTTAATCGATAAAATAATTCACATATCTCAAATATAAGGAAAATAAAAATATTACAAGGATTTACATTTTAAAATATAAAAATAAAGATTTATAAATCATTTTTCAATAGTTATGGGTTTAAAATAGAAGTGTAAACTTTTCAAAACCATTTATGAAGCTAGAGTTGGAAAACAGTACATTTTATCATTTGAAAACAAGATATTTTCTTGAAAAAATTTTAAAATAATTTCAAAAGTTAATTTTAGATCAATCAATAAAATTAAGAACATGCACCTAATATAAAAATTTGTACAAGATTCTATACAATAAAGTGAAGGTGCATCATCTCAATAAACAGATAAATCAAGAGCAGTAATAAATCAATCAAGGAAACTCCAATGCCAAGTATTGATAATGAACGAGGTCATGTATTGAATATCAAGTATAAGGATTTAGAACCCCCAATTTGAGGTATTAAACCATTTTATATATGTTTTTATGTAGTTAAATTGGTTGGGTAATGTTTGTGATAGTTCAAAAAGGTTTTTAAATGGTTTTGGGGCTTTACTAAGGGTGTACGGTTTGAGCATGGTTAAGGGAAACTGTGCAGAATCCCCAGGTAACAGGGAAACATGAGTTAGTGGGATTCACATGTTTTCTCAATGGTTTGTTTAAATCTGTGAGGAGACTATGTGGAGTTCCCTTTGAGGTTGTATAAGGATTACGGTTAGCACACGGTTTGTCTAACCATGCGAGCTAACCTTGCACGACATTAAAAATGGATTTTTAAATCCAGGATCCCCTGGTATTTTCCCTAAACCTATCCTTTATTCCCCAAATCAATACTAAATTGGTATTTTTGTTTCTAAAGGGTTTTAGGGGATACCCAACTAATTTTAAGCAATTATAAGGGTTTTCAAGGTGTGGTGAAGGTGATTCTTCTCCAGTAAGTTTCCTCTCTTAGATTTTTCTAGGTTTTCCTTAAATCTAGTTCTGCCTCTCCCTTGGTTTTATAGATATACTTATGTCACATGTAGATCTAGGTTTGTTTGCCTAAAATGATGGGGGTTGGGCTGGTTTATGTTAAGAAAATATATCTAAGGTAGATTTAGTGGAGATATCACCCATATTTGTGGTGCAGTATTGAGTTGGTCAATTTCACTGAAACCCTATGGTAGGTGGCTTCTCTCTCAGTTCCACTTTTCTAGAACTAGTAGCCTAATTTTCAATTAGTTGGTTTTTATTGAACCTGGTTGTGATTATGATGTGAAAATCTTGATGGAAATTTATTTTGAGATGATTTGTGGATTTTGGGGAAATTGGGGTATTGCGGTGAAATGTTATTGACGTTGGATTTTAAAATGTAGAATTTAAAATTGGTTGCTTGGGTTGATTTATGAAAATGGTTTCTAAAAATGGTTTTAAATAAATATGGGTTGTTTTATTGGAATCTAATGTTGCATGGATAATGTCCTAAGGGATTTTTTTGTTTGGAAATGGTTGTTTGCATAATGTTGTGGCATTGGTGTGTTATATGCATATTTGTTGGTTAAGTGTTTATGCATGTGATTACAATGGATGTGAAGTGGGTAGGGAGTACCATTATAAAAAGAGGATGGATAGTGGATGGAAGGTCCACTATTAGGGATAATTATGCGTGAAGTACCATTAGATTGGGAAATTAGTAAACGAGGTTGGACAGGAAGTTCCATTGTTATTGTTACACCTGGTTGAGGGTGTGAAACTCTATGGATATATTTTGATTATGTATGTGGCTAATCAAGATGAAATTTTTGTTCTAATATGTGATGGTAAAATTTATTATGGCTTGTTTTTTGGATTGTCCTTGTATTGTGTGGATTTTGGGTGAAAATGGCTTGGTAAGGGTGTGTTAGGCTTACTGAAAATTATTCCACTATTTAATGTTTTATATAAAATGATATATATAAATATGTTAATGGGTCTATGATAGTGTCCTGTGTAGGAAGTCATTTTGGAAAAAACTACTAAATATTATTACTCACCCCATTCTTTAGAACTTGGGTCCTTTTTTAGTTGTGGTATTCCGGGATACAGGCAAAGGTAAAGCATATCATTTTTCTGGCGTTTCATCATGATTCTTGTGTAGTATTCTGGTTCATGGATCATGGATCTTGGAATAGAGTTGTGGAGTGTTTCATGGTTTCCTTTGGGTCTTTTTGATGAGTCGCTACCACAAAACTGGGTTTCCAGGGTACCACCCTTTAACATTGCTAAAAAAAACATTGATAAAGGGGGGCTTTATCAGTGCTAAAAAAAGTGCTGATAAAAGGCACTTTTAACTAGGCTCTTAAAAGTGACCCTTTATCAGTACTTTTTTTTGCACTGATAAATGCCCCCCCTTTATTAGCTCTTTTTTTAGTTTTGTTAAAGGGGACCCCTTTATCAGTGCTTTTTTTAGTAACACTGATAGGTGGAGCTTTATCAGCGCTATTTCCTAGAACTGATAAATTATAAAAAAATCATGAAATATAATATATTTTTATATAATTATATTTATATTGATATAAATATAATATATATTTTTTAAATATGTTTTAGATAAGTATAAATATACTATTACATTTAATACATAAGAAATTTAGTGAAAATGGCTTTAAAATATTTTAAAAAATGTTATTAATTAATAATTTGATAACTATAATTAATTAATAATAATTTAATAACAATTCGAAGACATAAAAAATCAAAAAAACTAAAAAAAGATCTAAAATAAGTTGAAAATGTTACTGAAACTTAAAATGACCATTACTTTTTATCCGGGTGTCCGTTCGAGCTCTACAACATATCACATCGAAGCCCGCGATGAGATCTACATGCTAGTGGCCCAAGGGAACCTTCTATCAAATTTTTAGAGGCAAAAGAGTCCCATGAGTCCTCCAAAATTGAGTTTTTAGTCAGGATATCCCAATTTTTTAACATTCAAACAACTATAACTTTTGATCTGAAAGTCCTCTAGGCATGTATCACATATAATATCGTATATTGTTTCATTTTCTTAAATTTGACTAGTTTTGAATTTGAAATGGACTTATGGATTATAATTTATGGTTGTTTTACCATTCTATGGATTTTCAGATACACATATATATGTATTTATTCGTAAATATATATATATATCTGTATGTGTGTGTGTCTGTCTGTGTGTGTGTCTGTGTGTGTGTGTGTTGTATATATATATATATATATTAATTTATTTATAAACACACATAAAAAATATATTTTATAAATGTATTTAAAACTAATCTTATAAATATATATTAATATACAAATAAATATACGGATAAAAAATTATAACTAAAAATATATATATAAATAGATATAAATATATATTAATATACAACTAAATATATATATTAATATATGAATAAATATATATATATTAATATAACTAAAGATATTTACATTAATATGAATCTCTATTAATATACGAATAAATATATATATATATATATATATATATATATTAATATATGAATAAATATATATATACTAATATATGAATAAATATATATGTATTAATATAACTAAATATGTTTATATTAATATAAATATATATTAATATATGAATAAATATAACTATATATATATATATATCATTAAATGGAGAAAAAAACCAAATATCTTCGTGGTAAAGGTGTAGGAGCGCTAGGGAGGAGGTCGTAGGTTCAAGTTCTGGTTGACGCAAGGGCACGCAAGCAAGTGGGAGGGGGTTGCATGGGCAAGGGAAGTGTGTGGGGTGAGAGGGAGGGGGCTCCTCATAGTGTTGATATGGGGGTAAAGCGATGTTAAAAGCCCCCCCCCCCCCCCACATTAAATATTATTTTAACTTTTTTTTAAAAAAATGGCTTTTATGAGCGCTAAAAAGGGCTGATAAAAGGGGTCTTTATCAAAACTGATAAAGGCCCCTTTTTATCAGCGCTTTTTTTAGAACTGATAATAGAAACATTTTATCATCTATTTTTTTAGCATTGATAAAATAGGAATTTATCAGTGATTTTCTGAGCGCTGATAAAAGGGACCCCCTCCTTATCTTCACCTCGATTAACAACGCTTTTCTAGTGCTTTTAATTCCATTTTCTAGCACTGATAAAGGCCATATTTTCAGTAGTGAGTCTTCCATTTGGTACTCTGATCTTGGGATTTTTGTGATTTAGCTGTATTGGTTTTTGGAAATTATTCTGGAATATTTTGGTTGTTTGGGTTATCTCTTGGAAATGTGTTATCATGGTTTACAATTTTGACATACATCATATAGTTTTGGTTAGTTATGCCTTGTTTGGTGGGTTGGTTTTATTCTAAGGAAAAATCATTCCACAATTTGTCATGAAGCCCTCGGCATTTATTTCTAGCCTTTAATTCCTGGGGAACATCTCCTAAGGCCAAGTAGCATCTCACCGTCTTTCCAAGCCAATGGGAAGGGGTGGGATGTTACAAGTGGTATCCATTTTTTTAGTCCTTGGTCTTCATGTTTTTTCAGTTCATCGGCATTGATTGTTATTCTTGGTGTTGGGATTCATTCATGGTCTATTCCTTAAGTCAGGATGGTAGTAAGGAGTATGATTTTCGAAACATGAAATGTATAGCATAAAAGGATGTAGATAACACTTTTATGTTGAACTTCAAGTTACCAGGGAGTTGGGTAGATAAGTTTTTTTGAGACACTTATAAGAATTGGAAATCTCATTTTCACGGGTGTATTCAATGATATGATCATGGAATGCATGGTATAAATGACTTCACAGTAGGGTGAGTACTTTATGGGAATAATAATTTATGTTGTGGTATGAATATATTGATTGGTGAAAAAAAATTGGAAATTATTTTCAATTGTGTGGATTGAAAATGTGGATAGTTGTGGTATTTTGAAAATGAGTTAATTTTCAAAACAGGTTGGATTTTTAAAAAATGGTGCAACATGGGAAATGTGAACTTGTGGAAAGACTGGTTGTGATAGTTTCAATGTAATTAAATTTGAGATTATAACGATTTTCTTACTAAGTGAGAAAGACAAATGGTTGCTTTGTGTTGATAGAAATGGAATCGGTTTAGCTTCGTAGAGACCAATCAAAGAAGGTTGCTAAAAATGTGGTTGCACTTGAGCCCCAGGTGAACCAGAAGCTAGTGCAGAGTATAGTGAAAACTTTTCAAGATGTGAGAAGTGGGAATAAAGAGGGTTATTCAAAGAATGTGAATCATGTAGTTCAATTTCAAAAGTAGAATCCAACCATCTTTAGGAGTGATTTGAAACTGGAAAAGGTTGAGTCATGGTTGAATATAATAAATAGTATATTTTAATTTCTTAGAACGTCGATAAAGCTAAAAGTGAAGTTATCAAAATACATGTTAGAATATATTGCTTTTCGGTGGTGGGAGTTGGTGGTCCAAGATGGAAAGGAAAAATGTATGACATGGGAGGTTTTTAAATAGTTTTTTAACAAACAATTCTACCCTCATACATTCATAATTCAACACAAAATGGATTTATTTCATTTAAAGAAAGAGAACCTCTCGGTAATGGAATATGCGGCTAAGTTTATGAACTTAGTGAAATTTTCACTTGAGGTGAAGAGTAGTACATCATTGAAAGAACATAATTTTGAAGTTGGGGTTAGGCAAGAAATTCATTATAAAACAATGTTGTTATGTATAAATGGTTACATAAAAATGGTGAATAGATAAACAGTGGATGAACTAGATATTTTGGGGGCTACAGGCGGGGGAAGCATGTTGGTACCCACATGAAATAGTGGGAACTCTAATAGTGGGATCAAGATGAAGAGGGACACTTATTTCTAGGGTTGGATTATGGCTCAGAGTCTAATGGTAGGATTGGTGAATCTTCCTCTACAGAATCAAAGTAATTCGGGATGTTTTCAATGTGGTTCTATAGGCTATGTCAACTAGGATTGTAATACACAACCTCGAGCATGTCATAACTATAAACATATAGAAAATATTCAGCATTATTGTCATAATTCTCCATGGTTGGGTGTTCGTGACACTCCTCAGGAGTTTCAAGCATCCTATATCTTGACGAGACAGGGGAAGTAACATACCACTTTTCAACAGAGAAAAGTTATTCAAGGTGATTCTAGGAACACCACGACTCCTCAATAGGGTAATAAAGATCAGAGTGTGGAAAGAAAGAAGCTGTTTGGAGTTGAGAATTTTGTGATGGATGATCATTTGGGACCATCCACAATACGAGGTATGATTCTTTTAAATTCTACACTGATGATAGCATTGTTTGATATGGTTTCTTAGAATTATTTTATTTATTCTCATTCTGTTAGTTTGATGGGTTTAACTATGGAAATTATGCCTTCAGTTTTAAAACTTCAAACTCCTCTAGTTCAAAGAGAGTGTTGAGCCTTCCTATTTAGAACATGTTTTATATTTCTGTATTGGGTTGAATTGATGTGAGATATCTTAGTGCTTGAGATAGATGCTTATTATATAATCCTTATAATGGATTGGTTGGAAATGTTTAAGTCCCACATCAACTTTTGTGCATGAACAATTAGTTTCGTGATAGATGATGATGCCGAACATCTATTTAGAGGAGAGAAGAATGAAAATATGGCTGTAATAGGATTTTTGGAACCAGATATTGGTATGATCACGTATCAGTTAGAAATGTTTTCATTGGAATCAATGGAAGGATTTCAGCAAATCATTTTTTTAGTAGTTGTTGATCACTTTCTGGATGTCTTTCCCAAAGAATTATCAGGGTTTCCACCCATGAGAGAAGTCGAGTTTATGATTGATCTCCTTATAAGGACCATCCCTATCTCACTTACATCTTAATGGATGGCACCAACATAATTGAGAGAATTGAAATTGTATATGGAGGAGTTAGAAAACAAAGGGTTCATCAGGCCTAGCACATCTCTGTGGGTATTGCCGGTGTTGTTTATTAAAAAGGTAGATAGAACTCTTTGACTATGTTTTGATTATCGTAAGCCTAACCAAGTTAAGATCAAGAATCTATACCCACTTCCTCATACTAATGACATGTCTGGTCAGTTTAGGGGAGCTTAGTGTTTCTCCAAGATTGACTTGCGATCTGGGTATCATCAGTTACGAGTGATGAAAGAGGATTTTCCCAAAATAGCATTCAAAAGTAGATATTTCCATTATGAGTATGTGGTGATGCCCTTTGGTCTTATGAATACACTATTTGTATTCATGGAATTGATGAATTAGATATGTCAGAAATATCTAGATTCTTTTGTAGTAGTATTTTTTTATGATATATTTGTGTATTTGAGGACAAGGGTGGAGAACAATCAACACTTGGTAGTAGTGCTGGGGATCTTGATAGATCATCAGTTGTATTAAAAACATTCAAAGTGTTATTTTTGAATACAGTTGGTTCATTTTCTTGTCTTTGTTATTTTTTATAAAGGAGTTTCAGTTGATCTATAAAATATATAGGCTTTTAGCTCATGGAAAATGCCAAAGAATGTCTTTGAAATATAGAGTTTCCTTGGTCTAGCTGGGTATTATTGGAATTTTGTTCAAGGATTATCAAGATTAGCCTCACTAATTATAGATTTGAAAAGGAACAATTTTCTATTTCAATGGAATGAGAAATGTTATAAATCTTTTAAAGAGCTTAATGGTTTCCTTACATCAGTACCAATATTGGTTTTTCCTAAACTAGGGAAAGGGTACGTGGTGTATTGTGACACATTAGAATTAGGGTTAGGTTGTGTTCTCATTCTAGGGTATCATGTGGTTGTGTATGGCTCATGGTATTTGGGGATTCCAGAGGATAACTACCAAACACATGATTTGGAGTTTTTGGAATAGTTCATACCTTTAAAATGGGGTGTCATTATCTATTCGGTGAGAAATTCATGGTGTTTACCGATCAAAATATTTTAAAGTATATTTTCTCACAAAGAGATTTAAACTTGAGGAAAATAATATGGATGAAGTATATCTAGATGTTTGAATTTGAATTAATGTACACATGGGATAAGGGAAATTTTGTGGTGGATTCATTATGTAGGAAGTCATATTCTCAGGTGATGAAATAAACATCAGACTAGTGGAAGTTAATGTCAGTCATAGCCGACATGTGGTTAGAATGTGAGGAACAGGGTGATAGAGATGTTTTCTTTCTAGTCTAATTGGTTCTTGACTTGGTTTACTTGGTTAAAGAGGTGCAGATGTATGATTCCAAGTGTACGGAGATGAGGTCAAAAATCAATGGTGGGGAGACTATTGAGTGCTGGGAACTGAATGGGTATTCAGTTTTGGGTTTTTGGAATCGGATGGTTGTACTGATGGATTTTTAGGGAGAAATTTTTAAGGATTATCATCATTCTAGATGGTTTATCTATCTTGGAATTCAAAAACTGTATAAGGTGTTAAAATCATAGTTTTAGTGGGGTAGTATGAAAAGGAAAGTGGTAGATTTTAATTCGAGATTCTTGACTTGTCATCAAGTCAAGGTAGAGCATTAGCAACCAGAAGGTATCTTGGAATCTTAACCTATCCCAATCTAGAAGTGGGAACAAATAGTAATGGATTTCATTATAGGTCTCCCAAGAATGGTCATAAAGCACAATTCCATATGGGTGATAGTGGATCGGCTCACAAAGTTATCCCATTTCATCCCTATTTATGAATATCATACGGTGGAGGATCTGTCCAAAATCTATATCTATGAGCTGGTAAAGAGGTAGGGTGTTCTAGTTTCAATTTTATTAGATATAAATCCATGGTTCACGTCTCGTTTTTGGAAATCCTTACAGAAATCCTTTGGGACACCATTGATAATGAGTATGGCATACCATCCTCAGACATATGAGAAATCCAATAGGATGATATAAGCTTTAGAATATATGTTACGAGATTTTTTTATGGATTTTGGTGCCTCGTGGGAGGATAACTTTTCATTAGCGGAGTTATCATATAATAATAGTTATCATGCCTAGATACATATGGATATGTTTGAATCAATGTATGGGTGTCTGTGTTGTTCTCTACTTTGTTGGGTGGAAATAGGTGAGACCTCGATGGTTTGAATGAGCCCTGTCCAAGAAACTATGGAGAAGATCAAGTTGATCAGGAAGATAGTGGATACGGATCAGAGTCTTCTGAAATCCTATGTGAACCATCATCAATGGACTTTTTCATTTGAGGCGGTGATCATGTGTTATTGAGAATCTCTCCTAGGCTTGGACATTGGTGGTTTGGAAAGAAAATTAATGTATCTCCAATGTATATTAGTCTTTTTTAGATACTTTAGAGGGTAAGAGAGGTGGCTTATCAGTAGGCTTTTGCACCATGGTTTAGTGATGTGAACAATGTGTTTCATGTTTCTTAGTTGAAGTAGTATCATCCAGATCCTAACCATGTGATTTGATGGGATCATGTTGATTTAGATAACGATGCTTCATTGGTGAATGTTCTAGTGTGAATTGTGGATAGTAAATATAAAGAATTTTGCGGTAAAACCATCGGTCTAGTTTAGGTTTTTTGGAAGTATGGTCATATTCAGGAGGAGACATGGGAGCGGGAGAAACATATGGTCGAGAAATGGCCCGAGCTCTTTCAGAAAATCGATGGTTCTCTACTTTCTAAGGATAAAAATTCCAGTGTTGGGGAGAATTTTTCACCCCCGGTTTGAGGTATGTGACCATTTTTTATATATTTTTATGTAGTTAAAGTGGTTGGGTAATGTTTGGGAGAGTTTGGGAAGGTTTTAGAATGGTTTTTGGGATTTTCTAAGGGTTCATAGTTTGAGAATGGCTAAGGGAAACCGTGTAGAATTCCTAGGTAAATGTACAACATGAGGTAGTGAGATTCACATAGTTTGTGCATGGTTTGTCTAATTGTTTGAGAATACCATGTGTAGTTCCCTTCGAGAGAGTATTCGGAGCACGGTTAGCACATGGTTTGTCTAACTGTGTAAGCTAATCGTGCACGACATTAAAAATTGGATTTTTAAATCCAATATCAGTTAGGATTTTCCCTAAACCTCTCATTTCTTTCCCAACTTTATCCTCGCATGGTATTTTTGGTTATAAAGGGGTATAGGGGCTCTCCCACTCATTTTGGAGGCGATTTGAAGGGTTTTCAAGGTATGGTGAAGGTTATTCTTCATTGGTATGTCTCCTCTCTTGGATATTTCGTGGTTTTCCTTAGATATAGTTCTCCCTATCCCATGGTTTTCTATATTTACTTCCATAACATGTATATATAGGGTTTTTGTGTACTAAAATGATGGGTTTTGTGCTTTTTGATGTTAGGAAAGGAGATCTAAGGTGGTTTTGGTGGAGATTTCACTCGGATTTGTGGTACGGTTGTGAGTTGGTCGATTTCATCAAAACCCTAAGGTATGTGGCTTCTCTCTAGATGTCATTTTTCTATAACTAGTAGCCTATTTTTCAATTAGTTTCCTTTCCTGAACTTTGTTCTAATTATGATGTGAAAATCTTGATGGAAATTCATTTTGTGATAAATTTTGGATTTTGGGGAAATTAGGGTATTGCGGTGAAATGTTCATGATGTTGGATTTTAAAATGTATATTTTAAAATCGGTTTCATGGGTTGATTTATGAAAATGGTTTTTGAAAATGATTTTCAATAAAAGGGTTTGTTTTATTATAATGTAATGTGGCATGGATAACATCCTAAGGGATTGTTTGGGTTGGAAATGGTTGTTTGAATAATGTTGTGGCCTTGGTGTATTATATGCTTATTTGTTTGTTAAGTTTTTATGCATGTTATTGAAATGGATGTGAAGTAGGGGTGGGGAGTACCACTATAAAAATTGGATGGATAGTGTATGGAAGATCCATCATCAAGTATAAGTGGGTGGAAAGTACCACTAGATTGGGAAAGTAGTAAATGGTCTTGGATGAGAAGTTCCACCATGATTATTACACCAGGTTGAGGGTGTGAAACTCTATGGATATGTTTTGATTTTGCGTGTAGCTAATAAAGATGAAATTATTATTCTAATATGTGATGGTAAAATGTATTATGGATTGTTTTCTGGATTTTCCCTTTATTGTGTGGATTTGGATGAAAAATGGATTTGTAAGGGTGTGTTTGGATTGCTGAAAATTGTTCCACTATTTAATTTTTTATATAAACTTATTTATATAAATGTGTTAATGGTTCTATCCTATTTTCATGTGTAAGGAATTCATTTGTAGAAAACCTACTGAGTATTATTACTCACCCCCTACTTTGGAACATGGATTATTTTGTAAATGTGGTATTCTGGGATATAGGAAATGGTAAAGCCTCTCATTTTTTAGTGGTTCATCACGATGCTCAGGAGGTATTGTGATTCTTGAATCATGGATCTTGGCATTGAGCTTTTGAGTTTGGCATGGTTTATTTTGGGTCTTATTTTTGAGTCTTCCATTTGGTACACTGCTCTTAGGATTTTTGTGATTTAGTTGTATTGGTTTTTTGGAAATTATTATATAAAATTTTGGTTGTTTAGGTTATCTCTTGTTAATGTGTTATCATGGTTTAATTTATTGACAATCATCATATAGTTGTGGTCGATTATGCCTTGTTTGGTGGGTTGGTTTTATTCTAAGGTAAAATATTTCCCCAATTTTTCATGAATCCCTCGACATTTCTTTCCAACCTATGGTGCCTTGGGAAGGTTTCCTAAGGCCAAGTAGCATCTCACCGCCTTCCCAAGACAATGGGAAGGGTCGGGATGTTATAAAGGATTTCATGGGTACAAACTATATACAATAGTGAGTCCACCATCTTCAAGATAATTAGAAAATTATCATCACTAATTTTCAGGCTTACATCTTGTCTCATGGGTCTCAAGGAAACTAGATCCACGCACCCCCTCCTTCCCATTTGTACATTCATAGCTTGAACTTATCATATTTTCTATGGATCCACTAGATGGGGTGTGAGCCCTCTAGAAAATTATATATCTAGTTCCTCAACTCTAACTACCATGGTTCCCATGACCATTCAAATAAGGGGGTGATAAAATCAAGTAATGAGGATCATAATGGGAATCCTTATCAATTTCAACAAGGGATCATTACCTCAACATTTCATCTCATTCTCAAATCACATACCACTCCACCCCAAACTCACTCAAGTGAAAAAACATTTTTCAAAACCCATCAATGGGAAGTACAAGAATCAAGTAATCCATGTCAAGGGATTATCAAAAGATAGGATCATTGAAAAGTGTTAATCAGGAAGTTAAATATCATTCATTTCGATTAAAAAAACTTTTATTTAGTTCAACATTGAAAATGGTTATCATAATTTATTACTTTCAAAAATCATCATCAATATTCTGAACATGGATTTAAACAAACCATTTTTTTCAAAATAACCCTAAGGAATTCAAAGGATGTTTCTCAATTCAAAAAGTCTTGAATTAATTTCAAAACATGGGTTTACACCCTCTTTCCATGTGATCAAGTCACTCATTTTAAATCATCCTAGAACAATCATTTTAAAAACAAGGGTAAATCATACAAATAGGGTTCTTGGTCATTTAAAAAATTCATTAATTTGAAACCATTTGTAAATCATTTAATATATCATCTAATTTCATTCAAAATAAATCATTTTTACTTTATAAATCAAAACCCAAGCCTAAGCCATTCACTTTTATCAAAACATCTTTTAAATAGGGCTTTGAAAAGAAATCAAAATCAACATGGAATTCATCAATCTATTAAATAGTGATAGAGATAAGGATCATGATAAAATATATCCATGTGACATAAAATTCATAGAAAAGGATCAAATAAAATTTCATAAGAATATTCAAGGTCAACATTCATAGAACATATATCAAAGAGATGAAATATATATTTGTTTATTAATTATAACGAAAAAATTAATTACAAGAGGAAGTAACAACATAAAAACACCTACCTAGATAATAATATATCATAATAACTTAACACAAAGAGGAACAAGTAAAGACTCTTTAAATCTGGGAGGCTCCATGGTCAAATCAAGGAACTGTGGTGAAGAATCAAAAACCATAGCATAGGGTGGAACACCATGGTGCATTGGTTCACTAGAAAATACCTCTATGGTGTAAGACTTCCAACTGTGTCGTAGACTTCACCTATAAGAGACATATATAGTGCATGGAGGATTGTTGTGGCATAGAAATGAACCCCTATGACACAAAGAGTGAGGATATGGTGTTAGTATACTTTAAAAAATGAAGTATTTCAGTATAAAGGGAAAAATTGAAGCTTGAAGATCATGATACTAGCAGCCCAAATGTGAAAAATATGGTTTGGAATCCCTAATATATCTATTTATAACTATATAGTAATTAAAAATAGATGAGAGGAAATTTATTTTTAATGGTTTAATCTGTGTTGAAACCCCTAGTTTAAACCTCTTAAAACTGAAATTGAGGCCTATTATCAATACCATCAAATAATTCCATAACAACCTAATGAAAGAAATAACTTCTGAAGATAGAATGGTTGTGAATAAAACTAATGTAGAAAGGGTCTTTGTGGAATGAACTATGACACCAAAACACATCATCCATGTCACACCCCAGCCCCAGACAGCTCCAAAGTCGGTGCGGTTTTAAATAAAACATGATGTGTAATAATTTTTTTATAAAAAAATGAAATGATGAAAACACACATCATGTTCCACTAAAGAAGATCTTTTCAGTTTAGGTCTTAGAGAACCAAATATAATTATTACAATTTCTTCAAAAAAAAAGGGTAAAGAATATCCATAATGCTGCCACCAAACAGTGTATCTCAAATCTAATAAATTTGTAAAATATAGATTAAAATGTAGGGTGAGCATAAGAATGCCCATTAAGGGGGTTTTAAAATAAATAATATTTCAATTAAAACATTTTGAAAATATTTCTTTAAAATTATTCCAAAAACTTTTTTGTAAGTAAATATGCAATACATGAATCATAAAATAACATTTTGTCCAAGAATTATAAGTAAACATCTCAAGTAATTATAACATGGTCATAATGAAACATGTTGTAATAATAAGCATGCTTGTACAAAATATAGGGTGTGAAACATATAAAGTAAGTTCCATTCTAACTTTAATAATTGTGACATATGAAAGTGAAAGTACCAAATTTACAACTGTGAGTAATACATGGTCAAAGTTGTGCATAAAATAATAACACTAAATCTTTCCTTACTAACTAAAAATCATAAACTGGAAGATAAATCTCTGAATGATGAATAAACATTATTCCATAAGCATTTACATCTTCTGATTCTTATAAGTACAAGCTCTTTAACCAAGTATATTCTACTAATCTAATATTCACATGGTTAATTAGATTTAATAAACATAATGAGTGAAGTACATATGTCAGACTGTGTCAAGGCCTTGTGCCTAGACCATAAACTCTCAGTCAAGGCATCATGCCAAGACCATAAATAATCATTTTTTCAAGGCCTCATGTCAGGACTTTAGTTTGTCTCATTAGACCTACCGATGCATCGAGGGGCTATAGAGGGCCCCACACATCACGTAATAAGTCCAATGCATTACTCATTTCTTTAAATCAATGTGCATTAAACCACTTTGACTTATTAAATTACACATCACTTATCATTCCAAGTGTCACATATTACTCGGTTTATCATTCCATATTATTCAAAGTGTCCCATAACACTTTTAATATTTAATTTCTCATTTCATATTATTCAAAGTGTCACATACCACTTGAATAATTTAGTTTATTAATCCATAATTGGTCACAATAGTTTAATTACATTCTTTATTCTTTACATATATATAGTGAATCAAGTACTTAAGTGTCAAAACTAACAACTTCATGGAAATTTAATAAATGAAAAGTATGGTAGTAAGATTATAGCACGTGTTATGATAACTAATGCACAAAAATAAATATAGTTTGTGTCACATAAAATGATAACCCTTCAATTCGAAAACCTTATTACAAAATTAAACATGTTATATTCCAAAATTCATAATATAAATTCTTCATGAATTGAGTACATAACTAATTTAAAGGTAAACAAAATATTTCATGTGAGGGATTAAACACATAGTTATCTAAACAATCATTACTTGCATGTTTATGTATAACTTATCACAAGGGTACTCTTAATTATTTACACATAATCTTAGGATTTGAAAAACATGAAAATTAACCATAACTAATACCATTTAAATACTTATGAAAATAATTGAGTCTTACATATGTATATATTCATACACACAAATTTTACATCTAAAAAAAATTGGAAAATCCAAAATTATCTAGGATTGAGTACTGTATAATCTGTGTATACACAAAAGTGTTATAAAGGATTTTATTTTTTAAAATTGTTCATTATAAGCCTATGATATTCCAAAAACATTTTTCATTTATCAACCTTTGGAAAAATCCAAATAAGATTTAGGATAAAAGTTTATAAATATATGTGTGTATATATACGCATAACCAAAAATACATAACGTAAAAAGGTGTTTTACACCAAAAATCAAATGACACTTAAATGACTTAAATATGTTAGGCACATTAATTAACAAAGGTTCCTTAATTTCAAATCATGATTTAAAATTTAAAATGATTATTTATTAAACAAACTCATATATATATATATATATATACATTTACATATACATATATATATTTACCAAACACAAAATATATCTCAAGCCCTTACATGGTAAGGAATCAAGAATATCATTTAAGGAAAAAAATTCACCCTCTTAGGAGAAACCAATAGGTCTTATACATAACCATTTAGATATATAAATATGTATATTCATATATGTATATTTATATACATATATTTATACCATAACAAAGAAACAAAACTAGGTCCCTTACCTAGTTCGAAGAAGGAGAATAGGTCAGGAGAAGATTGATGAAGGCACTGGAGAGGAATAACACTGTAGGGTTCGAGTGAAAATTGAGATATATTTATGAATCATATAAAAAATTATTTTTAAGTCCACTTTTATGGAAAACTGAGGCACCTCAGTTTAAAATAAGACCAAGGGTGTCTGGTCTTGTGGAAGATGAGAGAAAGGAGGGTCCACCTGAGGTTATGGGTGTGTAAAAACAAGGAAAAAAGAGTAGTGAGGATACTGGTGCAGCGCACGTGGGTATAAGAAGAAGAAGGAAACAGGTTATGTGTAGAAAAAAAACAGAGGGTCGGAATTTAACCAAAAAAGATTCAACGGCTGAGATGCGTCCGCGAGTTTAAAAAAAATGAATGGTTGAGATCTGATGAGGAGTGGATCAAACGACTACAAAAGATTCGTGGTTTTTAAAAAGGATGAACGATCACGATTAGATCATATTTGATCAGATAGCTATGGAAAATGTGGCATTTTAAAATGTCTTGAATGGCCAAGATTAGATCCGTCTGGATCAAACGGCTGATAAAAACATGGTGGAGACACCGTGACTGCTAGGAATCGAGGACCGAACCGATCTGATGGCTCAGATCTCGTGCGGTGAGATATGACTATCTAGATGTGATCCCGCTTTAAAATTACCATCCCACATAAAAATGGGATGGGTTTCGCAACTCCCTTATATTTCTAGGGCTCCAGGAATTAGTCCTAAAATCCCCCCACCCCGGTACCGCCCCGTACCAGGTCTATGCGAACGCACTTCTGCACCCACCCCTGTCGATGTGCCACCCCGCACTATGGCGTGCTCTTCTACCCTTGCACACGCTATGTGCACTTAGGGATTACTATTCACCCATGTGTGAACGCCTTATCGCGCACCATGCATGCACAAACCTGGGCCATTAACTAGGGGATGTGAGTGAGATTCCCACCAAGGCCATGAGTGGCTGCCTATAAGGTTGCCCTCAGCTAGGTGGGGTACTCACCTATATTTTTAGCAAAGTAAAAGTTAATTTTTGTTATACATAAAAACAATAGGTTTTAATATACATATATATGTGTCTTCAAATAGAGAATAAAAATTCTCTATTATGACTAAACAATTCCCTAAAACCAATATTTTCCTTAGTTTAAAAACACTTGAGTTTTAAAACATAAAGTTATAAATCAATGCTTAGTACTTCATAAAGAAAATATTATACTAGTATTATATTTAAAATATCCATAACATATTTTTTAGTTAAAACCTTGTTTATATATATACAAGGGTGAAAACATTTATACAATATTTTCAAGACATTTGAAAGTACAGTTAAAATAAAAAAATAAAAAATAAGTTATTAATTTTATTTTCCCAAAGTATAGTTTCAAAATCCAAAATATGTTTCTTTGTACCAAAACCAAGCAGTATCAAATGTGTTCTTCTCTTTGTATATCTTTTAAAACACAAGGGTTATTATTTAAACCCATTTTAAACATTAAATAATTATCCTTATAAAATATATATAAAGAGTGTGTTAGAAACATGTTTAAATTTGTAACTTCAATGCATACTTAAAACACTTGGAAAAACTCATAATACCTAGATACTTTAAATTAAACCACTAGAAAACCCAACGGCTATATGTTCTTATGGACTTTAGAGACTCAACTGTCACCTAATGAAGGAAACGATCGAATTTACTTAGGCCTTTTAAAAGCATGAATTAGGGTGTCCCATCTTCAAAACGACTTGGTGATGATGGTACCCATCATTCTTCTGATTCTTAGCATGGTTTTTGTGGTTCTGGACATAATGTTTGTCGTTATGACTGACCCGAAGGATCTTCACTGTTTATTGGGTCTAGTTGTTGTATTGGGTGTTCTCCCTATAATTCTAATAGGTCTCTTGGTGGGTATTTTTGGTTTGTTGGATTCTCTTAGCCTTAAAGCAATGTAATTATTTTCAGTGTTTCATTAAATAAAGTAAGTCTTGTATTTATTTGCAAGTATTGTTTTGGATAGCATGGGAATGAAGTAAAACCAAAAAATATTGTTATTACATAAGAAATAATTTTGGGGCATTACATTATTCCTCCCTTCAAATAATTGTGTCCTATCAATTATAAAACACTCGTACACACCTACCAGCAAAACCAAACACACATCACCTACAACATCCCATCACAAAGTTGGCCAACATGGAAAATCTTCCAATTACTTCCCGGTGGATCTCTAGATTGGTTTCCAGTCCCTCAACTTCATTGACCCAATACACCGAGAGCACTGAGAGCAGATAGAATTATCCATATGCATTAAGCATTCGGGTTTCTACAGGGAGGCTTGTGCGGTGTGGAGGTCAGAGATTTGAGAATGGACTAGTTATCTATAAATCCCTCAGACTACATCATGATTTAAAACCTTGAAGTCATAGAGCACTCAATACATAGAAAAACAAAGGACTTAAAATAGATTTACCGCCCGGAGGTCACCCTCCAAATAAGCTTCCTAAAACTTTTACAAAGCTTCATATTTCTCTGACAACATGAAACAAAAGAAGAGACCTTCGTGGTACTTCCCCCTCTACTTAAACTCTTCAAATTGGGACTTTGAAATACATTCATAGATATATCTCTCTCCTTTGTAGGAACGAAGGATATTTGAGTTGAGGGACACTTTATAAAGTCATTTTCAAGTGAGGCGTAGGTTTGAAAATGGGTCATATTCTTCTAAACATGACTCAACATTTATGAATTCTAATAATTTGGTATGGAGAGATAAGAGGTTGGTTGGTGAACTCATGTCTTCCATCTGAAAATTTTCAAGAGAAATGTTTTACTCAGTAAGACATAATCATATTAAAATGGAGACATTATTTGTAAAAGCATGTTAAAGTACTAAAACATAAAATATAACATTATCCAATTATAGAAGGTTCATAAAACCCAAGGTGTTACATAACCATTCGATCCCTCTCACAATTCATTGGAAATAATTTCTTAACATCCTCCAAGATGAACCTTCACCGGTTTCACCAGTGTTGGAAATTTCCTCAATTTCCAATTAAGAAGATCCCCAAAGCAGTTACAAATTCTTCAATCTATTTGTTCCAGATGCAATGCTGGAAACTAGGATCAGCCGCATGTGGACATCTAAAGTTAATTGTGAGAGAATCATGATATGTATCAAGTTGAGAGACATCAGTAAGAACTTTTTGTCAATAAAATGAATGGTATGATTCATCCCCAAAAATTTCAAAGTCCATAACTTGACCACAGAGACCATAGGTTAGGATTTGACATAGGTATACTACTCAAAGGTCGCCCTCATGGTAAATCTCTTGGAAGACCTCTATAGATGAAGCATTCCAACCTAGGGTAAATCATTTAAATAAACCCTTAAAATACTTTCACTTCCAAGCATAGAATGGGAATTGGGTGTTCATTATAATAAAATAATCAAAACCTCCTCCTCAGTGAATTTGGAGTACACGAGGAGAATTAGATATACAATAGAGGTGTTTGCATGAAAATTAAAGGTTTTCAAAAACCTTGAAGCCTTCTAAACATAATTTTTCCACTATAGTTTCTAATACTTCCATTGGAAGAGATGGAAGGATTGATTCATCTGCTATCTGAAAATTTTAAAAAAACTTCTACTTAGTAAGATAGAAAAAAGTTTTTAATGTTGTTCTAATTTTCCAGGGTTGCCTAAAATAACCATCTAATACCAATTGTCATGCCTCGGCCCCAGACATCTCCAGAGCCAGTGCGGTTTTAAATAAAACATGATGTGTGATAATTTTTTTATAATAAAAACAAATGTTGAAAACAAACATCATGTTCTCTAAAGTGGATCTTTTTGGTTTAGGTCCTAGAAAACCAGATACAATTATTACAATTCCTTCAAAACTAAAAGGGTAAAGAATATTCACAATGCTGCCACCAAATAGTGTATCTCAAATCTACTAAACCTATAAAATTTAGATTAAAATGTAGGGTGAGCATACGAATTCCCAATAAGGGGGTTTGAAAATAAATAACATTTCAATTAAAACCTTTTCAAAATATTCCTTTAAAATTATTCATAAAACATTTTCTTAAGGAATGATACAATACATAAATCATAACATAACATTTTTTCCAAGAATTATAAGTGAACATATCAAGAAATACTAATAGGTTCACAATGAAACAAGTTCCAATCATAATAATGCTTGTACAAAAAATCGGGTGTGTAGCATAAAAAGTAAGAGTCATTCTAGCTTTAATAAGTGTGGCATGATAAATTGAAAGTAACAAATTTACAATTAGGATTAAAACATGATCAGAGTTGCACATAAAATAATAGTACTAAATCTTTCCTTGCTAACTTTAAATCATAAACAAGTAGATAAATATCTGAATGCTGAATAAACATTATTCCATAATCATTTACTTCTTATGATTCTCATAAGTACGAGCTCTTTAACCAAGTATATTCTACTAATCGAATATTCATTTGGTTAATTAGATTTCATAAAAAAAATGAGGGAAGTTCATATGTCATACTATGTCTGTAGAGACCCAAAGCTTGATGTATATGGACATTAGATTACTTTTTCGGAATACTTAATACATAAAAAAAATAAACACTGAAGGACCGTAATAGTTTAGTGTCTTTGGAAACTCGGAATATAATCTTCTATTCATGGTGAAAGATCTTTGACATCTCCCATAAAGATACTCACATTTTTTTACTTACCTAAAACCTTTATTTATATTTTGGGGAAAAGAAAACATAAAAAGGGTGAGCTCAAATTCTCAGTAAGGGTAAACATAGGGAACTTAAAACAATCCATAACCATTTGAATAAAAAAACTTGAACATAAAATCTAAACATCAAAATCTTGAGCAATGACATAAATCTTGAAAGTACGTATGGCATATATCATAAAGTAACATCAATCATGATAAAATAGCATGAGAATAAAACATGTAATTGTGGAAAACCATTAAGAACATGATATGATTTCCATAGTAGCCAAGGCATTGCTGTCAATACTATCTTAGTGGATAAAATCCCTTTCTGAATTGAGTTCACTCCTCGTTCCAGTCCTGTATCACTGAACCGGATTAACTTACCATTCTAGCCTTGTCTATCTCATGAGATATAAATCTTTACCCAATGAATTGGAGGGAGATATAGGTCCCACCAATCTCATATTGAAATCATTATTTTGTGTGCCACAAAACAATCATAAATCATTCATCATAACCCAAAGAATAAAATGAGTTTCATAAACATCATCTCATCTTAACATAATCCATATAAAACAAATGGATATCATTTAATCATAAGAAAAATCAAACCATGTAAATAATAGATAAATTATACTTGAAACATAATCATACTAAATAATTTCATCTTATATGGAAAATAATTTTGACAAAACACTTGAAATGAATTCTTGAGCAAAATATCCTTTCTTCTTCAAAATCATTTTCTTTTTTAAAAAATACAATGAAATTTTAAAAGAAAAGGATTTTGTTGAAAATAATCATGAAATTTTGTAGATAAATCTTCATTTAAATAAGTCTTTATGAAACTGTAAAAATCCATTCATGTCGTATAAGTTAAAAAAACATTATTCTCGTACTTTTTCCGAAAAAGTCAAAAAGTACCTTATATGGTAACCAAAGGAAAGATTCATTCCATACAACATAGTAAAAGTCAAAAATGGGTAAACATGACTTTAAGCATACATGTAAAAATATTAAATACTTTATAAAAACATTTTTATGGACATCGATGAAAAATATAACCCTAGTAAATACTTATGAATAAACAATCTCGGATAAAAATGAGATTGGAAAATTTGTCCCTTACCTTATGTATGATATGCTTCATACGTATCTGAAAATCCTGTATAATGATTTAAATAATTTCATTTACTTATTACAGAATCATATTCATTGTTATGATATCATATATGGTTCACTTATGACTTTATATTACTCGTCCTTTTGTAAATTCCATGTTAAAGCAGCTTTTTGGGTAAAATCATTTCATTTATTGTACGTATTTGGACTTGTTGTTCTTGATATTATTATTAATTATATCATGATTTACTTAATTCCAGAATTTAAATCATGATTTATATATCATATATATTCAGTATATAAATATATATAATATATAGATGAATGAAATGAAATACACCGTTCACGGAGACAGTAGGCCGCACGTATGCATGAACGCTGTTTTCCTTTCCTTATTGACTTGAATGGAAGTAAGTAGATGAAATATATATATAAAAATAAATCCATTAGCTTTATTATGTTATATATTTTATTATTATTCATTATATATACTTTATAATCATTCTTTAATGGTTAACATGGAGAATGAATCTCATCGCGTTGCGGAGACGGTAATCTGTACGTACGCACGCTCAATGATATCGTTCCCAAAATTATTTAATGGAATTAGAGTGGATGATAAAATATCTCAGAATCAGTATGATGTTATAATAAATATATATTGTTATTATTTACACCATTATACCCATCCAAGTAAGGTGGTGGTGGAAAAACAGATTACACCACAGCGTGGAGACGGTATTCCGTACGTATGCAGGCGCGGTGATTTTGTTTTCCATAGGAGGATAGAAGGTTAAATGGGGTTGTTTCATATTTATAATAACATATCATAATATTATTTATACTTATGTTATTACTTTATAATGAAACAACTAAATAATAATAAGTTGAAGAAGAAAGAAACTTGAAAGAATCGGTAGAAGAGATTACCTCTTCTTCGATGCACCACTTTTAAGCTTCCTCTTAAGGCACTAGAGTTGGTCTTTTGAGGAGACCAGAACCTCTATAATGTTTATATAGAAGTTTATAAGGGAAATGGTCAGGTTTTTTCCGAGCTTGAAGACTCAAAATTGTGTAAATAGAAGAGGGAGGAGGTGCCATTTTATAAGGGAGGAGAGGGGAACCTTAGAAAAAACATAAAATATTATTTTTCAATAAAGTCATATTCGGTTTATAATAGATCCAAATTGATTTATTTTGAATATTAAGTGGGTATGGGTTTAAATCCTCTTAAAAATTGGTTTTATACAAGTTTAGGTTACCATATTAACCTTATCACTTAGATTTAACTCTAAGTTAAATAATTTAACTTTTACCGTGTCTTCTTATTTTCTTAGACTATATAGTTATTAAACTTACTATAACAAGCCAAAAAAACCCCAAGTGGTTCATTATTAATATATATAACCTTATCTAAGTCATTTTTCTTATCCTTATATTTTTATGATTATAATAACAATTAATAATATAATATTTGTTTTAAAAACTATTTTATGTCAATTTTGACACTATTTGGTAATTTATTTTTTTGAAACGCATAACAACATGATTATTTCAAAAAAAGTTAATTAAATAAATACTAACATGTAATATTAACCTAAAAAATTAGTTTAATTTATAAAAAGTCTCAAATTATATTTATTTGGGTATTTATAACATCAATTATGCTAATATTTCATTAATGAGGTAATTACTACATCATCATTGTTTCATAAATAAATTAACTTATTTAATGTCTAAAAATTATAAATAAAATAAAATTATGTAGGAAATAATTTTATCTTTCTAATGAATATTTATAGTTGAATTTATAATATGTATAACCCTATATTAAAAATGTTTTAGTTATTAAACCTTGATTTTAACTCTTTTAACTCTTCTTTGAATTAAATAATAATAAATGTCCTAATCTAATCCAAGTGGACCTAAATGATAATATTATATTCCTAATGTTTTTTTGGTCATATTACACTTATCCAATAGAATTTGGACATTTGTTATGGTAATAATAATATCATTTTTACCCTTAATTACCCTATTTACTTTTAGCCGTGGTAAATAAAAGTAAAAATTTACTATTCACCAAAAAATTATTTTCATCTCATTGAACCACATTTTACTTACTAAAATAAACCGTGTCTCTCGAATTTTTTAAATTCAACTCACAGAAGCGATAAAATTAAGTTTTATGTAAATTTGTAATTGCTCCTGGGAGGTGGGTAAAAGACGATAAAAAGTTCAATAAAATTTTTATATACCTAAAATTATTATAAAATGACTCCAATGAATTACATTGAACTTATATATATATATATATATATATATTATGTATATATTTTGACGTAAAATGAATTTAAATAAAATAAATAATTATTTAAATAAAAAGTTGGTTTTTAAATAGTAACCCAGTGTTTTCACTATTCATCAAAAATTGAAAGTTTTCAGAAAAATACCAAAAATTCACCCTAGGATAATTTCTATATTCCAAATCCAAAAATGAAGTCCATTTTGAAAGATAAAATTTAGAAAATTTCAAAAAGTGGGTATTACTATTCATAACGGCTAGTTCATAATAATATTATAGTAATATCTTGTTTAGTGAAACTCGATATTGCATATAACACACGCTATCAAGAAAGGTTGCTTCTGGCATGCAACACAAGATTAGAATAGTGTTTGCATTTACTTTAAGCTAATACGGTGTTGCGTATATTGCAATCTAATCTTGGTGTAGCGTACAACACAAGATATCAAAGTAATAATATTTCTCATAAAATCTCGGGGTGTTATATTCTATCCCCTTAAAATGAATTTTTCCCTTGAAATTCATCGGGGTTATAAATGGTTTACAACTTGAAAGTTTCTTTCATAGAAACCCACATCGTAAAAAGGAATACTAAAACTTCATTTTAAAAAGTAAAGTTAGAATCATAACGGTCACCCAAAGTAACTCAGCACTGGGTTTCCACATAGGACAACATAGGTGAAAATATCGATATGGAAGAGAAATCTGACCATCAAGTTCTGATGGAGAGTGTTAGAGAACATGGATATGAAAAATCCATCAATCACAAAGCCATAAATTTGTGATTATTTATGGTACCATCTAATTCATCAGGTATAAGGGTACTAGGATAGCGTTTTTAGTTCTCATGATCATTTCCCTAATGTTGAAGAATTGTTGAATTAAAAGAAATACTTACTTGTTTTGGTAAAATATCACTGTTGTTCATGCCTTGAACAATTTCCACTTCATATCTTAAAGAAATGAAGTTGAAATTTTCATTCGTGAAGTGTTAGAAGATCATGTGATAGAATGATAGGTCATTTCATCTATTTCTTTCACAAAACGTTTAGCACAATTTATTAAATATACATAAGTCCATCTATGCTGAGATTAATCGTATATGGTTGCTAAAATGGACTTATGATTCATTTATCATAGTGCTTAATAAAATAAAACTAGTTTCTACAAACCAGGGACTTCCTGTAGGACAGTGATAAAGGTCTGTCGCACTTTGGTTGTGGGTTCGATTCTCGCATCCTTGTCCGATGCGATGGGTTGTCGCCCATCCTACGGGTTGTCCTTTTTCTAAAACTATACTATTATAACATAAAAAAAGTTATATCCTTAAACAATACAATCTGATGTCTAACTTAATCTATTCTAATATTTAGTTTTATCCAAAATACTTCTTTCTAATCTCATAGTATAAATAAAACGATTATTAGAAAATGCATCTACCAAGCATTGAATACAGTCATTTATCGCTCGTATATAATAAGATATATATCTTGTTGGTCACACTCCAAACATGTGAATTCCTTAATAATGTATTATTTTGAAAAATGAATACCCATTTAACCTTAGTGAAAACATTAATTTTTTCAAAAGTTAACTCTTTCCACATACCAAAATCCCAAAATTTGGTATACTCAAACCATGATATCACTTTGTCCTTATACCAGTCATGAGCTCATTAGTACTATCAAACATCTTATTATCTCCTTATCCTTTCATTATTCACATATCATCTACCTTCCAAATATATTTGAACAACCTTTAATGGTTACTGGTACCATTCATCATATACTTCCAAAAACTCAAGGAAAGACAACAATGTAACAATCCTTAGATTTTTCTTTATTCCATAGTACCATACATTATTCTTGATAAATATACAATCATTCCACTACCTTCTTAAACCACTGAATGAGCTTCATAATTTCTTTTATCTCATATATAATTTGTAGTCTCTTCATCATCATCCACATAAATACTACCCATATGACCATGTTGATTCACTTCATGATATTTTCCCTTAGGGCATTGGTTTACATAATGCCCGTACATTCCACATTTGAAACATTTAACCGTTGTTGATGTCTTATCAATACCATTATCATTATCCATGGTGTTAACTGAACCTTTTCCTTTACAATTACTAGCTTTGTGTCCTTTTTTACACCCAAATCCTCTTCCAGTTCCTTTGAAACATTCTCCCTGATGCCTCTTCCCACATGATTTACATGAGGGAAATTGAACTTTCTTTTCTCTATGATCATCATGAAACTCCACCTTTCTCTTATTAGATGAGTTGGGAAACTTACCAATGTTGAGATTATTGATCATATATTAGGAATAATAATAATTTTTGGACTTCCAAATCCCTTTTCATTTGGTTTCTCATAAAGAATATCATTCCATTGTCCATCATATCCTCCATTATCGTGAATCCTCCTATTTCTAGTCATTTTCTAAAACCCAAAAAGAATATTTTGAGAGGAAAAAATCATAATAAAGGGGGATTACCTTCAATATCTAACATATTAGGTTTAATTCTAATATCGTTACCATAATTCAAGGACTATAACATATACCTATACTTAACCTTAGAGACATCCCTAGACATACCATAGAAACATCTCTAGGGATCTCACTAAAGTTTTCACATCCTAGTCTCCAAATTTTAACTAAACCTTTCCTCTCATACCAATTGTAGAGACCCAAATATTGACATACATGGACATTACATTACTTTTTCAGAATACTTAATACATAACAAAAACAAACACCAAAGGACCGTAATAGTTTTGTGTCTTTGGAAACTCGGAATTTAATCTTCTAATCGTGGTGAAAGATCTTCAACATCTCTTATAAAGATATTCCCCTTTTGTTATTTTTTACCTAAAACCTTTCTTTATATCCTGGGGAAAAGAAAACATAAAAAGGGGGAGCTCAAATGCTCAGTAAGGGTAAACGTAGGGAATATAAAACAATCCGTAATCATTTGAATGCAAAAACTTGAACATAAAATCTAAACATCAAAATCTTGAGAAATGACATAAATCTTGGAAGTACGTAAGGCATATATAATAAAGGAACATCAATAATGATAAAATATCCTAGAAATAAAACATGTAATTGTGTAAAACCATTAATCACATGATATGATTTCTATAGTACCCAAGACATTGCTGCCAAGACCATCTTAGTGGACAAAGTCCCTTTCTGAATCGAGTTCACTCCTCGTTCTAGTCCTGTATCACTGAACCGGATTAACTTACCTTCCCAGCCATGTCTATATAATGAGATATAAATATTTACCCAATACATTAGAGGTAGATATAGGTCCAACCCATCTCATATTGAAATCATTCTTTCGTGTGCCACAAAACAATCATAAATCATTCAACATAACCGAAAGAATAAAATGGGTTTCATAAACATCATCCCATCTTAACATAATCCATATAAAACAAATGGATATCATTTAATCATAAGAAAAATCAAACCATGTAAATAATAGAGACATTATAATTGAAATATAATCATACTAAATAATTTCATCTTATATAGAAAATAGTTTTGAAAAAACACATGAAATGAATTCTTGAGGAAAATATCCTTTCTTCTTCAAAATCATTTTCCTTTTTAAAAAATGAAATGAAATTTTAAAAGAAAAAGATTTTGTTGAAAATAATCATTAAATTTTTTAGATAAAAATTCGTTGAAATAATTCATTATGAAACCGTAAAAATCCACTCACGCCATATAAGTTAAAAAAACATTCTTCTCGTACTTTTTCCAAAAAAGTCAAAAAGTACCTTATATGGTAACCAAAGGAAAGATTCCTTCCACAAAACATAGTAAAAGTCAAAAAGGGGTAAAAATGACTTTAAAAATACATGTAATAATATTAAACACTTTATAAAAACATTTTTATGGACATAGATGAAAAATATAACCCCATTAAATACTTACGAATAAACAATCTTGGATAAAAATGAGATTGGAAAAGATATCCTTTACCTTTGGTCCGATAGGCTTCGTACGTATCTGAACCTCCTGTATAATGATTTAAATAATTTCATTTACTTATTAAAGAATCATATTAATTGTTATTATATCATATATGGTTCACTTATGACTTTATATTACTCGTTCTTTTATAAATTCCATGTTAAAGTAGCGTTTTGGGTAAAATCGTTTCATTTATCATACGTTTTTGGACTTGTTGTTCTTGATATTATTATTAATTATATCATGATTTACTTACTTACAGAATGTAAATCATGATTTATATATCATATATATTCAGTATATGTATATATATATATATATATAATAGATAGATGAATGAAATTAAATACACCGTTTATGGAGATGGTATGTCGTATGTACGCATGAACGTTGTTTTCCTTTCCTTATTGACTTGAATAAAAGTAAGTAGATGAAATATATATATATATATACATAAATAAAGTATCTTTATTATGTCATATATTTTATTATTATTCATTATATATACTTTATAATCATTCTTGAAAAATTAACATTGAGAATGAATCTCATTGCGTCGTGGAGACGGTAATCTGTACGTACGCACGAGCGATGATATCATTCCCATAATTATTGAATGGAATTGGAGTGGATGATAAAATATCTCATAATCAATATGATTTTATAATAAACATATATTGTTATTCTTTACAACATTATACCCATCCAAGTAAGGTGGTGGTGGAAAAACAGATTACACCACGGCGTGGAGACGGTATTCCGTACGTACGCACGCGCGGTGATTTCATTTTCCGTAGAATGGATAGAAGGTGAAATTAGGTTGTTTATATATTTATAATAACATATCAGTATATTAGTGATACTTATGTTATTACTTTATAATGAAACAACTAAATAAGAAGAAGTTGAAGAAGAAAGAAACTTGAAAGAATCGGTAGAAGAGATTACCTCTTCTTCGACGCACCTCTTTTAAGCTTCTGATTAAGGTAGTAGAGTTGGTCTTTTGAGGAGACCAAAACCTCTATAATGTTTCTATGGAAGTTGGAAAGGGAAATGGTCATGGTTTGAAAGATATTGAAGGCTCAAAATTTTGTAAATAGAAGAGGGAGGAGGTGCCCTTTTATAAGGGAGGAGAGGGGCACCTTAGGAAAAACATAAAATATTATTTTATGATAAATTAATATTCGATTTATAATAGCTACAAATTGATTTATTTCGAGTGATAAGTTGGTATGGGTCTAAATAATCTTAACCAATAGTTTTTAGACAAGTTTAGGTTACCATTTTAACCTTATCACTTAGATTTAACTCTAAGTTAAATAATTTAACTTTTACCGTGTCTTCTTGTTTTCTTACAATATATGGTTATTAAAATTACTATAACAAGACAAAAGAACCCATAGTGGTTCATTTTTAATATATATAACCTTATCTAAGTCATTTGGCCGATCCTTATATTTTTATAAATAGAATAACATTTAATAATATAATATTAGTTTTAAAAACTATTTTATGTCAATTTTTACACTATTTGGTAATTGATTTTAGTGAAAATCATAACAGCATGATTAGTTCCAAAAAAGTTAATTGAATCAATAATAACATGTCATATTAACCGAAAAAATTAGTTTAATATATAAAAAGTCTCAAATTAAATTTATTTGAGTATTTATAACATTAATTATGTTAATATTTCATTAATAAAGTAATTGTTGCATCATCATTGTGTCATAAATAAATTAAATTATTTAATGTATAAAAATTATAAATAAAATACCATTATGTAGGAAATAATTTTTTCTTTCTAATGAATATTTATATTTGAATTTATCTTATGTATAACCCTATATTAAAAATGTTTTAGCTATTAAACTTTGATTTTAACTCTTTTGACTCTTCTTTGAATTAAATAATAATAAATGTCCTAATCTAATCCAAGTGGACCTAAATGATAATATTATATTCCTAAGGTTGTTTTGGGTCTAATTAAACTTATAAAATATAATTAGGACATGTGTTAGGGTAATAATAATATCATTTTTACCCTTAATTACCCTATTTACTTTTAACCGTGGTAAATAAAAGTAAAAAGTTACTATTCACCAAAAATTATTTTCATCTCGTTGAACAAAATTTTAATTAATGATATCAACCATGTCTCTCATATTTTTGAACTTCAACTAACATAAGTGGTAAAATTAAGTTTTATGTAAATTTGTAATTGCTCCTAAGAGGTGAGTAAAAGACAGTAAAAAGTTCAATAAAATTTTTATATACCTAAAATTATTATAAAATGACTCAAATGAATTAAATTGAACTTATATATATATTATGTATCTATTTTGACCTAAAATAAATTTAAATAAAATAAATAATTATTTAAATAAAAAGTTGGTTTTTAAATAGTAACCCAGTGTTTTCACTATTCATCAAAAATTGAAAGTTTTCAGAAAAATACAAAAAATTCACCCTTGGATAATTTCGATATTGGGAATACAAAAATGAAGTCCATTTTGAAAGATAAAATTTATAAAATTTCAAAAAGTGGGTATTAATATTTATAACAGCTAGTTCATAATAATATTATAGTAATATCTCATTTAGTGAAACTCAGTATTGCGTATAACACGCGCTATTGAGAAAGGTTGCTTCTAGCAAGCAACACAAGCCTAGAATAGTGTTTGCATATACTATAAGTTAATATGGTGTTGTTTATAGCTCAAGATAATCTTGGTGTAGCGTACAACACAAGACATCAAATTAATAATATTTCTCAAAAAATCTCGGGGTGTTACAATGTCAAAGCCTCATGCCAAGACTATAAACTCTTTGTCAAGGGCTTGTGCCTAGACCATAAATAATCATTTTGTCAAGGCCTCATGTCAATACTATAGTTTGTCTCATGAAACCTACTGATGCATCAAGGGGATATAACGAGCCCCACACATAACATAATAAGTCCAATTCATTCCTTATTTATTTAAATCAAAGTGCATCAAACCACTTTGATTTATTAAATTACTCATCACTTATCATTACAAGTGTCGCATATTATTTGGTTTTCATTTCATGTTATTCAAAGTCTATCATACCACTTTTAATATTTAATTTATCATTTCATATTATTCAGAGTGACCCATACCACTTGAAAATTTTAGTTTCTTAATCCATAATTGGTCATAACATTTTAATTATATTTTTTAGTGTTTACACATATATAGTGAATCAAGTACTTAAGTGTCAAAACTAACAATTGCATGGAAATTTAATAAATGAAAATTATGGTAGGCAGATTATAGCACATGTGATGATAACTAATGTACAAAAAGAAATATAGGTTTTGTCACATAAAACGATAACCCTTTAATTCCAAAACTTTATTACAAAAGTAAACCTGTTATATTCCAAAATGCCTAATGGAAATTCATCATGGATTGAGTTCCTAACTAATTTAAAGGTAAACAAAATATTTTATGTGAGGGATTAAACACATAGTTGTATAATCATTCATTACTTGCATGTTTATGTATAGAATATCACAAGGGTACTCTCAATTATTCACACACAACGTTAATAATTGAAAATCATGAAAATCAACCATAAATAATATCATTTAAATAATTATGAAAGTAAGCAGGGATTACATATGTATATATTCATACACACAAATTTTACATCTAAAAATATTTGGAAAAACCAAAATTCTCTAGGAATGAGTAATATATAATCCATGTATACACAAAAGTGTATATAAAGAATTGTATTTTTTAAAATTGTTCATTCTAAGCCTATAATATTTCAAAAACATTTTTTAACCTTTGGAAAAATACAAAATAGATTTAGGATCAAAGTTTATATATATATATATATACATGCATAAACGAAAATACATAATGTAAAAAGGGGTTTTACACCAAAAATATAATGACACTTAAATGACTTAAATATGTTAGGCACATTAATTAACAAAGTTTCCTTAATTTAAAATCATGATTTAAATTTTACATGGTTTTTTTATTAAACAAACTCATATTTATATATATATATATATAATTATGTATACATCGACATATACATATAAATATTTATCAAATAGAAAAGATATCTTAAGCCCTTGCATGGTAAAGAATAAAGAATATCATTTAAGGCCAAAAATTCACCATCTTAGGAGAAAATAGTTTGTCTTATACTTAAATTTGTACATATATAAATATGTATATTAATATATTTATATTTATATACATATATTAATACCATAAAAAATCAAGACAACTAGGTCCCTTACCTAGTTTAGAGAAGGAGAAGAGGTCGAGAGAAGCGTGATGGAGGTGCTGGAAAGGAAGAACATTGTGGGGTTTGGATGAAAATTGAGATATATTTATGAATCGTATAAAAATATATTTTTAAGGCCACTTGTATGGAAAAATGAGGCACCTTGGTTAAAATAAAACTAAGGGTGTTCGGTCTTGTGGAAGATGATAGAAAGGAGGGGCCACCAGAGGTCACGGGTGTGCAAAAACAAGGAAAGGAAGAGTAGCGAGGCTACTAGTGCGGCACAAACGGGTAGAATAAGAATATGGAAATGGGTTAGGTGCGGGAAAACAATGGATGTTTGGGATTTAACCAAAAAAGATCAAGTGGATGAGATCCATTTGTGAGTTTTAAAAAAAGATGAATGGTTGAGATCTGATGAGGAGTGGATCAAATGGCTATAAAAGATTTGGGGTTTTTAAAATGGACGAATGGTCACAATTAGATCATATTTGATTGGATGACTATGGACGATGCGAAATTTTAAAAATTCTTGAATTTCTGAGATTAGATCCTCTAGGATTGAACAACTGATAAAAATGTGGTGGAGAAACCACAGATGCTAGGAATATAGGACCAAACTGATTGGACAGCTCACATCTTGCGTGATGAGATTTGACGGTCCAGATGTGATACTGCTTTAAAATTACCCTCCCACATCGAAATGGGATGGGTTTCATGACTCCCTTATAATCCTGGGACTCCTAGAATTAGTCCATAAATCCCCCTCCCCCCTCCACAGTATCGCCCTGTACTGGGTCTCTGTAGGTGTGCTTTTGCACTCACCCCTACTGTTGTGCTGCCCCACACGGTGGCATGCTCTGTTTCCCTAGCACATGCACACTCATGAATTCTTAGGGATTACTATGCACCCCTAAGTGCACGACATAACATTCACTATGCATGCACAGCCCTGGGCCATTTTCTAGGGGATGTGAGTGAGATTCCCACCAAGGCCTTGAGTGGCTGCCTACAGGGTTGCCCTCGGCTAAGTGGGTTACTCACCTATTTTTTTAGCAAAGTAAAAGTTTATTTTTGTTAAACATAAAAACAATAGGTTTTCATATACATATATAGGTTTCTTCAAATAGAGAATACAAATTCTCTATTATGACTAAACAAATCCCTAAAACCAATATTTTCATTAGTTTAAAAACACTTGAGTTTTAAAACATAAAGTTATAAATAAAATTTTAGTCCATCATAAATAAAATCTTATACTAGTATTATATTTAAAATATCCAAAAAATATTTTTTAGTTACAACCTTGTTTCTATATATCCAGGGATGAAAAAATTTATAAAATATTTTCAAGACATTTGAAAGTATAGATAAAATATTAAATACAATAATAGTTATTAATTTCATTTTCCCAAAGTATAATTTCAAACTCAAAAATATGTTTCTTTTTACCAAAACCATGAAGTATCAAATGTGTGATTCTCTGGGTATTTCTTTTAAAACACAAGGGTTGTGATTAAAACCCATTTTAAACATTAAATAATTATTCTTCTAAAATATATAAAAATATTTTATTAAAAACATGTTTAACTTTATAACTTCAATGCATACTTAAAACACTTGGGAAAACTTATATTACCTAGATAATTTAAATTAAACTACTAGAAAACCCAATGGTTATATGGTCTTATGGCCATTATCGACTCAAAAGTCACCTAAAGGAGGAAACTATCAAATTTACTTAGGCCTTATAAAAACATGAATTAGGGTGTTCCATATTTAAAACGACTTGGTGAAGATGGTGGCCATCATTCCTCTGATGCTTAGAATAGTCGTTGTGGTTCTGGCCATAATTTTTTTCATTCTAACTAACCAAAAGGATCTTTACTATTTAATGGGTCTAGTTGTTGTATTAGGTGGTCTCTGTGTAATTTTAATATGTCTCTTTGTAGGTATTTTTTGTTAGTTGTATTCTCTTAGCCTTGAAGTAATGTAATCATTTTTCGTGTTTCATTAAATAAAGGGAGACTTGTGTTTATTTACAAGTATTTTTTTGGACCTCATGGGAATGAAGTAAAACCAAAAAATATTGTTATTACATAAGAAATAAGTTCGGGGTGTCACAATCCATAAACAGGTTTCCATGATTAAGTTTATAATGCAAGGTTAGGATCACTACGGCGCAACAACTCTATCTGTAGTGTGACCTCAACTCCTTAATCACATTATAGCACAACCACTACTTCCATTATGTACCTAACTCTCCTCTATTGTATTTGTGGGTGTTATGGAATAGTCTCACTAGAAACTAGTTTTAGGATGTTACAATCTCCCCAACTATAGAACTTTATATCCCTAAGAATATTTCTATTCTAAATATAGAAAAATTTGAGACAAAAGGACTACCTCATTCATCATATGAGGTGGAAAGTACTCAAACTAGAAGAAAGACTCACCCAAAAAATTGTAATCCAACACTACTCAAATATCATCACATTTCATCACAAAAACTCTACAATACCAATAGGAACCGAAAATAAATTGGGAAGTACTTGAGACCTATAATAGGTATATCAATTATTTAATGATTAAATAAAATGGTGTAACATATTGACATAATTTTCCTTATATCCCAAATAAGTGACTTCAAAAAATCACTAAAGATAAACATCTACGATCCAAAAACAAACTATTAATGGACTGACACAACAAAACACCTCAATAATTTCATAAGATACATCATACTCAAGATCAATCAATCATCAAGAATACACAAGTATGGTATAGAACTGATAAATATTTTCACCATGGACAAGTAAATTACGGTAACCTAGGTTTTTTAAAGCTGAGAATCACCCCTTGATAAGATCATCAAAACATCCACCATCACCTCCGGGTGCCTGGCCCATCAAAATCCACATGTTCCCAGTTATGTAATACTTACCCCAAGTTCTATCCAAGTGAAACCAGAAATAGCTTGGAACAACAAGTTCAGTGCACACATAGGGTGTTGTACCCTCATAAGGGATATCATCTATCACATTCAGATCAAGAACTAAATGTCAAGATTAAAACAAGAGGTTACAAATGAAAAAAAAAACTGAATTTTATCCTACACCAACCATAGGAAGACCCTTATTAAAGGAAGAAACATAAATTATTTCGAAAAACAACAACTCCAACACTTGAAGGTTCTCAAAGTAATATTCCACTCTATTGCTATGAGAAATACAAACCTCAAGGGACTAAAACCATTCAAGATAAATAATAATCATTAATGACTTAATATCTACAAGGAATAACCAAAACAATATTAGGAAAATAAAACCATTATCACTATAACAACTTAGGTTTATAAGAGATCATTCAGAATGATCCCAAAACAATATACCAAGATCTCCAAGACAAAATGGTTTCCAAAAATAGTTGAACCACAATATTTAAAACTCAAGAGGTTCCCAATCCAACATTAGAAAAAATAATTTGGTTCAATATCCATTATAAATGGAAACTCCTCCACTTAATTTAAATATTTACTCTGAGGCCTATGACCAGAGCCCTATTATCTTGAATCATCTGCTACCCTATAGTCGGGATATGGTGTTTCCTAATCGAAACTTCCCCTTTTGGTAGCCAAAATTATATAACCTCTTAAGGTGAACCAAGCATCCACACTATTTAAAAACTCATAGATCATTAAAACCCATATTTTAAGAATGATCAGTTGTTCCACACTAGAAACATATGAAATGTATATTATTTCACTTAAAATACTATCCTATCTAAAAAAATACCCGTGGTTCGCTATATTTTACATCTTATCTTAAGTCAAATTTGAATGAGACATCCTCTAATGAACTTTAAGAAGTTGAATGACAACCCATAATGAACTAGGTGGGGTCTAAAGGCTATAAAGTCTCCATCTATACCACTAAATTTAGAGTCTGGAAAGAGTCTTAAATTGGAGATGTCGCTTTTTTAAAACATGAAATACTACTTTTAAGATAAGATCAATGAAAAAATGTTTATCTTTCATGGAAAAAAATTCTAGACACATTTCTATACATAACAAAATGAAATATCACCAACTCAATCATGAAGAAACTCTTAAACAAATAAAAAAATATTTAAAATAATCCATAAATTAGTTTTATAAAAACATAACTACTTTGAAACACACAATATTTACTCATTAATAAAACATTTCACTTTCTTATCAAAATGATAAATCTTGATAAAAATATATAAGAATTTCAAAAAACCTTTACCATATCATGGAAATTATCCCATGGTTTCTAAATCATTAATCCCATTTTTCCAATTATCAAAACTATTTCCATTTCAATCCCATTACAAAAGAAAATTTCTTCTTAAAAAAATATTTATCATATCATCAAAGAGTCTTTATAAATCAGTTTTCCAAACCAAACATTTCATAAATCTCACTTTTTGGTAATTGAAAAAAATTATCAAAGAACTCAAAAAATCATATTTTAAGACACAATTTGGTTTTCACAAAGTATTTTTTTTAAAAACCAATGGTATTAAAGATGAAAAAACTAAACATGAGCATGAAAAAAACCATATCCATAACCCTCCAAAATAACCTCACATGAGTGAAGCCATTTTTGATTGAAATGGACAAGGTACCAAGTTCATATTATAGTAGAAGTATATAGGTATTAGTCATATGTGTTTGTAAAAACACACCAACCACTCAAGAGTTCTTAGATTGACTATCAGATCAGTCACATTGATTACTGATAACTTACTAGACTAAGAAGGTATAGTGGAACTCTAGTCATCTTTCCATTCCAATCCAACACTTATAATATATTACCAAAATAAAAGATAATATAATTAGGAATATAAATATAATTTATCGTCAATAAAATTATAACTCAAAATAAATATTCAATTCCCCACTTTCTATGGTAAATCAAGTCTCATTGTGAAGAGGTGGTGATCAAGAACCCACTCACGGCTACCTCTTGAGTCCCAAAAAATTATTAATATACTTATACAAAAACTCTCCCTAAATAACATAAGGGATTTCATGATAAAGTTCCTTCCCTTGTGTAAATTTACACCCTAGTGCCATTTGTAATGAACCAATCCTAAGAATCATCTTAACCATCACTCTTTTAGTGGCCTAAATAGCCTTTACAGTCCCTATGGTATATAGACAAGTGCCTCAACATACAAAAACAACCTTTGGGAATGAGTTAACTCATAATAAAAGATAATAATAATTATACTGCACTGTAGACACATCAAAAAATAAATGAAACAATGCAATCACCTCAGGTATAAAGAGACGATACAAAAAATATAAAAGAAATATGTAACTATAAAAATGCATCTATTGGTGTTCCATGATCACCCACCATGTCCCAAGTCACATACCCTTGGATAATTAAGAATAAACCCATAAAAGATGATTATGAGAACATGAGAACCTATTATAAGAACATAAAAGGTTTCAAATGAAAAATGGTACATGTATGGTGTGAGAAACATAGATGAGTAGGATTTCACTAAAGTGTATATGAGGATACTTCATAAGGTAATTAAAATATTCTAAAATATGAGTATAACAAAGGGAGTACAAGGCGTAACATTTTAAAAAGTAAAATAAATCCATAGAAATTAGTTTATAGTAGTGTCAAGTTTAAAATAGATGTTTAAAATTTTCAAAAACATTTATCAATCCAAAGTTGGAAAATATTCCATTTCATCAATTGAAACCCAAACCTTTTCTTAAAAATCATTGAAAATAATTTCAAAATATAAAGTAATATCAATCAAGAAAATTAATAACATGCACATGATATCAAAAGCTGTAAAAGTGTCAATATAATAATGTAACGCCTGACCCCAGTTACCCAGGGTCGGTGCATTATTATATAACATTGACATGATACAAGGAATCATGTCTGAAAAGACTGATCAGTTTAGTATCCTTGTAAGTACTAGATACATTCATAAGTTTTACATTACATCATGTAATAAAAATATCAAAAATATTTTGTCCCCTTTTGAATACACATAAATCCTTATCCTATCCTTATAGTTCAACCATAAAATACTTCTTCACATCCTAGGAAAAATAAAACATAGAAAGGGGTGAGCTCAGATGCTCAGTAAGGATAACAATGTAGTGGAAACTTTCATAAATAATCATAAACATTTAAGGAAATGTATATGACTAAAACAAAATACTTTTAAACTTAAACTTGAGTATAATATGGCAAAGATAAAATCAAATAATTCCATTTACGTAATCACATGGATATTATACTAGTTGAATAATGACATTCAATATCAATAGCCACTTTCATAATGATGGAATGTATAATGCCAGACTTAATAATCACATAGTCAAGGCCTTGTGCCAAGACTACAAATAAGATTTTGAAAAGGACTTATAACAAGACAATAGTTTGTCTCATGAGACCTACTGATGCATCGAGGAGCTATATCAGGCTCCACTCATCACTTACTAAGTCCAATGCATTCCTCATATGAAAACGTTTAAACATAACATATACATTTGTATTAAAACTAGCATACGAAATGTACATAATTTATCCATAAATAATGAATGGTGTAAAAATAACACATCCATAGTCAAATATATCACAAAACATTCAATACAATATGTAATATTTTTATCATAAATAAATCAACTTCAAACATGTTTAAAATCCATCAAATAATGTTGACATAGATGAAATCAAAACTTTTTGAGAGAAATATCTCTTTCTATTTTAAAATCATTTAAAAGTCATGTAATTATAAAAGAAAAAAATTATTTTGAAAATATTTTTATAATATTTTAAGGTAAGATTTGATGATTTTATAATGGTAGAAAATAGCTGCACCCGCCGTATATGTTAAAAAAAAGGACATTCTTACCATAATTTTTTCAAAAAGGTCATAAAGTACCTTGTTTGGAAAATGACAGAAAGACTCCTTTCAAAACATATATGGTAAAATAATGGTATAAATGACTTTAAACAATTTTCTAGTAAATATTAAATATGTTTTGAAATACATTTTTAAGAAAACACAGATGTGGATGATAAAGAGGTCCTAGTAGATACTTACGTAAAAACAACCTCGGATAATAAAGAGATTGTGAAATTAACCATTAACTTGTAATTTTCCTTTGTAGATGGTATGTTAACCTCCTGTATAATAGTTAAAACCTTGTTATTAAATCATACAATAATTATATACATAATTATCATATCATATATGATCCTCTAATATTGATTTGTTAATAATATTTTAGTAGAATCATCATTTTGGGTGTTAACTGATTCATTTCCCATTATATGGTTGGTTACGTAAGCCATGTTTGTTATGGATAGGATGTATTTGATTCATATATATAATTATATTATGTTTATAAACATTATTTTTAATCAGAAAATTAAAATTATTTTTGAATGATTACAATGGGGAATGAATCTCATCACGTTCGTGGAGATGGTAATCCGTACGTACGTATGAGTGATAATATCATTATATTGATGGTGAAATCATATGAAATTGGATGGTATATCATATATAAATAATAATTAACATGTTATATTTATTATTTACATTAGTTATACTCATTATTATACCCATCCAAATAATTAAGTGTTTGAATAACAAACTACACCACGACGTGGAGAAGGTAAGTTGTACGTACGCACATATGGTGACTTTGTCATTCATATGATGGATAGAATAACAAATATGGTTGTAACATTTTTATAATAACATCACAGTATACAGAAGATACTGGAGTTATTAATTTATAATGGAAAAAACAAATAAAGATGAAGTGGAAGAAGAAAAGATCTTGAAAGATGTGATGAAATATTTACCTCTTCTTCGGGTTCTTCCTTTTGATTTGATCAAAAGGGATCCTTAGGTTGGATTCTGACCAAATGAAGGCATCTAAGATGAAGTTAGGATATTTGGAACGATATTTGTGCAGGTTTTGGCCAATCCAAATGGCTTTTGAGGTGTGAAATTAAGAGAATTGAAAGTAACCTTTTATAAGAGAGGTGAGGGTCACTTTAGGAAAAGCTTAAAATATTATTTTATAATAAAATAATTTTCATTTTATAATGTCTCAAAAATGGATTATTTCTAGGATAAGGTGGATATGGGTCAATTAACTCTCAAAAAATAGGTTTTATATAGGTTTAGGTCACCATATTAACCTTATCTTTTATATTTAACTCTTAGTTAAATAGGTTTACATTTACCATATCTCTTTGTATTTTTATATTATATGGTTAATAAACTTACTAAAACATGTCAATTGAACTCCATGTGGTTAATTATTAATATATATAACCTTATATTAGTCATTTTTATGAAACATATATTTTTATGAATATTATATCAATTAATAATATAGTATTTTTTTTAAACTCAATTATGTTAATTTTGACACTATTTGGTATTTGGTTTTTGTGAAAATCATAACAGCATGATTACTTCGAAAAAAAATTATTTAATCAACCCTAAAATGTCATATTAACCAATAAAATTAGTGGAATTCATCAAAAGTCTTAAATAACATTTATTTGGATATTTATAATATCAATTATTTTAATCCTTCATTAATAAGGTAATTACTGCATCATCATTGTGTCATAAATAAATTATATTATCTAATGTCTAAAAATTATAAATAAAATAAAATTATGTATGAAATATTTTTATATTTATAATGAATATTTATAGTTAAATTTATTTTATGTATAACCCTATATTAAAAATGGTTTAGTTATTAAACTTTGAATTTAAATATTTTAACTCTTCTTTAAATAAAATAATAATAAATTTCCTAATCTAATCCAAGTGGACCAAAGGGGGTAATATTTTATTCCTAAGGTTTTTTTGGTAGAATTAAACTTATCCAATAGAATTTGAACATTTTTTAAGGTAATTATAATATCATTTGTACCCTTAATTACCCTATTTACTTTTAACCGTGGTAAATAAAAGTCCAAAGTTAAAATTCACAAAAAAAATTATTTTCATCTAATTGAACCAAATTTTACCTACTGATATTAACCATGTCTCTCATATTTTTTAAATTAAACTTAGAGAAGTGGTAAAATTAAGTTTTATGAAAATTTTCAAATGCTCCTAGGAGGTGGGTAAAAGACGGTAAAAAGTTCAATAAAATTTTTATATATCTAAACTTATTATAAAATGACTCCAATGAATTAAATTAAACTTATATAGGTATTATGTATCTATTTTGACCTAAAATAAATTTAAATAAAATAAATAATTATTTAAATAAAAAGTCGGTTTTAAATAATAACTCAGTGTTTTTCACTATTCATCAAAAATTGAAATTTTTCTGAAAAATACCAAAAGTTCACCATAAGTTAATTTCGATATCCCAAATGCAAAAATGAAGTCCATTCAGAAAAATAAAATTTATAAAATTTCAAAAAGTTGGTATTACTGTTTAAAACGGCTAGTTTTATTGGTCACAGTGTGTTAGAATCTCAAAGTTGCGTACAACGCAATATATTTCATTATTCAAAGGGAAACGTATTGTGGAAGCTTGGGGTGTTACGTTCTTCCCTCCAAATAATTTATTCCTTGAAATTTCTAGAATACTACCACAAAAAAGATTTGGTTGGTTATTCATCATAAGTTCCATGGGTTTCCATGTTGCCTCTTCCATCTTATGGTATTTGCATAGAACTTTTACTAGATGATTTGTCCATTTTCTCAACACTTGTTCTCTTGTATCAATAATTCTGATAGGCTCTTCACAATAAGACAGATCAAGTTCCAATTATAATTCTTTATAGGTGAGTAAATGTGTTAGGTCAGGCATGTATTTTCTCAACAGTGATATGTGGAACACTTCATGAACTTTGGAGAGACTTGGCGGCATTGCCAAACTATAAGCTACAACCCCAATTTGTTCTAGAATTTTGAAAGGTCCAATGTACCTGGGACTTAATTTACCCTTCTTACTGAATTGTATAACTCCCTTCCATGGATATACCTTCAATAAAACATAGTCTCCTACTTGAAATTCCAAATCCTTCCTTCGATTATTGGTATAGCTCTTTTTCCTACTTTGGGCTGCTTTGATGTGGGTTTGGATAACCTTTACCTTTTCCATTATTTCCTTAACAAGTTCTGGGCATACAAGTTTTCTTTCACCAACATTATCCCAAAAATTTGGTGTGTGACATCTCTTTCCATATAACACTTCATATGGTTCCATCTGAATACTTGAATGGAAGCTATTGTTATAGGAAAATTCTACCAGAGGTAAATATTGATCCCACATACCTTGAAAATCAAGTGAGAAAGATCTCAACATGTCTTCTAAGGTTTGAATAGTTCGTTCTGATTGTCCATCGATTTGAGGGTGGTAGGTAGTGCTCAAATGAAGTTTAGTATCTAGGGCTTTCTGAAGACTTTTGTAGAATCTTGATGTAAAATGGGGATCACAATTAGAAACAATCGATAGGGGTACTCCATGAAGTCTTAAAAAATCATTAATATATAGTCTTTTCATACGTTCAAGTGGTAAATCTTCTCTTATAGTAATAAAATGTGCTGACTTGGTAAGACGATAAAAATGACCCATATTGCATCATTCCTTCTAGGAGTCTTTGGTAGCCCCATGACAAAGTCCATAATAATATTATCCTATTTCCACTCAAGTATGAGAAGAGGTTTCATGACTCATCTAGGCTGTTTCCTTCCAACTTTCACTTGTTGAAAAACCATACATCTTGACACAAAATCAAAATTCTCTCTCTTCATGTTGTCCCACAAAAAATGTTTCTTCAAATCTCTATACATCTTGGTTCTCCTAGGGTGAATAGAGAAATTGGAGCTATGAGCATCATCCAACAATTCCCTTTTTAGATCAGGTATATTGGGAACACAAATCATCTTCCCATATTTCAAAATTCTATCTTCATATATGAAGTCACTCTATCTCCCATCATTCATTACTTTAATCCTCTTTTGAAACTCCTTATCATTAGTCTGAGAATTTTTTATCCTTTCTAGTAAAGATGGTTTGGAAACCATTTGAAAAAGTATTAATGTTTCACCTTCCATGGTTATTCCCATATCCATATTTACTATATCCATGAAAATAGAATCCCTTTCAACTCTCATCTTGTTCAAAAATCCATGATCCTTTCTACTCAAAGCATCTTCCACCTTATTTTCCTTCCTCGGGTGGTAGTGTATAGTGCAATCATAATCCTTGAGTAGTTTAATCCATCATCATTGCCTCATGTTGAGTTCTTTCTGTCAAAAAATATACTTCAAACTCTTGTGATCAGTATAAATCTCACATTTTTCACCATAGAGATAGTGTCTCCATATTTTCAGAGCAAATATTATAGCTGCTAACTCAATATCATGAGTAGGATAGTTTTGCTCATTAATTTTTAGCTGTCATGATTCATAGACAATAACTCTATCATTCTGTATAATGAAATAACCAATTCCTCTCTTTGAAGCATCACTATAAATAACAAACCCATATATCCCTGATGGTAGAGTCAAGATAGTATCATTGACTAATCTTCTCTTCAGTTCTTCAAAATATTCTTCACACTCTTTTTTCCAAACAAATTTAACCCCTTTACAAGTGATCTTGGTTAATGGGTTATCCAACCGGGAAAAATTCTAGACGAAACGTTGATAATAACCTGCTAAACCAATAAAACTGCATACCTCAGTTATACTTGTCAGTGTTGTACATTCTTAGATTACCTTGGTCTTTTAAGGATCAACATAGATTCCATCCTTAGAGACAATATGGGCAAGAAAAGAAATCTCATGAAGCCAGAATTCACACTTGCTAAACTTCCCATATAATTCATTTCTTCTAAGAGTCTTTATAGTAATGTATAAGTTATTTTCATGATCTTCCTAGATTTTGGAGTATACCAAGATATCATTAATAAATACCACTACAAATTCGTCAAGATATTACTTGAAAACTATATTAATTACATTCATGAAGACAAAGGGAGAATTAGCCAGCCCAAAAGTCATTATTGCAAACATGTAATGCCCATACCTGGTTCGAAATGCAGTTTTTAGAATGTCTTACTTATTCACACACAACTGATGATATCCAAATAAAAGGTCAATCTTTGAAAAAAAAATTGAGCTCATGAATTTGGTTGAATAAATCATCAATGAGAGGTAGGGGATACTTGTTCTTTATTGTTATAGGATTGATATCCTTGTATTCAATGAACAACCTCATGGATCTATCTTTATTCTTAACAAAAAGGACAGGGGCTCCCCATGGAGAAACACTAGGGTGAATAAATCCCTTGTTACTCAATTACACTAGTTGTTTCTTTAATTCCACTAATTCCACAGTGGCCATTCTATAAGGGGTCTTCGATATGGGCCTTGAACTAGAAATTAAATCAATGGAAAACTCAATTTCTCATTCTGGAAGATGTCTAGGTAAATCCACTAGAAACACATCAACATATTCTTGCACAATAGGTACATCCTCTATTCAAAAATTCTTTTCCTCACCCATAGTTATTTCATTATCTTCTTCCACAATAATTGAATTTAGTAGATCTACTATGGGTGGATCTAGATAAGAATCATTTGGTGACATTTCTACTCTAAAGATAAGGTACTAATTATCATCATCAAAAATTGTAACCTCCTTCTTATTACAATAAATTTTCACGTCATGGTCTGAAATCCAATCCATACCAAGGATTATATCAAATTCAATCATGGGTATGATGATGAGATCTGTATATAAAGAACATTTATATGCCCTAATGGGAATTGATTCACAAAACATTATTGTGATGATACTTCCCTTAGGTGTTTTTACTAACAACTACCTTATTAATTTAAATCAAAAATATCTAATTTTCTTAGAAAACTGGGAAGATATGAAATAATTTGATGATCTAGAATCAAATAAAGCATTGGATAAACTTGAGTAAACCATTAAATTACCTACCACCACGTCTTTCAGAGCTTCTACCTCAGCAGTAGTGATCGCATAAGCTTAGCCTTTCTCCCTTGGCCTTTTCTGAGGTAAGTTCCCTTGGCTCTTAGGAAATTCATTTTTATAATGCCCCTTTTCTCTAAAATTGTAGCATTCAACATTGACAGCCTCTTTCTTCCCCTTACAATCACGAGCATGGTGGCCTTTTTCACTACACTTGTAATAGACTCCCGTTCCCTTCAGGAAAGTATTGAGGTGTTTCTTATAACATTTACCGCATGATGGATATTAAACTTTTCCCTTCTTCCCCTTATTTCCATTTCTAGATTGTTCAGAAGATCTCTTCTTCTCTTGCTTTTCTTTGAAGTCGTAAGACTCAAAGAATTCCTTTTCTGTCTTGATAGCGCATGATACAATATCTTCGTACGATGAGAAGGATTTTGAGAATAATGCTCGACAAAGAAATGGATTTAACCCATCAAATAAATGATAAATATTACTCCTTAGGTTATATATATAATCTATTTCATACCTTTCTAACCTTGTAAAGTTAGTCTCATACTTTGTGACGTTCTCATCCTCCTTTTTCCTAAGACTCGGAAATTTTCTTTCCATGTCCACTCGATGGTCATGAGGAAATTATTTTTCTAATAAAATATCTTTAAACTCCCTCCATTACATGTTATATACTTCTTCATCTTTCTTTGTGTTTTGGATTAATGACCACCATTGATCTGCATCTCCCATGAGGCGATAAAATACCATGAAAACATTTTCCCTTTCGCTACTCCCCAAAGCATGAAATATTTTCTCTAAGGAACTTATCCATTGATCAAATACTAATGGATTTGTACTCCCGTTGAATGTTGGTGGTTTTTTCTTCATAAAGCGGTCTAACATTGATCCTCTACATTGTTTATTAGGGCAATCCATATGGGTAAGGTTATTATTTATAACTTGATTGAGTTGTCTCAGAATGGTGATAAGCTGGTCGGCACCAGTTGCTTCACCAGCTCCACTATAATTATATTGATTATAAGGGAAATCCCTAAATTGATTACATGCGTTGATACAGTTTCTATTCCTTCAACTAGGTTCCATTTCTAAACAATGGAAGACACTAGATTAGTTTATGAATCACAATACATAATTCCAAACCTGTAAAACACTTAACATAAATTGAAAATTTTATGGATATAATCCACAATAATAAACATGTTTTCTTTAAGGAGGTATATACTCATAAACCATTAATAATGGTTTTTAAAGAAAATTATAATTATCCTAAGCATATCCCCTGGGAGTTTCGTAACCAAGAGTGCAGCAAGGCCCATTTTCATGCACTAGTTCCCATTTGAGACTAGATCAAAGTGGTGTTTTCGGGTTTTACCCCCAGGTGGTACATCTGTGTCAGAGCCGCCTCTACCTAATCGTATCCAGACATGGATTTATTGCTCGTAAAACTCACAAAATCTCTACATTACCAAAATTCAAGAAAGTTATTCTATACTAATCCTCAAATTCTATCTTAGGGTAATGTTCAATAATCATACTTTTTCTAAATCTAGATTCCAAGGTTTGTACTAAACTTCCTCTGATACCAACTATAATGCCCCAACCCCAGTTACCCAAAGTCAGTGCATTATTATATAACATTGGCATGATATAAGTAATCATGTCCCGAAAGACTGGTCAGTTTAGTAGTTTTGTAAGTACTAGATACATTCATAAGTTTTACATTACATCATGTAATAAAAAAATCAACAATATTTTGTCCCCTTTTGAAGACACTTATATCCTTATCTTATCCTTTTAGGTTAACCATAGAATAATTCTTCACATCCTAGAAAAAATAAAACATAGAAATGGGTGAGCTTAGATGCTCAGTAAGTATAACAATAAAGCAGAAAATTTCATAAATAAGCATAAACATTTAAGGCAATCTATAAGACTAAAACAAAATACTTTTAAACTTAAACTTCAACATTATATGGAAAATATAAAATCAAATAGTTTCATTTACTTAATCACATAGATATTATAATAGTTGAATAATCACATGTAATATCAATATCCACTTTCATAATGATGGAATGCATAATGCCAGACTTCATAACCACATAGTCAAGGCCTTGTACCAAGACTACAAATAAGATTTTTTCAAGGCCTTATTCCAAGACACTAGTTTTTCTCATGATATCTACTGATTAATCTAAGAGCTATAGTTGGCTCCATTCATCACTTACTAAGTCCAATGCATTCCTCATATAAAAAGGTTTAAACATAACATAAACATTCATATTAAAACTAGCATACGGAATGTCAATACTTTATCAATAAAATATGAATGGTGTAAAAATAACACATACATAGTCAAATATATCAAAAACGCTTCAATATAATATGGAATATTTGTATCATAAATAAATAAAATTCAAACAGGTTTAAAACCCATCAAATAATGTTGACATAGATGAAATCAAAACTTTTTGAGAGAAATATCTCTTTCTATTTTAAAATCATTTAGAAGTCATGTAATTATAAAAGAAAACATTTATTTTTAAAATATTCTTATAATATTTTACGTTAATCTTTGACAATTTTATAATGGTGGAAAATAGCTACACCCACCGTATAAGTTAAAAAAAGGACATTCTCACCTTAATTTTGTCAAAAAGGTCAAAAAGTACCTTGTTTGGAAAATGACGGAAAGATTCCTTTGAAAACATATAAGGTCAAATAAGGGTATAAATGACTTTAACTCATTTTATAGTAAATAGTAAAAAAAAATTAAATACATTTTTAAGAAAACACGGATGTGGATGATAAAGAGATCTCAGTAGATACTTACGTAAAAACAACTTCGGATAATAAAGACATGGTGAAATTAACCCTTACCTTGTAATTTTAATTAGTCGATGGTATGTTAACCTATTGTATAATAGTTAAAACATTGTTATTAAATTATACAAGAACTATATACATAAATATTATATCATATATTATCCTCTAATATTGCTTTGTTAATAATATTTCAGTAGTGTCATCATTTCGTGTGTTAACTGATTCGTTTTCCATTATATGGTTGGTTACATAAGCCATGTTTGTTATGGATAGGATGTATTTGATTAATATACAGAATGATATCATGTTCATAAACATTATTTTTAATCATAAAATGAAAATTATTCTTGAATTATTACGATGGGGAATGAATCTCATCGCGTTCGTGGAGACGGTAATTCGTACGTACGCATGAGCGACAATATCATTATATTGATGGTGAAATCGTATGTAATTGGATGTTATATCATATATACAGAATAATTAAAATTATATATTTATTATTTACATAAGTAATACTCATTATTATACTCATCCAAATAATTAAGTGTTTGAATAACAAACTACACCATGACGTGGAGACGGTAAGTCGTACGTACGCACGTATAGTGACTTTATCATTCATATGATGGATAGAATAATGAATATGGTTGTACAATTTTTATAATAACATGAAAGTATATATAATATACTGTATTTATTATTTTATAATCCAAAAAACAAAGAAATAGGAAGTAGAAGAAGAAAATAACTTGAAAGAGGTGATGAAATATTTACCTCTTCTTCGGGTTCTTCCTTTTGATTTGATCAAAAGGGCTCCATAGGTTGGATTTCTGACCAAAGGAAGGCCCCTGGGATGAATGGAGGAAAGTTGGGAGGATATTTGGGTAGTTTTTGGCCGATCCAAATGGCTTTGGAGGTGTGAAATTAAGAGAAGGGTAAGTACCCTTTTATAAGAGAGGTGAGGGTCACTTTAGAAAAAGCTTGAAATATTATTTTATAATAAAATAATTTTCAGTTTCTAATGGCTCCAAAATAAATTATTTAGAGTCTAAGGTGGGGATGGGTCTAAAACCTCTCAACTTATAGGTTTTAGACAGGTTTAGGTCACCATATCAACCCTATCTTTTAGATTTAACTCTTAGTTAAATAGTTTAACATTTACCATATCTCTTTGTATTTTTATATTATATGATTAATAAACTTACTATAACAAGACAAGAGAACCCCATGTGGTTCATTAATAATATATATAATCTTATATAATTATTTTTGCCAAAACATATATTTTTAGGAATATTATAACATTTATAATATAGTATTTGTTTTAAAAACTCGATTATGTCAATTTTGACACTATTTAGTATTTGATTTTTGTGAAAATCATAACAGAATGATTACTTCGAACAAAAATTATTTAATAAAATCGAACATGTCATATTAACCTATAAAATTATTTTAATTCATCAAAAGTCTCAAATTACATTTATTTGGATATTTATAATATCAATTATTTTAATATTTCATTAATAAGGTAATTACTGCATTATTATTGTGTCATATATAAATTAAATTATTTAAGGTCTAAAAATTATAAATAAAATTGGATTATTTATGAAATATTTTTAGCTTTATATTTGATATTTATAGTTGAATTTATATTATGTATAACTCTATATTAAAAATGGTTTAGTTATTAAACATTGAATTTAACTTTTTTAACTATTCTTTAAATAAAATAATAATAAATGGTCCAATCTAATCCAAGTGGACCAAAGGGTATAAAATTTTATTCCTAAGGTTTTTTTGGTCGAATTACAATTATCCAATAGAATTAGGACATGTTTTAGCGTAATTATAATATCATTTTTACCCTTAATTATCCTATTTATTTTTAACTGTGGTAAATAAAAGTCAAAACTTACTATTCACCAAAATTTGTTTTAATCTTATTGAACCACATTTTACTTACTAATATTAACCATGTCTCTCAAATTTTTGAAATTCAACTCACAGAAGCAGTAAAATTATGTTTTATGCAAATTTGTAAATGCTCCTAGGAGATGGGTAAAAGACGGTAAAAAGTTCAATAAAATGTTTATATATCTAAAATTATTATAAAATGAATCCAATGAATTAAATTGAACATATATAGGTATTATGTATCTATTTTGACCTAAAATAAATTTAAATAAAATAAATAATTATTTAAATAAAAAGTCGGTTTTAAACAATAACTCAGTGTTTTCACTATTCATCAAAAATTGAAAGTTTTCATAAAAATACCAAAAATTAACCCTAAGCTAATTTTTATATTCTCAATTCCAAAATTAAGTCCATTTTTGAAAAATAAAATTTATAAAATTTCAAAAAGTGGTTATTACTATTCATAACGGCTAGTTTGATTGGTCGCGGTGTGTTAGAATCTCGAAGTTACGTGCAATGCAAGCTATTTCATTATTCAAAGGGAAACGTATCATGGAATCTTGGGGTGTTACAAATAGAGTTAAGGTGAATAATCTTAGTAAACATATCAATCAAGATAGGTAATCAATCAAGGAAGGAAACACCAATTTCAAGTAGTGACAACGAACACTGTCATGTATCAAGTATAAGGATGTTATGGGTAAAACCTAGATATGATAGTGATCCCAGCATAGTAAATCTAATAAATAATTCCTCATGATTGATTAAAAATATTACATCTTGTCTCATGGGTATCAATAAAACTAGTTCCATGTACATTTGGTTTCCTAACTACACATCTATAGACTGAACTTATCATATTCACTACAGATCCACTAGACAAGTTGTGAGTCCACTATCAAATCATATATCAATTTAATCTCATATAAATACCAAGGTTACCAATACCATTCAAATAATGGTAGTGAGATAATCAGGTTATGAGGTTCACAATGGGGATCCTTATCAATTTCAACATGGGATCATTCCCTCAACATTTCATCTCATTTTTAGTTCACATCTCACTTTGCCCCAAACTCTCTCAAGTGAATAATACTTATTTAAACACCTATTAATAAGAAGTAAAATAATCATGTAATCAACATAAATGTATTATCACAGGAGAGGATCATCACCAAGTTCCAATTGAGTTGTCAAACATCATGAGTTTAAATTCAAAAATCTTTTATTTAATCCAAAATTCAAAAGGTTTATCATAGATGCTTCCTTTAAAAATCATCATTAATATGAAAAATGGGCCTTTAAACTAGATATTTCATTCAAAAACAACACTAAGTCTTTCAAAGTAATTTTATCAATTTAAAAAGGCTTGAATTCATTTCAAAACATGGGTTTACACCCTCTTTCCATGTAATCAAGTCACTCATTTCAAATCATTCAAGAATTACCATTATAAAATAATGGGTAAATCATACAAAGAATGATATTGGTCATTTTAAAAATTTAATCATTTGAAACCCTTTGTAAATAATTTCATATATCATCCCATTTCATTAAAAACAAATCATTTTCACTTTAAAAATCAAAACCTAGGCATAATTCCTTCAGTTTTGTCAAAACATCCTTTTATTAGCTCTTTAAATAGAAATCAAAATCAACATGGAATTCATCAATTTATTAAATTATGAGAAGGATAAAGATCATGATCAAATATATCTTTTATATATATAATTCATAGAGAAGGATCAAAGAATCTTTCACAAGGATATTCAAGGTCAATATTCATAGAACATATATCAAGGAGATAAAATGTATATATTTATATTAATTATTAAGAAAAACTAAATTAAAAGAGGAAGAAACAATATAGAAACACCTAAATGGATAATGATATTTTTCAACACCCTGACATAAAGAGGAATAGACAAAGCCTTTGGAAATCTAGGAGTATCCACGGTGAAATCAAGGTGTTGTAGTGTAGAATCAAACACCACATTGTAGGGTAGAACACCATGGTGAAGTGGTGAACAAAAAAATACCTCCATGGTGTAGGAATACCAACTGCGGAATAGACTACACATGGAATATAATTTTATAGTGCCTGGAGGATAGTTGGGGCATGGACTCAAAACACCAGGACACAAATAGGGAGGTTGTGGTGTAGGGATACTCTATAAAATTAACCATTATGGCATAGATGGGAAAATTTTGGCTTTGAGATCATGAACCCTATGGAATAAAGGGGGAAAATATAGAATGGAGTCCCTTCTACAAACCTTTAAAACTGTAGATAAATGTTTAATTGAGTATAATAAAGGGTATTTTTAGGGGTTCAATCTATGTTGAAACCCCTTTATTTGAACCTCTTAAAACTAAATTGATGTCCTTCATAAATACCTAAAATTAATTCCATAACAACCTAACAAAATTCATAACTCCCAGTGATAGAATGGTTATGACTTTAACTATTGAAGAAAGTGTCTCTAGGGAATGGTCTATCACACCATGGCATATCCCCTATGAACATTCTTCCATGGTGAAGGCTATAGTGCAAGGTTAGGATCACTATAGGGAAATAAATATATTTGCATCCTGGCCTCAACTCATTTATAGTGCTACGGTGTAGCCACTACTTCCATGGAATATCCAACTCCTCTACAAAATGGTTATGGTCACTACAATATACTATCACATGAAACTAGTAATTGGATGTTACATGATGTGATCAGTTTTATCATAAATGATTCTCTTAAATATGAATCATTCAAATTTGAATAACATTATATTACTAAAATTTTGTAGGTTGAAATTGTATGTGATTTATATCTATCAATACCTACACATCATATTATTTATATGGGTATGGTTTATAATATCCCAGGATACATTATATATAATAAAAAACTCTTGAAAGGTCACGTGAGAGTGGGGATTGAAGTAGTTCATGAGTCAATCACCAGGTTGTGTGTTCTGATTCCTGATATGGATGTTACCACGGTCAATAATTATACTGTAAAGTTTATATCATTTTTGTTTAATCTTATAAAGGTACAAGAGTTATGTCCTTAAAAATAAAAATTAAAAACTCTTAATTTTTTATGAAAAAAGTTCCAAAATGAGGTATGGTATTATCAATAGGCAAAATGAATGGTAAATGGAAGGTCCAGTCAAGACAATATAGTAGATCAACCATGAAATCAAAAGGACCTTCTATGAGTACCTTCACCCCACAAGTTCCACTTCCTTGTATATTAACATTATAAGTTCTTGTAGATATAAAATTCAAAGATTAAAATATTTCTTACATTGGATATGATAAAGAAATATTTGAAGAGGCCATTACAGAAGTAGTAGGTTTCGATAGTATAAATTAAATTATCATGTTTGAATGGATAGGAGTCTCAATTGTGAATACATAAATGAAGTACATTTTCATAATCTATTTTTCCAAAAATTTACCAACTATGTTCATTACAGTTAATAAATATTCATATTTTCTACATGTTTTTATATTACTACTATTTAAAGGGAAAATCCTATAATGTATGATTTGGACTCATTAATCCTTCTATAATTTTTATGAGAAAAGGTTTTTTGGAATTTCAATAAATTGAAAAGAAAAAAAGAAGAACTGGGTGTAGCATTATAAAAGAAAATAATAGATGACAAACTTCTCTTGATGACTAAAATGCAGGGGTACAACTGTAAAATCCAATCATATAAAATATTTTATTTTTATTTTTTTCATTAATTATTTGTTTATGTTTTTTAGGAAGCATTATATGTTAATCACAATCAATTTGGATATAATGAATGTTTATTTTTTTGATCTAATGTATGGTTTTTTAACAATTCAATGACAGCTGATGTTCATTGTGAATTTTTAATGAACTAGAGTCATTATTTTACAGAAAAACGTAAAATTTATGTTTTACTTTTTATTTTAACAAAACTTTTTTTATGTTTGGGTGATCTATAAATATTGGCTAAATCATGGTATGTGGTTAGTGACTGAACTCAAAAAAACTGAAGGATTTATTCAAATAGAAACAGATTAAGGTATGTATGAAAATATTTAACTATCAAAACATATTTTAAAATAATTTAAATATTTTGGTTATTTTTTTTGTAGTGATTAAAACAAAATAAAAACAATGATTATGGATTTTATGTTTGAAAATTTATGAAGGATATTATATGATATCAATAAACTAGAATCCTTGAATTGTTAATTTCTGAAGGTAACTACAATTTCTTATAAAATATTTTTTAATCATTTGTTTTTTTATATTTTCTCAGTATTATTAGGAATTCCAATAGTCTATATACTCAAAAGGGGTAAATTTGTTAAGATATGAGTTGGTAGAGTACATGGTTTCATAATGTTTATTGACATTAAGTTGAGGTAATTACCTATTATTTTTGTGATATAGTATATTCTATGACCTTATATATAGGCTTGAGATGTGAAAAATTGGTATATTAACGTTTAGATATTATTTCTCCTCAAATAACGTTTATTTAGTATTGGAAATATTTTAGTTATATTTTTATTCTAATCTTACATTTGAAATCAAAACATTTTTTTAGATTTGATCCTCCCATAATTCTAGAGTAATTTTTTCCTTGTTAGATATTTTCTTCCCATATTGAGTAATGATATGAAGTTGATGATCCTCCCCCACATATGGTTCCTCCACTTAATAAAAACAATATGAAATTTTTGATTTAGGGTTTTGTGCTTGGAAGTCGAAGAAATCATCTAGATAACAAGCCACAACTTTATGGAAAATCATTTCAGATACATTCAAATCCACTTAAATCTATAAATGTTGTTTGTCTTAAATTAAACATTTCATATACATTAACTAAACCTATATCTAATGTGAGTACATAAATCCTATTATTATTACTATAATTTTCAAAATATCTTAAAGGTAATATGATCATTACCTAATTGATCATGCATTTCTTCTCAATTGCTCAGTAATTATTTATCTTTAGGGGTTAGGATGAGTTGGTAGAAACTAAAAAAATGCTTTGGTGATGAAGCTTAAAAGAAAAAAGATTTGAATTCTTTCTCAAGGAGAAATATTATGGAGGGTTATGATCTATGTTTTTTGGTATAGCTAGTAACATATTTGAAGCTTCCCATTCTCATGAGAGATTAGACTTAGAGGTTACAACTGAGATAATGGTGAGAGGAAAATGGGTTAAAGATCATTTTACCCACAAATATGAAAACATATTACCAACTACAGGTGTATTTTTCCAACTCGGATGTCACTTTAAATGGTTCTCTACACCATTTGACCACTATGCCTTAGGCACACCTCCCCATACACTAAAGGCTACCAAATAACATCGAGGGTCTGAGAGTTCGTAGTGAGGAGACTATACCCTCTGGTGGTGATAATAATAATGGTCTATATATAAATATATAAATAGAATAAATACTATAATATAGAAAAATAAAAAATAAAAAAATAAAAAAATAATAAACAGGCAGTAGCAGTAAACAAGATCGATGGAAATAATACCATTTGTAGCTAAAAAATGTTATAATAGGTTATACAAGACAATAGATAAGTAGTAGGGTCACCCATTCATGACCATCAATACATACATATATAAGGCATTCAGAACAAAACGAAGCACAAAAAGTAAACTCCAACTTATGTAAGAATATCCAAGGTCTATTTCCATCCATCCCATGAAAAATATCTTACTTGACCACTATGGTCAAGCTCCTGACCTCATTCCCTTACTTGATCACAAAGACATAAAGTCCATAGCATTCTGAGGGGTCCATGTAGGGTGTGAGAATAAATATCAGTAGTCCTCCACCAATGTATTCCTATCTTACATCCCTGATAATGAAGGTGTATCTAAATATAAATAAAATTGCATAACACATTCATAATAAATAAATACTCACATCACTTCTACTCAACAACCACAGTGAAGCAATCACATGCTTCAGCCATCATTGGTAAGTTTAATCACCTTCCCATAGTTATATATATGGAATACATAAAAATTTCTACATATATATAATTACAATGGTAAGGATCCATGAAAAATACCAAGGAATCCCATGATGAGTATAATACTAGGCGAACCCTCAGGTTCCACCTATAATCTAGTCACCAGCACCTCATTCCATCAATCATAAAATATTGAATCCAAACGACAGTCCTAAATGAGTCCCTATTCCCTAGGACCTCAGCTCAGAATTCCCCATTGGCTCAAATCCCAATGTCCCGAGGCATATGGATGTCTTTACTCTAAATAATAATCATCATCATCTCAACAGCCGATTTCATGAGGCATGATGATATTCATCCTCCCATGTCTCGGGCCAACACCCTCAACCGTAATAGTGAGCCTTAGGCCCCAACTGGTAGTCACATAACCATCAATAGATGTTCTATAACCATCCATGTGGAATTATATGGTGGAACCCCCAACATCCACAATGCTCAACACCATTACCTAAGTTTCATAGTCTACAAGGGCCTCCACCCACAAGAGTGGTGAAAACCACCTCGATCTGAATACTAACTATGTGCACATGACTCCAACATCATTTTGGAAAAAAAAGTGAGCGGAACCCATCCAAAAAGTACCTAAGCCACATTATCTCATCACCTCATTCCCCCATGACTATTTCATTCATCCTAATTGTCAACACCATCTCAATTCACCTAGTTCATGCCCTCATCTTAATGACCTTGTCGCCTCAATTTGGAGACCATGTCGCCTTAACCTTTGATCAACATCACTAAAATTTATATCGAGCATCACCCAATCTGATGAATCATATCACCTCATTCTAGGTGATTTTCATCACCTTAATCCATGGGACAAGACCATAATATTCCCATATAACCAAAAAAATCATCATAAACAATTTAATTTAAATCAAACAAACTCCTAGCCTAAATTGAAAATGCTTGTCTAAGCCCCATACCTATATTGACCATGTGTAGTGGATCCATATAATTCCCATAGGCATCTCATATAATCAATTTAATAATTTAGAAGGCAAACATTAAATTAATGTGGTCACTCTCATTCAACCCACACAACGCATAAATACTACACCCTTGAAACATCCAAAAAATCATAGATAAATCTAGGAACCACCTACCTCAAACTGGTAGGCACTTGCTTTCCTGATATCATCCTCTAACTCAATCCGAATCATAATAAATGGAAATTTTAGACAAACCCCCTTAAAATATGGTAAAACTACTCTCACGGATTTATCACATTGTGTGGAAAGCGCAAAAAAATAAAAGAGTCTAGCGGATCAATGGACTTACTAAGATGAATATAAGGACACTAATTGATTAAAGATCAGATCTCATATGAGAAAGAACATCCAAAGTCTAATAGAGGAGAAAGAAAAGATCCTCTACTACTTGGAGGGGAGCACACATTGAATGAGAAATGAGTGTAATCCCTCATAAGAAAAATAAGGTCAAAATTGTCATTTTCGCCTTCTAAATAGGATGTACAATTACAAAATATCTTGGAAAATCATTCACCAACCAAAATATTCCCACTATCTAAGCACAACCCTCACATGACCATAGCATATGTTTTACCAAACTATGTGCATACCATGAAAATCCCCTCTATTAACAACTTCATAGGTCCTCACACGGATATGCACCCCTTCCTAAATGGTATGAAAAATCATGTGTAGTGCTACTGGAGGGTCACACAATTACTCTTGGGAGGCCTTACAGTTTTTCCAAACCATGTGACTCTATCAGTGTATTCCTGAAACTAATTTTTCGAGCTTCACTGCACCCAAAACTCACATGAAACCCCAAATAAATTTATGAGCCATAAAACACATCTAAAAAGTCCATGGGTTAAACAAACTCCCAAAATTGGGTTCTGATGATTAAATTAAATTTAGTCCGCTCACCAAACATAAAAAGTTCAAATTTACCCAGAAAATAGGCCGTTTTAAAAACCCAGGATTTTATAATCTCCCCACCTTAACATAACTCATAACTGCGCTATTAATCCTTACTAGAATATGGTATTGAACACATACATCTCTTTTAAATCAAATCGTTCTACCATGGTCATTAAGTCATAAGTAAACACCCCTCAAGGCACTCCCCACCTTAAGAGTTACCAACCTAGTCACATCCCAAACAAAAACCAAAATTCAATGGTTCTATCTAACATCCCCAGACTCAAAATTCCTCTCATTACATAACACCACTCATGCACCTCATCAGGTGTTCTAAACATGCTCATGTCATATTTTTTACCAATCAAGTCCTACATATCATCATATGCCCACCTATTGTGTAGTGGCCTTGAACCCAGCAACTCAGAGCTGGTTCCTATTACCATTACATTAGTATATGACACAAGGAATCGTATCCTAAATGATCGAATATTTTATTATTCATGGTAAATTGGTTACATACATTATTCCCAAATTACATTTCAATATAAAAATTATAAAATAATTTTTTCCCTTTTTCTTTATCTAGAATAAGTTTTTTACTTTTAGAATATCCTTTAACATATTTTGTAGTAAACTTAATGGAATCCTTGAGAATAGAAACAAAATAAGGGTGAGCTAAAATTTTCATTAAGGGTTAAGTATAGTGGAAGGTATCATGAATTAATAAGCATAATAAATATGTCAAGGTAAATAATTAAACAGAAATTCCATTTAAATAAATGGATAATGTATAATCAATAGGAAAAGGTAAATAACTGAAGAAACATTATATTTAATCAATAAACCTAGGATGAAATGAATCCATATATTTTCTTATAGTGAAAATACTCTAGATAATAATAACTGAATTTTCAAAGTAGGAAATGCATAAATATTGGATTCCATGTTTCCCTGGTATATGGAAACTTTACCATCAATTCTATTCACCGGACGATTTAAAAATGATGGGTGAAAACCCCTTTAAGGATATCCAACTGACTCATCCCATGAGACTATCAATTCATTTAGGGGCTATAATTAAGCAGACCCACCCATGTCTTCAGGTATAAAAAAATTCCCCATGTATAAAATAATCAATTTAATTTATAAAAAAGGTGTATTATCATCAAATATCCATATTAAATAAAGAATATAGATCTTAAAACTTTTCTCTAATCAAATAAAAAACATTCAAAGTATAACACCATATATAGAAATCAGATATGGTGTATGAAATAAGCACATCCATGATACATAATATAGATATTTAGGGGAAGTTTAATGTCTAATGATCAGAGGGAAGTAAATATTTCAAGGGAATGTTAATGAATACAAAATTAATCAAGGAAGTGAATTTCAATACTATCCTTGGTCAAAATAATCTTAAAACATAAAAATTAAGAATAATCATGATATCAATACAATATATACCCATTGTAATAATAATAAAGAGTTGTTGTCATTGTTGAATAAAAAGATATTTAAAAAATTCTTGAGTAAAATTTTCATTTTCATTTTGAAAAACATTTTGAAAACCAATTTTTTTTAAATAACTTTTAAAAACATTTTCTTTAAAAATTGACCTTATTTACTTGAAAATGAAGCTTCAAAATAAATTATGGTAGGTAAATCCATAAATTTTTTACATGTTAAAAAGAAAGTTCTTTTTGAATTGTAAAAAAATAAGAAAAGTAACTTGTTTGGAAGGTGATGAGAAGTTTAATTTTAAAACATTTTAAATAAATAATTTTAAAAAGGTTAAAAACATTTTTGAATTTGTTTTAGAAAACATGGTTTTTGAAGAAACTAGTTTTTAAATGAAGAGAAAAAATAAAGATGGATTTTCTTAAAAACATTTTAATTACCAAAGATTTTGAAAATGGTACTATTAGTTGAAAATGGTCATGAATGACCAGAGGATAATAAAATTAAATGGTTTATTAAACAATGATCAAATAATTACCATTAATGGAAATTCAAGTGTAAACATTCCCAAATAAAATGAGATCGTGAAGTAAACCCTTAAAAAGATCATAACATTGAAGTGAGACTCAACCAATGAATAGATTATTTGTATCAATTTAAAATATACATAAAATTAGTGTAAATAAAACATAATATAATTAAAATTCATTATACATAAAATCTTATAATATTAATAACAATGAGGAAATAATATAACTCAATGAAAAAGATGATGAGTTATGCAATTCTTTACCACTTGGTAACTTTTAATTCAAATACCGTGAGACAAAATATTTTAAATTTAAATTTAAAATACCAATAATAATATATTATTCATTATATTACATATCAAAGGTTCATTATATACACCATATAAATTAAATTAGTTTCATAACATTACAATATGCCTCAATGAAATGAAATTGAGACGAAATCTCTTAACTTACGCTTCTTTTTGGTAGAATGATTTTTAAACTCTTGTATAATGGTTTTAGTAATGTTATTAACTTATAAAATTACCAAAATAATATTTATAATATAATTTATGATCCTTTTATAATGTATTATCAACCGTTTGTTAATAATCCTTCCATATTTTCACTGTTTTGGGTGTTAATTGCCTTGTTTTTCAAGTATGTTTTGACTTGTTATTTTTTATTCATCTTACGTGGGTCAAGATTTCATAATCTAAAAAAGTTAATACATGATTTAAATATCATATATATTTATTATATATTTATTAATATTAATCCATAAAATTTAGTGATAGGAAACTAAATACACTGTTCATGGAGACAGTATGTCATACATATGCATGAACACGGTTTACATTTTCTTGTTGTTTAGAAATAAAATTAAATGATATATATGTATATTATAATTATATTATAATTTTTATGTCATATATTTCACATATTTTTATTAAACCCACCCTTAATACATTTCATGTAAAGTGTGAATGAATCACATCGCTTCGCGAGGCTGTAGTCTGTCCTACACACTAACAATGTTATTGTATTCCCAAAAAATGAAAAACATGATGGTGTGTGTGATATAATAATTAAATAAGTATAATAACATTATAAATATAATATATATATTATATAAACTATAAATCCATCATTATTCCTAACCTAGAAAGGTGTTAATGGAATAATGAACGACATCGTTTCGTGAGGCGGTAGTTTATCACACACAAATGATGATTTTGTTTCCATTTTGATGGAAGTGTATACATTTTTAGGTATTAACCTTAACGTAAATAAATATTAGTATAAATAATATACTATGGTTATTAAATAATCATAATATAAAATATATTTAATTATGTGGATAAGCAAATGAAATAAAAATTCTCTTAGAAGAACACTACCTCTTCTTCGAGTATCCTCCTTAAGTTTTCACTAAACCCATTAAAGATTAAATTTATATCAAAATTAATGATTTGGTGATGATTTTATGGAAGTTATATAGTTATTTGGGTAGGTATTTTTTTAACCAAAGTGACTTTAGAGGTGTGAAGAAGGGGGAGAGGGGTGGCCTTTTATAAGTGGGGCAGAGGACACACTTGGCATTTTTGAAAAGAAGTTAGGTGTACCCATTTTTTTACCTAAAAAGAGGATTAAATAAAATAAAAAACATTATAATAGGTGTTTTAATGTCAAAATATTTCCATAAAATGGAATTTGGATAAATTTTAGGTCATTTTTTCACCTTATATTCCAAGTTTAATCATTAAGTAAGCTCATTTTTACCTTAATCGTTGCAATTAATTTTAACTATTTTCACTTATCACTTTGGTAAAAAATTAAGTTTTAATTATTAGATATTATAAATTTTTATTATTAAAAATATTTAATCCATTTTTCAAAATTAAAATCACATAATTTCCATAATTTTATTTAAAATTAATCCCACATACGTGATGGGAAAGCGGGTTTTTTAAGTGAAAATGTCCAAAAGTTTACTAAGTTTTTATACCTAAATTCAATATAAAAATGATTCCAATGATTTAAATTGGGTTAATATATATATATATTATAATTTTAATTTAAAACCAATTAAAATTTCAATTTAACATTATAAATTATTTAGATGAAAATTCATTTTTCAATTAAAATTCAATATTTTTCGCTATTCATCAAAAAGTTAAAATTCTCATAAAAATGAAAAAAATCTCCCAAATATAATTATGACATTTATATTTTAAAAATTAATTTTATTTTTTCAAATAAATTTTTTAAAATTTCCAGAATTTAGTTTTAAAACAAGTCTTCCGTTGAAAGGTGGAAAAACATTCTTTAGAAAAATGAAGTATTTTATGCATAAAATTGGATTTGTTCTTATATTATAACTATCAAATATACTTGATGAATGTAAAAAAATATTGAATATATAATATTTAAATTTAATTAATATCATACAATAATATTAATTACTTTAATTTATTAAGATAAAACACTTCTGGCCTATAAAAATGTTTTTTTACAAAAATATTTGTTTTATATTCAATTGGTTTTGATATTAATTAATAATTAATTGGTAACCAATGAATTAAACCATATATTTTAATAAGTTATTTAATAATATTTATAAACACCAATTTAATATCTTGGATATACATTTCATTTTTTATTAATAATATTAATAGTATTCTATAATACTCAGGCTTGCGAGTAACGCAAGATATTGAATAAAGTCATAGTTGCACAAACTAACTAAATATTGCATGAATTAAAAGCTATAGAATAAATTTAATTTATTTAAAATTTAAAATTTATGATAAATTATTGGGATTCCATATTCCCTTATACTCTTGGTGTTGCGTTCCATAAATGCTATTGAATAAAAAGTTATTCTTTTAGAATTTCTAGGGTGTTACATTCTCCCCACCATAAATAAATTTCATCATCGCAATTTAAATATGATCTCAGTAATAAAGGGTTTCAAAATAAAAAATACCATTATTTAAATCTCTCATTATGAGAAATATTTATGAAACATCCTCTAAATAAGAGATAATGAGAAGTATAAAGGTTATATAGGATAATACTTTACTATTTTTTAAAGTATGAGAACATTAGTGGCAAGTGAAGATATGGTCTTGGAGGAAACAAGTAAAAATTTATAGGAAGTGATTGAGGTCATTGATCCCAATTAATTGGATTATCAATGGAATATTGATGGACTCAAATCCATAAATCTAAGATGATTTAAAAGACCATCGGTTCAATATATATGAAGGTATTAGGATAACATCTTTATTTCAAGATCATTTTTTAAAAGTTGAGTAATCATTTTACTACCTAAAAATATAATGAAATAAAATTACTTGATATATTTATATAAACATAATTTAATCCTTTGGTTGTTCTTTAATAAATTTCTAGTTCATCGATTACTTCAAGAAATGAATATCCATAAATGAATTTTTTATGCCTGAAGCACTAAAATTCACTTTTAACATATCGTAAGATCTATAAAACAAGTATTTATATATATCCCTAATTATTTTACAAAAAAATAAGGTTAATACATTAATCTCTAGAAAAAAAAGTAATACCACAGGATTATAATTAATATTTTTTTGTTAAAATTTTTAACTAAAAACAATGACATATTAACTAGGACATCACATAGGTCAGTGGTAGGTGTGAAATCTTTATCATCATTTATTCATGGGTTCAATCTCCAATGCCCTGTCAAATGCAATGGGTTGTCACCCTAAATGTGGAATGTCCTTTTCTTAAACTATATTAATATAATTCTTATAAAGTTCCCAAAATATGATGTACATCCTTGAAATTTAATAATGAAATAAACTTTTCACTATGGTTTTCAATTAAACATTTTTTTAAAGCCTAATAATATTATTTGACTATTATTATAACATCATTAATAATCATATCAACCTTAATGGTTATCCATACCTTTAAATTATTTCTATAAAATTTAAACTCATTATTCCTAAAATAACTTTTACACTAAAACATATTCTTGCCATAAATTTCTCCCAAAATATCCTTAGTCTTAGTAGACCCACATCACATAAAACCTAAAAAGATGAGTTTAAGTATTAGAAATTATAATAAAACTTAAATTCATAATATTTTGATGGTATCTATAACTATTAAGTTAATAAATACATATGTGATTCTAAAATTTAAAACATTCTTTAGATGTTTCATGATTCTTATAACCAAAATACCATTAGTAAAATAATTCTATAATATAATTTATGAATCCAAATAATACTTCATCCATTTTATTTCGACATAGGTCCCTCATTGGTATATGTGTTAACTATAATGTCATCTATAGTTTTTATAAATCATGAAACCTTATATTCAATCTAGGATACCTTAGGTTTAACCTTGGTCATTCATTATCATCATCTATTCAAGTGATTCAAAATGTATTTTAATGAAAATTTGAATTATCCTGATAATATCCTTTGAGAGTATCAAACGGGGTATATAGAAAGGCACATTGTCATGCACCAGTTTCCTATTGATTCTAACATAATATGGTGTTTCCAGGGTTGTTACCCCTAGGTACATTTGTGTCAGAGCCACATCCACTTATAGTATCAAGAAACTGATGTATTTATAGGAATACCCACATAATCACTTCCTTAATAAAACTTTAGGATGTTATTCTATAATTATCTTCAAATTATATCATATTTTTATGCTCCCTAATCTGTTATTTCATAAATATTGTTCCTAGTGATTCTAAAAAACATCTTTTGGTACCAACGATAGTGACATCGACCCTAGTAACCTGAATTTGATGCCTGTTTCTATTACGTTGTCATACAACACAAGGAATCTCATTTAGAAGGACTGAATAGTTTATTACTATTGGTAAACTATATGAATATATGATTCCCAAATTACATTTGAATACATAAATTACAAAAAAATCCTTTTCATTATCAGTAATAACTTTTTCCTTCTAGAATATCCTTAAATATCTTTCTTAGTAAAATTCATAGAATCCTGGGGAAAGGAAAAAAATAATGGTGACCTAAAATGCTCATTAAGGGTTAAGTATAATAGAATCTATCATGAATCAATAAGCATAATCAATATGGAAATGTAAATAATTGAACACACATTTTATTTAAATAATTGGATAATGAATAATCAATAGGTAAAAGTAAATAACTTGAGATACAACTCATTTAATCAATAAAATGAGAATTAAATGCATCCATAAATTTTCTCATAGTGAAAATCCTCTGGATAATAATAATTAAATTCGGAATACAGACAATGCTTAAATATGGGACACCATGTTTTCTAGGTACATAGAATATTTTCCATCAATACCTTTCAAAATACAGTTTAAAACTGATGGGTAAAAAACCTTCCAAGGATAGCTATTTGAATCATCTCATAAGACTATCGATGCATTGAAGGGATATTATTAACTAGGCACCACCTGTGTCTTCAGGTCCATAACATTCCTCATATATCAAATAATCAATTTAATTTATATATAATGTGCCTTATCATCAAATATCTATATTAAATAAAGAAAAAAGATTTATCATCATTTCACTATCCAAAGAAATAGCATTCAAATTAAAACACCTTATGTAGAAATGAGATAAATTTTAAGCAATAAGCATATCCATGATAAATAATATGGATATTTAGGGGAAATTTAATGTGTAATGATCATAGAGAAGTAAATATTTCAAGATAAAGTTAATGACTACAAAATTAACCAAGGAAGTGAATGTAAATACTATCCTTAGTCAAAATAATCATAAACCATCCAAAGTATGATTAAGGAGGGTAATAATATAATATATACCCATTAAACTAATAATAAAGGGTTATTATCATTCATGAATAAATATATATTTAAAAAAATATTGAGGAAAATATCTTTTTCATTTTGAAAATAATTTTGAAAATAATTTTTATTTAAAATAATTTTAAAAAATTAATTTAAAAATTAACCATATAAACATTCAGTGGAAGCTTCAAAGAAATGATGATGAGTAAATTCATACATGTCATACAGGGTAAAAAACATTATTTTTTCACTATAAGAAGGTAAAAAAGTGTCTTGTTCAGAAGGTAAAATTAATATTCCTTTGAATAAATTACATAATTATTTTTGAAAATTTTAAAAACATTTTTGAAAACATTTTTATAAAACATGTTTTTTGATTAAAAAATTTTTTTGATAGAAGATAGAAATGAATTCTTATTTTCTTAAAAAACTTATACAGAATTTTTAGTAAATAAGAGTGGAAAAATGATACTATTACTTGAAAATGGTCATTAATTTCTAGAGGATAATAAAATTAAATTGTTTATTAAACAATTATCAAATAATTTTCTTTAATGTAAATTCAAGTGTAAATAATCCCGAATAAAATGAGATTGTGAATTAAACCCTTGCAAAGTTTATAACATTGAAGTGGGACTCAACCAATGAATCGATTATGTATATAAACTATAAATACAAACAAAATAAGTGAAAATAAAATAAAATAGAATTAAAAGTTATTATACACATAATCTTATAATATTAATTACAATGAGAAAATAATATAACCCAGCGAAAAAGAATTTTAGTTATGCAATTATTTACCACTTGGTAACTTTTAATTAAAATCCACTTAGATGAAATAATTAAAATTAAAACCTAAAATACCATAAATATTAAATTATTCATGATATTACATTTCAAAGTGGTATTATATGCATTATATAAAATAAATTAGTTGTATAACAGTGCGATATGACTCGATGAAATAAAATTGAGATGAAATCCCTTACACTTTGCTTTTTTTAGTAGAATGCTCTTTTAACTACAATATAATGGTTCTAAGAATATTATTTACTTATAACAAAATCATAATAATCTATATAATATCACATATTATCCTTTTATAAAATCTTATAACCCATTGGTTAATAATCATTCATTATTTTCACTATTTTGGTCGTTAATTGCCATATTTTTTCGATTATGTTTTGACATATTATTTTTTGTTCCACTTATGTAAATCATGATTTCATCATATCCATAATGTAAAAAATGATTTAAAATTCATATATATTAATTATATATGTATTTATAGTAACCAATAACATTTAGTGGTATGAAAAAAAATACATTATTCATGGAGACGATAGGTCAAACGTACGCATGAACATTATTTCCATTTTCTTATCATATTGAAATAAAGAAAAGTAAATGATATATATATATATATTATTAAAGTATACTTTTATGTTATATATTTCACATATTGTTATTAAACCCACCCTTAATACATTCTATGTAAATCATGAATGGATCATTTCGCTTTGCAAGACGGTAGTCCGTCGTACACACGGGCGACGTTACCGTATTCCCACAAAATGGAATTCATGAAGGTGTGTGTGTGATATGATAAATACAGAAGCATTATAAAATTATAAACATAATATATATCATATATAAACTATAAATCCATCATTTTTTACCAACCATTAAATGTGTAAATGGAAGAACGAATAATATCGGTTCATGAGGTGGTAGTCTACCGTTCACACGAATGATGATTATGTATCCCACTTGATGGAAGTATGTGAATATGACATTACAAAATATAAGTATATTTAATATAATTTTGTTATTATATAATCATTATATAAAATAAATTAGAGGTGGAGTAGGACATAATATAAAATTTCTCTTAGAAGAACATTACCTCTTCTTCAGGTACCCTTTTTAGGTTGGCACTAAAACCTTCAAAGGTTTTCTTTATGACCAAAATAAGTCTTATAGGATGATTATAGGGGATTTATTTGGTTATGTTTTTTCTGAACCAATTTTTTTAGAGGTTTGGAGAAGAGGGATAGGGGTGTCCTTTTATAATTGGGTGAGAGTAAAAACATGGTATTTTTTAAAAGAAGTTAGGTGTACCCACATTTTTAAATAAAAAAGGATTCCATAAAACAAAAAAAAATAGATAATAGGTTGTTTAAGGTCAAAATATGGACATAAAATGTATGTTGTACAAGTTTTAGGTAATTTTTACCCCTTATATTCTAAGTTTAATCATTATGTAAGCTCGTTTTTATCTCAATCACTATAATTAATTTTAAATTTCTTCACTAATAACATTGGTAAAAAATTATTTTAAATTATTAGACATTATAATTTATAATTATTCCAAATTTATAATCCATTTTTTCAAAATTTAAATCACATAATTGGCAGAATTTTATTTAATATTAATCCCGTGGACGTGACGGGACAACGAGTTTTTAAAGTGAAAATGTCCAAAAGTTTACTAAGTTTTTATATATAAATTAAACATATAAATGATTCCATGAAAATAAGTTGGATTAATAGATGTATAATTGATAAAATTTTACTTTAAAACCAAATAAAAATATAATTTAACACTACAAATTATTTAGACGAAAAGTCAGTTTTGAATTAAAATTCAGTATTGTTAACTATTCATCAAAAATGAAACTTCTTAGAAAAATAATAATAATTAACCCTAATATAATTTTTACATTAATATTTAAAATATAAAGTTTATTTTTTCAAATAAAATTTATAAAAGTGTACAAATTTAGTTTTAAAACTAGCGCGCCATTAAACAGTAGCAAAACTGCCTTTGAAAAAATATAGTTTTTCATGCATAAAATTAGATTTGATCTTATGTTATGAATATAAAATCTATTGCATTAATGTAAAAAAAATTATTGAATATATAATATATAAATTTCATTAAGATCATTTACTAATAGTTATTAATTTAATTTTTTAATATAAAATACCTTTGTCACATAAAAACGGTTTTTTTATAAAAAAAATATTTTATATTGAATTGGTTTTTGTTTTTATTTAAAATTAATTGGTAACAAATGAAGTAAACCATATATTTTCATAAGTTTTATAATCCTATATATAACCACTAATTTAATGGCTAGGAGATAATTTTCTTTTTAAATAATAATATAAATAGTATTTTGTAAAACTTGATCTTGCGTGTAATGCAAGATATCGAAAAAAACTCATTGTTACGTGAAACGCAAGATAACTTAGTATTATGTGCATTTAAAGCTATAGAAAAAATTAAATTTATTTAAAATATTAAATTTATCATAATTTTTTTGAGATTTTATATTCTTTTCTATTCTTGGTGTTGTGTTTCATGCGCGTTATTGAATAAAAAGTTATTCTTTTAGAATTTTTGGGGTGTTATGTTGTTCTTGTGAAACACACAAAACCTATGAGGTCTTACATCTCATTAGAACCCCAAAATCCTAAATCACAATAGATGCTCATAAATATCACACATCATATATAAATATTCATGCCCATCAAAATCTTAATGCCTACGCATCTCATACAAACCACACACCCATCGATGCCCATAATAAATCTCAGTGCCCACACCTCCACACACACACACACACACACACAGAGAGATATATATATATATCACACATTTAATATGATTCCAACCTACTAACCAATGTATATTTTGTTCAAAAACAACCCATACACCTTTTTCACCATAACCGGATATGCCATACAAAAAGCCCATGCTAAAATAAAAAAGGAAACCTAGTCATGACCATGGCATACCTCTAACTATAGTTAGCTCCCCAGCCTGATTTTCACCTAGCAGATTAACTCCTACCTGGCCTAACGCCCAACTACCTAAGTCCTAGGCTCCCTATAAATATTCACTAGCTACCAATAACTGACCCCACTATTGGTTCCCACTATCTCTTTCATGCCCTCCATATGTAGCTGAATCGCGACTACTAGCTCCTGGTGCCACTCTAGGTCCTACCTCATATACCTAAGTCTGACTCGGTCCCTAGATCCTTGATGTTCAAGATGGCCTCCTATAGAAGAACTTGATATTCCTAATATGGACACATGTCAGACACTCCTTTGGAGGTTGCTTGCACTGAGTCTAGACATGTCCCAACTGCTTGTACTAAAATCACACCACTGAAGACCCACTCCTAAGTGGTCTTCCTAAAAATCTCTAGCATGAATAACCTATGGATATTCATCGTGGCCCCACTTCCTATTACCTAAAGAATCACCACTAAAATCACCTAACTCTATCACCCAACTCATAAATGACTGGTCTTTTAGATTCCCCTCATCTATCAATTCCTGGTTAACCACCTCTGAAATTGATGTCAGCCTGAAGATATTGACATACACCTCAATGGCATGCTGCAATCCATCCTCAAATCAACACACCCTGTCGATGTCATCACCAACCATAGAAGGAAAAAATCATGATAGTTTGGTGAAACTCACTATATAGTATATGATGGAACTATCACTTTATTAATGATTCATGAACTCTTGGGCTCTAACTTCCCTCAGCATCTGCGAAAACAAGTTCTTGAAGAACCTATCCTCAAATTCCTTCTAGGATAGTCCCTCATGACTACCCGCCTTTACCTGGACAACCCACCAGTGCTTTTCTGGTCCTTTGAGCATGTATGTCTCCAACTTCACCCTCTAACAGGGGGGTGTCTCGATATGATCAAAGATGGTATGAACCAACTCGATCTAGTTTTTTATCACCTGTAGTCCAACCTCACTCTGAAATAGTGGTGGGTGATGAAACTAAAACTCTCAATTCAAGTATTTAATCAATGTATTAGCTACCTCGTCTCTTTTATTGATGGCCTGGATGACCCAAACTAGACTCACCCTGAGCTACTCATTAAACCATAGCCCAAAATATTCCATATTGTTTTGTTATCCCACCTACACCGGAGCATATACCTATTCTTATACCTATATATCATGATCATCTCGACCCTATGGGGCCTCATCCCAAAACATAGGGGACACATCCTGTTCATTCTCCTACGGCACTAAATCACCGCCCACTTGGATCTCCACAAAATCTCATCTATGTTTCATCCCATTTAATACCAATACCATAGTCAGACATCCATAACATTATATATAAATTTTTCAAATAGGGATAGCTATAATGGGTAGCACATCCCATCACCCTTATACTCCCCTACTACACCCTTTCATACAACATTTTTCCTCAATGCCCCTTACCCACCCATATCAGTGCCAATTATCACATGTAACCCAACCTCATGGCCCCTTTACTACCCACATTGTAGTCAAGAATTAGATATCATTTTACCTCATGGACCCTCTCCTTCCCATAATAGGTTCAGGAATCATATATAATTCAAGGTAATTGGGTATAATTCTACCAAAGAGGATATATAGGAAAACACTTCTTAGTTTATTTGTTGAAACATTAAACAGATCACCCCTATCATCATCCCTACCTACCCTTATCAGGGCTAATATCATATATCAAATTCATATAGTATCACATAATATCACATATTGACCTTATTTGAACTACATTTCTCAGTTGGATGATTATAATGCCACCAAAATGAGTTTAAGTAGGAAAACATTGTTTAGCTTCCCTTTTTGACACTTTAAACAGCCCAACCCCTCTTAGAAAATTTCTGGTTCTCAATGAAAATCACAAGAAAATATACATAATATGAGCCTAATTTTCTATTATGATGAATAATAAATCCTCCCTTTTCATACCAGGCCAAGGGTCAAAAGTATATAATAGATATTCATCACACCCAAGTGTGCCACTTGATGTGGAAATAAAATAAACTATAAAAGAGAAAACATAACATCGATTACCCACCCCTAAAAACTTGGTATATCCTTAATACATAGGGCTTCAGACACCCAATCATGAGCTATGTACCTAGTCCTGAAAAAATCTTTGTCTTTGGTCTATTATAGCCCAAATAATAAGACCAAAAAAAGTAAGCATTTGATACCATTATTATTCAATCGAACGCTATTACCCAATCCCAATGAAGAAAACTCCTCTGATTCCATTTTTAGCAACCCGGCTCGGATTCCACTTTAAACAGTGCTCTAGGCTTGTTGACCACTATGCCTAAGGTGTGCATCCCCATACGCCAAAGGCTATCGACTAGCAACGATGGTCTGAGAGGTGATAATGGGGAGAATATTCCCTCTGGTGGTGATAATAATAATGTTCCATATATAAATATATTATCAGAAGAAAGACCATAAAATAGAATAAGTAATAATGGAAGCATAAACAGACAGCAGTGGTAAACAAGCCCAAATGAAATAATATCATTTTTAGCTAAAACATACTATAATAGGTCATACAAAATAGTAGATAAGTAGTAGGGTCTCTCATGGCTGACCATCAATATATACATATATAAATCATTCTAAACAAAATTAAAAAACAAAATTAAACTCTATATGATATAAGAACCTCCAATTTCCCATTCCATCCATCCCATGTAAAAGATTCAAATTGAACACTATGGTCCATCTCCTGAGCTTAGTACCTTACCTGATTGTAGAGACATAAAGTATACATGTGTCCTGAAGTGTTCATATAGGGTGTGAGAATAAATCTTTATAGTCCCCCGGAAATGTGTGTTTTTCTTACATCTCTGACAATGTAGGTGTATCTAAATATAAATAAAAAGGCATAGAATATGCACAATAAATAAATACCAATTTCCCTAATGCTCAACATCCACAAGGAATCAATAACCTTCTTTAGCCATCACTAGTAAGTCTGATCATGTTCCCCTATTTATATATATGGAATGCAAAAAAAATTCCACATATATACAATTATAGTGGAAAGGATTTACGACATAAATCCCAAGGCATCTCTTAATGATTAGAATATTGCGAACCCTCGGGTTCCACCTATAATCCAGTCACCAGTACCTCATGCCATCAATCATAAAATATAACATATAAATGGAACACACAAACAAGTCCCTGGTCCCTTAAACCTCAGCTCATAAATCCATGTTGACTCAAAGCTTGATGTCTTGAGGCATATCAGTATCTATCCTTCAAATAATAATCATCACCAACTCAACAACTAACATCTTGAGGCATGGCGATATCCCTCCACCCAATCCCCAGCACAACAGCCCCAAGCATAATGGAAAGATTCATCCACCAACTGATGGTCACATCACCTTCTACCAATGGTCCATCACCATCCACATAGATTTTTATAGTGATCACCCCTATAATACTCAATATGGTCAACACCATCACCTGACCCACATAGTCTACGAGGACCTCCACCCACAAAAGTGGTCAACACTACCTCTATCTAAGTTATAAATGTGTGGACATGACCCCAATGGTGCATCGGCCATCAAATGGAGAGAAACAATCATTTAAACAGTACCTAATACACATCATCCTGACACCACAAGCCCTTGAAACGGTGTCACTCATCCCAATGATCAGCACCACCTCAAGTCACTCGTTTCAAGCCCTCATCCTCATGAACTTGTTGCCTCAATCCTAAAACCATGTCACCTCAATCTATGATCAACATCATTCATATATATATATATATATATTGGTCCTTAACAAACCTAATGAATCACATAACCTCTGTCTAAGTGATCAGTATCACCTCAATCCTTGAGCCAATCCCAACACTTTCCCATGGAACAAAACAATTTAATTTAAAGAATTTAATTTAAATAAAATAGATGCTCGACCTAAACTTCCCAAGATATTCCAATCCCCTTACTTGGATTGACCAAGTGTATTGGATCTAGATTATTCCCATAGTCATCTCACAATATCAATTTAATAATTTAAAAAGAAAACATTAGATTAACTTTTTTCATGCTTGGTTGGCCTACATGGAACATATAGAGTTCACCCCTGAAACAGCATAAAAATAAAGGATAAAGATAGGGACTGCCTACCTCATACTAGTAGGATATTTTTCATCTAATATCATCCTCTAAATCAAGCCAAATTATAAAAAATCAGAGTTTTAGATGAACACCATGAAAATAGGAAAAAATGGATCACACGTATTCAGTGCACCATATGGTGAGAAAAAATAAGAAAAGAGGAAAATGGATCAAAGGAATTGCTAAAATGAATCATTTTCCACAAAAATAAAATTAAAGATCAGATCTCGAATAATGAAGCATAGAAAAAGCCTAAGGGAAGAGAAAGGAGAGCTCCTTGATTTCCTGGAGGGGAGCGCGTGTGGGAAGAGAAATCAGGGTGAGCCCTCGTAAGAAAAATAAGGGAAAATGTTCATTTTTTCTTTTAAATATGTAACATGGTCATTGTATAATATATAAAAACTTTCACGAATTGTTTGGTACCCACTGTCCAAGAACTACCCTTTTATGACCATGGTGCATGATTTATCACACCGTGTGTATACCATGTGAATAAACTATGCTAAAAACTATATAGGTACTCAAACGTCTATGAACCCCCTTCTAAATAGTTTTAAAAACTCTATCTAGATCCAATAGTGTTTCACACGATTACTCTTGGAAGGCCACAAGGTTTTTCCAAAATGTGTTCATCTGTCAATGTGTTCTCACAACTTAGTTTCTAGGATTTTCGACACCCAAAACTCACCCAAAACCACAAGTAACTTTCTAATACTAGAAAACCATCTAAATAAAGATTCCTTGGTTCAAAAAAACTCTTAGAATTGGGTTCTGATGATCAAAATAAAGTTAGACATCTCACCAAATAGAAAAGGTTCAAGTTTACTTGAAAAATGACTCATTCCAAAAACCCCAAGATATTAAATTTGGGGAAGATACTTCTATTGTCCTAGACTAATAATTTTTATTTCGTGTATTATTGTATTTTTATGAGTTTTTATAAATTTTTTGGCCCTATTACAACCACTTACACATATACAATGAAGAAGCAAGATGAATTCCTTTACTTTCATGTTTGATTATACCAAAGACATGATAATGATATATACTATAAATACTAACAGATAATCCTCACCCATATCCTAATTCAATGAAAACAAATAAAAATAATTAATTAATTATTAAGGATGTAAAACTAGGGTTGGAAGTTGAAAATGTTGAGAGGCCAATTGATATTTATAAAAGAATTTAGTTTAAAACACATGTCACATTTTCAAAACCAAGTAAACAAGATTAAATTATATTTAAAATTTAGGATAATTATCAATAATTACTTTATTATTAGTTGGAATCTACCACACATAAATAATACAAATTGTGTGGCAAGTATGACTCAAAATGCATGTTTTCAATATAAAAGTGTCGTTTTACTTTAAAATGTGTGTCAGATGGTCATAACTAATAAAACAAGATCATGTTACTTTCAAAATTTAGGACAATGATCCATAATTCATTTTTGATGTGTAAGAATTTAATTCACATCAATATGATACGCGATGTGGCTGTTATGACTCAAAGCATGTGTTTTTAATATAAAAGTGTCATTTTTGTTCAAAATAAGCATCACATATCCAAAACTGATAATATGATATCGTATTGTCTTGAAATATTATGTAAATTATTTTTAATTCATTTATTACATGTATGAATTGACTTCATGTCAATCTCACACACAATGTGCCTGGTATGACTTCAAAATCATGTTTTTAATATAAAAGTGTCATTTTAGTTTGAAACACACATTTCATCATCAAAACTGAGAAAATTAGCTTATATTTTTTCAAACTATGGGAAAATGGTCCATAATTCATTTTTGATGTGTAGGAATTGACTTCATGTTAATCTAACACATGATATGGTCAATATGACTCATTGTGTGTGTTTTCCATATAAAAGAGTCATTTTAGTTTAAAACACATGTCATATAGTAAAACCCATGAAAAAAAATCTCTTATTTTTTTCAAACCTTAATAAAATTATCTATAATTCATTTAAGACATATAGGAATTTACTTCTTGTCAATTTGACACATGATGTAATCTATATGACTCAAAGTGTGTGTTTTCAATATAAAAGGGACATTTTAGTTTAAAATGAACATCACATAGCCAAAACTGGGAAACATATATCATATTCATTTCAAACATTAGTAAAATGATCCTCAATTCATGTGTGATGTGTATGAATTTACCGTATGTCAGTCCAACACATGATGTGTCCAGTATGGTTTAAAGTGTATGTTTACAATACAAAATTTTCATTTTAGTTTAAAACTCACATCACATAGAAAAAAAATCATAAAATGAGATAATATTGTTTTCAAACTTTACTAAAATGATTCATAATTTATTTTTGATATATAGGAATCAACTTCACATCAATCTGACACATGATGTTGTTGGTATGACTCAAACTGTAATTTTTAATAAAAATGTATCATGTTAGTTTAAAACACATGCCACATAACCAAAATTGATAAAAAGATATCATATTTCTTTCAACATTAGGAAAACGATCCATAATTCATTTTTTATGTATCGAATTGATCGCATGTCAATTTGATAGATGATGTGGTCGGTATAACTCAAAGTGTTTATTTTCAATATGAAAGTCTAATTTTAGTATAAAATGAGGGTCACATATCCAAAACCAATCAAATGAACTCGGATTATTTTAAAAATTAATAAAAATTATCCATAATTTATTTTTGATGTGTATTAATTGACCTCATATCAATCTGAAACATGATGTATTTGGTATAACTCAAAGTGCGTGTTTTTAATATAAAAGTGTCAATTTAGTTCAAAATGCATGTCACATTGTCAAAACCAAGTAAATGGGCTCTAATATTTTTCATACATTAGTACAATGATGCATAATTTATTTTTGACACGTATTAATTGTCCTCATGTCAATCCAATATGTGATATGTCTAGTGTGACTCCAAGTACATGTTTTCAATATAAAAGTATCATTTTAGTTTAAAACACATGTCACATTTTTAAAATTTTGTAAAAGATATTATATTGTTTTAAAAAATTTAGAAAACAATCCATAATTTATTTGTGATGTGCTGGAATCAACAACCCAATAATCTTACACACAATGTAGCAGATGTGACTCTAAGTGTGTGTTTTCAATATAAATGTATCATTTTAGTTTAAAACAAACATCACATAGAAAAAACCATGTAAACGTGATCAAATTGTTTTCAAACTTTTGTAAAATTATCCATTATTCATTTTTGACATGTAGGAATCAATTGAACATCAATATGACACATGATGTGGTCAGTATGACTCAAAGTGTGTATTTTTAATATAAAAGCGTACTTTTAGTTTAAAATGTGCTTCACATAGATAAAACCAAGAAATAAACTCATATTTTTTTCAAACATTAGAAAAATGATCCATAATTCATTTGTGGCATATAGAAATTGACCACACATAAATTTGACAAATGATTTGGTCGGTATGACTCAAAGGGAATGTTTTCAATATCAAAGTGTCATTTTAGTTTAAAGTGTGCATAACATTGTCAAAACTAAGTAAACAAGATCTGGTTATTTTTAAACAATAGGAAAATGATTCATATTTCATTTGTAACATGTAGGAATCTACTATACATCAATCTAACATAGGATGTGGCTTGTATGACCCCAAGCATGTGTTTTCAATATAAAAGTGTCATTTTTGTTTAAAACACATGTAACATTTTAAAAACATAGTAAAAAAGATGATATTACATTCAAACATTAGGAAAATGATCTGTAATTCATTTTTGACGTGTAGGAATCGATCGTGCATCAATTTGACACATGATGTGCTCGAAATTACTCAGAGTTCCTGTTTTCAATATAAAAATGTCATTTTTGTTTAATAATATAATTATTAACAACTATTTAAGTAACTAAGAAAATTAATAATAGATAATATCATGTATATATTCATTAATTAACAATATAATTTATAGAGATCATTAATTAACAATGTAATTAATAATTAATAATATCATTATTAATTAATTGTATAATTAATCATTAATAATTAATTTAAAATTAAGAATATAATCATTAATAATATAATTAATAGTATAACTAATTATATCATTAATATATTTTATAATTAATAATATAATTTATCATATGTGTATTATATATCATTAAAATTATAATTTTTTTTATGTACTGTTACTAAAATAATCATTGGTTTTTTTACCGAGACAAGATTTTATATAGAGGTTGGTCATTGGAAAATATTTCTATAAGAGTTTTTAATTTTTATATTGGATTTTATTTTTTATTAATTGTAAATATCACATCAATATATATATATATATATATATATATTTGTATGTGTATGTGTATGTGTATGTGTATGTGTATGTGTATGTGTATGTGTATGTGTATGTGTATGTGTATGTGTATGTGTATGTGTATTTGTATGTGTATGTGTATGTGTATGTGTATGTGTATGTGTATGTGTATGTGTATGTGTATGTGTATGTGTATGTGTATGTGTATGTGTATGTGTATGTGTATGTGTATGTGTATGTGTATGTGTATGTGTATGTGTATGTGTATGTGTATGTGTATGTGTATGTGTATGTGTATGTGTATGTGTATGTGTATGTGTATGTGTATGTGTATGTGTATGTGTATGTGTATGTGTATGTGTATGTGTATGTGTATGTGTATGTGTATGGGTATGTGTATGTGTATGTGTATGTGTATGTGTATGTGTATGTGTATGTGTATGTGTATGTTTATGTGTATGTCCATTACAATGTGTATTTGTATGTGTATGTGTATGTGTATGCGTATGTGCATGTGCATGTGTATGTGTATGTGTATGCATATGTGTATGGGTACGTGTATGTGGATGTGTATGTGTATGTGTATGTGTATGTGTATGTGTATGTGTATGTGTATGTTTATGTGTATGTCCATTTCAATGTGTATTTGTATGTGTATGTGTATGCGTATGTGCATGTGCATGTGTATGTGTATGTGTATGTGTATGTGTATGTGTATGTGTATGTGCATGTGTATGTGTATCTGTATGTTCAAGTGTATGTGTATGTGTATGTGTATGTGTATGTGTATGTGTATGTCTATGTGTATGTGTATGTGTATGTGTATGTGTATGTGTATGTGTATGTGTATGTGTATGTGTATGTGTATGTGTATGTGTATGTGTATGTGTATGTGTATGTGTATGTGTATGTGTATGTGTATGTGTATGTGTATGTGTATGTGTATGTGTATGTGTATGTGTATGTGTATGTTTATGTGTATGTGTATGTGTATGTGTTTGTGTATGTGTATGTGGATGTGGATGTGTATGTGTATGTGTATGTGCATGTGTATGGGTATGTGCATGTGTATGTGTATGTGTATGTGTATGTGTATGTGTATGTGTATGTGTATGTGTATGTGTATGTGTATGTGTATGTGTATGTGTATGTGTATGTGTATGTGTATGTGTATGTGTATGCATGTGTATGTGTATGTGTATGTGTATGTGTATGTGTATGTGTATGTGTATGTGTATGTGTATGTGTATGTGTATGCATGTGTATGTGTATGTGTATGTCAATATGCATGTATGTGTGTATGTGTATGTGTATGTGTATGTGTATGTGTATGTGTATGTGTATGTATATGTGTATGTGTATGTGTATGTGTATGTGTATGTGTATGTGTATGTGTATGTGAATGTGTATGTGTGTGCATGTATGTGTACATATGCATGTATAGACGTATGTATGTGTGTATGTGTACGTGTACATGTATGCGTATGCCATTGTGTTTGTGTCTATGTATGTGTATGTGTATGTGTATGTGTATGTGTATGTGTATGTGTATGTGTATGTGTATGTGTATGTGTATGTGTATGTGTATGTGTATGTGTATGTGTATGTGTATGTGTATGTGTATGTGTATGTGTATGTGTACGTGTACAGGTATGTGTATGTGTATGTGTATGTGTATGTGTACGTGTACAGGTATGTGTATGTGTATGTGTATGTGTATGTGTATGTAGATGTGTATGTGTATGTGTATGTGTATGTGTATGTGTATGTGTATGTGTATGTGTATGTGTAAGTGTATGTTTATGTGTATGTGTATGTGGATGTGTATGTTTATGTATATGTGCATGTGTATGTGTATGTTTATGTGTATGTGTATGTGGATGTGTATGTTTATGTATATGTGCATGTGTATGTGTATGTGTATGTGTATGTGTATGTGTATGTGTATGTGTATGTCTGTGTACATGTGTGTGTGTGTACCTGTATGTTTTTGATGTATGTGTACTTATGAATATGTGTGTGTGTGTGTGTGTGTGTGTGTGTGTGTGTGTCTGGGTATGTGTATATGCGTATATGTACATGTATGTATCTGTAAATGTATGTCTATGCATATGTATGTGTATATGTTTATGTTTGTTTATTGATTTAATATTATTTATTCTTTTTTAATATTTCTTAATTTTTTGTATTTTTTGTAATTTATTCATTTTTTATATTTATTTTTATTTTAATATATAATCATTTAATATTTTGTGTAATATATTTAATTTGAAAAATTATTTATACATTTTTAAATATTTATATATTTAATTAAATTATAATCGAATAGGTTGTGGTTGAGGCCCTTTTATTAAATAAAAAAATGCCCTCTTTTAAACAGGGTTGATAGATAACCCTTATATGACCAAAAGGTCCAATGAACAAAGAACCCAAAGAAATATGACCCAAATGCCCAGTAGCTTGAAGTCAAATCATGACCCAAAGGCCCGAATTGAGTAAATTGCAACATGCCAAGTCATCTGTCATAGATCACCCCCCTCCCCTGTCAATAATAATTGCACCATGATCCTAGTCTAAAAAATGCATCACCCCTTGCCATGAATGGATGCATCATGCATGGTGACACATCTTCGCAAGACACCCCTCCATCGCGAGAGTGGAAGGAGGACTGATGATGAGTGCCAATACACTTATCTCTCTTTCGAGCCACCCACCCGGTGATGTCAACATGACAATCGCTTTAATTAAATAATAATATTTTAAATTGTTATTAAGAATTCCAGACATTAGTAATTAATTATATTTTTTATATACAATCAATACAATGCATACATCAAAAATTAGCAAAAATATTATTACTTATTTATTCTTTTTTATTCTTTTTATGAGTTTTCAAATCAAGTAATTAATGTTATAAATTCTCTCTTTTTTAAATAGTTTTATTTATTTATTTAATTTTACTTAATCATTTTTAATATTATTTCAATTCATATTATTTTTTCATTTTTTATATTTTTTATTATTTTTTATTTTTTAAATTATTCAATTTTTAAAATTTATACGTATTTATTTACTAAGCTTTAATACTTTTAATATGTTTTTAATTTATATGATTAATATTATTCATTTATATTTATCATGTTTTAATATTGTTTATATGTTTGAAATGTATATAATTGATTCCCATAAATATATTTTCATTTTAATATTTTTATATAGTTAATATAATTCATTTTTAATATTTTTGTTATTTATATAATTAATATTATCTATTTATTCATTTTTATTTATTTGTTATGTGTTTGTAATTCAGGTAATTAATGTTATGAATCCACTTTTTTAAATATTTTTGTCATTTATTCAATTTTATTTATTCATTTTTAATATTCTTTCATTTAATATTATTTATTCATTTTTAATATTCTTTCATTTAATATTATTTAATAATTTTTAATATTTATTGATTTTTAATATTTTTGGATTTTATTCATTTTTTAATATTTATTTATACTTGATTATTTACTATGTTTTTTATCTTTTCAATATGTTTAAATTTTATATGATTAATATTTATTCAATTTTATTTATTAATTTGTTATATTTTCAAAATGTTTTAAATTTATATAATTTATTTATTTATTCATTTTTCATATTTTCTTAATTTTTGTATATGTTCACAATTAATTTAATTTATCATACGAATTCATTTTTTTAAATAGTTTTATTATCTATGAAATTTTATTTACTCATTTTTAATATTCTATCATTAAATATTACTTATTATTTTTTAATGTTTACTAATTTTTATATTTTTATAATTTAATCATTTTCTAATATTTATTTATACATATTTATTGACTATGTTTTGGAGTTTTAGTATGTTTGAAATTTATATAATTAATTTATTTAAATGCATTTTTTAATAATTTTTGAATTTAAATACATAATATTTTCACTTTTTGATAATTTTGTATCTTATATAATTAACATTATTCATTTATTTGTTTTTTATCTGTATGTAAGTTATGTAATTAATGTTATGAATTCACTTTTTTTTAATATTTCTTGTAATTTATTCAAATTTATTTATTAATTTTTAATATTAATTAATTCAATATTATTTGTTAATTTTTAGTATTATCATAATTTATGCATATTTTAATATTTATTTATACATATTTATTTTTTATTTTTTAATTGTTTTCAATATATTTTTATTTATATAATTAATTTATTTAAATGATTTTTTTAATACTTTTTTAAGTTTAATTATTAATATATTTTATTTTTTAATATATTTATTATTTATATAATTAATATTATTTATTTATTCATTTTTATTCATTTTCATTCATTTTTTACAGTTTTGTTAGTGCTAGTTTAAGCGCTGATAAATGTTTATTTTATCTATGCTAAAACATAAGCACAAAAAAATACTAATATTGTCAACACTTTTTTAGTGCTGATAAAAGTTATGATTTATAATTACTAAGAAAGAATGGAAAAAAGTAGTATTTATCATCGCTTATGTGTTTAATTCTGTTAAAAAACACTTATCAGTGCTTTTTAGTAAGAACTGATAAAATCCTCCACCCTCTATAAAAGAACCTTGGCATTACGTCTTCCCCACACTGCACTCAAGCTATCATAGAACTGGAGGTCTACTACAATTGAATTCGATCGTTTTGGACAAACCAAACCTTAAAACTAAATTTATGAAATTCTGAACTTGTTTTTAATGAATCTTAGTCAATCTTTCACCCTATGCATAAGCCTGGTAGAATATATTATTATTGTGTTGTGGTAAATGGGGTGCCGCATATCATGAGTGTGCAAGCGGTGTGGGTTTGTGCCATGTTAGCAATCATTTTTTGGCTATTATGCTTTAGATTATTAAACAGGATCTTTATCCAGTTATAAATCTATGTAGTATCAGTCTAATACTATAGTGTACAGGGGAGATTAAATTTAAAATACGAGATTAATAAAATTTAAATGTTACCCAATCTTATTTTTTATTGCATGCTTGTATCGTTGCATGAACCTCTCATATGCATTCTTATTTCTGAAACACTCATACAAGACATTTTCTTTCCAGTTTCATGATTTTTTTTAGTTTATCTTCCTTTTAATCCCACATGATCTTTGTAAATATGATTAAATGTCATGGGAGAATATCACAAATTTTTTGGGAGTGTTTTTAATATGATGTGAGTCGATTTAACTCACTTTAATCACACAGGAATGTTGATCTCTCATTCGTGGTCCTTGGAAATCTGATTAAATGTCATGGGTGAATCTCACATAATTGTTGGGAATATTTTTAATATGATGTGAGTTGGTCAAACTCACTTTAATCCCACATGAGTGTATATTTCCCATTTTATTCATCCATGACCCATGAAATTCCTAATAAATCATATGTAGACACACTTTACATATATAAATCAATGAAAATATTATTTTAATGTGTATGATTATACCAAAATTAATTCTCAAATTAATAAAAGAATATAAAGCATGAAATTAATCCATTGGAAATTTTAACTCCAACATATTCTAAAACACAAAAATATGTGATAAAATAATTAAAATATGTGGGGATATTTGGAATTAAAATCAATTAATAATTCAGATTGTAATTAATATAATTCACCTAAGATTTTTAAATAAGGTTGTTTATTTTTTGAATTCTGTTACTCATTAAAATTATTTTTTTGAACAAATAAATCCTCATCAGGGTTGTAATATTTGAAAATATTGTGTTAATTTGGTTAAAGCATTCATTTTTTTCTCTCTACCCACAATCTTGACTATTTTCAAAATATAATGGCATATTAAAAATTTTATTTTTTTATTACCTAATGAAGAATTCGAATATGATATCTTTCATAAATTTACAAATGTAATAACCATAATCAATGTGATTACTTTATTTCAAGCACCACAATTTTTTTTTCAAAAATATGTAATTTGTTTTCATATATGTTTTGACAGTGAAATATTATTATATATACCCTAATAATTATCTAGTTATAGAAATCTATGTGTTTCTTATGATCATTTATAAGGATAAGGAGTTAATTATCTCACTTTATGAATCCATTTAAAAAATAATAATGATTTATGATATGTGACTTCTTATAATAAAAAAAATATTTTTTCTAATACTTTAAATTCATATAATTCTTTTCCTTTATATGTTCTAACAATTTGTTTATGCAGTGATAATTTATATAAAATATGGTGACTATATGTGTGTATATATAATGAATAAACTTTTAGGGTTCTAATCTCATACTTTTTGTGTATTTATTTATTTTAATAAATATGAATATTACTAAATTAAATTGGATGGATATGAATAAAAATGGATGGATTCCAATCAGATGACAAAAGTGTATGAGGATGGGGTGAAAGAGTTCAACAAGTTTGAAAAAGATAATTCATATGACTCTTCTAAAATCCTTTGCCTTTTTTGTTTTGTTGTTATTTAAGACTAATTAATCAAGAGGTGTTGGAGGAATACTTGATCTATCATAGAATAGATCAATGTTATAAATATTGTACTAAACACAGGGAAGAAATAAATATATCTAGTGACTGAGATAACACTACATTTTATGGATCATCTAATATGATTATAAGTATAAACAATGATGAATATTGTATCAAGGATATGATTATAGGTATGAATGATTATAAAGATCATAGTTAGAAACTGAAAATGAAAATTGAAGATGAACTTCATGATTGTCCAGAAATGTTTAAAAAGCTTAAGAGTTGTGAAAATATAACATTTAATTCTAGTTGTACTAAATATACAAAATTGTTATCCATATAAAAGAAATATAATATAAAAGCTAGCAACAGATTGAGTGACACTAGCTTTACTGAACAACTTGCTCTCTTGGATGATATGCTACTAGAATATAATGAGCTTCCTTTCTCAACATATGATGTAAAATGAATGATATGTGCAATGGGTATGATCTTTGAAATAATATATGCTTGTCAAAATGATTGTATACAATTTCAAAAGAACCATGAATCACTTAACAATTTCCCAAAGTGTGGTGTGTATTGATATATTAAAGATGAATGGTGTCTTTTGAAATTTTTATGGTACTCCCCAATAATTATATGGTTTAGGTGCCTATATGGAAGTGACAAGACTGTAACGAAATTGATGTTTCATTCAAATACAAGAAATCAATATGGGAAAAAATTTTACCAAGAAGACTCACCTCAGTGGAAGAAAATTGATCGCAAGTATCCTAGATTTAGAAATAAGCTAAGAAATCTTTATATTCTGCTGTATACAGATGGACTGAATCATTTTAGTTTACAAATAAGCACTCTCAATACATGGATGGTTATGTTGGTAAATTATAACTTGTCGCTATGATTATGCATAAAGAAAAAATTAAATTATGTTATATCTTCTTATATCGGGACCAAAATAACCAAGTAATGATATTGATGTTTATTTATCTCTATTTATTGAAGATTTTAAATTAATGTGGGGTTCAAGTGTTACGTTGTATGATGATTACATAATGAATTTTTCACATAGAGAGTCATATTGTATGGGATGATAAATTATTTCCCTATATATGGAAATTTTTCTAAATATATCATTAAAGGAACTTAATGGTGTCCCATTTTTAAACAAGGTATACACTTAGTTACGTTGAAACATTAATAGAAGACTGTGTTTCTATGATATTAAAAATTTATAACCCAATGACCTAAATTCCAATCTTGGATGAAATCATTCAATGTGAATTTAGAATAAGTTACAACACTCTCTCTACTAACATGTGATCAACTATTTGAAAAAGTAAAGGATATAGATACCAATTTTAATAAACCATATTCAAAAAACATTAATAAAACTGGTTAGAAAAAGATATCATTTTTTTGAATTATTGTTCTGAAATTTTTTATACATCATACATTTTATTAATGTCATGCATGTTGAAAAAATTTATGTGCTAGTATCATTATCATGTTACTAAATGCACCACACAAAAAAATGTTTTCATTAAGGCTATGTTATACAATATTGACATGGGGATACTGGAAGATTTAGAACCACTGAATGGTGAACTATAGAATTTTCTTCCTCCGTTTATTTACACTCTTTCCAGGAAAGGGATATATTAGTTTTAAAAACTGCTGAATAATATAATGGTCCCAAAGGGTTTTTCATCAAATTTCAATAATAACATATCAATGACTAATTTAAAGTTAAAGGTCCTTAAATCACATGAATTCCATGTTTTGATGCAAGATCTAATGCCTATAACTTTACGTTGAATTTTTTATAAGAATTACCATCATAAATTAACCATGATTTATTTCTTTTATTAAATCTGTATGTAGTAAATTTATTGAACTAATGAAATTTCCAACTATGGAAAAGTAAATTGTTGTCATATTATGTGAATCGGAGATGTTCTTCCCACTTTCATTCGTTGATATGAGGGTTTAATTTGTTATAGAAATCCATCTCTGTGGTCTTGTATATTATAGATGGATTTACCCCCACTGAACTATATATGAATATTTTGAAAGGCTACATCAAAAATAGAAGTTTTAAAGAAGGTTTTATTATGGAGTGATATACTATTGATGAATCTATTTAATTTTGTACCAACTACTTGTCCAATGTGTAAATAATTGGTCTATAAGTGGGTTGATAATTGTAGTATAGTTAAAATAAATGAATTGGGATTCTGGAAGGTGGATTTTAGTAAGGAAGGGTATAATGAGAAACAATTCATAATGGAATCAAAGGTAGTACATGTATTTTATATCTCATATCCTAAAAATTGAAAGTAATAAATTATTATGTTATGGACCAAAACCACTTAAGCATCAGATTTTAATTCATCAAAGTATGACTCGTTCATTGGGACATTAGAATCATTTCACCTTGGTCCCAATGTATATGGATTATTGTATATTAGAGGAGAGCACAATGAGGGTATTTAGATACTTTATTAAAGGGGTAAAATTTATTTATTCAACCTTTAAAGAAAAATCAAGAGTTTAATAATTATGTTATATTTTTTTGTAATATAAATTGTATTACCTCATATTATTTATATTCACTGCTATATTTGTGTAACCTAAATTAAATGTTCAACCACTTCTGTAGATAATGGATTCTGTATATATTGATTCTCCCAATCCTAAAGAACAAAAGGTTTCTCAACATGTTAATGCTCATAATGAATAGGAACAACAAGTTTCTCCACATGTTGATACTAAAAAACCCATAGAACAACATATTAATAATACCAATTATGGGGAAATTATATAAGGTGAAAACACTATGTCCTAGAAGAAAGTAAGAGTGTTGTAGTTTGATAATGTTAACAAAAATTAATAAGGTGGGAAGAAGAGGCATCAAATTCGAGGTTGGATGAAATGAACATGATCGGCCTATTGACCCCAATAAGTCCATTTTCATTAGATACATTGGGGTAGCCACTTTGATTCATGTGTTGATTGTTCTAGATAAATGGAAAAAAAATCCCATGATTAAGGCACTAATTTGGGAATAGATTAGGGTAATAATTTGATATAATTTCTTTATTTTACTAAAAGTAAAATAATGAAACATTTATTTACTCTTTATTATCCCTTGAAAATTGAATTCATACTAGATTACAATCAATTGAAATTTTAATAATATTCACTAGAACGGATCATAGAGGTGTTCTGATAATTCTTATGAAGCATAATCTTAGGGATTCTGAAGGGAAAGTAAGCTCACACCCACCATAGATTTATACAGACATGATAAACCAAGAAACATGGTTTTAATTTATTGGTCATCTTGAGGAGTCATATTTCTAGGTACATTGTGATTGGTAATACATTACTTGAAAATGTGTGTATTTATCCCTTTGATTAATAATTTTTAATTTATGAAACAATAATTGGGTGTTGAAAATAAGTAGTTTGCATGAAAACCAACATACCCCTACTGTAAATCAATGATGGGGTATGATTCACTTGAAAAAAATGGATTGTATTTCAAATATACAGTAATAATTTTATATATAATTAAAAAAATAACCTAATTATTTTTCTTTATTTATATATATGTTGATGAATAAAAATCCAAAGACACTTCCATCTCGTGCCATGTTATATGGAAGAATAATTGTGTAAATAAAAGTGGAATACTAATAGATGAAACCACACAAAATGTATGGGAATCATGTGTAAGTATGATATAATAAAAATTTATTCTATTTTAAATAGGTATTATATAACAATGATTACTTATTTTCATATATTTTTTTATCTTTTTTAGACACATGAATTATCGTAATTTGTACCTGATGAATGACTACTTTCACTGGGCTTGAAGAGGCTAAAATAATATGGTCATGTCAGAGGTGTGGATATACCGAAGATCTCCCATTCCATACAAGGTGAATGAGTCACAAGGATTATATAACAAGGACATCCCACCCATTCAATATTTATATAGTAAGGAAAGATGATTTTCCAAGGAGTGATTTCATGTTAAACACTTCCACCATTTTCACAAAATTGCCAAATGAGCCTTTAAACATTCTTCACAAAAGTATCACTTTAAAAGAACCAAATATACCTTTCCAAAATGGAATAAGCATGTCATTTTCCACTTCAAGATCATTTTCAAAAACTCTTTTAAACCCTCACATCACACATTCAATCCAAATATGTTTTTATAAAAATGTAAAATTGGCCATTTACCATCGTCACATGCCACACCACTTTTAAGATCCAAATATACAATTCCTTTAACTCCAAAACCTCATAAAAAACCCATTTCAGGAACCCAAATCATCATTTTTCATATCATAAATGTATTCAAAAAGTCAAACCATTCCTTAGATATCACTAAACACATGAAAAATCTAGCCAAGCATTAAATCGAACACTTGGTATGCAATATTTAACAAAACAATTCCATTTATCACATGATAAGGATGAAACCACTACTTTTCACACCAAATAATCATATAAAAGATCACATATCACTATTTATCATACAAGGGGGGTGAAAAAGGCATGAAACCAATTAATCATAAATTATAAAGGCAATTGAAAGGGGGGAACTACCTCAAATCCATGATGCATCGACAACGCACACCCAAAATCAAAACATGATGGTTCCAAGAACCTTGATATATGATGAGGAACCCTAAACACATAAAATCCCCCAACATAATCCCAGGGAGACACAAACCCTAGATCCACATGACCTATGAAGAAGAAGATATCAAGAAGAAATGGGGGAAAGAGTGTAAGAACCCGGACCTTCTTTTCAGGTATATGACCCTTGTTTGATGCTCTTTATGGTTATAAAGTTAAGGGTGATGAATGAGAGAGTTGGAAGAACTTTGAATGAATTTTTGAGGAAAAGGGGAAGTTGCACAGGCGACGCACAGTTTGTCTAACTGTGTGGCCAAACCGTGTGTGGAGGGTCTGCTGAGGTAGTGGCTAACGCACGGTTAGTGCACGGTTTGTCTAACCGTGTGGCCAAAACGTGTGTGGAGGGTCTGCTGAGGTAGTGGATAACGCACGGTTAGCGCACGTCTTGTCAAAATGTGTGAGCAAACCATGCGGACACTTAAGTGAGATCCTAAAAAGTGGATCTCACACGCTTTTTCCTCTAAGTTGCTCGTTTTTCCTCCTAATTGGCCATAACTCGGGATTTTTCTTCTCTTAAGGTCAAAGAAGGTTCTCCCATTGATCCGGAAGCAATCTGAAGGATTCTCTAGGCAAATTGAAGCCGGATTCTTGAGGTATGTAAACGTTCTTCTTCGTTCTTGTTTGGTTTCTTAGATCTACTTAGATATACTTTTCCTCTTCTCTCGGTTTCTTAGATCTACTACCGTTATGGGTAGATCTAAGTGTGTGGATGACAAGTTTGATGAGTTTTGGTCTTTTTCTTATTATGATAAGAGATCTGAGGCAGGTTCTTGGAGAATCAACCCAGTTTTCTTGTGCGTTCTTTGTTTTTTGGGGTTTTCGTCAAAACCTTTGAGGTAGGTGGTTTGTGCCTTTCTATAGAAAGTCTTTGAGTATTTTGGGCAAATTCCACCAATACCCTTGAATGAGGTATTGCGTGTTTTCTATTTTTCCCTTGTTGTTTTCCTTCTTTGCTTATATGCTGGAGTAGAGGATATTGTTTGTGAATAGGGTGATTTTACTGTGCTTTGGATGTTTTTCCCATGCATGTTTTGACATCTTATGACCGTTTGGTCTAGTTTTTCCTATTAGGCATATTTCAGTTCCATTCCTAGCTATAGGATGGTGTGACTGTTGTTCTTTCATGTTGTGATGTTGTATCATGCTAGACAAATAGTTATTTAGGTTACTTTGGTCGTTACGCGATGTGATACTTTCTGAGTTTACATAGGTCTATGAGAACCCAGTGTAATAGACCATAGGGAGAATGGACGTAAGGGATTCTCCAGAGTGTCTTTATAATACGATGCGAGACCACAAGGGGAATTGATGTTGAGGGATTCCTTAGAGTGTATGTAGTTCCTCAACGCGGGCCACAGGGGGAATGAGACTTTGAGTGCTTCCCTAGAGCGCCTTTAGTACGATACGAGACTATAGGGGGAATTGACGGTGAGTGCTTGCCCAGAGAGTCTATTCTTTAGCTGAATTAGAGGGGTGAGACTGTGTGTGCCTCCCAGAGGGTTTCTAGTACTTATAGGTTGAAAAAAGGTGGTTAGGGTGTGAGAACTACCCAGAGGGTTACCTGTTAGTTCTACTTGCTTGAGTGGTTGCTTTCTTGTTTGTACATTATATTCTAGAAACTGTGGATTGTTCGTTGCGGAGTAATTTTCTAATTACCCTTTTCTATACTTTTACTTGCCATATATTCACTGACTGTTAGGCACAGATCTTCTGGTGGTTTCCTACTAGGATTTTTGTCTCACACCCTATTTGGGTCATGCTTTTGGGCCCAAACAGATTATATTGTTGCAGGTATAGATAAGGGAAATCACCCTTCTACTTAAGGTTCTTTATTGCGCTGGAGATGGATAGAAAGGGACCAAGATGTGGCTTGCAATACTGAGAATTTTATCTTATTTCTTTTGTACTTGGGTTTAGTACTTTATTTCAGCATTGTGACTTGTTTGACTACTTTCCTAGATGCATTGTATCGTGCATCATTTATATAATTTGCTCCAGTTGTTTATTTACCAGTCTTCTGTTGTTTACTGTTGTTGGATATTTCCTGCTTCTGCTATTGTATGTATTTGTGTACTTCCGATGTGTACTCTTCCGATGAGGGCATAGTTTCCCCACTTCCAAACCTAAGGCCCTCGCTTCTAGTCGGCAGCCTCTGGAGTTTGGGAAAATGCACTTGAGGTCATGTGACCAACCAGGTATAGGGCGCCTCTAGGTGGCTTCCAGAACCGAGACGTTACAAAGTGGTATCAGAGGGTTTCTTTTCTCTTGATTTACAGTTTGGAGCCTTTAGATGGGGATAGGAAGGAATAGGTACTTGGTTTTAAGTTGTGCCCAAGAGTAGCTAACCCATGTATAGGTAAAAGCCAATCTACCTCGTTGATGCAATTTTCTGGTTTTTCAAGTTTATGGTTGACTTGATTTTCACTTTTGGTGACTCACATGTTTTGTGCTGGTTAGTATTTAAGTTATTGAGGTTCTATTTCTGTAGCAACTGGATGAAATGAGGGTATGCCATCTCATGCATCATATAGGCACTTGCTAGAAATCACATGTCATGCATTCTTGCCATGTCATCTAGGATGCATTAGCAATTGTATGTTGTTGTGATAGATGTTGTGTAGAATATGCATGTTGTTGTGATAGATGCCATGATAAAAATATCTGCTTCTTGGTAGAGCATTGATTGTGTAAATTTTTTTTGGATGAATGCCAAACTTTGGTTCTTGAGGTGTTATGGGCCTTCATGGACCAAAATTCGGTTGATCGTTGATTTTTTTCCTTGTTATAACTTGTAAAAGATTCCAAACTTGATTCGTGGGGAGTATGGTCTCTCATGGATCGGAATTTGGCACCTTCAATGTGTGTTTCAGTGTTTTCCTGGGCTCCGGAGTAGTTTTTGAGTCTTACTGTCCAAAAAAACCTAGAATGCGCGCCGTGTAGTTTTGATTACATGACTTGTGTTCTTCTGTTCGGGAAGAAACAATATTTCTCTGTACACAACCATGCCACATATCTTGAGATTTTTTTAGTACACTGAGAGAGCATCAGTTATATGCTAAGCTCTCAAAAATGCCACTTTTGGATGGACCAAATTAACTTCTTAGGTCACGTTATTTCAGAGACAGGAGTATCAGTAGACCTAGAGAAAGTGAGAGCTGTAGTTTCTTGGGAGCAGCCGAAGAACATCTTTTAGGTGAAGAGTTTTCTAGGGCTAGCTGGATACTATAAACATTTTATACAGGACTTTTCACGCTTAACAGCACCGCTAACAAGTCTGGCCCAGAAGGGTGTGAAGTTCTTATGGTCAGATTCTTATGAGTCAGCCTTTTAGGAGCTGAAATTGAGGTTGACTTCAGTACTGATACTAGTCTTTCCAGAGCCGGGCAAGAGCTATACTGTTTATTATGATGCTTTAGGTATTGTATTGGGAGCAGTGATTATGCAGGGAGATTGAGTCATTGCGTACGGGTCTCGACAGTTGAGGCCACATGAGAATAACTACCCGATGCACGATCAGGAGTTGGCAGCTACTATCCATGCCTTATGTTGTTGGATACATTACCTTCTAGGAGATAATTGTTTGGTTTTCACTGACCAAAAAATTCTCAAGTACATTTTCACTCAGTGTGATTTGAATCTGAGACAGCAGAGGTGGGTTGAGTACCTACAGTCCTTCGACTTCGAGCTTGCCTATACGCCTAGAAAAGGAAATGTTGTGGTTGATGCGTTGAGTAGGAGGACTCAGATTTAGGGCGTTCAGGAGTCCAGCAGTGAGTGGCAGCTTATGGCTCTGTTCTCTGAGATGCATTTGGAGGTGCACGACAGACAAGGGAAGACATTTCTATCTTCAGTAGTTGTTACCTCTACTCTGATTTATCGAGTGCGAATGGGGCAGTTATCAGATTCTGAAGGCCTAGTCCTTTGGGAAAGTGCTTTAGGAGAGGACCATATTTCTGGATGAACCATAGGCGAGGATGAGATCTTGCATCCCCAAAGATGCGTATGGGTGCCAGCAGATATACGCGAGGAGATGATGCTGGATTTTCATTCCTCTATTTGGGAAGTTCATCCTAGCATTACCAAGATGTAACATGATCTACACCGCCAGTATTGGTGTCTAGGTGTGAAGAGGGATGTTGCTGGTTTCATCATGAGATGTTATACATGTTAGTAGGTGAATATGGAACACCAGCGACCAGCAAGTCTTTTGCAGCAGTTACCCATTCCTGAGTGGAATTGGAATGATGTCACGATGGACTTCGTGAAAGGGTTGCCGAGATCACCTCATGGGAATAATGCTGTTTGGTTTGTCATCGACAGGCTTATGAAGGTTTCTCACTTCTTTCTGATCAAGGATACCTTCAATGTTGATGAACTAGGATGGTTGTACATCTGAGAGATTGTATGTCTATCTAGAGTTCCACACTCCATTTTTCTAGATAGGGATGCTCATTTTACTTCTCGGGTCTGTTAGGGGCTTCAGAAGGATTTGGGTACATAGGTACTTTTGAGTACAGCATACCATCCCCAGACAGATGGCTAGTCCGAGCGTACGATACAGGTGCTTGAGGATATGCTCTGAGCTTGCATTATGGACTTTGGAGGTTCTTGGGAGAAGCATATACCTCTTGTGGAGTTTAATTACAATAATAGTTTTCAAGAAACTATTTAGATGGCTTCTTATGAGGCCTTATATGGTAGACCATGCCAATCACCCTTATGTTGGCTGGAGGTAGGAGAGGTAGCTTTGCTGGGACCTCATCTTGTTCAGGAGACCACAGAGCAGATAGAGTTGATTCAGAAGAGGATGACTATAGTACAGTCTCGACAAAAGTCTTATGCATATCAACGGAGATGACCTCTGGAGTTTGAGGACAGGGATCAGGTGTTCCTACATGTCACACCAATGTTGGGGAACATAAGGATTAAGATATAGGGTAAGCTTTCACCGAGATACATCAGACCATTTGAGGTATTAGAAAGAGTTGGACCGGTTGCCTATCGATTGCAGTTACCTCAGAGATACCAGGATATGCATGACATATTCCACGTTTCTTAGCTTCAATGTTACTTCTCAGACCCATCTCATGTATTTCAACCTGAGGAGGTTGAGTTAGAGGTGGATGCCTCATTCGAGGAGCATCCTATCTGGATCGTTGATCGAAGTACGAAGGTTCTCTGTGGCTGGTCTATTCCTCTGGTACGGGTGCTATGGCAGCACAGGCGAGTACAGGATGAGACTTGGGAGAGGGAGGCTGATGTATTTTTGCAGTGGTCGGAGCTGTTCAGGGTTTCTTCTTCTGCGCCGCCTTGTTAGGGAAATTCGGGGATGAATTTCTTTACGGGGGGAAGTTTGTAAGAACCCAGACCTTCTTTTTAGGTATATGACCCTTTTTTGATGCTTTTCATGGTTATAAAGTTAAGGTTGTTGAATAAGAGAGTTATGAGAACTTTGAATGAAGTTTTGAGGTAAAGGGGAAGTCGCATGGGTGGCGCATGGTTTGTCTAATCGTGCGTCCAAACCGTGTATGGAGGGTCTGTCGAGGTAATGGCTAACACACGGTTAGCACACGGTTTTTCTAACTGTGTGGCCAAACCATGTGTGGAGGGTCTGCCGAGGCAGTGGCTAATGCACGGTTAGGGCACATTTTGTCAAACTGTGTGAGAAAACTGTGCGGGCACTTAAGTGAGATCCTAAAAAAGTGGATCTCACATGTTTTTGCCTCTAAGTGGCTCATTTTTCCTCTTAAGTGGCCATAACTCAGGATTTTGCTTCTCCTAAGGTCAAAGAATTTTCTCCCATCAATCCGGAAGTGATCCGAAGGCTTCTCTAGGAAAATCAAATCTAGATTATTGAGGTATGTAGACATTCTTTTTCATTCTTGTTTGGTTACTTAGATATACTTAGATTTACTTCTCCTCTTCTCTCAGTTTCTAAGATCTATGCCTGTTATGGGTAGATCTAAGTGTGTGGATGACAAGTTTGATGAGTTTTGGTCTTGTTCTTGTTATGAGAAGAGATCTAAGGTGGGTTCTTGGAGAATCAACCCATTCTTCTTGTGTGTTCTTCTTTTGTTGGGGTTTTCATCAAAACCTTTTAGGTAGGTGGTTTGTGCCTTTCTGTAGAAAGTCTTTGAGTATTTTGTGAAAATTCCACCAATACCCTTGAATGGGTTATTGTGTGTTTCATATTTTTCCCTTGTTGTTTTCCTACTTTTCTTATATGCTTGAGTAGAGGATATTTTTTGTAAATAGGGTAATTTTACTGTGCTTTGGATGTTTTTCCCATGCATGTTTTTCTTGCTTATGACCATTTGGTATAGTTTTTCATGTTAGGATTTTTCCAGTTCCATGCCTAGTTGTAGGATGGCGTGACTGTTGTTCTTCCATGTTGTGATGTTTTATCATGCTATCCAAGTAGTTCATTAGGTTACTTTGGCCGTTACACGATGTGATACTTGCTAACTTTACACAGGGCTATGAGAACCTAGTGTAGTAGACCATATAAAGAATGGATGTAAGGGCTTATCCAGAGTTTCTTTATAATACAATGCGAGACCACAGGGGGAATTGATGTTTAGTGCTTCCTCCGAGTGTCTGTAGTTCCTTGACGCAGGCCACAAGAGGAATGAGACATTGAGTGCTTCCCCAGAGTGCCTTTAGTATGATATGATACTATAGGGGGAATTGATGGTGAGTGCTTCCCCAGAGAGTCTATTCTTTAGCTGAACCATAGGGGTGAGACTGTGTGTGCCTCACAAAAGGTTTCTAGTACTTATAGGTTGAACCACAAAGGGGTTAGGCTGTGAGAACTACCTAAAGGGTTACCTGTTTGTTCAACTTTCTTGAGTGGCTGCTTTCTTGTTTGTACATTATATGCTAGAAACTGTGGATTGTTTGTTGTTGAGTACTTTCTTGTTTACTGTTTTCTATACTTTTACCTGACATATATTCACTGACTGTTAGGCACAGATCTTCGGGTGGTTGCCTACTGGGATTTTTGTCTCACACCCTGTTTGGGTCATGCTTTTGGGCCCAAAAAGATTATATTGTTGCAGGTATAGATAAGGGCAAGCTCCCTTCTACTTCAGGTTCTTGGTTGCACTGGAGCTAGAGAGCAAGGAACCAAGCTATGACTTGTGATGCTGAGGAGTTTATCTGATTTATTTTGTACTTGGGTTTAGTACTATATTTCAGCATTGTAACTTGTTTGACTGCTTTCCTAGACGCATTGTATCATTCATCATTTATATAATTTTCTCTAGTTGTTTATTTACCAGTCTTATGTTGTTTACTATTTTTGGATATTTACTGCTTCCGCTATTGTATGTATTTGTGTACTTCCACTGTGTACTCTGCCAATGAGGGCATAGTTTCCCCACTACCACACCCAAGGCCCTCACTACTAGTCGGCAGCCTCTGGCATTCGGGGAAATGCGCTTGAGGCCATGTGACCAACCGGGTATGGGGTGCCTCTGGCTGGCTTCCGAAACCGTGACATTACAAATAGGAAGAGGGAGAAGAGAGGAGGAGATTTACCTTGAAGATATAACCCAAAACCTTGACAAAATCTTAAATATACACTATAATAGGGGAGGAATGTTGGAGAATAGGGAGAGAGACCCTTTAGGGTCACATAAACAAGATAGAGGATATGGGAGGCGTTTTGGTTAAAAATCATAAAGGGGTATACTTGGAATTTCAAAAAAATAGATATAGGAAGATTTCATGGTTTGGCCGCACACTTTACCAAACATTGAACCAACTATTCTCCCCTTACTGGACACACCTAGGCACCTGCACTATTTGGCCACACAATTTGAAAATCGTGCACTAACTGTATGAAATGGTTCTATCCTGAGACAATGGCTTCCCACAAGATTTAAGAACAGTTTAACTAACCTTGTGTGGGTCATGCACCATCAACCAGAATCACTCCATGGATTTCATGGTATCATGTATCATGTTTCATGGTTTTCAAAAACCATGTGGAAACTAGGCGCTAATAGAAAAACACCCTAAAACTCAAAATTTAAACTTGTCACACTAGATACTTGAGATCAAAACCCATAACCAAAAGATAAACCAGAATATAATTCAAAATTAAAAACTTGGGTGTGACAATTATCCCCAAAATTAATTCTTTCTACCCACATAAATACACAACATCTTTTAGTTGATCGATCAAAGACTAAGTATTTCCACAACTGTAAAATCCAACCTCTAAAACAAAACATCTCAACCACTACCAAACCGAACTTATGCCTCTTTCCCAAAACAAATAAATAAAACAAAACTATTTATCAAGTAATTAATGGAAACTTGAGCCACACACTCCACAAAAAAGATCATAATAGGACTATTAGGCCTTATTCAATGAATCCCAACACTCACCCAAACTAAAAAGAAAAAAACAAATTCAAAGAATCCACTACATATGAAACCAAAAATAATAATAAAAAGAAATAAAATACTCAACATGGGATGTCGGAATAGGCTCCCCACTATAAGAAAACAACTAGAATGGATTATCTCTATAAGAAACCACAACAAGACCTATGGTTGGTCTCCCCACCATTTAAACTAGCAAGATTGAACCGATAAAACAGAGAAACACAAGAACTTTCCAATAGAGAACAACCACCCCCACTATAAGGGGGCTCTACCGAAATAAATTCAAGATAAGAGGAAATTAAACCATGATAAGTAAAATCATGAAAGATAACCTTAAACTATTTTCATTTTTGTACTGAAGATAGAACAATACCAAGGTCCTTCCCCCCCTTGGGATTTTTCTTACTGCACAAGAGCATCACTCTAGGGCCTATGGATGGAGACCTGAGGTTTGAAGCATCTCATTCCTTGTATAAAAAAGATAAAAATATCTAATAACATATACAATAATTAAAAATGTGGTACACATGAAAGACAAATCTATTTAGAACATATAAACATTTGGAATTTACGAAAGAATAATACACTTTCATTAAAACAAGAGTTCTCAAGAGATCCACAACATCACCTCACATATCAAACAAAAGAGAACACCACACAGCACAACCTCTATAACCAAAAGAAAATATTACAATAGAAATATACTTTATGAGCTCAAAAATCACTCTACTCTAGTGAATGGGCTCCACATCACTTCCTAGAAACACCATGAAGGAACTATTGAAAGTGGCCTTAGAGACCACAAGCATGACATGTGATATCTAGGACCTGGATGCCACTTAATAGGTTCCCCAGGATCAGTGGGACACATGGCCTCAAGTTCATATCCCTAAATTCCAGAGGCTTTCGACTAGTAGCGAGGGCCTATGGTGTGTTTGTGGAGATACTATGACCTCATTACCATAGTTTAGCACAACAGATAAATAATAACAGAGGTAAATAACAGAGGTAAATAGCGGAATCAATATAAGTAAACAATGGGAGTAGACTAAATTAGTAAATAGAAAAGGATAGAAATAATTTAATCAACTGGAATAACTGATGATGATATTTCATGGTCATAGGAAAATTAGAGAACATGGATATAAGACAACAGGCATAACATGTTCCACAAAAGTATAAAGGAAATAAAAAAAACTAACCCAAGCATCCAGAGCTTCGGATAAACCATCTTCTATCAAGATCCATCCTAACATCAATAAATTAAGTGTTCAAAGTCATATTCTTACCTTTTTCAACACCTATATTCATGTAATCTGACCTGGGTACCAAACAGTTCCTAGAGAGGGTGTGAGATAAATCTCAGGGGGGCCACCACAAATAGTTTCTATAACATCCTACCCATGTAATAGAAATATACCACTGTGAAAACATGCATATATAACGTAAAAAGGTACAATGTAACTAAATACCCAAGTACCTACTCCAGCCCTCGGCTGGTGTCTAAACATTTAACCAATTCATTATTTGATATTTACTAGTTTATAAATAATCCACACATTAGCAATAGTGAAGGTTCCAAGATGTAACAAGGAAACCTGTAATGATATTAAATAATGAAGTTCAAAGGTAACAACCAAGACAATGTAGACCTCAAGGGTCTAAAAATCAATAATTATTGTATCCTATCCTAGTTTAAGAGTGTAATCCTAGGAGCATAGTCTATGTAATTCCACAATAATATGCCTATTGAGTCCAAGGAGTTCATCCAAGGTAAAACGGGGCTAAGAAATGACTAGGCCCAAGGAGCTTTAACCATGGAACCTACTTGTCAATTATGGATACAAGGAGTGTATTCAAGTCATCCTGTAATATTATAGAAGGGATCCTACAGTTTCATACTGGCACTACTAGAAATAAGGCTTTTAAAAGTGCTAGAAACCGCTTTTAACGGTACTAGAAAAGCACAGTTAATCATGGCTAAGATAAAGGGGGGGTCCCAATTAACAGTGCTAAAAAGGTACTAAGAAAGGTCACCCCTTTATCAGCACTTTTTAGCGTGGATAAAGGTCCACCTTTATCATCACTCAAAATAGCACTGATAAAGGCCTAGTTTCCTATGATGTGCTATTTATTTAACAGCACACCCAACACCTGCACAAAACATCACCTGAACACGAACAAAGTATAGAAGAACGAAACAACACACACAATAGTTTCACAAACAATGTTTTAAACATTTACTGAACATAATGAATACAAAAATACACACTGCTATATACATTTAAAACAATGTTTTATATGGTTACAATTATAATTAGGCAACAAACAATTAAAAACATTAATGTTTTATCCATTGGAATCTGTGATCCCCTCTCAAAAACTATCGTCCATGGTATTAGTTTCTGAACAATTCATCCAAACTCAAGAAAAAAATTCCTCCTATATAAGAAAACAAATTTTATGTTATTAATACAATAATTAAATAAATTAAACATTAATATGAAAGAATACATTAATAAAATATCAATTTTTAATAGAAAACACATTTGGAGTTATACCGGTCACATCGTGCGTCGTATTGAGGTGGGGTTGATTTCTACATGTTAGAAATGAGTCATAGATCATTGTTTTAAAATATTAAAACAATAAGAATGGGTTTTCTTGGTTTTGAGTATATCTCTTATTCTTTTACTAAAATTAATATAAAATTTAAATGACACATTTGGATTTATATCGGTCACATCGTTCATCGGATTGAGGTTTTGTTCATTCCTACATGTCACAAATGACTAATGGATCATTGTCTTAAAGTATTAAAACAATATGAATGTGTTTTCTTTGTTTGTAGTATGTCACTTGTGTTTTTTCTAAAATTAATGTCAATTATAAATAAAAATAGACACATTGTGTCATACCAGTTACATTGTGCATTTAATTGAGGTTAGGTGGATTCCTACATGTCACAAGTGACTTATGGATCATTGTAATAAAGTATCAAAACAATATGAATGTGTATTCTTAGTTTGTAGTATATCGGTTGTGTTTTTTTACTAAAATGTCATTTCAAACTAAAAACATGCATTTTGAGTCATACCGGTCATATCGTGCATTGGTTTGATATGAGAATGCTTCATACACATCACAATGAACTTATGAATCTTTATCCTAAATTATGATGATAATTGGAATGGGTTTGCTTGGTTTTCAGTTAGTGACACGTTTTGAGCTAAAATGTAAATTTTAAACATATAATATACACTTTTAGCCATAGAACTCATAGAATTCATCAGATTGAGGTATGGTTGATCCATACATGTCACAAATTACTGATGGATCATTTTTATAAAGTATAAAAATAATCTGAAGGTTTTTTCTTAGTTTGTAGTATGTCACTTTTGTTTTTCTCTAAAATTATTGTCAATTTTAAATAAAAAGAGACACTTTGAGTCATACCTATCACATTTTGAATTGAATTGAGGTGATTTGGATTCCTACATGTCAGAAATGACATATGGATCATTTTACTAAAGTATCAAAACAATCAAAATGTGTTTTCTCAATTTGTAGTATGTCAGTTGTGTTTTTTTACTAAAATGTCATTTCAAACTAGAAACACACTTTTTGAGTCAGTGAAGCCAGACTTTATTTTTTGGAATAGTCTCTAGAGAAGGATTCAGGGGTGACCATTCATCTTTTGCAGAGTTTTCTGGATTTGGTTGTTTGAGAGGGTATGGCGTTTGCCATCAAATCGGGCCTGTGTTTTGACACAGGATACTTGTTTGTTGAATTGCCATGCAACGGTGGATGCTTTATCATGATCAAATTCTGGGGAGGGTCATCTCTATATTATTAGTATAGTTTTTCTCTTTACCTTTGGGTTGTGTATGTCTTATGTCCTTGATGTTTGGGTTCCCCCTTATTCTCTTAAAAGGGGGTCTGTCTTTATAATAAAAAAATTTGAAGGATTTCGGGTTGTTGGATGGTCACATCATGCATTGGTTTGATATGAGACTACTTCATACACATCACAAATAACAATGAATCGTTATAATAAATTATTAATACAATTGGAGTGGGTTTTCTTTATTTTCAGTAAGTGACATGTTTTGAGATAAACTGTGAATTTTAAATTGATAATATACACTTTTATCCATATTTGTCACACCATGCATCGTATTGAGGTACGGTTGATTCCTACATGTCCAAAATGACTGATGGATCATTTTCCTAAAGTATTAAAACAATCCAAATTCATTTTCTCAGTTTGTAGTATGTCACTTGTGTTTTTTCTAAAATTAATGTCAGTTTTAAATAGAAAAGACACTTTGAGTCATACCAGTCACATTGTGCATTGAATTAAGATGAGGTGGATTCCTATATGTCACAAATGACTTATGGATAATTTTCCTAAAGTATCAAAACAGCATTAATGTGTTTTCTTAGTTTGTAGTATGTTAGTTGTGTTTTTATACTAAAATATCATTTCAAACTGGAAACATGCATTTTGATTCATACCAGTCACATCGTGCATTGGTTTGATATGATACCACTTCATACACATAAAAAAAACTTATGAATAATTATCTTAAATTATTAAGGCAATTGGATTGGGTTTTCTTGGTTTTCATTGATTGACAAGTTTTGAGCTAAAATGTCAATTTTAAATTGATAACAGACACTTTTAGTCATACCAGTCACACTGTGTGTCGGATTTTGGTGCGGTTGATTCGTACATGTCACTATTGACTCATGATTCTTTTTTCTAAAGTATTAAAACAATCCGAATGCATTTTCTTGGTTTGTAATATGTCACTTGTGTTTTTTTCTAAAATTAATGTCATTTTTAAATAAAAAGAGACACTTTGAGTCATACCAGTCATATTATGTGTTTAATTTAGGTGAAATATATTCCTACATGTCACAAATGACTTATGGATCATTATCAAAAAGTATCAAAACAATCCAAATGTTTTTTCTCAATTTTTAGTATGGAAGTTGTGTTTTTTTAGTAAAATTTCATTTCAAACTGGAAACACCCATTTTGAGTCATACCATTCATATCATGCATTGGTTTGATATGAGATTGCTTCAAACATGTCACAAAGAACTTATGAATTATTATCCTAAATTATGAAGATAATTGGAGTGGGTTTTCTTGGTTTTCAGTGAGTGACAAGTTTTGAGATAAAATATCAATTTTAAACTGATAACATACACTTTTAGCCATACTGGTCATAGCGTACATCAGATTGAGGTATTGTTGATTCCTAAACATCACAAATTACTAATGTATTATTTTACTAAAGTATCAAAACATCCAAATATTTTTTCTCAGTTTGTAGTATGTCACTTGTGTTTTTTTCTAAAATTAATGTCAATTTTAAATAAAAAGAGACACTTTGAGCCATACCAGTCGCATTGTGCATTGAATTGAGGTGATTTGGATTCTTAAATGTCAAAAATGACTTATGTATCATTTTACTAAAGTATCAAAACAATCCAAATGTGTTTTCTCAATTTCTAGTATGTTAGTTGTGTTTTTTTACTAAAATTTCATTTCAAACTGGAAACAGGCATTTTGAGTTATACCAATCACATTGTGCCTTGGTTTGATATAAGACTGCTTCATAAACATCACAAAGAACAATGAATCATTATACTAAATTATTAATACAATTGGAGTGGGTTTTCTTGATTTTCACTGAGTGACACTTTTTGAGCTAAAATGTCAATTTTAAAAAAATAATAGAAACTTTTATCCATACCGGTCACATCATGCATCAGATTGAGGTACGGTTGATTCTTACATGTCACAAATGACTGATGAATCGTTTTCCTATAGTATCAACACAATATGAATGAATTCTCTTGGTTTTTAGTATGTTTCTTGTGTTTTTTTCTAAAATTAATGTCAATTTTAAATAATAAAAAAGACACTTTGAGTCATACCAGTCACATTATACATTGAACTTAGGTGAGGTGGATTCCTAAATGTCAAAAGTGACTTATAGATCATTTTACTAAAGTATCAAAATAATCTAAATGTGTTTTCGTAGTTTGTAGTATGTCAGTTCTTTTTATTTACTAAAATGTCATTTCAAACTAGAAACACGCATTTTGAGTCATACTAGTTGCATCGGGTGTTGGTTTGATATGAGACTAATTCATAAATTCCACAAAGAACTTATGAATCTTTATCCTAAATTATGAATAAATTTTCAGTGGTTTTTCATTGTTTTCAGTCAGTGACATGATTTGAGATAAAAATGTCAATTTTAAACTGATAACAGACACTTTCAGCCACACTGTGCATCAGATTGAGGTGAGTTTGATTTGTAAATGTCAAAAATTACTCATGAATCATTTTCCTAAAGTATCAAAACAATATAAATTCCTTTCCTTGGTTTGAAGTATGTTAATTGTTTTTTTTTTCTAAAATTAATGTCAATTTTAAATAAAAAAAAGAGACACTTTGAATCATACTAGTCGCACTATGCATTGAATTAAGGTGTGGTCCATTCCTACATGTCAGAAATGACCTATGGATCATTTTCCTAAAGTATCAAAACAATACGTATGCGTTTTATCGATTTTGAATAGTTCATTTACTCTGATACCAACTGTAATGACCTAAAAATTTCATATATTGATATCACATATTCATAGATAAATATTACTTACATAAAAGAAATAAATTAAATATAAATATGAAACAATTTAGTAATTATATGGAAAATGATTTTTCTATGAAAACATCAAGATTACCTCTGTAATTGAGAAGACACAACACTGTTTCTCTTCTTAAAAAGGCATGTCACATGGATATAAATCTTCTAAAATAAACAAAACCTATAAGGAATAATGAAAATAAAATCAATGTTTCATTATATAAATTTTCATTAAAATAGATATATTATATTGTAACATTACCTTTACATCTTTCCAAATGGTTTCTTTGGTTCAGATATAATCTAATAACAAAACTAATGATTCTTTGTGCACTTTACTACTTTTGGTTAAATACCACTTAGCATAGCATCTGATATAAACTTTCGATACGACATCTAGGGATTCTCTCATCCCACACCATCTCTATGATATCATTATAGATATGGTGTGGGATGAGAGAATCACTGGGATGCTGGATCAGAAGTTTAGATGAGATGTTATGCTAAGTGGTAGTTAACCAATAGTAGTGAATAATCCTTAGTTTTGTTATTAAATTTGTGAGTGATGCAAAACCAATATTCTTCCAAAACACTACTTCATTAGAAACAGTAGAATAAATGAATAAAATACATAATATAAATTATCTATGCCATAATAGTTTAGGTTTAGTGCTTTTGGAAACATGGAAACATTAAGAACTAGTTCATAAGAGTCTCTCATTAAGTTATTATTTACTAGAAAGAAAAATCATTTCTAAAACCATTATTCATAACCTAAGGATATGAAACATAAGAAAGGGTGATCATATATGCTCAATAAGTATAAAAGAGTAGATATCAATGATCGTATAAGGATAACATAAGTAGTAGGAATTAACCTTCATCCAATTTGTGTACAACATTCCATCAGGTATGTTACACATTCATTTATAAACACATTTATATCATCTTGTGAATATGAGTTTTTGTGACAGTCACGGTAGTACTGAAATAATATAAATACACCAAGGATTAATAAATTTTTTAAATGAACTGGTAAATATTTTCGAAAATACCTCTTCAGGGATGCTATTTTGTTGATGAAATATGATCTCTTTCATAAATTTACAAATATAATAACCATAGTTCTTTCTATTTGTTTGTTTTGTATACTACAAAAAACATCAAGAAAAATAAGTAATTTGTTTTGATATATGTTTTTATAGTGCACTCTTATAATATATAACCTGATACTTATCCAGTTGTAGATATTATCGGCGTTCTTTTTTTTAGGCTCTGGATTCATTCCATGAAGTAGATGATATTGATGCACCACCCTATCATAACATAATCCTCAAAAAAAGATAATAAAAATTATATAACTAGATGTTTTGTTATAAAATGTTGGATCTAGTGTATTAAAAACTGAAAAACTCCATCATGTGTGGTCGGTTGGTTTCATATTCGTGCATTGAATCCATAAAATAAATATTTGGAGTATCCAAATTGACCGCAATGAGCATCAAATGCTACCTAAAAACACAAAAAGAATAAGTAATGAAAGAAATGAAAATATATTTGATATGATTAAATTGTATATTTTTACCCCTGAATCCTTGGTATTAAAAAGTTTCGGTCATTTGTAAAAAAAATCAAATGATTTGAGCAGGGATGACATTTTTTTACCCTCTTTATCAGAATTTATTTCTTCTTTTGAAGAGGTGATGTGAGGACTAACGAGTACAAATTTGTGTTAATGGGGATATCACTTCAATTATTTTTCATGAATACGCCTTTAAAAAATATGAAATTTATTTAGTCATAATTATCATAGTATATCATCTTTTTTAGAATCAAATCATGAAAACATACCTCATGTATACATTTACAATTGAAGGGCCTAGCCATTAATACTTGAGGATTTTATTTACATTTTCATCACTAATGTAATCTAATTTTTCTTCTCTATACATATTATTTTCAAAATAAATTGTGTTCGTATTGTTGTCTATCAACTTTGTATCCACATGATCCTACAATGATATTAAATGTGAAAATAGAACGGGTGAGGTAAAGGTGCTCTCAGTAGATCGTTTTGATTGGTTGGTTGATCCTTGAGATAGTTTTGAGCTTATCTTTCATTTCATCCCCTTCCCTTTTTCATTCTAGTATAACATCCATCGGTTTAGAACTTTTTTAATTAAATGATAAAGGTTCATCTTGATAAATAAATTGGAAATTAATACCTCCTTGTCGACATGTTTTTTACAAGAATTGACGAATATGCGATGAATGTTTCAACAGTTTGCTAGACTGTATGAATGTATTCATTGTCATTTGGAATATATAGATTGACACTTGGCTCATGAGCTACATTAATCAACACTCTGACATGACCTGTTGGAAGTGTTCTATTGTGTAGCATGTTGTTCTTCATATTGAACAATGTATCCCTCACTACAAGGTGATGGGTGGGAGTTAATAGATATAAATCCCAGTAATTTTCACCTTATAGAATATCAGTACAAGAAAGTTATCATTGTCTATGTGATTCACATTTCACAGATTAAATTATTAGAAAATTTATTACCTCAGATAAGTTAGGTTTATAATGGTAATGACTCGCCTCAAAACCGGTGGGGCGTGGGGTGGGATCTTCACGCACAGGTTGTTCTTGAGTTGTTTCTTCTCTTTTCCTTCCCCCATAAAACTTGTTATCAGCTCTCTCTGGTATTGTAATTATTCTTGAAACATAGATAATGTTTCTCTCGTATTTTTCATTTCCTCAGTTTTATCCACCTCTTGTTTTTCTTTTTGAAAATATGTTTGGGGTGTCACCCCAAAACCCGCACCTCTGACATGGCCATACTGTTCTAGATTCTTTAATTCCGCTGAAAGTATGTCTGCATCTAGTGCGGGTGTTGTTGATTTGTGTGACTATGTCAGATATAAAATATATGAAAATAAGTAATCATTGTTTTGTAATGGCGATTTAAAACAAAAAAAAATTATATTATGTCATACTTAAACATGTTTCCCACACTTTTTGTGTGTTTTTATCTATCAGTATCACCTCTTTATTTACATGAGCCTCCTTTAATAGCACATGGCGTGGGATAGAAGTAGATTTCAATTTTGATTCATCAATCTACATATAAACAGAGGAACATGGTTATGTTTTTGTTTTAGGTCACATAAAAATATTACGGTAGATTTAAGATACATACCAATTTTTTCTCAAGTGAAGCGTACCCCATCCTTTCTTTATAGTAGGGGTACGCTGGTTTTGTTGCATGTTCCTTATTTTCAGCACTCAGTTGCTATTGAATAAATAAAAAAATTTCAATAAAAGTGATGAATACAAGCAACATCAAACAACATGTTACCAGACACAATATACCGAAAGATTTTTCTCCACATGACGGCTGCTAAATGCATCCCATGCTACTTGGGATATCGTGTGTGCATAAAGAGGAGGTGGATGTGGCTTAATTTTCTCTTCAACATCTTTAAGATAATATTTTTTTAACATTATGTGGAAGCTTCTATGAATCCTTCCTGAATGGCCTGAAGGCCTTCAATTTTATTGATTTTTGATAACTCCCCTTTTCAGGGGATGAGGGGTAACCATTAAAAGGCCCATAGGATCAGAGATTACATGGACCGTAGGCTTGGGAGATTACATTACCCGAAGGTCTTAGGGAATTCAACCAGACAATCTACAAGGAACTCCCCTGCATTATGATAGTAGCTCTCCACCTTCGCATGGCCGTCTGTCTAGGCTTCCCGTGCAAGGACAGGATAGTCCCGATGACATAGTCATACCCACTCATTCTGAAAAATCCATTTGGCTCTTCTCTGGTGAGTGCTTCTGCTTTAAATCCACTTTTGGGGATGCTCCTTTTTTGTAGTGTGTCTAGGGCAATTGCATGTGGCCTGAAGGCCTTGAGGTGGCCCGAAGGCCTCAATGGTGGCCCGAAATCCCTACTAACCTGAAGACCTAGGTGGATCGAAAGCCTTAAGGACTCCAACCCCAAACTGGTGGCCCAAAGTGAATAGTTCTAGCTGCTAAAATACCGAACATTACCTGCTATAGTAACTACTATAGTGCCTGCTACAGTACCACATAGTGTACAGTTCTGCTACAGTACCTGTACAGTGTACAGTTCTACTAAAATACCCACACAATGTACAGTTCTGCTACAGTACCTGTAAATATTCCTCTACCTGGTTCTGAACCTGATTCTTGTGGATTCACTTAAGTATACCTCACTAACTAGGCTGAGGCTCGTGTGCCTATGAATCCTTCCTAAAACTCTTAATACATATTCCATGTGTGAGTCATCTATTATCAATTCACTTTGCAAGGATGATGAACAAAAATTCAATGTTTTAGTATTTTATTTTATTTTAATAAATTAATGAAATGATATAATAATGTTGTCGTAATCTCTTCCCACATAAGTGTCTTAATCCCAGTGACAACATGGTTCCACAACTGTACATCAATCAACACATGTTTCTGAGTGATGATACCAATGTAGCTACTAAACATGGATTTTTTAGGGTTAACATGTTGGCCTTTCTTATTCCATCCCACCTCAAATTTGATTCCTTTTTCTTTGGGCTTAAGGATTTGGCTAACACTGGTAAACTATGGTGCTCTTGTTTTTTTTTTGCGCTGCTAGTGTTTCATTACCTAATATTTACTCAGTTTCAGCATCATCGTTATTTTCCTCCAGAGTGCTAGCATTGACACTAGGACAAAAAATAATAGGTTGAGAAACCAGTTGTACCTCAGCACTAGGGCCAGTAGAAACAGGTTGAGAAACATGTTGTTTCTCTGCACTAAGACCAACAGTAGCAGGTTGAGAGACCTGTTGTGCCTCGGGATTGGGTGCATCAGTAGGTTAAGAAGTCATTATCTATATAATTGGTTTAACATTTAATTTATATTACATAAAAGCAGTATATAATAGATAAAAACATAAGGTAACACAATGTATATTACAATAAAAAATAAACTGATTATTGAAATCTCTTTTTTGTTTTAAAGGCTGAAGAGGTTTGACCCTTCTATCAACTATGAAAATCCCTTCATTGTGGTCTCCTATGGAATATAAAACATAATCTACATTGGGACCACTGTGAAATGATTGTGAAGTCTCAATGAAAGGGTCATCCTCCATTGAATTTTCATCTGACCCTTTAGTTGTTTTGGTCGATAATAAAACAATTGACCAGTTTCAATTTGTGGGATCTAGAACCTAAAATACTTGCACTGCCTTTGATTCCACTATAGACGGTTCTTCTTTCTCCCCTTCCTTACTGAAATAAACTTTCTCTAATCCCAATTCATCTATTTTAACAACACTCTTGTTATCAACCGACTTACAGTGAAAAATCAGCACTAGGAATTTCATATAATCCAACTCCCATATTTGTTTGATGATGCCAATGTATGAAATATTCTGATAAATTGGATTTTTTTCCTTAGCACTATAAACATACATCGCTTCATCCACAAGTGTAATCCCACTATTCTTCATGGTATTGTAATCATCATGTTCATTATTATAGAATTTATAATCATTAACTACATAATCATTATAATATAATACATACACACTTAGTCCTTCAACTAACCATCAAAGTCATTCTGAAATTGAGTCTAGTTTTCATGTGACTTCTGAAAAATATGGTCCTAAAACCATCCTATAAACTGTCGATTATGTGTGTCTGATATCCATTTTTCAACCCTAGATGGATTCAAATGCCTAAGAATTTATTTGTTTTTTTAAACATATGGTTCAACGTCAAAACTATTATGAAAAACTTAAAGGTGGGTCTTCTCTTGATTTGTAATATTTATTGTGACAACATCTATTCCAGAAATTCCTTCACCCTCAAGCTGCCCAGTGTGATGAGATTTTGATAGGCCAATGTTTTTCACACTAGACATGTATTCGGTATAGAATTCAACATCTTACTCAACAATATATCTCTCTAAAATACAACCCTCTGGCCGACTTCAATTTTTGACATACCCTTTCAAAATATTCATATAACATTAAATGGGGTACATCCATCTATAATATATAGGACAACATAGTCGAATCTCTCTCATTAAGTGAACCATCAAATTAACCATCATATCAAATAATATCGATGGGAAAAACATTTCCAATTCACATAATATAATGGAAATTTCTCTTTCCATAGTTGGAAATTTCGTTGGGTCTATAACTTTGATGCATATAGCTTTGAAGAAGAAAAATAGCTTCGTTAATTTATGGTGGACATTCTTGGAAAAAATACAATGTAAAGCTATAGAAATTATACCTTACATCAAAACATGGTAGTCATGTGATTTCAGACACTTTAACTTTAAATCACTCATTGACATGATGTTCTTGATATTTTATGAATACCCCTATGGAACATTTACATCATTCAAGAAGTTTCAAAACTGATATCTCTCTTACCTGGAAAGAGTGTAAGCAGTAGGAGAAAGTAATGTTCATTTTTCACCCTTCACTAGTGCCAAATCTTCTCGTATTCCCATATCAACCAAGTCTAACCAAGCCTTAATTCCATCCTTGGTTTTACTGAGTGAATTTAGAAATGTGTTGATGACACTATCACATACATGTTTTTTCAACATGCATAACATCAAGAAAATGTCGGACGTACAGAAAATTCTAGTATGGTAACTCAAAAAAAGATCTCTTTTTTGAACCGATCATTCGGCTAGGTGTGTATTCTTTCAAAGATCATACCCATCGAGCATAGAATTCGTTTGGCATCATATATTCAGCTCAGGAGCTCATTCTCTTCTAGGAGCATGTCATTCAAGAAATAAAATAGTTCCATAAAACTGGTGTCACTCCACCTATTGCCTTTTTTCAAATTATACAGCTTTAGTACAGCTAACAATGTTGTATATTTAGTGAAACCAGTATACAATGTAGTCTTTTCACAAATCTTTAACTTCTTTAAAAATTTTAGGAAATCACGAAGTTCATATTCAATTGTCCTTTTAATTTCCTCAATATGATCTCCATCATCATTCACATATTTAATCACATCCTCCATATGGTCATCTTTATTGTTAACGCTTGTAATCATATCAGATGATCCATAAAATGCAGTGTTATCCCAGCCACTACCTACATTCATTTTTTCCCTATTTTTATTCCAACATGTATAACTTTGATCTATTTCATGATAGATCAAGTTTTTTTCCAACTCCTTCAGACTAATTTGTCTTTAATAACAATAGCACAAACACGGACAAATGATTTGAGAAGGATCATATGAATGATCTTTTGAAAACTTGATAAACTCTTTCATGAAATCTTCATACTATTTTGTCAACTAGTTGGTATTCATCTATTATTTATTCATATTCATCCTATTTGATTCACTATTATTAATATTTAACAAAATAATTACACAAAAGATGTTAAACTAGGGTCATCATCCAACTATAATCAATGGAACAAGCTATGGTAAACAATACCCTTACCTCTCCATGCATTACTCAGGACCAAAGTATATCACACCCATCTTCCCAACCACCTTATCAATGGAACTATCTATGAGAATCCCTTTCACTAGAATGTTTTATAATCCCACATGTGATCTATATACGTTGTTGTAAATCAGTTTTTTAGTGTTTCTCTAGAAACATAATGTCTCAAGTCAAGAAATATGGTACTAAACTAATAGATGGTATGATTTTACACAGAGTTATTTCATGTGTAAAGATTAATTACATGTGTTGTTATGGTTATTTGACTAGGGTGTCCATAAAGTGTCCCGTAGAGTCCTCTAGTGAAGTGGATTTCTAAGATTCAGTTGAATTACACTAGAAACAAAGTGGTGGTTCTATTTAAATGGGTAAAGTTTGGTTTGAAATTAAATTGTGGAGGAACTAAAACATGGAAAAAATGGCATACCAATCATGCCAACAACTGCAACACCATAAAAACACACAATCATGCTCACAATCATGCTCACAATCACAACACCATACAAACCAAACAAAAACAATTTTAGATTTTACAAAGCATCCCTTAATCAATTCCACTTGTTAATTCAGGGGTTATCACAGAAGTTTTATCATCCTAGGGAATTCATTCATTATCCAAGTATACGTAAATTACCAATTTCTATATTCCAATGTTCAACAGGAACCAACCAACATGCAATTCATTTAGTGCACAGACAAGGACCACCAACGACTACGATTTTCAGCAGGGCATTTAGCCCATACAATTCACAACATAACCATCAATATCAGACAGTAATAACATGAGAATAAGAGGAAACCAATGAGTAAGATGAGAAAACTCACCATGAAGGTGTCGTTCAGTGCACGACGGAGGTGCGTTCACGGTAGAGGAGAGTCGCACGACAGAGAAGATTTCTAACTGAAAATAAATCATAAAATGAGAACTCATATGTTATACTTATCCAAAATAGGTCCAATGAGATTTAGGAATGGTACATCTCTAGTTAAATAGTTTTACTGGTCAATAGTGGGATCTTATTTTCCATCTATGATATCTTCTTCATGTTTATTTATTTTTTGTGTATATACTATTTTCCTAGATGTTCAACTTATGTATGGGACATGTCTAGTTTTTAGAAGAAAAATCATTTTTAATTTACTCTAATTTAGGGGTAAAATATTCCACATTAATTGTATATTTTTTCCAGTGGATCATTTCTATACCATAGGGATCATGAACTCTTCTTAGGTTAGTGGAAAGTCAGGTCAGTTACTGGTTATGATACCAGCCTAGGCCGTATCATTACATTTCCAATTGAAACTTACCCATGTCCATTTAAATATAGGATGGGGGTTAGACACTAATATATTCCCAACTCCACTGGAGTTCCTATGGGGGTGGGTCCTGATAGTATCATATATGATAAGTATTTTATAGATTGGACATTATAGTAGTCACTGCTAAGGATTTCCTCATTTGTATGGTAGTAATGTTTGTTGAACCTAGTGTGTGAAGTAGACATAAGAAAATAATAGGTGATTAAAACTTATGCGATGAATTCATAACTGATGAAAAAATAAATAGGAAATATCTTACAAACCTCATTGAATCTTAATAGGTTTGGTTTCATTCATCATATAGTTACAAGTGATGTGGAATGCGTAAATGATAAGCTTATAGGGGCTGAATGATGTGGATATGTTGATGGAAATGATGATGTGGAAGTGTGATTAAATATTCATTGTATATTTTTCATTAGAATGAGGTTGGTTTAAGTAATTATATTTAGGTTGGTTGTGTTATTTCATCATGAGGTTCAATAAGAAGAGGTGCATCAAGCATTCAAGGATGTGCATCATATACTAAAACTAACTACTGGTAATATAAAGAAGTTATCCTTAAGGGGGTTCTATATATATAATTTATTGAATTATGATGGTTTTTTTGTAATTAATGTTACTTAGTTATGGTTATATAAATTTGATATTGTATTTCATCTATTCTAAACTAGAGATCTACTTCACATTCATTTTGGGGTGAGTTTGTTTTGAGGCTCAACATGATAGATGTAGATTCATTTCTGGGGTGTGTATGAAGGAAGAGAGAGTTTATAGAGATATAGAATATATATTGATGATTGCTAGGTTGTTTATGTTTGTATAAGTATCTAATTATATGACTTGACAAAGGATATTTTCAAGATGATCTCAGTAGATATAATATTAATATGATTTTTTTACATTGATAATTAGAGTTCTCTAAAAATTAAATTTTATCTTATTGTGTGCTATATAGATTACATTCATAATTGATACATCATATGAATAGTTTCTTAATAAAATTAAATCATGGGTATTGGTACTATTTTTTAGGTATTATTTCTATTAAAATACTCATGGATGAGTTGGATGATCTATGGGTTTGAGGGATGTTTCAAAGTAAATGTGTTCTACTGAGTTAAATTGAATCATGGTATGAATAATTTGATTTTTCCATGATGCTAATGAAAAAGTGGATGAGTTTACTCATACATGTAGAATTCATGTATGTTTAGACAATGTTGAAAATGATCACCCTGAGATGATAAGTGAATCTAGGTGTTGCATATTTAGAACTACTATCTTGATGATGTTAACCAATTTTATAGGATATTTTTACCTCATTTAAAGGAACTCATTAAATACTTCACTCTTAATGTTTCACTCACAAAAACAAACACAAATGAATAAATATAATGAAAACAAGTATTTTACATGGTTTAATATAAAGGTATTCATCTAAGGAGAATACATCATTGATAAGTTAATGTGAAAAAAATATAGTATACTAACCTTCAGTGGATTAAAATTTTAGTGATAGTTATTTCATAATAAGGTTACTATGAGGCGCAATGAATACCCACAATGAGATGGATGCTTTGAGACATAATATAAAACAACACACAACCATGAAGCATACAAAATCAAGAAAAAAATTAAACCTCGCAGCGGCACCCCCCCCCCCCCCCCAATCCCTCTTGAAAAACCAAACACACACTGAAACCATTTCCAAAACAACAAATACCACTTTTACATAAACAGGGGAAAATGGGACTTTACACTAAGGATTTAACAAAAAGTGAGAAAGTTCCTTTTTAATCCAAGTAAAAACAAAAAAATCATATGAAAGTTCCAGACAGTCCCTTGAGTTTCAAACACAGACACACCAAAAAATTTTACAATTTCCAAAAGGACCCTTATCCTTTCTAAACACACACAAAATCATTTCCATAAAAAATCCATCAAAACTCTAAAATAAAGAAACCTTTATAAAACAAGCAAAAAAATTTTACAACAAACCAAACAATTTATAAACAATTATATAAACAACTCAACCAGTTTATAAACAATTTAATAACAAGCTGACCAATTTATGAACATTTTTTTTTGCAGGCCAGACAAAGTATAAATAATTTTATAAGAAACCTAAATAGTTTACTAACAATTATATAAAAAAATCAAATAATTTATAAACAATTTCTTAAACGGTTTAAAAAATTTATAAATAATTTTTTATAAACAAACTAAACAGTTTATAAAAAAAATTATAAATAGATCAAACAAATTACAAAAACTAGAAAACACCATAATAAACTATTCAAGAGTAATATGAAGGTTCTTTTCATGTTGAAAAAATTATCAAAACAATATTTGACATCCACTGAACACAATTTCTATAAGAACACATAGACATAACTAGGGAAAAATACTTCAAACCTATTTTCAACAAAACCAACTAACTTGAAAACACTATAGCAGATTAACCAAGTGTATTGAAAATATGTGAATCAAGTCAAATATTTAACTAAAAACATTAAAGCATCAAATAGACTTAATTAGAGATAAAAATGCAGAATTACCTACCTCAGATGTGTGAAAATGCGACGACGCCTCAATAGAAGGGAGAACAAAACATCACAGACCCTCCACAAAACATAAAAACCAAAGGAAACACATCACACCTAAAACCTACCCATAATGGTTCATCCAAACCCTACACACCCTATGGAAACCAGAGAAACCGCAATAGAGACTCACGGGGGGGAATATGTGCCTTGTAGAGGAGGCTGTCAGGATGGTCATCAGATGAGGAGGGCACACCGAATCAGGTCAGGTGGACAAGGGGGACATGCAAGGAGGAGGAGGAGAAGGAGGTGTAGGAGAAGGAGAAGGAGGAGGCAGTGGCGGCGGTGAAGAAGGATGAGTCGACGACCATAGAGGAGGAGGAGGAGGCAGCGACAATGGAGGGGTCACGGTAGAAGAGGGCGCGACGGCATAGGGGTCAGCTTCCGCGAAGGCTTAAAAGGGTGCAAGGGAGAAGGAGCATGTTAGGATTCTTTTATAAAAACCACTGGAACCTTTACTAGCTCTAGTTAAAATCTTTGATAAAGATTTGTTTTATCAGCGCTAAAATAAAAAGCACTGATAAAACATACCTTTATTAGCACTTTGTTATCACTAATAATGATAGGCATTTATTAGCGCTAAAATTATAGTGCTGATAAATGTATAATTTTAATAATTTATTTATATTATTATATATTTATTTAAAATGATATATAGGATAAATATATATTTTTTCTATTAATAATTATAACTATAAATAAATATTTATTTATTTATGCTTATGAAATTATCATTTAAGTAATTATAAAATTATAAGCAATATACATATTATATTTATAATCATAAAAATATTTAAAATAAATATATTAATTATATATATTTAAAATATTGTAGATATATGTAACTATATTTCTTCTAATTTTATAAATATTTATATGAAATATATATTTATTTATAAATATAAATATAAATATAAATATAAATATTTATTTATTTATTTAAATAATTATAAAATTATAAAAAATTTATATATCTAATATTTATAATTTTTTAATATATATAATTAATATATTTATTATAATTTTAAAATTATTTAAATATATCTTTATTTATTTATAACTATAAATAACATTTGATTTTATTTATCAATATTTGTATAAATATTTATAAATATATTTATAAATATATATTTATTTAATTATATATAACATTTTATATATGAAATAATAAATTTATTTTTTATAAATTAATAATTATTTAAATAAATATAAATTTTATTTATTTATTTATAAATATTTTTATATATTTATAAATATATCTATTTAATTATGTATTTATAACTTTATAAGTAGTATAATAAATATATTTATTATAATTTTATAATTATTTACATATATATATTTATTTATTTATAGTTATAATTATTACTATAAATAGTATATATTTATAAATATTTGTATCTAATTGTTAATATATATATATTAATAAAATTTTAATATTATATGTATAATTTTATAATTATTTTTATATATGTATAGTTATAATTATAATTACCAATGTATTTGAAAAGTATTTATATATATAATTAAAAATATAATAAAATATATTTATTATTTAAATAAATTTAATGCAATTTTATAAGTACATTTTTTAGAACATATATATTTCATATGGGTAACATTATGAATTAATCAATATACCAAATAAATGGACAAGGTGATGTAATTTATAAATGAACATTCATGCATGATACATAACATATATGTAGGATCAATATATTTATTGACCAAATTCATTGGAAAACACATATATATTCTATAATTTTAATTATAAATATACATATATATTAAAAAGTATTATATATTTATAAATATAATAAATGTATTAAATGTATTAAATATATCAAATATAATAAATATAATGAATTAATCCAATAAATCTAATAAATCTAATAAATTAATCTAATAAATATAATAAATATAAATCCAATAAACCTCTAATAAATATAATAAATCTAATGAATCTAATAAATATAATAAATATATTTATTATTTAATGTAATTTATTATAATCTTATAATTATTTAATTATATATATATATTTAATTATAATCCTAGACATACTTTTTCTAATTAAAACATTAGATATATATTTTTGAATTATTAAAAAATATATATTAATTATAAACATGCATTTTTTATTTAATGTATACAAATAATAATTATTTTTTAATATAAATATAATAATTTTATATAAATTAATAATATTTTTTATTAATTCCTTTTATCAGCGCTAATAATAGTATTGATAAATGTACCCTTTATCAACACTAAGAAAATTGCTGATAAAGGCCCACCCCTTTATGAGTGTTTTCTTCTTAGCAATGAAAAAAGGCAGCACTTCCCTTGCCCTATTTTTTGGTTGTGCAGGCATCCAATAACAAGCAAAGATTGGGTTCTAGGTGGGTCTCAACCAAAGCAAGCCACATCCTTGAATCAGAATGGGGTTCTTCAGTGCTGAAGGCATTCCTTAAGGAATCCAAGATGATCTTGAATCAGGACACTCCTATTTTATAATGAAGTCATATAATATTCCATCTGGTTCAATCCTTGCCTTTCATTAGTGTGACAATGCCAAGTAGTGTGAAAGCCTTTAATCAATTCATAATTAATCGATAAATCCATTTGGTTCAAGACTTTCCTTCCATTAGTGTGACAAGTCCAAGTAGCATGCAATCATTTATTTAATCCAGTTAAGAAATTTTCAAGATTCAAGGTCCACTATATTTCCTTCCATTAACATGGTAAGGGGTTCTACAGACATGCAACATGTTATTCAATTACATTTGAAAAGACCAAGTCATATACTTAGTATACTTGCCAATTTTCATTTCACATTTAATTATCAAATTGAATCACTTACCTTAAATGGGTCAAGTGGTGAGAATACGTGGTACTAACCATTAGAAAATTGACAATTTATATCAAGCCATTTAATATATAAAATCTAACCCTTAGAAGGGTCATGCCAAGGCACACCCAAATGACAGTTTAAATGTGTCAAAACACTAAAATGAAAATTATGGAAAAATATCCTACATGGTATGGATAGAGTTGTGGGCGTAACCAATAATAAATAATCACATATTTGTAATGGGAATAACCATATGGTTCTAATGATTATAATCATAGCATATAAATTCACTAAATGACACCTTATGAAATCGGCGACCCCACACGTAATTTCCCACAATCAATGAACTTTAGGGATGAGTTATAGACCACCCACCTTAGGCTTGTACGAATCTCCTTGACCAGTATTTGCCTCTAATTCGGCTTAGAATTGAGTAGATATAAGAAAAATGTAAAAATTCCTACACCTCTATAACTAGGTTGATAGCAAGAGAGATGAAGAACAGATGAAAAGGACTCGAGTACTTACTGTTGTGCATCCAACATGACGAACGAAAGCCTGAGTAGATCCCAGATGAAGAACATATCTTAGCCCCTATATTAGGCCTTCAAAAATATCCAAACTAATAAAAAATAGATTTTATTTCCACTGGAATTTGGATTAGGGAAGAATGAAGGTTTAATTAGATCATTAAGGGTAAAAATGTAAAATTACCCAAAATTTTGCATGTGCATGGTTTCTCTGCACAGTTTCCAAACCATGCACAAACCATGCAAGCATACTAGGAGAAGAGGGGGCACTCACATAGTTAGGCCACACATTTAAGAAAACCATGCACCAACCATACGAGATGGATCTTCCAAAAAATGAAGATTATCCCCACTGTTAGATCTAACTATGCAGCCTACCCACACGATTTCCTCTGACTGTGAGACAGACCCACTTTTCCACAAAAGATGGGTTTTAGGCTTTGAACAAGTCCCAAACACCCTTGGTACCTTCACTATCCCAATAAGTATTCATAATAGGTCCAAACTAAATAATTAGAAAAAAAATTAAAGGATCCATACATGAGTGAAAAAATGGTTTCTTACAGTCTTAACCCATTAAAAGAACTCGTCCCTAAGTTCACCTTCCAAGGGTGGTGAAACACTGTATGAGAAAAGATCTAGACATTGGGAATGTACGTCGGCCTCCCTCTCCCAAGTCTCATCCTGCATGTGTTTTTTTTGTCATATCACCCATACAAGAGGGATATACCGGCCTCAGATAGCCTTTGTGCTCCGGTCAACGATGCGTACTGGATACTCCTAAAAGGTAAAATTGGCATATTACTCAACTTCCTTGGAATCAAAGGTATGATATAGGTTGGAATGATATTGGATAAGCTATTAAATATAGAAGACATCATGCATGGCATGGTTCCTATAACAACCCAGACCCGAAAAGCTACTCGAACAGTGCTAAACGGGTCGGGTGTTACTACCTTAGGCACACCTCCCCAAATGCCAAAGGCTACCGACTAGAAGTAAGGTTATTATAGGTATAGTGGGGAGGCTGTACCCTCTCAGAGGATAACAATGGTACTGGTCCGAGTATAATAATAAAAATGTAGCGGAATAAACTACTCAACAGACTCGAACCAGACCCGCATAGCGAAAGCACATTCAATATCGATAAACAGCGGAAGAAATAAATATAAACAACAGCAGTGGAAAGTAAACACAACAGCATGCTGATCACTTGTAACTACCACTAAACAACAAACATGCATCCAAAGATGGTCATACATATCCTTATGTTAAGGTGCTAATGGCTAACCAACTGTAGCTAAAAAACAAGTAAACATGATGATACAGGAAGGTAAGAAAAAAAATAACTCCAGCTAGGCAATACCTCAAAGTCCATACCATCTCCATGAAATAGCTAATGCAGCCCATCTCCTGAAGCTAGCCTCTTTACTGCATGTAAATTCATAAAGTATTCACATGTCTCGAAGGGCCCATGCTGGGTGTGAGACGAATCTAAATAGGATACCACCCAACATTTAATACCTAATATAAGTGTTTAAGCAGGCATGCATTTATAAGGAAAAAATAAATAGTATGATGCACAAATAAACACAAACTCCACTGGTGATCAGCAGCTACCATGGAGTGTCACCTGCTTTGTCCAACGCTAGAATCTCTGTCATGTAACCCGGCACCATGTGCCCCATGACACCGCGTGTCTCAAGTACCGATGTCCCAAAGGCACGCCAAAGAAATAGTAACTTAGAGGAATAACGATGTCTATCCTCAAATAAGTAACCAGAGGGACAGTGATGGCTGCCCTCAAATAAAGTAACCGGATAGACAGTAATGTCTGCCCTCAAAACAAAGTAACTGGAGGGACAACAATGTCTGCCCTCAAAATAATGGTGAACCTTTTCCACCAACCCGATAGCCATAACGTTATCCCCTGAAGGCTCCTCACCTCCCACATGGATTCCTATGACAAGCACCCCCATACCAATAGTACCTAAACTGAAACTAACAGGGGCCTTTACCCACATGATTGGTCAAAACCACCTCATCACGGAGTCTCTCTGTGTGCACACTACTCATAGTTCTGGGTGAGCGGTAATCACCAAAATAGTACCCAAGACAGAACACCTCTGACACCTCATGTCCCTACAACCATGCTGCTCAAGTATGATGGCCTTGATATCCTAGTAACCCAGGCCATGCCCAACCTAACAGTCATCCTGCCTCAAGACGATGCCCATGACGCCCAATCTCGTGGTCAGAACCACCCAACGTAACCTGGGCCAAGCCCAACCTATGATCAGCATCATTCAAGAATATATGGGCCATGCCCAACACAACCCAAAGGTTCTAGCACATGAAATTCAGAAAAATACATATTTATACATTTTAAAAGAACACATAAATAGGAAAAACCATCTAAACAGTTGAAAAGCACTAAGAAAGTGATGTCCCATACCAGAGTTGAGGTTTCTATGGTCTCCAAAAATTCATATCAGGTTCAATAAACAATACTCAACAGTTTTAAACAATACAAAACAATTTTAACCATTTTGGCATTCCTCGACAAAAATTCCCTAGTGAGCAATGACCACTCTCCCAACCCCGCTCAATAAAAACAGGTAACAGGGCATACCCAAAGGCATCTCATAGGTCAGATAACAATTAGACAAGAAATAACTAGTAATATAGGGTTGCACTCAAAATACATGAAAACGAGCCATAGGCCGCACCACCCAAAGTCTGAGAAAACACAAAAAGAGGTATGCACCACCTACCTGAGACTCGTATGATAATACTCCTCCGATAACAGCCTCCAATTATTTCTAAAATGCGGTAGATCTATAAAAGAATCAAAACTTCTCAAACCCCAATAACTCATTCTAGAATAGAAATCAAGAAAAATGGATCAAGAGGAATCATTTCCTTAATGAGGGGGTTCCAATGGATTAAACGGTGTTCAAATTTGACCTCGTATGAAAGAACGAGAGGGAATTGAAGTCCCAACCGGCTCTCCCTGCTCAAAACTGTTGAGGGTTTGAGGTTCTGCCTCAATACGAGGCTACTGCCCGTTTTAGAAAAATAAATAAAATACATGGTGTGTACTTTAAGTACACGGATGTATCATTTTACTGTTCATATGATGGCTGAAATTCCACCGTAGACTTGCCGACTGACTACACAGCATGTACCTAGGGGTACACAGCATGTAATTCTTTACTTGGAAGACATCCCCAACACGCCATGTATATTCCCATACAGGACCCATCTACACGGCATGTACAAATAGTACACGACGTGTACTTGCTAAAAACATTCTACCCATCCAACAGGCCTACACGCCATGTATGGCCTCCACATGGTCAAGGGTACACAGTGTGTCTATAACTACACATCGTGTAGTAAGAAATTCCTACACGATCTTCACACGGCATGTACTCAGCGAGCACATGGCCGATACTCACCCAACCCATAGACGGTGTGTACTTTAGGGTACATGGCGTGTAGTATGGAAATTTCCAGAACATCCCAGATTTTCCCAGTTTTTCAGAGACAAGTCAAAATTCATACAGGGTCAGGATTTTTCCCCGTTCTAAAAACCCGAGTTCTTACAATCTCCCCACCTTAACATAGCTCGTACTTGAGCTATCAAACGAAACCTGAAGATGGAACCAAACATACTAGTCTGATCAAGTAACCCAGACTTCCCCAGTTTCAAAGGTTCTGACTAAATTCCTCAAGGGGCTCCCCACCTTAGGAATTTCTTATCCCAGTCTCAACCCAAAAAAACTCAAAACAAGCAAAGGTTCACTAACCTGTTTTTTGAATTCATGGTCCTCTTGTGATGCATCATCACCCCTGCGCCTCATTGGTGCCCCCGTGTCGTTCCCTACACCCAACGTATCCCACACCGCATCGGTGTTCACCTCCACAAGGTCCTGCATAACATGGACGCTCAAATAAAACCTGATGCTCTTCACCTCAGGTAACCCGCATCCTCAATGCCTCAATGCCCACAACACCTCAAGTAACCTGCATCCTCGATGCCCTAATTCTCAAGGAACTTCAAATAACTCGCATCCTTGATGCACCTAATGCTACGCATCTCATACATATATATAAATATATCATGCACCCGATAGGGCGCCAATCTCACTGACCAACATCTAGTCAGTCCACATAGGTCCTGTGCACCATGTGAACTCAAAACAGACATGTATCAGCAGGTTATGCCAAAAGAAAATGAGAAAATTCATGGCCACACTCGCGGTGTACCTCTAACCATCGTCGGCTCACTAGCATGCTCAGCCCTTGGCAGCTCCATGGCGTGCACCTGGCCTGAAGTATGGCTACCTGATGCCTGACATCCCTGCGGTGCTGCTCCAGTCACCAGCCACTAACCCCTTAGTTGGATCTCTCTATCTCTATCACATCCTCCACGTGTAGCTGAACCTCAGCTACCCTCTCCTGGTGTTGAACCTGAACCAAATCCAGATTCCATTGTCTGTCCTGGTCCCTGCCTGTCGGTTGTCTGAGAAGTTAGCCTGCAGAACCTCTCAAGATTCCCAACATGTCCACATGCCTAACACTCCTTTGGATGCCTATCGCACTGAGTTTGAACATGTCCTAGTTGTCCACACTAAAATAAAATCATTGAAGAACAACTATGAGGTGGTCTAACTGAGTCCTTGGCCTGACTACCCAGCTGGAACTTATCCCGTCCTCGCTTCCTGTAGTCTAAACCATCACCTAAAACTGTTCCCCATCCAACTTGGGGAATATCCCTCTGGTTTCCCTCTTCTATGAACGCCTGATTCACTGCCTCTAAGAATGAACCCAGCCTGAAGATATTCACCTAGATCCTAATGGAGTGTCTTAATCCATCCTCGAAGCGCCTCACCCTTTTTGCATCATCACTTACCATACCAGGTGAAAAGTGAGACAACTCAGTGAAAGTAGTTGCATAGTCCATGACAGACATGTCTCCCTGCTGAAGACTCAATAACTCCTAATCTATCTCAGCTCTCAGTGTCTCTGGGTAAAAGTGCTCAAAGAACATGTCCTCAAAGTCCTTCCATGCTATTCCCTCGTGCCTATGAGCCTGAACCTGCACATCCCACCAATGCTTTTCTGGTCCTCTCAGCATGTACGTCACCAGCATTACCCTCTGCCCTGGAGGCATCACAAACTGCTCGAAGATCATCTGCATACTCTATATCCAGTTCGCAGCTGCCTGTAGACCACCCTCACCCTGAAAAAGTGGTGGGTGTTGCGACTGAAACTCTCGTGTCAGATATGCCATAGATGGATCTGTACCCTGGGCACCTCTGTTGATTCCCTTCAAGACACGTACCAGGCTATCTTGGAGATGATCATCAAGCCATGGTCCAAACACTTCCAAACCCAGCTGTTGTCATGCCTGCACTAGATCCTAAACCTGATCCTATCCCGGAGCCTGTACCCGTGACTTATACTGTACTTGTACCGGATCCTAAACCCAATCCTGCACCTATGGTACTATATCATCACCCGCCTGATGCTCCATCGAGACGTACAAGAGGAACCCACTGAATACCATAAATGGTCAGACATCCCATATGTATATATATAACAATATATATTCAACACAGATAAGGAAAGTATTAAAATGCAGCGCATAACTACTACCCTTACTCTCCCCCACCGCAACCCATGCCCATGGCATCCCGGCCTCATGGCCTCCTTACTCGCCCTTAACAGAGCCAAGTATCAAAAGAACCTCAGGCCATGCCCATCCCGACAACCAACGTTGCCTCAAACCGATGACCAAGACGTCCAATCCTGGTGATCAAAATCACCTCAACCATAATACCTGCCTGCTCTCATAAGAGCCAGACCCAAATACCCTATAATTCTAGAAATATACAAAGCATGACAATTGACATTTTTCACATGGTATTATCACATCACAAATCATGCATGTATTTATGAAATTGAAATACCCTAAAATGTGCCTCTCAAAATCCAAGCAACCAAGCCTTACCATACCAGGCTAAGGTCTAATTCTCCCTCACCATACCAGGTCAAGGGTTACACATCACAATCGATAACATCACACACCAAGTGAGCAACTGAGGTGGAAATCATATATATTTTAATCTGAGAAAAAACAAATATAAATTCCCACCCATGGAAAATTGGTCCATCACTCATACCTGGGGCTGCAGTCACCCATGCATAAGCTAGAAACCCTGTTCTAGTAACAAGCTATCTCTGGTCTACCATAAACCAAATCGTAAAACTAGTAGAAATAAAAGAGATGCCTCAATATCATTAGTATCCAACAAAACACTGATACTAAATCCCTATCAAGAACATCTCTGATACCACTTTGTAATGACCTAGACTCGAATAGCCACCCGAACAGTGCTAAACGGGTCGGGTGTTACTACCTTAGGTGCACCTCCCCGAACGCCAAAGGATGCCGACTAGCAGTGAGGGTCTTATAGGTATAGTGGGGAGACTATACCCTCTCGAAGGATAATAATGGTACTGGTCCAAGTATAATAATAAAAATGTAGTGGAATAAATGACTCAGCAGACTCGAACTATACCCGCATAGCGGAAGAACATTCAATATCGATAAATAGCATAAGCGATAAATATAAACAACAGTAGTGGAAATTAAACACAACAGTATACAGATCACTTGTAACTACCACTGAAAAACACACATGCATCCAAGGAAGGTCATACATATCCATATTTAAAGGCGCCAATGGCTAACCAACTATAGCTACAAAACAATTTAGAATGCTGATATATGAAGGTAAGAAAAACAAATTAACTCCAGCTATGCAAGACCTCAAGGTCTACACCATTTCCATGTAATAGAAAATACAGCCCAACTCTTGAAGTTGGCCTCTTTCTGCACATAAATCTATAAAGTTTTCACGCGTTTTGAAGGGCCCGTGTAGGGTGTGAGACGAATCTCAGTAGGATACCACCCAACAGTGCATACCTAATATAAGTGTTTAAACAGGCATACATTTATAAGGAAAACAGTAAACAATACGATGCACAAATAAACACAAACTCCATTGGTGCTCAGCAGCTACCATGGAGTGTCACCTGCTTCAGCCAATGCCGGAATCTCTGTCATGTAACACGGCACCATGTGCCCCCTAACACTTCGTGTCTCAAGTACCGACATCCCGAAGGCACGCCCAAGAAATAGTAACCCATAGGAACAATGATGCTTGTCCTCAAATAAGTAATTGGAGGGATAATGATGTCTTCCCTCAAATAAAGTAACTGGAGGTATAGCGATGTCTACCCTCAAAACAAAGTAACTGGAGGGACAATGATGTTTGCCCTCAAAATAACAGTGAGCCTCAGACCCCTACCTGATAGCCTCAACACTATCCCTTTAATGCTCCTCACCATCCACGTGGCATCCTACGACAAGAACCCCCAAACCAATAGTACCTAAACCGCAACTAACGGGGGCCTCTACCCACATGAATGGTCAAAACCACCTCATCACTGAGTCTCTCTATGTGAACACTACTCATAGTTCTGGGTGAGCGGTAATCACCAAAATAGTACCCAAGCCACAACACCTCTAACACCTCGTGTCCCTGAGACTATGCCGCTCAAGTCTGATGGCCTTTCCATCCTAGTAACTCGAGCCATGCCCAACCTGACAGTCATCCTGCCTCAAGCCGATGCCCATGACACCCAATCCCATGGTCAGAACTACCCAATGTAACCCGATCCAAGCCCAATGTAACACCCTGAGCTTCCATGATACGCTTCTCATTCAATAATGCAATAGCTTGCATTGTACGCAACTTCGAGTTCTAAAACACCGCGACTAATCATAGTAGCCGTTATGAATAGTAATAACCACTTTTTAAAATTATAGAAATTTTATATTTCAAAATGGACTTCATTTTTGGATTCGGAATATCGAAATTAGCCTATGTTGAATTTTTGGTATTTTTCTGAGAACTTCTACTTTTTTATGAATAGTGAAAAATACTTAAAAACAACTTTTTTAATCAAAATAATTTATAGTGATAAATTATAATATTTAGTGGTTTAAAAGTATAATTAGAATATATTTTTACCATTTTATCCAATGGTGGTCATTATAATTAATTTAACATTGAAATTGGACATAAACAATTGCCAATCTTTTGATATAAATTGTTTCTTAAAAACACGCTATTTGTTGTGACAACGGGAATTAATTATAAAATTAATTAATGAAACTTATATGTTTGGAATTTTGTAAAATAGACATAATTTTTGAATTTGGAATATCAATTATAGCTTAGGGTGAAATTTTGGCATTGTTCTGAAAAACTTCAATTTTTGATGAATAGTGAAACCACTAAGTGGTAGTTAAATAACTGATTTTTCGTTTAAATGAAATATTACCACTTCTGTGATTTGATTTTCAAAAATCCGACATACATGGTTGTCATTAAGAAGTAAAATGTGGTTCAATGAGATTAAAATAATTTTTTTGTGAATAGTAACTTTTAAGTTCTTAATCGCGATTAGAGGTAATTAGTGTAGTTTAAGGTAAAAATAATGTTTTAATAATATGATATGAGCTTGACACTTGTCCTACTCCTATTGGATGAGTCATGGCCGATCAATAAAACCCATGGGTCAACTTGGGGACCCCATGGAGCCACTTTAGTTGGAAAATGACATTAATATATATTTATTTAATGTTAAAATTAAATTGACACAAACATGAGTTGTTTTACTAAAACAGTTTTTAAGTGGTGTTACAAAAGTCCAAATTTTGACTATAAATATTCATTAGAAAGATAAAAAGATTTCCTACATCATAGTATTTGTTTTATAATTTTTAGACATTAAATAAATTAAATTATTTATGACATCATTATGATGCAGTGATGACCTCATTATTTAACGATTTAAATAAAATGAGAAGATAATGAAAAATACAAGGATTACACTTGTCCAAAGCCTATTGGTTGAAGATATTTCGAACCCTTATCACCTTATCCACGAATTATATAAGTGTGGGACCTTTATAATCCGAAAAGAATTGTATAATAATGTAACATTTCAATCTTTCCAAAAGAGCCCCTCCTCTCCTCTTATAAAAGGCCCCCACCTCTACCACCTTATTCACAACTTCAAGCCATTTGGATCGGCCAAAATCTGCCCAAATACTCTCCCAACTTCCCCTTATTACTCCTAGAAGCCTCACTTTGGGCATAATTCTTCCCAAGGAAGCCTTTGGCTCAAATCAAAAAGAGTTACCCGATTTTTAAGGTAATGTATTCTCTAATGTTATTTTGTTTTATTTTGCTTCTCCAACCCCTTAAACTCTTTTCATTCCTTTCTTTTGTAACTACACCATTATCTACAATATACTAGGATGTTTTTCTGATAATTATTTGGTTTACAATTACACACACCTTCGTCTAATGGTTAAAGAACATACTGTTTCTGTGGGTGGCGAAATACTGCCTCATGAAACGATGATTGTTCAAATTCTTTTAACACCTATAATGGTGGCCATTTTGATGACACTATTTTCATATATGACATATATATTATGTTTATGTTTTCCTTATGCTTCTGTATTTCTCATTTATGGCATACTTTATGATTTCCATTATGGGTAAACGCGATAATTTCATTTTAGGAAGTGCGGACTACCGCCCCCTCAAAGTGATGAGAATCGTTAATGCCATATGTGGGTTGTATAAAGGATGGAGTAAATGGTATTATACACTATATTATACTGGAATTATATTATAAATTTATATCATTATGATTTCGTTCCATTAAATATGAAATTGAAATGAAAGTAGCGTTCATGCGTACGTACGGCTTACCGTCTCCATGAACGGTGCATTTCATTTCTTACCTCTAAATGTTATGTAATATTATAAATGAATTTATATACTGGATATATAAGATATATAAGACATCTAAATCATGAATATAATTCTGGAGATAATGGATATTCTACCACATAAACAACTTGTAATTTTAAGAAGTTTATTGTTGACTCAAATACCAGAGATCGACAAAACGACCGTTATTAACTTAAATAATTACATAATGTTCATATCATTGTAATAAGTGATATAATAAGGATAATGAAATGGAAAATGGTTCTTAATAAGGTATATATTAACTCTAGTTTATTATTCAGGAGGTTAAAGAATGGTTGAGTCAAGTCAGACACGAGGTAAGGGAATTTCTTAACCCAACTTCCATTCTTTGGGTTAATCTCCTACTTTCAAATTATGTCATGATATTATTATATCCTATATTGTAGTTGTACTTTATTTATGTGTACTTATAGTGAATACACATAATAGATCTACTTTATTTAAAAAAATTATCTTTTTAAGGGTCTTCGTCTCAATCTCCTTTCATTGAGGCATATTTTGTTTTATACACAAATTTCTTTTATACGGTGTATAAACCCCTTTGACTTTTACATTTATTAAAAAGTTTTTCTTTTATAATTATGTGATTTTTAAATGATTTTAGAAAAGGTATATTTCTCTCCCATATATGAAAATCCAGTGCAAATGTATACGTATTTAATGGAAGCTTAAAAATGTTTTCAGAAAACCTGACTCTCAAGTGTGGTAGACAGGAAGGGATTGGGCGTCGACCCATCATGGCCTATAATTAGTTGAGTAGTCTCAGAATTAGTTATTTTGTTTTTAGAAGCTTTCATTATGTTTTCAAAAAAACACTGGAGTATATTTGAGCAATTTTAAATGTAAGTATCTTCTAAAAAAATTGCATCGGCAGGTCTCATGAGACAAACTAGTGTCTTGGCACGAGGCCTTGACAAAATCTTATTTATGGTCTTGGCACGAGGCCTTGACTACGTGGTTATGATAGTCTGGCATTATGAATTCCATCATTATGAAAGTGGTTATTGATATTTCATGTGATTATTCGACCAGTAGAATATCCATGTGAATAAGTAAATGGCATTATCTCATTTTACTTTTGCCATATTATGTTGAAGTTCATGTTTAAAAGGATTTTGTTTTAGTTATACATTGCCTTAAATGTTTATGTCTATTGATGAAATCTTCTGCTATATTGTTATCCTTACTGAGCATCTGAGCTCACCCCTTTCAATGTTTTAATATTTTCCAGGATATGAAGAAGTATTTTATGAATGACCTGCAGGGATAGTCAGAAGAGGATATGAGTGTGGACTATGGAGACTTTGTTATTGTAGTTTTTCACTTTATGATGTAATGTAACATTTACGAATGTGCCTAGTGTTTCCAAGGCTACTAAACTAATCGGTCTTTCGAGACTTGATCTTTTGTGATAATGCCAATGTTACGAAGTAACGCACCGGCTCTGGGTAGCTGGGGTCGGGGCGTTACAGTTGGTATCATAGGAAGTTTAGTACAAACCTTGGAATCTAGATTTAGACAAACTCTGATTAGAGCACGTAGACCTAAGATGAACTTTGAGGATTAGTATAGAAGAACTTCCTAGAATTTTGGTATTATAGAGATGTTATGAGTTTTCCGAGCAATACATCCCTGTCTGGATACGAGCAGGTAGAGGCGGCTCTGGCACAGATGTACCTAGGGGTAAAACCCGAAAACACCGCTTTGAGCTAGACTTGAACGGGAACTGGTGCACGACAACGGGCCTTGCTGCACTCTTGGTTATGACACTCCCTGGGGATATGCTTAGGATAATTCTCATTTTCTTTACAAACCACTATGAACGGTTATGAGTATATACTTCCTCAATGAAAACCTTTTTATGATTATGGATTATATCCATAAATAGTTCAATTTATGTTAAGTGTTTTATAAGTATGGGATTATGTATTTTGATTCATAAACTGATCTAGTTTATGAAATTGTTTAGAAATGGCGCCTAGAGGAAGAAATGGAAACCGTATCAATGCACGCACTCCATGTAGGGATTTCCCTCCTGCTCAAGATAATTATGGTGGACCTAGTGATACAACTGGTGCTGATCAGCTTCTCACCGTACTGGGACAACTCACGCAGGTTATGAATAATAACCTTACTCGTATGGAGCACCCTGATCCGCAACGTGGAGGATCAATGCTAGACCGTTTCATGATGCAACAACCACCAACCTTCAATGGGAGTACAAATCCTATAGTAGCTGAGCAATGGATAAATTCCTTAGAGAAAATATTCCATGCCTTGGGGAGTAGTGAAAGGGAGAAGGTTGTCATGGCAGTCTACCGCCTCACTAGAGATGCCGATCAGTGGTGGTCGCTGATTCAAAACACAAAGGAAGATGATGATGTATCGAATATGGAATGGAGGGAGTTCAAAGAGCTTTTCTTAGAAAAATAATTTCCTCGTGACCATCGAGCAGATATGGAAAGGCAATTTCTGAGTTTGAGGCAGAAGGAGGATGAGAATGTCGCAAAGTATGAGGCTAACTTTACAAGGTTAGAGAGGCATGCTGCCGATTATATACGTAACCCAAGGAGTAAGATTGATCGTTTCTTTGATGGGTTAAAACAATTTCTCCGTCGAGCTTTAGTATCACAATCCTTCTCATCATACGAAGATATTGTCTCGTGTGCTGTCAAGACAGAAAAGGAATTCTCTAAGTCTTATGACAACAAAGTAAAGAAAGAGAAGAAGAGAACGGGGGAACAAGAGACAGATAAAGGGAAAAGGGGAAAGAAGGATTTTCCATTATGTGATAATTGTGGGAAGAATCACCCTGGTACGTGCCTAAAAGGAATGGGATTTTGTTATAAATGTGGAGAAAAGGGTCACCAGGCTCGTGATTGCAAGGGAAAGAAAGAGGCTGTCAAAGTTGAATGCTACAATTGTAGGGAAATGGGGCATTATGAAAATGAATGTCCTAAGCGTCAAGGAAACTTACCTCAGAAAAGGCCAAGGGATCAAGTCCAATCTTATGTTGTGACTCCAGTTGAAGTGGAATAATTAATGTATTGGTGCTTTTGGACTCAAGGATTATATTCTGGTTATAAGAATAATGTGATATATAAAGATTGTACTGCAGTACTTTTTGATTAAGGTAATATGATTAAGGTAATCATATTTTTAGTATGTGACAATAAGAGAAACTTTTCTTTGTTTGGGGAATCTGATGTTACAATTGATTTTGGAATTTAGAGACCTTTTAGAGAAAGTCTGGACGGAGGTATTTTGGATAACTATTAAGGTTGGAATGGATTAAGTTGAACCATGGATAGTATTGTTTAAGGTTAAAGCATTTATGAAGATTATTTTTGGAATATTATGATACTATAGTTTTAGGAAAAGGACAAACTGCAGGGTGGGGCACAACCCGTCGCGTCGGACAAAGCTGTAGGGATCGAACCCACAATCATAGTGCGACAGGCCTTTATTTCCTACCACTAGCCTACAGGAAGTCCCTGGTTTCTACAAAATAATTTTACTAATCTAAATGGTATGTGTTAACATTTGTAACCTTATACAATTAGGATAAGTATAATATTTTTGAGTTCTATTATCTTTTGAGTGAAAGATGAGTTGAAGGTTGAAACTCTAATTGTCAAGAATAAATATATATATACCTATCTCTTATTCAATGAATGAATTAATTCTTAAACTTTAGTAAAGGGATAATAAAACCAAAAATGTGTTATCCTAATACCTTATGTCTTGTTGAACTGATGATATTTTAAATCAACATAGATTGAAGGCTTTGAGGCCCTCAATTTGACAGTTGATTGTGATTGATCACCTCAATCACTCCCTACAAATATTTACGTTTTTCCTCCAATTATATGTCTCTAATTGCAACCAATGTTCTCCTAATCGAGATCATAATTGGGTGGTGACTTTTTCTTTTCCTTTTCCCTCTTATTAAGGCTAAATTTTATTAACCTTATTTCCGATGTGGGTTTTCCACAAAAGTATTTTCTATTTTCAACCTTTTATTTTCAAAGAAAATTTTCAAATTGCGAGGAGGCAATTTATTGAAGGAGGGGATAATGTAACACCCCGAGCTTCCATGATACGCTTCTCATTCAATAATGCAATAGCTTGCATTGTACGCAACTTCGAGTTCTAAAACACCGCGACTAATCATAGTAGTCGTTATGAATAGTAATAACCACTTTTTAAAATTATAGAAATTTTATATTTCAAAATGGACTTCATTTTTGGATTCGGAATATCGAAATTAGCCTATGTTGAATTTTTGGTATTTTTCTGAGAACTTCTACTTTTTTATGAATAGTGAAAAATACTTAAAAAGAACTTTTTTAATAAAAATAATTTATAGTGATAAATTATAATATTTATTGGTTTTAAAGTATAATTAGAATATATTTTTACCATTTTATCCAATGGTGGTCATTAGAATTAATTTAACATTGAAATTGGACATAAACAATTGCCAATCTTTTGATATAAATTGTTTCTTAAAAACACGCTATTTGTTGTGACAGCAGGAATTAATTATAAAATTAATTAATGAAACTTATATGTTTGGAATTTTGTAAAATATACATCATTTTTTAATTCGGAATATCAATTATAGCTTAGGGTGAAATTTTGGCATTGTTCTGAAAAACTTCAATTTTTGATGAATAGTGAAACCACTAAGTGGTAGTTAAATAACTGATTTTTCGTTTAAATGAAATATTACCACTTCTGTTATTTGATTTTCAAAAATCCGACATACATGGTTTTCATTAAGAAGTAAAATGTGGTTCAATGAGATTAAAATAATTTTTTGGTGAATAGTAACTTTTAAGTTCTTAATCGCGATTAGAGGTAATTAGTGTAGTTTAAGGTAAAAATAATGTTTTAATAATATTATATGAGCTTGACACTTGTCCTACTCCTATTGTATTAGTCATGGCCGATCAAGACAACCCATGGGTCAACTTGGGGACCCCATGGAGCCACTTTAGTTGGAAAATGACATTAATATATATTTATTTAATGTTAAAATTAAATTGACACAAACATGAGTTTTTTTACTAAAACAGTTTTTAAGTGGGGTTACAAAAGTAAAAATTTTGACTATAAATATTCATTAGAAATATAAAAATATTTCCTACATCATAGTATTTTTTTATAATTTTTATACATTAAATAAATTAAATTATTTATGACATCATTATGATGCAGCGATGACCTCATTATTTAACGATTTAAATAAAATGAGAAGATAATGCAAAATACAAGGCTTACATTTGTACAAAGCCTATTGGTTGAAGATATTTCGAACCCTTATCACCTTATCCACGAATTATATAAGTTTGAGACCTTTAGAATCCGAAAAGCATTGTATAATAATGTAACATTTCAATCTTTCCAAAAGAGCCCCTCCTCTCCTCTTATAAAAGGCCCCCACCTCTACCACCTTATTCAAAACTTAAATCCATTTGGCTCGGCCAACCTCTGCCCAAATACTCTCCCAACTTCCCCCTCTTACTCCTATAAGCCTCACTTTGGGCATAATTCTTCCCAAGGAAGCCTTTGGCTCAAATCAAAAAGAGTTACCCGATTTTTAAGATAATGTCTTCTCTAATGTTGTTTTGTTTTATTTTGCTTCTCCAACCCCTTAAAGTATTTTCATTCCTTTATTTTGTAATGACACCATTATCTACAATATACTAGGATTTTTTTATGATAAGTATTTGGTTTACACTTACACACACCTTCGTCTAATGGTTAAAGAACATACTGTTTCTGTGGGTGGTGAAATACTGCCTCACGAAACGATGATTGTTCAAATTCTTTTAACACCTATACTGGTGGCCATTTTTATGACACTATTTTCATATATGATATATATATTATGTTTATGTTTTCCTTATGCTTCTTTATTTCTCATTTATGGCATACTTTATGATTTCCATTATGGGTAAATGCGATAATTTCATTTTAGGAAGTGTGGACTACCACCCCCTCAAAGTGATGAGAATCGTTAATGTCATATATGGGATGTATAAAGGATGGAGTAAATGGTATTATACACTATATTATACTGGAATTATATTATACATTTATATCATTATGATTTCGTTCCATTAAATATGAAATTGAAATGAAAGTAGCGTTCATGCGTACGTACGGCTTACCGTCTCCATGAACGGTGCATTTCATTTCTTACCTCTAAATGTTATGTAATATTATAAATGAATGTATATACTGGATATATAAGATATATATGACATCTAAATCATGAATATAATTCTGGAGATAATGGATATTCTACCACATAAACAACTTGTAATTATAAGAAGTTTATTGTTGACTCAAATACCAGAGATCGACAAAACGACCGTTATTAACTTAAATAATTACATAATGTTCATATCATTGTAATAAGTGATATAATAAGGATAATGAAATGTAAAATGGTTCTTAATAAGGTATATATTAACTCTAGTTTATTATTCAGGAGGTTAAAGAACGGTTGAGTCAAGTCAGACACGAGGTAAGGGAATTTCTTAACCCAACTTCCATTCTTTGGGTTAATCTCCTACTTTCAAATTATGTCATGATATTATTATGTCCTATATTGTATTTGTACTTTATTTATGTGTACTTATAGTGAATACACATAATAGATCTACTTTATTTAAAAAATGATCTTTTTAAGGGTCTTCGTCTCAATCTCCTTTCATTGAGGCATATTTTGTTTTATACACAAATTTCTTTTATACGGTGTATAAACCCCTTTGACTTTTACATTTATTAAAAAGTTTTTCTTTTATAATTATGTGATTTTTAAATGATTTTAGAAAAGGGATATTTCTCTCCCATATATGAAAATCCAGTTCAAATGTATACGTATTTAATGGAAGCTTAAAAATGTTTTCAGAAAACCCGACTCTCAAGTGTGGTAGACAGGAAGGGATTGGGTGTCGACCCATCATGGCCTGTAATTAGTTGAGTAGTCTCAGAATTAGTTATTTTGTTTTTAGAAGCTTTCATTATGTTTTCAGAAAAACATTGGAGTATATTTGAGCAATTTTAAATGTAAGTATCTTCTAAAAAAAATTGCATCGGTAGGTCTCATGAGACAAACTAGTGTCTTGGCACGAGGCCTTGACAAAATCTTATTTGTGGTCTTGGCACGAGGCCTTGACTACGTGGTTATGATAGTCTGGCATTATGCATTTCGTCATTATGAAAGTGGTTATTGATATTGCATGTGATTATTCGACCAGTAGAATATCCATGTGAATAAGTAAATGGCATTATCTCATTTTACTTTTGCCATATTATGTTGAAGTTCATGTTTAAAAGGCTTTTGTTTTAGTTATACATTGCCTTAAATGTTTATGTCTATTGATGAAAGATTCCGCTATATTGTTATCCTTACTGAGCATCTTAGCTCACCCCTTTCAATGTTTTAATATTTTCTAGGATATGAAGAAGTATTTTATGAATGACCTGCAGGGATAGTCAGAAGAGGATATGAGTGTGGACTATGGAGACTTTATTATTGTAGTTTTTCACTTTATGATGTAATGTAACATTTACGAATGTGTCTAGTGTTTCCAAGGCTACTAAACTAATCGGTATTTCGAGACTTGATCTTTTGTGATCATTCCAATGTTACGAAGTAACGCACCGGCTCTGGGTAGCTGGGGTCAGGGCGTTACACCCAACCTGTGATCAGCATCACTCAAAAATATCTAGGCCCTTCCCAACACAACCTAAAGGTTCTAGGACATGAAATTCAGAAAATACATATTTATACATTTTAACAGAACACTTAAATAGGCAAAACCATATAAATAGTTGAAAATCACTAAGAAGGTGATTTCCCATACTAGCATTGAGGTTTCTAAGGTCTCCAACAATTCATATCATGTTCAATAAACCATACTCAATAGTTTTAAACAATACAAACCAATTTTAACCATTTTGGCAGTCCCTAGAAAAAGTGCCCCAGTGAGCAACGACCACTTACCTGACCCCACTCAAGAAAAATAGGTAACAGGGCATACCCAAAGGCATCCTATAGGTCAGATAACAATTAAACAAGCAATAACCGGTATTACAGGGTCACGCTCAAAATACCTGAAAACGTGCCATAGGCCGCACCACCTAAAGTCTGAGAAAACACAAAAAGAGGTATGCACCACCTACCTAAGACTCATATGATGATACTCCTCCGATAACAGCCTCTAATTAGGTCTAAAACGTGGTATATATACAAAATAATCAAAACTTCTCAAACCCCAATAACTCATTCTAGAACAGAAATCAAGAAAAACTGCTCAAGAGGAATCAAGGCCTTACCGAGGGGGTTCCAATGAATTAAAAGGTGTTTGAATCTGACCTTGGACAAAGGAACGAGAGGGAATTGAAGTCCCGACCATCTCTCCCCACTCAAACCCATCGAGGGTTTGAGGTTCTGCATCAATACAAGGCTACTACCTATTTTACAAGAAAAAAATACAGGGCTTGTACTTTAAGTACACAGTGTGTATCATTTTACTGTTCATATGACGGATGAAATTCTGCTATAGACTTTCCGACTAACTACACGGCATGTACCTAGGGGTATACAGTGTGTAATTCTTTACCCGAACGACATCCCCAACATGCCATGTATATCCCCATACATGGCCCATATACATGGCATGTACAAATAGTACACGACGTGTACTTTCTAAAAACATTCTACCCAGCCAACAGCCCTACATGCCATGTATGTCCTCCACATGGTCAATGGTACATGGCATGTCTATAACTATACGCCGTGTAGTAAGAAATTCTTACATTGTGTTCATATGGAATGTACTTGGTGAGCACACGGCCAGTACTCACCCAAAACATACACGGCGTGTACATTTGGGTACATGGTGTGTAGTCTGGAAATTTCCAGAATATCCCATATTTTCCCAGTTTCTCACAGACAAGTCAAAATTCAAACAGTGTCTGGATTTTGACCCATTCTAAAAACTCGTGTTCTTATAGTACCTCTGAGGTAGTAGCAACTGATAGGATACCTGCCTGAATCTCTCTAGAATCGCAAACGGTCCTACATAACACGGTGAAATTTTCCCATTATTCTATAATCATCTATTCCCTAGCCTGGGAAATACGTAAAGGAAAAAAAGATCCCCAACCTCGAACTCTAGAGGTCATCGATGGATATCATCATAAGATTTATATCTATAATGAGTAGTATTCATACACTTTTTGATCTGCTAAACCTTCTCCTAAGTCATTTACCTAGTAGGGCTGCCTCACCTACCTCTAGCCAGAATAGGGGTGAATGACACGAATTACCATATAGGTCCTCAAAAGGATCCATATGAATCATTATCGGAATGTTGTTATTATAGGAGAACTTTAAGAGAGGGATATGATTCTCCCAAGAACCACTAAAATCAAGGAAACATTCTCATAGAATATCCTATAAAACCTATATAATCCTTTCTAGATTTCCATTGGTCTGAGGGTGAAATTATTTTCTTATAAGTACCTTTGTACCCATATATTTTTACAAGCCCTTCCATAACTATGATTTAAAATGAGCATCCTTATCCGAAATGATAATACAAGGGACCCTATGTAGTCGAATGATCTCATGAACATACAGTCTTCCCAGCTCTTCAACTGAGAAGGTTTCTCAAATAGGAATGAATTGATCCACTTTTGTCGGTATGTCAATGAAAACTCATATAGTGTTGCTACCTCTAAGAGAACTAGGTAACCCAACTACAAAGTCCATGAAAACATCTTCCCATTTCCATTATAGGAATACAAGTGGATGTAATAATCCTACAGGTGTATAGTGCTCCACCTTCACCTACTGATAGTTGTAACACCTAGTGAAAAATCATGTTATCTGACATTTCATCCCAGACCACCAATACTGGCATCACATATCTCGATACATCTTGGAGATTCCTGGATGAACTTTCCATTGAAAAGCATGGGACTCATGTATCAAATCCTCTCTCACATCTATAGGAACCCAGACACACCCATGTACGTGTAGGATGTCATCTCTATCCACATAACAATCCAAAGGAGGCTCAGCTCCTGATATACTCTCAAGGAGAACCAAGCCCTCAGGATCTAAATATTGTCTACCCTTCACCTTATGAAGGGGGGAAGATGTAACTATCAAGGATGAGAGGTAAGACTGCTCATGAATATCATGAAACTCCAGATTCATATTAGATAAGAGGTTAATTAATTTACATTCATCATTGGCTTCCCGTACGGCTTATGCTTGAGTTTTCTAGATCATCACATCAGTGATTACATTGTCATTCCCAGATGTGTAGGCAAGCTCAAAATAAAACAAAATTAGATATTCAACTCATATTTGATGTCTGAGATTCAAGTCATACTATAAAAAGATATATTTTAGTATCTTGTGGTCTGTGTACACCACAAATCACTCACATAATAGATAGTGTCTCCAGCAACGTAAGGAATAGACAACTACTTCTAGCTTAAGTTCGTGTGTTGGGTAATTTCTCTCATGAGGAATCAACTGTCGAGATCTTTATACAATGAATATGTTCTCCTACATCAACAATACTCCTAGGATGATGCCTAATTCATAACAAAAAAAGATATAAAATCTACCAAGCTCTTTTAGGATCAGAATAGGTGTTGAGATGATCCCCCATTTCAGCTCTTGAAAATTTTTCTCGCATGCTTCTGACTACATGAACTTAACACCCTTCATTTTAAGGATAGTAAGAGGTAAAGAAAGGTTTTATAAGTCCTATAAACACCTGTAATATCTAGACAGACCCAATAATCTATGTATATCAAACACGTTATCGGGTTACTCCCAGGAAACTACAGCAATAATATTTTATGGTTCAATAGTTACTCTTTATTCTGATATGATATAACCAAAAAAATGAACTGTGTCGATCTAGAAGTGGCACTTAGTAAGCTTATCATAAATTTGATGCTCTCTTAGTGTACTCAGAATGATGTAAAGGTGATTGACACGGTCTCTATGAGTATGAGAATACAACAAGATGCCATCCACAAAGACCGCAACAAAAGAATCCAAATAGGGATGGAAAACCCTATTCATTAGAGCTATGAAAATGGCGGGAACATTCGTAAGACTGAAAGATATAATAAGGTACTCATATAGACAATACCTAATATGGAAATATAGAGACCCTCACTTTTCAAACATTAACATTACATAACTTTTGTGGAATACTTAAACATTATATAAATAGACTCCCAAAGATTGTAATTTGTCTAGTGCCTTTGGAAACATAACAACAATACATAAATGAACTACATAATCTCCTACTAGCTTATTCTTGACTAGCACCCTTCTTAGATACATCAAACATAGTACATATCATCATAACCTATGGGAAGGAAACATAAAATGGGTGAGATTAGATGCTCAAAATGGTAAACAAGGAAGCTATATAAGCATAAATATGAGTAAAAGGGTATGAGAACGTGATCATGAAAAATATAAGATCATACACTGCATATTAAAGATAATAACAGAAATCATGTCATAAAGATTGGAAGTTCTCGAGACATAATTAAAAATACAATAAAGAGAAAAATCCATGAAAACATAACATAGGAGTAAGACATGGAAGTGTGGTAAACACATAAGAATATACTAATTTCTATAGCAGTCAATGCATCGCTTCCAACACTGTATTAGTAGTATGGGTTCACTCCCCACACCATCTTAGTAGCATGAGTCCACTCATCATACCATCTTAGTAGTCATGGTTCACTCCCATGGCCATATTTGTAGTCAAGGTTCACTACCAAGATCATTTATTTCATGATAAATAAATCATTACCTAATGCATTTAAGGGACATATAGGTCTCACCCATCTCATAATGAAATCATAAATACATGTGCCACAAGATCATTAAAAATCATAACATAACCCAGGAAATGAAATTTGTATCATAAAATTGTAAACATATCATATCCTATGGAAATATAAAGGTTTCACAGTTATTTCATCATAAACATAACATGTGAAAGAAGAGGGTTTCAAAAGCATATAACACCTTAAAGAAAAACAGGCTTCAAAAACATCATGTCATGAAACCATAAATCATTCAGAGAAAAAATATGAATGGAAAAATTGAATAATTTCCCCATAAAGGCATGAGTAACACCAATGGATGCTATATGTAAAATAATTTTGAAAGATATTTTAAGAACATTTCTTAAGGAAAATATCCTTTCTTGTTTGAAATTTTTTTTAATGCATAAAACCATTTGAAAATAATTTTTATAGAAAATAGCTTTGAAAAAATATATAGAAGACTTGAAATCATTTTGAAAACTATTTTCTTTGAAATTAATTTTAAAAACATTTTCTTAAATATTGACATTTTAAAAATTCAAAGGGTGATTTAAAGAAATAATGATGGTTAAATTTGTACATGTCGTACGAGGTCAAAAGAACATTCCTTTTGCATGGTAAAAAGGTTAGAAAAGTGCCTTGTTCAGAAAGTGACAAGAAGATTCCCTTTAATAGATCGGTAGAATACAAAAAGGGGAAAAATATTTTTTAAAGATTATGGGATAATGGTATAATATTTTTGGATACCCTTTTTAGAAAACATAGATTTCCGACCGAAGGGATGGTAAAGTCTGAATTTCTTAAAAATAATTTCTTATGTACCAAATAGTAGAAATATGGTACCAATACATGAGTATATAATTAATAATTATAGGAGAAGAAAATTCATTAATTTACTTGATATATGGATCATAATATTTCATCAAAGTAATCATAAACATAAACAATCTTGAAAAGGCGATGAGATTGTCTTAATAAACTCTTATAACTTGGTAACTTGGGATCCTACTCTCTATGTAAGAAATTAAATTAAGTGAAACATATAATATCATGAAAATATATAGATTCAAGATATATCATGTAAAATGGAAATATTTTCACTTTAAAAAACATTTTAGGTGCATAACAAAACATGAGTCTCAAAGAAGGAAATTTGAGACAAAACATTTTAAGGATTTAGTAACTTTTGAATATTAAAACCCATGAAATAAGGATCATAAAATTGACATGTGAATACCCATAAATTTAAGTATAGATACATATAATACAATAATGGGTAGTATATACACCAAACCAAAGGAAAGAGTGCTGAACATAACATGTATCTCACAAAAATTAAAAGTGAGACAGAAATATCCTTACCTTGTGTCTTGACTCTCTTCGTACTCACACAAGCTTCCTGTATAATAAATATAAGTTTATTATAAATCATTTACAGAAGAATAATCTTATACCTAATACCATATATGGATTTATTATTAACTTATATTACCCTCTTGTTAACGATCATATGTTAAGGTTTTACTTCGGGTAATATTCACTTTGTTCTTTACATGTGTCTTAATTTATGACATATTTAACACTGTCCAATTTGGTTAGATTAACCATATATTTTATGAATTTTATAAAATTTAATAAAATATTATTTATTTTAAAGTATCATTAATGTTGATTTTGATACTATTCAATATTTTCATTTTTAAAAATATCAAAACAACATGATAACTTCAAACCAATAATTCAAATATGTCACTGAAATTTATAATTTATATATAAAATTCGTTTATTTAATTAATTAAATAAAATTATATTTATTTTAATATTTTTATTATCATTTATTTTATATATCAATTAATTAACTCCAAATCATTTTTTTAATATTTTTTAAAATCCACTTTATGGAAAAGTGGTAACCTTACAACAACCAAATACAAACCAAACTACCATAATTCAAAATTCAAAAACAAAAGATGAAACAACCACCAAATTTGAAATTCAAACATCCCAGGTTACGAAGCCTCGAACATCGAGCTGTCTTGAGCTGCGCCCCCTGACAGTTGAGTAACCATGTCATCACCACATCACCAGAACAGGATCGTCGACCATCACCCCACTACAGCTTCAGACAACCATCACAGCGCCTACGCCCATGGGATTCACTCATCAGAAAACACCTTCTTCGCCAATAAGAACCCCACTATCAACACCGTAAAACATCATCTTCACCGTCAAAAAAGAATCAAAACATTACATCAGAGGACATCAGGACCATCATCATGCCGGAAACCACATCTTGCAGAATAAGAAGGAACCCAAGACACATCGCCAGGTCAAACACCAAATCGCAGCAACAACCAAGACCAAAAAGGTTACCAAACCATAAAATGAAAAAAGGAATACAACACCAGGTAGAAACACCAAACCCAAGAGAGAAAGAAGAAAATCATAAGAAAAGAAGAAGCCAGTTCCGGTGAAACACAAATCGAAGCCCATGCAAGTTCCCCTCCAACACCACCCTAAGTTGACCCGGATCCTGCATCGAGTGCAACCAAAATGGAGTCAATCACAATGGGTGGGTCAACAAGAGAAGTGGAGTAGAAGGAAACCGTATGCGGCCACTGATGCCAACCCAAATATTCTGAAGCTCCAGCACACAGACCCAGCATGGAGGTCCGATGCGCAAGGTTAAACAAGAAGAGGGGTGGTGAGTGACAAACACTATCCACACCAGCAAACGACATCAGTTGGTAAGGGGGAAAGAGAGAGTAAGAGGATAACGAGAATCCATAATTGATTGAAGAATGAATCTCCATAACCACCGATCAAAGACGCAAAACCCTATAATGAAGAGAAATGAGAATATTTGGGAGAGCCAGGAGCATCGGGAGCACCGGGCGAGTGTGGAGACATCTGATAGAAGCAGGAATCACCATCACCACCGAACAGAACCGAAAAACCCTATAATTAATATAAATTTATTATATTACAAATTAATAATTATAGTTGAATTTTTCTTAAGTATAACCCTATATAAAAAATGATTTAGTTATTAAATTCTGAATATGACATTTTTAACTCTTTTTTAAATAAAATGTCTTAATCTAACACAAGTGTCTTAAATAAGATCATATTTTTGAAATATGGTTTATTTGGGTCAGAAAAACATATCCAATGGAATTAGTACATGTTTTAGGGTAATATTATATTATTATAATATTTTTTTACTTATAATTACTCTATTTATATTTAAACATGGTAAATAAAATTTAAATGTTATTATTCACAAAAAAATATTTTGATCCTATTAGATAACATTTTTCATCCTAATTACAACCATTTATGTCAGTTTTTTGAAATTAAATTTATATAAGTGGTAAAATTATGTTTACTGCAAATCCCAAAAATGTGGCTAGAAGGCGGGTAAAAGAGATGTTCAAAAAGTTCAGTAAATTTTTATATCTAATTCTATTGTAAAAATATTTCAATGACCTACATTAGATTAATATATGTATTATTTATCTATTTTTTATTTCAAATAAATTTAATGTAAAAATAATTATTTAAATGAAAAATTCAGTTTATAACTACTATGTAGTATTTTTTCATTATTCATCAAAAATTGAAACTTTTCACAAAAATACCAAAAATTCACCCTAAGATAATTCCAATATTCTGAATTCAAAAATTATTTTTATTTTACCCAAATAAATTTCCATGAGTTTCTAAAATTATATTTATTAAAAGAACATTAAAAGTGGTTCATTCAAGAAAATAGTCTTTTTAAACATTGAAGGACTTTACCAAGAATCATATCTTTTAATATCAATAATTGAAAAGTATTTATTACTATTCATATAACTATGTTTAATATCTAGGTTATAATTAACATATTTATATAATAATAATAAAAAGATATGTTTCATAGAAACTCTGTGTTGCATGTATCATACGCCAACTCAGTGTTGCGTGCATCGTACGCCAACTCGGTGTTGTGTGCATCATACGCCAAATCGATGTTGTGTGTAAAGTACAGAAAGTCAGTTTAGTGTGAAAGGAATCTTTTTCTTAGGTAAGATATATTTTTGGGGGTGTGAAGTGAAAAATATCAAAAGATTAAATAAATTTGAAATAAATTTTACCAAATTCTTGAGGTGTTATATTTTATCCCCCTTAAAATGAATTTCACCCTCAAAATTCATCTGGGTTATCAAAGGTTTAATATTTCAAATTTTCATTCATATAAACCCACATTTAAAAAAGGATACTAAAAATTCCCTTAAAAAGAGAAATTTTGAACTATAACAGTTACCCAAAGTGACATATAACTAGGTTTCCTCATAGGAGAACATAAGTTGGGAGTGAAGATTGGATATGGAGGAAAATAGTAAATATTTATAGGGAGTGATTGAGTTCATCAATCACAAACAAGCAAATGATCAAATGAAATTTGATGGCCTCAAAGTTATAAATCTGTGATGATTTAAAAGGCCATCAACTCAACAAAAATTAAGGTTTTAGGGGGAGAAATTGATCACTTTTAGAACATTGAGTAATTCTTGATAAATTTCTATAAAAAAATAATTCTTGGGTTTTTATTTAAAAAATTTATAATACATCCAATACCTCATTTAATGAATGTAAAAAAATTAACTTTGATGAATAAATCACTCAAATACGCTTTTAACAGATCTTAAGGTCCATAAAAGAATAAAATATCTAACTATTTATATCTAAAAAAATCAACATGCATTAATCTATGAAAATAAACAGTAACACTACTGGTCCATCATTAAAATTTATTAAAAAATAATAATTATACATTAACTAGGACATAACATAGGCTAATGGTAGGCCTGAAACCCTTATCATCCTTTGGTTATGGGTTTAAGACTCGCAGCCTTACCATATTTGACTGGATGTTACCCAACATACATGTTTTCCTTTTTTTAAAACCACACTAACATAATATAATATGGACATCCTTAAAATAAGATTAATCATTTATTATCCTTTTAACCAAGGTTTTCAATAAAAAAATCAATGGACAAATACTTCCTTTTAAGTTTAACATTAACTTTTCATGAACAGTTAACCTTATAACCCTTCTCAATGGTGAAAATCCAAAACTATAGAAAGAGAGTCATGAAATCAGCATAACATTGATTAAATTGTATATCACAAAGTATCTCTTGGTCATAATATTCCAAACATGTGAATACCATTATTTTATATTATCTTGAAACATGGTACCAACCCGAATTACTATAAACCCTTTTGGAAAACATGAATGATTCCTGATTCCAATGTATTTTGGATCAATTCCTTAAATCCAAAAATGGTCTAAACATCATCAATGATCGCATAAACCACCTATCAACAAGTCTTTACTTAGTTCCAAGTTTATCAATACTTTCCAATTTACTTATTCATATCCTTCATATCTTTATCCATACCACATTATCTTAACATAAAGAATATATCAAGGGTTACCTTCCCTTAGTCAAAATATCACCTTGTCATTAAATCACTTCATCATTCCAACAAAAACTTGTAAATATTGAGTGAAAAAAAACATAAGTATAAAAATCATTTTATATTTCATCATTCATAACTTTTGAATCCAAATACATAAATACTTAGATTACTTCATCCTTAACCCATTAACAATAATACCTCTTTCCTTTCACATTTTATTCGTAGTCTCATAATCATCTACAATGTAATCATTATTCATACCACCTTGTTGATTCTCTTCAAGAACTTTACTCTTGGGACATTGGGTTGCATAATGACCATTTTCTCCACACTTAAAACACTTAACTTTCGATTAATACTTAGGGAGGCCAAAATTCCCATCCATTTCATTAAATGAACTCTTCATTTTTCCCTTGCAGTCACTTTGTGTCCTTTTCCACAGTCAAAATAACTTCTTGTTCCTCTAATACATTAGATTAGGTGATTCTTTCCACATTATTAACACAAATTAAACCAAATATTCTTTCTTTCATGGACTCCTTTACCCTAACTCTCAGTAAACTCCTTCTTTCTCTTCCTTGGTGAGTCTGAGAGTTAGTTAAGGAAAACAATGTTAATCATGTTCCATGAAAAATGATTAGGCATGATCAAAACATATTTCACTCTAGTGATTATATCACTTGACTTCTCATCATCAAATTTTCCATCACATTCAATATTAATCCAATTCCTTCTACTTCCCTCTATTGACTAAAACCAGATTCATAGTGTGAGCATTACTTATTATAGAAGAAAACCTTCTAAGCATGAAAATAATTACTTATTGGATTTATAAATCATGAAACCTTAGATAATATATGATAGCATGGGTTTATCCTATGTTATTCATAACTAAATTATATATAAATCCTTCATGATGGTTTTTGAAGAGTTTGTGAATTCCCAAAGCATATCCCCCATGAGTGTCAAACTAGGTGTGTAGCAAGGCCCATTTTCATATACTAGATTACCCTGATTCAAGCCTGAAACATCTTGTCGAAGTTTTTACCTCTAGGTACATCTGTTCTAGATCCACATACAATTTTAGTATCCAGATGGGGATATATTGCTAGGAAACCACTCACTATATCCTTCACCAAAATTTCAGTAAATTTTACTATTCTTTTCCTCACCCTTATACTTATCCATAGGCATGTTGTTATGGTTCTCACTAAGGTTTTCTCATCCTAGCTTCCAAATGTTAACTATACCTTTGATTTGATACCAACTATAGTGACCCTCTCTTTTCAAACAATAAAACATTATAAAAATAGATTCCCAAAGACCATAATTGGTATAGTGCCTTTGGAAACCTGGAAACATAACACTAGTACATAAATGAACTACATAATCTCCCACTAGGTTCTTCATGACTAGCACCCTTCTTAGATACATCAAAAACAATACATATCATCATAACCTAGGGGAAGTAATCATAAAAGGGGTGATCTTAGATTCTTAGTATGGCTAAAAATGGTAGAAATATAAGCATATATATGAGCATAAGGGTATGATAACATTATCATAAAAAATAAAAGATCATACCCTGAATATCAAAGATCATAATAGAAATCATGGAATAAATATTGGAAGTTCATAGGAAATAATTAATAATTAAATAAAGATCATAATCCATGAAAATATAATAAAGGAGTAAGACATGGAAGTGTGTCAAACACATAAGTATATACTGATTTCCATATCAATCAAGGCATTACTTCCAAGACCACCTTAGTAGCATTTTTTCACTACCCATACTATATTAGTATCATGAGTTCACTCCTCATACCATCTTAGTAGTCATGGTTCACTCTCATGGCCATATTAGTAGTCAGGTTTCACTCCCAAGACCATCTTAGTTTATCTCATGAGATATAAATCTTTACCCAATGCATTGGAGGTAGATATAGGTCCCACCCATTTATAATAAAATCATACAAACATGTTCCACAAGATCATTAAAAATCATAACATAACCCATGAAATTAAATGTGTATCATAAAAATGTAAACATATCATAACCTATAGAAATATACAGGTTTCATAATTATTTCATCATAAACATAACCTGTCAAAGAAGCGGGTTTCAAAATCATATAACCTGTGAAAGAGAAACAGGCTTCATAAACATCATAACATCCAAACATAATCCATTTAAAGAAATAATATGACTGGAAACATTGAATAATTTCCCTATAAAGTCTTTAGTAACACAAATGGATGTTATCTTAGATGTAAAATAATTTTTAAAGATCTTTTAAAAACATTTCTGGAGGAAAATATACTTTCATGTTTGAAAAAAGTATTTTTAATGCATAAAACCATTTGAAAATCATTTTCATAGAAAATAGATATGAAAATATATAAATAAGGATTGAAATAATTTTGAAAAATATTTCCTTGAAATTAATTTTAAAAATATTTTCTTAAAGATTAACATTTTAAAAATACAAAGTGGTCTTTTAAGAAATGAGGGTGATTAAATCTGTAAATGTTGTACGAGGTCAAAAAAAACTTTTGCGCGGTAAAAAGGATTGAAAAGTGCCTTGTCTAGAAAGTGCCAATAAAATTCACTTGAAGATATTGGTAGAATAAAAAAAGGGTAAAAAATTATTTTAAAGATTATAGGATAATGGTATAATATTCTTGGAAACCCTTTTTAAAAAACATAGATTTCTGACCGAAGGGAGGGTAATGTCCAAAGTTCTTAAAATCACATTATTATGTACCAAAGAGTAGAAATATGGTACCAATACATGATAATATCATGAATAACCATATGATATGAAAATTTATTAATTTTTTTGATATATGGATCATAATATTTCATCAAAGTAAGCATAAACATAAACAATCTCGAAAAGGCGATGAAATTGTCTCAATAAACTCTTATAACTTGATATCTTGGGATTGTACTCTCCATGTATGAAATTAAATTAAATGAAGCATATAATATAATGAAAAATTTTAGATTCATGATATAACATGTAAAATTTAAATATATTAACATTGAAAAAGAGTTTAGGTGCATAACAAAACATGATTCTCATAGAAGGCAATTTGAGACAAAAACATTTTACTAATTTGGTACGTTTGGAATCTTAAAACCCATGAAAGAAGAATCATAAAATAGAAATGTGAATACCCATAAATTTAATTATAAGATACAAATAATACAATAATGTGTAGTACATACACCCCACCGAAGTAAATAGTGTTGAACATAACATGTATCTCACATAAATTAAAAGTGAGACAAAAATCCACTTACCTTGTGTCTTGACTCTCTTCGTAATCACACAAGATTTCTGTATAATAAATATAAGTTTATAATGAATCTTTTATAGAATAAAAATATTATTCATAATACCATATATGATTTTATTATGACCTTATATTACCCACTTATTAACAATACTATGTTACGATTTTACTTTGGGAAATATTCCCATTGTTCTTTGCATGTGTCTTAATTTGTTATAGTGTTGGTCCTTATACTTATATCATGATTAAATAATGAATATAATGATATAAATATCATTTATATCCAATATATTTATATTATAATAATCTATATCATAAATATGTATGAAATTTAATACACCATTCATAGAGATGATAAGTCATACGTACGCATGAATGTTGTTTCCGTTTTTAATTGTCATGTTGAAAGAAAGTATGCAAATGAAATATGTATATATATATATATATATATATTTATATAAATATATAATTATTCCAGTAGAATTATTATATCTTAAATTTTATACTTATTAATAATATACATTTTTATAATCATCCTTGAATGGTTAATGTGGAAGATGAATCTCATCGCATCATGGAGATGATAAGTCATACGTATGCACGTGCGACGGTATCATTCTATATTGGTAAAGGGCAGGGAATTGGATAGAATATGAATTATAAAAAAACAATATTATTTATTATTTATTATTTTCATCCTTTATATTCATCATCATACCCATAGAAATAAAGTATACATGAAAATTAGTTTACACAATAGTGTGGAGATGGTAAGTCGTACGTACGCATGCATGGTTATATTGTTTTTCATAGGATGGGTAAAAGGAGGAATATGGTTGTACCATAATCATAACAAAATCTCAGAATATATTATATTCTCAATTTATTAGTTTCGTATGGAAACAACATAGAAAGAGTACGTATAAGAAGAAAATAACTTTAAAAGAGATAATAAAAAAAATATTCTTTTTCAAGTATCTCCTTTTGATTTTCACAAAATAACTATTTAAGATGACTTTATTCAAAAATTATGGCCATTAGGATGTATTTAGGGAAGTTGGGAGGGGAAATTTTCAAGTTTTGGACAATACAAAGGGATTTTTAGGTGTGAATTAAGGAGAAGGAGAAGTGCCCTTTTATAAGGGGGATAAGGGTCACATTAGTAAACTCCAAAACTATTAATTTATTATAAATTAATTTTTGATTTAAAATAGATCCTAAGTGAGTTATTTATAATTTTATATTATTATGGGTCTAAATCCTCTAAAATAATTAATTTTATAAATGTTTATGTTATGTATTTAACCTTATATTTTGGATTTAACATTTAGTTAAAAAAATTAACTATTACTGTGACAACTTGTCTTTTTGCACTATAAGGTTACTATAGTTACTATAAAATGCCAAACGAACCCCAATTAGATCATTTAAAACATATTTAACACTATAAAAGTTGTTTGGGTTAACCTTATATTTTTATGAATTTTATAACATTTAATAAAATATTATTTATTTTAAAGTATCATTTATGTCAATTTTTATACTATTCAATATTTTTGTTTAAAAAAAATACCAAACCAACCTGATAAATTCAAACCAATACTTAAAATATTTAACTAACATTTCTAATTTATCTATAAAATTATTGTATGTCATTAATTGAGCCAAATTGTATTTATTTTAATATTTTTAATATCATTTATTTGATATCTCAATGAATTAAACAATTAATGTATCATTATTGTACGAGACTTTAATTAAGTTATTTATTCTCTAAAAAATTAAAAATAAATTATCATAATGAATATAATTTTTTTATCTTTAAAATTAATAATTATAGTTGAATTTTTCTTATGTATAACCCTATATAAAAAATGATTTATTTATTAAATTTTGAATATGAATCTTTTAACTCTTCTTTGAATAAAATATAATAAATGTCTTAATATTACATAGGTGGATTAAAAAGGATCATATTTTTTTACCTAAGGTTGATTTGGGTCTAAAAAACATATTATATAAAATTAGGAAAAGTTTTAGGGTAGTCTTATATTATTATAATATTATTTTTACCTTTAATTACCCTATTTAACTGTAACCGTGGAAAATAAAATTTAAGAGTTATTATTCACCAAAAATTATTCTGGTCCTATTACATCACATTTTTCATCCTAATTACCACCATTTATGTCTTTTTTTTAAATTCAATTCACAAAAGCGGTAAAATTACATGTACGGTTAATCCCGATAATGTGGCTAGAAGGCGGGTAAAAGAGACATTCAAAAGTTCAATAATGTTTTATATCTAATTCTATTGTAAAAAATATTCCAATGAACTACATTGGATTAATATATTTATTATTTATCTATTGTTACATTAAAATCAATTTAATGTAAAAATAATTATTTAAATGAAAAAGTCAGTTTTTAACTACTATGCAGTATTTTTTACTATTCATCCAAATTTGAAACTTTTTAGAAAAATACCAAAAATCCACCATAAGATAATTTCCATATTATAAATTTAAAAATGATTTTTATTTTACCAAATACAATTTACATGAGTGTCTAAAATTATCTTTATTAAAAGGAAATTAAAATTGGTTCATTTGAGAAAATGGTCTTTTTAAACATAGAAGGACTTTACTAAGAATCATATCTTTTATTATCTATATTTAAAAATTATGTATTACTATTCATATAAATATGTTTAACATCTAAGTTATAATTATATAATTTATATAATAATAAAAAAAATATGTCTCATAGAAACTCATTGTTGAGTGTATTGTATGCCAACTCAATGTTGCATGCATCGTACGCCAACTCGGTGTTGCGTGCATCATACACCAACTCGATGTTGCGTGAATCATATAACAAATCAGTGTTGTGTGTAATGTATGACAAGTAGTTTTAATGTGAAAGGAATCTTTGACTTAGTTAAAAGCTATTTTCTATGTTGTTTGAAGTGAAAAATATCAAAAGATTAAATTAATTCAAAAAAATCACCAAAATCTCGGGGTGTTATAGGAAAGTTGTACATGGTATGTATGATAGATTTAATCAGACTTGGTGATATCCCAACCTCAAAATTATCTTATATAATATCCAAGATCCTTGAATCTGGTCGAAGAGATCATCTATTCAAGGAAGTGGATATCAGTTCTTTTCCATAATCTGGTTCAACCTTTTGTAATCCATGCATATATATAAGGTTCCACCCACCTTCTTGGATAAAAGCATGGAAAAACCCCAAGAGGATGCAATATTCTATATAAAACCTTTGGTCTCTAGATCCTCTAACTTTGACTTGAGTTCCTTGAGCTCAGTAGGTTCTATCCTATACTGAGGAATGGAGACTGGAGCTGCTCTCAGAACAAGCTCAATCATAAAATCTACCTCCCTCTCAGTAGGTAAGCCAAAAAAATTCATCAGGAAAAGTATCCCTGAAATGATCTACTACTAGAGGGAGATCATCTTGACATAAACCATAATCCTCTATGAATAGATTTGAAATCTGGTAGGTCACACCACCTATCTCATGATGCTCTATTCCTCCTCTACCAGCCTAGACATCCCACTCACCCTTATGTAGATAACTACTACCCTCTGGTGATGTAAAAGATACCCTATGGTGATATAAGTCTACAAAATCATGATACTGAACCAACCAATCCATCCTAAGAATGAAATCAAAGTCTTTCATCTCGAGAACGAAGAGGTTACATAAGCAAGGGTAATTGCCTACCTCAAGGGGATAGTCCCAACATTGGTGTGTGTCCTCTAACCATAATCCTAATAGTGTATCTAGAGTCATTACACCATAGTAATATTGCATCTCTAGTATGAGACTTTCTATGATAGGTAAAAATATAAAAGAGTTCTAAGTACCTATATCACATAAATAAGATACTGTAGCCTGATCCTTAGGTATCAGTTTTAGTGCATGCAACTGACCTGATCCATGACCCTATGAAACAGCTAGACTACCACAATCATAACTGCTTGGTTGGCGCTACTGGTGATCAGGGGTCTAGATAATACAACCACAACTCCTCCTCAGCTAGTCCTACATGTGCTATTCCAACTCCCAACTTGACATGGTGCAAAAGAACCCGCTACTGAAGGTGGAGCTAGAGCTGATCCTTTTCCACTCAAATATGGTGGAAATGTCCTTTATATTCTATTAAGATTTCCCATATGTCCACAAGATGGAACTCCATTAGGTCTCTATGATAATGAGGCTTTAGGTTCCCCCATATTCCACACTGATGACACACCATATAGTTATCAAAACGGGTACTCTGGTTGTCATTGCCCAGACGAGAAACCTCTATGGAACATTTCCTACCACCAGGAGAACTACCGGCATGTCACGACACTAATTCTCTATTTCGGATACTATTTTTGTCCCTCAGGTTGTTCTCAATGATAATATAATGATTGAATATTTTAGAAAAAGTAGGTAGGTGAAAGAAATTCACCTATTTATGGATGGCATACATGAGCCCATCCTCGAAGCGTATAGCATGTGAAAGTTCATCGCCAACTAGAATCAGTGAAAATAATTGTAACTTAGTGAAATGTGTTGAATACTCCATAACTGACATAGAAACCCTACTCGATATGCATGAACTCTCTGGCTTTTTCATCTCTCAGCATCTAAGGAAAGAACTGATCATAAAAGGTTGTCTGTAAATCAACCCATAAAATTCCCTAATGACGACCAGTCTGGGTAACCACATCCCACCAATGCTTGGCCAAATCCCAAAGCATGTATGTGGATAGGTTGACCCTCTTCTCTGTAGGAATATCCAGATGCTCAAAGATAGATAGGGTTTCCTCTAGATAAGACTCAGTAGTCTGTGGACTGCCATACCTTGAGGAAGTAGGAGGATGTTGCTGCTGGAACTCATGAGTCAAATCCATCATCATATGTGCAACTCTTGAAGCACCATGAATGGACTGCATTAGATGTAAGAAACTTTCAATAACTTGGGAGTCAGTGACCAAATCAGGTACAATAGGTGATGCCTCAAGTGGCACTCCTAGTGGTAAGACGGAAAGTTTAGGGACCACCACATCTGGATCATGGTCTTCACTACCATGGTGGCACATGACATGAGGATGTCATGGAATAATTGGTCAATAAATGATAAACACATTCCTTAGAAAAAACTTTAATCAGATAGATAACAGCACTTATGGAAGATAAACAAGGAAGGGTTCACTACCCAAGGTATATAACCACAACTAATTTCTTAGAAAACTAGGTAATAGTAAGTGATCATGTATAAGTTTCATTTCATTTTACATTTAATTACCAGGTTCACTCCTTTACCTTTCATAAAAATGACAAGGTGGGATAAGGACATGCAACCATTTCATTTTAGATGATGTATTTTTCTTTATAATGGATAGTCATTCCCATTGAATCAATTCTCATACACCTTATCATTCAAAATGGAACCCATTTATCTATATCATAATGGCTTGGCTCTATAAATTACTTATCCCGACTCATGAGGGGCCTATACACCTCATGAATTGAGATAGAAATCACTCAATTGCAACCAAGGAATATCACAAGCATAATTTAACTATCACATCATCACTCAATAATAAAAATCATATCAAGCAATAGAAGTAGTGAAATGCACCTATATGTCATGGAAATAAGCATGACATGTGAATTCTAGGTGCCTATATGATCCATTTAACAATGATCATTTCCCTCATCTCATCGGGCCAAGGATAAAATAGAATCTCAATCAGAATAATAATCAACAACACCACATAGCATGTGTGTCACCCAATTGTGAATTATTGACAACTATAATAGGAAAAACATAATAAAAGTTATATTTTGGGTGACTTACCTTTTACCCTGAACCTGGGTTCATGATGCCCAAGCACGGCTTATGACCAAGTCTCATATCATTCCTAATCTCCAGTCTATTATCTTTAAATAGTAAAGAAAGAATGGAAAACATTCTCTGATACCAATTTTTGACGTCCTGGACCCAGATTCCACTTAACATATTCTTTGAGCCCGGTGGTCCGCATGGCCTCAAGAGAATCTCCTCAAACGCAAGAGGCTACTAACTAGAATCGAGGGCCTAGGGTGAGTATGTGGAACGACTATTCCCTCATTAGCATAGTGGATAAATAATAACAGATGTAAATAACATAAGTAATATAAGTTAATAGTGGAAGAAGACTAAAGTAATAAATAAGAAAGGATAAAACTAACTAAATTAACTAAAATAACTAATGATGATATTTCATTTCACTAGAAAAATGGAAAACATGGATACAAGGAAAGAAAAATCCAAAAAATTATAAAGTAAATCAAAAGACTATCCCAAGAATCCTAATCTCTAGCTCATTCATCTGCTATCAAGATCCATTCTAACAGAAAGAAATCAAGTGTTTGATGTTTTATTCTTCCCTTTATCAACACCTGCATTCATGTAATACACCCCAGGTACCAAATAGTTCCTAGAGAGGGTCTGAGATAAATCTCAGTGGGTCACCACCAAAGGTATCTATAACATTTGGCCCATGTAATGAAAATGTAATAGTGTGAAAACATTCATATATAAAGTATAGCAGTAAAATGTAACTAAATACCCAAGTACCTTCTTTATCGCTCAGTTGGTGTTTGAACATGTAACCAATTAATTATTTGATTATTAATAGTTTATAAATAAGTCACACATTAGAAATAGTGAAGGTTCCAATATGTAACAAGGAAACCTGTAATGATATTAAATAATGAAGTTCTAAGGTAACAACCAAGGCAACATAGACCCCAAGGGTTTCCAACTCAGTAATGATTCTAGACTGGCCAAGGTTGAGAGTGTAATCCAAGGGTAATATTCCAAGGACTTATACAATAAGATTCCTAACGAGTCCAAGGAGTTCATCCATGGTAAAACGGGGCTAAACAATGACTGGGCCCGATGGGCTTTAACTATGGAACCTACTTCTCAATGCTAGATCCATGTAGTGTATCCAAGGAATACTATAATATTATTGAATATATCTTATGGTGTCATACCGATCATCCAATAACATACAATGATTGGGTTTCAGGTGGGTCTTAACCAAAGTAATCTACATCCTTGAATCGGAATGGGGTTCCCGAGTGCTCAAGGAATTTTATAAAGAATATGAGGTGAGCTCGAGTCAGGACACTCCTATTTGATAATGAAGTCATATAATATTCTATTTGGTTCAATACTTTCCTTTCATTAGTGTGATAAGGACAAGTAGCATGCAACCCTTTATCAATTCATAATTAATCGATAAATCAATTTGTTTCAATCCTTTCCTTTCATTAGTGTGACAAGGCCAAGTAGCATGAATCCATCCATTTAATCCATATAAAGAATTTTCAAGAGTCATGGTCCACTCCACTACCTTCCATTAACATGTTAAGGGGTGTTATAGACATGAAAAATATTATTCAATTTCATTTAAAAAGGCCAAGTTATATACTTAGTATACATTCCAATGTCCATTTCACATTTAATTATAAAATTGAAGCACATACCTTAAGCAGGTAAAGTGGTGAGCATACATGGAACTTACCATTATTCAATTCAAAATTTAAATCAATCCATTTAATATAAAAATATTACCCTTATAAGTATCATGCTAAGACACATTCAAACGGTGTATCACACATGTCAAAACACCAAAAAAAAATTATGACAGAACATACTACATGGAATGGATGGAGTTGTGGGAATAACCACTAACAACTAATAAAATATTTGGAATAGGCATAACCATATGGTAATAATGATTATAAGAATAAAATATAAATTCAATAAATGACACCCAACGAAATCAGTGGACCCCACATGTAATTTCCCGAAATCAACAAACTTGAGGGATGAGTTATAGACCACTAAACTTAGTCTTGTATGACTCTCCTAGTTTAGTATTAGCCTCTAATTCATCTTGGAAAGAATTTGATCTGTGAAAAGGTTAAAAAGGCATACACCTTGATAATTAGGTTGAGAGCAAGAGAGACTAAGAATGGCTAAAAAGGACCCGAGTACTTACCTTTATGCATCCAACATGATGAACGGAAGCTCAAACAATTCACAGATGAAGGAGATATCTTGATCCCCATCTTAGGCCTTCAAAAAGTTCCAAAATGAGAGAAAATGGAGGTTCTGTCAACTAGAATTAAGATTATGTAATAAGTAAGGTTTAATTATATCATTAAGGGTAAAATGTTAAATTACCCAAAAAAATTCATGTTCATGATTTGTCTTCATGGTTTTCAAAACTATGAGTAGACCATGCATAGGTACCTAGAGAAGAGGGGGCACTCACACAATAAAGATGCATGGTTAAGGAAACTATGCGCCAACCATGTGAGATGGATCTGCCCAAAAATATAGACTATATGTATGGTTAAATCTAACCATGAGGCCTACCCACACATTTTCCTTTAACTATGCGATAGGCCCAATTTTACACAAAATATGGGTTTTGGGCTCCGCACAAGCCCCAGACACCCTTGGAACCTTTGTTAGCGCATTAGGCATCCATAATAGGACCAAAATAAATAATTGGACCAACAATTAAAGGGTCCATACCGAAGTGAAAACTAGGTTCTTACATGATAGGTCTTCGATGCACTCGAACATGACGACTTCATATGATATGGCTTTCCACACTGATGACACACCATAATTCCACACCCATAGAAAACTGAAAAAAAAATATTGAGGCCTTTTAATTCCATGACCAGATCTAATATATTTCAACCATTTCCCCAATTCTCTACTAGAATTCCCTTCACCACTTCCAGGAACTAGAGGAGGAAAGAATACCCGGAGCACTCCTTCCATCACAGCTTCAATACAAATAACTTGCCTCCCCACATTGGAAAAAGAAGATAAATTGAACTCTGATGCCTTTGGCTGTAGATTGGGATGAATCCCACACTCGAAAAATTGATCCTTCAAGGAATCATCCATGACATACCTCAGATCATATGGAACTAGGTCCATAAAGCAGTGATAGAACTCTAACACCAACCCATTACACTGTTGCATATATCACATCTCCATTCCCTTCATTACCCTCGTAACCATAGAAAAATACTAACAAATGAATGAAGCCTTGAAGAAATCCCAAGTAAGATCTTTACGAGGCTTGTTCTGAGATACCAACCTCCACAACTTCCAAGGAAAACCTTCAAGTATAAAGGTAGAAAACTTAGACTTTAATAACTCCGGAAACTCAATGAGGCTAAAATTACTTTAAATCTTTCGCATACATTGTTCTTCATCGAGAGGATCCATTTGACCATAAAAGAGAGTTGGATTTAACTTTAGGATCTCAAGAATGAAATCTTTAGGTTGATCAACTAGAAATCCTGCTAATGGTGAATCACCCATAGATGCACCTTGAATATCCATTGAATCTCCATGGGGGTGAACACTAGGAAACATGAAATCCAAGAGCTCAATCAAAATCAACTCATCAACAAGATTCCTCAAACTCAAAACACCACACAAGCAACATTCCCAAAACATAACAAAAACAAGACACACAACCACTGGATATCAAACACCAAAACTTTCCTCTTAAAAACACTTTTAAAATAAAACAAACTTGGTGGGTTACACACTCACCAATGATATTCTTTAGAGTCTCAATCACATTCACATTCTCATGCCACCCCAGGCACCATCAACTCATGACATACCAAGCACTCATTCACCCACATCATCACCCATTCACTTTCCACACATATCCATGCATGTGAGCACCCAAAGAAATACCAATGGTCAAAACAAACATTTCCACCACCCAAAACAAAACATACCACCCAATTTTTTCACACTTTCAATCCACTTCCCTTTTCAAAATTTTTAAAATGTTTTGAAATATCACAAGGAACCAAGTAAAAAAACATTTTCAGATTCCACATTACAAACCATTAAGTTATGATAAAAAATAAAATCAGATGAATTTACATCAAAAAATCTATTTAATATCATTAAAAACAATTTTTAGAAACTCAAAAAAAAATAAATTTCCTCAAAACATTTTACAGAATCCACTTTCTTAATATTTCATCAAAATAAAACCAAAAACTCATTTTCTTTTTTTTTCAAAATCAAACCATTTCCATTTGAAATCTATTTTTTAAAATTAAAAAGCAAGAGTTCCAAAAATATATCCAAAAATCACAAGGAACTAAAATCAACTCACAAAGGGGAACTAGTGTTGATGGGTGACATGGCCATATGGTTCGCGACCATATTCCAAACACACCACCATCACCGAGAGAATTTTATGAACATGTCCCCTGATACACATGGCTTTCTAGGCCCTGTAATCTCACATAGACCATTTTCTCAACTCCCTTTTCATATCCCAAACATCAAATAATCCAAAAGAACAAAATAGTCCAAATAAAACTTGACTTTCCATGGAATATCAAAGTTTTAGTCCATAAAGTGTTGGCCAGACACTCCCCAAGCCTTACACCCTTAGCTCCGACAGTCCTGCTCCATCTACCTTGACATACCAAAAAACCTAGAGCACTCTGAAAGAAAGTTACACCAAATAATAAGCTCCTATAATACCATTTTGTCATGAACCATCCTGTGTTGACCCCAAACCGGGCATCTGAGATGATATGCAACCTGACCTGAAGGGAATTTCTGATCCCCACGGGCTGACAACTAGTGTTTCTCATCAACATAGTAAGGTAAATAGAACAATTTTTCTCAAGAATAAATAAATAACTGAATATCGGAGAGATAAACAAGGAAACCCAATATATATATATATATATCAATATCCAAACTGAGCATCTTTTACACAAAACTGAAAATACAACAATGCTAAACAACAAAACCCAAACTGAAATCTAACAACACAACATCTTCGTGTTACCTCGAGGGTCACTCTCCAACACCAAGACCAACCATATCCCTATAAATCAATACCAATATTAGACCTAAAACATAAGATAAAAATAATAAGAACTATAGGCATGAGTATAAAACTCAATAGGTGTGCCCAAAAAATATATTCCCAATGCAATTCCTTTAAAATAAAAGTAACATAAACTTAAAGTTTAAAATACAATATATATTAGTAACATTTTCCACATGTTTTTTTCACTTTAAATTAAATCACAGTTCATTTCCCCTTTTCCATTTGAAACCACACTCTTTTTCCAAGAAGGAACCATTAATACTTCAAAGAGAAAGGATGAAAGAATGTGTAAAGCATTTTCCAAAACATTTTCCATAAACACTAGATAACCAATTTATCATTTTTAGAAAGTCACAATGTTAAAATAAATAATAACAATAATTATACAACAAGGGAATGTAAAATATCACATAAGAGTATCCAACCAATCATTCTTCTCAATCATCCGTTGTAAGTAACTTAGTGCCAATAGACATGGGAGGAATCTAAGAGCTCGTGAATAATCTGAAACATACTAATACATGTTGATTCATCCCAAAAAGAATGACTCACTCAATGATATAAAAATTCCAAAACATGCTCAACCACACCCCACCAGACACATACCTAGGATCCCAATCCCATAACAATAAAATGAAATATCCCCTGTTATGGGCCACTAGCTAGTGTGTAACCTAACTAGGGAAAAAATCATTCTCATAAAATTCAATAGCTATGTCAGGTTCTCCATTTCAAGAGTATAGAAAAGGGTGATCAAACCAATGATATCCAATAATCCAATCACATACACATATATAATAATTTACACAACAAGCATAACCCGAGTCATCTTAAGGACTAACCATTTTTTGTATGGCTCATAGGTCACAAAGAAGCCCATACTGAGGATCTCCCATTCCAAAAAAAGTGAATGGGTCGCAAGGATTACATATTGAGGACATACCAACCATTTAATATATAAATATATATTATAATGAAAGATAATTGTTCAAGGAGAGTTTTATTGATAAACACTTCCACAATTTCCACAAAATTGCCAAACGGGCCTTTATGCATTCTTCAAAAAACAATCACTTTAAAAGAACCAAATCTTCCTTTCTAAAAGGGAATAAGAACACAATTTTCCACTTAAAAATAATTTCACAAATCCCCTTTAAACCCTTAAATCAAACTTTCAATCCAAATCCATTTTTATAAAAATGAAAAATGGGCCATTTACCATCGTCACATGCCTCACCACTCTTAAAATCCAAATATGACATTCCTTTAAATCCAAAAACACTTTGAAACCCCATTTAAAGAACACAAATCATAATTTTTAATATCATAAATGTATTAAAAAATCCAAACCATTCCTTAAATATCATAAAACATAGGAAAAATCAAGTTGGTCATTAAATCGGACACTTGGTGTGAAATATTTAATAAAAAAATTCCATTTATAACATAAAAAGGATGAAACCACTACTTTTTTCACCATACAAGCATTTCAAAGATCACATATCACTATTTATAATGAAAGGGAGGTGAAAAAGGAAAGAAACCAATGAATCTTAAAATTATAAAGTCGAGTGCAAAAGGGAACCTACCTCAAATGCATGGCGCATCGACAACGCACATCCAAAATCACACCATAATGGTTCCAAGAGACAAGATCTATGAAGAGGAACCATAAACATAAAATACTACCAACATAAACTAATGGAGACACAAACCCCATATCCACAAGACCTAGGAAGAAGAAGATATCAAGAATAAATGGAGAAAATAGAAAGAGGGAGAAGAGAGGAGTAGATTTAACTTGAAGATCTAGCACGAAACCTTGAATAAATATTATTTATACACCATGGGAGGGAAGATGGATCTTGAAGAACAAGGGTAGAGGGCCCTTTAGGTCACACAAAACTAATGGAGGAGAAGGGAGGCGTTTTGGGTTAAAAATAATGAGGGGACATACTTGAAATTTCAAAAAAAAAGATATGGGAAAACCACATGGTTTATTCGCATGGTTTACCAAACCATGTGGAAATCATGAACCCATTACTAGACATACCTAGGAACCTACATGGTTTGGTCACACCATTTGAAAACTATGTTCCAACCATGTGAAATGATTTTGTACTGAGACAATTGATTTCTTTGCTCCTTAAGCATGGTTTAATTAACTGTGCATTGGTCATGAACCCTCAACCAGAAGCAGTCCAAGGCTTTCATGGTTTCCTGGATCATGTTTTATGGTTCTCACAAACTTTGTACAATTCATGTGCCAAGGGAAAAACACCACAAAACTAAAAATTTAAACTTGTCACACTTGAATCTAAAGATAAACCCCAAATACTAAAAGATAAACTGGAATAGATGTCAAAAATAAAAATCCAGGTGTGAAAATTATCCCCGCCATTAACGCTTTAAACCCCGATAAATTCAAAACATCTTCTATTTGATCAATCAAAGACTAAGTATTTCCACAATCATAAAATCTGACCTCTTAAAAAAATGTCTCAACTGCTTCCAAATATAACTTATGCCTCTTTCCCAAAACAATGAAACAAACCAAAACTATTTCCTGATAAATGAATTGAAACTCGAGCCACAGGCTCCACAACCAATCTTAGAACAGGACTTTTGGTCCTTCTCCAATGAATCCCAACACTCACCCAAATCAAAAAGAACACAAAAAAACTCCAAAGAATCCACTATATACCAGACCAACACCAAAAAAACCAAATATAATCCTCAACATAGGAGGCTATAACTAGCTCCCCACCATGATAAAACAACAAAAACAGATTATCTTTAGAAGAAACCACAACGATACCTGTGGTGGGTCTCCCCACCATTGAAACTAGATAGATTAAACTGATAACACAAGATAACGCAAGAAATATCCAAAAAAATGACAATCACTCCCACCATAAGGTGGCCCTGATAAAATAAATTCAAGATAAGCAGAACTAAAACCATGATAAGTAAAATCATGAAATAAAACTTTAAACTATCTCCATTCCTGCACTGAAGACAAAATAAGACCAAGGTCCCTCACACCCCCTGATATTTTTTTAACTATGTGTAAGATTCACTCTAGGGCCTCTAGCTGGTGCCCTGATGTTTAAAGAATCTCTTACCTCGCAACCAGAAGCTAAAAATATATGATCCCCAAGACAAGAATTAAAAATGGGGGTACACACAGGAGGCACCTCTATTTTATACCATAGAAATATTTGTAATTTTCTTAAAGAATAATACACTTGCATTAAAACATGATTTCTCATGAGATCCATGACATCCCCTCACATATCAAACAAAATAGGAAACCACCCGACACAACCACCATAATATAAGGAAACATTAACATAGAAAGGGACTTTACGAGCTCAAACAAAACTCTACTCTAGTGAACTGGATCCATGACGCTTCCTAGAAACACCCCAACAGAACCGTTGCAAGTGGACTAAGTGTCCACAAGAATGAAAGGTCTTAGGTGCACTCTAACATGAATAATTGTTATTATATGTCTTTCCACATTGATTACAAAACATAATTCTACACCCATATGAAAAAAAGATCTAGAGTCCTTTTAATTCCATGATAAGTTCCAATAGATTCTAGATGCTTCCCCACTTCTCTACTAGAATTACCTTCACCGCTTCTAGGAACTGGAAGAGGAAATATTTCCTCAAGAACTCCTACCATCATAGATTTAACATGAATAAATTTTCTCACCATGTTAGTAAAATAATTTAAATTGAACTCTGACACCTTTGATTTCAAATCAGGATGAATCCCACACTCGAAATCTTGAGCCTTTGAGGAATCGTTCATGGCATAATTTGTATCATATGGAACTAAGTTCATGATGTAGAGATATAAATCCAACAAAAACCCATTACCCTTATACATACATAAATTTTCCATTCCCTTCCTTACCCTTTCCACCTCGAAAAAATAATGACAGATGAACGAATCCCTGAAGAACTCCCAAGTAATATCTTCATGAGGGTTGTTTTGAGGGACCGACTTACACCACTTTGAGGGAAAACCATCAAGCATAAAGTTAGAAAAATTATCCTTTAATGACTCCGGAAACTCAATGAGGTTAAATTTCCTTTCAATCTTCTGCATACACACTTCCACATCGAGATAATTCGCTTAACCATAAAAGGGAGGTGGATTTAACTTTCAGAACTCAAGAACAAAATACTTAGGTTGATCAACTAGAAAGCCTTATAACATGGAATCACCCATATATTCACCTTGAATATCTATAAAATATTCATGGGGGTGAACACTAGGAAATAATAAATCTAATATATCAATAAAAATCAAATCATCAAAAAGATTCCTCAAACTCAAAACACCATACAATCAATATTCCCAAAACATAAGAAAAAAAAGCCACACAAACACTGGATATCAAACACCAAATATTTACTCTTCAAAACACTTTTAAAAGAAAACAAAATTGGTGGGTTTAACACTCACCAATGGTATTACTTAGAGTCCCATTCACATGAACATTCTTGTGCCACCCTGGGCATCATCAACTAATGCCATACTAAGAACTCATTTGACCAAATCACCACCCATCCACTTTCCACACATATCCATGCATGTGAGCACCCAAATAAATACTAATGGTAAAAAAAACATTTCCACTATCCAAAACAAAACATACCACCCATTTTTTTTACACTTCCAATCCACTTCCCATTTCAAAATTTGTAAAAAAAATTGAAACCCACAAGCCACCAAGTTAAAAAAAATTTCATATTCCCCATTATAAACCATTGCATCATGCTCAAAAATATACCCCAGTAATTTCCATCCAAAAATCCATTTCATATCATTCAAAACATTTTTTAGAAACTCAAAAAAATTTATTTTATCAAAAAAAAATTAGAAAGTTCAATTTTCATTCTTTCTTCAAAATAAAATTGAAAACTCATTTTCTTTTTTTTTTAAATCAAACCATTTTGCATTTAAAATTTCATTTTTCATAATTCAAAAGAAAGAGTTACCCAAAAACCCTCTAAATCACAAGGAAATAAAATCAAAAGGGGAAAACAATACTGATGGTTGACTTGGTCATATGGTTGGTATCCATGTGTCAAACACACTACCCTCACCGAGAGCATTATTTTACCATGACCACAGCTCCACATAGCTTTCCAGGCCCAGAAAGTTCATAGAGACCACTATCCTAACTCCCTTTTTGTATCCCAAACACCAAAAAAACCACAAAAACCAAATAGACCAAATAAAATCCAAATTCCCACAAAAACACAATGTTTTGGTCCAGAAAGTGTTGTTCAGACACTCCCCCGGACTTACACACTGAGCTTCGATAGTCCTACTCCATATACCTTGATATCCCAAAAAAATAGGGAACTATGAAAGCAATGTCCTCTAAAGAATGACCTCCTCTGATACCATTTTTTCATGAACCAACTCAGGTCTACCCTGAATCGGGAACCCAAGTCGATCCTCAACATGGCCCGAAGGGCATTCCCAATCCCCATAGGCTGAAAACTAGTTTTGGACATCAATAGATTAATAAAAAGAAATGATTTCATCCAAGAATAAATAAATAACTGAATAGTAAAGAGATAAACAAGGTATCCCAATATATATATATATATATATATATCAATATCCAAACTAAACATCTTTTACACAAAATGGAAAATACAACAACACTACACAATAAAACCCAAACTGAAACCTGACAACACAACATCTTTGTGTAACACTGAGGGTCACTCTCCAACACCCAGACCAACCATCTCCTATGGCGATCAAGACCAAGATGAAACCTACAACACAAGTGAAATATAATAAGAACTATATGTTTGAGTATTAAAAATTAGTAGGTGTTCCCGAACAATCTATTCCCAACTCACTTCCTTTAAAATAAAAGAAACCTCAACTTCAAGTTTGAAATACAATATATAAAAGAAATATTTTCCACAAATTTTTTCACTTTATATTAAATCACATTACATTTCCATTAGAAATCATTCTCTTTTTCTAAGAAGGATCCATTAGTATTTTAAAGAGAAAGGATGAAATAATGTATAGAGTGTTTTCTAAAACATTTTCCATAAACACAAGAAAACCAATTTATAATTTTTATCAAGAAGTCACATTGTTAAAAGAAACAAGAACAAAAAGTATAAAATGAGGTTAATGGAAAATATCACATAAGAGTATCCAACCAATCATGCATCTAAATCATCCATCATAAGTAACTAAGTGTCAATAAACATGGGAAGAACCTAAGAGACCGTGAATAATCCAGAACATGCTAATACATGTTGATTCATACTAAAAACAATACCTCACTTGATGACTTCAAAACTCCCTAATACGCTCAGCCATACCCCACATGGAACAAACCAAGGTGCCCAATCCCATAGCAATAATAAAAAATATCAACCTGTTATGGGCCTCTAGCTAGTGTGTAAACTAACTAGTTTTGCAATCGTTCTCAGAAAATTCAATAGTTATTCTAGGTTCTCTATGTCAAGAGTATATAAAAGGGTGAGCCAACTGATTCCAGCTAAGAATCAAATCACATTAACATATATAGTAATTTACACAATAGGCATCACCCATGTCTCCCCAAGGACCAACCTCTTCTCGTATGGATCATAGGTCACAAAGGAGTCTATACTGAGGATCTCCCATTCCACACAAAGTGAATGGGTCACAAGTATTCCACAATGAGGACATCCCACCCATTTTATATTTATATAACAAGGCAAGATGATTGTATAAGTAAATTTTTCATGTTAAACACTTCCACTATTTTCACAAAATTTCCCAACTAAAATTTAAACATTCTTCACAAAACATTCACTTTAAAAGAACCAAATCCACATTTCTAAAAGGGAGTAAGAACACCATTTTCCACTTTGAAATCATTTCACATATCCATTTTAAACCCTCACATCATAATTTCAATCCAAATCTATTTTTATAAAAATTAAAAATGGTCCATTTTCTATTTTCACATGCCACACCACTCTTAAAATCCAAATATAAAGTTCCTTTAAATCCAAAACCACTTTGAAAATTATTTTAAAGAACCAAAATAATCATTTTTCATATCATAAATTTATTTAAAAAGCCAAATCATTCCATAGATATCACTAAACACATAAAAATCCAAACATGCATTAAATTGAACACTTGGCATGAGATATTTTAAAAAGACAATTCCATTTATCACATAATAAGTATAAAACCACTAATTTTCACCCCAAAAATCATTTAAAAGATAAAATATCACTATTTATCATAAAATGGAGGTGAAAACAGAAAGAAACCAATGAATCTTAAATTATAAAGGAAAGTTCAAGGAGAACCTACCTCAAATCCATAGCGCATCAACAACGCACACCCAAAATCACACCACGATGGTTTGAAGAGACAATATCTATGAAGAGGAACCCTAAAAAAATCCAACATAAAATAAGGGAGACATAAAAACTTGATCCACATGACCTAATAAGAATAAGTCCTTAAGAATAAATAGATTAAATTGGAAGAGGTATAAGAGATAAGTATATTTACATTGAAGATCTAGCCCAAAACATTGAATAAATCTTAGATCTACACCATGGGAGGGAGGAGGAAGTTTAGAGAACAAGGGGAGAGTCCCCTTAGGGTTGCACAAACTAGAGGTAGGATAGGGGAGGCGTTTTGGGTTAAAAATCCCAAGGGGGAATACTTGTAATTTCAAACAAAAATTAGATTTGGGTTGTAAAGACCCAACCCCGGTTGCCGAGAGCAGGTGCCTTATTTTTATTACATTGGCATATAAACAAGGAATATGCATCCTGAAGGACCAAGTATTTTAGTATATTTTAGAAACAAGACACATAAATAAGTTCAACATTACATATTGAAATGAAAAAACACTAATTCAATCCATTAGAAACATTCATGCCTCCTAGATTATGCTTGAAATTCATTCATAATTTACTTATTCATATCCTAGGAAAATGAAACATAATAAAATGGTGAGATAAAATGCTCAGTATGGGTAAGAAATATAGTGGAAGACAACATAAACATAAGATATGGTGAATAATTGAAAACCCGTGCCTTTAAAAATAATAAACTTGAACACATTATGGTAGGAATATGAGTTGAGTAAATAATTCCATAAATAAAACATAATCATAGGTATTATACTAGTCAAATAACCACATGAAATTTCAATTAATAGATTCATAATAAAGTAATTTCTTATGATAGACATTCTTAAACAATTTGTCAAGGCCTCATCCAATACATCTAAAAATGATTTAGGTCTCGTCCAAATCCATATATCACATTGGGAAAGGCCTCGTCCAATTCCATGTCTATTTGTCTCATGAGACCTACTGATGCATCGAGGGGATAAAGTGGGCCCCAATAATCACATAATAATTCCAATTAATTCCTCATATGAGTTGGGATCAACATAAACAACATATACATTCATATTGAAACTATTATATGAAATGTAACTAACTTTTCCCAATCATCAAACAAAAAACACTAACCATTACGACCAATATGGTGAATGGTTTTAGGATAGATCGCCGACAATAAAATTAGTCATAAAACATTAAATAAAATATTATATATGAAATCATAAATTATTAAACACAATAATAAATATTAATCAATAAGAGTGTTGAATCATATTAAACTACTCTTATAAAATCATTAAGCAATTCTTAAGATAAATACTCCTGTATTTGAAAAGAAGATTTCTTTTGGAAAAATCTTTGTATAAAACCAGAAGTAAAGTAATATAGTATTTCATGATAAAATGAGTGTTTTTATAATTATAATGGTTTCCAAAAATATAATATAGATCTCCCTTGAAAATAGATATGAATTTGAGAAATTCCCTTGAATCAGGCTTGTATTTTGGAAACAATTTTGAAATTTTCTTTTAAAACATGTAACTATCCATGAAATAGGGAAGTATTATGGTTGGTTTATATATATATAATACCCACAAATAATTAATGAGTAGTTAATAATAATACATAATATTTTTATTGAGGTAATTAGAAAATTAAAGTAACCTGAATGAAAATGGAAGTTCTGGAGGAAACCCCTTACCTTAAGTCCGGATGTGTTCTGATCTTGAACTTAAGGTCCTGGAATATGAAATTAGACTTATTAATAACTTATTTAAGAAACTAATAGAAATTTATTTAGTTTATAATAATTATTTTTAGTTCATTTATGTTCTTATTGATTAGTTATTATATTGAATTCTGTCGTTCCAGAGTGTTTGTTTTCTTGATTTTCATAATTGGTTCACTTGTTTTTAAGTAATGGAGTTCATGTGGAATGATTCTAAATCTCCAGAATTGAAATTAAATATTATTTATGAACATAAATAATTATTAATGGTCATTTATATCATTTGGTTACATGGAATGGGGATGAATCATTAGATGATAACCACTTCGATTATTTGGTGGTATTTGGATTATTATGAACTAGTTTTGTCATATAAATTAATAATATATACATATACTGGTTAATGAATATTAATTAGGTTATAATAAATATATTATAGTCTTTTTAAAACATAAATATGGTTTTATGACCAGTAATTAAGGAGATATTGAATAATGAAACTTCGTCATCCATAAAGGATATAAATTGGAACCTCATGGATATTGATTTCGTTTATAAAAATAAAAGGGAGGGAGTAAGAATATTGATGATGGTTCTTCCATTCACATGATATAATTTGAGTATATATATGATACTATAGTTATAATGGTCATTTGGACAGAGGATGTGAGGAGAGGATAACAAAAGAAGATAAATTCAAATGAAACTAAAAGAAAAAGAAAGGTACTTTACCTCTTGAAATAACTTCCTTGAGAACCTCTTTAAGGGAAGAGATTTTGGTCTTTTGGAAAGAAAAAGAGCTTATTGGAAGTGGGTAGTGACTATGGAAGGGTAATTTGTCAGAAAATTGAGGAGCTTTAAGGCTTATAGGAGTGAAGAGAAGAGGGAGTGGTGAGGGGTTTTTATAGTGGAGGAGAGGGGTAAATTTTGAATATTTTATTCAATATTTTATTAATTCCCTCAAGACAATCAATAGTGTTGGTTCATGTGACCAATAATAGTAATAAGTTCATGTGAGTTCTAACCTAGTGGGATTACATCACTTATGATGTCATAAATAGTGTATTTAACTGATAATTTGTATATATGGTATTTTACCGTATTTCATTATTCATCAAAAATTCAAGAATTTCAGAAAAATCCCAAAAATTCTCCCCTACCATTTTTCAATGTTTAGAATTAAAAAATGAACTCCATTTTTCAAAAATAATTTTCTAAATATTATTAATTTAATTTTTAAATAAAATCATATTTAATTCAAAAAATAACTATTTTAAAGGTATAATTAGTTTTATATCACATTGAAAAATTAATTAAGATCTCCTTAGCTTATTACCTTGAGAAAATAAAATAATATCATTATTTACTATTCATAAGGGTCATATTACTATTCATAAGGGTATGTTACTATTCACCAAAAATCAAGTTTGATCTATTAGACTCCAAATGACTTACTAGTCACAAATCTAGATGACTGTTTTTCAAAATTAAAAAAATAGTAGAGGTAAAGTTGTGTTTAATGGATAGATTATAATATTAATTAAATATTTATTTTCAAAACCTTGGGGTGTTACATGGGTATCTCACATGGTTTGGTCGCACGATTTACCAAACTATGTGCCAATAGTGCACCCCTTATTGGACACACATGGGAACCTGCACGATTTGGATACACAGTTTGCAAACCATGCACCAACCATGCGGAATGGTTCTTTCCTAAGGTAGTGGATTCCTGTATACTTTAAGATTAGTTTAAACAACCATGCGCTAGCTGTGTGCCTTCAACCATACGCACTCCAAGGCTTGCATGGTTTCTTGGGGCATGCTGCACAGTTTTCACAAACCATGCACAGATCGTGCACCAAAAAAAACCCTGAAACTCAAAATATATACACGTCACACCCAAAACATGAGATAAAAACCCAAGACCAAAATATAAACTGGAACATAGGTCAAAAATATAAAATAGGGTGTGACATTCACTGTTGGGGGTGGACTATGAAGATTTATTTCTCACCCCCAGTATATCCACCTTGATGTGAGTGCAGTATTGATTTTTTCATTTAAGATGGATCACAGGTTGCATGATGGATGGGTGTGAGGCCCAATTTTCTTGATCGAGTGGAGTCGTTCATTTAGAGTCTTATGATAGAGCTATAGAAACTCAATTGTTGTAGAGACCAGGTATGTGGTTTGTCTCTATGTTGGCAGTAGATTCTATTATATTTATTTTTATTCATTTATTTTGTATTTATGGTCTGCCCAGTGGGTGATTGGTTGTTGTATGTTTTTCATGTTTGTTATTTAGTATGACTATATGGTGAATTTAATTTATTATATCATGCTTTTTTTAGTTATTTATTAGGAATACTCTGATGTTCGTCCCTATGTATGAGTTTGTTTAATCTTTCTATTGTTATTTCACTTTGACCGGATCGTATAGTATCCCCACAGCTTCTTTTAGACTCTCTCTACTAGTCAACAACCTATGACATTTGGGGAGGTTCACTTAAGGCCTTATGTTGATCCTGATCGGGTGACATGTCAGGTCGACCTAGGATGATTTGTTACAAAATGGTATCAAAGCTATCTAGTTTCATGATTTGGGAAGTTAGTAGATGGATGGTAGAAAAAATGTGTCAAAACTTGTGATGGATATCAAACTGGTGTGTCATGAACACTTTTGTCGATAGGAAGTCTAGGTTTCCAGGGCATGGGATCGTTGTTCTTTGATTTCGTTGTTAGGTTTGTGTGATTTCACCTATTGTGATGCACTTGCATTTATGGATTTGTGGTTTATTATAGTTTTTGAATCTTGGCCCATGGGATAGATGATACTATTCATGTGTTATTCTAGTCACATAGGATTCACATGACATGTTCATGTCTGTTGTGTTTTACCAATGATGGAGGTTTAGTTTTATAAAGTTTCAATGACTTCTCATAACTTATTTTCATATATAAGTACTTGGTGTAATTATACTCAACTGAAATGAATGTGTATATTCTATTCTCATGATAGGTCATATGGATCTTGGGGTGAGGTATTCTCCAGTGATGGAGATGTGGTCCCTTCACTGAGGGATACATGGAAACCCTAGTGGGTTCGTAGTGAGATCTCAGGCACTATTTAGTGGCTCGATGAGGGAAAATATTTTTTAGGGAGATTTGGATTGGGCTTGAGTGGACTTGAGGTGGTGGTTTCTACTAAAGTAAAAGGTTTGTGTTGATTGGGAGATATTTTTTTCTTGCCACGTGTTTTCTGTAAACTTATGTGGTGGTGATTGTGTGTTTTCTATCATTGACGACTTGAGTGGGCATGGCTGTTGTTATTCCATGGTGGGACATTGAGGTCTTCTATCACTGCGATGTTATTAGGGATTCTTGGTGTTTGAGAAGTAGAGTTCTAGGAGTGATCCCTATCTTTTGGTTGGCTTGAGAGGGTACGTTTGGATGGACCCCTAGCCCTGCTCATTTTGGTTTCACCTTGGGTAGTGCTGTGAGAGCGTGGTTGGATGGTTGTTTCTTTGGATCGATGCATGAGTGGAGGGTGGTCATGTGGTTGATTTCGGTATGAGGAGATGTATAATTTTTAAAGAGGTGTGTAGATGGTTCTTCGGTTTGTTATAATTGACCTATTTTAGGAGCATGTTTAGTGGTTTTAGGTGCATTATCCTAGCTTCTCTAGGGATTGGATCATGTGAGCGTGAGTATTGTTTCTCTTTTGAGAGTGGTTTATGGAAATCCTTATGTTGGGTAGTACACGTTATGCTGTTAGAGTTCATGAGCCTCATTTTAATTTGTTTTTTTTCTGAGTGGTTTATCTACATCTATCTATTGTGTTTGATTATGGAAATAGCATTGTTTATGTGGTTTTTAGTTAGGAAAAAGAGAAATGATAAGGATACTCCTATATTGGGGAGCATCATATCAGTCATGGTTGGATGTCTCTCATGTTGGGAGAGAGTTGTGGGTGTTGTAAGAATAATCATGGAGGTCAGTATTGCATCAATTGTGCCAGTTATTAGGGGGGATAATAAATACTAGTTGTCTATAGTGGCTTCTTGGGGGCAAGAAGCATTTTTGGTGGGGGGTTTGTAACACCTCGTGTCGTCATGGGTTGTGAAAATATGGGGAAATTTGAACTGCTTTTTTCTTAAGAATGTTTAGGGGAAAATGGAAATTCCTCCAATAATATGATCTCAGATAATTTTTTGACAACTCTATTGGTATTGGAATAAGTTTTTTAACCTAGGGCATGTGTTTTATAGAAATCTAAGTTGTTTTAATTTTAGTTGAATATTTAATATATAATTAATTAAATATTAATTTATTCACACATGATTTATTGGTGATATATTTTAAATAGTGAATCAAATTTAAATTCTATATTTTTGGTTCCATTTGGAATAGGGGTATTTTCCTAGGTAAGAAATTACCTTGTGTTAGTTTTTGGGGTCGGGCCTAGACCCCTTTTCTTTTTCTCCTTTTTCCTTTTCGTTTTTTTCCTTCTTTTACTTTTCTCAATTGTTTTGTTTTGTATACCCTATTTTCCCTCCCCTTTGGGGTCTACAACTGAGAGAGGTATAGAAGAGATAGATTGAAGGAGGAGGCACCGCCTGGAATCTCGTTTTAAGGTAAATCAAGGCTCAGTGGGTGTGTGGCGTTGATTCATCATGAAGCTTATGCGGTATCCTCATAGAGGTAGGCCTATTTTTAGGTTTTCACAATAAATCCTCATAGTTTAGTTTTTTTAAGATTTAATGCCTTTCATGGGTTGTTAGGAACCCTGTGTGGGTCAATCTAGGCATAATCGTAGAGAAATTGGGGGTCACAAACCTATTAGGGGGTTTCCTGTTCAAGAATACCCATGTACACAATTTGTAGTTCAAAAAACACACATCATGTGTTCTTCCTTTTCAGGGAAGATGATTTTTTGAGACTACATTCCATGTACCAGGGTACATGTCAAGATCTTGTGAGAGGTACATGAACAGACCCCATGTGGGGTTATATATCCAAGTACACATCTAGGGACCCCATCTGGGGTATACACCTTATAAGTGGGTGGTACACGTCATGTAGTCAGTGGTGTACATGCTAATTGGGGGCTATGGTATATGGGTAAGTACCCATGTGGGGGTATATGTCATGTACTAGGAATAAATATCTTATAATTTAGGCACATGTCCGTGGAGGGTCTTTAGGGTTACATGTTGTGTACCTCTAAGTACATACCATGTAACTTTCCTACCCTAGTTCTATTTTTCCTAGTTTTCACCCTGGTGTTGGAATTGGACTTTTGAGTAGTTTATTTGATATTTTTTACACATAGAACATGATGGTGGAATACATTCATTGTATATAGGTTGTATGGATTTTGTTTTGGATGGGAGAGAATTTTTAGGATGACTCATTTGAGTTTTGGTTCCAGAATCCTCCTAGGGGTTTAGTAGTGAGCTCTGTGGATCGCATTAGGGTTTGTGAGCTTAGTGATCATCTTGGATAAATTGTTCCATGGAGATCTTTTTTAGGTTCTTTTTGATATATTCTAGAAGTTTGGATTGAGTAGTATCACTGAGGAGATATTGGATTTTCCTTGCATGTTGGGACTGGTTGATCGAGGTTAGAGAAGTTGAGGTTTAGATCTTGGGTTGGAGGACAAAAGTTATTGGAGACTTTAGGCTCATTTAATGTTTTGGGATACTGGTTATTACTGGGTTCCATTGAGATGTTTATATGAGTCCAAGGAACTATTGAGGATACCCTAGTGGGATGGTTATTGATCAGGTGATCAGTGGTTGTCATAGTCATCTGTTGAGAATTCCAGTAGGGTATTAAGTTATTTGGATTCCCTTGTGGGAGAGTTGGTACCCATAAATTGGTTGTTTTCTGAGAATTATGACTAAGGTTTTCTTATAATAGTATTTCCCCTAAATTTTGTCTTATTATGAGGATCCCTTGTAGGGTTTTACTTCTAAGGTGTTCATGAGGACCATTGTGAACTCCCTAGTTGGAGTGCTTTGCTATTGGATGCTCACTGGGTGTTTTGTTGATCAAGGATTAGTTATATCCTATTGAGGTTCATTTGGGATGTTTCTAAACATGGTGTGTCCCATTATTTTGGATGAGTTAGAGGAATGACTCATAGAGTTTCCTACTCTTAATGTGGCCTTGGGGTCATTTGTGGATCTATTTATGGGTGTGGCTTAATATCTTGGGTGCAGTAGGGGAGTCCCTAGTTGAACATCGCTATATGTTGTGACCCAAAAGACCATGGGAGTGCCTAGTTTTGGTTTATCCCTAAGGTGGGTCCTTGAGATCATGTGGTGGATGTAATGTTTGTATGAGGATATATAAGGTTCTAAGAGAGGCCCCATGATTTGTTTGATGAGAGTTGATCAGCGCTGTCAGTTCAGTTGTTTTGATGGTAGGTTCAAGGTTGGATCATCCCTCATTCGGTTGTCCTTTGGATATGAGGTTTGAGCCAGTTTCTACTCAAGAATTTGGTTTCAGTAGGTGACCCTTGGAATATTTTAGATCAATCATTGGCCTTTATTTTTGATCTATTTCTCTCCTTTGTTGGTTGATTGTGGTTAGACGGTCTTAGAGAACTAGTGTACAATCTATATGAGTTCACATATCTATTTGAGTACTCTCCCTAGCTAGAGGTTATATGTTGTGTATGTTGTGGATGTTGTGGTATCCTAGTTTCTTGAGTGGGTTCCTGAGTTCAATGTATCTATCGGGTTTGTGGGTAGATGGGATCACCTGGGATAGTGCACGTATTGGCCCCATGATGAGGTGTTCCTCTAGGATGGTGTATACTATCATGACCTAATTTAGAGCCCAGTTTTTTTTGTAGCACTTTTAGGACATGATGGTTTCTCAAACATGTGAAGTGGATATCTATTTCTATTTTGATCATTCCATTAGAATCCTATATCCCAATATTTTCTCTTTGTCATGTGGATTCCTATGGTTACTTCTTAGGTCCAACATTCAAGTTTGTTGCATTAAGACATCTTGGAGATCCAATATTGATCTGGTGGATGCTCTAATTATTGTGTGGTTGGGTGAGCCATGTGTAACTTCCTTAACCCATAATCCACTAACTGGTGCCCTGATCTGGGTCACCACATGACCTCAAGAACACCTCCCCATACACTAGAGCTTTCTAACTAGTAGCGAGGGTTTAATAGATCAAGTGGGGATACTATACCCTCTTTACTAAAGTAATTCACATTATACAACATATGAAACAAATTAAAAAATAAAAAATAATCCATAAAAATGAATTACCAACCATTCCCAAATAGGGTAAAAACACAACCAACAATAATTATACCATGTCATGCTAATAGTTCCAAAAGTGAATGAATCCCAAAATAATATAAACAACCGAATCCCCAAAATGGGTTATGACTCCAAGTATGGATCCTCATCCATGCACAACCCAAGACCAACTCAACTCCCTAGAATGGGGCCTTTCCCTTATCCTAACATGCAAGCAATAAATCTTCTTGGGTACCCAATGGTGGCCCAAGCAAGGTGTGAGTACAACTCAATAAGACACCACCAACAGTGTCTAAAAAATTTCCAGTCTAAATAGATAATGCATGAAAAAACTAAATAAATGACAAGGTAAAAAAAAGAAAACTCAGGTGCCAATATTTAACAATATTCACTTTAACCATTTTAATCACTTAATCCATATTCTTCACTTTTTTCATGGGTTAGGCATTTACATCATTTACACAACAGCCTAATCCAGTCAATTATTGTATATAAGGGAATAAGTCAAGTTACCTATCTCACTAGGGATAAACATTTCACAAACCATTAGATTTTACTTACCTTGGATCCTTGGTCTAGGTAGTCTCATCAAATGAAACCATTAGGTTCATAGAGCCTCTATCCCCTTCCCTAACCCGTTCGTTATAGGGGTGGGGTTGAGAGCCTCAATCTAACTCGAACCATGGGTATAGATCCTCAAGTATAATACCCCACAACTACTAATCCATGTTCAAATTCTTATGTATCCATTTACCAAATATACCATATCACAAACCATTCACATCCAATACACATAACATATACAATTCACATTTCATACAACATATGAATCATCATCAATCCTTAACCAATTATCAAATTTACCATTTACTTAGCATGGTCCATTTAACTCATTTTCATTTCTATACCTTAACCTATTTAGCATAATCAACAATTCCCATACATTATCCCATTTAAAATATTCATCAATTCCCATGCATTAACCCATTTAACACATTAAAAAATTTACAAGTATTTACCCATTTAACATGTTCATCATTTCACATGTATTAACCCACTTATGAAATTGAAGTAAAATTCATAATTCATTTAACACAATCACTATATTTCATCCAACCCATTACATTTTAATCCAAACAATCCTTTAGGACATTATCAAGTCTATAAATAACTATAAATATTCCCTTTTTGCCCAAAAAACATATCAACATGTTCATTATGGTATCTACTTTATCCCAAGTCAAATATATGATTAAAATTATAATTTTTCCATGTTCATGAATGTTGGAACACCCCATGGGTGGCCCCAAAGCAGTCTAGTCAACTTCAATACATACCACTAGAATTATAAGGGATTTAATTCATCCTTTACCCAGCCATTTTACCAAATACATTTAATGGCATCAAATGCACAAGAATAGAGAACCATTAACCCAACCACAAATGAAAAAATAAACTTCAAGACTATGGGATATAACTTGTAGACCACCTACTTCTAATCTGAAGATGAACACATGCTCAACCTTAGCCTTAGATTTGGATTCAAGCACCCTTTGAAGCCCCAACCTAACATCTGTTATAAAAATATAGGTTAGGGATTTAGAAGAAGAATAATTAAATCAAAAGACCTAATCTGGAAAAGAGAATAAAGAGGAGAATTAGACTTACTTGGAGCTTCAATCCACAACCAAAAACACTCAGACTGGCCTAGAAATTAAGGATATCGAACCTTGAAATGATTTGGTGGTTTAGGTTTGTCACTAGGACTAAAGGAGGAATAATTGGGATAAAATGGGGTGAAACACTCAAAATACTGAGGGGGGGAAATGGTAATTTCTTAATTTTAATGAGGATCACGGTTTGGCCGCACGTTTTTCCAAACCATGCTCCTACCTCTATCCAAGAGGGGGTCCAATTTGCACAGTTACCTAGGGATTATACATTGTTTAACAAACTATGTTCCAACCATGAAGAATGCCTCTATCCAAATCCAAATGGTTTGGCTTCCACCCTTTCACGTTTTACCTAATTGTGCACCACTCCTCATGGATAGCATGGTTTGGTCACATGGTTTCCACTAACTATGCACCAACCATGAAACATGAACAAGATGGGAATTGTTTGCTTTTATTTCATGTCTCGAACAACTGGAACACCCCCGAGCCTCCTCAAACACCCAGTAAACATTCCATTAACCAAAAAAAGATATTTTAGAGAAAACTTTTAACAGGTTTATACCTCTACAAAGTCTAGGATATTGAAACATCTCCACCTTATAATGACTCATTCTTAAGCCACACTTCTAAGCCTCGCCGAGCTTCTGAAGTAAAAAAACATTGGGCCACTGAGATTGCATATTTGATTCCCTCTACCAATTTCATTCTTAAAGTTACCATGATACCACAAAACTCGAACCAAGGGTATAATATTTCCTTGTAATACATTCTCACTATGATCCAAAATATGAATTGGATTCTCCTCAGAGGATGCATCAACCTCAAGATCAAAATCCTCAAATTCAATCACATGATATTGGTCGGGGTGATACTAAAAATAATTTAACACATGAAAAAAATCATGCATACCACTATATCACTGTGGAAGATCCGATCGGTATGCCACTGGTCCAATACTCTCCGCAATCTCAAATGACCCCACGTACCTGGTCACCAACTTTCCATATCTTTAAATTTGATGATGATCCAACCATGGTGATACCCTAAGAAACAAACTATCAACCACCAAAAACTCAAGAGGTCTAAGATGCTAATTTGAATATGACATCTTCCTACTATAATCCATTTTTATACATTTCCAAATCAGGTGAACTTATTATGATATCTCCTACATGAGACTCGGTCCCAGCAATTCTGATTCTCTAGCTTCTATCCAACACAACATAGATATACATGGTCGACTATAGAGAACCTCAAATGGTTCCATTTGAATCATTTACTATTAACTATTATTGTAGGAAAACTCAACCAGTGCTAGATTATTTTCCCATAATTCACCAAAGTCTAGGACACGATCCCTCAACATGTCCTTGGGTACCTGAATAGTATGCTCTGATTTCACATTTGTCTGCGGGTGAAAGGTCATACTCAAAAACACCTGGGTACCAAGCACCCACTATAATACCTTCTATAAGTGCAAGGTAAAACATGGATCATGATCCGAAACTATCATTTGTGGAACCCCATGAAACTATACTATCTCTCGAACATACAACTCGCCCATCTGATCAGTGGTGAAGGTCTCTTGAATCGGTAGGAAATGTGCTACCTTAGTGAACCAATCCACAACTACCCAGATTGTATCATTCTTATATGGAATCCTTGGAAGTAACACCATGAAATACATAATAAAACCATCCCATTTCCATTCTATAATTGGAAATGAATGCAAAAAACGACCCATCCATTGATGCTCAGTTGTCACTAGCAGACAGGTAAGGCATCGCACCACGAAACCTAGAACCTCTTTCTTCATCTATGGACACCAATATTGCCTGCGAAGATTACAATACATTTTTTTCAAACTAAAATTCACTAACCAATTTTATTTATGAAACTCACACCTTAACTCTTCCCGCATACACATTAACACAACCACATGACCAAGAACATAAATGATCTCATCATCACCAATGGTCCATCTAGAAGGTTACTCCCCACCTTTATCACCCTCCCTCAAAGACAAACATTCCAAATCCTTATATTTACTTTCCTTAATCTACAATATAAGTGTGTAATATACTTCCAAGGATGAAGGTTTCATTTAACCTTGGCCATATTGCTCCTCAAGATGCATCTCAGCAAACAACACCATCATCCTCCAGTAGAAGTTGGATTTTCGAACTGCTTGATTTTGAGTCTTCTGACTCAAAGCATCTACAACATTGTTTCCCTTTCCCAATGTGTAAACCATATCAAAGTCAAAAAAAATGCATGTATTAAACCCATATTCACTTAATTATATTCATATCACATTGAGATAATATGTACTTTTGGATTTTATGATCAGTATACATCGTAAATCATTCCCCCAACAAGTAATGTTGCCAGCATTTTAAGGAATGAACCACCACGAACAATTCAAGATCATGTGTAGGGTAATTTATTTCATGAGGCCTAAACTATTGTGACCTATACGCCAAAACCCAATCATCCTACATTAATACTACCCCAATCCCAACATTGGGAACACCACAGAATAATATATATTTCTTACTTGGATCAGGTAAGATCAAAATTGGTTCAGTTGTCAAATGCCACTTTAATTCTTGAAAGGCATTCTCAAATTCCCCAGACCACTCAAACTTGATTCCCTTGTTAGTAAAACCCAAAATTGGTGCTTCAAAATAGGAAAAGTCTTTGACAAACCATCATTAATAGCCTGTAAAGCCTCAAAAACTTCAGATATCATAAACATTTTTGGGATTCTTGCAAGACACAACATTTTGTACTTTCTCCAGATCCACTAACACACCTTCCCCAGAGATGATATAACCCAAGAAATGTACCTTGTCAATACAGAAATTACACTTGGATATCTTGGAATATAGCCTATGATCTATTAGTGTACTCAAGATGATTTCAAGATTTTTTGCATGATTTTCATGAGTATTGGAGTACACCAAGATGTCATACACAAAGACAACTATGAACTAATCTAATTATGGTTGAAGGATTATATTCATTAGGTCCATAAACACTATTGGCACATTGATCAACCTGAATGACATCAAAAAAATCATACAATCCATACCTTCTCTTAAAGGTAGTCCATGGTATATTATAAGTTCTCAACCTTATCTAATGATACCCAAATCTTAGATCAATATTAGATAGCATATAATCATTCCTTATTTGGTCAAAGAGATCATAAATTTGAAGAATAGAGTATCAGTTCTTAACTTTAATATGATTAAGCTTCCTATAATCGATACATAACTACAATGATGTGTTCACCTTCTTGGAAAACAATACTAGAGACCCCCAAGGTGATGTACTAGGATGAATAAATCCTTTATTCTCCAATTACTCTAACTGAATTTTAAGTTATTTAATATATCAACTATGCTATTTATTTCACATTAATACATGATTTATTACATAATAGTATACTTAATAAAACCTAAATGATCAAGAATTATTGTGAATTTGGGAATTAGGTATAATACATAATAACATAAAACTAGGAATACAATAACTTTATTAAAAACATCTTTAACATTCTCAAAATACTCTTTCAAAATTAAAACTGCATGGGATATATAGCACCCCTAGTTTGAGGTATGTAGCCTTTTTTATGTTTTTTTATGTGTATAAAGTGCATGAGATGAGTTAAGAAGAGGTTGGGAGAGTTTGGAATGGTTTTGAATAAGTTTGGAGGATTTTCTTAGGGAGCACGGTTTGAGCATGGTTAGGGGAAACCGTGTGGGTTCTCCAAGAAACCGTGCAGGCAGAGGCAGTAGGCTTCGCATAGCCTATGCACAGTTTTCCAAACTGAGTGAGGAAATCTTACAGACCCCTCCTCTCGAGATAGTGGCATGAGCACGGTTAGCGCACAGTTTGTCAAACCGTGTAGACTAACCATGCAACCACTTAAAGGAAGGGTTTTTAAATATGGGGTCCCTCAGGCTTGACCTAAAACACTCCAAATCTTCTCCCACTCGAGACTCACTTGGGATTTTGGGTTATCAGGGGTTGGATGTTCTCTCCCACTCATTTTGGAATCAATTAAAAGGGGTTTCAATGTGGTTTCTCCTGGGTAGGTCTCTCCTTTTGGTTTCTTTGTGGGTTCCTCTAGATCTACATCTCCCTCTCTCTCGTTTTTCTAGATCTACACTTGTTGTGTGTAGATCTAGGGTTTGGTTTCCTTGGATGTTAATTTTAAGGCTTGTGGATGTTAGGGAATGGGGTCTAGAGAGGTTTTGGTGGTGTGTTCACCAGATTTGGGGTGCGGTTGTTTGTGGGTTGATTTCATCAGAACCCTAAAGGTAGGTGTCTTCTCTCTCGACTCCACTTGGTTAGAACTAGTGGTTTTGGTTACAATTAATTTTTTTTTCTTGAAATTAATTGTGATAATTATGTGTAAATCTTGTTGGAAACCCATTGGGTGATGATTTAGGGGATTTTGAGATAAATGGGTTATTGTTGCTAAAGGGGGCTTTGTTGTGTGATTTTAAAATGTTGATTTTGAAATCATTAGTGGCTAATTATGAAAAAAAATTTGTGAAAAATGGTTTTCAATAAAGATGTTTCTTTATTGAAATGTGTTTTAGCATTGAAAATGATTTAAGGTTGGTCTCAATAAATGGGTGATTTATTGAAGTGGATTGACATGTGATGGAAATGGTTATTTTCATGTTGTTGTGCCCTTGATGGGTAATATGTTTGGTTGTGACTTGTTGAAATGTTGTGTGAAAATGGTGGGAAGTACCACTATAAAAAGGGGATGGATAATGGATGGAAGGACCACCATAAAAAGATAAGTGGTGGTAAGTACCACAATAAAAAGGGGATGGATAATGGATGTAAGGACCAACATAAAAAGCTAAGTGGCGGTAAGTACCACTATAAAAAGGGGATGGATAGTGGACAGAAGGGCCACCATCAAAAGATAAGTGGGCGGGAAGTACCACTAGTAGGAATGGGTGAATGGGTTGGACGAAATTTCCACTGTTTTGGTTGTATTGTTGTGCATTGCTTTACTAGATGGAAATTGTTGTGCTAATGTGAAATGATAAAATGGCTTGTGGAATGTTTGTTTGGATTTAACTAGGTTTTCTTGGCTTGGTAATGGTATTTTTGGCTTATAGTATTGGTTGCACTCATGATTATTTTATATAAACTATTTTATATAAATTTGCTAACGGTTTTATCCTAGTGGCATGTGTAGGGAAGTCATTTGGGAAAAAACTACTAAGTATTAGTAATCACCCCCTGCTTTGGCACTTTGGTTCTTTTGAAGATGTTGTATTCCATGACACAGGTGAAGGTAAGGCATCTCATTGTTATTGGTTCGTGGTGATGCTTGAGATATGTGGTGGTTCTTGGAGCATGGAGCTTGGTGTGGAGTCGTGGATTGTGTCTTAGCTTATTTTGCATCTTTTGTTTAGTATTCCGCTTAGTAATCTGATATTGTGTTGGATGTATTGGTTTGTGGGTTGTATTTTGGAATAGTGTAGTTCATGTTTGGTAATGTATGAGTTGGTTTTTTTGTTGACATGCATCATATAGTGGATGTTAGTTGATGGTTTGGTTGGTTCTTTTTCTTAAGGTAAAATTGTTCCCTAATTTATTCTCGAATCCCTCAGTATTTATTATCAGCCTTTGGCACCTTGGGAACGTCGCTTAAGGCTAAGAAACCCTCACCACCTCCTCAAGCCAATGAGGTAGGGGCGGGGTGTTACAAGTGGTATCATCTTGTTCGTTCCTTTGAAGTTGATTCTCAGATTTGGAGTTGAAATTTGTTGCGGTACATTCCTTGAGTCGGGATGGTATCAAGGCGTACGAATGTCGAAACTTGGAATGTATAGCATAAAAGGATATAGCTAACCCTTTTATGCTGAACTTCAAGTTACCAGAGAGTTGGGTACATAAGTGTTTTGGAGACACTTATAGGCATTGGAAATATCATTTTTGTGGGTGTAGCCAATGAGATGTGCGTGGAATATATGGTAGAAATGACTTCCCTCTAGGATGCATATTTCATTGGGCATAATGATTTATGGGATGAATTGAGAAATGGTTTTCCAAATGTGTGAAATTGTAATGTGAATAAATTTGGTATTTTAAAAATGGTTTGGTTTTCAAAAATAGTGAAACATGAAAAATGTGGAAAGGTGGAAAGCCTTGTTGTGATAGTGTTTTGTAATGCGATTTGAAATGGGAATTCTTGATGTCTACGGAAGTGAGACTCAGGGTTGTTTGTTTTTTGTTTATAGAAATGGCGTTGGGTAGGTGTCGTAGAGACCAACCAGAAGTGGCCGATGAGAATGTGGCTTCACCTGAGCCCCAAGTGAACCAGCAGTTAGTCCAGAGCATACTGCAAGATTTCCAAGCTGTGGGAAGTGTGAATAGAGTGGAAGAGACAAAGCATGTTGATTATGTGGCTCAATTTCAAAAGTAGGATCCTCCCGTCTTTAGGGTTGATTCGGACCCGGAAAGGGCAGAGGTGTGGCCATCCAGAATGAACAGAATCTACGAATTCTTGGGGACACTGGTAGAGCTGAAAGTAAAGCTAGCAATGTATTAGCTAGAGAATCTTGCTCTTGAATGGTGGGAGTTGGTAGTACAAGCGGGAATGGACTAGGGTATGATGTGGGATGGCTTTGAGGAATTGTTTAATAAACAATTCTACCCACATACATTCATAATTCAGCGCACAACTGTTTTTTTTTAAGTATAAAGCAAGAGTATATGTCTATGACGGAGTATGCAGCTAAGTTTATGAGCTTAGTGTGGTTTTCACCTAAGGTATTGGGTAGCATGTTGTTAAAGGAAAGGATCTTCGAAGCGGGGTTAAGGTAAGAGATCTTTTCAAAAATAGGAGTGTTGTGTATCAATGATTACGCAGAGATGGTGAATCGAGCATCAGTGGGTAAGCAGGATCTGTTGGGACCTCCGGGCGGAGGAAGCATGGTGGTACCCATGGGGAATAGTGGGAACTCTAATGTTGGGTCAAGAGGAGGAGGGACACTTATTCCCAGGGTGGGAGTATGGCACATAATCTGATGGCAGGATCAGTAAATCTTCCTCTGAAGCCCCAGAGCAAACAAGGATGTTTTCATTGTGGCTCTACATCACACATAAAGCGGGACTGTACGACACAACATCGAGCATGTCACAATTTCAAGCAGATGGGGCATCTTTAGCCCTCTTGTAGGAATGCTCCGAGGTTAGGTGCACGTGACACTACTCAGGGATCGCAGATGTCGTATGATTCGATGGGACGAGGACAACATCATACCCCTCATCAGCAGAGAAAAGTAAATCATGGTGATTCTTGGAACAGCACAACTCCTCGATAGGGTAATAAAGAGCAGAGTGTGGCAACCAAGGCATTGTTCGGAGCTGATCAGGTTGTGGTTGATGATCAGTCGAGACCATCCATAGTGTGAGGTACTATTCTTTTAAATTCTACCTTGATACAAGTGTTGTTTGATATGGGTGCTTCACACTCTTTTACTGTTGATCATGTGGTTGATTTGTTGGGTTTAAGGGTAGAAATGGTGCCTTCGGTTTTGAAACATTAAAATCCTCTGGGTCAAGGAGAGTGTAAATCCTTCTTGTGTAGATCATGTTGTATCATTGTGGGTGAGGTTGAGATAATGTGTAATTTCTCAGTGCTTGAGATGGATGGGTATGATGTAATCCTAGGAATGAATTGGATAGTGGTGTTTAATGCCCACATCAACTGTAATGAACGAACAATGGCTTTTACGACACACGATGGCATTAGAAATCTCTTTAGAGGGTAGGGGCATGAAAGGCAGGGTGTAATGGGTTTGTTAGCACCATCAGTGGGCATGTTATAGTATAAATTTGCGGTGTTGTCGTTGGAATCGGTAGAGGGTGTTGAGCAGAGTGTTCTTCCAGTAGTGGTGGATTAGTTCATGGATGTTTTTCCCAAATAATTATTTGGGTTGCCTCCTGTAAGAGAAGTGGATTTTACGATTGATCTTCTTCTGGGGACCAGTCCTATCTCACTTCTATCTTACCGAATGGTACCTACTGAATTTCGGGAATTGAAAGTCCAGTTTTAAGAGTTAGAAAACAAAGGGTTTATCCTGCCTAGCATGTCTCCTTGGGCAGTGTCGGTGTTGTTTGTTAAAAAGGCGGATGGAAATTTGAGTGTCTGTGTTGATTATCATAGACTTAACCAAGTTATGATAAAGAACAGATATCCACTTCCACGAATTGATGATTTGTTCGACCAGTTGAGGGGAGCCCAGTGGTTCTCCAAGATCGACCTGAGGTCAGGATATCATCAATTGCATGTGAGGAAAGACGATATTCCTAAAACAACTTTCATAAGTAGATATGGCCATTATGAATATGTGGTTATTCCCTTTGGTCTAACGAATGCGCCAGGGATGTTCATGGAATTGATGAATCGGATATTTCAGAGATATCCGAATTCATTTGTGGTGGTGTTTGTATATAATATTCTGGTGTATTCAAATACAAGGGTGGAGCATGAGCAGCACTTGGTGACAGTGTTGGGTATTATCGGAGTTTTGTTCATGATTTTTCATGTTTGGCTTCACCGATGACAGCTTCGACAAGAAAGAATGTTCTATTCCAGTGGAATGAACACTGTCAGCAGTGTTTCGAAGAGCTAAAGGGTTGCCTTACATCAGCACCAATATTGGTTTTTCCAGAATTATGAAAAGGGTATGTGGTGTATTGCAATGCATCGGGATCAGGGTTGGGGTGTGTTCTCATGCAAGGGAATCATGTGGTTGTGTATGGCTCACGGCAGTTGAGGGTGTATGAGAAGAACTACCCAACTCATGATTTTGAATAGGTAGCAGTGGTCTATGCTTTGAAAGTGTGGCATCATTATCTCTTCAGTGAGAAATTCATGGTATATACAGATCATAAGAGCTTGAAGCACATTTTCTCAAAAAGGGATTTTAACTTGAGGCAAAGGAGATGGATGGAATATCTTTAGATGTTTGATTTTGACTTGATGCACACACCAGGTAAGGGATATTCGGTGGATAATGAATTAAGTAGAAAATAATATGCTCAGGTGGTGAAACAGGCATCATACCAGTGGTAGTTGATGTTGGTTATAGCTTACATGAGGTTGGAATGTGAGGACCAGGGCGATAGAGCGGTCTTCTTTATAGTTTTGTTGATTCCTGACTTGGTTGGCTTAGTTAAAGAGGCACAGATATCTGATTCTAAGTGTCTGACCATGAGTTTGAAACTCAATGGTGGGGAGGCCATTGAGGGTTGGCAATTGAATGGAGATCCAATTTTGTGTTTTCGGAATCGGATGGTTGTACCAGTTGTTGGTCAGGAAGATCTTCTTAGGGTGTATCATCATTCCAGGTCGGTTATTCATCCAAGAATTCAGAAAATGTATAAAGTGTTGAAAGTGCAGTTTTGGTGGGATGGTATGAAAAGAAGATTGGATGAGTTTGTTTTGAGATGCTTGACTTGCTAGCAGGTCAAGGTAGAGTATCAGATTCTAGTGGGAATGTTTCAGTCTTTACCAATCCCTATTTAAAAGTAGGAGAAAATAGCGATGGATTTTTTCACAGGTCTCCCAAGAACGGTTAGAAAGCACGATGCCATTTGGGTGATAGTGGATCGGCTAACGATGTTGGACCATTTCATTCTAATTCGTGAATCTCATTCAGTGGAGGATCTATCCAAAATCTATATCTGGGATGTGTTAAAGAGTCTTAGTGTTCCAGTTTCGATTGTATTAGATAGAGATATGAGGTTCACATCTCGTTTCTGTAAATCCTTGCAGCAATCCCTTGGGAAACAGTTTACTATGAGAATGATGTATCACCCTCATATGGATGGTCAATCCGAGAGGACGATACATACTTTGAAGGATATGTTGCAGGCTTGTGTCATGAATTTTGGTGGCTCATGGGAGGAGCACTTGTCCTTTGTTGAGTTCTCGTACAATAACAGTTATCATAAATCCATACATATGGCTCCGTTTGAATTGTTGTATGGGAGGTCGTGTTGTTCTCCACTATTCTGGGTAGAAACGGGTGAGTCCTCGATGGTTGGACTGAGCCTTTTCCAGGAGACTATGGAGAAGATCAAGTTAATCAGGAAGAGAATGGAGACGGCTCAGAGTTGTCATAAATCATATGCGGATCATCATTGACAGTCATTGTCTTTCGAGGTGAGTGATCATGTTTTCTTGAGGATCTCCCCTAGGTTGGTACATCGTCAGTTTGGGAAGCAGGGAAATTTATCTCCAAGGTATATTGGACCTTTTTAGATTCTTGAGTGGGTTGGTGAGGTGGCGTATCATTTGGATTTTCCACCTAGGTTTAGTGTAGTGCACAATGTGTTTCATGTGTCGTAGTTGAAAAAGTATCAGCTGGATTCGAGCCATGTTATTCGATGGGAACATGTTGAGCTATATCTGGATGCTTCGTTGGTGCCCGTTCCAGTGTGGGTTGTGGATAGGCGAGAGAAATTCTTGTGGGTTAAAAGAATCGGTCTGGTTCGGGTTTTCTGGTAGTATGGTCAGATCCAAGAGGAGACTTGGGAGCGAGAGAAAGAGATGATCGAGCAATGGCCTGAGCTCTTTCGAAAAAGGGTGGGTTCACTACTTTCCAAGGACGGAAAGTCCAATAGTGGGGAGAATGTATCACCCCCCCCCCCCACCCCCCCGTTTTGAGGTATGTAGCCTTTTTTTATATTTTTTATGTTTTTAAAGTGCATGGGATGATTTGAGAATAGGTTGGGGGAGTTTGGAATGTTTTTTAATAAGTTTAGAGGCTTTTCTTAGGGAGCACGGTTAGGGGAAACCATGAGGGTTCTCTAGGAAACCATGCAGGGGGAGGCAGTAGGCTTCGCACGGCTTGCACATGGTTTTCCAAACCGTACAATGCAACTGTGCGGATCCCTCCTCTCAAGACAGTCGCGTGATCATGGTTAGTGCACGATTTGTCAAACCATGCATACTAACCGTGTGACCACTTAAAAGAAGGCTTTTTAAATCTGGGCTCTCTTGGGCTTGACCTAAAACACTTCAAATCTTCTATCACTTGAGCCTCACTTAGTATTTTGTGTTCTCAGGGGTTTTAGGTTCTCTCCCACTCATTTTGGAAGTGATTCAATGTGGTTTCTCCCGGGTAAGTCTCTCCTTTTGGTTTCTTTGTGGTTTCCTCTAGATCTACATCTCCCTCTCTCTTGTTTTTCTAGATCTACACTCATTGTGTGTAGATATAGGGTCTTGGTTGCCTTGTATGTTAATTTTAAGGCTTGTGTATGTTAGGTAAGATGATCTAGAGAGGCTTTGGTGGTGCGTTCACCGGATTTGGGGTGCGGTTTCTTGTGGGTCGATTTCACCGGAACCCTAAAGGTAGGTGTCTTCTCTCTTGACTCCACTTGGTTAGAACTATTGGTTTTGGCTACAATTAATTTGTTTTTATTGAAATTAATTGTGATAATGATGTGTGAATCTTTTTTGAAACCCATTGGGTGATGATTTGGGGGATTATGAGATAAATGGGTTATTATTGCTAAAGGGGGATTTGTTGTGTGATTTTAAAATATTGATTTTGAAATCATTAGTGGATTATTATGGAAAATGTTTTGTGAAAGATGGTTTTCAATAAATATGTTATTTTATTGAAATGTGATTTTTCATGGAAAATGATTTAAGGGTGGTATAAACAAATGGGTGATTTATTGAAGTGGATTGACATGTGATGGAAATGGTTATTTTCATGTTGTTGTGGCCTTGGTGGGTTATTTGCTTGGTTGTGACTTGTTGAAATTTTTTGTTAAAGTGGTGGGAAGTACCACTATAAAAAGGGGATGGATGATGGACGGAAGGACCACCATCAAAAGCTAAGTGGTGGGAAGTACCATTATAAAAAGAGGATGGATAGTGTATGGAAGGGCCACCATAAAAAGATAATTGGGTGGAAAGTACCGCTAGTAGGAATGGGTGAACAGGTTGGATGGAAGTTCCACCATTTTGGTTGTCTTGTTGTTCATTGCTTTGATAGATGGAAATTGTTGTGCTAATGTGAAATGATGAAATGGCTTGTGGCATGTTTTTTTGGCTTTCCCTGGGTTTTCTTGGCTTAGTAAGGGTATTTTTGGATTATAGTAATGGTTGCACTCGTGATTATTTTATATAAACTTATTTATATAAATGTGATAATGGTTTCATCCTAGTGGCATGTGTAGGGAAGCCATTTGGGGAAAGCCTACTGAGTATTAGTACTCACCCCATGCTTTGGAACTTTGGTGCTTTTACAGATGTTGTATTTCGTGACACAGGTAAAGGTAAGGCATCTCATTGCTAATGGTTCGTGGTGATGCTTGGGATATGTGGTGGTACTTGGAGCATGGATCTGGGTGTGGAGTCGTGGAGTGTGTCTTGGCTTATTTTCAGTCTTCTGCATAATACTCTGATATTGTGTTGGTTGTATTGGTTTGTGGGTTGTATTGTAGAATAGTGTAGTTCCCTTTTAGTAATGTATGAGTTGGTTTTTTTGTTGACATGCATCATATAGTGGTTGTTAGTGGATGGTTTGGTTGGTTATTTTTCTTAAGGGAAAATTGTTCCCCAATTTTTTTCTCTAAGCCCTCGGCATTTATTGCCAGCCTTTGGTGCCTTGGTAACATCGCTTAAGGCCAAGTAACCCTCACTACCTCCTCAATCCAATGAGGTAGGGGTGGGGCGTTGCAGGATAACATGTGGAAAAACATAATAAATGGGTGAGATATAAATCCTAGTAAGGAAATAAACAAGTAATAAGATGATGATGATGATACATGATAGAAAATAGGCATATCAATGGGGATAAAAAGGGTACGAATCATAAACATGAACAATTAGACATGATGTAGCATGGTAATCATAAAGGAAACATGGGAAATCTAGAAACAACATAAAACATTACATCATAAACTTAGGTCAAGGCTAAACCTACCAAGACCCCATGGTAGAAAAATTACCATAAAGGAATCAAGTTCACTTCATATCCAAACATGATGTATCATGATACAAAAAATTACCCAATTTATTGGAACTCTATCTGGGTGCACCCATCATAATCACCTCATTCTTATGCTTAAGTGTGCCACATAGATCATATAGCATGGGTCCATTCATCATCAAAATTTATTCCACGATTAAGGAGTGTGTAATAAGTATAAGTAAGTACCTAATAAATAATTATATGTGCATAAAGGTGAATACCCTTGATAGAAAAATGGGTATGATATTCACTACACAATTTGTTTGGCATGGAAAATCATGTTGAAATTTCAGTAGCATGACAACATTACATAAAAATTCATAAAAATGGTTGACGAGAGAAAAAATAGGTATCTAATTATTTAAACATAAAATGGGAAGTAATAGAGACATGGAAGGACATGTACCGACATTAGTAAGTGGAAATATAATTCATAAGTTCATAAAGAAACCTGATTAAATAAGAGAAGGTGAGTATCCCTTATGGAATTTTGATATAAAAACGTCTTAGGTAAGGGTCCAAATAGGGGAGGATAAATGATCCCTCATTCAGATAACATCAAATTGATAGTAAGTGTACTATTATAAATGAATGAAAATATAACCATTTGAAATTACAAGAACTAATTTCAAATAAGTTTCTTGAATTTTAAAGGAGGAGAGGAAGGTGAGGATCCCTTACAAAATTTCAGCATGGTAATGGGTGTACATAAAAATTAATAGGAGGTATAAATGGGAGTGAAAGGGGATTTCATAATGTATAAATAAAATTTATAGTAAGGGGGATATGTAATAACATATCCTAACATAAAAAATGGAAATTAAAAGACATAACATAAAAGGAGATCTTGATAAAAGAGGAGAGTGGAAGATACCTTACTTGAGTGTGTGACTCCAAAGGCTTGGGAGGGGATTCTTGAGAGTTTAGTGGCACAATGGGAGGAATCTAGGGGGTTTATTTCATAGTTTAGTCATGATCCAATGAGTTTTAGTGAATATAAATGGGATATTGGGTGGGTTTATATAGAAAAATATGGGTATTTATTTATTATTTAGGTTTTGGACTCTACATAATAAAATATCCAAAACCACAAACCATATCATGTTTTCTTCCCATGGTTTCTGCCAAAAGGGAGTGGATATTATTATTTTATAATGACTAGTGCCTAACTTATTAAAATAATTCCCTTACTTATGTCGAGGTGAGTCACACTCTTAAATAAATGATTTTAAAACCTTAAAATATATTATTAGTTTTGGAGGATTCATAATGGATTTAAAAATTAAATAAAATAATCTTAAAATCACATTATTTTAAAGGGAAAATTTTATATGGTCGTGGATATAATTTATAGTATTTATCACATCACTTTTTGGTCATTATGATTTCATAAAACATAAAGTATATTTATACGGTATTTAATTTTTAACTGAAAATTTGAGTGTCTTAGAAAATTTTGAAAAAATCACTATTGGCTAATTTTGATGATATGATTCCAAAAATATTATTCATTTTTTCAAAATAATTTTATAAATAGGTGAATTTTCACTTTTAAAATAAAATCGACATTTATTAAGAAAGTTTAGGTTTTTTGACAATAATAGTTTTCCTACACTTATAAAAATTACATTTGATTATATGATCATTTATATTTGATAAACATTATTTAATAATAATATTTTATTAAAATATTATTTATTTCAAAAATCTATTAATTCATCAAAATAAATTCCTTGATTGAATTTGAATATAACCCAAAAATAATATTTGTGCTTTATTGTATCAAAATAAAAAACATTTGTAACGTAATAATAATAGGAGGAAAATCTATTAGTTATCCTATAAAAATAATGTATATACTCATAGTGCTAGGGTCTTGATAAATATCTCTTTAATACACCAGATAACACCCTAAGAGTAAGGTGTTTGATGGTTAAGCCTTCATGGGGTGGTTCGGTTAGCATGGTTTGGGTTGTGATCTCGATGATATTGAACTTCTCCCGTAAATAGTTTTTCTCATGCATAAGTTATTGGATATCAATTTTGGTTTGGTCAAGATAAAATCCAAAAAATTCTATCTCCCTTGGAAGCTCTAATAAATGGGATTCATAGGGTACGATCTTACTGGTTGAAGTTATCACTTCTTTTTTCTATGTTAATTGGATTTGTTAAAACCCTTATCTGTGTGATCACTATTCAAAGGATATATTATCAACAGAAATGATTCTTAAAGATCAATTAAATCCAAAGGGAATAATAAAACAAACTAAGTTCATGTGTTTTCTATAACCATATTATATCATAATACTTTTAATTAAATCAAAAAGTTAATTCTATTTATAACAGTTCGGGTCATTACAATATTCCACCCTTAAGAAATTTCTCCCTCAAAGTTTTCATTTCCCACAATAGAATATATGAGGGTAACTATGTTTCATCACTTCCTCTGATCCCATATTTCTTATACAAACTTATGGTTTCTTTAAAACACTTTGATGAGGGGCAATGTCTTATTTCGTAGAACTTTTTCTCTAAGATATAAGATTTTCACCAGATTATCTTCACAGGAAAGTTCATTCTCCAATGGTATCATTTATGGATTGATTAAATGTGATGGTTCTTTTATGTACTTCCTCAAAATGGATACATGGAATACATCATGAACTTGAGATAGGTTTGGTGGGAGTGTTGTTCAATAGGTCGTCATTCCAATGTGGTCAAGGATCTCAAAACGGCTGATGTACCCGAGATTAATATTTCCCTTATTCCCAAATATAATCACATTATTCCATGGAGATATGCAGAGTAATACCATGTCTCCAACATCAAACTCTAGGTATCATCAACAATTGTCAACATAGCTCTTTTTTCGACTCTGAGCAACCTTGATGTGATGCTGAATGGTCTTAACCTTCTCCACCATTTCTTCGACCATTTTAGAACCTAGTAGTTTTCATTACCTAACTTTATCCCAACATGTAGGTGTTCTATACCTCTTCACATAAATGGATTTATAGGGTCCCATTTGGATGCTTGATTGGAAACTGTTGTTGGAAGAGAACTCAACCAAAGGAAGATGTTACTCCCATACTTCTTTGAAGTCCATAGAATATTCTCGCAACATGTCTTCTAGTGTCTGAATAGTCCACTAAAATTGTCCATAATTTTGAGGATGATAGGTTTTAATGAAGTTCATATTAGTATTTAAAGCATGTTGGATACTTTTCCAGAACTTGGAGGTGAATCCTGGATCTCGATCGGATACAATCGATATTGGTACTCCATGAAACCTTACCACATCTCTGATATGTATCCATGAAATTCTATCTAGTGATAAGTCCTATAGAATTGAGATGTAGTGAGTTGTTTTGTAAGAAGATCCACAAAAATACATATATCATTATTTCCCCTAGATTTCTTTGAAAGTACAATGAAAAATTCCATGGTGATGTTCGACCATTTCCATATTGGTATGGGTAATGGTTGCATCATCCCTTAGACTTATGCCTTTCATCCATCACTTTCTAGCATACCAGAAACTTTAATGTATATTTAGTGATCCCCTTCATCATATTGTCCCACAAATAGTGCTCAAGAATATCTTGATATATCATTGGGATTTCAGAGTGAATAGAGAAAGTTAAACTATGTGCATCATCCAAGAGTTCTTTCTATAACTCATGATTTTAAGGAACACATAGTCTTGACCCAAATTTCACAATTCCTTCTTCATCAATTTTAAACTCTAATAATTTTTACTTTCTTATGTCTTCCACGTTCTAATGAATCTCCACATCGTTTCTTTGAGCATCCTTTATTTTCTCCATAGGGGATGGTTGAGAAATCATTTGAGAAAGGATAGATGATGTTCTTTCCTTAATTATTCCCATGTCTATAATTTGTAGATCTATAAAGATTGGATCATTCTCAATTCTCATCATTGATAAAGATGTAGGATCTTTTCTACTTAGAGAATCTTACACCTTATTTTATTTACCATGATTGTAGTGGATTGAGAAGTTGTAATCCTTTATGAGATCTAACCATATTCACTAGCACATATTATAAAGACCAGGATTATTTCATGTAATTTTTTATTATAGAGATTTATTATGAGTCTACAAAAATTACCGGCATGTGATTTCAAGGCCTAGTGTTCCCAGAATGAATTTCTGAACTTTTTTTAAGGTGCGTTCAGTAAACGTACGAGCAGAATTTTCTATCTTTTTAACCAGTGCTCGAATTAAAAATCTGAGGGCACCGTTGAATCTGTAGCGTAGAGATTCACTTAAGGGAGGTTTCACTTCGACCGTAGAAGGTCGGGAGAAAAAGTTAGTTTTTTTACATTTAAGAGAATAATAAAATAACAAATTTATTTTATTTTTCTTTTTTCCCTTTCATCCAACAGAAAAGCGGCGGTGGTGATACCAACGACATGTCAAGCCATTAAATAGATTAACTCCCCTTTATTCTTGTAACTGCACCGTTGAAATTAGGAAGGTTCTTTAATTAAATGAAACCCATTAATTCCACATGTGTTACTCACCCTCCCCCTCTCCTATTTATATGGAGCTTGGGGAGGGGTATTGGCACGACTTCACCAAGCGACAAAGCTATGAAAAAGTACCGCGATGCCAACCACTTGGAAGATGAGATCGGTTCTATTGAGCAATGACAAGTGCCATCGAATCAAGAACTGATGACAACGATGAAGGAGTTCTGTTGATTGGCATCAGTGAACGTCTCTTCCAGGTAGGGGGTTATTTTGAAGTTATCTTTGATTAATTAAATTTATCTCCCTCTTGTTATCATGTAACGTGGAGGGGGTGGGCCAAACGAACAAGGGTCGAACCCTCCACTGCTTTGTTCTTGATGTGAACTTTGGGGAACAATTTCCAACTCGACGGAAGCACAAAATAGTGGGTTACGCTATGATGGAAGTATCTCGGAAGAGCCGTAGGCGCAGATGACGTTAGAAACAGACCACCTGAGTGCGTCTGGTGACCCATAGAAGAAACTGATGGCAGGCCATGTCGGCAGTGGCCGGCGGTGGCTGAAGAAGACCTGCGGCAACCGTCCGCGGGTGGTGGAAGGTGGCATGTGACGGTGTACCGTGGTGGCCAGCCTGAGCCGGACGTGCGGGACAAAGGGGGCGCCCACAGGCACCACCAGCGAAAGAGGCTGCATCCATCAGGCCATGGAAGAAAGGTGCAGCGCGGCCCATGCCACACCGCATTGGCGAAACCACGATCGGTGAAATGGTCGACTGTTAATTGTGGTGGGGCAGCGCCCCAATGGCTGGGGAATGGCCCGGAAAGCACAAGGCTAGTAGGATGCAGTGGTTCTCCTTCGGGTGGACCGAGCCGACACAAGCCGGCCAAGCGGGTCGGGTCGGACCCACAGCCCAGCGGGCCGGACCCTCAGCCTGGCGGTCCAGCGCGGGTGGGCTGGGCCCCACCCTGTGGGCCGGGCCAACCATGGCCTGGGCCCATGAACCAAACCGGTCCAACCCTGATGATCCGAACCTAATGAACTGGGCCTGACCCTTAATGGGCCGGACCCAGGCAGGATCAAGTAAACACTGGGACCTATTGCGTTGGGCCGGTCTAACCGAGTCGGATAGGGCCTAAACCCAACAGGTCCCCAAATAATTAAACACACGTAACTAATGAACCGGTTGTCTGATTAACACACTGTCACTAGCGTTGATACCCCTTTTAGGAATCGTTCCCTTTGGAAAATTTTGGTGGTCCTGACCGAGCTGGGCTAGACCGAGGTGTGATCACCCATATTTCACAGAAAGGGATGCAACTAACAGACCGGGCATCCGGTTGATGCATCGTCTATTGTGTTTGAACCCTTTCGAAAAGGCATTCCTTTTAAAATACTCCACGAGAGTTTTGTAGAAAGTTAGAGTATGGACAGGTTGGATCGACTCCAAATACAACCAGCCCGTCGATACTAAAATGCCAATAACTTACATACCGGGTGTCCGGTTGACACGTCGTCTTTTACATTGGGACCCTTACGACATGACAGATCATTGGGTTACTTTTTCATGGGACTTCGTGCTGGTTTAAATATGTTAGATGACTTGAGGAGTAGTTCTCCCAGAATCAAGCATGCTATGAGCGGGAATCTAGTGGCTGGTAGTGATGCGGAGGTTAGGGACAAATCATACAGAGGTCAACACATAGAGATCCTATGTGGATCAGCACCAAGAGATCATGTGTGGATCAGCACCTAGCGACCCTATGTGGATCATCACCTCATGACTCAATGAGGACAATCCATAGAGCAACCCGTAGTGGATTAGCGACATACCGATCCTGTGTGGGTCATATCCTATGGGGGTCAATGCTCAATGATCCTATATAGGTCAGCTCATACCGATCCTGTGTGGGTCAGATCCTGTGTGGGTCATTGTAGGGGTTAGTACCTATCGACTTCGGGTGGGTCGGATCCAGTGTGTTTCATTGTATGGGTTAGCACATATCAACTCCAGGTGGGTCAGATCCTATGTGGGTCATTATGGGGGTTAGTACCTATAGATCCTATGTGGGTCAAACTTCGTATGGTGAGTAACAGTGCCTCTTGGCATAATAAGATGATCTAGTTTTGTGAATGATCATCTGTACTTCTATACTTCACTAATACCTAGTTTGAGCTGAGACTCTGTTTGAGTTGTGTTTATTGATTTGTGATTTTTGATTGAGATCTTGCTTTCTGTTTTTCCATTTTGGAACTCTGGGAGACCTACGGGGGTCTCGGGGTCCCTACTGAGTATTTTTATACTCACCCCTACATCGGATACACCTGCACCTTGTTGTGTAATATACAGATGACGGACATCATTGATCGAGGTTGAGGGAACCAGGACTGGATGGTGTTCAGAGGTGGACCATTCATCATGATGTGCCGTAGAGACTATTATTCGTGAGTTATACCCACCCTTCAGTTAGGATCCTCGGTAGATGATCCAAGAGTTGTTTTCTTTTTTCAATTGTACCTATACTTTACAGTTGGGTTTGTATTTATTCCACTTTACTTTCAGTACACTTTTTACTACAGCAGTTTACTTCATGGTTTCTTCTTGTTGTGTTCTTGGATTGTGTGTTTGTACAGGTGTAAAGGCAATGCTTTCTCGTTATAGGGATACGCCATTTTAGTGTTAGTCTCCAGCCCCTATCCTATTGAAGGTGGTCTTGGGGTAGTCATAGCACTAGCCCTAGGGGGTAGGTCATGACAAAGTGGTATTAGAGGAGTCAGTTCTACCAAAGAACTAGGAATCTGATCTTTTTAATGGAGCAATAGTGTTAAGTGTTTTTATTGTGGTTTTCATTTGGGGGAATCTAGTGTTGGTGCGGTGGCTAACGTATCCATACACTAGGAGACTAAATTATGATTTCTAAATCGGTGCACTAAAACACTGATTGCGTGTGTTTTGGAAGTGTTTTACTTTTGATATCCTTGAGTCAGCTCACCAGGTATAACTTTTTGACCATGGTGCACCTATTTCCTTTCAGGATTCCACCACGTAGATAGCCTGCCAGGATTCCCAAGAGAGTACATGATGACGGCCCACCGAATGATGAGGCCTTGATGCAGTTCCCTCTTACAGCATTAGTACCTTCGTGTGGTGTACCAATAGCACCACTACCCGTTGGGCAGTTGTTGCCACAAACCCCACCAGTAGATGGTGCACGCCAACTGAGTGCGTTTCACGAGTTTCAGTGGTAGAGACCTCCGAGGTTACAAGGCGAGATGGATCTGCAGGTGGCTGAGGACTGGCTGGAGTCTGTAGCTAGACTTTTTTTCCTGGTTGGGACACCAGCTGACCTAATGGTGATCCTAGCTGATAGTCTTTCCTAGGGAGTAGCTGGGTGATGGTGGAGTCTGACACTCTAGTTACACAATGAGGTGACCCTCACCTGGGCAGATTTCAAGGGCCTCTTCAAGGTAGAGTTCATTCCAGTGACTCTATGCTATGTGTATATATAGGAGCTGCTATACTTGCATTAGGGAAGTCTGACAATGGGCCAGTACTCAGTGAGGTTCACCGACCTCTCACGCTACTCTACAAACATGGTAAGGGACCCTTTATTTAGGGCTTGGACCTTCAAGTAGGGACTCCGATGGTAGATCAGAGCTTCAATGGTATCTCTCATCATCCTGACGCATGATGGAGTGCTAGAGAGAGCACTCTTGGTAGAGAGATTACTTACAGAGCAGACACCGACAAAGAGACCAACCACCGGGCAACACATAGCAGAGTCCTCTATGGCTGGTAGTAGGTGGATGACATAGCGGTCCAAGCAGACTAGACCTTCTAGTGGATGACCCTGGGATGCAGGGTCGGAGGTGCAGAGCTCGCAAGGTAGAGGAGTTCAGCTGGGAGGCAAGGTGTGCTTCATGTACGATGGGTAGGGCCACATGACTTGCGACTACCCAATCTAACATACCGAAGATCAGAAAACGGTTGAGGGATTGCCAAGGTAGAGGAAGATATTCGAGCGAGGAGGTTTGCAGAGTGGTAGATGTGGAAAAGGAGTGGGCCATGCAGCAGGTGGTGGGCGGTGATTTGAGGTTCTACAACTGCCACCACCAGGTGGTCCACCCCGACCACAGGGAGCAGGTGGATAGGGACGAGATTAGCTAAAGGCAGCTGAGGCCTATGACCACAACACTCTAGAGATAATTAGAGGTAAAATCTGTGTCTATTCCACCTTATATGTAGTACTTATAGACACAGGTTCCAGTCACTCTTTCATTTCCATGGCTCTCATTCGGAGCTTGGAGATTCCGGTGGAGTCGTTGGCTTGATCCTTATGATTAAAGACTCCTGTGGGAGAATATTTGACGATTACACACTGGAGATGGTAGTTTGATCTTACTCTAGGAGGTGAGATATTCAGTTGGGATATTCTAGTAGTAGCGTCGAGGCCTTACAACTTCATCTTGGGTATGGAATGGTTATCCACGGTCCATGCTAATATTTGTTATTTTACGCGTAAAGTGTGGTGTGTTCGTAAGTATGAGACTAGGTTTTCCTTCACTGGTGAGAAGGTAACCTTTGCAGTACAGGATAGATTTACCCATAGGAGGGTGAAACCGATCACACATCAGTTGGCTAGCCTTACCCTCAGATCAGTTGATGTTGAGAGTCTGAGCTATCCTATAGTGGTGGACTTGTATGCTGATGTCTTCCCTGATGATGTTCCCAGACTACCTCCTTGGAGAGAGGTGGACTTCTACATCGACCTATACCCCAGGATGGAATTGATATCTACACCAACATATTGGATGACTCCCATAGAGATTCGTGAGTTACGGGTACAGTTTGAAGACATGCAAAGGAAGGGGTTCATAAGGCCCGGTGTTTCTCCATGGGCAGTCCTAATTTTGTTTTCCAATAAGGTAGATGGGAGTTTGAGGCTCTATGTGTATTATTGACACCTAAACTAGGTTACTGTAAATAAATAGTATCCACTTTCGAAGATAGACCTCAAATCATGCTATCATCAGCTCAGGGTATGAGATGGGGATGTGCAGAAGACAACCTTAAGATGTCAGTATGACCACTATGAGTTCTTGGTCATGCCATTCGGTATGACCAACACCCCTACAGTGTTCATGGGACTCATAAAAATTATCTTCCATCCATAACTCGATTTATTTGTGGTGGTCTTCATCGACGACATCTTGGTGTATTCAGCAACAAAGGATGAGCATGCCTATCATCTGAAGATAGTACTGGATATGCTCTGAGAGCACCATCTTTATGGTAAACTCTTGAAATTCCAGTTTTGGATATAGGAGGTCCACTTTCTGGGACATATTATCTCGAAGGCTAGAGTTGTAGTGGATTTGGAAAAGATAGAGGTTGTGCTATCTTAGGAGCCACACAGAAGTGTGAATGGGGTGCAGAGTTTCCTAGGGTTGGTTGGGTGTTACCGGAGGTTCATACTTGACATTTCCAGAGTTTTGGAACCATTTTTAGTGTTCAAGAATAAGGGATAGCCCTTTTTATGGGTGGATAGATTCCATAAGAGTTTTTAGGAGCTGAGGTAGAGACTGACGAGTGCCCCTATCTTGAGGCTACTCGAAGAGGGTGTTGGGTATTTAGTCTAATGTGACACATCAGGGAACAGACTGGGATGTGTCCTGATGCAGGAGCGATCAGTGATTGCTTATGGTTCACGACAACTGAGATAGCATGAGAATAACTATGCTACCCATGACCTGGAGTTATCAGCAGTGGTCTTCACCTTGAAGATGTGGCAACACTACTTGATGGGAGAACGTTTTATAGTCTACTCTAATCACAAGAGTCTTAGGTATATCTTCTCATAGAAGGACCTGAACCTGATACAAAAATGATGGATAGAGTTCCTCCAGAACTATGACTTTGAGATAGTTTATATTCCTAGTAAGGGGAATGTATTGGCAGACGCACTCAGTAGGAGGTCTGGTCTACAGTTGCTGAGTAAGTCGACAGAGCAGCTAGCCGTGTTAAAGATATCCTTTGTGGATAGATATGGAGCAACTTACCTCCAGTTTATGACTGTTACTCCCCTACTTATTTAGCGAGTTCTAGAGTCACATCTTGGGGACACTGACTGTGAGGCTCGACGTGCTCAGATATCCTCAGGACAGACACCTGATGTATTTTCTAAAGGTGGGGAGCACATCATCATCTACAGAGGATGCACCATGGTACCAGTGGCGCTACGGAAGGAGGTGTTGATGGAGTTCCATATGTCCCCTCTAGTGGTATATCCTATTGTGGCGAAGATGTACTAGGACCTCCGGCGTTAGCACTGGTGGCCAGGGATGAAGAAAGTAGTGGCAGAGTTTGTTTCACGATGCCTCATTTGTCAGCGAGTGAAGGTCGAGCATAAGGTTCCAGTAGGCTTAGCGCAGCCACTTGAGGTATCAGAGTGTAATTGGGATGGTATATCTATAGACTTCATGATGGGGATACCACGGATGTCCAAGGGACATGATTCCATCTAGGTGATCATTGAATGATTCACCAAGTTGTCCCACTTCCTACCCATCTGAGATCATGGATAATTAGAGGGATTGGGATGCCTCTACGTACAAGAGATCGTACGACTTCATGGGGTGCCATCAACGATCGTATCTAACCATGACACATGTTTTACATCCCAATTATGGAAGAGATTACAGGTGGTGTTTGAGACTCATCTACATTTGAGAACCACATTTCATCCTCAGACAGATGGTTAGAAGGAGCGGACTATACAAATACTTGAGGACATGATTTATGATTGCGTCCAAGATTTTGGTCATAGTTGGGAGGATCACTTGACCTTGGTGGAGTTCGCCTACAACAACAGTTATCACTCCACCATCGGTATGGCACCATTTAAGGCCATGTACGGTAGACCTTGCAAATCACCTCTATGCTGGACAGACCTAGGGGAGTCAGCACTTATGGGTCCATAGTTGGTATGGGCTACCACTGAGAAGATATAGATTATCAAAGAGCATATGAAGACTATACAGAGTAGATAGAAGTCTTATGCTGACAGGAGACAGAGACCTTTGGAGTTCGAGGAGGGAGACCATGTCTTCCTACAGGTCTCACATTGATGAGGTTTGCAGAGATTTGGTCAGGGCGATAGGCTATCTTCAAGGTTCATCATATCCTTTCAGGTTCTCATAAGAGTTTGAGAGGTGGCGTATTGTCTAGATCTTCCCCAAAAGATGCATCAGGTGAAGGGAATTTTCCACATGTCATAGCTGAGGAGGTACATTCATGATCCGTCACACGTTATTGACTGGGGAGATCTGAACATTGATGATGGGAAGACTTTTACGGAGGTTCCAGTAGAGATTGAGGATCGACAGGAGCAAGTTCTTTTTGATGATTTATACTTCTGGTGTGCATTCGCTGGCAGTACGGGGACCTTTAGGAGAGCACAAAGGAGAAAGAGGCTCAGATTCATGCTCAGTACCCCCATTTCTTTACTTAGTCTATGTTGTGACTTTCAGGGATGAAAAACCATAAGTTGAGGAGAATGTAAATAACTAGATTTTCCATGTATTTTTTATTATATGGAATTTTTATGAGTCTACTAAAATTGACGATGCGTGATTCTGAGGCTCGGTGTGCTTGGAATGAACTTCCAAAAAAAATTTAAGATATATTTAGTAAATGCACGAGTGGAATTTTATATCTTTTGAACCAGTGCTCAGATTAAAAAACTGAGGGCACCATTGAATTCGCAGCATCGGGATTCGCTTAAGGGAGGCTTCACTTCGACCACAGAAGGTCAGAAGAAAAAAGTTAGTTTTTGGAAATTTAATAGAATAATAAAATAACAAAGTTATTTTATTTTTATTTTTCTTTTTTTCCTTTCCTCCAACGGACGAGTGACAATGGCGAGACCAACTACATGTCAAGCCATTAAATGGATTAACTCCCCTTTATTCTTGTAACTGCACCGTTGGAATTAGGAAGGTTCCTTAATTAAATGAACCCCATTAATTCCACATGCTTTACTCACCCTCCCCCTCTCCTATTTATGTGGAGCTTGGGGAGGGTTATTGGCATGGCTTCACCAAGAGACAAAGATCTAGAAAAGTACCACGACTCCAACCACTTGGAGGATGAGACCAGTTCTAGTGAGCGTTGGTGAGCGCCATTGAATCATGAACTGACAACAATGACGAAGGAGTTCTGTCAATCGACGTCAGTGAACGTCTCTTCTAGGTAGGGGGGTTTATTTTGAAGTAGTATTTTATGAATTAAATTTCTCTCTCGCTTGTTATCATGTAACGTGGAAGGTGCAGGAAAAACGAACAAGGCACGGACCCTCTGCTGCTTCGTTCTTGATGTGAACTTCAGGGAAAAATTTCCAACTCGATGGAAACAAAAAATAGTGGGTCAAACTATGACGACGGTATCCTAGAAGAGTTTTAGGCACAGACGACATCATAAATAGACCACCTGAGCGTGTCTAGTGACCCATAGAAGAAACTGTCGGCATTCCATGTCAGCGGCGACTGGTGGTGGATGGAGAAGACCCGTGGAAACCGACCGTGGGTGAGGCGGCCAGCAGCCTGCTGTAGGAAGTTGAGGCATGGCCCGTGCCACACCGAGTTGGCAAAACCCCAATCAGCCAAATGGTCAACTGTTAATTGTGGTGGGGCAGTGCCCCACCGGTTGGAAAATGGCCCCCCAAGCACGGGGCTAGCGGGACGCAACGGTTCCCCACTGGGCGGACAAATCCGACATGGGCCAGCCAAGCGAGTCGGACTCGTGACCCAGCAGGCCAGATACGCCAGCAAAATGGGTCAGACCCATGGCCCGGAGGGCCAGTGTGGGTGGACCGAGCCCCATCTAGTGGGCCTGGCTAACCGCAGACCAGGGCCGCGAACTGAACCGGACCGACCTCAGCAGGATGTACCTAGTGAACCGGGCTAACCCTTAATGGGCCAGGCCCGGGTAGGGTTAGGTAAACCCTAGGACCCATTGCATCGGGCCGGTCTGACCTAGTCGGACGGAGCCCAGACCCAACCATTCCCCGAATAATTAATGCCCGTAACTGAAGAATTGGGTGTCCAATTGACACGCCGTCAGTGGCATTGGGAACACTTTTGAGAATCAGTCCCTTTGGCATATTCTGGTGGGCCCAACCAATCTGGGCCAAACCGAGGTGCGATCACCCCCATTTCACAGAAAGGGAATCAATTAACAGACCTGTAGTCTGGTTGATGCGTCGTCTACTGTGTTGGAACCCTTAGGATGAGGAGTTCCTTTTGAAATACTCCACGAGAGTTTCAGAGAAATTTGGAGTATGGCTGGTTTGGATCGACTCCAAATCTAATCAGTCCATCAACACTAAAATACCAATAACTTACAGACCGGGTGTCCAGTTGACACACCATCTTTTGCATTGGTACCCTTACAACGTGATAAATCATTAGGTTAATTCTTCATGGGACTTAATTTCAGTTGATATATGACCAATGGCTTGAGGATCAGTTCTCCCAAAATCAAGCATGCTATGAGCTGGAATCCATTGGCTGGCAGTGAGGCGGAGGTTGGAGACAGATCATATGGAGGTTAGTACCTAGAGATCCTGTGTGGATCATCACTGAGTGATCCTATATGGATCAGCACCTAGTGACCCTGTGTGGATCAGCACCTCACGACCCAATGAGGTACATCCTTAGAGTGGCCCGTCAGGGATCAGCGACATACTGATCATGTGTGGGTCAGATCCTGAGTGGTTTAGTGCTCAGTGATCCTATGTGGGTCAGGACATATCGATATTATGTGGTTCAGATCATGTGTGGTTCATTTCATGGGTTATCACCTATCGAATTTGGGTGGGTTAGATCATGTGTGGGTTACTTCGGGGGTTAGTACATATCGACTTTGGGCGGGTCGGATCCTATGTGGGTCATTGCGGGGGTTAGTACCTATCAATCCTATGTGGGTCAAACTCTGTATGGTCATCAGTAGTTCCTCTTGACAGAATAAGATGATCTAGCTTTTTTACTGATCATTTGTACTTCTATAATTCACTAATACCTAGTTTGAGTTGTGACTCTATTTGAGTTGTGTATATTGCTTTTTGATTTGTGATTGAGATCATGCTTTTTGGTTTTTTCTTTGTGGAACTCTGGGAGACCTAAGGGGGTCTCGAGGACCCAAATGAGTTTTGTTATACTCACCCCTACACAGACTAGGCCCGCACCTAGTTTTGTCTTGTGCAAATGATAAACAACGTTGATCAAGGCTGAGGGAGCCTAGACTAGACGGTACTCAGAGGTGGACCATTCTATGTGATGTGTTGTAGTGACTATTGTTCAGGAGCTATACCTACCCTTCAGGTAGTATCCTCGGTGGATGATCCAGGAGTTGTTTTCTCTTTTCATTTGTACCTGTACTTTTCATTTGGGCTTGTATTTCGACCCCTTTACTTTCAGTACACTTTTTTACTATAGCAATTTACTTTATGGTTTCTTCTTTTTGTGTTCTTGGATTGTGTGTTTGTACAGGTTTAAAGGTAATTTCTTCCCATTATAGGGATACGCCTTTCTAGTGCTAGTTGCCAGCCCCTATCCTATGGAAGGCGATCTTGGGGTAGTCACAACACTAGCCTCAGGGGATAGGTCGTGACACATATAAATATCTTTTAGTGTGAATATGTATTTGAGGCTTTTGTGATTAGAATATCTCTCACACTTATCCCCATATAGATAATTTTTCTAGATTTTCAATGCAAAGACCACAGCTACCAACTCCATATCATGCATGGGATAGTTTTGCTAATGAATTTTCAAATGAATTAATGTTTAGGCTATCACTTTATCATTTTTCATCATTACATAGACTAATCCATTTTTTAAGCATCACTATATACCATAAAGAGTTCACCACTTTTCGGTAGTGTGAGCACTGGTGTAATGATAAGCCTCTTTTTTAGATCCTTAATTCTTTCCTCACATTCTTGTGTCCAGTGAAACTTTTCTTCCCAATGGGTTATCTTGGTAAGTGGGTTTGAAAATTATTATAAGTTTCTAAAAAATAAGAAATAATACCCAGCTAACCCAAGGAAACTATATATATGTCACAAATATTGACCTCAACAATCCTTCAATTGCTTCTGTGTTTGAAGGGTCTATAGATATCCCATTTCTTGTGATGATATGTCCCATGAAAGGGACTTCCTTCAACCAAAACTCACATTTTTTATACTTGGTGTAAATATTCTTCTTTCATAGGGTCTTTAGCATAGTGTTCAGATGCTCCTTATGTTCTTCCTTACTTTTGGATTATATTAGAATATAATCAATAAAGACAACAATAAATTTTATGAGGTAATATCTAAAGACTCTATTCATCAAGTCTTTGAATATTTTTGGATCATTAGTGAGTCCCAAAGGCATCAATATGAACTCATAATGCTCATATCTTGTACAAAAATCAGTCTTGGGGATATCATCCTTCTTTACACTAACTTAGTAATATCCTGACCACATATCCACATTAGAGAAGTATTTTTCTCCACATAGCTGATTAAAAAATTCATCAATGTGAGGTAGAGGATACTTGTTCTTTATCATGATCTTGTTGAGCTCGTGATAACCAATTAAAAGGCACATTGACTCATCCTTCTTCTTGATGGAGAGGACTGGTTCACCCCATAGTGAAGCACTTGAGCGTATGAACCCTTTATCCATATTCTCCTATAGTTGTTTCTCCATCTATTCAAGTTCCATAAAAACTATTCTATATGGAGTCTTGGATAATGGAAATTCCTAGGTATAATCTCGGTAAAAAATTCAACCTCTCGATTGGGAGGAAGACCAGAAAATTCCTCAGGAAACACATCTGTGTATTCCCTCACAATAGGCATGTCTTCAAGGATGGTTCTTTCCTTAGACTCAATAATTTGGGATATATATGCTTTCTTGTATGGAAATAATATCCATGCTTGAGATTTTGGGGTCAAATAATATTCATCCTCCTCCTTTCACTTGTACATAATCGGGGGACGATTCACAATATGGAGAGTGATTTCATTCTCACAAAATTTTATGTTGGATATATAAAGAGAGATCCAATCCAAAACCATAATTGCATAAAATTACATAAAAGGAAGTATTAAAAGGTTATATGGGAATTTTAGACCACAAAATTTTATATGAGATGATTTATATACTTGGTATTCAATAATTTCCACATTTTTCATTTTCATTGACAACACTACTTCCATGCTTTGTTGGGGTTTTGGAATAGTTCTACTAAACTTTTGTGATATGAAGGAATGCATAGAACTATGGATGATAAACCTACCTTTCAATTTTTTATTTGAGTTCTACTTTATCCGATATAGACATGGGGATGAGTAATTTTAAACTGTTGAACACATAAATGGGAAACCAAAGACATTAAATGGATAACTTATAAATTACAATTATTTCATAACTTATTAATTTATAGGATTTAATCTAAGTTATCCACTTCCTAACATATATTCTTATGGGAATTTTTTATTCTATTAATAATGGTTCATAATGATCTTATTAATTTACCAAATCATATACCCTGAGAGTATCAAACTGGGTGTGTAGTAAGGCCCGTTTTCGTGTACTAGGTTACCCTGAGTCAGGCTCGGGACACCTTGTCGGAGTTGTTACCCCTGGGTACATTTGTTCCAGAACCACATCCACTTGTAGTATTGAGATAGGGATATATTTTATTGATAAACCACATACTCTAAAATTACCATAATTTAGGTGTGTTTTCTTATACTTAGTTTTTTTCCCTAAGGCTTTCGCTAGAGTTTTCTAATCCTAATCCCAAAAATAACTAAACTCTTCCTCTTATACCAACTATGATAACCTTGATCTTTATTTCACATTAATAAATGATTTATTACATAATAGTACACTTAATAAAACCTAGATGATCAAGAATTTTAGTGTATTTGTTAATTAGGTACATTACATAACAATATAAAATAGAGAATACAACATCTTTATTAAAAAATCTTTAAAATTATCAAAATACTCCTTTAAACTTAAAACTGAATGGGATAACCTAGAGAAAACATAATAAAGGGGTGAGATATAAATCCTAAAAATGGAATAAATAATTTATAACATGAAGAATATGATACATGTTAGACAATAGGAATATCAATGGGGCATAAAAAATATAAAAAACATAAACATAAACAATGAGACATGATATTGCATGGTAATCATAAAGGAAACATGGAAATGGTAGAAACAACTTAAAATATTACAACATAAACTTAGCTCAAGGATAAACCCACCAAGACATCATGTTGGAAAATGTTCCATAAAGGAATTAGGTTCACTCCCTGTCCCAACATGACGTATCATGATACTAAACATTACCTAATTCATTGGAGTGCAATCTGGGTGCATCCATCATATTCATTTCATTCTCATTCTTAAGTGTACCACATAGATCATACAACATGATTCCATTCATCATCATAATTTATTCCACAATTAAGGAGTGTGAAATACATATAAATAAGTCCCCAATCAATAAGTATATCTTCATAAAGGTGAATACCCTTGATAGAAAATGGGTATGGAACTACAAAAAACACTAGTTAGTGGCATTTTATTAGAGGAAGTTATATTAACTTCTTCTAAATAAATTTAGTTTAAATATATATATATATATAATGTTGGTTTAATCAAACCACCGCAATATTTTTTCAATAATTGGTGGTTGTTTCCATTAAACTACTATGAATTGTTTTTAAAAACCCCAATTTCCCCCCCTCCACTGCTCCCTCTGTGTGACCCAACCCTGACCCCTATCCTCTGTTGATCCCTGCATGACCCTGACCCCATTACCCCCTGACCCCACCCTATGACCTCCCTCTCCCCATCGGAGATGATAACCCCTCCCCCCTTTAACCTCCCTCCTCCATCCTTAACAGCGACCCCAACCCTAGTGACCCCCCCCCCCCCCCTTCAACCTCCCTCTTCACAATGGCTATGCAGACCCCCACCCCCCTCTGAGCTCCCTCTCCCCGATGGTTCCCCTCCCCATCCGCGACGCAGAACCACCTCCAACCCCCCCCCCCCCCCCACTCAGGCTCATTTCCCCTCATCCTAGACTCTTAAGGCTTCTTTGGACTTGTTGTGGTGATTTAGTGTCCCACATTGTGAAAGTGGTAGATCAGAGGTTGGTTTTCTATATTGAATGTTTCATTAAATTAATAGACACTAATTTATTACCTCTTTAAGCTAGGTTTTAGATTCTTAATTAAATTATTATATGTGTATATAAATCTATTTTAAAAGGGAACCCATGTTTCACTTTATTCCATTGAATGTGAAAGTTTTTTATGTGAAAGCATGTGTTTAAAATTTATTTTTCAACTACCATTCACACCTAACATTTGATAAAATACTAGAATATATTTTATTATGTGATTTAATGACTTTAAAAGTTATTTTGATTCTTAAAATAATTTTTCATCGAAACACATGACTTCCAAGGGTGTTCATGGATTTTTAAGAACCAATGTTGGGTTACCTTGAATATAGTGACTTTATGATGATTGAGTATTTAAGTTTTCAAAGGAAATTTAATAAAGAGGTTTCTCAAAGTGTATTATCTTATGGCCTCAATCCCTAAAAATTATTTTATTTTTTATAATATACATAATTATAATATATTGATTTATCTTGAATTTTTTCACAATAATTGGTGGAACAATAACACTTGGTTATACCCCTATACTTTAATGTAAATTGTACAGCCTGAGTGTTATTTGCCTCAGTTTTTCTATTTTCACTACTTAATCTACTCCATGATATTGATTATCTCCATTCATTTAGTCTTCCTTCATTTTTATTCCACAATAAATTCTTAATCTTGGGATTCTAAATTTCTCCTGAGTAGAATATTCATGGTTCAACATTGTCTAATAAGAAATTATCATTATTAGAACACCAATCCTAAAGAGAAAAAATGGAAAAAATAAATGGGGTGAGAAAATACATGTATTAATCTATGAAATATAATTTTCCACTACGTTCACTAGATACCTGGTAACATTTCCAAAAACCTGACTAAGATTTAAGAATTATTACTTATCACATTGGAAAAAATTTATAATTTTAAATATTTTTATTTGAAATCACTAACTAATAATATTTAGTATGTGTCTAGTAAAAGTTCCCCTTCCCTAGCTAGTTTTTTTCAAGAAATTTAAGTGTATGTATAAAATGACCTTAAATAGTATAATGAAGTATAATCACAAATAACAACTTAAAACTTCTATATTTATCAGTTTTAGCCATCCAATAGTGTGTGATAATCAAATAAAGTATACTTTAAATTTCTATTTTTAAAGGGGTGCTCTTTGTCTTAGTTATAACATGGGGAATAGTTCAGACATTGATCAATGTAGCTAATTTTTCAATGTAATGAACTCTCCTTAGTTATAAAACTAAGGTAGAATACGCCATTACCTTTTTCTCTCATAAAAATAATATCATATATATATAAAATATCAAAAATTGATACATCTTTATCATATTTAATGTATAGGTTGTTTTCCACACTTTCATCATTAAATATTAATTATTTCAAGACCATGTTATTGATTCTTATTCTAACCTATATAGATTCTTCTTTAACTTTTATTATACCTATTCTTGAGTGGCTCCTTGCCATTCTCATTTTGAATTAGTTTTAATAATTACTTTAAACCATAAATATTTTTTTATAATAAAATTGTTAAGTGTTTTAGATTCAATATGTTTATCTTTATTTTATCAGTTTACATCAAAGTATGAAAAAGTGGTTTGGATGGTCAATAGATTCATCGATTCTTGGGAATGTAGTTTCCCAGTTTTAGTTTTCAATAATGTTATTCCTTCAGTTTTTTGAAGATATCATGAACTATATAAGTTAGATTGACTCTATTCTTAAACCTTTAGAAATATCTTATTATTTCCTAAATATAATTCTTTTATGCTAAAGGGTGAATCTGTTGTTAAAGGGATCTAATTTTTTTTTGAAATATCTAAATTCAAGCTATCTAGTTTTTTGATGGTTTATTTAAACCCTGCGTTTGAAATAGTAAACGTATGGATCATCAACCCTACATTCAAAGAATGAATGTATGCAATATGTACCCTATGTTGGAATCTGGAATCATTGTTCATACCCTATATTTGGGAGTTTGAACCTATGGTCGATCAATGTTATGTATATAATTTTATGATGAAAGGATGAACGTATGGATCATCATCCCTACATTACATACAGATGAAAGTATGGTTCATGAACCATACATTGGTAGGAACCCTATGCTATGCAAATGAACCATACACTACGTAGTTTAATCCTACATTTGATCTTTTGTCATTACATGAAGGAACCCTACGTTTAAATTTTCAGTGATGGTGTTTTAAATCCATGATATTTTGTGTGATTTATACAATGGTATTTTAGTATTAAAATATAATTATAAGGTCATTTTACGACAAATTAAATAGATCACATTCAATAGATTAGATCATTACTATTTATAAGGGATGTTAGGAATCCCTTTGAATGATTTGATTTCAAATATTCATGATTAATTGTGCTGCTAATTTTCAGAAACTGTTTTGACTATATTTAAATAGGTTTTAATGGATTTAAACAAGAGTTTTAAATTGTTCAAAACTTCTATTATTATGGAGATATTATTGGAGGAGTTATTCAAATTATTTTAAATTCATTTATTAGAGATTTATTCTATAAGAATAAAGAGGCAACGATACTATACTATTATTGGGGATATTTATGAAGTATATTGACTCAATTTATTTTTGGTATAATAAGGAAAAAGAATTTTGTTACAACTTCTAGATATTTATTCTTTATATATATCTCTTTGGAAAGTAAATAATATATACAGAGAAAAGAGAATATGTGAATACTCTATTAAAAACAATGTGTTGAAAATATTCATATTAAAGCTCGACGCTTTTGAAGAGGGAATTGAAATTCTTTGTATATTCTTATTATCCCATGGTGTAAAGAATATATAAGCCTATGAAAACATTGTTTGATCTATTTGTTTCTATTTTAATAAGAATTAGAAGCATGCTTGACATTGATGATTATTTTTATGATGTTGTTGTGCTATATTGATGATATGATTTCATCTGTCAGTTGCTGATGTAACTATGAGCTAAACCCATTTCACAAAAAACTTCAACTCATCTATTTTCTTTTGAGTATCGTCTGCTCGGACATAGTGGTGGTGGAGTGTCAGCTTCTCTAACTAAGCTATGGATATTTTAGTTCCCTGTAAAAGAACCATAAGTCCTTATAAATTCCTTGTAAGATGATAACTACCTATACTCAATTGTGGAAGGTCTTGTGATAAGAGGACCTACTTCACAAAGCTCATGGATTAAAGCATTGGTGGAGTGGACTATGGGATTTCTGTTCCCCTAACCACTATACATCCTTGTGTTCTTTTACTTTTTTATTTCCGTCACTCACTCGACTTTAAGAGAGAAGGAAAGGATCGCTTCATTTCAAGAGGAACATTTTAATATTGTTAAGAATTTTAAAAGGAAACAATTCACTCCCCTATTGTGTCTTCATCATAGCCATATCGATATAAAAATTGGTATCATAGGATGGAATATTTTGGAATATTTAATATTTATTTTAGCTCTAACAGTCTTGAGTTAAATATTTAGATGAATAAAAATCTCAATGGAAAATTTCAGAGAAGGTATGTCGATGATTCGTGCTCCTTATTTTAATGGTGATAATTATGGATGATGGAAATCTTTCATGACTATCTATTTAAAGAATCTTGGTTTCAAAGTTTATATGAAAATTTTCAAACATTATGAAATCCCTAAAGAATCAGAAAAGTGGGATGCTTCTAAGGAAGCTGAGTATGATATTATTTCAAAATCCATGAATGCAATTATATGTAGTCTTGGTCCTGATGAATTTAATCATGTTTCTCAATGTGCTACTACCTATAAGATGTGGAAGACTATTGTGGTTACATATGAAGGAACTTAAAATGTTATAAAACTAAGGTACACTAATGAAAAACTTAAATTTGACACATTTAGGATGCAGAAATATGTGATAATCACTCAGATGAATGGAATATTAACATAAGTTGTTAATGATGTTGCTGCATTGAGAGCTCCAATTCTAAAACCAAATCAGGAGTTATAGGTACTTAGAGTTGTACCTTCTAAGTATAAAAGAATTTAAACTACTATTCAACAATCCACACCAGTTAAATAATTAAATATGAAATAATTGATCAGAACCTTGATGATGTATGAAGCAGATATGCAAGTATAAGCTAAAAATCATATTTCTATAAAAAAAGAAATTAGATGCACTCAAAGTTTTGATGAATGAATTTTCTAATTCAGATTATATTCATTTGATTTCAACTGATGAGATATCACATCTTGTTAAAAAATTTGGCAATCTGTATAAAAGGAGAAAATAGAAATTGAAGTTAAATAAAGAGAAAGAAGTCATATGTTATGAGTGTAAAAAATAAAGGTCATTTGAGTCCTGACTGTCCATTTCTTAAAGCTGAAATTAAATCTGAATATAAAAAAGGAAATAAAGTAAAGAAGGATACTATTAATGCATATGAATATTCAAACGATGAATCTATTACAAACTCAGACGCTAAGAATCAAAATCAAAAGGTTAATCTATGTATTATGGCTCATACTGACTAGGTATAATTTTCTTACTCTGAATGTTCTAATTCTGAAAGTTTTTCTTATAATGAACTTAATAATATTTATTTTATTATTCAAGATAAATTTTAATCTATAAAGAAAGTGCATAACAATATTAGAAAATCTTATGATGATATTTGAATTGATAAAGAGACTTTTTCAAAATAGATTGCATATTTAAGATCCAATACTTCCAAAATTTCTTTTGATCGACATGAAACTAAAATTAAAGAATTATTGGTTGAAGTGGACAATTCAAATCAAGATTAAAGTATTATTATCAAGGGAGAAAATTATTTGAATTGAATTCTTGGTAAAAATAAAATTAATAAAGGAAAACTTAGTATTGGTAGTAATGGAAAAAAACCAAAATTATATAAGAATTATTTTGTTCCTACTTCGAATAGCAAAATCATGTACAATGTTAAATGTTTTTATTATGGTATTAATAGAAATTATTCTAATGAATTTTATTTTAGAAAACCTCAATTTTTTGGTGTCAAGCAGCTTCATTATTCGAAATCATTATCTAGATTTAAATATAAAATGTTTGACCAAAATAAACATATTTGGTTACCTAAATCATTAATTGCTGACATAGCCAGACCCAAAAGTATATGGGTACCAAAAGGCACTTGTATTTGATAAATTTTAGGTATGCATCACTGAATGTCATCGTTATATCATCAAGTGGATGCTTAAAAATTATGGGAATTTATTATATTCTTATTTCTTATACTATTAAATAGAAACTTCATTAAAGATGGAACTATTAATCCCAGAAGTATATTATTTTCAATTTTAACATTCAATTTAAATGGAATAACTATTTTATACAGGTGGAGATTTTTTTTTAATTTTTAATCTTTTATTACTCTATATTTAATTATTGTTATGATTAAATGATTAAATCCTTTAACACTATAATTTTATCAAATGAACTAATTCATTGATTTATTTTATTAATCAATGACCATAAAACATTCTATTAATATTTTATATAAATGGTTATCTTTCATGTAAGAATGTGTTTAGTGTTTAAATATTTAAATTAATTGCATGTGCTAAATTAATATCTTTCTATTTTTGATAAATTATTCTATTATTACATTAAAATTTATTGGTAATTTATGAAATATGTAAAATTTTAATTAAATTCTTTGAAACTATTTTAATTAAATTCTTTGAAAATCCTTTTAATTAAATACGTTGAAAATCCTTTATTATTTTCATTATTTTATTTATTTATATTTTAATTTCTTAAAAATCATTTATTAAAATTTGTGGAATATCATAAATATTAATGCTTTGTCTTAAGGGGAGTAATTTTAAATATTTAGCATGTGTTTAAATGTTTAATTATTATGTCATGAATTAAATGGTTTAGTACATTCATTGCAAACCCTTATTATTCATTGAATAATATTATATATGTTTTTATGACTCCTTGATTATATATTTTTATCTTTTTTGAAGGTATCATTAATTTAAGGGGAGTTTATATTGCCGTATGTATTAAGAACATGTTTTGAAATAACTCATCTTTTTAATATTTAAAAAAAATATATATATATTTTATTTATATATATATATATTTAGTTATTTATTTTTCAAAATTTATGTATTTAAAAAATGATTTTTTTTTAATTTTAAAAATGCAAGAAAAAAAAAATTTATTTGGAAATTTTTAAATACTTTTAAAAGGGGGAATAAAATTTATTTTTTAAAATTTTAATTTTTTTTCTACATAAATCTAAAATTCCTATTCTTTATAAAAAAGGGTAAATATATTGTATTATTTAATATACTTAAGAACTCATACTTTTTATCCATACAAAAAGGGGGAGAAAAGTTGGTAGAGAGTTAGGGTTTTTATGATTATCAAAAAGGGGGAGATTGTTGAGTGACTCCTTATCATTCTCATTTTGATTTAGTTTTGATAATTACATAAAAACATAAATATTTGTTTTATAATAAATTTTTTAAGTGATTCAAATTTAATATATTTATCTTGATTTTATCAGTTTATATCAAAGTATGAAAAAGTGGTTTGGATGGTCAATAAATTCACCAAAGTTTGGGAATGCAGTTTCCCAGTAGTAGTTTTCCAGAATGTTATTACTTCAGTTTTTTATATGATATCATGAACTATAGAAGTAAGATTGATTCAATTATTAATCCTTTGGAAATATCTTAATATTTCCTAAATATAATCTTTCTATGCTAAAGGATGAATCTACTGTTAAAGGGATTTAAAAAACCATTGAAATATCTAAATGCAAGATGTCCAGTTTTCTAAAGGTTTATTTAAACCCTACATTTGAAATAGTAAATAAATGGATAGACAACCCTACATTTAGAGAATGAATGTATGGAATATCTACCCTAAGTTGGGATCTGAAATCACTATTTATACCCTATGTTTGGGAGTTTTAATGTACGGTTAATCAATGATATGTTTGGAATTTTATGATGAAAGGATGAACACATGGATCATCATCCCAATGTTACTTTTTATCCCTACATTACACATATATGAGAGTATGGTTCATGAACCATATGTTGGTAGGAATACTACGCTATGAAAATAAACCCTACGCTACACAAAGGTATTATACGCTACATAGTTGAACCCTATGTTTGAAATTTTATCATTACATAAAGAAACCATGTGTTTTACTTTTCAACGATAATGTTTTAAATCCATGATATTTTTCATGATTTATACAATAGTCTTCTTAGTATTCAAATATCGTTATAAGGTTGTTTTATGACTAATTAAATCGTTTGTATGCAATGGATTAAATCATTACTTTTTATAAGGGATGTTATAAATCTCTTTAAATGATTTGATTTCAAATATTCATGATTAATTACGCTACTAGTTTTCAAGAACTATTTCCACTATATTTAAAGAGGTTTTAATGGATTTAAATAGGAGTTTTAAATTTTTCAATGCTACTATTATTATGGAGATATTATTAGAGGAGTTATTCAAATTACTTTTGAATGTATTTATTATATATTTATTCTATTGAAATAAAGAGGCAATGGTGCTATGCTATTATTAGAGATATTTATGAAGGTTGTTGACTCAATTTATTTTGGGTATTCTAAGGAAGAGAAATTTCATTAAAATTTATGAATATTTATTCTCTATATTTATCTCTCTTTGGAAGGTAAAGAATATATATGTAGAAAAGAAGATATGTGAATACTCTATTAAAAAGAAGGTGATGAAAATATTCATATTAAAGCTAGATGCTTTTGAAGAGAGAATTGAAATTATTTGTAAATTATTATTATCTCATGGTGTAAAGAATATAGAAGCATGTTCAAACATTTATTGATCTATTTGAAACTATTTTAAGAAGAAGAAAAATCCTTCTCAACATTGAAGATTATTTTGCTGTTATTGTTTTGCTATATTGAAGATCTGATTTTATCTGTCAACTGCTACTACAACTATGAGCTAAACCCATTTCACAATAAACTTCATCTCATCTATTTTCTTTTGAGTATCAACTTCTCAGACTCAGTCATGGTGTAGTTTCATCATCTATGACTAAGCCATGGATATTTTGTTTCCCTGTAAAAGAACCAGAAGGCCCTGTAAATTCCTTGTAAGGTGTCAACTACTTTTACTCTATTGTGGAAGGTCTTATGATAAGAGGACCTACTAGTGAAAATCACCAAGATCATAGAGTAGAGAATTGGTGGAGTGGATTAGGGGATTTCTATGCCTTGAACCACTATACATCCTCATGTTCTTTTCCTTTATTTATTTCTGCTGCTCGATCGAATTTAAGAGAGAAGTAAATGATCACTTCATTTTAAGGGGGACATTTTAATATTGTTAATATTTTTAAAAGGACACAATTCACCCCCTCTTGTGTCTTCATCATAGTCGTCTCAACCTAACACCTGTTTGATTAAAAATTTATATATTTATATTTTAATGTATGGGGAGAATACAATCCAATACCTATGGATAAAATTTGGATTAATTTACCTCAAAACACACCTTATTATGCCAAGGTATTGGAAGAATTTTTATATTATGCAATTGAAAACCGATCAGTAAATGGAAGAATAAAATTTCTTTATCCTAATTATAAATTCAAGTGATAGTTGAATAGAAATGAAGTATATGAGAATTTGATATTTAAAAATTTTCCTTCTATATATGTATGTTCAATTTGGCATGGTGAGTAAAATGTTATGGAAATTAAAAACAATGACAATACTGTCAATGAAATACAATGTGACTCGGTAGAGGAGAATTCAATTTGAAATTTATTAAATGAAGCATTTGGTTTTTAGAATACAATGTCCAAGATTTCAACAGATCAATAGAACCTTCAATCGATCATGAGAAGTTTAATCTTACTCAGAACTTCAGTTACCAAAAAATGATTTTTCTGAATTAGTTAAAGATAGAAAACAAGAACTATATGAAGGGTGTACCAAGTATTTGAAGTTGTCTTTTCTACTTAAGATGTTTCATATCAAGTGAATCTGTGGAATTACTGACAAAGTAATTTATATGATTTTAGAGTTGCTTCATGATGTATTTATTGAATCTGAGATCTCTGCATCATTCTATGAGATGAAGAAAATCATCAAAAAACTTGTACTTGATTATATAATGATACATGCATGCCCAAATTATTACATGATTTACCAGGGAGAATAGTATGATAAAGAATAATGCATAAGATGACATACAGAAAGATGGAAGTCAATAAACAATAGTGAGAGTATAAATCAATGCAACCCTAGGAAGAAATAGAAGAAGAAAACTTCTGAAAAGGTATTGCATTAATTTCCTCTGAAACCATGATTGCAATGATTATTCATGTCGTCTAAGACTGCAGACGACATGAAGTGTCATGCTCATGATAGTAACAATGGATTAATGAGACATAATAAAGATTCAACATCATGGAAGATGTTTGATTCACTATATCCATATTTTTCTTTAGATCCTAGGAATATATGTTTCAGGTTGGCTTCTAATAGTTTTAACCCTTTTGGTACTTTAAGTACTAATTATTGCATTTGGTCAGTTGTTTTTATCCCCTATAATATACCTCCATGGATTTGTATGAATAATACTTCTTTCATTATTTCAGTGATTATTCTTGAAAATAAAATTCCTGTAAATGACATTGATATATACCTTCAACCTCTAATAAAATAATTGTAACAATTCTGGGATGATGGCGTGGAAACATATGATGCTTCAATGAGACAACTATTCAAAATGCATGCTACTTAAATGTGGACAATTAGTAAATTTCCTAAACTAGGAAATTTATTTGTTTGGAACACATGTACTAGTTTGTCTTGTCTAGTTTGTAATTTTGATTTTTAACCTCAATGATTACCTCATACCAGAAAATGGTATTTTATGTTTCATCATTTATTTCTTGATTCTTCTCATAAATTTAGGTTTAACAAAATGTGATTCAATGTAGATATTGAAATGATAAAGTCACCGAAGGTGTTATCTAGTTCAGAAACCCTAATACAATTAATGGATGTCAATAAAGAATTTAGAAAATTTCATTAGTTTAAAGAAGGGGAGAAAGTGTATGAGGTACTGTGTCTAAAAAAGATGGAAAACAACAATAGGAAAAAAAGAGTATATTTTTTAAACTTTTTTATTGGGATTTTAATTTTATACGTTATAATCTCAACATAATGAATATTAAGAAGAACGTCTATGACCATATAATTTTTACAATGCTTAATAAGCAGGTTAAATTAAAGGATCGCCTTAATTCTCATAAGGATTTAGAGTCAATGAATATAAAACATCATTTGTGAGAAAATGAGAATAAAAAGTATCCTTTGTCTATTTTTACAATGAAAAATCATGATAAATTCATATTATTTCAAACATTAAAGAAAGTGAAAGTTCCAGATGAATATTCAAGAAACATATCAAGGTGAGTTGACTTGAAACATCAAAAGTTACATGTACTGAAAAGTCATGACTCGCATATTTTTATGGATTAGTTGTTGATGTTGTCTTTGTGTAATAATTTACCAAAAAAAGTAACTATGGTTCTAGTTGAGTTTTATACCTTTTTTCAAAGTGTTTTTTGGAAAAAATTTAAATCCAAAAGATCTTGATAAACTTCAAGAAAGAATTTTTTTGACACTATGTCATTTTGAGATGTTATTTCCCCCTTTATTAATCACATTCATGATTGATTTGACTGTTCATTTAGTTGAAGAAGATAAAATTGGTAGGCTGGTACACTATCGATTGATGTATCTAATTGAGATGTATGTTGATATTTTTCTATTTTCACTGGTGAATTCGATTTTATCAAATCATTGCATTAAATTTTTTAATATGTTTCTTATTTTATTTCATCAGGTACTTAGGACATTTGGAGTCATATATAAGGAATAAACTCAACAAGAAGGTTCTATTGATGAAGTTTACATAGCTGTAGAGTGCTTGACATTTTGTTCTAGGTATTTAGATAGTATTGTGACTAGATTCAATCATGATGAATGTTTTGATGACATCTCCAATAATTCTATTTCTAAAAATCAATCATTGGTATTTCCAACAATTAGAAGATCAATTAGAAAGGGGTTAAATTTAACACTGACTGAATTAGAGTTGGTACGAGCACATAGATATATGCTACTCAATAGTGTTATTATAGATTCATTTATTGAAGAATTATGACTAAAAACAAAGATTCAACTGAGGGGTCGAGCTCAAAATGAGTTGGAATTAACAATTTTTTTTAATAAGGATCATGTAGAATGGTTATCTCATCATTTAAGTATATACTCATATTCATATTATTGAGGTTTAGTTATTTTGTCTATGTTAAAAGTAACAACTTATATCTTTTTTCTAGATAATGAATGTTTACAATGAAGCTAGAATATCTAATTATTTGAATTTTTTTGGATCGAGGTCCTCTAAGGAAGGATAAGAGATTCTATGTCTAAAATATTCATGGCATTAGGTTTCATAAAATTTATCATGAAGAATACCTGAAAACTCAGAATAGTGGTGTATTCATATTTACAGAGGCAGGATAATATGGGAATCTAATTGATATAATTTAAGTAAACTATCATATCCAGTTTTCAGTTGTCTTATTTAAATTCAAGTGGGTAAACATTGATAGGGGTATAATGAAATATTATTTACATTTTAATTATGTCAACTTCTCTATCTTGATGGATACCGGTGAGCGTACAAAGCATGATCCATTTATCTTGGCTTCACAAGTGAAGATGGTTTATTATATGTATGATGAAATACATGAAGGTTAGAGTGTTGTTGTACACTTAAATCAGAGAGACTTCTATGATATGGGAAATAAAGATCAATTAGTGCTTTGTGATAGTGAACCTCAAATATTGAATAGTTATTTCCTGACAATATCAAAATGGTAGAACTTGCAAGATAGGATGAAAATATAAGACTCATCGCAATAGAGGTTGGTAACAATGAAGATAATGAAGATGAAGATAATTGAATGTATAAATTGGTAATGAAATTATATTACAATTTCTCATTGATAAGTTTTTTGTACATATATACATTGTTCTAGTTTTTCTTTTTTTTTAAGATTTTAGTTTTGAATTATTTATATAATTAATATTCCTTAACCATTTGAAATGCAGAAATGCCGAGAAAAAAAATTAGGATTCTATATGATCAACATCTCAGAGCACACCACCACCACCATCATCTTCGGTGGATCCTAGTGGTTTTTTTGTACTTGAGACTACTAAAATGCCAACTGTTTTTTCAGATGTCATTGGTAGCCCACTGCCTGATTCACCTTTGGTGATGGAGCATTTGGTCTGTAACACCTTGAGATTTTATGAAAAATATTCTTTTTAATTTCATTAATGTATTGTGTTGTACGCTACACCAAAAGGAGCTTGCACAACACGCATCCTTGACTTGCCTTGCATTACACGCAATCGCGACCTTCCTCGATAGCGTGTGTAGTACGCAATATCGAGTTTCACTAAACAACGATATGCTATTAAAATATTATTAAAACTAGCCGTTATGAATAGTAATAACCACTTTTTGAAATTTTGTAAATTTTATTTTTCAAAATGGAATTCATTTTTGGATTCATAATATCGAAATTAGATTAGGGTGAAATTTTGGTACTTTTCGGATAACTTTCATTTTCTGATGAATAGTGAAAATTACTAAATTTTAATTAAAAACAACCTTTTTAATAGAAATAATTAATAGTGATAAATTATTAATTTTATTGGTTTTAAAGTATATTTAGAATATATTTTTACAATTTAATACAATGTTAGTTATTGGATGTAATTTCACATTTAAACCAGACATAAACAACTGTCAATCTTTTGATAGTTATTATCTCTTAAGAATACGCTATTCGTTTTGACGACGGGAATTAATTTTTAAATTAATTAATTCAACTGATATGTTTTGAATTTGGTAAAATAGACATCATTTTTGAATTCATAATATCAAATATAGCATAGGCCTAATTTTTGGTATTTTTCTGAAAACTTTCAATTTTTGATGAATTGTGAAACCACTAAGTGGTAGTTAAAAAAACTGAATTTTTCATAAAACTTAATTTTACCGCTTCTGTGAGTGGAATTTTGAAAATCCGAGAGACATGGTTAATATCAAGGACTAAAATGTGGTTTAATGAGATGAAAAATAATTTTTGGTGAATAGTAACTTTTTATTTTTTTTTACCACGGTTAAAATTAAATAGGGTAATTAAGGGTAAAAATGATATTATTATTACCATAAAACATGTCCTAATTCTATTGGATAAGTGTAATTTGACCAAAAACAACCTTATGAATAAAATATGACCATTTAGGCCCACTTGGATTAGATTAGGACATTTATTATTAATTTATTTAAAGAAGGATTAAAATAGTTAAAATCAAAGTTTAATAAGTAAATCATTTTTAATATAAGGTTATACATAAGATAAATTCGACTATAAATAATCATTAGAAAGATAAAAATATTTCCTACATAATGATATTTTATTTGTAATTTTTAAACTTTAAATAATTTAATTTATGACACAAAGATGATGTAGTAATTATCTTATTAATGAAATATTGACATAATTGATGTTATACACACCAAAATAAATGTAATTTGAGACTTTTTATGAATTACACTAATTTTATAGGTTAATATGACATGTTATTATTGATTTAATTAACTTTTTTCTAACTAATCATTCTGTTATGATTTTCACAAAAATCAATTACTAAATAGTGTCAAAATTGACATAAAATAGTTTTTAAAACAAATATTATATTAGTAATTGTTATTTTATTCCTAAAAAACTAAGTTTTGGCCAAATGACTTAGATAAGGTTATATATATTAATAATAAACAACTTGGGGTTCGTTTGGATTCTTATAGTAAGTTTATTAACCTTATAGTATAAGAACACAAGAAGACACGGTAAAAGTAAAATTATTTTACTTAATGTTAAATCTAAAGGATAAGGTTAAAATAGGAACCTAAACTTGTCTAAATTCTATTGGATGAGAGTATCACGACCCATACCCACCTTATCTTCGAAATTAATCAATTTGGAGCTATTTAAAACCGAATTTGACTTTATAATAAAATAATAGTTTTAGTTATTCCAAAGGTGCCCCTCTCCTCCCTTGTAAAAGGGCACCTCCTCCCTCTCTTCATAACACCACTTTGAGCCTTCAAGCTCTGCCAAACCCTGCCAAATTACCTTCTCCACTTCCCTAGGAACATCCTAGAGGTTCTGGTCTTCCTCAAAGACCAATTTTAGTGCCCTAAAAGGAGATCTCAAAGAGGCGCTTCAAAGAAGAGGTAATGTCCGTTACCGATTCTTTCATCTTTATTTCTTCTTCCACTTCTTCTTCTTAGGTTGTTTCATTATGAAGTAATAAAATCAGTATCACTTATATACTGATATGTTATTATAATTATTAAACAACCTTATTTCACCATCTATCCATCCTACGGAAAACAAAATCACCGCGTGTGCGTACGTACGGAATACCGTCTCCACGTCGTGGTGTAATCTATTTTCCACCACCACCTTACTTGGATGGGTATAATGGTGTACATAATAACTATATATGATTATTTTAAAGTTATATTGATTCTAAAATATTATACATACACTCTAATACAATTCCACGATCATGAGAACGATATCATCGCTCGTGCGTACGTACGGACTACCGTCTCCACGACGTGATGAGATTCATTCTCCACGTTAACCATTAATGAATGATTATAAAGTATATATAATAAGTAATAATGAAATATATGACATAATAATGATTCTGGATTTATGTGTATATATATGTATTTCATCTACTTAATTCCATTCAACTCAATAAGGAAAAGAAAACAGCGTTCATGCGTACGTACTGTCTACCGTCTCCATGAACGGTGTATTTCTTTCCAATTACTGATATATTATATATATATATATATTCTGAATATATATTATATATAAATCATGTTTTATATTCTGGAATTATGTAATCATGATCTAAGTAATCATATGAATAATTACAAGTCAAAACACGGACGACAAATGAATCGATTTTACCCAAAACGCTCTTTAACAAGGAATTTACAAAAGAATGGGTAATATAAAGCCATAAGTGAACCATATATGATATCATAACAATGATTATGATTCTGTAATAAGTCAATTACATTATTTAAATCATTATATAGGAGGTTCGGACACATACAAAGAAAATCGGACCTAAGGTAAGGGAAATATCACAATCTCATTTTTATCCGAGATTGTTTATACTTTGAAATTTACTAGGGTGTATTTTATCATCCACATCCATGTTTCCTTAATATGTAATATTATTTCCATCCACCTACAATTATTTAAATCCAATTTTACCCTTAGGTGAGTTTTTAGTAAAGGATATGAAAGGAATCTTTTGTCGTTTTTCGTACGAGGTACTTTTTGACTTTTCCTACAAAAGTACGAAGAATGTTTTTTTTAACTTATGCAGCATGAATGTATTTTTAAAACATTATTTCCAAGAAGCTTCCTTTACAAGTTTTCAAGTTTATTTTTAATCAACTTCTTTCAGTTTAGAATTGTATGACATGTTAAGAAAGGAAAAGTATTTTTAAAGTAGAAAGGATATTTTCCTCAAGAATGGAGTTCAAGTGTTTTATCAAAATTATTTTCCATCTAAGATAATAAAGGGTTATGTTTATATCCCTATTATTACATTGATTTGATTATTTTGTGATGGAATTATATTTATGAATTCCTTTATCTTATATGAATTTATGATGTCACGATGTTTAAGATTCCCATTTTTATTACAAGGGTTATGAAATGATGTATGATTTATGATTTTGTGGCACACATAAGAATAGTATCATTATGAGATGGGTGTGACCTATATCTCCCTCCAATGCATTGGGTAATGATTTTATATCTCATGAGATAGACATGGCTGGAACGGTAGGTTATACCGGTTCAGTGAAACAGGACTGAAACGGGGAGTGAACTCGGTTCAGAAATGGACTTTGTCCACTAAGATAGTCTTGGCAATGAGTCTTGATTAATAAGAAATGATTCTTTATGATTATGTGTGTATGCCACAAAGTTTCATGTTTTAAGTTATGATTATTGGGATTACATTTCACTACTATGATTTATCCCATGTTATGAAATTATGATCTCTTTTGCAGTTTAAGATTTCAAAAAGATATGTTCTTATGAATATGACGTGATTGATATTTCTTTTGGTTACCCTTACTGAGCATTTGAGCTCACCCTTTTATGTTTTCTCTTCCCCAGGACATAAAGAAAGGATTTAGGTTTAAAAAAAGAAGATCTTTATGGGAGATTTTGAAGATCTTTCACCATGATTAGAAGATTATATTCTGAGTTTCCAAAGACACTAAACTATTATAGTCCTTGTGTGTGTGTTTTTGTTATGTACTAAGTATTCCGCAAATGTAATGTAATGTCCATGTACGTTAAGCTTCGGGTCTTTACATGGTCACCCCTCCATCTAGGGGATATTGGTAGGTTACCATTACTGGTATGTATGTCATTTTTCAAAAAATACACTATATTTTATTAATTATTTAATGAATTTGTCAAATAGATAATGATAATAATGGAAGGGATATAAATATGAAAACATCATATATATGTCACTAGAAGGACTTCTGATTATCATTCCATTTGATGATTTTGGGGTGCCTACCGGTGACACTTCCAGAATATATGGGCAGATTCCTAGGTATCTTTCTTGTGAGATAGTGAGTATTCCCATTAATTATAAATATGGGAGGTATATTCCTAAAGCTTGAAAAAATGTGGTCTTTGATACTTAATTAAACATAATATTAATTTTATATTCCTTGATAACTAATTTAAAATACATGAGTAAATTTTTTAATATACTTATAAAGTGTTATGTTTTTTATTTGTAGATATTTTTTCATTTTGATGTCCCTGACTTTGTTTTACACCCATGAACTTTGAAAAGAACACATACAACATCCATAAAAACTAAAATGACACTTTTATATAGAAAACATGAATTTCGAGTTATACCGACCACATCTTGTGCTGGGTTGATGTGTGTTTCATTCCTACATGTGAAAAACAAATTACAGAACATTATCCATAAGTTTCAAAACAATCCATACTTGTTCTCTTGGTTTTGAATTGGTAAACACTTATAAAAGGTACAAAAGCCTTTAAAAACAAGTGTTGGGGGTAAAAATTAGGAAAACAATGTCGAATTATCTTGGAATCAGGGGACAACAATCATATATTTAATTTTAAAATATAGGAACTAGAAACACATCATTCCAAATGATAGTTTTCCTATTATGGTTGTAAACACGTTTTTAGTGTTTTAAAATACTAAAACATGCGTGTAATGGTCAAAACCAGACAAACGATGTCAAATTTTCCTGAAATCAGGGTACAATGACCATAGATTTACTTTTTAAATGTCGAAACTGAGAGAAAATCATTCCGAATGAATATTTTCTCATTATGGTCATAAATGAATTTTTTTGTGTTTTAAAATAATAAAAAATGTGTGAAGCAGTAAAAACCAAAAAAATGATGTCGGATTGTCTTGAAATCAAGGGACAACCACCGATTAGTTGTTTTTTACATGTAATCATAGAGAACACATCAATTCTATGTGTGGTGTGATCGAAATTACTCGATAAACACTTATAAAAGGTACAGAAACCATTAAAACAAGTGTTATGGGGTCAAAACTAGGGAAAAGATGTCATATTGTCTGGAAATCAAGGGAAAAAGACTATAGATTTAATTTTGAAATTTAGGAACCAATGACACTTCATTTCAAATGAAGGTTTTCTCATTATTGTCGCAAATAAATTTTTAGTATTTTAAAACACTAAAACAAGTGTGGGACCTTAAAAACTAGTAAAAAACATTTATTGTCCTTAAATCAGGGTAAAATAATCGTAGATTTAATTTTTAAATGTTGGAACTGATGGAATTTCATTCCGAGTGACGGTTTTCCCGTTATGGACATAAATGTGTTTTTAGTGTTTAAAACACTAAAACATGCGTGGAATTGTAAAAACAAACAAAAAATTGTTGTATTGTCCTTAAATCATTGGATATAGACTGTATATTTAATTATAAAATTTTGGAATCTACGAAACGTCATTCCGAGTGACAGTTATTCTATTATGGCCATAAATGTGTTTTCAGTGTTTTAAAACACTAAAACATGTGTGGAATGTTCAAAATCAGGAAAATGATTCCTTATTTTCATAAAATCAGGTGAAAATACCATAGATTTAATTTTGAAATATAGGAACCAACATCATGTCATTTTGAGTAACGGTTTACCCGTTATGGCCGTAAACGCGTTTTTACAGTTTTAAAACACTAAAACATGCATAGAAAAGTCAAACTATGAAAACTATGTCATATTGTCCTTATATTATGTGAAAACAACCATATATTTAATTTTGAAATGTTGGAACCGATTACACATCATTATGAGTGCAGGTTTTCCTGTTATAGCTATAAATGTTTTTTTAGTGTTTTAAAACACTAAAACATGTATAGAACGATCAAAACCATAAAAATGATGTCATATTGTCCTAAAATCAGAGGAAAATAACTAAATATTTAATTATAAAATTTAGGAACTAACGACACGTCATTATGAATGAAGGTTTTCTTGTTATGGCCATAAATGTGTTTTTAGTGTTTTAAAACACTAAAACATGTGTGGAAAGGTCAAAACTAGGAAAAAGATTTCGAATTGTCCTAAAATTAGGGGAAAAGGCCATATATTTAATTTTGAAATTTTTGAACCGAATGAATGTCATTTTGACTGATGGTTTTCCTGTTATGGATGTAAACATGTTTTTAGTTTTTTAAAACACTAAAACGTGTGTGGAATGGTCAAAACCATAGAAAATGACCTCAAATTGATGTGAAATCATGGGAAACTCACTTATTACTTATTTTTGAATTATAGGACATGTTCTGATATCAAAATATTTAAAAAAAAATTAAAAAAAAATTAAGCACATTGCAAGTCGCTTTAAAAATAAATTAGAATATTTATTTATCCCTTTTCAGTTTCAAGTATTGAATCTTATCTTAAATAGGTATGTTTCTGTTTTCAAAGTTTTTTGCATTATATATTTTTTTATGTTAATATGTATTCTGTTTTATTAACAAAATAAAAAATTTTATGTGCTATATTTTGAATATATTATGTGTCTTTTTTCTTTCGCATTTCTTTTCCTAAATGTTCTAGTTTTCATTGTAGGTGGCAGATGTCGTCAGTAGGCAAGAGGTTTATCATTCAATTCCATTAAAATATTCATAAGTCATTTGTGATGTTTATTATTTTTCATGTTATGTTAAACTTTTATCAATTATTCTACTATAATTATGATTTATTATGTTTAGTTTTAATTTTTGTTTCATTTTTTGTTAGAGTATATGAGATGATGTGGTCAGTTTTAGTTGATGAGTTGATGTGAAGGCAGACAGATGCATTGGAGGTCATGATATGGATTTATATTGGGTATGGTATGTTGTTGGATAGATTTTATATGTATATATTGATGATCGGGGTATTGATTGATGTATGGGATGAATGAGACTTAAGTTATGATGACTTAGGTTTTTTGTATGACTGTGGATGTGTGATGTATGAATAATGGGTTAATAATATATTTCTGTTTGAGTTTATAGCATGTCATTATTTTTTATATTTATATTTTTTTAGTAAATATTTTTTTGAAAAATAAAATAGATTTAGCGGTGGTTTGTTATGATACTAAACATATATTATTTTATGAATTTAGAAATGGTTTAGATTAACCACCACTAAATGTTTTGCGATGGTTAATTTATTTTTATTTATATTCCTGGAAGATTTTTTTTATTAAGAAACTAACACTAATTAAACATCAAACTGCCACTAATTTTCCAAAAATGAAACTTAGAAAACCACCATGAAATAAAATAAAATGTTGTTAATTGACGTGTGACAATGCAATACACAACAGTTTTAGGATCCACCACTAAATGATTAGGTTATGGTTTAAACCACTGCTAAAAAAATAAATAACTTCCACTAAACATTTCTTTTTTTTATTCTGGTATTCACTACACAATTGTTTTGTCATGGAAAATCATGGTGAAATTTTGGTAGCATGGAAGTGTTACATAAAAAATCATAAAAATGGTTTTGGAGAGTAAAAAGGTGTCTCTCATCATTTAAAACTCAAATGGTAAGTAATAGGTACACGAAAGGAAATATCCCAACATTAGGAAAGGTAAATAGAATGCATAAGTTCACAAATAAACTTGATTAAGGAAGAGAATGTGAGGATCCCTTACGGAATTTCAGTATAGTAACGACTAAGGTAAGGGTCCAAATGGGGGAGGATAAATGACCCCAAATTCAAATAACATCAAATTTATGGTAATGGAATTATTATAAATGAATTAAAATATAACCATTTGAAATTATAAGAACTAATTTCAAAGAAGTTTCATGAATTTAAATAGAGGAGAGGAAGGTAAGGATCCCTTACAAAATTTCATCATGGCAACAGGTGTACATAAAAGTTCATAAGAGGGATAAATAAGAGTGAAAGGTATATCATCATTTATAAATAAAATAGATAATAATTGGGATATGGAATAACATATCCCAACATAAGAAAATGGTTATTAAAAGGCATAACATAAAATGAGTGTTTGATAAATGAGGAGAGTGATAGATCCCTTACTTGAGTGTGTGGCTCCAAAGGCTTGGGAGGAGCTTCTTGAGAACTTGGGGGAACCTTGGGAGGACTATAGGGAGTGTATAATAGAGTTTTTTCATGCTCTAAGGAGTTTAATTGAAGATAAATGGCATATTGGGTTGGTTTATATAAGGAAAGATGGGTATTTCGTTATTATTTAGGTTTTGGACTCTACATAATAAAATATACAAAACCAAAAACCATCCCATAGTTTTTTATCATGGGTTTTTCCAAAATGGGGTGTTTTTTATTATTTTATAATTCCAAGGGACAAACTTATTAAAATAATTTCCTTGCTTATGTGGAGGTGAGTCGTACTTTTAATGAAATTATTTTAAAAGCTTAAAATATATTATAGGTTTTGGAGGATTCATAATGGATTTAAAAAATATATAAAATAAACTTAAAATAACATTATTTTAAATGGAAATCATTTATTTGGTTATGGATCCCATTTATAATAATTATTACATCACTTTTGGGTCATTATAATGTCATAAAACACAAAGTATATTTATACGGTATTTAATTTTCTCCTGAAAATTCGATTGTCTCATAAAATTATGAAACAATAACCATTGGATAATTTCAATACTCTAATTCCAAAAATAATATTAATTTTATCTAAATAATTTTATAAATATGTGAAATTTTACTTTTAAAATAAAATCTACTTTTATTAAGAAAAGCTTGGTTTTTTTGACAAAAACAGTTTTCCAACACTTATAAAAATTACATTTGATTATATGATCATTTATACTTGATAAACATTATTTCATAATAATATTTTATTAAAATATTTTTATTTCAAAAATCTATTAATTCATCAAAAAAAATTACTTAATTGAATTTTTAATATAACTGAAAAATACTATTTGTGCATTATTTTATCAAAATAAAAAATATTTATAAAGTAATAATAATAGGATGAAAATATATTCATTATCCAATAAAAAATATTGTACATAATTATAATGATGGGGTATTGATACATATCCCTTTAATACACCAGAAAACTCCCTAAGAGTAAGGTGCACAATGGTTGGACTTTCATGGGTGATTCGACAGGCATGGTTTGGTTCGTGATCTCGATGAGCTTGAACTTCTCTCATAAACGGTTTCACTCATGCTTAAGTTTTTGGATCTCAACTAGGGCTTGGTCAAGGGAAAATCCCAAAAAATTTATCTTCTTGGAATCCCCTATAAATGGGCTTCATAGGTAACGATCCTTCTAGTTGAGGCAATCACTTCTTTTGTCTCTATTAATTAGATTTCTTAAAACCCTTATATTTATACTAACCATGTGATCATCGTTCAAAGGATATATTATCAATGGTAATGATTCTTAACAGTCAATTAAATCCAAAGGGAATAATAAAACATAATAAGTTCATGTGTTTTATATAACCATATTATATCATAAGAAATTTAATTAAATAAAAAGGGGAATTTTATTTATAACAGTTCGGTTCATTACATTGGATATCTTATAGTGCCATTATATATGGAATAATGGAAACTGGTTCTGCTCTCGAAAGCAATTCTATTGAGAACTCAACATCCCTCTTAGGTGGAAACCCCGAGAAGTCCTCATGACACATATCCTAAAACTAATCCACCATAGGAGGAAATAAAATATTCTTCAATCCCCCGTCATCAAGCATAAGACAAGCCACTTTAGCTATGAGTTCACCCAACTACAGAAAAATTGGCTCTACACGCCTACCTGAACATCCCATTCACCACGATAAACATACAGGTTGTAGAACTATAAGTGATTACAAATAAATTTAATATATAATGCATTCAACACTGATTCTCTGCAAAACAAACACCTTTTTATTATTTATTATTGTTATAACCTAACCATACACATAATGTTTCTCTTTTATATTTTGAATTTTGAAAAACAGACATACACAGTTGCGATCAGTGAGATATTTAGAGTCTGATATGATCAACTTATATTTTTTGTGAACAGTAACTTGACCCTTATGAATAGTAATGTACCCTTATGAATAGTAATATGAACCTTATGAAGAGTAATCTCATCCATGTAAGTAGAAATAAAATTTAGGCACCTTATAAATGAGAGTGAATATTTTAAAAATTAATAATTAAGTGTTGATATTTTTGTGAGTAATAAATATTTAATTACAATTTTAAATTAATAAATTTATTTAATATAAAATTAATTTTCATAAAATTTATTCCTAAATAAATATTTTCTTGTCCTATGATTTTAGAAAAAATTTATGAGACCTCAGTTAATTTTTGAAAGTATTATAAAATCAGTTTTAAATTTAAAATCTATATATTTTCAAATAAATAATGATTTTACCTAAAAATTAAATTTCATATATTTAGAAAATTATTTTGATAAAATTGATTCCATTATTTAATTCTACACATAGAAAAAAATTTATGGTAAATTTTTGAGATCTTTCTAAAATATTTGAATTTTTAGTGAATAGTAAAATATGATAATTCACGATAAATGCTAAATACATGATTTGTTGATTCATAGGTGATGTATGACTGATGTAATAACACTTGTTTCAAACTCACATGCACTTAATACTAATTTTGGTCATAATAATCAACATTATTTCTTGTCTTGAGCAAAATAATAAAATAATGAATAAGATATTCAAAAATTACCCTTATCCTCTACTATAAAAGCCACCCATCATCCCATCTTCTCCTCACTCCTATAAGACTTGAAGATTCTCAAATCTTGGCTGAAATAATCTTCCCTAGCCTCTTCATATTTTCAGGAGCTCTTGGTCTTTCCAAAATACCAAAATCCCTTCCCTTAAGGAGGTTCTCAAGGAGGATATTTTAAGAGGTAAACCCTCTTCCTTTTTTATTTAATTTCACTTCATTTTATTTTCTTTTATTATTATATTCTTACCTCCTCTGTCCAAATGATCATGATAAATCCAGTATAATTTATATAATATAATTATATCATGTTAATTTAATAACCATCATCAATATCTTTACTCTCTCTCTCTTTTATTTTAAAAATGAAATCATTGTCCAGGAAGTGCCAATTTACAACCTTCATGGACAACGAATTTTCCTTCTTCAATTTCTCCTTCAAGGCTGTTCATTAAACCATTTTAACGGTTGAAAAAGATCTTAAAATTAATATTAAAACTTTTTTATGCTTTGTATGTAACATATTTACATAATACCAAGCGATAATACAAAACGAGTTTGTTATGATCAATAACTGTCGTAATAATCTAAACGATTATCACTAAATGTATTATCTAATGATTCATCCTCATAATATATAATCAAATGATTTATATAACCATTTAAACTTTTTGATTCTCATTAATACCATGGAATTAAAATTCTGTAGAATTATATAAATTTTAAATGAACTACATTACATATAATCAAGCGAACCGATCATGAAATCAAGGAAATGAACACTCCAGAATGAAAAAATTCAATCATATAACTTATCAATAAGGCCATAAATGAACTTAATAAAAATTTAATGAATCAAATTTATGTATATAATTTTATTAATTAATTAATTAATAGATTTAATTTGATTATCTATGACGTTAAGGTTAAGTGCAGAACTCATTCATACATAAGGTAAGGGTTTTCTTCTCGAACCTTCATTTTTTTCAGGTTACTCTTATTCTCTACATACCTCAATAAATTTCTTAATTATTCTTATATAATTCTCATTAATTATATGTTAATGTTCTATATATGTGTACCAAACAGAATCCATCTTTATTTTGTGGGGAGTTTCATGTTTTAAAAGGATCTTTCAAAAATTCTTCCTGATAAACAAGCCCCTTTCAAAGGAACTACTCGAAATCTTACCTATTTTTAAATGAACTATATAATCTATTTTTTACACCATTATTTTTATAAAATAACTAATTTTATTATTAAAAAAACTAAATTAATTCACTTCTAGTTTTATGCAAATATTTTCCCAAAATAAATCTTCTTTTCAAAGTAAAAGAGTATTTATCTCAAAAATTACTCGATGATTTTATATGAATATTTTCATCTATTTCAACACTCTTGTTGATACTTATGTTTAATTGGGATTAATATTTTATGATATCATCTATCTTATTTTATTAAATGTTTTATGATTAGTTTGACTATGGATGTTCTGTCTTTATACCATGTAACATATTACTCTGAATGGTTAGTGTTTATGTTTAATGATTGGAGAAATTTAATTACATTTCATATGTTAGTTTCAATATGAATGCATATGTTGCTTATGTTTATCCCCATTCATATGAGTAATGAATTGGACTTATTATGTGATGGGTTTGGCCCGTTATAATCCCTCTATGCATCGATAGGTCTCATAAGACAAAATAGCTTGGGTTTTACCCATTATGTATGGTGTCTTGGCTAAGGCCTTGACGGTTTAATTATGATGTCCGACGTTATGAATTCTCTCATTATGAATCTATAGATTGATATTCCATGTGATTATTTGAATATTATAACATCTATAGTTATGTTTTATGGCATTATTTAAGAATTTTTTATTCCTGTCATATTATGCTCAAGTTTTTTTTAAAGGCATGTGTTTTTAGTTATTCATCATGCATAGTGTTTATGTTCTTGATTACTTCTGCTGTATTATTTACCCATACTAAGAATCTAATCTCACCCCTTTATTAAGTTGTATATTTCCCCAGGATGCAAATAAGTTTATTATGAATGAATTTCATAGATAATCTAGGAGTTATGGGAGCTACTAATGGATCTGTTATATTATATTTCATTTCAAGTTGTAATGTTGAACTTATGTATGTATCTGGTTTTCCAAAACTAAAAAATTATTTAGTCCTTCATATTCAAATTTCTTGTAATCATTATAATGTAATAAAATAATGAATCGTCTTTAGGAAACTGGGTTCGGGGCCTTATAGTTGGTATCAAAGGAATTTTAGTAGAAAAAAAGGAAACTAGATATAGAAAATGTAGATTAGGGGATAAATCCCTAAGGTAGACTTTGAGGATAAAAAAACAAAAACATCCTAGAATTTTGGTAAGGAATAGATTATGTGGATCTTATTAGAAATAAATCTCTGTCTGGATACTACAAGTGGACATGGTTTTGGAATAGATTTACCTAGGAGTAACAACTTCAACAAGGTGTTTTAGTCTTGACTCAGGGTAACCTGGTACACGACAATGGGCCTTACTGCCCACCTGGTTTGACACTCCTGGGGGATATGCTTATAATAATTCAAATTTTATTTAAAATACATTATAAAGGATTTAAAAGTAATTTTCCTTTAAAGAAACCATGTTTATGGTTATTAGATTAGCTATGCATTGGATTTCAATTTATGTTAAGTATTTTTCTAGTTGAGATTATACATTATGATTCATAACTAAATCTATTGTATGCCATTATTTAGAAATGGCACCTAATATAAGGAATGGAAACCGCATGAATGTTTATATCCCATGTAGGGATTTCCCTACTATACAGGATAATGTTGTTTTGATAGGTGTTGAGAAACTTATAACTATACTGGGACAACTGACTTGGGTTATGAATAATAACTTTACCTATATTGAGCATCCTAATCCACAACATGGAGGAGCGATGTTAGACTAATTTATGTGAAAATATACTCCATTAATTAATGGGAATACAAACCCATTCTTAGCAGACCAGTGGATAAGTTCCTTAGAAAAGATATTTCTCGCTTTGGAAAGTAACAAAACGGAGAAGGTTTTCATGGAAGTTTATCATCTATCGAGAGATGCTGATTAATGGTGGTCATTGATTCAAAACACAAAGGATGAGGAAGATATTGAAAATATAGAATGGAGTTATTTTAAGGAAATATTCTTATAAAAATAAATTCATTGTGAATAGTGAGTAGATATGAAAAGGTAGTTTCTGAATCCGAGGAAAAAAGAGGATGAAAATATTGAAAAGTATAAGGCCAGCTTCACAAGGTTATAAATGCATGTCACAAACTACATAAATAATCCAAGGAGCAATATTGATCAATTATCTAATGGTTTAAAACTATTTGTCCAAAGGGCACTTGTCTCTAAAATTTTCTCATCATACAAAGATATATTATCATGTCCTATCAAGATAGAAAAATATTTCTCTAAGTCTTATGAATTTAAAGGAATGAAAGAGAAGAATAGGGTTGATGAACACTCTGGAAAAGGAAATAATGAAAAGGTTAATAAAGGAAGAATTAATTTTCCATCCTGTGATAATTATGGGAAGAAACAACCTAGTACTTGCCTTAAGGTTATGGGTGTTTGTTACAAGTGTGGAAGAAAAGGCCACCAATCTAATGATTGTAAGGGAACGAAATAATCCACTAATGATCAATGATACAATTGAAAATATATGGAACATTATGCAAATGATTTTTCTAAGCATCAAAGAAATACTCCCCAGAGAAGGATAAGGGTGTTAGGCCAAGCTTATGCAGTCACAACTACTGAGATTGAAGTTCTTAATTATGTGGTGCAAGGTACTTTAATTGATTCCTCAAAATTATCCAATACTTTTTTTTGATTCTAGATCATCTCATTATTTTATATCTTCATATTTTTTCATGAAAATTAAACATTTTTAATTTGATTTAATAAAGGAGTTGTCAGTTAAAACTCCTAAGGGAAGTATCATTGCAACAAAGATGTGTCAATTAGTCCCCCTAATGACACACAAACATACTTTATTTGTTGACCTTATCATCATGCCCATGATTGAATTTGATATAATTCTTGTTATGAATTTGATTTCCAAATAAGATGTGAGAATCTATTACAATAATAAAGAGGTTAGAATTTTTGAGAATGGTGTAGAATCCCTTATCTTTAGAGAAGAAACCTCTTTATTTGATTCTTATATAGATCTGACCCCAGTAGCTCTACTGAATTAAATTATTGGGTAGGATGAGAACAAAATTTATATGGGTGAGGAAATAAATCTTCAAATTGATGATGTACCTATTGTGAAAGAATACATTGATTGCTTTCCATAGGATTTACCTAGACACCATATAGAGCGGGAAGTTGAGTTCATTATTGATTTAATTCCTAGTTAATTACCTATATCAAAAACTCATTATAGAATGGACACTATAGAGTTAGTAGTTTTGAAGAAACAACTAGAGGAATTATGTGATAAATTATTTATCCACCCTAGTGCTTTTTCCATGGAGATCCCATGTTCTTTTCGTCAAGAAGAAGGATGGATCTATGAGGTTGTGCATTGACTACAGAGAGATCAATGCTACTATGATAAAGAACAAGTATAATCTTACTCACATTGATGATTTATTTGATCAAATTCACGGAGCCCAATATTTTTGGAAGATTGAACTTTGATCTGGATATCATCAGTTGCATGTGAGGAAGGAAGATATTCCAAAAACAGTATTTCAAACCAGGTATGAGCATTACGAGTTTACAGTAATGCATTTTGGATTGACTAATTCACCCTCTTTTTCATGGATCTAATGAATAGAGTTTTCAAGGAATATCGTGATGAATTTTTTGTGCTATTTATTGATGATATCTTAGTATACTCCAAAAGCTGTGAAGATTATGAAAATCACTTACACATTATTCTGAAGACTCTTAGAAGAAATGGATTAAATCGAAAGTTTGGAAAGTGTGAATTCTGGCTTTAATCAGTTTCTTTTCTCGGTATTATTTTTTCTAAGGATAGAATTTTAGTGGATCATGTGAATAAAAAGTTAGTTCAAGGATGTACTACACTAATAAATATTACCGAGGTACGTAGTTTTATTTGTTTAGTAGGTTATTATCGGTGTTTCGTTCAGAACTATGCTTGATTAGCCAACCTGTTAACCAATCGTACTCGTAAAGTGGTTAAGTTAGTATGGACAAAATAATGTAAAGAATGTTTTGAAAAATTGAAGAGTATATTAGTGAATGAACTGATCCTAACTCTACCATTAGGGAATGGTGAATTTTTGATCTATAGTGATGTTTCAAAAAAAGACTCAGGTGTGTCCTTATACAGAATGATACAGTAATTTCCTATGCATCAAGGCAGTTAAAAATTAATGAACAAAACTATCCAACTCATGATCTTGAGTTATAATCTATGATCTTTTCTTTGAAGATATGGAGATGCTATCTCTATGGAGAAAGATGTGAGATATATATGGATCAAAAGAGCTTAAAATATATCATCTCATAGAAAGAACTAAACATGAGTAAAAGGAAATGGCTCGAGCTACTCAAGGATTACGATTATTCTATACACTACCACCTAGGAAAGGAAAATAATGTAGTTGATGCATTGATCAGGAAGGAACATGTATTTTTAAACAAATTGAAAATTGACAAGGATCCTATGTACATGGATCTAGTGAAGATGGATATGGGAATTATTAAAGAAGGTGAAACATCACTACTTTTTAATGGGTTGTCCAACCATATTCATTGGAAAGAATCAAAAGTTCTTAGTCTGATGATGAGAATATTCAAAAGAAAATTAAAGTTGTAAATGATGGGAATTTGACTGACTTCGTGTGTGAGGATGAAATTCTGAAATTTTGGAGGAGGTTATGTGTTCCCTCTATCCCTGAGCTAAAAAGGGGGTTATTGGATGATGATTATAGTTCAAATTTCCCTATACACCATGGTATCACTAAGATGTATAGATATTTGAATGAATATTTCTGGTGGGGCAGCATGAATCCATAAATTATTGATTATGTGTCAAGATGTTTAGTCTGTCAATAATTGAAGGTTGAAAGGAAACATCTTAGAGGAGTCAATAAACCTCTTACTATTCCTACATGGAAATTAGATGACATTACTATGTATTTTGTCATCAAATTTCCAAAAACTCTAAATAAGAATGATGCATTATGGGTGATTTTTGATTGACTTAACAAAACTTCACATTTCCTCACAATAAGGGAGAATTTTCCAATGGAGCGCCTTGTAAGGCTCTATATTAATGAAGTTGTGAGACTTCATGGAGCACCTCTCTCAATTGTGTTTAATCTTGATCCATGGTTTACATCAAAATTCTGGAAAAGTTCTCATAAATATTTGGATACAGAGCTTCGATTGAGTACTAATTATCACCCTCAAACTAACAAAAAATCGAAGAGGATAATCCAAACATTATAATACATTTTGAGATCATACTCACTTGATTTTCAATGTATGTGGGATCATTATTTACCCTAGGTGTAGTTTTCCTACAATAATTGTTTCCATTCAAGTATTCAAATGGCACCGTATGAATCATTGTATGGAAAGATATATCGTACATCGACATGTTGGGATGAAGTTAGTGAAATAAATCTTGTAGGCCTAGAGCTTGTGGAGGAAACAACAAAAAAGGTAAAGACTATTCAAACTCATATCAAAGTATCTTAAAGAAGGAAAAAAGAGCTATGCTGATAATATAATAAAGGATTTGGAATTTCAAATGGGATATCACATTTTCATGAAATTATCTCCATGAAAGTGTGTTATAAGATTTGGGAAGAATGGGAAACTGAGCCCTAGGTACATTGAACATTTTGAAATTCTGGAGGGAATTGGAGTTGTGGCTTATCATTTGGTAATGTCTCCTAGACTTTATAAAGTACAAAATGTGTTCTGCATATCATTGTTAAGGAATTATATGCTAGACCCAAAACATGTACTCACTTCTGAAGGCGTAGAATTGGAACCATAATCATCTTATTACAAAGAGCCTATCCAGATTCTAGACACTAAAGAACATGTGTTGAGGAGTCGGACAACTCAGCTGGTAAATGTACTTTGGAAAAATCATAAAACTAAGGAGGTGACATGGGAGCCTGAGGATCTTAGGATGAATAACTACCCAAATATTTTTATGAGGTAACATTCTGGTAATTTCAAGGAATAAATTTTTATAAGGGGGAAGAATGTATCACCCTAAGGAACTACAAATAAATTTAATATAGAATACATGCAACATTGAGTCACTGGGAAACAAACACTTTTTTATTATAGAATATAGTTATAACCTAACCATTAGATATAAATTTTTTGCTTCTATGTTTTGAATTTCAAAAAATAAACATACACGATTGCGATCAGTAAGATTTTTAGAGTCCGATAGGATCAACTTATATTTTTGGTAAATAGTAACTTAACCCTTATGAATAGTAATGCACCCTTATGAATAGTAATATGACCCTTATGAAGAGTAACCTTGCTCATGTAAGTAGAAATAAAATTTAGTCACCTTATAAATGAGAGTGAATATTTTAAAAATTAATAATTAAATGTTTATATTTTTGTGAGCAATAAATATTTAATTACAATTTTAAATTTATAAATTTATTTAATATAAAATTAATTTTTATAAAATGTATTCCTAAATAAATATTTTGTTTTACTGTGATTTTAAGATAATTTTATGAGACCTAAGTTAATTTTTGAAAGTATTAAAAAATCAGTTTTAAATTTAAAATATGTATTTTTCAAGTAAATAATGATTTTATTTAAAAATTAAATTTCACATATTTATAAAATTATTTTGATAAAATTGAGTCTATTTTTTAATTCTAAATGTAGAAAATTGATTATGGTGAATTTTTTTATTTTTATAAAATACTTGAATTTTTAGTGAATGGTAAAATATGATAATTAACGATAAATGAAAAATACAAGATTTATTGAGCCATAGGTGATGTATGGCTGATTTAAGAACACTTGGTTTGAACTCACATACACTTATTACTATTTTTGGTAACAATAATCAACACTATTTCTTGTCTTGATAAAAATAATAAAATAATGAATAAGATATTCAAAAAACACCTCTCGCCTTCACTATTAAAGCCACCCCTCACCCCCTCTTATCCTCACTACTCTAAGCCTTGAAAAATCTCAATGTTCTACCCAAATACTCTTCCCTGTCCTATCCCCGTTTCCAAGATCTCTTGTTCTTTCCAAAATACCAAAATCACTTCCCTTAAGGAGGTTCTCAAGGAGGATATTTTAAGAGGTAAACCCTCTTTATTTTTCATTTAATTTCACTTCATTTTATTTTATTTTATTATTATATCCTCACCTCCTCTATTTAAATGATAATGATAACTCTAGTGTCATTTATATACTATAATTATATAATTTTAATTAAATAACCATCATCAACCTCCTTAATCCCTCTCTCTCTCTCTTTTATTTTAAAAATGAAATCATCATCTGGGATGTGCCGATTTACAACCTTCATGGATGATGAAGTTTCATTATTCAATTTATCCTTCATGGTTGTTCATTAAACCATTTTAATGGTTGAAAAATATTTTAAAATGAATATTAAAAAAAATTATGTTCTTTATGTAACATATTTACATGATACCAAGCAATAATACAAAATGAGTTCATTATGATCGATAACCACCGTAATAATCTAAACAATTATCACAAAATGTATTATCTAATGATTCATACTCATAATATATAACAAAATTATAAATATAACCATTTAAACTTATTTATTCTCATTAAAAACATGAAATTCCAATTATAAATAATTATACCAATTTTAAATGAACTTCATTACTTATAATCAAGCAAACCGATCCTGAAATCAAAGAAACGAACGCTCTGGAACAACGGAATTCAATCATATAACTTATCAATAACGCCATAAATTAACTTAATAAAACTATAATGAACAAAATATATGTATATAATGTTATTAATTAATAAATTAATAGGTTTAATTTGATTATCCAGTACATTAAGGTCAAGTGTAGAACACGTTCAGACATAAGGTAATGGTCTACCTGAACCTCCATTTTCTTTTGGGTTACTCTTATTATCTACATACCTCAATGAAGTTATTAATTATTCTCATTTAATTCTCATGAATTATATTTTAATGTTCTATATATGTTCATCAAATAGAATCCTTCTTTATTTTATGGGGAGTTGTGTGTTTTAAAAGGATATTTCAAAAAAAAATCCTGATAAATAAGCCTGTTTCAAAGGAACTACTCGAATTCTTACCTATTTTTAAATGTACTATATAATCTGTTTTTAGCCACCATTATTTTTATAAAATCACTCATTTTATTATGAAGAAAACTAAATTAATTCATTTTTAATTTTACGCAAATATTTTTCCAAAATAACTATTCTTTTCAAAGTAAAATATTATTTATATCAAAAATTACTTGATGATTTTATATGAGTATTTTCATCTATTTAAACACTCTTTTTTATTATTATGTTTAATTGAGATTAATATTTTATGATATCATATACCATATTTTATTGAATGGTTTATGATTAGTTTGACTGTGGATGTGATGTCTTGATACAATTCACCATATTACTCTGAATGGTTAGTTTTTATGTTTAATGATTGGGGAAATTTAATTACACTTCATATGTTAGTTTAAATATGAGTGAATATGTTGTATATGTTTATCCCCATTTATATGAGGAATTCATTGGACTTATTATGTGAGGGGTGTGGCCCTCTATAGCCTCTTGATGCATTGATAGGTCTCATGAGACAAACTAGCATGGGTTTTTACCCATTATGTATGGTGTCTTGGCTAAGGCCATGATGGTATGATTATTATGTAAAACATTATGAATTATCTTATTATGAAACTATATATTGATAGTCCATGGTATTATTTGACTATTAGAATATCCATGGTTATGTTTTATGGAATTATTTAATCAATTTTTATTCCTTCCATATTATGCTAAAGTTTATTTTTAAAGACATGTGTTTTTAGTTATTCATCATACATAGTGTTTATATTCATGATTACTTCCACTGTATTATTTACCCTTACTGAGAATCTAATATCACCCCTTTATTATGTTTTATATTTCCCCAAGATGCAAATAAGTGTATTATGAATGACTTGTAGAGATAATCTAGGAGTTATGGGAGTTACTAATGGATTTTTTATATTGTACTTCATTTCAAGTTGTAATGTTGAACTTATGTATGTATCTGGTCTTCCAAAAATATTAAATTATTTATTCCTTTTGGATACTAATATTTTAATCATTCCAATGAAGTAAAATAATGCACCGGCTTCAGGAAATAGGGGTTGGAGCCTTACAGTTGTTATCAAAGTAATTTCAGTAGAAAACTAGGAAACTAGATATAGATAATGTAGATTATGGAACAAAGACCAATGGTAGACTTTGAGGATAAGCATACAAGAACATCCTAGAATTTTTTTTAAGGAAGATATTATGTGGATCTTCCTAGAAATACATCCTTGTCTGGATACTACAAGTGGATGTGGTTCTGGAATAGATATGCCTAGGAGTAACAACTCTAACAAGGTGTTTCGGGCTTGACTCTATGTAACCTGGTACAAGACAACGGGCCTTACTGCACACCTGGTTTGACACTCCCAGGGGATATTCTTAGGATAATTCACTTTTTATTTACAGGCCATTATAAAGGATTTAGAAGTAATTTTTTTTCTCAAAGAAACCATGTTTATGATTATTAGATTACCTATGCATAGGGTTTCATTTTATGTTAAGTATTTTTCAAGTTGAGATTATACATTATAATTCATAACCTAATCTAGTGTATGTCATTATTTAAAAATGGAACCTAGTGTAAGGAATGAAAACAGCATGAACGTGCATATCCCATGTAGGGATTGCGCTTCTATGCAGGATAATGATGTTGTGACTGGTGTTGAGAAACTTATAACTTTACTGGGACAACAGACTCTGGTTATGAACAATAAATTTACCCATATGGAGCATCCTAGTCCACATTGTGGAGGATCGATGATAGACCACTTTATGCGAAAACATCCTCCATTATTTAATGGGAATACAAACACATTCTTAGCAGAGTAGTGGATAAGTTCCTTAGAAAAGATATTTCTCTCTTTGGTAAGTAACGAAAGGGAGAAGGTTTTCATGGAAGTTTATCATCTATCGGGATATGATGATCAATGGTGGTCATTGATTCAAAACACAAAGTAGGAGGAAGTGATTGAAAATATGGAATGGGGGGATTTTAAGAAAATATTCTTAGAAAAATACTTTCCTCATGAACAATGTATAGCAGCATGCCTTTTTATCACATAAACTTTCATTTCATTATACAAAACCGAGGATCTTTAATGTTTAGTGTCTTGGAAACCAAGAACTTAATACATGACAAAAAAAATAATTCTTCTTAAACACTTGAAATGCTTCTTCATTTGTTCATCCTAAGTTCATTACAGCATCTCATAACCTAGGAGCATACATCAAAGGAAAGGGTGAGCAGAAGGCCTAGTAAGGGAAACAAGGGAAACATTTTACATGTGAACTTGAGATACATCAAAAGTCATGAAAAATAACTTTAAGGCATGATAAAGAGATCATGAGGAATATCATAATAAAAATAATGTGTTTCATAACTTGAAGATGTGGCTACAACATTTAACATAGAAAATCATGAACATATCACCAAGGTCCATCCCCAAGGTGTCATTTGAAAATTACCAAGGTTATTCACCAAGGTATCGTTAAAATTGTAATCTCTAGTGGTTACATAATTACCCAATGCATTGGAGCGCTATCAGGGTGCACCCTTAAATTTGTATTTATAATCATGTGAGCCACATATATCATCATAAAACATTTTATAAATAACCCGTATATCATAAAAGAAATGGGTTTCATTTCATAATCATAACATTTTAAAAACTACTTTTAAGACATTATCTTTATGTCATTTTAAACCTACGGAAAAAGGAAAGCGGGTTTCATGTATGTAAGTCCCAGAATTTAAATAAAAAATTTTGATATATATGTGAATAACCATATAGAATAAAGATCTTTGAGTATTCACTTAATAAAATAAAAGAATTTGAGAAAAGGAGAAAGACATTTTGAGACGAAAATTCTGCAGCATAATGGCTATGTTCCGGGGTTTTAGAAAACATTGAAAAGAGAGGGGAAATTGGTCACCCACTCATAAATGATCCATAAAATAGTAGGGGGACAGAATATAGATGATATAAGAACATGGTAATGAAATTTTAAAGACATACCATATGAAATGAAAAACATGGAAGGAAGACAAAAATAAGATTTCTCTTATGAAAATTCGGCAGCCTAACGGCGTCACTTAAAACTTCAAAAAGGGAATTGACCAAATAAAATAGGGTATCTCATCATATGAACATAAAAGATAATTATGATAGATATAGAGATAATACCCCAACATAATAAAAATGAACTTGAAAGACTTGACATGAAAATAGAACTTGAAAATGAGAAGGGTGAATGAATCCCTTAAAAATTCGGCAGCCTAACGGTGCCACTTAAAAATTCTTAAAATGAATTGATGAGAGAAATAGGGGGTCTCTCATCAAATGAAAATGAAAATTAAAGTAGGATGAATATAAAATAACATCCCCAACATAAGAACTTGGGGCTTAAAAGAAATGACATAAAAGAGAGTACTTGGAAAGAAAGAGAGAGGTAGGATCCCTTACCCTGAAGAGTAACTTCAAAATCTTGATGTTTGGGACCTTGGGAGGCTTGAGGGAACCTTGGGAGGACTCCTTGGGAGGTAAGGATACCAGAACTTCGTTGAGTAGGATTTTGGAATGGAAATGATGAGAGAATTTCTTGGTATTTATAGGGAAAGTGAGGGGACAAGGCATTAATGACCAAGGGACACCTCATTGGTGGTATTGGCAAAACCATGGGCTTGCCCATGGTATTTGACCATGGTATTGGCCACTTGGGAGACCTCATAACTTATATTACTATTCATAAGTCGACCATATTGATTACATACTTAATACATCATTTAATGATGTCATTAAACACCCGTAACTTAAAAACTGTATTTTCACTATTCATCAAAAATTCAACTTTCTCAGAAAAATCCCAAAATTTCACCTTAACCAAATATCGATGCTCTGATTTCAAAAATGAACTCCATTTTATAAAAAAAATTCTAAATATTTTTAATTTAATTTTTAAATAAATACACTATTCACCGAAAATTCATTTTTTTCAGAAAAATCCCCAAAAATTACCTTAACATAATATCGATGCTTTGAGTTCAAAAATGAACTCAATTTTATAAATATAATTTTTAAATATTTTTCATTAGATTTTTAATTAAAAAACACAATTCACCCGAAAAAACTAAGACTTGACTAATAATTTCTAAAACAGTTATTTACCTATTTTATTGAATCACATTACTTAATCAAGGTGCTTATATTATATTAATACTTTCTTTAAGTGAGATTACTAATCCATTTGGTCACATTACTAATCCTAAGTGTAAAATCACTATTCATAAATTACTATTCACAAAAAAATTAAGTTGATCTTATTAGACTCCAAATTTCTTACTGAACACATTTGCTGAAGACCTTTTTTTGAAAATCATTACACATCAGTAATTATTTAAGGTTTACAAAAAATATTTTAAAATAGATTTTTTTCAAATTCATCAATAATATACATCCTACATTTATCCGGACATTTAAAAATTTACAAACTTCACCATAAGAATAAAACACAATTTTATTTATCTCAAAGGATTATACAAAGCAATTACGGTCTCCTTTCATAGACCCTTATAACCCCAGCATAGGACCTAAGTGTAAGGTGTGCTAAGGTGAGAGAATCTGAGGGTGGCTCGGCCAACATTGCACAAGTAGTAATTTCTATAAGTTTGAACTTCTCATGAAGGCGATTCTTTTCTAGCTTCACACGATGAAGTTCGGCTTGGGTTTGGTCCAAAGCAAAGCCTAGTGGTGCTACCTCCTTCCCAAGTTCTGTTAGATGGGATTTGATTGGCCCAAGACTACTGTATGAGGCCATCTAATCTTCTTTCTATATTAATTAACCAAGATCACTTGTATTTAGAGACAATAATCGCAACATTTAGTTTCCAACGGTCATATTGACCAATGTTCATATAACAGTAAAAACCCAATGGTCTCATATTAATTATACTCATGTTATCAAATGAAACAGTTTTGTTGAGTATAAAATAAAATAATACACAAAATTAGGAAACAAGATTTATTCAAAATTTTGGGTCGTTACACAATGAGTGGATATGAAAAGGTAGTTTCTGAATTTGAGGCAAAAATAGTATGAGAATATTGTAAAGTACGAAGCCAACTTCACAAGGTTAGAAATGAATGTCGCGTACTATATACATAATCAAAGGAGAAATATTGATTGATTATTTTATGGTTTAAAACCATTCCTCTGAAGGGCACTAGTCTCAAAAAATTTCTCATCGTATGAAGATATATTCTCATGTGTTATCAAGACAAAAAAAGATTTCTCTAATTATTATGACTTTAAAAAAATAAAAGAGAATAATAGGGCTGATGAACACTCTGGAAAAGGAAATAAAGAAAAGGGGAAGAATTGGAGAATTGATTTTCCATCTTGTGATAATTATGGGAAGAAACACCCTAGTACTTGCCTGAAGGGTATGGGTGTTTGTTACAAGTGTGGAGGAAAAGGCCACTAATCCTGTGATTGTAAGGGAATTAAATACTCCACTAATGTTCAATGCTACAATTGTAAATAGATTAGATATTATACAAATTATTGTCCTAAGAATCAAAGAAATATTCCCTAGATAAGGTCAAGGGTGCTAGGCCAAGCTATCCGATCAAAACTGTTGAGGTTAAAGTTCCGAATTATGTGGTGGAAGGTACTTTAATCAATTCCTAAAACTTATCCAATGTTTTTTTTGGATCATTGAATTATTTTATATCTTCCCATTTTTTCATGAAAATTAATCATTTCCAATTTATTTAATAAAGGAGTTGTCAGTCAAAACTCTTAAGAGAAGTATCATTTCAACAAAGATGTGTCAATCAATCCCCCTTATGACACACAAACATACTTTAGATGTTGACCTTATCATCATACTCATGATTGAATTTGATATAATTCTTGTTATGAATTGTATTTCCAACTAAGAGGTGAGAATCTATTGAAAGAATAAGTAGGTTACAATTTTTGAGAATGGTGCATAATCCCTTATCTTTAGAGAAAAAACCTTGTCATTTGATTCTTATATAGATCCACCCACAGTAGCTCTATTGAATGCAATTCTTAGGGAGGATGAGAAAGAAATATATATGGGTGAGGAAATAAATCTTCAAATTGAGGATGTACCTATTTTTTCATAATACATTGATGCCTTTCTAGAGGATTTACCTGGAGATCCTCGAGAGCAGGAAGTTTATTTCATTATTGATTTAATTCTTGGTTCAATACCTATATCAAAAAATCCTTATATAATTTCCATTGTGGAGTTATTAGAACTAAAGAAACAACTAGAGGAATTGAGTGATAAAGGATTTATTCGCCCTAATGTTTCTCCATGGGGATCCCCTATTCTTTTCATTAAGAAGAAGGATGAATTTATGAGGCTATGCATTGACTATAGAGAGATCAATGATACTACAATAAATAACAAGTATCATCTTACTCACATAGATGATTTATTTGATCAACTTCATGTTGCCCAGTATTTTTGGAAGATTGACTGTCAATATGGATATCATCAGTTGCATGTGAGGAAGGAAGATATTCCAAAAATAGTATTTCGAACAAGGTATGGTCATTATGAGTTTATAGTAATGCCTTTTGGATTGACTAATGCACCCTTTATTTTCATGGATCTAATGAATAGAGTTTTCAAGGAATATCTTGATGACTTTGTTGTGGTATTTATTGATGATATCTTATTTTACTCCAAAATCTATGAAGATCATGAGAATAACTTGTGTATTATTCTGAAGACTCTTAGAAGAGATGAATTATATGGGAAGTTTAGAAAGTGTGAATTATGGCTTCATTCAATTTATTTTATGGGTCATGTTGTCTCTAAGGATGGAATTTTAGTGGATCTTGTGAAGAAAAAGACAGTTCAAGAATGTCCTACACCAATAAATATTACCGAGGTATGTAGTTTTATTTGTTTAATAGGTTATTATCAGTTTTTCATTCAAAACTATGCCTGATTAGACAACCTGTTAACCAATCTTACTGGTAAAGGGGTTATGTTCATATAGACAAAATAATGTGAAGAATATTTTGAAGAATTGAAGAGGATATTAGTGAATGCACCAATCCTGACTCTACCATCCGGGAATGGTGAATTTGGGATCTATAGTGATGTGTCAAAGAATTGAATCAGGTGTGTCCTTATGTAGAATGATATAGTTATTGCCTATGTATCAAGGTAGTTAAAAATTAATGAAAAAAACTATACAACTCATGATCTTGAGTTATCATCTATGATCTTTTCTCTAAAGATATGAAGAAACTATCTCTATGGTGAAAGATGTGAGATATATACAGATCACAAGAGCTTAAAATATATCTTCTCACAAAAAGAAATCAACAAGAGGCAAAGGAAATGGATCGATCTACTCAAGTATTACGATTATTCTATACACTACCACCTAGGAAAGGAAAATAAGGTAGTTGATGCATTGAGCAGGAAGGATCGTGTAGTTTTAAACAAAATGAGAATTGACAAGGATCCTATGTACATAGATCTAGCGAGGATGGATATAGGAATTATTAAAGAAGGTGAAACATCACTACCTTTTTAATTGGTTTTCCAACCATCTTTATTGAAAATAATTAAAAGTTCTTAGTCTGATGATGAGAATATTCAAAAGAAAATTAAATTTTTGAATGATGGGATGTTGACTGACTTCGTGTGTGAGGATGGAATTATGAAATTTGGGAGGAGGTTATGTGTTCCCTCTATCCCTGAGCTAAAAAAGGAGTTATTGGATGATGCCCGTAGTTCAAATTTCTCTATACACCATGGTATCACTAAGATGTATAGATATTTGAATGAACATTTCTGGTCGGACAACACGAAGTAGGAAATTGTTGATTATTTATCAAGATTCTTAGTCTATCAAAAAGTGAAGGTTGAAAGATGACATCCTAGAGGAGTCATGCAACCTCTTACTATTCTTACATGGAAATGGGATGATATCATTATTTATTTTGTCATTGAATTACCAAAAACTCCAAAGAAGAATGATGCAATATGGGTGATTGTTGATTGACTTACCAAATCTGCACATTTCCTCACAATAAGGGAGGATTTTCCACTAGAGAGCCTTGTATAGCTCTATATTAATGAAGTTGTGAGACTTCATGGAGAACCTATAACATCCCCAAATGATAAAGGGTTAAATGACTAAATTATAAGACTCATGTCAACAAGGTGAGCCTTCTTTTTGGGATCCTGTCTGATTAGAACTCCATAGTTAAGCGTGCTTGGCCTGGAGTAGTGATCAGGATGGGTGACCTCTTGGGAAGTTTCTCATGGTGTGTGTGAGTGAGGAAAAAACACACTGGAAAGGACATGTGTTGGCCTGTGGAAACTGTCATTAGTCAGATAACTCGTCCGGGCACGTGGGTGGGACCTAGGGTGGGACCCATGTGTTTGCGGGGCAACTGGTGGGCAGGGCCCAGTTGTCACATTTGGTATCAAAGGAGGAACCCAGCCTTAAGTGCGGTGCACTGCCTGGGTTGAGATGTAGGGCCCACAATGAGGGCATTGTGGGGTGATTGTAACATCCCCAAATGATAAAGGGTTAAATGACTAAATGATAAGACTCATGTCAACAAGGTGCAGCTTCTTTTCGGGAGTATGTCTGATTAGAACTCCACAGTTAAGCGTGTTTGGCCTGGAGTAGTGATCAGGATGGGTGACCTCTTGGGAAGTTTCTCAGGGTGTGTGTGAGTGAGGACAAAATACACTGGAAAGGACATGTGTTGGCCTGTGGGAACTATCATTAGTCAGATAACTCGTTCGGGCACATGGATGGGACCTAGGGTGGGACCCACGTGTTTGCGGGGCAACTGGTGGGCGGGGCCCAATTGTCACATTAATCTTTGGAACCTATTTTGAAAATTTAGTGGGAGTGAAATGCTTTACTTGATAATGCAAACTCATTACTTGAATTTGAAAATAAGGAAAAACATTATTTTATTATACCTTATTTTCAAACTGGCATGATTGGATTTCTTACTAAGGTAGGGGCACAGGACGTGGTTATATTTTGGCATTCCTACTAAGCATCTCAGTGCTCACGCCTACTTTACTTTTCATCTGCAGGTTTCAGTCTTGGATCACTTTTTGGGAGCGAGTGTAGTTGGCATACCGTGGCGATCCAAGGGGTCACCTGAGGTATGTCACGTTGCTTTGTTTATTCCTTTTTCCGCTGTCAAGTTGTTTAATTTATTTTCCTTTATTTATCTGCTTCTTCAGTTTATGTTCATTTATCTTCGTTATGGGCCAAACCATTTCAAACTGGTTTATTTTGATGCCCGACACTAGTTTCCAGCCCGTGGGGATCGGGAATGCCCTTCGGGCCATGTCGCGGACCGGGTCAGGCGCCGGGTCGGATGACGATCTGGACTGGTTTGTGACAAAATGGTATCAGAGGGGCCCTTGTTATTTGGGGTGTCAATTATCTTGGTGATTAGGTGTGTCGGGAATCGAGAGGTAGGTGCGGGAAGGACTTCATGAACCCTTGCCCATCCCGAGACTCGAGTTGCCAGAGGTAGTATGGGATTTGAGTTTTTCTTTTGCTTGGTCTGTGTGGATGAGGGATGACAAGGGAAGTGATCCAGTGTTACGTGACGAGCCTGCATGGAGTAGCGACCCATGTACAGCCCGAGTGCACGGCTCAAGATACTTCCTGTGGTGGACTCCCACTCGGATCATGGTATGCTAAGCCATGTTACCGGGTTGGCATAGCCACTAGTCCCTTATTTTTGGAAATTTTGATGTGAAAACGTTTTGGAATTTTGAAATGTGTTTCTTTAATGATAAGTGAATTTCTAAAATTGGTTGGGAATTTGTGCTTTGTGCTTAATGGTCTGTTTTGGAAATGAGAAGTGTCTTGAATTAACCCTTGGTATTCCTATGAGTGATCACATACATTGAGGTACGCATGTGGCAAGTGGTGAATTTGGTGATGTGAGTGGATGGGTGCTTGAGCTAGCACAGGGATATGTATGTGTCAGACTTCATGGGATACCAATGGTGGATATTTAAGTTGTTTTGTTTGCTGAAAAATGGTTTTCAAAAAGGATTTTTTCAAATGTTTAGAAAAGTGAGTGAGAAATTGTTTAGCGTTCTCTTTTCGTGATGGGTATTCTTTTTCGTGGGTTCTTGGTTTTGACATATTGAATTGTGGTTGTAATAGTGATTTGAGTTTGAGATTTCATTTGTGATTGAGGTTTGGAATTTTGATTTTTGATGATTTTTGATTCGTATTTGTGCCTCTTTTTTTTGAGTGTGCTGCCCAGAAAAGTCCCAGAAGTTTCTAGTGAGACTCTTCTAGTTGTTGGTTCTACCTAGACTCTTAGCGGAGTGGTGGGATTGAATTCTTTTCGGTTATTGTCCAGCTTCTGTGGTGATTGTGATCTATCGAAGGTAGCAGACTGGCTTGGTGAAATCGTTGGTGTTTCCAGGTTATTGGAAACTCCCAAAACTATGAGAGTCTGTGTTGGTTTGGGTCCATTTGAAGGTGCAACTTTGGATTGGTGGAGGAAATAATCACAGCGTCGTTGTATAATGGTATGTCTTAGAAGGTGTTTAAGACCACTCTTGTCTGATGGTTTATACCCGAGGAAGTGAAGGTGAGGAAAGTGGCAGAACTAGTGGGTGTTGAGTAAGGCCAACGAGCGGTGAAGTCCTATGTGGGGCATTCCAAGGGGTTGATTCCATTTTCCACAGAGGCAGCATCGTGGAATCAGTTAAAGTTTCTCTTGTGTGAGGTCTTCATCTAGGGTTCCAGGACCATTTCTTTCTGGTGTTTGGGAAGTTTCCCCATCCGGTGACGAGAGAGAACCGGAAGAACCTGTATCAGACAAGTCTTCTTGTCAATTCCATATTCTATTAGTTGGGACACCCCCTTGTTTTCTTCTAGTGTGCTCGGTTTGGGTACTTTAAGTCGCCTTGTCATCATCCTCTGAAGGCTTGCCGTCAGTGTGGCCATTTGGGACAATTGGAGAGGTTCTGATAGCGGCATTATCAGTAGGAGTGTCGACCGAAGGATGTCAGCTCCTAAATATGGGGCAGCAGATGCTTCAAGACATCAGAGCTCCAGCCACAGGTCTCAGAGTGAAGCTCTTTACACATTCAGGAATCATTGGGTGTGGGGAACCTTGGTCTAATTTTTATCTCCAATGCTGAAATTGGGACGGTCTGAATTTACTTGTTGTAGCTCTCCTGTCTTTGAAGGTTCTATTTTGCTGTAAGAGGTGTAAAAGTCTCTTTTTCTCGATGTGGTCTTTGTTCCTTGAATATCCCACTGTGTTTGTAAGAAGGTGCGGTGATCTCATCTTTTTGGTAATTCCAGTAGTTGCACCTCCTCAAATGTGGCCCGTTTTGTTTTAGTACATGCTCATTTTGGAGTTGCTCATCTCTTGTGGAAATGATAAGTCATGGTTAAGTTCGTTATTTGGTAGAATTCTTCTGTGAGTTTTCTCATGTGTCAGTGGTTTCTGGTTTGGGTTGGAAGTTCCTGTGTCGGTCTATACTGGTTGGTTTAAGCTGGTCAGTTCTTAAATGGTGGGGAGACCCACCATGAATCTTGTCATGCCTTCTTCGAGGTTTGGTATATGTGGTGGTTCCCTCTTGGATCAAGTTAGTGTTTCTAGAGTTGGCCCGTGCTAAGAGTCTTAATGTTGGTTGTGCTAGTTGGATTCTTGCGATGGGGAGAACCCTTCTCATTTCCTGAGCACTTTTCTCATTGCGTTTTCCTTTAGAGTTGGTTGGGTGTGACTGATGGAGTGAAAAGTCACACCGAGTTCGTTTTTTTGTTGGTCTCATTCAGTTTCGACCTTGAGTTTGATTCCTCGTTTGGCTGGGTGACTTTCTGGGGGCAGAAAGTTTTTGTGGTGGGGAGAATTATCACACCCCGACCCGACTTATTGCAGTCGCAGTTATTTATATTTATATTTGAGTCTTTTGGTTTCTTAAAGTGAAAAAAGTTAATTAAATTAAAAACAAAATGAAAATAAAATGAAATAAATGGAAAACGATTTAATAACAATAATAATGATATTATTATTATTTAGTTTGTATTGTAATTATTATTAACTTATTGTTAATATTATTTATATTGATATTATTATTATTATTATTACAAAAAAAAAAGGGAAAAACTTATTCTACCCGACCCCCCCCCCCCCATTTCCCTTACCCCATCACGAGCCCCCCCCCCCTCCTCCCCTGTGTTCGCCTGTGCGCACCCGGAGCCCAGGCCGTCCCCCGCTCCGGCCACGCCGCACCTCCGGCTGGCCGTCTCGTCCCTCTGCACTCACCCCTCCACGCTCACCCGAGACCTCGCACCGCCCTACTGTCTCCGGTCCCATCTGCCCAGCCATCCAAGCTGACTTAATCCCCCCTCCCTATTGCGCAACCACCATTGGCCGAGGCCCTTCGGCGATCCACCTTCCTTCCTCCGGTGAGCCCTCTTTTTCTTTCCCATTACACTATTTTGGTGTTTTGTTGGATTTCATAGGGTGCACATATCATGGCCGAACCCTAACGTATTTAGGGGTCCTCTTTTTAGTTGATTAATGTTATTTATGGTTCATCTTTGGTCCCTTATGGTGCGAATGCAGGGAAATTAAAGTCTTGCACTGAAATTTGGAAGTTTCGACACCGAAGGTGATCGTTTCTGTGTATTAGTGTTGTTTGAGAAATTAATTTTCTTATTTAGTTAATTTGGCATACTCATTTATTTGTTTACTTGGTGTGAATGTAGTTTTATATGAGGTTTGATATGGTTTAAATGTGTTTATTAGCATGTTTATTTGATATGAATGTTTTTATTTTTTGGAAACCAATATTGAGCCTTTTGTTGTGTTTTATAAACTTTTTTGTTGGTTTATTATATCGTACAAGGGCTGCGAATTTTGTTTTATCATGTTATTGGTGTGCGTTTTCCCTTAGAATATGTCTTTGAGTGGGCATTTGTGTTCAAAGTTTGGTAATACCGCTTACAATTGATTCTTGATAATGTTGGTTTCATTGGTCGATTTGGGGTTCAACTAGGTGAATTGCATGGTGTGGAATTGGTTTTATCAAAGGTTCATTATGATTTTGGTTTTAAAAATAGTTTTTCTCACTTGAAATTTGGTGTTTTCACATGAAAATAATTATTCTTATTGAGTTTATATTGTTTAATCAATTTGACATGTTCGTTTACTTTTGCGCGTGGTGCGAAGTTGGTATTTGATAAAAATCAAACATGTTTTTAATTTTAAAGTGTCATATTTTTGGGAATTTGGGTATGGTCCATGTGTTAAGCATTGGTGTGCACCTTGGTAATGTTTTATAAATTATTCAAATGACTTATTTTATTGTGCAAGTGATGCGAAAATAGTTTTTGAAAGAATTTGATATGTGTTTGGGTTGGAATGGGTTTCTTAATGTGAATTTGTGTATAATTTTTGTGTAAAATCATGTTGTGCCTCTTTCAGGTGTTTTATAAATTGTACAAATGGTTTATTTAGTTTTTCAAATGGTGTGAATCATGTTTTCAATGGAACTTATGGTGAAAATGGATTTGGGTGTAGGTTTTTAAAAGGGAAATGCATAATTTGGTATGTTTGGGTTGTTGTGTATTTCTAATGTAAATCGTAAATGGTTTAAACAATTAAATTCATGTTTTGGAATTTGTTTCGGTTTATGTGACGATTTTAAATGGCCTTTGGAAATGGTTAAATTGATTTTTTGTTTTTCTTTTAATATTTTCAATGAGTTTTATGAGTTATGTAAGTGGCGTGTCGTTGGTGAAAATCCTTGATGTGTTAGTTTGAAACACTTTATGGATCGTTTAAGTGTTTAATTACTTTATTAAATTATATGTGTAGTGTGTTGGGCCTTGATATGATGGTTTTGGGTCGCGGGTTTGAGGTATCTTACATGCACATGCATAGGGTAAGGCATATATATATATATATATATATATACCCTCTTTGTGCATATTCCCTCATGGTGCGGGGAATATGTGCAATGCAGCTAGGGGCGTGTATATATATATGTATAAATGCATGTACATGTATGTGCCAAGTGTCGGTTCGAGTGGCCATCGACAAATAGTGACAAGTTTGAGGTAGGTCCTCTATACCTATGCCTTTAATTTGAGATTCATAATTGTTTGCTTGTTTTAAAAATATGTTTTACATTTACGCTATATACACATGCTATGAAATCAGGTTACGGTTGCTAGAAATGATTATGCCTTTTCTTTGGAAATTGAAATGTATTTTTAATGCTATCGGTCTTAAGTGACATTTTCTTGAAAAATTGATTTCCTAAGTGGTTTTGAATTAGTAATGTGTATTTCTGAAGGTGTTTGGACTTTTGGCCGGTTAATTGTAAAAAGTATTCAATTTATATAATAAATCCCATTTTGAACCTTAATAATGTTTTATGAAAAAGAAAAACCTCTCTTGAGGCATTCCCCCTTGGTTTTAAAAAATGATTTGTATGTTGGAAGTGTTATGATGTGCCTAACATTGAAGTTTATGCATTGTGTGATGTGAAAGAGGGGGAATGAACTTAAGGAGGGAGAATAGTGGTGAGAGGTTGAATGAGTTTTTGATAAAGAAAATTTTATGTTCATATATGTTAGCATGATAAATAAAAACTCACCACCACTTGAAATAGAGCACAATGGGAAACTCGGGTATCTAGGTGGGTGACCAGGACTAGTATGCTAGATGACACGGTAGGGGTTTGTCCCAGTTTTTCTAGAAGTATTAACGCAACAACACTAACTAAACATATGAATTTATGAGGGTCGTGGTCTTCTAAGCCAAGTTTTCTGAGGGTCGTGGTCTTTTAAGCCACATTTCACCAAGGTACGAGGTCTCTAGGTTCCCACTTGTTCTAGCTACCTATAGGGATTTCCCATGGTGCTCATTTGTTACATGTTGCTAGTGATGTAACTTTATTTTCAGTTGTTTCATACTTGATGTTGTTTGTGAAAATCATATTTTAATCCAAACTGGTTTCCTTTCATTTTTTTTTATGTTAATGCATGCTTGGAACCTATTTTGAAAATGTAGTGGGAGTGAAATGCTTTACTTGATAATGAAAACTCATTACTTGAATTTAAAAATAAGGAAAAACATTATTTTATTATACCTTATTTTCAAACTGGCATGATTGGATTTCTTACTAAAGGCAGGGGCATAAAACATGGTTATATTTTGGCATTCCTACTGAGCATCTCGATGCTCACGCCTACTTTACTTTTCAGTTGCAGGTTTAAGTCTTGGATCGCTTTTTGGGAGTGAGTGTAGTTGACGTACCGTGGTTATCCATGGGGTCACCTGCGGTATGTCACGTTGCTTTGTTTATTCCTTTTTCTACTGTCAAGTTGTTTAATTTATTTTCCTTTATTTATCTGCTTGTTCAGTTTATGTTCATTTATCTTCGTTATGGGACAAACTGTTCCCAATTGGTTTATTTTGAGGCCCGACACTAGTTGCCAACCCATGGGGATCGGGAACGCCCTTCGGGACTTGTCACGGACCGGTTCGGGCACCGGGTCGGATGACGATCTGGCGTGGTTCGTGACAGAACCTCTCTCAATTGTGTCTAATAGTGATCATTGATTTACTTCAAAATTTTGGAAAAGTTTTCATAAATATTTGGATACTGAGCTTTGATTGAGTAATGCTTATCACCCTTAAACTAATAGGCAATCAAAAAGGATGATCCAAACATTAGAAGACATTTTGAGATCGTGCACACTTGATTTTCAAGGTATGTGGGATCATTATTTACCCTTGGTGTAGTTTTCCTACAATAATAGTTTCCATTCATGTATTCAAATGGCACCGTATGAAGCATTGTATAAAAAGATATGTCTTACACCAACATGTTGGGATAAAGTTAGTGAAAGAAAGTTTGTAGGCCTAGAGCTTGTGGAGGAAACAAAAACAAAGGTAAAGACTATTCAAACAAATATTAAAGTATCTCAAAGAAGGAAAAAGAGCTATGTTGATAATCTAAGGAAGGATTTTTTATTTCAAGTAGAAGATCACTTTTCCTTGAAATTATCTCCATGGAAGTGTGTTATAACATTTGGGGGAAAATGGAAACTGAGCCCCAGGCACATTAGACATTTTAAAATTCTGGAGAAAATTGGATTTGTGGCTTATCATTTGGTAATGTCATCTAGACTTTCTAAAGTACACAATATGTTCCACATATCACTGTTAAGGAAGTATATGTCAAACCCAACACATGTACACACTTCTGAAGGTATAGAATTAAAACCTGACTTATCTTATTACAAAGAGCTTATCCGGATTCTAGACACTAAAGAACATGTGTTGAGGAGTCGGTCGACTCGGCTGGTAAAGGTACTTTGGAAAATCATAAAATTGAGGAGGTGACATGGGAGCCTGAGGATCTTTTTATAAATAACTAACCAAATATTTTTATAAGGTAGCATTCTTGTAATTTCGAGGAAGAAAGTTTTATAAGGGGGGAGAATGTAACACCCTAAGGAATTACAAATAAATTTAATATAGAATATATATAACACTGAGTCTATGGGAAACAAACACTTTTTTTATTATAGAATATAGTTATAACCTAGCCATTAGACATAATTTTTCCACCTCTGTGTTTTGAATTTTTAAAAACAGACATACACGGTTACGATCAGTAAGATATTTAGAGTTTGATAGGATCAACTTACATTTTGTGTGAATAGTAACTTGACCATTATGAATAGTAATGTATCCTTATGAATAGTAATATGACTCTTATGAAGAGAAACCTTATCCATGTAAGTAGAAATAAAATTTAGGCACCTTATAAATGAGAGTGAATATTTTAAAAATTAATAATTAAGTGTTGATATTTTTGTGAGTAATAAATATTTAATTACAATTTTAAATTAATAAATTTATTTAATATAAAATTCATTTTTAGAAAATGTATTCCAAAATAAATATTTTTTTGTCTTGTGATTTTAAGATAATTTTATGAGACCTCAGTTAATTTTTGAAAGTATTATAAAATCAATTTTAAATTTAAAATCTGTATTTTTCAAGTAAATAATGATTTTTCTTAAAAAATATATTTCATATATATATATAATTATTTTAGTAAAATGAAGTCCATTTTTTAATTCTAAATATTGATAAATGATTATGGCGAATTTGTGGTATTTTTTTAAAATACTTGATTTTTTAGTGAATAGTAAAAGACGATAATTAACAATAAATGTTAAATACATGATTTATTGAGCCATAGGTGATGTATAGCTGATTTAAGAACACTTGGTTCGAAATCACATACACTTGTTACTATTTTTGGTCATAAGAATCAACATTATTGCTTGTTTTGAGAAAAATAATAAAATAATGAATAAGATGTTCAAAAATCACCTCTCTCATCCACTATAAAAGCCACCCCTGTAGTTGGGGTTTGGATTAGTGGTAAGCACACTGTAATCCTACATGAAAAATGGGGGTTCAAAACCCATTGGGCGCAGGTACTGTAGCATCACTATAGTAGCAGAGACACTGATGGTGGGCACTCTATCAGCGGCGACACTGTAGCAACAACGGGCATTATAGCAGCAGAAGGGGCACTATAGCAGCGGTGGGTACTATGCGGCACTGTAACAAGCGGTACTGTAGGAGTACTATTAACAGAATGGGCCTTGGGCCAAAAATTTGGGCCTATGGGCCATGTAATGGGCTAAATTCTCACTCAGCCTTTGGGTCTATGTAATGGGTCCCCCTCAACCAAGTTGAAAGAGGTATTTGTTTTGCTTTAATAATAAATGAGGCTTCGACCCCTACCTTTTTAAAAAAACTATAAAATCCACCCCTCACCCCCTCTTCTCCTCACTCTAAGCCTTGAAACATCTCAAATTTCTTCCCAAATAATCTTCCCTAGCCTCTCCCCATGTCCAATAGCTCTTGGTCTTTCCAAAAGACCAAAATCCCTTCCCTTAAGGAGGTTCTCAAGGAGGATATTTCAAGAGGTAAACCCTCTTTGTTTTTCATTTAATTTCACTTCATTTTATTTTATTTTATTATTATAACCTCACATATTCTGTTTAAATTATAATGATAACTCTAGTATCATTTATATACTATAATTATATCATTTTAATGGAAGAACCATCATCAACCACCTTACTCTCTCTCTCTTTTATTTCAAAAACGAAATCATCGTCTGTGAAGTGCCGATTTACAACCTTCATAGACGATGAAGTTTCATTATTTAATTTATCCTTCAAGGTTGTTCATTAAACCATTTTAATGGTTGAAAAATATTTTAAAATGAATATTAAAACTTTTTTTATGTTCTCGATGTAACATATTTACATAATACCAAGCGATAATACAAAATGAGTTCATTATGATCAATAACCGCCGTAATAATCTTAATGATTATCACTAAATGCATTATCTAATGATTAATCCTCATAATATATAACCAAATGATAAATATAACCATTTACACTTATGGATTCTCATTAGCAACTAGAAATTCCAATTTTGAATAATTATACCAATTTTACATAATACCAAGTGATAATACAAAATGAGTTTGTTATGATCAATAACCACCGTAATAATCTAAAGGATTATCACTAAATGTATTATCTAATGATTCATCATCATAATATATAACCAAATGATAAATATAACCATTTTTCACTTATGGATTCTCATTAACAATATGAAATTCTAATTCTGAATAATTATACCAATTTTAAATGAACTTCATTAATTATAATCAAGAAAACCGATCATGAAATAAAGGAAACGAACACTCTGGAACGACATAATTCAATCACATAACTTATCAATAAGTACATAAATTAACTTAATAAAACTATAATTAATCAAATATTTATAGATAATGTTCTGAATTAATGAATTAATTTATTTAATTTGATTATCCAGGATGTTAAGGTCAAGTGCAGATTATGTTCGGACATAAGGTAAGGGTTTTCTACTTGAACATCCATTTTCTTTCGGGTTACTCTTATTCTCTACATACCCCAACTAAATTATTAATTATTATTATGTACACCTCATGAATTCTTTATTGTTCGGCACAAAATATAATCCATGAACTTGAATCTCTTCTCATAAGGAGTCTCCAAGTGTTCCAAAATCTTCTGGATGGACTCTATCTAGGACTTTGGTACCTCGGGTCCACACTCTCTAGAAAACATTATAGGGTGTTGTAACTAAAACTCTCTGGTCAGATCAAACATACTCAGCATGACCCACCCTGGGTCACATTCCATCGTCTGCATAAAATGAGCAAAGTTTTCACAGAACTGCTCATCTCCTCTATAATCTTATACTAACGGGTTTCCTTACTCCACTATTGGTGGAGCATTATTGGGGATATCCACTTGTCACCCAACCAGCATACGTTATTGTGGTGTAATTTCTCTACAATTCCAACATGTATCTTAGAACACATAACATAAATCTTCCACAATTTACATAAAAGAAGGCTCTCCACTAGCCATAAAAAACTCATTTCCCAAACACTATCCTAACAGACATCGCCACATCTAGAACACTACCCCTAATCGTCCCTATTGAAGTTCATGGATAACCTGGGGTAAACCAACTTACATAGTTACAAATCTTTCATTATAAACCTTTTTATACCATTTCCACTTTCACAACACGAAAACATTACCTTTTAAGCACATTTCCCATTTCAAAACTTGTTACAACCAACATTTTAACTCATTTATAACTTTTCATTAAACACAATTCTTTAACCATTTTTTTCTCATTATTTCCATTTAACCATTTTCATCATCTTTATTAGAAACCATTTTCTTCAAGTTTATGTGTAAGTGAAATGAATTCTACCCTTCATGTCCCACACACCCATCCCATGTGTGTCTATCAGGATGCATGCCACCTATATCCCTAGGTGCCTATAATGATGAATGAATGCACAACCTTGTGCAATTCTAGCCATGGTAAAAATATCATAAAACTATCACATCACACAACAAGTGGATCACCCAATGGTGAAATATCACTCAAACATAAAAAAAACACACCAAGAACAACAATCCCACCCTAGGAACTTGGTTTTTTTCCTGTACATGGGTTAGTTACTCCCAATATTAAGCTCATTTATAATACCTGACACATCCAAATATTCAGTCTACCTTACCTAAATAATAATACCATAGAAAATAATGAGTCTGATACCACTTTGAAATGTCTCTGACCTAGAATCCACTAACTGGTGCCCCGAGCTGGGTTACCACATGACCTCAAGCGCACCACCCCATATGCCATAGGTTACTGAATAGCAATGAAGGTCTAATAGATCACATGGGGAGAATATACCCTCTTTACCAAAGTAATCCACACCAAACAACATATGAAATAAAGGAAACAATCAACAATAAACAAGAAACATGCATTACCAACCATTCCCAAATAGGGTAAAAAACTCAACCAACAATAATTATACCATGTCATGCTAACAATGCCAAAAGTGAAGAAAACCCAAAATAGGACAAACAACTAAATCCACAAAAAAGTTTCTGACTACAAGTCTGGATCATCATCCATGCACAACCCAATCCCAACTCAAATCCCTAGCATAGGGCCTTTTCCCTTATCTTGGCCTTCAACCAAGAAATGTTCTTAGGTACCCAATGGAGGCTTGAGTAGGGTGTGAGTATAACTTAGTAGGACACCACCAATGGTGTCTACAAAATATTCAGTCTAAAAAGATAGTGCATGCAAAAACTAAATAAATGACAAGGTAAAAAAAAGACAACTCAAGTTTCATTAGTTAACAATATTCACTTTAACCATTTTAACCATTTAATCAATATTCTTCACTTGTTTCATAGGTTAGTAATTCACATCATTTACACAATATCCTAAGCCAGTCAATTATTATGCATAAGGGAATAAGTCAAGATCCATATCTCACTATGGATAAAAATTTCATGAACCATTACATTACACTTACTTTATAGCCTTAGTCCAGGTAGTCTCATAAAATGTAACTATTAGGGGCATAGAGCCTCAGTCCGCTTCCCTAACCCATCCATTATAGGGGTGGGGTTTAGAGCCTCAGTCTAACCTAACTCATGGGAGTAGATCCTCAAGTCTTCCTACCTCAAATCTGAAGATGAAAACATGCTCAACCTTATCCTTAGATCCATATTATAGCACTCTTTGAAACCTCAACCTAAGATATGATGGAAAAAATATGGTTTTAGGGATTCATAAGAATAAGAAGAATGAAACCAAAAGCCCTAATCTAAAAAAGAGAAGCAAGAGGAGCACTAGACTTACCCAGTACTTCAATTTGTAACCAATGACACTCTATATGGCCTAGAAATGAAGGAGGTTGACCCTTGGAATGATTTAGGGGTTTAGGTTCATCACTAGGGCTATAGAAGGAAGAATGGGGAATAAAATCAGGTAAAACAATTAAAATACTGAGGATGGGAAGGGGTAATTTCTCATTTTAAATAGGTCCCATGGTTTGTCCGCATAGTTTTCCAAACCATGCGCCAACCATGCGTCTGCCTCCATACAAGAGGGGTTCCAAGTCGCACGGTTACCTAGGGATTACACACAGTTTTAAAAACCATTCGCCAACCATGTAGAATGAATATATCCAAATCTAAATGGTTTGGATTTCCCCCTTGCACAGTTAACCTAACCATGCACCACTCCTTCTAGATAGAATGGTTTGGGTGCACAATTTCCACTAACCATGCACCAACCATGAAACATGCTCATGATGGCCATTTTTTCCTTTTCATTCATGTACTAAACCACTAAAACATCCTTGAGCCTCCACATACACTTGGTAAACATTCCATTTACCAAAATAATAGATTTTAAAGAAAAATATAAACAGGTTCATACCTCCATGAATTCTGGGATCTTACTCCATGTGTTGGAAATCCTATGGCGGGGGATAGTGCGAGGGAAGATTTACCTTGTGTGTCAGGATAGAACTTACATTTGGATATTTTCCTAGTTATTATTTCCCCCTTCTTTCATACAGTTTTTCTTTTATACTATATGTTATTAGTATTCATCTAGGCTTGGCACATCACGTGTGCATGCATTTGTTATGACAACATATTATAAGTTCTCCATTGGGGGGTGGCATAATGAGATTTATTTCTAACCCCCTATATGTACAACTTGGTGTGGGTGTAAACTTAATTTCTACTTTCATGTTAGAGCATAGGTTGGGAAATAGATGGGTCTGAGGCCCAATGGTTCTTGATTGAGTGGAGATGCTCATGTGGAGTCTTAGGATCAGTCTAGAGAATCTTGAGCATCATGGATACCGAGAATGTGGTTTGGATCAATTTTAGTAGTAGATCCTATTATATTTATTTTCAATTGTTTATTTTGTATATGTGGTCCATCCAATGGGAGATCAATGGTTTTATGTTTTTCATTCTTGTGAGTATGTATAACTGTATGCTTCATTTCATTTATTATAGCATGATTTTGTTTTAGTTATTTATTATTTGTACTATGATTTTCACTTCTGTGTATGAGTTTGGTTAATTTTACATTGTTATTTCACTCTAATCAGAGGTTATAGTCTTCCCACTACTTCTTTTAGACCATCATCGCTAGTAAACAACCTATAGAATTCGAGGAGTCATGCTTGAGGACTTGTGGGGATACAGATTAGGTGATGTGCCTAGTTGACCTAGGATGGTTCATTACACTTTAGGAAAATGATCCATAAGTTATTTTTTATGTGTAAGAATCATATGAACGTCAATCCAACACATAGTGTGACCTCAAAGTGCATGTTTTCAGTTTAAAAATGACATTTTAGCTAAAAATACTTGTCACTCACTAAAAACTGAGAAAAAAACTCAGGTTGTCTTAATAATTTAAGATAATGATCCATAAGTCATTTATCATGTGTTGGAATCAACCACACATCAACCTGACACACTGTGTGACCGATACAACCCAAAGTGTGTGTTTTTAGTTTAAAATTTTCATTTTGGTTAAAAACATATTTTACTCATTATAAACTAATAAAAATCACTCAAAGTGTCTTTATATATTTGTAAAATGATCCATAAATCATTTTTTTCATGTAGGAATCAGTCGCACATCAATCTGACACATGATGTGACCGGTATGACTCAAAGTGTGTATTTTCAGTTTAAAAATGGAATTTTAGTTAAAAACATGTGTCACTGAATGAAAATTGAGCAAACATGCTCATATTACATTGATGATTTTGGATAATGATCTATAATTAATTTTTTATGTGTATGTATCATTCACACATCAATCTGAAACACCTTGTGACTAATATGACCCAAATTATATTTTTCAGTTTAAAATGAAATTTTAGTTAAAAATGTGTTTAACTCACTAAAAATTGAGAAAACACACTTGGATTGTATTTATATTTTAGCAAAAAGTTCATAAGTAATTTTTAATGTGTAAGAATAAACTGCACACCAATCCAACATACAGTGTGCCCGACTCAAAGTGCATGTTTTTATTTAAAATTGATATTTTAGTTCAAAACATGCATCACATACTCAAAACTATGAAAATTATATTTTATTTTCATGAATTTTTAACAAAATGATTCATATGTCATTTTTGACGTGTAGGAATTAACCGTATGTCAATTTGACACATGGTACAGCCGGTATGACTCAAAGTGTGTATTTTTATTTAAAATTGACATTTTATTTCAAGACATGTGACATACTCAAAACTGAGCAAGCACTTTAATATTGTTTTTATAATATAGAATAATTATTCATAAGTCATTTGTGGTATATAGTAATCATTCAAACCAAAATCTGATACACGGTGAGACTGGTATGACTCGAAATGTGTATTTTCAATTTAAAAATGACATTTTAGATAAAAAAATGTGTCACACAATGAAAATAAAGAAAACAAAATCGTATGGTTTTGATACTTTAGTAAATTTTTCATAATTCATTTATGTCTATAAGAATCATTTGCACATCAATTCAACACACAATGTGACTGGTATGACTTAAGTGCTTGTTTTTAGTTTAAAAATGGAAATTTAGTTAAAATGTGTGTCTCTCTATAAGGAACCCAACCCTAGTAGACCAGAGCCAGTGGTTTCTTTATTACATTGATACTAGACACAAGTGATCACATCCTAAAGAGATGAATAGTTTATTAGTCTTATAAAACTAGATACATACTTAAATCCGATATTACATTTAAAAACATAAAATACAACATAGTATTTTATTTGAGAACACTATTATTCCATATAGTATATACTTTCATATCGATCATAATAAAATTTCTAAAATCCTAATGAAAAGAAACATAAGAAAGGTGTGAGCTCATATAATCATTAAGGGTATGCGTATAGTAGAATCTAACAAGGAATAAATAAGGCATGAATAATATGATAGGAATAAATGATGATCAAATAATGTCATATAAATAATCATATGAGCTTGAAAACTATCCCTAGACATAATATCTATTCAAATAATCACATGGACATCAATAAATAATTTCATAATTATGGAATTCATATTGTCCAACATCTTAAACTTACCGTCGAGGTCTTGTACCAAGGCATCTATATAAATGGGTAAGACCTCAGCTAAATACCCAGCCTATTTTGTCTCATGAGACCTACTGATTCATTGAGGTTCTATGTAATTCCAATCTCCACTCATAACTTAATAATTACAATGCATTAGTTATATGAATAAACAATAAAACTTAATCAACATGCCTTAAAAATAAATAACTATCCATATTGGAAGAACAAGCATACAGAATGTCAATACTTTCCCTAGTAAAAATAATCATAAACTATCCATAGAAATATTGTGGATGGAATCATTAGATTATATTCTCATTAAATCATAATATTCAACAAATTATGTTGACATAGATTAAAATACATTAAAAATATAACTGGAAAATTTATTTAGGAAAGTACCATTTTTACTTTGAAATCACTTATTTTAAAATCTAAAAAAATCAAAATATAAAGGAAATCATTTTATTTGAAAGTAACCCTTAAATCTTGTAAATTAAGATTAAAATCATTGGTCAGTCATGATGTCATGAAATTCCATGCATATTAGGTATGTTAAATTAAACATTCCTTTCACAGTTTTGATAAAAAGTCAAAAGTACCTCATTTGGAAAATGATAAGAAGATTCCTTTTAAAAAAAATTCAAAAAAAAACTAAACATGGTTAAAAATTTCTTTAATAAATAATTAGATAATATTAAAATCATTCTTTAAAAATATTTATGGAAAATATGGACATGGAAGAAAATGGTTCCCAGAAGAGTAGAAAAACAATATCAGTTTTCCTTAAAAACATTATTTCGCCATCTTGAGTGATTAAAGAGGGGAAAATGAAAGGAAAAAACATAATTTATAAAAAATATTATAATAAAATATATTGGTTTTAAGATATAAATACCATAAAATTCCCCTAGTGGATACCTAAACATAAACAACACTGAATAATGATGAGATTGTGAAATAAACTCTTACCTCAGGCCCGACTTCCTTTGTATGTGTTCGAACCTCATATATAATAAATATAAATTTATTATACATAAATTATAGAACTATAATAATATATATCATACCATATATGATTTACTTAAAACCTTTTATCACCCTTTTATTAATAATTCTTTAATAAAATCAATGTTCTGGGTGATAACTGCTTCATTTCCCATATATGTTTTGGTTTGGTAGTTTTGATCCTTGTACTTTGATCATGATTACAAAATCTCTATAATTTATATTGTGATATAAATATAATATAATGAATATATATATATATATTTTAATTCATCTATAAAATATAGAGATATAAAATGAATTTTATCATTTATGGAGACGGTAGATCGTACGTACGCATAAACATTGTTTTCACTTTTTGATGGATGAAAAGAAAGAAAGGTAAATAACAATTAACCTTTACATAATAATTATTATATAATATATACAATATATATTTATTAAAACTATCGTTATTACCATCCATGTAAATCAGAAATGAAAAATGAATCGCATCGCTCTGTAGAGGTGGTAGTTCACACGTATATATGGGCGACGTTGTCATTTTTCATTTGATGGAAAAGAGGGTGGATAATGGTGGTTTCATAATCATAATAAAATTTTAGTATATTGAGGACACTTAATCTATTACTTTATGATAAATACTATAGATTTATAGGTTTTGAAAGAAGTAAAAAAGAAAGTTATTGGTTAAGGTGGTTGCTTCTTCTTTGAAAAAAAACTCTTTTAGATCTCCTCTTAAAGACCCTATAGTTGGTATCTTAAGAATAAAAACACCTCTAGAACAAGGATAAGGATGTTTAGAATGGATTTTGGTAAGGTTATATTGAGATATATGTCTCAAAGTTGTGTAAATAAATGAGAGAACGAGTTTCCTTTTATAAAGGAAGGACACACTTGGAATTATAAAAAAGAATAAAATATACCTAAGTCTTTCCCAAGAAAAATGCTCCCAAATGGCCATATGTTCAAATAAAAAGAGTATAAGTTTTAAATATCATTATAAAATGAAATTTATATAGGTTTTGGTGACATTTTAAACCTAATCATTTGGTTTAACACATTGGCTTACCAATTTTAATCTTAACCGTGGTAATGACATTTTAATATTAAAGGGCTATAATTTCACTTATAAGGTAAAAATTAGCTCATAAATGGAAAGGGGATGAAATTTTCAACCATTTATTATCCTAATTATCCCATTTAAATATTTTTATGTTTTTTAAATAATTGAATAAAATATTTTTATCATAAAATACTATTAATGTCATTTTAAGAACTATTCACATAATTTTACTTTAAAAACAACATGGAAGAAATGGAATTTAAATCTAAACATTTAACACATATAATATGTTATTTTTATCTAAAAAACCAGGGATCACAATAATTCACCCAAATTATATTACTTTTAACATTTTTAAAATCGTTTATTTTATTTCTCTATTAATTGAATAAATACTATTGCAATGTTACATAAGTATTTAAAGTAATTATTTAATCATTAAAAATTAGAAATAAATTTCCATGATAAAAAATAATTTATATTTAAAATAAATATAATAACTAAAATTATCCTATTTTTACCCTTATGGAAAAAATTTTATAGATATTAAATTCAAGAGAGTGACATTTTGTATTTATTTTTTCCATATATTAATATAAAGGTTATCATCAAAGAAATATGGCCCCAAGTGGCCATATATTCAATAATTGGATGAAAATGAATAAAATACACCAATAAAATAGGATAAAGGTAAATTTTGTGTTGATTTTGAGACCTTATCTCATGGTTTAGCACTATTTTACCCATTTTACCCTTACCGAGGTGACAAATATTTACCATAGTTACTGTTCATAATAAACAAAAATAAATGGGTACTATTTACCAAATTTGATCGCATTGATTCCAAATGTGGAATCCATTTTTCAAGATTTAATTTCTATAAGTGGAAAATATTAATTTTAAAATAAACATGAAAAATGCAATGAAATCTAGTTTTTAGAAAAATACATTTTTAATCATAAAACTGGAATTATTTGAATCTCATGCCTAGAAAAAAATGTTAAATGAATGTTAAAACATTTTATTTAATATATAATATATATGTTTCAACAAAATCATTCACTAATAGTGATCAATTTAATTTATTAATATAAAAACACATTGCGCATATAAAAATAGTTTTATTTTAGAAAAGCATCTATTTTAATTTAAAATTATTTTATTTTTATTTTTAGTCAATTGATGTACAATGAATTTATTTTATACATGTATAAACAATATATTTTTCATAATTTAGCTAGTATTATTCACACCCACCAATTTAACAGCTAGGTTATAACAATGTATTATATTACAATTCATTTAGACTCATAGTTGCATGTATTGAAAGATATCAAGGAAATTGTATTTATTTAAAGAGAAATATATTATAAAATATTGGGGTGTTACATTCTACCCTAATAAAATGAACTTCAACCTCTAAATTCTTTCACTTTGATACAAATAAATAATAATATCTATGTTTCATCACATCCTTTGGTTCACAAGTATCTTCTTCGAATTTATGTTTTCACCACAAAACATTAACAGGGAGAGCGGTCTTGTTTTGTATCACTTTCTCTCTACAATATAGAATCATCACTGGTTTTTCTTTATAAGAGAGATATTTCTCTAGTTTTATAACTCCTAAGTTTATTACATGTGAAATATCAGGTATGTACTTCCTTGAGAGAGATACATGGAACATATCATGAACTTGAGAGATATTTGGTAGAAGAGATAAGCTACCATCCTAATATGATCAAGAATCTCAAAGGATACAATATACCTAGGGCTCAACTTTCCCTTAATTCTGAATCTCATTACCTTATTCCATATAGAAATCCATAGAAATAAATTCTCACAAACTTCAAACTCTAGATCTCATTGACAATTGTCAGCATAACTTTTTTCGAATCTAAGATACCCTTATTAGTTGTTGAATGGTTCTAACCTTATATATCATTTCCTCATCTAGATTAGGTCCCAATAACTTTCTTTCTCTAACTCATTCTTTACATAGAGGGCTTCATAAGGAGTCATCTAAATACTTGAGTGAAAGTTATTGTTGTAAGATAATTCCACCAAATGAAAAATATTGATCCCAAACACCTTTGAAATCCATAGAGTAAGCTCTTAGTATGTATTTTAGATTTTAAATTATCCTCTCGGACTGACCATCTATCTGAGGATGATAAGAAGTGTTTTTACTCAACTCTGTATTCAGATATTTCTAAAGACTTTTCCAAAACTTTGAACTAAACCTGGGATCTTGATCAGAAATAATAGAATGTGGCACTTCATGCAACCTTACCACTTCCTTAATGTATATTATGGAAACTTGATTAAGAGAGGAATCTTCTCTGATAGTAATGAAGTGTTTTAACTTTGTAAGGTAGTCGACTACAACCCAAATAGCATTATGTAATTTTGATGTTTTGGGGAGTCTGAATACAAAATCCATGGTGATGTTTTACCATTTCCATTTTGATATGGGTAATGGTTGTAACATCCCCTTAAACTTCAATCTCTCATTCTTAAAATATTGGCATACCAGGAACCTAGATGTGTAATTTGCAATATCCCTTTTCATATTATCCCACCATAAATACTCTTTCAGATCTCTATATATCTTCATACTTCTAGGATGAATAAAGAATGATGAACTATGAGTTCCATCCAATAGATCCTTCATCAAGTCTAATATTGATGGGACACATACTCGGTTCTTGAACATTATCATTCCAACATGATCATGGTTGAACATAGGAACATTCATCACTTTATTCTGTAATTTCACATCTTCCATCTACACCATATTAATCCACTTGTGGATGGATGGTTAAACATTAATCTAATAAAGATATAATATTTTCCCTCTCCTCACAATTTCAAGATCCATATTATAAAAATCCATAAATATTTTATCTCTTCCAATCAATCCTTATCATGGAAAAACTAGTTTGGTATTTCTGACTCATATCATCATCCACTTTTTTTACATTCTCATGGTGGTAATGTATTGAGAAATCATAATCATTGATCGACTCTAACCATATTCTTTAGTGCATATTCAACTCTTTATGTGTTAATATATATTTCAAAATTTTATTATCACTATATATATATCATACCTTTCACCATATAAATAATGCATTTATATATTCAATGAAAAGCCAACGAGCCCATACCCAAGTGGTAAGGGCTCATTCTTGGCATCCAAGAGACCCAAGTTCAAAACTGGGTGGAGGTGAATTTCAGGGTACTGTAGCAGCTGAAACTATTCACCCGATTTGGGCCTTCGGGCCACTGGCTTGGGCCTATGAGTCTCAAGGGACTTCGGGTCATCAAAAGGCCTTTGGGCCCCAGGGCCTTTAGGCCATAGAGATCATGGAGTATCCCATTTCATATATAACAATCCCCAGAAGAGGATCAAAGCAACAAGAGTAGCAGTCACCAGAAGCAGAGCTAACCGGATTGGAAGAAATAGAGGGTATGGAAACTGCCATCAGGACCAGAAACCATGCAACTTTGTATGGGGAAATGTTAGCTGATCATCAATGCAAGGTGGGGAGCTAGGGATCAATGATGAAGAAGCTGGGGAGGGGGCAGTTCTAGTGGGTTGGGCCTACAGGTCATGTATTGGGCATGGTATGCCTTTAGGCCTTCGGGTCATGTATTGCAGGTCATGTCGGGCCTTGTGCCTTGGGAATACAGGTCATGTACGGGTTCCCATTCATCCCTTAAAAAAGGGGGATTATCCATAATAAAATAAAAAGAAGGCATTTGGGACATTCGGACTATATTCAATGAAAAAATTATGGTTTCCAACTCCAAATCATGAGTCGAGTAATTTTAATCATGAATTTTTAATTGGTGAGAGGCATATGATATCATCATGTTTTTCTGCATGAGGAGACATCCCAATAATTTCTTTGATGCATAACTATAGATCACACACCCTTCTCTACTACAGGTTAGTGTAAACACATACACACTAACCAACCTTCTCTTCAGTTCTTTGAAATTATCTTCACATTCATCAATCTATAATAAATTAACCCCCTTCTGTGTCAACTTAATGAGTTGATTAGATTGTTGTGAGAAATATCTCAAAAAGAATCAGAAGTATCCAGCCAAACCAAGAAAACTATAGATGTAATTTATCGTGGTTGGTCTAGACCTTTGCTCAATAACTTCTGTATTTGAAGGATACATCGATATACCCTCACATGAGATTATATAACCCAAGAATGAAACTTTCTGAAGCCAAAATTCACACTTGGTAAATTTAGCATACAAATTCTCCTTCTCAAGGTCTTCAATAAAATTCTCAAATATTCTTCATGTTATTCCTTTCTCTTTGAATGCATAAGAATATCATTTTCAAATAATACCAAAAACTGATCAAGGTAATCTCTAAAGACTCTATTCATTAAATCCATATAGATAGTGGGATCATTGTACATCCAAATGGCATTACTATAAATTTATAATGACCATACCTTATATGGAAGTCTATCTTGGGTATATCCTCCTTCTTAATCCTTAGTTGATGAGATCCATATTGAAGATAAATCTTGGAAAAATATATATATCCTCATAATTGATCAAATAGATCATCAATATGGGGTAAAGAATACTTGTTCTTAATAGTGTTCTTGTTATGTTCCTAATAATCAATGAAAAGATGCATTGAATCATATTTTCTCTTAACAAAAATAATAGGTGCACCCCATAGTGAAGAACTATACTGAATGAATCCCCTATCTAGATTCTCCTGTAGTTACTTCTTTAATTCATGCAACTCAATCAGGTCCATCTTATATAGAGTCTTTGAAATAGGTGAATAACCATGTATGAGTTCTAGTGAAAACTCAACTTTATGATTCGGAGGAAGACCAGATAATTCCTTAGAAAATACATCATCATATTCCCGAACAATAGGCACATTTTCAATATTGATTTTCTCCCCAAAATTTTGAGATAAATATCCCTCATGAATAGGTAGAAAAACCCATATGATGGAATTAATATCCATTGGGTGTTCAGTTTCACCCTCACACTAATAGATGATTGAAGGTTGATTTATAATATCTAATGTCACTTATCTTCATTGATAACTGATATGTTCTCTATATTGATAGAGCCAATCCATACCCAAAATTACATCAAATTCAACTCAATGAAGGATAAAAAAATTCCCAAGAATAAATTTCCCACAAACTTCTATCGTAGAGGAGCTATAGACTTGATATATGTTCATCCTACCATTAGGAGTTTCCACCACCAACTCAATATCTTATCATTGATGTGGTGATGTGATACCCTTAAAAATTTATTCAGATATAAATGAGTGGGTAGAACAATAATCAAATAAAATAGTTATAATTCTAGAGTGGATAATAAGTGTGTTGTTCACTATGTTACTAAGAATGTCCACTTCAGTTGTAGTAATTAGATGAGCTTGACCTTATCTCGTTGCCTTCTTTTATGGTAATTTCCCTTAACACTTGGGTAATTGGTTGAAATAGTGAACCATATTTATATAGTTAAATCATTATACTTTTATGGATTCTACCTTACCCTTGCATTCATGATTATTATAGACATTTTCTACACACTTGAAGCAAACTCCTTTTATTTTTAATCATGTACCAAATTTTTTTCTTCCACAAGTATCACATGTTGGAAAATTCCCCTTTATTTTCTTCCCCTTATCCATTTTTTCTATGTCATTATCTTCTTATCTTGCTTTCCTTACAAGCCATAAGACTTTTTGAATTCTTTCTATGTCTTGATAGAAAATGATAATATATACTCATATGATGAGAATGTTTGGGAGACTAGCGTGCTTTAAAGGATGGGTTTAAACCCATCAAATAAATAGTTAATATTACTCTTTGGATTACATATTTAGTCCAAAGTATTCCTTAATAACCTTGTAAAGTTATATTCATACTTAGAAATATTTTCATCTTCCTTTTGTATTAAACTGAGGAATTGTCTCTCCATATCTTCTCATTGTTTATGAGGAAAATAATTTTCCAAGAAAAGAATATTAAAATATTTCTACTCCATTATCGTCATTTCCTCATTATCCTTAGTGTTTTGAATCAATGACTACCATTGATTTTCATAACCCATTAGATGATAAAATGCCATGAAAAACTTCCCCCTTTAATTATTTCTCAAAGAAAGAAATGCATTTTCTAAGGAACTTATTCATTTATTAGATACAAATGAATTTGTGGTTTCATTGAATGATAGAGGTTGTTGTCACATGAAACAGTTTAACATTATTACACTACATTTCAGATCAGAAGGATGCTCCATACGAGTAAGGTTATTGGTCATAACCCGAGTCATCTTATATAATATAATTATAATTTTTCCGGTTCCAACTTCATCCCCAGATCCAGATTCACTATCTATCCCAAGAGGGAAATCCCTACACAGATTATGTTCCTTGATACGGTTTTCATTCCTTACACTAGGTTTCATTTCTAAACAATGACATCCACTATATTAGATCATAACATTATGAATCATAATATATAATTTTAAAACTAGTGAAACACTTAACATTAATTTTTTTTTTTAAAATATACATAACTAATCTCATAATCATAAACTCGGTTTCTTTGGGAATATTCTCAAATCATAAAAATATTTTTAGATCATTTATAATGGTTTATAAATAAAATGTGAATTAACCTAAGCATATCCTCTAGAAGTGTCAAACCATGTATTTGGTAAAGAAACACTCACCATGCACTAGAATAATGGCCAAAACATACTCAACCAACTCTTTTTGAGGTTATTAACCCTAGATACATCTGTGAAAAAACCACATTTACTTATAGTATCCATATAGGGATGTATTACTAGAAAAACCACATAATATTACCTTACCAAAACCTCATGATATCATCGTATACTTAACTTATCCTTAAATTATATCCGAGGGTTATGTTATCTAATCTATATTTTCCTAAATGTAGTTTTCAAGGTTTCTATTATACTTATTCTAATATCAATTGTAAATACCCCAACCCTTGTAAACCAGAGCCGGTGGTTAATTTATTACATTGGTACTAGATACACGTGATCACAACCCAAAAGACTAAATAGTTTAGTAGTACTAGAAAATTAGATACATACTTAATATGATATTACATTTGAAAACATAAAATACAACATGGTATTTTCTTTGATAACATAAGTTTTTCATCTAGAATATCATTGAATATTAATCATAATACACTTCCTAGCATCATGGGTAAAGGAAAAAAAGAAATGGATGGGATCAAATAAATGGTAAGGGTGTGCATACATTGGAAATTGGCACAGAATATAAGGAGTGAATAATATAGAAAGAATAAATGATGATCAAATAATGAGATATAAATAATCACATGAGATTGAAACTTAACCATGGATACCATAACTATTCAAATAACCCCATGGAAATAAATTATTGATTGCATAATGATGAAATGCATAATGTTTGACATCTTAAACTTACAATTGAGGCCCCATGCCAATACATCTATATAAATAGGTAATCCATCAAACAAATACATAACATGTTTTATCTTATGAGACTTATCGATGCATCGAGGGGCTATGTAATTTTAGGCCCCAACCATCACTTAATAATTCTAATGAATTTATCATATTAATAAATTATACAACTTAATCAATATGCCTAAAAAACAATAATTGAACGTATTGGAAAAGCTAGCATATGAAATGTCGATAATTTCCCCAATAAAATTGATCGTAAACCATCTAGAGAAATATGGTGTATGGTATCTTTAGATTATATCATCAGTAAAACATAAAATTCAACAAAGGATGTTGATATAGATGAAAATACTTTAAAAGGATCACTGAATTTTTTTTAAGAAAAATACTCTTTTTAAATTAAAATCACATATTTTAAAATCTAAAAATTTCCCAAATATTAAAGAAAAAGATTTCTTTGAAAGGAACCTTTGAAACTTGTAAATGAAACTTCAAATCATTGGGCAGTTAAGCCAGTAGAAAATTACAACCATACTATGTACATTAAAACAATGATTCCTTCCGCATTTTTGGTAAAAATTCAAAAGTACCTCATTCGAAAAACGATAAGAAGATTCTTTTTAAAAAATTGTAAAAGGCCAAAAATGGGTAAAAAAATCATTAATAAAACATTAGGGAATAGAAAAAACGTTATTTAAAACATTTTAATGAAAATATGTATATGGAAGAAAAAGGTTCCCGACTGAGTAGAAAAATAAAGTCAGTTTTCCTTAAAAACATTATTTCAACATCTTAAGTACTTAAAGAGAGGAAAATGAAAGGAAAACCTATAATTTATAGAAATAACCAATGGTTAAGAAAATTTATTAGTTTAGATATATAAATATAAAATAATTCCCCCAACTGAGACTTAAACATAAACACCCCTGAATAATTATAAGATCGTGAAATAAATCCTTACCTCATGTCTGACTTCCTTTGTATATGTTCAAACCTCATGTATAATACATATATATTTATTATAAATCAATTTTAGAGCCATAATTGTATTTATAATACTATATATGATTTACTTATAACCTTTTATCACCTTTTTATTAACAGGTCTTTATTAAAATCATTGTTCTAGGTGATAACTGGTTCGTTTTGTATGTATGTTTTGGTTCGGCAGTTTTGGTCCTTATACTTTCATCATGGTTCTATAATCTACATAATGTTAATCGTGATATAAATATCATATATATTCATTATATATATATATAATCATCCATAAAATATAAATATATAAAATTAATTACACAGTTCATGGAGACGGTAGGTCGTATGTACGCATGAACGTTGTTTACACTTTTTGACGAATGGAATGAGAGAAAGGTAAATAATAATTCAACTTTAAAAATAATTATTATATCATAAACACTATTTATATTTTTTAAATATAACTTTATTACCATCTATGTAAAGCATAAATGAAAAATAAATCACATCGCTTTGTAAAGGTGTTAATCCACTCATACGCACAAGCGACATTGTCGTTTTTTATTTTATGAAAAATGAAGTTTCAAAGGATCGAATAAAAACTGAGAAGGGGGGTTGAATCAATGGTTTCACTTTTTATAAGTTTCAATACTTTTCAAAACTTAACCCCTGCAACCTGTTAAGATTTATTTCCTTATCATCTTTTGTAAAAACTCATGCATGAAAAAGTAGGAAATAAAGTAAATCAAACATGATTTACAAGGTTCGAACTCAGTATGATAACTTATATCATTTCCATAGCCACTCCTGTGGGTTTATGGAAATCCACTATTATGAATAAGTGAATACAACTTGTGTCAACAACTGTTATACACCTTCTATCTCTCGATAGGAAAGATTATACTGACTCCAATCAGTTTACAATGTTTGCTTGGAAAAAAATTGATCCAAATAAAAAAATAAAAACTTTGTTAAAAATGATCCACAATTTCTTAGTCTAAATCCTCAGTCCAGTTTGGCTGGATCCAATTTTCTTAATTTGATGAGTCTAGATCTGATTCTCTCAATACGATGAGTCTGGATCTGATTCTCTCAATACAATGAGTTTGGATTTGATTCTCTTAATACAATGAGTCTGGATCTGATTCTCTCCATATGATGGACTCAATACGATAAATCCATTCTCAATATATAAAAATCAAACTGTACTCAAATTCCCAATACAATCTTGCTCAATATGGTAAACAAACTTTCATTTTTCTGATCCTCCTCACGAGATCTCTAGCCAAAAATGACTTTCACTTGATTTATTTTGTGCTCTGCCTTTTCCGCTTACATGAAAAAATTCCAAAAAAATGAATGATCTGATCAAGTATTTATAGGAGACTCAAAAAATCAAGAGCAAAAAACTTGAAAACTTTCCCCGCTTCCTCAAATTTCAAAACTCCACAAATCTCTCGCATTTAAACTTCAAATTTGACTTCTTCAATCCTCCTTTGATTTCTCTGAGATTTACGAAAAATTGAATTTCAAGTTTGACCTCTTCAACTCTTTATAAAACTTCTAGAATTTTATTTTTGAGTCTTCTTCGTAATCAGCTCAGTATGAATCTGTTTCCTTATCATCTCATTATGAATCTACTACCTTCTCAGCTCATTATGAATTCTATTTCATTCTTAGTGATTATGAATTTTATTTCCTTCTCAGTGATTATGAATTCTATTTCCTTCTTAGTGATTACAAATTTTGTATCCTTCTCAGTGATTATGAATTCTATGTACTTCTCATTGATTATGAATTGTGTATACTTCTCAGTGATGGTGAATTTTGTTTTCATCTCATATCATTATTAATTATTTTTTCCTTCAGCTTTATCCTGTTGGAATCCTCATAATGATGGAATTATCATTACGATAGAATTATCATTACAATGTATTTTCCCATTATGATAGAATTCCCATTACGATGGAGTCTCCATACTGTAACTTTGAAATTATTCAAACATCTTCACCATTTCTTCAAAATATTTTATCATGATAATTTTCATGATTTGTGAGAAATTTATGGTCAAAAATCATCATCTAATTTAGTTTCAAAAGTATAAAAACACTCTAACTCCTCACTTCACAATATTCTTTCAAAACTCTTTCACAACAAAACAACTTCTTCACTCAGTAACTTCTTTCTTTCTCAAATTATGACAAAGGAAAACTTCCAGCAAACAATAATTTCTGCCTCTGATTCTTTTGGATCCGATGATCTAAATATGATGCAGATGGATCTGATTCTTGGATAAAAAAACATTCTTATACAAAAAAATTAGTTTTCAACAAATAAAAAAACATTGTTAAAACCATTTAACCACAAAGGCTCTTCAATCTCCTCCTTTGATTTTGTTAACAACCCTTGTTAAAAAAATTTCCAACTCTCTAAATTTTTTCACAACTCAACTTTTGTAAATAACTCATGTTTTTTTACTTTTATCAAAACATAGTATTTCTCAAAAGAGAGTGTCCTGATACCACACTACTAGTTAAATTAATATTTTTGAAGGAATTTCATCCCTCGGTGGAAAGAAGATTTTGTATCAATGTAAAGATAAGATTTCCTCACTTTTATTTTCTCCTATATTACTTGTCTTTTCCTCTTCCCCATTTTATGATAACCTAAAATTCAGATTCATAAAATAAAGTTAAGTAAAAACTTCTTACAAAGCAAAAAAAATTGTTAATTTCTCTCCCCATTTGTCAACATAATCCAAAGCATAGTGGGGTGCTTCCTTATAAGGTTTAGGAAGTCATGGGAGGAGGATGAACATTAAGTTTATGCCTCAATTACACAAACCTTTCTTTCACTATTGATTTTGTAAAGATATCAGCAATCTGATACTTTATTGAAATATATTCCAACAAAACATATCCAAAATCACCTTTCTCTTTTATAAAGTGAAACTTTATATCAATTTGTTTTGATCTTGAATGTTGTACATGATTCGTAGAAAGATCAATTGCACTCTGATTATCACAAAGTATCTTCAATGGTTTAGAAACCTTTACTTTCAAATCTTCCAGCTGAACATTCATCCATAACATTTGTGTATAAGCTTGAGTAGCTACAACATATTCAGATTTAGCTATGCTCGAAGTTACTAAACTTTGTTTCTTACTCTAAAAACTCATGCAACATTCACCCAAGAAAAATGTTCCTCCTGAGGTTGATTTTCTATAATTATAATCTCCAGCCTAATCGGCATCAGTATATCCATGAAACTTTATCTCATTATTTATTTTGTACAACAACCAATGTGAAGTTGTTCCTTTGACATATCTCAGAATCCTCTTTGCTGCCAAAATCCGTGATTCTTTCGGATTACTTTGGTACCTAGCACATAAAGTAACACCATAAACAATATCAGACCTTGAGTATGTAAGGTAAAGAAGACTTCCTATCATATTCTAAAAGTTTTTCTGATTCACACTTATTCTGGATTCATCTTTACTCAACTTTATTCTCACTGAAATGGGATTTGATAATTCTTTTTATTTTTTCATCCCAAACTTCTTTAACAATTTCCTAGCATGCTTTTCTTGAGATAAGAAAATGTATTTTCTCTTTTTTTGAACTTGTAATCCAAGGAATAAAGTTAATTCTCCTAACATAGACATTTCAAAATTCTTCTTCATTTCCTCAGCAAATTTTTTACAAACATCTTCTATATCCCTAGTAAAAAATATATCATCTGCATAAACAATTACAATTAAAGTTTCAGAATCAACATCTTTCACATATAACTGTATCGTTCCAATTTTATCAGATATCTCTGAAGATACTCTTTCACATATAACTTGTTATCAACTTTTCCTTTAGAAAAGTTCAACATTCTCAAACAATTGTCAAGTCTAGAATACCAAGCACGTGGAACTTGTTTTGGCCCATAAAAATCTTTCTTCAATTTACAAACTTTGTTTTCATCCACATTAAGTAGAAACGCACAAGGTTTTTCAATGTAAACTTCTTCCTCAATCTCTCCATTTAAGAATGATGAATTTACATCCATATGATAAACTTTTTAATTTTGATGAGCATCCACTGCAAGAAACATTTGAATAGTTTCTAGCCTTGCAACGAGGGCAAAGGTTTCATCAAAATCCACACCTTCCACCTGTGCATATCCTTAACAAACAAGTCTTTCTTTGTTTCTTGAAAATTATTCATGCTCATTAATTTTTTTTCTATAAACACACTTTTTTATGATAACATTTTTATTTTCTGTCCATGGAACAAGTTCCCATATTTTATTTTTCTCAACCCAATCCAACTCTTCATTCATAGAATCCACCCATTCTTTGTGTTGAATAGATTCTAAATCAGATTCTGGTTCAACTTTTGAGATAAGTTAAGTTTGATTTTTTAATCTTAACTTTATTCTGGTCTGAACCGGAGACTTTTGATTCCCAATAATTTTTTCAGATTCAACATGTTTTTGTAAGGTAGTAAATTTCAATGATTCTTTCCTAGTTGAAATTTCCTCATCACGTGATTATTCTGAATCTTGATAATGATGTTTTGAATTACTTTCATTATTATTGGAAATCTCCAGTTTATCCTCTTCAACATTTTCAATGACTTTTGAAAAGGAATTTTGGTTTTTAATAATTTTCACATCATATGATTTCACCAACTTTTGTAAATGTTTGTTCCAATATTTGTAACTTCTTCCATTTGGTAAATAACCCATGAAAGTTCATTTCTTAGTTTTTCAAACTTTCCCAAATTTGGATTTTTGATTTTGAGAAAACATGGAGTTCCAAAAACTTTGAAATATTTCAATGAAGGTTTTTTGTTATACCACATTTCATAAGGAGTCATGTTAGTTTCCAGTCTCAACAAAAATCTATTCTGAACATGTATTATTGTACTAGAAACTTCTTTCCAGCAAAACTTTGAAATTTTTTATTATACTAACATACTTCTTCTCATTTCCACTAAGCTTATATTATTTCTTTCTACTACTCAATTTTTTTGTGGAGTATAGGGATAATTATACTAATATTTGATACCATGTTTTATCAGATAGGATTCAAAATCATTTCTTGTGATTTCATCACCATTATCTGTTCTCAACTTCATTATATAATCCCTCATTTATTTCTCAACTTCTTTTCTGAAAAACTTAAACATTTCCACATCCTATGACTTGTGTTTCATAAACATGATGTTTTCATCCTAATGAAATCATAAATAAAAGTGAAAAATTATAAATATACTTTGTTGATTGATGTTTCATCGGTCCACATAAATTGGAATGAATAAGTTCAAGAGGTCGGGTAGATTGAATCTCAATTCTCTTATGACTTTTGTTATCCATCTTTCCTTTATGGAAAGTAATAAAAACATCTTTATCTCTTCTTTTCAATTCTAGAAAGTTTTGAATGACATCAACTATAGAAATTTTGTTCATAGTTTTCTATCCAAGGTGAACAAGTCTTTAGTGGCACAATTTGTTTGCATCTTAAGCGCTTAGGTAACATGACCTGTTGCCGCTTCGGCGGTGGTGTAGTGGTGAAGGAGAGGAGTACAACAACGCCGTTCTTTGGGAGGTACAGGGTTCGAATCCTGGGAGTCTGCTTTCGGGGTGAACCTCTCCCCCGGGATCCACTCGCCTTGCCGGGTCACCCGGTTTCTGACTGGGTGGGAAAAATGAGGTGCAACCCACCCGTGCTGACGGATTGCTTGACGAACCATCGTCGCCCGGGTTGTCACCCTTCGGGACGCTCTGCCATCTCGACTGGTAACAACTCCTTCTCGGCTGGGGCTCTCTCCGGAGTGACCTCTTCGTGGGGAGGGGGTTTCCTTGTGTGGAGGGTTCGAAAAGGCCACACAAGGGAATTCCCTTTTTTATAAAAAAAAGTAACATGAGCTGTTGAATTATCCTATTTAGAAGAGATTTCAACTGGTTTTTTCTCCTTGTGTAATAACTTTTCCATTTTCACACTTTTTATGATACAAAAATGTTTTCAAAAAAATATTTTTTCCCATCATCACAAAGTTTACTTACACTAAGTAAGTTATATTTTAGCCCATCAACAAATAAAACTTCCTTATATTTCAACTTTTCGACATCAATCACAAGTCGTTCTGATTCCTCTAATTTTTAAGGAACTATCATTATCAAAGGTAACTGCTCCTCCATCATTACTTTCAACATGTTTCAAGATTTTTATATCACCTGTTATATATGAAAAACATCCACTATCAAGTATCTATGGTTTATTCCATTTACTTGCTTTTAGTGTTGTTTCAACAATAAAAGCTCTCTCCTCAACTTTCTTATTTTCAACTTCATTTTCTTTTCTATCAAAAGGAATTTGTTCTGGAAGGAGTGACATATATCTTTCGGTATGATTACTAGACTGATCACATCTTCCACAAACTTATTCCAAGCATTCAAATTGATTTTTTGTTGGAAAGTTTCTAACATCTTGAGAATTCACCTTTTTAACTTTCAGTAAGTTAGGAAAGTTATTCATTCTACTTTCACTATTTCTTCCACTTTTCTCAAACCTTATTCTAGGTAGAGATAATTTGTTCCAAAAATTATAAGCTATATGCCCATAGATTCCACGGCACCATAAATATCCATCAAATCTTGATTTTATATTCAAGAAATGTATTTCATTGTAGAAAGATTGTTGAGGTTGGTAACTTCTTTCAACTCTAAAATACCCAGGACGCGGACCATCTTTTATTTTGAGTGAGTTTTCTACTTTTATAGATTTTATAGGTTTCTCACATTCTTTCTCCACCCAAGATTTCCCAATACTTTTTTCAAAACCTGAAATGTTAAAAGAATCAGATGAAACTTTATTTTTGATAATATAAAATTTCACCTGATTCTCGTATTGAGCCTTCTCAGCAGCTTTTTAAGTCTCATCTTTTACTTCTGAAGCTTTATTGAAGTTTTCATTCATCTTCATCAAGGTACTTTCATACTCAATAAATTTTGATTAAAACTTGTTGAGCTCTTCTTCCTTATCTTTCAGCTTCTTTCTAAGATCTTAAATCATCTTTTATTGTTCAGAAATTTTAAGTTTGTAACTCAAAATATCATCAATGTATTCTTCCTCATGTTTGATGAAATATTTTCTTCCATTATAAACTTCTTTACAATCTTTCTTCATAGCTCTAATTTCTTTCTTGAGAGTTTTGTTTTTCCCAAGACATGCAAAAAAGTTCTGTTCTGAGTTGATATTCTCTATAAGATTCTTCACCACCTTCTTCATTATTTGAGGAATCTTTTGTTTTCTCAACTTTTGAAATGAAGGTTCTAAATTTTTCTAAACTTTCATCTTTTGAAGAATTGTTGTCAGTTGAGTTCGATTCAACTTTCTTACTCAATATACTTATTTTTTCTAGTAAAATTATTCTTGTATTTGTTGGAAGACTTTTCTTCTTTATCATTTTTGTTCCATTTCTTCCATCATGGTTTTTCCTCAAAATCATCTCGATATTCTCCAAGTTTATGCTTGGGGAAATTCATACATTTGAGAGGTAGTTTACCTCCATAATTTCCTCTTCCTCTTCGATAGTTTTTAGAGATAAGAGACATAATCTTATCATTCAGTTAATCATCTTACCTATATTTAGACTCACAAGGTTCGGCTTCTTCAACATCTTGGATTTTTATTTTTCTCATAGCTTCAAAAGCCATTTAATATTTCATCTTTTTTTTAAACATCGTAGATTTCCTCATTTCATAATCAATAATAAAGTTATGCAATTCATCAAGAGATAAATCATCCTTATCTTCTAAAGAATAAATTTTAGAATCAAACCCGTCCAGAAAGTTTCTCAAAAGTTTCTTCACAATTGTAGAATCATCCAAGGCATATATGAATCCCCTGATGTTGCAAAAAAAATTATTTACTCTATTTAATTATTCATCAATTTCTTATTTATCTCTCATTCTTCATACTTACTATGCTAGACTTGTAGCTTTTCTTCCTTAAGTTTTGTATTCCCTTTAAAAACACTTTCCATTTTGTTCCACATACTTTTATAAGTTTTGAGACCCATCACATTTTGATAAACATTTTCTAATAAGGACAATATAAAATCATTTCTAGCCTTTCCATCAACATCTATATTTCTCTTATCAACAAACATCATAGGTGCATCTTTCTTAATAGGTGGAAAACCAATAGTAGCAGCATCAAAAACTTCTAGGATAAGAGATAAGAGATAAAGAATCATCCAATTTTTCCATCCATAATATTTTTTTCCATCAAATGTAGGAATTATTCTATTGTTGATAGAATTGATATTATCCATGATAAGGATTCAATAAAGGAAACATCACCTTTAATACCAATTAAAGTTCTAAAGGGTCAAATAACAATTGATAAGGGGGTGAATCGGTTGTTTTAATTTTTATATGTTTCAATTCTCTTCAAAACTTAACCCCTATAACCTGTTAAGATTTATTTCCTTATCATATTTTGTAAAAACTCATGCATGAAAAAGTAGGAAAGAAAGTAAATCACACAAGATTTATAAGGTTCAGCCTCAGTGTGAGAACCTATATCCTTTCCATAGAAACTTCTGTGGGTTTATGGAAATCCACTATTATGAAGAAGTGAATACAACTTGTGTCAACTCCCACTAGACACCTTCTATCTCCTAGTATGAAAGATTATACTGACTTCCATCAGTTTACAATGTTTACTTATAAAAAAATTGATCCAAATGAAAGAATAAAGACTTTGTTGAAATTGCTCCTAATTGCTTAGTCTGAATCCTCCGTCTGATTTGGATGGATCTGATTTTCTCAATCTGATGAGTCCGGATCTGATTCTATCAATACGATGAGTCTGGATATGCCTCTCTCAATATGATGAGCTTGGATCTGATTCTCTCAATACAATGAGTATAGATATCAGTCTCTCAATACGATGAGTCAAGATATGATTCTCTCAATACGCTGAGTTTGGATCTAACTCTCAATATGATGGAATCAATACGATGAATCCATTCTCAATATGCAAAACTCAAACTCCGCTCAAATGATCAATATGATCTTCTCAACATGATCTTGCTCAATCCAATAAACAAACATTTAGTTGTCTAATCCTCCTCACAATATCTCTGGTTGGAAATGAATTTCACTTGATTTCTTCAGCGCTCCACCTTTTCTACTTGCGTGAAAAAATTCCAAATGAATGAATGATCTTAGAAAGTATTTATAGGCTACTTAGAAAATCAAGAGTGGGAAACTTGAAAACATTCCCTTCTTCTTCATATTTCAAAACTTCACAAATATCTCGCATTTAAACATTAACTTTGGGTTCTTCAATCCTCCTTAGATTTCTTCGAGATTTACGCAAAATTTCATTTCAAGTTTGACCTCTTCAACTCTTCATAAAACATATGGAATTTTCTTTTTGAGTCTTCTTCATAATCAGATCATTGTGAATCTATTTCCGTATCAGCTCATTAGGAATCTATTTCCTTCTCATCCCATTAAAAATTATGTTTCCTTCTCAATGATTGTGAATTTTGTTTCCTTATAAGTGATTACAAATTTTGTATCCTTCTCAATGATTACGAATTGTGTATCCTTCTCAGTGATTATGAATTATGTATCCTTCTCAGTGATTATGAATTCAGTTTCCTTATCAACTCATTATGAATTATGTTTCCTTTACCTTCATCCTGATGGAATCCTCATAATGATGGAATTCTCATTACAATGGAATTCCCATTATTATGGATTTTCCTATTACGATAGAATTCCCATTACAATGAAATCGCCATACTGTAACTCTGAAATTTGTCAAACATATCCACCATTTCATCAGAAGATTTTATCATGAGATTTTTCATGATTTGTGAGAACTTTATGATCAAAAAAGAATCGTCTGATTTTGTTTAGAATGTATGAAAACTCTCTAACTCCTCACTTCACAATATTCTTTCAAAACTCTTCTGTAACAAAACGACTTCTTCACTCAGCGACTTCTTTCTTTCTCAGATTGAAACAAATGAAAACTTCTAACAAACAAAAATTCATGCCTCTAATTCTTTTAGATCTGATGATATGAATACAATACAAATGGATCTGATTCTTGGATAATAAAAACATTCTTATACAAAAAGGTTAGTTGTCAACAAATATGGAAACTTTGTTAAAACAATTTTACAACAAAGGTTCTTCATAAAAGAGAGTGGATAATGGTGGTTTCATAATCATAATAAAATTTAAGTATATTTAGGATATTGGAGTTGTTATTTTATGATAAATAACATATATTTAGAGGAGATAAAAGAATAAGTAAAAATAAAGTGATCAGTTAAGGTGATTACCTCTTCTTTGAAAGATCTCCTTTAGATCTCCTCTTAAAGACCCTAAAGTTAGTCTTTTAGAAAGGACCTCACCTCTAGAATGTGGAAAAGGATGTTCAAGATGTATTTTGGTAGGTTTTTTTATCTATATGGCTCAAATTGATGTAAAGAAAAGAGTGGAGTGTCCTTTTATAAGGAAGGGAAAAGTCGCACTTGGAATTACTAAAAATAATAAAATATAACCAAGCCATTGTCAAGAAAAAATGATTCCAAAGGGCCAAAGATTCAAATAAAAAGGTTTGAGGTTGAAATATCATCAACCAATGAAATTTAGATAGGTTTGGGTATCATTTTGAACCTTATCTTTTAGTTTAACTCATTGGTTAACCAATTTTAATCTTAACCATAGTAATGAGTTTTTAATATTAAGTGGTTATAATTTTACTTATAAGGTAACAATTAGATTATAAATGATCAAGGGGTGACATTTTCTACCATTTCTTATCCTAATTGTCCTCTTTCAATTTTTTTATGATTTTTAAATAATTTAATAAAATATTTTTTCATAAAAATATTGTTAATGGAATTTTAAGAACTATTCACATAATTTAACTTTGAAAACAACACGACAGCAATCAATTCAAATCTAAACCTTTCACATATCACTAATATGTTATTTTTATCTTCAAAATTCACAGATCACAATAAATCACCCAAATTGAATTACTTTTAATATTTTTAAATTTATTTGTTTTATTTTTCTATTAATCGAATAAATATTATATTGGTGTTGCGTAAACATTGAAGGTAATTATTTAATCACTAAAAAATTAAAAATAAATCACCATGATAAAAAAATTTATCTTTCAAATAAACATTTAGAACCGAGTTTATCCTCCTTTTATCTATATTTAAAAAGTTTGAGATATTAAATTCAAGAAAGTGACATTTTGTATTTATTCTTTCCATAAATTAATATAAAGGTCATAATCAAAGAAAAATTGCACCAAGTGGCCAAGTATTTGTGAATTGGATGGAAATGACCAAAATTTACTCATCTAATAGGATAAAGGCAAGTATTGGGTTGATTTTGAGACCTTATCATATTGTTTTAACTTTATTTTACTCATTTAACTCTTACCGAGATAACAAATATTTACCATGATTGCTATTCATGCTAACAAAAAAGTACATATTTACCAAATTTGATCCTCTTGATTTCAAATATGGAATTCATTTTTTAATATTTAATTTTTATAAGTGGCAGAAATTAATTTTAAAATAATCACACAAAACGCGACGAAAACCGCTTTTAAAAAAATGCATTTTAATCATAAAACTAGATTTATTCTTATCTCATGCCTAATAAAAATACTAGATGAATGATAACAAAATTGATTGAATATATAATATATATATATTTCATTAAAATAATTTACCAATAATGATCAATTTAATTTATTAATATAAAAACACATTGTGCGCATAAAGATTGTTTTTTTAGAAAAAAACATCTCTTTTACTTTCAAATGATTTTATTTTTATTTCTCATCAATTGATGACAAATAAATTTATTTTATATATGTATGAACCATAAATTTTTCATAATTTAGTTAGCCTTATTCATACCCATTAATTTAATAGTTATGTTATAACAATATACTATATTACGGTTTATTTAGACTTAGAGTTGCATGTATCATAAGTTAACGAGACAATTAAATTTATTTGAAGAGAAATATATCATAAAATTTCGAGGTGTTACACACTCACTAAAAACTGAGAAAACACTCTCAGACTATCTTGATACTTTTGAATAACAATCCATGAGTCATTTTTGACATGTAGGAACCAGTCACACATCAATATGATGCACGGTGTGACCGGTATGACTCAAAGTGTGTCTTTTCAGTTTAAAATGACATTTTAGTTAAAAACATGTATCATGCACTGAAAAATGAGTAAATAAACTTTGATTGTCTTAATACTTTAGGAAAATGATTCATAAGTTATTTTTGACATGTAAGAATCAACTGCACGTCAATCCGGCGCACGGTGTGACTAGTACGACTCAAAGTGCATATTTTTATTTAAAATTTATATTTGGGTTCAAAACACATGTCATATAGTCAAAACTAATAAAATATGTTTGGATTGTATTCATACTTTAGGACAATGATCCATAAGTCATTTGTGACATGTAGGAATCTACTACACGTTAAAATAACACATGGTGTGATCGGTATGACTCAAAGTGTGTGTTTTTATTTAAAATTGACATTTTAATTTAAAAGACATGTGATATGCTCAAAATCTAAAAAACACATTCAAATTGTTTTAAAACTTTAAAACAACAATCCATAAGTCATTTTTTCTATGTAAGAATCAACTGCACCTCAATCTGATGCACGATGTTGCCAATATGACTAGAAATGTGTGTTTTCAGTTTAAAAATTACATTTTAGTTAAAAACATATATCATTCACTGGAAGACTAAGCAAACGCGCTTTGATTTTCTTTATATTTTAGGACAATGATCCATAAGTCATTTGTGACATTTAAGAATCAGTTTCACATCAATACGACACACTATGTGACTAGTATGACTCAAAGTGCGTATTTTCAATTTAAAAATAACATTTTAGTTAAAAATGAATGTCAGTCGCTGAAAGCCTAGAAGACACACTCAGTTTGTCTTGATATTTTAGGATAGCGATCCATAAATCATTTGTGGTGTGTAGAAATTAGTTGTACATCAATCTGACACATGGTGTGGCAAGTACGACTCAAAGTGCATGTTTTTATTTAAAATTGATATTTTAGTTCAAAAGACACATCACGTACATAAAACTGATCAAATGTGATTGAATTATCTTGACACTTTAGGGCAATGATCCATAAATTATTTGTGATGTGTATGAATCAAACACACAATAATCTGGTACACGGTATGCCCGGTATGACTTGAATTGTTTGTTTTCAGTTTAAAAGTGACATTTTATTAATGCATTGTTTCATATTTATGTTTAATTTATTTATTTATAGTATTAATAACATAAGAATTGTTTTTTATATAGGCACACTCTTGCTCAAGTTGAAGTGGTTTGTTCGACAACTGGTAGCATGATCAGGCTCTTTTGAGAAAGGGATGTGGTCCAAAGAATTAAACATTAATGTTTTTAAATTTGTAAATGTTTGTGATAAATTGCATGTACCAATGCAATTGTACAAACCAATTATTGAAATATTTGTAAGATAGTGTTTTTTTATTGTATTTGTGATGTAAATTTAATTGAAATTAAAATTTTTATTTACTATTGCAATGTGTTTTAGTTTTAACAACACATTACTGCAACATGGATTTTATCACCGTTAGGAATAACGTTGACAAAAAGTCACTTTATCGGTGCTAAAAACACTAATAAAGAACACCCTTTATCAGCATTAAACTAGTATCGATAAAGGACTCTATTGATCAGCGTTTTTTTAGCATTGATAAAGTGCTCTTTTATAGGTGCTTTTTTAGTGCTGATAAAACTCGATCACTTTTAAAGGCTCTTACAACATCAATGCCTTTTTAGCACTGGATTTTAAAGCCTCTTACAACATCAACGCCTTTTTAGCACCGATGAGGACTATTTCTAGCACTTTTAAATCCCATATCTATAGTACTGTGATGCGTAATGAATATTCATATAATAAGAAGTAATATTTATATATGTAATGTTTAAGTCTCCTCAATTTTAATAAAAAAGACAAATACATTAAAGATTTTAACATATCTACAACTCATGTAAAAATATTTTTAATATAAATTCACTAAAATATTCTTTTTAAAAAATCAATAAAAAACTCCTCATTCAATTTGTATGTTTGGAATACTATTATTTCACTCATGCATTCGTACAATGCTATAAATCAATGGTTAAAGAATCCTATTTTGCAAACTTAAAAATCCACATTAATATTGAACATATTTAAACCACAAATAAGTGGTACATAATAATGGAATACATGTTGAGAAATTGTTGGGACATCATAAATATAGTAGAAAATATTTAGTTGAATTAATAAGGAATAAAAATTTAAATTGAGAATTCATGATGGAGAAAATCAATTACATGAATGAAAAAAATGATTCAAATGGATAATTCAAATTCTGATCATTATAATATTTAATATTAAAATGAAATTCATGTCAATAAAAATAAAGAAATCAAAGGGTTGGATATGAATAAACATCACAAGCACAAAAAGTCATTTAATTGGCATGATGGGAAATCAATAGGAGTGGTTTAAGCAGGCTGGGTGAGGCTTAAGTAAAGAGAGGTGAAGGGCATGACTTCACCTTAACCATCAGTCGAACACCTTACATGCAATGGCCTAATCCCAACCCAAAGGGTGCAACACCAGCACTCCATCAGTCTCCAATGAAGTGGTATGGACTCCCCAGCAAACAACTTTAGTGGTGCAACAAATTCATGGACCACAGTGCTCAATAATGCTTCATGTTAGGCCGATCATTGCACCCAAGGATGAAGACTTGGTTTTCTAGTGGATTTGTTACAACAGATGGCGCCTGAAGGCTTCATACCGAGCTTGAACACATTGCTTTAGAAATTCCAACCAAGCCGTGAACAATACTAAGAAATTTCAATTTGTGTTAAGAGTGAAAAGAACAAATCAATTACCACATAAATGATAAATTCTAACTCTTCAAGGAAATAAAACATTAGATAGTGTTAAAAAATAGATCAGCCCACCGGTTAATGATTTCTACTTAAAGAACAATATACCACTTTTAACTAATGTGAGTGAAGTACATAATTATATATATATATATATATATATATATATATTTAAAAACACAATGCATAATGAAAAATCATAATACATTATCTATAATGATTATGGGTGATAACTAAGTGTTGATAATACACTTAATTAGAGGAAAACAAAATACATGATGTCCATTACTATGTAAATAGAATACAAAATTCATAATGAGTAAACATGGTTCATTTTGGTTAATAAAAACAACATAATTAAAAAACTGTTTGCCTATTAGAAATTATTTATGAAGAAAATGTAATAATTTATATAGATTGGGGATTCATGTGTTTAATTTTTATTAAGGGTTCAAAAAATGAAGTTGTTACAAATTAACTTGCCTCTAAGAAATACATAACGAAAATGCATTTCATTAACATTCACTTGAAGTTCATTATCAATAGTGACTATTTAGGGGGAAATGTGGATTTCAAAGAGGAAGAATCGTACCAATGGTACCTTTAGCATCAGTGATGCTGGAATAAGTAATAGAATCATCATTTCCTTCTAATAAGTGAGTGCGATGTTTTCCTTCATTTAAAATCCTAGAAAAGTAAAATACAAAATAATGGAAAAATTTATCAAGATCCTCATTTCATGATGAAATAAACCATACAACATGACAAATAATAAGAATTTATAGATGAAATCACAGATAAAATAAGAAAACGTAATTCAATATTGCCTTCCTATAGCATCATAACACCAAGTTAGAGTAGGCTTTCTAAATAATACTAATTAGTATAATTCACATGTAAAAATGTATTTTTAGAACATACTTGATCTGATATCAAATTTACTAAACTAAGTCAATCAGTCATATAGAGCAACGATTGATGGGGGCACTAAAGCACACAAGCATTGATGAAAAAAGGGAGAGTCGGGAACAATCCATTATATTGCTACAAAAAAACTTTTTCTAGGATTAGAACCATCAACAACACTAACACAATCATCATGTAAAGAAGTATCCTCCTAGTTTTCTGAGAACCCAGACTTTATATATTCAATTTCTAACATTTTATCTTGCATATCATAACCAGTTGTAGGAATTAAAATGATAAAGAGAGGATTTAGCCATCAAAAACTAAAATCAAATTAAAATGGTATTTTGGTATCCGTAAACAGCTTATTGTATCAATTCCTGGAAAGAATAGAAGCATATGCAATCTCTATATGAGATGAACTGTGGAGGCCGACTTCAAACATGATTCAAGCACATCCACCACTAATATTAACAAAGATAACAACATCAATTATGCTTATGGACAATAAGACATCCAAGTCAAAACAAAATGACATTTATGAGACAATATCAAAACTTGAACAAACCTTGTGTGTTTTAGAAACTCAAACAGAGAAGAACCCCCTTAAAATCTCTCTCAAAGAAGAGAAACCTAGTCATCAATATCAATGAAGAGCATACTGGTTGCACAAAATTTATGGTTCAGTAACCTACAAATAGAAATATCATGACATGTTTAAATTTTGATAAACACAAACACAAACGACAACATGGTATTACAATTCATTTTAAGAAATACTACGGTAAAAAAACTCTGAGATGCGATGTGTGTTCAGAAATATAACATACCACCAGGATCAACATTTCCTACTATCTAAAGAGCATTGGAGTTTGCTAAATCTGGATTTGTTGGGGTAACTAGTATTAAAAGGCTTGGAACTGTGATATATGGCATAATCATTATTCTAATTCGTGCTTCAATGTTAGAGGGTTGGTCACCAACCACAACCTTTATTATATCAGGAAAATCCACCAAGGTAATATCAAGAACATAAGGTGAAACATTTTCAAGTGGATATGCTTGTCTGGAACACCTTTGGGTTAATAATTATGTTTTTATGTGTTTCATATGATTATTATTTTTATGTGTTCTCAAGTTAACACATAAGATTTTGGATAAAAAATACATAAAGTAAAATGCAAAAAACATATAATGAAATGCCACAAAACATTTAATATCTTTACAAAATATCCACAAAAAAACAGAACATGTTATCAATATTCAATGATTGATAGTGTTTGAAGTTTAAAAAAGCAAGAAAAATCATTACGACCATAAAAATTGAATGAGAAATAATACATGAGATCTAAAAGTTAAATCCCTCAAAGAATATAACCCAATAAAGACTATTAAGCTGAAAGAAGGATAGTATATAAAATGAAGGAATGATGGGAAACAATATATATAACAAGAGTTGAAACAATGCTATTTGTAATTTGTTAAAATGAAAAAACCCCGAAAAAAATGAAATTTTATTTAATGAAATTGAAAATGAAATAACAAACCTTGATAATGTGAGAAAACATTAATGTTTGGGCTCATAAATGAATTTATATATGGAATTCAGAAATCCAACATTAATATAAACCATGGGTAAAAATTATTTGATAGGTCTGAGTTTTTTCAATTACCATTGTCGATTTCCCTTTTCCCTATAGTTGAGTGATTGTGTCCAAATAGTAGAATAACTACGAAACATAAGTATATAACCGTACCTTTATGTTCATCTTCAAAATGAAAAAAATGTTGTATAGTAGGTTGATGATGATGTGTGATATCAAAGGAGATGCGATCAATAAATGGGAGTCAAAAGATGATGATGGTCCATAGATATTATTGATAAAAACTAAGGATATGGATAAAAAAACAATGATCATAATGATAATATTAATAATAAAAATAATAATTAATGGTAATGATAATCTCATTTTATAAACAATCATGCATTGAAACTAACAGAAGATTGAAATATATAAATATAAAAGGCCACATTTGCATGATAGAATGATAATTTAAAGAATAATATGATAATGAAATTGATAATTTACATAAAATCAAGGAATTTTACAATGGTAGTTGCATGATGGAATGTAAGTTGAAACAGTTCATAGATGAATGTCGAAAACCTTTGGAGATTGGGAGTCGTAGAAAAAATTTGGTTGAAGTGGTAGTTTATAAAAATTTGTAATGACATCTAATTGGAATGTTGATAATCAAACACATCGTCAATTCTTGTTTATGTATTTACATGCACCGAGAAAACAAATAGGAAAGATATACTGACTCCCAATTTCCATATAAGGCCCACATCAACATCCCTTGATTTTATCATGAACTACAGCAGAAAACAGTACATCATCACATCAACAATCGATAACAAATAGATTTATATAATAGAAAACATCACAAAAAACATTAAATAAATTCATCCAAAAAATAGAAAAAAAATATATAAAATAAGAATGCTAAGAGGAAACAATGAATAAAATCAATAAAACATACCACATAAACATGAAATTTCTATGAGATTCGGAAAAAAAATGGTGTTCACTAAAAAATCATTCATAGTTGCATTGTAAGCGTTCATATAAAATAAATCATTCCAATCTAGAAACTTTTAAAATCTCAGATGAAGCCATTAAAAACTTATAAATACTACTAAATTAAAAATAATTCACAAACCAACCCAAATAGAAAACAAAGAAAACTAAACATAATTTTTGAGGTATCGTCAAAAGAGATTATTTAAAAAATGATGGTTGCGGAAGAGAGATGAAAGCAAGGATTGATCCGATAATCTGGAAGTCACACATCAATATGGAAGAGTCGGGTAGCCGGTAAGACGGAGGGACGGTGTGCTAGAGGCCGGAGCGGAGACGAGGAGGCAGGGAGTAAGTGATCTGCGGGCGGAGGCGGATCGTCGAGCAGGGAGGAGCGGTAAGAATGGAATGGGCTGCGGGAACCCTAGGTTGGCGAGGAATGGAAACGCAAGAGAGCGGGGTCTTGAGGCGAGGAAATGAGGAAGCCGCGCGGTCTGGAGTGTAGGAAATTGGAAACGAAAAATGTTTGGAGGGAAAAGAGTGATCGTGGAGGTCACTTGTAGATATGGAAATCCAGATTTTTAATATATAGTAGATTTTTAAAAAGAAATTAAGAAATATAACAAAGATGGAATGGCACCTCTGGTTCGACAACTGATCGCCAGCCATGTCTGTTCGCTCGCTCGCCCCCCATTTTTCGATATCTTTGCCTGCATCCAACGCTTCCCACTTATCATTCACTCGCGTTCTAATTTCAACCTGCGGAAACCCGAAACTATCCGTATTCCCCGAAATTCATTTCTGCCGCCAGCCCTCAAAGTCCGTCTCACTCCACTCAGTCATCATTGCCACTGCGACGAAGGCCCCAGGCTTTTCAGTTTCCCAAGAACCCGTTAACCAGTCGGATGCCCCCATTAAGATGCCAACAGCTCCCTGGCAGAAGGGACCGCGTCTGCTCCAACCCAACGACGTCTGTGATCTCTCCAAACCAAGAAAAAAGAAGAAACCCGGCAGTGCTGGATCCGTGAATGTTGATAAGTCATTGACTGAGAAAATCCGGGGTGTTCGAGGGCCAAAGGCGATGAAGAAGATCGTTCGGAGTGTTGAGAATCTCGGGGAGAATCATAATTTGGAGCGGTCCGGAGAAAGTACAGGGGGATTGGAATTAGGGTTTTCGCTGAAAAGTGTCGGGAGAGATGATAAATCGAAAATAACGGAGGAAGTACCTTGGTGGAGGCCCGAGAGGGTTGTTATTCCCAGGGAGAAGAAGGCGAGGATGGTGACGGCGGCGGAATTGAGCCTTGATGCGGGGCTGCTTAAAAGGTTGAGGAATGAGGCTGATGAGATGAGGAAATGGGTAAAGGTAAAGAAATCCGGGTTGACTCAGGATGTTCTTCATGAAGTGAATTTGATCTGGAGAAACAATGAGCTTGTCATGCTGAAATTCGACGTGCCTCTGTGCATGAATATGAGCAGAGCACGGGAAATTGTCGAGGTTAGGAGTGTTAATGTGATTCCAAATGCCTCTTGAAATGCATAGTTTCAAAGATGCTACTAGGCTTCGTTTGTCATCACTTACTCAAAACTGCCAATAATACGTATAAGTCGTTCTGTGCAAGTGTTTGAGGATTTCTTATTGAAAAAATGATTTTCTGCCACTTATTTAAGCGGGTGTCTTCTGGAATTTAAACTTTTAAGTGTTATTTTAGAAACCGAATAAACACCACTTATTTTTTCAAACTGCTTATCATAAGTTATAAGTAGTATAAGTGGTTTTCTGTAAGTGTTGTCAAATGGAGGCTTAGTATTTTTAGGCCTTACATTTTGGTTTTATTTGAGATCACTCGCTGAAAACTGTGTATAACTCTTATCACCTATGATAAGTGATTGTGTATATGTTCTTCAGTCTGCTTATTGAAAAATTGTTTCCATGCCACTTATTTAAATGTTTTTCTTCTAGCATTTAAGCAGAAGTGTCTTTTTTGGGGTAAAAAACAAAGAGCACCTATCTTTTCAACTGTTTATCTTAAGTGATAAGTGATATAATTTTTTTTCAATAAGTGCTGCCTAACGGAGCCCCTATTTTTTCCCCCTCTCTGGTAATTTCCAATGAACAGACAAAGACTAGAGGTTTAGTTGTCTGGAGTAAGAGAGATTTTCTCGTTGTGTATAGAGGCTGCAATTATTTGCCAAATTCAGTTTCTTCTGTCAACCTTCTTCCAGGTTTCCCCACTCCTTCCTTGCAATGCGTGACAGATAATATTAATGCCCCGTTTGGTTCCACTTCATTAGTGGAATAAAATAGAATATGATGGATTGAGGTTGGATGAAATGAAATCATGTAAATCATTATGGTACACAAAAAATGAAAGATGATGAATTTTGATAAACTGCATGGTTGAATGAGAATGAAATGATGTTGTTTACAAAAAATGCACATTTATCCATATTAAAGGGTGTTCATGCCTTTTTTGTTATATTGCCGAAAACAATCTAGTCCTCAAAAATTAAACTTGCTCTGGAAATCCTATTACATAGTTTCTTTGAAGGGATCTAGTTTCCTCAAGGCTCCATTTGGTTGACAAACATCAAATTGAAGGAAAATAAAAGAAAATAATGGAGAAGAAAGGAAAAGGTATAGAAGTAAAAAAAAATCAGTATTTGGTTTATGATAGAAAGAAAAGTATTTATTAAAAATAATGACATGCTAATAAAAAATAGCTTATAATATATATATATATATATATATATATATATATATATGTATGTATAAAATATTACAATCTTTAAATGTAAATTAAAAATATTTATTTTACTTAACATTTCTCTTCGTTTCTAACAATTTATGTGAGGAAATGGAAACCCTCATATGAGGGAATGCTGGGATTTCCATGGAAACCACATTTTTGTAACAAAAGACGTGAAGGGAGGGAAAGAGGCACTGTTTTCCTTTCTTTTCTCTGGGTTACGCATTAACCAAGCAGACCATTATCTCATACTTGATTTCTTGAACCGAACGGGGCCTAAGTGATAGTATGTTTCTCTAACAAACTGCTAATGAAAGTGTTGTAGATATGAGCAGAGATGATGGGAGAGAAGAAGAAAATGCTAGTCTGCAACCTATGAGTAAGTCTCTGTATGAAAGAGAGGCTGATAGATTATTGGATGGCTTGGGACCTCGTTTCATCGACTGGTGGTTGCCAAAGCCTCTGCCCGTGGATGCTGATTTGCTACCGGAAGTGGTTTCTGGGTTCAAGGTTCCGTCTAGGATTTGCCCGCGTAATGCCCGAGTGAAGCTGGCAGACAATGAATTGACAAAGTTGAGGAAACTTTCTCGGCCTTTACCGACTCACTTTGTCCTAGGTAAGGATTGGACCAACTCACCTTGTCCGAGGTAATGTTCTTTCGGGCTTTATATCTTAAATGACATGATGCCCTTCGGCATCAGTAATGCTAAGGCTCTGTTTGACAACAATTATTGAAAGTGCTTACAACAATTAGGACAAAGTGATAGATGAGCAATCTAAAAATACTTACATAGAGATACCTATCATAAATGATAAGTGCTATAAATACTTTTCAATAATTATTGTCAAACGCAACTTAAGGAGTATTGGTTGAACTCGTTAGGATGAAATATTTTTTAATGAGCAGTAAGATTGTCAAAATATTCGTATTTTTAGGATTAGAAATGAATGTATTCGAGATAAAATTGGATTGATTCCGATTAACGAGAAGATGACCGAGATTAAATTATGATGGTTTGGACATGTTAGAAGAAGACCTAGGGATGCACTTGTTAATAGGGTAAGCTTAATGACTAATTCCCTTAATAAAAGAGGTAGATGTAGACCTAAAAAGACCCTTAAACAAATCATTTAAGATGATTCTGTTCTAAATGATTTCAATGAAAATACGGTCTTCAATAGAGCTAATTGGCGACGTTTGATCCATGTAGCCGACCCTGTTTAATTGGGTTTAAGGCTTGTTTGTTGTTGTCGTCGATTTTGTGTTCAATTCGAAGTATGACATGGAATATTTTACACGTGCCTATAAAAAATGGTTGGTTGTGCTAGCATGCCATCTAAAGGTGCAGATTTCTAAGCCTTTATCCTGCTCTATGAATCCTTGTCTTTGTAAAATCATTTTCTTGCTGTATTTTGAATAAACATACTAAGACCCTGTTTTATGTAATTTATTGAAAACTGCTTATGACAATTTTTACTTATGATAAGCATGTTTTCAGATTACTTATTTAAGAGGTGTTTTTCTGTCACCTGTTTAAGTAGTTTTTTTCTGGGATTTAAATGTCAAATGTTCTTTCAGAAACAGATCAAACATAATTTATTTTATAAAACTTATTTAAGAAGTGTTTTCTCTCACTTGTTTAAGTAGATTTTTCTGGAATTTAAATGTTAAGTCTTCTTTTCAAAACAGAACAAACATAATTTATTTTATCCAACTTCTGGACATAACTGATAAGCGCTATAATTTGTTTTCAGTATGTGATGTCAAACGATGCCTAAATTGATTCGCATGACCATTCCGTCTGTCTTCTTTTATTGTTTCTTTTTCTTTAAACAGTTGAACTTTAATAAGCATTATATGCTGTTTACAAATTACTGAAGGGAGAAACAAGAATCTTCAAGGCTTAGCTGCTGCCATCTTGAAACTGTGGGAAAAATGTCATATTGTAAAGATTGCTGTGAAGTGGGGAATTCCAAATACTAGCAATGAACTAATGGCACATGAGCTCAAGGTAAATATTTCAAGACTTAACAATCCATTTGGCAGGGGTGATCTGAGAAGAAAATTAAACAAATGGGGAGGAATTGATTTTTCTCCCTTGTTTGATTTCATCATAGAAGAAAAACAGAGAAAAATGAGGATAAAGGAGACCCGTTTTCAATCTTTCAAAAAATGGGATGATTAAGTGAGAGATGATATTTCATTTTTGATACGTGCAGAAAGATCAATTCCTTTCCCTTGTAAGGCTTTTACAAACATCATGGAGATTTATCATAATAATTTCTTTCTTTCAATGCAGAATCTTACTGGAGGGGTTCTGTTATTGCGTAACAAGTTCTATATCATAATTTACAGAGGAAAGGACTTCATCCCTCGCAGCGTGGCAAAGGTAATAGCTGACAGAGAAATTGAGCTTGAAACCCGCCAACTAAATGAAGAAGCTGCAAGGCCGGAAGCTCATGGGAGTTACTGTACAATAGATGACCTGATGGCAAGTGAGCATACCAGTGGGACTTTATCTGAATTCCAAAATCTCAATCGAGAACACGGAAACCTCCGAAATGAGAATTGGGAGGTTCAAGTTCAGTTAGAAACCGAAAAAGAAAGACTTAAGAATGAGCTGAGGAGGCAAGAGCACAAGCTTTCCATCGTAAGGCTCTCATTTTATTGAAAACTATTTAGAGCACTTCACTTAATGATAAATGCTTCTGTATAATTGTTTCCAGATTGCTTCTGTTTTGGTGCCACTTACTGAAACCTGCTTATAGCTTATGGTCATTGTTTTTGTATAAGGCTCCGTTTGGCAGCACTTACTGAAAAATGCTTATAGCACCTATGACTTGTTGAAAATGTGTTTTCTGCCACTTTTTTATGTGGTTTTCTTCTAGAATACAATGTAATAGTTTTTTGAGAAGCCGAACAAACTGAATACAAGTGATGAGTATTATAAACAGTTATCAGTAAGTGGTGTCAGATGGAGGCTTACTAGTTTTTCATTTCCTTTTGTGAAATGTCCATGATGAGTTGTGCAGCTCAAGATGAAGATAGGAAGGTCTACAAAAGTTTTGTTGAAGTTGAATTCTGCATGCTGGCCATCGGAGCAGGCGTTGGATTTGGAAATGATTACTGATGAAGAGAGGGAATGCTTTCGGAAAATCGGGTTGAAGATGCATGGTTGTTTGGTCCTCGGTAAGGCAATGCTTAAGCCATGTTTGGTTTTGAAAAATGTTTTTTGTTTTCATCTTTGAAAAAAATACCAGATCATGTGAATGGAAAAAAACCCGTTTCATGCTTTACAGAATATGAAAATGCAAGAAGAGATGAATCATATGCTTTCTTGTTTTCTCATACTTCATAAAATATACCTAACATATTTTTAAATAAAATTTTGAAAACTGAAAATAGAAAATGTTTTTCAAAACTAAATCGTTGTCAACTTGAGGTTGGGTGCAGGGAGGCGCGGTGTTTTTGATGGTGTGATTGAAGGCCTGCATCAGCACTGGAAGTACAGGGAAGTGGTGAAAGTGATCACAAATCAGAAACGGTTTGCACAGGTTGTCTTGACGGCCTTGTCTCTGGAAGCAGAGAGCGGCGGGATTCTTGTTTCGATCGAGACGCTGAGAGTGGGGCATGCCATGATTATTTACCGCGGCAAAAACTACAGGCGTCCGGTGAAATTGATCCGCGGGAATCTTCTTACTAAAAGAAGTGCAATGCGTAGATCGGTCGAGTTGCAGAGATTTGGGGTGAGTTAATCTCTGTCCCGCCTGTTTTCCTGCTTCCTCTTCCGATGTTTCTAGAATCTTGTGTGATTTATGGCGTTTTTGAATTTGTCTCAGTCGTTGAAGTTCTTCGCGTATCAGAGACAACGGTCAATCTCGGGCCTGAGAAGCAAACTGGTATGTCTCCAAACTGCTAGTGTGTGAAATTAACGAAATTGGAAAAATAATGCCGTTTCATATTTAAAATAATTATGTAAATTAATAATAATAATGATAAAGTCAATAAATTTTTTATTTTTCACCAATTAATAAATTTATAATTATTTAATTTTAACACACTTTACCTAAGGGTTCCTGCATTTTAACAGGCCGCTTTGCAGCAAAATGAAAATGGCGGGAGCTTGTAGCTGGAAAGGTAAGCTTGCAGTTGATTACGAGAGATGATAAATCATGGGTTCGTTTCATTTGTTTGAAGTTGGGCCATTCTTGATATCCGTCCTTTGGTAACGCCTTGGTGAATATAAAATGATATTTAATATTATTATGCTTTGATCTTGAGTATATCACAAGGTTATGGAATAAATTAATTACAGTTTGACTATCTAACTAATTTACAATGACAAATTAACTTTCTCCTTTAGATCTTCAAGTTGCTCTTTATCCAAATCATTTGTGTACAGGCTTGTGTAGTAATCACATGCTCAACCTTTGTTCTATTTTATGTCATTGGGGTTTGTTTTCTTGCAATGCCAAATTACAAATTTCTTCCACGCAAGAATGTTCCCTATGAAATAGCCTTTTTATCATCCATATTTCTTGTTCAATCAACATCAATGTAGCCAACCAATTCATTTTGGTCTTTTATTCCATAGAACAATCCATAATCAAGTGTTATTTTGAGAACTAATAATTCATTTGGCATCCTTAATGCTTGATTCCTTAGAATCACTTCGAAATTTTGCTCAAAGTCATTGCAAAGATAATATTAAGTTTAAATACTTATAATGGACTTACAATTACCTTCCTGCTTTTTCTTTCTTCTTTTATACACTTCTTTTGTTCAAGTCCGGCAAAGAATTGCGTTTCACCGAGGTGTTGGGTTTATAATGGGATGGATGACACTTATCCAAGGCACTGAATACAAGTAGAGACCTCATAACACCCAAAATCATCCATATGTTTGAAATTAAAATACATAAACCATAAATGAAGAGCATGCATCTTCTCTATTGCAGTCAAACCTTTTTCTTATTCTTTCTTTAATGTGATAGCTCTTTCCTCTTGGGGGTATTCATAGGTTGCATGGTAATTTAAATTTTTATTTAAAAAAAATACTTAATCCTAACAAAATCAACATGCTCCAAACTCAACCATATAAGAAATCATGAAAGGTGTCCTCCACCTTATATGAACTCCAATTGATAGAGGTAATCGATAGAGGTTACCTTCATGTCTGGATCATCTTTGATAAGATCATTGAAGTGATATATCATTTTGTCCCAAGTTTGAATATTTTTTTTTCCAGGTTAATTTTCTCGTTAATTTTGTGAGTCAGGATCCAATCTTGTTTACCGATCCAATTTTTTTTTTAATCCTCATTGAGATCAACTTGGAGCCTCTTAAACATTCTATCACCCTCAATTTGGAATAGAATCTTGATGTTGAAGGACTCCAACATCTCTTCTTTGGAGTGCAAGAGAAGAATCAAGTCCTTTTTGTCAATCACCTCTTTTCTACCTTCCTCTTGTCCATCGTGAGTTAACACCTTTTTGAGTACCTGTACTGTGTCCACCATCCTACTTGCTTGATCCACCTTGATTCCAACACAAGGAGGTGGAACATGCTCGCCCAGCTGAACATGATCGTGGTTGACACCTTTTTTTCAGTGTTACTAAAGTCGACCTTACATATGCCTCACTTTTTTTTCCCACTGATCTGGTGACGATGAGTTTCGGTAAGCCTGAGAAGTCCTTGCGCTGCCTTGTCGTTTTCCCCTTGTTGACTGGAAAAGTTCCAGAATTATAATTGTCTTACATCCCGTTTCTTGAAGGTTGCATGAATCTCCCAATGTTTGTGAATGATTTCTTTCAAACAACGATTTGCTTGAACTTTGATTAAAGGAAGGAAAGAGAGTTTTCAGTTTGGAGTTTCAATTTAATATGTTGAACACACACATTACATTCACCATGATATAGGGTGTATATATAAGCCATGAGAACGCCCCCATAGGCACCATCATTAAGTTTAACATTTTTACTTTAATGATGCAAATTAAATGTTTTTCAAATGTTCACCAATATGTGAACATTACAAACATTTTGCCACTAGTTAGGCGTTTAACTTTTAAATGTTAAATAAACTCATTTTCAAACCATTTATGACAACATGAATGGAAAAAAATTATTGTTATGCAAATCACACCTTATGATTGTTTGTATTGTATTATATGACGTGTAATACAATGTTATGATATCAATATATTGTACCATATAATATGTCTCACCCAAGGCATATGATATACCTTACATTACACCATACAATATAAATTGAATCATACCTTATGATTCATAGCTTTAGGGCATATCTCCATCAATCACTCACTTGCATTAAAGCCTCATCAACTTATGTGCAATTTCACCTCATGTTACATCTTATATATGAGATAACCTATGAAATCATATTCAAAAAAACTTTTTAGATTTCCTCTAAATCTCTTTTTGGATAAGCTGTCATACATTTTCATATGGTACATTTTATGTAACAACTTGTTAAAATTCATCAAAAATTCCTTTTGGATATCCTTTAAAACTCTTTTGGAGTTGCTCTCTATGTTTCGTAAAAACTTGATGTCCATTCATACAACCACTGTGTATGACCCCACTGGCATTTGTAGTGTTGAAAACAACTATGAATTCTCTAATCTTGTAACCCCCCGGGTAAATAAAGAATATAACATCTTTATATTTATCCATATTTGTGAATCAAATATTAATATTACTTTAAAGGGGATGTAATGCTCGATGGCGTACCCAATACGCAACAACGAGTTTCTTGGGAATCTTACGTTGCACTCTAATAATAAAATAATATTATTTTAAATGGCAGTTAACATGTAGTTGTTGTATTGGCGGGAATGGATAGAAATAACTAAAATATGATTATACATGTTTTTAAATGTTTTTACATTTATCCAATAAAAGATAAAGGCTTAAAATACGGAAAGAATTCAATTTTAGGCGTATATGCCCTAGTTTTCACTAAAGGTTCACTTATCGCCTTTTGATGGCGAACCGTCATTAAATATAGTTTTGTTCACTCTTATACATTCTATTTGACCAAATAAAACTCTTCTTAAGAATCGGGACATCAAAATTTACTTTGTGTAAATTTTTGGTTTCTTTCCGATAAAGTTCTTTTTTTTAATGAATAGTGTGAAATGTTGTATTTTAATTCAAAACCTCTTTTTAATCTAATTTATTTATATGGTTAGATTATCTTTTGAATTGGTTTTAAAGTGAAATTAGAATATATTTTTACCATTAAATCCAATAGTGGTCGTTGGAATTAATTTCACTTTGAAATCAGACTTAAACCAGTGTCAATCTTTTGATACTTATTGTTTCATAAAAACACGCTATTTGCTCTGACAGCGGGAATTAATTATTAAATTAATTAATGTGACTTATATGTTTTGAGTTTTGTAAAATAGACTTCATTTTTGAATTCGGAATATCAAATATAGCTTAGGGTGAATTTTTGGGATTTTTCTGAAAAATATCAATTTTTGATGAATAGTGACACCACTAAGTGGTACTTATAAAAACTGATTTTTCTGTTTAAATGAAATTTTACCACTTCTGTGTTTTGAATTTTAAAAATCCGACATACATGATTGTCATTAAGAAGTAAAATGTGGTTCAATGAGATAAAAATATTTTTTTTTGGTGAATAGTAACTTATTAAGTTTTTAATCGCGATTAGAGGTAATTAGTGCAATTTAAGGCAAAAATGATATTATAATAAAATGAAAATACCTTAACACATGTCCTACCCTTATTGGATGTGTCATGGCCGACCAAGACAAGCCATGGGTCAACTTGGGGACCCCATGGAGCCACTTTGGTTGGAAAATGACATAAATATCTTTTTATTTAATGTTAAAGTAAAAATAACACAAATATGATAGGTTTTACTAAAACAATTGTTACATGGGGTTATACAATTCAGATTTTTGATTATAAATATTCATTGGAAAGATAAAAGGATTTCCTACATCATGATAGTTTTTTTATAATTTTTAGACATTAAATAAATTAAATTATTTATGACATCATGATGATGCAGCGATGACCTCATTATTTAACGATTTAAATAAAATGGAAGGATAATGTAAACTCTACAACCTACACATGGCCAAAACCAATTGGATGAGTGGATTTCGAACCCTTATCACCTTATCCACGAATTATATCAATGTGAGACCTTTTAAAACCGAAACACATTTTCAAATAAAGTAATATTTCTTTACTTTCCAAAAGTGCCCCTCCTTTCCTCTTATAAAAGGCCCCCACGTCTACCTCATTTCACACACTCCTCAAGCCTTTGGATCGGCCAACCCCTGCCCATTTACTCTCTCCACATCCCTCTCCTCATCCTAGAGGATTCCCTTTGGGCAGAATCCTTTCAAAGGAAGCCTTTATGCTCAAATCAAAAGGAGTTACACTTTTAAAGGTAATTCATTCTCTCATGTTCATTTGTTTTATTTTGCTTCTCCAACCCCCTAAACTCTTTTTATTTACTTCTTTTGTAACAACAACAATATCTTCAATATACTAGGATGTTGTTATAATATTTATTCGAGCTACACTCTCACACAACTACATCAAATGGTTAAAGAACATACGGTTTCCGTGGATGGTGAAATTCTGCCTCCCGAAACGATGATTGTTCAATACTCATTTAACACCTTCAAAGGTGACTATTATGATGTCACTATTTTTATATATGATATATAATATGTTTATGTTTTCCTTAAGCTTCTGTTTTTTTTCATTTTGGGCATACCTTTATGGTTTCCATTATGGGTAAACGCGATATCTTCATTTAAGGAAGTGCGGACTACCGCCCCCTCAAAGTGATTTGATTCGTTAAATACCATATGTGAGACGTATAAAGGATGGAACTATGATATTATATATGATATTATACTGGAATTATAATATACCTTTATATCAATATTATTCCATTCTATAAAATATGAAATAGAAATGAAAGTAGCGTTCATGCGTACGTACGGCTTACCGTCTCCATGAACGGTGCATTTCATTTCTTACCTCTAAATGATTATGTAATGTTATAAATGCATGCATGTACTGGATATATATGACATATATGATATCTACACCATGAATACAATTCTGGATATAATAAACATTTGACCACATGAACAACATGTAATTGTAAGAAGTCCACTTTCGACTTAAGAACCAAATATCGACAAAACAAATATTATTAACTTAAATGATTACATAATGTTTATGACATGGTAATAAGTGATATAAAAGGAATAATGAACTTGAAAAAGGTTCTTAAGGAAGTATAAATTAACTCAAGTTTATTATTCAGGAGATTAAAGAACGATCGAGTCAAGTCGGACCCGAGGTAAGGGATCCTACTCCTCTCTTTCTTTTTTAAGTACACACTTTTATGTCATTCCTTTTAAAGCTCATCTTTCTTGTTATTGGGATGATCTTTTATATTAAACTTACTGTAATTTTTATGTTCATGTGATGAGAGACCCTATTCTCTCTCATCAATCCATTTTGAAAGTTTTGAGTGGCGCCGTTAGGCTGCCGAACTTTCATAAGAGATCTAACCTCTCTCTTTCTTTTTAAGTACTCTCTTTCATGTCACTTCTTTTAAGCTCCTCTTTGTAATGTTGGGGGATGTTCTTTTATATTCCTCTTGCTGTACATTTTATTGTAATGTGATGAGATACCCTATTTGATCTCATCAATCCATGTTCGGAAGTTTTATGTGGCGTCGTTAGGCTGCCGAGTTTTCGTAAGAGATTTTTCATCTCACTTTTGTTCCCGTGAGATTTATGCTACATTTGCCACAAATTCCATTGAGTGGTGTATTTACTGCCCATTATTCTACTCTTTGTGTAATATAATTTCGTTTATGAGTATTTACATCAATGTTCTATTTTCCTTCTTTCATGGGGTGTATGTTTTGAAAGATACCCAAGTCGGTAAGGGAACCTTTCACCATCCTCTTTTTTTAAAAGATTTCTTTTGTTGGGTATTTTAATTTACATATTGTTATGTTGGGATATGTTCTCATATATCCTTATTGATGTAAATTTTATGTCTAAGTGATGAGATACACTTTTTATCTCTCATCAACTCATTTTGATGTGATGCCGTTAGGCTGTCAAGGGAACTTTTTAACCCAATTTCGATTTCTTTGGGTTCAACATGTAGTCATTGAATATGTCATCCATTGAATATGTGTGAATGACCTATTATTGTTTTACACTTAATATCCACTTATATTGGGTGTAATTATATTTGTCACACATATTTTTGAGATTGATTTGTCCTTAATTTAAGGATACCTTCTTTATAAGGGATTTCATCACATTTGACATTTCTATTGAGGGTTCATTGTTGTTATGCACCAATTCACTCTTATATGGTGTATATACTGTCCTTTGGAGTATTATATCATGAATCCATTTATTCTCATGATATTATAAAGTTCTGACTAAATGTTATTCCTCAATTATTGTATTCAAGTGTCTCTAATTTTGGTAAAACCCCTTTAACCAAAATATCGTTTTAAATGTTTTAATTATTTGTTCTTATTAATATCCATGTTTTCAAAATGGTTTTAAGGATTTATTTATATGGATATTAATGGTTTAAAATTTTAAGCTTCAAGGTGGTATGAGACACTTTGATTCAAAAATCTCTTTATTAAATGTTTTAAATGGTTTTGGAAATGGTTTCTTTTTGAATGGATTCATTATTTCAATATACTAAAATGTTATATTGTGATTGAAATGTGGAAATGTTATGTTTCATTTATGAATGTTTTATGTGATACATTTATGTTATGGTTCTTGGGCATTGTTATGGAAACGGGTGGTTCCGTGATAAACTAAGGGCGGGTGAGCCCGATATAGCTCTCCAATGCATTGGGTAACGTGAAGGAGTGAAACGTTAAGGTTTCTCCGAAGAGATTTAGGGAATATACTGTGATGGGTATTCCAAACGTAACCAAGAGGGTTACTCCCTACGTAAGAATGTTATGAATGCCTCAAGTTACCTTTATGTCTTATGTTTTCTATGATTTATTCATGATTTTATATGCCTATGTTTTATGGGTAAAGTGTGATTTCATTCTAATGTATATATGAACTCATGTTTCCTTTCCATATTTTTATAACTCTTACTGAGATTTTTATGCTTATCCCAAGTTTTTGAAATGTTTTTCACAGGTCAAGGGAAAGGTACATGATGTGATGATAGTGTCAAGGATGTGTCAAGAAAGAATCCGTGTTATATTTTAAATATGTTTCCGTTGATGGGAAGAATGAATACTGTCTTTTATGTAACCACTTTGTTTAAATGTGGAATGTAATGCAAGTTTCATGATCTAATTCTCTAAAACTCTAAACCTGAAAAGATCCTCAATGTGTAATCTTGTAATAACTCAAGATTAAGTAAGGTTTAAGGTTGGGGACATATAGTTGGTATCAAAGGTCGGTTTAGATAACTTTAGAGGTTAGGGTATTCTTTAAGCATAAGTGACATTACCATAATGGTTAGGATTTCAGACAGAGTCCTAGTTTAAGATAAAGTGAATGAGTAAGTATATCTTAGTGTTTATATTCCTCATTAGTACATGATGGTTATGTTGATATACTCACACTGACCTTTTTGGTTTTAGTAAATGGCTGGATCTAGCAGGCACCAAAGTGACAATGGGTTTGAAGGAAACTGTGGTGGTTCTCTGATTAAGATACTGGATGAGATGGGGGATTCAATGAGGAATCTCATAGTTGTTCTAAACCAACTATCAAGGATTCATGATCAACCACTTCAACCTTGGTGAGTTCTCTAATGCATCATGTACGAGATGACCAACTTGATGTGGAAATTCAGGTAATAATTATTAACGTAACCATTAGAGTTTATATGATCCTTACTTTTGAGGAAATTATGGGTTATTATATGATATGATGGAAAATGAAAGGCATGAGATAAACTTGAGGTTAAAATATGTTATGATTATTTTTGAAGATTTTATCTCATTTTGGGGAATGTTTTAAGAATTATATAGTTTTGGAAAAAGGACAACACGCAGACCGTGTGACAACCCGTCACGTCGGACAAAGCCGCGGGAATCGAACCCACAACCAAAGTGCGACTGATATTTATCACCTACCATTGGACTACGTGAAGTCCCTGGTTAGTTTGACTGATTCTTTTTAGTTATATGATTTTATTAATTAAGAGTAAGTTGATTTTGGGTTATTTATGAAAATGATTAACCTATCATAGAGGATATGTGTTTAGGTTAATTACTTTTCAATACGAGACTGTAGGAGCAACTGATGTTGTTTGGAGATAAATGTTACGATTTAACTTGGAAGACTATGTGACTAGATCCTTCAAATATTTGGGTTTCAATCTTAGTTTGGTTTACTTTGAAGGATTTTATGGACAAATTGTTTATCTAATGGTCCTCTTTGAAATTTGGGTTTTGTTGGACAAATTTTGGAGATTAAGAATAGATTTTTTTTATAAAGGGTTATCCTTTTCTGGATTATCTGATCTTGTACTAGCCTTTTTGGTTTTGGTTTTGGTTATAGTCTAAAGACATGGGAAGTATATAGTTCTCTTTTTTGGATTAGGTGATTCTCTAAAAGTTGATTATAGTACTCTTAATGTGAACAAGTCTTCCTAAATACTCGCCTTTTGGAGAAAATATGAGTTTGTGTAAGGAATCTAATAAAAGTAGAGAGTCAACATGATAAGTGATTATGTTTCCTTATGAATAAATTCCTCAATAAAAAGTAACTTAAAACAAAAATGCTGTCTATTAACTTTTCCTACTGGGGAATCGAATACCGTTTAACCCATCACAAGTTTGTGATTTTCTCATGGTTAACTTTCTCCTAAACATGTTTTCTATCACTCTCCATCAGAACATGACCCTATGTTTTCTCCTCCATGTCCATATTTTCATACTTGGAATCCTAGTATGGGTTAACTCGGGTGACCTCTGTGCTTATCTTTCTTTATTTTAAAGTGATTGGTTTACCGACTCTTGTTCCGATGTGGGACTTTCAAGGATGTTTCCAAGCTCAATTTTAAAATTGCGAGGATGCAATTCCCAAAAGGGGGGAAGGATGTAACCCCCTGGGTAAATAAAGAATATAACATCTTTATATTTATCCATATTTGTGAATCAAATATTAATATTACTTTAAAGGGGATGTAATGCTCGATGGCGTACCCAATACGCAACAACGAGTTTCTTGGGAATCTTACGTTGCACTCTAATAATAAAATAATATTATTTTAAATGGCAGTTAACATGTAGCTGTTGTATTGGCGGGAATGGATAGAAATAACTAAAATATGATTATACATGTTTTTAAATGTTTTTACATTTATCCAATAAAAGATAAAGGCTTAAAATACGGAAAGAATTCAATTTTAGGCGTATATGCCCTAGCTTTCACTAAAGGTTCACTTATCGCCTTTTGATGGCGAACCATCATTAAATATAGTTTTGTTCACTCTTATACATTCTATTTGACCAAATAAAACTCTTCTTAAAAACCGGGACATCAAAATTTACTTTGTGTAAATTTTTGGTTTCTTTCCGATAAAGTTCTTTTTTTAATGAATAGTGTGAAATGTTGTATTTTAATTCAAAACCTCTTTTTAATCTAATTTATTTATATGGTTAGATTATCTTTTGAATTGGTTTTAAAGTGAAATTAGAATATATTTTTGCCATTAAATCCAATAGTGGTCGTTGGAATTAATTTCACTTTGAAATCAGACTTAAACCAGTGTCAATCTTTTGATACTTATTGTTTCATAAAAACACGCTATTTGCTCTGACAGCGGGAATTAATTATTAAATTAATTAATGTGACTTATATGTTTTGAATTTTGTAAAATAGACTTCATTTTTGAATTCGGAATATCAAATATAGCTTAGGGTGATTTTTTGGGATTTTTCTGAAAAACATCAATTTTTGATGAATAGTGACACCACTAAGTGGTACTTATAAAAACTGATTTTTCCGTTTAAATGAAATTTTACCACTTCTGTGTTTTGAATTTTAAAAATCCGACATACATGGTTATCATTAAGAAGTAAAATGTGGTTCAATGAGATAAAAATATTTTTTTTGGTGAATAGTAACTTATTAGGTTTTTAATCGCGATTAGAGGTAATTAGTGCAATTTAAGGCAAAAATGATATTATAATAAAATGAAAATACCTTAACACATGTCCTACCCTTATTCGATGTGTCATGGCCGACCAAGACAAGTCATGGGTCAACTTGGGGACCCCATGGAGCCACTTTGGTTGGAAAATGACATAAATATCTTTTTATTTAATGTTAAAGTAAAAATAACACAAACATGACACGTTTTACTAAAACAATTGTTACATGGGGTTATACAATTCGGATTTTTGATTATAAATATTCATTGGAAAGATAAAAGGATTTCCTACATCATGATATTTTTTTTATAATTTTTAGACATTAAATAAATTAAATTATTTATGACATCATGATGATGCAGCGATGACCTCATTATTTAACGATTTAAATAAAATGGAAGGATAATGTAAACTCTACAACCTACACATGGCCAAAACCAATTGGATGAGTGGATTTATAACCCTTATCACCTTATCCGCGAATTATATCAATGTGGGACCTTTTAAAACCGAAACACATTTTCAAATAAAGTAATATTTCTTTACTTTCCAAAAGTGCCCCTCCTTTCCTCTTATAAAAGGCCCCCACCTCTACCTCATTTCACACACTCCTCAAGCCTTTGGATCGGCCAACCCCTGCCCATTTACTCTCTCCACATCCCCCTCCTCATCCTAGAGGATTCCCTTTGGGCAGAATCCTTTCAAAGGAAGCCTTTAGGCTCAAATCAAAAGGAGTTACACTTTTAAAGGTAATTCATTCTCTCATGTTCATTTGTTTTATTTTGCTTCTCCAACCCCCTAAACTCTTTTTATTTACTTCTTTTGTAACAACAACAGTATATTCAATATACTAGGATGTTGTTATAAGATTTATTAGAGCTAAACTCTCACACAACTACATCAAATGGTTAAAGAACATACGGTTTCCGTGGATGGTGAAATTCTGCCTCCCGAAACGATGATTGTTCAATACTCATTTAACACCTTCAAAGGTGGCCATTATGATGTCACTATTTTTATATATGATATATAATATTTTTAAGTTTTCCTTAATCTTCTGTTTTTTTTCATTTTGGGCATACCTTTATGGTTTCCATTATGGGTAAACGCGATATCTTCATTTAAGGAAGTGCGGACTACCGCCCCCTCAAAGTGATTTGATTCGTTAAATACCATATGTGGGACGTATAAAGGATGGAACTATGATATTATATATGATATTATACTGGAATTATAATATACCTTTATATCAATATTATTCCATTCTATAAAATATGAAATAGAAATGAAAGTAGCGTTCATGCGTACGTACGGCTTACCGTCTCCATGAACGGTGCATTTCATTTCTTACCTCTAAATGATTATGTAATGTTATAAATGCATGAATGTACTGGATATATATGACATATATGATATCTACACCATGAATACAATTCTGGATATAATAAACATTTGGCCACATGAACAACATGTAATTGTAAGAAGTCCACTTTCGACTTAAGAACCAAATATCGACAAAACAAATATTATTAACTTAAATGATTACATAATGTTTATGACATGGTAATAAGTGATATAAATGGAATAATGAATTTGAAAAAGGTTCTTAAGGAAGTATAAATTAACTCAAGTTTATTATTCAGGAGATTAAAGAACGATCGAGTCAAGTCGGACCCGAGGTAAGGGATCCTACTCCTCTCTTTCTTTTTTAAGTACACACTTTTATGTCATTCCTTTTAAAGCTCATCTTTCTTGTTATTGGGATGATCTTTTATATTAAACTTACTGTAATTTTTATGTTCATGTGATGAGATACCCTATTCTCTCTCATCAATCCATTTTGAAAGTTTTGAGTGGCGCCGTTAGGCTGCCGAACTTTCGTAAGAGATCTAACCTCTCTCTTTCTTTTTAAGTACTCTCTTTCATGTCACTTATTTTAAGCTCCTCTTTGTAATGTTGGGGGATGTTCTTTTATATTCCTATTTCTGTAAATTTTATTGTAATGTGATGAGATACCCTATTTGATCTCATCAATCCATGTTCGGAAGTTTTATGTGGCGTCGTTAGGCTGCCGAGTTTTCGTAAGGGATTTTTCATCTCACTTTTGTTCCCGTGAGATTTATGCTACATTTGCCACAAATTCCATTGAGTGGTGTATTTACTGCCCATTATTCTACTCTTTGTGTAATATACTTTCGTTTATGAGTATTTACATCAATTTTCTATTTTCCTTCTTTCATGGGGTGTATGTTTTGAAAGATACCCAAGTCGGTAAGGGAACCTTTCACCATCCTCTTTTTTTAAAAGATTTATTTTGTTGGGTCTTTTAATTTACATATTGTTATGTTGGGATATGTTCTCATATATCCTTATTGATGTAAATTTTATGTCTAAGTGATGAGATACACTTTTTATCTCTCATCAACTCATTTTGATGTGATGCCGTTAGGCTGTCAAGGGAACTTTTTAACCCAATTTCGATTTCTTTGGGTTCAACATGTAGTCATTGAATATGTCATCCATTGAATATGTGTGAATGACCTATTATTGTTTTACACTTAATATCCACTTAAATTGGGTGTAATTATATTTGTCACACATATTTTTGAGATTGATTTGTCCTTAATTTAAGGATACCTTCTTTATAAGGGATTTCATCACATTTGACATTTCTATTGAGGGTTCATTGTTGTTATGCACCAATTCACTCTTATATGGTGTATATACTGTCCTTTGGAGTATTATATCATGAATCCATTTATTCTCATGATATTATAAAGTTCTGACTAAATGTTATTCCTCAATTATTGTATTCAAGTGTCTCTAATTTTGGTAAAACCCCTTTAACCAAAATATCATTTTAAATGTTTTAATTATTTGTTCTTATTAATATCCATGTTTTCAAAATGGTTTTAAGGATTTATTTATATGGATATTTTAAAATTTTAAGCTTCAAGGTGGTATGAGACACTTTGATTCAAAAATCTCTTTATTAAATGTTTTAAATGGTTTTGGAAATGGTTTTTTTTGAATGGATTCATTATTTCAATATACTAAAATGTTAAATTGTGATTGAAATGTGGAAATGTTATGTTTCATTTATGAATGTTTTATGTGATACATTTATGTTATGGTTCTTGGGCATTGTTATGGAAACGGGTGGTTCCGTGATAAACTAAGGGCGGGTGAGCCCGATATAGCTCTCCAATGCATTGGGTAACATGAAGGAGTGAAACGTTAAGGTTTCTCCGAAGAGATTTAGGCAATATACTGTGATGGGTATTCCAAACGTAACCAAGAGAGTTACTCCCTACGTAAGAATGTTATGAATGCCTCAAGTTACCTTTATGTCTTATGTTTTCTATGATTTATTCATGATTTTATATGCCTATGTTTTATGGGTAAAGTGTGATTTCATTCTAATGTATATATGAACTCATGTTTCCTTTCCATATTTTTGTAACTCTTACTGAGATTTTTATGCTCATCCCAAGTTTTTGAAATGTTTTTCACAGGTCAAGGGAAAGGTACATGATGTGATGATAGTGTCAAGGATGTGTCAAGAAAGAATCCGTGTTATATTTTAAATATGTTTCCGTTGATGGGAAGAATGAATACTGTCTTTTAGGTAACCACTTTGTTTAAATGTGGAATGTAATGAAAGTTTCATGATCTAATTCTCTAAAACTCTAAACCTGAAAATATCCTCAATGTGTAATCTTGTAATAACTCAAGATTAAGTAAGGTTTAAGGCTGGGGCCTTATAGTTGGTATCAAAGGTCGGTTTAGATAACTTTAGAGGTTAGGGTATTCTTTAAGCATAAGTGACATTACCATAATGGTTAGGATTTCAGACAGAGTCCTAGTTTAAGATAAAGTGAATGAGTAAGTATATCTTAGTGTTTATATTCCTCATTAGTACATGATGGTTATGTTTATATACTCACACTGACCTTTTTGGTTTTAGTAAATGGCTGGATCTAGCAGGCACCAAAGTGACAATGGGTTTGAAGGAAACTGTGGTGGTTCTCTGATTAAGATACTGGATGAGATGGGGGATTCAATGAGGAATCTCATAGTTGTTCTAAACCAACTATCAAGGATTCATGATCAACCACTTCAACCTTGGTGAGTTCTCTAATGCATCATGTACGAGATGACCAACTCGATGTGGAAATTCAGGTAATAATTATTAACGTAACCATTAGAGTTTATATGATCCTTACTTTTGAGGAAATTATGGGTTATTATATGATATGATGGAAAATGAAAGGCATGAGATAAACTTGAGGTTAAAATATGTTATGATTATTTTTGAAGATTTTATCTCATTTTGGGGAATGTTTTAAGAATTATATAGTTTTGGAAAAATGACAACACGCAGACCGTGTGACAACCCGTCACGTCGGACAAAGCCGCGAGAATCGAACCCACAACCAAAGTGCGACTGATATTTATCACCTACCATTGGACTACGTGAAGTCCCTGGTTAGTTTGACTGATTCTTTTTAGTTATATGATTTTATTAATTAAGAGTAAGTTTATTTTGGGTTATTTATGAAAATGATTAACCTATCATAGAGGATATGTGTTTAGGTTAATTACTTTTCAATACGAGACTGTAGGAGCAACTGATGTTGTTTGGAGATAAATGTTACGATTTAACTTGGAAGACTATATGACTAAATCCTTCAAATATTTGGGTTTCAATCTTAGTTTGGTTTACTTTGAAGGATTTTATGGACAAATTGTTTATCGAATGGTCCTCTTTGAAATTTGGGTTTTGTTGGACAAATTTTGGAGATTAAGAATAGATTTTTTTTATAAAGGGTTATCCTTTTCTGGATTATCTGATCTTGTACTAGCCTTTTTGGTTTTGGTTTTGGTTATAGTCTAAAGACATGGGAAGTATATAGTTCTCTTTTTTGGATTAGGTGATTCTCTAAAAGTTGATTATAGTACTCTTAATGTGAACAAGTCTTCCTAAATACTCGCCTTTTGGAGAAAATATGAGTTTGTGTAAGGAATCTAATAAAAGTAGAGAGTCAACATGATAAGTGATTATGTTTCCTTATGAATAAATTCCTCAATAAAAAGTAACTTAAAACAAAAATGTTGTCTATTAACTTTTCCTACAGGGGAATCGAATACCGTTTAACCCATCACAATTTTGTGATTTTCTCATGGTTAACTTTCTCCTAAACATGTTTTCTATCACTCTCCATCAGAACATGACCCTGTGTTTTCTCCTCCATGTCCATATTTTCATACTTGGAATCCTAGTATGGGTTAACTCGAGTGACCTCTGTGCTTATCTTTCTTTATTTTAAAGTGATTGGTTTACCGACTCTTGTTCCGATGTGGGACTTTCAAGGATGTTTCCAAGCTCAATTTTAAAATTGCGAGGACGCAATTCCCAAAAGGGGGGAAGGATGTAACCCCCTGGGTAAATAAAGAATATAACATCTTTATATTTATCCATATTTGTGAATCAAATATTAATATTACTTTAAAGGGTATGTAATGCTCGATGGCGTACCCAATACGCAACAACGAGTTTCTTGGGAATCTTACGTTGCACTCTAATAATAAAATAATATTATTTTAAATGGCAGTTAACATGTAGCTGTTGTATTGGCGGGAATGGATAGAAATAACTAAAATATGATTATACATGTTTTTAAATGTTTTTACATTTATCCAATAAAAGATAAAGGCTTAAAATACGGAAAGAATTCAAATTTAGGCGTATATGCCCTAGTTTTCACTAAAGGTTCACTTATCGCCTTTTGATGGTGAACCGTCATTAAATATAGTTTTGTTCACTATTATACATTCTATTTGACCAAATAAAACTCTTCTTAAGAATCGGGACATCAAAATTTACTTTGTGTAAATTTTTGGTTTCTTTCCGATAAAGTTCTTTTTTTTAATGAATAGTGTGAAATGTTGTATTTTAATTCAAAACCTCTTTTTAATCTAATTTATTTATATGGTTATATTATCTTTTGAATTGGTTTTAAAGTGAAATTAGAATATATTTTTACCATTAAATCCAATAGTGGTTGTTGGAATTAATTTCACTTTGAAATCAGACTTAAACCAGTGTCAATCTTTTGATACTTATTGTTTCATAAAAACACGCTATTTGCTCTGACAGCGGGAATTAATTATTAAATTAATTAATGTGACTTATATGTTTTGAATTTTGTAAAATAGACTTCATTTTTGAATTCGGAATATCAAATATAGCTTAGGGTGAATTTTTGGGATTTTTCTGAAAAACATCAATTTTTGATGAATAGTGACACCACTAAGTGGTACTTATAAAAACTGATTTTTCCGTTTAAATGAAATTTTACCACTTCTGTGTTTTGAATTTTAAAAATCCGACATACATGGTTGTCATTAAGAAGTAAAATGTGGTTCAATGAGATAAAAATATTTTTTTTGGTGAATAGTAACTTATTAAGTTTTTAATCGCGATTAGAGGTAATTAGTGCAATTTAAGGCAAAAATGATATTATAATAAAATGAAAATACCTTAACGCATGTCCTACCCTTATTGGATGTGTCATGAATGACCAAGACAAGCCATGGGTCAACTTGGGGACCCCATGGAGCCACTTTGGTTGGAAAATGACATAAATATCTTTTTATTTAATGTTAAAGTAAAAATAACACAAACATGACACGTTTTACTAAAACAATTGTTACATGGGGTTATACAATTCAGATTTTTGATTATAAATATTCATTGGAAAGATAAAAGGATTTCCTACATCATGATAGTTTTTTTATAATTTTTATACATTAAATAAATTAAATTATTTATGACATCATGATGATGCAGCGATGACCTCATTATTTAACGATTTAAATAAAATGGAAGGATAATGTAAACTATACAACCTACACATGGCCAAAACCAATTTGATGAGTGGATTTCGAACCCTTATCACCTTATCCACGAATTATATCAATGTGAGACCTTTTAAAACCGAGAAACATTTTCAAATAAAGTAATATTTCTTTACTTTCCAAAAGTGCCCCTCCTTTCCTCTTATAAAAGGCCCCCACCTCTACCTCATTTCACACACTCCTCAAGCCTTTGGATCGGCCAACCCCTGCCCATTTACTCTCTCCACATCCCTCTCCTAATCCTAGAGGATTCCCTTTGGGCAGAATCCTTTCAAAGGAAGCCTTTATGCTCAAATCAAAAGGAGTTACACTTTTAAAGGTAATTCATTCTCTCATGTTCATTTGTTTTATTTTACTTCTCCAACCCCCTAAACTCTTTTTATTTACTTCTTTTGTAACAACAATAGTATCTTAAATATACTAGGATGTTGTTATAATATTTATTCGATCTACACTCTCACACAACTACATCAAATGGTTAAAGAACATACGGTTTCCGTGGATGGTGAAATTCTGCCTCCCGAAACGATGATTGTTCAATACTCATTTAACACCTTCAAAGGTGGCCATTATGATGTCACTATTTTTATATATGATATATAATATGTTTATGGTTTCCTTAAGCTTCTGTTTTTTTTCATTTTGGGCATACCTTTATGGTTTCCATTATGGGTAAACGCGATATCTTCATTTAAGGAAGTGCGGACTACCGCCCCCTCAAAGTGATTTGATTCGTTAAATACCATATGTGGGACGTATAAAGGATTGAACTATGATATTATATATGATATTATACAGGAATTATAATATACCTTTATATCAATATTATTCCATTCTATAAAATATGAAATAGAAATGAAAGTAGCGTTCATGCGTACGTACGGCTTACCGTCTCCATGAACGATGCATTTCATTTCTTACCTCTAAATGATTATGTAATTTTATAAATGCATGAATGTACTGGATATATATGACATATATGATATCTACACCGTGAATACAATTCTGTACATAATAAACATTTGGCCACATGAACAACATGTAATTGTAAGAAGTCCACTTTCGACTTAAGAACCAAATATCGACAAAACAAATATTATTAACTTAAATGATTACATAATGTTTATGAAATGGTAATAAGTGATATAAAAGGAATAATGAACTTGAAAAAGGTTCTTAAGGAAGTATAAATTAACTCAAGTTTATTATTCAGGAGATTAAAGAACGATCGAGTCAAGTCGGACCCGAGGTAAGGGATCCTACTCCTCTCTTTCTTTTTTAAGTACACACTTTTATGTCATTCCTTTTAAAGCTCATATTTCTTGTTATTGGGATGATATTTTATATTAAAATTACTGTAATTTTTATGTTCATGTGATGAGAGACCCTATTCTCTCTCATCAATCCATTTTGAAAGTTTTGAGTGGCGCCGTTAGGCTGCCGAACTTTCGTAAGAGATCTAACCTCTCTCTTTCTTTTTAAGTACTCTCTTTCATGTCACTTCTTTTAAGCTCCTCTTTGTAATGTTGGGGGATGTTCTTTTATATTCCTCTTTCTGTAAATTTTATTGTAATGTGATGAGATACCCTATTTGATCTCATCAATCCATGTTCGGAAGTTTTATGTGGCGTCGTTAGGCTGCTGAGTTTTCGTAAGGGATTTTTCATCTCACTTTTGTTCCCGTGAGATTTATGCTACATTTGCCACAAATTCCATTGAGTGGTGTATTTACTGCCCATTATTCTACTCTTTGTGTAATATACTTTCGTTTATGAGTATTTACATCAATGTTCTATTTTCCTTCTTTCATGGGGTGTATGTTTTGAAAGATACCCAAGTCGGTAAGGGAACCTTTCACCATCCTCTTTTTTTAAAAGACTTCTTTTGTTGGGTCTTTTAATTTACATATTTTTATGTTGGGATATGTTCTCATATATCCTTATTGATGTAAATTTTATGTCTAAGTGATGAGATACACTTTTTATCGCTCATCAACTCATTTTGATGTGATGCCGTTAGGCTGTCAAGGGAACTTTTTAACCCAATTTCGATTTCTTTGGGTTCAACATGTAGTCATTGAATATGTCATCCATTGAATATGTGTGAATGAACTATTATTGTTTTACACTTAATATCCACTTATATTGGGTGTAATTATATTTTTCACACATATTTTTGAGATTGATTTGTCCTTAATTTAAGGATACCTTCTTTATAAGGGTTTTCATCACATTTGACATTTCTATTGAGGGTTCATTGTTGTTATGCACCAATTCACTCTTATATAGTGTATATACTGTCCTTTGGAGTATTATATCATGAATCCATTTATTCTCATGATATTATAAAGTTCTGACTAAATGTTATTCCTCAATTATTGTATTCAAGTGTCTCTAATTTTGGTAAAACCCCTTTAACCAAAATATCGTTTTAAATGTTTTAATTATTTGTTCTTATTAATATCCATGTTTTCAAAATGGTTTTAAGGATTTATTTATATGGATATTAATGGTTTAAAATTTTAAGCCTCAAGGTGGTATGGGACACTTTGATTCAAAAATCTCTTTATTAAATGTTTTAAATGGTTTTGGAAATGGTTTCTTTTTGAATGGATTCATTATTTCAATATACTAAAATGTTATATTGTGATTGAAATGTGGAAATGTTATGTTTCATTTATGAATGTTTTATGTGATACATTTATGTTATGGTTCTTGGGCATTGTTATGGAAACGGGTGGTTCCGTGATAAACTAAGGGCGGGTGAGCCCGATATAGCTCTCCAATGCATTGGGTAACATGAAGGAGTGAAACGTTAAGGTTTCTCCGAAGAGATTTAGGGAATATACTGTGATGGGTATTCCAAACGTAACCAAGAGGGTTACTCCCTACGTAAGAATGTTATGAATGCCTCAAGTTACCTTTATGTCTTATGTTTTCTATGATTTATTCATGATTTTATATGCCTATGTTTTATGGGTAAAGTGTGATTTCATTCTAATGTATATATGAACTCATGTTTCCTTTCCATATTTTTATAACTCTTACTGAGATTTTTATGCTCATACCAAGTTTTTGAAATGTTTTTCATAGGTCAAGGGAAAGGTACATGATGTGATGATAGTGTCAAGGATGTGTCAAGAAAGAATCCGTGTTATATTTTAAATATGTTTCCGTTGATGGGAAGAATGAATACTGTCTTTTATGTAACCACTTTGTTTAAATGTGGAATGTAATGCAAGTTTCATGATCTAATTCTCTAAAAATCTAAACCTGAAAAGATCCTCAATGTGTAATCTTGTAATAACTCAAGATTAAGTAAGGTTTAAGGCTGGGGCCTTATAAATCTACTATTGAAATCAAACATAAATCTTTAGAAAAACCTCAGTACCACTCAAACTACAAAAGAGATTTGAGATGATCACCATGATACACGCGCCTCCATACTTGTGGCCAACAACTGTATCATATACAATATATATAATCATATAATCCCTTTGTCCAAGACATTGCGTGTAACACCCCACTTTTTTGAATTTTTAGTAAATGTTATAATAAATGATTTTGGAACGAAGATAGAGAAATATTTGAAATTATCTTAAAAAAATTGAAGGATGCACAGTTTGTGCATGATTTAGGAACCTGTTCATAGTAATCGTGCATTTTTGAAATGTTGAAATAGTGAGTAACACACAGTTAGTGCATGGTTTGGAGGATTGTGCATAATAATCACGTGTTCCTATAAGTTGACTTGAAACTTTGTTTCCCATGTCTTGACTTTTTGAGACCCTTCATAACTGATTTATAGATCATTATAGTGGTGTTCTTAAATAGATATTATGGATATGCAATTTATAAAATATGTTTTCAATAAGTTTGTTTATGTTTTGATAGGAAAATATGTGTAAAAGATATTGTATGTGCATTTTGGTATTATCATCATTACATCATCATTATTATTTTTATTACACCTATTTTTGTGTATTGTATTGTCTTTGTCATATGATTATGATTTTTTTTTGTGTGTATTGTATTGTCAGTCCTTGTGGGGAGGAATATGGCTTGACGCACAAGGTTAGGGAAGTAGAGGATTGTGATGCGGCTCATAATCCAAATCAAAGTGCTTTATGTGATGCGACTCCTACTTTGAGTAAAAGGTGTTGTACCTTTCTCTTTCTCTCATGTGTTTGCATGATCACAAAAACTAAATTATGTATCTAATCATTTCATTTGAGTTGATTTCAGTTTCTATGATGAGATACCTTATGTTGATTTTGATAACCAAATGAAGGAATCATCTTGAACTTGTTAGATCATATTAAAGTCTTGAAGGATTTTGAAGGATCACTGAAGATCTTGTTGGAGTTATTTAATGGCTATTTAAATCATGGAAGGAAGATACCGGGTCCAATTAAAGCCTTTGAAGAAAGTGTGATGGACCTAAGTGGTGTTTTAAGGCTGCAGACAACACTAACTACCTAGTATAGGACACCGGTCAGTCGGTGACAAGTGGGAAGAGCTCTACAGGAGGTCCACCGACTGACTGCTAGGTAGTAGAGACTATTTGATGGAGTATTTCCAGAAGCATCAAGCTCTAGGTACCCCAATGGTCAGCTGGTGGAGCATATTGGCTACCTGATGGCGGTCAAATAGAACTTTCAAAGTTCATTACATTTGTGGCCCTCACAAGTTTAATTCACCTTTTGATGAGGCTTAATGACCAGGAAGAATTCCAGGATGTTCCTAGACTTATTAGAGGCTATAAATAGAGGACCTTGGAGGCTTGGACAAGTACATGGAATTAAGCAATGCTTGTCAATCGAATCTACATCAGATCAAAATGAAAAGCTGACACCAAATAAAGGGAGCATCCTCAATGATCATTTGAGACAACTTCTCTTGATCCAAAATCCCATTTCATTGATCTCATCGAGTCTCTCCCTTCTACATTACCTCTTTATCTCTCCTCTAAAATTGTATTATTCTTCTTGGGAGATAAGGGTGTGACTTTGTAATAGATTTACAATAAGAAAATCTTTCTTCTTCTCATCATCCTCTACATCAGGTTTCTTGATACAACCATCAAAATGCAAGGGGGATGGGTGCTTACTATCATTAAAGTAAAGGAGGATGAGTTTCTTGCTACAATCGCCAAAAACAAGTGATGATAGGTTTATTGATCACCGCTATAATCAATGGAGTATTACTACATAAACCCTCAAGAAATTAGGGTAGGAGATATAGGGTGTAATGACCCAAAACTCTATCAATGAAATTTCCCTTATGTTTATTTCATATAGTATAGATCACATAAAATCACTTAGAAAACATAATACAAACATCATAAATGAAGAATGAATGAAATAAGTGGTATTTCTAGAAGTCAAGGAACCTATACTGATGAAATAGTAACTTGACTTTAGGAATAGTAATATGACCCTTATGAATAGTAAATCAACCGAATGAATAATAACATCACCCATGTTTTTATAAATAAAATTTAGGCATCTTATAAATGAAAGTATGATATAATTATATCATAGTATAGATAAATTAATATTTAAAAAATATTAATTAAGTGTTGATATTTTTGTGAATCATAAATATTTAATTGCAATTTTATAATTAATAAAATGATTTAAAATAAAATTCATTTTCATAAAATGTATTCACAAATCAATATTTTTTTATCTTATGATTTTAGTATAATTTAATGAGACCTTAGTTAATTTTTGAAAGTGTTATAAAACCAGTTATAGATTTAAAATCTATATTTTTTGAGTAAATGATGGTTTTAATTAAAAATTAAATTTCTCATATTTAGAAAATTATTTTCATAAAATGGAGTTTTTTGAATTCTACACGTCGAAAAATGGTTAGGGTGATTTTTTTGGGTTTTTTCTAAAATACTTGAAGTTTTGGTGAATAATAAAATACGATAATTTACGACAAATGATAAACACATGATTTATTGATTCATAGGTGATGTTTGGCTGATGTAAGAACCCTTGGTTCTAAATTACATGCATTTATTACTATATTTTGTCACAAGAATCAACACTACTGCATGTCTTGAGCAAAATAATAAAATAATGAATAAAATAATGAGAAATTACTCATACTACAAAGACCACTCATTCTCCTCACACCGTCCAAGCTTTGAGCCTTGTCAAATTTCTGCCCAATATTCTCCTCAAGCCCCTCCCCCACATCCAGGAGCTCTTGGTCTCATCAAGATCAAAACCAATCCCCTTAAGGAGGTTCTCAAGGAGGAATATTCAAGCGGTAACCTCTTTCTTTTCCTTTTTTTCAAGTTCTGTTATTTTATTATTCTCTCCTCACCTCCTCTGTTCAAATGAGAATGATAACTTCAGTATCATCTATATATTTGAATTATATCATTTTAATGGAATATCCTTCATCAAACTCCTTTCTCTCTCTTTTATTTTAAAAATGAATTCATCATCCGTGAGGGGCCGATTTACAACCTTCATGGACGATGGATTTTCATTCTTCAATTTCTCCTTCAAGGATGGTAATGAAACCATTTTTATGGTTAAACCAGACTATAATATATGTATTACAACCTTTCTTATGTTCTGGAAGTAACATATTTACATAATACTAAACGATAAAACAAAATGAGTTCGTTATGATCAATAACCACCATAATAATACAAATGATTATCACTAAATGTATTATCTAATGATTCATCCTCATACCATATAACCAAATGATATATATAACCCTTTACATTTCTAGATGTCCATCAATATCATATAAATTTAATTCTGGAGAACTATACCCATTCCGCAAGAACTTCCATACTCATATATAAGTATACTGATCGTGAAAACCAAGGAAACGAACGTTCCCAAACAATAAAATTGTACCTTAAAACTCATCAAAAAAGCCATAAACAAACTTAATAAAATTATAATAAATCAAATAAATGTAGGGAAGGTTCTGAATTAATTAATTAATGGATTTAATTTGATTATCCAGGACATTAAGGTTAAGTGCAAAACACATTCAGACATATTTATGCTTTCTCCCTCTATACACCAACATAATTCTTCATTCATTTTATATACTTCTTCTAAATTCTGTTTATACATTTCAAACTCATGTTTCTAGATCAGTTCATCTTTTGTTTATAAGAAATACATGTTTTTAAGGTTCTTTTTTCAGTTCTTCCCGATACGTAAGTCTGATTAAAGGGAACATCCCGATTTCTTACCCATTTTCAAGTACCATCCATAGTCTGTTTTAAAACACCATTATTTTTCTAAAATAAATAATTTTTTCATGAAAAACTATATTTGTTCATTAATGGTTTTATACAAACAATTATGACAAATAAAAATGATTTTTTCCAAAAAGAACTCTTCTTTGCAAAGTAAAAAGGGTATTTATCTGAAGAATTCCTCGATGATTTTATTAGAGTATTTTCATCTATTTCAACACCTCTGTTGAATTTTATGCTTTATTGAGATTTATATCTTATTATTGTCATCTACCATATGTTATTAAATGGTTTATGACTGATTTGACTATGGATGTGCTATCTTGATACCATTCACCATGCTACTTAAATTGGTTAGTGATTATGTTTACAGATTGAGGAATGTTATTTACATATCATCTTTTCATGTTGTTTATGTTTATCCCCATTCATATGAGGAATTAATTGGACTTAGAAAGTGATGAGTGAGACCCGCTATAGACCCTCAATGCATCGGTAGGTCTCATGAGACAAAATAGAATTGGGTTTTGGTTGAGGCCTTACCCTAGTATTTTTAAACGTCTTGGCCGAGGCCTTGACGATATGTTTTAGATGTTCAAAATTATGCATTCCCTTGTTATGAAATTAGTAATTGATAATCTATATGATATTTGACTAGTAGAATATTCATGATTAAGGTTCATTCTCTTATGATCAGTTATATGACTTTATTTTCTCAACTTTCATTCCTTCCATCTTATGCTCAATTTTATTTTTAAAGGTATGTGTTTTTAGCTATTCACCATACCTAATATTTGTGTTTATGATAACTTCCACTGTATTACTTACCCTTACTGAGTATCTGAGCTCTCTCCTTGTGTTTGATTTTCCCCAGGATGCGAAGATGAATATTATTATGAATGACTTGCAGAAATAGTCTAAGAGTTTATGGGTGTTTCCAATGGAGTTGCAATGTTGTTTTTACTTTCAAGTTGTAATGTAAATCCTATGTTTGTATCTGGTTTTCCAAAACTACTAAACTATTTGGTCCTTCGGGATGCGACGCCTTTGTAAACATGTCAATGTAATAAAGTAAGGCATTGGCTTTGGGCTACTGGGGTTGGGGTCTTTACATAGGGGATCACACTGATCTTTAGTCGAAGTCCTCTATAAAACCTCACCTCTCCTTTTTATTTCTGTATCACTTATTTTATATTCACAATGATTCAATAAAATTACATTGACACACCATTATTATTTAATTTTTCTTACACAATCAAAGTTATCGAGTAGAGTCATTTTTATATTTGATACTCTTCATTAATCAAATTTTGATTCATGTAACTTTACTCTACTATGCTTACTCGATAAAATCAAGATATTTCCTAATTTTATTAATTAAGATTGTTTTTTTGAATTGATATTTAATATTTTAATTTCCTCTACACTTACTTGTGTTAATCTTGTTATTATTATTTAGCGCTCTTAGTTTTCAAAGGAAATTCAACCCCTCTTTCCATCCTACCTCATCCAACATTTAGTATCAGAGGGATATTTGAACTAAAACTTAACCATTTTTGAAGTAAAATTATATAGGATGCCATATTCTTCCTATTTCCAAGGTGCTCCAGAAGGACTCTCCTTGGAACATGCTCCTTTTTAATGGCACAAATTAATCTTATTGAGAAAATCACATGTATTCCTTTCTTAGTAGTGTAGGTTACCCTGTATGGAAAATAATTATGGATGAATACATCCCTACAAAAGAATCATAAGATGAATGGATTCCCCAATATATTGTTTCCTTTGAGATTAATGGAAAATCCATGAACACTCTTCACTATGGGCTTGAACAAAATGCATTAAAACATATTTCTTATTGTAAAATCATCCACAAAATTTTGAAGTTACTTGAGGTCACACACAAAGGTGAAAATAAAGTTAAAGATATCAGATTGGATATGTTTAGATAAGACTTTGAAATCTTTTTCGTGCATCAAAACGAATCTATTATTTATTTGTTTATATGTTTTACTGACATTTGTAGTGTTCGAAAGTCTCTTGGTGATGATTTGTCTACATAAATTTTAGTGAAGAAGATTCTTTGGGTTTTGCCTAGAATTTGGGCACTTATGGTAACTATGATGTATGAAGAAAAAGACATAAAGAAAATGGTGTTTGAGGAGTTTTTTAGATCTCTTATGAAATATGAAATAACTATGAAGAGACAAGCCGATAAAAATCCAAAGAATCCAAGGAATCTAAAGAACTCAAGAATAATATTGCCTTCAAAGCTGTTGATAATGAAGAATCATTTGAAAGTGAAGCTGAAATTGAAAATTTAACCAAGAAATTAAATAAACCCTGGAAGAAGAATAAATCAACCCATCACACCAATAAGGAAGAGAAAAATAGGTCGGAAGCAACATGCTATGAATGCAATAATAAGGGGCACATCAAGACGGAATGTCCCATGTATAAAAAGAATATGAAAATGAAGAAATAGTGTAAGAAAACTATTAAGGTTTCAACCTAGAGTGCTGATGATGACTCACTCAACTCAACTTCCTCAAGAGACATTGGTACCAAATTCCTTATGGCTCATCTCGAGGTAAATGACAAGGCTAATTATCCCACTTCTTCTTGCTCAACTTATTCCTCTTTCTCATCAAGTCATCTGAATTATGAAGAACTAAAATGTGAATGTGATGAACTTGAAGAATATTTTTACAACATTTTGACTATGTATAAAGAAATCATAAATAAATAAAAACAAGTTTTTAATGAAAAGGATAATGTTTCTAAAGAAAAAGATGTTTTGGTTTTGAAATTACAAGAACTAACAAACATTGAGAATTTATAATCTCAAATCAAAGAGTTTAAAAATTATCTATCTCAATTCAACCATGGTGATCAATATCTAGATATGATTTTAGGCTCTAAATGTATTATTTAATGTAATTCTATATTTTTTAAAAATAAATTTTCTCAAAAAACATTTTTTGTAAAGGGATGTTCCCAAAACAAATTTTGTAATTATTGTAGGAAATTTTGGAATCTTATTTATTAGTGTGATTGAGAAAATACAAGATACAAGAGAGATAAATCTCTTTATATTTATTTTTATATTTCTAATGGAGAATATTTTATTAAATACCTTTGGGTACCTAAGTCTCTTTTAGCTAATATTGTTGGACCTGAAATTTGGGTACCAAAGGGTACTCAATTTGAGATTTTTCAGGACTATGCCACTGGATTAAATTGGAATTTCATATGGTGGATTCTCAATGAAAATGTTCTATCACACTCTAAAGTGATGATCCATCAAGCATGAAAGTATTTCATTTATATTTCATTATTTTTATTTTCTCTAAATTTTTTATGCAAAGTGAGAAGTCTTCTAATAATTATTTTATCTGTTACCCATCTTTATTCATTTTTTGTTATCATTTAGGCTAATTTGAATTTATTCTAAGCACATAATTTTCTAGTTTTGGGTATTATATTTAAATCTATGATATATATATTTTTTTCTAACTCTTGAAATGATTGATCTATTATTCTTAATGATTACCCCTCGAGTTATTTGTTAAATTAACATCTCCCGTTTTAAATGAAATTTGTTATTAAAACATTATTATATCCTTAATCTTACCTCTTGAGATTATTTATTTATTCATTGATATTTTACTCTTGATATTATCAATATTTCCATTAATATTGTTAATTATTGATTTATTTAACCCTTACTATCTCTTTCTTGGTATTTTTTTTATTTAAATGCACCAATTGAGGGGGAGCCTAACTTATTTATTTCTAGTAAAGTTTGGAAAATCAAAAATCATATTATGGGGGACAAGTTATTTTATGTTTTAAATTCTATTTCCTCTCTTGTACTTCATTTCAAGATCTCTCTACCCCCTATTGTATATGTTTTATTATTCTTTAAAGGGGAGAAGTTGTTTTTTCTTCAAATTTCTTATTTTTAAATCTTTTTATTTTATCCTTTTTCTCTTTTTATTTCAAACTCTTTTAAATTTTATCTTGAGATTAATTTCAAAATATTTGACTGTTTATTTTTTAAATCTCTTTCTAAGTTTCTTTTAAATATTGAGATTCACTCTTATATTTTTTTCATTCCCTTATTCACTTTTTGACAACCAAAAGGGGGAGAAATTATAGTATGTTTAGGGGGAGAAAAACATTTCATCATTTCATAAGGGGGGGGGGGGTATATTTATGGTCTAGTTGTGTTATGTTTATTTTTTGAGCATATTGGATATCATATTAGAAATATCTTGAATACATTATTTTATGATTCAGTCTTGATTTATTCTTGATATATATTTTATATATTAAGTGTTTGTGATCATTAAAAAATGGGATATTGTTGTACCTCTCCCTTCCTCTCATGTGTTTTCATGATTACAAACACTCAATTATGTATATAGTCATTTAATTTGAGTTGATATCATTTTCTATGATGAGGTATGTCACGACCTGACCCGAAAGGGTCTGAGTCGCGGCTCCCCAAGCCCACCTCCATAGTCTAGGGGCTGTAATACAGCATCGAGTAGGCATATCACACACACAAGAGGCATTTTACTAAGGTACTTGTATGCAAACCCACAAACATCTCCATAGAATAGTGTAGAGATATAAAAAAACTAGAAACAAAAATGCATGCATACATTTATCCCCTACCAAAAAGTACAACATAAGCACAAAAAGGGAAAAAATACATGCCCACAAAAATAAAAAAACAAAAGTGTCCAACCTTTCCAGATGGAGGGGATCACTATCAAAAGTCTCCATCAGTAAGCTCCTCATCCCAGCTCCGACAAACACCTTAGTCGGTCTAGTCCACTAAGCTCTACTTGCCTCGAGTCCTCCTGGGACTCTATTAAAAGGAATGTGGCCTATACAAGACACAACATGTGCCGAAAAATCTCATGCAGGGGTGAGTATAACAATACTCAACAGGTTCCCCAAGATGAAAAAGAAAACAGAGAGTCTAAAAGGCAACACTTCACTCAACCCAGCTAGAGGGAACCCAAACGGGAGAGAAACTCCATCTCTAACATCCTCGACTATACATGACAAGTCAACTCATACTGCATGGTGTGTCAACCCATAAATACACCCAGATATACTTGTCTCTAACTCCAAGTATCATGAGGTTCTGACCTCATATAGCCATCTATAGGATTCTACTATAGGCTTGAATGTAACACTCATACTGGAGCACACACTCCATGAGCTTTGTCACCCCAGATGACCCTCGTCTGAGAGATACACTCCATCAGGAACTAAACTACCATCCCTAATGGAACCTTTGATATATACCACTCAATCGGGTATCACAAAGCTGATGGAACAACATCGTCATCCCAAGGGGCATACATCTGAGAGAACATTTTTTTTGGATCTTAACACTAAGAAATTCACTCTAGAATCTAACTTATCTCGATCCTCAGATAATAAATATAACCCATCCCTTATGGGGGATGCTACTAACTCTAATGAAACCACAAAATTTATCATCACTCAGAAAGGGGATCACTACCAGGATCTGCTAAGGGACACTACGAATCCATCCTGAAAAACTATAAACAACATCTCCTTAGATATGGGATCACTCCCAGGACCCACTAGGGGACACCACGAACCCAGTCTGGTAACCCAAATATCTCACTTAGATAGGAGATCACTCCCAAAAACCATTGGGGATGCCAAAAACCTGATCTAAAATCCCAGTGATCATATCAATTAGATAAGATATTGCTGATCATGTAGAGTTGGTCACAATGATTCCACAAACCCCACATAGAACAAGTCATGAATTAGGGGATCGTACTCCCGATGATACCACAAACCCTACCTAAATCGTCTGCTAAGTAGGGGATCGTATACCCAATGATTCCACAAACCCTATTGAAACTGCCCACCATGTAGGGGATCTTATACATGGAAATGACAATAATCCTACTAAGTTATCCTGCTAGATAAGGGATCATAGATCATGTAGTGTTGTTCATGATGATTTTGAGAACCCGATATAGGGAAATGATATGCTATAGGATCCCGCCCTGACCTCTCCGGAGGGATGTAACAACTATAAAAATATGATAGAGAATCCTGTGCCCACCTCTCCATAGGGATTATAAAACTCTATCTAAGCACATCATATCAAGGGGATCATAATCTTGTACTAAGGATGCAATTCCACACTGTACCCTCATTAGAATATACCAAGGGAACTCACTCAACCACTGCCAGTCCAATGTCTCTAACCCAAGATACCCACAACATCACCTCACCTCACCTCACATCTCCTAAGCCCAAAACATAGACACCATTGCATTCTATGTGGAAAACTACTCAGGATAGGTTATTCACAGGCCAGAATCCGAGCCCCGAAAGAGGAGATATGCTGGGCGGAATCTCCTCCAAGAGGAGACTACATGACATGTAAGGGGGTATACATGGCGTGTGACCCCGATTAAACACCTGACCATGTCTTACCTTCACATGGAATGATTATCCGTGTCTCACACACAACTTGGTCATCCGTGTATCACACATGGAGTGTACCCCTTGGTATACAACGTGTCCCAGCTGAATGCCCCCCCGACCGTGTCATCTTTCTATGTCCATGTCCGACACCCTATGCTCATGCACTCTGGTCGTGTACTTTCACATGGTCATTTACATTCACATGGATTTCCTGGCCATGTTATTAGGCCACACGACATGGGGTCACTACATGGTGTGAAACCCTGGTACATGGCATGTAGTCCCCAAAATTCATCTCCACCAAACAAGAAGAACACATGGTCTGCTCCATTTCACTATACGCCATGTAGGCAGGAATTCCTTTGGGAATTTCCATGTAAATAACCTGAGTCACCCCCATTTTCCCCAAAACACATAGATCAACCCTCATAGGGTCCCTATAATTTTTTTCTAAGGGCTCTAAAACCTTAAAACAACGCATCAAAGGGGGATCATGACTTAATACTCCAATATGCCTACCTCGTTATGAAACGCCGAAGCTTCGGGTGAAGAACGATGCCCGAAACGTGATGATTCTAGATCTGAAGATGATCAATATCAAAAATAGGATATGAAGGCACCTTATCACCTTGGTTCATCCATCACTCTAAGGGGAAAGGGGGAGGGGGATCCTGCTGTGCGCACCAAGGGGGAGGAGGTGTAAATGGATTTCATTTTCCATCCATAACCCTCTATTTAACTTCCCGCCAACAACTTGCCTCTGACCGAAAACCCAAAGACGAAAAAGTTTATGTCATTCCTAGGGTAAAAACATCATTATGAAGACATACACGATCTTAGAATTACTATTTTAGACCCTACTCAGGAGTTATTCATGATTCCAAGGAAACTGTGCACGTGTGATAAAATATATTTAATATTATTAATATCATTGCATTGAGGATCTCTGAGTCTAGGAATCTCACACCGTTTCAGTGTTAGTATTCGGAAATATTCTTAGAAATATTCCAAAGTCTTATAGGTCAAAACTCGAGTCAATACATCCTCTCCACCTTAAGTATTTTCATCCCTGAAAAATGACATCCTAGGTAGAAGGAGCAAACCGAGCTCTCCACCGGGACTCCCACGCTAGCGATCTCACCAAGGGTTCATGTGTTGTCAACAACCACACACTCGGGGGAACCACTAGGGAAAAAACACACCCAAATTCTAGCTAAAAATAGGTCAACATCATGCAACAATGAACACATGTATCCTCAACTGTGATAGGTTGGAAATCACAAAGCACCTGGTCCATCTGCAATCATAGGGTCTAGCGGTACACATCTCGCTAACCTAACACAGATACCAACGAAACCCTACTCTGAAAACATAAGCTGAAGGAACTCATCCACCAAACCTCGACACTATCCTCTTTGGGCAGCACTGTCTCACCCACACTGTTTTGTATCACGTATGAAGAACACATCTTGGTGAGGAAAACATCCCTAATTATCATGAGTCTGAAAACAAAGATAAACCACACCACATCCTCCTCAAGCATCTCACATACAAAGATGACACTGAACATGTGAGGGTACTAACAAATGAAACATGGCTACCAAAGTTCACATAATGGGTCTTACCGGGCCCTCCATCTACAAACTACTAACACACAACCCCACCCCGAACACACATGTCAGAGGGACTCATCCACCATACCTTGAAACTATCCTATTTGGGTGGAACGGACTCTACCTCATGGTTTTAATCACGTAACAAAAACATGTATTAGTGGGGGAAGTATCTATCATTCTCATGTATCCGAAACTTTGTCAAACAACACCAACACATGGCTTTACCGATGCCCCATGTCACCCAAAAAAAACCTTGACCAAAAAGTGGTAAGAAAAGAGTACCTCAAAATAGTGTCTATCAATAATACTATAGAAATTAGAAAGAATAGAGAGAATACCTTTATCCATCCTTGGAGCCTTCAGGTCATAGGCCTCTACGACCTGCAGCTATCCTCACCCACATCCTCCATCTCCCTAATCTCAGCACAGACCACCCAGGGGTGGTGGTGGAAACTCCTACCATCTTCCACCTCTTTCTTCTCTACCTGCTCCTCCACCATGTCCACTGCCACACAGAACTCCCTGCTCTAGAAGATGCCTTGACTAGGTCATTCCATCAACAAAATCCATCTTAGCAGCATGACGGGTCAAATAGTCTCGAGCTATATGTCCCCGTCTGTTGCAAGCATTGAACTGCCTCTCCCAATGATGCCCAAAACTGGCCTAGAAGCCCTAAGCATTAGAACCTCCATCCTGGGATCGCCTACTAAAGCATTTCGCTCACCTAGATCCCTGAGCCTACTATCGGCTACTAGCTATCAAGGTCTGATCTCCTGTGTGCCCAACACTAATGTTCAGAGCCTGCTTAGATAGAAACCTCTCCACTACTATGGCCTACTCAAGAACACTAGAATAAATGAGAATTCATAGCGGCACTAATGATTCCCTAATCTCTCGGTGCAAGCCCTGCTCAAAGGTATGTGTCTTGAAAAATGGATCCTGAACCATATCCAAGGAGTAATAAAACAAGTCTATAAATCTCTCCGAGTACTCTACCATGGTCATTATATCCTTCCAAAGCTATATAAGCTCCTGGATACACACCAATCTCAACATGGATAGATAGAACTCTTCCCAGAAGATTTTCTCAAACTCTACCCAAGTAAGTGTCGCTTCGTCATGGGCCTGTGTCACTAGACTCCACCATCAATCAACCAAACCCTGCAGAAGGCTCACTTCTAGGACCACCATCTAATTTGGAGGTGTCCTCACAAGGAGGAAAACATGTGTGACTACCTCAAGCTAGTCATCAGTTTCCTGGGGATATAGATCACCCTGGTACCTTAGAGGTCACTGCCTCTAGAACTTGTGTAGTGCACTATGGCTGCAGACATCCTAAGATTGAATTGTCGGCACAACCTACTACTCAATGAGTGGTGGATCAACTGGAGAACCACATGAAGGTCCAACCTCTAGAATAGTGCTCTGCACTAAAGCCTCAACTCAGGGCACATCGTCACCATAATTCTGCTATGGAATCCTGTCTGGTTGGAATCCTGAAACAAAATCAATATGCTTCACGATAAAAGAGTATATCTAAGGATATAACTCAAGAAGGGTAGGAAAAACCAAAACCCATTCCTATATGATGCATTAACCAAATTTCCGTGTGACCATTGTCCTAATTTACCGATTCAAAAAAAGGTTATTAGAGTCCTAGTGAATGGATATGTTGGCCGCTGCATCAACAATGGGTTCCTTGTCCTGAAATACAAACTCAAAACACTCTAACAACATCTCTATGCAACCCAAACCAAGCTCATAGCTAGATAAACCCTATCTCTTTGATCATGGGGAAGGACCTCCTCTGATACGACTCTGTCATGACCCGACCCGATGGGGACCGAGCTATGAGTCCCAATCCCACCTCCATTGGCTAGGAGATAGCATCCAATTCTGAGTAGGCATATAAAACACATGGGAGGACTTTTCATAAGGTGCCTATACATATTAACCCACAAAAAACTTCATGAAATAGTGTAGAGATACAAAAAAATAGGAAACAAAAATGCATTCATACATATATCCTAAAAAAACAAGAGTACAATAGAAGTAAAAAAGGGAAAAAATACACACCCACAAAAAGGAAACTATAGAAGAATCCAACCTACCTAGATAGAGTGGATCATTGTCAAAATCCTCCACCAGAAATCTCTTCATCCCAACTCCGAAAAACACCTCGGTCGGTCTAGTTCACTAATCTCCGCCTGCCTCAGGTCATTATGAGACTCCATCGAAAGGCCTGTGGTTGGAACAAGACACAACATGTTCAAGAAAAACCCATGTAGGGGTGTGTATAACAATACTCAGTAGGCACCCCAAAACCCAAAAGAAAAAGGAGAAACTAAAAGAAAATAGTCCGCTCGACCCAACTAGAGGGAACCCAAACAAGAGAGAAATCCCATCTTAAACATCCTCAACTATACACGACACGTCATCTCATATCACATGGTGTGTCAACCCAGAAGATATACTCGTATTTGACTCAAAGTATCATGAGGTTTCAAACTCATAGATGGCTACAAGATTCTACTCAATGCTTTAAGGCAACACTCATCCAATAGAACACACTCCACAAGCTCTGTCACCCCAGATGACACTCATTTGAGTGATATACTCAATCAGCGACTAAACTTCCATCCATGATGGCACCTCTGAGAGATACCAATTAATCATGTATCATAAATAAGATGAAACAACACCACCATCCCAAGGGGCATACATATTATAGAATAAAATTGTCGGATCTCACCACTAAGAAAGTAAAACTATAATCTAGTGGATATCGATCCTCATATAGGGGATATCATACATTCTTGATGGGGGATGCTACTAACCCTACTGGAACCAAGAAAGGTCTCATCAATCAGAAAGGGGATCACTACCTGGATCCATTGGGGGAAACTAAGAACCCACTCTATAAAAGTATAAACCATATCTCCTCAGATAGGGGATCACTCCCAGGACCCATTGGGGGACACCATGAACCCAATCTAGTAACCCAAAGAACTCACTTAGATAGTGGATCAATCCTAGGAACCACTGGGGGACACTACAAACCCAATATGACACCCCAAAGATCATATTTCACAGACAGGGGATCATCGTCCGTGTAGAGTTGGTCAAGAAAATTCAACAAACCCCACCCGACACAACTTGTGAAGTAGGGGATTGTACTACCGACGATGCCACAAACCCTACCTAAACTGTCTGCTGAGTAGGGGATCATATAACCAATGATTCCAAAAATCCTATTGAAATCATCCTCCATGTAGGTGATTGTATACATGACTATGAAACAAACCCTACTAGGCTATCCTGCTAGAATGGGGATCGCCGCCCATGTAGTGTTGGTCACAACAATTTTGGGAACCAGATCTAGAGAAATGATATACTTGAGGATCCCACCCCGACCTCTCCAGAGGGATGTAATAAATCTAAAAATATGATAGAGGATCCCACTATGGCCTCTCTAGAGGGAATTTGAAACTTTATCCAAGCACATCCTATTGAGGGGATCATAATCCTATACCGAGGATGTAATGCCACACTATACCCTCATAGGAATAGACCAAGGGAACTCACTCAACCACTGATAGTATAACATCGCTAACCCAAGAGACCCACAATATCGACTCACCTCGTATCTCTTAGGAACAAACTGTGGACAACATCATGTTCTAAGTGAAAAACTACTCAGGATAGGCTACTCACAAGACCTGAATCTGAGCCCCGAAAGAGGAGATATGCTGTGTGGAAACTCCCCCAAGAGGATACCAAACGACATGTGAGGGGGTATACATGATGTGAGACCCTACCTAAACAACCAACCATGTCTTCCCTTCACACAACTTGTCCATCCGTGTCACCCAGATGGTGTTTCCCGGATGAAAGGACCCCTTGTAGTGTCATATTTCCATGGATGTGTCTGTGTTTGGCACCCCATTTTTATGTACTCTGGCTGCGTACTTTCACACGGTTGTGTATGTTCACACGACTTTCCTAGCCATGTCCTCATGCCACACGACATGGGGTCATTACACGACATGTAAATACACAACATGTAGTCCCCAAAAGTCATCTCCCCCGAATGATAAGAACACATGGAATTCTCCACTACACCAGACGTCGTGTAGAATGGAATTCCTTTGAGAATTTCCCTGTGAACAGTCTTAAATCACCCCCATTTTCTTCGAAACACACAGATCGACCCTCACAGGGTCTCTAGAAAAATTTCTAAGGTTTATAAAACCTTAAAATAATGAATCAATGGGGTATTGGGACTTAAAACTCAAATCCTTATACCTCATGGTGAAAAGTCAAAGCTTAAAGTGTGAAACAATGCTTAGAACATGATGATTCTCAATTTGGAGATGATTGACATTAAAAATAGGATCAGGTTACACCTCCCCACCTTGGTTCATCCATTTCTCCAAGGGAAAAGGGGGAGGGGTAACTTTCCATGCACACTAAGTAGAAGGAGGGGTTAATAGATTTAATTTTCAATTAAATCCATAAGCCTCCATTTAATTCACTGCTGACAACTTGCCTCCAACTGAACATTCGATGTCGATAAAGTTTATGTCGCGGCTAGGGTAAACACGACTTTTTGAACTCAACTATAGTCTTAGAATTTTGATCTGAGACTCATCTCAAGAGTTATTCATGGTTCCAAATAAATGTCATGCGTGTGATAAAATATATTTAATATTTTTTGTATCACCACGTTGAGGCTCTCTGGGCCTCAGAATCCCACGTCGACTCGTCTCCTGACTTTGGAAATATTCTTAGAAATATTAAAAAGTATTATAGGTCAAAACCCAAGTCACTAAAAGGTACCTTATGTTAATTTTGATGACACAAATGAAGGAATCATCTTGAACTTGTTAGATTATATTAAAGTCTTGTAGGACTTTAAAGGATCATTGAAGATATTGTTGGGATTTTTTGATGGTCATTGAAATCATGGAAGGGAGATACCAAGACCAATTAAAACATTTATATAAAGTTTTATGGACCTAACTGGTGCTTCAAGGAAGTAGGAAACATTGGATACCTGGTACAGGGCATCGAATAGCTAGTGTCAAGTAGACAAAGCTAGTGTGTCTACAGGAGGTCCACCGACTAGCTACTGGGTAGTAAGGGCTAACCTGTGGAGTATTTCCAGATGTAGTAAGCTCTAGACATGTCACCAGATAGTCGGTGGAGCATACTGACAACCCTATGGTGGTCAAATATAACTTTCAAAGTTCATTACTTTTGTGGGCCCTGTAAGTTTAATTCACCATTTTCCGAGGCTTATTGACCAGGAAGAATTCTCCAAGATTATTTGACTTATTAGAAGCTATAAATAGAGTAACTTGAAGTCTTGGTAAAATACATGTAATTGATTAACACATGTCATAGAATCTACATTGAATAAAAATTATTAATTGGTACCAAATCATGGGAGCTTCATTGATAAACTTTTGAGACATATTTTCTATATCCAAAATCCCATTTCATTGATCTCATCGACTCTCTCCTTTATACATTACCTCTCTATACATCTTTTAAAATTATACCATACTTTTTCTAGATAAGAGAATAAATTTGTAAAATATTTTCAACAAGAAAATATCACCTCTTCTCATATTTCTCTATATTAGGTTTCTTATGTTGAGACTAAGAGGTTTTGAGTTGTTGTTGAAAAAAAGAAGATGGTTAACATGAAGGGGGATGTATTGGTTTTTTTATGAGTTTATAAATCACTTGAAAAAGTGGATCCTTATTTATAATCTTTATAGATGGTGTGTTCCATACAAAAGGAAACCTAGCAGACAAAGAAGCATGAGTCTTGAGGATGGAAGTGATTAGACGGAGTCCAACAGACTATGGTGATCAGATGGAAGACATGATTTTTTTTATAAAAACAAAATCAGGTGATGATTTTCCATTCTTAAAAGTAGAAAACATCATGTTTACTCTAAGGTATTCATGATTCTAGTTGAATTTATTCAAATGAAGGAATTTAAGGAACATGAGGGTTTTAAATATAGTTCACCAAACAGTGGTTTCTGGACATAGGTTTATGGACATAGGTTTCAGAATATAGTTCACCAGATAGAGTTTACTAGATGTAATGATTTTTTAAGATTATCAGATATAGGAATTTTGTGGATCCACCAGTCAAAGTATCATTGTGGGATTATCAGACAAAGAAAATTTTGTGACTGCACTAGATAGAGTTTTTTGGGTAGAGCCATCAAAGAGAGTAATTTGATGAGAACTAGATAGATAAAGTTTAATATTTTTAGATGGAGACATTTAAACATCACCAAACAGACAAACATGAGTTTGTTGGACAAGAGGATTTCGAATGGAGGGGAACCAGGAAATGAAGAACCCTATGAAGGAACACCAGACATAACATTACTAGATGAAGGAGTCCTATGAATAATAATTGGATAAAGATATGATGATATTTATAAAGGCTTTGTAAAGTCATACTCTATGGTGATATTGAAATAAATTTTCAATGACTCAATAATCATAAAGGAAAAATTACAATTCTAGCTGAGATTTTAGAAATGTTTGAAGATCATAAATGTTGAGATTTGAGGAAATAATTTACAATTTTTTTTTGACTCTGATCAGTTTAGAGGTTTTGGAGGTGTATAACAGAAGAAATACTCAACCAAGTAATTCAAATTTAGAGTAGGAAATTTAAATTTAAAGTCCACACTTGTCCCTTATTTTTTGGAGGAACTACATGTTTATAAAGGGGATCAGGTGTGCTGTGATGTTTTTGTTGCTGTAGTGTGAAGTGTCGTTGAAGGAGTGAGGTCCTGACCACAAATATTGAGAGATCCTTTTATTGAAGCACTAGACACAAGGTACCAGTCATAGTAGTACCGAGCATAGGGTACCGGGCAGAGAAGGATCAAACGAAAAAGGAACTAATGAAGAAGTTTTAGATGAACTGGTACCAAACAGAGAAGTTAGGTTTCAGATGAAGAGTTGTAAGGAATAAAGGTACCAGATAGAGAATTTCTAGATTAATAGGTTCAGACTGAGAAGTTTTGGATAAAGTCTTACAAACTATTGGGAAAAAGTGGGTTTTTAAATGAAAAAATGGGTTTTCAGGGTGTTGGTGAAAGTTTATTTCGTTGTTGTAAAATTTGTTTTATCATATTATCTGTGAAAGAATAACATGAACTGTCAAAGGACTATAGTTCTTTACAAGTGATGGATATAACATGATTACTACACACCACAAAGGATTTTTTTCTAGTGTATGTGTGATCTTAGATTGTTTCCAGATCATTCTAAGGACTTTATACTATTATTGAGCAGTGAACCTTTTAAATTCTTATGTTCCTATGGGTGTGCTTGCTTTTTTTATTAGATCAAATTCTATCTAGCTGGTGATGAATTTTTTTTTAAAGAGGAAGTACTTAAAATGGAATACCCCTGATTCACCCCCTCTTAGTGGTCACACAGATCATGAATGGCCATTTTAATTAGTATCAGTGGAAAGGTTTATTTTATTTCCTCTAGACCATTTAAAGTTTGAAGAAGAAGAAGGTTTCTACAGATGTTCAGAACATAGTTTATAGTAAAGGGATTCCTATCTTTGATGAGAATAAGTATCATATCTGGAAGGAAAAATTTCCATCCTATCTATTATCCATCATCTATAAAGTTCTTGAAGCTATTGTAGATGATTTCAATCCTCTTGTTAAGGGTAATCCCTTAACAAATACAAATAAGAAGAATTTGTTCTTCAATATACGGGGGCTTGCCCCTTTACGTTTAAAAAAAAACAGATAAGAAGAATTTGAGGAATGATGGAAGATCCATAAATGATATACTTTCCCATATCCTTGAAAGTAAATTTTTGAGGGTTAAAGGAATTCGAATAGCTAAAGGCATATAAGAAAAGTTGAAAAATATTTATGAAGAAATTATGAAAGTAAAGAAATAAAAGTTAAAAATTTGGATATTGAAGTATGGAAATCTTAAAATGGGATATAATGAATCTTTTGGTGAGTTATTTACAATGGTTAATGACATCATAAGAACTATATGATGTTTTAGTGAGAAATTATAGGATCTGGCTATTTTAGAAAGGATTATAAGAATTCTTCTTGATAAATTTGATGCAAAGGTATCATATTTATAAGATAGATATCTTAAAACTCTCTATTTGGATGATTTGCATAGTATTATCATCACATATGAAATTAGAAGAGAAAAATCTATTAAGAACAAGGAAAATATTGATTGAGAAATCTCTTTTGAAGATACCAAGTGAAGAAAGTCTAAGAAAGTTTATGAGGAAAAATTCAGTGACTCTAACACCAAAGATAAAGTGAGTAAAAAGTTTGATGAATTCATGTATTTGTTTTCTAGAAAGTTTAAAAGAAGAAGAATGAAGTATAAAGTAAAGTTATATTTTAAGTGCTTTAACAAATGATCCATTTGATATTTCAAAGTAAATTGTCCAAGGATAAAGGAATACGAAGATAGTGATGAAGAAGATGGAAAGTAAAGAATAGATCCAAAGAGGAAGATAGGAAAATCCAAGTCATATTAAAAATTAAAGTATAAGAATTTCTATAAATATAAAAAGAGAACATTTTGGTCCAAATGTGAGAAAGATGATGATAGTGAAGTGGAAGCAAAGAATTATAGTAATGATGGTGTTGAGAAGTTTTTTATTACAAAAGTTAATGATGAGAGTTTCATCAGTGATGAAATAATCATCTCTAAATATGAAGCTGAAGAAACATAAATGGAGTTTATACTTAAAAGGGAATTGAAATAATTTCTTTCAAAAATTTTTAATCTTGAGAAAGAGAACAAAAAGTTAAGGAAAGAAGATCTATCAGTAAAAAATCAGGAATAAACACTTGAATTTTTTTTTGGGTTTTTAAAAGAGATTGATGATAAAAAGAAGCTACTTGATGAAGAGAAAAACCTCATCATAAAGCATAAAGAAAAGATAAGGGTAAAGGAAAAAATATTTGACCGTGTATAATAGAAACTAGTTAAAGATGAACAAGGAATATCAAACTTCCAAAACTCAATTCCAGAATTTGTTGAAATCCCTAAAAATTTTAAATACAAAAAGGATCAATAAATATAATCCTCATAGGTTAAAAAATGTTGAATATGTTTAGAATAATAAACAAGTTAAGAAGACCATGTATGTAGTTAAAATAAGTGAATTTTGAAATTTTGAAATTTCTAAGAAATAAAACTTTGAAGAAAACAATACCATCCCAAGACACCCTATTAATTATTATAATATGTCTAATTTGAAGAAAAATATGTTAGGAGTATACCAAAACTTTAGTTCACAACAAGGATGTAATGTCCTGGGTGTTTGAGCGGGTTAGAATTTCCTCAACCATTTTGATTTTTCTGTAGCTATTGGGATAACTTATTTTTTTGGATTCATAACCTAATTCCAAGAGTTTTAATGATTCAATGCATTTTTTATAAGTCTAGGAACTTTAGGTTACTTGAGAGTTCGAATGGGTTTTAGATGAGTCGAGCTCCAAAAACCCAGTTTTGGGAAAAGGAAGATAGGGGCGTACGGTTGGCACAAAGTTTGTCAAACCACACAGCCTAAACCATGAAACCTATTTTCATATGGGGATTTTTTTAACCATACAACCTATTTTAGTTGAGTATGCATGGTGGTGTAGGTATTCTGAGGCACTTATATGGTTGACACACAGTTTTTCCAACTGTGTGGCCAGACTGTGTGAGGTGTATGTCCTCTTAGATAGTGAGCACTGCACGGTTGGCACACAGTTTTCCAAAATATGTGGTAATAGTGTGTCTTTTTTAAGAGGCCAAAATGACCAAATTTACCCTTCTTTCTTTAAGAACCCTTCTCCCTCATTTTCTCCTCCCATGCATGCAGCACCTCATATAGGCTATGGAGCTCTCCCTCTCCCTTTTCTAGGCCTTGGTCTCTCTTCTCCATCCGAGATCCGAATTGAATATAGTTGGGTGAATTGGAAGTGTAGTGGTAAGGCCTTAAATCCACTTTCTTAGATTCCTCATTTATCTCTCTATATATAATGCTAAATCCCTATAATATATTTTTCCCTATGTTATGGGCGTTTGTCTAAAATCCCAATTTCTATTATTTTAGCTCAAGTTAGAGGCCGATATCTGAAGAGAGAGTGACTATGAGTACAAAGTAGGTGGTTCTTAGATTTCTCCTTAATTTTACAAGTGTTATGGGGTGTGTATTAAATACGCACATGTGGGTTTTTCGAGTGAGACCCCTAATTAATTAATGTTTGTCTTTAAATTGTTATAATTGATGTTATGGGATGCTGTTGAGAATTCCCTAGTCTTTATATGTATTCTTAGATGGGTAAGGGGATTTTGACTGACTAGGAATCTTAGGTTGGCTATCTGATTTAAATTAATTAAATGTGATGTGGTTGGATTCGTTCCTTGGGAATGTGATGGGCATAGACTAAGGTACCGAGGTATTATTGATCACCATGATTGAGAGGACATGGTTTTTTCTGGTTGAGGGTGTGGCCCGAGATACATGGGGTGATTTTGATCACTAGGTTGAGGCTACATGGTTGTCAGTTTGAGGTGATGAGGTTGTGAGGTTGAGGTCATGGACTGCGGGACTTGGGATGGTGTTGGCCATCAGATTTGGGTGATGTGGTCACAGGGGAACAAGGTACCAGATGATGTGTATTAGGAATTTTTGGTGATTTTTCCTCATTATTGTTGTCCAATTCATTATTGGAGTCATGTTCACAAATATAGGACTCCGTTGAGGTAGTGTTGACCACCCGTTGTGGGTGACGACCTTCGTAGATATTGTGGATTAGGTATTGGTGTTGACCATCTGTTATGGTAGGGGTTCTCATGTAGTAATCCACATTTTATGGTGATGGACCATTGGAAGATGGTGTTGATACCATAGATTAAGGGATATGGTTCACCATTATATTTGAGACCGATGGTCCATGAACTATAGGAGGACGAATATTTCCGTAACTTAGGAAGTCGAGCTGTAGAGATGACGATGATTCATTATTTATGATAAGATGTATATCCTCATGCCTCAGGATGTCAGGTCATCGAGATGATGGTAAATTTGGTATGGAAGTTTGGGGGACTTGGTACATATTGTTTGGGAATGCCGATAGGATGCCAATATTTTCTCGATATGTGATATAGGTGGTATCGGTTGGCACAAGGTGATGGGAGACATGTTCATGGGTGGAACCTTAGGGTTCACCTAGTATGATATTATTCAGGGGATGCATGGGAATTAAGACACATATCTTCATCACTGCAAATATATATTTTCAGAAATGTATTGTATACCAAATATATATTTTGGGGCATGTATTCAAAGATATATCGGCGTTGGTCAAAGCAGGTAAACACTCACTTGTGGCTGTTGAGCACAAGTGGAGCGGTTTAATTACTAAACATGTGCGAATTTTATTTTTAATTATATTTTTCATACACTATAGAATTATGGATGTAAGATAGGCACACATTGGTGGTGTCCTACTGATTTCACACTCACACCCTACACATGCCCCTCAAGACATGTGTATAATTTATAGTTTTGAGATTAGGTAAGGGATCAGGCTCGACAGTTGGACCTTAGTGATCTAGGATGCACTGCTTAACAATGGGATGGACGACAGTGGACTAGGTGAGTCCCTTGGATCGAGTTGGACCTTATTTTGGGTTTTTCTATATATGTACCTATATGGTCGGCCACATGTGACCTTGGTTATCTTCTTTGAATGACCTGAATTATTATGTATTTATTTGAAAATGGTATTATGTCTTTGGGATTATGATTATTATAACTGTTAATTATACTTATATTGGGTTTTATTGTTTCTTATATTGTTATTTTCCTTCTTCCACTGTGTTATATATATATATATATATATATATATATATATATACCATTATTATTATCTCCACTAGAGGGTATAGTCTCCCCAATATCACCTAATTAGACCCTCACTTCTAGTCGTAAACCTTTGGCATACATGGAGGTACGCCTAAGGCCTAGTGGAAAACTAGACCAAATTAAAGATTAAGTGGAAAACCAGGTCATGGTGCTACAATGAATTCAAGGTTAATGGTAAAAAAGATGTTGGAATACATGTTTACAGTTATAGACAACATGCGGGTTACAGTTATGGTACTGTGGAGGTTTTGGGAACACGGTGAAAATGTGTTGGACAAATCATTACCACTATAATGAATCCAGAAGGAATTGGAGGTAAACTATGAGGGGGAGTCAACTAACTCAAAGAAGACAACCTGAAAAATTTAGTTAAAAAACTAAAAATAGATTTCGATCACTTGAAACTATTTGTGAAAGATTTCATCATCCTGAAAATCTTTTTAAAGGATGCCTTGAAATTCTACCAACTGAACAAAGTTAATATAAAAAACCCCAAAATCATCATGAGAAGGAGGAAAAAGGAAAATAAAATTCCTTAGTTTTTTAAACTACTCTTAAGACCACAAATGGAGAATGAAATTGTATATTGGATAGTGGGTGTTCTTCACATATGACATGTGACCTGGAATTTTTAAAAAATGTGAAATAATACAAATAAGGTAAAATGAATTTTTGAAATGATGAGTCACTCCAAATAAAAGTAATTGGATATGTTATCATTGGAAAATAAAAATTGAAACCCATAAGTTCCTTATTTTTTAATGGGCTGAAACAGAAATTGTTGAGTGTTTCACAACTTTGTGATAAAGGAAATGAAGTAGTTTTTAGAATAAATGGATTTATTTTTATAAGGATTGAAAATGGGAAAGTTGTAATAAGATGATAAAAAACTAGGGGAAATTTGATTCAGGTTGGAGATATGTATGGTTCATGTTATCTGAGCATTGTGGAAGAGAAACAGTTATGAAATAAAAGGCTTGGACATATATGTCAGAGGAATATGAACAAGATGAAAAAGAGAGGAAGTATCCATGATTTTATTGGCATGATAAGAAGAATATATTTGTGTTGTTTGATATACTATAAAATGAATATTTTAAATTCAGCACATAAGAGGGTTAAGATACATACAACTCATTCCTTGGAGATTATTCATTCTGATATATGTGGGACCTTGAGAAATAAATTGACAAGTGGAGATAAGTATTTAATTTAATTTATTTATGATTTCACTCATATTATATGTATTATGTTTTGAAACACAAATCAGAGGATCTAAAAACTTTTATGAGTTTTGGGAGAAGTGCTGAAAATTAATGTGGATACTTATATAAAGAAGAATCGAACTGATAATGGCACTGAATACACAAAGGGGAGGTTTAAAGGTTATCCTAAAAAACATTACATTCATCATGAACTTAGTGCACTATACACACCACATAAAATATGTGTTACTGAAATAAATAATAGAAGTTTGGTTGGAATGAACCGAACCATTTTAATTGAACATGATAATCATCGATTCTTTTAGAGACAAACTGTTGGAGTAGCAGTTCACATTTATAATCTGAAAGGCCTAATGTGATCATTGATAGGGGGAGGGGGAAATCAGTGATACACACTTTAAGAGGGAGTTCTAGCACACAATTTTCTACTATTTTGGTGTATATTGTGGTTTTAAATTGTTATTTTAGATGTATATTAACTTTTTTGATGCATTTAATTGAAACACTTTTTATTTCATAACCGATTTCTGTGTAATTTTAACTATCTGACTTGTATTGTTCTGATTGGACAACATAATAATCCTCTTATTTTCCAAAAAATTGAGATTTCAGTATTCCTTGAAAAACCTTAAAGCATGAGAAGGGAGTGGAAATTGACTACATGATTATTATGTCAAGGTTTAGTCCTATTTGCATCATTTTAAGAGGTTTGTGGGTACCCAAGATCTTGGTTAACCCTCAACCAAAGGATTTCACTAAAAACCTAATAATAAATTAAGTTCAAGGAAATTTTCAAGTTATGTAGTAACTTATAAATTATCACATACTCATCATATACTTTTCAAATCCACTTATTTGTCAAATAATAAACTCTTTAAATTAATTCATTTTATTTTTAAAACTATTTTCAAAACCATCCACTCTTTTAGTCATTTTTATTAAAAATACACACTATAAACCACCAATGCTCCTTGAGAGATGACCTAGGGTCTTACCTATACTATAAAATCATATTTAGATCATAATCAATTTGACATGTCATGACAATGTAGTCACCCAACCTAACCCGTTATGGGTATGGCAGACCTGATTCAGACCAAGTGTCTACTGATACACATATGGGGACTACAGAAGGGGCCGTTTGTTGACCAGGGGGTCATGCACATTGCATCAGGGAGCTCATGCGGCTTCAGCAGCTAACACACTCACAGTTGTGATGTTCTACGAGAGTATAGGGCTCGAACGGAAGGAAGTTTGGGTTAAGCACGCAGTAAGGGGAATGGTGTCCAGTTGGATAGGAACATGTGTAGGGGGTGATCATGTCTTTTTAGGAAGTAGTGCTACTCGAGGTCAAGGAATTTGGAGGGAGTGAAGGTGGGAATGACAGAGTTAGTGACTGGGAGGGACGTGGGCAGTGGAAATCGCAGCTGGTCGGGAAGGTGGAGCATCCACAACGGGGCTGGCATGGTGGCCAGAGGGAGGCAGAGACATCCACATTCTACAAGAGGAGGGAGACACTGAAAGGGGGTGAGATGAATGGTGGTTAAGGGATTTAAATCCTCTCAGGTTGGTCATCTGAACCTGACCCTTAGGTTGGGGTTTTGAACAAAAATACCCCCGTTATGAATTTTTGGGGTTTTTTTTACACTGTCGCTCTTGGAAATTCCCATCAAAATTTCCACTAGAAATTCCTGGGTAAATTTCCACTGGAAATTCCTGGTTAAATTTTCACTAGAAATTTTCGATGTAAATTTCCACTATAAATTTCATATGAAAATTTCCACATGAAATTTATACTTCAAATTTTCAGTTAAAATTACAATGAAAATATATTAATACATAACTAAAAAATGAAAATTTTTAATATATATTTGCATTCAAAATTTGCATTAAAAACTTATTGTGTAAAATATAGGGATTTATAAGAGTATAAACACTTAATAAATCATGAATAGAAACTTTGAAGTAGACATTTCTTAGGGAAATATTCAGTGCAAACATTCCCTTAAAATTTCCAGTGCAAACTTCCACTAGAAATTTCTAGTAAAAACTTCAATTAGAAGATCAAATTTATACATTAAATTACAATGAAGTTATATTGATACATAACTAAAAAAATATAAATTTTCATTGGAAATTTACATTGCAAATTTCCATTGGAAACCTTTAGTGAAAATTCCCATTGGAAACCTTTAGTGAAAATTTACACTAGAAACTTCTATTGCCAATTTCCAATCAAATTTTCAGTGGAAATTTTCAATGTATATTTTCCACTATACAACATATTTTAAAATACATATAGCAAATTTTCATTGAAAATTTCCAATATAATTTCAAATTATAATGGAAATTTTCAATGAAAACTAAATAAACAAGAAGACAAACATAAAAATACAAATAAACATGGTAATATTAAATTATAAACATCAAGTGAAAAATTATTATGGAAATTCTCATTACTTATATACAAACATTAATGCAAAATTTCATTGAAATTTGGTGTTTTACATTTACAATGAAAATTCTCACTAATATAAATATATACTAAGAATTTTTAGTGCAAATTTACAGTAGAAAATTTGAATCCATATATATATACATAAATATATATGTATATATATAAATATAAATATACAATATAATTTTCAGTACAAATTTACACTGGAAAGTCACACAATCCCATTGAAAATTTCCAATGAAAACCTGTAGTGAAAGTTTAAAGCTATCAGTGAAATCATCATTTGTTGCAGAAACTGGATTCCTGATATGATCTTTTTTCGGTGCGAGTTATTCATTTCATGTTGATTATATTGATGATAGATTTTACATGTATTTGAGTTTGATTTCATTACCTAGGATCATAAGATGAAAATTTTAATCACATATTTTTAATTCGAATTTCCACTTAAATTACAAGTGAAAATAGTTTAATATATAAATAAACAATTAAAATATGCACTGAAAATTTACAGTGGAAATTTTAAAAGAAAATTATCATCTTAAATTTTCAATTTTGATTTCCACTTAAAAAATAATTGAGAGTATATTAATGCACAAATAAACTATGCAAAATTCCAATGGAAATTTCCACTAATTATTTCCATTGGAAATTTCTTATGAAAACTTTTATTAGAAATTTAAATAGATTATTTAATATACATAATATATTTCCTATAATAAATATATGGGAATGTTTAATACAAAATTTTAGTGTATCAATACATAATATATTAATATATATAAAACAATGTAAAATTTCAACCAATAAATTTAGAGTGAATAAATATAAAAAGTTTATATAGTTAAAAAAATTATTATTAGTTATTATATATTTATAAACATATAGAAAATTATTAATTATTGTTATACTTTTGGTTTTTTTACTATTGTTAAATATTTATTATTGTTTTATATTTCCAATTATATTTACTATTAATAAATTCTTATTATATATTTTGTTTTGATTTAATGTTTATGAGTTTTTATTTCTTTGTAATTGCATTGAAGGGTATTTAAGTCCAAATTATTCAAATAAATCAGTTTGTTTTTTAAAAATCAATATCATTTAAAATTTACATCTTCTTCCACATCACATTTTTGCCACGTAGAGGTCATCCCGCGGTGTACCTGACCCTCAGGTCCAGGTGGTGGACCTGAGATGATAATTTTTAGCGGGGTGTCACGGGGAGAGGGAGGCCAACGACCTTTCTTCTATAGGAAGTTGGGTCCTTTTTTTATTTAAAAAATTAAACATAAAATTTTCTTTTAAATATTATTGTTGACCATGACTAGAATGTGAACCACCCCCACCAACTTTCTATAAATATTTTTTATCCTATTCTAAGTCTCCTCTTTCCAAGACTATTACACCACCTTTTTTAATTATATATTATAATTATTATGTTGAACCACATAAAAGATCCCACCCAACCATTTTATATTTCTAAATAATTTATTCAATTTTATTTTTTTCTAAATTTTCCATACTTATAGACTTATAGGTTTTATAAAAAAAATGAATTAAATAATTTATTTCCTCATAATTGAGGAAAAAGAATTGTGTGACAGAGAAGTATGACAAATAGATTCCAGCTGAAACCTGACCAAAATATCAGAGTGACCAAAATTGTTACCGAAAACCATTTACTCCAACACATTTGACATCCCCACAGAGTATTGTTAGTTCCCTACGGGGCTATGTAAAAATAAAATTTATAAGACTCAGACAATCCTAACTCAATAGTAAAATATCTAGCTAATCTGAGTGTTGAACCCACATAGACGATCTGTATGTTCTAAATTAATTAGGAAATTAAAATTTCAATTGATTAGTTGTTTTCAAGAAAAGATAAACAAAAGCATCAAAGATTGGGGTTTTGAATAAATATGGGAGACATGTCAGGTTTAGTGATGTTCAGGGTCGTGTGCTAGGGATTCAATTGAGTATGAGCTTATTCATGTTTGGTGTCAAAATTGGGTCAGTGGGGATCTTTGGTCTTGGTATCCTGTCCTAGTCCCATGATCACACTTTTGGAATGGTCATTTACTTGGTTCAAACACAGAAATAGGCGTCCCAAAACTATTTTTATACATAACTATCCTAGATTTCACAATGGTCATGGGAAAAGTAGGTTAATTAATTGAAGTAATAAAATAATTCTCTTTAAATCACACACAATGGTCATGTAATTATAAAAAATAAAGATATTGGAATTGATAAATGATGTTTGAAATAATCCAAAACATGAATAAAATAAGGAAAAATAATACCTAGGTAGTACTCCCCCTACAAATCACATCACCCAACACTAGAGAGACTACTCGATCATGTTGCAAGCGAGCATCTTGGGTACCTGAGGAAGAAAGGCAGCGGAGAACTGCTCTAGATTGTCACTCCTTCATCTGATGGTGTTGCTTTGCCTTCTGATCATCCCTGAATGTCTGAGAATAGAGTCAAGGACCAGTATTTATTAGATTTTCCCATCAAAACCCATGGCCTGCATCGTGTTATTTTTTTTCTAAAAATCACCACATACACTGCATGTACTTGGGTTACATGACGTGTACCTAAGATCTGGTTTTTCCTCTGTCACGTTGAATATGTGAAAATATCGTATGCTGGTTTGATTGTCGTCACATCATGTATTGGTGGTACACGACGTGTACTTGAATTTCATGCTGTCTATGCTTGTCATAAATTTTCTTTCATAGTTCTATTTCTCTTGAAATGTTCATGATGTGTACTTAGGGTACACGACATGTACTTCATTTTTCTTCAGTTTCCAGCTCCTCTTTATCTCAAAAAATCCGGTTTTGTACCATTTCTCTTTGCTCGTGGTGCAAAGGGTAGTTTGGCTTATTTTTCTTCCACTTTTCGTTCCATTTTCACTTATAAGTCATTTCCTGTCATAAAACACAAAACAAGTTAAATTCATTCCAAACATGGCACGTTTATTCAACAAATTACAAAATCAACAAATTAAACTACTAAAAAATATATGCATGAAATACACGTATCAACATCAGACTAAAATATAACATTTATATGAAATATATGTTTCAATTTTATTATCCTAAAACAAACCACGAATGGTTCATATCAAAAAATTTAGATGGCCATAAATTGGTTATCTGAGATCTGATTGAAGCATGGGATGAACTGTTGGGACCGAAATAATTCCATAGACTTAATTTAAGAAAAATTAATTATCTTTCCTTAAAAAATTCATACGATACATATGATTCCAATTGACAGTACTAGGGAACATAGAAGAATCCAGTGGGCTAGAGATTTAAAAATTTTCATCACCAAAGTGACAAAACTTCATCATCTCTGGTGATCTGAGCCCTGATAGAGGTCTTAGGATTTCACATGAATGTTTCAAAGCATAAAAATAAATTGAATGTGTACCTTATTCAAAATGATGGCATGATTGAATGAAGCTCGTCGTTGGTTATCACTATTCAAAGGATACAAAGCTAAACCTCTATAGATCATCCACACACACTTCAGTAGTATGCATGTACACTGATCATCAAATTCCAGGTGCTAGCATAGAGCTCCGATGATTCCTTCAATTTTACGATAATTAACTCAATCCCATGCCTTCGATTCGTGAAGGTGTTCTTGGATTTATATCTCATATGGAGACTTTATATATCTAAAATGTGGGTGGAGAGAGTATCTCTCAATTCCATTGGAATAAACAGTTACTGGAATAGAGCTCCTCCCCTGCTTATATAGTGGATTTCTCAAAATACCCAGATAGGGTTTCCCGATCCCTGGAAATATAATGCTTACTAAATAAGAACTAAATGAAATGATATGATGAAATAACTATGTCATTATCATCATTTATATTTTATCACTAGATTATAATAAATACTAAATGTATTATATGATAAAACCAGAGTCAATAACTCGACTCATAATTCCCGCAATATTAAACAAATCTTGAATATTATAATAATATTTTTTCATATATTTTTTTCCATGTATTCACTTAATACATTGTGAATACCTTTAGTAAATAAATTCAATCCAATAATTATATAATCTAATTATAATGAATTTATTTATTCATTGGTGATCGATTACCTGGACAACTCTTAGACCCGATAGTGGGGCCCACAATGTCCAATATTCCTATTCACTAGAATATGGTAGAATCTTGAATATGCTACTGTGTTTCACCCTCTATGAATTTATCTTGATAGTAATGAATACTATTTATAGTCCAAGAGAAAAGTCTATAAACCCATCACTACCCTAAAGAGAAAAGGAAAATTTATATCAATGAAAACTTTTCCTACGAACATGCACTGTGTAATATAATCTCTTTGTCTCACGATATATCATAATGAAAAATACACACTTATGTCATCATCCATTCTTACTTTATTATTTGATGATCTAACTGGAAAAACTTACCTTCGAATACCTTGTCCAAAGATTTATGAAGGTACTACCATCTTGATCAACTAGACCCAAGATATCACATCCTCAAATCGAAAGAAAAAAATTCTATCTCGATCATTCAACCAATGCCATACCACCAATAACACACCCAACACAAGCTACCTTTCCATGGCCACAATGTCATGGTTTTTTCCTTGCATCAAAGTACACAATCAAATATTACACATTGATAATGATCTCAAGTTAGGATACCAATACACATGTTCATAGATATGAACATCCAATGACACCCAAAACATGTGGTTTTCCTTTTGGAGGGTCTATCCTCATGATCTCACCTACTAGAGATCACCCAGTGTGAACTTAATGAGAAGGAGTCTCAATGATTATGAGCCCCCAACACATGATATTCAGACATCATCTATGTCCAGTCAGTATAATGCATCTCAACCATAGGACATATGTTTAAGATTAATGTCATATTATCTTGAGTTTCTCATTATATCTTGGGAACTACTATATCCTTTTGATATGATAAATAATCTATCGACATTACCATTAAAATAATGGATGTAGAAACATCAACACTATAATGGTAAGTGTACATCATGCATAACTCACTGTATATATGTTATGGTATTAAAAAAGTACTGTTCAATTTGTGTATAGGAAAATCACTATTACAACAACTTAACACACTTCACTTGAGATAAGAAAATATAATTCTTCTTTTGTGAGATTTTTAAGATAAGAAAATATTTCATTTCTCACAACATGTACATTTCAAATAACTTTTTCATCTCTTCAACAAAAATCTCACAAGTTTCTTCATCATTCTCAGTAAAGATTATATTATCAACATAAATGTTCATAGTGAGGGAAATATCTTGATTTTATTTGATGTAGAGACTAATATCAACTATTATTTTATTGAAATTCAGATTCCTTAATAAAGTATACAATTTGTAATAATAATATCTCATATCTTTATTCAAACCATAAAAATATTTTCTTAATTTAAACACATAAATTTCATCTCTACCTATCATGAAACCACATGGTTGTTCAATATAAAATTCTTCATTGAGATATCCATTAAGAAAAGATGAATTTAAATCCATTTTAAAAATTGTATAACCTTATTGTGGAATAATAACAAGAAGGATTATGATAGTTTCTTATATTTCCACTTGAGTATAAGTATCATCCAAATAAGTGCCTTGAATTTGTGATTAACCTTTACAAACCATCCATTCTTTATTTCTTATCACTTCACCATCTTCATTAAACTTATTTTGAGAAAATCATTTTGTACCAATAACATTTTTATTTTTTGGTTTAGTTATAATACCTGAAGAATCATTCTTATCAATTTGATCCAACTCTTAATTCATAGCATCAATCCACTATTGATACTCAAAGGATTCATTAACATTTTTGACTCAAATTTTGAGTATAAGGAAGTATGTGAGACAAACCTTGATGTTATTCTAGTTTGAAATTGTTATTGTTGATCACTAATGATGTTATGAACTTCCACCTACTTTCTTAAACTAATATGATATGTATGATGTTTTTCCTCATTACTATAAAGATATGAGTTAGAGTCATTATTTCAAATAACCTTTTCACTTTTCTCAAATTTAATATCCTCATGTTACCTATCTTTCACATATGCATATGTTTTTGAAACTTTATTATAATATGTTTCAAGGATATTTAAATATAAAAAATCAACTATTTTTCTAGTTTCTTTGTTAAAACATCTGTATCCTCTACCATAAGGAGCATAGCCAAGAAATATTCTATCTATACCTCTCTAATAAAAATCCCCAAGATTTCCACCTTTGACTTTTATAATGTAGGGGATTCCAAAAACCCTTAGGTTCTTAAAACTTTGGGTTTCATTATAAAAAATTTCATAGGGATTCATATTATAATTTTTTCTATAGAAAATTTATTTTGTATATAAACTCCTATACTAACAGCCTACCTCCAAAAATAATATATCATGCTCAGTCAACATTGTTCACCCCATTTCTATCAAACTCCTATTCTTTCTTTTAGAAACACCATTTTTATGTGGTGTGTATGGTGAAATAAAATCATGATGAATGTCATTATTTTTAAGATAATATTTGAACTCTTCATTTTTATATTCACCACCATTATCAGTTTGTAACTTCTTCACAGAATATCCACATTCTTTCTCTACACTTCTCCTAAAATTCTTAAACATTGCGAGAGACTACGATTTCTATTTCAAAAACATAATGATTTTAATGTGATTAAATCCATAAATTAAATAAATAAAATATTTATCTTTGCATGTTTATTGTTTAATCATTATCCCATAAATATTAGAATGTATCATCTCTAGAGGCCGAGTTGAATGAATCTCAACTTTCTTACGCATTGAGTTTATAATCTTTCATTTCCGACGGATGGGGAAAATGAAATTTATTCTTATTATAATGTCTAGAATATAATAAATAATACCTATATTTGTTAAATTGATCATATTAATTTGACACATGTTCCACAAACTTTTATTCTAATAATGGTTTTCTTCTATCATGACATGGTAACATGAAATTTATGCACAAACAGCTTGAAAAAAATTACCCTTGGTTTGTTGTCCTTTGGTAATAACATTCCCATAAACTATTATTTTCACAAAAGACAATATTTCCTAAAATAAACTATATTACCTTTATCAAAAAGTTTTTAAACACTTAAAAAATTGTGTTTCAACTCATCAACAAACAAATAACTTTTGGATTTTAACTTTTCTTTTCGAATGATGAAAGATCCAACACCTTTGATTCTAAGTGGCACATAATTTCAAAAAGTCACTATACCTTATTTAAAATCTTTTATATTATTAAACAAATTCAAATCTATTTCTATGTTTGAAGAACACCCACTATATAAAATCTAGGATGGTTCTCTTATTGTATATTTGAGAGCAGTTTCAATAACAAGATTTTTTATTTTCATCTTTTCTTTTTTCACATTCATATTTTGAGGTTTGTTATAGAAACATTGTTGTTCTGATAAAATAATAAGACATACTTTTGAAACATTTAAAATATGTTCACATATTTTATAGATAGTTCCTGAATTTTGGAATTTATTTTCAATCTTCACACCGGATTTCTCAGTTTGTCTTATTTGAGTGGGTTGATTCCCCCTCAAACTTTTCTTCTATATTTTCTTTGTATTTTTGTAATGATATTGATTAAAACAACACATATTCATTGTTTTTATAAATCCACCACAATACTAGCAGTAACCATATATGGAATATTTCCCCTGGAAACATCCATATTGTATGAATTTTTTTTATTTCTCTTCATCAACTTTCTTACTTTCCACTTTCAAACTTTTCTTCACCCCAAATTTTTTGTTATATTTCGATATTTTCTTCTCTAACATAAACTTATTTTCAACCTCAATAGATTCACCAATAGTAGTAATTTTGGGTTTATACATTGAACTATTTGAAACATCATATTTTTTATCTTTATTGATTTTGGACAGATACATGATTTTATAAACCTCTTTACTCTTCTAAACAACTTAATCTTTTTTATCAACATTTGTGGATAAATTTTATCAACCCTCATTAGGTTTCCACATCTTAGAACTTTCACCAAATTCTGTAATTGATTTTTAGAAATATGAAATTCCTTACTTAGATTTAGAAAATTTTTATTTAGTGATTTCTAACTCTTCCTCCCTTTCCTTAATTTTTTTATACTTGAAATCAAGGTTTTTATTCTCATCAACCAACTTCTTCAGAATATAAATCTATCTTAGTAACTTGTATTTTTCTTAAAAAATAGATTCTTGATTTTTTTTCTATAGAATTTTAATTTTCTAAATTTTTTATCCCTATTTCAAGTCTTATAAAATTTCAAAGACACTCATTCAACTTTATTTTCAATGAAAATTAAAAATATACTTCTTCTTCTTCTTATTCTTCTTAAGAACTACTACTTTCATCACTGGTGAACATTTTATTATTCAATTTTACAGTAAAATTATTTTCAACATCATCATCACTGAAGTTTTAGCTTCTTATTAAATGTTATAATCTTCGTTATCTTCAGAGAAAAATATTCCCTGTTTGGATTTAGAGAACATTCTATTTTTTACTTGGATTTGTATTTTGATTTGTTTAAATTTTTATTAATGGATCTTCTTAACTTTCTATCTTATTCATCAATTTCTCAATATTTCTTTATTTAAGTTAAATTTGAAAAAAAATTCCCAATATCTTCTCATTTAAATCATTTTAGCCGTAACTTTATTTTTATTTTCTCATGCCTCATTTCAATTTTTTAGAAAATAAGGATATACATTTATCGATTTTTTTTCTAACCTCATATTTTGTGTTGGAGTCATTGAATTCTTCATCTTTGATAACTTTCTTAGATTTTTCCTTTTTAGTGGATTTAAAGGATATTTCCTGATCAACATTTCTTTTATTTTCATAAATTTCTCTCTTCCCATTTCTTACATGATGAGATTACTATGTAAATCATCTAGAGAGAGAGTTTCAAAATATCTTTAATCTAATGATAAAACATTAGAATCAAACTTATCAGGAAGAATTCATAAGATATTTTCAACAACGTTTGAATCTTACAACTTCTCACCAAGACTTCTTATGGTTCTTACAATTTCATTCACCCTTGTAGAGAAGTCACCAACAGATTCATAATCACCCATTTTGAGATCTTTATACTTCAACCTCTATATTTTTAATTTATCTTTCATAACTTTTGTATCTCATTCATAGTTTTTATTCAAATTATCCCAAATGCCTTTATAAATTCCAACTCTTTTAACTCTAAGAAGCTCAATTTCAAAGAGTGAGGAAATTATAGCATTTCTGGATCACCCATCATTCTTTAATTTTTTTTATTAGTAGCTATTAGAGGAACATTATCAGCATGAGGAGAGGAACTATCTCTCAAAACTTTTATAACATCATAACCAAGAGATATAAAATATAACAACATTATATATTTCCATATTTGATAGTTATTTACATAAAAAACTAGAATCCCCTTACTGTTTAAATAATTATTAAAATCCATAAAAACTTATTTGTTTAACAAACTTCATCAAAGATTCAATGAAGGGAACCTTCACTCTAATACCAATTAAAATCCCCAGTGTGATCACTGAGAGAGGGAGGGGTAAATTAATGATCTATTTATTTTTAAAATTTTTTTTTTAGTGTGAAACAATATTCTCCTCCTATTAAAGAGTTACAAATTTTCTAAAAAATAATAATTCAAACACCACTAAAAAAACACTAGTATTTACAAGGTTCACTACTCAACAAGAGTAGCTAGTACTCGTCATGATTTGGAAATAATATAATACTACACAATCCACTAGAAAACAATCCTTTTTATATGGTTATATGAAGAAGGGAATATCCACACACTTTAACTTCACTATAATAAATAACAACAGTTCAAGGTCTTGTTTCATAGATAAATATGTAATAGATATTTTGAAATAACTTTTATAAACCTTCACCAATAGGTTCGGGAAATTTTCAATGCGATGGTTGTAAAAATGTCACATTTTATATTCTTTCAAAACACTTATCCTTAACTTTCTTATCTATAAGTAGGTAAAATCCTCTTAAATTATTTGGTCATCCTTCTGATGGGTTTTTTAGGAAATTATGTTCAAAAACATATTTAGGGAAGTTTTTCTAGTGCCTTCTGAAAACATCTAAAACTTCCTTATGAATAGTTTGTCAGATTAAACATGATATAAAAGTTTTTCTGGTGAGTTTGTTTGATGGTTCTAGGTTGAAACTTCTCTATTCATTTAAAACTTCTTTATATTATTCTTTTTATTCTTTAACTAAGATATTCCTTGGTTGGAAACATGCCTGCTCAAAACTATGATTGAAAGAAGTTCATACGATGTCTCTATATAAAGCCAATTTTATAGAACTTGTTATTTTTTCACATGCATGAAAATTATTCCCATAATTTTTACATGAATCCTATTTATAGATGCATGGTTAGGAGAAAAGGTGGGATTCTAATTTTATATTCCCTTTTAATGAAAACTTGAAATTAAAATCTTCTACTCAGTTATTTTCACAAATTCAAACATTCACAAAATTCATTCAAAGACGTAAATAATCATAGATATTTATTTCATTATATTTTTAACTTTTTAATACTATCTTGGAATCATTGGATTTATATCCTTAAAAAACGTTCATAAATAAATTAAACTTTGAAAACTTTTACCATTAATTTTTTTCTAAAACACTTCAAAGAGTTTCTCCGTTAGGTGAGAGTCCATCTGATGATTCAATTTTTTTTCATAAGAATATTTTGGAAGTCTTATACTAGAAAATTTCTTCATTAGAAGGCTTACAATAGAAAATTTTTACTGATGACTTTGTACGTCTGATGGAATCTGTCTATTGGTACATTTTTTGATGAAAAAACTTCAACAACTCCACTTTTGAATATTGACAACATTTCTTCTTAGATTTGTAAATATCCACTTGATGGAAATTTATACACAATGTTTTTTTGATGAAATTTATATAAAAAATTTATCCGTTCATCTCATAAAAACTTCAACTACATAACTTCATGCATGCATATTTGATGAACATTGTACATAAAGTTCATCTGATAATATTCTATCTGAAGAATTTTTCCGGTTAGACTTCATCTGATCTCTTTCCTTAACATTATTTTGAACTTCAGAAAATTTCCAAACTTCATAAACCTTAAAAAAGGTTTTTATTATTGTCTTGTAATGAAAAAACATTATAACTTCATAAAAATTTATGTGACAGACATTGTACAAAATAGTTGTCTTCTAGACTTAATCCGAGGACTTCATTCATTTATATTCTTCCACATCACCCTTTCTTATTTGAAAATTTTACTATATATAATTAACTTCAAAAATGTGCATCACATAATTCTCACAACTTAAAATTTTATGAATTAAAAAGATTTATAAACTTTTTAAATTTCACAAACTTCATAAACATCATAAAATTTAAAAACTTTGTAAACTTTTCAAACTACTTTCCTCTGCCAAAAGTCTGTCTGTTTTTTTCTATTCAATGAACTACAAAAAACATTCTTAATGAGAACTTTATACTTCCAAAAAATTTTATAAACCTTTCTAAAAAATACTTGGATAATGATATATTTGTAACTCATGATGTTGGAAATATTTATAACAAAAAAATCGTCACCATATTTTGATTCTCTAAACATTTTTTTGTCCGAATTTTTTTAAGATAAACTCCTCACACAAATACTTCAAATGATGGATTTTTTTTTAAAAAAAAATTTCTGATATTTTTGTACATATTAACACTTTTGAACATCTGGTCTGCTTCTTATCAAACTTTTTTCACAACTTCTTATCATATCAAAATATTATCTAATGATGTTTACACCAAAAAATTTATAAAATTTTGTTATGTCTGATGGACTAGGTAAATAAAATTTTTTATGAACCTATTCATCCAAATCCAACTCTTTTTGATCACCATTATTGGAAACTATACAAATTAATGTGATTTTTTTAAGACAAAAAAAGAATTTTTTTTATATAAAACCTCTTTTTCAAAAACAAGATAGCCAAACTTCTTTAAAACAACTTCTAGAAACCTAAAAAAATCCTTCATCCAACTTGGTCCAAACCAAATATCTGTTTCTATATGCCAAAATCTAATATTAATACCTAAAAGATGTATTAAAAATAAACTTTAAGTTTGAAATACTTAAGGTTGTTTGATATCCATTTCATAATCATGGTTAAAGGTGAGAATCTTGGGAAGTTTGATCAAAGTGGAGTTGATGGTATCTTCTATGGTTAATCTCTTAATAGTAGAATACAATTTCTATAACAAGGAAACTATAAATATTATTAAATCTGTAGATATGAAAGTGATAGAACATTATTATAGAAGGGGGTTATAGTTAGCTAGAATGGGTTTATAGTTAGCTGCAGATATAAAAGGAAGAAAAGATGAATCCATTTCTATTAAAAAATATGATAAAGTTTCTAATAGAGGTGATAATATAAAGGATGTAAAAGATGAAGATATTGATTCAACCATTTCAAGTGATGAAGGAATATTTTGTTTATTTCATATGAGGATGAGGAAGTAAGTGAAGATCCAAAATATCATTGGAGATCAAGGACAATAAGTTGAAATAAGAAGAATATCGAGGACAATATCACATACATCTTTATTTCCCTAGGTTTGAAAAAGAAATTTTGAAGAAGCTTTAGAGAATAAAGGGTGTATTGATGCCATGAATTAATAATTAGATTAAATTGAGAAAAATTATACATGTGATCTTATACCCAAATAAGAAGATAAAAATGTGATTGGAACAAAATGAGTTTTCCAAACAAAATGAGTTTTTCAGAACAAGTTGAATGAAAGAGGTGAAGTGATAAGAAACAAAACAATACTAGTTTGTAAGGGATACTCATAGGTTGGAGAAATTGATTTTTATGAGACATTTTTCCAATATAAAGACTTAAAACCATTAGGATTTTTCTTTCTATTTCTGTATAAAGGAAATATAAGATATTTAAAATAGATGTCAAATCTAATTTTCTTAATGGTGATCTTGAATAAGAAATTGATATTGAACAACCATGTGACTTCTTTCTTGGTCAAGAAGAAAACTATGTTAACAAGTTGAATAAGGATTTGTGTAGGTTAAAATAATCTTTGTGATCTTGGTATTCTAGGATGGATACTTCCTTGAATAAGTTGAATTTTAGAAGAGGAATAAGAGACAAAAACCTCTACATAAAATAAAATCAATAGGATTATCTCATTGTGATTATATATGTTGATGATATCATATTCATAGGGAATAATGAAGAATACTGTGAAGATTTTTTTAGAGAAATAAAGTTATAATTTGAAATGTATATTTCGGGGGAAATGAGGTAATTTCTTAGCTTACAAATATCTCAAAATAAAAGGAACATTTTCCTTTCTCAAGGGAAATATGATAAGAAACTCTTTAAACTATTTGGCATGAAATATTCAAAGCTTCAATCTATAACCATTTTAGTGGGAAAAAAGTTTTCAAAAGACTAAAAAAGAAAGGAAATTGATCCTATATAATTTAGGAAATTTTTTAGAAGCTTGTTATACCACAAATATTCAAGGCTAGATTTAATGTATGTTATTAAAATTTGTTTCAGATATCAAAGTTCACCAAAAAGTCCCATATTTTGGATGGAAAAATAATTCTAAAATATATTATAGGCACAATTGATTTCAAGTTGAAATATAAAAACATAAGAAAGATTGATCTATTTGGTTATACTAATACATATTGGGAAGGTTGTGTTGATGATATAAGACCCAACTGACATGGAGTTTTCTTCTTGGGAGAAAGGTGCATGTGTTGGAACACTAATAAATAGAGTTTGGTGACCTTAAGAACCAATAAGGTATAATTTTTTACTGAAATCCATACCATAACTCAGTTAATATGGATGAAGAGAAAATTAGAATAATTGAAAGTTAAAGTGGAGTTATAACTTCTTGTTGACTGTGATAATTAGAGTGATATCAATTTAATAAACAATCACATTCAAAATTCTAGGAGTAAACAAATTGACATTAAATATCACTTTATTGAAGAACATGTGGAAATAAATGAACAAAATTTAGAGTTTTTACCTGCAAAATAGAATGTAGATAATATATTCACTTAACCTTTACCAAAGGAAACATTTTAGAAGCCAAGATTGAGTATGGGTGTTCAACCTCACTCTCTTAGAGGCTAAGATATGTGATATCTATCCCCTATATCTTCTTTTATTTCGATAGTGTTTTCAAATGGGTAGAAAATATGTTACAACATAAATCTATCCATTGGTACATGATTTACCTATCAACGTAGAGCATATATTTCAGGGGAGTTTTTAAAAGGGGTAAGATGTGATTTCAGCATGCGTATGAACTATTTTTAACAGTTTATTAAAGTAGATGTAGGAAATTATTCTTTACATGGTGAAGTCTATTTTAGTTTTTGATGAAAAAGTTTTGAGTTCAGGAAGAAGTTTAGATTGATCTTTAATCACTACTTTATGGATAACATGATATAACAGTTAAATGATTCTTGTTACCTACACTGATCTTGCTCATGTAGGCCTATATTTTTTGGATATAAATCCATTTATTAATATTTATAGATTAAATGATTTATCTTCCTTGGTTATAAAAAAAATCTAAAGGGTTGATTATTGTGACCAAGAGTTTTTGAGTTGTTGAACTGAGCAAGAAGCTGGTTAATAAGAAGAAGGATTTCCTAGTTTTGTCTTTTATTGTTCATTAATAAATCACTTGACAATGTTGATCATTATTTATGATGTTTTCAGACTGAGTGTTTCAGATAGAAGGAAACTTACCAGATAGAGAAGTATGAGTCTTACAGACCAAGGTGATCAGATGGAGGCTAACCGAATGAGGTGATCAGACAAAAGATGTAACTTTTTTCAGATAAAAAAAATCATATGATGATTTTTTTGTCTTTCAAAGTACTAAAAATAATGTTTACTCTAAGTTATTCATGATTATAGATTTTTTAAAAGAGATAATTAAAGGAACAAGTGGATTCTAAACAATGTTCATCAAATAGAGTTTTCTGAAAAGAGTTTTTCGGAAGGATCTCACCAGACATAATTTACCCGATGAAGTGATTTTGTAAGAATACCAGATACATGAATTATTTGAATCCAATAGTAAAATTATATTTATGGTATTATCAGATAGATAAAAGTTTATGATTCCACCAAATAGAGTTTTCTAGATAGATCTAACAGACAAAGTAACTCAAAGAGCACTAGGTTAAGAAATATAAAGATCACCAGATAGAGAAATGTAAATATAAACAAATGAAAAAATATGTTTTCATTGAAAAATTGGTTTTTAGATGGAGGATAAATAGAAAAAGAAGAACCCTATAAAGAAACACCAAATAATGTGTTACTATACTGAGGAGTTCCGACAATGAAGAACTAAAAGAAGGGTTGATGATATTTACAAAGATTTTGTAAAGTCATACTTTGTGATGATGCGGAGTTGGATGTTCAACGAATTAATAATCATGAAGGAAAAAAATAACGATTCTAATCAATATTTCAAGAATATTTTAAGATTGTTGAAGCTAATATTTAAGGAAAGGTTTTATGAAGTTTGTTGACTCTGATTTTTTTAGATGATTTGAAGGCGATCAACCGAAGAAATACTCAAATGGGTAATTCAAATTCAGAGTGGGAAATTCAAATTTTTAGTTCATGATTCTACCTTATTTTTTTAAGACACTATGAGTATATAAATGTGATAAGGTGTGATGTGATTTTTTTATTATTTTAGTGTGAAGTTTTTTTGAATAAGTGACGTGCCGAATGTGAATCTTTATAGATCCTTTTGTTAAATCATCAAATCATAGTGTATTTGAAATTTTAGTACCAAAAATAGGGTTCCCAAAAGAGAATGATTGAAAAAATAAGTACCATATGAAGAAGTTCTAGATAAATATGTATTGGATGGAGAAGTGAGGTTTCAGACAAAGTGGTATCGAAAAAACAAGTATTGGATAGAGAAGTTCCAAATGAACATATTTAGACTAATATGTTCTGGAAAAAGGATTTCAAGTTTCATTATAAGAAAAATAAGAATAATAACTTGTGAAAAGTCTAGTTTGAAGAATTCAATAAGCTTAGTGATGACATGTTGAAGCCTATTGGTGAAGGTTCATTTCTTTATTGCAAAAATTGTTTTACCATATTATCTGTTCAATAAACACATTCACCATCACAAGACTATAGTGCTATGAAATTGATGGGTATACCCTGATTTCTGTAAACCACAAAGGATTGTTTTCTAGTGTATGTGTGGTCTGAAATGTTTTCCAAATCATGATAAGTAATAAATAATTTTATTGAGTAATAAACCTTGTAAATTATTGTGTTCTTGTGGGTGTGACTGCTTATAGTTTTTTTAGTGGATTAAATTATCTCTAAATGGAGGAGAATGATTTTTTAAGAGGAAAAAATTAAAAATGAAAACATGATTCAACCCCACTCTTAGTGGAACATAGATCCTATATGCTCCTTTCATCTTGATATAACCATAAAAATACAATGGGGACTTGTGCTTACTACTATTGAATTAATGGAGGATGTGTTTCTTACTAAAACCCCCAAAAAATCAAGGGAGGAGGGTTTATTTATCACTTCTAAAATCAAGGGAGTATTAATACTTAAACCCTTAAGAAATCGTGGTAGGATACATAGGGGATCACACTGAGCTTTATATGAAATCCTATATCAGACCTCATCTATCCTTTTTTATTTTCACATCACTTATTTTATATTTTCAATGATTTAATCAAATTAAATTGATACAAATTTATCATATCATCATTATCACACAATCAAAGTTATAAATTAATTTGATTGTTTCATTTTTATATTCAATACTCTTAATTAATTGAATTGAGATTCACATAACTATATCCCACTGTTCTTACTTGATCAAATCAAGATATGAACTACTTCGATTAATTAAGATTGATTTGTTTTTGAATTGATCTTTAATATTTTAATCTTGGATACACTTACTCATGTTAATATTGTAATTATTATTTAGTTATCATAATTTTTAAATGAAATTCACCCCTATTTATATCCTACCTCATCCAATAAAAAGTAACCTTGATGGGATAGGACACAATCTTAGCAATTCATACCATAATATTATAAAGAAAGGAAAAAAAATTTAATTGAAGAAACTCATGATAGTTTTGAAAAGGGGATGAATAAATGTAAGTATTCTATCATTGTACATATTTATATTCAAGGAAATGAATTTGATGGTATCTCTTAGCACTCAGGAAATGAATCCCATACTTTTAAGGATTTTAGGGATGGAAAATAAAATCTTTAGGCAGAGGATAATTTTATATTATTTCCCATTCAATGAATTTGAAATCCAAATCATGGGGATTTGGTTTCATCAACCAAAACCTTGGTATCACCAGGATTCTATATTGGAATTCACATTTTAATAACTTGATTGTGAAGAACTCATGCACTCAGAGATGGATTCGTATCCTAGGATTGAGATAGTAATTTTAGAACCCCTAAATTCTATTAAAGGTTTATTATTTGGTTGTAATTCCTATTAAAATAGAAAAAGAAACCAAAAAATCTAGATATGGCCATTTTTAAGGCTTATTGTGGAAGTTGATATTTATTTTACCTTAATTAAAACTATTTTCTTAACTACTGTTGAGCATCATTTTGATTTTATTGTGGAATATGAAAAACTTCCCAACTTCTATGATAGATGCAACAATATGGGACATATATATTAAAAGTGTCAAAGAATAATGGTTTGAGGTCATTGTGGAATTAAAGATAACTCTATTGAAATTTATATAAAGAAAGGAAATGGTGATATGGATCATATTTTGAAACATGATGTTGTAGTATAGGATGATACTATTCAGTCAGTGGTTTACCCTATAAATACACTAGGCTATGATGAAGGTGTGATTCATGTCATGAGAAACTAAAATTCTAAGGGTTAAGATAGAGGTATGAATTAAAAAAAACTTATGTTAAGAAGGGAAGGAACCTTGAATGAGGATTTAAATGGAAATTTTAGGCTGTGTTGGAAAGTATTCACATTGGGAATACAAAAATTAAGGTGATTCACTAATTATTTCTAACCATTAGTAAGACTAAGATAATGATTAACTTTATGAGTCTACTAGGAAAGGAAATAAGATGATCGATGCCAGATCTCTTTTTTTAGCACAAATTAAAAAACCAAATCCTTAACACATTAAGGTAAGAAAGAATAATTATTCCAAATCTAATACTAAGATAGATCCTTTCATAAGTGAGGGAAAGAAGAAATGACATCCCAAGAGCCTGGTACATGTTGTCTTACCCTCGAATACCATCAATTATGAAGGAAATAAAAATACTAATGATGTGAAGATTCATAGAGGACCTAAATATGAGATACTATAGGGAAATGCCAATGTATCTTCTACTTCTCCATTAAAGGATTCCTAGGATGGATCTAGTTCACCTACATTCTTAGAGTAATCTTCATCTCTATAGGGAATTATACTTTAAAATTATGGAGGGCTTGGAAAAAATAAATAGAGAAACTTTCATGCCAATGATTATCCATTTACCAAGAATAAAATGCACACTAGTCAGATAGTAGACACTATAGATGAGCTTGTTTCTTATGATCAGAAGAAGACTGAATCATATGAAGTCTAGGATTTGGGAATTGGATCAAAGGAAAAAATTTCTTCAAGTGATACTGAAATTGATATTTCTACCACTCTAAAAGATACATAGGAACCTTGGTCCAACCTAACTAAGGGTATTGATGATGCATCTTCAAACATGGAAGCTCTTATAAATCCTCACATTGGTACTAGAAAAAGATTATCTTTAGCATGATTAACAATATGAATTGATCCAGTAGCTGGGAATCATTTATGGAGGAATGTGACAATGATCAGGAAATTATTTTGGATAAAGAAAAGACAAAATACATTGAGACTACCAATTAATATATAGGGAAATATGCAAGTCATATTCTAAGGAGTATCTCTGAACTAAAGGTAGTGTTAGTGGGTTTAGGCTCATCTGGAGAATAAGATCATCATGAATCTATATGTCCCACCCCAATGGATGAAAAGGAGGACACTCAAATTGATTATGAAAATTTATGGAAAAAACCAAAATCTTGGAGGAGGATCCATTCCATAGGAAGTTGGGGAAATTCTGGTGGCATATATCATTCTAATATATGAATATGCTTATGGAAGGATCTTTTCTTATTTTACTTTTTTAGAAGTTATTTACTTGGATTATTATAGCAGTGAATATTTCAATGTTTTTACCTGCCATATTCACTTATAATTTTTTTAATTTAATTAAATAAGCATTCCATGGGTTTGGGTCTCCAAACTCATGGTCCGGTCCATTTCTAATTATCATTATCATTATTATTAGAATTTGGTAATGACATAAGGGGATGAAAAAACCTTGTCTACTCATCATTTTTAGATACCACATACAAAGGGAGGGATATCACTACCCCTTCCCCTCCCCTCTTAAACCTTTATAGAGAAATATTCCATGGAGTATCTCTGACATGCCTTCCTTTATCTTCACCCTTCTCTTCTCCCTCTTCTTCTATACATTCTCCTATAAGTTTCTCAAACTAGGGTTTATGAAGAAGTGTTAGTTTTCCATATCAAGGAAACCCCCCAAATATCCTATCCATTTTCATGTAAAAGGGTTGAAAAATCCTTTCCAAACATCATTCCAACATTCTTTGTAGAAATAGTCAAGTTTTGTTGGCTTTTAGGTAGGTGATTCTATCATTTTCCCTTTTTTTGATACAATCATACATGATTGAGTTTTATAAATTGGTTTTATACCTTTAAAACACTTATATATGTTATGTATGATATTTATATGAATTTTTTACATGGAATTTTTATTAATTTGTTATTATGTCAAAGAAATTTCAATGAGTTTTATATACAAAATTATGACCACTTATTTATTTATGCATAAAGTATTCTGAAAAAAGACCAATGGAGCTTATTTGTGTCAAAAATCTAATATATATAGAGGATTAAATTTATAGTTGATTTATAAAGGATAAATTCATGGATTCTGTTTATAAAATTTTGTATTTGAAAGGTTTTTTATTTCTATTTTGATAATAAAATGGTTTGATAATTTTCTTCCACACTAAGTGTTTATAATAAACTAAAACCACTAAGAGTGGGGGAGGAGTATTGATACTCTAAAATTTAATCATTCAACCTCACCTTGTATGAAATAGAGATAAATAAATCACATCACACTAGGATTTACAAGTTTTACCATAAATACTACTCCTTTATGTGATTAGTTAGTCTCCCCAATCATAGATTCTACACTATACACCCAAGTGATTACACCAATGAACTTCCTAGTCCTATCAACATAGATTCCAACTATGATTATTCTCTAGAGTCCCATGGGATAATATATATTCCCAATAACCACTAAAAAATTTTGATATAAAATATGGAAGATCACATTCTTTTATGGGCTTCTTCAATACCTCTTGATGTAGATCTCCCTCCATGAATTCTTTGAATAAACTAGTTTTCTCTTGCTTCTTAAATTACCTTGATATCCAATAATCATGATCTAATTTTCCAGTTTTAGTCACTAGTCTACAAATATTCAATGATATAAATCTTCTCATCATCCTTGAATACTTGGGCACATAGGTCAATTCCTTCTGGAATGGATCCCAACTTCAATCTTTTATTTCTCTCCATGATACTGTTGTGTATTGGGTTATCAAAAACTCAATTCTTTCTCACACAATATTCTTATATATATATATATATATATTCATATAATAATATCATGAGTATTTTTTTCCAAAATGGAATTATGGAAACTCTATGATTTGTAGTACAATAATTATCATCTATTTTGAAGTAGGTCAATATAAACCCGATTATATTTTCTCATTCAAACTGTTTTTAATTCTTGATCAATATCCTCATTTAAATCCCATAAGATGTGATAATTTATTTTAATCATGAGATATTGAATATCATTATTTCCATCTCCACAAAATTATTAGATTTAAGTTCTTTTGGAAATAACCATGTGTGCATGACACTGTGACATGACACTTGTAACTTGCTGCATGGAGCTCATCTTCTCAAACCTTCCAAATTGAATTAGTTTTAGATTGATTTATTATCTTAGATTGAATAATAATTTATTTTATTGATCATATTATTTAAATCCATGAAGAAAATTGATAAGAATCATCATATTTAAATTTCCTCATAATTATTTATAATAAATATTATGAGATTCTCATCATTTTAAATATCACAACATTCTCAAAACTTACAAAGGAATTTACTCTTCTAAACTCCTCTGTTACTCTTATAAAGTAATAAGTACTTTTATTAAGTGTGGAATTACTCTTCCCAAGTCCATTTGACTCTTTTAAACTTCAAATTTACTTTTTTGAAGTTTTACCTTACTTTTTTGAAGCATTTGGGTACTCTTTTGAAGTCCCTAGACACTCTTCCAAACTTAGTATTTACCTTTCCAAATTCCACTAGTTACTCTGCTAAAGTTACTACTAACTCTTAAAAATATGGGGACTTAGTTAATTTCTAACTCCAAAATAAAAAATGACTCTTAATTTGGCTCCAAATGACTCGTATAGAGTTCACTATGTATTCTTCCTTTGAAATTTTTTCTCAAACACATGATTTAAAAATTTTATAAAATAATCACAATTTTTCATTAACTAAACCAAATATATTCTAAATAACTAAAACATTATCTCAAAACATCATCAAATTCAGGATATTCTTCACCTTATATATTGAGGTCTTCAATCTACCCATTTAGCTAAAAAATTTCTCCCACTTCTTATATGATATTGTGTACAATACTCTCAATCACTTAGTACTTGTATCTTACTTAAATATCAGTTCAATAATCATCACATATAAAATAATTCCACATTAAAGTGGTCTAACCAAGTTCTTTAAGAATATTAACAAATTCTCCATTTAAATTTATGATGACAAAATCTTATCATACATTGAATTTTTCATAGATTAGATTGAAAAAATACAACTCTATCTTTACAAATACATTTGGGCACTTCAATCTCCCCTATTGGATTTATTATCAGTACACAAATTCTTCCATAGTAAATGTTTGTCCCCTTTATTAACATTAAATTAAAATGAATCTAATAGTAGGGTTTTACTCATATCATTTTAGTATTCTATAATAGTTCTCAGGAAAATTATTCTTCTCCTTAATTTATTCTAAAATTCAGCTTAATTTACTTGTTGTGAAAAAGATTCATTCACATGATTTATTATCTATGAGATTTTATCTCGTCAAATCTATGTTTATGTAGGATAAAATAATGTAAAAAACAATTGTGAATAAATGAGGTGATTAAATCTACCCACTAACCTCTATACATGTGATACCAACCCAACACAACTCACTTTAGGGACTTCTCATCCATTTTTAATAAGAAATTATAAAATGCACTCATCTTTAAAAAATCCATTAGAAAAGTTAAAGTTCATGGAAAATAACTTCCCATTTATCTTATATTTCCATAAAACGACACTATCATTTATAAACATGTTATATACAATAAAAAAGGATGTAATTGTGACTGGAAAACATCATTTTCTAGTTTAATAAAGATATATAGAAATTCTAGATTCACAAAACTTGTGATGTTTTGATAGATCTACCTCATGTTTTCTCCCCCTCAAGGAATTAAATCACTTCATCTTTATCATAATAGTTAGAACACTCCATAAATAGATCTTTATTTTATATACAATAGTGGTACCCCTATATAACTCCTTTAATTCCCTACATGTTAGCACAAAATAACTAGAAATAATGGAACAAAGAGGAACCTTTTAATTCCTCAGTTAAAAAAAGGATAAGAGTTTCCTAACAAATAATAATTATCATTCCTTTCAATCCCATCATGGAAATATTTCTCTATTTATATATAGCTATTATGAGTGTCAATAGATTTTATATGCGTCTTTTTACCTTAAACTACTTTCATGTGTGGAGAATTCCTCTTCACCTTGACCAATAAGGAATCCAAATTACCCAATGGTTGGATTGTTTTCATCATAAATTCTTCTTGAGCTGGTTGAATAAAAATAAAATACTTTATTCCATGTCCAACCTGTTGGCATATCTCATAAAATTTTTCCTTAGTCTTTAGGTTATCACTTTTAGACAACCCATCATAAACATGAAACTTTATGTGAAATCACTTTCTTTTCTTTGGTACCAATACCGATTTGTGAATTATCTATTTGTTTATCCATTTTCAAATGATCTGACCAAACTGTTAAGCATTATTTCTTAATATTAGCAACTTATTTTTATTTTTTTCATGAATTATTAGTAGTCTCAATATAATATGACTTTCCACCTTTTATATTCCATGCTTCCTTCCCTTTCACACTATTAGAAACCTATCATGATAATCTAGTCACACACTCATCATATATATGAACCTACCATAAATATCTTCCATATACTTATTCTAAACATCCATTTTTTTATGTTGATATATTTTTTGAATTTATAGTCATATATTTATTTTTCTAAGAAACTTTAGTTATTTTCTCAACATCACTCCCCATGGATCATTCCTCTTCCCTGATAATGACATGTTAAACTAGCAAGAGTATGATTTGTATCCATAACTTCCACATCACTAGTAAAAACCTATAAAATTTGATTTTAGATCTCGATAATGAAACTATTTATACAGTTATTATTATTGTTCCATTTCAAATTGAGTCTAATTTTTCTAAGGGTATGTGTTATCATTGAAACATTTCTCTATTTATTTAATATATAATAAGACTTATCACTTGTATTCTTGGCCTAAATTGGTTCAAAATTGTTTTACAAACCTATACTATTAGCAATAATAGGCCTATTTTGAGATTGATTAGGGATAGAATTAATAGACCTTTTGAACCCTTCTTTTATCTATATTTATAAGATTCGCCCTTAACCTAAACTACCTTATTTAAGTATTTTATAATCTTCTCCAATTCATTTTAAGCTTCTAGAAAAATATATTATATCTCAGAAAACTCTTATTCATTCATAGTCAGCTTCTACTTAAGATCTCATAATATTTTATCTTGACCAACCACCTTTAATTTATGTTTCTTAATCTCATCAATGTATGCCACTTAATTCTTGATATACTCCTCTTTTCAGCAACAATGTTATTATTTTAATTCATTAATTTTATTTTTTTTCCTTGATACGTATGTTATTCTCAAGGAAGGATTCTAACCCATCTTTTAGTATGTATTATATTTATATAATTTATTCTCCATTATCACTACTTGAGGTATCCAAAATTCTTTTAACATGGGCCATAAATTTAACTTCATCATCATATTGAATTATTTATAAAGAGTCTACATGTTTATTTTTTATCAACATATACCATGTTTAGTTTTTATCATTCTTCTTCTTTATCTAACCCCATTTTTTTGAGGTTTCTGGTATTATCCATTAGATTTTGATCTAAAAACCTTATTTATTGGGAAATTAATGGAAAATTTCCAATTCCATTATAGTTGTATCATCTTGGTGGTTTATTTACATTTTCTTTACACTTTCCATTTTTGAAACCTTTTGATATAAGGGTAATAATTTTGTTAAAGTATTCATCATCTTTCTCATTATCAGAATCACTTGATTCTGTAACTTCTTCATCCTTGATTTTAATATTTCAAGTGGATTAAAAATATATATCATCTTTTTATTTATTTTTGAAAATTATAATTTTCCCCATTTCATAATCAATGATAATATTATGAATTTATCAAAGGAATAATCCTTTATATCCTTCAAATATGAAATATTTGGATTAAACCTACCAGAAAAGTTTCTCATCAGCTTATAAACAATAATATAATCATCCAAATTCTCACCAAAACCTCTAATATTGTAGAAGATATCATAGAATCTTATAAAATAGTCATCAATATTTTCATCATCATCCATATTTATATCCTCAAAACCCACTTCTCTAAACTTTTAATTTTATATCTTTGAATTTAAGATTTACTTCAGAACTGATCTTCAATTTATCCTAAATCCCCTTTATAGTTTGAGGCCCCATAAACTTTGTGCACACCATTTTTGAAAGATACATCAAAATAAAATTTGATATTTTCCATCAACTTACATATTTATCTTGTCATAAAGAGTCATAAGATCACCCTTAGGAATTGGTGGAAACCCCACTATTGTTGTATCCCTTACTTCTAGACCAAGTGATAGGAGGCAGGGAAACATTCTATTCCTCTAACTATGATACTTCATGCCATCAAATGTTGAGACACTAAATATATTCATAAAATTTAAATAATCCATACTTAAAAACTTCTTGGATCTTTCAGAGGGAACTTAAATTTTCTTTGAAACCAATTTTAGTGCCTAGGTTAGTTGGTACTACCGGGGGGGGGGGGGTGAAACAATGGTACACATTTTAAAACCATTTCTTTTAAAATTAACCTCATTGAACTATTAAATCCTTGATTAAATCAACTTTAATAACTTAACCTCACCTCATATGAAACATAGATAAATAAAGCATAAATTATAAGGATTTATAAAATTTTTACTTTAAATACTAATTTTTCCATGATTGGGTAGTTAACCTAATCATGGATTCTATAATACCTAATATTCAATTATAGAAATATTTTATTTTTAATGAAATAATAGAAAAATACACATAGTTTTCCTTCTTAGTCATGTTTATTGATGACATCTTGGTGTATTCTATGGAATAGGAGGATCATACTGACTATTTGGAGGTTGTTTTTGGAATTTTTAGGGAGAATTATCTATATGATAAGATATCTAAGTTCCAATTTTGGATCTTGGAGGTGAAGTTCTTGGGACATGTTATTTTTAAGGTAGGAGTTTCAATACATCTAGAAAAAGTTCATGTAGTCATGTCATGGGAGAATCCCAAGAACATGTTCGAGATTAGAATATTTTTTTAATTAGCTAGGTATTATAATATTTTTATAGTACTTATGATGGATAGATTCTCCCTTGACAACCTTTACATGGAAATGGATGAAGTTTGAGTGGGATGAGAAGTTTCATCATGATTTTGAGTAGTTTTAGATCCATTTGAAATCCATGCTAGTTTTGATTCTTCTTGAGCTTGGGAAAGATTATAAAGTCTTTTGTGATGCTTCTAGTGTGGGTTTTGGGTTTTTTATAATCTAGGATGACCATGCGGTGGAATATGGTTCATGGAAGCTTTGAAAACATTAATAGAACTACCCCACCCATGATCTAGAATTGTAATCCATGATGCATGTGTTAAGACCCAACATCACTATCTCTTCTGGGAGAATTTTATCGTCTACTTAGATCATAAGATCCTAAAGTATATTTTTATACATAGACAAATAAACCTCAGACATAGATTCTAGTTATAATAAGTTCAGAATTTTGATATTGATATTGATTATACATTCAGGAATGGAAACATGGTTGCCATTACTTTATACATAAAGCTTCTAGTGAATGCCATTTATGAATCAGTAGATGAGTGGGGTTTGATGAGTTTGTTTGCTGATATATGTCTAGAGGTTCATAAGGATTACAAGAAGGTTATCTTGGCTAGTGGGTAGGTTAGACCATCTCTCATTAGATGGGTTAAGTGTGACAAGATTCCTGACCATGAGTGCTTGTAGATTAATATTTATTTAAATGGTGGGGAGACCTCAGGTGATTGGTCTCAGCCCAATAATGGTTCTCTCCTTTTCAAGAAGTGGATAGTGGTCCATTTGAGCTTGAGGTAGGAGGCGATGAAAGAGGCACATTATTCTAGATATACCATGAAACCAATAGATAACAAGATGTTTTATACCTTGAGAGGTTAATATTAGTGGATAGAGATGAGGAATATAGTAGAGGATTTTTTCCTGATGTTTGAACTGCCATAGGATTAAAGTTGAGTATCAGAGACCTACAGGATGCTACAACATCTACCCATTATAGTGTATAAGTGGAATGATATCTAGATGTATTTTTTTCATTACTTTACATCATAACCTGAGTGGTAAAGATTCTATATGGGTGATTGTTAATCGTTTGATGAAATCATCCCACTTTCTTCCCCTTAGGGAGTCAAAAAAGGTAGAGGAGTTTGGATGCTTGTATGTTCGAGAGGTGGTTAGGCTCTATTGCAGTACCCTAGGTGATAATTTCAAATTGGGATTCTTATTTTACTTCTCAGTTCTATAAGGAACTCCAGGAGGCCTTGAGAACCTAGTTTATATTGAGCACCACCTACCAACCACATAAGGATAGTCAATATAAGTAGACCATATAGATCCTTGAGGATATATTATGGGTATGTGTGGTTTATTTTCAGAGGTCCATGGGAAAAGAACCTAATTTTGGCCGAGTTTTAATATAATAATAATTACTAGGCTTCGATTAGGATTTCTCTATTTGAGGCTTTTTATGGGTAGCCATGCAAATCCCCATTGTGATAGGATGAGGTGGAAAAGTGTTACTTGATAGTACCAAGACTCATTCAGGAGATTAAATAGATAGTACAGATGATTTAGAAAAGTTTAGTAATCTCTTAGAGTCTTCATAAGTTACACATCGATCAAATTATTTTCCTGTTGGAGTTCCAGGATGGTGATCATGTTTTTCTTTAGGTATTTATTCTACTGGGGAACCATTACTTGGGGAAGCAGGGAAAGTTGGCACCATGTTATTTTCTTCCATTTTGAGTTGTGGAATGTCTTATAAATATAACCTATATATTGGATCTTCAACAATTAATGACCTAAATCCATGAACTGTTTCATATTTCCTAGTTTAATAGATACCTTCAAGGCTCACCTCATGTGTTAGAGTGGGAATTTTTGTAGGTTGAGCCTAATTCCACCATGTTGGAGTATATTGTTTGTATCTTAGATTATCTAAATAAGTTTATAAATATAATGTCTATTTAATTAATTTATGTACTCTAGAAGTGTTGTGGTTATATACATGCTACATGGGAGTAGAAAGCATTAGTGAGGGAGTAGTGGCCTCACATAATTTATTCAGAGGAAACCTAAGGAATTTATAGGGGCAGAAAGTGGCACGGTGGAAAGTTTTTGGAAAAATCTAGGTCACTGGTATGTCAAATTTTTAGATTTATTTATCATTTGTTTTGATTTTGGAGTTATAGGGTGATAGAGGTTGAAATTGAAGTTTTTTGGGGAGACATACCAAGGTAGATGGTTGACGCATGGTTTGTCTAACAGTGCAGATAACTATGAGAGGGGTGTTGGGTTTATGGAAGAGGGAATTTTCTTGTTTTGAACATAGTTTTCCAAACTATGCGAGCCTAAGGGATAACTGTGTGGATTTTTTTGGGAGGTAGTAGTTCCCACATAGTTAGCACATGTTTTACTATACCATGTGGCCAAATTGTGACATTTTTCGATCACATTAAAAATTTGGTATTTTACTAAAATACCCCGATTTATTTTTATACCTCTTGGTCTAATTTCCCATCCATTTTATAAATAACTCATCTTATTAGATTTAAATATTCTTCCCTCTCTATTTTAGTGGAATCTATTTTTATTATAGATGGTTTGGCTTGCAGAAAGTCTAAATCTTATTGGTTTCATCTTCTCCCCCTTCCTTATTCTTGTTCTTCCATTTTCTTGGAAGTGTGGAACCCTGGATGGTGGGGATATCTAATCATAAGGTTTTAATGTGATTTTTGTTTTCTTTATTATGAATTAGGTGTGTGAGGACTTCTTCTATCTGTTCTAGGTGGTTGATGTCAATGGCGATGAGGTTGGAACTAATTTCGAGGTAGTTGTCTCTATTTAAGGGTGTTTTCCATAGAATAACTTTAGATTATGAATCACCTTTGGTTTATGTTTATTAAATTTACATTAAATTTATTTATGATTTATTTTTATTCTATTTTTGGTGTGATCTATGGTTTTCAATGGAAATTTTAGTGTTTAAGGTGGTTTTAAAAATTTTAGTGGCTTGTATGCATTCCAAGTATTTTATGAAATGTTTCAAAGAGATTTTATGTTTTTAATTGGATTTATAAAATTATTTTAAAAATGGTTTTTACCTTATGAGAGGTGACATAAATAAAATGGTAAAATTGGTTTGTGGAATAATTTTTCATGTATAGAACTTGTTGCGATTATGTTGGCATATAGTAGCACATGGGTTAACTAAGGTGTGAATAAGGGTTTGTCTGAAGAACCATGAGACAATTTATGGAGTAAGATAATTAGAGGTTCCATTTTTCTTCCAAGTGACCATGATATCTTTTGGTAAGAAGGCCGTGAAATATCTTATTTGTTTTCTGGGAGATCATGAGAGATTTTGGAGTTGGGCCTTGAAAGACTATGAGGGATTCCACCTTGTTTAGCTAGCTAGTATACTTGTTTATAATCACTCACATTATACCCTATTTGTTGGATCCCTAGGTGCGCTTTACTCATGAAAAATTTATTTATATTCTTGTTTTATTTTATTAGTTCCTTATTGATGTGATATTATGTGTTATTACCATTTCAATTTATATGGATACGTGATGATATTTATGCTCAAATTTATTGTGCATTGTTGGATATATTGAGCATGTTGTGACACTTATAGTTATTTCTTTACTTTTTCTATATTGTAAATTGTTTTGGAAAACTAGTTTTTTTTGAGAAGGAAAACCAAAGCGGATTTTAAAGGATTGTTTAAAAGTGAAATGTTTCAATGAGGTTTAGTTTTGAAAGTGAGTTTTCAAAATAGTTTATTGGTTTTCATGGGTTAATGACTTAAATAGATTCATGGTAGTATCCTACTGGTATGTGTGCCTCACACCCAACATATTCCTTGGGAATATGTAGACTTTGTTTTCCATGAGATAGGTAAAGGCAAGGACACCAATTACATGGGTGGATCTTCTTGATTACCATCATCTATTTTTTCGATGGAGGAGACATGGTATCATAGGTTTGGATCATGAGGAGTTGTTTTAGGGTTTTCTATATATTGGGATATATGTATAGGCCTTGTTCATACTTTTTTCCATCCTTTTGACTTTTGGGGTTTTTATCTGAGATACCATGTATATGTTCTGTTATGGAAGGTTTGTTTATTATATATGTTTTTTTCCTAGAATTTAATTTTCATATACTGCATTACTCTGGATATTTTATTTTATTCTTTTGAATATGATGATATTGGAATGTCTGTCCCATTTCATAGATAGGACATGATAATATACCATGGGAGAAACCATTCCCAAGTGGTTGTTAGTTATGCATGGTTCTTGTATCCGACCTGTGGAAATTGGGAATGTGCTTTAGTCCATGTGATATACCAACTTGGGTGGGAGGTTGGGATGAACTTGGTTGGTTTATTATAGACACCCCATGGAGACACTACAACCCTAAGTCTCTTATTGAACCTTTCAATAAAAGAGGGGTCCACATCCCTATCCCATTATAAATCATAACCATCACTTAGGTCCCATATCACTTCTCATAAGGGATATCTATCAAACTTTCACCCAGAGCAAACCCCTCTCCCACACACCTAGCCTATCCCCATAGGGATTGTCCCACTCACCATTCTCACCAAGATCTAAAACTACCCTCAAGAGGGTGTCACTCACCTGACATGATCTGTATAACTATCTCACACATACCTCTAGTAATAATCCCCTATCCTTTCTACTCAAAAAGCCCTAGGGAACCCATCATAGGTTTCCTGTAACTTATCTCATAGTCTAAGACCATCTTGAGGTCTCTCACCAACTCAATACACTCTCACCACATAGAGACATAGTCACTAGGTGATCCAAATTGCCTAAAGTGATAAGAGGAACTTATCCCAAGCCTAAGAGTACAACCACCATCCTATATATTTCTCTAAGGGTGTTGTTTATCCCTATTCATCTACCCAATATGATGCAACATGCATGAAATAAATCCATCATACATAAACCGACATATGAATTTCTATTAAATGGTACACCTAAATCGAACACAAAGTTAAGACTTATTTAAGCTTCACTAAGTCTCATTCGACATAAATAATAAATTATAACAATGAAAAATTAATTATTCAAATTAAAACAATGATGCATAATCATCCAAAAAATCACAAAGAATCACTACATCACTAAAACCTCATAGAACCTTGACCAAACACTTTAAAAAGTTCCACATTGTATCCTTGGAACTATATTGGAAAAATTCATAACCACTAACACCTACCCAATCACCAATTTTATCTAATTTTATCAAAACCCCTAAATACATTAGAGTAGAAACTCAGCTCAACAAAACCCATGAAATATGGTGTAAAATCATCCTCTTAGGACCTCCTCTAGCCACTACACATGAAATACCCATCAAATTGAGATGATTTCACTATAATCTAGTGAAATCCTAACTGAAACCCTAACTAAAATTACACTAAAATAAGAGGGATACAATGAGAGGTAGGAATAGAAGAATAAACAAAAGATCTTACCCAAAATCAATTTCTAAATGCACCTTGAATATTCCCTATACATAGAGGGTAAAAAGAGGAATAAATAAGGGGAGAGTTAAATAAATTACCTCCCCTATCACCTGCAACCCTTAGAGGGTAACTTGACCCCACTACCTCATAGGAACCCACCATATCACAACCCTAAGGCTATGACATGGTTCTTCCCCACAACACAACCCCTTCCCACCACACCGTGGACTCCTTGGTCTCAATACACCATGCTATGTCACTTAGTCTCTACACCATGGGGGTTGCCTACAACTAAAATTTTGGCTAAGCGTCACCCTGACCCCTCTCTAATACTCACCCAAATACCTAAAACACCAACTAGTACTTATTCAATGTCCAAAATATATCCTTGATATGTTCTAATTCCCAAATTCTAGATCTAAACTCCAATTACTAAAATGATCCCTACTTTAAGACCAAAATTAAAATTTCCTATGAATTTATCAACCCATAATGACATGGTTCATTATAAACTCTCCACTGTAACACTTATCTTCCTTAAGAATCCATATTTGTTGTCTAACCAACAAAACGAACATATCAAGATTGTCAATTGAGTACTAACTCTATGTAATCTTTCAGCGAATGAAAACAAATCTTCCATTGCACAACTTTGAACACCGAATCTCACTATTCACTAGAAGTCAAGCCACCCACTTACCATCACCTCTAACATTGAGATGGAACTCACCCAAAACCATCTCTCTTGAGACACCATAGTTTCAGTAATTGATTCATCCTATGTCTAATGGTTCTTCCCACACTAAGACTCTATTCAAAATTTCCAATTCCATGACATAGTTCTCCTCAACATATGAATCAATTTTCAGTAGGTGTTTCCTATTTCTAATGTTCCAAAATAATGATCAATTTAGTTCCCACCATAACACATTAAATTATTCACAAAACAAAATTTGGTCCTCCTCAGGCCTACCTCTCCTCAAAACATTCAACTACACACACCGAAACACTACCAGACTACCTAATCACAATGATTTAACTATTGAAAGAACCATGAGATCATTCGACACCCACACTAAATTCAAAACCCAAATTCTGATGTATTTCCATGGTTGTAATACCAACCACCTGTACCAATCATCATGATGATACTGTGAGTACTAAAACAGTTCTGATTTAACTCACTCTCGAATCACAATAACTCCAACCCAAGCCTGATGGGCGTAAGTATTACATGGCCCGTAGGCCTTAGAGGAATTCATTGCACGTAGGCTTCAAACATTACATACAACCCAGACTAACTACTTGGAACTGCTCCTCCCCAGAATCATTATTGTGAAATCAGCTCTCCACCTTCGCATGATTGTTCGTTTAGGAATTCCCATGCATGTACAGGCTTGTAAGGGTTCCACATCACCCCTTGAAAGGTGGATTATCAAAAATAAATAAAAAATGAAGGACTTCGGGCCATTGGAGGTATTCACTAGTGAACTAGATCAAATTAGATCCACCCACACACTATAATCCTAGTGTCACCACAATCATCCACCAACTGATCTTACTATACCCAAGACCCCTTCAATATGAGGTTTATTCTCTCATGACCGATATGATGCTCTTAACCATAGGAGCATCATTATCATCACCCTACTGAATTGAAATGATTGATCTCTGCATCCCACGTTCCATCCATTAATAAATGGAATTACTGGACATGGTTTCCCTGCTCACACCCGAGCACCAATGTAAAACAACAATAATATATTCGCATGGATATCCAGGAATGTCTCCCTTGATATTGAATGGATTCTCTACACTATATGTATTCCCATACACTTCTCCTCGATCGCCGACCGAAATAAGCCTGTCATCACATGTGTGATACTATTCCTAATACATGATCACCCATACATGGAAATTCATGTCAAGTATCATGCTTAGAATCATACTATGATGGTAGAACCACTAAAGTTTATCCATAACTTGAACAATTCTCAACAAACCCACACACATCTCATTCACCGATCTCTAACTCAAATGGAACCACCTGTAACTAGTATGCGCCCACCCTCACACACTGTGGCATTCCCTAAAAATCCTCCCCAATACTTAATCTCTCTTAAAGGAAGAGTGAACCTCCTATAATCCTCTCATGGGTTCTCTCCCAATCCCTTACTAAATCTCAATCAAATACAAATATTTCACACTCACGTAAAACCCAATCACAAACCCCGAATCACACTCCAATGAGTTGCATATCGCCAAACCTAGGATTGCACACCTAGCCCACCAACCATTTTTTTCATGTATATCAGGATCATCCCAAAACATGTAGCATATCATTCATACCAAGGAAAACCACATGATCAAACAACACAAAAACAACATTTATAAAAGCATGAGTGTCTACCCATGCTCCCACCATGCCACCCGAAAGTGCAGCCATAACTAATAGGGACCAAAATCTAACTGATCTTTCCCTCCTGAAACTCATCCTTGATACCAAAAATAAGTAATTTCACATGACTTTCCTTAACCCACTTAGGGTATCCACACAACTACCTAGTTCTATTATATAGAATTCCTTAATGAAGCTATATGGGAAAAACCATATATATTGTTTTTGACACTTTAAGTAACTGAAATCCACATCCTAAAAGAAATATGTTCCCATCCTTGGATCATTCATTAGGAACTAAATGCCTAAACCAAACCCACTATGGTTCTATAAATATAGAATTAAATGCTTGTATTAACCCAACATGGTCCACACTATACTTCTCTCCCTTGAATATAATATAAAGTCATTGTCGGAGAATGTAGTACACCAAGATCCACATGAACTATTAATACATAAAATTCCATGGTTCAACTGATTATAATTCCACCAAAAATTTATATAGGAAAACACTATAAAAGTTACTGTTGACACTTTAAAAAACAAAACCCTATCATTAGTGAAATAATCACAAGATAGAATAGGTATGTTATGTGAGTCCTATATGCCAAATATAATTTATGTATACATGACTCTTGATAATGGTCCCAGATAAAAAATCCATAATAACAATATCTGGTAAACTCATCATATTGTATAAACATCTCAACTAGAATATCTAAAAGAAAGAATAGTAATCCCATCACCTTGGTAACCAGGACTTCCCATTGGAAAGGTGTATATGATGTACCATTATGAGATCCATCACAAGATATAACACATTTATAGAACACATTTGAACCATCTCACCAAATAGTAAACTAAAAAAAGATATAATACCATTTTGTAATGCTCTGTCTCTATGAACACTTGGTGGTTCCCAATTCTGGTGTGCTACATTACCTTAAGCATGCCTCCCCATATACCAGAGGTTTTTTACTAGCAGCAGGGTCCTAAATCATACATGGGGAGATTATTAACTTGAATCAAAGTGATACAATAGTGTAAAAAACCAAACAATATCCATGAAAATCATCATATGTCCTAAAAATAAATAAACACAATGTGATAAAAAATGAAATGTAGAATACTAATACATGGTTACCAAATCACACATAAATCTCCCACTGGGATGACCCCACATAAAAGATAAAAAATAAATAAAATACACACATCAGACCTACTAATATCCAAAATCTTAAATTGCTTTGTCTCCACATACCCTCAAACCACTATATCATGATCCACTATACATCCTATGCTAATCTAAAAAATCAGATGTAAGGTCTACACACCCACTAGTGTTCCTATACATGAAGTGATAATTATATCTCAATAGGGTATCACCATGTTCCCATTTTATACACTATAATATACATTTATGCATGAGTAAAATAAACATGTCACACAAGAACATCATATTCCATGCGATAACCAGGCCACCATGACTCCATGTGCATCTGGTAATCATGTGCTAACTAATCCATAATGAAACCTGATCAAACTTATTTTGGTTCCATGCTAGAATTCACCTCACTGACTTGTGTTATTGAACTCTTACCTATCCCATACCCTAATAATCCGAGTATGAATCATCCAATACCTCTATCCACTACCCAAAAGGACATGGTAAGGTCCAAAATCCAAATCCCGACCCACTACATCATCACTCAAGGCATTATTCATCATCCACATCTCTCATTACATCATGAACCAACCCTCTCATTTGAGGCATTCCATTATCATGACTGAAACCTTATTATTAGAGGTAGTAGACTATCATAACCCACAAATTCTCATTTGAGGTAGTCCACTATCAGGACCCAAGACTTCTTACTCAAGGCATGGTTTGTAATTCATGCTCACAAAGACTCCATATCACCCATGGTAGTCCAACCAACGCCGCATCACACATTGAGGGTCCAAGACTTGGGATACCTCTCCCCACTGGGTCCATCTCCTATAAAATGAATAATCATGAATGAAAATGTAACAATAAATAGGGAAAAAAACATTAAATATATCACCAGACGATTCTAGGGTGCTAGTTTCTTAAGGCCTATCCCCACATATTGAATATCATATTGCCTCAAACATTATAGAATACACCGGGTCCTCTAGAATATTCATGGTCTCTAATCAATACCATCTTACATCTTCCACCCCTTGATAAAAATATATTCTATAGGCTCTTCTTGACCATAGAACCAAAGGCATGTTCCATGTACTCATTTCATTCTGCATCACAATCATCACTCGGGCCTCATCTCATAACTCTTAATGGATATCTATCAATGAATAACCCAAAGGAAACCCCTCTGTGACACACCCTATCTAGCCCTGGAAGGATTATCCTACTCACCATAGCCAATAATCTCTCAAACCACCTTTAGGAGGGTTTCCCTCACCTGGCATGAGATGTATGACTATCTCACCCATCCAGTTAAAACTAATCCCATCTCCTTCCTACCCAAAAATTCCCAGGGAACCCATCCTAGGCTACCTATAACTCATCTCTTTCCCTAAGACCTACCCGAGTTCTCTCATCAACTCTGTCGATTCTCTCACCCCCTAGTGACATAGTTTCCAGGTGATCCAAATCACCTAAAGTACTATAAAGTAATTATATCGAGCTTATGAGGATAAAAACCATACAATCACTTCTTATAAGGTTTCTCTCAATACCTATTCATTTACCCAGTCACATGCAACATTCATGTAGGAAAGTAATCATGCATAAAAAAGAATATGTATTTTTATTAAAGGGATCAACTACCTCAAAAATAGTGTTAGCAAAATAATTATAATTTGAAAAAAACTCACCAAGTGAAACACATCACTAAAACCACTTAAAACATTAACCAACCACCCATGGATGGTCCATGGAGTACCCCTATCACTATCCTAGGAAAACTTTATAACCATTGGTGTTTGTTCAGTCTCCAATTTCATCCAATATTATCTAAAAACCTAAATAAATTTGGGTATCAACTTAACTCAGCCAGAAACACTGAAATAAGACATGTGATCATCCTTTTAGGACCTTTTCTAGCCATGACACATGAAAGACCCACAAAATTGGGATGATTTTACCATGATTTAGTGAAATCATTACTGAAACCTTAATCTAAATCACACTAAAATCAAAGGTCTATAGATATAGGTAGGAACATAGGATGAAACAAAAGATAATACCTAAAATCACCATCCAAACACAACAAAAACACTTCCCAGTATGGGGTATCAAAGGAGGAATAAGTATAGAAAGATATGAAAAATTAAACTACCCCATAAATCCTAAACCATAAAATAAATTTGGGGTGGGAGGAGGTGACCTATAAATTACTATCCCACCCACGCTAAACAACAGACTAGGGTACCCATTATGGTGTGACCCCCTAGAATTTCAGTGGAACTCCCCATAGGCAGGCCGCATTGTTGAAAGAAAATACTGAATATGGTGTGACCATCCACAAAATGGAGGTGGTGTGGGGGGGGGGGTGACCCTGACAACCCCATCCATGACGTAGCCCCATAGGGATACACCATGGTCTCCCTCGACTAGGGCCGCACTATGGTGTGGCCCCTGGGTTGAAGTGAAACCTAATCCAGAAGATAGCTTGACCTAGTTTTCTCTTGGGAATCCACCATGGTGAAACCCTGAGTAAACATGAATTGATATTCCCACTGCGTTATGGCCTCATCAACCTCAATATTCTACACTATTATTCTCACTGACCATGCTGTGGGGGATATCTATAACTAAAATTTTAGCTAAGGGTCACCCGAACCTTCTCTGATAATCATCTAGAAAACCAAAACACTAACCAAACCTCATTTCATGTCCAGAAACATCTCCATGAGATTTTCTAGTCCTCAGATTCGTGATCCGAACCCTAATTCAGGAAACAAACCCTAATCTAGACAAAAATTTAAATTTCCATTGAATTTAAAAACCAATAATGATATGGGTTTTTACACTTATAATCTAGATTACCAATAGAGAATGAATCTAACCACTATCTTCTAATTTTTTTTGATGGAAAATAAAAAAAATATCATTTTTATGGGTTTATTTAACACCTCTTGATGTAGATATCCCTCCATGAAGTCACTGAATCCATCTGTTCATATCATGATTTTCATGAACCTTAACAACCAATGATCATGATATGGTATATTGGTATCACTCACTATTATTCACATCTTTATTGATCTAAATATTTTCAACATCCTTGAATAATCAACAATGTTGTTATCTTCCTTCTTGAATGGTTCTTAGCTTCAATCTCTTTTTCTATCCTCGATACTACAATGTATCGGGTTCTTAGCAACACAATTCTAACTCACCTATTAATATTATTTTTCTTCGCACACACACAAACACAAACATATATATATATATATGTATATGTATATACATATGTATATGTATATATATATATATGTAAATATCATTAATATTTGTTTCCATAATGGAATTATAAAAACTCTATGATTCACAGTAGCAAAATTATCATCTCTTTTTTAATTAGTAAACAGAATCCCAATTTTTTTCTCATTCAAACTTATTTGAATTCTTAGTTATCATACTTATTTAAATCACATAAGACATGAAATTTCTATTAATTATGTGATATTGAATATCATGTTATATTTATCTAAAAAATACGTAGATTTATGTTATTTTGAATATCTCTATATGTGTATGGAACTATGATGTGACACTTGCAGCTTGCAGTGTGAATCTCATCTTCTCAAATGCTATAACTTGATTCAGATTTGGTTTGATTAATTATATATTCTTCAATCATGATTTATTTAACTGATTAGGATATTTAAATACATAAGGAAAATTATAAAGAATTGTATGATTTTTATTTCTTTATAATTATTTAGAATAAATATTATGATATTAACAGCATTTTAAATGTCCCAACATTCTCAAAATTCATAAAGACAAAGTCATTTACTATTATGAACTTCCCAGTTACTGTTACAAAGTACATATTACTTTTACATAGTATGGAATCACTCTTTTGAAGTCTATGTGATTCTTATGAACTTCAACTTTACTTTTCTGATATTTCACGTTACTCTTATTAAGTATATAGGTACTCTTTTAAAGTCCCTTGATACTTTACCAAACTCAATGATTACCTTTTTAAATGACATTGGTCACTATTTCAAATTTTCTGTCCACTCTTATGTAGTCTGGTAATTTGTTAATTTTTGACTCCAAAATCAAAAATGACTTTTATGGTGGCCTAAAATGACTAATACATAGTGTAGTGGTTATTATTACATTAACAAATCTTCTCAAACACAAGATTTCCATACTTTACAAAATATTCACTAACTTATATTAATTCTACCAAAAATATTCATAATCACTCAAAACTAATCTCAAAAAACCATAAAATTTAGGCTAGCCTTTAACTTTTAGATTCATGTCTTCAATATCCCCATCTGGATAATAAAATTACCCCTTCTTGTAATATGTTATGAGTAGTACTCTGAAACATTTAATACCTTTCTCTAACTTGAATATTAGTTCAACAACCATCACATACAAAATGATTCCACATTGAAGCTATCCAGGAAAGTTCATCAAGAAGTAACAAAACTTTTCCATTGAAATTTATGATGAAAGTATCTCACTTATCATACATTGAATTTATTTCATAGATTTGATTGAAAAAATATAGCTCCATATTTTAAAATTTATTTGGATGCTTTAAGTTGATCTGAAAAGGGTTTCTCTAACACATAACAATTTTATTCTTTCTTAAGAACCATTATCATGTTTCTATACCTATTTAATAATTTTATTCTATTGAGGTTCTCATTTCACTAAACTAATATAAAACTCAAAGTTAGTGATGATGAAATTTTCATATACAAAAAATATTTTTCATCTAATGAGAATCATGTTTTATGATCATTTAATAATGAAATTTATTAAATGTGAACCCACTAAAATGATAATCTATTAATTTTTTTAATCATATTTATTAGTGATACATGATCCATATTTCATTGAATATTTTTCCTAATTTGGTTGTACTATTAGCACTTACTTATTTAGGTAGATAATAATGTCAATCATATTATATATAATTCTTATAAAATTGAGTACACACTTATGTTTCCAAATCTATCATATGAATTTTACCAACTATATTTATATAATATCTTGAAGTTTATGGTTTACTAACTAAGTATTACCCAAATATCATGCCATATACAAACACTTATTCATATTAGGGTCACCCCTATTTTTCTTGACTCACAAAAGATAATCTTTGAACACCAACTTGGGCATAAACCAACCCATTTTGATGATCGAGGTATTGATAAGTGTTTTCTTTGGAAGGAACCTAACACTTAATATTTTAAATATAGTTTTAACATCTATCAATATTATCCCACACAGTTCCTTTATATATTATTTCTTCTAACAATATATTTTTTCATATTATATCTTAAACCAAATTAATTTATTCCAAACATATTAATATATAACAATTTATACAAATAATAATTTGTATTACTTAACCAAAAAATAAAAATTAATTATTACCAAAATATCCAAATATATCTCATAAATAAGGAACATGAAACCCTTTCATGTAAAGGTATAGAATTATACGAAAACAAAATCCACATAAGTGAAAGTATGACATCAAATTTAACCAACCCCACTTTTTTAGTTTAATACTAAACTCCCAGGTCAGTGAGAAGTTCAATCAAAAGCCATAATATCCATATATAACTAATGATTTGTGTTATTAACCCAAAAATAAAAGCTAATTATAAATATACATGTAAAAATGAATCTCATCAGGTACAAGAAACCCATTCATGTAATTGTTTAGAGGAACCAATATCCCCAAAAGAACAAGTATATAATGATAGGTAACATACCCCACTTTTCAATACAGTGTCTTAGCTCCCATATTAGTATTAAATCAAATATTAAATCCTATTATCCATAAATCGATACTTAATATATACCTTAATTCTAATAAAATACTACAGAATAATATGTATAAATCAATATCATCATTTCTTATTTAATTTATAACATAAAAAAATTATAGCCATAGTTGAAAGTAACTAAATATTATGTCGTACCATTCATGTAACTCTTTATGTGCATGGTATGAAATTTATAAGAAATAGTTTAATAAATTTAAACTGAATCATACATTCATTCAAAATATAAAAACTTTACATTCATGAATTAAATAAATCATGGAATAAAGTAAATAAATAAACCATTCAAAAATTTAGACATGAGATATGAATTCGAAAACATTTCATAAATAAAAAATTATTAACACTTCATTATTATTTAAGTTTTATGAATATTCCAAAAATAAATAAACACATAAATTTAAAATTTATTTCAATATAAACTCTTTCAACTGTCGTTTTACATGATATTCTACACGAAATCTTTCATATTTGAAAAATATAATAGTTATGAAAATTAATGTTATTATATTTTATATAGACATTTCATATTTTATGTAAATATGTTATATAATTTAAATATTATATATTTCATTTCATTTTATTTTAACCTTGACCAATATCCACAAAAAATCATTTTTGAATGGTTCATTTTTTTTTTCAAATAAGGCCTTTAATATGGGGATTTCATATTATTAGTTATGAAAATTTAAAAAATTAATATAAACTCTTTTTATATTTAGTATTATTTTTTAATTTATAAATACTTTATAAATTTTATTTTAATTTAAATATAAAAAATTTATACTAAAATTATAATTACATACCATGTAAAATAAAATTTTGGATATTAAAATTTAATATTTAGGAAATTTATTTATTAAATATTTCATAAACATTTAGTAATTGATTATAAAAATTTTATAATTAATTATTAATTTATAAACATTTTATAAATAAAATAAATGTCTAAATATTCTATAGTCTATAATTTATAAACATTTTATAGATTATGAATTCATTTTATAAATGAATAAGTGAAAAATCAAAATTTTTAATTGAATTATAAATTTTGATATACCTGATATCATAATGTATGATCGTGGTTGATTGATATAGACAATTATAATTCAGCTATGTCATATTTACAACTTGGTTCATTATTTTAGAAAATCACGGGATGACATAAATCTAGATATCATACATTGTTATATCTAGTTTATAATATCATATATCATAATTCAAAATACACTGATCCACAAAAATCCTTGGATTAAATCTGGCCACACATTATGCTACTTACTATATGATATATTGTATAATGTAATAGGACTATTCTTAATTTAAAGAATGATTTTCAAATCAAACGAAAACATATTCAATCTAAAATACTTATAAACTAAATTAGAATCATGTATAAACCTCATAACCCTCAATGTCATCCTATGTTTGGAATGAAAATATATAACCCATAATTAAAGAATATAACTTTAATATATTAAAGACAAACCCCTTCTTTTATCTCCAGTGTGGTTGATGCATATCACTAATAAGTAACCAAAATACTGCTTCCTCCTGGGGAATATTTTGGTTGGAAAAATACCTCAACACTTAATGAATTATTTCATTTAAACCATGATCTACTATAACCATGATTAAAGGTAGAAAGGAAAGAAATATTTCAATATGGATTTTTGTTCCAGTATATTTAATATAAAAATTATCACCACTATGGTATATGATGTATATATAATTCATTAGGATGATCATAATTTTCTCCATCGTTAAGTTTATCATTTTGACCTTAATAATATAAATTAAATGTTTATTAAAAATTTAAATAAAAGTGATCATTACAAAAATTCTTTAAATCCTTGACTGATAAAATGTCTTACATTTTTATGTTATATAAATTTATTTTTAAATTTTTTATGATTGAATTAAGGGATGAAATATTTTTTCCTTGAAAATAATTCCTTATTATTTCACATGTCATATTATAAAAGATATTGAAGAACCCAAGGAACTGTTGACGGTTTGTTTTGTTTTTTGTAATTAGCCTTTTAGAATCATTAAAATTGATTAGAAATGTTTTTACAGTAATTTTGAGATGTTTAATGATGTTTTTAAAAGTCAAGATTTGGTTAAAGGTGATAATAAACTAATCTATAGAATATTATCTAGCCATGTAAAAGTAAACTATAATTTCAAATGGATAAGTATGATTAAATTAGAAAATCTAAGGTCATGTATGATTAAACCTAAGATCAAATGTGATTAAACTGAAAATTTTGAATCTCACATAATGTTTTTCTATTATAGTTTAATGTTTTTATAAGCTCATGTAAGAGTAATCTAGAGTGTACATTATAATAAATCAAATGTTTTAAAGGACATGTAAGAGTAATATAGAGTCCATATAAGAAAAATATGAGATTACTAAATCTCACTTATGTGTTTATAAGATCTACATAACATTAAAAACATGATACATAAGTGTTATTTTCTAAAAAAAGGGATATTTGAATATTTTTAAAGTTATTTTTAATGGGATAATTAAATGAGAATGTTTTAAATATTTTAAGTGACCTTTTTAAAGAGACTTTTGGAATTTTAAATGATGTGATTTTTCATATTTTGATATTTAAAGATGTATTATCCTTAGGAATAATATCACATGACCAAACTATATAGTGTTTCAAATATTAAAATTTTAAAACTAATTATATGGTATTGATTGAGTTTATAAAAAGTTTATGATTGGAAGAAAAATATAAAAAGTTAATAATTATTTAGAGATAGACCAAAATATTACTATCACTACTAAACATTCTAGTAATTGAAGTTTATGAAGGGAGAGATCATTTTCATTCTAAATATTCTGGAGTCTTAGAGAAGATTTAACTATTGATAATTAATAATTTGAATGTGAATTGAATATATTTTTATTTATATTGAATATCATTTCAAATAGGAGGGTTCCAATATAAACAAATTTTGGGAGAAATAATTTATTAGAAAACTATTTTTGGTTAAGAGATATACATTCCTTTATTACATTCACTTTATCATATTAGTGGATCATCTATTTACTATATTTCACCAAACACAAAAATTAAATATTGATCCACATTGGGGGTGTATCTCATAAAAATATTATGTATTTCGATGTTTCTATATATTTTTTTTACATGGATGATGGTAAGTTTAAATAATTGAAATGAGATTTTCTTTAACTTGTCACAAAGTTTAATTTATAAAATAAATCATAAAATAAGGTAACCTTGATTCAACCACCATTTTAGTGTTACTCAACATTTCACCAAGTCATATAAATTTTCATCAAAGAAACAATACCCCTTATAAAGGATCCATTCTTGGTTGAAAAAAATATAGAGAATCACAATTATTTTAATAGTAAAGGAATACCCACTTTTGATGGTAATAATTTTAATGAATAGAAGAATAGGATGGTTCTCTATATCTTTTCACTTTTCCTAGAGGTTATTAATGTTTTAACTATTGTATTTTCACCTACTGAAAAATATTATCCTTCAAAACACACTGATATGGAAGGAAAATAAATGGTATCTTGATGTCCCTATCTAAAATGGGGTTTTTATGGGGATGATATTGAAGACCATAAAAGAAATTCTGGAAAATATTGAGAATCTCTACGAAGGGAATGTGAAATTGAAATAAGCCAAATTTAAAATAAGATATCTAGGTTTGATGATGTGAATATGGATGATGATGAAATTATTAATAATTTTTTTATAAGATTCAATGAAATTTTGAGAAATATTATAATATTTAGAGAAAATTTGAGGAATTATACTATAGTTAACAAGATGTTAAGGATTATTCTTTACATATTTGATTCTAAAGTATCCATATGTGAATATAGTGATATAAAATAGATTACCATCGATGAGAAACAAAGTAAAATTGATTCATATGATATGAGAAAAGTTATTTTATTCAAAAAAATCTAAAATCATCAGAGGATATTTATTTTATGGTAATAAGTATTCTTAAAACTAAGGAGAAAATTGAATAATATTTATATGAATATAAATACAATAAGAAATATTATAAAGAGTATGAAAATATCATGTCTCCCATTTCAAGGAATTTCAAAAAATAAATAAGAAAATAAGACAGTAAATATCCCTTGAAATGTTTTAATTATGGTGACATTGTTCATTTTTTAGTTGATACAGAAGAAATATATTAAAATTGAAGATGATGAGAAAGAGTATACCAACCCTAATAAAAAATGAAAGAAATATTCAAATGATAAAAAATCTGTTGATGTGAATAATATTTTTATAAGTAAGAGGGGAAGTTTATTGAGAAAAGTGAATAAGATAAAATCTATTCATAGAGTAGTGAATCAAATAATGAGGTTGTAACACCCCAAGCTTCCACAGTACGCTTCCCTTTCAATAATGCAATAGCTTGCATTGTACGCAAGTTCGAGATTCTAACACACCGCGACCAATCAAGTAGCTGTTATGAATAGTAATACAAACTTTTTGAAATTATATAAAATTTATATTTCAAAATGGACTTCATTTTTGTATTCTGAATATCGAAATTAGCCTATGATGAATTTTTGGTATTTTTCCAAGAACTTCCAATTTTCGATGAATAGCGAAAAATACTTAAAAACAAAATTTTTAATCAAAATAATTTATAGTGATAATTATACTATTGAGTGATTTTAAAGTATAATTAGAATATAATTTTACTATTTTATCCAATGGTGGTCATTAGAATTAATTTCACTTTGAAATTGGACATAAACAATTGTCAATCTTTTGATTGATATTGTTTCTTAAAAAAATGCTATTTGTTTTGACAATGGGATTTAATTGTAAAATTAATTAATGAAACTTATATGTTTGGAATTTTTTAAAATAGACACCATTTTTGAATTCAGAATATCAATTATAGCTTAGGGTGAATTTTTGGTATTTTTCTGAAAAACTTCAATTTTTGATGAATAGTGAAACCACTAAGTGGTAGTTTAAAAACTAATTTTTTGTGTAAATGAAACATTACCACTTTTGTGATTTGATTTTCAAAAATCCGACATACATGGTTGTCATTAGGAATAAAAATGTGGTTCAATGGGATTAAAATAATTTTTTGGTGAATAGTAACTTTTAAGTTTTATTAATCACGATTAAAGGTAATTAGTGAAATTTAAGGTAAAAATGATATTATAAAAATATGAAAATATCTTGAAACTTGTCTTACCCTTATTGGATAAGTCATGGCTGACAAAGACAATCCATGGGTCAACTTGGGGACCCCATGGAGCCACTTGGGTAAGTAAATGACATTAATAACTTTTTATTTAAAGTAAAAATAAAATTGTCACAAACATATGTTGTTTTACTAAAAAAATTATTACATGGGGTTATATAAGTTAACTTTTAAACTATAAATATTTATTGGAAATATAAAAATATTTCCAACATTATAATATTTTTTTTATAATTTTTAGACATTAAATAAATTAAATTTTTTATGACACCATGATGATACAACGATTACCTCATTAATTAACGATTTAAATAAAATGAAACGATAATGTAAAATCTAAGACTTACACTTGTAAAAAACCTATTGTATGAGTATATTTCGAACCCTTATCACCTTATCCTCGAAATATATAATTTTTTGACCTTTAAAATCCGAAAATCGTTATATAATAAAGTAACATTTCTTGACTTTCCAAGAGTGCCCCTCCACTCCTCTTATAAAAGGCCCCCACCTGTACCACCTTATTCAAAACTTCAATCCATTTTGATCAGCCAAACTCAGACCAAAAACTCTCCTAACTTCCCTATCTTACTCCTAGAAGCCTCACTTTGGGTAGAAGTCTTCCCAAGGAATCCTTTGACTCAAATCAAAAAGAGTTACCCGATTTTAAGGTAATGTCTTCTCTTATGTTATTTTGTTTTATTTTGCTTCTCCAACCCCTTAAACTATTTTAATTCCTTTATTTTGTAACAATACCATTATCTTCAATATACTAGGATGTTTTTATTAGATGGATTTAATTTAAACTTACGCACACATTCATCTAATGGTTAAAGAACATACTGTTTTTGTGGGTGGCGAATTACTGCCTCACGAAACAATGATTGTTCAATATTCTTTTAACACCTCTCATGGTGGCCATTATGATGGAAATATTTTTATATATGATATATATTATGTTTATGTATTATTTATGATTCTGTATTTTTCATTTATGTCATACCTTTATGACTTCCATTATGGGTAAACACGATAATTTCATTTTAGGAAGTGCGGACTACCGCCCCCTCAAAGTGATTTGAATCGTTAATGCCATATGTGGGACGTATAAAGGATGGAGTTAATGATATTATATATGATATTATAATGGAATTATAATATACCTTTATATCATTATGATTTCATTCCATTTAATATGAAATAGAAATGAAAGTAGCATTCATGCGTACGTATGGCTTACCGTCTCCATGAACGGTGCATTTCATTTATTACCTCTAAATGTTATGTAATATTATAAATGTATGTATATACTGTATATATATGATATATATGATATCTACATCATGAATATGATTCAGGAGATAATTAATATTATACCACATGAACAACTTGTAATTATAAGAAGTTTATTGTTGACTCAAGTACCAAAGATCGACAAAACGACCGTTATTAACTTAAATGACTACATAATGTTCATAACATTGTAATAAGTGATATAAAAGGAATAATGAACTTGAAAAATGTTCTTAAGAAATTAGAGATTAACTCTAGTTTATTATTCAGGAGATTAAAGAACGATCGTGTCAAGTCGGACATGAGTTAAGGGACTTTGTCTCAATCTTCTTTCATTGAGGCATATTTTGTTTTATACACAAATTTATTTTATACGGTGTATAAACCCCTTTGACTTTTACATTTATTCAAAAGGAATATTTTTTATACGAAGCATTTTACTAAACGACAAAAGGGAATGTTTTTTTGTCATACGTATGCGGCGACAACGACTTCTCCGCCGCCGTGACCATTATTTGAGTTTCGGCTTCCTCTACAAGGCATAACTTTTTTTTAAATGAATAATAAATACCAAGTTTTACTTTTCTTTTATTTTGGTATTGAAAATGGTTTTATTATATCAATGTGTTGTATTGATATCTTGTGATTGAAATGTGGAAATTTTATGTTTCCTTTATGCATGTTTTATTTGATACGATTATGTTATGGTTTATGATATGTTTATAACTTTTCATATAAGGAATGAATTGGACTTAATAAGTGACATGTGGAGCCCTCTATAGCTCCTTGATGCATCGACAAGTCTCATGAGACCAAATAGTGTCTTGGAATGAGGCCTTGAAAAAAATCTTATTTGTAGTCTTGGCATGAGGCCTTGGCTATGTGGTTATGATAGTCTGGCATTATGCATTCCATCGTTATAAAAGTGGTTATTGATATTGCACATGATTATTCGACCAGCAGAATATTCATGTGAATAAGTAAATTACATTATTTCATTCTACTTTTGCCATATTATGCTGAAGTTCAAGTTTAAAAGGCTTTTTTTAGTTATACATTTACTTAAATGTTTATGTTTATTTATGAAAGATTCCGCTATATTGTTATCCTTACTGAGCATATGAGCTCACCCCTTTCTATGTTTTATTTTTCCCAGGATGTGAAGGAATATTTTATGACTGACCTGCAGGGATAGTCTGAAGGGGATATGAGTGTGGACTATGGAGACTATGTTATTATTGTTTTTCAATTTATGATGTAATGTAACATTTATGAATGTATCTAGTGTTTCCAAGGCTACTAAACTAATCGGTCTTTCGAGACTTGATCTATTGTGATCATGCCAATGTTACATAATAATGCACCGAATCTGGGTAACTGGGGTCGAGGCGTTACAGTTGGTATTAGAGGAATTTTAGTACTAAACTTAGAAGCTAGATTTAGATAAACTCTGATTAGAGCACATAACCCTAAGATAGTTTTTGAGAATTAGTATAGAATAACTTCCTATAATTTTGGTATTATAGAGATTTTGTGAGTTTTCCGAGCAATACATACCTATATGGATACGAGCAGGTAGAGGCGGCTCTGGCACAGATGTACCTAGGGGTACAACCTGAAAACACCGCTTTGAGCTAGACTCGAACGGGAACTAGTGCACGACAACGGGCCTTGCTGCACTCTTGATTACGACACTCCCGGGGGATATGCTTAGGATAATTCTCATTTTCTTTAAAAACCATTATGAAGGGTTTATGAGTATATAATTCCTCAAAGAAAACATTTTTATGGATTATATCCATAAATAGTTCAATTTATGTTAAGTGTTTTACAAGTATGGAATTATATATTTCGATTCATAAACTAATCTAGTTTATGACATTGATTAGAAATGGTGCCTAGTGGAAGGAATGGAAAATGTATTAATGCATGCACTACATTTAGGGATTTCCCTCCTGCTCGAGATAATTATAATGGAGTTGGTGATACAACTGGTGCTGATTAGCTTATCACCATACTGGGACAACTCACTCAAGTTATGAATAATAACCTTACTCGTATAGAGCACCCTGATCCACAATGTGGAGGATCAATGTTAGACCACTTAATGAGGTAACAACCACCAAAATTCAATGGGAGTACAAATCCCTTAGTAGCTGAGCAATGGATAAATTCCCTAGAGAAAATATTTCAGGCTTTGGGGATTAGTGAAAGGGAAAAGGTTATCATGGTAGTTTATTGCCTCACTGGAGATGCTGATCAATGGTGGTCATTGATTGAAAACACAAAGGAAGATGATGAAGTATCTAATATTCAATGAAGGGAGTTCAAAGATCTTTTCTTAGAAAAATACTTTCCTCATGACCATTGAGAAGATATGGAAAGGCAATTTCTGAGTCCAAGAGAAAAGGAGGATGAGAATGTCACAAAGTATGAGTCCAACTTTACAAGGTTAGCGAGACATGATGCAGATTATATATGTAACCCAAGAAGTAAGATTGATCGTTTATTTTATGGATTAAAACCATTTTTCCTTTGAGCATTAGTATCACAATATTTCTCAACATACGAAGATATAGTCTCGTGTGCTGTCAAGACAGAAAATGAATTCTCTAAGTCTTATGACAACAAAGTAAAGAAAGAGAAGAAGAGAACGGTGGAACAAGAGATAGATAAAGGTAAAAAGGGAAAGAATGATTTTCCATTATGTGATAATTGTGGGAAGAATCACCCTGGTACTTGCCTAAAAGGAATGGGAGTTTGTTATAAATGTGGAGAAAAAGGTCACCAAGCTCGTGATTGCAAGGGAAAGAAAGAGGCTATCAATGTTGAATGCTACAATTGTAGAGAAATGGGGAATTATGCAAATGAATGTCCTAAGTGTCATGAAAACTTACCTCAGAAAAGGCCAAGGGATCAAGGCTAAGCTTATGCTGTTACTACAGATGGATTTGAATAATTATTGTATTTGTGTTTTTAGACTCGAGAACAATATTATGGTTATACGAATAATGTGAAATATATATAAGGATTGTATTTTAGTACTTGTTGTTTTCATTAAGGTTTTAATATGATGAAGGTAATCATATTTTTAGAATGTGACAATAAGAGAAACTTTAAATTATTTGGGGAATCTGATGTTACAATTGATTTTGGAATTTAGAGACCTTTTAGAGAAAGTCTGGACAGAGGTATTTTGGATAACTATAAATGGTGGAATGGATTAAGTTGAACTTTGGATAGTTTTGTTTAATGTTAAAACATTTCTGAAGATTATTTTTGGAATATTCTAATACTATAGATTTAGGAAAAGGAAAACCTGCAGGTTGGGGGATAACCCATCGCATCAGACAAAGCTGCAGGAATCGAACCCACAACCATAGTACGACAGGCCTTTATTAAATACCACCAGCCTACAAGAAGTCCCTGGTTATTACAAAATATTTTTCTTCATGGTATGTGTTAATATTTGGAACCAAATATGATTAAGATAAATATAATATTTTTGAGTTCTATTATATTTTTGAGTGAAAGATGGCTTTGTGGTAAAAATTTATTAAAGAATCAAAGTCTACACGAAAAGTATGTATATTTCCATACATTCTTAGTAAATCTTCTAAATAAATTCCTCAACTTTATGAAAGGTAACTTAAAACAAAAAGGTTGTCAGTTAACTTTTCATACTGGGGAATCAATGATCGTTTAACCAATCACAAGTTTGTGATTTTATTATAGTTAAACTTTCTCCTAATCCTATTTTCTACAACACTACATCAAACCATGATGGTTTTTTTCTCCTACATATCCATATTTTCATAGAATACTAGAATGGGATATCTCAGGTGACCTTTGTACTTCTCTTTCTTTCTTTTAATGTTATATTTTTATTAACCCTATTTCCGATGTGGGTTTTCCAAAAAGTTATTTTCTACTTTCAACCTTTTATTTTCAAAGAACAATTTAAAATTGCGAGGATGCAATTTATTGAAGGAGGGTAGAATGTAACACACCAAGCTTCCACGGTACGCTTCCCTTTTAATAATGCAATAGCTTGCATTGTACACAAGTTCGAGATTATAACACACCACGACCAATCAAGTAGCCATTATGAATAGTAATACACACTTTTTGAAATTATATAAATTTTATATTTCAAAATGGACTTCATTTTTGTATTCGGAATATCGAAATTATCCTATGTTGAATTTTTGGTATTTTTCCGAGAACTTCCAATTTTCGATGAATAGTGAAAAATACTTAAAAACAACATTTTTAATCAAAATAATTTATAGTTATAATTAAAATATTGAGTAATTTTAAAGTATAATTAGAATATAATTTTACCATTTTATCCAATGGTGGTCATTATAATTAATTTCACTTTGAAATTAGACATAAACAATTGTTAATCTTTTGATTGATATTGTTTCTTAAAAACACGCTATTTGTTTTGACAACGAGAATTAATTATAAAATTAATTAATGCAACTTATATGTTTGGAATTTTGTAAAATAGACACCATTTTTGAATTTATAATATCAATTATATCTTAGGGTGAATTTTTGGTATTTTTCTAAAAAACTTCAATTTTTGATGAATAGTGAAACCACTAAGTGGTGGTTTAAAAACTAATTTTTCGTGTAAATGAAACATTACCACTTTTGTGATTTGATTTTCAAAAATCTGACATACATGGTTGTCATTTGGAAGAAAAATGTGGTTCAATGGGATTAAAATAATTTTTTTTGGTGAATAGTAACTTTTAAGTTTTATTAATCGCGATTAAAGGTAATTAGTGAAATTTAAGATAAAAATGATATTATAAAAATATGAAAATATCTTGAAACTTGTCCTACCCTTATTGGATGTGTCATGGCTGATCCAGAAAATCCATGGGTCAGATTGGGGACCCCATGGAGCCACTTGGGTAAGAAAATGACATTAATAACTTTTTATTTAAAGTAAAAATAAAATTGTCACAAACATGTGTTGTTTTACTAAAACAATTATTACATGGGGTTATATAAGCTAAATTTTCGACTATAAATATTAATTGGAAATATAAAAATATTTCCAACATAATTATATTTTTTTTATAATTTTTAGACATTAAATAAATTAATTTTTTTATGACACCATGATGATGCAGCGATTACCTCATTAATTAACGATTTAAATAAAATGAAAAGATAATGTAAAATCTAAGACTTACACTTGTAAAAAACCTATTGGATGAGTATATTTAGAACCCTTATCACCTTATCCTATAAATATATAATTTTGGGACCTTTAAAATCCGAAATTCATTATATAATAAAGTAACATTTCTTGACTTTCCAAGAGTGCCCCTCCACTCCTCTTATAAAAGGCCCCCACCTCTACCACCTTATTCACACCTTAAATCCATTTGTCTTGGCTAAACTCTGCCCAAAAACTCTCCCAAATAACCTCTATTACTCCTAGAATCCTCACTTTGGGTATAAGTCTTCCCAAGGAAGACTTTGGCTCAAATCAAAAAGAGTTACCCAATTTTAATGTAATGTCTTCTCTTATGTTCTTTTGTTTTATTTTGCTTCTCCAACCCTTTAAAATCTTTTAATTACTTTATTTTCTAACAAAAACAGTATCTTAAATGTACTAGGATGTTGTTATGAGAAGTATTTTATTTAAAATTACACACACATTCGTCTAATGGTTAAAGAAAATACTGTTTCTATGGGTGGCAAATTACTGCCTCACGAAACGATGATTGTTCAATCTTCTTTTAACACCTCTCATGGTGGCCATTATGATGAAAATATTTTTATATATTATATATATTATGTTTATGTATTACTTATGCTTCTGTATTTTTCATTTATGGAATACCTTTATGACTTCCATTATGGGTAAACGTGATAATTTCATTTTAGGAAGTGCGGACTACCGCCCCCTCAAATTGATTTGAATCGTTAATGCCATATGTGGGATGTATAAAGGATGGAGTTAATGATATTATATATGATATTACATATGATATTATACTTTAATTATAATATACCTTTATATCATTATGATTTTATTCCATTTAATACAAAATATAAATGAAATTTGCGTTCATGCGTACGTACGACTTACCGTCTCCATGAACGGTGCATTTCATTTCTTACCTCTAAATGTCATGTAATATTATAAATGCATGTATCTACTGAATATATATGATATATATGATATCTACATCATGAATATGATTATGGAGATAATGGATATTTTACCACATGAACAACTTGTAATTATAAGAAGTTTATTGTTGACTCAACTACCAAAGATCGACAAAACGACCGTTATTAACTTAAATGACTACATAATGTTCATAACATGGTAATAAGTGATATAAAAGGAATAATGAACTTGAAAAAGGTTCTTAAGAAAGTATAGATTAACTCTAGTTTATTATTCATGAGATTAAAGAACGATCGAGTCAATTCGGACACGAGGTAAGAGACTTCGTATCAATCTTCTTTCATTGAGGCATATTTTGTTTAATACACAACTTTCTTTTATACAGTGTATAAACCCCTTTTACTTTTAAGTTTATTCAAAAGGAATATTTTTTATACAAATAATTTTACTAAATGACAAAAGGATATGTTTTTTTTGTTGTACGTATGCGGAGACAATGACTTCTCTGCCGCCGTGACCATTATTTGAGTTTCAGCTTCCTCTACAAGGCATAACTTTTTTTTAAAATGAAAAATAAATACCAAGTTTTACTTTTCTTTTATTTTGGTATTGAAAATGGTTTTATTATATCAATGTGTTGTATTGATATCTTGTGATTGAAATGTGGAAATGTTATGTTTCCTTTATGCATGTTTTATGTGATACGATTATGTTATGGTTTATGCTATGTTTAAAACTTTTCATATAAGGAATGCATTGGACTTAATATGTGACGGGTGGAGCCCGCTATAGCTCCTCGATGCATCGGCAGGTCTCATGAGACAACATAGTGTCTTGGAACAAGGCCTTGACAAATCTTATTTGTAGTCTTGGTACAAGGCCTTGGATACGTGGATATGATAGTATGGCATTATGCATTCCATCATTATGAAAGTGGTTATTGATATTGCATGTGATTATTCGACCAGTAGAATATCCATGTGAATAATTAAATGGAATTATTTCATTCTACATTTTCCATATTATGCTGAAGTTCAAGTTTAAAAGGCTTTTTTTAGTTATACATTACCTTAAATGTTTATGTTTATTTATGAAAGCTTCCGCTATATTGTTATCTTTACTGAGCATCTGAGCTCACCCCTTTCTATGTTTTATTTATCCCAGGATGTGAAGGGATATTTTATGACTGACCTGCAGGGATAGTCTGAAGGGGATATGAGTGTGGACTATAAAGACTATGTTATAGTAGTTTTTCAATTTATGATGTAGTGTAACATTTATGAATGTATCTAGTGATTCCAAGGATACTAAACTAATCGGTCTTTCGAGACTTGATCTTTTGTGATCATGCCAATGTTACGTAATAATGTACCGACTCTGGGTAACTAGGGTCAGGGTGTTACAGAGGTCATCACTAATAAACACAAAAACTTGATGTATCATGTTGAAAAACATGATGAATCTTCACATAGTGATGAGAAATTAAAACAAAGCTACACCGATGACATGCTAAAATATAAAATTGAGGCTTGTATTGATCAAAATAATTATCCCAAGAACAAAATTAGACTACTAAAGAATAATATTAAAAAATTAAAGGAAATTAATGTTGGATTATTTAAGAAATAAGTTAAATGCATCAAAGAATTTAATCTTATCACAGTTAAGGCTGTATAATAAGAAAATATTTTAAGATACTATGATGAAAAATATTTTATAAAATAAAGTGAGTTTAATAAGGAATAATCGAGGTATCTTGATGTTGGAAATACCTTGTGAAAGATAATAGAATATTACAACAAAGTTGTTGAAGTAAAAACCAAATCATCTCAAGATAACTAGGTGGTTAGCTAAATTAAAAAGATAAAATCCACATCATACTTATATAGTTAGGTTAAATTTTCTATCAACCTTATTTAAAATAAAAAATACAGATATATGCCTCTTTATATGAAAAAACCTATAGAGTTAGTATGCATAATAAGTCAAATAAAAGAACTTTATGATAAGTGACTCTCTTATCCTAGTGTTTTCCCCCTAGGATAACATTTATTTTTTTATAATAAGGATGGTTCAATTATTTTCTGCATTAACTAAGGGGAAATAAAGAAATCACCAAAGAATAATTACTCACTATATAAAATTGATTAATTATTTAATCAAATTTAAGGTGATAAATATATTTCAATGATTTATATTTGACTGAAGTACCTTTATATAAATATTAATAAATAGAATATAATGATTATGAATATTCATAAATGGTATATAAAATAAGAGTTCATTATTATGATGATTTATTTAACCAAGAAATGTTTCTTATTTTTATCTTTTATTAATTGAGTTTTCATGAAATATATAGATAATTTTTTATCTTTGTGTATTGGTGATATCACTATATATTCTAAGAGATCTGAAGATAAGAAAACTGAATTAAGGATCATTATTGAGACCCTAAAATAAAAATATTTATTAGTAAAATTATGAAAGTGGGAATTATGGATGAAACTAATTTCATTTTTTTTGTTATGGAGTTTCAGAGGATGGTATATCCATTAACCCTTTGAAGCCCAAGATTATTAGTAAGTGGAAAAAGACTTCAAATATATTAAAAATACAATTTTTTATTTTCTAAAAAGTCTACTATTAGTGGTTTGATGTTTTATTTTGCAATTAGACAATACTTTAATGAAGATAACATGTAAAGGGTTTAAATTCACATGGTTCCCAAAATATAAACAATTTTTAAGATATGAAAATAGTGTTTATCAATGCACATTTATGGATGTATCCATTGAGAAATGGATATTTTTTCATTTATTGTTAATCAATAAGTAAATGACATGGGTTTTTCCTTGTTAAAAATGGTAATGTTATAATATATGTATCCCAATAACCAAAGAACCATGTGATAATATTTCAATCCTTACTAGAAGCAGGAAGTGATAATATTTTAACTAAATATATGATGAAATTACCTCTTTAGAGAGAAGAGTGATATATATACATATCATATAAGTTTATAGTTTATATTCAAATACAAGGTGTTTAACATTAGATAAATGATATAGTTGTAAATTCTCAAGTATTATTTCTATGTTATACACTATTAACCTAGAAAATAAAACATAATGGTTAATAAAATAAGTAGAAAATATCATGGTGTCCTATCTCATATAAGGATTATAAAAATACAATGGTATCTAATATAATAATCACGTATTTGGGTATTATTATATATGTAAAAACACCATAAATTTTCTATGTAATTTGTTGACCATAATTTCTAGAGAAAAAAAAGAATGCTTGAAATGATAAATTTCTTTTAAGAATGAGGTTTAAAGGGTAAAATTTTGATTTATTTATAAGGTAAATGTTGATAAGGATTTAATATTAATTCTTAGAATGATATTATTATTTTTAACTATTCTAGAGTGAAAGAATGTATTATATGAATCTCATATCATAAATTTATTTATACACCTTGTAATAATTAAGATATATATCTATACCCATGAATATTTCTAGAATGAAAATGTAATTTAAGAGATCATTGAATATATGAGAAGCATTTTTGTAAATACTATGAACCTAACAACCCAGGGTCAGTGGTAAATTTATTACATTAGTGCTCGATATAAGCGATTTCATCCCAAATGACTGAATAGTTTAGTAGTCTTGTAAAACTAGATAAATACATGAAATTGATTTAAAATTTGTGAATATAAAATAAAATATATAATTTTTTTCATATACACCATTATTACCTTTATCATATCCCTGCATATTAATCATAATAAACTTCCTAACTTCCCGAGGAAAAAAAACATAAGAAAGGTGTGAGATTATATGCTTAGTAAGGGTAATTATACATGGGAAGATATCATGAAAAAATAATTCATAATTAATATACAAATGTAAATAATATAAGAACATGCACTTTAATTAATAACATGAACTTGAAGAATAATATGGCAAGAATACATGATGATAAAATAATTAAATATAAATTATCTCATTATATCAAAACTTATCCATGAATATTCTAACTAAAAAAATAATCACATGGAAATCAATAACTAATATGATAATGAAAAAATTCATAATTCTGGACATCATAACCATACCTTAAATGCCTCATGCCAAGAAATCTTACATAAATTGGTAAGGTCTCAATCAAATACCCAAGATAATTTGTCTCATGAGACCTACCAATGCATCGAGGGGATATAATAAGATATTATTTTCACATACTAATTATGATGCATTCATCATATGAAAGGATTTATACATAATAAACATAAAAATTAATATTTAAAAACTGGAAAATGAAATATCAATACTTTCCTAAATCAATAGATATAATCATAACCATCCAGAGTAATATGGAGAATGATATCAAAATAGTACATCCCCAATAAAACAGATCATAAAAAATCCATGAAAATAATATGGATGGAATCATTACAAAATATCCCTAATGGATCATAATTAATATAATGGGTTTTATTATTGATGAATATAAATACCATAAAAAATTACATTAAAACCATTATTGAGGAAAATATCCTTTTCATTTTGAGAATCACTTCTATAAACTAGAAATTTATAGAATATTAGGAAATAAATTTTCTTTAAAAATAACCCTAAAAACTTATAAATTTATCATTGAAGAAAAGAGTGGTCATTACAATGGGAAATTTTATGTATTCCAAGTATGTTAAAACAACGATTCTTTCACATTTTTGGTAAAAGTTAAAAATTACTTCATTCATAAAATGACATGGAGAATCCATTCAGACCATTTTTAAAAAAATTAAAAAATGTGTAAAATTTATTTAATAAATCATTTTAATAATTTTAAAAACATTTATGAAAACATTTTTATAAACCATAGACTTGGAAGAGAAAACATTTTGACTAAAGAGAGAAATAAAGTTATCTTTTATTAAAACATTTTCTCAAATAATTTAAAATAAAAATGAGAAAAAATGGTAATATTACTTGAAAAATTAATAAATAAATATATTAGAAGAAAATATATTGGTTTTAACATAGTAAGATCAAGTAATTCACCCAAAAAATTCTTAAATATAAACAATCTTGAATAATGATGAGATTGAGAAAAAAATGCTTACCGCTTTGGTATCTTCTGAATAATAACCCTCATGAGAAAAATAAATGAAAATGAAAATTTAAATACCATAAATATAAATATATTCATGATATATCATATCAAATGGGTATTATATAAAACACATAAAATAAATAAGTGGTGATTATTGAATATATCTTAAGGAAGTAAAAGTGAGACGAGAAACCCTTACCACTTTGGTAACTTTTGAATCATATGCCCCATGAAATAAATAACTTAAATTGAACCATTTAATTACATAAAAATAATATATTAATTATATAAAATGTAAAATTGTTATTACATACACCATTTAAAATAAATTTGGTGCATAACATTACAACACATATTAATGAAAGGAAATCGAGACAAAATCCCTTACCTTATGTTTGATTTTCTTCATATGTGTCCGTACCTCAATTATAATAAAAAAAGATTTATCATAAATACAATATAAAAATATTATAATATATTTCATACCATATATGATTTATGTATAGTATTTTATGACTTTTTTATTAACAATTTTTTTAAATCACTGTTTAAAGTGATAATTGCTTCTTTTTTCGTGTATGTTTTGGTTTAGTAATTTCAGTTATTTTTATTTGATCATAGTTACATAATTTATATATGATTAAACATGATATAAATATATTATATAATCATTATATAAATATTTATAATATTACATAAAATTTATAGAAGGGGAAATGAGTTACACCATCCAAGGAGACAATATGTCGTACGTACGCATAAATGTTGTTTCTATTTTTCCAACAGATAAAATGTGAGAAATGTAAATAATATTTAACCATTTTATAATCATTATTATATAAAATATTTCATGTATATTCATTAAATATATCCTTATTACCTTCCATTTTAAAATAAAAATAAAAACATTTCACATCGCTACGTGGAGGCTGTAGTCCACGTGTACACACGAGAGACGTTATTGTTTTCCAAAATATTGGAAGGTAAGAAATTAGATGTGATATATTTATTATCTAAGTATATTAATTTCATGAGAAGAATATATTTATTCAAAATTCATCATTATATCCAGCTGAGATAGGCGGTTATGTAAAATGAATTATATCAGTTCGCAAGGATGTAGTCCATCGTACACATGATCAATGGTTTCGTTTCTCATATAATGAAAGAGGATATGGATATAGTTTAATAAATTAAAATAATAACATATAAGTATATAGGATATATTGCTGTTATTATTTTAACATAGTTGGATAATATTTTAAGGATTTTGAAGAAGAAGTAAAAAAGAAAACTCATGGTTAAGAACTTTCCCTCTTCTTCGAGAAACCTCTTTAGTTTTATACCTAAAGGCTTCCTAGATTGGATTTATGACTAAAATATGAATCTAGGATGTGTTTAGGTATTTATGTAATACACTTTAGTAGTTATTTAACAAACCAAAAGGATTTTTTTATTGTGAATAGGAGATGAAAGTGGGTGGCCTTTTATTACTAGGGGAGAGGACACACTTAAAATTTTTGAAAATAAAAATTGATTCGCTCGTTTTTCACATGCCAAAAGGATTAAAAATGGATCATTATCAAACAATGGATGAGATAAAGTTGAAATATGGCTATAAAATAATAATTTTATATGTTTATAGTTTATTTTAACCCTTATCATTTTAGTTTAATTCCCTAGTAAACCAGTTTTAACATTAACTGCAATAATTAATTTTTAATATTTTTAATATTCATTATGACCAAAATTTATGTTGAAATGACTATATAATATTAATTATTATTATTTATAATATGTAATCAATTTTTATAAATTCAATTCACATAATGGTAAGAATTTAATTTTAAATTAATCCTACAGATACAATTAAAAATATGTTTTTCAAAGGATAAGTTTTCATAAATATAACAAGTTTTAATATCAAAATTAAATTTAAAATTTATTATAATGAGATAAATTTTATTTAATATAATATAATTTAACTAATTTTACATTTAAAAAAATTTTAAATAAAAATTGAACTGTTAAATTCTTTAAACGAAAAAGCAGTTTTTCATAAAAACCAGTATTTTTCACTATACATAAAAAATTAGTATTTTTAGAAAATTATAAAAAATACACTATAAGATAATTTTGATATTATAATTTCAAAAATAAATTTTATTTTTTTAAATAAATTTTCTAAATTTGGTAAAAATAAATTTTAATATATATACGTAAAGAGTGACGAACCCACATTTTAGAAAAATATAGTTTTCAGAAAACATTTATTTTTCATTAAAATAATAATTATTTTATATTTAATTAATATATAACCACTGAATTTATTTTATAAAATTATAAACAATATAATTTTCTTAATTTAGTTATTACTATTCATACCCACCAATTTAACGACTATGTTAAAATGGTATATAGTTCATTTAGACCTAGGATTGTGTGTATCACAAGATATAGAAGAGATTAACATTAAATAAATATATTTTGAGGGTTATTTAAGATCAGAGTTTCTTATCAGATATGATATTGTGAAATTTTTTCTTATTTTTAAAATATCAGGGTGTTTCATTTTTCCCACCTTTAATAAACTACGTCCTCACAATTTGAACTTGTGCTAAAAAATAAAGTGTTGGTTATATGAAAATACCTTTGTTGAAAACTCACATCATAAAATTTATTAGAAAAAATTCATCTTGATAAGAGAGAAAGGTAAGTACAAAGTTCATCTAGAATAAAACATATTTAGGTTTCTAAGTAGGAAAACATTAGTGGGAACTGGAAAAATAGACATCGATGAAAATTATAAATAATTATGTAGTGTGATAGAGATCATCGATCACAAGAAAGTGAATGATCAAGAGAAAGTTAGAAACCATAAAACCATAAATATTTGATGAGTTAAAAGACCATTAATTCATCAAATATAAAGTTTATAAGATAATATTTTTTTTGTTTCAAGATACTTTTCATAGTTTTTGGGGATACTTTTACTTTCATGATTGAGAAAACTAGAAAATATAATAAAAATTTCATCCTTTGGTTATGCTTAGATCAATTTATAGTTCATTTTTTACTCCAAGAAATGAATATCCAAGATTAATTGTTTTTTATTCCTGAAGCACTATAATTAATCTTTAATAGATAAGATCCATAAAATAATGACAAGTCTTTCTGTATGACTCTAAATATTTTCCAAAGCCAAAATGGTTAGCATGAGTTATAAAATATAATACATTAATATCTAAACATTTATAGTAACACTAAAAGTTCATCCTAATCTATTAAATATGTATTTATCCATCAAATTGTTTAAGTAAAAACAATTTCATATTTACTATAATATCACATAGGCTAGTGGTAGGAGTTGCGCCCTTAGAAACCTTCAATTTTGGGTTCAAGCATGAAAACCTTGTCGGATTCAATAGGTTTTCACCCAAAGTACGAGTTTTATTTTTTATAAAACCATATTAATATAATTATTATAATGTTTCCAATAACATGATTAATATCCTGAAAAATAACACAAGTCATAAAATAACTTCTTAACCACAAGTGTTTTTTATACAACTTTTTTATGAAATTAAATAATATTAATTGACTATTATTACATTAACTTTAAATATAATACAGACTCTAAAGGTTTTCAATACCCTTAATATTATTTCTAAAAAAATGTAAATTCATTATTCAATAAATAAAATTCTCACTAAATCATATAACAAACCAATGGGTTGTATTACAATAAAGGTCTCCCAAAATATCCTTAATCTTGAAAAATGATTGTCACATAAATACAAAAAAGGGTGGTTTAAGATATTTAAATTATAATAAAGAATAAACTCATAAAACTATAATGGTATCTGTTAATCTCAATTTAATCTTACACGAAGACATATATTCTACTAAAATTAACACAATTTTTAGCTTTTTCATAATTCACATAATAAAAATATGATTGGTAAAATTACTTCTCAAATATAAATATTGAATCCAAATACACAATAACTTTAATTAATCAAATTATACTATATTAATAGAATAATATTGACCTTGATCCCTTATCTTATTCTGAGATATATTCCCTTAACGCTTTGAGAATCAATTTTCACAATTCCCCATCTCCATTCAATTGAAACATTGATTATTTGAGGTTTCCTTCTTACCCTTGAATTCACATGACCAATGGTCTTTATATCCACTCTTGAATCAACTCCCAATAAATTCAAACAAGTACCAGTGTGTTTCTTTCCAAAATTATCACATGTGGTAAAATTCGTATTTCCCTTCTTCACCTTATCCATTTTTTACTCTACCATCATCTTCTTCTATTTCATCCCTTCCAAGAAATATGATATGGGTAATTCTTTATTTTTCTTGATAGAACATGATATCATGTCCTAATATGATGAGAAGGTTTGGGTGACAAGTTATATTCAAAAGGAATGGATTTAACCCATCAATTAAATAATCAATATTACTCCTTCTATTACATATAGATTCCACAAAATGCCTTGAAAAACTTGTAAATATTTCTTCATACATAGAAACATTTTCATATTCCTTATGTATTATATTTTGGAATTGTCTCTCCATATCCAATCATTTCTCATCATGAAAATAAGTTTCCAAGAAGAGTACCTTAAAATCCTTCCACTCCATATTTTATATTTATTCTTAATACTTAGTGTTTTGAATAAATTACCACCATTGATCCACATCTCCTGAGAGATGATAAAATTCCATGAATACCTTCTCCCTTTCATTACTCCCCAAAGCGAGAAATATATTTTCTATTAAACTTATACATTACTCAACTATAAATGGATTTGTAGTCCCATTAAATGATGGGTGTTAATGATTCATAAAGTGGTCTAAAATTGTTACATCGCATTGTAGATCAGTATGCTGCTCTATATGGGAAAATATATTTATCATAAATCAAGTCAACTTCCCCAATATGGTTATAATTTAATCAGTTCTAAATAAATATCCAACTCTAGATTGATTATATTAACCTGGAGGGATATCCCAACATGGAGTATGTGAATTGATATGGTTCTTATTTCTTCCACTAGTCACCATTTTGAATCAATAACATACACTATCTTATATCATAATGTTATCAAAATAATGTATAATAACAAAACTAGTGAAATAATTAACATAAACTAACAAATTTATCCATAGATAATATCATAATATTAAACATGGTTTCTTTAAGATTTTTTTTCAAATTATAAAAAAATTTTAGAATATTTAATAATTGTTTGTAAAGACAATGCTAATTATCCCCAGAATATCCCCTAGGATTCTCAAAATAGGTGCACAATAAGGCCCATTTTCAGGAACCAGGTGACGATTGAGTCAAAGAACAATGAAATATTTTCAGAGTTATTACCCATAGGTACCACTATTATAGAGCCATTTCCATTTTTAGTATTCAAATATGGATGTATTTCTGGGAAAAACTACATAATCTATTCCCCACCAAAACTATAGGATTTTCTTGAATACTTATCTAAAAAGTTTATAATAGGGTTATGTTCTCTAATATATTTTTACTAATCTAGTTTCTAAGGTTCATACTAAACATGATCTGATACTAATTGTAAATATACTAGACCTTGTAGCACAAAGTTGGTGGTTACTTTATTAATTTGGTTTTAGATACAAGTAATTGCATCCTAAAGGACCGAACAATTTAGTAGTAATGGAAAACTAGATACATAATTCAAATTCAAATTACATTTGAAAAATAAAATGAAACATATAATTTTCTTTGAGTACACCATTATCCCCTTCAGCATATCTATAAGTATCAATCATAATACACTTCTTGGTATCTTGGTGAAAGGAAACATAAGAAATAGTTGAGATCAAATGCTTAGTAAGGGTAAGTGTATAATAGAATCTATCATGAACAAATAAGGAATAATCAATATGGAAAGGTAAATAAAAAAACACATTCCATTTAATCAATAAATTGAACATGAAGAATAATATCATATGAATAAATGATGATCAAATAATTCTATATAAATTATCACATGATCTTGAAACTTATCCATGAATATTATATCTACTAAAACAATCACATGGATATCAATAAATAATATCATATTGTGGTAATGAATAATTTATAAAATCATAACTATACCTTCCATGCCTCATTCTAAGACATATTACAAAAATGGGTAAGGCATTTTCCAAAAACCCAAGCTAGTTTTTCTTATGAGACCCACTGATTCATTGAGGGGCTACACTGGCCCCACCTATCACTTACTAAGTCCAATGAATTCCTCATATGAAAGGGGAAAACCTAATCATCATTAACATTATTATTAAAAAAATATCATATTAAATGTTAATACTTTCCCCAGTCAATAAAATTAATCATAACCATCTAGAGTAATATGGATAATGGTATCAAAATAGTACATTCCCAATAAAAATGGCCATAAACCATTCAGATAAATAATATGGATAGAATCATTAAAACATACCCCCAATGGATCATATTTAATAAAAGGGATTTTGTTTTGGATGAATATAAATACTATAAAAATGGAATTAAAAACATTCTTGAGGATAATATCCTTTTCACATTGAAAATCACTATTAAAAACAAAAAATTTCTAGAATATTGGAAAATAAATTTTATTTGAAAATAAAATTTTAAACTTGTAAAAGAATATTCAAATCAATGAATAGTCATGATAGTGGGAAATTCCATACATGTCAAGTATGTTAAAACAAATATTCATTTCATATTTTTAGTAAAATTCAAATTGCACCTCATTTAGAAAATGATAAGGATATTCCTTTCAAACCATTTTTTTAAAATTTAAAAATTATTAAAAATTTATTTAATAAATAATTTGGATAATATTAATTTTTTTGAAAGATTTTTTTTATGAAACATGGATATTAAAGAGAAAAAATTTTCAATCAAAGAGAGAAATAAAGATATCTTAAGAAAATTTCTCTAATAATTTTAGGTAACAAGGAGATTTAAATGGTAATATTAATTGAAAAAAATAATAGATTAATAGAGGAGAAGAAAATTTATTGGGTTTAACATAGTAATAACATTTAATTTTCCTAATGGAGTCTTAAACATAAACAATCCCAAAAAATTATGAGATTCTGAAATAAACCCTTACCGATTTTATAACGTTTGAATCATAACCCCTATGAGAGAAATAAATTCAAAAGGAAATTTAAATACCATGAATATAAATAGATTAATTTTATATCATATAAAATTGGTAGTATATATACTATATAAAATAAATAAGTTGTGAATATGACATATGTATCAGGGTACTGAAAGTGAGATGATAAATCCTTACCACTTTGGTAACTTTGGAATAATATACCCTAAGAAATAAATAACTACAAATAAAACATTAAGTACCATAAATAATAATATATTAATGATATAAAATTTAAAAGAGGTAGTACATGCACCATATAAGATAAATTAGGTGCATAATATTACAATACACCTTAATGAAAGGAAATTGAGACAAAACACCTTACCTTATGTCTAATTTCCTTCATACATGTACATAAATCATGTAAAATAAAGATATATTTATTATAAATATATTAAATAAACATACTAATATATTTAATACTATATATGATTTACTTATAGTTTTTTATAACCTGTTTATTAATAATTATTTATTAAAATTACTATTTTAGGTGATAATTACTTTGACTTTCATGTATGTTTTGGTTTGATAATTTCAGTCCATTTTATTTGATCATGTTTTGAAAATTTAAAAAATATTAATCATGATATAAATATCATATATATTCATTATATAATTATTTATAATAGTCCTTAAAATTTATAGATAGGAAAATTAGTTACACCATTTGGGGAGATGGTAGGTCTTATGTACAGATGAAGGGTGGTTATGTTTTTCCAACAGATAGAATATAAGAAAAGTAAGTAATATTTAACTATTAAAGAAGAAGTAATATATCAAATATTTCATTTATATACATAAAAATTTATTCTTATTACCACCCATTTAAAAATAAAAATAAAATCATTTCATGTAGCTACGTGGAGTCGGTAGTCCACACGCACGCACGAGCGACATTATTGTTTTCTAATGGATTAAAAGGTAAGAAATTATATGTGATATTATAATTAAATAATTATATTAAATTAATAAATACAACATAAATATTTTAAATACATAATTATATCCATCCATGAGAGGTAGTGATGGAAAATGAATTATATCAGTTCATTAGCTGGTAGTCCACCATACACACAATCGACGATTTCATTTCCTATTTTATAAAAGATGAGATGGATATAGGTTATTAGAATAATATAATAACATATCAGTATATATTAGATATTTTATTTTATTTTATCATATTTTTAGAATATTTTAAGGAGTTATTATAAGATTTAAAATGAAAATTCATGGTTAAGAACATTACATATTGTTTGAACAACCTCTTTAGGTTTATACCTAAAGGATTCTAAGATTAGATTTATGATAAAAAATTACTATATTAAGTGGGGAGGTATTTTTGAAAGATATTTTTATAGGTATTTTTCAATCCAAAAGTTTTTTTGAGTGTTAATAGAAGGAGAGAGGGGCGACCTTTTATAAGTGGGTGAGTGGACAAACTTGGAATTTATTAAATTAAAAATTTATTCCCAAATTTTTCACATGCCATGAGTATAAAAATGTATAATTATAAATCCATGTATGATATAATGTTTAAATATATCTATAAAATATTAATTTTACAAGTTTCTAGGTCATTTTAACCCTTATCATTTTAGTTAAACCCCCGGTAAACCATTTTTAACCTTAATCACAATAATTAATTTTTACTATTCATTATGAAGAAAATTAGTTGAAATTATTATATAATATTAATTATTTTTATTTAAAAATATAGAATACTTTTTTACAAATTCAATTCATATAAGTGGAATAATTTAATTTAAAATTAATCCAGCAGACGTGTCTAAAAACCTATTTTCCAAAAGAAAAGTTTTCATATGTATAAAGACGTTTTAATATAAAAATTAAATATTAAATTTATTCTAATGAAATAAATTGTATTTATTATAATATATTTTATCTAATTTTACTTTTAAAACAATTTAAAAACAAAATGGAACCTTTAAATTCTTTAAATGAAAAGGTAGTTTTCAATAACAACAAGTATTTTTCACTATTCATTAAAAAATTACTATTTTAAGAAAATTATCAAAAATTAACTCTAAGATAATTTTGATATGATAATTTAAAAAATTAATTTTATTTTTTAAAATAAATTTTTTAAAAGTGGTAAAAATTACTTTTAATATATGTGAATAAATCATGATGAAACCACCTTTTAGAAAAATACTGTTTTCAGAAAACATTTCTTTTTTATTTCAAATGATTAGTATTTTATTTATAATAAATTTATAAGTATTGAATTTATTTTATAAATTTTTAAAAAAATATAGTTTTCATAATTTATTTTTTACTATTTATACCCACCAAATTAATGGCAAGGTTAAAATGGTATACAGTTCATTTAGGATTAGGGTTGCATGTATCACAAGTTATCCAAGAGACTACATTTAATAAAATATATCTCATGGATCATTTAATTTTATTGTTTCTTATTTCTTATGACATGAGAAACATTTTGTTTATTTAAAATCTTAATGTGTTACATTCTTTCCACCTTTAATAAACTGCATCCTTGAAATTTGAACTTGCACTCGAAAATCAAGGGTTTGTCATTGAAAAATACATTTGTTGAAAAACCACATCATAAAAAGGGTTAACAAAAATTTATCTTTATAAGATAGAAAATTATGTATGAATGTCATCTATAATAACACATAACTAGGTTTCTGAGTAGGAAAATATTAGTGGGAATTTAAAATATAGACATTAAAGAAAAGTATAAATAATTATGTAGAGTGATAAAGATTATTAATCAAAATAAAGTGAATGATCAAGAGAAAGTTATTAACTATAAAACCATAAATATGTGATGAGTTAAAATACTATCGATTCATTAAATATTAAGGTCATAAGATAACATTTTTTCATGATCCTTTTCCTATAGTTGATGGATTCTTTTACTATCATGATATAGAAAACTAGAAAACATACTTCAAATTTATCCTTTGGTTGTGCTTTGATAAATTCCCACTTAATTTATTACTCCAAGAAATTAATATGCAAGATGATGTTTTTAATCCTGAATCACTAAAATTAACTTCTAATAGATCATAAGATCCATAAAAGTGTAAAATTCCTTTCATATGTCTCTAAATATTTAGTAAATCCAAAAGGGTTAACAAAAGTTATCCAAAATAATAAATTAATCTATAAACCTCAACAATAACACCAAAATTTCATCCTAATACATCCCATAATTACTTATCCATAAAATAATTTAAGAAAAAACAATTTCATATTAACTGAAACATCACACATGCTAGTGGCAGGAGTTTAACCCTTATTGTTCTTCAATTGTGGGTTCAAGTCCCACAAACATTCCATATTCAACAGTTTTCACCTGGAATGTGGTTTTTCATTTTTCTAAAACCATATTAATATAATTTCTATAATTTTCCTAATAGTATGATTAATATCGTCAAAAGTAACACTGTTCATTAAATAAAATTTTAACTATAAGGGTTTTCTATACAATTTATTTATTTTATGAAATTAAATAATATTAATTGATTATTATTACCTTAACATTAATAATAAAATTTAATCTAAAGGATATCAATACCTTTAGTATTATATCCATAAAATTTAAATAAATTTTTCCTTAAATAACATTTTCACTAAATCATATACTAAACCAATTGGTTGTATCACCATATATGAGTCTAAAAATATCCTTAATATTGATAAACTCCCATTACATAAAGCCTAAAAAAGGGATGTTTAATAGATTCAACTAATGATCAACCTTAAACTCATAAACCTATGATTGTATTCTTTACTCTTAATTTAATCATATAGGAGGACATATATGCTTCAAAAATCAATATAATCTAGATCCATTTTATAATTATTATAACCAAAATACCATTGGTAAAAATAATTCTACAACATAATTATTCAATACAAATATATAATCACTTTAATAATTCAACCTTGATTATATTAATATAATAATCTTGACCTTGATTCATTAGATTCATTTAATGTATATTCCATTAACACTTGGGTCATTTATTTGTGAAGTGACTCATCTCTATACATTTGAAACAATGAGTATTTGAGGTTTCTTTCTTACACTTGAATTCATGTTCCTGATGAAATTTCTATCAACACTTGAATCAAACTATCATTACATTCAAGAAATTACTAGTGTTTTTCTTTCCATAATTATCACATGTGGGAAAATCCTTCTTTCCACTCTTCCAATTTTTGTTTTTTTCCTCTACCATCATCTTCATCTCTTTCTTCTCTTTTAATCCATAATACTTGGAGAATTGTTTCTATATCTTGATAGAACGTGGTGCTATATCCTCATATGATGGTAAGGTTTTAGTGACAAGTTCTATTAAATGTATTAGATTTAAACCATTAATGAAATGGTCAACCATACTCTTTAGATTACATACATAGTTTTCAATATGCCTTTATAACCTTATCAAGTTGGCTTCATTAATAGAAATATTTTCATCTTCCTTATGTCCTATATTTTATAATCATCTCTTCATATCCATCTGTTTCTCATGAGGAAAATATTTTTCCAGGAAGAGTACCTTAAAATCCTTCAACTCCATGTTTTATATTACTTCTTCATCCGTAGTGTTTTGAATGAATGACCACTATTGACCCACATCTCCTGAGAGATGATATAATTCTATGAAAACCTTATCCCTTTCATTACTCTCTAAAGTGAGAAATATTTTTCTATAAAACTTATCCATTACTCAGCTACAAATGGATTTTTAGTCCCATTAAATGATGGAGTTTGATGATGTAATAACTGGTTTAATATTTTTACACTTCATTTTAGATCAGTAGGCTCCTCCATACAAGAAATGATATATCTCATAACTTGAGTCAGTTTCCCCAATATGGTTATAATTTGACCAGTTCTAGCTGTAGCTCTAGATGGAGCTTCATTATCTTTCCCAAGAGAGAAATACCTACATGGAGTATACACATTGATATAGTTATTATTCCTTCCACTATACACCATTTCTAAATATTGGAATAAAATATATTAGATTATAACATTATGAAACATAATGTATAATCACTAAACAAGGAAATAATTGAAATAAGTTGACCAAATTATGTATAAATAATCTCATAATAATAAACATGGTTTCTTTGGGAATGTTTTCTAGTAATAAAAATGTTTTCAAAACCTTCATAATGGTTTGTAAAGAGAATGTGAATTATCCCAATCATATCCCCCAAGACTGTCAAACCAAGTGTGTAGTAGGACCCATTATCATGAACCAGGTGACAATTGAGTCAAAGACCAATTCTCTATTTTTAGAGTAATTACCTCTTGGTACAAATGTGATAGATCCACATCCACTTTTAGTATCCAGACATGGATGTATTTATAGGAGAAATCACATAATATATTTTTCACCAAAACTATAGGATGTTATTATATACTTAACCTCAAACTCTATCATAGGGTTATTTTATCTAATCTATGTTTTACTAAATCTAGTTCCCAAGTTTTTTACTAAACTTTATCTGATATCAATTGTAATGATCCCAAACCTTATATACTAGAGGTAGTGGTTACTTTATTAACTTGTTGTTAGATACAAGTGATTACATCCCAAATGACCAAATAGTTTAGTGGTCTTGGAAAACTAGTTACATACTTTAAATTCATATTAAATTTGACAACATAAAATAAAAGGTATAATTTTCTTTGAGTACACTATTATTTACTTTAGTATATCCCTATATATCAATCATAATACACTTATTATCATTCTAGGGTAAGGAAACATAAGAAAAGGGTGAACTCATACGCTTAGTAAGGGTACGTATACAACAAAAGCTATCATGAAAAAAATAACTCATAATCAATATGTAAAGGTAAATAATTGAAATACACACCATTTAATCAATAGCATTAACTTGAATAATAATATGGTAGGAATAAATTATGATAAAATAATGTCATATAATTTATCTAATGATATTTAAACATATCCATGAATATTAAAAGTAATATATTAATTACATGGTCATTAATAACTAATTCAATAATGAGGAAATGCATGACATAATAACCATACCTTCAAGGCCTCATGCTAAGACATATTACATAAATGGTTAAGGCCTCTACTAAAATACCAAGCTAGTTTTTCTTATGAGACTTACCAATGTATCAAGGGGCTATAATGAGCCCCGCATATCACTTATTAACTCCAATATATTCATCATATTAAAGGGATGAATCATAATCAACATAAAAATTATTATTTAAAAACTAGCATATAAAATGTTAATACTTCCCCAAATCAATAAAAATAATTATAACCATTATGATTATTATGAAAAATGGTATCAAAATAGTTTATCTTCAATAAAACTGATCATAAGACATCCTGAAAAATAATACTAATGGAATCATTACAATATATCCCTTGTTTATCATAAGTAATATATGGGCTGTTTTTGTTGATTAATATAAATATTATAAAAAATGGAATTAAAAACATTCTTGAGGAATGTATCTTTTTGACATTGAAAATAACATTTAAAAACTAGAAATTTCCTAAATATTGGAAAATATATTTTATTTGAAATAAACTTGTAAACTTTTGAAGGAATATTCAAATAAATGAGTGTTCATAATGGATGAAAATTCTGTACATGCCAAGTGTATTAAAATAAAGATTCCTTTTATATTTTATGTAATATCATTCGGATAATGATAAGGATATTCCTTTTAAAACAATTTTTAAAAATTTAAACATGGGTAAAAATGTCTTTAATTAATAATTTATATAATTTTAAAAACAATTTTAGAAACATTATTTATAAAACATGGACATGGAAGAAAAATCATTTTCGACCGAAGATAGAAATAATGTTTGTATTTTTATCAAACCTTTTCTCAAATCATTTTAACTAATAATGAGATTAAAATAGTAATATTACTTTAAAACTTCATAAATAACCATAGTATAAGAAAATATATTGGTTTTAACATAGTAATATCATGAAATTCTCCACACACATTCTTAAACATAAATGATCTTGAATAATAATGAGATTCTGAAATAAACCCCTACCATTTTAGTAACTTTTGAATCATAACCCCCATGAGAGAAATAAATTCAAATGTACCATAAAATACCAATAATATTAATATATTCATTTAATATCATATAAAATGGTTAGTAATATATTACACAAAATAAATAATTGGTGAATATTACAAATGTATCATGAAAGTAAAAGTGAGATGAGAACCCTTACCACTTTGGTAACTATTGAATCATATTCCCCATGAAAGTAATAAATTAAAATGAACCTTTAAATAATATAAATGATAAGGTATTTATGATATAAAATGTGAACTTTTTAATACATAAAATATATAAAATAAATGAGGTGTAAAACATTACAATACGCCTCAATGAAAGGAAATTGAGACAAAATCTATTACCCCAGGTCTGCTTTCCTTTATACGTGTCCTTAACTTCTATATAATAAATATATATTTATTATAAATACATTAAATAACCACAATTTTTTATTTCATACCATATATTATTTAACGATAGTATTTTATGAAACATTTATTAACAATTCTTTGTTAAAATCACTGTTTTAGGTGACAATTGCTTTGTTTTTCATATATGTAGTGATTTGGCAGTTTCATAACTTTTTCCTTGACCATGTTTCATTAATTTAATTTATTTTACCATGATATAAATATCATATATAATCATTATATAAGTATTTATAATAGTATATAAAATTTATATATGAAAAAATGCGTTACACCATTCATGGAGACAGTTGGTCGTACGTATGCATGAACGTTGTTTCTATTTTTCCAAAATATGGAACGTAAGAAAGGTAAAAATATTTAGAATTAAAAAAAAAATTATATAAAATATTTCATTTATATTCATTAAATATATAATTATTACCAACAATTTCAAAATAAAATTAAAAGCATTTCACATCGCTACACGGAGGTGGTAGTCCACACGACCCATGAGCAACATTATTTTTTTCTAACAAATGGGAAGGTAGGAAGTTATATGTCATATTATAATTATATAAGTATATTAATTTCATAAATACCATATAAATATGTTAAATCCACTAATATACCAGCCGTGAGAGGTGGTGATGGAAAACAAATTACATCAGTTTGTGAGGTGGTAGACTGTCGTACACATGATCGACAATTTAATTTCTCATTTTATGGAAAAGGAGATGGATATAGGTTATTAAATTAACATAATAAAATATTAGTATATAGGATATAATGGTTTTAATATTTTATAATATTTGGAGAATATTTGAAGTATTTATAAGATGAATTAAAATGAAAATGCATGGTTAAGAAGTTTACCTCTTCTTCAGACAACCTGTATAGGTTTATACATAAAGGATTTATATATTAGATTTTTTATAAAAATAATACCACTAGGATGTGGGGAGAGATATAATGAATAAATTTTGGAAGGTATTTTATGAACCAAAAGGCTTTGGGTGTGTGAGTTAGATAGGAGATTTGGTGGCCTATTATAAGCAGAGAAGATGACACACATGAAATTTTTGAAAAGAAAAAGTGATACCCATGTTTTTACATGGAAAAAGTCTCAAAAATGGGTCATTATATAACCATGGATGATATAATATTTTGATATGTTCATAAAATAGTAATTTGACAAGTTTATAAGTCACTTTAACCCTTATCTTTTAGTTTAACCCTCGGTAAGCCCGTTTTAACCTTATCTGTGGTAATTAATTTTAATTGTTTTAACTATTAATTATGAAATAAATTAATTTTACCTTATTATATTTTATTAATTATTTTTATTAAAAATATTTAATAAGTTTTTTTTTGAAATTTAATTCATATATGTGGTAGAATTTAATTTATAATGAATCTTGCAGACGTGATGAAAAAACAGTTTTCTAAAGGAAATTTTTTCATAATTATAAAAAGTTTTAATATAAAAATTAAATATTAAATTGAATATAACTATCTAAATTGTACTTATTATAATATAATTTTACTCATTTTAATTTTAAAATAATTTTAAATCAAAATAAAACTTTTAAATTCTTAAAATGAAAAGGCCGTTTTCAATAAAAACCAATACTTTCCACTATTAATCGAAAAGTTAATCTTTTAGAAAATTCTGAAAAATTAACTCTATGATAATTTTTAAATTATAATTTAAAAAATTAATTTAATTTAGTAAAATAAATTTTATAAAATTGGTGAAAATTATTTTTATATTATGTTAAACGTGATGGAACCGCCTTTTAGAAAAATACTATTTTTCATAAAACATTTATTTTTATTTTAGATGATTATTATTTTATTTATAATTAATATATAACCGTTGGATTTATTTTATACATTTATAAAACATATAATTTTCATAATTTAATTAGTCATATTCATACCCACCAAATTAAGAGCTAGTTTACAATGATATATGGCTCATTTAGACTCATTGCTTAATGTATCTCAAACTATTAAAGATATTAAAATTACAAAAAATATTTTTTACAGATCATTTATTCTTGGTGTTGTGTGTATTATACATTATCAAACACAATTTTCATATTTTAAAATCTTGGGGTGTTATATTGTTTGTATTCTAAAAAGTGATGATTGAAAGGAAACAATGTTATGAATGATAAACAAGGCTGATAGTCTAGAGGGGGGGGGGGGTTAATAGATAAATTAAAAAAATTAATGAGTTTAATTAAAATTGTAAGTTAATTATCATTTACATGAAAAACTAATATGTAGTTGAAAATAAATTAGTGTGTGTTTGAAAATTTTGTAGTAGTTCAATTCAATGTGAAACTACATATACTATTCATACCCCTTTACTATTTGAGATGTTTTGTATACACTAGTGAACTAATTTTTAAAGAGTAATCATGATTAAATTAAAACCAACATTTTCTAGTGGAGGGATATCAATATTACACCTAAATTTTAATAGGTAATCACAAACAATGACATTTTATATTGTGGTTTAAAACTTTAATATCTTGATTTTATAATCTAAGAGTCAGAAACAGACAAGAAATAATGACTTTTTTTTGGAAAATCCCAAATTTAAAAATATAAGAGTAGGTGAGAGTGATATAAAGAATCAATACATACTCAAACAGAACCATGAAAAAAGTCAATGTATATAGATGAAGCCTAACCACTGGTTTATGATTAAATGATCTATTCATCCATTTAAAGAAATAATATTGTCAAAAAATAGTTCCCATTTAGAGTTCATCCAAAATATGATAATTTGTTCACATATGATCACTTGGAAATTTAAATGATCAGTTAATAACACTTGTCCTGATATTTTAAAAGTTTACATCATAAGAAAATCATTTCAACTGTGAAGAGTGGTATCTGGTAAACATGAATGAGTCTTGATTCCCTTTAAATAAACTAAAAAATAACTTTGTAACAACTTAGAAAATAGTTATATAATTCAAATAATAATTCCGAATTATCAAATAAATACATTTTATCATTCTACAATAATTATTAGATATTAAAAACTAAAAAATATATCAACTTAGTTTTAATTAATTTTTAGATAGTTCAAAACATATATATAATAATTATTTAAAGTAAATCTTAAAACTATCACATAGTTTCCTTTTGTCAAATTAAAATATGATGAAAATTCCAAATAATATGCATGTAGACACATAAAGATTCAAAATTAAAAAATATAACATTTTAAATAATAAAACAACTTTAAATAAGTTTACTAACACTAAAAATTAATTTAGAAATATTAAAAACAAAAAAAATCACTCAAAATAAATAAATTTGAAATTTTGAAACATCATTTTTTAGGTTTATGCATGAAATTAGAGCAATTTAAATCTTTATTAAAAATTATTTAAATATTTATAAAATTAATATTCATAGTTATCATATTTTTTATCTAAAATTTTAAATCAAAAAATGATTAAAAAAACTAATATAAACATGAATCAAATTAAAATATCAAAATACATGAAAAAAATAAAGTAATATGGAAATTTAAAGATTTCAATTAAAGTAAGGGATTGACCATGAGATTTTAATTACATTAACATAGTCAAGATAATTTTACGACTGACCATCCCCAGCTACCATGCTAAGGTAATGTGAGGATCAACATAGTGTATCAACCACATATACAAACAACTTTCCGTAAGGTATCAAACATATGTACAATGAACTTACTACAAGAACAAATGATTGAATACTTAAACAAATTAATGAACACTTGAAAAAATGAGTAAATACAAGAACAAATGACTGCCCACATGACCAAATGACTTACCACATGAAAATATAATTGACCACATGAACAAATTATCAGTCGAAAGGGAAAATTTGGATCAAGCATAACAATAAATTTGGATCGATACCATGATGTAGAAAAGCTAACAAGAGGAATATTATATGAGAAACACAAGTGACCATGAGAGAGTCAAGCTACTATGAGATATAAAACCTGAATAAATAAATATGTAAATAGTGAATAAAAAATACTTTATTAATAATAGCATATTAAAACCATAAAAAAGATAAATTTCACATAAATTATATGATGTTGTGAAAAATTATAATTACCCAATAACTGAGTTTTTTTAATATTCAAAAAATAAAAAATATAAATAAACAACAACACTATAATTTTTAACAAACTCCACCTTTTTTGAAAATTACAAAACCAAAACAATATTTTACAAAATTCTCAACTATTTAAAAATTTATCAAAAATTAATTAATAAGAATTCAAATATATATATCTTTAAAACAAATTTTATGAGAAAACATGCTAAAACATAAGAAAAATTCCCCTGTAAAAAATTAATATCATGTGAGAACTAAAAACAGGAGTAAAATAATATTTCAAACTAAATTTTCATCATACCAAATTAAAATTTTATTTTCTCAAACTTTACAATATCCAATGGTTTGTTAAAAATATCAGCAATTTATTTATTAATTGAAAAATATTCCAAAATAAAGTCTTCTTTATTATGATAATCACTAATATAAAGAAAATATCATGTAAATATTTCTTGTTCAAGAATGTTATAAAGGATATTTTGAAATTGAAATAGTATAATAAATATCATAATAAAAGAATTTTTTTTTCATAATTAAAACCTTAGTTAGAAAATGTTTTTTTTAATCCATAATGATTGAGAAAAATATAATGAAACATAAATATATTCACATTTATTAGTAGATAAAGAAACTATATTTTTCATATTTGAACTCCAGGATTCTAATATTTTACTAATAAAATGACACATAACTGAAGTTATTTGTCAATCGTGTGTGCATCCTCCAAAATAAGAACTAGAATAACTAATATAATTAAAAATGATATGTCTAGAACAAAATAATCCAAAAACTTATTTAACACATATTATAATTTTTTAACAAATTTTAAGTGAGATTAATTAGGATAAGATTTAAATCTTACACATAAACCAATAATAAATATAATATAATGTCTAGAAGAAGTAAAATATAATACCACATTTTTTTAATCTATAGATTTTATATATTTATCTAAATATATATTTTAATTAGTATTCATAGGGGATCTAAAATATTACAAGAATGTGAACCAAACCTCCTAACTAAATCACTAGCATATTTATCTTGATTAAAAAATATTCCATTATTTCTTTGAAAAAATTTATGACCCAAAAAATTTATGTTCCATCATTAAATTCATATAAAATTCAATTTACATCAAGTCAAAAAATTCTCAACTAATTAATTCACTTGAAGATCCAAAAAAATTATCATCAACATAAATTTGAACAATTAAAATATCATTTTAAATCCATTTAATTAAAAAAGTTGTATTAACATTAAATTCATTAAAATAATTTTTCACAAAAAACAAAGTGAATTAATCTTACCAAGAATGGGGTTCTTTCTTAAGAACACATAAATCTTTTGATAACATAAAATCATGACTTAGAAATTTCTCATTTTTAAAACCAGATTATTGATTAACATAAGCCACTTAAAGCCATTTGAAATTTACATTTAAAAACTATTTTAAATAATATAAATACTTGAAAATATGAAAAAAAAAATTTAATTAGATTCAATCCTAGAAATAAGTGAAAAATATTCATAAAAATATATACCATATTCATGAAAATAACCTTGAGTTATAAGTATATATTTATTCATAATAATTTTATAATATTGATCATTTTTTTATAAAAAATCCATTTATTTATAATGACATGGTTATATTTAATGGGTTAAAAAAACACCAAAAATTATTTACAGAAAAGTTATTAAGATCATATTGTATTTAAATGATACAATTATCATCATTTAATTCATAAAAATTATCATTTTCACACATTTATAAATAAAAGTATAATTCATATAAAAATTCAAAATGGATTTTTTTATTTTAATTCTAGAAGAGATATGCTCCCCATAAAAAATTAAATTATTAACCTAATATATTTATTAATCAAAAATAAAATCGTAAAATTCTTCTTGAAAAATATTTCAATCTAAATTATTTTCAAATTATATCCATCAAATTTAACATGAATAGATTATTCTATAATAAAAGCTATTTTATTTAAAAGTATATAAGATTATGTTTTTTTATATTACAAAAAAACATTCCCTTCTTACTTTTAGAATAAAATTAGTCTAAATTATAAATATAATTTTAAATAAAAATTTTACACCGAAAAAATTGAAATAACCAACATTAGGTTTCTTAACTTTAAAAAATTCATAAAGGGTTTTCTTTAAAAAATGTATAATTAAAACATAATTGAATATATATTATTTTTTATTAATATATTTATCTAAAAAATATTTAGGTTAATCATATACATTTAATATAGTTCTATCAATTTCTATAATATTTATATTTTTCAGTTTTACTATAATATTTTTTCACAGTGTTCTATGAGTAAGAAAATTATGAAAATATCCATTTTCTTCACAATTTTTTTCAAACTTCAAAATTAAAAAATTCACCTATATTATTTATTATAATATAAATAACTAAATGAATTTTTTAATATTGAACCAATTTAAAAAAATAATAAATTTAGATAAATTTTCTATTTTATGAGACATTGAATATGTCCAAATAAATTTACTAAAATATTCAACAACAATAAAAACAAATTTCATTCCTCATAAAATAGAAATATGAATAAGAAAAAATAAATATAAATAAATAATTTATAATTGAATAATAGTTTTAAACTCAATAAGATATATAAAACTTATTCTATGTTTCTTTCTTTTCAAACATGAATCACAAATTAAATTCTTACTAATTTTCACATTGGGTAGCTCGTGCACATGTTCCTTATTTGATAGTTTGTGTGATAGTTGAAAGATAACATTCCCAATCCTATAATTCCATAAGATATCATTTATACCTATAGAATTAATATTGTTAAAATTCTGGTTAATTTACTTAGAAAGATAATATAATAGATATTCTATTTCATATTAGAATAAAATAAAATAGATTAATTTTTAAAAACTAAAAATTACTATCTTCAAAATTAATACTCATTATATCATCAAATAATAATGAAATACTAATTAATTTATGATTTAAACCTTTATCATGGAAAATTTTATAAATTAAAATAATGTTAGATATTCCCACTTCACCAAATCCCTTAACCTTACCTTTTGAGTTATCATAAAATGCCATAGAGCCACCATCACATTGATTATGAGATAAAAACATTAATGAATCTTCTGTAATGCATCTGAAGTATCCATTGTCCATGTAAAATATATCCTTGAAACTCTTAAGGAACATTTCGTAAAAATATTAAATAATTAATAAACAATTTTGGTACCCATGATATATTTTGGGTAATTGAGTTAGTATAAGAATTTTTAGATACCCAAACATATTTTCAACATGTATTCCTGGATAATCAAGAAGATAAATTCTTAAAAATAAAAGTTTTAGAATTACCTAAAGACTGAGGACATATCAATTAACATCCAATAGAATATTTCCCTTTTAATTTAAATATAAATTATATAACATTAGATATAAATCCTTTAAAACTTTTTATAAAGAAAATTATATATAACTTAAGTATTTGTTAAATTTATCCAAATCCACTTCTATAATTATTTTAAATAATCATTGAAAACATTTTATCCTACCTTTCAGGAAATCAATCAAAATAAAATAAATTTTTATTCAATTATAAATTTTTTTCTTTATATTTTCGTTCTCTTTTTATGAAATATATAAATCATTGAATTTTTTTTTATTTGAGAAAAAGATGTATTTCTGAATACATCATTTTATTGATTCAATTTCTTATTTTTTAAATAATATATTTATTTTATAATTTTAATTTTATATATAAATTAGTAATTCATAAAACATATTTTTATAATATTTCAATTTGTTCAATTAATTCTTCCATGTTTGGTTGTTAAGACTCAAAATATTATGAACTAAAATCAAAATAACTAGAAGCCTCATTAACACTAGTATCTATTGAGAATAGGTTAAATATTTATTTTCCACTTCCATTTGAATAAATTTAATCATATTATTCTATAAAACTCTATCTAACCATCAAATACCTTTTTTCATTTTTATTATACTTATTATCTTATATTACTTGATTTAGTTTTGGAAAATTAGGATTTATATGTCCCCTATTTATACAATTATAACATTTTAGTTCAAAAACATCCTTATAATTCTTTTTATCTTTATTCTTTTGAGTATCCTTGTGATTATCCTTTCTAAATGGTTTTTAACCCTTCTTTTCAATTTATAAATTTGTAAAAAACTTTATTAAAATTGTTTATTGATTTCTCATTTTTCTCATGAGTTAGAATAAGAAGATTTAGTGTAAATAAGTATAGTTAATTTAAATAAAACACCTTTATTTATTTGAATTATCCTTTTAAATAATGTTTTTCAGATCTAAATTATATTTAACTACTGAACCAACAATTTCATCCAGTATATATTATTTTAAGTTCTTAATATCATTAACGATTAATTTATTTGTTTCTAGATTTTTCGGTAAATATATTGAAAGTCTTATAATAAGAATAAGACTCTCTAATGTTTTACTGGTATAGTTTTTTACATTAAAAATTCTAGTGAATATATAGAAAATATTATTAAAACTTTCATATTTATCCATATTTAAATCTTGGTAAATAGCCTAAAGCCTTCCAAGCTTAGTTCTTATCATATTATCTGAGCCATGGTGAGTAGTATGAAGAATTTTCAATATTTCATGAGCTTTATTATAAGCATATACAAGAAAAAAAATATTTTTTTAATACCAACGTATAAAATATTCATAAATATGTAATTTATAACAATCTTTACTTCATCATACAATGTAATAGAATTAGGGTTGAAATTATTTAATTCTTACTATTTTACCATCGTAGTCTCGTGATCAATACTAATCTACTTGATGTATGCCTCCATTTTAAATTTCAAGTAACCATAGTCATTTCCATATGAATTTGGTGGCTAATGAGGAATGAAATTATCATTTATATTCATTTATATCATCTTAAAATATATTTTCTCCTTAACTGTTAAGTCTAGGATATTCTGTTTAGCATAATAAAATATAAACAATAGAACTTATATCAAAGGTTAATAAGCTCCAATACTAATTGTTAGGTCCAATTAATAAAAAATATGGTTTAGAGTGAGGGTTAATATGTAAAACCCCAAAAATTTAGTTTGAAAAATATAATAAGATTGATAGCTTTCTTAACACATAACAATAAGCTTTAAGAGAATTGAGATATAATATAAAAATATATTTATATAAATGTGAGTTACATAATGAATTTTTGGGCATAAATATGAGTATCTGAATTATGAAATATATTTATAATAGTCCAAATGAATAAATATTTATTGATTAATTCTTAGAAAATAAGAACTCAAATTTTAGTAAACTAATTTTATGCTTCTAAAATACATTTTCTTTAAAAATGATTCGATTTAATTTTATCTGTGGAAATTATAATTAATTTCTGGAAATTTTAGAAATTTTATTTTATAAAATAATAATTACCTTTGAAATAACCATATAAAATTTTACTTAGGGATATATATTTTTATTTTTTTAGAATTCATCGATTTTTCGGTGAATTGTGAAAAATTCCAATTTTTCAAATACTACAATTTCTTTTTATTAAATCAAGTATTTTTAAAGTTTTTTTTGATTTTTAATATAGTATTAAATTTAAATGTGATAAATTTTATTTATAATGATCTAATTAATTAAATTTTAATAATCAATATTCATGATTTTTATATAACATAATTTTAATGCTTAAAAATAAAATTTCATTATATTTTATATATTTATATTAAAATTTATTTTAGAAAATTCTATGAATTTAATTAAATAAAATTGATTCCATATATATAATAAATATAATAAATATTATTTAGTAAGGTCAACTTAATTTTTATTCATAATTATTAGTAAAACTTATAAAAAAATATGTTATTGTGGTTAAGGTTAAAATAGGTTTACCAGGGGTTAAACTAAAAAGATAAAGGTTAAAATGAAATAAAAAATTTATTAAACATATTTTTTTTGATTTTATTTCATCCTTAACCATATAAAATCATAATATGAGTCATTTTGGATCCATTTTTTTTAAGATAGTGACTTAATAAAATTTTAAAACTTTGGGAAATCAAAAGTGTGTGACTCACCCCAATTATAAAAGGGAACCTCATACCCTCACTTTTTACACATATTAAGCTACTTATAATTAATAAACCCTCCCAAAATATATCCCCAACATCCTTATACATGTTTTATAGAGGATGGTATTACAAAAATACCAACCCGATGGTTCTTAAAATGATATTCAAAGGAGGTTTCATTAAGAGAGGGTAATCGTCTTCACCAAGCTCCTTCCTTTTTTACTTATTCTTTTAACTTCTTCAATTTTTTCAAAAAAAAATCCAATATAATAACATAATATTATATAATATATTTAGATTTTATTATATTTATAGAATAATATTTATCCATATTCTTCTATATTAAATGGGAAACGAAATCATTGCTCGTGTGTACAATGGACTACCACCTCGCGAACCGATGTAATTTGTTTTCTATCACTGCCTCACAAGGCTAGTCACAATGATAGAACTAACGAATATATATAAAAAATTTGACAAAATAATGTTTTTTAAATTTATTATATCATATGTTTACATACCATTTCATCCATTATAAAATGATAATGTCAGCTGTGTGTACGTACGAATTATCATCTCAACAAAGCGATGATATTCATTCTCTATGTCCACATTTCAAGACCCATTATAAAAAATAATACAACGAATAAATATAATATTTATAACAATAACCTAATTTTGGATATGATAAACTATTACCTATTCAAAAGAACTAGAATATCCATGATAAAACATACATAAAGAAACTAAACAGTTAACACAAAAAACAATGATAATAATGAAATATTATTAACGAAAATGCGATAAAATATTATAAAAGGATCATATATGATATTATAAATAATAATATGGTTCTAGTGTAAATTAATAAAAAATTGAAAACCATTATACTGGAGGTTAAGGAATATTCAACCAAATGGAAGCGTGAGGTAAGGGATTTCATCTCAATTTCCACTCTATTGAGACATATTTTGTATTATTCAACTATTTACTTTTATGTGGTGTATATAGTATCAATTTGATGTATTTAAAAAAACATATATATATATATATATATATTCATGATGATTAATGTTTCAATTTGTTTTTACACTTTTAATGGGTTATAATTTAAATGTTATTAAGATGTAATATTTTATTTTACAATCTCATTTCTCAGGGGTTGCATATATTTTTTGTTCAAGGAATATTATAATCTATCCTTCACAAATATAAAATATTTTCTTATAGAATACATAGTAAATGAGTTTACATGTTTTCTTATAAATTTTCCTATATTTAGAAAATTAATCATGAAAATAAATTTTTAAAGAAAATATGATCTTATTTCTATTTTTGGTTAGGTATATTTATCTTTGGTATCCACATTTTTCAATTTTTTTAAAATTTATTTTATTTACTCAAATGATTTAATTAGGAAATTTTATTTTTTCATTATTTTTTACATAGTTTTAAAGGAATATTTCAAATATTTTTCTAAAGATTCATCTTCATCTTTCTTTCCAAAAAGTGAAAAGGAATGTTTATTTTTAACGTATACATTGTTAAAGTAATTTTCTACTGCCATAACCATTTTATGATATTTAGCATGTTGTAAAAGTGTTATACAGTATTAAAAATAAGAAACTTTAATTAAAATTTATTTTAAATTTTCACATCTATTTTATTTTATTCTCTAACAGACATGAATTTATTATAAAGTACATATTTCTAATTAATTAATTGGAATATCTCATCTCTTGATTGATATTTTGGTTATTAAATTTCTCTTAAAACATAAAATTTTTCATGATAATTTTTTTCATAAAAAATTTCTATATTATTTGTATCATGGGTATTATTATTATGACAAACCTTCTCTATATTACATATTAATTCATGATTTATTACATAAGAGTACACAAAATACAACCCATAATATCGAGAAGTCTAGTGTATTTGGCAATTAGGTACATTATATAACAAATTAAAATGGGAAATACATCATATTTATTGAAAACTTCCTTAACAAGGTCATATTATTCCATCGTACTTAGAAATACATGAGAGAACCTGGGGACATACATAAGAAAGGGGTGATATATAAATCCTAGTAAGGGAATAAAAAAAAATAACATGAAGAAATTAATACACGTTAGATAATAGTAATATAAATAGGGAATAAAAGGAGTGAGAATCATAAACATGAATAATGAGGAATGATATAGCATTATAATCATAAATTAAACATGGGAAAATGTGGAAACAACTTAAAACACTGCATCATAAAAATAGGTCAAGGATAACTTCGAAGAAATAATGATGAAAAATTCACATGATGGATTAGGTTCACTACATAATACATTTAATTATGTATCATGATACTAAAATAATACCCATTGCATTAGATCACTATATAATTCTGCATACACTTGTCACTTTCATTTAATTCACATGCCTAAGTGTGTCACATAGATCATACAACATGGAATAATTTATCATCAAATTTCATTCCAAAATTATGGATTGTTGAATACATACATGTAATTATCCAATAAAATAGGTATAAGTTAATAAAGGTGAACACCATTGATAGGAAATGGGAATAGGTATCACTACACAATTTTTTGGAAAGGAAAATCACAATGAAATTTCGGCATCATAATAGGGGCGTATGAATGTTCATAGGAGGGGTTAATGAGAGTTAAAGGGGTATATAATAATTTATACATAAAATTTAAATTAATTAGAATATGGAATAAATTATCCAAATATTATAAAATTAAGATAAAAGACATAAGATAAAGATAATACTTGAATAAAGAGGAGAAGTAGAGGATCCATTACCTTGAGAGGGTGATTCCAAATGATTGGGAGAGGCTTCTTGAGAGCTTGGGAGAACCTTGGGAGGAATATATATATGGGATTGTAGATTAAGGATGTGAACGATGGGTTTTTAGGTAAGATAAATGGAAAATTGGGTGGTTTTATATAAGCAATGAGTGGGGAATTATTTATTATTTCTCAAATATAAGTTTTGGAATCTATATAATAAATTAATAAAAAACTAAAAACCTTACAATGGGTTTTGACCATGTTTTCTTCCAAAAAGGGATATTTTTAATTATTTTATAAGGCTAATGGAAGACATTATTAAATTAATAACCTTGCTAATGTGGAAGTGAGTCATTTTTTAAAGAAATGATTTTAAAAAATTAAAATATATTATAGGTTTTGGAGGATTCATAAAGGATTTATAAAATTAATAAATTAAACTTAATATTAAATTATTTTAAAGGGGAAACATATATTTGGTCCGGTATACCTTTTATATTATTTATTAAATCATTTTTGGGTCATCATGATGTTATAATACACACCATATATTTATACTGTATTTAAATTTTACTAAAAAAATTGACTATCTAAGAAAATTATGAAAAATTCACCACTGCATAATTTAAGTGTTTTGATTCAAAAAAAATATTTATTTTTTCTAAATAATTTTCTAAATATATGAATTTTTTACTTGTAAAATAAGAATAGACATTTATGAGAAATTCTATGTTTTTTGACAATAATAGTTTTTAAATCCTTATATATATTACATTTGAATTTATAAAAATTATATGATCATTTATATTTAATAAAAATTATTTAATAATAATATTTCAATAAAATATTATATTTTTAAAAAATCCATTAATTCATCAAAATAAATCCCATAATTGAATTTGAATGTTACCAAAAAAATATAATTTTTATGTTTTATTGTCTCAAAATCAAAATAATTTATAAATTAATAATAGTAAAATGAAAATATATTCATTATTATAAAAAATATACGTATTCATATTATTAGGGTCTTGACATATTTCCTTTTAATACACTAGAAAATTCCCTAAGAGTATGGTGAGTGTTGATGAGACTTTTTTGGGGTGGTTCAACGTACATAGTTTGGGCCATGATATCGATGAGCTTGAAATTATACCGTAAACGTTTTTTCTCACACTTAAGTTGTTAGATATCATATTATTATTAGTCAAGTTAAAATCACAGTGATTCTATCTCCCTTGGAAGCTCTGATAAATTGGCTTCACAGGGTATGATCCGACTTGTTGAGGCCATCACTTCCACTATCTGTGTCAATTGGATTTTTTAAAGCCCTATATTTATACTAATCATATGATCACCATTAAATGGATATATTATCAATGGTAATGATTCTTAATAGTATTTTAAATTTGATAGGATATACTGAAACCAAATTAGTGCACTTGTTTTCTATATCCATAATATATAAAAATGAATTTAATTAAATAACAAGGGGATTTTTTTAAAATATTAGGTTATTACAATATTCCCTTCATCAGAAATTTGACCCTAATGATTTTCATTTTACACACTAAAACATATGATAGAAACTTTGTTTAATCACATCCTCTAGTTCCCACATCGCTTATTCAAAATTTTTGTTTCTCCACAACACTTTGACCAGGTGCATTATCTTATTCTGTAGAATATTGTCTCTATGATCTAAGATCTTTAATAAATGATCCTCATATGAGAGATCATTATCTAATAGTACCAAATATGGATTGATTAAATGTGAGGATTTTGGTATGTACTTTCTCAATAGTGATATGGGGAATACATCTTGTACTTGAGATAGGTCAGGTGAGATTTCTAGTCAATAGGCCACCGCTACAATGCGATCAAGGATCTCAAAGGGACTAATGTATCTTGGAATAAGATTCCCATTCTTCAAAATATCATGAATTTTTTCCATAGAAATATGTATAGGAATAACTTGTCTCTAAAATAAAACTATATGTATCATAAATGATTGTCTACATAGATCTTTTATCGACTCTGAGCACCCTTGATGTGTTGATGAATGGTCTTGACATTTTCCACCATTACCTTGACAATTTATTTACCAAGAAGTTTTTGTTCCCCAACTTCAACCCATCATACAGGTATTCTTCACCTCTTCCCATAAAAGGATTCATAGGTATTAATTTGGATGATTGAGTGGAAAATGTTATTGTATGAGAATTCGACCAGAGGAGGATGTTGATTCCATCCACCTTTGAAGTCAATTGAAAATTCTCTCAACATGTCCTCAAGTGTATAGATAATACAATTATATTGGAAATCGGTTGGAGGGTGATAGTCTATTATGAAGTTCAACTCAGTATTTAGATAATGTTGTAGACTCTTCTAGAACATAGAGGTGAATCTTTAGTATTGATCAGATACAATTGATAATGTTATTCCATACAGCCTCACCATTTTTCTAATATATATCCTTGCATGTTGATCAAGTGATACAGCTTATCAAATTGAAATTAAGTAAGCAGTTTTTTTAAGACAATCCACCACAACCCATATAGCATTATTTCCTATTTATGTCTTCGTAAGACTAGTAAAAATATATATGGTGATATTTTCCCATTTCCATGTAGGTATGGGTAATGGAAAATTCATCCCCTTATATTTTTTCTTTTCCTCTTTCACTTATACAAGACATCTTGATGTATATTCCAAGATATCCTTATTTATATTTTTCGACAAATAGTGTTCTAGGACATCTCAATACATCGTTGTGCTTCCTATATGGATGGAGAAAGTTTAACTATGTGCATCATCCAATAGATAATTCTTTAACTTAGGATTTTATAGTACACATAGTCATAAACCAAATATCACAACTCCTTTAGAGGATTTCCATTTTTATTATATCTTCCAATTTCTTCTTTTAAAAAAAAATTAATTCCCATGTGTGGAATTTTTGAACCCTTCACACATGGTAAGAACCCTCCCCTACAAAGAGGTCACTTCCCTGAGGTAGATCCCCAACCGAGGAATGAGCTGCTGCTAGCCAAGATGGCAGAGCGTCCCAGAGGGTGACAGCTCGATCGACGATGGTTCATCAAAGCAATCCGTCAGCACATTGAGCATCCTTTATCTTCTAAATAAGGGATTATTGAGCAATAATTTGTGACATTATTGATTATGTTCATTACTTTATGATTCCCATGTCTATAATTTTTAAATCAAGGAAGATCAGATCCTTCTCAATACTCATCAATGAAAAAATTGTAGTATCCTTTCTACATAGAGTATCCTCCCCTTTATTTTCTTTCCTATGATGGTAGTGTATTGATAATTAGTATTCCTTGATCATCTCTAACCATATTCATTGGTTCATATTCATCTCTTTCTATGTGAATTTATACTTGAGGCTTTTTTAATCCATATATATTTCACACTTCTCCCCAAAGAGAAAATGTCTCTATATTTTTAATACAAAGATCAATACAACTAACTCCAAATCATATGTTGGGTAGTTCTATTCATGAAATTTCAATTTCCATAAAACATAAGATACCACCTTTTCATTATGAATTAACACACAACCCAAGTCCTTCTTAGAATCATTGCTTAATACTATGAAAATTTCTCCACATGTGGGTAGTGTGAGTACATGCTCAGTGATAATCCTCTTCTTCAACTCCTTGAAGGTCTCTTCACATTCATCATTCCAAAAAAAATTGACTCCCTTATGAGTTATCTTGTTTAGGGGGTTTTAGAATCATGAGAAATTTATCACAAATCTAAGATAATACCTTGATAATCCAAGTAAACTATAGATAACTCTCACAAATGTTATCTTCAACCATCCTTTAATTTCTTCTATCTTTGAAGAAACCAAAAATATTCCATTTATTGTGATAATATTCCCTAAGAATGAGACTTCATTCAACCAGAACTCACATTTTATGTACTTTTCATAAATATTCTCCTTTCATAAGGTCTTTAGAATAATTCTCAAATGCTCCTCATAATCCTCCTTGATTTTGGAGTTTATTATAATATCATTTTGAAATACTAAGACAAATTTTTAGAGGTAATCTCTAAAGAATATATTCATCAAGTCTATGAAGATTTCTAGAGAATTAGTGAGTTCGAACGACATTACTATGAAATCATAGTGCCTGTAACTTGTTCAGAATGCAGTCTTGAGGATATCCACCTTCTTCACCATTACATGAAAATATACCAATTTAAGATCCACCTTGGATAAGTATTGTGCTCTGTGTAGCTGATCGAACAAATCACCAATCCATGTAAGATGATACTTATTATTTATAATGATATTTTTTATCTCATGATAATCAATGAAATGATGCATTGAACCATCATTCTTATTGATTAAGAAGAATGATTCACCCTAATGTGAAGAACTTGGGAATATGAATCCATTACCTAGATTCTCCTATAGTTGTTTCTTAAGATCCTCAAGTTCCATAAAATACATTATATAAGGGGTCTTGGATAATGGAAACACCCTTGGATTAAGTTCGATTGAAATTAAACCTCTTGGAAAGGAGGGAGACCAAATTTTTTTAGGAAACACATCAGTGCATTCTCTCAAAAAGAGAATGTCTTCAAGGATGATGTTTTACTAAGACTCAATCATTATATATATATATATATATTATTTCTTGTAGGGAAATAATATCCATGTTTGAGATTTTGGTGCTAAGGAATATTCATCCTCCTCCTTTCACTTGTATAGAATTGGGGTTCGATTCATGATAGGGAGAGTGATTTCTTTTACATGATTTTTTTTGGATATATATAAGGAAAACCAATACATGCCTAGAATTTCATACAATTACACTAAAGGAAGTATCACAAGGTTTAATGGGAAGTTCAAACCACAACTTTTTATAGGGGAGTAGTTATATACTTAGGATTCAATTATTTCCCTGTTTTCCATTTTCACTTATAGCTCTAATTCCATGATTTGTTGTGGTGCTTGAATAGTTATACTAATCTTTCATTACATGAAGTAATTCATAAAACTAGAATAAAAAAGTACATTATTATTGAATGAATAACTAGCATACCTGTCAAAACTTCATTATTAGGATCCACCTCAGTGGTTGTTATAGCATAATCTCAACCTTTCTACCTTGGAAGTTTTTGGTAGTCTCCAAAAACCATTGGCATAGTGCATTGGTTTTCAAAGTTCCCTTGTTCATTGAAGTTGAAATAATGAAAAATGCACTGAGGGTTGACTAGATCACTCCTTTCCTGCATCATATTAGTGGGTTTATTTTATTGATAATCGCTAGTAAGGTGTCCTTCCTTCCCGTACCTAATGAATTTCTCCACCCCCTTACATAGTTTCTTGGGTGATTCTTTCGGCACTTATAGTAAGTGGGATGTAGAAATTTCTTATCACCATTAGATTTCTCCATCAGAACTCCAGAATTAAACTCCACATTCTACTTCTTATCCTTGTGATACCCTAGATATTTTTCGATATCCATTTAGAATTTGAGGTCACATTGGAAAATTTCCTCATAGCTATCAAATTATCTGATCATTAGGGATTTTCCTAGATTAGGGTTTATACCACCAAATAAATAGTCAAATTTTCATTTGGGGGGTAATAAAAAATCCGAAGGCATATATTGAAAGTATTTTGAGGTATTCCTTATACTCCCTGATAGATTTGTCATATTTTTTTCTTAAGGTAAAAATATATACCTTTCTATTTTAAGTCAGAGAGTGCGGAGAAAATATTTATCATTTTTTTCTGGAATTCCTTACACCCCATCGCTTTGATATCTTCCCCAAACTTCATATTCTTGATCAATGTCAACTAATAATTAGATTCTCCTTAGATACGATAAACATCAAGTAGAACTGCCTTTGGCTCATAACATTGAAGTATGAAGAGGATATTCTAAATAGAGTTAATCCATTGTTCCATTATCAAGGGATCAGATGAACCATTAAAATTTAGAGACCTTTATCACATAAAGTTCGCAATTATAGATTTTTATTTCTTAGGGGGATTTGGACAATCCTCTTGACACTAGTGAAAAAACACAATTTAATGTTGGTCTTTTTTATTTGTGACGTCGGTTTTTAACCAAAGTCTATAAAGGAGATGTAAGAAATATGATTTTTAGCATCAGTTATTAAAAAAATGACGCCAAAAATTAATTCCATTAAGGTTTTAGGCGTCAGTTTTCTATAAAATCAATGCCGAAACCCAGTCAAAATTAAGTTTTCTGCATCAGTTTTACAAAAAACCAACACTGAAGGTCAATTTCAACGGGTTTTCAGCATCAGTTTTATATAAAACCAATGCCTAAAACTGTGTTTCAGTGTCAGTTTTAGATAAAACCGACACCGAAACCCCCGTTTATTTTTTTAAAAAATTCAGCGTCAGTTTTTAAAATAACTGCCCCCGTAAATGAATTTTTTTTAGAAAAATCAGAAAATTATACTTCTAAAAATATCAAAATCCTTGTAAAAAGAAACAAAATATACAACAACAATCAAACAATATTTATCATTTAATAAAAACCTATAACTTACATATACCAAGCATAAAAGAAAGACGACATTGAATGTTAAAAAAATTAGAATAGACGTACCTGAAATTTATGGCAGGCTCATTGTTGGTTATTGTTGAAGCATTCATTTGATTATTGGTAGGTTCAAACAACTAATATATCAAAAGAGTTAGTTTTTTAAACCCATATGTATTATTATTTATAAATATTATAATATACATACCTCAAATCCTAATCAGACTTAACAAATAGTTCACAAAAGTAGATCGAATATGGGTCATTTCAGATTGGGAATAAGATTGTGAATCATTGAATACCTACAATAATATTGAATGATATGAGGTAAAAATATAAAATAATATGGAAGAAAATATAAAAAAAATTAATACAACTAACCTTATGAAAATCAGTAGTTTCCCTAGTTGTGATTATCTCGTACATGAATCGTAAAATATAATAACCACATTAAACATTTCCATTTTGACGATGACAATGCAGTTATAAAACAATAAATTGATAATAAATAAAATATATAACAATAAATTCATAAAAAAATATAATATAAAAACTAATTACCTATACTTCCACATATTTGATTTTCTTTAGTTCCTTTACTGACATGTATTCCTTGTTAAATTGTTTCCATGAACTGCATTTTCATATATATGAACTAATAATACATGTCTAAACAATGAAAATTAAACATAATGAGCTTATAAAAAATAAAAATAAAAAATTACTTATTTAATAAGGTGGAAAATGGTTTACGAACTGTTCCTAATAAAGAGAAAGACCAATATAAGGTGCATTCACTTGGAAAAAATACACATAACAACCAATGTCCCCTACAATACAAAAAGTTCACAATTAATGACATTATAATGATTATTAGTTCATAATTATGTTTATATTCTTACTTATCAAGAAATGGAAAAAAAAAATCATTTAATCTCTGTTTGTGATAATCTCTCAGATATATATTAAACTCTATCATCATTCTTTACATTTACGGCTTCCAAGGAAATGTACTCTAGATCTACAAAACTGTAAATGCATGTTCTTTCATTTCATAAAAGAAGCTTGTGTAGATACCTAAATTAACAATAAAATATAGTTAGTCAATTTAAAATCATATTTTATTAATGAAATAGAAATTCAAATGTCAATTTACTTATATGGAAAACAATTACACCACACTCAGCCCGAGACCTTCAAAATCAACTAAATGCATGATATCTTCTTTTATTATTATCAATTGATAACTTCTTACACATATATTGGATGTCATCCAAAACTAAAAGATATAATTCAAGAAAGAAGAAGCCTGAGATAATCTTTATAACCTAGAAGAAATATTAGAAGGTTCTAAAGATGACTGTTCCTGAACATTTTGTTGCATTTGGGCAGTTTCTTTTTCTTTCAGATATTCCTATATAAGCTAAATGTCAGAAAACATTAGAAGTAATTTTGAATTATTTATAATTAATATTAAGAAAAATAAATAAATCATATGAAATATAACATAGAATACTATTTGGCCAAAGTAAAAAATGGCTCAGAAATTGTCCAACACAGGTGATCTCCTTAGTAGAAAATGGTAGTAGAGTAGTAGGATCTATAATATCAAGTACCGATACTCTATCCTAACCCATCTTCATAGGCTGATGATGTATTGAGTCCCCCAACAAATACACCTATCCTAACGCAACAATATGTACACGAGGATCTCTTGCAAACAACTCACAATATAAGGATTCATCCAAGTAAGGAGGTCGAGGTTCAAAGTAAGCAGATGGGGCAGGGTAGTCCGAGTGAGCAGACTGAGAAGGCAGAAAAATGAAAAAAGGTATATTAGTGTTTATAATTTATAAAATAGAAATATTGATGAAAATAAAATTATATACCTCGAAAGGCTGCGTAGACGGGGCATGATAAGCAGATGGGGAAGGGTAGTCCGGGTGAGGAGGCTGAGAAGGCTGAAAAATGAATAAGGTATAATAGTGTTTATAAATTATAAAATAGAATAATTGATTAAAATAAATTAATATACCTCGAAAGACTGCACAGACAGGGCTGGATAAGTAAATGGGGAAGGGTAGTCTGGGTTAGGAGGCTGAAAAGGCTGAAAAATAAAAAAGATATATTAGTGTTTATAAATTATAAGATAAAATAATTGATGAAAATAAATTAATATACCTCAAAAGGCTACACAAACGGGGTAGGTTAAGCGGTGGGGAAGAGTAGTCCAGGTGAGCAGGCTGAGAAGGAAGAAAAATGAAAAAGTTATATTAGTGTTTATAATTTATAAAATAGAAAAATTGATGAAAATAAAATAATATACCTCGAAAGGTTGCGCAGATGAGGCAGGGTAAGCAGATGGGGCAGGGTAGTCCGGGTGAGTAGGCTGAGAAGGATGAAAAATGAAAAAGTTATATTAGTGTTTATAATTTATAAAATATAAAAATTAAAGACAAATAAATAATATACCTGGGAAGGCTACGTAGACTGTGACTATCTTGCCAAGTGTTCTAATAAAGCTTTCTACACTACTGCTTGAATTTTATCACCCATAGACTATTTCATATCTTTCAGCTCTTCTTTTAAGGATTCTATTTTTGGGTCTCTTGATTGATTACTCTTACCAAAAACCTTCCAAATACTAACACCTGCTTGATATCCTCTAACACGGCCGAGGTGTTATGCCTTTCCCAAAGCAGTGGCTAGGATGTCCATCCTATTCTCGAGGATATAAGAGACCTGTGTCTTGCTCCTGATGTTCATCCTGAAATGAAAAATAAAAAAGTTATGTTACTGTTTATAATTTATAGATTAGAAAAATTGTTAACAAATAAATAATATTTACTTACAATTCTATCATCCACTTGCTGAGCTTCCTCTATGAGATACGTTTTATTTTTCCTTCTTCTTCCTTGTTTCCATTTCTCATGGAGAGTGGGAGGATATAGAGGACCAAACTGGACCTCTTCTAAACCACTACTTGATCGAGCACTTAATGCTTCAAATTTTTCTTCAATCATTTTTTGCTCCAAATACAAAATACCCTCCACATGATAAAGTATGAGGGTATATATTTCTCAACTGGATCTCCTGATGAGATCTCCTAGAGGCCTGTTATATAAAAATAAACTACTAAGTAATAAGAAAAGTATATCATAAATTTTAAAATATAAAATAATTACCATACCTGAAATTTCTCTTCCTGACGACTGTCAACAAATCGCTTCCATGTATCTTCATCTATAAACAAATACTTAAGAGATGGACTTTCAAACCTTCTCTTTCCAAAAACATAAATTTTTGTCAATTTGGTTTTAAAATCTCTCCATCATACCACCGCTAAAGAGAGATGTCTTCTCTTAATTTCTTTGGTTTCCTCAAAATTGAATGTCATCTGTAATTGAATAAATTTAATATGTCATTTAAAATATATATTATTCAAAAAATGAGTTAAAAGAAATCAATTAAGATATTTTACCGTCATGTCCTCCCAAAGTTTTTGTTTCGCCATCCTGTCCACTGACTTTCAACCAGGATATAAAATACTAATCCTGCAATGGCTTTGCATCGCTATATAACTAACAAACTGAACTGCATTTGGGCCAACTGGATTATTATTATCATCAAAATGGATGTGTACTTTTTCATTATCACGAGCAAGTGATAGTTTTGGTAAACGTGTAATACCATGTTTACCAACTTGAGAACTTGATTTTTGAGTAGTAACATGATAAGTCTCCTCTACGGAGGATGCATCAGTAGTCCTGTAATTCTTTTTTTTAAATTAACAGTTTTATTTCATTATATAAGTATATTACTGAATATTTAATAATATGTAAAAATAGATATACCTCAGTAACTGCTTCTCTCTATTTGTATCTGACATTGCTACTAGAAAGTTTAATGAAATTTTGTGTACCTGCATATCATTAGAAAATTGAATAATTAGAAACAATGGAGAAAAAATAAGTAATTAAAAAAAGAGGCATGCATTTATAAGTTTCAAAAATGGAAACAAAATATAAATATTTACCAGAAAAATTATGAGACTAATTTATTATTTTCCCACATAACTTCATCATGATCATTATATACTGCATGCACTATGTCTGTATTATACTCATTGTAATCATCTGGAAATTGCGTAATAGATAAATAAGGCTCATGTAAATCACTGACATCATCAGCATCATCCGCATCACCCAAATGGTATCTTTTTTCCTTTCAAAACAACTGACCATTAATCATTCGATAGATCAATGACATAAAATACTTGTTTTTCATGTTTCTCCATGATAAATGGTTACTCATTGTAATTAAATCTTTTCAAATCAACCAGTTTAAACCCATATTTATCATTTTTCACACCACTATTACTATCAACCCAATTACACTTAAAAACGGTGACTCAAAATTTAATATAATCAATTTCCCATATGTCTTCATGAACTCCAAAATATGACGTCGATGCAGAAATTGAGTTTTTATCTTTGGCACTCAAAAAATGCACTGCTTCAGCAAAAACCATCACACCACTATTCTGAACGGTACTCTTGTCATCCAAGTTTTTTGTGTAAAATGTGTAGCCATTGATATCAAAACTAGACCATGCGATCACATTAAGAGATGGTCCCCTGCTAACCACTTCAATGTTTCTGATGCAGATATATCTTGGGTGACTTTATCTTTAAACCATGAAACACATGTTTTCTTATGCTCAATCATCACCCACTTTTCGTTTCTTTTCTGATATCGTAACTTTAATTCAGAAATATGTGAGGATATATATGATTGGACCTCATGTGTGTTGTTCAAAATTTATAAATATGCCTACATCAATTCATCACGTGTAATGAACTTTAACTTTAATCCTCAAACCCCTCTACCTTCACTATCAACTTTCATATGTCGAGATACAGGGAGACCAATATGCTCCACCTCATACAAATAATCAGTACAGAACTCAATCACCTCTTTTGATACATATTTTTGAATAATAGAAGTCCTCTAGTCGATAAGGATTTTTAACATATCCTTTCAAAATTTTCATATATCTTTCAAAAGGATACATCCATATTATATAAACAGGCCCACATATTCTTATCTCATGCACCAAATGAATCAGTAGATGAAAAATTATATAAAAAAATGTGGGTGGGAAATACATTTCTAGTTGAAAAATAATAAGAGTTACTTCATTATCTAACACATATAACAAATTTGGATCAATTACTTTGCTACAAATGGATTTGAAGAAATTATATAACCTGATGATAGTCTTTCTGACAGCTGTTGGAAATATACCACGCACTGCTACTGGTAGAAGTTGTTGCATCAACACATGAAAATCATGAGATTTCATACCTATTAATTTACAATCATTAAATGACAAAAAATTATTCACATTTGAAGAAAAACCACTGGGTACTTGAATACCATGAAGACAATAACAAAGATTCATCTTTTAAATCTTTCTTAATGTGTGACAAGCCGGATGTAAATGTGTTCTGTTTCCTTTCACAGTGGGAGCTAACTCCAAACATATTCTCATTAATATCAAGTCCAATATAGCATGAAATCCATATTTTTTCTTTCCTTTTATGTCTAACAAATTTCCAATAAAACTGTCACATATTTTTTTCTTAACATTCATAACATCAATGTTATGTTTTATCTTAAAAAATATCCAATAAGGTAGTTCCAAAAATAAAATACTGCTTCTTTCAGATATGTTTTTGAAAACCAGAAATTATTCTCTTTCCAAATGTTGAATCAATATCTTTCACCCTTTCATAGTATTATTCAAATAACAATGGTCAAGGGGGAAGGTTGTATTCTTGTAAAATGTTAAATACTTTTTTCAATCTACGATAAGGATGATCAATTCGAAAAAATCTTCAATGTCCCATGTACACTATCTTTCTTCCATTATTCAGCTGATAATATGAAGTTTGTTCTTCACAAATTGGACATGATTTATGTCCCTTAAAACTAAATCTAGATAAGTTTACATATGTAGGAAAGTCGTTTATAGTGAACATTATCATAACATGCAAAAAAATACTCTTTCTTGTATGCATCAAAATCTTTAAAACCTTCCTCCAATAGCAGTTTTAAATCATCAATCAATGGTGAAAGATACACATCAATATCATTTCTCGGTTGTTTTGGTCCAGAAATCATCAAGATCATCATAAAATATTTTTTTTCATACATAGATGTGGGGACAAGTTTTAAACTACCATAAAAATAGGCCATGAACTATGTTGGCTACTGAGGCTCCGACATGGATTCATTCCATCAGTACACAATCCCATTCTGAGATTTATAGCTTTACTTCCAAAATCATAATTTTTTTTATCAAAACTCTTCCACTATGGTGAATTGACAGGGTGACATAAGTTACCATCAGAGATGCTCTCATCTGAATGACATCTTAACCTTTTTGCATAAATTTAATTTGAAAATAGATGCTTCCAATGAGGAATTATTGGAAGTTACCAAATTGCTTTAGCATGAGTTTTGATTCTGGTACCTAAAAATGAATCAGAATTGAATTATCAGAATTGTATGAAAAAATTATTGGATGATATCATTGTAAAGTAAAAAATTGATTTTTCATGACGTTAGATGACATCACCTGAGAATGAATTTGAGTTGTCTTTCCCATCTATCTTATAGCGTGATGTCCTACATGTAGGACAACTTGATAAATATTCATTTTCTTTCCTATATAGTACACAGTCATTGGACCTAAGGTGATCAATGATGAAAGATGCTGGGGAGGGGAAGTTCTAGTGGGACGAGTGTATGGGTCATGTATTGGGCATGGTATCCCTCTGGGCCTTCAGGTCATGTATTGCGGGTCATGTCGGGCCTTGTGCCTTGGGCCTACGGGTCATGTACAGGTTCCCCTTTAACCCTTAAAAAGGGGGATTATCTATAATAAAATAAAAAAGGAAGGCCTTCGGGCCATTCGGGCAGTACACAATCATTGGGGAAATCATGTATCTTTTTATACCCCAATCCCATTGGGAATAATATTTTCTTCACCTCCTAATTGGAATCTAGAAGCCCGTTTCCTTATGGAATTAACTCTTTTAAAAGATCAAGTAAACTGGAGAAACTTTTATCACTCCACCCATTTTTTTCTTTTAAGTTAACTAATCTCAAAACTGCTGATAACACTATATATTTACTGCAACTTGGGAATAATGGTTTCTCAGAATATTCATATAATCGTTCAACATTTGGTGTTTTTTCGATGGTTTCAACACCTAAATCATGAATTAATTCTTCAATATGATCCTATGCCTCATTATGAATATCATCATCAATAATGGATGTTGAATCTTCAGTTCTTTCAAAATGCTAGATCCAAAGTGTATAATTAAGGATAAAACCATAACAAATGAGATGATCCTTGATTTCTCTAGAGTTTAAATTTCTCATATTTATACACTTCACACATGGAAAAGAAAATCAAATCAATGTTTTGAAGATGTTTTTTAGCAAATTCCAAAAAATTATCAACTCCTTCTTCATATTCACTAGTGGTTCTTCATAAATGAATCCAATTAAAATCCATTAAACACCTGATATCACAATATATTTGGTGAATATATTAAAACATATAAACATTTAAATATCTATCAGATAAATTGTAAACAAAAACACATTAAAAAAAAACTATTGATAATTAGATAGAAAACATCAGATATGAAACACATTTACAAATAGTAAACATTTTATTTTCATATTATATAAATGTGTGTTATATTGATATTATAATTTAATTATAATATCATTATTTTAAAATTTATTAGTTCATTTTATATAGTTGTTGCATTATTTCAATGTTTCATGTGTCAAAAGTATTGAAGATTGCATTAATTTAAAGGATGCAGTAAGTGAATTTGGTGAAATTTGATTGGAGTCATTATAAAAAGATGCAATTTTTTGACAGGATATTTAAGAATGTTTATTGATAAAATATTTAACCACTTCCTAACACATTTAAAATAAAATATAAACTAATAATTTAAGCAAATCAATAACAAAATTAAATGATAAATAATTTATCTACAAAATTAAAAAAAACTTACGAAATTTTAAGTTTAACCCGAATGGAGATCCTCAATCCGAACTGTGTTCCGTATAATGACTTAGATAAAAAAAAACTGCAAAATCTATACCCACAATGATAATACTAATGAAAAATAATGATAAAAAAAAAAAAAATTCAAACCACCATTAAAATTCGTTTAAAATAGGGTAATGGAAGAAGAAATAAACAATGGAAGATAAATCAAGAGAGGATAACGAAGAACGCAAACCACAAATTGTGAAAATGAAATAAAACCATCAAAGATGGCGATCCAAGATCACAAATAGGGCTTCGAATGTCTTCCTGAGTTGAAGGTGCCGTTGCGGGTTTTGATTTCAAAGATCCAACAAAATGAGGGTTTTGTGACCCTGATAAATTTTAAAAGACTTTCAGCGTTGGTTAAAAAAAAAAAACGCCCAAAATAAAAAAATATTTCGGTGTCCGTTTTTCTAAAAACCGATGCCCATAATCATTTTTTAAATTTTTGGGCTCTGTTTTTACCAAAACCGGTGCCGAAAATATCCGGGTTTCTTAATTTGGCATCGTTTTTAGAGAAAACCGATGCCGAAAATTGGACTGAAGGTGTCAGTTTTCTTCAAAACCGACCCCAATTTGTTTCAGCATCAATTTTCTTAAAAACCGATGCGAAAACATTTTTTTTGATTTTTTGTGTCGGTTTTTACAAAATTGATGTAAAATATCATCGAATAATGGTTTTTGGTATTGTTTTTACTAAAAACCAATGCCAATAAGTTCACGCACATACTATTGGTGTCAGTTTATAAAAAACTAGCATTATTACATCGACGTTAAATTCCTTATTTACACTAGTGTCATGATCCAGATTTATATTTAGAACCTAGGTTAGTTGAGAGAGTATCATCATAAATTTTTCTATTCCTACTCCCATAAGGTTGGGTATCTCGTTTGGGCAATCATTATATTTCCCTTCACATTGGTTGTTTACCCAATTCATCATATTTCTGGCCATTGGATAGAATAAAGGTAAAATTAGGGATGATTATTTTTAAACTATTAAAAACATAAATAGGAATTCATTGGATTTAAAGGGATAACTTATAAATGACATTCATTTATTAACTTATGAATTTCTAGGTTTTAATATCTGTTATCCATGATCTATTTCCTAACATATATTTTTAATATAATTTTTGTTCACTTAATAATGGTTTGTAATGAACTTGTGAATTTACAAAGCATATCCCTCGGTAATGTCAAACTAGGTGTGAAGTAAGGCTCATTTTCATGCATCAGTTCCTGGTTAAGTCTAGCTCAACACAGTGTTTTCAAGTTTTACCCCCATTCATATCTATTCCAGAGCCACATCCACTTATAGTATCCATAAAATAATGTATTTTCTTGATCTTACTCTATAATTAATCAAATATTTGGGATGTTTTCTTATACATAGTCTTATAACTATGTATTTTACTATATTTTTCTAATCTTAATCCAAAAAATAAATAAAATTTTCCTTTAATACCAACTATGACAAACCATCTCTATATTACACATTAATTCATGAATTATTACATAATAATACACATAATACAACCTAAAATATGAAGAAGTCTAATGAATTTGGAAATTAGGTACATTACATAACAACTTAAAACATGAAATTAATTATCTTTATTGAAAAATTCTTTAACATGCTCATATTTTTTTTTTGTACTTAAAGCTGTATGGGATAACCTGGGGACACACATAAGAAAGGGGTGAGCTATAAAGCCCAGTAAGGGAATAAAAATAGAATAACATGAATAAATTAATAAATTTTATACAATAGTAATATCAATGGGTCATAAAAGGAGTGAGAATCATAAATATGAATAATGAGGAATGATATAACATGATAATCCTAAAGGAAACATGGGAAAATGTGGAAACAACTTAAAACACTGCATCATAAATATAAGTCAAGGATAAATGTGAAGAAATCATAATGTAAAAAGTCCTGTGATAGATTATGTTCACTCCATAATACTTTGAATGATGTATCATGAGAGAAAACATTACCCAATGCATTGGAGTGCTATATAATTATGGGTGCACCTGTCACTTTCATGTCATTCTCATGATTAAGTGTTCCACATAGATCATACAACATATAATAATTTATCATCAAATTTTATTCCACAATCATGGAGTTTCGAATAAATATATTTAATTACTTAATCATATATGTATAAGTTCATAAATGTGAACAACCTTGATAGGATATGTGAATTATTATTCACTACACAATTATTTGGCATGGAAAATCATGGTGTCATTTTAGTATCATAATGGGGTCGTATGAATGTTCATGGGAGAGATTGATGAGAGAGAAATTGGTATATAATAATTTATACATAAAATTTAAATCAAGGGGGATATGGAAGAATATATCCCAACATTAGTAATGAATTTAAAAGACATAAGATAAAGAAGATACTTGAATAAATAGAAGAATGAGAGGATCCCTTACCTTAAGAGAGTGATTCCAAATGCTTGAGCAGATCTCATTGAGAGTTTGAAGGCACCTTGGTAGGACTATAGAGATATGAGAGTAGTTTAAGGAAGTTTTATATGTTTTTTAAGTGAAGATAAATGGGATCTTGGGTGGGTTTATATAGGAAATGAGTGGGTAATTCTAAATTATTTCTCAAGCTTAGGTTTTGGACTCTATATAATAAAGTAATAAAAAACACAAACCTTACCATGGTTTTACCCATTGTTTCTACCAAAGAGGTATTTTTTCATTATTTTATTAGTCTAAGGTCTGAAATTATTAAAATAATACCCTTGATGATGTGGAAGTGAGTCATCTCCTTAAACAAATGATTTTAAAACTTTAAAATATATCATAGGTTTTGGAGGATTCATAAAGGCTATATTAAAGTAATAAAATAAACTTAATATTATGTTATTTTAAATTGAAAACATATATTTGGTCATGGATATATTTCATAGTATTTATTACATCATTTTTAGGTTATCATCATTTCATAATACACACCGTATATTTATGTTGTACTTAAATTTTACCTGAATATTCGGTTGCCTCAGAAAATTATGAAAAATTCATCGTTGGATAATTTTGACATTATGATTCCAAAAAAATATATTCAATTTATCTAAATAATTTTATAAATATTTAAATTTTCACTTTTAAAATAAGAATTGACATTTATTGAGAAATTATGGGTTTTTTTGACTGTAACAGTTTTTAAACCCTTAAAAAAATTAAATTTGAATTCATAAAAATTATATGATAATTTATATTTAATAAAAATTATTTAATAATAATAATTAGATAAAATATAATTTATTTAAAAAAATATGTTAATTCATCTAAATAATTTTTTTAATTGAAGTTGAATATTACCCAAAAATATAATTTGTGTTTTATTGTATAAAAATCAAAATCATTTATAATGTAACAATAATAAGATGAAAATATATTAATTATTATGTAAAATATAAATATTCATATTGTTAATGTCATGATACATATCCCTTTAATACATAGGCAAACACCCTGGGACTAAGGTGTGTAACCGTTAGAATTTCATGGGGTGGTTTGGCATACATTATTTGGGCGGTGATCTCGATGAGCTTGAAATTATCTAGTAAACAGTTTTACTCATTCTTATGTTGTTTGATATGATTTTTTATTAGTAAAGGGAAAATCCTAGTGATTCTATCTCTATCTAAAGCTCTAATAAATGGGCTTAATAGGGTAAAATCCTACTATTTGAGGCCATCACTTCCCTTGTCTATATCAATTGGATTTTTCAAAACCCTATATTTATACTAATCATATGATCATTGTTCAATGACTATATTATAAACAATAAATATTCTTAACAATATTTTAAATTTGACAGGATATAATGAAACCAAATAAATGCATGTGTTTTCTATATCCATAATATATAATAATTCATTTAATTAAACTATAAGGGGAATTATATTTATAAAAGTTCAGGTCACTAACATTATTACCTAAACTATATAAATTTTTTACATATGATATTTTACTATGAAATTTATTTTATTGACTATGAAAATATTTATATTTTGTATCCTTTACTCAATATAAATATTTTTTGATAATGTATGTTGTTTTTGACTTAAACTAACCATTCAATCATGATGTCTAAAATAATGAAATAAAACATTAATAATTTCATTAAATGAGAATTAAATTATTGTTATCCATTAAATTATTTCATTATTATTATCCATGGATTTATTTTTTTCCCAATTTATTGATTAAATGGAATGTTTTCTCATTCATCTAGCTTGATATATTCATAATTCTTTATTTAATCATGATATATTTATTTGTACGTAACCCTTACTAAGAATTTTAGATCACCCTTATTTTGTTTAATTTTCTCAAGATATGTATAAGGAATAATTGAATGAGTTTAAGGATGAATAATATTAACTATTACAATGTTTGTATATTATAATTCCAATTTAAAATGGGAAACATGGTTGAATCTAGTTCTCCAAGACTACTAAACTGATCTATCCTTCAGGATCAGATCCATTATATCTTATGCCAATATAATAAAGTAGAAACCAGCTCTTATATATTGGATTTGGGGATATTATAGTTTTTATCAAAGAAAGTTTAGTAGATTCCTTGAGAACTAGATTTTGGAAAACATATATTAAGGAACATAACCCTATACAACAATTTGAAGATATATCTAAGTATAGAATAATATCCTAATGTGTTTCTAAAGTAGTGACTATGTGATTTTCCAATAAACACATCCATATCTCGATACTAAAAGTGGATGTGGTTTTGGAATAGATAAATCTATGGGTAATAACACCAATTTTTTTTTCCGAATACATCTCAACTATCATTCCAGTGCATGGTGAGTGTTCCCTTACTACACAGTTATTTTAACACTCCCTGGGGATATTCTTGGGTTAATTCACATTTTATTTACCAACCATTATGGATGATTTGAATAGATAATGATCATTGATGACCATATTTAAACCTAAGGATTTATATATTGTAAAGAATGTTTCATGATTTAGATATCCTATTAATGATATTTCATGATTATATGATTTTACACTATTATTATTATTTATCACACTATGATTTTTGGATTTAGTCAATGGATAGAACAGTAACGAATCTTGTTAAAGCTACATGTGATGAAAAATGGATTTTTTTCATCATGAGAAACCAATTTAAATTTAATTTAGAAGAAGAAACCTTGTGATTATACCTAATTAGATATCATGTTATTTGATTATCAATCCCAAATTGAGTGAGTTTCTTGACACACCTAATAAGATAAAAATAGAGTTTCATGAAGACCATGGATCAGAGAAGATTCAACTTCTAACATATTAATACTATGGGAAGAATCACCCAGGGAAATGTATTAAATTATCAATGATATATTTTGGGTGTGGAAAACAACATATAGAAAGTAATTACTGAGGAAAAAATAAATAGTTTTATGGAGGTATATGATGATCATCCTAAAGTACCATTTATAATTCATTGCATTATGTTTGGGGTACATGGGAATAATATTTAATGACCCAAACCATAGTAGCCCAAAGTTTTTTGTTACTTTTTTACATTATCACTAGATAACAGGGATCATATCTTAAAGGATCGAATAATTTAGTAGTATTTATAGACTAGATACATGGTTGAATCTTACATTTCATTTAAAAAACATGAAATAGAATAAATTATTTTCAATGAGAACATCATTATTATATATAGAATATACTTATATATCAATCATAGAATAATTGATGGTATCATGGAAAAAGGAAACATAAGAATGGGTTGAGATCAGATTCTTAATAATTGAATACTTATAGTGAAATCTATCATAGAATGAATAAGGAATGAATAATATTATAGGAATAAATGATGATAAAATAATGAAATATAAATAATCACATGAGCTTCAAACTTATTGATAAATATCACAACGATTTTAATAATCACATGGACATAAAAAACTAATTTTATAATAATGAAATGTATAATTAAAGACATTTAAAACTTAACTTTGAGTCCATATTCCAATAAATTATACCTAAATGGGTAATTACTTTTACAAATACCCAACATGTTTTTTCTCATGATACCTCTCAATGAATCTTGGGTCTATGTAATTTTAGACCTCACATATCAATTAATAAGTCCAATTCAATCATCATATGAAAAGATCATACAACTTAATCAATATTATTTAATAATAAATAACTACCTATATTGTAAGAAATAGAATATAAAATATAAAAAAAATTCATAGTAAAACTGATAATAATACATATAGAAAAATATATCATATGGTATAATTATTTTATAACCTACGTAAATCATAATATTCATAAAATATGTTCACATAGATGAAAATACTTTTAAAATATCACTTGAACATTTCTTGAGGAAAATACTGTTTTTCATTTTGAAATCATTTATTTAAAATCTAAAAAATTTCCAAAATATTAAGACAATAATTTAACTTAAAAGTACCATGGAAACATTCAATATAAAATTCAAAACAATGAATAGTAATGACAGATGAAATATTTATCTCTGCAGTATACATTAAAACAAAGATTATACTCACACCTTCGGTAAAAAAGTACATCATTTGGAAAATTAAAAGAAGATTAATTTTATAAATTTTTATATAAATTCAAACATGGTGTTGGAATCACCTATTTTGATAATCCCAAATCATTTTTTATTTATATAAAGCATCTTGTTTCTCTTATACGATAATAATTTTTGTGAAATCATGTTTATATTAAAGTAATAACTATGTACTTTTAATATCACTGCTCTCTTGTTTAAGCTCAAAGTAAAAGTACAAAGGTCACCAATGCAATGGTCATCGATGAAAAGGTCACTGATGCAAAGGTCACTGATGCAAAGGTCACCGATGCGAAGTTCACTGATTCAAAGGTCACTGATACAAAGGTAACCGATCCAAAGTTTACCGATGCAAAGGTCACCGATGAAAAGGTCACCGATGCAAAGGTCACCGATGCAAAGGTCATCGACATAAAGGTCATCGAAACAAAGGTCCCGGGTGCAAAGGTCACCGAAGCAAAGTTCACCGATGCAAAGGTCACTGATGAAGGCTACCGATGGAAGGTTACCATTGGAAAGGTTACTATTCAAGCCTACCGTTGTGAAGGCCACCATTACCAGTCTACCATACTCTTCTACTCTTTACTTTTTCAAATTCTTAATATTATTATAATGGTTATATTTGGTAAATTTAATGCTTCTGACATTAATTAATGATGATTGTAGAAAAAACAAGAGACCGTATCTAGGTACAGTATGAGGTATGAGAAAGATCACACATGATGTACTTATTCCTATTGTCGGACCTCAAATATAAAAGAGAAGACCGAGGAAGAAAACAGAGAGGGTGTGGCATGTGAAGCGCGTGTATGTTCATGTGAAGGAGATTACTTGCTAGATAGAAGAAGAACCATTCAACACTTACACTGTGAACCTAATAACTTCAAGAATATCATTTTGGGAGAATAATATCAAGGCTACCTTCTTTGACTCATCAACTCTAGATCAACACAAGAAGAATAAAACTCAATTCTGGAAAGCTAGAACCTGGAGTTGCGACACTCTATTTTTGATACAACTTCCTGAGAAAGACTCGAACAATAAATTCTTCACTCCAAGGAGTCAAGATATGAACTTCAAACACACAGAGATTTCTAAACTCAAGCTTATAATCTTAGCTCTATTGTGTTCCTTCATTTTACATTTCTGAGATGTGTGTGTGTCTGTCTGTTACACACACTGTCTCCTATGCTTAAACTAGAGGATACTGAATATCCTCACATAAAACATCACTTACATCTTGTTTCCCATGTATAACTGTGGAAGATACCATGTGTGGTCTGTATTATTTTTTTCCCATGAATAATTTTGGTAGAGGGTGTGAACCCTGGATAGTTTGTTAAAACTATTTTAAATCCCGATACAGGCTGTGTATCAAGTTTCTTGTTAATATAAACTTCTTGGTGGAATGTGATCACCAAGTGGAGAGGATTAAGTCTCGAATTGAGACTGAACCTCTTGTTTAACTTCAGTGTGCTCTATATTTTTGTTATAATTTGTTTTATCTATTTTTTACTACTTATAACTACTAAAACATAAAACTATTTTTCATTCACTTTGATAGTTAGTTTTGGATAGCGTGTGTATGTGTTTAATTCAGTAAACTTGTTTCAAAAGTTAAAGAAGTATTTTACACTGATTCACCTGAGTACTAATCACCCTTTAAGAAACTTTTTGACCAGCTAGACATTTATATCTATACTACCTTAGTTAACTGGGATGTTTCAAAATTTGGTGGACCGTTATAAGAATGTTTTTTTAACAGAAAATTTAAGTAGGAACTCCCCCTCTTGAGATTCCACTCTGACCAAAATTTGGTATCAAAGAACTTACTTTTTATTACTACTATTTTAATTATTGTGAAAGTTGTAAAATTCTTTAACTATGATTTTAGTTGTATCTTAAAGATCTTAAAATTTCTATCATATCTAAATTTTCAGTTCTTTAAAATTCTAATTAACAATGGATAACAGAGTTAAGGGTGCTTCTACTAACAGGCCACCTTTCTTTAATGGTAATAACTATGCTTAGTGGAAATTAAAAATGAAAATGTATCTAGAGAGCATGAGACCTGAAATATGGGACACAATTGAAGAACACCATGCATTACTTGCTACTGCCAGGGACATATGGTCTCAGTTGAATAAATCCAAATATAACAATAACTGTAAAGAAATGAATGAATTGTACTTTTCTCTAGGTGATGAAGAATTCAATAGAATATCTTCCTGTAAAACTGTATATGAAATTTGGGATACTTTAGTTGTTTCTCATGAAAGAACAACCAATGTTAAAGATATGAGATTAAATACCTATAATATTAAATATGATAATTTTAAAATGAAGCCTAATAAACCTATATATGAAATGTATCTCAGGTTTAATGAAATAGTGAATACCATGAGTCTGGTTGGGAAACCAGTGGACAATAGAGATCAGATTATGAGATTGATTTGATGCCTACCTAACAGATGGAGAGGAACTTCTGTTTCTATCTGAAAATCTTGTGACATAAGCAAGCTACCATTAAAGAAACTAATTGGAAAACTTATGATGTAAGAAGAATATCTTATTTTAAATCAATAAGATGATGAAGAACCAAGAAAGAAATCTGTATCATTCAAGACTACTACCACAAAGAACAAAGATAAAGAAAAAGTTCAAGCTCCTATAGATACTTCCACTAGTGAAGACTTAGATTCTGACAGTGATGATGAGATGAATCATCTTGCTAGGAGATTCAAGAAGTTATACCACAAGAAGAAGTTATTTATAAAATAAAAATATAAAGGAAGGTATGATAATAAAGGACAGTGAAAAAAGGACCAAAAATGGAATGACAACAGCAATGAGATTTTCTGCTATGAGTGTAAATGAAAAGGCCATGTGAAGGCTGATTTCCCCAAGATGAAATATAAGAATAAATATAAAGACAAGGTCAAGGGATATAAAAGGCGATTAAATATACTTGGAGTGCCTCAAAAGATAGCTCAAGTGAATCTGACACTTCAGATATTGAGAAGAACAAACATGCAAACCTGTGTTTCATGATAGAAACATCTGAGGAAAATTCTCTAAAGAAATCCTGTAAAACTCTATGGTACATAGATAGTGTATGTTCAAGACATATGATAGGAGACTATTCATGCTTCAAGAACCTAATTAAATTTTATGGTGGACATGTCACATTCGGTGATAATGCTAACGGGAAGATCGTCAGCTTAGGCCAAATTGGTAACCATAATACTTTATTAATTTCAAAAGTGATTTTTGTTGATGGGTTAAAATAAAATTTACTAAGCAAAAATTTTCATGTTTAAATTCTTTTCATAAGGAATCCTGTTTATGGCATATAAGATTAGGAAACTGCAATGTGCACTCACTTAGAAAACTAACTAGGAAAGGCTTAGTTAGAGACGTACATAAATTGGAATTCCCACATAACAAAGTTTTTTATCCATGTCAAAAGGTAAAACAACACAAAGTTTCTTTCAAACCAAATAAAGAAGTTTCTACTTCTCAACTGCTTGAGTTGGCTCACGGGGATTTGTTTGGACCATCTAGAGTTTCAAGTTTAAATGGAATGCACTATGTTTATGTTCTTATAGATGATTTTTCTATATATACCTGGGTATACTTTCTAGATTACAAAAGTGAAGCATGGTTTTACTTCATTAAATATTCCTAGTCTGTAGAAAATCTTAGTGGACTTATAATTAAGACCTTGAGAAGTGATCATGGTCATGAGTTTGAAAATCAAGAATTTGAATCTTTTTTCTCACAAAATGGCCATACTCACAATTTCTCTACTCCTAGAACACCTCAAGAAAATAGAGTCATATAAAGAAGAAATATGACCCTTTAAGAGATTTCCCGGACTATACTAAATGAGCATAATCTATCTATCTATTTTTGAGGTGAAGCTGTTAATATAGCCAGTTACATTATAAATAGAGTCTTAATTAGACATGTTCTTAAGAAGACCCCTTATGAGCCCTGGAATAATAGTAAGACTAAGGTTAATTACTTTATAGTTTTTGGTTGCAAATTATTCATCATTAACACTAAGGACAATCTTGATAAGTTTTCTTTCAAAAGTGATGAAGGAATTTTCCTAGGTTACTCAATATCTAGTAAATCTTATAGAGTATTCAACAAGAGAACCAAATGTGTGGAAGAATTAGTTCATGTCAAATTGGATGAGATTGATCCACATGAACCCAAAACCTCTGTTGAACATCTTGAGGAAGATATTTCAATTATGGACCATAATTATAAAGATAGTGAACCCTTAGTGAAAAAAACTTGTTCTGGAAATTTTTGAGAATCTGTGCATGGTGAATCTGAACCTATAGACAATAATAAGGAGTCTAGTTCAACCCTTTCTAGAGGTATTAGAACTCTCAAGAATCATCTTTTAGATGCTGTAGTAGGTGATTTAAATTGAGGAACACAAACTAGAGATTCTCTGAGAAACCAGGTTGAAAACCAAGCCTTTCTTTCACAGCTTAAACCTAAAAATATCAATGATGCAATTAATGATGAATTTTTGGTGATATATGCAAGAATAATTAAATTAGTTTGAAAGAAAAAATGTTTGGGAATCATTAGAAAGACCTAAAGACACTTTGACCATAGGCACTAAATGGGTGTTTAGAAATAAAGTTGATGAATATGGAAACATAGTTAGAAAGAAGGCTAGACAAGTTTCACAAGGATATAATCAAGAAGAAGGAATATACTATGTGGAAACCTTTTCACCTGTAGCTAGAATAGAATCCATTAGGATACTACTTGCTTATGCAGCTCATCTAAATTTTAAACTTTATCAAATGGATGTCAAAACTGGATGTTTAAATGGGTACATAGTTGAGGATGTATTTGTTGAAAAACCCCCTGGTTTTACAAATCCCCATTTTTAAAATCATATTTTTAAAATTTCTAATGCTTTATATGGTATGAAACAAGCTCTAAGATCTTGGTATGATAGACTTAGTTCTTTTCTTATTTCAAAAGGTTTTACTAAAGGAATATCAGATCCTACTCTTTTTATTAAAAAGATTTCCAAAGATGTTCTAATAGCACAGATTTATGTAGATGACATTATTTTTAGATCCTCTAATAATTCTTTATGTATTGATTTCTCAAAAATGATGCAATATGAATTCAAAATGAGTTTAATGGGGGAACTTATATTTTTTCTTGGATTTTAAAATTTTCAAAATAATAATGGTATTATTTTAAATCAAAGTAAATATACTAAAGATCTTTTCAAACGTTTTGGTTTGGACTACAATAAAGGTAGTGATACTCGTATGAGTACCACCTATAAGTTGGATGCTATTGAAACTGTTAAACCAGTGGATCAATCCAATTACATAGGTATGATTGGGAGTCTTCTCTATCTTACTGATAGTAGACCTGATATTATGTTCAGTGTATGCATGTGTGATCATTTTCAAGACAATCCCAAAGAGTCTAATTTAACTACTGTTAAAAGGATTTTTAAATATCTCCAGTATACTACAAACTTAGGACTGTTTTATCCAAGAGGACAATCAGTTGATTTAATAAGTTATTCAGATGATGATTTTTCTGGTTGCAAGTTATATAGAAATAGAACATCTAGAATATGTCACTTTTTAGGAAAGTCACTAGTATCATGGTGTAGTAAGAAACATAATTATATTGAATTATCTATTTCCAAATATGTATATATAGCTGGTGATAGTTTTTGTGCTCAAATTCTATGGATGAAACACACTTTACTAGACTATGGACATCAATTAAAACATGTCTCTATAAAGTGTGACAATACAAGTGCTATTAACATCTCTAAGAATTCAGTATCTCATGCTAGTACAAAGCACATTGATGTGAGACACCACTTCTTGAGAGATCATTATCAAATAGGTGATATCAATCTTGAATTCATTGGCATTGAACATCAATTGGATGATATATTCACAAAGACTTTGAATTTTGAGAGGTTAAATTACATCAAGAATGAGTTTGCTATGATAAAATGTTAAGGTATGGAACCTCACCATTAAGACCTCACCATTAAACCTCACTGATAGACCTCACCATTAAACCTCACCTTAGAACCTCATCGTTAGAACCTCACCAATAAACCTCACCATTAGAACCTCACCGTTAGACCACACCTTAAACCTTACTGTTAGACATCACCATTGGACATCACCATTAGACCTAACTGTTAAAACTCACTATTAGAACTCACCATTGGACCTCATCATTGGACCTCACCATTGGATCTCACCATTGGACCTCACCGATAGAACTCACTGTTATAACTCACCGTTGTAACCTTATCGATAGTTGAAATTTTCTAGGACTTAGCGTTTTCTATGCTGGAATCTGAAACATTTTTTGTTTTACTTATTTCTTTTATCTGATTTTTTTTCGATCTATAAGTGATAAAATTAAATAACATACCACATTTCGATCCAATTCTCTCACGAACCTCTTTCTCTCTAACCTAAAAACCTCACCTTCTACCAAAACCCTCGAACCAATCTACATTGAAATGGAAATATTGAAGCGACTATTGGTCAGTGATGAAGGAGATGCACCAAATCCAAAGATACCTTAAGCTGAGTTGAGTTGTAGAATCCAGGTAGTGGAAAATCTAATCAACCCTCATCTTTCTAAGAGTGAAATCATGGTTGAAAAATAGATAATTTCTGAATGGTTTCTGATGAGAAGATCTTTAGAGATGAATTAACTTGAAGCTCAAGGCTGGGTCGAATGCTTTTCAAATAAAAATGGAACCTATTACCCGAAGCTAGTGAAGGAATTTTATGAATTTTTGAAGTTATAATAGACTGAGTATGTGAACAGAATGTATTCAAGGGTAAATGTAGTAAGTGTAAGATTATCCTCTATTGAATGGGTTGAGTGTTTGAGAGTACCACATGAAGGAATTTATGAAAACTAATCAGGAGTCGTGCCTCCCAATACTGAGTTTTTTTGTTATGAAGAAGCCTTAGCTGAACTGACAGGGAGTGGGATCCCTAGGAAAGTTATTTCCACTGAGACAGAAAGATAGGACAAGCTACTGTTTAAGTTTTTCCCACATGTCTTGAGTCCCAGGAGAGGGGACTTTGCTACCTTAAAGTATCAGGATGTATTTATTTTGTATTTGTTGAAGCATGGAAACAACATAAACTTGTATAGGATGCAAATGATTAAATTAGAAGATATGAAAAAGCCCAGTTCCAAGTCTAATGCCTTGTTTCATTCTAGATTTATATCCTTGATGTTGAAGGTTAAAGGAGTTGCTGGAAACACGGAGGAAACAATTGTAGTAAGGGGCAATTTCTGCATTACAAAGGTGATTTGCATGTTGATGAAGATAAATTGGAACCCTTGGAAAAGAATATGGGTGCATGATGTGGCTAATAAATGTGAAGAATTCAACCTTGTTACTAATACTACTAGGTTTAAGGATAAGTGAGATCCTGGTCTAAATCCTGATAAAGTGGAGCCTACAAATTCAGATTAAGAAGAAGAGGCTGCTGCTGTGCAAGAAAGAGAGGATTATTTTATAGATGACAGGAGTGATCCTGACCTTCCATAAAATCCTTGTGCTAATACTGTATCCTTTGGCGAGCCCAATACACTAAATAGATTTCCTATAAGGGAGACAGTCCTAAGGTACAATGATGATGGAGAGACTAGTGAATAAGAAGGGGCAGAAAATGTCTTAAGAGACATTAGAGAGACCTCCAATGAGGTTGAGGATACTGAATCTAGTCATGATGACTTTGAGACATATGCTGGTGAAAGTGAAGAAGAAGGACTAAGTCTCAATCCCTTAATAGGTCATAGAGATATGGTTGAAAGTTTGAAGGAAGACGTTGCTGGTTTAGTTGAAGTTAGAATTGTTTTGGAAGTTGTTGAAGATTCAATCAAGGAAGTGGCAGTGGAACCTTCTATTGATGCAGTAGATCAAATAGGTATGGCTGTAGTGAATGTGGTTGATTAGGAGATTTATCCATGTGAGGGGGAGGAACCTGTTTCCATAGGTACAATTGGTGTTTCTCATTGGATAGAAGACTGGTTAAAAGACCCTGGTTTTGTGGTTTTGGGTTTAGACTATGGAGATTCTGATGATGAATATCTTATCATAAGTCTTACAATTCCTACTATTTCCGAAAATACTATTGTGCAGCCAGTGGTTATTTTTCCTCGAGACTATGTGAAGGATGATGATTTGGAATCAATAAAATCATATTCTAAGAGCCACTTTGATGAGAGATTTGTTGGGTTAGAGAGGTCTATGACTCACAATGAAGAAGTTGTAACATCTATAGTGGAAAGGCTAGTTACTTCCTCTCACTCCATCCTGCTACATGAAGTAAAGGACTATCAGAATCATATCAGAACCTTGGAAGATTATATGGAATCAGTGAAGTATTCTATTGCTAGTTTAGAATCCTATATATCTTCAAGATCTCATATGGAAAATTTCTTTGATATGTTAAAAGTGTGGTTTAGAAAATGGTCATTGTGTTTGAGGACTTTAAGAAGTCCATGGATACACATGTGAGTAGACAAGATGATGATGTGAAGAGGCTGATCAATGGGCTAACCCAATCCTTTAAGGAGACAATGGATTTCACTATGGTACCTCTGTGTGCATCTACTTCATCTTTAGCTGCTCTTTCTTTTGATATATAAGCTTTCAGATTAGTTGTCAAAGAAGAAGTAGAGAAGTTCTCTACTTCCAGTACCTCAAACCCTCAGTCTATGACTCAGGTCATTTCTACTACTAGATAAATTCATAACCTTGTGGGAAATTATTTAAGGGATGCTGCTCAGGATCATAAATCCATCAAATATCAAGTTGATTTCTACTACAAAAGGGTGTATACTAAGTATCAGATGGATGGTCACTTCAAGTTATTGTTGGAGAACATAAGGATTCCACCTATCATTCAAGCATTTAAGGATGAGGTTGGTAGGCTTAAAGAGTTGACTCCTACCTTAGAGAAATTCATGGATAATAAGGATGATTTTATTTCAGCTATGGAAAGAGGAGGAAGTATTATTATGGATTTTAGAAATATTCTTCTACCCTTCCTCCATGTGGATTTCACTCCCATCATTGTTCCTCCAGCCCTGCCTTATACCTTGGATGCTTCAGGATATACCTGTGCTGCACCAATGATGAATCCTATACAGGCCATCAGAAGTCTGACCCCTATGATTCCTTAGAGATCCACTCACTATCAGTCTACTGATGCCTCTATTGCGGCTCCTCCAACCCTAATGACTGCCATACCTAGGCCTATCCCTACATCTTCGGAACCTTCCTCCTCAACTTCCAAATAAAAATCTCCCCAGTCTAAGTTAGTGTAAGTGTTAAACTGCCTAACCTGAAAGGAGAAGAAGTTTTTAAGCTGACTGAACTCTTTGTACATATTTTCTCATAATGAACCTGGTTTCATTTTACTTATATCAAATGTACTTAACCCTAATTCAAACATACTGATATAATTTGTGATTATAAAAAAGGGGGAGATTGTTGGAATCACTTGTTTTGATAATCCCAAATCATGTTTCATTTATATAAATCATCTTCTTTCTCTTACAGGATAATCATTTATATGAAATCATGTTTATATTAAAGTAATAACTATGTACTTTTAATCTCACTGCCCTCTTGTTTAAGGTTACAGTGAAAAATTTCTCTAAGTAAAAAAGGTCACCAATAAAAAGGTCACTGATGCAAAGGTCACTGATGCAAAGTTCACCGATGCAAAGGTCACCAATGCAAAGGTCACCGATGCAAAGGTCACTGATGTAAAGGTCACCGATGAAAATTTCGCCGATGAAGGCTACTGATGGAAGGTTATCATTGGAAAGGTTACCTGTGAAGGCTGCCGATGTGCACCTACTGTTGAAGCCTACCATTGTGAAGGCTACTGTTACCAGTCTACCATACTCTTCTACTCCATACTTTTTCAAATTCTTAATATTATTCTAACGATCATATTTGGTAAATTTAATGCTTCTAACATTAATTAATGCTGATGTAGTCATATCAAGAGACTGTATATGGTGATAGTATGAGGTATGATAAAGAACGCACGTGATGTACTTATTCTTATAGTCAGACCTCAAATATAAAAGATAATACTGAGGAAGAAAAGAGAGAGGGTGTGGCATGTAAAGCATGTGTTTGTGCATGTGAAAGAGATTAATTTCTAGATAAAATAATAACCATTCAACACATACATTGTGAACACAAGAAATTCAAGAAGATCATTTCAGGCAAATAATTTCCAGGCTACCTTTTGTACCTCATCAACTCTCAATCAACACAAGAATCAAAACACTCAATTCCTAAAAGCTAGAACCTGGAGTTGTGACATTCAGTTTTGGAGAAAACTTCCAGAGAAAGACTCGAACAACAAATTTTTCACTCCAAGGAGTCAATAGATGAACTTCAAACACACATAGATTTCTAAATTCAAGCTTATAATCTTAGATCTATTGTGTTCCTTCATATTACATTTATGAGAAGTGCGTGTGACTTTCTGTTACACACACTATATCCTATGCTTGAACTAGAGGATACTGAATATCCTCACATCAAACTTCACTTACATCTCGTTTCCCATATATAACTGTGGAAGAAAACGTGTGTGGTCTGTATTGTTTGTTTTTCCCACAAAGAACTCTGGTAGAGGGTGTGAACCCTAGATAGTTTGTTAAAACTGTTATAAAGCCTGATATAGTCTTTGTATAAGGTTTATTGTTAATATAAACTGCTTTGTGGTAGATGATCACCAAGTGGAGAGGATTAAGTATCAGCTTGAGACTGAACCTCTCGTTTAACTTCACTGTGCTCTATATTTTTATTATACTCTATTTTATCTATTTTCTACTACTTATAACTGCTAAAACATAAAACTATTTTTCATTCACTATGATAGTTAGTTTTAGTTAGTGTGTGTATATGTTTAATTCAGTAAACTTGTTCCAAAAGTTGAAGAAGTGTTTTACACTGATTCACCTGAGGAATAATCACCCTTTGAGAAACCTGTTGACCAACAATACATTTATATCTACACTGCCTTAATTAATTGGGCCATTTCAAAAGGTCACTAATCCAACGGTAACCTTCCATCAGTAGCCTTCATCGGTGACCTTTGCATCGGTGACCTTTGCGTCAGTGAGCTTTGTATCGGTGACCTTTGCATCGATGACATTTGCATCAGTGACATTTTCATTGGTGACCTTTGCATTGGTGACCTTTGCATTGGTGACCTTTGTAATTAGAGAAATTTTTCACTGTGAGCTTAAACAAGTGAGCAGTGAGATTAAAAGTACATAGTTATTACTTTAATATAAACATGATTTCACATAAATGATAATCCTGTAAGACAAAAAAGATTCTTTATATAAATTAAACATGATTTGGGATTATCAAAATAGGTGAGTCCAACAATCTCCCCTTTTTGATAATCACAAATTATGTTAGTATGTTTGAATCAGGGTTATGCACATTTTCTATAAATTAAATGGAACCGGGTTCTTTATGAACATATATATGAAAATATTTCAGTCAGGTTAGGCAGCTTAACACTTAGACTAACTTAGACTAGGGAGATTTTTCTTTGGAAGTTGAGGAGGTAGGTTCTGAAGATAGAGGGATAGGCCTAGGTATGGCAACCAGCAGGGTTGGAGGGGATACAATAGAGGCATTAGTAGACCGATGGTGAGTGGATCTCTGAGGAATCACAGGGGTCAGACTTCTAATGTCCTATTCAGAAGTTATCATTAGGGAAGCATTGGTAGATCCTGAAGCAGCCAAGGTAGAAGGCAGGGCTGGAGGAACAATGACGGGACTGAAGTCCACATGGAAGAAGGGTAGAAGAATATTTCTTAAATCCATAATAATACTTACTCATGTTTCCTTAGCTGAAATAAAATCATCCTTATTCTCCATGAATTCCTCTAAGGCAGGAGTCAACTCTCTAATCCTGCCAAACTGATCCTTAAATGCTTGAGTGACAGGTGGAATCCTCAAGTTCTGAAACAAAAACTTGAAGTGACCATCTATCTGAGTTTTAGTATACACCATTTTTTAGTAGAAATAAACTTGATCTTTGATGAATTTCTGATCCTGAAAATATTACCTAAAATAATTTCCCACAAGGTTATGAATATCTATGGTAGTAGAACTTACATGAGTCATAGACTGAGGGTCTAAGGTACTGGAACCAGAGAACTTCTCCACTTATTCTATGACAACTTATCTAAAAGCTTCTAGATCAACATCAGGAGAAGCTGGAGATTAAGTAGATGCACAAAGAGGTTCCATAGTGAAATCCATTCTCTCCTTAAAGGATTTTGTCAGCCCACTAATCAGCCTCTTCACATCATCATCTTGTATACTCACATGTGTCTCCATGGACTTCTTAAATTCCTCAAACACAGTGACCATTTGCTAAACCACACTTTTAACATATCAAAGATCTTTTTCACCTAAGATGTTGAAGCTATATGAGATTCTAAACTGGAAATAGACTACTTCAGTGATTCCATAGAATCTACCAAGGTTATGATCTGATTTTGACAGTCTTTTACTCCATGTAGTAGGATGGAGTTAGAGGGAGAAACTAGCCTTTCCACTGCAGAAGTTACAACTTCTTGATTGTGAGTCATAGAACTCTCTAAACCAACAAATCTCTCATCAAAGTGGATCTTCAGATCTGATTTTATTGATTCCAAATCATCCTTCTTCACATAGTCTCAAGGAAAACGAACCAATGGCTGCACAATATTAGTTTCTGAAACAGTCAAAATTGGAGGACTTCTAATAGGCTGGTCATCATCAGAATCTTCATAGTCTAAACCCAAAACCACAAAACTGGGGTCTTCTGACCAGTCTTCTATCCAATGAGAAGACTTAGAGTTGGACCTCACCGTTGGAACTTTGAGAAACCTGAGGAATAATCACCCTTTGAGAAACCTGTTGACCAACAATACATTTATATCACCGATGAAAAGGTCACCGATGAAGGCTACCGATGAAGGCTACCGATGGAAGGTCACCGATGCAAAGGTCACCTTATGTGCCTCATCAACTCTCGATCAACACAAGAAGAAAAACACTCAATTATTGAAATCTAGAACCTGGAGTTGCGACACTATTTTGGAGACAACTTCCAGAGAAAGACCTTAACAACAAATTCTTCACTCCAAGGAGTCAAGAGTTGAACTTAAAACACATTGAGATTTCTAAACTCAATCTTATAATCTTAGTTATATTTTTTCCTTCATTTTACATTTCTGGGAAGTGTGTGTGTGTGTCTGTTACACACACTGTCTCCTACGCTTGAACTGGAGGATACTGAATATCCTCACATCAAACTTCACTTAAATCTTTCTTCCCACGTATAACTATGAAAGAGACTGTGTGTGGTATGTATTGTTTGTTTTTACCATGAAGAACTATGGTAGAGGGTGTGAACCTTGGACAGTTTTTTAAAACTATTGTAAAGCCCGATACAAGATCTATATCCATTTTATTGTTAATACAAACTACTTAGTGTCAGGTGATCACCAAGTGGAGAGGATTAAGTCTCCTCTTGAGAGTGAACCTCTTGTTTAACTTCACTGTTCTCTATATTTTGGTTATACTCAATTTTATCTATTTTTTACTACTTATAACTGCTAAAACATAAAAATATTTTGCATTCACTTTGATAGTTAGTTTTGGTTAGCGTGTGTATGTTTTTAATTCAATAAACTTATTTCAAAAGTTTAAGAAGAGTTTTACACTGATTCACCTAAGGACTAATCACCCTTTGAGAAACCTATTGACCAACTAGACGTTTGTATCTATACTGCATTAATTAACTCGGCCATTTCAAAATTTGGTGGATTGTTATAAGAAATTTTTTTAACAGAAATTTTAAGTAGGAACTCAATTCACCCCCCTCTTGAGATTACACTCTGACCAACATTTGGTATCATAGGACTTACTTTTTATTAATACTATCTGAACTATTGCACAAGTTGTAAAATTATTTAACTGTGATTTTAGTTGTATCTTAAAGATCTTAAAATTTCTATCATATCTAAATTTTCAGTTCCTTAAAATTATAATTAACAATGTATAACAAAGTTTAGGGTGCTGCTACTAATATTCCACCTTTATTTAATGGCAATGACCATGCTTAGTGGAAATTAAAATTGAAAATGTTTCTATAGAGCATTGGACCTGGAATATGGGACACAATTGAAGAACAACATACATTGCCTACTACTACTTGGGACACATGGTCTCAGTTGACTAAAGCCACATATAACAATAACTGTAAAGCAATGAATGCATTGTACTGTTATCTAGGTGATGAAGAATTTAATAGAATATCTGCCTATAAAACTGCATATGAAATTTGGGATACTTTAGTAGTTTCTCATGAGAGAACAACCAATGTTAAGGAAATTAGATTAAATACCTATACTGTTAAATATGATAATTTTAAAATGAAGCCTAATAAACTTATATCTAAAATATATCTCAAGTTTAATGAAATAGTGAATACTATGAGCCTGCTTGGGAATCTAGTTGACAATAGGGATCAGATTATGAGATTGCTTCGATTCCTACCTGATAGATGGAGAGGAACTTCTATTTCTATTCGAGAATCTTATGACATAGGCAAGCTACCAGCAAAGGAACTAATTGGAAAACATATGATGTACGAAGAATAGCATAAGGTAAATCAAGAATTTGATAAAGAACCAAGAAATAAATCTTTAGAATTCAAGACTTCTACCTCAAAGAACAAAGATAAATAAAAAGTTCAAGCTCATATAGACACTTCCACTAGTGAAGACTCAGATTATGACAGTGATGATGAGATGGCTCATATTTCTAGAATATTCAAGAAGTTATATCGCAAGAAAAATTTATTTAGAAAATAAAAATATAAAGGAAGGTATGATAATAAAGGACAATGGAAAAATGACCAAAAATGGAATGACAATACAAATGAGATAATCTGCTATGAGTGTAAACGAAAAGGCCATGTGAAGGATGATTGCCCCAAGATGAAATTTAAAAATAAATATAAAGACAAGGGAAAGGGATATAAAAAGGCTACAAAATTTACTTGGAGTTCCTCAAAAGATAGCTCAAGTGAATCTGACACGTCAAATATTGAGAAGAACAAACATGAAAACCTGTGTTTCATGACAGAAACATCTGAGAAACATTGTCTGAAGAGCTCATATAAAACTCTATGGTACTTGTATAGTGGATGTTCTAGAAATATGATAGGATACTATTCATTCTTCAAGAACATAATTAAAGTTTATGGTGGAAATTCAACATTCGGTGATAATGATAAAGTGAAGATCGTCAGCTTAGGATAAATTTGTAACCCTAATATTGTATTAATTTAAAAAGTTATTTTTGTTGATGGGTTAAAATACAATTTACTAAGTATCTCTCAGTTGTGTGATGATAGATTTAATGCTAAATTTAAAAATGATGCATGCAATGTTTTTAATTTTAGAAATGATTTAATATTTATTGCTCTTAGAAATGAAAATGTATATGCTGTTGATTTAAACTCCTTATCTAATCAAAATGTTTCATGTTTAAATGATTTTCATAAGGAATCCTGGTTATGGAATAGAATATTAAGACACTACAATGTGCAATCACTTAGGAAACTAACTAAGAAAGGATTATTTAGAGACTTACGTAAATTGGAATTCCCACATAACAAAGTTTGAAATCCTTTTCAAAATGGAAAACAACACAAAGTTTCTTTCAAACCAAAGAAAGAAGTTTCTACTTCTCAACCGCTTGAGTTGGTTCACATGGATTTTTTTGGACTGTCTAGAGTATCAAGTTTAAATGGGAAGCACTATGTTTATGTTCTTGTAGATGATTTTTCTAGATATACTTGGGTATACTTTCTATCTCACAAAAGTGAATCATTATTTTACTTCATTAAATATTCCAATTCTATAGAAAATCTTAGTGGAATCAGAATTATGAACATGAGAAGTGATCTTGTCCGTGAGTTTTAAAATCAGGAATTTGAATCTTTTTGCTCACAAAATGGCTATACTCACAATTTATCTTCTCCTAGAACACCTCAACAAAATGGAGTCTTAGAAAGAAGAAATATGACACTTCAAGATATTGATTGGACTATACAAAATGAGTATAATCTACCTATCTATTTTTGGGATGAAGTTGTTAATACAACATGTTACATTATAAATAGAGTCTTAATTAGACATGTTCTTAAGAATACCCCTTATGATCTCTAGAATAATAGGAAGCCTAAGGTTAATTAATTTAGAGTTTTTGGTTGAAAAGTCTTCATCCTTAACATTAATGACAATCTTGACAAGTTTTCTTCCAAAAGTGATGAAGGAATTTTCCAAGGTTACTCAATATCTAGTAAATCTTATAGAGTATTCAATAAGAGAACCAAATATGTGGAAGAATTAGTTCATGTAAAATTTGATGAGACTGATCCACAGGAACCCAAAATCTCTATTGGACATCTTGAGGAAGATATGTCAATTATGGACTTTAATGATAAAGATTGTGAACCCTTAGTGAAAACAACCATTTCTGGAAATTTTACAGAATCTGTGCATGGTGAATTTGAACCTATATACAATCACGAGGAGTCTACTTTTATCCTTTCTAGAGGTATTATAACTCTCAAGTATAATCATTTATATGTTGTAGTAGGTGATTTAAATAGAGGAAAAAAATAGAGATTCTCTGAGAAACCAGGTTGAACATCAATTCTTTATTTCATAGCTTGAACCTAAAAATATCAATGGTGCAATCAATGATAAATTTTGGGTGATAGCTATGCAAGAAGAATTAAATCAGTTTGAAAGAAACAAGGTTTAGGAATTAGTAGAATGACCTAAATACACTTTGACCATAGGTACTAAATGGGTATTTAGAAATAAAGTTGATGAATAATGAAACATAGTTAGAAATAAGGCTAGACTAGTTGCACAAGGATATAATCAAGAAGAATCAATATACTATGATTAAACCTTTTCACCTATAGGTAGACTAGAAGCTATTAAAATTCTACTTTCTTATACAGCTCATCTGAATTATAAAATTTATCAAATGGATGTCAAAAGTGAATTTTTAAATGGGTACATAGTTAAGGATGTATTTTTTGAACAACCCCCTGATTTTACAAATACCCATTTTTCAAATCATGTTTTAAAACTATCTAAAGCTTTATATGATCTGAAAAAACCTCTCAGAGCTTGGTATGAAAAAATTAGTTATTTTATTATTTCAAAAGGTTTTACTAAAGGAATAGCGGATCCAACTCTTTTTATTAAAAGGATTTCCAAAGATGTTTTAATAGTACAAATTTATGTAGATGACATTATTTTTGGATCCTCTAAAAATTATTTATGCACTGATTTCTCAAAAATGATGCAAGATGAATTTAAAATGAGTTTAATGGGGGAACATAAATTTTTCCTTGGATTTCAAATTTTTAAAAATAAAAATGGTATTATTTTAAATCAGAGTAAACATACAAAATATATTTTAAAATATTTTGGTTTGGATTTCAATAAAGGTAGTGATACTCCTATAAGTACCACCTATAAGTTGGATGCTGATGAAACTAGTAAACCAATGGATCAAACCAATTACAGAGGTATGATTGGGAGTCTGCTCTATCTTACTGCTAGTAGACCTGATATTATGTTCAGTGTATGCATGTGTGCTCATTTTCAAGCCAATCCCAAAGAGTCTCATTTAACTGATGTTAAAAGGATTTTTAAATTTCTTAAGTATACTATGGACTTAAGACTTTTTTATCCAAGAGAACAATCAGTTGATTTAATAAGTTATTCGAATGCTGATTTTTCTGGTTGCAAGTTAGATATAAAGAGCACCTCTGGAACATGTCAGTTTTTAAGCAAGTCACTAGTATCATGGTGCAGTAAGAAACATAATTCTTTTGAATTATCAATTGTCTAAGCTGAATATATAGCTACTGGAAGTTTTTGTCCTCAAACTATGTGGATGAAACACACTTTACTAGACCGTGGATATCAATTCAAACATGTCTATATAAAGTGTGATAATACAAGTGCTATTAAAATATCTAATAATCCAGTATCTCATGATAGGACAAAGCACATTGATGTGAGACATCACTTCTTGAGATATCATTATCAAAGAGGTGATATCACTCTTGAATTCATTGGCACTGAACGTTAATTTGATGATATATTCACAATTCCTTTGAATTCTGAGATGTTAAATTACATCAAACATGAGTTAGGTATGATAAAATGTTAAGGTATAGAACCTCACCATTAAACCTCACTGATAGACCTCACTGTTAAACCTCTCCATTAGAACCTCACTGTTAGAACCTCACCAATAAACCTCACCATTAGAACCTCACCATTAGACCTCACCATTAAACCTCACTGTTAGACCTCACCATTGGACCTCACCGTTAGACCTCACTGTTAAAACTCATCATTATAACTCACCATTGGAACTCACTGTTGGACCTCACCATTGGACCTCACTGTTGGAACTCACCGATAGAACTCACCGTTGGACCTCACCGTTGTCACCTTACCAATAGTTGAATTTTCCAGGAATTAGTGTTTTCTCTGCCTGAATATGAAACGTATTTTATTTTAATTATTTATTTTATATGATTTGTTTTTATATCCCTAAGTGATAAAATTAAACAACATACCACATTTCAATCCACTTAGCTCCCGAACCTCTTGCTCTCTAACCTAAGAACCCCACATTCTGCCAAAACCCTCGAACCACTCTAGATTGAAATGGAAATATTGAAGCAATCGTTGTTTAGTGATGAAGGAGATGTGCCAAATCTAAAGATACCTCAAGATGAGTCGAGTAGTGGAATCCAGGTAGTGGAAAATCTTATCAACCCTCATTTTTCAAAGAGTAAAATCATGGTTTAAAAAGAGCTATGTTCTGAATGGTTGATGACGAGAAGATCTTTAGTGCTGAAGGCAATTGATGCTCAAGGATGGGTTAAATGATTTGAAAATAACAATGGACCCTATTACCCGAATTTAGTGAAGGAGGTTTCTGAATTTTTGAAGTTTTAATAGAATTAGGATGAGAATAGAATGTCTTCAAGGGTAAATGGAGCAAGTGTAAGCTTCTCCTCAATTGAATGGGATACGTGTCTGAGAGTACCACATGAAGGGATTTATGATTACTACTCAGGAGTGGTGCCTACCACTACTGAGTTTTTTTGTTATGAAGAATACTTAGCCGAACTGAAAGGGAGTGGGATCCCTAGGAAATTCATTACCACTGAGATGGAAGGATAGGAAAAGCTAGTGTTTAAGTTTTTCCAACATGTCTTGAGTCCCTGGAGAGGGGAATTTTCTACCTTGAAGTATCATGACATATTTATTTTATATTTGTCGAAGCATGGAAAGAAGATAAAATTGTGTAGGATATTGATGATTCAATTAGAAGATACAACAAATCCCAGTTCCAATTCCAATGCCTTGTTTCATGCCAGATTGATATCCTTGGTGTTGAAGGTAAAAGGAGTTTCTAGAAACAAAGAGGAAATAGTTGTAGTAAGGGACAATTTCTGCATTATAAAGGTGATTTGAAAGTTGATGACGATAAATTGGAACCCTTGGCAAAGAAGATGGGTGCATGATGAGGCTAATCTATATGAGGAATTCAACCCTGTTACTCATCATACTAGGATTAATGATAAGCAATATCCTGGTCTAAAGCCTGATGAAGTGGAGCCCATATATTTAGATGAAGAAGAAGATGCTACTGCTGTGAAAGAAAGATATGATTCTCCTATAGATGACAAGAGTGATCCTAACCTTCCCTAAAATCCTTATGCTAATACTATATCCTCTGTTGACCCCATTCCACCAAATAGATTTCCTAGAAGGGAGACAATCCTAAGGTTCAGTAATGATGAAGAGACTAGTGAAGAAGAAGGGGTAGAAAATGTATTAAGAGACATTAGAGAGACCTCAGAAGAGGATGAGGATACTAAATCTAGTCATGATGACTTTGAGACAGCTGCTGATGAAAGTGAAGAAGAAGGAATAAGTCTCAATCCCTTAATAGGGCATAAAAAATTGTTGAATGTTTGGATGAAGAGTTTTCTAATTTATTTGAAGCGGGAATTGTTTTGGAAGTTGTTGAAGATTCTGTTGAGGAAGTGGCAGTGGACCCTTCTGTTGATGCAGTAGATCAAAGAGGTATGGCTATAGTGAATGTGGTTGATCGAGAGATTTCTCCAAGTGAGGGGGAGGAACCTCTTTCTAGAGGTTCATTTTCTATTGCTCATTGGATAGAAGACTGGTCATAAGACCCTGGTTTTGTGGTTTTGGGTTTAGACTATGGAGATTATGATGATGATCAGCCTATCAGAAGTCCTCAAATTCCTACTATTTCAGAAACTACTATTGTGCATCCAGTGGTTCTTTTTCCTCGAGAATATGCGTAGAAGGATGATTTAGAATCAATAAAATCAGATCTGAATAGCCACTTTGATGAGATATTTGTTGGGTTAGAGAGGTCTATGACTCACAATTAAGAAGTTGTAACTTCTACAGTGGAAAGGCTAGTTTCTGCCTCTCACTCTATCCTGTCACATGAAGTAAAGGACTATTAGAATCAGATCAGATCCTTGGAAGATTCTATGGAATTATTGAAGTAGTCTATTGCCAGTTTATATTCCTATATAGCTTCAAGAGATCAGGTGGAAAAGATTTTTGATATGTTAAAAGTGTGGTTTATCAAATGGTCACTGTGTTTGAGGACTTTAAGAAGTCCATGGATACACATGTGAGTGGACAAGATGATGATATGAAGAGGCTGTTCAATGGGCTGACCAAATACTTAAAGGAGATAGTGGCTTTCACTATGGAACCTCTGTGTGCATCTACTTTATCTTCAGCTGCTCCTCCTATTGATCTATAAGCTTTTAGATCAGTTGTCAGAGAAGAAGTGGAGAAGTTATCTAGTGCTAGTACCTCAAACCCTCAGTCTATAACTCATGTCATTTCTACTACCAGAGAAATTCATAACCTTGTGGGAAATTATTTAAGGGAAGCTACTCAGGATCAGAAATCCATCAAAGATCAAGTTTATTTCTACTACAAAAGGGTGTATAATAAGAATCAGATGGATGATCACTTCAATTTATTGTTGGAGAACTTCAAGATTCCACCTATCACTCAATAATTTAAGGATCAGGTTGGTAGGCACAGAGAGTTGACTCTTACCTTAGATAAATTCATGTAGAATAAGGATGATTTTATTTCAGCTATGGAAAGAGGATGAAGTATTATTATTAATTTCAGAAATCATCTTCTACCCTTCCTCCATGTGGACTCCACTCCCATCAATGTTCCTCCATTCCTGCCTTCTACCTTGGATGATTTAGGATCTACCAGTGCCGCACCAATGATGAATCCTGCACATGCCATCAGAAGTCTGACCCCTATGATTCCTTAGAGATCCACTCACTATCAGTATACTGGTGCCTCTATTGCAGCTCCTCCAACCCTACTGACTACCATACCTAGGCCTATCCCTCTATATTCAGAACCTACCTCCTCAACTTCCAAAGACAAAGCTCCCTAGCCTAAGTTAGTCTAAGTGTTAAACTGCCTAACTTGAAAGGAGGATAAATTTTTAAGTTGACTAAACTCTTTTTATATATATACTCATAATGAACCTGGTTAAATTTTACTTATAGAAAATGTGCTTAACCCTGATTTAAACATACTGACATAATTTGTGATTATCAAAAAGGGAGAGATTGTTGGACTCACCTGTTTTGATAATCCCAAATCATGGTTCATTTATATAAAGCATCCTATTTCTCTTACAGGATAATCATTTATGTGAAATCATGTTTATATTAAAGTTATAACTATGTACTTTTAATCTCACTGCTCTCTTGTTTAATCTCACAGTGCAAAATTTCTCTATGTACAAAGGTCACCAATGAAAAGGTCACCGATGGAAAGGTCACCGATGCAAAGTTCACCGATGAAAATGTCACCGATGAAAAGGTCACCGATGCAAAGGTCACATATGAAAAGGTAACCGATGTAAAGGTCAACAATGTGAAGGTCACCGATGAAGGATACAGATGGAAGGTTACCATTGGAAAGGTTATAGATGAAGGCTTCCGATGTGCACCTACTGTTGAATCCTACCGTTTTGAAGGCTACCTTTACAAGTCTACCATATTCTTATAATCTATACTTGGTCAAATTCTTAATATTATTCTAACGATTATATTTGGTAATGATTCTAACATTAATTAATGCTGATGTAGACATATCAAGAGACCGTATCTAGGGATAGTATGAGGTATGTGCGAGACCGAATGTGATGTACTTATTTGTATTGTCGGACCTCAAATATAAAATAGAAGACTAAGGAAGAAAATAGAGAGGGTGTGGAATGTGAAGCACATGTTTGTACATGTGAAGGATCTTACTTGCTAGATTAATGAAGAACCATTCAATACTTACACTGCGAACCCAAGAACTTCAAGAAGATCATTTCGGGAGAAAAATTTCAAGGATTACTTATGTGCCTCGTCAACTCTCGATCTACACAAGAAGCAGAACACTCAATTACTGAAATCTAGAACCTAGAGCTGCGACACTCTGTTTTGGTGACAACTTCCAGAGAAAGACTCAAACAAGAAATTATTCACTCCAAGGATTCAAGAGCTAAACTGCAAACATAGATAGATTTGTAAAGTCAAGATTATAATATTTGCTCTATTGTTTTCCTTCATTTTAAATTTGTAAGAAGTGTGTGTGTCTATCTGTTACACACACTGTCTCCTCTGATTGAACTGGAGTATACTAAATATCCTCATATCAAACTTCACTTACATCTTGTTTCCCACATGTAACTATGTAAGAGTCTGTTTGTGGTCTGTATTGTTTTTTTTCCTAGGAAGAACTGTGGTAGAGGGTGTGAACCCTGGATAGTTTTTGAAAACTATTTTGAAGACCGATACGGGTTATGTATCAAGTTTATTGTTAATATAAACTTATTGGTGGTAGGTGATCACCAAGTGAAGAGCTTTAAGTCTCATCTTGAGACTTAACCTATTTTTTAACTTCACTGTGCTCTATATTTTTGTTACACTTTGTTTTATCTATTTTATACTTCTTATAACTGATAAAACATAAAACTATTTTTCATTCACTTTGATAATTAGTTTTGGTTAGTGTGTGTATGTGTTTAAATAAAGTAAACTTGTTTCAAAAGTTGAAGAAGTTTTTTTACACTGATTCACCTAAGTAATAATCACCATTTGATAAACCTATTGACTAACTAGATGTTTATATCTCTACTTCCTTAATTAATTGGGCTATTTCAAAATTTTGGGGATCGTTATAAGAAAGTTTTTTTTAACAGAAATTTTAAGTAGGAACACAATTCACCCCCTCTTGAGATTCCACTCTGACCAACACATGGGTACAAATATATTTAGTAAATCATTATATAATATTTAAACCATTATTTAAAACATTTAAAAAAAATATTTAAGTGGAAGAAAAATATTCTGTATTGAATAGAAAATAATATCTATTTTCGTTAAAAACATTCTTTCAGACTCCTCAGACTTAGAGAAAGAAAAATTAAAGTAAAACTTTTAATTTTTATAAATTTCTATTGTGAAATAAAAATTAAAATGGTTATAGATAAAAATATCATATATTTATCTAGATTGAAACTTAAAACATAAATAATACCTAATAATGATGGGATTCTAAAATAAACCCTTAACTTAGGGTTGACTTTCTTTTTTAAGTTTGTTTAACCTCATGTATAATTAATTTAAATTTATTATACTTATGTAAAATAAATTTATAAATACTTATGATATAACATATATTATACTTATAACCTTTTAATAATTATTTATTAATAATTGATTATTAAAATTTTCATTTCTAAGTGTTAACTGTCTTATTTTTCATGTAAGTTTTGGTTCGATAGTTTCGGTACTTGCATATTTCTCATGGTTACATAATATATTTAATGTTAATAATTATATATATATATATATATATCATATATAATAATTATATACATATTTATAATCATACATGAAAGGTGGATATGAAAAATGAATCACATCACGTCATGGTGGTGGTAGTCCACATGTACACATGACCAAATATATCATTTTTTAAATGGGTGGAAAGGTAAGTTGTTAATTCATTTTTTATGTTTATAGAACAATAAATATTTTATAAATATCATATTTATATTAATTATATCTATCTTTATAACCATCCAAGTAAATGGTTATGAAAAATTATTTTCACTATTATGTGGAGATGGTAAGTCATACGTATGCATGAGCGATGCTTTTTTACTTTCCATTGAACTGAAACAAGGTAGAAAAATGGTGACACCATAATCATGATAACATAAATATATATTGATAATACTAGATTAATTATTTTAGGATGGTTACAATAGATTTATTGTATGTAAAAGAATAAATAAAATTGAAAGTACTCAGTTAATAGTTATACCTCTTAATTGACAGAGCACTTTTGGATTTCAACTTAATCCATGAAAGGATGGTATTTTTTGGAAATTATTGAATCTATATAAAATGGGGAATGAATATAGAAAGTTATTATGGAAGGTATTGGTTAATATAGAAAGATAAAAAAGTGTGAATAAGGGAGGAGAAAAGGTTCTCTTTTATAAGTGAGGGAAATGACACACTTGGAAATACATAAAATATTAAATAATATATATATATATATATATATATATATATCTGTTTGTGTGTGTCGTATAATATCAAGTGAAAACAAGTAACCCCAAATTATAATATAGGATTCTATAGTGTCAAGATAAACTCAAAAAATCACATTTTATAAAATTATGGATACATTTTAATCCTTATCTTCTAGTTAAACTACTTTTACCCATTTTAGTATTAACCATGATAATTCAAATTTTTACCATTATAACTTATTTATATGATGAAACATTAAAGGGGAATTATAAAAAAATTGTTTCAATCTAATTTTAAATTTGGAATCTATTTTATCAGATTTAATTTTTACAAGAGGTATAAATTAATTTTAATATAATAACACAAAAAATATAAAAAATAGTTTTTAGAAAAATACATGATTTAAGGGTAAAAATAAATATTCCTTGAAATAAAGAAATAAATTGGTTTATAAGATTTTTTTTGGTTAAATAATAAACAAATGAATGTTTTTAGATTTTTTGTGTAAGAAAAAAACAAAATAATATCATCCAATCATTCCATTAATTGAAAAGACTCAAAAATAGTTTTTTTAATAAAATATAAATTATGTTCAAAAAATTTGAGCATGGGTTATCAAATAAAAAAATTGTTTTTAAATAAATTGTTTAAGTCATTTAACATATATTTGGTCGATAAAAAGGTTATCATATTTTTTAAGTCTTTTTATATTATATTAATGTTATAAAAGTGTGAGTATTTGAAAATATCAGTATTTTCATTATTCACTCCGACATAAAATAACTAAGAATACTTTTTCCTCATCACATCCTTAGGTTTCCACATAGATTCCCCTAATTTATGGTTTCACCATAAAACTTTGAACAAGTGAGTGGTATTGTTTGATATAACTTTACATATATAATCCACAATCTATAATAATTATTCCTTATAAGAGATATTTTCTCTAGTGATGTGACCTCTAACTTTAGTATATGTGAAGGATCAGGTATTTATGTCATATAGAGAGATACATAGAACAAATCATGACCTTGATATTGATTTAATGTATGTTACAAACGATAATCTACCATATCGATATAATAATGAATTTTAAATTGGAATATATATCTAGGGATCATATTTCAATTCTTTTCAAATGTCATAAACTTCTTCCAAGGAGACATTCATAGGAATACCTTTTCATAAACTTTAAACTCCAGATACCATGGATGATTATCATTATAAAGTTTTGATAAACTTTGAGATACTCTTATGTACTGTTGAATAGATCTAACCTTATCTGCCTTTTCCATAGATAAATCAAGTTGCAATGGATTTATTTATCCAACTCCATACCAACACATTGATGTTTTTCACTTCATACCATAAAGGGATTTATAAGGAGTCATATGTATGCATGAGTGAAAGAAATTTTTGTATAAAAATTCCACAAAAGGAAGGTATTGATACCAACCACCTTTGAATTACATAGATCAAGATCACAAAATTTCTTATAGAGTTTTAATTTTTCTCTATTACTAACCATATTTCTAAGGATGATTAGTAGTTCTGAAACTCAACTCTATATACAGAGCCTACTAAATACTTTTCCATAACTTTAAGGTAATCCTCAAATCTTGGTTATATACAGTTTAGAATGTTACTCCATGAAATCTCACAACTTACTTAATGTACAATTTAGTAATTTTTCAAGAGATAAATCTTCTCTAATGGAAAAATGTATTTATTTCATAAGTTGATTGGATATAATATAAATGAAATCTTCCCTTTAGGTGTTTTAGAGAGTCTAATGATGATATCCTTAGTAATATTTTCCCATTTCTATTATGGTGCCAGTAATGGTTATAACATCCATTTAGTATTATCTCTCTCAACATTAATATGATGATAGACCAAGCATCATGATACATACTTTGAAATATCATTTTTTATGTTATCCCACTAGAAATACTCTTTTTTATCTCTATATATCTTCATACTTTCATGATGAATAGATAATGATGAATTGTGAGATTTATCCAATAGACCATTCTTCATATTTTGTACTTACAAGAAAAATACTCAATTAATAAACCTTATCATTCCAAAATGATCATGGTTAAACTCAATAACACTCTTTACCTTCAACTATATTTCAATATCAACCTTTCTTTCCTTCATAATATTCTCATGAATGGATGGTTAAACATTCATTTGGGAAAGATAAGATCTATTTCATTTAATGAATATTTCAATATACATAATCTAAAAATCCAAAAAATATTATATTTATTTCAATCCTAATTATGAAAAAACTAGCATGATCTTTCTAAGTCATATTATTACCCACCTTTTTTTCTATCCTGAGTGGTAATGTATTGAGAATTCATACTCTTTTTCAACTACAACCATATTATTTGGTGCATATTCAACCCTATCTACGTAAATATATACTTAAAAAATTTACTATCAATATATATATATCACACCATTATATATATATATAACTCTTCCATATCATCGATGTGAAAATTACCATGTCTATCTTAAAATCACGATTTGACTAATATTTCTCATGAATTTTTAACTAGATAGAGGCATAAGCTATCTAAATATCATTTTTTCATGAGTAATCATCCTAATAACTTCATCAATGCATTACTATATATAAACAACTCTTCTTCCCTGCAAGGTAGTGTAAGTATAGGTTTGCTGACAAACTTATCTTATGTTATTTGGAATTATCTTCACATTCAACTATCAACAAGAACATAACCCCTTTTTAATCAACATGGATAGAAGATTAGTTATTCTTGATAAATATCTCAAAAAAGTTTCTGTATTATCTAGGAACCTAAGAAAACTAAGGATCTCGATCACCTTGATTGGTCAATTACATTACTCAATAACTTCTTTCTATGAATGATCCATCAATACACCCTGACTTTTAATTATATGACTAAAGAATGAATCATTATGAAGCCAAAATTCACACTTTGTAATTTTTTCATATAACTTCACATTCCTTAGGTTCTTTATCACAATTCTAAAATGATATTAAGCTCTTATTTACTCTTTGAATATATAATAAAATCATCTATAAAGACTACCTATAACCAATAATGGTAATCTATAAAGACATTTTTCATTAAATCTATGAAGATAACAAGATAATTGGTATGTAAATATGGAATTATTATAAATTCATAATGACTATACCTCATATAGAAGGCTTTCTTGGGTATACCTTCTTACTGATCCTTAGTTTATGATATCTAGTTCAAAGATCAAACATGGAAAAATATTGTGCTCCACATAATTGATCAAAAAAGTTTTTGGTATGGGTAGTGGATACTTTTTATTGATAGTGATATTTTCAAATTCTGAATAATAAATTCAAGGAAATATTGACCAATCATTCTTCTTATAAAAAATAATAGGTTCAGCCCATAGAAAAACATTACACCAATTGAATCCATTATTTAAATTCTCATAGAGTTTCTTATTCAATTCCTATAACTTAATCGAGTTCATTTTATATAGAGTCTTATAAATTGGTGTAGAACCAAGTATGAGTTATACTTAAAACTCAACATCATTATTTTGGGGAAGACAAGGAAAGTCTTCATGAAATACATCATCATTGTAAAATATTGTTACCTTCTTTTAGGCACTTCTTTATCCTTGTTTTGATTCCAATTTGGATGGGTCTTGGATCAGGGTGTTTTAGTTGAAATTTGTAAAATTTTAGAATCCCATTGTTCTATGCATGATTGGTTCATGGTTAGGGAAAACTATGAGACTTGTCTTAAAAAACCATGAATCCTATGTTAATCCTCATGAAGGGGGTGCATAGTTTTTTCAAACCATGTGGACACCACTCCTAAAAATTAAAACTTGTAAAATGAGGGTCTTTATGGTTGGTTCATGGTAAGTTTTACCATGCATCTATACCATTAACCCCATCCAAAAATCTATTAGGGGTGCACAATTATGGCACAGGGTTACTACTAACCATGTGACCTCTCTAGAAAAGCATGTGTACGGTTTTTTATTCCCAAAAAATATTAATTTAAAATACCAATACCCCTTTTTAAGATGTTAAGAGCACCCATTTGACCCTAAAACAATTCCATTGTCTTTGAAGGATCTTAATAAGTGATTTTTACTTCTTCAAACACTTTTCTTTACATATCGAAGCACCAATGATCACATTGGTTCTTCTTTTGGTGAGTATATATCCTTTATTTTAGTTTCTACCAATATCTATTTATACCCACTTTATGTAGTGATATAAAATCATGTTATTGATTGATCTAATTATGTTTTTAGGGATCTTGAATCTAGTTTGGGTTTCTTGATCTTCAGTTCCTTTATTTTTTGTTGGAGGATCCCACTGTGGGTGTTGTTTTATTTGGATCCCATGGTTAGAGGTAGGTCGTTCCATATGATTTTCCCTAAAATTGGAAGCATAAATTTCTTTATTATTTGTAAATGAGTTGTTTATTTATTTTAAAACCTATAATTGAAATGATTTTATGTATGATTTTAAATTTCCTAAAAATTGAGAAAAACTACCAATTTCAATGATATTGAAATTGTGGGATGGATTTATGAAAGATGTATTGATTTGAGAAATTGATTTTATGGATTTATTTGATAAATTGAGATGATTCAATACTGATTAATTAGAAAATTGTCTTAAATTGAAAATGATTTTAAAAGTCATGAAATTGATGAAAACCTATGATTTGGTTTTGAAATGAAAAGGCATGTCGAAAATGAATTTGGGAAATTGAATTGCGAATAATGAATTGATTTGAAATGAATAATTTTACCAATAATTAATGATTTATTAATTAAAGCACATGTGGTCCTATATATTTAGTGGGTAACTGGGAGAATCATTATATGACTCTAACTCCCTAGTAATGGATTGTTAATGACAACAATGACTAAACCAAGCTCTATGTGATAGCTTGTAATGGGTTCCCCATTCATGTGTAGACTGATTATCCATAATCGGATCCCGTATCAGGGTGCATATTTGTGTTTTCATGCATATCTTGAGATGTGTTGATGAATGAGAAGTTTAAGGATCCTATTACTTGAAACTAACATACCATAGGGCTTATTACATGGTGATATGATATGTTTTTATTTGATGATTACATGAAATTTATTATTTAAATGTTTTATTCAATCCAATTTATTTATAAAAATGTTTATTATAAAATTTATATTTTATCATGTTTTGATATATATGTCATCCTTTTTATTATGAAAGAATGTTTTGTTAAAAATATCTAAATACTATGCCGTGCCTTTTTTTATTTAAATTGAAATCATAAATGGTTTATGTTTATGAAATTTACTACGGAACACTTGGTGAGATCCTATTGGGATTTAAATCTCACACCCTAACTTTTCTTTTGAGAATTTGTAGATTATCATTTTTTAGGTCCAAGAAAATGGAATGAACCACGTAAATATAGTGGATGTTCTTGATCTGTGGGTCCTAGAATGGTTCTGGTGACTGGTGGAGATGTGATCCACCTATTGTATGTGATTTATGATCTTTTATCTTGATAGAATTTGTTTCTTTGATGATGTACTATTTGGGTATTGTTTTACTTGATGTTTTTGGTACTTTTTCCTTCTTTAGTGTTGATATTATTGACTTGTAACTTTTATCTTCCATTGTTTTCTGGAAAAAATATTTCCATTTGATTCTTGTATGATACCAGGTGCTAGTCACTAACCCATGGGGACCACGAACATACAGTAGGCTATGAAAGAACCATCTTAGGTATTAATATACCTGGGTATTTGGGATGGTTCATGGTAAATTGGTATCAATGATGTAGTATTTTCATCTTTCATTGATGCTGTTATGTAGTTTAGGTTGTCCTCAAAGATGGGAGGTAGGATTTTTGAGACTTAGGAGGTAGTTTTGAGTGAGTGTTAGGATAAATCTCATCACATTAAGCCTTAAGTTACCATGGGTGTTTGAGAAAAGTTTACTTTAGGTATTTTTAATACGATTAAAGTATTTTATCAGCTGATTTGAGTACTTTAACATTCTTGTGACACCTTATTGAGTTGTTGATCTGTGTACCCTTGTTGATGTTTCAATGTTGTCTATTTATGTATAAAGAATCATGCCTCCAAGAATACATTTGAATAGACCCTAGGAAGAAGCTAATAGTGAACCATAGTAGGAGGATACTCTAGTGGACCAAAATTTTATTGAAATATGGGTGTGTGTTATCCAAGATTTGGAATAGGTACCTTCACCCATTTATATTCAGGATCCAATTGTGGTCTCTCAAAGAGATGAATCAAAAAATCATGATCAAGACTTTATTCACCAAAATCCAAAAACTTTCTAAGGATCAAATTATCCTCAAGAGGTCTAGGATTGGTTAATATATATAGAACTACTTTTCAAGTTCTTATAAATTTTGTATTTGATTAAAGAAAAATATGCTACCTTTAAGATTGAGGGACATAGAAGGAGATAATGGGACTCAATAGTGATGGAGAAGAAGCATTAGGGATTAGAGGGGAAATAATTTGGAGTCCTTTTCATTGATCAATTGTATTTAGAGTCGATGGTCTTGGAGAAATCCATGGAGTTTCTTTACCTATGGTAGGGTGATAAGACCATGAAATAATACGTGAACTATTTTTTTGAGCATGTTCAATTTCCTCCTAAGGCGGTGAAGAATGAGAAACTGAGGTCTCTATGTTTTTATATGGGTATTCATGTTGATATAAGATCTCATCCCTTCATATTAAAGATCAAAATTTATACTAATGTGATGGATAGAGCATTGATGGATGAGCTTAAACTGGCTATTAAGTTAGGGTTGACATGAGTTCTTTTTTCTCCTAGTGGTAGTTCTATGAGTTACTTTAAAGAAAATAGAATGTGTGATTAATATCGTAGTAGATTTATATAGTAGGTGTCATATAAACCTACTACAGTTACTTTTATAGGTCCTTTTGATTACTTTCAAGGTTGCAAGTTTGGTCATTCGAAGTGGGTTTGTTCTAAGTCACCAGAAACAAATATTTATTATGGTCATTCAAAAAAACTGTAGAATTTATTCCATATATTTTATGTTCTAAGTAGTGGAATAAGATCTTCAGAACCAATTTTTTTTTCAATTCAACATTATTTTTCAATAATTAAGAAGTTCCACCCATAGAAATCCAGATTAAAGATTCTCCACGTAACGAAAGAGTCTCCAGAGGAAGATGATGTGGGTCCAATGACTGTGAGAGGTTCCTTCACATTAGCTTCATCTTTAGTGTATTATTTTTTTGATACTAGTGCATCTCACTCATTTATATCAACTCATATTATGAACCTACTAAACCTTCTTATAGAGATTTTTCCTTATGTGCTGGATAGTACTATTCCCTTAAGAATAAAGGGAGATGAGGGTGTCCATTTCCACTTTTATGTTTTCTCTCTATCATAGATTGAGCTTACATAGAATTTTTTGGTTCTTGATATGAAATAACTTTATTTCATTTTTAGGATGGATTATTTTATTTCCCATAAGTCCTAGGATGAATATTATCATCGACGAGTCTCCTTTAGTATGCTCAATTGGGTATGTTGTGTCTTTTAGAAGTGGGACATGAGGTCAAGTAGATTAAAAAATTATTTTCTAGAGTTGGGTAGGGTAATATCAATGATTTATTTTTATTTGGAGTGAGAATAATTGAGTGATTATATACCCATAGTTCTCATTGAATTAATTTATTTTTTTCCTTCTGATTTCTTTAGTTTTCAACCAGTAATTGAGGTAGAATTTTCTATTGATTTGGTACCTAGTACTCAACCAGTGTATACTCATTCTCACAATATGGTACTAGATAAAATAAAGTGTTTAAATATCAATTGGAAAATTTTCTAGAGAAAATATTTATATGACCACGTGTGTCACCTTGGGCGGAGCCTCTTCTCTTTGCAAAGAAAGATGATGTAACACTTAGACTTTGTGTTGATTAATGAATGTTTAATCAATATATGGTAAATAAAAAATATTTTTTTCCACATATTGATGATTTTTTTGACCATTTAAAAGGGGTGATGTGGTTCTTGAAGATTCACCTTTGATTTAGTTATCCCCTATTGATAATTAAAGAATCATACATTTAGAAAACCACCTTTAGGTGTAGGTATATCCATTAAAATTAACTTGTTATTCCTTTTGTTCTATCCAATTATCATGTAGGGTTTATAGAATTAATTATAAGGATGTTCCATGAGCATGTTGATTCATTTATGGTAGTATTTTTGGATGAAATACAAGTTTACACTAAGTTCAAGGAGAACCATCTCTGTCATTTGAGTGGAGTTCTAGAAATTTTGAGAAATTATTGACTTTATGTGAAGTTTTCAAAATTTAATTTCTGGATTCAAGAAGTGAAGTTATTAGGACACGTGGTCTCCAAACATGGTATTTCAGTAAATCTTGATAAGGTGAACTTTATTGTTAAATGAGAGGAACCATGTAATGTTTTTGAGATATGGAGCTTCTTAGGCATGGTGGGATATTACTATAGGTTTGTTAAATATTCATCAATGTTGGATTATCCAATGAACCATCTCAGTCAAAGGTTGTGAAGTTATTATGGGATGAGAAATTTTAGATTTATTTTGTTGAGTTGAAATGTATTTTGACTTCTATGCCCATACTTATTCTTCTAGAGGCTGGGTTGGGCTCTGTGGTCTTTTTTAACTCATTAGGTTTGGGTTTTGGATGTTCTATTATATAGGATGGTCATGTGGTAGCCCATGTTTTATAAAACTTAAGCCACTTGATAATAAAAATCCCTACCCATGATATTGAACTTTTATTTGTGATGAATTATCTTAAAAGTAAAAAACTAACTTTTTAAGAAAGGTTTACCATTCATTTCAACTAAAAAGGCTTGAGTTCTATCTTCTATAAAAAATATCTGAACCACCAACCAAGGAATTGGGTGGAGTACCTATAGTTTTTTGATTTTTACATTTCTTACATCCCTTATAATGGAAATGTCATTGATGATTATCTAAGTATAAAAAAATCTTACCTAGGCCATGAAATAATCATTAGAAGTGTATAATTTGATGACTCTATCCACTCAGTTGCATTTGGGAGTTCTAGAGAATGAGACTAGGTTGTTTTGGATACTGTTCAACTACCACCCTCTCCTCTCATGATGATTCTATAGGTGGAGCTGTTTGATGATTAATTATTCGGTGGAATCAAGCAATCTCTTTATAGTGTGGAGACCATTAGTGAGTGGTCATTCCCTTTATATGATTTCATATGTTTTCAAAACTGATATGTTGTGCCTTTTCCTACGAGAAAGGCTATGATGGGGGATTTCCATAATTCCCAGTAGGAAGTCCACCATATAACCATGAATATGTTCTATGATATGTTTCAATGATTATGGTGTATAGGTATGAGAAAACACATCACTAATCTTATTTCTCACTATTATATCTTCCAACAGGTCAAGGACAAGAACCATATACATTTGAGTTTGTTTTACAAACTTCCAATGAAAACTTGGAAGTGGGAAGATATTTTTATATAATTTATGGTTGAGTTATCATGTACCCCACAAAATAATAATTATATATGAGTTATGATCAATAGGATGTCGAAATAAGCTCATATTATATCATTCATGATTCAACAAATGTTTATGATTTGGGAAATCTCTACGGGAACGATATTGTTTGTTTTCATGGAATTACTTCTATTATAGTATTTAATAGGGATCCAAATTTTACTTATCATTTTTAGAGATAACTTCAAGAGGTACTAGGATCCCAGGTTTGATTGAGTATGGTATATCACCTGTAGATAGTTTTCCAGATAGAACGATCTATACAAATCCTTGAGGGCATGCTATGTGCTTGTGTTGTTTACTTTCTTGGAGTTTGGGACATATATTTGGGACTAGTTCTATTTTATTACAATAAAATTTACCAATCATCTATAATTATGTATCCTTTTGAGGCCTTTTATTGTCTTACATGTAAATATATGTTGTGTTTGTTGAAGATTGGTGAATATTCCTTGGTTGGTGCAAGTTTGGTTTAAGAGATGAAGTAAAATATTTAGTTGATTCATTGAATAATTGTGATGAAAATGAACTGTTATAAATATTATGTTGATCATTGTTGATGAATATTGGAGTTTTCAAAAGGTGACTTGATGTCCTTGAGTGTTTCACCTTGGTTGGTCCACCAAAATCTTGGGATGTAGGGAATGCTTATACAAATTTTTGTGGGTCCTTTTGAGATTGTTGAGTGTGTGGGGAAATTGACTTACCATTTAATACCTCCACCAAAGTTGATGAAAATACACAACATGTTCCATTTATTGAAACCTTGAAAGTATATTACTGACCATTATCATGTTATGATCTGGGTGGATATTGATATTAAATCTGATTTATCCATGCATGAGAATCCATTCAGGATTGTTGATTCTGAGACAAATGTGATTCATAGGAAGATAATGCCTTTGGTCTATGTAGTATGGAATCATGTTTATGATATTCATTAGACATGGGACCATGAGACACTAATGAGAGATAATTTTCCATATCTCTTTGATATAGAATTTTATTAATAGGATTTATATGGATAGAGAGATTTTATGATGGGGAGGTTATAATATTTCATTACCTTATTTTAGGTACTTATTGAACCTTGTTTTGATTACACTTTTTTTAGGTCATGTATCAATGTGTTTCAAGTTAAATTTAAAATTTTTTGGAATCCCATAGGGTTGTTCATGGTTAGCACATGATTAGGGAAAACCATGCAGTTTGGACTAGCAAACCATGAACCCTATGGTAAGCCTCTGAAAAGGGGTGCACAGTTTTTCCAAACCATGCTTCCACTCATCTAGATAGTTCACCCTTGGACTATGATGGTTTTCATGATTGGTGAACGATTAATTTAACCTTGTGAAAAAACTATTCACCCATCCATAAGTGTAGTATGGGCAGAAAATTAAGGCACATGGTTACTACTAACCATGTAACCTCTCCAGAAAACCATGAACATTGTTTTTTCCCTTGAAATTTTAATTAAAAATACTTAGACCCCCGTTTAAGATTCCAAACACTCCCATTCGACCCTAAAATTCTTCCATGGTCTTTGATGTCTCTCAAGAGGTGATTTTGACTCCTCTAATCCCTTATCTTTTAGGAATGATGCATCAATGATCACATTGTATCTCCTTCTAGTGAGTGGATCACCTTTCTTTTGGTTTATACCATTATCTATTTTTATCTTCCTTAGAGAGTGATATATCATTATTTCTTTGAGGGACATAATCTTTTTTGTGATAGATATTTATTCTAGGTTGTTTCTCTTAATTTACTATACCTTTTTTCTTCATTAGAAGATCTCACTATAGGTGTTGTGTTTTTTTGATCCAATGATTAATGGTATCTGGTTTCATATGACTTTTCCCTATAATAGAAACCATAAATTAATTTATTGTTTTAATATGAGTTTTTAATTGACATAAAAAAATTGAATTTAAATGATTTGATGTGTTATTTGAAATGGAATGAAAATTAAGAAAACAACCAAGTTTAATGATATTGAAATTGTAGGATGGATTTGTGAAAGATTGATTGATTTAAGAAATTGATTTGATGGATTGATTTGAGAAATTGGACTAATTGAATGTTTATTCTTGAAAAAATTATCTTAAATAGAAATATGATTTGAAAAGGAATTAAATTGATGAAAACATATGATTTAGTATTAAAATGAAAAAGAATGTTGAAAATGAATTTGAGAAATTAAATTGTGAATGATTAATTAATTTGAAATTAATAATTTTACCAAGATTTATTGATTGATTAATTGAAGCACATGTGATCTTGGGTAGTTTGTGGGTAACTAGGACAAGCAAGCTAGGACTCTCACTCCTCCAAAAAGGATTGAAAATTAAAACAACAACTAAACCAATTTTATAATGATTTCCCATAATGGGTTCCCCTATTATAGTAAAGACCAATTTCCTATAATGGGATCCCTTATTGGGGTGTACATTTGATTGTCCACACACATATTGATCTGTTTTGATGAATGAGAAGTATGAGTATCTTATTACCTAAAACTATCACACCATAGAGCTTATTACAAGATGTAATGATTTTTTTTTGATTAAATGATTACATGCCATTGATTACTGAACTATTTTATTCATGAAAATTAATTTATATAAATGTTTTATATAAAATGTCTATTTAAACCTGTTTTTATATATATATCATCTTTTTTGATTATGAAATAATGTTTTGTTAAAAATATATAAATTCCATTACATGCCTTGTTTTATTTAAATTGAAATCATAAAAGGTTTATGGTTATGTATTTTTTTATAAAAAACTTGGTGAGACACCCCTGGGCTTTAAATCTCACACACTGCCTTTTTCTTCAGGTGTTTATAGTTTATCTTTTGCTAGGTCCAGAAAAAGGGAAAGTTCCACTTGGGGGTGGTGGATGTTATTTATCCACAGTAACTGGAGTGATGGTGATGACCAGTGGAGATGTGGTCTTACTATTACATGGTATATCTATGATTTTATCTTGGAAGAAGTTTTTTCATTGATGATATACTATTTGGGTATTCAGTTTTCTATTTTTTTGGTACTTTCTTTTTGTGAAGTGTTGATCATAATAAATTGTATATTTTATCTTTAACTTCTATTTTGGAAACCCCTTTAACCCTTGATTATTGTATGATACAAGGTGCTATACGCCATCCTATGAGGATTGGGAACTCCCTTCAGGCTAGGTCATATCAGGATTGGGTATCATCATACCTAGGTATCCGAGTTAGTTCTTGACAAGCATATTACTAAATAATAGAGAAATTTTTAATGATGAATTTATCCCCAAAAATTCTAGATAAACATCCCTCATGAATAGTTAGTAAAAATAATATGATGGAATTAATTTCCATTAGGTTTTTAAGTTCATATTTTCATCGATAAATGATTAATCATATCAAATATAACTTCCCTTCCTTGACAATTGATATGGAATCTAATTATAGATCCTATCCATTTCCATAATTACATCAAATTTAACAAGATGGTGAATATCAAGATCTTTAGGAAGGACATACAAATAAAATTATATCATAGAGGAGACATAGACTTGATATGTGATCATCTAACCATTCATAGTTTTCACTACCAACTCAACATATAATCATTGAGGTGGTGATGTGATTACATTATAAAATTAATCAAAAATAAAAGAGTGGGTAGAAACATATTGAAATAAAAAATATCAATCCTAGAGTGGACAATAAGTGTACCTTTCACCAAATTTTGAGGAACTTCCACTTTTGTTGTAGTAATTTTATAAGCTTGGAATTCTCCCTATGAAATCTTTTATGGTAAGTTCTCTTAATGTTTTAGGAATTAGTTTGAATAGTACCCAATTTCCTTATAGTTAAATCACTATAATTTTATGGATTCTCCATTACCCATATATTCTTGGTAATGATATACTTTTTTTCCATACTTGAAGTAAACTTATTTTCTTTTTAATAATATATCAAGGTGTTTCCTTCCACAAGTATCTCATGTTGGAAAATATGATTTCCCTTCTTTTCTTATAAATTTTCCTCTCAATCATCCTATTAATATCATGATTTAAATCAAATACATATTTCTTAAAGTATTATTTATCTATATTTATAACAAATGATATTATATCTATATATGATGAGAATGTTTTGGATAATAACTCCCTTTAAGGGATTGGATTTATCTAATCAATGAAATGATCAATCATACTCTTTTGATCATGTACGTAGTATGAAACATGTCTTTATAAATTTTTAAAGTTTTATTCATACTTAGTAACATTTTCATCTTCCTTGTCTCTTAGTATGAGGAACTATCTCTCTATATCTTTTCATTTTTTGGAAGAAAAATATTTTTTCAAAAAAATTTACATTAAAATGCTTCCACTCTATGCTCAAAATTTTATCCAAATATATAGCGTTTTAAAATAATATATACCATTAATATTCACCCCCATGAGTTAATAAATTTTCATGAAAAACATATAACTTTAATTACAATCAATGTGAGAAATATATTTTTTGAATAACTTCTCCATTTCTCAGAATACAATAGATTTATGGTTCATTTAAATGATGGAGGCTATTGTCACTTGAAGCTTTCTAACATTGTTACACCAAAATATGGATCAGTAGGATAATCAATATAATCAATATTATTGGTCATAACCTTACTCAGATCCCCCAATATAGTTATAATTTGTTCAGTTTTAGCTCCATCTCTAACTCCAGTTTCATTATCATTCCCAGGTGGGAAATACCAAAAATGATTACATGTGTTGATATGGTTTCCATTAAATTATCTAGGAACAATTTGTAAATAATTAAATATACTCTATTAGATAATATCATTATGAATCATAATATTTTATTTAAAAACTAGATAAATACTTGACATAAATTGAACTTTTTTGTACAACTAATCTCAGAAACATAATCATCGTATCAATGAGAATATCTTAAAATCATAAAAATATATTAAAATATTTCATAATAGATTTTAATTAAAATGTTAATTAACCTAAGAATATACCCCAAGTGTATCAAACTAGGTGTGAAGTAGGTTCTTATTCACTATTCATTAGAATGATAGTCAATATGTACTCAACCAACTATATTTGGGGTTACTACCCCTAGATGCATATATGAAATAACCAAATTCACTTGTAGTATACATGGAGGGATATAATTATCCTACAACTAGTGGTTAGTTTATCATAATGACACTAGATCAAAGTGATCATATCCCAAATGACTAAATAACTTATTAGTTTGGGTAAAGTAGATACATGATAGAATCATACATTTCATTTGAAAATAGGAAATAGAATATAGTATTTTATTTAATAAAATTATTATTATATATATAATATCATTATATATAAATAACAGTACACTTCCTAAAATCCAAGGGAAAATAAAAATAATAAAGGGGTGAGATCATATGCTCAGTAAGGGAATACATATAGAGGAATCTATAATACAATGAATAAGTTATGAATAATATGGAAGGAATAAATGATGATAAAATAATTCCCTATAAATAAAATCACATGATATTGAAACTTATCCATAGATATCATAAATATTCAAATAATCACATGTACATCAATAACTGATTATATAATTCTGTAATGCATAATTCTAGACATCTAAAACTTATCATTGAGGCCTCATGCTAAGACATATTATATAAATGGGAAAGGACTTGGACAAACACCCTATATGTTTTGTCTTATGAGACCTATTGATGCATCAAGGGGATATGGAATTCTACACCCCACACATCACTTAATATGTTTAATTCATTTATAATATGAATAGATAATACAACTGAATCCATATGAATTAATAATAAAAAACTTTCGATATTAGATGAAATAGCAAACATAATGTCAATACTTTCCCCTATTAAACTGATCATAATACATTCAGAGAAATAAGGTGGATGGTATCATTATATTAAAAACTCAGTAAATCATAATATTAAATGAAGGATGCTGATATAGATGAAAATACTTTTAAAATATCATAAGAACATTTCTTAATGAAAATACTCATTTGATTTGGTAATCATTTATTTGAAATCTAAAAATTTTCAAATATATTTGGAAAATAATTTTATTTAAAAATGACCATGGAATAATTTATTGAAAACATAAAAATAAATATTAATCATAATGACATGAAAATTCATTCATGCGATTTGCATTAAAACAATGACCAATTCACACTTTTTTGTAAAAACTACATCGTTTCGAAAATAACAAGAAGATCAATTTTATAATTTTTTATTAAAAGTAAAAAATTTGTAATTTTTTTTATAATCAATTATTTTAGAATATATAATACATTATTGAAAACATTTTTAGGGAAAATATTCATGTAGAAGAAAATTATTACAAACCTAATGGAATGAAAGTCAGTTTTACTTAAAAACATTCCTGTAGTATACTGAGTACTTAAAGAGAGGGAAATGAAATAATTTTTTTAGAAATTAAAATTGGTAAATAAAAATTAATGTGGTTTAAGATAAAAAAATAAAATAATTCCCTCAATGTAAATGTTAAAAATAAACAATCCCGAATAATGGTATGATTGTGGAATAAATCCTTACTTTAAGTCTAAATTGCTTCATAAGTGATTTTAACCTCCTTTATAATAAATTTAGAATTATTAAAATTATATTTCAAAATAATATATATAATTATAATATCATATATTATCTACTTATTATCTTTAAAAACTTGTTTATTAATAACTCTTAATAAAAAACATCATTTCTGGGTGTTAACCATTTTCTTTTCATGTATGTTTTGGTTTGATAGTCTTGGTCCTTGAATCTTTATCATGGTTATATCGTATGAATAATTTTAATAATTATATAAATATCATATATATTCATTAAATACATATTTATAATCATCATTGATATTCAATCATGAAACATGTATCACATATCATTGTGGACGTGGTAGTCCACAAGTACACATGAGCGATGTTATAATTTTTTTGAAAGGGTTTAATGGTAAAAAGGTAAATGATATATTATAATTATAGAACAATAATTACATTATAAATATCATATATATTCATTATTCCCATATTTATAACCAACCAAGTAAAATGGTTATGAAAAATGAATTACACTGTTATGTAGAGATGGTAAGCCGTACGCACGCATGAGTGATGTTTTTTGATTTCTATAGGATGAAAAAGGGGCAAAAAATGGTTATACCATAATGAAAATAACATATAATTATATTTATGATATTAATTTCATTATTTTATAATGATTACAATATATTTATAGGAAGTAGAAGAATAAATAATATTGAAATTAATCAGTTAAGAGTAATACCTCTTCATTGATAAATCTCTTTTGGCTTACACCTTAATCCTTGAAAGGAAAGTCTTTTGGAAAGACAAAAAGATATAAGACACAGGGAAGGAATATTTAAAGGTATTATGGAAGGTCTTAAATAATCTATAAGTCTAATACTTTGTGAATAATTATAGATATAATGTTCCCTTTTATAAGTGATGGAAATGACACACTTGGAATTATATAAAATATTAAATAAAATATATATCATAATCATTTTATGTGGCACCAAGGCACACCAAATTCAATTATATAGTGTGATAGGGTCTAAATAAACTCAACCAATCACATTTGGTAAAGTTTTTATACAATTTAATTCTTATCATCTAGTTAAGACACAGTAAACCCATTCTAACCTTAAACATTATAATATAATTTTTTTCCATGACAATATAAAAATATGACCAAAAATAAAAGGGGAATTATATTTTTTACATGATGATTCAAAATTTATAATCCATTTTATTTTATTTACTTTTTATAGGTGATTATGAGTGGCTCTCCGCTTTAGTAAAGAGCTCTCGACTAGGGTTTCGATCCCATGGGGTATTCTCTTTCTTCTTCGGTGTCGTCTCCGGTGCGGTGGACCTTGTGTGATGATAGATATGGTTGGATGTGGGTGTGTGATGATTCAGTAGCTTTATATGGGGAGTGGGCTTCCAGATAGGTGCACGATGGTGTGAGGTGGTAGATCTGGCTATGTCATGCGTGATCTGGCCTTGACAGGTTTGGTAAGGTATAGATACGGTTGTAGTGGGAGTGGTGGGAGTGGCGGCAATGGTTCCGTGCAAGGCCTCTGTTTGAACAGTGGTAGGCCTCTGTTGAGCGATGGTAGTTGACTCTTCAAGTATAGTGTAGGCGGAAGCAGGCTCGACAGTGCTGGTCTATGGTGAAATGGTGTGGGTGGGTGGCGGGCATGATGGTGTGGGCTTTAGCGATAATCAATGGTAGATGGAGGACGACGTGTGCGGGCGGGCGACGAGAATTGCAGCTGCGTTTAAATTGGGCCTTGGGTTTGTTAATTTTGGAAATTTATTATGGACAATGTACTATTGTGTCATTAATCATAAGGATTCATGCCCCTGGGCCTTCAGGCTAGTTTGTTTTCTTGTTTTGGGCTTTGGTTTTAATGGGTTCTATCTCACTGGGCTCTCGGGACAATGATTCTTATGGCTATATGCCTCTAGGACTACAAGTAGGGTGTGTCATGGGTTTTCCCTTAACCAGTGAAAAAGGATTCCTATTTTATTTTTTCTAATAAAGGAGATTTCCCCCAATCTTTTCAATACTTTCTATAGGTAGTATAAATTAATTTAATATAAGAACACAAAACTCAAGAAAAACTTTTTTTATAAAAATTTACAATTTAAGAGTAAAAATAATATTACCATGAACTAAAGTAATAAATTAAATAGAATTAATTTTTTTAGTAAAAAACTAAACAAAAGAAGTTTTTTAGAATTTTAGAGAAACAATAAACTGAACGGAATCTTCCAACCATTCCATTAATTACAAATACTAAAAATAGTTTTTTATTTTAAATAAAACATAACTTATGTTCAAAAAAAATCCAAGAATGGGTTCCAAAATTCAAAATAATGTTTTAAAATATATTATTTAACTCCTTTAATATCTATTTGGTTGATCCAAATTTTATCACAATTTATCATGTCATGCTTACATTAAAAAAGTTTCAATGTTTGAAAAATCAGTACTTTCACTATTCAAATCAACTATTTTAGATAAATATTCAAAATTCACTCTATGATAAATTAGATATGATGAATCTAAAAATGATATCCATTTTTTCAAATAAATTTTAGTATTTTTATGAAATTAATTTTATAATAAGTATGAAAAACACAACAAAACCAGTTTTAGAGAAATACACATTTGAAAATAAAAATATATTTCTTGTTTTCACTTGCCTAGTAAAAACCTTTAGATAAATATTAAAAAATTTGATTTAATATATAATATACACACTGAATTAAAATATTTATTAAATATTTATTAATTTAATTTATTAAGATAAAAACACATTCCCTGCATTAAATAGTTTTTCAGGAAAATATCTCTTTTACTTTTAAATGATTATATTTTCATTTTAAATCAATTGATAACCAATAAATTCATTTTATGCATGTGTAAACTATATTTTTTAATAATTTACATAGTCCTATTCATAAATTACAATCCAATTTCTAGGATATAGCTTCCAAATTAAATAATAGTATTTTAATTGTATCTCACGGATCATTTAAACATGGTTTTATGTGTATAGAAAGATATAAAAGAAATTAAATTCATTTAAAGAAAAATATATCATATAATCATAGGTTGTTACATTATCTGAGTCAATTTCCTAATCTAAGGATTAAATACTACCCCAATGTGTGTTATATGCTATGCACATCATTGAAGTTAAAGAATTTAATTGTTTATGTATTGGGATTTTAGAATTATTATATTCTATTTATAAGAATCATGAAATATAAAAGGATTGTTCAATATAGGTTTTTCATTAAGGATTTACAAGAATATATTGAATGGTACCTATCACTTAGAAAAACTATTTAACGGTAAGTTTGTTTTTTTGGGAAAACATATGATGGAGGGATATATAACCCTTAATATGTTCTTGATATTTTATTTAAATAAAGAGATGATTGACATTGATGAAATAAATTTTATATTATTTGCGACCTCAAAAATGATTAGTGATTAGATAAAAGAGTAATTTATGATGGAGTTTACAATACTTATAGAAGTAGGAATATATTTGATAAATATTTATCCTATTTAAGGAATAATTATATAGTTAATTATTGGAAGTAGTTATATTTTCATTGAGGTTTTTTGGTGTTTCATATTATTATTATATTTTATGATAATATATGATCACATGTTTAGTGTATGAATTTTTGAGATAATTAATGTTTCTTGGGGATAAATTTTAATGCTTATCTTCGATAAAAAATGTGTGATCAAATCATTGGGATTTTGGGTATTGAATTTTTTCATAAATATTTGAGAGGATTCTTAAAATTAATAATTTATGGAATTAATTAAGTTGATCTTTGGGGTATCATTATTGATGTTTTAGAGAATAATGTATTATAATTGACTATATTGGATTATGTGTGCTAAAAATTTTGGTTTTTTAAATATTTTGATAATTAAGGAATGAATATTAATTCATTTATAGATGTAATTATACATTAAAATTTAATTTAAGTGCTTTAATCATGAATAATTCATCTTTAATATTCATTTTTAGAATAATAAATGAAGTGGAAATTCATCACAATTCAACCAAGGGATGAAATTGCGATAATAAAATATAATGAAATAAAGTAAGTGAATTTCATAGTGTTATATATATTGACAATAAATTAATCCATAAACTTCAGGAAAAGGATATATAAATAAAAATTTTATATGTTTACTTTTATTTTTGAGGAATAAATTTTCTTTTCACCCCTCACTAAGTTATTTTTTATTGTCATTAATATTCATATGACCATGTTATATATAACTCTATATTATTCTTAAGATTGTATTTTAATATTGAATATATATATTTTAACATCTCACTAATGTTTTTCATATTTTTGAATCTGATTATGTGTTATTTTAGGCATCCTTTATCCTTCTCAATTCCCCTTTTTAAAAGAAGTTTTATTATCCCTTTATATGAGGTGGGTTTTTAATAATTTTTTTTCAAATATTTAATCTTTGATAACAAACATAAAATTTTGGGGGTATAATTTATTAAAGGGGGGATAATTCAATAACTTGAAAATCTATTTTAAAATAATAATAATCTTTACAGCTCTCTAAACACACAACACTGATATTTATGCAAATTGAGATATATTATAAAAATATTATTAATTAAATATGACATGGACATTGAATAAGATGGTATAAATATGAGTTAACTCATATATTTATATTGGTCTTACTAAAAAAATTTATATATATTAATTATTAGGAAATAAGTTATTAATTTTTAGAGAATTACTCTTATGATTTAAAATTTAATTTTCTTCAAAAATGATATTATTAAATTTTATGCATGGAAATTATAAATAAATTATATAAATTAAAGAAATTATATTTATTAAAATTAGAATAATTTTTTGAAATCAAAATATCAAAATTAAATCAATGATTTTTTTTATATTATTCAAAAAAGATTGATTTTTTAGAAATTAGTGAAGAATACTTATTTTTCAAATACCCTCATATTATTTCATTAAAATATTAATTTAAAAGTCCATTTATGTTTTGAATATAGTCTTAATGTTAAATACTATAAAGTTTATTTATAATAATATAATTAATTCCATTTTAATCAATAATATTCATGCTTTTGATATAAGTTAATTTTTATACTTAAAAGTGCATTTGTCTAAAACATGTTTTTCATTGTGTTCTATGAATTTATATTAAAGTTTATTTAGGAAAATCTTATGAAATGAACATGAAAAAATTGATTTCATTTTAATAATAATAATAATTATAATTTCTTAGTAATTTAAACTTATTTTTTGTTCATAATTATTAGTAAAAATTGTAAAAATTTGTTACCATAGTTAAAGTTAAAATAGGTTTATCGGGGGTTAATCTAAAATAGTGTGAGTTAAAATGACCTAATTTTTTTAATACAAATTTTTTAGTTTTATTTAGAACTTATTATTATTAAATTCAATTATGATTCATTTTAGAGTCATTTTTACAAGATAATGACTTTATAATATTTTAAAACATTGGAAAATTATAAGTGTTCCACTCACCTCAATTATAAAGGTCACCTCATCCAATCACTTATTAAAACCTCTTAAACCATTTATCTCAACCAAAAAATATCAAAATCGTTCCTCAAAATATTTTTTATGTTATTTAGGTTCTATTATTTTTTAAATACCAACCCTAGGGTCCTTAAAAATATATCCAAATGATATTTATCTATGAGATGGTAATCGTCTTCACTAAAATATTTCTTTTTTACTTCTTATAAAACCTTAAATTATATCCTAAAAATTTTAATATAATAAAACCAGAATCTATTATATACTGAGATGTTTTTATGCAGATGGAATAATATTTATCCATCTCCTTCTCCATTAAATGGGAAATAAAACCATCACTTGTGTGAATGACAGACTACCACCTCGCAAACCGATGCAATTTGTTTTCCATCACCGCCTCACATGGATAGTCATAATGATGGAAACAATTAATATATATAAAAATTATGAAATAATATTTATTATTTTAATTTAATATATCATCTAATGTTTTACCCTTTCATATATTAAAAAAATGACAATGTTGTTCATGTGTATATACAACTTACCCTCTCCACGAAGCGATGTGATTCATTTCAATATCCACCTTTGAAGAATTATTACAAAAATGAATATAATGAATAATTATAATATTTATAACATTAAGATACTTTTTGAGATGATGAAAATATAACCTATTCACAAGAATTGAAACACTAGTGATAAAACATACATGATAAAACTAAGCAGTTAACACAAAAAACAATGATAATAATGAAATATTCTCAATGACTATTTGATAAGTTATTGTAACGGGGTCATATATTATATTATAAATATGAATATGGTTATGTTATAATTTAATTAAAAATTGAACACCATTATATCAGTGTTTAAATAATATTTAACAAAGTGGAAGTGTGAAGTAAGGGATTTCATATCAATTTCCACTCCATTGCAACTCATTTGGTATTATAAACCTACTTACATTTATGTGGTGTATATACTTACTTATTAATGTATTTAAAATGAATATTTATTTATTAATAATTATTATTCTTTCAAATAAAATTTACACTTTCAAGTATTTATAATTTAAATGTTACAAAATAGGTAATAATTTTTTATATAGTATCATTTTTCTAAGATTGAATATATTTTTCATTGAAGGAATATTATAATATATCCTTAAGAAAATTCATTTATTTTACGACCCTATGAATATATAATGATTTTATATGTTTTATTCCAACTTTTAATCTCTTTGGAACTTGGATCAAGCAAAGAAATTTTTAAATGAAAAGGCGATCTTATTTCCCGTTTTTGTCATGTTTATTTTTCTTTCATGTATATATTTTTTAAAAATTATTTTACAAAATTCATTTTTATTTTAAAAAATTATTTATCAAGGACGTTTTATGTTTTAATTAAAAAATTAAATTAGTTTAAAGGAATATTTCTAATGTTTTTTGAAATGTTTACTTTCAGATTTCTTTACAAAATGTCAAATGTAATGTTTCGTTTTAACATATACAAATTTAACATACATTCCTACCTCTATAAATATTTATCTATATTTAGATTATTATATGAGTTTTTAATGGTTTTAAACTTTAATATATTTAATGGAAACTTATTTTAATGTTTTAATTCCATTTTATTTTAACATCCAAAATGCATGAATTTATAAGAAAACCTATATTCCTAATAAATTTATGGTCATCTCTCATCTCTTGATTAATTTTTTTGTCATTAACTTTATCTTGAAACCCTCAATTTCTCATGATAATTTTTTCAACAAACATATCTATATTATTTTTATAATGGGTATTATTATTTTTTAAGCCATGAACCATTTCTATAAATGGTATTTTACTTTTAATGTTATTTGATTGACTAGGAAAATCATGATATTATGTACCCTTAAATAAATACTGATATTAATTAATAAGATATACTATTTAGGAATTAAATTTATCATTAAATATAAGAGGAATGCATTTGACATGAAATGATGGGTGGGGACTGGTTATAAAGTTCCCCTCAATGCATTGATAGGTCTCAAGATATCACTAGTTAGCCAAAATTATTAGATGGAGTTTTTGTGAAAGCTTAACCATAGTTTAAACTGTCATGGTGAAAGGAATTGATGGTAAAGATATCATGATTCCTAGAATATTAACAAAAAAAATTATGAAATTACTTTATTCAGAATTTAGTTAATATTATTCATAATATGAATGTATTAATATTATCCAGGGATGCATTTCTTGTTCAAGTTATTGATTAAATGTAATTTTCTTTTAGTTATCTACCTTTCCATATTGATTATTCCTTATTTACTCATGATAGATTATATTTTACAAAACCCTTATTGGGAATTTTATTGTATCCTTATTTTGTTCCTGTTCTTCAATATATGAAGAATAAATCATTCAATGAGTTAAAAGATGAAAAATATTTACATTCACTATGTTTTTATATTTTAATTCCAATATAAAATGGGTAGCATGTTTGCATCTCATTCTTCAAGACTACTAAACTGACTAGTCCTTCTGGATGAGATCCCTTGTATATTTTTCCATTATAATAAATTATACACTGACTCTAGGTTATTGGAGTTGGGGCTATAATAGGATTAACCAATATAATAATTAATGAGTTCGATTAAAAAATTAAGTTAATTAAAAAAGTAAATTAGTATACACATGAAATAATAATAAGTAGCATAAAATTAAAGTGAAACCATATATTTTTTTTTATAATTGTTCATTTTAATGTTAACCTATAACTACTCTTCACAACCATAAAATATTTGAGATATATGGTATACACTACTAATGTTATTTTTTATGTGGATTCATAACTAAAAAAAAACATACCTTTTCTAGTGAAGGCATGACCAAAAGTCACCTGATTTTTAATGGGTAGTAAAAACCAATTAAAACAATGAATTTAGATACTAGGTGTCAGAATAAAATGATAATAAATTAATAATCCAAGATTCATGACCCAAATATAAACTATGATTTTTTTGGTAAAATATTTAACCAATCAATGTAAGAATATGTGAGAGAGATAGAAAGACTTAATAAATACTCAAATAGAATCAGTCAAAAGAAGTCGATATTGAAAGGAGAAGCCCAACCAATGTTTGTTGGGTAAATAATATGTTCAAATATTAAAATAAGTGGTATTATTAGATGAATATGTTTGGTTACCATTGAGATTTCATCCAGAGGATGAAATTTTTGTACACAAGATCACTTGGAAATTTGAAAGTTCATGAAATCTCACAACGTAGGAGAGTTTGAAAGTTCACATCAAAAGAAAACCATCTCAGATCAGTAGTATAATTTTTGATATGCTCGAATTATTTTGGATCTACTTTAAATAAACTAAACAATAACTAAGATATATCAAAAAAAAATTAGATAATTCAAATTATAAGTTAGGATTACTGAAGAGAGAGAGAGACAAAGGGATATTATCATTCCATAGTAATCATTCTATATTCAAAAACTAATGAATGGTTTAAAATAATTTTAATTACTCATTAAATAGTTAAAAATATCTATATAATATTTTATTATAGGAAATATCATAAATATCCCATGGTTTCCTTTATTAAAATTAAAATTTGAAAAGCATTCTAATGAATATGCCTGAAAACACATAGAGTTTCAAAATTGAAAAGAAATATTAAAAAAAACCAAAACAACCTTGAATAAGTCTGTTAGTATGAAAAATTAGTTTTGAAATATTAAATACAAATAAGTCACTGAAAATAAAAAAAATTAAAATTTTCAAACTTCATGTTATAAGTATATCAGTGAAAGATAAACAATTTGATTATTCATTAAAAAATGTTTAAAACTATCTAAAATTTTATCTAATCATTTACATATTATAAATATGAATTTATCAAATTAATAAAATAATTAAAATAACTGATAAAAATATCTAGAAAATAAAAATATCCAAATACATGAAAAATAGAGTAATCATATAATTTCATATTTCAGTTAATGTAATGGATAAACCATGAGATTAAATATACCCTAATGTTTTTAAGATACCATGCTAACCAAACATGCCCAAATATCATTCCATAATACTATGAGAATATACTAATTTTATTGAATACATTTTAAAAAAAATTTCCATGAGGTATAGACAACATGTATGAAGAACTTAACACATGAAAAAATGATTTACCACATAGAAAAATTAATAGCCACGTGAAACAATGAATTACCACAAGAGCATTTGATTGGACACATAAGAAAATACCTACACACATGACAAATTACTGACCTCATGAAAAAATGATCGACTGTAAGAAAAAATATGGATCGAAAACATAAATAAGAAAAGCTTTCGTGAGAACCACAAGTGAATATGAGAGATTCAAGCTATAATTAGACATAAAACATGATAAATAACATTGTAAATTTTGACCATAAAATCTGTTATTATAAATAGTGTCATAAAAAACTCTAAGCACTAAGAAAAAATCCAAACATGTTTTGAAATTATTTCGTATACCAATATTAAAATGGGGTAATATCACCATGGATATTTTTATGGAATCCCTAATAATTACAATAGAAATAATATCATATGGGAAATTATTGACCATATTATAATGTCTTCCCATTTTTTATAAATTTTATTGATATATATATATATATTAATCATATTGAATTATTATTTTTATAAATTAAGTATATAATCTCTATTATTCACTAGTAACTATAGTATATGATTGTGATATAAGATTAAAAATGAAATTTTGGGAAACTATTTTGAAATTTCTTAACACTACTATTAATATACCACTAGCATAAAAAAAATGTATAAAATAAATATAAAAATTCTATTGTTGAATTAATGGATATTCCTAGGTAATTATCTATTAGATTTAATGGTTTTTGATATTGAAATATTTTATTGGTATAGTTCACATAATAAAAATACACTTAGTATTACAAATAGAATACTATTAGGCTTTGCATGGAATGTAATATAAAACTCTAACTCACTGGGATTAAGTTGGAGAGAAAAAATTTCTATGTATGGATATTTTATAGGATAAAATAGAGAATGTATAAACCATAAATAATCACATAAATTCAATATAAATGATAAAAAAGAGTGATGATGATAATAAAAGGATTGATTTATAGAGACTAGTTAGGGACCATTTATTTTTAAAGATACAACCATTGGTGAGAGTGATAAATTTTCATATAAAACGATATCTTGTATTGAGTATAAAATGGATAAAACTAAAATTATAATTTTTATATGATAAATAGTTATTATATTTTCATTACTAGATAGAACATGTATTAAAAAAAATAAAAAACTCATCTGGTGAAGATGTTAGAGAGGAATGCCAAATTAGGGAAGCAACATGCGAGTTTAAGGAAGCAATGAATAAAGTCTATCAATATTTTTTCAAGGATTTAAGTATGAATTAAAATTTTTAATTATATTATTTATGGATAAGGGGTGAGATTGGAAGAAATATAATTTTAATATAAAAAAAATCAAAATAATTTAATTAAATAGTTTTATGGGAGTATGAATAAACTCCTTTTTTAATTCATAATGATACAACACACAATCAAAGATATAAATTTAATATAATTTCTAAAAGTGATAGTGGTAAAATAAATGTACATCATGACCAAGAATTGGAATTTTATAGTCTCATAGTCAATAAAAAATTGGAATAAATATTACACATAAATTAAAAATATAAACATTAAAACAAATATTTTGGTAATGGAAAATCAATTCAAGAATGTGAATTGAAATTCTTAGGTTATCATATATATAGTCTATGTGGTCATTACATGATCATTTAAAGAGGAAAATATTGAAATTAAAAAAATTTATGTGGCTATTAAATAAAAATGTTTCCATTAAGAATAACAGTTTCCATACCTAAAACCATTTATCTATGATATTTAATTAGTAACTATTTTTAATTAATATTTAGAGATGGATTTTAAATAAAGTTATGATTTTTTTTGAATTAAAATGTAAAAATTAGGTAATTTTTTTAACATTTAGAAATAGTTATTTTTTTGGTTAAATATTAGAATAAATTATGCATGTATGATATATAAAATTATTGAATTATGAAATAAAAAATTTATAATAATTAGATATATATTTTTCTTGAAATAAAATATGTATTATTGATTAAAAATTTAGTTTAAAATAATATTATCAACTTATGAATAATAATATATATATTTTGGAATCCTAAAATTTATTTAATTCTATTAAAATATAATTAAGATTATTTCAAATGTATAGTTCAATAAAAATTTTAATTTTAGTTATTCACGATTTAAAAACTAAATAAAACATAATTTTTAATTAAATAATATGATTTTATAATAAAAAAAATTTGGTTTAAAATAATTTAGTTTTTAAAATAGGAATATTATATACCAAGATTCTAAGTACTAAAACTAATAATTAATATGAAAATCTACATTATACACGATAATTATCCACATTTCCACTAATTTCATTTAAATTTAAAAATTATTAGAATGATAATCAAACCATTTTCCTCTAAATTCTATCAATAAGAAGCTTCTAATCCATTAAGGTGTTTTCTATGAAGATATTTAATGTTATAAGAAAGGTAATAGTTTTTTCTCTTTATATCTATTTTTCCCTTATGATCTTTTATAAGAATCCATTTTAATTTTTTATTTCATATTTAATAATAATTTTATATATACAATATTACTATTAATTTCATATAATATCAATAATATTTACGAATTCTTTCTATTTGAACACTTTTCAGGAGTCCCTAAGGATACAATAATAACTCTTATTAATTCTTGAATGATCCTTTCACTTTAATATTTTTTTAAATCTCTATGTATACCACTTATATTAGGATTTGAAAATATAAAGTTTCTTAGAGGAAGTATCTATTATATGGGGTATATAATATATAAAGTCTAAAATTTACTTGAATATTAAATATTAATCCTTTTATTTTAAAAATTGAAACATTATTATTAATACTGAAAATCCCGATAAATCATTCTTGAAGAGATTTGTATCCCCAATTTAAGTCATATATAATTTTCTCACAGTTAGGATTTTAAAGGGAATTTATTTATCAATACATTATTTTTTCACTATTATTACCCACTACAAGAAATCGTCAAACAATAAATAATTTTTTTTATGACCGAGTCCCACCAAGACGACACATGAGCTCACAAAAACATTAGCAATAAAACTTTAATCCCACCTTCAATTAGCCAAAGTTTGTTAACCAACACCAAGGATATAAAAACTCATATGCATTACCCATTATAAATAAAAAATATAATAATATATATAAAATCCCATAATATGAATTGATTGAAAATTTTAATTAGTTATATGAATGTCCCAATACATATGAACCCCAACAACAATAGTGAAAAAAACTATAAACCATAACTTGTAGTATACCTTAAACAAGAAAAACCAATTGGACACTAACTTCAAAGACAAGTTAGTGCCCCATGCTCAAGTTATCCACCACCTCATCTAATACACTGCATTAAAAAACAACATATTATAGGTAGTTATTTATAGGGGGTTATGAAAACCCCCCTCTAAATTCATTTTTGGTATAATTAGATGGGGTTATGCACAACCCCCTCTAATCATCGAATTTAAAGGGAGTTATGAAACCCCTCTAAATTAAATTTTTATATAAATTATAGGGTTTATGTACAACCCTTTCTAATCATCAAATTTCAAGGGGGTTATGAACCCCCTATGAATTCATAATATTATTTTAATATGATTTTGGATTTTAGAGGTGGTTTTAAACCCACTCTAATTTATGAAATTTGATGGGGTTCATAACTGCCAATAATAAATGAGATTAGTGGCAGTTCACAAACCCCTATGATATCTTAAATTAGTGGGGGTTGAAAAACCCTTCTAATGTCTTAAATTAGTGGGGGTTCAAAACCCACTATTATCTTAAATTATATGGGGTTCAAAATCCCCTCTAATTTAAGATATTAGAGGGTTTATAAACCCCTAATGTTAAAAAAAATCCAATATATATATATATATATAAATAAACAACTAAAACACAATATATAAATATATTTAAATAAATCATATAAACATATTATATAAAATATTTTTAGGATTTTATTTAATTGTATTTATATGTATATATAAATACAATTTTATAATATTATGTACATTAATATGTATTTATTTGTATAAAGTGTATTTTATATAATATGAATTATATATAATATAAAATCATAAACATATTAAATAAACATATACATAAATTTAATTTATTTAAAAAATATATAAAGCTTGTAGTTTTTATAATTAAAATAATAATAATAAATATAATTTTAAATTATATGTTTATGCTTTTATATTATATATAAATAATATTATACGAAATATGATTTATATAAATAAATATATATTAACATACATAATATTATAGAATTATATTCATTGAAATACATATATATTAATGTACATATAATAATAAATATATGTATTGAAATATATCATATAAATATTTATATAAATCGTATTTCATATAATATTAATTATATATAATATACATATTTATTATATATAATATAAAATTTTATTTCATGTAACATTATATAAATATTATTATAAATTTCATTTCATATAAAATATTTGTATAAATTGTATTTCATATAATATTAATTATATGTAATATAAATATTTGTGTAATTTTTATTTTATATATTTTTATTTTATATAATATTAATTATATATTAATAATATATAATATTATATGAAATAAAAGAAAATATATATTAATTATCATAATAATAAATATATGTATTGAAATATATTATATAAATATATTAAATAAATACATATATATATATATTATAAATAAAAATGTAAATATTATATAAAAATGTATTTAAATATATAAATATTTTACAAAAATATATTTATAAATATATAAATATATATATGTATACATAACATAAATATAATTATAAATATATGTAAAAAATATATTTACTCAAATGTATATAAATACCCATATAAAATATATTATTTATATAAATGTATAATCTGAATAAAATTTAAATGTATTATAATATAAATACATAAATACATAAATACATAATATAAAAATGTATATATTAATTTATATATATATATATATATATTATATTTATATGTATTTAAATATTTATTCAAAAAATATTTATTCGAATAACCTTCTAAATATATATAAATATAAGAATGCATATTTATTATAATGAAATGGGGCTTCCATTATGGTAGAGGTGCATTTGAGGTATTAGGGAGAGTTGGGTTTGAAACCTAATGCCAATATATTTTTCTTCGGGGTGACTCAATGCATGAGTGTATATGAAACCTCAGTGGAGGGGCCCACATAGAAATGTTCGTAATGGGAGGGGTTAGGGCCAGTACAAACAGGGTAGGGGTAAAGGGAGGGGTAGGGAAAGCGCTGTGGGAAATGGGAGCATCGGGAATGGGAGGGTCCACATGGGGATTGGAGGGGGCATCATTGAATATAGAGTGTGGAAAGAGATTTTAAAAAAATAAATAAAAAAATTTAGAGGTGTTTTTGAAAACTTTCTTTAATATGTGACTCAATTAGTGGGGGTTAAAACCAACTCTAATTTTGTGTCAAATAGGGGTGGTTTTGAAAAGTGCACCTAATATATTACTTACAACTCAATAGGGGGGGGGGAAACTTCCCCAAAATTGATAAATAAATTAGAGGGGATTAAAACTTCCTATAAACCGTCTACTACTAGATATTTTGTCATGAAATTAGATGGGGTTTAAACCCCCTCTAATTTAACCACAGTAAATTGAGCTTTACCTTACCATTGGTTTATCAAAACTGCATTTAGCAACATAAGGCATGCACATTAGCGGCAAATATGGGTAACCACTTATAATTTGTTTAGAGGGGGTTATAGCCCCCTATAAACAAAAAAAATAACCCATTCTAACAAGGGATTTTTTAGTGATATGGTGATATAAATTTGTACGTATATCAATAGTAGGGGTGATTTTAAAAATAACCAGTATGTTCCTACCCTAAACCCTTACATGTTAATGAATATATAACATATAAAATTGTTATCATTTTGTACCACAATCATATTAATTAATATAGTAAATAATATATTTAATACACACACAATGGAGGATCCAAAACAACATAAACTAAGGGACCTCAAACTCTATCCCCAACCAAAGAAATTATCATAGTTTCCAACAACATACATCTTATCTCCAACCCAAAACATGTTTTTTCATAAAGGTAAAACTAGTGAATTCTTCAATTGACCAACCAAAAATCCACTACAAAATTCGATATTATACACACCTAATCTCAAATATCATTTTTGGTTGTATATCAATTGATTAGAACATATCACCACTTAATTAACATAATCATACAATATTTATAATATGATATCCCATTCCACAAAAACTATAATCACCAGTCCACCATAATATCTTATCATTATTTTTACCAATATATTTTATCCTATCATAGGGAAAATTAATTTCTACAACTTGTGGAAACATGTAAAAAAATTCTATCATGAAAAGTGAAATATCAATCATCGTTAATCTTAGAGCACACAAGAATATTTAGAACTTAGTCACACTATCTATCAAGTATTCTCCTTTACATTTATACATCCATATCTACATCTACATCCTAATTATATTCATCATACATGATGTTGCATTTTCTTACCATTATCATCATAATATCATTAATTATCTTATTTTATGATATATTTAATTTCTCAAACAAAAAACAAACATTACATGAAACCCTTTTAAACCATGGGATGAAATATATCAATACCCGTAAGTGGTAAAAAACACAAGCTATCAAAAATAAACCCCACACTGATGTATATTTCCTAGATCAAGGGATATCATTATCTAAGGTGATCTATGAGTAAGATATATGGAAGTCAAAATATTTAGCTTAAAAATATTCAATAATTTTACATCAAAGAATTAACTTCACATTATAAGAATTCAATAAATCTTGGATTTATGTAAATACCACAATAAAATATAGAAATTTGAAAACCACTATGAATGTCTTAAGAAGTTCCACTAAATTTTTGTATATTCAAATTTCATTATAAAAAATCTAATTTTAATTAAACTTTAAAAATCATTTTAACATTAAAAATATAATTTTATCTTTGGAATAGAAATAATAATAATTAATATTTTATTTATATAATTTCTTATTATTATAATTAAAAAATTCATTTCATCACCCTGTTATCATGATTTTACTACCTATTTATGAAAAAATATATATTTATTAGTTCATATTGCAAGATTTAAGGTCTAAAAATTGGGCCTACAGGTTTGGGCTATGTAATGGGTCTCCCTCTACCTAGTTAAAGAGGTCTTTTCTTTCCTTTAATAATAAATGAGACTTCGGCCCCAACCTTCAAAAATAAAATAAAAAAATAAACCTACCATTACATTTTTAAGGATTCAACATAATTTACTTTATATTACACATTCAATACCTATAAATTACTACATAATGAATAACTCAAGGATATTTTATAAAGGGAAAAATGAGAAAATTTCATGAGTGGTGTGAAAAATATGATGACTAATACCCACTTTTATATATGAAAAATATCTGTCAAAACTTAATTCCACTAATATGAAATCCATCATTAAAATTGTGAGTCTATATTTTGAAAAACCATCTATTAATCCTTTTAATTCAAGAGAAACACTCATCTTTCAATACTACGATGAGAGAACAAATGACCCACTATAAGAAGTATTGATAAAAGGATTCTAACAATGCATTACATAATCCAATCACCACCAATTATAAAATAATAAAAAATTCCATTCACCTATAAAAATAAATCAAATAAATAATTTTAATTTGTAACTTTCCCAATTTTTTAACTAAAAAATTTATCTTCACATTATTCTCACTAAAACTATATACCATGGTAAATACCGCATTATAAAATTGATCAAACAATCATAATTTAATTCCAAGGCCTTCAAAATTTCAATTTTTAATATTTATTCACTAAATCACCAAAATAACATTTTCATAATCTTTGATAATTAAAATACATTCCTATATATACTCTTAACATTAAAACTTATTATACATAAAAATATTAAATATATTCATGAAATAAATATGAACTAAAGCTAAAACTATGTTGTTATGGCATAAAAAATGTTGTGGTAAACCATAATATAAAAAGATACACCACACCATGGTTTTATCTGTGATTTAACATGAATTATATGATAATTAATCTATTTTTATTTTTATCTTACCTAAAACTATCGTGATAATTTTAAAATATTATTTCATAAAATCAAAATGAATTTTTATAAAAAATATAAAACATTTAATTAGATAACAAATTCATCATGGTTGACTGAATGGTATAAATTGTTTGTTTTTTTAAATTATAAATCATATTGATGTTTAGAAAGATGAAACATTGTATGTTTATAAAATGGTTAGTTTTTATGTAGTATAATTGAAGCTTATAAAATTACACTAAAACCATGTTATGGGTGTCTTAATTCATTATATATAAACTCCTTCATTTATAATCTCTCATTTCATCATGAATTTACCAAAGATTATAATAGATAATACCATTAAGGAAGACCATCCAATATATTTGGAAATTTATATTATCCTATAGATACCCTTGGAGGAAGGATTTATTTGGTTACTTCTTAGTGATATTCATCAATTAATTTGAAGATATATAAGAAGAAAATTTCATCAGATAAAAGCAATGTTCATCATTTATGTTTAATAAATACAAAATTTATAGATTGTTCTTTTAGTATATTGTTTCAACTACATTTGGACACATTTTTTTCTCTATAAACCCTGAATTGTTACTAATAAACATCAATTATGATCAGATTTATGTTTTTATAGTTGAAGATCTTATAAAATATGACCTTTCTTAACTCTGATGTTTTTTATAGAATATGGTCATGGTTCCAGTTCTTTTTCATAACCATGTAATTTTTAATAAAAAATAGCATAGTTTTATAAATGTTTTTAAATAATGTCATGGTTTAAGATATTATGTTGTGGAAACTATTTCTAAAAAAATAATATTATAAAATTTCTCTTTTATGATAGTGTTATGGCTAAAAATTATCATGGTTAGTATCAAAATGATATTACTATATGAATTTCACAAAATAGCTAGGGAAAATAATGTATTAGTTTCAAATGTATTATTTATGAGGGATAATCATGAAATAATAGTGTCTTATGAAAAAATAAAATTATTTCTATTAGTAATCATTATGATATGGGTGGAGCAACATTGTGGCTTATATAAAAACGATCACTTTTTTTCTAACATATTTTTTTTCATAAAATTATAAAAAAACATCACAGGTGTGCACCCTTTAGTTATAAAACTAGTTAATGAGATAATTTAGACTATACCAATGATTTTCTGTTATATTTAATTCATTTTTAAAGCATTTAATTTAATGGGTTTTATTTACAATGATATTACTAATTTAAAAGTAAGGCTAAAATAAATGAGTTTATATTGCGTTATGAAATATTTACAAATATTAATATCTAATGATCATATTAAATAAATTATTTTATAGTTTATTTAAACCATAAAAAAAAGATATTTTTAGGATTTGATCAATAGGATTAAATAAAAGAAAATATTATATATATATATATATATTAATTTTAAAAATAAAATATGAAACTTTTATATGATTGTAATTTTTTTCACGAATATCATATTTTTTGAGTATGAATCATGACATATTGAATAAATTTTTAGTTAATAATATGAATAAGTTTATATATAAACAAATTTTAAGTGTTTATATATATTTAATTATTGAATATCCATAAAAGTTTTTAATTTATAATTATTTATAATTATTTATTCCCAAATTATTCAAAAAAGATATCTCATATCTAAATATTCAACATTTTTATTTATTTATTCTATTTTTTATAAATAAATATAAATATTTTATATAATTAATTAATGTATTATTTAGTTTAAATTATTTTATTTCTTAATATAAAAAAATACAATAATATTAGAAGTTATATGCTAGGAACTACATAAGATTTGGTCTTGTTTTACCATAACTTGGATTATTTTGTGAGTTATGAACTTAAAGGTAAAAGTTGATTATGATTTATACACATTATGTTTTAGGATTGGGTTACAATTGTGTTCTCCCTTGAGTATTGATCTTTAAATAGTTGAACTTTGGGTTAGAATTCTCACTAGCCTAGGAGCTTAGGCCCTATCTAAAAAAGTGGGGGTGGGATATCAGTCTCACTATACTTTCTATTATAAGGATTATGGTTTCATATGATTTTAAAAAATTACATTATATGGTTTCATATACCTATGCATGGGATGAATTTGGATGTGTTTGAATATTATTGGATTTTATTTTTGGGTATAAGAAACAAAACCTGGTTTGTATAAAGTGTTGTATTTAAGTATATTTTGAATATGTTAATTTTTTTGATGGTGTAATATAAAAAAACTATATTCTTAAAAGTATTCATACATGAAGTAAAAACATGAGATAACATGGTCATATTCTAAAACCCTTGAAAAATATTATGTTTTATATTCCCTCAAAGGAAACACTTATAATGGACTTGATCATTCAGTACAGGTGATCCTAAGGGTTAGGTTTATATGGAATATGTTGTGTAAGGTGATAATAATATTGTTTAACCTAATGGCTAGGTTCATATTCCTTTCATGGAATTTCTAGTATATTTAGCTTAGAAATCCAAAAAATTTGAATTCCAAATGAATCCTGTTAGGATAGTTCATATGATGTATTTATTCAAATAGTTATCCACTCAACTATCTAAGTTTCATATATGATATGAATGACATGATTTTATATCCTAAAGGATATTAAATAAGGGAAAAAATAAAGCTAAACCAAAGCATAGTTAAATATGACTATTATCTTGCTAATAGATATGATTCCATAAATGGGGTCATCATTTTTATGTGAGTACATTTAATAAAATTTCTTATTAAATTATAAAAAAATATGATACTCATATAATAAAAAATTCCATTATAGATAGAAATTTAATCATCATCATCATTGACATTGAGATCAATTCATGAAAAGGATGAGACTGGTGGAAGAAAAGTCTACAACTGGTATACATTTTTTAGATTTTTTCTTAAATAAGAATGAATATTATACATACTTGAGAAATATATTCAAGAGGAAACACCTTATAATATAACTAGAAAATAAGTTAATGATGTTTTATAGTAAGTATATTAAATATTATATCAATTTATCTACATTTATGTTTGTCCTTATAGATCCCTATATTCAAATGCAACATGAAAATATTGATGCTTTCAGTATTCTATATAACTTGAGAAGGCTCAATCAAGAAAAAGTGTGACATGAGAGATATGAAGTTCCCAAATATTCTTTTTTGGTGTAAAATTGATGAGGGTACATTTTTCTCAACTCATTTAATCAATATTATTGTCTATTTAAATGACTTATAGAGAGAAGGGTTACCACATAGGCTTTATCTAACCAATAACATCATTCTCTATTCACCTCCATTAATAATTTTACTATTTATTATTAATTATATTATGAATTTTTTCAAAAACATTTACCCAAACTCTTCAATATGTTGATTATTTTTTATTAGTTAATAATTATTTCAATATTAAGTTTCATAATGACATTATAAAAATTTAGGGGTATATTTTTTTCATGATAAATAAGAAGAGAGGTTGTAGAGAGTCAACACGAGCTTCTATAAATTCAATGAAATTTTCTTATAAGATAGTATAATATTTTCACTATAAAAAACAAGGATTATGGAGATTAAATTTAAAAAAATAGTAAAGGTGTTATAAGAATATATAAGTAGTTTCTGTACCATGTATTAATGTTATAGAATTTAAATCTTCCATTAATAATGATATATAATACAAATTTTATTAAATAAAAATATTTTAAATTTATAATGATGTTTAAAACTAAAAAATATTTGGTTGATGGAGGGAGAATTTTTATTTTAATGATTAAAAATATTTACTACATATATAATTTGGATGAAAATGATTGTTTCAAAGAATAGATGAATACATGATGTGTATTTATCATCTCATTTTATTTTATTTGATAAGAGAGTTTTTTTTAAAACAAGTACTTTTTATGAACAATAAAAATAATGGTTTTAATATATAGATTTTAAGATTTTTCAAACTCTTTAACATTGTTTAAAAAGAAGGGATAAAAGGTTTTTTATTAAGGATAAAAGGGTTTATCAAAGTTATATGTTAAAATAGAATGGAAAAAGTTCATGTCAAGAAAAAATAACATTTCTTAAAGAAAAAATTCTTTTTTTAGACTATTACTAACAACAACTAGAACATTATATAATATATATCAATTAATAGTTCATTTGTAAAATATTATCACAAATTAAATAAGTTTTATTTCCTAACATTGAATATATTATGTCTTAGAAATATATTTTAGTGAAAATATAGTTTCTAAGTGGATGGTGGAAGTATGTTTGAACTTAGACAATTTATAAATTTAATAAATAAATGATTATACCATCTTGATTCAAAGTGAATGTTTATTTAAATCCAAAATAACGTTAGTATATATTGGTAAAGAATCATAATTGTTTAAACCAAAATGATCCCCAATAAACATTTTAATAGAAAAGTTCCAAAATTATAGTAATAAGGGACTTAGAAATGGTTCTACATATTTATGGAAAAAATATCAACATCATAATATTTTATATTTTTATATAAATAGGTTTGTATATTATGTTTAGTGACTTGATCATGAGGATTATAAATCATAATTTCATCATTATTCCAAAAATAATTATTCATAAATATTACCCATTAAAGTATTTTAGTGGGAGGAATTATCTAATACTCACATAGAGATGTGAAAATAATTATATAGTTTTGTGTTGAGTTTAACCTAACCTTAAAAAATTTTTAAACATAAGGCCTCGATAGTAGTATATAAAATGGGATATTATTTGACTTATGGTTATGTATGGGTTTGTTAATATCATTCAAGGAGATAAATAATATATAAGGTTTACCATATTATAAAAAATATAGCTTCACTTTATCTTTATTTTATGTTCAATGCATATATTACTTGAAGTGAGATGATAAATAACATCTAAAAGTATGACTTTTATTTATCCATAATCGATTTTCATTATGGATAAATTTTGTTGTGATGACATGCATAGATTGAGACAAATTGTTTCTCACATAAATATAAGAAGTTAATTGATGAGGAAAAAATGAATTTTGTATGAGAGATGAACTACTTCATATACCACATGGAATGTAATACACTTTGTATTTGGTATACTAGGGGTTCCAATTTTATATTGAATCCATAAGAGTTTAGGTTAAAAAAATACCAAGTATGTGAACCCTTATACTTTGACACATTTATTATACTAGACTTGAGGCTGAGTTTATCAAGGGTTGGGTATGTTATTGATCATTTCATTGGTTGAGATTCAACAAATATTATATTTTTACTCTCATAAAAAAAGTATAAAAACATGGACCTCATTATAAATAGACTATGGAAGTATATTTCAACATATATTTGTATAAGTAAAATGTGATGTGCTTATTTATTTGGGTAAGGGTCATGTGATGTTCTCATACATATGAGTGAATGAATTTTTATGTGTTCTTCCATCGGGTTAGTCTATACTAAAATAAAATATAATTCATCAGTAGGTTATTTGAGATTTTCATACTTAGTGTGTAACAACCTAGGAATTTCTGTATGAAATTTTCTTTCTTATCATATACGTGTGACATACTTAGATATGTTTTATTTATGAAACTTAGTAATAGTTATAGTATAAAAAAATCAAAAACATCATATAATAAAAATAAAAACAATTTTATTTTTTTAATATAAAACACTACATGTGATGTGTATATTTGTTCTATAATATTAATAATAGTAAATGGATTAATAAACACAAGTAAATAATATACCTAGAATTTGAAAATGTGATGAATCATGGAATTCTATAAATACCACACTATAGTAAGAAAACAATGTATTAAAAACAAGGTGGTAATTTTAAAAAATCAATTTAGATAATCATAGGATAATCCCAAGGAAATAAAATTCATATGATTTAATGGGTATATATAGGATAGTGAAAGATAATATGGAAATTTTAAATATGGACATTATAATAGTAACCGGATTGTTGGAATTGTAATGTGACGATTATAGATTACTATTTAAATAGTCATATAAATGAATTGAAGTGACCAGGTCTATTGAGATCACTGAGAAGGGGAGGGTTCAATCAGTTCTCCCTTTATTTATATGATAAATTTCCTTTAAACCAAGCACTATGACCATTTAATATATGTAACCTCTCATATTTAGTTATTGTACCCATTCTCACATGCAAGTAAATGAATATAAAGAAATAAAATGAGGATTTAAAATAATATTCCTCAAAGTGAGGACCTACTAATTGTTGGGTATGAAAATTATTTTGAGAAATTTATTTATTCTAGAAAATAAATAAATTTACAAGAATAATCTATCTCCTAAAAATCATGATAGACTATCTCATGAAATTCTGTATAATAGGTGAATGAAATGGCTTCCTCTCAATGGTTTCTTTATATTGGCTTCCACCAGTTCAATATATCAATCTAAAAGCTTCTAAAAATCTCATGATGGCTTCTTTATACCATCTCCTAATAGTTATTCAAAGGGTCTTCCTAAACTCATTTCTTGAACTAGTATTTAAATGATCTTATATCTATGGGTTGTTTTTTTCATTCAAATAATTTTCTCTTAGTTTTCAAAACCATTACTATCCTTTATAACCTTCTTATATAAATTTTAAAATGAAATAAAAGGTTTTTTGAATAGATTATAACTTCTCACATTCCCCACATTATTTAACAAAAAAGGCTTAGGTCAACACTCTATATTCTTCATCCTTAATGAACATGGTTTCTTAGATTCAATTGGGTTCTCCTTCTTCAATACACAAGTCATATCTCTTTTTCTATTATATCATGTTCTATAATAGTTATAAATTTTTCCTTCCTCACCTATGAAATTTATTTTCAGGGAATACTCATGAATATTACTTCACTTTTGAATTATGTAATATCATGTATATTTATTTTTAGATGATCTCTCAATCAAATATAATTTAATTTGAGTCAAGTTCATCAATACAATACTCTTTAAGACTTGTATTCTCATTTATTTTAAATATCCACAAAATCTATACTATTATTTGTTTTGAAATATTCTACATGTGTATATCAGTATGCTTATACCTAATATGGAACTTACCTTGTAGCATATAACACTTCAAAATCCAATATTACCTTGGATCACAATCCAGTTGAAAAATAATGACATATGAATCCATGATGAATGAGTCATGCATCATCTAAAATAATTCCTTTTAATTAGAAAATTATTTTTTAGAATTACTTGATATTTTTAATTTCTATAATCTCCCAGTTCACTAATATTTCACAATGGATTAATTCTTATATAAGTGTGTAATCATATATATATTCATAGAAAATCATTTTTATGAACTTTAAAAATAATCGTTACAATATCAATAAAATCATCCATATAAATTCCATGGTTTATCCTTGTATAATCATGAAATCATACTTATGTTGTGGAAAATGATATTTAAAAATTTGTAGGCCATCCTTATTAACAATATCGACCATCCATTTTAATTTTATGTTGATACTTATAGAGATTCTAAATGATCCTTATGCTATAATCATCCTTATGAAATCTTGCTTTTCCTAAAAATAATCCTTATGCCCCCATGGATAACTCAATTCCTTTGTCTCATCCCACCATTTCACTCAGAATTTATCCTTACATAACTTATCTTTTTCATTTCCTATCCAACAATAATTCTGATAAAGTAATCATATGATCCCTACTAAGTGCATCTTACCGATCCCTATAAAGTCTTGAGATTGTTATGGAACATATAATACTTATGAGGAATAACAATATCCTTGAAAAGTTCAATATAAGGATTAATACTATAATATATTTACTTTCCTCAACACTAAAATTTAATACTTCCTCAAATACCTATAAAACCTCTTAAAATCACTCAAAGGCCTTCTTTATCGGTCAAAATCAACTCAAAACCCCATCCAAATATTACTTTATTCATATTATTTCAATTATTTTACTTCCAAAAACATTTCTATGCTTTCCCCAAACATTATATAATGTTAATTATTTAAAATTTATTATTCCATTAATTCTTCAAACTCCCCACTATATGGTTTCTTCAAAATTCCATTGAAACTATTAAATACAATAACACTTCTTATTCCTAAATATTTGTTATTAACTTGAGGTACATTTCCACAATGATCACAAATTATTTATTATTATATTGAATCAATACAATTTAGATATCAAATCATATATCCTCATATTCATTTTCCATTTATGATGGTATCAGCTCACTCATCTCTTCATAACTTCCCAACACATAATGAATGCCTCTCAATAATATTACAACCATCATTTTTGAAAATAAAAAATAATCTTCACTGGGAATCTTCAATATTCCCCTTTGAATTTATTATCAATACCATTTTACTTCTTAATAAATATATACACTTCAATGATGTTTTTTTATATATCCCTATTATTCACAATAAATAAAAAAGTTAGAATATAAGGTTACTTATCACACTTCCTCCATAATATTTAGAATATATTCTTCTCCTAGGTTTATTCCAAGATATAGACTCAATATTTTTGGATAAGGATGTCAACTCATGTTTTTTAGTAATGATCCGTCATTCATTCAACTCTAAGTTTGCATGGTCTAACCTAGTGTATAAAATAACACTGAATAAACTTAGAAATTAAGGATATACTATAAATCTATTCAATATATTATACCATACATTATATTTATCATTTAGGTCTTTTATAGATAGATTCATCTTGAATTATTCAACCTATACTGATCTTCAAAAAATACTTCATAAATTTTAAATGTAAGATATATGATTTCCCTTTATCTAATTTTTCTCTTTAACTACCATTATCCTTTATATCTATACTTTATATAATCAATTCATGGATAGTAATTGTGATTCGTATAATTAATTTCGAAATTTCTTTATATGATGTCCTAATTCTATATTTTGATGAAATAACTCACTATAAAAGTAGATTGTTTCATTCTAATGCTCAAGGGTTTTACTTCACTATTTAATCATCATAGAGGGTTTTTGTCAACAATACTCCATGAAAGTATGTTATTTTTTAAATATTTAATGATTATAGAACTCACAAAAAACTATTAAATCATTATATTAAAATATATTCTTGTTAGTAAAAAAACAAGGGAATAAGTTGGTAAGATTTTTTTTCCCTTTAGTGAGAGAAGAAGGGTTGTGAGGTTTCTCTCAACCTTGATCCTCTAGTTCTTACAGCTTTAGTATTAGGATTAATCTTTATGATTTATTTATTAAATTTTCTATCAATAATATTAATTGTAAGTATGGTGATTTTTATTATTTCATCCAATTACTTTTGAGGTAATTATATTATAAATTGGTCTACAAAGGCACATGAAACATCTGGAGATTTATTCTTTTATTCTATATTTTTTATTACTATTAGGATATCCATACAATCCTTATCATCAAGAAAAAATTTCTTGTATCTCCCACAAAACATAAAATCAACCCTATATTCATTTTCTAGTTAATCCTATTACATTAATTTAGAATAAACACTTTAACATGAATTCAATTTTCCTATTAGTGAAGATTTTCTTTGATTCAAATTGAAAAACTAACTATATCTCCTTTGATCTTATTAAACTCCAATTATCTATGGAGTTCTTCTTATTGACTTCTTAGTTATAAATTCTTGGATTCTAAGGTTCTTTCTTATCATCATATAATTATGTATTATCTTCCATGTATTTCACCCCTTGATTCATACAAATTCCATAGTAGAGGCATGTTATACAAGAAAGTATTGTATCTTTTCAAAAAGTTACCATAACACCAACAATGACCATTAATGATTTTTCTTTCATAATTTTGATGGGTTTATTAATGAAAATATTATTGTTGTCCTAGTGTATTACATCCTTTAATTTTCATTTTTCTTAGAATATTTGAAATTATCAACACATATTCATGTATCTTTTATGAGTATATATTTTATTAAATTATTAAACCTATACACATCCATTTTTAGTTTTAGAATATTTTTAACTAAATAAAATAGATCCAATATCACTTGAAAATAGAGAAATAACTTGTAACTTTTTAGGTCTGGTATTCTCAAGAGAAATATAAGAATATTATAAAATATATAAATATTTTTCATAATCCTTTTTCATTATTTTCCATGTTTTTTAAGTATTAACAAAAATATATAGTTTCCCACATAATTAACCTTATTTTACATTAAGAATGATTTTAAAATATTTGAGAATCTTATCTTAGTATACAATATTCACCTTGAGACTCATAATTATTTGAATGGGAACATTATATTTTTCATCAGTCTTTATTACTTCCCTATAAAGAATATTTACTCTTTTATTTAACATGGTACACTTATCATGGCAAGATAGAAGTTGAGATCTCAATATGTACTCAGTATAGCTGTTTCCTTCCTTCTCATTACTAGTTGATTTATCCCCATGCCTTTTAGCTTGATAAATGATGGTTTTCTGATTCTGATAGATATATGCATCTTCAAACACACACCATGATGATGTTTAATCATATTATTTATTTGTTTTCTTGTTTTTTATTTCACTTATTTATAATTTCTTCTTATTTCCATAGTTATGTTTTCTATTTTTTCCAGATCATTTTTTTAAAATTCCTCCTCCTCTACATCACTCTCAGATTCATCATATTTCTTTAATGGGTAGTTAATTGAAAAATTACCAATTCCATAATAATTAAATCATACAAGTGGAATTATAACTTTGTATTTACCTCTTCCTCTTCTTATGTACTTAGATATAAAGGGTATGGCCTTCTTATGAATTTGAGTTCTTTCTTCATCACCTTCTTTATCCTCTTTAGGATTTGAGAATGGATAATCTTTATTTTATTTCAGATTGAGACTTTTAAAGGATTTAAATTAAATATCTTCCTTATAATTTTTCTTAAACACTAGATTATTCCTCATGTGATAGGAAAAAGTATTTTATATGTTCATCTATATATTGTTCACATTTATCTTCTAGTATAGAAACTTTAAAATAAAATTACTTTGGTAGGTTCCTTATTTATTACTTAAAATAGTATTATCATACATAGTCTCTTCATAACCTATAATATTTATGATGATCTAATTCAACTTATTGATTTAATCATAAAAAATTTCATTGTTAATAATCCTAAAATAATGAAACTTCTCCCCCTAATTATATAGTTTTACTTTGGTGACTTTTATATTCCCCTAAAAAAATTCTCATCATCTTACCATATTTCAGTACCATATTGGATTCCAATAATTTTTTTGACTCTATAAGAAAGAGATATAATTATAATAGTTCTATATTATACATATATACACATGTTTCAATTTATTATGAACTTCATTTAAGTATCTCTGTACCTTGGTGAAAATTTCATAGTAGATGTATCTATAACTTTGTGGAGAAGAGAAAGAAGGAATGGGATCATTCTATTATTCCATAAATGATAATTATTTTCATTAAATCTATGAACTCCTCTATTGTTGAATGTATTAAGAATATCCATATTCATTATCAGTAAAGAATTTTTCTATCATATTAAAACTGGTTAACTCTAATACCAAATGAATTTTCTTGGTTTGGTGAGATTATTGAGGGGGGGGGGGGGGTGAATAAATTATCTTTTTATTTTTATGATTTACTAACTTTATACTAACCTTTGTGGACATTTAATATAAAAATCCAATAATTCATATTTTTATAACACTTTATTATATGAAAGCATATGATTTAATATAAATCATTTTAATATTTACATGTTTTTTCCTCAATGTGAGATCTTAGACCGTTCTGCATTTAATTATTATATAAAGGCCCATAATTTCAATATAAAACAAATATTAGTACACATACAAGAAATTTACCAAATAAATTGATGGATAGTCCTTCTAATTTCCTAATCACAAGTGGATACAATGGAAGCCTCTCGATGGGTTATTTATAATTGGTCCTTCTAATAGAATTTATCTCTCCAAAATATTTTAAAACATCCCAATGGGATATTTATAATAATTATAAAAATTTCAACAAATTATCCTTATAATATAATTTATTATTTTTTTTTGATTTCTCCTTCCTCCTAGTACAATGTGAATAAACCTTGTTATCCTTTAAGACCATGGTTTCAGGTCTTCCAGAGAACTGCTATCATTGCTCACATTCTTCTCCTAACAATATGATGATATTAAATGTCATATAAAGAAGTTAAAAAATTCATAAATTCTCTGTGAGCTTTGATATTGTAGACTTGATGAAAACCTCATTATACTTTCTCTTAAATACATTGGGTTTCTTATATGTAGTTGGGTTCTTTTTATTTGATACACAAAAGATATTTCTTTTTTATTTCATATCAGGTTATCTCCTATTTTCATAATTTTACTTCCAATAATAGAGTTTTCATATTCATAAAATAAACATTAATTTCATTTACAAATTTAATGAAGGAAATTTTTTGATCTTAGGTTTCAGAATATCTCCCAATTAATTTGAGTTAAGGATTTAATTCAAATCCCCCTCAAGACTCATATTCTTCATTATTTTAATTATCAATGAAGTTTTCACATTTATTTATTTTAAAATATACCATGTGTGCATGAAGACATGAATATTTGTGATGTAAATATTCCCTTGTTGCATGGAACACTTCATCATATATTATTAGCTTGGATCATGATCCATTTGAATAATCTTGATGTATAAATCCATGAATAACATGTCATCCATCTCATTAATTATTTATTCATCATCAAAATATTTTATTTTGGAATTACTCAGTAATATTTATTTCAATAATCTCATATTTCAATAATATTTCACCAAGAAATGATCTTTAAATATATTTGGAACCATTCTTGTGTGATAAAAAAATCATCATTTTAAACATCAATGGTAATGATTATAAGGTCAGTCAAATCCTCACTAAAAAGTGGGATAATCTTTATGAAGTCCATGATTTTCCCATACATTATTGTGAAATCATCCTTAAATAGTAGAAAATTATCCTTAAAAAGTGGCATACCATCTTTATTAACTTCCACACCCACCTTACAAAGTCCATGATGATCCTCAATAAGTTTATAAATAATACATACATCACCTGTAATCATCCTTATGATATCTTCATTTTCCTCAAAATTATCATTAAACTCACATGTATAACTCCATGTATTTTTTAAATCTCACCATTTAATTCATAATTTATCCCTATAAACCTAAAATTTATCCTTACACAACCTCCAATATTTATTTTAATGTACTATAATGATCTATTTGAAGAACAGTTTGATAAACCTTATAAATTCCATGGATCCTTATAGAACCTATGATCCTTAAAAGGACTAACATGATCCTTATAAACACTTATATAAGGATTAATATTTGTTTATTCTTCCTCACCTAAATAATGTAATTCCAGTCTTCCTCAATTACTTATAGAACCTCCACAAATCTCTCTCCAACCTTCTTAATCACTCAAGATCAACTCAAAACATCATACATATATTTTATTCTTCTGGTTATAGTGGTTGTGACTTATAATAGTCTGTGAATGGTTTTCATAAACTTCAATTACACTTTATTATTTAAAAATTATTTCTTCAAAATCCGAAATAGGTTACTTCTTCAAATGTTACATTATCTCATTCCATTTTTTTGTTTTTTGAATAAAACCAATTCTTTATGGTTTAGTGGGAATATTAACATGTTTTACCACACCAAATAATTGATTATAAAAACCAAATTATTAATTACATAAAAAAATTAGCTAAAATAACTTCACGTGAAACCATTGAATATAATAACACTTCTAAGTCAAGAATACATGTCATAAACTTGAAGGATAAGACATCAATCATTAATAGTTAATTGATTCTGTCTTGAATCTATCTATGTGAGATCTCCAAGATTTAGATTTCATTTTTCAATAATATTTATGTAGGAAATGTCTCACTCAACCATTCACAACTTCTTAACACATATTGACAGCTTCTCATTAATATGGAAGCCTTAATTATTGACAGAAAATATAGTCTTCACTTGGGGTCTACATGAAAAAATAAAAATATATTAATATAAAAATATAATAAATGAATATATTATTCTAATTTATAAAATTAAAATAAATTTATTTTATTAGTAGTGGTATTTTTCTTTAATAATAAAATATTAATATTTTAAATTCTATATAAATATTGAATTTAACTAATTTAAAAAATTATTTTCATAAAATCATTCCAAACTTGGAATAATAATATTAAAATTATTCAAGAGTGTATTTTTGGTAAATTTTTAAGTTGTTTAATTTTTAGGGGAATAGTAAAATACATTATGCAATATATGTAACAATATTTTTTTTGAAAATATAAATATTATTTATTAGTTAAATAATTTATATGAAATTGTTAAATAAAATTTCTAAAGCCTATAAAGAAATTTATTAAACCTATAAAATTATTTTAAAAGGATATAAAGCGTTTTATATAATAAAAAAATATATTTTAATGAATTAGAAGTAAAAAAAACATATTTTCTCATAGTTGTAAATATATTTTAACAAAATAATTTCTATATTTTTAATTGATATGTATAAATTAGGATATGATTAAATTTCTACATTCTTCATAATAAATAATAAAATAAATATTTAAATGGGTTAAATAATATAACAACGATGTAACGATTACATAATTATAAAAAAATCATGTAACATATTGAATAATTGGTAGTAAAAATTATGGTTGGTATATTACAAAATTAATGGAAGTAATGTTTGATGTTACGTGGGATTTGTGTTGATTCATTGGAGTGTTTTTTTTCAATTATTTTCAAGATATTCCAATGAATGTAAGATCAAAAAATTTTTTGGAGATGCCTTGGGATCATTTAAAATTACTATTTTAACCCTTTCTTGGTGTATCTTGGTTGGATTTTACTTTGGGGAGTTTTGGGGTGAAATTGGATAATTTTTGGAAGGAAGAGAGGCAGTGCACAGTGGCTGTATGGGTTTCCCAAATCGTGTGCCTAGACTAGCAAACTATGCTAACCCAGGCAGAGAAGATTCACATGGTTGGCACATGATTTTTCATATCATGCACCCTTTTAGTAGTAATCTTGCAACCCCCAGAGTGAGGTGCAATGTTAGGCACACCATTTAGGAAATCTGTGTGCCACTGCCCAAAAAACCATGAGTAAAGGAAATTTTTCTCCATAAATATTATTTTAAAATCCTAAATATTTATATTTAAGCCCAATTCTACCTATCTGAGCCTAATTTTTTTTCCTTTTAACCTTGGAGGCTCCCAAATTGATTCATAGGGCAATCAAACTTTGTCATTGGAAAATCAAAGATGTGGTTGAACGATATTCACATCTCCCGATAAGCACTCTCTTCCAATTTAGATTCTTATCTCTCCCATCTGTCTTTCTGGATGAGGGGGAGTGTTTTATTATCTGTTGGCATGGGTTTAGATCTAGGTTTTTATATATATAACTCCATTTTATCTTGGATCTAGGTTTTGGGTCTATATATCATTCTTCATCCTGATCTTGGTTATTCTGATTCAATTGGGGATTTTTGTTGGTGAGTGTTCGTTATCAATATTGAGGAAAGTGGTATAAATGTAAATTTCCAATAGTCTTGATTAAATTTTGTGTATGAAATTTTGAAATTTCAATTACCACATTGAGAAATTTAAACCTAAATTGAATTGGATTAATTAATTAGTTAATTAATTAGTAGAAAAATGTGATTATGGAATTGTGTAATTATTAAGTTTGTGAAATTTTTCAATTAATGTAGTTATTAATTTATTGATCATAAGAATCATGGTATGGTTTTATATCCTTGAAGTTTTAAACATTTAAATGATTAAATTTTGATAAATGGTTTAATTTTGAATTTTTCATATTATTCCATTTGATTAAAGTGTTGAACCATGATATTTTTGAAAATTTAATGGTATGAAATGATGTGAAATGTTGATAATAGGGTTAATGATGATTAACATTGTTAAATATGATAGATATGAAATGTGTGATTGTTTGATAAATAGGTTGTGGGACATGGAATAATGCTTGAAATACCCATGGGGTACTATACATGGAGTTCTATACCCAAATGCATGAATGTGATTAATGACTATGGGACATGTAATAATTCTTCAAATGACCACATGTGATTGATTGAAAAATGGAATATGGGACACAAAATTATTCTTTAAATACCCACAGGGTTCTAACCAAGCTGTTTCAGGATCAAAATGTTGGAATTGGATTATGTTTCCAATTATCCATAATATGAATTGAAATTAAATGAATAATAAAAGACCACATGGTAATGGATTGTGATTCCCTATGTGATGTATGGTTTAGACTATAGCATGGGCTAAAGAAAGTATTGGTGGTTCAGGTGTCAATATGAACCTGATGATTTATGTGGTTATATAATGAATAATTGAATATATAAACTATTTACTCTCTCATATGTGCTTTATTCCTTATACAACTTCATACATTGTTATTGATTGGACATTATTTTAGACTTTTTTGGTGGTGTCCTACTGAGTTGTACTCACACCCTACTTGAACTGCCTGATCGGTACCTAAATAGACTTCATGTTTACAAGATAGGATAAGGGAAAGAGCCCTATGTTAGATATATGGGTTGGGATGAAGCATGGACGAGGGAACTAAAAATGGTATTGGGACCCGCTTTGGGAGTTTTTAGTGTATTTATTTTGGTTTTTCATTAGACACTTGACACTTACTATGGCCTGAGACATCTCATATTTATTTTTAGTGTTTCCTATTTTGGATCATCATGTGATACTGGTTTATTCTAGTTATTATATTATTCTGGTTTTTTTATCATTAGTTGGTTATTGTTTATTTATTCATAGTATTTTGATACTTTGATAAAGAGGGTATAGTGTACCCATGTTATCTACTTGATCCTCATTGCTAGTCGATAACTTCTGGCATACAGGTAGGCATGCTTGAGGTCATGTGACCAACTGGCATGGGGAATCAGTGTATGAAACTCATGTTGGGACATCACAAAGTGGAATTAGAGGTACTTTATTTTCTTTTCATTTTTCATACTATTTAGAAAAGGTTGATAGGAGACTAGGATGATTCGGTCCTTGGTTAAAAGATTGTTTATGGGTGTATCTAACCCATGTGCGGGGGTAAAATCCAAGTACCCATGGTGGATTATTATTATTGATGTATGCTGTTACTGTTGAAAGTTATTTCACCTTGAGTGATGCACTTTCTTTGTGATGTTATTGAATTCTAAGATTTTATGATATTTGAATCATGTTTTAGTATGGTATGAGAGTTGAGTATTCATGCATAATTCTAGGATCTCAAGAATTATTGTCACATGCATCATTTTAGGCGTGCATGAGAAAAAATAGGTTTTGGGTTGAGTTGTTTATATGAAATCTATTTTCTTGTCTGTGTTAATTTTAATGAAAGAGGTACCTAATATGAAATTGAAAATTTTAAAATGATTAAAAATGTAAAAAATGGGTGTTTAATGTGAAACTTGAATATGAAAATATTTTTACTTTTATTAACCATGACCTAGATGTATGATGGTTAAGGGTAGTGATAGCACCTTAGTTTTGACCATGTGGCGGGTTATGGGGGATGATTTGTTATGGATTTATGTGAATCCTCATAAATGGATTAATGTTGTGAATGTGTCTTAAGATGTGCATTTGGAATTGTAGAGTTATGCCTCTGTGATGAAGCCTTTCAATCAGACGACAAGAGGACATGGATAGAAATGTGCCTCCAATGGTTGAACTTGAGGCACCAATAGTTCCAGGTGAAAGAGGCATAGATAAGTTTTGTGAGAACTTTTCTTGGTTTATGTAGTTTATAAAAATATTCCCATGGTGAGTTGTGAAAATAATGTTTGATTTGACATGATATTTTAAGTTACAAAACCCTATAAAATTAATTAGGGAGGGTGGAATTGAGGCATCTGATTTTTTTGATTGAGTCTATCTAGATTATACATGACCACCTAGATACTACTACTAAAAATAGATTTAAATTGGATGTTTACATGTTGTGTTGTCAAGAGAAGCATTGGTGGGACATCCAGAATCAAGATGGATAGCAGGATAGTATGGAGTGAAATAAATTTCAAGAGAATTTCTTGGTGCACTTTTACCTGGAGATGCTTAGTAATGAGAGAGTATATGAGTTTATGAGGCTGAATCAGGGAAGTATGTCTATTATGGACTATGATGCTTCTTTAAAAATTGGTAGCTCTTTCCTCTAGTATTGGATACTAATGAAAAACGGTTTCAGGATGGGATTAAATTTGAAATTATGTCCCAGGTAAACATATTCTTGATTAATGAGTTTTCAGAAGTGGTAAACCAGTCACTCATATTCAAGGTGAACTTTAAGGAGGCTTCCAGTGAAGGACAAACAATTTCTTCTAAAAAAATATGTATGTCTTTTGAGAGTAGGAAGCATTGCTATGAGAATTTCATCCTGGGAGATAATAAGTAGAGTGTGCAGGGGGAAGGGTCAGTTACTCAGGACCTTTCCCCAATGACCTATCACCAGTGGGGTAGGTCGAGTCAAATTCATAGACATTTTCCCCAAGCACTAGTGGAGTGAAGATCTTATAGAAGGATGGGAAATTTGTAGCAGTCATGAAGAAACCCACAATAAATGGATAATGATGGAGAATTTAGATATATATAGAGTATGGGAAGGGGTTCTTATAAACTGTACCATTTTGTAACATAGAGTTCTATTGGTCGTGGTGGCCGTGGTAGTGGCCATGGTACTTTTGGGAAAGAGCGCTCATATCAGTTGATTCGTGTAGCTCAGGGGACTAATACTACAACATAGGGAAGAGGGACAAGATAGTTTCATGCAATTCATCCTACACTTATAGATAGCGAGTCTGGACTATCAATAATAAGAGGTACTATTCTTGTATATTCTATTCTTACTAATTTATTATTTGATATCGGTGCCTATCATTCCATTATATCTGCACAACTTGTGAGTGGGATGAGTTTGATAGTTGAGTTTGTGAGAGGAGTTATGAAGATCAATAAACCATTTTGGGTATGGTCGAGAGACATCTGCTTATGCAAGGGATGTTCTATTGAGGTTGGGGAGTATCATTTTCTATGGTATCTCTACATACTTAACATGTCAGACATTGACTTGATTTTTTTATGGACTGATTAGTAGCATACCTATACCACATTGATTGTTACTACAGGAGGGTGACTTTTATGTCTCTTGAGGGTGACCATTATTCTCATCTTAGAGAGTGGGATATCAAGGTGGGATGAGTGGGGCCATTTCATCAGCAACTGAGGGAGCTCACTGCCCAAGTTGTAAATCTGGTGCTGGATAATGGGGGTATGAATCCTTGTGCCTTTCCACCCATAGTGGTCTAGTTTAAAGATGTGTTTCCTAAAGACTTATAAATTCTAACACCTGAGATAGATGTAAAATTTACAATTGAACTCATGTTGGGGGATGAGATAGTTTCTATTCCACCAGACAGAATGGCACCAACAGAGCTTTATGATCTTAAGACTCAACTGGAAGAGTTGGTGGATAATGAGTTTATCTATCCTAGTACATAGTCTTGGGGTTATTCGGTGTTTTTTTACAAATAAGGTTGACTGGATGTTGCAATTATCTATTGACTAATGAATGTTTAACCAAATGATAGTGAAGAACAAGTATCTGCTTCCATGTATTGATGATATTTTTTTAACAATTGAGTGTATATTTTGTCTTCTCAAAGATTTAATTGAGATTAAGGTATCATCAGTTGTGAGTTCGACCTTATGATATACCAAGGGATAATTTCGAAATTATTTATGGCCTATATGAGTTTGTCGTGATGCCATTTGGGTTGAAAAATTCAATAGCAGTGTTTATGGACTTGATGAACCGAATATTTCATATATACTTAGATCAGTTTGTTGTAGTGTTTTGGATGATATCTTGGTGTACTCTAAGAATCATGATGATCATACCCAATATCTTGACATCATCCCGAGTACACTGATAGAGAATTAAAAATATATCAAGCTATATATGTTTCAATTATAGATTTATTAGGTGTATTTCTTTGTCTACATCATCTTAGAGGAAGGTGTGTCAGTAGACCCAAAGAATGTCTAGGAAGTTGTTTCTTGGGAGAAACCTAATAATTTTTTTTGATATATGTAGATTTCTAGGATTAATAGGAAATTATCATAGGTTTATCCAGAACTTTTACCATTAGGAATCATCTCATTCAGGGTTTAATAATAAGGGAGTAAAGTGAAGGACCCTGGAATATCCTGAGAGGGGAGGGGTGAATAAGGGTGTCATCTTTTTCTTCAAAAGTGAATGATCTTATTCCTATGTTGGTAGGAACCAATTAAACCTGTCTAATGGGAATGTGCCAAAAACAAACAACCACATTTAAAGAGTTCACACATAAATTTATCTCGGTTCACCACTAAGGGATAGTCCAAGAAGAATATAATGATAGTGTGGTAGTGGTACCTAAATCCACAAACCTTCACTAGTTGTGGAATACAAGAGTTTATAAATACTCACTCTATTCTAGAAACACTACCTTTTTATGATTTTAGGGATAACACACTATTTCCTTCATAATAATTCCATCGACACCCCCTAGCTCACTAACTTGGGTGAAGTAATACTCAGTTTATTGACTTGAATGTTGATTTAGTAGATTGGAATTAAATTATTTTCCCTAACTAGCATGAGACTCTTCTTACACCTTAGTTTGGAGTTGATTCACTTTGAAATCCCTATTCACTAAAAAACTAATATTCAAAATTACCTTTCATGAATCTCATTTGTGAAGCTCACTACTTTCGTGTAACACCCTACCTTTACAGAGCTCACTAAGTTAATGTGGAATACCCAATCATCATGAATCACCCATAAATCAAAATAATTGGTATCATTTAAGATTCAATTAGTCATTTCTCTATTCTCAAACTCGCATAAAAATCCATATTCACAAAGATACCCTAGCTTCTCGAAATAAGAGTGATTTTGGATTTTCCCCATATAATTTCATGAAAAATGAAGAGGGGTAGCCTTATATTTATAGGCTCGACCATTCATGATGCTCCACCAACTCTTAGGGGATTTTTTAGATCATTTCAAAAATACCTTCACTTATCTCCTCTAGTCGTTATGATTTTTTGATATTTGACTTTTTCGGGAAGCCTTCTGTAAAACCATCACACACTCGTGATACTCCAATCCTCGTAATTTAGGAGAACACTATCACGATTTTTGATGCTCCACAAATTCATGAATATTATCCCAGTCTTCGCAAAAACCATGCCTTTACCATTTTAATGAAGGGTTGATTCCAAAAAACAACCCTTCATGATGATATACATTCTTTATAATTTTTGACCCCAAAAATATGGAAAAAACTGGGAAATGACGTCACCTTTAACACTATTTTCAGCCTGTACTATAAGATCACTTTCCTTACAAACTCCATAATATTCCAAGATAATGATTAAAAAAATACCAACCAAACTCCATTTCCATACAAGAATAACCTTGGTTCAAACATAATGTTTTAATGGTGTAGAGAATATGGGGATTATCTCTAGTAGTTAAAGAAGTATTTGAATAATACATCGATCTTGATCCTACCTGAGATAGGGTTGGAGTATATATCATTTTTTTATGTATATGGGATTGGTATTGGAGCAGTGTTAAAGAAATGATATCAAGATGTGGTGTATGGGTAATGAAAATTGAGGCCTTCTGAATAGAACTACCATATACATGACCTTGAGTTAGATATAATTGTATATGACTTGAAGTGTTTGAAGGATTATGTCTTGTGTGAGAAATTTACTATGTATAATGATCATAAGATATTAAAGTATATATTTTCACAAATATACACAATTCTTAGGTAGTGGATATGTGTTAATTATAAGTATTCATTTGATTTTGATTCGGCATACACACCTAATAAGGGAAACATTTATGCTAAATCTATGAGAAGTAAGACATAGACATAGTCAATTCAGGAGTCTAGTTATGAGTGGAAAATGATGACCTTGCTAGCTGAGATGCATGTTGTAGTTTAGGAGGGCTAGGAGTAGATGAAACTATTATAAATATTAGTTGAGTCTACACTCTTTATTCAGATTGGAGACAAATATTATGAGAATTCAGAGTGTTTTTCATTGAGGTAAAGCCTTAAAGGTTGGGTGTCACCTTCAGATTGGACCATATACAAGGATGAGATAATCTGTGTATGGGTCCATGCTGTTGTACCAATGTTGTTGCGTGATTATATGATGTGTGAGTTTCATGCCTCTAAGTGGGTGGCACATTTGTGTTTGCAAAAAATTTACAGTGACCTACATCGATTGTATTAGTGACTGAAAATGAAAAGGGAAATTGAAGTGTTTGTAACATGATGTTACACCTATCAACATGTGAAGAATGAGAACCAACAACCTAATGGTTTTCTACAGCCAGTTACCATTTTAGAATGGAAGTTGGATGACGTTACCATGGACTTTGTGGTGGTTCTATGAAGTATGCCTCAGAAGAATGATGTTATTTGGGTAAGTTTGGATATTTTTATGAAAGTAGTGCATTTATTTCCTATATAAGAGACATTCTTAGTGGATCAGTTGGGATACATGTATGTTCAAGAGATAGTCCTTCTAAACAGAATTCCAAGGAGTATAGTTTCATACTATGACTCATGTTTTACTTCACTCTTTTGGAAAGTCTTATTGAAGTTACTTGTTATGTAGGTATATCTGAGTATATCTTTCCACCTACAGAATGATGGACATTCAGAACATAATATACAGGTTTTGGAGGACATGATATATGCGTGCATTCTTGAATTTGATGAGTCTTGGGAGAAGCACCTATAACTATTGGAGTTCTCTTATAATAATACTTATCATGTGACTATTCATATGGTACCATATGAGGCTCTTTATGGTAGGCCATGAAGATCATCTCTTTGTTTGATGGAGGTTGATGAGTCAGAGATTTTGGTTCTGAGCCTTGTATAGGAGGCATCAAACCAAGTGTAGTTTATTTGAAAACATATGTATATTGCTCAGAGTAGAAATTAGTCAAATAATGATAGACATTGATGACCCCTAGAGTTTAAATAGGGTGATCGTGTGTTCCATCAAGTGTATCCTAGATTGGGTCACCGTAGGATTCAGATAAAGGGAATGTTGGCTCCCCAATTTGTTGAACCTTTTGAGGTTATGGAGAGAATCAGACTGGTGTCATACTGATTGGATTTTTCAAAGAGATATCATGATATGCATGAATTTTTTCATGTGTCACAACTTTGTAGGTATCACCTTGACCCTTCTCATGTGATCGATGTGGATGATGTTGTTCTTGAGAATAACGCGTCCTTTGAGGAGAATATGATATGTGTTGTGGATAGCAGTGAGAAAGTGCCAAGGGGAAATACCTTGAAAATAGTTTGAGTATTGTGGAAACATGACCATGTTCAGGAGGAAACATGGGAGAGATAATAAAATACACAATATTAGTGTCCCAACCTCTTTACCGTGGAATCTTAGAGATGCTTGGGAGTACAGCTCGAGGATGATCTATTATAAGGTGGAGATACTGTAAAATCCTGAACATTTTAGGAGATTCCTCAGGCTTATTTATAGGTACTATTTCAACTTTTTTTGGTGCATCTTGGTTTGGTTTTACTTTGGGAAGTTTTAGGGTGAAATTAGAGAATTTTTTAAGGAAGATGAGTAGTGCACTCTTGGTGCATGATTTTTCCAAGTGCACCCATGCCAGCAAACCATGCAAACATAAACATAGGGTAATTCACACATTTGGCACAAAATTTATCAAATAATGAACCCTCTTAATAGTAATCATGCGACCCCTAGAGTGAGGCGCACATTTTGGACAAACCGTGTTCCCCTTTCTAGGAAACTATTTTCCTGAAAAAAAAATTCTTGAAAAAAATATTACTTTAAAATCCCGAACCCCTCATCTTTAACCCCAATTCAACCCAGATCTACCTAACACGTTTTCATTTGACATTTTAGGGTCCCATATGGATTCCTAGGGATCTTGAAATATGTTCATAATGAATCAAAGATCTAGTTCATGGATCTTCACCTCTCTTAGTAAGTGATTTATACCCATTTGTATTCATCTCTCTCTCTCTCATCTCTCTTTCTGGATGAAGAGGATTATTTAATTATCTGTTTTTGTGGGTTTAGACTTGGGGTTTTATAGATCTAAATTCTTTTGATATTGGATCCGGGTTTTGGATCTGGATCTCATACTTTTTCATGATCTTGGTTATTTTTCTTCAATTGGGGATTTGAATTGGTGAGAGTTCATCATCAATATTGGGGTAGGTGGTCTTAATGTAAATTTACCATAGTCTTGATTAAATTGTTTTTATAAAATTGTAAAATTTCAATTTTCATGTTAGGAAATTGAAACCTAAATTAAATTGGATTAATTAATTGGTTAATTAATTAATGGAATGATGTGATTAATGGATTGGGTAGTTATTGAGTTTTTAAAATATGTTAATTAATGTGGTTATGAATTAATTGATAATGAGAATCATGGGATGGTCGGCTAACCTTGAAGGTTCAAACATTTAAATGATTAAATGTTAAGTAATGGTTTAATGGTTGTTTTTTCATACTATTTAATGTGATTAAATTGTATGACCATGATTGGTTTGATAATTTAAATGGTATACCATGATGTGAAATGTTGATAAGAGGGTTAATAATGATTGAAATTGTTAAATGTGATATATGTGAAATGTGTGATAGTTTGATAAATGGGTCATGTGACCCATACTAAAGTTTCAAATACTCATAGGGTTCTAGTCATGATGTTCGAGACCCAAATGCATGAATGTGATAAATGATCACATGATATGGACTGATTCATCAAAATACTACATGTAACTAATTGATAAATGAGTTTTGGGACATTTAATGATGCTTCAAATACCCACGAGATCCGATGCATGGTGTTATAGGCCAAAAATCTTGGCATTGTACTATGATTCCAATTAGTTGTGATATAAATTGAAATTAATGAAAAATTAAAGACCATGCAATAATGAATTGTAATTCTCTATGAGATACATAGTTCAGACTACGGCATAGGCCGAAATAGGTATTGGTGGTTCGGGTGTCATCACAAACCTAGGGATTTTTATGGTTAAAGAAAGATTAATTAAATATATAAACGGTTTACTCTATTATTTTTAATTTATTATTTATATAACTACATACACTATTATTCACAGAATATTATTTTAGACACTATTGGTATAGGAATATTGAGTTGTATTGACACCCTACTTGTAATGCATGATCATTACCTAAATATAATTCATTTTTTCAAGATAGGATTTGGGAAAGAGCCCTATGTCAGATGGAGAAGTTGGGATGGAGCATGGATGAGGGAACCAAAATTTTTTTTGTTCCCTACTTAGGGAGTTTTCAGTGTATGTACTTTTATTTTTCATTAGACACTTGAAAGTTACTATGTCATGACATATATACTATTTAGTTTTCGATTTGGTATTCTATTTTTGGATCATCATGTGATATTGGTTTTTTTTGTTTATTGTATTATTATGGTTGTTGTTTATCATCAGTTGGTTATTTTTTGTTTGTTTCTATTTTTGTTCTACTTTGATAAAGAGGGTATACTCTCCCCATGTTATCTACTTGACCCTCACTATTAGTGAGCTACCTCTGGAATACAGAGAGGTGCCCTTGAGGTCATGTGACCAACCAACTCAGGGTACCAATGTATGGAACCCTAGTCGGGACTTCACAATGCTTGTAAACACTTGATTAACATGTATAAATTTATATATGAAGACGATTATGAGAATGGTTAAAGTTTTTTTGAGTAATTAATGTTTATGGAAGATGATTGGAGTTGAACTGTTCTATTTGAGGTAGTTTTGAGTACATGTAAGAAACTCTTTACAATGTTTTAAGTAAACCACATTGTGTTTTATACCTAAATAAAAATAGTTTGTAGAGTATTTTCAAATAATAGGTGAGATGACTATGGTTTGTGAAAATATTCTTTTTTCCATGGGGACTCTAAACTATGTCATTATTTTTTAAAGATGGCCATGATTTGTTAAAAAGTTATAATATTCCTAGATTTAGAAAAATTTCTAGTTTAGCTATAGGATGAGGAAAACATAGAATAACCATGGACATTGTATAGGTAATAGAAACAATAAACATGCCACGCCATAGAGTATCCATCAAGGTTATTATTTCACATTGGATATATCATGGTTATTTAATCTAAATTGTAGTAGTGAATGTGTTCCTAAAGAGAATACAGAAAATAATGAAAATGATTCCAGGCTATATCCAAATTGTTTATGGTTTTGGAGTTTAAAAGAGATTTTCAGAATCATTCAAAGTAGTTGAGACTAAAATACTTTTGCATTTATCTCACCATGTCATGGTTATTATAAATTTTTTGATTTATGTGATTTCACTAATGTTTCTCCATTTTTATCACATGTATCACTTAATCTCATTATTTATTGTTTATTTTTCAAATATATTGTGATTATTTGGTTATAAATGATTTTATGGTTCATGATTTCAGAATATTTGTTAGAATTTGAAGTTTGTTTTTGATTTTTTAATTTGAAATTCAAAATTAAAAGAGAAATTGTGTATAACAAAAAATTTTCTAGTAGCATGAAATGGGGATATTATAACAAAAAATGGTATAATAATACATATAAGAGATTTAATGTTTACAAATTTTTTTCATAAATACATTTCATGAAGTTGAAAAACATGGATTTGAATATTAAAGTCACTCAAGAAGAAATTTAGTATTATTATGGTATATGTGATTATATTTATATATATTTATTAATAATTCAAGTTCATGGGTTTTTATTTTGTAATTATTTATCAATAATGAAGGGAATACAATGTTTTTTTAAAGGGAATATTTCTCTTGAAATTTTATTAAATAATTATATTTTTTGAAGAAGTGATGTGAAGTTGGTACTTATATATTGAAAAATGAAGTTTCTTTTTGGAAATTAATAACTCAATTTTTATACCAATTTAACATTTTCAAATTCATTTTGAAAAAGAACAACACATCAATAAGATAACTTTTTATTGGATCCTTAGTTCAAAGACAAACCTTTCTTCTTTTTATCTATGATAATTGTTCTGGATCATGTGGTCTCAAGTTCACTAAATCATCCAAATGATATAGACATTAATATCTCATAGTGAACCTTTTAAATAATTATTACTACTATGTTTTTTGTAGTATGTAATTAATTAATTATTTAAAATACTTAAAATTCAATATAGAAGTTTATGTAAAGTGAAAACTGAAAGCATGTTAATTATCTTAGCTGATGATTACGGTTGTTTGATCATAATATATATAAAATAATTAACTAACTCCCCCTATTAGTGAAAATGTTATGATCCTAATACATATTCATATAAAAAAATCCATAATTTTTATCAAACCTATGATGAAAATTTATTTTGAAGACATGAAATTTAATTTCAATATAAAAGTGGTGAGTGTTCTCTATTTTTTATTTTGAGTTGGTTCTAATTTTTTTGACTATATTGGATGATATTAATTAATTGAATATAATAAAAATTACATTATTTTATAAAATTAATAATTACATAAGGAAGTATTTCAATCTTTCATATTTTTTTTATTAGTTTGGATGTGATTAAAAATTCAAAAAATCTATATGTTTCTTATGTAAAAGGTTATGTGATGATGATTGATGATCAAAAGAACATTGAAAATGATGGATGTAAAAAATGAAATTATTTCATATTTTTTATAGAATAAATTAATCAATCTTTATGGTTGTTAATATGATATAAGGTATTTTAGAAAATTTATAGAACCTATAAAAATAAAATTTCAAAGTTAAAGAAGAAATTTTTTTGGCATTTAATTTATGATTATATTCGAATACTTAATGATGCATGTAACACCTCGAAATTTTATGATATAGATTATTTTTAATTTATTTGATGTCTTGTGTTGTACGCTACCCAAATATTATATTTCTCTATACGCAACACCGTATTTGTTTGAAGTATACACAACACTATTCTTGGCTTGTATTGCACACAATTTCACATTATTTTGATAGAATTTAACACTGAGTATAGATTTTGTTCAATGTAATAATGAAATAAGTTTGGATTATGTTATAATCAACACCAAGGGAAGATTTAACTACATGAAACACTTATTTTTCTTGTGTTACATGCAAGAGAAACCTTCCTTGATAGTTTGTGTTGTACGCGATACCAAGTTTCAATAAACAAGGATATATTATTAAAATATTATTATTTAAAAGGATATAAACTAGCCATTATGAATATTATTAACCAAATTTTGAATTTTATATAACATTATCATTCATATCACACATTCTCTAGAACATGATATGAGAACAAAATCAAATTTTCAGGTAAAAGAAGTATTTTTCAAAAAAATGCAATTTTACCACCTTTTGATGGAGAACGCATTTTAAATCTAGTTTTGACACTTTTATAAGTTAAATTTCACAAAATAAACTTATTATTTGTAATTGGGACATAAAAATTTACTTTTTTTTTTGAATTTTTGGTATTTTTCTGATAAAATTCAAATTTTAATGAATAGTGAAAAATACTGCATTTTAATTTGAAACTGCCCTTTTCATATAATTTATTTATATAGTTAGATTAACTTTTTAATTTGTTTTAAAGTTTAATTGGATTATATTTTTATAATTTAATCTAATTTTGGTCATTGGAAGTAATTTTACTTTTAAATTGGACATAAACACATGTCAATCTTTTGATAGTTATTACTTTTTAAAAAAACCTGCTTTTTGGTTTTGACGATGGGAATTAATTTTAAATTAATTACTGAAAATTTTATGTTTTGAATTTTTAAAAATGGATTTCATATTTGGAATCATAAGGTTTAAATTTTCTAAATAGGTACCTTTTATTTTTTGACATTATGAATAGTAACTTCAGTAATTATTTTCTTTACCATGTTTAAAGAGTAAATCTGGTAAATATGGGTAAAAAATATTATTATAATAATATTAAACTTCCATAAAACATGTAATAATACTATTTTATGAGATATTTACAACCATGGGCATAATTGGGTCTATTTTGGGACCCCATGGATTCACTTGGATTTGAAAATGACATTTTATAAGAATTAATTTAAAGTAAAGATAATTATGACATAAACATATATCTTTTAATAAATATTTTTTATGGGGTTATATAACTAATATATTAGACTATAAATATTAATTAAAAATCTAAAAATATTTTCTACATCATTCTATTTTATTTATAATTTTTATACATTAGATAAATATATTTATTTATGACACAATTATGATGTAGTGATTACCTCATTAATGAAAAATTCAAATAAATAAATTTATAAATATTAAAATAAATTTAATTTGAACATTTTTATGTCATCTAAAAATTTTCTAGATGACAATAACATATTAGGGATGATTTAATGCCTTTGGTTTGAAGGAATAAATTTTTTATGACTTTAACAAAAATCAATTACTAAATAGTGTCAAAATTGACATAAATGTGTTTTTAAAATAAATACTATTTTATTAAATGATATAAAAATACTAAAAAATAATTTTAGGAAAATTAACTAATATAGTGATAAAAATTTTATAAGTGATACAATTTTGGTTCCCTTGGAATTTTATAGTAAATATATCAACCGTGTAGCATTAAAATACAAGAGGACATCGTAAGAGTTAACTTTTTTTTACAAAGTGTTAAATATAAAATATAAGGTTAATTTTATGACCTAAAAATGTCTAAAATATATTATTTTATAGGATTTATACCCATACTCATCTTATCCTCTAAATAAATCAATTTTGAGCTATTATAAACCGAAAATAGTTTTATACTAAATTAATATTTCAAGATTTTTCTAAAGTGCCTCTCACCCCTCTAATAAAAGGGCACCTCCCTTACTCTTTAACTCACACATCTAAATCCTTTTGGTTTGACCAAAACCTACCTATTTACCCTCACAACCTCCCAAAATCCATCTTAGAGGCCTAACATTAGGCATATATTCATCATAAGGATGTTTTTCTCAAATCATAAGGAAACACCTGAATAAGAGGCAATCATTTTATCCCTTCTTTTAAAGTTATTTTATTCTTATACTTCCTATTTATTTGTTGATTCCATAATAAAGTAATAAATAGAGTATATTATACAATATTAGATGTTATTATAATTATGGGACAACCTTATACCTCCTTTTATCCATCCTACTAATAACAATATCACCATACGTACGTACGTACAACTTACCATCTCCACGCCGTAGTGAAATTTGTTATTCCAAAATACTTTATTAGGATGGGTATAATGATGAGTATAATGGGTTTAAATAATGATTATAAAATTATAATTATTATTTATAATTAATACACCATTAAATTAAATACCATTTAACTATCAATAGAATTATACCGTCGCTCATGCGTACGTACGACCTACCATTTCCAGGACGCGATGAGATTCATTCTCTACCTTAACCATACAATAATGATTACAAAAAAATTATATATATATATATATATTATTAAAAATTATGAAATATATGACATAATAATTTTACTTTAATGATATATATATATATATATATATATATATATGTATGTACATATATGTCATTCACTTCTATTCAATATGACAAGAAAATGGAAACAACGTTCATGCGTACGTACGGACTACCGTCTCCATGAATGATGTATTCCATTTTAAATAAATATCTACTATATATATTTATATTATGAATATATATGATATATAAATCATATTATACATTCTGTAAGTAAGTAAATTATAATCTATGTAATATTATCAAGAATAACAAGTCAAAACACCTACGATAAACAAAGCGATATTACACGAAATTTTGCATTAACTTGAAATTATTAATAAAAAGGTAATACAAAGTCATAAAAGAATAAAATATGATATCATAAATATTATTATTATTCTGATATAAGTTAATAATAATTTTAAAAATATTATATAGAAGTTTTGGACTCATACAGAGAGTATCAGACCTAAGGTAAGGGATAATTTTGCAATCTCATTTTTTCCTGAGATTGTTTATATGTAAGTATTTATTGGGGATATATTTATCATCCATGTCCATATTTTATCAAAATGTTTTTCTTATATATATAAAGTCATTTTTACCCATTTTTGACTTTTACTACATGGTATGGAAGGAATCTTTCTTTTATTTACTATACGAGGTACTTTTTTGATTTTTTTGGTAAAAGTATGAGGATAATGTTTTTTTAACTTATGTGGTATAAGTATAGTTTTATGGTTTAATGAAACCTTATTTCTATGAATATTACTCTACACTATTTCAAGATTATTTTCAACTAAATTCTTTTCTTTGAAAATTTCACGACGTTTTGAGAAAAGAAAATGTTTTTAAAGATGAAAGGATATTTTCATCAGGATTTAAGATCAAGTGTGTTATCAAAATTATTTTCCATATAAGATAACATAGGGTTATTTTTATATACCTATTATTAATTTTATTGTGTTTATGATGGAATTATTTTTATGAAATCTATTTATATTATATGGGTTATGTTATGATGAAATGATGTTTAAGAAACACATTTTATTTCATGGGTTATTTTATGGTGAATGTTTATATGTTTTGTGGAACATATAATAAGGATTTAATTATGAGATGGGTGAGACCTATATCTCCTTCCAATGTATTGGGTAAATATTTATATCTCATGAGATAGACATGACTAGAACAACAAGAAAATACAGTTCAGTAATACATGGCTAGAACGTCAAGTAAACCCAATTCGGTAATAGACTTTGTCCAATATGATGGTCCTGGAAGAAATTACTTGGATACTATAAAAATAATATTATGTGATTATTTTTTTTACACAATTACTTGTTTTATGACAATACTATTCTATTTTGGTTAATATTCCTTTATGATCTACGTCTTATGTACTACCAAGATTTATTTTATGTCTTAAGATTTTGATGTTTAAACTTTATGTTCATGTTTTTACATTCAAATGTATATGGTTTGTTTTATGTTATTCATGTTCACCCTTTTTGAGAATTTGAGCTCACCATTTTTTTTTCTTTTCCCTAGGATATAAAGAAAGGTTTTATGTAGGAAAACAAATGGGGAAGATCTTTATGGGAGATGTTGAAGATCTTTCATCATGATTAGAAGATTACATTCTAAGTTTACAAAGACACTAAACTAATATGGCCTTTGGGAATCTGTTTATGTCATGTATTAAGTATTCTGAAAAAGAAATGTAATTTCCATGTATTTCAAGCTTGGGTACCTACAATTGGTATCAAATTGAAGGTTTAGTCAACCTTTGGAAACTAGGATGTGAAAAATTTAGTGAGATCCCTAGGGATATTTCTAAGGTATGTATAACTATAGATTACAATCCTAGAATTATGGTAATGATCATGAATTACCTAGGATTACATATAAGATGTTAGACATTTAAAGTACCCCCTGTGATAATATTGTTTTCCTAGTATGTTTTTCCCCTCACATTTTTTTTTTGGGTTTTAGAAAATAGCTGGAACCCGAAGGAATTGTGTTAATGATCAATGCACTGGGAAATGAAATGATTTTCCTCTTAAATAACCAAATGTTATGGGAGATGGAATGAAAAATCTTATTACTATAATTACATAAGATATGAATCATTCAGAACTTACAAATGAGTAGATAAGGTAACAACATTCTATTGAGTCCTTCATGAGGCAACATCTACCTTCTTTTAGTGGGTCTTATGGTAAACTTGTTGATAAACAATGGATCAGTACAATTGAAAAGATATTTTCCATCCTTCACTTTTCAGAACATCAAAAGTTCATTTTGGTTTTCTATTGTTTAAAAGGTGAAGCAGACTAGTGGTGGACTCTAATTAAGAATACAAGGCAATAAGATGAAATTGAATCCATGTGATGGGATGAGTTCAAGAACTTGTTTTTCAATAAGTACTTCCCTCTTATTACTCGAACAAATATGGGAAATGAGTTCCTTGAGATTAATCAAAAGGATGATGAATCTATTGATACATACAAGGAAAATTTTACAAGGATTGAAAGGTATGCTTCTGGATTTTTCATCCAACCTAAAAGTAATGTTGATTAATTCTTCAGTGGATTAAAACCAAGTCTTTGAAGGGAATTAGCTATAAGAGACTTTAGTATATATGAATATATTGTGTGTTTTACCATCAAGGTAGAACTAGAAGTTGGTGTTACATATCCATCTCATGGTTTTGACAAGAAATGAAAGATGGAGTTCAAGGAAAAATCACCAAACAATAGTGAAAATAAGATGAATGTTATTTTATGATCAAAGTGTGGAATAAGGCATGGTGGAGATTGTATTAAAGGGACTTGAAAATGTTTCAAGTGTGGTAAATAAGGTCATCAAGTAGTTGAGTTGTGACATAATGGAAAAAATGTTTCTAATGATGTGAATAGAGAAAAGACTACAGATAACGCACCACCAAAACTTCAATGCTACAAGTGCAAGGAAATAGTGCATTATGCAAATCAATTCCTTAATCCAAGGGTTAATTATGTTCAAATTCAGTAACCTCTTCAGGAAAAAGAAAAAGGGAAGTTATATGCAATCACTATTGGTGATGTTGAGTTTGAAAACGAAGTGGTAAAATGATTAAGTGTTTATGTAATGGGATTCCAAAATAGTGTTGTGGAATCTCATTTGTATTATTATGGAATATTGGAATATTGTCACGACCCGTCCTCGGGGCCCGTATCGTGACTACCCCAATCCCACCTTCCATAGGCCAGGGGATGGCGACTAGCACCAAAGGCCTAAATCCTGATAACTGGGAAGGAATTGCCTTTATAAATCATAAACACACTCAACCAGAGTATAAGCGGAAGTAAATACGAAGTAAAACTGAATACAAAAGTAGTGTTGAAAGTAAAAGGGGTCGGAAATACAAGACCAACTGTAAAGTACAAGGAAATAGACAAAACAACTGGAAGGTGACAAGTATCTCCTGGATCGTCCACCACGGATCCTACCTAAAGGGTAGGTATAGATAGCCTCCTCAGCGCCCTCATCCGTCAACCTCCTTCGGGCACCGAATCATCGTGAGGTCCACCTCCATGTACTGACTCATCGTGAGGTCCTCCTCCAGGTGTCATCTAGTCTTCATACACTCGGTATCCGTCAGTGCTGTCCGTCGTCTGCATCCAACACAACGAGGTGAGGGCATGACCCATGTATGGGTGAGTATAACGATACTCAGTAGGGACCCCGATACCCTCAAGGTCTCACTAAATCCAACAAGGATAACCACAAAGAAGCATCTAAACAGATAACCCTTACTTAGGTATAAGCCCCTACTTATACCTAAGTTATCAAGTAGCCCATCTCAATCATGAGGTATCACACAAATATGAAATCAACGGATAACCACAACTTAGGTATATGCCCATAAATATACGTAAGTTATCAAGTAACACATCTCAATCATGAGGAATACACAAAGGTCATTGACTCAGCTCAAACCAGGATTTTCATTAATGATACTGAAACCAAAAATGCTGGATAACTCCTCCTCTGTCGAGTACAGTAGCCCTGTCATGACTCCGAGGCGCTACTCACTAACCTTAGATTGCTGAGGTACTCCTCCTGTCGAGTACCACAAGTCCACACCCAAACACAGTAGTGCTTCCCGCCAGGGGTCTGCCACCCAAACACAGTAGCGGTTCCCCTAATAGCCTACAGAGGTACTCCTCCTATCGAGTACCATGGGTCGGATTCCAACTACCAGGCGCTCTGTCTGCCATGGGTCTGCCGCCAAATACCAGGCGCTCCGTCCACTGGGCTTGTCAACTCACTCCAAGTCTAATTGGTCAAGCAGTCGTCAATTCCACAACTACTAGGTCTCCTCACTCCATACACTCATCTCCGGGAGGATCCACTCCACAAGCTACTGGTAGATACTATAAAAAAGTCCCACAAAGAAGTATCACATGGGACTGCCTCGTCATAGGGGTCTCAACGCAATAGACAGCACGTCAATCGGACACCCGGTCTGTGAGTTATTAGCATTTTCGTTCTGGGTGCCAAGTTGGTTTCGTGTACGAACCAACCCGACCGTATCTCAATTTTACCCCGAACTCTCATAGGGTATAATCATATGGACCGTTTCTCAAAGTGATTACCAACGCCACTGATGGTTCGTCAAACGAACGTCCGGTCTGAAAGTTATCGTTTTTTCCGTTCTAGGGGCCCGGTTGGATTTCAGGTACAATCCAACTTGGCCTTACTCCAACTGCGTCCAAACCACAGGTAAAGTATGACAAAATATCTGTCTCATCAAGAGGAATCCAACAAAGTCGACGACACGTCATTCAGACGTCCGGAGCTCAGGTTATAAGCGTTTCCGCTCCGAGGGGCCGGATGGTTTCGGGTTCGAACCAACCCAGTCATACTTCAAATGACACCGATTAACCAAAACGGTCACACCATTGCGATCCATACCGAAAAACACACGATATGGACTACCCATTGGTCCAAAACGGATAGCTGGTGAAAATGTTTCATTCCACCACAACACGCGTGAATCGGGCTCATGGGCCCCACGCCTCGACCTCTATTAAATATCCAAAATTGTTCTTGAAACATTCGTCTTAATTCCAGGATCACAAAATCACAGACGGTTCGTCATTCTGACACCATATGAGAGAGATATGTCAGATACAAGATCCCGTAATAATAATAATATTATTATTATCATTGGGTGTTTCGTGGACCCGAGCCACGAACTAGAATTTATTATCGAACATTATACTTTAATCGACCGTCTTAAAGATAGGGTCACGTCGCCGCTGACGACAAGCCAATCGAACGTCGCACGCATGAGTTATAGCAGGTCGAAGATTTAATAATAATATTAAATCTATTATTTTCCGAGCACTTCGGGTACCTGATCCAAAAACCCAAAAAAGACATCTAATATTGGAATCGAAACGTCCATCTCAGAATCAAGGTCACACTGCCGCTGATGGTTCGTGAAACCGAGGTCGCGTGAGGAAGATACCGTCAAAATACAGTTTTCCCAACGAAAATAATAATAACATTATTATATTATTATTATTTTTAATTTGATTTAATTCCTTAAATCTCACACACCCAAATCCATGGACCACCCAAAAGTAGTGCCCCCCTTTACTCCATGCCTTCACGCCCCATCACTTCCTATTGATTTCTTCTTTCTTCTTTTAATTTATTTCTCTTATTCCTTCTTTCTCTCTCCAATCTCCTTTCTCCTCCAGAAATCTCACGCGACCTCTACCCTCGCAGCCATCTCCTGCTACCATGCACTGGACCCCATGTCGCGCCGCAATCTGCCTACACCAGCAATCACGATCGCTTGCTCGCCTAACCGAAGAACCACCTTGGACCGCCGAGACCCTCGTTAGACCCGTGCCATGGGATCCTTCTGTGTGTCATACCAGCTTCGAATCACCGTTGCGGCCCGTTCCAATGTCGCCCGTCAATCCACGCACAAAAGAACAACCAGCGGAGGGTTCGGGCTTGTTAGTTAGCCGTGCCCTCCGCATTAGAGGCTAAATCCAAAATTCATCAACGACAAGGGTTTTATTTATTCAAAATAAATTATACAAACACACTGCAATTAAAATACCCATGCAAGAGGTATAAATCACATATACAAAAAATACAAAAACCCCCTACCTCAAATATGGTTCGTTCATCGTAGACGCGGAAAGAGTTGTTGATCCATCAATGTCGAGAAAGAACCGTCGTCGTTGGCGAGTTCCCCACAGTTTCATTTCCTCCCATGATGCGGAGGAATAAGAAGAGAAGGCACGTCGTCGGTGACTTCCCGTTCTTCGTCGGAGGAAGAACACCTCTCTTTCTAATCCTCCAGAGGTTCCCCACCAAAATATTTGATATCGCAAATATTATAAAAGACTTATACCATTTAAAGAAGTTCCATGCAACAAAAAATAATTCAAATTGTGATGCACCAATTTAATTAATGAAACCATTAATTTAATTATGTTGACAAAATTAATTAGAGGAAGGTGGAGAGATCTCATAAATAGGGGAGTTGAGGAGTTAACAAATTAATTAAAAAGGGTGGGTTTAAGGGGGGTTTAAGAGAGGTTATGGGAAGATGAAAGGTTGGGGATCGTGTGGGCCCCACCTCTCATTTATCCACACATGGGTAGTTGGTGGTTATGCGTCTCATCCTTAACTCCATTTTGTAGGGTATAACTACCATAGATATAAATAAAATTATGTACTACCAATTTTATTTATTTAATTCTAAATCCCCAATTATTAATTCTCAACCCGCTTAAAATGCAACTACAGTAAAGGTTCCCTTAAGCAATTACCGGGGCTGTGAGTTCATCGGTGCCCTCGAATTTCAATTCCAAGCACCGGTTCAAAATATAGAAAAACCCGCACGTACGTTTACTGAATGTACCCAAAAAAAGTTTAGAAAATTATTATCAGTCACCCTCGACCCACGCCAGTCGAGGTTAGGCTCTTCCTAAGTAAAACACGCCCCAAAGAACACATTGATACTGTCATATTTTCAATCCTAGTTACCATTTAGAACTTATAAATTTTACAATAAAATAATTGTCACTTAATTATTTTATTTGCGGCCAAAAACTAACTTTTTCTATTGGCCCGCACCGGCCAAAGTTAGTATCTTCTTAAATAAACCATTACCTCATGAGTTCAGCGGCGGTCTCAGATTTTTAATCCGAGCTACTGTTTGCGAGTTATAAACATTTGAAAAATAAAATAATTTATTTAATTATTTTATTTACGGTTATGCCATTTTTGGAATTTCTCACAGGAGGCCCGTGCCGACTAAACTTAAGTCGCGCCTAGGGTAAACCCGCCATACTGAGTGCAATAGTGCCCTCAGATTTCTGATCTGAGTAACCATTTAAGAGTTATTCTACTTTTTCAGTAAAAACTGCTTACGTGTGTTAATTTAAGCGTAGAAAAACTTCAGAAAATTATTCCGGGCACACCGGGCCTCAGAATCAGGTGCCGTCAGAAACTGCAGACTCGTAAAATTCCAAATAATTTAAAAAAAAATTTCCTAAAAATTAAAGGGTCTTTAAAAATATCTATGTATTGGTATATTGTAGTTTTCCATAAATATATGGTACCAGTAACCATTAAAAGTGATTGAAATATTTTTGAAAATCACATGATATTTATATAATGAAGGGATAGGTAGATAATGGGATGTTTGACATTATTAAGGATCTCATGACTGATATAAGGACAAAGTGATATCGTGGTTTGGGTATATAGATGTTTTGGTATTTTTTGAGTTTGAAAAGATCTAATTTTGATAGAATTCATGATTTCACTAAGTTTTTATGGCAATTCATGTTATTATCATGTTTCAAGACAATACATGATTAAGATATTCACATATTTAGAATGTGACAACTGAGAAATTTTAAATGAGATATAGGATACAAATGTTAATTCATTTTAGTTCACCTCTTTCTAAAGTTTTATATTTTCATTTTTTGGAAGGATTGTAATGTTATCCATTTATGGATATTATAAGTTATATTCTGATTTAAGTTTTTTATATTAATGTATTATCTCACTCTAAGGTGGACTTATGTATATTTGATAACCTGTTTTAACCTTTTTGTTGAGATAGATGGAATGACCTATCATTCTATCGCATGATCTGCTAACACTTCAAGAATGAAAAATTCAATGTCATTTATTTAAATAAGATATGAAGTAGAAATTGTTTAGGGAATGATCAATGGTACTGAAATCAAGTAAGTATTTCTTCTCATGAAAAAAATCCAAAACTTTAGGAAAAGGATATTGATAACCAAAAATGTAATCCTAGTACCTTCTTATCCAATGAACTATATGGTCCCTTAAATCATCACATATTTACGGATGTTTGGTAGTTAAGTTTCTCCAAACCTTATTCTCTATCACTATCCATCAGAACATGATGGTTATATTTCTATTCCATATCCATGTTTTCAATTCCCACATATGTTCTCCTATGTGGAAACCCAGTGATGAGTTAATTTGGGTAACCATTATGTTTTTAATTGTCCATTATAAAATTAAATTTTAGTATTCCTTTTTATGATGTGGGTTTCTATGAAAGAAACTTTAATGTAGTAAACCATATATAACCCCGATGTATTTCGAGAGAGAAATTAATTTTAATGGGGGGTGAAATGTAACACCCAAATATTTTATGAGATAGAATCCTTTTAATTTCTTTGATTTCTTGTGTTGTATGCTACACCATGATTAGATTGTGCTATGTGCAACACTGCATTAGCTTGCAGTATATGTAACACAATTCTTGACTTGTGTTGTACACAATTTCAAGTTCTTTTGATAGAATTCAACAACTGAGTATAGATTTTGTTCAATGTAGAAATGAAGAAAGTTTATATTATTTTATACAAAACAACAAAGGAATATTTCACTACATGCAACACTGACTTGGCTTGTGCTACATGCAAGAGTAACCTTGCTCAATAACTTGCACTGTACGCGATACCGAGTTTCAATAAACAACAATATATTATTAAAATATTATTATTTAATGGGATATAAAATATCCATTATGAATAATATTAACCACATTTTTAGTTCTATATAACATTATAATTCATCTTACACATTTTCTAGAACATTATATGAGAACAAAATATATTTTTTTCAGATAAAAGAAGTATTTTTCAAAAAATGCAGTTCTACCACCTTTTGATGGCGTGCCCATTTTAAATCTATTTTTGACACATTTATAAGTTAAATATAACAAAATAAACTTATTATTTTTAATTGTGAGATAAAAATTTACTTTTTTTTGAATTTTTGGTATTTCTCTGATAAAATTCAAATTGTAATGAATAGTGAAAAATACTGTATTTTAATTCAAAACTGCCTTTCCATCTAATTTATTTATATAGTAAGATTAAATTTTTAATTGGTTTTAAAGTTTAATTGGATTATAATATTATAATTTAATACAATTTTTTTCATTCGATGTAATTTCACTTTTCAATTGGACATAAACACATATCAATATTTTGATATTTATTACTTTTTAAAAAACTCGCTTTTTGGTTTTGACAATAAAAATTAATTTTAAATTAATTACTAAAAATTATGTTTTTTGAATTTGGAAAAATGTATTATATATTTGGAATCATAATGTTTAAATTGTGTAAATATACACCTTTTATTTTTGGACAATATGAATAGTTACTTCAGTAATTATTTTATTTACCACGGTTAAAGGGTAAATCTTGTAAATAAGGGTAAAAAATAATATTATAATAATATTGAACTAACCTAACACATGTCATAGTCCTATTGAATAATATATTTCTGAGAATTTTAATCCTTGGTTTTATTTGGGGACCCAATGAATTCACTTGGATTTCAAAATGACATTTTATAAGAACAAATTTAAAGTAAAGATAATTATAACATAAAAATATATCTTTTACTAAATAGATTTTTATATGGGGTTATATAATTGATCTCTTCAACTATAAAAAGTAACTATAAAGATAAAAATATTTCCTACATCATGGTATTTTATTTATAATTTTTATACAACAGATAAATATATTTATTTATAACACAATTATGATGTGGTGATTACTTCATTAATGAACAATTCAAATAAATGAATTTATAAATATTAAAATAAATTTAATTTGAACATTTTAATATCATAAAATAATTTTATGGATGACACTGACATATTAGGGATAATTTAATGACTTTTTAGAAGGGATCAATTTTTTATGACTTTAAAGAAAATCAATTACTAAATAGTGTCAAAAATGACATAATTGTGTTTTTAAAACAAATAATATTTTATTAAATGATATAAAAATCCTAAAAATATAAAGTTATGAAAAATAACTACTATAGTGATAAAAATGTCATAAATGATCCACTTTATGTTCATATGTCATTTTATAGTAAATATATCAACCATGTAGTATAACAATACAATAGGACATGGTAAGAGTTAGCTTATTTTACAAAGGGTTAAATCTAAGAGATAAGGTTACTTTTATGACCTAAACTTGTATAAAACCTATTTTTTGAGATTATTTCGACCCATACTCATATTATACTAGAAATAAATCAATTTGAAGCTATTATAAACCAAAAATATTTTTATAATAAATTAATATTTCAAGATTTTCTTAAAGTGCCCCTCACCGCTCTTATAAAAGGGCACCTGCCTTCCTCTTTAAATCACACCTATAATGCCTTTTGGTTCGGTAAAAACCTGCCCATTTCTTGTCCCAACCTCCCTCAATTAGTCCTATTGGCCTAAAATTGGGAAAAAAGTCATCCTAAGGAGCCCTTTTGTTCAAATCAAAAGGAAACACCCGAATAAGAGGTAATCATTTTATCCCTTCTTTCAAAGTTATTTTCTTCATATACTTCCTCTTTCTATATTGATTCCGTAATAAATTAATAAATAATGTATATTATACATGATTATATTTTATTATAATTATGGGACAACCTTATACCTACTTTTATCTATCCTACATATAACAATATCACTATACGTGCATACGTACTACTTACCATCTCCACGCTGTGGTGAAATTTGTTATTCAAAAATACTTTATTAGGATGGGTATAATGATGAGTATAATGGGTTTAAATAATGAATATAAAATTATAATGATTATGTATAATTAAAATAACATCTAATTACATACCATTTAACCATCAAGATAATGATACCGTCGCTCATGCGTACGTACGGCCTACTGTCTCCACGACGTGATGAGATTCATTCTCCACCTTAACCATATAAGAATGATTATAAAACAATTATATCTATATATATAAATCTCTATATATTATTCATAATTATGAAATATATGACATAATAAGTCTACTGGAATGATATATATATATATATATATATATATGTATGTACATATATGTCATTCACTTACTTCCATTCAATACGACAAGAAAACAGAAACAACGTTCATACGTACGTACAACCTACCGTCTCTTTGAACAGTGTATTCCATTTCATATAAATATATATTATATATATATTTATATTAAAAATATATATTATATATAAATCATATTATATATTCTGTAATTAAGTAAATCATGGTCTAAGTAATATGGTCAAGAATAACAAGTCAAAACACGTATGATAAACAAAGCGATATTACCCGAAATGTTGCAATAACTTGAAATTGTTAATAAAATTGTAATATAAAGTCATAAAAGAATCATATATGATATAATAAATATTATTATGATTCTGATATAAGTTAATAATATGTTTGAAAACATTATACAGGAGTTTTGGACTCGTACGAAGAGTATCAGACCTAAGGTAAAAGATAATTTTGAAATCTCATTTTTTATCTGAGATTGTTTATACATAAGTATTTTCTGGGGATATATTTTTCATCCATGTCCATGATTTATAAAAATGTTTTCTTATATTAATAAAGTCATTTTTACCCATTTTTTACTTTTAATCCATGGTATGGAAGAAATCTTTCTTTTTTTTACTATACAAGGTACTTTTTTGACTTTTCTGGTAAAAGTACGAGGAGAATGTTTTTTAACTTATAAAGAATAAATGGATTTTTATGGTTTAATGACACCTTATTTTTATGAATATTCATCTACAATATTTAAATATTATTTTCAACTAAATTCTTTTCTTTTAAAATTGTATGACATTTTGAGAAGAGAAAACATTTTTAAAGAAGAAAGGATATTTTAACCAAGAATTAAGTTCAAGTGTTTCATAAAAATTATTTTCCATCTAAGATGAAATAGGGTTGTGTTTATATACCTATTATTACTTTGATTGTGTTTATGATGGAATTATTTTTTATGAAATCCATTTATCTTATATAGGTTATGTTATGTTGAAATGATGTTTAAGAAACCCATTTTATTTCATGGGTTATGCTATGGTGAATGTTTATATGTTTTGTGGCACATATAAGAATGATTTCATTATGAGATTTGTGGGACCTATATCTCCCTCCAATGTATTGGGTAGAGATTTATATCTCATGAGATAGACATTTACTGAATGAAAAGTAAATCTGGTTTAGTAATACATGTACAGAATGACAAGTAAACCCGGTTTAGTAATGGACTTTGTCCACTATGATGGTCTTTGTAGAAATGCCTTGGCTAATAAGGAAATAATATTATGTGATTATTAGTTTTCCGAAATTACATGTTTTATGCCAATACTATTCTATCATGGTTAATTTTACTTTATGATATATTCCTTATGTACTGCCAATATTTATTTCATGACTCAAGATTTTGATGTTTAAACTTTATGTTCATGTTTTCATGTTCAAATGTATATGATTTGTTTTATGTTATCTATGTTTACCCTTACTGATCATTTGAACTCACCCTTTTTATGTTTTCTTTTCCTCAGGATATAAAGAAAGGTTGGAAAACAAAATGGGAAGATATTTATGGGAGATGTTGAAGATATTTTACCATGATTAGAAGATTACGTTCTAAGTTTCCAAAGACACTAAACTAATACGATCTTTGGGAATCTATTTGTATCATGTATTAAGTATTATGCAAAATAAATGTAATGTACATGTACATCTAGATTGGTTCTCTACAATTCATCTATTGATGAAATATTTTTAAGAGTCAATGATGTGGTGAGCACTATTAGTAGATTTAGTGACATTATTAAAGAATCCATGGTGTTAAAATAGATACATTATATCTTTCTAAATAGATATGATACCAAGTCATTGAATTTTAAAAATCATGATCTCAAAAAATTTCCATTAGATGACTTGTATAAAATTTTAATTGCTTGTGATATAAGAGAAAACCTATTAAGAATAAGGAATTTTTTAAAAAAAACTAACTTTATGATATTTCACATAGGAGAAGGTCAAATTGAAGTCAATAAAAAAGAATAAAATTATTAAGATGATGAGGAAGAGGTTGAAAATAAATTTTAAAAATTAATATCATTTACCTCAATGATTATTCAAATAGGAACATAAAAGCAAATAGGAAATATTTTATAGAGGTGATTTAAATATGTCACATTTTAAAATTTTTATTCCAATTTTAAAATGTTAAAAAAAGAATAAAGTGATAATTAAAATGATTCCCCTTATATTTGTTCAAATTATAATTCATTAAAGATCAACAAATTGATTTTTACCTCAAAGAAAAATTGTAAGAAATTATCAAAATACAATAAATAAATTCATAACTAATTTTATTAATAAATATATTATTAATGATAAAACTTAAGTTGAAACATCATGTGATACAGAGTAGATATTTGTTGTCACGAAAAGTTGATGATGATTAATTCCGAAGCGATGATGGAAATGGGAATGGAAAATATGATGAAACTTAAATAGAGTTATTATTGAATTAGGAGTTTAATTAGTGTAAATAATATGTCTAGAATATAGATTAAGATACAATTATAATGAATAAAGACCCTCAATGTTCAATAATACTTATTATATCTATACTGAAAAATAATCAATTTTATTAAAGGCCTATAAAAAATATAAAGGTGTTTCTCACTGAATAGAATAAGTTGAAATATTCTATGATTGAGAAGGTTAAGTAGAAGTATATGTAACTTCAAAATTCATACCTATGGTTATTAGAAGCTAAAAATTACATAAAAAAATCAATTTTAACCTCAAAAAATCCCTACATGAAATTAGTGTGTGATTAACTTACCAAGGATGCCATCTAAACCAATGTCTAAGTCAATTTGAAACTTACCCAAATAGTATTAATGATCTACATGGGTTGATAACAAGCACCTGGGTAACTAAAGTTAAACTTCGGGAATGATTTCTACCACAAGATAAAAAATTATCAAAGCACAGTATGGAATTATCATCAGATAAAAAATATAAATAAATACTTATCATAGTATAAAGAGATTCTATTAAAATTGAAAGAGGAATATAAAAACCAAAACCTATCTCCTGGTGGTCCATTACCACTCACCATATCATGAACCCATAAAAGAAGATGATAACACAACCACATGATATAAGAACATAATGGTTCTAAACACCAAATGGTAGAAGTAGGGTGTGGGATATATAAGCTAGAAGGATTCCAAAAAAGGGTCTTGATATGACAATTGAAATATGCTAAGAGAGGTGTAAAATAAATCAGGTAAAAATAATTGTTTAAAAATAATGTTTTAAACATTCAAAATCATTTATAAAAAACAATCTCTATAAAATTCCCCTTCACAACTTAAAAACTACGAAAATTTCTTGAAAATATTTGAAAAACATTCATGAGATAGAGTTATACTAGATAATAAAATCAATAACATTTACCTGATATCAATATTTGTATAAAAGTTAATACAATGTATTCATAGTTCATCACTTTAATAAATAGATCAATCAAGAGTAGGAATCAATAAATCAAGGAAACTATTGTGCCAAGTAGCGACGAAAAACACTCTCATGTATCAAGTATCATGTTCATGGATTTCATGGGTATAATCTAGATATGATAGTGGTTCTAGCATATTAAAGATAATCAAAATACATCATGACCAATCATCGATCATAAATTTAGTCTCATGGGTCTCAAGAAACCCAGTTTCACACACACCCACTTTCATGGCCCCATGTCCATAGCCTAAAACATTCTTGTTCTCCATAGATTCACTAGTTGAGGTTTGAGTCTTATATAAAATCTTATATATAGGTCATATCATCTAAATATCATGGTTCCCATGACTAGTAAAGGTGTTTTAGTGAGATAATAAAGTTACTAGGATCCCAATTGGGATCCTTATAAATATCCATATTGGGTCATGCCCTAAACATTTCAATCATGGGAACACTCCCTCACATAGTATCCCACTCTAACCCCCAATATCCCCCGAAGTAAATAATCCCATTTTAAATACCCATCACTAAGAAGTAAAATAATCAAGTAAGTTATGTTAAGGGATTATTATAAGAGGGGATCATCATAAAGTTCCAACTAAGTTGTTAAACTTTGTCAATTCAATTCAAAACCTTTTATTAAATTCATCATTTAAAAGGGTAAACATACCCTCTTCCCATCACAACCATAATTATAATTACAAATAGTACTTTAAAACAATAATTTCTTTCAAAAAAAATCATATACATTCAAGGAAGTTTCCCAATTTAAAACTTATAAAGTTTATTTTAAAACATGGTTTTATACCCCCTTTCCATATTAATTTATCACTCATTTTAAATAATACAAGAACAACCATTTCAAAAAAAGGATAAAATCATTCAAATATGGATCTTAGTAATTTCATAAGTTCATCAAAATCAATCGTCGATGGAAATCATCACATATTTCAACCCATTTAATAAAAGTCACATTATTTAACTTTAAAAATCAATATCGAGCATAATCCCTCACTTTCTGCAAAGTAACCTTGAAAAACTCATTAGAAGGGAATTAAAATCAACATAGCATTCATTATTTAATAGAACTATGAGAAATAAACCTTTCTATGTTCAATTTATTTAAAAGGAGATCAAATAGAATTTTACAATGTAATTCAAGGTCAACAATTATAGAACATGTGTTAGAAGGATGAGGAGATCTATAAATTATCAAGAAAAATGAATTTAAAAATAAATTAAAATCATAGAAACACCAACATGAAATATTCAAAATCCAACTGCAATGAATCCAAGATGTGTTTTCCTTCGATGGTGACCACTAGATATTAGAAGATTTATCTTTATGGAATATGAATGATACCCTGGAATCACAATTCTACATCAATCATTCTAGTATCAACAAGACCTAAGGATATCATAGCCTCTAGGAATAAGGAATTAAGATAAGAGGAGAGATCAAAGAACAAGAAAAAAATAACTCACTATAAGGGTATTTTCACTTCGATAGGTGCTTCAATCTACTAAGAGATGAGTTTGGTAGTGACAAAATACCTCTAGAGGGATCCCAAAATCCAAAGGATCATATTTGGTTTAAGTGAGAGGAGTTTATAGATAATTATGAGAGTTTAGGGATTTTAATTAATATTTTTAGGGAATAAAAATATCATCACATGGTTTCCAGGGTTTATTCATATGATTAGTAATAACCATGAGCCAATCATGCACCTCTTTATAGGTTCTTAGAAAAGTTTCATTATTAGGATGCAGATTTTGTATTACCCTTTGAAAACTGTGCAACCCTTTCTATTTAGGTTTAATGGTTTGGATGCATGGTTTTTCTAACCATAAAACAACCATGTACCCCTACCTGGGCTACTATAATGGTTTCATGGTTTAGCTGTGAGGTTTTTCAAACCATGCACCAACCATGAAAAATCCAAGAAACATTAAAAAAATATGAAAAAACACTGAAAATAACCTACAAAGTGATCCAATCAAAGGATTCTCAAATCAATGGGTCAAAACAACTGAATCCAAGTAACATGATGTTAAAAACACCCCACCATAGGATTTTATATCATAAAAAAGATTCCAATTTGAAATATAGAACAAGATAACACAAGAATAAATACCTCACTCATCTTGTTAGGTGGGAGGTCCATTGTCCAAAAGAGAGACTCATCCAAAGGATAAAAACACTTACAAAAATACAAGGACAACACACGAAGATCTTGACATGTCTCCAAACTGAAGAAGAAATGAAGACCTAGAATAAGTCTCCCCACCATTTAATGATTCATCAAAATGGTAAAAAATGGGAAAATAATTTCATTTAAATTCAAAGAAGTGACTTCAACCACTCACTATGGAGAACATATAAGGGCCAACTTCAAAAAACTTAAAGAAATGAAACATCAAAACAACTAATGATTTTTATAAGAAAGAATGTTCTCATGGTCCATCTATGATCAAATTTCTATAATAAAGGAACAAAATTTACTAGTATTTATACCATGGATAATTACTCTATGATAACCAAGGATTTTAAATACCAAGACTCACCCCAATATGAGGTCATAAAATCACTCTCCAGTACCTCTAGGCGTCTATTACATCAATGAATAATATTATCCTATTTAACCAAGTTCATTATCAAGGTAAATCCATGCCCAATCAAAAATAGATTAGACATATAGGTCAATGAACAACATGGAATTTTACTCTCAAAAGGGATACCATCCATCATATCAAAACTGATCTCTAAACATCAAGGAAAATACATGAGGATACTGAAGAACAATAATCAAACCCAAACAGTTCCCAACAATGACCATAGTAAGACACCCAATGAAGGGAAGAAAGGGATTTTGAAGAAAAACAGCCCCCAAACACCTCAAGTTTCTCATCACAAGATTCCACTCCATAACCAAGATCACAATGAACATAAAAGAACTATAGTCATTCAAAAGGAAGAATAATCATTGAAGAGTGCACATCCACATGAAAATCTATAGAGATATCTAGAAAATGAAACCATTATAACATTATCAATACAAAAAGATTCTAAAACAAACCACTAAGTTATCTAAAACAAAGGGTTATGAAAAAAAAATACATAATGACAAAAAAATCAATTAGTTTCCACTATGAAATTAGAAAAAAATCTGGATCAACATTAACCACCATCCCCAACGGGAATCTCCTCCAATGTGTGAAAATATTCACTACAAGGCCTATGGACAGGGCCTTATTATATTGAATCATATGCTACTATATAGTCTGGAGTTGATGATCTATGACTAAAACTTCCCTTTCCGATCTCCCCACTTATTGAACCTCTTAAGGTGACCCAAATGACCACAATATTTATAAACTCTTGGAGCTTTTTAACACAACCTCTTAGGAAGACCATGCGATCCACACTATAAGAACAAAACATTACTCTAGTTTTCTCAAAAATATTATTCTTTCTTGACCATTAATGAGGAATTATTACCTTTGTGTCATTTTTCTAGCCCTGATTAAGCTGAAAGGGACCTTTCAAGAATCTCCAAATAAGAGGTAAACCAATGTGAAAGCATAGAAGTTATAAAATTTGGGCGAAGACCTTTTCTAAAATAGATAGACCTATTGAATGTATTACCAACAACCCTAGGTAAGAAATATACCAAACATGATAATTGTATGGAATAATCCCCAACCAGTCTTCCATATAGACTAAAACCCAAAACTCAGTAACTTTCTGCTTCTTCACATCCTCAAGATACAACCACTAAAAAAATAACGACTTGAATAAATCCCAAGACATTCATTTATAAAGATTATAGGGAATCACAACTTCCAAGTACTCTTGGATAGGTACCTCAAATAAGTAGTTTATAGACTTGAACTTTAGAGAATTAAGAGTCTTTTGAGAATCTAAGATCCCATCAACTTTTTCAAGAAATTTTGATACATTAAGTGAAAATAATTCAACTTTATAATAAGGTGAATGTGAGTGGGGTCCAAAGGCATTAATGGATCTAGCTTCATCACTCTATTCAGAGTTTGGGTTGAGTTATCAATTTTAGAGACCACTTCTAGAGAACATGAAGAACTACCATGAGGACTAGACTGTTGGACCAATATTATATCATTCTTCAAGGACTTTATGAGATACATTTATAAACATAAGAAACATATGAATATCAACTCAGGCATTAAATAACACTCAAATAGATCACAAAAGTTTTTAAACAAGGTCACAACCAAATTTTATCAATGAATCATAAATTTCAAAGAAAACAAGTTTTCCCCATTTATGTGACATTACTATTTCCTTTCAAAGATAAAAATCTTGTTATAAATCCCTCATATTTTTTTTAAATTTTTTTACTAGATCATGGAAATGTTTCCAAGGTATCAGAAACATTAATCTAATTTCTCAATTTCCAAAACCATTCTCGTTTTAAATCAATTACAAACTAAAATTTCTTCTTAAAACATTCTTTATCTCATTACATAAGAGACTTTGAAAATCAATTTTTAACAAAATATTTCATAAGAATACACATTTTGGTAACTGATTTTTTTTCAAAGAACTCAATAATTCTTTTTAATCCATAAATTTTGTTTTATAAGGGGATTAAAAATCATTAATAAGTGTTTAAAGCTGAAACAAAGAAATAAGAACATGAAAAAAAACCATATCCATAACCCCCCTAACTAACCTTGTAAAAGTGAAGTCACATGGAAGAAAATATATAAGGTTTCACATTTAATTTCAGGATATAATTATTAATGGGTTGGTCATATGGGTTGTTAAACCACATAGAAACATCACAACTATTCCTGGATGGATTTCTAGATTAGTCACATCAATTCCTCACAATTAACCATACAGTGAAGACACAATGTGAATATGGTTATAATTACAATCGAGTTCAAAAATTGATAAGAAATTATCCAAATAAAAGATATTCTCATTGGAAATCTAAATCTCATTTATTATTATGAAACCAATAACTCAAAATAAGGACTGAAGTTTTCACATCCCTCATAACTCTAATCTCACTATGATGATTTTATGATCAAGAAACCATTCATGAACTACCTCTTGATTCCTGAAACATTCTTAATATCCTTTCAAAAATGAATCAACCTAAATAAAATAATATCTTTCAAGGATATATACTTCATTTCAAGGAAATACCTTCCTTTGATTCTATTTGTGATGAAACAACCCGAAATTCCATCTAAAATGATATTTGAGTTAATTTTATACTAACCAGAAGAGCATTCCCTATCTCCATGAGTTGGAGACAAGAAATTTGGAATATATTATTTACCTTTGGTAATGAATTCATGCATAATAAAAAATAATAATCAAAGAAAATAGTGGAAACAACATTATTTAAACAAACCAATACATAAATATCAGAGTTTACAAAGATGCTATAAAAACTAAAAGTATAACATAACAACCAAAACCCATATTCTAGTTGTCCAAAACCACCCACAATGTACTAATTCACCTACCCTTGGTCACCCAATCATGAACCTTGAAAGGAAGACAAGAGCACAAGCACCTTTTATAAGAGCATAAAGGCTGTAAACACAAAACAACATAGGTAGGGTGTGGGTTATAGAGCTCAGTAGGATTCCAAAAAATATTATATGCGATCAATTCATAAGTTATGTAAAATAGTCCAAGAGAGATGTAAAATAAATAGAGTAAAAATAATAGTTTAAAATGGAGTTTTAAAGATTTCAAAATTATATATCAAAATAAATCTGTAAAACATTAAATTTCAAAATTTAAAAATTAAACATTTTATTGAATAGATTTGAAAATAATTTAAAAAATAGAGTCATATTAGACAAGAATATTAAGAACATTCCCCTTATATCAATATTTGTACAAGATTTAATACAATAGAGTCAAGGGTGAATCAATTTAATAAACAGATCAATCAAGAGAATGAATCAATCAATAAAGGAAATATGGTGATAAGTGGTGATAATTAATGATATCATATATTGAGTATTATGTATGTACATGTCCTGGGTATAACCTAGATACAATAGTGAGTGAACCATATTTAGTCTAATTAAAATATACCATGATCGATTGTTGGGATTACATCTAGTCTCATAGGTCTCAACAAAACCATTTCCAGCACACCCACTTTCCTGGTCACACATTCGTAGCCTGAAACTTTCGTGTCATTTATGGATCCACTAGACAGAGTGTGAGTCTTCTAGAAAATCATATATCTAGGTTATAAAATTTAACTACCAAGTTTACCATGACTAGTCAAAATACGTGAGTGAGACAATAAAATTTTGTGGTTTATAAAGAGATCCTTATCTATATAAATCATGGAATAATTCCCTCAACCTTTCAATCATGGGTAAATTCAATCAAATCATATCTTACTCTCATCCCTTGGGCTCCCATGAAGTAAATAATCCATTTTTAAACACCCATTAATTGGAAGTAAAAGAGTCAATTAAGTTACATTATGGGATTATTACAAGAGAGGATCATTATAAAGTGTCAACCATGACACCAAACATCATTAATTAAATTCAAAAACTTTTTCTTAAATTAAACAATTAAAAGTGGTAAATATACCTTCTTCACTTCACAACCATCATCGAAATTCCAAACAAGCCCTTCAAACAAACATTTATTTCAAAACAACTCAAAGATATTCAAGGAAGTTTTAGAATCAAAAAAGCATAAGGTCATTTCAAAACATGGGTTTACGCCAACATTCCCTGTGAATAAATTATTAATTTGAAATTACTCAAGAACATCCATTACAAAAAAATGAAAAAAATCATTGATAGGTATCTTAGTCATTTCATAAATTCATGAAAATAAAAACTATATGGAAAGAATCAAATATTAAAACCTAATTTATTAAACTCAAATAATTTAACATTAGAAATAAAAACTGGGCCAAACCCTTACATCATAATACATAAAATTTAAAACTATTTGAAAGGGATGTAAAATCAACATAACATTCATCAATTTATAAAATCATGAGAATTAACCCATTAAATGTTCGATTTATTTAAAAAATTATTAAAGATGATTTAAAAAGTCAATTCAAGATCAATAATTATAGAACATGTGTTAGAAGGAGGAACATGTCTATAAACTCTCAAGAAATAATGAATTAAAAAATGAGGAAAAATCATAGAAACACCTACTTAGAATATCTAGAATCTGACAACAATGAATCCGAGATGTGTTCTCTATGATGGTGATCACAAGATCTAAGAAGAGTGAACTCTAAGGAAGAGAAAATATAACATAAAATAAAAAACCCACATAAATATTTCTAGGATAAAAAATTCCTAAGGATATCATATCCTCTAGGAAGAATTAATTAATAGAATAAAAGAGATCAAATACAAAGAAGAAAATAATTCATAAAAAGAGGATTGTCAATTTGATTGGTGTTTCTATCCACCAAATGATGAGGTTGGGGGAGCCAAAAATCCTCTAGAGGGATCCCAAAAGGCAATGGATCATATTTGGTTCTAGTAGGAGGATTTTAGGGTTAATTAGGGTGGTTTAAATATTTTAATTAATATTTTATGGGAATTAAAATATTATTTTATGTTTTCCTGGGAATGGTCACATGGTTAGTACTAACCATGCACCAATTGTACACCTCTTTCTGGGTTGGTTGAAAATTTTCATGCTTAGGATACATGGTTTTTTTTAATAATGTGCAAACCATATGAACCTTTCTATTCAGGTTTCATAGTTTGGATGAATGAGTTTTTTAATTATATTCCAACCGTCCACCCCTACCTAGGATACTAGAAGGGTTGTATGGTTTGGCTGCATGGTTTGTCAAACCATGCCCCAATCGTGCACAAACCCAAAAACCTTAAAAAAACTATGAAAAACACTATAAATAAATTGTGAATAGATCTAATCAAATGATGATCATATAAATGGGTCAAAACACCTAAAATAAAGTAACAAGATATTTAAAACTTCCCAATATAAGAATTTATATCCCTATAAATATTTTTGTCTAAATGGTAGAACTAGATGACACAAGAAGAAATCCATCACTCATCTTGTGAGGTGGACAGTCCACAGTTTAGAATATATACTCACCTGAAGGCAACAACACACACAACTCTAAGATAAAAACACCAAGATAATCACACATCTCCAAACCAAATATGGAATGGAGACCTAGAATAGGTCTCCCCACCATGTAAAGATTCATCAAAATAGTATAACATGAGAAAATTATATCCCGTCGATCCAAATAATATACTTCAATGAATTTCCAATGAGAAAATATAAGGGTTAAATTAAAAAAGCTTAATGAAACGGTACATAAAACAATCACAATTTCAGTAAGAAACAATTCCTTCATGGTCCATATATGATCAAACATCCACAAGTAAGGAACATAATTGAGAAGGATTTCAACCCTAGGTAAATACTTGATGGTAACTTAGTATTTTCAACACCAAGACTCACCTATCGATGATCTCATGAAATCAAACTCGAGAACCTCCAAGTGTCTGGTCCATCAAGGAATCACAACTTCTTATTTAATCAAGTGCATTACCATTTTCATTTCATGTCCAACCAAAAATGGATCAAACATCTAGGTTAGTGAAGTATAGGTAACTACACTCTCACAAGGGATATAATCCAACATATCAAAATTGATCTCTAACCATTATATAAAAATAAGAAGATACCAAATTAAAATAATCAAACCTAATAGTATCCAACACCGAATATAGGAAGACACCAATGGATGGAAACATAATGGATTTTTGTAAATAAAACCTTCCAAACATGTCAATGTTTCTTAGAAAAATATCCCACTCTATCAATAGGATCACAATGAACATCAAGGAATTAAATTTGTTTGAAAAGAAGACTAAGAATTAAAGAGTACACATCCAAAGGGCACAACCATAGAGATATCAAGAAAATGAAACCATTATCACATAATCTATCCAAAAAGGTCCCAAAACAAACCAAAAATATCTATAAAACAAAGGTTTTCAAAAAATAGAAAAAGTAAAAATAATGAAAAACTCAATTAATTTCCACTTTGATATCAGAAACAACAACATGGATCAACATCAACCACCACCGATAGCCATCAGCTCTTACACCACATGAAAAACATCAATCCAAGTCCCATGGATGGAGCCTTATAGTATTGATGTATCTACAAATCCACTATTATGAGATAATTATACTCAACTAAATCACCCCTTTCTATTATCCTAACATACAAAACCTCTTAAGGTGATCCAAACAACCACATTGTTTACAAACTCCCAGAGATTTTGAACCCAACCTCTTAAGATGACTAGGTTCTAAAAAATGTTAGCACACAATGTGTCTATTATTTCCCTTATAATATAGTATTTACTTGACTATTAATGAATCATTATTCCCTTAATATCATTTTTCTAGCCCCACATTAGCTAAAAAGGTTATTTTGAGAATCTATGAATAAGAGGTAAACCAACACATCAGCATGGAAGTTACAGGGAATGTGAGAATAACTTTTCTAAAATATAAATCCTTAATAAATTAATTAACAATATAAATAGGTAAAAAACATACCAAACATGATAATTTATTTTCATAATCTACAACCGATCACCCATCTTTACTGAAACCCGAGAACTTGATAACTTTCACCTTATTCACTTCCTCAGGATATTGCCACTGAATAAAGAATGACATGAATATTTCCCAATACATTATTTTATGATAGGATAGGGAATCAAACATTACAATCACTTATATGTAGGTCCTTAAAATAAATATTTGATATACTTGACCTTTATAGTTCAAGAGTCTTGAGAGAATCAAATATCCCATCAAATTCTTCAAGACACTTTACTACTTCAAGATAACATCATTCACCTTTATAAGAAGGTGGATTCCAAATCAAGAATACCTAAGTGGGGTATAAAGGTTGAAAATTAACTATATCCACAACTATATTTAGATTTATGGTAGAGTAATAAATGTTATAGAACATTTCTAGAAACATGAAGAACTATCCTGATGACTGAACCATTGGACCAACATTCCTTCTTTCATGAAGGAATTTTTGAGAGACATTTCCAAACATAAAAAAATCAATATCAACTTAGGAATCAAAGAACAGTCAAATAGAGCACACAATATTAAAAAAAATTCAAAAACCACTTTTATCAAAGAATTATTGATATGTTTTTCCCATTTATAAAACATCACTCTTTCCTTTCAAAGAGAGACATATTTTTATAAATCCATCACTATATTCAAAAAACCATTTACCATCTCATGGAAATTATTCTGTGGTTTCAAAAACTTTAATCCAATTTTCTGATTTCCAAAATTATTCATATTCTAAATCCATTAAAAATCAAAATTTAATCTTAAAAAATTCTTTAGCAAACCACATAAGGGTATTTTAAAAACAATTTTCCTAAACCAAACATTTCATAAGAACACAACTTTTGGTAACTGAATGTTTTTTTCATTTCACTCAAAAAAACTTGTTTTAATCCACCAATTTGCTTTTATAAAGGGATTTAAAATCAAAAAAAAAGTTATTAAATCTGAAACAACCAAAAAAGATCATGAAAGAACCAAATCTATAACCCTCCTAACTAAGCTCACATAAGTGAAGTCACATGGAAGAAAAAATATAAGGATTCAAGTTTAGAACTAGGTTAGATATATGTATGGATTGGTCATATGGGATGGTAAAACACACAAAAACCTCATAAATGTTCATGGATGGATCTCTAGATCAGTCCCATCAATTTATCACAATTTACCAAACTGTGAAGACAGAGTGAGACTATGGTAATATTTCCATTCTTATACCAAAACTTATAATAGATTCCCCAAATCAAAGGTAGTATCATTGGGAATCTAAATCTAACTTTTCATTAGGAAACTCATAAATTAAAAGAAATATTGAAATTCCCACATCCCTTGTAACTCAAGTCTCATCGTGAATAGGTGGTGATCAAGCACCCATTCAAAAACTACCTCTTGAGTCCTAAAACGTTGTTAATCTCTTTCATAACTTGACTCAAAACAAATAACATAATAGATTTCATGGATATGTACTTACTTTCAATGAAAAAATCCCCTCTAATATTATTTTTGATGAACCAATTCAAAATTCTATCTAAACCGACATCCGAGTCAGTTCGCCACTAAACTAAAGATCATTCCCAATCTCCAAGAGATGGTGATAAGAACATATTCATCTAGAATTAACCATTTGGAGTGATATTCACATCATAGAAAATAATTATCAATTTATACTGTGGAAACATAATTAGATAACAAAATCAATACATACATCTCAGAGTACAAAGAGATGCTATAAAAACTAAAACATGGACATTAAAAAAACCCATCTCCTAGTGGTAAATGACTACCCATGATTTCCTATGTCACCCACCCTTGGTCACCCTAGCCTGAACCCATAAAGGAATCTAAGTGCACGATCACTTTCTATAAGATCATAATGGCTACAAAAACAAAATTGTACAAGAAGGGTAAGAGTTATAGATCCATAGAGGAATCCAAAAAATCGCCTATGTAGTTACTTCATAAGGTAAGTAAAATATGATAAGATAGGTGTAAAATAAAGAGAATAAAAATCATAGTTTGAAAATAGAGTTTTAAACATTTCAAAATAATTTATAAAACTGAATTTGTAAAAAATTTCATTTCAATATTTAAAAACTATTTTTTTTGGAAAGCTTTGAAAACCATTTCACAAGATAGAGTCACATAAAACAAGAAAATTTTAAACATTCAATTGATATCAAGAGTTTTAAAAGAGTTAATAAAATATAGTTACGTTGAACCACTTTAATAAACGGATCAATAAAGAGTAATAATCAATCAAGAAAGGTAACTCTGGTGCCAAGTAGTGACAACAAACACTATCTTGTATTAAATATCATGTATGTGGATTTCATGGATACAAATAAGATACAATGGTGATTCCACCATATTCAAGAAAATAAAAATACATCAGGAATGATTATTGAGCTTACATATAGTCTTATAAGTCCCAATAAAACTAGTTTTATGTACAACCACATTCATGGACTCATGTCCATATCCCGAACCATTAATGTTCTCTAAAAATACACTATATGGGGCATGATTTCACTATAAAAGAATATATCTAGGTAATATTAACTAATTACCAAGGTTACCATGACTAGTTGAAATAGTTGAATGAGATAATAAATTTATGAGGATGACAATGAGGATCCTTATAAATACCAATAATGGGCTCATGCCATCAACATTTCAATAATTATCACATGCCCTAAAATCATATCTCAATCTCACCCCCAATATCCATTGATGTAAATAATACCTTTTCCAACACCCATCAATGGTAAGTGAAAGAATCAAGTATGTTACATTAAGGTATTTGGTGAGTCGTTTCACCGAAGGTATATTATTGGTGTCCTAAATTATTTTTACCCTAACAAGTATAACACCAGTAAGGGGTTGATCCACAGGGAACAAGAAGTTATTTTTATCTTGTTTAACTTAGTTTTTATTTTTTTTGATGATGTTTTCTGAATTTATAGTTGATTGTTGTTGTTTGGATAAAAATAACAATTGGTTTTAAGTTTCTTTTAACAAATTACCTAATAGAATAAGAGTAAATATGGGAAAATTTATTTTTATATAGATAAAGAGAGACATGCGTTGGGGTTATTGATTAATGAGAAGTTATTTAGTAAATAAAATTGTTTATGAGGTTGTGTTTTTCATAATAACCCAACACAATGGGTTTCAATTTGTTATAAAATTTCTTTGGTGCAGTAAACTTATATTTATAGCTAAAGAAACTAACTCCTTGGTCCGGTAGTCAGTGTTTCATAGTTATTTATTTGGATTAGTACAATTTGAGTTGAGGAATAATTCCAATGGTCATGAAATTATTTGTTTTTATTTTTATTTTGAATCCTTGAAATTTTTCCCTTGGTCTGTTGAGAAATTTCAGTGATAATAAAAAAGTGGTTTAAGAAGAATAAGAAGAGATTAAAAGGAACGAACACATGAATAACAACTAGTTTAAATTACAACTCATCATCTTCCAAAACCCCATTACATGGGTTATTTATTTACACATATTGAAAATGATAAACAAAAAGCTCTTGATATCAAATGTGATCATGCTTGGAACTTTGAGGTGGAAGTGATTCTTTGGTAGAAAGTAGAATGACGGTAGTACGGTGGCATAACCTATCTCTTTCGGTATTTCATCCCTTTCTCCACAATTTCTCCCCACACACCACTCTCTTAAACAAGAGTCCAAGGACTCTTTTTATAGAAAAAATAACTACACGGCGTGTAATTTTGTCAATGTGATTTTTCCTTTGTTTTCTCTATCAGTAGGCAGCCTAACACGCCGTCTTTGACTTGGAACACGGTTCCACCTGGTAGGTATCTATACACGGCATGTAGCACCGCCATAAATGGAATATAGTATCATTTTTCAGCCACCAACTGCATCTAGAATGTCTTACATGGTGTGTATATGTTAAACATGACGTTTTCCCTTCAGCCGAACACATTGGCGTGTAGGCTTCTTTTCATCCACCAACTACTTCTAGAAGGATATACACAATGTGTAAAGTGGGCACACAACATGTACCAGATTCAGATTACTTGGAAATATAATTTCCTGTTCAATCCGTGTCTGAGTCTGGAAGTACATGATGTGTATATAGGTACATGCTGTGTAGTTTGTAAATTTTTCTCAGTCTCATATCCATCCAACATTAGATTTTTATTACTTTAAAAATAGAAAACAAAAAAAGATCGCCAACCATAGTCGCTCAGCTAAGGAGGCCAAAAAAAGTGAAGGTTGAGGGCATCCCCTCTAACTAAATCCACCCCTCGGGTTTCAAGGTTTGGACATTGTGGATGCAGATAGGGTCAGAGTTGAGGACATCAAGAGGCGAAAGATAATCCACAACTTTATTTCTCTACCGCCAGGAGTGAAGCACTTTGGTGTTGTTATTGAGGGAGCCTATGTACTTTCGAATGATGTAGGTAATCAACCAAGGGGGAGTGAACATGCCATTCATTGCATCATGAAGGATCTATGAGTTAGTTTCAACTTCTTCCAATGGAATGTTTTTATGAGGGCACAGGGTTAAACCTAGAATCATGGCCTTAACCTCATCCTAAAGAGAGGAGCCGAGACCAAGGCGAGAGGAAAACGCCAAAATAACTGAACCATGTGAATCACGAACATCCCCACCTCCTCGGATCATCCCAATGCTGCATGACCCATCCGTGTTAAGATTAAAGCCTTTAAAGGGAGGATTCCATTTTACCCAATGGCTGCTGGAGTTTTTGGCACTGGTCTGGAGTGGGGGGGAGCTCCCTTGAAGGCACCCAAAGGAGGGGGCTTCCTGCCAGTTGTTGATGAGCCCAGCCATGTCAAGAAAGAGATTCCTTGTTCTGATGGTAATTAATCTTCCAGAGGAGATGACCCCATCATGCCTCACCTTATTCCTGGCCTTCCAGATACACCAGCACCCTGCATGCAAAATCATCGTACGTGCCAACTTCTCTGGGCCCCTGTCACCCGCACCGTGATACCACCAATCTAGAAATGGAAGTGCTGCCAGGTTGGGGTCGAAGATAGCTGTAAAATCCCCAAAGGATATCCACACTGTAGCCACCCAATCACCCCTAAAAAATAGATGATCTGCACTCTCCTCTTTATAATTTTTACAGAAACAACAACGCGACACCAGAGGAATGCCACATTATTTAATGTTTTCATCCGTCGGGACTGCTTTGTTTCTAATTCTCCAAGACACGAAGTTGTATTTCGAAGGGATGACTTTGGACCATAGGGTTTCTTTCTAGTTATCAGCACCCTCCTATAGGATCCGAGTACGGAAGAATTCCCTAGAGGTGAAGGCACCCGAGGAAGAGGGAGTGTAAACACATTTATTTGGATCAGAGGAAATTTCAATGAGGTTGAAGGAGGCCTGTTAGTTTTCATCCAGCACTACATTAATAAACTCCGGGTAAAGGATGGATTCCCTAAAAGAAATGTCGGGAATGGGACAACACGAAAAACCAATTATCTTTCCAACACAATTTTGATACCAAAAAGATATCTCACCCCTACCGATGATCCATCACACTTGCTGTTGAAGATCAGGGGTCAGATGAGCGATGTTAGACCGAAACATAGAGTTGTGCCCCTCCATCCCATCCAAATATCCACGGTGAGGCCTATGCATGATTTTCCCCCAAAGTGTAAGCTGCTCAAGGAATTCCCATGCCAACTTGCTGTGCATGAAGATAAGGGAGTCTTCCAGGCTGCGGATGTTAATACCGCCCTCCCTTGTAGGCAAGTCCATTCTCCGCCAGAAGACCCATCATCGTTTCCCTTCCAACATCAGATCCCAGATAAATCTGGATAAAATGTTGTCAATGTTTCTGATAACTCCCTTCGATGTTTTGATAGAATAAAGGGCATGGATGGGATTACCCAATAAAACACTATTAACCAAAGCTATGCGGCCACAAAAGGAGAGGTATCAATTTTTCCAGTTGAGGATTCTGTCTATTATCTCGCTGATGAGGAAGTCGAAGTCACAAATGCGAAGTCTACCTGGAGAAATGGGGGACCCGAGGTATTCCATGGGAAATTACCCTCTTTTCATGTTGATATTGAGATGAATTACTGAAGTCCTGCTCAGGATACATCAGTTAGAAATATAGAAGTATCTCTTATCTTTGTTGATGACCTGACCACTCTAAAGATAGTATTCCTCCACCACCAGGTTCAGCCCTCTAATCGATCTGCTTCCAACATTCATGAATATTATGATATCATCAACAAACATCAAGTGGGATATAGATTGAGCTCTCATACTTCTTCAGAATGACATAATTTCACCACCGCTGATGCTCTTGTCCAGAAGGCGGCTGAGGATATCCTATGAGAGGATAAAGATACTTGGAGAAATTGGTTCACCTTGTCTTAAACCCTGAATGGAATTGAGAAAACCATAGCACTTCCCCATAAATAAAACCTCCAGCCATGGGGAGCTGAAACATCTAAAGATGAGATCAACATTCCAGGTTGAGAGGCCCATACTTTCCAACACCTTATTGATAAATCCCCACTCAATGCGGTCATAAGCTTTGTTCATATCCAACTTAATGGATATGTTTGACCCACGCATCTTACAATTGATCTTGGTGATCATATCTTGTGCTAGATCCATTGCACCTTGGATTGTTCACCCCTTCAAAAATCCATGTTTCTCCATGGAGACCCACCGAGGAATGTGCAGAGACAATCTTTTATTAAGGATGCTGGCCAGAATTTGGTAAGGGAAATTACACAAACTTATCGATCTATAATGCATGATGGAGGAAGGGTTCTTGGTTTTTGGTAAAAGAACCATGGTGGTGGCACAAACAATCCGCAATAGTCTTTCTCCCCGAATGAAACCTTGGATAGCCAAGATGATGTCCTCCTTCACCACTTCCCACGAGGCTCTGTAGAAAGACCCTGGAAAGCCATCTGGTCATGGGGCACTATCTTTATTGAGGCTCATCATAGCAGCATGAATCTCCTTTTCATTGGGTAATGAACCAATCCTCTCATTGTCATGCTCCGAAAAGAGGTTAGGAATCACATCAAAGATCCCTGCATCCTCCCCCGGATACCCATTAGGCCTCCTAGGGATGAAGCCCGTGAGAAGTTCCTTGAAGAGAGTGTGTGCCAGGCGCCCCACCATTTCCCTGTCATCTGTGTAGGTTCCATTGTCCAAGAGGATATTAGGTTTCTTGGGTGCTTTATCTCTATGATGCACGCATGAAAGAAAGTAGTATTCCTATCTCCCTCCCTGATCCATTTGATCCTCGCTTCCTCTCTTGCCAAGCATTCCTATTTTAGGAGAAGTTCAGACAATTGTTCCATCCTGGTATATAACTCCTCAAAAGTATGAACATCCCACTCCTATTCCAATCTCTGATCAAGTTGGTCAACCTCTTACATGGCGCCTTCAATTTCGTTATCCATGTTTTCCATAGCTTCCCCCCCACTCCTGTAGTCGTGACTTGAGACGTCGGAGTTTATTGTGGATTGTAACCCATGTGCACCCCTGAAGGTGTTCTTTCCATATTGCACTTACCAATTCATGATACCCTGGTATTTCTGACCACTGGTGGTAGTATCAGAATGTTCCATGAAGATCCTATACAAAAGATAAAGAGAGAAGGAGTGGATAATTGTCTGATAAACCCCGAACCAGGTGAGACACCTTAGCATTGGAGAACATAGTAGTGGCCTGCATGTTGGCAAGACACCTATTCAGGAGACTCCATGAGCGACAAATCCCCCTTTGGTTGTTTCAAAAAGTGAAATTATCCCCTTTAAATCCAAGGTCAATAAGGCCTTTCCTTTCCATGAACTGAGAAAAATCCATACTTGATTTCCTTTGAAAGGGACCCCTACCTTTCCTTTCCTCTAGGTTAGCAATGACATTAAAATCCCCACCGAACACCCATGGTAGGTTTCCAGGGTCAAAACCATTGAGGTCACTCCATAATGTCTCCCTTTTTAGAGAGTCACAACTCCCGTAAACAAAGGTCATAAAGAAAGATATGTCACCCTTTGTCACCTTGGTGGTGATAAATTAGTTGCCTGCTTGAACCATGATGATAGAGTAGCTCCTATGCCAGAAAACCCATATGTGCCAGTTGGAAGGAACAACATGCATAAAGGCATGTATTTTGATCTTCTAGGCAAAGTCACCAATATTGGACATGTTCTTCTTGTGCTCGAGGATGCCAACAACACCGGCTTTGTGTTTGTTGACTTCAGAGGTGAGGAAATCTGTCTTCACCCGAGCACCGAGCCCTTGGGAATTCCAAATGAGGATAGGTATCATTGAAATGATAGGGTTCTGGCACTGGCTCCAAAACTAGTAGCCTTATTGAGATGGGAGGATGATCTCTCCTTTTGGGCCCTGGATTTTGAACATGTACAGACCCCCACTTTGCTAGGCAGCAGCATGGCAGAGGGAGGGGAGGAAACCTGGAACTGGTCTCAGACTTTGGAGGGAGGAGTTGAAGATCACTATGTGCCCTTAGCATCGAGGTGCAAGCCACCCTCCCTAGCTTCCGATTTTGACTTTGTGGCTGGAAGAGGAACACACATTTTTTGGGGGACTCTTTGAGGTAAACATTAATTTGCAACGGCATGTTTGGGGACTTTTTTAGGAAAGCAGGACAAAGTAGAGGCTGGGGGAAGCAGGGCCAGGCATCCAAACTCACCAAGCATAGAGAGAACCATACACTTCTCCAGATGAAGACCCTACATCAGAGCTGATAAGATCAATGGAGGAACAGTCAATCCAGCTTGGGGGGTCAGGAGGTCCCTTGGCATGAATGGGACTAGAGCCTTGCTAACCACTGGATCACCCTTGGTAGAGGATTTGAACAAAGAAGTATGATCAGGGAAGGCTATCAAAAATTGCGCAGGGCCACCATCAGATGAGGGGTCTTCCCTCTGAGAAGCTTTAGAAGCAGGAACACTTGCCAATGGAGACCCTCTGCCACTAAAACCAGAGCCCTTGGGATGGAGCCATCCCTCTTGCCGCTTCTTCCTACAAACTTGGATGGAGTGACCCTGTAGGAAGCAATGGGAACAAAATCTTGGGAAAACTGGGTAAAGGATCTCCTGGTTCCAGCAGAATCCATCCTGTACCCAAAGAAAGAATCTGTTTGGAAAGGATAAGGAGATATCTATCTCCACGCAAATGCGTGCCACCAAGGCATCCTCGCAGCAGCTGGTCCTAATATCAGCACACAGAAAGACACCAAGTGTGTCTCCGATCGACTTAAGAAAGCCATCGTTCAAAAAGGGGAGTGGGAGTCCTGAGAGATGGATCCAGACCACAGCCATAGAGATATCCTTACCCCTATGAATACCCAGGGACCACTAGGATAAACTGAACTTCCAGCGGTTAAAGGAGTCGGGAGATCTACACCACGCATGAGTGAAGTCTTCTTATGAGGCCAGGATTAGGCAGAAAGATATCCTGTGCACCTCGAAGATCTGGACCAAAGATCAAGGACCCCAGTAATGAATGAAAATCCAAAATACAGAAAGAGGGGGATTCACGGACCCGAAGCGAGCAACCAAAGTCCACTTCAGGAACACCTCCGCCTCCGCAAAGGCTAACGCTGGAAATTCCAGGGAGATGTAGTCTCTATTGAGTGAGGCCTCTGAAGTCAACACACGAATCTCTAGGAAGTAGGACCGAGGAGGGACTCGCAGCGAGCCGAAAAGGGTGTCTATGAAGGATCCAGGTCGGGGAGCCACATTGGGGCAAGCAGCGACTCAGGAGGACGCACTGGCTGTAAGATCAGGGGGCATAACAAAGGCTGGTGCCGGGGGACCAAGAGCTGACACGAGCCCAACAATAGGGGGAAGGAAGGAACACGAAGGGGCCGCTAGCCCCTGGGGAGTAGAAAAACTGGGAGCAAAGCCTGGATCAGAAGTCGTCCAAGCAGGAAGTAAAGCCGACAACCAAAGGGGTGGCCGCAACTCGGACTGGAAATTTGAAAATGTTGGCAGCACGTAGGGCACATTCTTATAGGACATAGCACTCCAGGAAATTCAAACATTCAATCAGTCTCCCCCGTTTTGTGTATTTGGTCATAAATTTCCTGAAAATGAACAAAATCACAAAAATCAAAGTATTTGTTCCCTAAGCAGTAGGTAATTTCCGAAAACTTGTTCTTGTTTTCAATAAATTATGTGAAAATGTATACAAAAAGTGGGTGCATCAAACTCCCCCATACTTAGTCATTTTTTTACCCTCGAGAAAATCTCAACATCTAATTAATAGAGTATATATTTTAAAAGTAAGGACTTTAGTTAATCATAAAAGTGAATAATAAGTTACATGATAAAATTCCAAAAAGATACAAAACAGTTTCAATTTAGAAGATATTCAAATCATGCCTCATATATAATTATATTAACTACTTTAATCCTCTTTTAACACATGTTCAACCTTTAAAAAACAAGCAATCCACTTGATGATATACCTCACCAATAATATTGTCAACACTCGAGAAATTCTAAATAAAAGTTTTTCTCAATCAAAGATATATACACTCTATCCATAGGTTTTTAAGAAATCTAGTTCTCTACTTCAAAAATTGATTTAAAAAAATCATGAGGGATTTTTAATAAAGATCAGATGTTTCTGTGGATAAAGGTTAGTAGGTAAAGATGTGAAAAATAACTCTAAGGCTTGAAAAAGGAGGCTAAATTATTTAAATAACAGTGCATAACGTTCAAAGTTAAGCTAAATATAAAAGCATCCTCAACAAGATTTATCAAATAATATCATCACCACCATCTCCTTTAGTTGGGTAGGTAGGGTTTACAAACCAACAAGTGATTATAAGGTCCCTTTGTCTGTATCATTTTTTTTTATTTTTTAAGAGGACAAAGGGAACCTTTCAGAATTTCCACAAATAGAGGTTTAGAACCCTTTTCACCCGAAATGATCAAGAGGCTCTCTCCCATACTTAATTTTTTGAAAATTCACGAAGGTATGTCATGTGTTTCCAATCCATTCTTTAGAGATCAGATTAATATTCATGCAAAATCATAAAATAATTAGCGTAGGAAGAGAAATAGGCTTGTAATATTGATTCATATAAAGGCTATTCATGGTTCCTAGGGGATTAACGAAGAGAATATGTAGGGTAGGTCTCAAGATAATGGGGTTAAAACAATATAATTCCTTTATCATTTTAATGTAATTAAAAAATTCCTCATGTTTCGAAAAGAAAACTTTCAAATTCTAGTAGTTATGTTTATCGTAAGAATCTCTCAAGAAAGAGGGTATTAAGAAGAATATGACAAAGGGTTTATAATACCTATTAGGATTGAGAAAACAAATAAAGAGACAATCAATTAATGAATTTCATATAATGGATTAGTCTAATTGATGTAATTATCAAAGGATTACATGATGAAATTTAAACTATATCAACAGTCAATTTAAAATACATAAGAACCAAAATAAGCATGCAACTTTTTTTTAAAATTTTCCACTTTCATCTTTATTATTTAAAAATATGGTTAAACAAAATGTATTAACATTTTAAAATATATCTTCTAATAATGATGTATCCTAGAATGATGATAAGGGAAAAGACTAAGGTGGTCGAGAGATTATCCCCCATACTTAATACCGCACTTGATCCACCAAGTGCCCGAAAGTGAAGAAGGGAATGTGGGGACACAATAGTGGACCAGAACAAGGGGAAGTAAGGAAAGAAGTAAACTAAGAAAAAAAATAAAATAATGAAAAAACTAATACTCCACTTGTGTCTAGGAAAAGAAAGATGGGAGGTGGTGCAATAGTGCAGCCCAAAATGTGCCAGTGTACCTGTGATGGAGGTGGAGAGAAAAAAATCCAAGTATACACAACATACACATGAACAAGATATCACAAAAATATATATAAAAGAAAAAACATGTGTCCAAAAACCATTCAGGGGGTCACCTCAAAAAATAAATCATCTAGTATAGAACCAACCAGAAGAGATGGAGCCGGATCTGTGGAAACTGGAGGCTCGGAATCTGCACCCAGATGAGACATCATAGAAGTAGGAGCTTTAGGAGCTAGAATTGGAAGAGGAAGCTCGACACAAATCCCTGGACTAGTAGAAGTAATGGCAACAGCAACAGATCCCACAATGGATAGGAGAACTGAATCTGTGGCCAGTGCAATAAAGGGTGGAGGAGCTGTAGAAGAAAGGGCCAGGAGCTGAAGCAGGGGCATGCGGTGGGGGCAGTGGAATACCATGATTCTGAAGGAGAAGCCCCAACATCTTCTCCAGTTGGTCCTGATGCCGATTGAGACGGACCAAGTGCTTCTCCATAGTAGTTAGGAGGAGGGAATAGGTGAGATCAATTGAGGGTGCGGGGGTAGGGGAAATAGGTGGAATAGAATAAGGAAGGTCAGAAGTAGGGGGATGGGGTGGGGAAGCTGGAGGGGGTGGGGAAGGAAGAGCAGGTGCATCAGTAGGGGCATGAGGGTCAGCAGGCGGGTGGGGTCGTGCCTGGGCAAGGACATAAGAACCCTTACTTCCAGACCAATTCCATGCGAATATGCATGAGATAGTCTAGTCACTAGGGGGAACCTAACATGTCATGAGGAAAAGAAGGCACAAAAACCCCGATATGGTGGGCAAGGCAGGTGGTGTAAAACCCACCGTTCAGGTTTCCCTGACGACCGATAAACATGGCATGAAAATAGGAGGCAGAAAGGTAGGTGAGGTCCAAGTAGTCCTGCTGGATGACACAGGTAAAGAGATCCACGTCCTGACAGGTCATAACCCCCATATCCTCATGGTAGGGAAATAGGATGGCGTTGAAACACCGGTGGGTGAATTGAAGGATAAGGTCAAATATAAGGGTACTTTTCTGAGAGGTAGGGGTATAGCGGTGGTCAGGCCCAACAATCTCCCACCAAATGGAAATGAGGTTAGAGCGTTTAGGTTGGGTCATGAAGGAGACATGGGGTGGGGTGACAGGATGAGGATAGAAACCACACCCTCGGCCGAACTCGGTCATGGTAAGAGAAAAGTGACGACCGCCTATCCGGAACTGGACCACTGGTACTTCATCACCGAGAGTCTCCCAATACTCGTATTAGATTTGGTGTCCTGAGAACCAACTGTTTGTATTTTGATTACGTGAATATACCCTTATTATATATTGTTCATTGTTCTGCATGACTATAATATAATAATGTCCTGGAATATTTGTTGCATTAATAAGGTCATGGAAGATCCCCTCTATGATGAGAACCTTGAAATGATATAACAATATTATTAAATAATGTTCTACTGTTGGATGACATACTATGATAGAAAACATAGTATACAGACCATCATGTGTGAGTACTCGTAAGAAGACGAGACTCTCTCTCAAGGAGTTCTCACTTGGTAATCTCCAAGATGGGAGATTATAAGAACAGACCCACCAGTAGTAATTCCACATGTCATGGTGTCATCATATATTTCTATCTATGAGCATGCGTAATGGTCCTTATACTGGAAGATTATGATTAACTCATGTCAGGACTCACACACTTAGATTTGCTGACGAAAACCGCCACAAAGACAGTTGGTGGGAAGTAGGGTACATTGGGTGCATCACGAATGACATGTTATTAATGGATAAGTTAAGGAAGGATTTTTTACATCCATATTTAAGGAAGTAGATATCTCGTGTCCTTTGATTGAAATATAATTGTCACCCAAATTCTATGGTCATGGTGTCACAATGAGTTTATTTCTGGAAGTCAAAGAATGATAGATCATGAATATATGTTTATGTCACTTCCATGAAACCTGCTTGATGAGATATTGAGAAAAAGGGATTAAATTACATGGTAAGTGTTCGTATGAGGTGACATGTCAATGCGGCATAAAATTATTTCTCTTGGGTTCCTTGACCCATTGCTAGACAGTAATCTTGGACATTAGGCAAGACCGCCTAATGCCAATGAGAAAGAGGCCTAAAGGGTCACACACTAAGTGTATCCAAGTATCTCAAGTAGAATAAAGATTATTCCCGTTTGTGGTTTAATATTTATTCAAGGATGACTAAATCATTTTAATGTTGGAGGAAGAATAAAATGAAAACAAGTACACACCATGTATTAATGATTACATGCCGTGTAGTTTTCATTTTGGAAAGGAAATGAAAAACAAGTACATGCTGTGTATTAATGATTACACGCCGTGTAGTTTTTCCAGTAGGGATTTTAAGGAAATAATATTTTTTTATTAAATGATATTTATTATAATCAGTGTGGGCGCATGTCAAGGAATTAATGATTCAACATGGAGGTTTTCAATAAGAGTTAATGAAATAAATAAAATGCGTAAAGCATTTATTTATTGTCATAACTCTATAACCTCAAAACCGATTATAAATATCCTCACAACCCAAACAATTTTCCTAAGAATCATTGTGCACAAAAATTATGGAGAATTCATTCAAGGCCGAAAGAACTCCTTCCTCCAAGAATGCTCTTAGGACTAAGAGATATCCTCCTCCATCGGATCAAGATGATCTAAGGCATACAACACAAGCAAAGGTTTCTCTATGCTAACACCCAAAGACTCCTTTGGCGATGTCCAGAGATACGTGGTGCACGTGTGGATCACTGCTAGAGGAAGTATACCCTTGGCTTCTGTGACACAATGATGAATAACATCATAACATGATCAGAAATATCAATGAAGAAATAATACCATAAAAGGTACTTCTTGTCAATTAATTAAATTAATTAAAATCAACCTGTGAAGATCATTTTTTATGGTTCCGAGACTTTTCCTCTTCTTTGTCTATTTCTGTGATTCGATTTGTGGTGTCTAGAATTTATCGTCGTATTGATCCTAGATTGATCATTTCCAATGACAAAAAGCCAAGTGGGCACATCCACCCACGAGCATCCGCTGTGCCCATAACCTTCAATTGGTATCAGAGCAGTCACAATGTTGACTATAGTTATTTAATTTTCGTTGATGATTTATGGATTTATATTTTATTCAATTCAAGATAAATCATTCTATAAAACTGAATGAACAAGATAAATTCTTACTCATTTGTTTCTCGATTCACATCACATAAATGATCTTTTAATTTTAATTTTGATTAAAAATGAGGAACTCTTCTGGAGGAGATGATCATTCTCTCTTAACAACACAAGAATACACAGCGTGTAGTGAAAACTACACGCCGTGTACTTAGGTTCAATGAATTGGTACTGGTCCGCCAAACCATGCTGTGTGAATTGAGTATACCTATGTTATTAATACACCATGTTGACAAGAACTGAACGACGCGTGGAAACTGGAATACACGACGTGTATGTTAAATCAATAAGCTGTGTAGTCCGATCCGGCCCAGGTGCAACCATGTATAAGGAGAATCCATGTACCGTGTACATGGGAGTACCAGGCTGGTAACCACGTAACAAGGAAGTACATGCAGTATTAGATTAATCTACATGCCGTGTACTCAAAAATTTCTAATGTACATAGAACACGCCACATCCCCCAGCATGTACTTTGGATAAAGGGTGAAAATAAATACACATCGTGAAATATAGCCTACACTCCTTGTACTTTCAAAAAATGTAATTTCACCAGGTTTCATCTAAATTATAAAGACCCATACAAGGAATATGGATGAGAAGACTCTAAAGGAAATTAAGAAATGAATTTAAGATAAATAATTGATTAATTATTAGATCACAATTAATTGAAATCAAGTGCAACTTATCTTAAATAAGATAATTATTAAAAGAATTTGAGTGCTAAATATGCGTAAATGTCGTTTCATGCTATAGATGATCATGAGTTAGACCAAAGACCCTTTGTATGTGTATGTTTTCATTTTTTTTAAATTTAAATTTGTTGGCCTGTGAGACTTCTTCCAATAAAATGTAGGTCATGTGTGCCCATGATTTGTTAAATGTAAACCCAATGTAATGGAGGATCTCCCAACCTAGTGGAGACGGTTCAAAATCCGAAGCTGAGGAAAAACCAACCCAATAAGACACAAAGGTGGATAGGTGGGAGCTGCAGAACATGAACCATCGGGTTCAAGGTGTTTTTACCTAGGTCAGGGTTAGCTTATCAAGACTGCTAGATAAGATAACCAATAAAAGCTCATGATCATGCCATCTTATTTTGTTTCTGTCTGATTGCATAGTTTATTTATTATGTATGTGTGGTCGCGATCACATAATTAATGAAATAAACAAGCATGAAAAGATGGAATAAAATAAAAATCGTACTATGCATAAACATTATCAGAACATGGTTAATCACTTAATCAAATATCACTTAATATTAACAAGCATGTGATAATTATAAAAATTTCATAAATGATTAAAATCCCTCAAATACAATATTAAGTCAGACCAATCCTTCCATTACTTGATTAAGGGTAAGACTCAATAAAACTATGTGTTTGATCAACCCTTGTTGGGACACTTACTTTTATAAAGGAAGCTCTTATGAAAGTTTCAGGTTGACTTAAACATTTTACATCAAGAGTAGTAGCCCTTGCTAGACTTGTTGTAAAATGGGGGAAGGTGTTGATGAAATCCAAGTTAGGAATTCCGGATTGGGGAGTCCACTCAACAGATCAAGGAACTGTAATGTCACAGTTGGCAAAGACCAGCCTACATAAATACCTTTAAATAGCTTGACCAGCCCTTGTTGGGGTTATGAAAAGGGGAATATAGATGATTTCCACTAGAATGTCATCACATCTGGACATTCTGAGTTCAATGGTGTGGTCCATTAGGACTTGATAAAATAGTGAGAGAATTAATAAATTCATTTATTATTTTTCATAAAATTTAATCAAAAGGTACAGATAAATATGCTCTTTTAATTTGTAGAATCAATATGAAAAACTCATCATTCAAATTTTCTCTACGATCAATTCTGGATAAAGAAAAAATCCTCACTGGTAGTAACTTTCAGGAATGGTTTAGGTGGATTCGGGTTATCCTACGCCATGAACGAAAGTTTTACATTCTGGATTCCTCACTTCTTAATTCTCCTGCCCAAGGGGCGAGTGATGAAGATTTCTTGGTCTATGATTAACATTTGAGTGATGCACTCGACGTTCAAATTTTGATGCTATCATCAATTTCTAGTAAGCTCATGAAGTCTCATGAAGACATGGATTCATAAAGAATGCTCGAGAACCTCCGTGGTATATACCAGGAGAGAGCAAGACAGGAAAGGTTTGATATCTCCAAGGATCTATTTCAGATCAAGCTTGGAGAGGGTTCCCTAGATAGGCCTCATGTAGTCAAGCTCATTGGATACATTGAGAGCTTAGAGATTCTAGGGTTTAAACTCCCAGAAGAACTAGGTACCGATCTCATTCTTGCATCACTTCCCCAGATATTCTCTAACTTTGTTATAAATTTCAACATGAACAACATTGAGAAGTCTCTATCTGATATTCTTATCCTCATTCTCCAAGTGGACGATGATATGAAGTGTGAAAAGCCTTTTGTCCTTATGGTGAATAAAAATAAAGATAAGGCAAAGATATTTAAGCCCAAATCTTCTTCAAGGCCTTCCATGAAAAGGAAGATCAAAAGGGAGGCAAGAGAACAAGAGGCTGTTTGTTTCGCATGTGGAAAGAAAGGCCACTAGAAGAAAAACTGAACCTAGCCAAGGAAGAAAGGGGAAGCTTCAGGTGAATTTGCTATCAAATGAAATATATCTATTTATATCAATTGGGTATTAGATACTGCTTGTGGTGCTCACATCTATATCCAAATATAGAAACTAGGTATATTCAGAGTGATTGACCAATGTGAGGTGGATCTGCGAGAATCCAATGGGGCCAGACTCGCTGCTGTAGCTGTTAGAGACTACCACCTCACATTACCTACTGGGATGGTCTTGGTATTGAATGGATGTTATTATGTAACCTCTATAACTAAGAACATTATTTCAATATCCAAATTAGATACTGATGGATTCATCTTCATGTTTGGAAATGAATGTTGCTACTTTTATAAATATAGCATTTGTTTTGGTAGGGAACATTTATATAACGACCTTTATGTGTTAGACTACACAAACCAAGTAATGGAAATCGATGAAAAAGTTAATTCATATGAATTATACCACACCCAACTTTGGAATCACCAGCTAGGTCATGTCAATGAGAAAATTTGACAAAATTACATCATGATGGGTATTTATATTCTTTCGAACTAAAACCACTTGGTGTATGTCATGCGTGTCTACAAGGAAAAATGACCAAAGCCCCATTTAGTGGGAAAGGTTAAAGGGCTAAATAGTTTCTAGAATTAGTTCACACAGATGTGTGTGGAACATTTCCAGTTGAAGCAATGGGTGGGTTCTTATACTTCATAAATTTTACTCATGATTTTAGTAGGTATGTATATATTTAATTAATGAGGTATAAGTGATATTCTTTTGATCAGTTCAAAGAATACAAGAATGAATTTGAGAACCATCTTGATAAGAAAATTAAGAAACTCCACTCAGACAGAGGAGGAGAATATCTTAATCAAGACTTCATTGATTTCTTATGGGAGTTTGGGATTCTATCTCATCTCACTCCTCCATACATGCCTCAGTGGAATGGTGTAAGTGAAAGGAGTAACCACACCATTTTGGACATGGTGAGATCAATGATGAGTCATGAGAGTCTTCCACTATCCTTTTGGGGATATGCATTACAAACAATAGCACACATACTAAACCAAGTACCAACTAAATAGATAAATGTTATTCCATATGAGTTATGGAGTGGACGCAAATCCATATTATAAAATTTACATGTGAGAGGTAGAAAAGCATTTGTTAAGGCCACTTCAGGTAACAAGATTGCACCCCACGACAAAAAGGGTACCTTTATAAGATATCCCAAGGAAACTAGGGGATATTACCTATACCACCCCTTATATAAAAGGGTTACAGTGGAAAGACACACCATATTCCTTGATAGGAAGCACATCTCCAAAAGATATAGTGGGAGCGAGATAGACTTCGATGAATTCGAGGCTCAAGATACACAGGAGTTGGTACTAGAATAGATTCTACAAAGCCCCATGGAAGAAAAATCTGTTCCAGAGACACAAGAACTGTATAGAAGCATGAGAGAGGTGAGATAAACATAATGATATGGTTTTCATGTCACTAAGTATGGTGACTCATTATTGGTTGACAATGATGATCCTCTTACCTACTAGGAAACCGTTAAAGGAACAGATGCTGCCAAGTGGCAAGAAGCCATGAATTCTGAAATGGATTTCATGTACCAAAACCAAGTCTAGATTTTGGTAGATCCTCTAGTTGATGTAAATCCTATTAGTAATAAATGGGTATTCAAGAAGAAACTGGACATGGAGGGACAATTCAGCACCTATAAGGCATGAATTGTTGTAAAAGGTTTTAGACTATGTCAATGAATTGACTATGATGAAACACTTTCACTGGTTGAGATATTGAAATCCATTAGAATCTTATTGGCCATTGCTTCTTACCATGACTATGAAATTTGGAAAATGGATGTCAAAACAACATTCCTTAATGGGAAACTTCAGGAAGATGTCTACATGACACAACCTGAAGGTTTTTTGAATCCAAAGGATTCCAAAAAGGTATACAAGTTGTGTAAATCCATTTATGGATTAAAGTAAGAATCAAGGTCATGGAACATTCATTTTGATGAAGCCATAATGGAATTGGGATTTTTTAAGAATGAATGTGAGCCTTGTGTCTACAAAAGGTTTAGTGGAAGTACATTCATTTTCCTAATAGTATATGTTGATGACATATTACTAATTGGAAATGAATTACCTGTCTTATAGTCAGTTAAGTAATGGTTGGATAAATGCTTCTCTATGAAAGACTTGGGTGAGGCAACATATATTCTTGGGATGAAGATCCACCGTGATAGATCCAAGAGAATGCTGGGACTGAGTCAAAGTACATACATTGACAAGATACTGTAAAGATTCAGTATGGAATAGTCCAAGGGGGGATTTTTTCTAGTGTCACATGGCATTCATCTTTCCAAGAAAATGTGCCCTCAGACACACGAGGAAAGAAAGAAAATTGAAAGGATCCCTTATGCATCTGCGATTGAGTCAGTCTTGAATGATATTCTATGTACAAGGCTAGATGTTTCTTATGCATTAAGTGTAGTAGGTAGATATCAAGATGATCCAGGAGACCTCCATTCGGTGGCATTCAAGACTATCCTTAAGTATATGAGGTGTACTAAGGATATGTTTATGGTTTATGGAGGATATGAGGAACTAATCATTAGAGGAAATGTAGATTCTAGTTTGTAGACTGATCAAGATGACATGAAGTCACCTAATGGATACATCTTCAGTTTGAAGGGAGGTGTAATGAGCTGGAAGAGCTCAAAGCAAGGTGTGGTTTCAGATTCTACAGCAGAGTCCGAGTATATCATAGCTTCTGAGGTAGCTAAAGAAGCAGTATGGATGTGAAGCTTCATCCATGAGCTGGATGTACTACCTAGCAGTAAAGATCCCATAACACTCTATTATGATAATACTGTAGTGGTGGCACTTGAAAAAGAGCATAGGTCACATCAGCGAACAAAGCACATACTTCGGATGTATCATCTCTTGAGGGATTTTTCTCAAAGAGGTGAAGTTGCAGTGAGCAGTATTTCCACAGAAGGCAACATGGAGGACCCCTTGACTAAATCCTTGACTCAATAGAAACATGATCATCATGTGAGGTCTAGCGGACTAAAAGTCATAGGTAGTTGGCTCTAGTAAAAGTGGGAGTTTGTTAGAGTTGGTGTCTTGAGAACCAACTATTTGTACTTTGATTATGTGAATATACCCTTATTATATATTGTTCATTGTTCTACATGACTATAATATAATAATGTCCTGGAATATTTGTCGCATTAAAAATGTCATGGCAGATCTCCGCTATGATGAGAACCTTGAAATTCTATAACAGTATTATTAAATAATGTTCTACGGTTGGATGAAATACTATTATAGGACACATATTATATAGACCTTCATGTGAGAGTACTCGTAAGAAGACGAGACTCTATCTCATGGAGTTCACACCTGTTAATCTCCAAGATGGGAGATTATGAGAACAGACCCACCAGTAGTAATTCCGTATGTCTTGGTGTCATCAGAAATTTCTATCTATGAGCGTGTGTAATGGTCCTTATACTAGAATATTATCATTAACTCATGTCATTACTCAGACACTTAGATTTGCTGACGAAAACCGCCATGAAGACAGTTGGCGAGAAGTAGGGTACCTTGGGTGTGTCACAAATGACATGTTATTAATGGATAAGTCAAGGAAGGATTTGTTCCTTCCGTATTTATGGAAGTAGATATCTCAGGACCATTGATTGTAATTGAACTGTCACCAAAATTCCATGTCCATGGTGTCATGACGAGTTTATTTCTGGAAGTCAAAGAATGTTAGATCAAGAATATATGTTTATGACACCGCCATGAAAACTACTTGATGAGATATTGAGACAAAGGGATTAAATTACATAGTAAGTGTTCATATGAGGTGACACGTCAATGCGGTGTCAACTTCTTTCTCTTGGGTGCCTTGACCCGTTGCTAGACAGTAATCTTGTACTTTAGGCAAGGCCGCCTAATGCCAATGAGAAAGAGGCCTAGAGGGTCATACACTAAGTGTATCCATGTATCTCAAGTAGAATAAAGATTATTCCCGTATATGGTTTAATATTTATTCAAGGAACCCTAAATCGTTTTAATGTGGGAGGAAGAATAAAATTAAAACAAGTTCACGTCATGTATTAATTATTACACACCGTGTAGTTTTTATTTTGGAAAGGAAATGAAAAACAAGTACATGCCATGTATTAATGATTACACTCTTTGTAGCTTTTCCATTCAGGATTTTGAAGAAATATTATTGTTTTATTAAATTATATTTATTATAATCAGTGTGGGTGCATGTCAAATAATTAATGATTCTACATGTGGGTTTTCAATAAGAGTGAATTAAATAAATAAAACGCGTAACACATTTATTTATTGTCATAACTCTATAACCTCAAACCCGATTATAAACATCCCCACAACCCCAACACTTTTCCTAAGAATCATTGTGCACTTAAATTCTGGAGAATTATCTCAAGGATGAAAGAACTCTTTCCTCAAATAATTCTCTCAAGACCGATAGGGATCGACCTCCATCAGATAACGATGATCTATGGAGGACAACACAAGAAAAGGTTTCTACACGCTAGCACCCGAAGACTCCTTTGGCGATGTCCAGAGATACATGGTGCATGTGTAGATCACCACTATAGGAAGTCTACCCTTGGCTTCTGCAACACAATGATAAATCACATCGAAACATGATAAAAAATATCAAAGAAGAAAGAATTCCATAAAAGGTACTTCTTTTCAATTAATTAAATTAATTATAATCAACTTGTTATGATCCTCATTTATGGTCCCAAGACTTTTCTTCTTCTTTGAATATTTCTATGATTTGATCCATGGGGTCTGGAGTTTATCATCGTATTGATCCCAGATTGATCATTGCTAATGAAAAAAGCGAAGTGGGCACATACACCCACTAGCTTCCATTATGCCCAAAACCTTCAACTCGGCCCCGTAAAACTCGTATGAAGCAGCAAACTCCAAAAATAAATCTTGAAAAATAGGAGTGCTAACTTGGAAGATCGAGAGTAAGGGAGTGTGCCTGATAAGATCCTCCAACTCTCCTCAGATTCCTAGCTACTATGGGATGTTACTATCCATATAGCGGCTGCTCAACGGAATCAGGCGACGAGAGAAGCGCCAGACCCTGTTGTGTGCCAAATCGGTGACCGAGAACACCATGCAAGGGTAGGAAACACCTACAGGTCCCGACCTAGGTGGAGGTGCTGCAGTGGGAGCTGGATCTGGGGGTGGATTGGATAAAGTAGATGGAGGCCCATTGGATGGGGCGGTCGATGAGGGACTAGCTGCAGATGAGGAAAGATCAGGTGGAGTGGAAGCTGGTGGGGAAGTAATGAGGGTGCTCAGAGGCTCGGTGAGAGATGGTGGAGGTGAGACACTACTAGGACCAGCCTCATCTAAGGGAGTGAGGGGTGGAAGAATGGCCAAGAGAGAGAGAGCTGATAGAATGGAGAGTCTAGATCTGGTAGTGTCATAGGCCAAAGTTGGATCCGATAATAAATGGGCCTCTCGCCCTCAGTGGCGGAGGTGGTCGGCTTCCCATGGGAAGGAAATCTATCTATCATACCCTGAAAGAGAATAAAAAAACAAAAAAAAAAAAGAAAAATAAAAGAAAAAATAAAATAAGAAAATTTGAGAAAAATGGAAAAATAAAAAGTAGACGGTGTGTAGTTCCAGAGTACATGACATGTAGTGAAAGTGGGTTACCATTCCGTGTTCTCTAGATAGAAATGCCGAGGGAGAATGGGATAGACCAAGGAAGGATACACGATGTATACTGAACATAAACACTGTGTTCATTTAAAGTGGTCCTAGTTGTGTATTGGCAAAGACACAACCACTCTTTTAGTATTTATAACAACACAGAACAAGTCGTGTGCAAGTACCACATGGTGTGTGCAAGAACAAAGGGTAAATGGCCATGTGAAGTGCTACACATGGGCTGGACAAAAGGAAATGTCTATACGGCATGTACCAAACAGAAATGTCATGTTCATAAAAATGGTGTGTGAGGCTATGTGTAAAAGATACCCGAGCATGATGGGGGCTAGTACATGGTGTCTACCAAACATACACACCGTGTATTTTCAAATTGCGAAGCATACAGTGTGTGGCCATGTATGAAAGTACACTACATGTGTTCTTCATATCGTGGCCGTGTATCACAGAATCTGAATGGTCATCTGATCCAGAAATCACCCTAAACACTTATAATAACTTGAAATAGTGGGTTTAGAAGGGAGTACCTGGATTGAGGATCAAAATGTAGTAGAAATCAGAAGCCGAAATTCCCAAAATTGACGGATTTGAGAAAAGGGGGTCCAGGTGTCTTATGAGGGAAGACACAGGAAGAAGGGGAGGGCTGCATGACACGGGCTGAAGTCGGGTGTTCCATGACTTATATAGCCACAGTACACGGAATGTATCATAGACTACACACCATGTATTCCATTTTTTAAATAATAAATATATATATATATATATATAAATATATAATTATTATAGTAAACTATATAATAATTAATATTAATAATTAAAAATAATTATAATAAAAAATAGAGATATATATATATATATAAAAATATATATATACATAATTTAAAAATAAAAATATACACGTAATGTATTGGGAATTACACGTCATGTGTTTTAAAATTGGAAAAGATAAGTACAACCTTTGGTCCGGTGCTTGGGGTGAGGTTTGAAATGGGTATCGGTAGTTCCGAATGGAAGCCCTTAACCAATGGAGCAAGGGTTGTACTACTGCTCCTATTTATTATTTTTATATATTTAATATATATGGCCTATACTACATAGGAATAAGGAAATACATGGCGTGTGGTTTTTAATTGTACAAAAAGGGATGAAGTAGGGAGATTAGCTGAGTTCGAACACGGGTCTTTTGGATTCTTTCTCTAGACTCTGCCAATCTGCCATCTTAACTCGCATTAATTACCTTATACGAAAAGTCTTTTCTGTTTTAAAAGGAAAACAAAGAACACATGACGTATATCAAAAGACATGCCATGTGGTTTTATTAAAATGAAAAATTATAGAAATGGGGCGGTTGTCAGGATTTGAACCCGGGTCTTTTGGAGCCGGGTTACGATCTTGGCCAGCCGATCCATCCCCTCCATGGGTTTTATTATAAGAAAATATATAAATATATACGAAAAATACTACACATGCCGTGTAAGAAAATATGAATAGAAAAAGGAGGAACCCCATTCTGAAGGTAGGTCGAGAGGATTCGAACTAGTGATGGCTTTAATAAACTCCAGTGACCTTACCATCAACACTGGCATCATCCCTGTTTATTTCTTAGTTAAACTATATATTTATAATTGTTATAAAATAAATGAAAAGGAAAAACATACATTCCTTGTGGTTCGGTGGAACACAATGTGTATCCACTGGGTTTCCTCCCAAGAAACGCCTTTGTTTTAGGTATTTGTCTCAACATACTTACCTCATCTTACCTAAGTTGTATGGTGGACAATGTTCCCAACATGTCATCAATGTGATGGTAAGCATTCAACCATTATCCCTTCACTGTGAATGGTTGACAATCCTCTCCAAAAATTTTCACCACTCCATGATGGAATGAACATATAACTTGGATGGGTCCTGACCATCGTGACTTTAACTTCTTTGGGAATAATTGAAGATGAGAGTTAAAGAGAAGTACATAATCACTGGGTTGGAAATTTTTTTGTGAAATCATCTGGTCATGAATTTCTCTCGTCCTCTCCTTGTACAGCTTGTCATTCTCATATGACTATAATCTGATTTCATCAAGTTCCGACGGTTGGAACTTTCACTTCTCCTCAGCTACCTTCAAGTCAAAATTGAGGGCCTTGATGGCCCAGTAGGCTTTGTGTTCCAACTCTACTAGCAGATGGAATGACATTCTATAGATGAGGCGGAATGGGGACATTCCTAGTGGTGTTTTGAAAGCAGTACAATATTCCCATAGAGCATCATATAACTTCTTGGACTAGCCTTTCCTCGAAGTGTTCACCATTTTCTCTAGGATATTCTTGAGCTCATGGTTGGAGAGATCCACTTGTCCACTAGACTGGGGATGATATGGTGTCCCCATTCGATACTTCACTCCATTATTTGACAATAGTCCTCTCATCAGCGTGTTGTCAAAGTGGGTCCATCTATCACTGATCAGTACTCAAAGAACACCGAATCTTCTAAAAATATGTTTCTCTAAAAATATCATGACTACCTTAGCCATGTAGTGTGATGTAGCAGTGGATTCTACCCACTTGGAGATGTAGTCGACACAGACCAGGATGTAAGTGTTTCCGACAGATGGGGGATAGGGACCCATGAAATCTATACCCCAGACGTCGAAGATCTTGACCTCCGGGATGGGGTGATGGGGAATATCAGCTCTACGTTCCATGTTACTAGTCTTTTGGCATCAATCACAGTAGGAAACAAAGGCCCGAACATCTTTATGCATGATGGGCCAGCAAAACCCAGATTGTAGGATCTTTGCTATCATACGGTCAGGTCCATGATGTCCCCAAACTGGTGAGGCATGATAGAACTCTAGGACGCCATGAACTTCATTCTCTGGGATGTAATGACAGATCACCCAATCTCTATAGGATCAGAATAGCAGAGGATCTTCCCAGAAGTACCTCTTAAAATTAGAGAAAAATCTCTTCCTTTGCTGGAAGGAGAGGTTGGGGTGAACGAAACATGTAACCAAAAAATTAGAAATATTAGCATACCATGGTCAAGGTGTTTCATTGATCAAAAAGTTGTGTTCATCAGGGAAATCATCCCTGATCTCACAATCTTCCTCTTTCTCTAAATGAGGCAGCTCTGGGTGAGAGAGATGGTCAGAAACAATGTTATCACTCCCTTTCTTATCACGAATATCCAAATCAAATTATTGTAAGAGGAGTACCCAAAAGAGCAGTCAAGTATTTGCATATTTCTTGTCTAGTAGGTAATTTAGTGCTGCATGGTCAGTATAAACAATAACTTTAGACAACATTATGTAAGAACAGAACCTGTCAAATGAAAAAACCATGGAAAAAATATCCTTCTCTGTGGTGGTGTAGTTGATCTATGCCTCATTGAGCATCCTAATAGCATAATATATAGGTCATAAAATCCAGTCAAGCCACTGGCCCAAGACTGCTCCCACTGCGTAGTCATTGTCATCACACATCACCTCAAATTGCTCCTCCCAGTTGGGAGAAATCATTACTAGAGCTTCCACCAGGCACTGCTTCAGGTGTTTAAAAGCTATGGCGCATGTCTCATTGAAATCAAATATTAAATCCTTTATTAGAATATTGGTGAGGGTATGGGATATTTTTGAGAAGTCCCTGACAAACTACCTATAGAAACCGACATATCCCAAGAAACTACAGATGGATCTAACAAAAGTTGGAATCGGTAGTCATGAAATGACATCTATCTTCACCAGATCCAACTCTATCCCCTTTGCTGAGATTCTGTGACCAAGGTTGATGCTAATTTACACCTTGAAATTACACTTTTGTCAGTTAAAAACTAGGTTAGTGTTCTCAAATCTTTCCAAACTAGCTCGAGGTGTCGAAAACTAGTGGTGAATGATTTTACATAAATGGAAAAATCATCCATGAATACCTCTAGGATCTGTTCCGCCATGTCATAGATGATAACCATCATACAGAAATGGAAGGTGGTGGGGGCATTGAAAATGCCAAAAGACATCCCTCGTTAAGCAAACATACCATAGGGGCAAGTGAATGTGCTCTTCTCTTGATCCTCTAGAGAAATGGAAATCTGGTTATAGCGGGAATATCTGTCAAGGAAGCAATAGAAGTTGAGCCTTACTAGTCTCTCTAGAATTTGATCCATGAATGGTAGGGGGAAATGATCATTCCACATGGCATAATTCAGCTTCTGATAGTCGACACAGACTTTCCAGCCCGTGACAGTACGAGTAGGGATAAGATCATTTCTATCATTTGATACCACAGTGATACCCCCCTTTTTGGGTACCACTTTTAAGGGAATCACCCACATACTATCTGAGATGGGATAGATGATGCCTACATCCAACAATTTGATCACCTCTTTCTTTACAACTTCATTCATGGGGGGATTCAGGCGCCACTGTGGCTGTCAAGTTTACTTGGCACTTTCTTCAATTAGCACTTTGTGGGTGCAAATGGTAGGGCTGATGCCCCTAAAATCAGTGACTGTCCACCCAATAGTTTGCTTCCACTATTTCAGAACCTGAAGAAGTGCTTCTTCCTACTCCTGTGATAGTTCTACATTAATTATGATAGGAAATGTTTGATGGTCTCCCAAATACCCGTACTTTAGATAATATGGAAGAGGCTTCAGTTCTAGTTCAGGCGCCTTTAAAATCGAAGGCACAAGTGGTTGCACCTTGTCCCATTCAATACTGTTAGGAACAACTGCATGTTTCCAGTAGTGGCCACCCTGGACTTCTAGGAATTGCAGGTCTTCTAGATCTTCTTCAAATGGAATGTCTGGAATGATAAAGTTATATGATGTAAAATAAAATACCATATCATCCTCTTTTGTGCTTAAGCAATCATCCATGGTGGTTACTACATAACACCCTCACTCTTAGACAATGATTCATGCTTGATGGCCTTGAGAACATTATAGGATACTCCCTCATCTTTTACCTAGAAAATTATCTCCCCTTGGTTCACGTCGATTAGTACCTTACCAGCTTCCAAGAAAGGCCTTCCAAAATGAGAGGTGCCTCATTTTCATCCTCCATGTCAAGGATGATGAAATATACCGGGAGGATGAGCCTTCCTACCTTGACTAGAACGTCCTCTAGTATCCCCTTCAGATATTTGATGGATCATTCAGCAAGTTGAAGGGATACTTGGGTAGGATTCAAATTGTTGATCCTTAGATTTTTGAAAACTCCAAGGAACATGAGGTTCATACTGTCCCCTAAGTCATAGAGGGCCTTCCAAAACTCACATGGTCTAATAGTACATGGAATAGTAAAGCTACATGGATCCTGGAGTTTGGGAGGAATCAAATATTGGATGACTACAGAACACTCCTTGGTTAGAGAAATGGTGCCCATATCCTCCATCTTTCTTATGTTGGAGAGTATTTCCTTCATGAATTTTGAATAAATGGGCATCTGCGTTAGTGCCTATGAAAAAGGTATATTTATGTGTAGCTGCTTAAACACGTCCATGAATTTTTTGAGCTAGTGGTCCAGCTTTACCTGCTTCAATCTCTCTAGGAAGGGTAAGACAAGATCAAAGGGTTTGAAAAACTCTTTTCCTTTACTCTGAAAAGCCTCCTTCTATGGGCATTTGGATGAGGAGGGGTCTTTATTTGTACCTTCTTTATCAATGGGGGGTGTGGATGAACTAGGTTATGCTAGGTAGTGCTGTTGGATCTCCTTTCCACTCCGTAGTGTAATTTCATGAGCCTCCTCCCCCGGGTTCTTCTCAGTGTTACACGGTAGTGTACCAGGTTTCCTTCTCGAGAGTTGGTTTTCCATCTGGCCAATTTGGTTTTCCATTACTTGAATTGAAGCTTCCTACTTTTGGAACCTGGTCTCAGTAGTAGATATAATTTGGTCATGATATCCTCTAACCTTGATGTGTTCTCCTATAGAGGTTTTTGTTGAGATGGTGGAGGTGGTGGCTATCGTGGCTACTATGGCCAAGGGTTATGATACCCTTTATGTTGATAAGAGACTTGTTGTAGCTATTGCTTCCTCTAGTACTATTTTTGATAAGGAGGCTGGTTGTAGTCGGGCGGTCGTTGGGGCAGAATATTTTGCTGTTGTTGGCCCCAACATGTGTTCTGTTGATCACGCCATGCTGGGTTCTGGTACTGCTGGTACTGGTTTGGCCCTCAGTTTTGGGCAACATAACTTACCTCACTTGTTGAAGGGCCTCCAGCAGAACCCGAGCATTATCTCATAATGTGGTTGTCACCACATTCGCTACACGCCAGATGGTTTGCCGCATGTACTTAAACGTTCCCTTCAGATTGAGCGCATCGATATTTTTGGAAACAACGTCCAACTGGGAAGAAATCATACCAGTGGAATCAATGTTATCCATACCTCGTTTCTGGGTGCCCTGCTCAGAATGCCACTAGAAGCTATTGGAAGACATGTCTTCCAGTAGTTCAAAAATCTCTTTGAGGGATTTCTTGATTATCGTACCCCTAGGAACAACATCTACCACATACATTTTATTTGTCATCATTCCTCCATATATGGTTTGGACCTACATCCAAAGTGGAAGTCCATGGTTTGGGAATTTTCACATCTCCTTGAAGTTCTCCCTTGATTCGTACAGTGACTCAGCATCATGCTGCTGGAAGTTGTGGATTTCCTTCTTTAGAGTCACCGTATTCAAGGGTGTCAAGTATTTAGATAGAAATTCCTAGGATATCGCCTCCTAGGTGAGGATAGATCATTGTGGAAAACCTTTAATCTAGTCATTCTCCTTATCCCTTAAAGATAAGGGAAGAGGTGAAGACAAACAACTTCTATGGACACTCCATGGTAGCGGAACGTGTTACAGACCTCCCAAAAAATGGAGAGATGGGAATTAGGATCTTCACTGGGAAAACCACCAAATTTAATGATGATTTAGATTAGCTGCATGATATAAATCTTGATCTCGAAGTGTTGGGCCTGCATTGGTGTACAGACAATGCCCGTGTTAGATCCATTGATAGATGGTAGGTCGTACTCTATTAGAGTACGACATGGAGGTGGCTGCTGAGAGAATGGATCTGACATGTATTTTTGTTTTTTAGGGGCGTAGTATGGCCCCTGACCTTGGTTGAAAAATGGAATCCGCTCAGGTTGGAATTGTTAGAGCTGCTATGGATTATACCATGAAGCAAGTGGAACTTGCTGGTTTTGGTTTTCATCTAGACCTAACTGCTGTCTAGATCATTGGACAACAACTGTATTTTCTTCCTCATTCTACGATGGTGGAGTGTTTTGGTTATTCTCGTCCATAAGTTCTTGTTTTCACCTTAAGAGTGTCCATTCAATCTCTAGGTCAATCAGTAAAACCCCTGATGACTTAGTGTTCTTGGAATGTGTGAGTTAGCTTCTCATACACCTAAAGACCTACACGATATGAAACACACCAAGCCTAAATGACGAAAAAGAAATATAAAAAGAAATGAGATGAGAAAAGATATTTGTGTAAATTTTGGTTTTTTATTTTCACTAAAATTTTATATAACCTAAATGAAAACACGAACAAAATTAACTTTTCTTTTTTCCCCGGAAACGGCACCAAAATTTGGAAAGACGTTTCACCAAAGGTATATTATTGGTGTCCCAGATTATTTCTACCCTAAAAATTATAACACCAGTAAGGGGTCGATCTATAGGGAACAAGAATTTATTTTTATCTTGTTTAACTTAGTTTGTATTTTTGTTTTAATGAAGTTCGTTGAATTTAGAGTCGATTATTTTTGTTTAGACAAAAAGAACAATTGGGTTTATGTTTCCTTTAACAAATTACTTAACAGAATAAAAGTAAATATGAGAAAATTTATTTTGATATAGATAAAGATATATGTGAATTAGGGTTATGGATTAATGAGAATCTATTTAGTAAATCAAATTTTTTATGAGGTTCTGTTATTCATAATAACCCAAAAATCTGGGTTTTAATTTGTAATAAAGTTTCCTTGGTCCGATAAACTTGTATTTAGAGATGAAGAAACTAACTAATTGGTCTGGTAGTAAGTGTTTCATAGTTCTTTATTTGGATTAGTCTATTTTGAGTTGACGAATACTTCCAATGGTCATGAAATTATTCGTCGTTATTCTTATTTTGAATCCATGAAAATTCTACCCTTGGTCTGGTTTAGAATTTTTAGTGATTATAAAATGTTGTTTAAGAAGAATAAGAAGAGACTAAAAGGAACTAAAACATTCATAATAACTAATTTAAATTACAACTCATCATCTTACACAACCCCAACACACGGGGTATTTAGTTACACATATAGAAAATTTTAAACAAAAATCTCTTAATACATGATGTGATCATGATTGGAACTTTGAGGTGGAAGTTATTCTTCGATAAATGGAATAATGGCGGTGGTACAGTGGTAGAGCCTCTCTCATTCGGTCCTTCAACCCTTTCTCCAAAATTTCTCCCCACACACCACTCTCTTAAACTAGAGGCCAAGGCCTCCTTTTATAGAAAAAATAACTACACGGCGTGTGGAAAAAGTACACAGTGTGTACTTTTATCAACGCGCTTTTTCCTTTCTTTTCTCTGCCAGTAGGCGGCCTAACACACCGTATTTGACTTGGAACATGGCACCACCTAGTAGGTAGCTATACACGACATGTAGTGACAGAATACATGGCGTGTAGTCTCATTTTTTAGCCACCAACCACTTCTAGAAAGTCCTACCTGCCGTGTATATTTTAATCACAACGTGTTCCCTTCAGCCGACCACATGGGCATGTAGAATTCTTTTCATCCTACAACTACTTCTAGAAGGATGTACATGACATTCAAAGTAGGCACATGACATGTACCAGATTCTAATTACTTGGTCATGTACTTTTCCTGATCAATCTGTTCTTGAGTCTCGAAGTACACGACATGTATATAGGTACACACCGTGTAGTTTTTAAATTTTTCTAAGTCTCCACCATTTTGTGTATTTGGACATAAATCTCTTTAAAATGAACAAGATCACCAAAATCAAAGTATTCGTTCCCTAAGTAGTAGGAAATAGCTGAAAAATTATTTTTATTTTCAATAAAGTATGTGAAAATGTATACACAAATCGGGTGCATCAGTATTATTACAATAAAGGATCATGATAATGTTCTAACCAGGCCATCAAACACTATAATTTAAATTCAAAACCAATTCACAAATTCAACCTTTTTAAATGGTAAACATACCCTCTTCCCTTTACAACTATCAACATAATTCCAAATGGTCCTTTAAAACAAGTATTTATTTAAAAATGCTCAAAGTCATTCAAGTAAGTTTTACAATTTAAAAAGTCTTAGGGTCATTTCAAAACATGGTTTTACACCCTATTTCCATGTAAATAAATAACTCATTTCAAATAACCCAAGATGACCCATTTCAAAACAAGGATAAACTCATTTTAATTGTCTTATTGGTCATTTAATAAATTAAATGAAAAAAAATCTATATAAAGAATCACATATTTCACCAATTTCATGAAAGTCAAAAAATTAAACTTTATAATTAAAAAGTAAGCTTAATACCTCACATTCCATAAGGAAACCATGAAAAAAATCTCATAATGAAAATTAAAATCAATATAGAATTCATCAATTTATAAAACTGTGAGAATGAACCAGTTCCATGTTCAATTTATTTAAAATAGGATCAAAGATAAATTAAAAGTAAATTCAAGATAAAAAATTATAGAAAATGTTTTAGGAGTCACATATCTATAAATTATCAAGGAAACATGAATTAAAAAATGATGGAAAATTATATAAACACCTACTTTTAATATATAAAATCCATCACAATGAATCTGAGATGTTTCGCCTCCAATGAAGACTACCATATATAAATAAAGTGATCTCTAGGGAAGATGTAAGATCCCATATAATTAAAATCTCATATCAATAATGCTAGGATATGAAGAAGGAATTAATAGGGTTGGAGATATTAAAGTCCCTTAAGATTAGAACTCACCGGAAGAATATTTTCACTTTGATCTACCAAGTGATGAGGTTGGGAGAGATAAAATACCTAAAGAGGGATCCCTAAATACAAAAGAATAGATTTTTGTTTGATTGGGATTAGTTTAGGGTTAATTAGGGGGGGGGGGGTAGGATTATAATTAATATTTTTAGGGTATTAAAATCTTGTCTCATAGTTTCCTAGGGCAAGCCGCACAGTTAGTACTAACCATGCTCCAATAGTGAGGCCTTTTTCTGAGTTGTTGGAAAAGTAACAAGGTTAGGTTGCACATTTTTTTAATTGTATTCAAATCATGCAACCCTTTCTATTTAGGTTTCATGGCTTGGTTGTATGGTTTTTATAACCATGCACTAACCATGCTTCCCTACCTGGTATACTAGAAAGGTTCCACGATTTGGTTTCATGGTTTTTTCAAACCATGAACCAATAATTCATAGGCCCAGAAACCTTTAAAAACTCTAAAAAAACCCTTAAAAAACTCATGAAGAGATCCAATCAATGGGTGATCAAATTAATAGGCCAAAACACCTAAAATAAAGTAATGAGATTCTATAACCTCCCACCATAGGTATTTCTGTCCACACAAATTGTCTAGTCTAATAGATAGAACAATATGACATAATAAGACCACCCTCCCTCATATTGTGAGATGGATAGTCTATATTCTATAAGAGAGAATCACCAAAAATATAATAACACACTCAAAACTCCTAGATCAACACACCAAGATCATCAAACATATATAAAACAAATATGAAATATATACTTAGAATTGGTATCCCCACTATTTAATGATTCATTTTTTATAAAAATGAGCACATATACTCTCATAATATAAAAGAAAATTAAAACAATATGAGAGAATGTATTTTACATTTTTCCATTTAAAAAAGTGGCATTAAATCAGTAGGGATAATGCTATAATATATGTAGTCTTCATCAAACACTCATTTTTTTTGTAAGACCTTGAATAAGCGCGTTGGATTCACAAAAAACATGTGTTATAATATAATTCAATGAGTAGAGCCTATAAAGGTAGTTGGACCATCTAGTCATCAACTTCCATGAGATATGAATGTTTCCAAGTACAACAACATACAAAATTGTGGTGGAATAAAATTCAAATAAATATTATTCTAACTACTTTTCCTTTCCATGTGAATATAATTTTTTAGACCAAGAATTTACACTTCCAAAGAATTATAAAAACCATCAGGTCCATGGAGGCCCTCAATGATATCACCATTATGATATTTGAAGATGGACCCAAATCCCGTTGGTCCAGTATTACCCCTAAAAGCTCAATTAGAGTTTCATTTGAACCATATAGAAAAATGTGGTATCCAAAAAAATTCAAGAGTGATGATAAGATGAGGGAATTTAACTATGGTTTTTAAATTCCAAAACATTTTAAAATATTATAAAAATTTATTACAACATCCATTTTTTATACAATTTATGTTTTGGAAACCAACAATAATCTCAGAAAAATATGATTGAAGGTTTAAAGGCGTTTTTTCATATATGATCTTATTTCTTTCTTTCAAGATGAATTGCACAAGTTACGCACAGGTAGTCATGAAGAGGTTTCTTAGTTGTGAAGACATATGGATATAGAGGAAGTCCTTTAAGATATTCTCAATTATAGCATTTTGTAGTGGATGAATCTCAAAAACCATGAATAATTTATTCCAAATAGGGGAGGTTATTTGATAGAATAATAAGATATGGTCCACATATTCTTTATGCTGGTGTAAAAAAATGAACGTCGAGTAGAGATAGACGCTAACTATTTGGAGGTTATTATCCACATGAACCTTGTAGAAAGATATCCTCCAAAGTAGTGAAAATATGGAAGGAAGAATCCATTTAGCATTGAAGGCTCTAATCCGTTTGGGATTTCATTATTCCTCATTATTGTAGAATGACTTATAGTTATGCAGCCCATTAAAAGACAGTTCCCATTTTAGAGAGTCCTCTTAGTTCATAAAATTGTAGTTTAATATAGTTGATCTAATTTCATCTGAGAGAGAATCTAGAATTCCTAATTGATCCATTATTGTGATGTTAGGGTTATATACTTAATTAGATGAGTTTATTTGGTTCATCCAAGGGTTTCCTATCCATTTTTATTTCTAGAATATGAGATAAGTATTAGCACTAACCAACCAATGAGAGTGCATATAAATTCTCACATAAAATGCCTTCAGACCAGGACATATGGATGATTCAATGAAATTTCATTTACCAGTTTTCAATAAATCTAATAATTACTACCATGGTTAAGTACTTGATAGTCAACTTAGATTTTCAACCCCAAACCTCACCCCTCAATGAAATCATCAAATCACACTCCGGAACCTCTAGGTTTCTCTTCCATCAAAGAATCAAATCATCCATGTTACATGAGTACATTCCCAAGATCTATCCTTGTCAAATTATAAAGTGTTCAAACCTTTAGGCTAGTGAATAGTAGGAAACTACACACTCACAAGAAAGATCATCCAACACATAAAAATTGAGATATAACCATCAATAAAAAATAATACAAAATAAAAAATCAAACTAAATAGTATCCAACAATGGACATAGGAAGACACCCATGGAAATAAATAGAAGGGATTTGAAGAAAAATAAACTAAAATAATCTCAAGGATTCTTAGAAAAATATTATACTCTATCACTAGGATCATAATGGACATCAAGGAAATAAATTCATTCAAAATGAAGCCATGAATTCAAGAGTGCACATCCACAGGGAACAACCTTAGAGATATCAAGAAAATAAAAATATTATCACAGAATCAATAAAAAAACATGAAAAAAACACCAAGATATCTAAAAAAAGTGTTTAAAAAAATAGACAAGACAAAATGCGGAAAAGATCAATTAGTTTCCACTTGGATGTCAAAAACAACAATTTGGATCAACAACAACCATTCCCAGTAGTCGGAATCACATCCACCACATGAAAATATTCACTCCAAGGCCTATTGATAAAGAATTATTATCTTGAATAATATACTAAAAAAATTCATTATATGATGATCCCTAAATAAAATATCCCTTTATGGTCTCCCAACCTACAGAACCACTTAAGGTGACCCAAATATCTACACCATTTAAAAACTCTTAGGGATTTTGAACACAACCTCTTTGGATGACCAGGTTCTCAACACTGGAATCAAATGGAATGCCCCTTATTTCCCCATAAATTCTATCCTTACTCGGCCATGAATGGGGAATTATTTCCTTCATGTGATTTTAATAGATCTGCTTATATGGAAAATTCCCTATCAAGGATCTCTGAAAAGAGGTTAACCATCCCACATGCATGACAATTACAAGGTATGGGTGAAGATATTTATTAAAATACATTGCATTACTAAAGTAATTACCAACAACCCCATGTAAAAAACATACCAAACATGAGAGTTGTTTGGCATAATCCTCAATCTATCTCCCATTTTGAATAAAACCCAGGAACTCAATAACTTTCTCCCTATTCACTTCCTTAGTATACTACCACTGAATTAAGACTGGCTTGAAGAATTCCCAATATATTCATTCATATATATAGTAGATAATAAAAACTTCCTAGATCTCTTTGGTAGGTAACTAAAATATGTAGTTGATAGACATAAAATTCATTGCATCAAGAGTATTGATAGAATCAGATATCCCATAAACTTCTTCCATCCACTTTAATACCTCAAGAGAACATTTTTCATCTTTATAAGAAGGTAGATTCCAAATCAAGAAGACCTATGCGTGTTCCAAAGGCTATAAAGTCTCCAAATATACTACTATATTCATATTTTTGGTAGAGTCAACAACATTATACACCACTTCTAGAAAACATGAAGAATTACACTCAGGACTCGACCATCAGAACAACATTCTATATAAATTGAATGACTTTATATGAGATATTTATAAACTTAAAAAATCATAGGCATAAAAACTTAGGCATTAAGGAACACTAAAAAATAGCATAAAATAATTCAAATAAATTCATAACCCAATTTTATAAAATAATCACTGCTTTAAAATCACATAATATTTCCCTATTTATGAAACATTACTCCCTACTTTCAAGGAAACAAATCTTGATATAAATGCATCAATGTTTCTAAAAGTCCTTTACCATCTCATGAATTTTTTTCCATTGTTTCAAAATCATTAATCACATTTTACAATTTCTAAAACCATTATCATTTTAAATCCATTACTTACCAAAATTTATTCTTAAAACATTCTTTAGAACATCACACAAGGGTCTTTGAAAATTAGTTTTTACAAAAAAACATTACATAAGAACACACATTTTAGTAATTGAAAACACTTTTCAAATCATTAAATTTTTTAAGTCAATAATTTGGTTTTAGAATGGTATTTAAAATAATACATAAGTGATTAAAGTTGAAATGACTCATCAAGAGAATGAAACAAACTTCATCAATAACCTTCTTAACTAACCTCACATATTTGAAGTCACCTAGAAGAAAATGGATAAAGTGTAAAATTTATAACTTGGTTTGGACTATGAATGGATTGGTCATATAGGATAGTAAATCACACACCATCTTCAACACTGTTCCTGGATGGATTTCCATATCAGTCACATCAATTCCTCATAGTTTACTAGACTGTGAAGACATGGTGTGAATGTGATCATCTTTCTGTTCTAATTCTATAGCCCATAAGAGATTCTACAAATTGAATATTTCCTAATTGGGAATATAAATATAATTTTTTATTATGAAACCAATAACTCAAAAGAATGACTCAAGTTCTCACATTCCTTGTAACTCAAGTATCATCAGAAGAGGTGGTCATCAAGAACCCATTCATAACCCACCTATTGAGTCCTGATACATAATTAATTTTCTTACAACCAAGAATCACCCAAAATAATATAACATATTCCAATAATATGTTCTTAATTTCAAGGAAAAACCTTCCTATATTACCATTTGTGACGAACCAACCCATAATTCCATTTAAACCAACATCTGATTCAATTATCCTCTAACCTAAAGAGAGTTCCCTGAAGGTACTAGGATGCGCAGTTGAAGCCGTTGGGATGGGGATTTAAAAAATTTCACTTGATATCGATTTAAAAATTTCATCATTGATGATGAACTAACCTAGTATAAGCCCAAGGATCACACATAAATAAGATTAATCACAAAATATTAAAGCATAAATACCGGGTTTGATCCAAATACATGAACAACAACTTCTTTTCATCAGCAATCACCACTTGAAGAATTCGATGTCAAATTCATATAGATCATCCACATGTGTTTAAAAATCTGCGAGTGTGTGGACCGTTAAATTTTGGGTGATAGAATAGAGATACAATAACATCTTCGATTCCCTTATGATCACCACATCAACGTACCTTATATGAAAGAGAGTGATCTCGATCCGATCACTTGGATCAAGAAATTACATCTCCGTAAAGAAGGATAGGAGAGAGAAGCTCTTAATAACTCTCCATGAATAGTATTTGGTGAGATCCACTCTCCTCCTATTTATAGTGTGTTAGTTAATTACCTAGAAATGGATCCCTGACCTCTTGGATAGTTAACACACTATATTAATGAAATATTATGACTGTTGTTATAAGTCATAAATATCATTTATATTTTTATCACATTTTTATAATATAGTAAATATATTACATGATAAAACTCAATGCATTAACTCGACTCATTGTTCCCATAAATATTAAATGAAACTTGAATATTTTAAAATAATATCCATCTATATAATATTTTCTACGTACATACTTTAATACTTGTGAATAAATTTAACAAATAAAATCAATGATAATTATTCTTAACTTAAATAATATGAATTTACTTATTCCTTTGGTGATTGTACATCCATGTAATAATCAATGACCCCATTAGTGGGTCCCACAATGTCGTATAAACCTATTCAACTGAAAATGTCAGATTCCTGAATATGTTATTGTGTGTGTGTAGGATCTAAATAATGATGTAGACGCTTTATTAAAAGTGGGGGGGGGGGGTGAATTGTAACGCCCCGACCCCAACGACCCAGAGTCGGCGCATTACTTCGTAACATTGGCATGATCACAAAAGATCAAGTCCCGAAAGACCGATTAGTTTAGTAGCCTTATAAACACTATATACATTCATAAATGTTACATTACATCATAAAGTGAAAATCTACAATAAAAAAGTCTCCATAGTCCACACTCATATCCTCTTCTGACTATCCCTGCAGGTCATTCATAAAATATTTCTTCACATCCTGGAAAATATTAAAACATTGAAAGGGGTGAGCTCAGATGCTCAGTAAGGATAACAATATTGCGGAAGCTTAAATAAATAAAAATTAACATTTAAGGCAATGTATAACTAAAACAAAATCCTTTTAAACATGAACTTCAACATAATATGGTAAAACTAGAATGAGATAACGCCATTTACTTATTGACATGGATATTCTACTGGTCGAATAATAACATGCAATATCAATAACCACTTTCATAATGATAGAATGCATAATGCCAAACTATCATAACCACGTAGTCAAGGCCTCGTGCCAAGACCACAAATAAGATTTTGTCAAGGCCTCATGCCAAGACACTAGTTTGTCTCATGAGACCTACCGATGCATCGAGGAGCTATAGCGGGCTCCACCCATCACTTATTAAGTCCAATGCATTCCTTATATGAATAGGTTTAAACATATCATAAACCATAACATAATCGTATCACATAAAACATGCATAAAGGAAACATAATTTTTTTACATTTCAATCACAAGATATGTCGTTTAGTAAAATGATTCGTAAAAAAAAGATTCCTTTTGGATAAATGTAATATTCAAAGGGGTTTATACACCGTATGAAAGAAGGTTTTTTATAAAACAAAATATGCCTCATTGAAAGGAGATTGAGACGAATTCCCATACAAAGATCATTTTTAAAATAAAATAGATACATTATGTGTATTCACTATAAGTACACATTAATAAAGTACAAATACAAGATATGACATAATAATATCATGACATAATTTTAAAGTAGGAGATTAACCCAAAGAATGGAAATGGGGTTAAGAAATTCCCTTACCTCGTGTCCGACTTGACTCGATCATTCTTTAACCTCCTGAATAATAAACTAGATCTAATTTCTATTTACATAAGAAACTTTTTCATGTTCATTATTCCTTGTATATCACTTATTACCATGTTATTAACATTATGTAATTATTTAAGTTAATAACAGTCATTTTGTCGATCTTAGGTACTTGAGTCAAAAATAAACTTCTTATAATTACAAGTTGGTCATGTGGTAAAATATCCATTATATCCCGATTATATTCATGATTTATATATCATATATCTCATATATATCCAGTATATACATGCATTTATAATATTACATAACGTTTAGAGGTAAGAAACGAAATGCACCGTTCATGGAGACGGTAAGCCGTACGTACGCATGAACGCTACTTTCATTTCTATTTCATATTTAATGGAATGAAGTTATAATTATATAAAGGTATAATATAATTCCAGTATAATATAGTGTATAATACCATTTACTCCATCCTTTATACATCCCACATATGGCATTAACGATTCAAATCACTTTGAGGGGGCGGTAGTCCGCACTTCCTAAAATGAAACTATCACGTTTACCCATAATGGAAATCATAAAGTATGACACAAATGAGAAATAAAGAAGCATAAGGAAAACATAAAAATAATATATATATCATATATTAGAATATTTCCATCAAAATGGCCACCATTATAGGTGTTATATGAGTGTTGAACAATCATCGTTTCGTGAGGCAGAAATTCGCCATCCACAGAAACAGTTTGTTCTTTAACCATTAGATGTAGGTGTGTGTAAGTGTAGCTCGAATAATTCTTATAACAACATCCTAGTATATTGAGGATACTGGTGTTGTTACAAATGAAATTAATAAAAATAGTTTAGGGGGTTGGAAAAGAAAAATAAAACAAAATAACATAAGAGAAGACATTACCTTAAAATCGGGTAACTCTTTTGATTTGAGCCAAAGGCTTCCTTGGGAATAATTATGCACAAAGTGAGACTTCTATGAGTAAGGGAGGGAAGTTGGGAGAGTATTTGGGCAGAGGTTGGCCGAGCCAAAAGGCTTTGAAAGTGTGAGTAAGGTGGTAGTGGTGGGGGCCTTTTATAAGTGGAGAGGAGGGGCACTCTTGGAAAGTAATGAAATGTTACTTTATTATACAATGCTTTTCGGATTCTAAAGGTCCCAAACTTATATAATTCTAGGCTAAGGTGATAAGGGTTCGAAATATACTCATCCAATAGGTTTTTGACAAGTGTAAGCCTTGGATTTTACATTATTTTTCATTTTATTTAAATCGTTAATTAATGAGGTAATCGCTGCATCATCATGGTGTCATAAATAATTTAATTTATTTAATGTCTAAAAATTAAAAAAAAATCATGATGTAGGAAATATTTTTATCTTTCTAATGAATATTAATAGTCAAAAATATGACTTGTATAACCCCATTTAAAAATTGTTTTAGTAAAACAAATTATGTTTGTGACATTTTTATTTTAACTTTAAATAAAATTTATTTATATCATTTTCCTACCAAAGTGGCTCCATGGGGTCCCCAAGTTGACCCATGGATTGTATTGGTCGGCCATGACTCATCCAATAGGGGTAGGACAAGTGTAAATCTCATTTCATATTATTATAACATTATCTTTACCTTAAATTACACTCATTACCTTTAATCGCGATTAATTAAACTTAAAAGTTACTATTCACCAAAAAATTATTTTAATCCCATTGAAACACATTTTAATTCCTAATGACAACCATTTATGTTGGATTTTTGAAAAGAAAATCACAGAAGTGGTAATGTTTCATTTAAATGGAAAAAATCAGTTTTTTAACTACCACTTAGTGGTTTCACTATTCATCAAAAATTGAAGTTTTTCAGAACAATGCCAGAATTTCACCCTAAGCTATAATTGATATTCCGAATTCAAAAATGATGTCTATTTAAAAAAAATCCAAACATATAAGTTTAATTAATTAATTTAATAACTAATTCCCGCTGTCACAACAAATAGCGTGTTTTTAAGAAACAATATATATCAAAAGATTGACAATTGTTTATGTCCAATTTCAATGTTAAATTAATTCTAATGACCACCATTGGATAAAATGGTAAAAATATATTCTAATTATACTTTAAAACCACTCAATAGTATAAATTATAAATATAAATTATTTTGATTAAAAAATTTGTTTTTATGTATTTTTCACTATTCATAGAAAATTGGAAGTTCACAGAAAAATACCAAAAATTCAACATAGTTTAATTTCGATATTTAAAATACAAAAAAGAAGTCCATTTTGAAAAGTGGGTATTACTATTCATAACAGCTACTTTGATTGGTCGCAGTGTGTTAGAACTCGAAGTTGCGTACAATGCAAGCTATTGCATTATTGAATGAGAAGCGTATCGTGGAAGCTCGGAGTGTTACATTCTCCCCTCCTTCAATAAATTGTGTCCTCGCTATTTGAAATTTTTCTTTGAAAATAAAAGGTTGAAAATAAAAAATACCTTTGTGGAAAACCCACATCGGAAATAAGGTTAATAAAAATATAACATTAAAAGAAAGAAAGGGAAGTACAAAGGTCACCCGAGATAGCCCATACAAGGATTCTATGAAAATATGGATATGGAAGAAAAACAAACCATCAAGTTCTGATGGAGAGTTGTAGAAAACTGGATTAGGATAAAGTTAACCATAAGAAAATCACAAACTTGTGATTGGTTAAACGGTCATTGAATCCCCAGTTGGAAAAGTTAACCTGTAACGTTTTTGTTTTAAGTTACCTTTTATAAAGTTGAGGAATTTATTTAGGAGATTTAATAAGAATGTAAGGGAATATACATACTTGTTATGTATACTTTCATTCTTTAATAAATTTTTACCACAAACCCATCTTTTACTCCAAATGGCAACAGAACTCAAAAATATTCTATTTATCCTAATTGTATAAGGTTCTAAATATTACCACATACCATTTAGATTAGGAAAAATATTTTGTAATAACCAGGGACTTCCTGTAGGATAGTGGTAGGTAATAAAGGCCTGTCGCACTATGGTTGTGGGTTCGATTCCTGCAGCTTTGTCCGATGCGACAGGTTATGCCCTACCCTGCAGGTTGTCCTTTTCCTAAAACTATAGTATTATAATATTCCAAAAATAATCTTCATAAATGTTTTAACCTTAAACAATACTATCCAAATTTCAACTTAATCCATTCCAACCTTTATAGTTATCCAAAATACCTCCGTCCAGACTTTATCTAAAAGGTCTCTAAATTCCAAAATCAATTGTAACATTAGATTCCCTAAACAAAGTAAAGTTTCTCTTATTTTCACATACAAAAATATGATTACCTTCATCATATTAAAACCTTAATGAAATCAACATGTAATGCAGTACAATCCTTATATATATCACATTATTCTTATAACCATAATCTAGTTCTTGAGTCCCAAAACACAAATAAAATAATTATTCAACTTCATCTGTAGTAACAACATAAGCTTGGCCTTGATCCCTTGACCTTTTCTGAGGTAAGTTTCCCTGACGCTTTGGACATTAATTTTAATAATGCCCCATTTCCCTACAATTGTAGCATTTAACATTGATAGCCTCTTTCTTTCCCATGCAATCACAAGCCTGGTGACCTTTTTCTCCACATTTATAACAAACTCCCATTCCTTTTAGGCAAGCACCGGGGTGATTCTTCCCACAATTATCACATAATGGAAAATCCTTCTTTCCCTTTTCACCTTTATCTGTCTCTTGTTCCACTGTTCTCTTCTTCTCTTACTTTACTTTGTTGTCATAAGACATAGAGAATTCCTTTTCCGTCTTGATAACACACGAGACAATATCTTCGTATGACAAGAAGGTTTGTGAGACTAATGCTCGACAGAGAAATGGTTTTAACCCATTAAAGAAACGATCAATCTTACTTCTTGGGTTACGTATATAATCTACAGCATGTGTTTCTAACCTTGTAAAGTTAGCCTCATACATTGTGACATTCTCATCCTCCTTTTATCTCAGACTCAGAAATTTCCTTTCCATATTTGCTCGATGGTCACGAGGAAAGTATTTTTCTAAGAAAATATCTTTGAACTCTCTCCATTGCATACTTGATACTTCTTCATCTTCCTTTGTATTTTGAATCAATGACCAGCATTGATCAGCATCTCCAGTGAGGCGGTAAACTGCCATGATAACCTTTTCCCTTTCACTACTCCCGAAGGCATGGAATACTTTTTCTAAGGAATTTATCCATTGCTCAGTTACTAATGGATTTCTAATTCCATTGAATGTTGGTGGTTGTTGCCTCATGAAGCGGTCTAACATTGATCCTCTACGTTGCGGATCAGGGTGCTCTATACGAGTAAGGTTATTATTCATAACCCGAGTGAGTTGTCCCAGTATGGTGATAAGTTGATCAGCACCAGTTGTATCTCCAGCTCCATAATAATTATCTTGAGTAGGAGGGAAATCCCTACACGAAGTGCGTGCATTGATACAGTTTCCATTCCTTCCACTAGGCGCCATTTCTAAACAATGTCATAAACTATATTAGTTTATGAATCAAAATACATAATTCCATACTTATAAAATACTTAACATAAATTGAACTATTTATGGATATAATCCATAATCATAAAAATGTTTTCTTTGAGGAAGTATATACTCATAACCCTTCATATTGGTTTGTAAAGAAAATGAGAATTATCCTAAGCATATCCCCCGGGAGTATCGTAACCAAGAGTGCAGCAAGGCCCGTTGTCGTGCACCAGTTCCTGTTCGAGTCTAGCTCAAAGTGGTGTTTTCAGGTTTTACCCCTAGGTACATCTGTGCCAGAGCCGCCTCTACCTGCTCGTATCCAGACAGGGATGTATTTTCCAGAAAACTCACAACATCTCTACAATACCAAAATTCTAGGAAGTTCTTCTATACTAATCCTCAAAGTCTATCTTTGGGCTATGTGCTATAATTAGAGTTTATCTAAATCTAGCTTCCAAGGTTAGTACTAAACTGCCTCTAATACCAACTGTAATGCCCCGACCCCAACTACCTAGAGTCGGTGCATTACTTCGTAACATTGGCATGATCACAAAAGATCAAGTCTCGAAAGACCGATTAGTTTAGTAGCCTTGGAAACACTAGATACATTCATAAATGTTACATTACATCATAAAGTGAAAATCTACAACAACAAAGTCTCCATAGTCCACACTCATATCCTCTTCTGACTATCCCTGCAGGTAATTCATAAAATACTTCTTCACATCCTGGAAAATATTAAAACATTGAAAGGGGTGAGCTCAGATGCTCAGTAAGGATAACAATATTGCAGAAGCTTTCATAAATAAACATTAACATTTAAGGCAATGTATAACTAAAAAAAAGCCTTTTAAACATGAACTTCAACATAATATGGAAAAAGTAGAATGAGATAATTCCATTTACTAATTCACATGGATATTCTACTGGTCGAATAATCACATGCAATATCAATAACCACTTTCATAATGATGGAATGCATAATGCTAGACTATCATAACCACGTAGTCAAGGCCTCGTGCCAAGACCACAAATAATAGTTTGTCAAGGCCTCGTGCCAAGACACTAGTTTGTCTCATGAGACCTACCGATGCATCAAGGAGCTATAGCGGGCTCCACCCGTCACTTATTAAGTCCAATGCATTCCTCATATGAATAGGTTTAAACATATCATAAACCATAACATAATCGTATCACATAAAACATGCATAAAGGAAACATAACATCTCCACATTTCAATCACAAGATATCAATACAACACATTCATGTAATAAAAACACTTTCAAAACCATTTTCAATACCAAAATTAAAGAAAATTAAAACTTTGTATTTATTTTTCATTTTAAAAAGTTATGGCTTGTAGAGGATGTTGAAACTCAAATAATGGTCACGACGGTGGAGAAGTCGTTGTCGCCGCATACGTACGACAAAAACATTCCATTTTTTCATTTAGTAAAATGCTTTGTATAAAAAAGATTCCTTTTGGATAAACGTAAAAGTCAAAGGGGTTTATACACCGTATAAAAGAAGGTTTTGTATAAAACAAAATATGCCTCAATGAAAGGAGATTGAGACGAGGTCCCATACAAAGATCATTTTTAAAATAAAATAGATATATTATGTGTATTAACTATAAGTACACATTAATAAATCACAAATACAAGATATGACATAATAATATCATGACATAATTTGAAAGTAGGAGATTAACCCAAAGAATGGAAATTGGGTTAAGAAATTCACTTACCTCGTGTCCGACTTGACTCGATCATTCATTAACCTCCTGAATAATAAACTAGAGTTAATTTCTATTTACTTAAGAACCTTTTTCATTTTAATTATTCCTTTTATATCACTTATTACCATGTTATGAACATTATGTAATTATTTAAGTTAATAACGGTCATTTTGTCGATCTTAGGTACTTGAGTCAAAAATAAACTTCTTATAATTACAAGTTGGTCATGTGGTGAAATATCGATTATATCCCAAATTATATTCATGATATAGATATCATATATCTCATATATATCCATTATATACATGCATTTATAATATTCCATAACGTTTAGAGGTAAGAAACGAAATGCACCGTTCATGGAGACGGTAAGCCGTACGTACGCATGAAAGCTACTTTCATTTCTATTTCATATTTAATGGAATGAAGTTATAATTATATAAAGGTATAATATAATTCCATTATAATATAATGTATAATACCATTTACTCCATCCTTTATACATCCCACATATGACATTAACGATTCAAATCACTTTGAGGGGGCGGTAGTCCGTACTTCCTAAAATGAAATTATCGCGTTTACCCATAATGGAAATCATAAAGTATGCCACAAATGAGAAATAAAGAAGCATAAGGAAAACATAAACATAATATATATATCATATATGAAAATAGTATCATCAAAATGGCCACCATTAGAAGTGTTATATGAGTGTTGAACAATCATCGTTTCGTTAGGCAGAAATTCGCCATCCACAGAAACAGTATGTTCTTTAACCATTAGATTTAGGTGTGTGTAAGTGTAGCTCGAATAATTCTTATAACAACATCCTAGTATATTTAGGATACTGTTTTTGTTATAAATTAAATGAATAAAAAGAGTTTAGTGGGTTGGATAAGCAAAATAAAACAAAATAACATAAGAGAAGACATTACCTTAAAATCGGGTAACTCTTTTGATTTGAGCCAAAGGCTTCCTTGGGAAGAATTCTGCCCAAATTGAGGCTTCTAGGAGTAAGGTAGGGAAGTTGGGAGAGTATTTGGGTAGAGGTTTTCCGAGACAAAAGGCTTTGAAAGTGTGAGTAAGGTGGTAGTGGTGGGGGCCTTTTATAAGTGGAGAGGAGGGGCACTCTTGGAAAGTAATGAAATGTTACTTTATTATACAATGCTTTTCGGATTCTAAAGGTCCCAAACTTATATTATTAGAGGATAAGGTGATAAGGGTTCGAAATATACTCATCCAATAGGTTTTTGACAAGTTTAAGCATTGGATTTTACATTATCGTTTCATTTTATTTAAATCGTTAATTAATGAGGTAATCGCTGCATCATCATGGTGTCATAAATAATTTAATTTATTTAATGTCTAAAAAATATAAAAAAAATATCATGATGTAGGACAACGTTTTATCTTTATAATGAATATTTATAGTAAAAAATATGACATGTATAACCCCATTTAAAAATTGTTTTAGTAAAACAACTTATGTTTGTGACATTTTTATTTTAACTTTAAATAAAAGTTATTTATATCATTTTCCTACCAAAGTGGCTCCATGGGGTCCCCAAGTTGACCCATGGATTGTCTTGGTCGTCCATGACTCATCCAATAGTGGCAGGACAAGTTTAATGCTCAATTCATATTATTATAACATTATCTTTACCTTAAATTACACTAATTACCTTTAATCGCGATTAATTAAACTTAAAAGTTACTATTCACCAAAAAAAATATTTTAATCCCATTGAACCACATTTTACTTCCTAATGACAACCATGTATGTCGGATTTTTGAAAATCAAATCACAGAAGTGGTAATGTTTCTTTTAAACGGAAAAAATCAGTTTTTTAACTACCACTTAGTGGTTTCACTATTCATCAAAAATTTAAGTTTTTCCAAACAATGCCAGAATTTCACCCTAATCTATAATTGATATTCCGAATTCAAAAATTATGTCTATTTGACAAAATTCCAAACATATAAGTTGCATTAATTAATTTTATAATTAATTCCCGCTGTCACAACAAATAGCATGTTTTTAAGAAATAATATTTATCAAAAGATTGACAATTGTTTATGTCCAATTTCAATGTTAAATTAATTCTAATGACCACCATTGGATAAAATAGTAAAAATATATTCTAATTATACTTATAAACCACTCAATAGTATAAATTATCAATATAAATTATTTTGATTAAAAAAGTTGTTTTTATGTATTTTTCACTATTCATAGAAAATTGGAAGTTCTCAGAAAAATACCAAAAATTCAACATAGGATAATTTCTAAATTTAAAATCCAAAAATGAAGTCCATTTTGAAATATAAAATTTATATAATTTTAAAAAGTGGGCATTACTATTCATAACGGCTACTTTGATTAGTCGCAGTGTGTTAGAACTCGAAGTTGCGTACAATGCAAGCTATTGAATTATTGAACGAGAAGCGTATCGTGGAAGCTCGGGGTGTTACATGAATTGTATGTTTAAAAAAACTTTCATTTTTACCCTTAAGAAAAACTATGTTTAACAAAGTTAAACAAGGTAAATTCATAAGAACTATTTTAGTGTTATTAAACAAACTTGCTAGGTTCCAGAAATATGGTTCTGGAAATAAAACTTAAGGAATGATTACAAGGAAAAGAGTCTACCATAAAGCATATAGAATATTACTTATCAGAGTATATAAAAGTAATAATAAAGTATAAGAAAGTTATACTTTATTCCTTTATCAAAATATAGTGAAAATAAACTTGAAACAAAATAATTAACAAGTATGAAATATTTTAACCCAAAGATTAGGGTATCCAACAACCTTGGATAAAGGTCCATTAGTTTATACTTTCAAGAAAGTCTGTCTTACCCACACCAGGGTAAGCCCTTGATAGGAATATTAGAATATGTCTTTCTATCCCTACAAGCCCTTGATCTTTAAGGTTTTCAGAACCTCTGTCTTCCTATCCCCAGAAGTCCTCAAACTTTAAGGTAGTAGACACCTCTATCTTCCTATCCCCTGAATCCCTCGATTGTACTCAACAACAATCAGAGTCGCACTAAGAAATCTGAACAAGATGTTCAGTACACACAAATCATGATAGTCTCTCTCTCTAGAAATCACTTCAACAACATGTAATATCTAGAGTGACCAACAAGCGATTCTCGATAATGATCTTGTTCAAATGATATACTATTTACAAGAACTTATCCAACATTCGTCTCCCTCCTCCAACAGTCATATTTTTCCTTGAATACCGGAAGGACCTATACACGTTTCACTCAAACAACAGTTAGTTAGAAACAGATTATACAAAATTGTTTTATAAAAAGTTTAAGGAAAGTGATGTTACCTAACCAAATCTATTTTTAGGATTCTAAGGAAAAATATAATTCAGAGTCTAAAAAAATTCAGAGTTTAGAAGATATGGATATTTGGATTATGTTTTAAAAAGAATTCAGAAACTGGATTATTTAGATTTCGGAGTTTGAATTCCAATGAATTCAGAATCTAAATTCTGAGGAAATTCAAAGTCTGAATTATGAGGAATTCAGTGTCTGAATTATGAGGAATTCAGAGTCTAAATTCTGGGGAATTCGGAGTCTGAATTTTAGATAATTTAGAGTCAGAATTTCAAAGAACTCAGAGTCAAAATTTTATATAATTCAGAGTTTGAATTTTAGAGAATTCAGATCCTGAAAACAAAATACTCTATATCCAAGGATTTATAGGATTACGAGGTTTTAGATGTGAAACCAAATTTTTCCATAGTAATAAAATGAGTTGGATTTAGAGAGATGATAAGATGAACAATAAAAACATAGGTAAGGATAAAAATTTCTTTAGAGAAGGAAAATTTTCCTTATGAATATAATCCTTAGGGAAAATATAATTTTTCTTAAGATAAAGTGTTTGTGATTTTTAAAACCTATAGAAATGGAAAGGTTATAAAGAAACTTTATTGACCCAATAGTGTGACCCACTAGGCTCATATCTCAAAAGTAGTGAATACTATTCATAGCTCAAGAGTGGAATCTTGAAACCCATCATGGCCTCTAATGAGATAAGTTGTAGTCATAACAATGAAAACTAACCTAAAAATATGCACTATGTAATATAATCTTTTTGAATTTAGGTATCTCATAAAGCAGGATGCACACTTGTGTCATTCTCATTTTATTTATTTATTATTTATTGATATAACAAGATGGATTTACCTTGGACTGTCATGGCCATGGATTTATCAAGGCACTACCAACCTAAACAATTAGGTTCAAGATATATTACTTCCTCAACTTGGAAAAGAAAAATTCCATCTTGACCATTCAACCAATATTATCCCACCAATAATTCACCCAACACAAGCTACCTGAGTACGATTCCATTATCATGGTTTTTTCCTTGTATCAAAGTACACAATCCAATGGAACACATTGGAAATGATCTTATGTTAGGAGAAAAATAAACATGTCCGTAGATAGGAACGTCCAATGACACATGAAATATGTGGTGTTCTTATTGGCAGGTCTGTATCATTATCTCACTACTAGAGATCACCAAGTGAGAACTTCATGAGAAGATGTATAAATGATTATGATCCCCCAACACCTGATAGTCAATCATATAATGTTTCTAGTTAGTAGGATGTATATAGACCATAATAAATACGTTTAAGATTAATTTCATTGTTTCTTGAGGTCCTCATTATTGCTTGAAATATACAATAACCTTTTGATATAGAAAAAATCTATAGAAATTACCCTTAAACAGTGGATGTAGAAATGTCTACACTATAATGGTATGTGTAAATCATTCATAACTCATTGTATACATGATATGGTAATAAAAAGTACCGAATATTTGGGTCTAGGGAACCCACTATTACAACACTCCCACTTTCACTTGATCTAACTATGTAATAATCCTTGTTACCTCTTAGATGATTAAGATCATGTTTCTACTAAGTCAAGAATTTAGTTTCTAGGTTTTCCATGTCTCCACTTCGTGGCTATTCTACTATGTGCGACCTCATCATCTTGATTAAAACTCTTGAAGAGATGTAGAACCCCAAGTTTATTCTTTTTTTGTCCACTATAAAAACATGACATCTTGGCTAGTAAGATTCATAATTTTCATTATGATAATATTTTACTTACTAGATGAAAAACAAATAACTGAAACAAATTGTTGAATATTTTACAATTTTTCTTAGTTGCCTCAGAAGAAGAAACATGATTAATATTTTTATATATGGATACCAATTGATTATATGAGTTTATCTTGATCATTAATTAAGACTAAATAGGATATTGGTTCACATTGATTGAAGGAATATTAGTTTTTGTCTCCTCCAAACAAGCATCCTTTCTTCTCCACTTACTAGGTATATATCTCTTATACTTCCTCAAGTACAATCAGATAGTTTTGACTACCTCCCTTGTAGTTCTCTAGGATATAATTGATATTTTTTTACAATAATGTATATCTTAGAAATTTCAATTCTTGTACATATCATGAAATATGTGATTGATCCATCGCTAAAGTGTATAGAATTCAAATAACCATTTCAATATTCTCCTATATCCCATACATGTATACTTAGAGAAATATATGCCATGTGGCACTGGTAAAAATTCTCTCTTAAATTGTTCTATATTTTATTTTTCAATACCATGTATTTATATGTACAATTTACTAGGTCTAGGAAACCATTAACTATACCTTAGTAGATCATATTTTCTAGAACTTAAGTTACCACTTTAGGTCAATCTCTGGTGATATACTTACATCCTAGTATTAACTAACTTTAAGGCTAATAATTGTTTTCCATATGTTACCAAACATATTATACTTAGAAAAAAATGGAGATCCTACTAACCTTATGTAGAGACAAGGAAAAGATTCATTTTAAATGAATATTATATGATCTTGTTGATTACTTCAATACTAAAGTGGATTTGAGTAACTTGAACCCTTTATTATCATTTTTTTGATATCATAATTCTTTTCTGGTTGTGTCGTATAGACACCTTCTATGATTGGTGGTCTCTACATCCAATTAAAAATAAAATGATCATATATATTAGTAATTACAAGTAAAATTCTAATAGATTTAGGAATAATGACTTGGTGTAAACAACTGAGTACTATTGGTACTATGCTTGTACCATCCATGTATAGTTCCACTTGAATACCCACCATATTATTCAAAATAATAACATCCTTTTCACTTTAACAAATAAAATCCATTATTGAAGTTTAATTGATCTTTTTAGTCTCAGAAACATTTTATATGCTTCTTACTTGTAGGATTTATTATTCTCAAGGAATAATAGATCACCAATCATCATGAATAAAAAACAATAACCACTATTTTATCTTTCCTACATAGTATGTGTCTCTGGAAAATTCCTCTTACACGACTCTTGCAGAACTCATTCCTATGCCAACTACTTGTGAACCTTAGGCATTGACTAAATCCAAATCAATCTGGATCCCACTATCTCAAATAGAGATGTCCACTCTCATATAAAAATATAGTCTATAACTTGACTATAAACTTTCTATCATAGGGACTTCTATAATATCCTAACAAAACTATAGGATGATTACAATAGATGCACAATGTGTTCGTACTTGATAAAAGTTTGTTTATATATAGACAAACTCTTTTCATCTTAACACATTTTCTTATAAAATAATGGATTTCCATCATACATTGGATCATATAATATCCATTTTTCATTATATTTGGAATATAGTTTTGAGATTTCACCATTATTTTCAAGGAACTTATTTAAATATAATGGAATTTCCTACAAGTTTCAACATTGGTACTACTTACATCATGACTCTGATGTATAAAATGCACATTTAAGAATTTCTCCATGCTACATTTTTTTTGATCAATGTTAACATGTAATAATCATCATCAATAATTCTTATAAACATCATTTTCATGATGTGTATAAGGTAATGTTTATTTAGTAATTACTCCACGCTACATTATATTGATCAATTAATGCTTGGTCAAGAAATTCTTCGACATACTGGCCCAAAACAACTCATATCTTTAGGCCATGAAAAAAGAATACATCATTTTCATACTACTTCATTAATTAAAGTAATATTATTAAGTATATTTACCCCTATATTATCCTTGGATTAGTTTAAACAATATTACTGAACTAATTCCAAAATCCTTATGTCATACCATTATTTATAAAGGTTTTTTGTCCAAACTAAATAAGTATATACATTGATAATATCTAATTTGTTTATCTCTACTGAGTCTAAATACTAAATTGGGTATATCCTTGGCGTCCACTTTTAGTTGTACTTGAAAAATAATTATATTTCCATAACTAGGTAAATTAGTCTTATATTTTATATTCATATTGTATTGCCTATGATTCAAGTATCACTGAACTATTAGTGGAGACACCAAAAAAACATTCATTCCTAAACATTGAATAATGCCTCCTTATGTCCAATGGAAACATGAGATAAATGTTTTAGGTAAATAAATAATAGTTTTCCTTAAATCATTAACTTAGGGATTAGAAGTTATGTGTTTCTCACCGCTAAATTAAAAATCACCCTTTCTCAGCCGCTTAGAGAATACACCTTACTCTTTGTAATGTTTCTATTACTTCCATGGTAACTATATTTTGATACACACATGTAATAGGATTATTTTATTTAATACCCAAGTAGTATGTAAGTAACATTATTTCCAATTGATGACTATACAATGAAGAAGAAGCAAATACTTTCTTCTTTAATTCATTTCATTGCAATTAAACTTCCCTAGATGTATTACATGACATGTGAAGAAAATAACCTCATATTTATTACCTTTCTATTTTAAGGATGTTGTGAAGGTGACTTTGGCTTCAGTGTTTCCATTGGACTTATTTCCATATATTTTAATTTATTCACCATAATAATTAAATATTAATATCTCTTTAGTATTCATATTGTTTGGATAATTTTATTCAAAAGGTAATGGAATGTTTACTCCATCCTATTTTTTTTGTAATCTAAAAAAAACTAGAATAAATGGGTGAAAAATTGTAAGAATTTGATTTCTTAAAATATCATGGTCCACCTTTCATACTTACATATAACCATTTTAATATCATTCATTCATATCTTGCTTCACTTTCTCCTCAAAAACTTTTCAGAGTTGAGACAACATGTAACATCATTTGTGTTCTGATATAGTATCCAAATATTACAACAAACATTGATGAAATAATTATGACAAAACCATCACATTCATAAAACATGAGTCTATTATAAGCATTTTATAAACACCCTCACTTAATATGGTGGATGAACAGGTACTGGAGACACCAACACCCTGAATTTCCTATATCATAGTATTGTGCACAGGTGCCTGTACTATTATTTGGAAAATTTTTCTAGATAAGACATTTATTTTTTCCAATAAATATCATAGTTAGTCTAGTGGTATCAATTTTCATTTTCTACAAAAATAAAATCTAGTAGATTAGTACTTTTTATCTTGATTACCGATTTCGACATGATTGATTAATAAATTAAATCATTAAATATATCCCACTCTTTTAAAAAATTATAAGAAACCTCTATACTAGAATCAGAATACTATTTTTATTGAGTTTTCTTTTGTAAAGGATCCTTGAACCTCCCCTTATATCCTACACACTATGGCTATGACACTACTCAGAGAGTTAAAGGTAGACATTTGACTAACCAACCACATTAACTTGAGGATCCTTGATATGTTGAGGAAAGTCCCAAATTCATGGAATCCTAACTTTGATCCCCCTAATGATTTGAATCTAAAGTGATAACAAGTTATATGTGGCTAATCCTTAATACCAAATTCTATTAATTCAACCCATTATTATCATAATAACTCATTAGTAGTAAGAATCCTCCTTAGATATAGCTGAGTGAGAACCTTGAACACCTTGTTGTGCTCAAATTGAAATGACAGATGACATTTGGGACTAAATATTTCTTTGAGGGTTTTATTATTAAAATATTAAATGAAATAATTTTCTATATCATAATCACGTAAAATGTAATCCTAATCATAATTGGTCATGTAATAAATAAAAAATATTTATCGCATCACATGATCATTTTATATATGTATGCTTGTTTTTAAATTTATGTGATCATGTATAAACTACACATATATAAAATAATAAACCATGCATAAATAAAATGAAGATGTGATAATGATATGATGCTAACAGTTGATCCATTGTTTGAATAATGTATTAATATAGACCATAGGGGTAACTCCTTGAGTTGCATCACCTACAACTTGAGTTATAGTGCTCACCCATCCAATGTGTCAAACTATTGTCTAGCGTGTCACCATATCATGCTGTGAAGTATGTCATTGCGCATATTATTTACCATACAACAATACTTGAATACAGGAAAGGGGGTTTTGGGAGTACAAAATAAAATTGTGAAATTGGAAACACAATCCCTTATACATTTAATGAAAAAGTCAACTTACAGATAGTCATTTATTAAACTAATTATTACAAAAAACCATTGCAATAATTAAATAAATGAAAAGACATGCAACATATATGCATTGGTTGGTTTATGATTCATGATCAATCAATAAACATTAAAATTAAATTCATAAATAAAATTAAACTACAATAAATTATACTTGAGGGAAAGATGAATACTTTTTATCTTGATTACCGATTTGAAAATGATTGATTAATAAATTAAATCATTAAATATATCCCAATATTTTAACAAATTATAAGAACCCTATATAATATAATCTGAATACTATTTTTCTTGAGTTTTCTAGTGTAAAGGATCTTTGAACCTCCCCTTATATCCTACACACTATGGCTACGACACTACTCGAAGAGTTAAAGGTATACATTTGACTGACCAACCACATTAACTCAAGGATCCTTGATATATTGAGTGAAGTCCCAAATTCAAGGAATCATAACTTTGACCCCCCTAATGATTTGACTCTAAAGTGATAAGAAGTTATATGTGGCTAATCATTACTACCATATTCTATTAATTCAACCCATCATTCTCATAATAACTCCCCAGTAGTAAGAATCCCCCTCAGATATGGATGAGTGAGAACCTTGAACACCTGGTTGTGTTCAAATTGAAACGACATGCGACATTTGGGACTTAATATTTCTTTGAGGGTTTTATTATTAAAATATTAAATGAAATAATTTTCTATCTCATAAGCATGTACAATGTGATCATAATCACAACTGGTCATGCAATAAATAGAAAATATTTATCGCATCACATGATCATTTAATATATGTATGATTGTCTAATAATATATGTGGTCATGCATAAACTACACATATATAAAATAATAAACCATGAATAAATAAAATGAAGATGTGATAATGATATGATCCTAACAGTTGATCCATTGCATGAATAATGGTTTAACATAGACCATAGGGGTAACTCCTTGAGTCGCATCACCTACAAATTCAGTTGTAGTGCTCACCCATCCAATGTGTCAAACTCCTGTCTAGTGTGTCACCATATCTTGGTGTGAAGTATGTCATTGCTCATCTTATTTACCATACAACAATACTTGAATACATGTAAGGGGGTTTTGGGAGTAAAAAATATAATTGTGAAATTGGAAACATAATCCCTTATAAATTTAACAACAAAGTCAACTTACAGATCATCATTTATTAAAATAATTATTACAAAAAACCATTGAAATAATTAAATAAATAAAAAAACATACACCATACATGCATCGGTTGGTCCATGATTCATGATCAATCAATAAAAATTAAAATTAAATTCATAAATAAAATTAAAATCCAATAAATTATACTTGAGGGAAAGATGAATAATTTTTATCTTGATTATTGATTTGGACATGATTGATTAATTAATTAAATAATTAAATATATCCCACTATTTTAACAAATTAGAAAAAACCTCTATACTAGAAACAGAATACTATTTTTCTTGAGTTTTCTAGTGTAAAGGATCCTTGAACCTCCCCTTATAGCCTACACACTATGGCTACGACACTACTCAGAGAGTTAATGGTATACATTTGACTGACCAACCACATTAACTCGAGGATCCTTGATATGTTGAGTGAATTCCCAAATTCATGGATTCATAACTTTGATCCACCTAATGATTTGAATATAAAGTGATAACAAGTTATATGTGGCTAATCCTTACTACCAAATTCTGTTAATTCAACCCATAGTTCTCATAATAACTCCCTAGTAGTAAGAATCCCCCTCAGATATGGCTGAGTGAGAACCTTGAACACCTGGTTTTGTTCAAATTGAAATGACAGACGACATTTGGGACTTAATATTTCTTTGAGGGTTTTATTATTAAAATATTAAATGAAATAATTTTCTATCTCATAAGCACATACAATGTGATCTTAATCACAACTGGTCGTATAATAAATAGAAAATATTTATCACATCACATGATCATTTTATATATGTATGCTTGTTTACTAATTTATGTGATCATTCATAAACTACACATACATAAAATAATAAAACATGCATAAATAAAATGAAGATGTGATAATGATATGATGCTAAAAGTTGATCCATTTCATGAATAATGGATTAACATAGACCATAGGGGTAACTCCTTGAGTTGCATCACCTATAACTTGAGTTGAGTGCTCACCCATCCAATGTGTCAAACTGCTGTCTAGTGTGTCACCATATCTTTGTGTGAAGTATGTCATTGCTCATCTTATTTACCATACAAAAATACTTGAATACAGGAAAGGGGGTTTTGGGAGTACAAAATACAACTGTGAAATTAGAAACACAATCCCTTATACATTTAATGACAAAGTCAACTTACAGATCATCATTTATTAAACTAGTTATTACAAAAAAACCATTGCAATAATTAAATAAATAAAAAAACATACACTAGACATGCATGGGTTTGTCTATGATTCATGATAATTCAATAAAAATTAAAATTAAATTCATAAATAAAATTAAAATGAAATAAATTATACTTGAGGGAAAGATGAATACTTTTTATCTTGATTATCGATTTGAAAATGATTGATTGATTAATTAAATCATTAAATATATCCAACTATTTTAAAAAATTATAAGAACCCTCTATACTATAATTAGAATACTATTTTTCTTGAGTTTTCTAGTGTAAAGGATCCTTGAACCTCCCCTTATATCCTACACACTATGTCTAGGACACTACTCGGAGAGTTAAAGGTATAAATTTGACTGACCAACCACATTAACTCGAGGATGCTTGATATGTTGAGTTAAGTCCCAAATTCATGGTATCATAAATTTGACCCCCCTAATGATTTGACTCTAAAGTGATAACAATTTATATGTGGCTAATCTTTACTACCAAATTCTATTAATTCAACCCATCATTCTCATCATAACTCCCTAGTAGTAAGAATCCCCCTCAGATATGGCTGAGTGAGAACCCTGAACACCTGGTTGTGTTCAAATTGAAATGACAGAAGAAATTTGGGACTTAATATTTCTTTGAGGGTTTTATTATGAAAATATTAAATGAAATAATTTTGTATCTCATAAACAAGTACAATGTGATCATAATCCAAACTGGTCATGTAATAAATAGAAAATATTTATCGCATCACATGATCATTTTATATATGTATGATTGTTTACTAATTTATGTGATCATTCATAAACTACACAAACATAAAATAATAAACCAAGCATATATAAAATGAAGATGTGATAATGATATGATGCTAACAGTTGTTCCATTGCATGAATAATGGATTAACATAGACCATAGGGGTAACTCCTTAAGTCGCATCACCTACAACTTGAATTGTAGGTCTCACCCATCCAATGTGTCAAACTCCTCTATAGTGTGTCACCATATATTGGTGTGAAGTATGTCATTTCTCATATTATTTACCATACAACAATATTTGAATGAACGCAAGGGGGTTTTGGGAGTACAAAATACAATTGTGAAATTGGAAACACAATCGCTTATATATTTAATGAAAAAGTTAACTTACATATCATCATTTATTAAACTAATTATTACAAAAAACCATTGCAATAATTAAATAAATAAAAAAACATACACCAGACATGCATTGGTAGGTCTATGATTCATGATCAATCAATACACATTAAAATTAAATTCATTAAAAAAATTAAACTGCAATAAATTATACTTGATGGAAAGATGAATAATTTTTATCTTGATTACCGATTTCAAAATGATTGATTAATTAATTAAATAATTAAATATATCCCACTATTTCAACAAATTATAATAAACCTCTATACTAGAATCATAATACTATTTTTCTTAAGTTTTCTAGTGTCAAGGATCCCTGAACCTCCCCTTATAGCCTACACACTATGGCTATGACACAACTCGGAGAGTTAAAGGTATACATTTGACTGACCAACCACATTAAATCGAGGATCCTTGATATGTTGAGTTAAGTCCCAAATTCATGGAATCATAACTTTGATCCCCCTAATGATTATAATCTAAAGATATAACAAGTTATATGTGGATAATCCTTACTACCAAATTCTGTTAATTCAACCCATCATTCTCATAATAACTCCCTAGTAGTAAGAATCCCCCTCAGATATGGATGAGTGAGAACCTTGAACACCCGGTTGTGTTCAAATTGAAACGACAGATGAAATTTGGGACTTAATATTTCTTTGAGGGTTTTATTATTAAAATATTAAACGAAATAATTTTCTATCTCATAAGAACGTACACTGTGATTATAATCACAACTGGTCATGTAATAAATAGAAAATATTTATCGCATCACATGATCATTTTATATATGTATGCTTGTTTACTAATTTATGTTATAATGCATAAACTACGAATACATAAAATAATAAACCATGCATAAATAAAATGAAGATGTTATAAGGATATGATGCTAAAAGTTGATCCATTGCGTGAATAATGTATTAACATATACCATTGATGTAACTCCTTGAGTCGCATCAACTACAACTTGAGTTGTAGTGCTCACCCATCTAATGTGTCAAACTCTTGTCTAGTGTGTCACCATATCTTGGTGTGAATTATGTCATTTCTCATCTTATTTACCATACAACTATACTTGAATGCAGGAAATGGTGTTTTGGGAGTACAAAATACAAGTGTGAAATTGGAAACACAATCCCTTATACATTTAATGACAATTTCAACTTATAGATCGTCATTTATTAAACTAGTTATTACAAAAAACCATTACAATAATTAAATAAATAAAAAAACATACACCAGGAATGCATTGTTTGGTCTATGATTCTTGATCAATCAATACACATTAAAATTAAATTCATAAATAAAATTAAACTGCAATAAATTATACTTGTGGGAAAGATGAATACTTTTTATCTAGATTACCGATTTGGACATGATTGATTAATTAATCAAATCATCAATTACCACTATTTTAACAAATTATAAGAACCCTCTATACTAGAATCATAATACTATTTTCTTGAGTTTTCTAGTGTAAAGGATCCTTGAACCTCCCCTTATAGCCTACACACTATGGCTACGACACTACTTAGAGACTTAAAGGTATACATTTGACTGACCAACCACATTAACTCGAGGATGCTTGATATGTTGAGTGAAGTCCAAAATTCATGGAATCATAACTTAAACCCACCTAATGATTTGACTCTAAAGTGATAACAAGTTATATGTGGCTAATCCTTACTACCAAATTCAGTTAATTCAACCCATCATTCTCATAATTACTCCCTAGTAGTAAGAACCCCCTTCAGACATGGCTAAGTGAGAACCTTGAACACATGGTTGTGTTCAAATTGAAACGACAAATGACATTTGGGACTTAATATTTCTTTGAGGGTTTTATTATTAAAATATTAAACGAAATAATTTTCTATCTCATAAGCACGTACAATGCGATCATAATCACAACTGGTCATATAATAAATAGAAAATATTTATCACATCACATGATCATTTTATATATGTATTCTTGTTTACTAATTTATGTGATCATGCATAAACGACACATACATAACATAGTAAACCATGAATAAATAAAATGAAGATGTGATAATGATATGATGATAACAGTAGATCCATTACGTGAATAATGGATTAATATAGACCATAGGGGTAACTCCTTGAGTCGCATCACCTACAACTTGAGTTGTAGTGCTCACCCATCCAATGTGTCAAACTCCAGTCTAGTGTGTCACTATATCGTTGTGTGAAGTATGTCATTCCTCATCTTATTTAACATACACCAATACTTGAATGCAGGCAGGGGGTTTTGGGAGTACAAAATACATCTATGAAATTGGAAACAGAATCCCTTATACATTTAATGACAAAGTCAACTTACAGATCGTCATTTATTAAACTAATTATTACAAAAAAACATTGCAATAATTAAATAAATAAAAAATCATACACCAGACATGCATCGATTGGTCTATGATTCATGATCAATCAATACACATTAAAATTAAATTCACAAATAAAATTAAACTGTAATAAATTATACTTGAGGGAAAATTCATTGAAATAAAAAATGAAATCTTATTTTTAATTGAACAATTTCCATAGTTCGGTCCCATTAATTAATTTTATTTTAATACCAAAAATTAATTAATTAATTAATTTAATTTAACACCTTAATTAAATTAATTTAAACCAAAATTTTAAAACTAGGTTTTAAACCAAAAATGAATATTTAATTAATTTAATTTAGAACCAAAATTAAATTAATTAATTAAATTAACTTTTGGTTATATAAATTTACTCAAGCCCCGAAAAATCTAGGAAGGGCCAATGTAGGTCAAGCCGATCCCGCAAAGGCTCATTTCAGGCCATATAGGCCCTGTGTAAGGGTGTTCATGTTTAAGTAGGTTTGCCTAAACCCATTCTGGTTTAGGCATACCTACCTCAGCCCGTTTAGGGTGGATCTGGTTAGTGTTGAAGTGTATTTGGGAGTACATTACACAAAAGGGGTTCGTCCATCTACTAGACAGAGGTTGGAAGGGGAATGGCCTGAACTATGGGAGGTGATAAGGAGAAAAAAAATGGGAGTTGGTGACTATAGGGGATCACCATTATAGGGGAACAATGAGGGAGGTGGATCCATGACCGAAAATGGGTCGAAAGAAGCCATCGACGTCAATGGTGGTCAGAGGCAGCAAGGTCTAGTTGGGAAGGTGCTGAGATGGATCCAAGAACGAGGTGGCACAACAGATCTCGAGCATTGGGATGACTGATGGGTCCTCACAAGGCTGTGAAGAGGTGAGGCTAGAGGAATACACATAGGATGGACGATATGGATCAAGTAGTTGGGAGGTTCCAGATCTGGGGAAGGTGGCTAGTGGGCGATCATTCAGATCCGTGGAAGGGGTGGCTTCAGTCATCAATGAGGTGATGGCGGGAGAGGTGCGGCCACGACATGGTGGCCAACCGGTTGATATGAGTGCAATGATGCCTTACATAGGTGGAGGAAGCCAGTTTTTATGTTCTTCAGTTTGTCAGCACACCCGGCATCCACAAATTCCAAAAAGACATTAAATAAATAATGGAATTTATCGTACTAAATGAGCCGTCATGATGACCCCTATTTTTTTAAAAAATAAAAACACATTTAGTTTTTACTACTGATCTAAGCAAACCCATATTTTCCATTTTTTTCATAAAAACATTTTTTCAAATGTTCTAACCATTTAATCTTTGATAAAATAGAAAAATATTACAATGAAAAATGTAAAATAATTTCACAAACTGGTGGAATTATTGTATTCCCTGAAAAAACTATTTTGATTAATGGTAATTTTGTTGGAAACCATGGTTCAACCAAAACCATTCATGGTGGTCACTTCCACTGGATTAAGATTATCATATATAAAAAAAATCATCATATTTAAAACATGTGGAACAAATTTTAACCCATATTTAAAACTTTAGATGGTTTCAAACTGCCCATCCGATATTGGATTCAAACACCATTTTGACATTATGACCAAAAGGTTTCCCTCTTCAAAATTTAATCAAAATTTATTTTTTTCCATTGGCTTAAAATATTTATGGGTCACTCTGATACCAATTAAATGTACTGGGATGCACAACAGAATCCCATGGGCTGAGGAGTTATGATTTCTCACTGACTATCGATGTAACAATGTCATCTTTGGTGATATACTACCCCTGTATAAGCCCTATGATCATACATGAATAAGATTAAGAAAAAAAATATAAGCATAAATATCTAGTTCGATCTAAAGCCGCGCTCAACATCAGCTTATCATCTGTGATCTCTACTTGAAGAATCCAAAGTTTTGTCCCTCTAGATCATCTACACATACTTTAAAAATCAATAAGAGAACCGATCATTGAATTTCGAGTGCTAGCATGGAGATCCAAAGATTCCTTGGATTACTTGATTAACAATGTAACGACATACCTTCGATGCAAGTGAGAGAGCTAGGTCTGATCACCTAGATCGAGAGTTTCACTCTCTAGAAAGAGGTAAAGGAGAGAGAATCACTTAAGAGATATCTATGAATTGTCTTAGGCTAGATCCTCTCTCCAATTTATAGTGTGTTAGAAAATTACCCGAAAAAGGCTCCCCAACCCCCAAATATTTAACACACATAATTAATGATATATTATGACTATTGTCCTAAGTTCTAAATATCATTTATTATTTTATCACTTTATTGTAATATTGTAAATATATTTCATGATAAGACTCAATCCATTAACTTGAATCGTTTTTCCCATAAATATTAAACGAACCTTGAATATTTTAAACTAATATCCATTCATATAATATTTTCCTTGAATGTACATTAATAATTTTAAATAAATTTAGTAAATATATTTAATTCCAATTATTATTATCTTGAATAATATGGATTTATTTATTCATTTAGTGATTGTACATCCTTGGAAAAATCTCAGACCCTAGTGGTGGGCCCCAACATTTTCTATAAACCTATTCATCTAGATTGAGAATATTCTTGAATATGATATTCTGTGTGACCCTCTAGGACCTTATCTTAATAGTAGTGATTATTATTCATAGACCAAGAGTTGAATCGAGAAAACTGTCATGACCTCTTAAGAGATAAGGAGTAGTCATAGCAACAAAACCAACCTACAAACACAAAATGTGTAATATAATCTCTTTGTCATTAGATATATCATAAATAAGGACACAATCTTGTGTCATCATCCTTTTATTTATTTATTATTTATTGATCTAACTGGACAGACTTACCTCAAGGTACTATAATCTGATCAACCAGACCCGGGATATATTACTTCCTCAACTTGGAATAGACATACTATATCTTTATCATTTAACAAATTTCATACCATCGACGATGCACCCAACACAAGATAAATTTACATGATTTATTTATCATGTTTTTTTCTTTGAATATAATTACATGATTAAATGGAATACATTGGTAGTGATATCAATTAAAGAGACTAATACACATGTTTGTAGATAGAAAAATTCAATGACACTTAAAAACTATGGTGTTACAATTAGTGAGTCTATCCTCATGATCTCACCTACTAGAGATCACAAAGTGAAAACTTGATGAGAAGAAGTATCAATGATTGTGATCCCCCATTACTTAATTGTCAAACATCTACAATATCCAATCATTAGGATATATCTAAACAATAAGAGATATGTTTAATATTAATTTCGTAATATCTCAAGGTTCTAATTATATCCTGGGATTTGGAATAACCTTTGACATGATAAATAATCTATGGGAATTACCATTAAATAGTGGACGTAGAAATGTATACACTATAATGGTATGTGTACCTCATATATAGCTCACTTTACACATGATATGATAATCAAAAGTTATAAATATTTGGGTCTAGGGAAACAACTATTACAACATTCTTGATCTCCATAGGATAGTGAATAGCACCTAGTAATCCATAATTAACCTTTAGAAATGATTTATCTCACAATAGAAAATAATTATCAAAGTAAAATATGGAAAAAACATTAAAAAAAATTAATACATATATCTCAGAGTAAAAAGAGATGCTATAAAAACTATAAGTGGAACATAACAACCCAAAATCATCTCTGGGTGGTCTACGACCACCCACAATGTCCCAAGTCACTCACACTTAGTAACCCTATCATGAACACATAAAGGAATACAAGAGCATGAGTACCAGCTATAAGATCATAATGGATACAAACACCAAACAATATAATAAAGGTGTGAGATATAGAGCCTTGTAGGATTCGACTAGAGTCTATATAGTTAATTAATAAGGTAAGGAAAATATGCTTAGATATTTTTACAATAATTTTATTACAAAGAAGATTTTAAAAATATAGTTTTAAATATTTCAAAATCTTTTAACAAACCAAATCTGTAAAATATGCCAATTCACAAATTTAAAACTAAATATTTTCAAAAAAATATTTCAGAAACCATTTTTCAATATAGGTATATATCAGAAAAGAAATATAAGAATAGTCACCTGATACCAATAGTTGTAAAATATTCAGGACCATATAATCGTGGGGAATCACTTATAAAAAGATTAATCATGACCATGAATCAATAAAGTAAGGTAAATATAGTTACAACTAGTGAAAATGAAAGACGTCATGTATCAAATATTATATATGTAGATGTCATGGGTATAACCTAGATATGATATTGATTCCACCATAGTCAAGCTAATCAACATATATCATGACTTATCATTGGACTTACATCTAGTCACACAGGTCTCAAGTATACCAATTCTTTGCAAACCAACTTTACTAGGTACACATCCATAGCCTAAAACATTCATGTTCTCTACAAATACACTATAAAGGGTGTGAGTCTACTATAAAATCAACTATATAGGTTATCTCATCTAACTACGAAGGTACCCATGGCTAGTTAAAAGTGGTGAGTGAGATAATCAAGTTACACAAATCACAATGGGAATCCTTATCAATATCAATTATGGGCTCATGCCCTCAAAATTTCAATAATGGGAACAAGCCATAAAATCACATCTCACTCTCAACCTTGAGCTCACTCAAAGTAAATAATCCATTTTTTATCACCCATCAATGGAAATTATTAGAATCAAGTTATATTAAGAGAATTATTGCAAGATAGGATCATCATAAAGTTCCATCCAGGCCATCAAACATCATCGATTATATTCAAAAACCATTTATTAGATTAAACCTTTTAAAAAGTAAAAATACTAGACTCCATTCACAACCATAATCATAATGCTAAAAAGGCCTTTAAAAAAGTATTTATTTCAAAAAAACTTAAAGTAATTCAAAAAAAAATCATAATTTTAAAATCCTTAAGGGTTTTTGAAAACATGGGTTTTCCCCCTCCATCCAAGTCAATAAATCACTCATTTAAAATAACCTAAGGAATCCCATTCAAAAAAGTGATAAAATCATTCAAATAGGGATCTTGGTCATTTAATAAATTCAAGAAAATAAAAAATATATGGAAAGCATCACATATTTCAACCCATTTCATACAAGTCAAAGTATTTAAATTTAGAAATAAAAAACTGAGACCAGGCCCTCGCTTTCCACAAAGTAATCTTAAAAAACTCTCATAATGGGAATTAAAACCAATATAACATTCATGAATTTATTAAACATTGATAAATAACCCATGTAATGTTCAATTTTAATTAAAATAGGGTAAAAGAGGGATTCACAAGGAAATTTAAGATCGAAAATTATTGAAAATTTATTATAATAAGGTACATATAGATAAATTCTCAATAAAAAATGAATTTAAAAATTAAAAAAATCATATAAAAACCTATATGGAATATTAGAAATCAAACCAAAATGAATATGAGATGTGTTGCCTCTTATGGAGACCACCAGATCTAAGAAGAGTGATATCTATGGAAGATGATAGATTCAATTGAATTGCAATTATGCATAAATCATTATAGTATCAACAATTACTATGGATATCATAACCTCTAGGAAGAAGTAATTAATAGAATATGAGATAAAAAATACCAAGAAGAAAATAACTCACCAAAAGAGGATTTTAACTTTCACTGGTGCTTTGATCTACCAAGAGATGAGATTGGGAGATCCAAAATGCATCTAGAGGGATCTCAAAATTCAATGTATTGGATTTGGTTTGAGTGGGATGAGTTTATAGATAATTAGGGGGTTTTGGTATTTTAATTAAGATTATAGATGAACTAAAATCCCATCACATGGTTTCCTGGGGCTGTTCAAATGGTTAGTACTAACCATGCTCCAAAAATGTTCCTCTTTCTGGGTTTCATGAAATGTATCATGGTTAGGATACATTTATTGTTTAACCATGAAAAAATTGGGTAACCCTTTCTATTTATATTACATAGTTTGGATGTATAGTTTTTCTAACCATGCACCCCTTCCAAGGATACTAGAAAGGTTGCACGATTTAGATTCATGGTTTTCAAACTATGTTCCAAATATACATAGGCCCCAAAACCTTAAAAAAACTCCAAAAAAACACCAGATTCAACTAATAAAGAAATCCAAAAAAAGGCTGCTCAAATAAATTGGTCAAAATAGAAAAAAGAAAGTAATGGGATTTTATATAGTGAATGATTAAAGAGAAATTTCCTAATTTTTGAAGAATCTAGGAATCTTGAGGAGTATTTAAATACACAAACACATCACTAAATGAATTTACATTATATTTTATTTTTATCAGGAAAGGTTATGATAAAGTTAAATATAAGGATGTGAAGTTGGTATTGAAATAAAAAAGAATATATAAATATAGAAATTCTAGGAATATCAATATTAAAGATAAATAATCTCTAAATCATAAGAAAAAAATATTGGAATATATAAAATATATATGTAATTATTTTAGATGTATTTGATAATATTTTTTTATAAAAGGATTTAAAAATCATAGGTTTAAAAGACAATGTATATTAGATGACACAGTCTATAAAATAAGATATTTATGGGAGAAAGTATTCTTTTTTGTGGATAAAGTTAGTGTTACTGTGGATTTATACATGTGGTGAGAAGATAATGATCTAATTATTGATATGTCTAAAAAATAAAAATATTTTTGAAGTTAAGAATTTAGGTGGTCTTAGATCACCCAAAAAATACATGTTTATGTAAATATATAATTTTTGAAGTGTGTATGAAGAATAAATTATATCTATTAAAGGAACATTATGGGGATATGATCGATTTGGTCATGATTCTGTGAATTTACTTACCATATATTTGGATCAAATGAGTTTGAGCCATGATAATAAATTTTTTACATGATGTAGAATAAAGGAATGGATAAATATCTTATTGTGTATGTCACATAGAATGAAAACCTAAAAGTAATGTCTCTGGATTATTGATTTTTAGTGTTTAACTTATATGATATATTAAATTAATCTTCATAATGAATTTAAAAAGTTAATGTTTTTTTGATAATATAGAATAATGGGTTACTCAAAATTGAAATATTTGGCTCACCAGAGATTGGAGATAACATGATAAAATTGAAGAATACAATTTTTTGGACTGGTTAACAAAAACCTTCCTTATTTATTCTTAACCTTGAACTAAATAGGATGGAATTATTTTTTGAAAAGTTAAATTATTAGTTAAAAGTATGAAGGATGGTTTTGTAATGACTATATAACAATGAACATGTGGTGGAATGTTTTAAATTAGGGATGTTTGAAATTCATCTCATTTGATCTTGAAAGTATAAAATGAGTCATTTCATTAAATTCATGGACATATTGGTCAAAATAACATGAATATAAAAACTTAAGGAGGTAGGTTTCAGGCTGCTACTATAATGAAGAGAAAATTTAATTGGATTTGTTTCATATAAAAAAGTGTAAGATTTTTCAATTAATCACCCAATAATGTAAAGATTAAAACTTATTATCCATTATATTGTATTCAGTTAAACATTTATGGGTTGAGGAGGAAGAAGTCAATGGATGAAGATGGGTAATTTATCACATTTATTGATGATTTTAGTCTGATTACATGTAATATGTGTTTGAAACATTAATCATAGGCCTTGAAAGTGTATAAATATCTTTGGAGAAGTTAAAAAATTAAATGCAGTTATTATTTGAGATGAATAAGAATATATATCAACAATAATTATACAAGTGTAAAGTTTTAATCTTGTGTAAAAAATAATGGTATCTACATTTGTATTGTAACTCCCCAAGAATTTACTAGATATTTTGTACCTTTAAATAAATACTATGTTTAATAGTTTTTATCACACATAACACTACACTAAAGAAAATATGAAAGATTTTATTGAAATAAAATATTACAACAAAAAATAAGAATTAATACATTATGATAATTCAATATGAAATATATTTATGAAAACTATAAGTTGAATAAAACCCAACAAAATAAAAATACTGCTAACATGAAATAATTATCATAATTTCATTATGTGAAGATCATAACCCAGACGGAAACTATAGATTGAATGAAAAACTGAATAAATATAATAGAAATGTCAAGAGAGAAGTAAATTGGATGAATTATTTTATTAATTTATGTTAGAATGTATATAGGAATGAAATATAACTATTATATATATGGTCCTTGGGAATTTTGTTATTCAGTATATTGCAATTTTAAGTATGTCCATCTTATATATGTTCATTTTGGTATAACCAATAGATATGTTGTGTAATTTGAAATAATATAATTCATAATAATAAATAAAGAAATAAAAAATATGATATTTAATTAAAATATTTTATGTGTTACAAATTATTATTATTAAAGAATTATTTTATGAAAAAAAATTAAAATATATATTTTAATACCAATGGATTGTAACCATTAAAATTTAAAATTATTAATAATTATTTTCAATAGGATGTGGTTAGAAATATTTAATGTTAATAAATGATATTTATAAAACAACTATTTTTTAATTATTATGGTTTTTATCATAATAAATTAAATTAGGGAATCAAATGTAATTATTCAATTTATAATTAATATATTAAAATTTAGTTGAATTTTCAATTGATATGAAATAATATTAAGAACAGTTAGTGATTAAAATGTCAATGTTCTATAAAGAAAGTTTTTTTATATTATATTTTCTTGTAAAATGTATATTTAAAATATTTTGAAATTGGATTAGATTAAATACATTCAATATTTAGAGTTATTAGGCCTAAAATGTATGTTATATATCATCTTATATTTTTGGAAAAAAATAATTACCATGGTAACAATATTAAACTATATAAAAGGGGTAAAAATAAGTAAATCATCATAGATCGAGTTTTTGTTAATTGAATTGATAGTTTGAAATCCTAGAAGACCCTTTTTATGTGTGGAGTCCATACCCATATGTCTGACCAATATTTTCTATGCTAAATCCTATATGATTCTAACTATACCACTCACCAAAAATTAGTTTCCAATGATATATCCCACATTTTCACCAATAAAAGGATTCAACTTACACCCACTTAAAACCACACTATTAATTTAAATTTTCCTTGAATAAATACCCATTTTATGTCTCATAGAATATTTTTCCATGTTTTGATGCCTTTGGATAGAATAATAATACCCAGTCTTTCACTCTGAGGGAAGTCATCATGAGAAGGAGTGATTTTTCCAAAGTTGGTAACAAGTTATTCTTTATTATTTTAATTTATATTCTCGTATAAAAAAATTAATAAAGAAGATTAAAAACATTAATTTTTTTTATATTAACATTATTATTACTCTTATAATGTAATAATACTATTATATAACCTCATAGCCTTTATCATTCATTAGTATAACACATTCTTGTATGGGTCGGTTTAACCAACTACATGAATAATGCTTTATTATCTTCACTGTACCTATAGTAAATGATAATAAGGAACATAAAACATAGTAATATATGATATTATTTATTAATATACATCTTAGATATGGACTTCTAATAACAAGAAAAAAAATAAATAATCTGTATAATGTAACTCATGATTATCTGTAAAATTTCTCAAAAAATGGTCATCATGAATTCCATGATCCAAAACCATATCAGTAACTTCCAAAAATTAATATGGGGATAAAAAATAATCTTAAAATATTATTTTTATAAATTTAATAATCTATTAATGATGAGCTTTTTAATGGGGTCAAACATCACTGTTATGAATCTTGCACAAAATAATGAATTTTTTTAACATCTGATGGTGAAAATAAACATTAAATTACTTTTGTTTCAATAATTAATGAATATAATTTATGAATATAAAAAGGAAAAAGTTATGAATAATAATCTAAATTAACTTATCAGTAGGTTTATTTTTAAAATCATGATGTTAAAGCACTTTCATGGAATATGAGAGTAAAAGTTAAGGGGCTTATCATTTCAATTTACTCTCATTAAGATAAATTATATATATTCCACCTTCATTCATTATGTGGTATATATAATAAACCTTGATTGTATTGTAATATATTTTTCATGTAATTCATGGGATTTAAAATCCATATTATGTTTTTAAAGGCTTTTTAATTTAAAGGTTATAAAAGCTTTAAGGGTTTTCTTTTTTAATCACACATTAAATTTGAAATTATCATACATAAATTTATATATGGATAAATTGAATGATACTTCTCTCTAAAACCAATAATATTTTCTTATCCTATATTTTTCATGTTTTTTATATTTCCTCTTACAATTTCACCTCCCCTCTAGTTCATAATTTACCCAAAGAAATTCTTTTAAGGGAAACTAACCTTACCTATTTTTCGATAGAGAATCTTTCACATCTATTACCAAATTCTTTATTTTGTTTCATGTATGTACTTATATATAATTATATTAATTATTAAGGTATTTTCCAATAGAATTTAATTTATTTAAAAAAGGAATATTCTTTAAACATTTCTGTTGGGGTCATTTTTAGACAATTTTGTATTCATTAGAAACTATGAAAGGAGACTCATTTTTTAATGTTTTCCACAAAAAAAAATTCCCACCACCATCATTGATTTTTTTTCATAAAACTACTGTAAAATATTCCATGATTTTATAAAGAAAGTTTTATTCCCTTTATTTTATAAAATATTTTATTTTTAAAAAATATGTTTTAAAAATATAAAGGGTGGTTCATATTATCTCTTAAAAAAATTTTAATGCTCCTATAGAATAATAATTTCATCTAAGTCAATAAAATTTAATGTTTATTATGATTCAATAAGAATGTAATAAAATGATAAAATATACCTTTTTCTCTATATGGATTATGATAATATCTTACAAATGCTCTCGTGAAACACATTTATTCCACACAAGCTAATTAAGCTATGATATAATTAAGAATGTTTTCATGTTTGTCTGGGATGAATATGTATAGTTTTTATTATGTAATGGATGTTCTAGGAATAGTATTGTCCTATAATGCATTGGATAAAGAATTAACTCATGATATGAATGGGAATGTAGAGTGAACTCAATGACTTAAGCGACTATGTCCACTAAGTGATGGGTGGGACTATAATTATATATCCCTCTATTGTATTGGGTAAATACTTATATCTCATGTGATGACATATTGATTAATTATGATAAAATTCAATCCCCTCATTGTCAATATTCACTATGTCATGATGCTATTGGTAGTGATTACTGATAGAAGGAATGATTTTTAATTCTTATGTATATGACACATTTTTATTCCTATGTTATGTTTTCATATCTAATAATTATTAACACATGTTTCTGCCCCTTTCTTTCCCATGTCTAGTGTTATTCCAAAATATGTATTCCATGACCATTAATATATCATATATTTTTTTTGTTGGGTATGATTTTTTATGTCATTTTATGCACTATTATTGTTCTCTAATGATCACATGTATATATTATTCCAACTTATGATCTTTGATTATTTTGTATCATGTTTACATTTACTGTGTTTTTAATATTACCCTTCCCCTAGGATATAAAGTGAAATATTATGAATGACTTGTCTAAATGGGTACCAAGTGAGTAGGATATTTGTGGGATATATTGATGATGGTGTAAAATAAGTGGAATTTTTATTATATATATAAAGAACTAATCCTATAAGTTATGGGGTGTGATTTAGTGTGATATAAAATGGAAATTCATATAAAATCATGTTATATATGTATGTATATATTACACTCAGGTACCCTTGTCTGGTATTAGATAAGGGTTTAGTTATTTTTTGGGGATTAAGTTTCTATAAAAATTAGTGAAAACCCTATGTATAAGCCTAAATATAAAAAAAGTATCCTAAAATTTCAATAATTTAGAAAGTGTATAGTTTCCTCGAAATTAAATCCCTATCTAGATAGAAAGAATTGGATTCCACATTTATAATAGAATGAAAGATTGGTAATAATCCCTAAGGAAATTTTAGTTGGGTATTCAATCAATCATCACATGGTACATGAAAATTGAGCTTAACTACACACATATTTTAACACTCCTGAGGAATATAATTTTGTTAATTTTCATTCTCTTTTTTAATAATTATAATGAATGAATGTATATGAAAAAAATTACATATGATGAAACAAAAGTGATATTTGAAAAACCTTAAATTTTATAGTTTTAAATGAAGGTTTCATAATTTAATACATATTCAAATTGAGTTTTTGTATCATATGATTTTATGCTTCGATTATTATTTCTTGATACTAGCACTAACCATCATCATTTTAGTATGGGATAAAAATAGAACAATTAAATTAAATTGGTGATTGGTGAACCTAAATAACTTATTTGATCCAAGTTAATTGAATTATTTCACTTAATGAAAGGTATCTAATATTTTTAATTCATATCCTTAATTACTATATATTTCATTTTTAGTGGAAACTCATAGTGGTGTGATGATTAAATCTAGAGTATGCAACACTTTTCTAATAAAATGTTATGAGAAGGTGTTTCCTTCCAATCATATTATTCAGCCTTTAGTCTATTTTTTTGATCTTGGGATTTGATTGGATCTTTATTTGAAATTCCCATTTCAATTTTGAAGACATGGAAATCCATTTCAAATCCAGAATCAGCCCATGATAATCTATTGGTGGAAATTAGGCCACGTAAACCCTATAGAAATTACATCTATTACATGGGTATTAATACCTATTAATGAGTTGTATTTTTCTAAATAGGTTGGGTAAGATATTGATATTAAAGATATGCCTATTGTTTGGGAATATATCGATGTATTTTAGGAATAATTTCATGGAATTCACCCATATTTTTAGGTTGAGTTTTTAATAGAACTCAATCCTAGTTCAATGTCTATCTAAATGACTCCTTATAAAAAGACCATGATTTAAAAGGAGTAATTAAAGAAGTATCTCTAACATAATTTGGGTAAGGGTTTTATACACCCATGTTCTTCACTCTGGGGTGAACCATTCATCTTTCTCAAGAAGAAAGATTGAGAAATTAATTTCTTATATAATTATCATGAAAAAAATCAAACCAAGAATAAGTATCCTTTACCGTAGAATTTATTAGATGTTAAATAAGTTTTAAGGTGATCAATACATCTAAATGATTTACCCTCACTCTTTATAAAATTAATTAAGGTTTAAAAGGTAGGATATATAAAATAAAACCTTTCTTATATGATATGGACATAATGAATTCATAGTTATGCCATTCAGACACAAAAATTCTTCAGTTATCTTCATGAATCTGATGAATAGAGTCTTTAGATATAACCCGAACCAAGTTTTTTATAATCTTTTTAGATGATATTCTCATATATTGGTTGATAAACGAAAATCATGGAGATTATTTTAATGATTATGCTAAATACCATGGAAAAGGGGACATAGAATTCCAAATTTACCTCGTGTGAATTATATCTACAAAAGTAGAATTATTTGGTGATTTAATCACATGTGAGGGTGTGTATGTGGATCCTTCAAATAAAATGGTGGTTGAACAATGTCCTATACAAACTAATATAAAAGAGATCCATTGTTTTCTTTATTTCACTGGATATTATTGAAGACTTGGGATAAATTTCTGATGACTATCAAATCCATGATCATAGTTAACATAAAAAGAGTCAAGTTTCTCTAGATAAATGAATGTAAATAAAATCTCATGGATCTTAAAAGAAGTTATGTCATAAAATCTTTACTCATATTACTATATATTATATAAGGGTTTTTTGTATATAATGAGGCATAAATGAATGATTTGGATGTGTCCTCATGTAAAATGATATTTTAGTATCTTATTCCTCATGTTAATTATTAATTAAAGAGAAAAAAAACCCACTCATGATTTGGATCTATATGTGACAATTTTTTCATTGAAAATATGGTGGAATTATCTACATGGTGAATAATGTGAAATATATACTAATAAAAAGATCCTAAATTATATATTCATAATAAAGGGTATGAACATGCACCAAACAAGATGGTTAAAGTTAATCAAGGACTATTTTTTCTCGATACATTACCACCATTGGAAATACAATTAGGTGGATGAATATTTGAGAATGAAAGATCATGCTACTTTATTTAGGATGAGGATTTAAAGGGACCAAATAATCACAGTTTTAAAAAGTTTTAACCTTGATATCATGAGGGAAGGAGATAATTCCTATCTTTTCAAAATGGAATCCTCAACCATACTTCCATATTGAGATCAAGGAGGCAAAGCAAAATGATATGGATTTATTTAAAAAAATTAGAGAATAATTATAGAGATCTACTTTAAAAAATGGAATTATAGGATTTGGGAAATGAAATTATGTTTAATAAATACCAAAATTGAATATATATCCAATGGATTATGGAAATAACACACCATTATTAGTATATATTGGAATCACTAAGATGTATAAATATCTCAAGTATCACATCTGGTGGGATAAGAGGAAGGGGTATATAGAAAAGTATATATCATGATTATTAGTATGAAAAAAATGTTAAGGAAAAATGAAGGAAGAAAATTAGATTATGCAACAATTCCTCATATGTATTTGGAAATAGGAAGCATCCCTATTGTTTTCATTTTGGGTATTCCAAATATATAAAGTTTTATAATGACCTTTGGTATAGGGTAGATCGACTTACAAGGGGAAAATATTTCATTATTATTAGAGAATATTTCTCACTCAATTAACTTTCCAGAATATATATAGTGGAAGTGGTAAGGATTCATTAAGTACTGCTATCAAATGTACATGATTTCCAAGAAAGGATTACCACAATATTTTAGAGAACTCTTCAATAAGAATGAGATTCAGAGTTGAGATTTAGCACTAACTATCATCCTCAAAGTGATGGTTAATATGAATGGACCATTCAAACTCTAGAGTATATGGTGAGATCCTATTTAATGTAATTAAAAGGATATTGGGATCAATATATCTCTATTTTATAGTTCATATATAAAAATTGTTTCCATTCAAACATTAAAATGGCACCATATGAGTATATATATGGTAAGAGGTGTAAAAATATAACATATTATGATGATGTTAGAGAGCATAAATTGATTGGAGAAAATCATGCTCTAGAATTGGCATAGATTATTCAAACCATTCAAAATCATATTAGAATTTCCCAAAGTCTATAGATTAACTTTGGTGATAATAATAGATATGATTTAAACATTGATGCAAGAGACAAGGTGTTCCTTCTAAGATCACCATAAAAGAGGGTTATTAGATTCATGAAGAAGGTAAAGTATATTTGTAGATACATTTCACCATTGTAAATCCTTGATCATGTTGGGATGATAGACTATCATCTTAAATTTACAAAAAACCTCTCCCAAGTGCATACTATATTCCATATAAAACTCATGAGGAAGTACATACAAGATCCTCTAAATTCACAATCTAAAATGTTGTACAATTAGAACATGATCATTATTGGGTGAAGAAACTGATATAAAACTATATTCATTTAGATAATGTACTATAAAATAATAACACTCAACTGGTTAGTATTATATGGAGGAATCTTATATTTAAGGAAGAAACATGGGAACCCAAATATGTAATGAAGAAAATACCCTCATTATTTCATTACAGTAATAAAATTTTGATCGATAAATTATTTTTATGGTGATGAATGTAACACCCCAAGAATATACTATAACATATTGGACCTATATGTTAATTAATAGTTCCCTAAGACCGGTTGGACACATGGTTTCAAGCATATCTCCCCAAATTCTAGAGGCTTCCAACTAGCAGTGAGGGTCTAGGGTGTGTCTTTGGGGATACTTTTCTCTCATGTCCTAATGTAACAGAACAGAACAAAAATTAGGGTCAATAGAGGAAGAAAATATAATAACTGAACATTAGACATAAGATAAAATCCAATACAATAATATAAACATTTCCAAAGGTAATATCATATACAAAATTATTACCATGTCATGTTTCTACAAAGTATCCAAAAAAGGTATACATAGAATGTGTAAAATACATATATTAGAAATTAAAAAGGTCAAAAAATAATATCTCTAGATTGAATCACAAGCCCCAACTCGGTCCTATTCCCCCTACTCCTAAGCAGAAAAAAGTCAAGAATCGAACTATGGACACTTTTCCCGTTCCATAACTGTATCCTCATAGTCTGTTTGAGTACCCAATGACATCCTAAATAGGGTGTGAGATAAAATCCCAGTAGGTCACCACCTGAGGTGTCTATAAAAAATATTATATGTGCAATCAAATCTAAGAAGAGTGAAAAATATAATAGATTGGATAGTAATACAAGTAAAATGGGCATGGAAAAAGAAAAGCAGTAAAGTGATATTGTCAAGCCAAACAAGGCTCCCTACAAACCATGAGTCAAGATCCTATAATAGGGAAACAATAAAAACATCCAAATTAAACACCATGGCCATGTCATATACACAATATCTCATATCACACACATCCACACCATATAACCTGTAATGTCATATCAACCACAGGCGATCCATACAATCACAAATATCACATTTCCCAAAGTCAATCCATATAATAAAACATGTTAGAACCCTTAGAGATGAATCCAAGGTGTATAGAACAAAGTTATCCTTATCGAGTCCCAAGATCATCTCAATGTAAACTCAATTGGGATTGAATTTGGGTCTAAGGAGAACATTAATAGACCATGCCCACTACGAGCCCAAAAAAACTATATCCAAGGGGTAGAAAGGCCCAAGGCATCCCATAGATTCCATACCCAAGGATAAATATCATCCAAAGTTCCCACTACCACTATCATGACCCATGATGTATCACACCCATGGAATCCTATACAATCATTTTTCATTCAATTCAATAATCAATTCACATTTCATAACATTTCACTATCCCGGACTTTACCCACTCATATAAAAATTCTATAAACCATATCATAAACAATCAATTAGGTTCAATTAATTTATTAATGGGCTTCATCTAACTAGTGAAACTCATACAATCACCCCTTGAGTGGTTTAATAATTGAAAAGTCAAAGAAGATATCAAAGATACACCCCATGGATGGTCATTGTTGGAAAAAACCTTCAACATGTCTCAAGGAACTAGAGGGAATCCCTAACATATTACAATATATTCAATTTAATTATTCAATTCATTTTAGGGATAACACTGAAAAAGTATTGCATGCTAGAAAAATAAAAACTAGCTCTATAAAGCATCAAAAAACTCGAAAGAAAAGTATAGAACACCTACCATAGGTACATAGTGGAGTTATCATCTAATATAAACTTATGATTTGATTCATATCAAGATAAAAACGAAAAACAGATGAAGAATCTGAAAATAGAGCACATTAGCTTTAACCTAAATAGTGCAACCGATAACAAGTAAACTGAATAATGGATTATATGGATTATAGTACTTATCAGTGTGAATCCAATGAGACTGATAATTCTCGATTCTAAGTTCCAATATAAGAATAACACTAAAATCTCTCAATTTTTCTTCAAATATATCTCAAATGGCTCAAGGCTATCCAACAGGTGACTAATAAAATTATATTTATGTTATAAGAAATTTTAAGGGAAAAATAATAATTTTCCCAAGATTTTTTAGGCTGTAGAGTTTGGCCACATGATTAGCTAAACTGTGCACCCTATGATATGCTAAGGTAGCACCTACATGGTCATGTGCATAGTTTTCCAAACCATGCATAAACTATGTGATTTTGATCTACTAAAAATTAAAAGTGCATCACATGGGTGTACATCTCTATCCACATAATTCTCTCAAACTCTTTAGGATCATATTTCCCTCTTCTAAGGCCTTGAATAGTTTTTATACCATGCGGCCTGTCCCACATGGTTTCTACTAATCGTATGACCTACCAGTTTTCCCAAAATTTTTGGTTCTAGGGTCCGAAAAATCCCTAGACACACCCGATACCCCCATTAACCCAAAGCGTATTCACTCTAACCTGTAAAAAAGCATTTAAACTGAAAAAAAGATCAATACATTATAGGAAAACCTATTATCTTATAATATTCACCCCTTAAATCAATTCGTCCCCAAATTATGCTTTCAATTGTGGTCAAGAATCATCAGAGAATATCTCAGGCCACTGATCACATATGCCATCCTCCCACTGCCAAGTATCATCTTTTAAATGGCTATACCACCATAGCTCCCATACTAGAGGGACTGAATAGCCTTAGAGAACCTTGATTCTCCTATCAAAGATATGAATCAGATAATCCTCAAAGGACCCATTTTATTGTAACACAACCTCCTTAGGCTAAAAATAATGATACATGTCTTAATGATATTAGTGTAGATAAGATACCTAAAACATGTTATGCATGGATCAATACCTATGAGGTAACTGCAACCGATAGGCTACCAACCCGACTCTACCTAGAATCTAAAATGACCCAACATATCATGATGAAAACATACCATGTCTATTGGTCCATCTATGTCCCAACCTTGATGAGAAACACAAGAAGAACTAGTCCCCAATCGAAAAATATAGATTTCATTGACGTCGATCGACAAATGATTAATATCGATACTATGCTATATCCAACTACTTCTGATTTAACTGTACATGCTCAAAAGATTCCTTCATGAGATGATGTCCTAGTAAAGCTGCCTCACCTACCTTTATCCACCATAGGGGTGATCGACATGGCCTACCATAAACATCCTCATATGGTTCCATCTGTACCATATCCTAATAGAAATATTCATAGAAAAAAATCCACAAGGGGGTATATGCCTCTACTAAGAGCCCAAAAAATCATAGATTCATGCTCTAAACATGTAACCAAGCACCTAAATCATATTCTCTGACTATCCATTAGTTTGATGGTGGTAAGCTATGATTAAAATAACCTGTATAATCAATAACCTCCACAAACTCATCCATAAACAAGACATAATTTGGGAGTCCCTATATGAAATTATAGTGTGAGAAATCCCATGAAGTCATACTATCTCACGAATATACAACCCCTAATCCCATATACACTGAAGGTCTCCTTGATCAAGAGGAAATATAATTTTTTTTGATCTTGTCAACAATAACCCATACTGTATCACTAACTAAAGGTGACCATGAAAAAATGGTTATGAGTCCATCATGACATCACCCCATTTCCACTTGGTAATAGGTAAGTGTTGTAGAAGTTCAGCTGGTCACTAATGTTTCTTCTCCACCCACTAAAAGGTTAAACACCTAACAACAAAACCATCCACCATATGTTTCATACCCGACCACCAGTCTTAACAACATAAATCACAATACATCTTGGTAATTCTAGGATGCACCATCCAAACTAAGGATTGAAACTCCCACATCAGATATTCACGTATGTCCCCTAGAACCCAAACACGACCATGGTTAAATATTATCTCATCATTGCGTATGGGTTCTCACCTAACAGACTCTCTCATAGGACTAGAATCTATGAATCTAATAGATTCCTCTTCCTCACTCTATCCAGTAGGGCAGAGTTCACAACTAAGGATGAAAGAAAATTCTATCCCTGATCATGATGCACCTTTAAGTGCATCTTATAGAACAAAGCCATACAATTCTACTCACTAATGGCCTCATAAAATTCTTTTATATGAGTCCTCCTAATCATTGCATTGACAATTGCATTTCCATTTCCAGGAATATATACAACCTTGAAGTCCAAATATTGTATGTACTCAACCCACCGTCACTAACTTAGATTTAGATCACACTATTTAAATAAGTAAATGAGGATTTTGTGTTCCATGTACACCAAAAATTGCTCCCCTGGTAAATAATGTCTGCAATAGAAAAAAAAATGAACAACTAAAGCTAACTCAAGATCATCGGTCAGGTATTTCCTTTTTTGTGGAATTAGATAATGAGACCTATATGCCAGAACTCTACCCCCCTACAGCAGAAACTCTCTAAACCCGATACCTAATGTGTCACAATACATAGTGTAGTTATTTACCTACTCTAGAAGAATCAAGATCAATGCTGAATTCAATCACCCTTTATACTCTTGAAAGGATGTCTCATAGGTATTTGACCATATGAAATACACACCATTATTAGTCAATCCCATAATAATAACTTCTAAGCTTGAGAAGTCCTTTATTAAAGGCTTGTAATATCCAAATAACTCTATGAAACTCCATATGTCATAGAAGTTGTTGAGATGCTCCTAGAAAACTATATCTCTTACCTTATATGGTCCAAATGATACTCCTATCTCTAATATAATATGATACATGAAGTGAATCTTATCCATATATAAATGTCACTTTGTGAGATTAACATATAATTGATTCTATCTCAGTGTATCCAAAATGATCTAAAGGTGCTTAGAATGGTCATGTCAATTTTTGGAGTACACCAAGGTATCATCCCTAAAAATCACTACAAATGAATCTAGATAAGTATGGAAAATTAGGTTTATTAGCACTATGAAAACTGTTGGATCATTCATGAGACCAAACAACATAACGAAATACTCGTATGTACCATACTTGCTATGAAAAGATGTGTGAGTTATGTATGTAGGTAAAAAACAAACATGATGATATCCAGATATAAAATCAAATTTCTAGAACACTCGATATCCTGTAAGATGACCAAAGTATTCATTTATCCAGAGAAAGGAATATCAGTTCTTAAAAACTAGCTAGTTAAATTTTAGTCAATCCACACATTGCCTAAGGATACCATCTGAATTTTTCACAAAACAGACCTGTGAATTACCTGGATACGTACTAGGTCAAATAAACCCATTTTCATCCATACCCTCTATCTACCCATTGTTCTCCTGGAACTTTATTTTAGCCATCCTATAAAGAGTAAAGCATATTGGTTCTGCTCATGCCACTAGATCGATAGATAAATACTTATCTCTCTCAGGAGGTAAACCGAAAATTCATCTAGAAATATTTCCCTGAAATGATCAACCACTGGAGAAAATTATCCCCAATGTTATCCCTAATAATCAAAATAAAAACTAGATGTTTTGGATGCCATCCCACCGAGACCATGATGATGTGGTCTTGCTCGGATCACCTGGACATCCCATTATCCATTGTGATTAAACACTCCACCCATTAGTGATATGGAAGTCACCCTCCGATAATAGAAAATAATGAAGGACTAATAAGAAAATATATATTCTATACCAAGTCTGACATCAAACTTGGTCATGTTGAGGAAAAAAATATTCCATACAAAGTGACACCCACTAATCTCAAGGGGGAACTCCTAGAATTGGCATACATCCTCTGTTTTGATCCCCAATGAAGTGTCTAACATCATAATGCCCATAGAAAACTGAACTATGAGCCAAATTCTCTCCAAAACAGTTAAATATATAAAAATATGTGACGAACCTATGTCAAAACGGTAGATATGTAACACCCCAAACTTCCATGGTATTCTTCTTTTTAAATAATTCAATATCTTGTGTTGCACACAACACCAAGTTCGAGCACACCACGATTAACCTTTTAAAAATAGATTATGAATAGTATTAATCACATTTTGAATTTTATATATTCTATGTAATTTTAATATTCATTGAATGTGTTTCTTAGACATGATATAAGAAAAAATTCAAATTTCTGAATAAAAGAAGTATTTTTCAAAAAATGTTGTTTTCCACCATTTAATAGTGAACCATTTTTAAATCCAATATTTTACCCATTTATATATTTAATTTGACAAAATAAACTTTTTTTATTTATAATATTAAAATAAAAATTTATTTTGTACAAATGTTTTTTTTTTCTGATAACATTCATATTTTAATGAATAGTGAAAAATACTGCATTTTACTTCAAAACTGATTTTTATCAAATTTATTTATTTTTATAGATTATCATTTTAATTTTTTATTTATAATTATATCATATTTTTATCATTTAATATAATTTAGGTAAATTAAATTAGTTTTACATTAAAATTAGAATTAAAAACATGCCAATCTTTTGACAGTTTTTTCTTATTAAAAACATGTTTTCTCGTTTTGTCAAAAAAGATTAATTTTAAATTAATTAATGAAACTTTTGTGTTTTAAATTTCGAAAAATGTATTAAATAGTTATAATCATTTAATCCATATTAATTTAATTGGCTACTTTATTTTTTAGATCTTATTAATAGTAAGTCTAGTAAGTTTTTGTTACCATAGTTAAGGGTAAATTGGGTAATTAAAGGTAAAAATAATATTATAAAAATACCCTAACACATGTAAAAATTCTATTGGATGAATAAATTATAACCTTATAACCTATTTTTAAAAATTGAATCATTTAATGGACCCTTTTCTATGAATATGACATGAATATTATTAAAATTAATGTATGTGACTAAATATCACTCTAATTTATTATATGTACAATAATTTTAATATAGTGATATCCAAGAGATAAAATAGATTATAAATATTCAATGTAAATAAAAAATAAAAACCCAAATTAGAGAAATTTATTTATAATTTTTATATATTAAATAATTACCATTAATAATGACAAAATAGTGATGCAGAAACTATTTTATTAATAGAAATATCAAATAAATGATATTAAAAATATTACAATAAATATAATTTGACTTAATTAATGACGTAAAATAATTTTATAGATAACATAGAAATGTTATTCATATAGTTTAAGTATTATTTTAAAGTTAACATGTTGGTTTGATATTTTTAAAAATGAAAATATTGAATAGTATCAAAATTGACATAAATGATAATTTAAATAAATAATATTTTATTAAATGTTATAATTTTTTTTCAAAATCTAGGGCTCAACAAAATAATTTTTATAATGATACTTATATCATAAATGATCCAATTGGGGTTATTTTTTTATTTTATAGTAACTATATTAACCTTATATTAGTAAAAGACATGTAAACACGGTAAGAGTTAATCTCTTTAAATAAGGGTTAAATCCAAATGATAAGGTTATTTTCGTGAACAAAACTTGTCTAAAAATAGTTTTATAATATTATTTAAATACATAATCATATTATAATCTAAATTAATCACTTTTTATTTATTTTAAACTGAAAATAAATTTATAATAAATTAATAGTTTTGGAGATTCCAAAAGTGCCCCTCCTCTCTCTTATAAAAGGGAACCCTTGCTTCTCTTTTAATCACATGTCTAAAGAAATTTGAATTAGAAAAAACCTTCCCAATTCTATTAAAAACTTAACTTAGTTTATACTAGAGTCCATAAATTTTGAATAAATCCATCCTATAGATTCCTTTTGTGCAAATCAATAGGAGACGATCAAGGAAGAGGTAATTGTTTTTCTAATTCCATTGAATTTATTTTCTTCTTCTACTTCCTCTTCCTATGTTTCTTCCATACCAAAGTAATAAATATAGTATAATATAAATTATGAGATGTTATTATAATTATGGAACAATCATATTACTATATTTTTCCATCCTATGAATAAAAATTTCACCATGCATGCGTACATACTACTTCTCATCCCCACCCCGTGGTGTAATTTGTCATTCAACACTACTTTATTTGGATGGGTATAATGAAAAGTATAATGAATATAAATAATTAATATAAAATTATAATGATTATATATAATTAAAATACCATCCAATTATATACCATTTAACTATTAAGGGAGTGATAACATCGCTCGTGTGTACATACGACCTACCATCTCCACGACGCGATGAGATTCATTATCCACATTAACGATTAAAGAATTATTATAAAATTTATATGATGAGTAAAAGTAATTATTATGAACTTTATATCATTATTTATATTAATAAAATAAATTCTATGGAAAAAAACATGACTTACACAATAAAACAAGCACAATAAAACGAATTAGTCAACACCTAAAATAATAGTTATACTGAAATATTATTAATAAAATGATATAAGAGGATTATATATGATATCATAAATATAGATATGGTTCTCTTATAATTTAATAACATGTTTTAACCATTATACAAGTGGGTAATGAACCCTCTACTAAATAAAAGTATAAGGTAAGGGTCAATCTCAAAATCTCTATATTATCTAAGATTTTTTATTTATAAGTATCTATTGGGAAATATTTATCAACCATGTCTATGTTTCTTAAAATGTATTTCAAAATATTATCAACAATTTTTCAAAGTCATTTTTACCCATTTTTTACTTTTTATAATTTTTTTAAAAGGAATCTTTCCGTCATTTTATAAATGAGATACTTTATAAGCTTTTAGACAAATTATGGAAAGAATGTTTTTTTACATATATTGTGCGAGCGACTATTTTAAGTCATTATTACACCTTAAAATTTTGAAGTTTTCCTTATAATATTATAAGAATATTTTGATAATAATTTTTTTTATTTCATAATTTTGCGGCTTTTGAATAATTTCAATGTAAAAAAAGGATATTTATCTCAAAGAGTTTTAATGAATTTATTAGCTTATTTTCATCTATTTCAACATCATTTATTGGATTTATGCTTTATTGGAATTGATTTATTATGATAAAATATTATATATTTTATTTAAGGTTTTATCATATGTTTGACTATGGATGTGCTATATATATACCATTCATGGTTTATGGTTAAAGTATTAACATTTTTTATGCTATATTTAATTAGAAATTTTATGTTATTTTTCACCCTTTTCATATTAATAATACATTATAATTAGTAAGTGATAGGTAGGTCCTGCTATAGCCCTCGATACATCTGTAGGTGTAATGAGACAAACTAGTGTCTTGGAATGATGCCTTGATTGTATGGTAATTTGTGGTCTTGGCACGAGGCCTTGATGGCATGGCTATGATGTCCGACATTATGCATTTCCTCATTATGTGATTAATATTACATGTGATTATTCGAATATTAAAATATCCATGTGAATGTTTAAATGGAATTATTTTATCCATTATTTCCATATTATGATGAATATTATGTTTAAAATTCATGTGTTTTAGTCGTATTGATTGCCTTAAAAGTTTATGCTTGTTTATGATAGCTTCTGCTACATTGTTTATCCTTACTGATCATCTGAGATCACCCCTTTCTTATGTTTCATTTTTCCCTAGGATGCGAAGAAGTATATTATAAATAAAATTTAGGGATAATATAAGGGATATTATTTTATTCAAAGAAGATGATATGCTGTTTTTCATTTTCATATGTATTGTAAAACTCATGTTTGTATCTAGATTTTCCAAGGCTAATAAACTGATTGGTACTTTGGGATTTGATTTCATGTGATCATGCCAATGTAATAAAATAATGCACCGATGTTGGGAAAATGGGGTTGGGAATGGGAGTTAGTATCAGATAAATTTTAGTACATTCTTTGGAAACTTGATTTAGAATTAATTAGGGGTAGCTACCTTAAGATAGACTTTGATGGTAGTATATACAAACATCCTAAATTTTTTGTAATTTATAAACTATATTAGTATTCATAGAAAATACATACCTATATAGATATTGTAAGTGGACGTGGTTTGATCATAGATGTACCTAGGAGTAACAAATCTGACAAGGTGTTTTAGGCTTGAATCGGGGTAACCTAGTACATGACAATAGGCCTTATTGCACCTTTTTTTGACACTCATGGGGGATATGCATAGGATAATTCACATTTTATTTAAAAACCATTATGAATGATTTATTAGTAAATATTTACTTAGAGAAACCATTTTTTATTATTATGGATTAGATGAGATTTTTTTTCAATTTATGTGAAGTATTTTAGTAGTATAAAATTATGCATTATGATTCAAAAACTAATCTAGTGTATGCCACTATTTAGAAATTTCACCTAGTGGAAGTAAATGAATATTTATCAATTAACATAATACATTTTGGTATTTCCATCCTATTCAAGATAATGATAGTGGAGCTAGTGATACAACTACTACTGAACAACTTATAACCATACTGGGACAACTGACTCAGGTTAGAAATAAAAACCTTAACCAAATTGAGAAGCCTGATCCCCAATGCGAAGGATCAATTTTAGACCACTTCATGACACAATAGCCTCCAATATTCAATGGGACTTCAAATAATTTTGTTGCTGAGAAGTAGATAAGTCCCTTAGAGAATATATTTCTTTCTTTGGGGAATAATGAGAGTGAAAACGTTTTTTTATTGAATACTATCATCTATCAGAAGATGAAGATCAATGGTGGTCATTAATTTAAAACATGAAGGAGGATGAAGAGGTATAAAATATAGACTTGAGTGAATTTAAAAAACTCTTTCTAGAAAAATAATTTCCTCGTGATCTATGAGTGGATATAGAGAGTAAATTTATGGTTTTGAGAGAGAATGAGGATGAGAATGTTTCAAAGTATGAAGCTAACTTCACAAGGTTATCAAGTCATGATGAATACTACATACGTAACCAAATAAGTAATATTGATCAATAATTTAACGAGTTTAAACCATTCCTCAAATGGGCATTGGTCTCATAATATTTCTGATCGTATGAATATATAGTCTCATGTGATATCAAGATAGAAATGGAATTGTCAAATTATTATGAATATAAAGTAAAGAATGAGATTAATAGGTCCACTTAACACTCTAGAAAAAGAAGTAAAGTAAATAAGAGAAAAGTTTAATTTACACTCTATAGTAATTGTGGGAAGAAACACCCTGGTACTTGCTTAATTAGGATGGAGGTTTGTTACAAGTTTGGAGAAAAGGTCCGCCAAGATCTTGATTGAAAGGGGAATAATGAATCTACCAATTTTTATTGATAAAATTGTAAACATATGGGAAATTATGAAAATTATTGTCCTGAGCATCAAGGAATATTTCCCCAGAAAAATCCAAGGGAGCATGGCCAAGATTTTGAAATCACAACTGCTGAGGTTGAAGTACCTAATGATGTGGTGGCAGGTACTTTAATCATTTCTTTAAATTTAGCCAAAGAATTATTTGATTTTGGATCCTCACATTTTTTAAATCTTTCTATTATTCTTTAAAAATTAAATATTTCCCATTCACATTAACAAGGGAGTTGTCAGTCAAAACCCCTAATAGAAGTCTCACTACAATAAAGATGTGCTAGGTAGTTCCCATTATGGAATATAAATGTGATTTATCTACTGAATTTATCATTATACTAATGGTTGAATTAGATATAATCCTTGGTATGGACTTAATATCAAAATATGATGCAAAAATTTATTTCAAGAATAAGGAAGTTGTGATTTGTGAGGAAAATGTAGAATTCATTATCTTTAGAGAAGAAACTTGATCAATTGATTCTTATCAAAACCCACACCCTATAGCATTACTAAATGACATTCTTAGGAAGGAAGAGGAAATAACATTTAGGGATGAAGGAATTAATATTCAAATTGAGGATGTACCTATTTTATGTGAATATATTTCTATATTTATATCGGATTTACTAGGACATCCTCCAGAGAAGGAAGTTGAGATTACTATTGATTTAATCCCTAATGGAAGGCCAATATCAAAAACTCCCTATAGAATGGCCATCATGGAATTAGTAGAAATAAATAAAAAACTATATGAGTTGAGTAATAAGATATTTATTCACTAGTGTGTTTCTTTATGGGGATCCCCATTTCTTTTTGTAAGAAGAAATATGGATCAATGAGTTTATGAATTGACTATAGAGAAATCAATGCTATTATAATAAATGAAAAGTATCCTCTACCTCATATTGATGATATTTTTGATCAAATTCATTGATCTCAATATTTTTCAAAGATTTAACTTCATTATGGATATCATTAATTATGTGTAAAAAGGAAGATATTCCAAAGATAACATTCTGAATGAGGTATGGTCATTACAAATTTATAGTAATGCCATTTTAATTGACTAATGAACCCTCTGTTTTCATTGATCTAATGAATAAAGTGTTCAAATAATATATTGATGACTTTTTCGTATTATATATTGATTATATCTTGGTATAATATAAAATCTATGAAGACCATGATAACCACTTGATGTTTTTTCTAAAGACTCTTAGAAGAAAAGAACTGCATGGGAAGTCTAGAAAGTGTGAGTTATAGATTCTGGAAATTTCTTTTCTTAGACATATTCGTCTCAAAGGATGGAATCTCTATTGATCCTGTAAAGACAAAGGAAATCCATGAATGGATAACACCAATAAGTATAACTAAGGTACATAGATTTATTGGTTTATCAAGTTATTATAGAAATTTTGTCAAGAATTTTGCTCGTTTGGCTAACCTGTAACCAAGATCCCATGTAAAGGGGTTAAATTTGTTTAGGGAAAAGAGTTTCATGAATGTTTTGATGAATTAAAGATAACATTATTAAATTATTATATATTAACATTAACATATGTAAATGATGGGTTTTTTAATTATAGTGATGCATCAAGGAATGTACTTTGTTGTATTCTTATATAGAATGATAGAGTTATTTCTAATGCATAAAGGCAATTAAAAATCCATGAAAAAATTACCCAACTCATGATATTGAGTTATTAGTAGTAATATTTTCAATGAATATATTGAGACACTTTATATACAGTGAATGATGTGATATATATACTGATCACAAGAGTTTGAAATGTATTTTCTCACAGAAATAACTCAACATGAGACAAACAAGATGGATTGATCTGCTGATGGTTTATGATTTCACAATACAATACCACCCAAGGAAGGAAAATAAGGTGGAAAACTCTTTGAGTAGAAAGGAACATAAATTTATAAACAAATTATAGTTTAAAAGGATCCTATGTTCATGGATCATGTAAATATGGATATGAGAATTATCATGGAAGGTGAAACATCACTAATTTTTCAAATGGTTTCCAAACCATCTTTACTAGAAAGGATAAAAAGTTCTTAGTATAATGATGAGAAGTTTCAAAAGAAAATTTAAGATGTGAATGATGGGGGATTGATTGGCTTAATTTATGAAGACAATATTTTGAAAATTGGGAAGAAACTTTGTGTTCCCGCTATACCAGAGATAAAAAGGGAATTATCAGATGATGCTCATATCTTTAATTTCTCTATAAAATTAGGTAGCACTAAGATGTATAGATATTTCAATGAACTTTTTTGGGGGGAAAACATGAAGAGAGATATTTATGATTATGTGTAATGATGTTTGGTTTCTCAATAGGTGAATGTTGGAAGACAACATCCTAGAGGTGTCATGAAACATATTCCTATACCTGTGTGGAAATGAGATGATATTCCAATGGACTTTGTCATGGGGATACCAAATAATCACAGATGAAATGATGCGATATGTGTTTTTTCTATCACAAAATCATCACATTTTCTTTCTATAATAGAATATTTACCCCATGAATGTTTAGAAAGACTATATATTAATGAAGTTTCAAGTCTTCATGTTGTACCTCTATCGATTATTTCTGATCATCATCCCTATTTTACATCATAATTATAAAAAATTCTTCAGAAGGACCTAAAAACTGAGCTTCATTTGAGCATTTCCTACCACCCTCAAAATGATGGAAAATAAGAATGGAAAATTTAATCTTTAGAAGACAAGTTGAGATCTTTCTCACTTGACATTCAAGGTACGTGGGATCAATATTTACCTCTATTGGAATGTTTATATAACAATAAATTCCATTCACATATTAATATGGAACCATATAAAGCATTGTATGGAAAGATATTCCATACACAAAATTTTTGGGATGATGTTAGGGAAAGAAAACTTGTAGGCCCAGAAATTGTTAAAGAAATGGCAGAAAAGGTAAAGACTATTCAGACCCATATCAAAATAGCTCAATGTACGAAAAAGATCTATCCTGATAACCAATGAAAGGATTTACAATTTCAAGTGGGAGATAATGTTTTCCTAAAGGTATCTCCATGGAAAGGTTTTATACAATTCAGTAAAAAGGGTAAATTAATTGCTAGGTACATCAGACCTTTTGAAATTCTAGAACAAATTTGAGCTTTAGATTACCATTTGGTAATGCCGCCATGTATCTTTAAAGTTCATGATGTGTTCCACATATCAATTTTAATGAAATAAATCCTAGACCCAACTCATGTACACACCTATGATGAAATAGAACCATAATGTGATTTGTCTTACTATGAAGTGCCAACCAATATTTTTGACACTAGAGAATAAGTGTTGAGAAATAAGATGAATCATCTGGTAAAAGTTCTTTGGAGAAACCATAAAATGGAGGGGGAGATGTGGGAAATAGAATAAATTATGATGAATAACTTCCCAGATATTTTTATTAACTGATATTATAGAAAATTTGAGGATGAAATTATTTAAAATATGGAATAATGTAACACCCCATGCTTCCACGATACACTTCTTTTTAAATAATTCAACAGATTTCACTCCACGCAACACCGAGCTTATGTGCACAAAGACTAGTTGTTTAAAAAGAGGTTACAAAAATGATTAACAAAATTTCATTTTTTATATTCATTATAATTTTAATATTCATCTCATGTGTTTCTTATACATGATATAAGAACAAATTTAATTTTTTGAATAAAAGATGTATTTCAAAAAAAATGAAGTTTTACCACCTTTTAATGGAGAAAACATTTTAAATACATTATTTGACACTTTTATATATTATATTTTAAAAAATAAACTTATTATTTAAAATGGTGACATAAAAATATATTTTGGACAAATTTTTGGTGTTTTTCTCATAACTTTCACATTTCAATGAATTGTGAAAAATACTGCATTTTAATTCAAAACTAATTTTTCATCTAATTTATTTATATTGATAGATTATAATTTTAATTTTTCATAAAGTATAATTATATTTATTTTTTATCATTTAATAGAATTTATGTAATTTTTATTTTTTCTACATTAAATTTATATTTAAACACATGATAATGTTTTGATGGTTTTTACTTTTGAAAAACCCATTTTATCATTTTTTCAATGGGGATTAATTTTAAATTAATTATTGTATCTTTTTTGTTTTAAATTTTGAAAAATATATTCCATATTTGGAATAATTTTATCCAAATTATTTTAATAGGTTACTGTTATTTTTTGGATATTATGAATAATAACTTTAGTAATTTTTATTACCATGATTAAGGGTAAATTTGGTAATTAAATGTAAAAATAATATTATAAAATTACCCTAACATCTTTAAAAATCCTACTTGATTACTAAATTTGACCCCTATCACCTATGTTTTAAAATGTATTCATTTAATGGCCCATTTTACAAGAATATGACTTGACTATTATTTAAATTAATGAATGTGACAAAATATCACACTCTCATTTCTTATAAGTATAATAATTTTAATATAGAGATTTAAAGGAGATAAAATTGATTATAACTAGTATATGGAAATCTAACATAATTAACTACATCCTAGAAATTTATTTATAATTTTTAGAGATTAAATTATTACCATTAATGATGACACAATAGTGATTCATAAATTATTTTATTAATATAAATATCAAATTAATGATATAAAAATATAAAAATAAAAATAATTTAAATTAATTAATGATATAAAAAATTATTATAGATAACATAAACATGTTTTTTACATGTTTAATTATTTTCTTGAATTTATAATGTTGTTTTTATATTTTTTAAAATGAAAATATTGAATAGTATCAAAATTGGAATAAATGATACTTTAAAATAAATAGTATTTTAATAAATGTTATAAAATTAAAAAAACCAAAGGATTGGCCAAATAATTGGTATAATGTTAGTGATATAATAAATGATCTAATTAGGGTTAGTTTTTCATTTTATAGTAACTATATTAACCCTATATTATAAAAAGACAAGTAAACATGGTAAGAGTAAACTATTTAACTAAGGGTTAAATCTAAAAGATAAGGTTAATTTTGTGACCAAAAAATGTAAAAAAATTATTGGTTGATATTATTAATACCCATAACCCTCTTATCCTAGAAATAACTTACTTCGGTTCTATTTGAAATGAAAAATCAATTTATAATAAATTAATAGTTTTGGAGTTTCCTAAAGTTCCCCTCCCATCTCTTATAAAAGCACACCCTTTATTATCTTTTAATCACACCTCTAAATCCCTCTGGATCGGCTAAAAACTGACCAATTATCCTCCAAAATTTAATAAATTCATCCTAGAGGCCATAAGTCTGGATGAAATCCATACTTAAGGGTTCTTTTGTGCAAATCAAAAGGAGTCACTCAAAGAAGAGGTAATTATTTTACCAATTCCATTAAATTTATTTTCTTCTTATACTTACTATTACTATGTTGTTTCCATAAAAAAGTAATAAATAAAATATAATATACATTATTAAATGTTAATATAACTATGGAATAACTATATCTCTCAATTTATCCATAATACGAATAATAATATCACTGTGTGTGCGTACGTACGACTTATTGTCTCCACGTCATGGTGTAATTTTTTATTCAAAACTACTTTATATCTATGTGTATAATGATGAGTATAAAAAATATAAATAATTAATATTATATGATAATTATTATTTTATAATTATCATACCATCCAATTTCATACCATTTAACCATTAAGGGAATGATATCATCACTCGTACGTACATACAACCGACTGTCTCCACAACGGGGTGCGATTCATTCTCCACATTGACCATTCAAGAATGACTATTAAATTTATATAATGATCAATAAAATAATTATTATTAACTTTATATCATTTTTTATATGAATAAAATTCATCCTATGAATAAAAAACACAACATACATAACAAAACATGCATAGGAAAACGAAGCCGTTAACACCTGAAACAGTGGTTATACTGAAATATTATTAATAAAATGACATAAGAAGGTCATATATGTTATAATAAATATGTATATTATTATGTTATAATTTAATAAAATGTTTTAACCATTATACAAGTGGTTAAATCACCCTCAACTAAATTAAAGTATAAGGTAAGAGTTAATTTTACAATATCTTTATTATCCGAGATTGTTTATATATAAGTATCTACTTGGACATATTTATCACACATGTCCATGTTTCTTAAAATTAATTTCAAAATATTATAGATAAAATTTTAAAATCATTTAACCTATATTTTACTTTTTATAAAATGTTTTGAACAAAATCTTTATATCATTTTAAAAACGAGGTACTTTATGACCTTTTTGAAAAAAATTATGGAATGATGTTTTATAAATTATATGGCGCAAGTGGCTATTTTCTGCTATTATAAAGAGTTAAAATTTTTAAACTTTAATTACTATATTACAGGTTTATTTTCATAAGAAATATTTTCATTTATAATTTTGTGGATTTTATGTAATTTCAAAGTAAAACGGGATATTTCTCTTAAAGAGTTTTAATGAATTTATTAGATTATTTTCATCTATCTCAACATCCTTTGTTGGATTTTATGCTTGATGGAGGTTGATTTATTATTAAAAAAATCTTACATATATTATTAAGGGTTTATTATATGTTTTACTATAGAAGTTATATTTTTACACCTTTTATGGTCTATGGTTAAATTATTAACATTTTTTATACTGGTTTTAATACAAATGTTTATGCTAAGTTTCACCCTTTTCATATGAGGAATGCATTGGACTTAGTATGTGATAGGTGTGGTCTATTATAGACCCCAAATTCAATGGAAGGTATCATGAAAAAAATAGTGCATTTTCATGAGGACTTTATGGTATGGTTATTTATGGTCTTGACATGAGGCCTTGACGACATGGTTTTGATGTCTGCAATTATGCATTTCTTCGTTATGTGATTAATATTGCGAGTGACTATTTTACTATAATAATATACATATGAATATTTAAATGTAATTATTTGAATTATTTATTATATATTATACATAATATTATGTTTAAAAGTCTTATATTTCAGTCTTCTACCTTACCAAAAAATTTTGTTCTTATTTATGATAGCTTCTATGACATTGTTTATTCATACTAAGCATCTAAGCTCACCTCTTTCTTATGTTTCATTTTTACCTAGGATGTGAAGAAGTATATTATTAATAAAATATAGGAATCATATAACAGATATGATTGTTTTCAATTAATACACTATGTTTTTTTTCATTTCAAGATTTAATGTAAAACTTTTGTTTGTATGTATATTTTCCAAGGCTACTAAACTGAATAGTACTTTAGGATTTAATTTCTTGTGATCAAGAAAATTTAACAAAATAATGTGCCAACTACGAGAAACTAGTTTCAGGTCATTACAAAATAAAAAAGTATAGGCTGTTAATATCATGCCTCTCACTGTAGATGGTCCAGCACCCTGCTCCTTGGGTGTAGTATGTACAAAATATATCAAGACTGAATCATGGCCCCATGAAATAACCTCACTACCCAAAGTAGTCTGAATTTTCTGTGCAGATATAAATGGTACCAGTATTCCTCATCCATGACTACCACCTCGACATGATTGACTTGTACTACTCTATCTCCCTTCCTAACATGGAGTAGAGAATCTTGGTCCTGAACCTAGCATCAGAGATAACCCCTAATACTCATTTCTGGATGGGATGTTCTCCAAAAACATTTCATATGGCCCATCATTCCATAATCTCGACACATGAATGGGTCAAGATCATACTAATTTCTCACGTGTCCATATATTCCGAAATAATGATAGAAAAATACACTTCCAACACTAGCGGCCTGGATGATACTCATCTCACGGGAAGCCTCAAAAATTCACTTCCTACCACTATAAGTCAAACTATTGGTTTGAGAGACTATAATGATCTTCTATGAACCCCTTGTTTACCTTAGGTTACCCTATGTTATTAGTACCTGATTTACTATCTCAATAATAATCATCAACCCGAAAACTTTGACTTGAGATCAAACAACATGTTGGAGGCCTTCCACGAAGCATCTCTCCCATGATAGATCATCATCAAGGTATGTTGGCACAAAATCCTACAACTATATAAATCATGAAGAATACTCCACAACCATCATAGACACCTACTCTAGAAGCATGAAATCACTATAACTATTATCTCTTAGAGTCTTAGGGTAAAAGAAGGCATAGAAACCTGTTTTAAAACTTGCACAAACTATATCTCACAGCCTGTGAACCTGGTTTAAAGTATCCCACTATCACTTTTCTTCTCCTCATAGCATATAAATCATGAGCTTCACTCTCTTCTCATGAGGTGTCTCTATATTCTCGAATGTCGAAAGGGTAGTCTAAATATATAGCTCATTATCATGTAGACTAATACCCCATTAAAATGGGAGGATTCTGCTTCAAGAACACATGTGTCTACTCCTCCATAAATAAGATAGGTTTTGGTGCTCCCTAAAAAGTATACATGAAGCAGAAAGACCCCTCACAGAACAATGCCTCGAAACCTATGTCTTGTAAAATTGTTGATTCAATAGCTAGAACTATAGGAGGATTCATTGGTAGCCCATGACCTATCGCCTCCAGTTCATTGTCATTACCACCCTCCCAGCGTATGACTGGAGGAAATTGTGGTTCCATGTCTCTATAATTCCAAACACACACCTTATAAAGATTAGATATCCAAATTTCATAGATCAAAGAATAGGACGGGTGAAAACCTTCTTATAAATAGTCTGCACTACACAACCTACTCCTAAAATTGGGACTGGTAAAAGGAAATAGTCAAAAAATTACTAGAGACACTATCCTAAATCCCACTCAAAAGCTGGGTAAAGGTCAAGTATTTGTTTCATTGTTTTCAATTTTCGTTTAATTTTAATATTTATTTCACATTTAATTTAAAATGGTTGAATCTAATTGTTAAGAAATTCTATTCCACAAGGGACCAAACACCTTTTAAACTGGAATATAGGATCAAACTAATACACACCATAACATGTTTCTATCCATGCGACTCTTAGTCTATAGCTCAACACACCAAAATCGAATGCTTAGGGTATCTTCTATTGCCTAATAAATAAAAAAAATTCATAGGATATGGAAGGAAATATAAGTACCAACCATTTCTTCCAGTTACCTCTATATAATATTTATCAAAATAGTAGGTATATCACACAAGGAACATATCAAAACATCATGAAAACAATTATTACATCCAAGATGACATGGCATAATTCATGAAATGTGATTCCTATAAAGTTACTACAATGATGCATGAGATGGAATACCCTCATCTCATCAGGTTTCAAAAATATAGAACCCTAAATTGAATCAATGATAACATTACAATCAAAACTCATCACCCAATAGTGAAATCAGATCAAACATAATTGTCAATATCTAGAAAACAACAATTTCTATTCAAGGAAATTTATATTTTCCCCATACATGGGTAAAATTATCCTAAGAAAAAATTATTACAAAATTCCAATTCCTTCCTATCCCTTTCTATTGTCTCTAAATAGTAAATAAAACTCGAATTTTTTTTTCTCAGATAGAACTTTGTAATGTCCCAGACCCAGATTCCATTGAACGAGGCCCCAAGCCTGGTTGGCCACATGGACTCAAGCGCCTCTCCCCAAATGCCAGAGGATTCTGACTAGAAGCGAGGAATAGGGTATTTCCATGGGGAGACAATTCCCTCATATCATTGTGTAACATAGTGGAATAACAATAATAGTTAATATTGGAATAATATATAATAACTGAACATCAGATAGAAGATAACACCCAAGACAGTAGTATAAACAATGCTAAAGGTAATCTCATAAACAAAATGATGATCGTGTAATGTATCTATAAATTATTCACATTAGGTATACATGGAATGTGTCTAATACATATATGAACAAGTAAAAAAATACCAAAAAAATACTATATCCAGATAACATCATGAGACTCAGATTGGTTTCATGCTCCCCATCTCCTAAGCAGTAATAAGTATAACATCGAACTATGGGTCCTTATCCTGGTCCCTACCTGCATCTATATAGTCAGTCCAGGTACCCATTGATGAACTGAACATGGTGTGAGATACAATCCTAGTAATTTACCACCCAAGGTGTATATAAAAAATCATGGATGTACAATACAAACTAAAAAGATATCCAAATATTAGAAATATTACAATAATATAATTAAAATTACCATGAAAAAATGAAACCTATAATGTGATACTCTCAAGATAAATAAGGATCCCTACAAAACATGTTTCAAGCTCCTATAACAAGGCAATATTAAAGTAAAAGGAAGTAAACACCATGACCATGCAGTATACACAATATCTTATTTCATCCACAACCACTTCATATAACCTATAATGTCATATAAACCACAACTGAGCTGTACAATCATAAGTGTCACATTTCCCATGGTTGGGCCATATAATCAAACATGTATGACCCATAGGGTCTAGATATAAGGTGTATAGAATCAAGGAATCCTTGTCGAGTCCCAAGAGTATCATGATGGAAACTCAGTTAGTCATGAATTGAGGTCAAAGGAGAATGTCAATAGTCCATGTCCACTGCGAGCCCAAGAAAACTGGATCCAATGGTTTTCAAGGCCAAAGGAATCCCAAAGAATCAATACCCAAGGATAAATATCATCCAAGTTATCCACTACCATTATTATGACCCATGGTGTATCACACATATGGATTCCTATACAATCATTTATCATTAAATTCAAAAATCAATTAAAATTTTATAACATTTCACAATCCATTAGTTTAGCCACTCATATAAAAATTCCATATAAACCATTTAGTCAAAAGAAACAACATGAAAAGGAGGCAGAAAATCTTCTAAAAAATTAATTTGGTTCAATTCATCTATAAATGGGCATATTATAACTAGGAAATATTATAAAATCACCCCTTGTGTGGTTTGACAATGGAAATATCAGGCAATATCAAAGGAAATCTCAAAGGCACACCACATGGGAGGACTTTTTTTGGAAAAAATATCAATCAAATCTCAGAAAACTATAGGGAATCCCTAACATGTTCTAATACATTAAATTTAAATATTAAATTCATCTTAGGGTTGATTCTAGAAAATTATGGCATTCTAACAAAACAAAAACTATCTCTATAAATAATTAATCCACTTAAGATAATTCTATATCACCTACAATAGTTCCGTTGTGGAGTGATCATCTAGTATCAGCTCTTGATTTGACTTAAGTTGAGAGAAAAATGAAGAATGGATGAAGAACTTGAAAATTGGGCATATTATCTTGAACCTAAATAGTAAATACAATACTAATCCAATTGAATAAGGGATCAAAAGGATTGTTTTACTTACCAGTGTGAATCCGACGAGACTAAAAATGCTTGATTCCGAGTTCAGATGGATGAACAACATCAAAATCTATCAATTTGGATTCAAGGAGCTCTCAAATGACTCAAGGTTGTCCAACAGGTGAAGAATGAAATTATATTTAGGTTATAAAATATTTTAAAGGAAAAATTGTAATTTTACCATGATTTACTGGGAATCACAGTTTTGTTATAAGGTTGATCAAACCGTACGACAACCATATGCCCTCTGTTATGATAAGGGGAACCCACATGATCACTGTGCATGATTTTCTTAACTATGCACATAAACTATGATTTGGCTCTGATGAATATTACAGTTTCCTCTCAGGGATGTCTTCCTCCATCCACATAGATTTTTAAACCATGTGGGATTCTCTTCTACTCTTCCCAAGCCTTTCTTAGTTAGTCAGACCATGCAACCTAACCCACATGGTTTCTACTAACCGTGTAACTTTCCTATTTTCCAAAAACTATTGGTTCTGATCTTTAAATAAGAACTTGACACCCTCGATACCCCCATGAACTCAAAGGGTATTCATATTGGGATATAGAAAATTAGTTAAACCAAAAAACAAATGATCTGTACCTCATAGAAAAAATTGGGATCTTATATTTAGTATGTATTTTTTACTTTTAATAAACACTATATAGAATAGATTGTTTCACATGAAACAATGATCTAAAATTAACCATAATAAATTATATCGACATAAAATATTGCAACAAAATAAAAATATTAATAAATTATGATAATAAAATATATAACCTCATTAAGAAAAGTACAAGTGTAATAAATTCTAAAATATATAAAAAAGACCACGAACATGAAATCCTTATCCTCATATATTTTTATGAAGATCATAACCCCAAAAACAACTATAAATAGAAGTAAAAATATTGTAAATATTATAGACATGTTTGGAGAGAAGTAAATAGGATTAATTATTTTAGTAATATATATATGAATATATATTGGAATGAAATCTAACCATTATATATATAGTAATTGGGAATATGACTATTGAATATATGGCTACTGTAAATATGGTTTTTTGATACATGGCATTTAGGAATATCCAACATGTAAAATGTGTAATTAAAAATAATGTAATTAAAAATAATAAATAATTAAATTAAATTAAAAAATTAAATTAAAATATTTCATTATAAAAATATACTTTATGTTTTACTCATCATTATCATCATTATTATTATAAAGGAATAAATTTATATATTTCAAAATTTAAATGAAATAATTTAATTCCAATGGGTTTATCAAATTAAAAGTTTTAAAAATGGATAATTAATTTCAATAAAATATGGTTAGACATATATAATGTTAAAAAATTATATTTTTCAAAGAACTATTTTCCGATGAATTGGGTATTTTTATCTTAATAAATTAAATTGATGAATATAATGTAAATATTAAATTCATAAAAAATATTTTAACTCTCATTCAAATTAGTATGTTATATAAAATTAGATTAAGAAGGATCAGTGTTTAAAAGTCATTTTTCTATGAGAACAATTTTTTTGTATACTATGTTTAAATATACAAGTTAAATTTATAATATTTATAAATTTAATAAGATTAAATGAAGTTGAAAATTTTAATATGAACATGGATATTGGTTAAAGTTGTTATCTTATATTTATGGGAAAAAATTACCATGGTAAAAAATTGAACATTGTCAAAAGCAGAAAAAATAGGTAAATAATCATCAATTGAATATTGTGTAATTTAAATTTTAGGCTAGAAATTATCAAATAACTTTTAGGTGTATAAGTCTTACCCACATGTCTCACTAACATTTTCTCACATAACTTAGTAAAATCTCATGTGATTCTATCTTAACCCCTCCCCAAACATTAGTTTCTAATGATATGTCCCTCATTTTCACTTATAAAAGGTTATCACCACCAACCACATATAAAAACACTATTAAATTGGATTAATATGTTATCCCTTCCAATTTCAGTTCCACTATAATCCTATTTAACATTTTTGAGTCTTTAGTTAATAAATGATGGCCTAAGACCTTCATATCACGGGATGTCATTATGTGAAGGGAAGATTTCACCAAAGTAGTTAACAAGTTATTTTTCATTATTTTAATTTAATTTATCATATCAAGTCATAATGAAATACATTATCCGATGTAATTATTTTATATTAACATCATTATTATTTTGAGAAAATGATATTATAGTTATATTATCTCAAACTCTTTCTCATTCATTAATATAACATGTTCATGTATGGTTCGGTGTAACCACACTCATGAATAATGCTATATTTTCTTCACAATCTCTATTATAAATGATAATAAAGACCATTAAATTAGTAATATATGATATTAATAAGTAATATATTTCATAATTGTTTTTAAATAAGAAAATAAAAATTAGTTATCGTTATAAAATTATTCATAGTTATTGATAAATTACCAAGAAAATTCCTCACATGAATTCCATTATTACCAAACATATATATTATTTCGATAAAATAAAAATGGGGATACATAAATAATTTGAGAAATATTATTTTAAAACAATTTATTCTATGGAAATGATGAACTTTTAATCAATTAATGAGGTTTAACTTCGACATTATGAAACATGAATGAAATAACTAAAACTGCTGACATCTGATGATGAAAATTAACCTTAAATAAATAATTTATGTATAATTAATGATTATAATTGGGTAATATAAAATATTAATATATATGAATAAATTTATGAAATAATTAAATTTGATGGTTACACTAATATCTTATGATGTTAAAGCTCTTCGGTGGAAGGTGGGAGTAAAAGGTAAGGGTTTTGTCATCTCGATTTTCATTAATTGAGATATTTTATCTATTCATAACCTTCATTATATATATTGTGTACATAATACCACATGAATATATTATATAATATTTTCCATGTAATTCATCAGATTTAAAATTCTATTTATTTTTCTTTCTTTCACGGGTTTTGGATTCAAAGGTTACCAAAGTCTTATGGGGTTTCATTCAAATATCACATTGAATTAAATATTGATATAATAAAAATACATTTGAAAACATTTCATGATATTTATCTTTAAAACCAATTTTTTTTTCATTCTGATACAAATTTTCATGATTTTTCCATGTCCTATTATCATTTCAACTCCCATGTAATTCATAATTTACCGGAAGTAATGACTGAAAGAGAAACTGACCTTACCTCTTCTTTTTGTTTAGGAATATTTCTCTTCTATATACATATTATTTATTTTTATTAATGTTGTTATATATAATTATATGATATCTTAAGTCCTATTTCATTTAACTTTAATATTTTAAAAAATCTATCTTCTATTAACATTTTCAGTACTATCTTTTTCCACTAATTTTGACATTCTTTAAAAAGTGTGAAATTAGACTTAATTTTAAATATTGTACATGAAAATAAAATTTATCACCATATTCAAAAATATTATTTAAACAAATTCCTCCCCACTTTTCCATTGTTTTCTAAATAAATTTCTATTCCCATGGTTTGTTAAAATATTTTCTATTAAAATAAAATGATTCAAAAATTTAAAGGTTATTTCTTCTTCATTATTAAAGTAAAATTTAATAATCCTACAATTTTTCCTTTCATTCCTATATCATTTAATGTATATTATGATTTACTAAGATTATTATAAAATGATAAGATTGAAATTATTTCTCAATATGTATTTTAATGAATTCTTTGGGATATATTAATAGAACCTATTTATTCCCCAAGGGTTAATTAATCTATAATGGAATTAGGATTTTATATCATCTTTATACAGAACACATGTGTATGGTTTTTATAATGTGATGTGTGATTCTAGAATTTCATAGTCCCATAATTTATTGGGTAAATAATTAACTGATGATATCACTATGAATAGAGAGTGAACCCCATCCCTTATGGGACTCTATCAATTAAGTGATGGGTGGGAATGAAATTAAATATCCCTATAATGCATTAGGTAAAGACTTATATCTCATAAGATAACATTGTTATTAATGGGTAAAAACTATATACACTATATGATGCTGTTTTTAGTGATTATTGTTATAAGGAATGTTTTTTCTTTCTTATGAACATTCTATATTCTTATTTCAATATTATTTTTCACGACTCATGATAATTAAAGTATGTTTATAAACTCTTATAGATAATGTATTAATATATTCCAAAATCCATATGCAACTAATAGTGATTTTTTTATCTATTAATTGTTGAGTATGATTACCTTATTTTATTCCCATGAACCTTTATTATGTTCTTATATCCATATGTTTATCTCATGCTCACTTTTTATCATTGATTATTTTCTCCTTCATTTAACTTTACTAAGCTTCTAAGATCACTATTTTTTTATTTTGATTCCATTGGGAGTAAAAGAGAATATAATGTATTATATGTTTAAATTTTTATCATGGGAGAAGACAATTTATAGGATATATTATTGATGTCATGAAATAGCTTTATTATGTATCTAATCTTCAATGACACAAGACTTATAGAATCTAAGGTGTGACTTAGTGTAAGATATGATAAGTATTCATATAAAATTATAAACTATGATTATAGTTACACTTAGTTTATCTCAGTTATAGTTCACCATATTCCTAATAAATAAATAGTATCACTAAAAAAGGTATTAAAAACTTGGGGGAGATGGAATGAATGATGTTGGTGGAGCATGATACCTAATGATTCTTTTAGAAGTATGAATTTAGAAAAATGATGTATATCTTAAAAAATTATTTATTTGTCTAAATTAAAATATGAATATTTATGAAATGTAGTATATGAATAAAATTATATTGAAGTAAATTACATTTTTAGCAGCACTTGTATCAGAAAAGTGAAAAAGACTAACATGGGTATTTTTTAGAAAATAAGAGTTGATATAATTTTCCTTTTTTATACATTAAATAAATGGGGATATTAATTATTTTACAAGGAAATAGGATGGGTTATTTCTATTTCTAATTTAAACATGTTATATAAGGGATTATTAATGAGTTTAGATAACAAATAATATATTCTTGAAGTGTTGGAGGAGAATCAAAATTTTATTAATTTTTTTTATAAATTATAAATTTACAAAAAAATTGAGTGATTAATATAGTAAAGATAATGATTCAACATTATCATGTTATAATGAAAACACAGATTTAGTTCATAAAACATTGATAAAAAAAGTGGAGTATAAAACTACTCATAGAGATCTGGGATAAATGGTTTACACTTACAGAACATTGAGGAAAACATCAAACAACACATTTATTTCTTATGTTGAACCAAGAATTGTGAGTAAAACGTTAAATAATAAATAAATGGTAGATAATATGAAAAACAATAATTAGACTACATTGAGAAGTATAATACATGGTATTTAGCTCTTATTGAAACTAAAAATAATACCATTGAAACAATGTGGGTGTTCTATAACAAGTCAAATTGGAAAAAATATGTGATGAGAAATTATGAAAATCTTATTTATAAGGGTTATTATTAGGCTTATAGGATATATATCGATAAGAGATTTTATTCATTTATAAGGATTGAAACAAAAGGGTATTTCTTTCTATCACTGCTCAAAGTAAATATGTGAATTTTTAAATATATATCAAGTCATCTTTCATTAATGGAGATCTCAAAGGGGATGTATATAATGAGAAAAAAAACATGTTTTTTCTTGGATATGATGATGGATGTTTTTTCAGGTGAAATAATTTTCTTAATTGGAGATAAAGGCCTCAAAGGGCATGAGATTTTAATATTGACTCATACTTTAAGGTGATAAATTTCAAAAAAGTAATAGTGGACAATAACCATTTCATAAAATATATTAAGAAAACATCTATCATTATTATCATATTTGTTGATGGTATTATGTTTTCTAGAAATTTAGATTGTGTTTTAAGTATTTTCCATTAAAATAAATTTAATTTTTGTGATGTATATTTTTTAGACTTTATATAAATATTGTGTTGCAAAATTTCTCAAGAGAAGAATTATATATTTCATTCCCATGAGACATATTTCCAAGAACTATAGATTATTTTTTGTATGGAATATAAAAAGGAAATTTCTACTTGAATTAATTTAGAATATAATATTTACAAAGAAAATGAATGTAGATTTCTAAATCAAATAGAGTTTTTTTTTAAAAAAATAGTGTAAGTTTAATCTATTTTGATTATTCACATCTATATATCAACTATGTTTTCACATTATGTGGTCATTATCAAAACACACAATAGGATTATCACATATTTTATGTTAAGTGGATTTTAAGGTATATTAATGGTAATTTTAATTCAGGGATGACTAACTATTTTAAAGTATATTTTGATATCTATGGATTTCACAATGTTTATTGGGTTGGACAAGTTGATTATAGGATGTCAACATCTGGTGGTATTTTAATTTTGGGATGAACATGTGTTGAATTATTCTTAAAGAATAAAGGTACCACTATATTTATTATTATGGAAAAAACTATGTTTCTATGAAATAATAAACAACATAATTGATGTGTGTGAGGAATTAATATGAGGATCTAATGGTGGATATAGAGTTACCATGGCTACAAGAAATATATTATAAAAGTATGATAAATATTATAAAAAGTATATTTAAACAATTTTAATCAAAGAACATTGATATAAAGTGACACTTTTTAAAATACATGGTTGAATAAGGCATGATAAGGATTTATATTTTTCTTACTAAGTTAAAACTAGAATATTACTTTAATAATTCATTACCAAAGGACAGATTTTAGTGGTTAGGGTTGATTATTGCAATTAAAACACATGTTTCTTAAGGATATGGTATGGTGTTCTATTCCTTACCTCAATAATCAATGGATTTTTTAAATATGTAGATAAAGACATAAATTAAAAAAATACAGTTTTCTATAAATAAGAGTGATTTATTACTAGGGGGAATCATTTAAGGAGTGGTTTTTATAATGGTTAATATTTTGATTTCAATATGTGTGTGTAATTGTTTAGGAAATGTTCTAACAAACTATTGAGTATATAGAAAAGATTTTTTTTTGAAAAATGTAAAATAATAGTTTATAATGAAATTATAGGAGATTGAAAGTGAAAATATCTATGATTATGTGATTATGATTTGTTTTTGAAAAAAAACTACAATTTTTTATCATTATTTTTTCCCACACCAATTATAATATATGGTCCTAGAATTGATTAAATAATATCTATTTTATATGAATATGAGTATAAATGTATAGAACATTCTTTAGATATAATTTTTCAATCTGGAGTTTCTAATAGTTCAAAAAAAAATTCATACATTAAGAAGTTTTAAATTTCTTCTACAAATTATGGAAGTAATTTTAGTGTTTTAAAAGTTAATTGGGGAAATTAATTTACATGTTTTTAAAGAAACTCAATTATTTTAAAAGATTTTTTTGAAAATTTTAAATTATAATAAAGTTATAAAATAATTATTTATATGTTTATTTAAGTGAAAATTAATTTTTTTAATGTTATTATTACCTATATTCATGGAATTACTTCTGAGTAATTTTAATGATTATTTTTAAAAGGGTACGTAATAGTAGAGGGAATTTTAATCTTTCTACTTAAAGGTAGATGGATTTATTAAGGCTTAGTATAGAAGAGTCCCCATATATTTACCCTATGTTAAGTTCATCTGGTTTTTCTTAATCGTTATTAAGGGTAATACTTGTTTTTTATAACTTATGTAAGGATTACTCAATAATCCTACTTCTCAAATAATGTTAATACTTACCTCATGTGAGGGTGTTTGTGTGTTTCATAAGGATATGAAAATGTATCCCACTCTTTTTAATACCCGTGTATGGGTAACCCAAGCATAGCATAAGGGAATCCTAAATTTTCTCAATGTTACGTGAGGGTATTCCAGATTTATGATGTGTTGTGTAAGGTTCATCTCGTGTTTTCCCCTAATTATAAAAGTACTCTATGAAAATTTTAATCCATGTAATCATCTAATAAAATTTTTTACACCTACAAAAGGGTGTCTAGTGTAATAATATTAAATCCATATAACCCTTAGATTACACATTGTTATTAAATATGGGTATATAATTTTCAATAAAATTCTAGAGTTCCTTCTAGTTCGACCAATAAAACTATTTTAACATAAATTAAGGAATTAAATATGGAAATCGGAGAGTTTGGAATATTTAAGTGGTTTAGACACCATATTTGACCATAGTTAAATATATAAGTCTTAAAATGATTCCTGAGAGGAATTAAATGGAAAAAATTAAATGAGTAATAAATAGATTTGATGGAGTTTCTTTAATATCCTTGGAGAGAGACCTATAAACCAAAAAAGTGAGTTTGCTAACCTTTTTAAGTATCTATTCATTTCCCTTATGTTTGGAAGACCCAAAACTCACCATATAAGATTTTATAACATCTTTTGATATCATCTGAAGCTTCTCTTATGTTTCCCATGCTCTTACCATTTTCATATCTCCTCTCTTTTAGGTGTAGTGGAAATGATTTTTATTCTCTAAGTAGGGGGTCCTTTAACCTCTATTATTTCTATGAAAGTGTAATTTTAATATGATTTATAATATTATATTTATATGTATGTGATTAACCATAATAAAATAATAATCTTGAAAATAATTACATGAAGAAATATTATATAATAATATGAAAATTGTAAAATAATAAGATTATGTACATGCAGTGTATTCTTGGTAATGAAATATTATTATTTAAATCATAAAAATAGAATATAAAATTATGTAGTAGACTATTTCAACTAATAATAAACTATAAATTATATACATTAGGAACTTAATATGATTCATGGGATATCACATGGTGTGATGATAATTTTTAAAATATTATTTTTCATACTATGAAAATTACTAGATGATAGATAATATAGTATCACATTTAAATCATTTATATTTAGTAATAATATAAGATTATACTAGAATGGATATAAGTAATTTCTTACTAAAACATTTTTTTATGGCTTGGAATTTAAAGGAATGTGTGGATGGCATGTCATGGGAAAAAATTATAATCATTATGAATATTGGGTTACATATAGTGAATATATTATAATATTATTTCTATTTAATGAAATGAAATATATTTTAATTGTATATAGATTATGGTTAACTTGTTATTTTTAATATTTATAGATTTAAATTAGAAATAAATAATTTCATGTCATGGAATAAATATGATTTCTAGAAATTATCCAAGAGAGATAAATAGAAAATGGCATACCACAGTTAAAGTATTTTTTAATAATATCAAAATGATATCATCTTGTGGTGTTAAATTTCTTAAATAATATCAAAGAGAATTATTTTATAATTCCACACATTAGTGATTTGAAACAATAATTATCTCATGTTTATATAATTTAATATTTCATGACGTGCAGATTAAATTATTGGTTGGTAATTTGTGATTGAATGTGTTTATTTTTACCTTCTGATATTTACTAGAGAGTGTGTTATATACTTGGAAGTATTTTTTGTTTGTTATTTATCATGATTGTATTACTGTAATAAATAAAAAATTAAATTATACATGTTATATTAGTTAAATTAAAAAGTAATGCGCAAAATAATCAATGATCATCTTTGAATTTTTTAGTCTTGGAATTAATACTAAAATCATGTTACTTTGATTGTAGATACTTTTATATAAATTCCTAGATTTCCTCACGTGGAAAACATATTCATGTTAAACTAGTTAATAAAATATGAAATTAAAATGGTTATTTATTAAATATGATTTGATTAGGTCTGAGCGATCCCATTCTTGATTATGTGAGGCTTGAATGCCTTGATGTTATATCCTGAATTTCATTAAAATTATGTGTTGGAAAATAAAATTTATATATATATGTATCATCTATGTATTTAGATCCTTGATGAGATTTATTGATAACCCTATTTTTTTGGTATTATTTGAAGAGTAATGGGTGGGGATGCCTAAGGATATGGTGGTGTTGATGATTGTGATGGAACATGGTGCCGATTATGATGAATATATTGTCATGGGGTTACATTTATGATAGAAGTGGTGACATGGGGTGTCGAATTTGAATATTTTGGATTTATATTTTGGATTTGATATTATCTTAAATGGGTTGGGACACTGGGGTAGTAAGGAATATTTTAGATAGGGGATTAACCATCGATGATTACTATACTCTTAATGCTTTATTAACATCTTAGTGGTTGATTTTTCTTTATATTACATATTTGAAATGGTGGAGTGCATATTTTAATTTGTAACTTAGACTGAGTCCTAGAGGTGCTCGATGTTTATGAAATGTTGATAAATTAAAAAAAGAATGGTTTTAGTTCTAATTTCATATTTATGATTTTGACATAAATTATAATATAAGGAAATAATTCATAGTGTTTTCAGCACATGGATTATATTATTAGAATTTTAATCAAGGAAATGAAAAAAGAATAATAAAAATTAATGGGAAAAAAATTAATTATTTTTGATCATGACTATTAAATTTTTATTTGATACCTAGTACTTAACGGTGATAATTAGGTGTCATGTGTGATGATATTGGATGATGGGTCTCAATTTAGTTAGTTTCCCTTAGCATTGTTGTGTGATATATCTATTTTTCATTTTTATAATTTCGTTCACACCCCGACGATTTCATAAGGAAATAGATGAATAAAGGTTATGAAGAAATTTTACAAGATATCATGGCTGTTAAGGATATAGATGGAAGACTAACCCCTCTCCCCCACTCTCTCTTCGACTGTAGTGTTTTGTGTGGGTATGAAAATGGGTGATTTCTTATACATTTCTGCTGCATACTGTGATGAATTGAGGTTATTGTGCATGAATGTTTTCTGAATGAATTATCTAAAATATTATTACTTGTGTGTTATGTATGTGTTTTTATGTCTTGAGTTATGGTACATACTACATAGGCTATGGTGGATTATGGTAATAAAAATTATTATTACAGGGAGGATTTTTATGCGATTACATACTACACAGGGTTCATTGTATGATATGGGTTCCCATTTTTTTCTGGAATTATTATTTATAGAAGGTATGGGAGCTCAAGACATGTGACGTTGGGGTATGAGAGTATAAAACCAATGGGGAAGTGGCTGTGGGGTACCCATATATATATATATGTTTTCAATATTCTTGTTATACTTATGTTCATTATTTTAAGAGTAATCCATGGTGAAGATGTGAAGAGAATATTATTCTTGTTTAGGTGAAAATTTACTTGCATTTATTTACTCACTGGGATTTGGTACACTTCTTCCACATTTTGCATGAAAGGCTTCATGGAGAATCCTAATGAGTATAATTTTTATTCTCACCCTATGTAAATATAAATTGTTTTTCATTTTAGTAAAATCTTGTTATTTATGAAAGCACATCATGTATTGAGATTTATTCTTTTTTTATTATGAGTGGGATTTGTTTGTTGGTTTTTCCTATATTATCTCTTACTACTCAATTTTTTTAAAAGGAAATGAATACCATGTGTGTAATTATATTCCCCCGAATCTAGACTGAAACACATAACCTATTATAGGTGGGATTTAGGTGTAATTATCTATTTTTCTATTTTTATGGTCTTCTAGGGGTACCTTTAAAAGGAGGGGTTTATGAAAGAGTGGTATTAGAGGCTGACGAGTTAGGAACTAGTGTGGATACATGGGTTTCTAGGGACAAATATTTTCTAGGATAAGTATGTATTGTATACATGGGAGGTAATCTAGGAAACACGATTACAAGTTCCCATGTGATATAATGAAATGAAATTATTGTTTAATTGAAAATCTACGTGAAGTGATGTTTCTTGTGTGGTACATAACAAGGAAATAATCATGTATCATGATTGTATGTTCCTCTATTTGAAGTAGGTAGACAATGTGAAATATGTTAAAAATTAATTAATTAATTAACCTTAAAAATAAATTCATGTCCCAAGTTAGGAGTCCCTAATGTTTATTATTTTAACATAATGTCTCCTAGTTGATGTCCACATTATCCTCATTTAAAATATCTTCCACAAGATGAATAAAAAACTCATTACAGAATAGAGTATGATGATGATAATTCTCAAAGTAGGATAGTTTATGGGTTCCATCACTAGTGTTTACAAAAGTTTCAGGGAACTATTTCGGATCATGGGAAAAAGGTTTGGTTAGAATATTGGGTGATAACCTTTGGTTTGAATCATTATTAAGGGGGTAAATGGGTTTTATTTACTGTTTTTTTCTATATAGGACATCTCAATAGTGGTGATTCTCCTTCATTAGCTCTTGTAAAGAGTTATCTATTTAGGGGGGATATTATGATATCATTTTTTATGTTGAGTTTCTTTCTTTAACTGTGAAGGAGGATTTTCTACCATTATTTTTCCCTTCTATTATAGGATTACTAAGCTATACTCATAATATATAGTGATACCTTTAATTTTTTTGTTAATCCTAAAAACCTTTTATTGTTATCCCCATGAAGTGAATTACCTAGATGTTCATCATTATTTTATTATTATCCCTTCATAGTTAGTACAAGGAAACATTCTTACTCACTTAAATGAAACCCAATTATAAAATACTTGACTGTTGATTTTTCATACTACTTCAACCTCTAGTTTCTATCACACAACTAATTTCCCTTAGATACGATAAGCATAACACATTTATTAGGGATGGTTTTGATATGGAGATATGGTATGGGGAAAGAGTTTTTTTTTAAATTTCTTCATATTATTCTCTAACTCTCTCCTCAGGCGTAGTGATGTGAAGATACAATATAGGTAAGGGTTTCTATCATTGTATGTAACCTATAAACTTCTATTGGATGCATTGTGGTGGAGATTTTTTCTAATGTAAGGGGTTCTTATATTTATTCTTTTTTAATCAATATACTTCTCACTCAGTCTAGGTGATATGAGACCTCATTCAGGGAAAAATAATATTGTATGTTTTTTCTTTAATTTATTTCTACCTAGTATTAGATTATTTATTTCTCTATGTTTTGAATTAAATTCATTTATGTTGTCAGTTTTGTATGTAATTTTGTTTATGATGTGGTTGTAAGCTTGTGCATTTTCATCCATTGAATGTATTTATATCATACTAGTAATGTGTATTATAGACTTGAGAATATGAACAGAGTGGGAACCAAGCCCATCAAGATGTGTTATTTTCCATGTTTAATTTTCAAAACCATTTAGAGAAGTTAGTTTCACCTAGTGTGGACAATATCATGGTGTAGTGGAATGAGTTCCTTTGACTTGTATACTTGTAGAATATTTTTTATATTGATTTGAGTGATTGTGTTGATTGAGGAATATTATGTAGTTTTAATTTAAAACTCCCCAATGAAATGAAATGAACTAGCAGTAAATGTTAATTGGTATATTAAATCTATTTTAGTTTTTATATAAGTTTTCTCTTGTTAAATACTGTTTTGTTAATATACATGGGAGAAGTTTTAAAGGTAGATTAAGTGTATTGTTCAAACTATACTATTTTCATATGAAGCATGTCATATATTAAATTGGATTCAACAATTTTGATGATACTTGTATTGATATTAAGATGGTAAAGAGAAAGGCTGATCTATGTTAGTTGAATAAAAGAACGTGATGAAGGGATGTAAATTTTCTGTATATGTAAGTTATCATAAAAATCATTTTAAATATGGTGGGATAGTCATCATTCTTGGATTGTTTTAAATTTTTTTAATTATTGAAATATTTTTATTTGTAACATTTTGGGCCTCCATAACTAGCATGACCTAATGAATTGTTGTTAGTAAGATATCTAATACTTTTAGTAAATTGTTTTTGTAAGCATGGTAATCTACTTTGATCTTGACATGTTAAGAATTATGAGGTCCTAATGTTATGAATTAAATTTTATTGCATGATAAAACAGGATAAAACATGAATATATTTTTTATTGATATCATTCCCAAGATAAATTACACATTTTATATATATAATAATGTTTTCTACTACCTGATGTTATATGTTTTATTTTTAAATCAATGTGATGTGATTGTTTTTAAAGGTGTTTCCTTCAATAAAGCTGTTTTTTTGTAATGTTTATTTGTTTTATATACAATTATTTTTGGGTTTTTTATCTCTATCTATGCGAATATTTTTGTGATTATGTGACCTTAATTGGGAACTAGAGTCAAAGATACATAGCCAATATCCAAAGTTTTTAATGCTAGATTGTGTTGGGTTGGATTATCTAATATCATGTCGATATATGAGAGTGATCATCCTCTTTACTGTAATGCCTTATTAATGGAATTATTCCTATTAGATTGGTACCATACATAGGATATTATTTTGTAAATGTTTTAATAGAGTTGTATGGAAATACACTTTGTTCCTCTAGAGTGTTGGTTGTGTTCCAGATATATTGATATCCTTAAGAGGTAACACATGGGGTGTTTAAACTATCCCCCTTAACTATCTCTCCATCCCAATTTTGTTTCAATTCGTTAGAATAAGAATTGATTGAAGGGTATATGCTGTAAAGTTACGAAATATTATTGATCCTTCCTTTATCATTTTGGGTTGTTTAGTAGATTGGTAATGTTTTTCATGTTTTAATAAGTGGTTATAAAATGAGTTTCTAAATTTTGGAAGTAATTTCAAAGTTTAATTTTTTTTTGGAAAATTAATTTTGATGTTTTTAATTTTATTAAATTATTTAAAATATATTTTAGTGATTTTATAAATAATAATAAAGTCTTACCATAATTATTTATAAGTTCATATAAGTGAAGACTAATTTTTTTAATTTTATTTTTACACTTGTACATGGAATTAATTCTATGTATGGGTAATGTTTTTTTTCAAAAGGGTTCATAAAGGTATATGATGGTTAATTATTAATAAGTAATTGTATATGGTTTTATTAGGATTATGTATAGTTTATTACCTTTATATTTTCCTAATGTAATGGTAATCTGGATTCCAAGCCTTTTATATGGTTAATACTTGGTTTTCATAACTCGTGTAAAGGTTATTTGAGAATCCTACTACAAGTGTAATATCAATCAGTACCTCACATCGGGGTGTTTGTGAGTTTCTTAAAGTTATATAAAGGTAGATCACCCTTTTAATTAATCGTTTAATGGTAACATGAGTGTTTTGTTAGAATATCCTAGCTTTTATTAATGCACATTAGGGTAATCTAGTTTTACTAGCTACATCAGTGTCATATCGTTTATCCCTTATTGTGTAAAGGAACTCTATGAAATTATTAACGTTATTAAGTTTCCAAATAAATTTTATATACATATGTAAGGGTTTAAAATAATTTAATGGTAAATCCTTGTTACCCTTATGGATTTCATGTTTTTTATTTATGGATAGTGAATTTTCTTTAAAATTCATGATTTTCTTTCGAGTTAAAACTCTAAAATAATATTAACGTAAATTATGGAATTTAATTAAAAAATAAGATTATTTTCAATATAATAAGGGTTTTAAAAACTAGATTTTACCATCATTAAATTTAAAAGTCCTAAAATTAGTTGTGGTTGGAATTAAGTGTAAATAAAAATTATACGAGGGACAAATGGAAAGATAGAAAGAATTTCTATAATATCTATGGATATATACGAATAAATCTTAAAAATTACTTTCCTTACCTCATTAGAATATATATTAATTTATGTTGATTATGGGGGACTCAAAACTCACCATATAATATATCCAATCCTTATATGAAATCAACTAAGTCTTCTCTTATATTTCCCAAGATGCGGTCATCTTTCCCCGTCCTCTATTATGGTTGCAAAGTGAAAGCCTCTTCTTTTGAAGATAAGGGATCTGTTAATTAATATTTTATACTATACAAGTGTTATTTTGGCATAATTTATACTCCCCTATTAATATTTTTGTGATTAGCCATGATCAAATAATAATTTGGAAAATAATCACGTAAACAAAGATTATATGATAATCTGGAAATTGTGAAAAAAAGTTGAAATGCGTGTAGTTTATTATTGTTAACGAAATATTATTATTTTCAAAATTAAAATAGAATATAAACTTGTGTATTAGATTTTTGATTATAATAATAACCAACAAATTGATTGTTGTATGAAGTTAATATGATTTAGGGGATATCTCACGACACGAAATTAATTTTTTAAGTATTATTTTTCATGTTATGAAAATTATTTAATGATATAAAATATATTATCACATAGAGTTAATTTATATTTATGAATAAAAAAGTATTATAAAATAAATATAAGTAATTATAACAGTCTAAAATATTGTTTCCATAACCGTGAATTTATAAGGAAATTGTGTCACGACCCGTCCTTGGGGCCCGTGCCGTGACTACGCCAATCCCACCGTCATAGGCCAGGGGCTGGCGACTAGCACCAAATGTGTAAATCCTAATAACTGGGAAGGCATTAACTTTATAAAACATAAACACACTCAACTAGAGTACAAGAAGAAGTAAACACGAAGTAAAACTGAATAAAGAATTAGTGATGAATATAAAGGGGCCAGAAATACAATCCAAACTGTAAAGTACAGGGAAATAGACAAAGCAACTGGAAGGTGACAAGAAGATCATGGATCGTCCATCACGGATCCTACTTAAAGGGTAGGTACAGATTGCGTAGCTCCTGGATTGTCCAACCCAAATTTTACCTGAAGGGTAGGTACAGATAGCCTCCTCAGCGCCCTCGTCCGTCAACCACCTCCGGGTACCGGCTTGTCGTGAGTTCCACCTCTGTGTACCGACTCATCGTGAGGTCCACCTCTAGGTATTGTCCAGTCCTCATACACTCTGCCTCGGTCAGCGTCGTCCGTCATCTGTATCCAACACAACGAGGTGCGGGCATAGCCCATGCAGGGGTTAGTATAACGATACTCAGTAGGGACCCCGAGACCCTCAAGGTCTCACTAAAATCCAACTAGGATAACCATAGAGAAGGTTCTCAACAGATAACCCATACTTAGGTATATTCCCTTACGTATACCTAAGTTATCAAGTAAACCATCTTGATCAGGAGGAAACACAATGGTAATGAAATCAACGGATAACCACTACTTAGGTATATTCCCATACATATACCTATGTTATCTAGTAACCCATCTCAATCATGAGGTAAACACAAAGGTCATTGACTCAGCTCAAACCAGGATTTTCATTAAAGATATCGAAACCACAACTACTGAAGAGATCCTCCTCTATCGAGTACCGTGATCCTATCATGACTCCGAGGCGCTGCTCACTAACATTAGACTGCTGAGGTACTCCTCTTGTCAAGCACCGCGGGTCTTCCACCCAAACATAGTAGTGTTCCCCGCCATGGGTCTGCCACCTCACAAAGTAGTGCTCCCCCTCATAGCCAACAAAGGTACTCATTCTGTTGAGTACCGTGGGTCTACCACCCAAACACAGTAGTGCTCCCCGCTGTGGGTCTTCCACCCAAACACAGTAGTTCTCCCCACTAGGCTATACAAGTCACTCCAACTTGAATAGGACAAGCAGTCATCAGGTATCAGCTAGCTACAAGGTCTTCGTACTCTGCACGCTCATCTCCGAGAGGTTCTTCTCCACAAGCTATTGGTCAATACTTCCAAGTTTCAAATATTCTCATGTGTAAGTATCAAAAAGTACCGCCTCGTCAAAGGGGTCTCAACGCAACAGATGGCGCGTTAATCGGACGCCCGGTCTGTGAGTTATTAGCCTTTTAGTCCCAGAGCCTGGTTGGTTTCGTGTACGAACCAACCCGACTGTATCTCAAATTTACCCCGAACTCTCATGGGGTATACTCAAAGGAACCATTTCTCAACGAGTTTACCAATTCCACGGACGGTTTGTCAAACAGACGTCTGGTCTGAAAGTTATCGGCTTTTCCGTTGTAAGGGCCCAGTTGGTTTATAAGCTAAACCAACCCGACCGTAATCCAAATGTGTCCAAAAATCAAGTGGAATATTCCAAAAGAACCGTCTCATCAAGAGGACTCCAACTTAGTTGACGACACATCAATAGGACGTCTGGTCCTCAAGTTATAAGTGTTTCCGCTCTGAGGGCCCGGTTGGTTTCATGTTCGATCCAACCTGGCCATACACAAAGTTTTCCAAAAACATGAGTGTAATATTCCAAAATGACCGTCTCGATGCAAGGATCCCTACGCAACTAATGGAACATCGATCAGAGGTCCTTAGCCCAAGATATAGGCATTTGAATGAATCTGGTCCGAAAATAGGGGGCCTGGGCCCGGTCCGACCCGACCCAATACCCCCTGGGTCGGCCCGAACCGGGTCCGGCACGGTTCGGAGCGCCCCGGCCTGGCTTGGGCTGCCCAACCCGACGCTGGTGGCCCAGCCCGGTGCTGGCGGCCCGACCCGATGCTGGCGGCCCGACCCGGCACTGGCGGCCCGACCCGGCGCTGGTGGCCCGGCCCGGTGCTGGCGGACTTACCCGGTGCTGGTGGCCCGACCCGACCGATGTGGTCCGGTCCACGTGACCCACGCAGTTGGCCACATGGGTGGGTGACCAGGGGGGAGCTGGTGGTGCCCGCCCTAGCCGTAGGTCTGGGGGGTTACGCCCCCCCCGGTTTCTTCGTAACAACCGAACATAATGGCCGGCCCTTGAGTAACCACGAGACACCCTCAGGTCCCGCCTCTAGGTGGCGCCGGCGGCCGGCACAACCGGCTTCCCCTTTGAGATCCGCCGTGGCTCTATTCGACTGGCACGGCGTGAGGGCGCCATGCCCCACCACCACGGCCTGCCCCAGCTACGACCCCTTGTAGCTCCAGTACGGCGCGACAGCGCCACACTCATCCATCGCGGCCCTTTAGCTCTGGCGTGGCGCGACGGTGCTACGCCCCTCCGCCGCGGCGCGACGGCGCCGCGCCCCTCTGCTGTGGCTCGTCAAGGTCGCGGTCCGGATCTACTCCGCGCGACACGACAGTGCCATGCCTTTGCGGTGAACCGACAATCAAGCGTTGACGATCCGCCCGTGATTGGCCCGACGCCGACCGATCCTTCATAATCCACCTCCATCGTCCATAATCAACAAATGAATGGGTAAGGGTCGGACCGTATTCATGCGGTCCGAGCCCTTCCTCTCCAAGATGGTATCAAGGTTCCCAATGGAACTCAAGAATTAAAGAACGTTGTTGAAGGTTTTTGAAACTTGAACATAATAACCCCTACCTTGATAATTGATTTCGTACACCGGGCATCGCGGGAAACGGCTTCGTGAGGAAAGAATTCGTATGCGACGTCGGAGTGCATCTGATGCAGCGTCTCCTAACTTGTCGCGGAGAAGAGAAAAGATGGCACGTCGATCGTTCTTTGCAGAACCGACATTCTTTGTCGAAGAAGATGTTGTTCTTCGTTGAGAGGGAAGTCCTCTTCTTCTTCACAAGAATTCTCTCCCAATCTTCCTTAGCACAACGAAATCCCTCCCAAAATAAAATAATAAGCCGACCTCATTATTTTATTAACACAATACATTTCAATTTCAAAACTCAAAACACTTCATTAATTAATTGAGTAGGTTCAATTAATTAATTAGTGTATGTTGGCAAGAGTTAAGAGAGGGAAGGTCCTCATCATTGTTGGGAGAGTTAAAGAGGGGGTTTTTGAGAGTTACAAATTAAAGAGGGGGAGAAAGGTTATGAGAGTTATGGGAAGTTGTAAGGTTTGGGCTTGTGTGGGCCCCACCTCACTTATATCCTCACATGGGTAGTTAGGTGCTCCCACCCCAACTCCCCCATGTGTGATATAACCACTTAGATACAAAAATAAAATTGTTCCACAATTTTATTCACTTTATATATAATACAAAAAATTTTACTTCTCCTCCCGAGCAAATGCAACTACAGTAAAGGTCCCCTTAAGCAATTACCAGCGTTGTGAGTTCATCGGTGCCCTCAGATTTCATTTCTGAGCATCAGTTCAAAATATATAAGAACCCGCTCAATCGTTCACTGAACGTACCCGAGCTAAACTTCGGAAAATTATTTCGGGCATACCGGGCCTCAGAATCAGGTGTCGTCAGAAATGGCGTACTCGTAAAATTCCACAGAAATTAAGAAAAAAAATTTCCTTGAAATTTATGGGTCTTTAAATTACTCCCGCCTTAGGGATTTACTTCCCTGTAAAGCTACAACACAAACTAGGGAAACTAAAGGAGGTACCGAGCACGTATCTGAGCCTTCTGCTCCCATGTGATCTCCTGGAGGTTCATGTGCTGCTAGTGAAAGTGAACCCGAGGAATCGACTATCCACATAGGACCTACTCCTGTCAATCCTCAATCTCCATTGGAACCTCCATGAATGTCGCCCCGTCATCGATATCTAGCTCTTAGTGGTCGATGATGATGGTTAGGTCATGCACGTATCTCCTCAGATGAGATATGTGGAAGACGTCGTGCACCCGGTGCATCTGAGGTGGAAAGATCAAGTGGTAAACCACCTCACCTACAATGCTGGGGACCTGGAAAGGTTCGATGAAATACGAAGATAACTTGGAGCCTTGGACAAATCTCTGTAGGCCTCTTCGAGGTGAGACCCATATAAAGATGTGGTTTCCATCATTGAACTCTAGAGACCTTCGTTCCCGGTTTGGAACTGAAAACTCAAAACTCCTGCTGCCATGAGGGTAAGGTTAGACGACTCATGAGTGATCGTACTCACCCTCCTATGCATTAGTTTATCCTGTGATGGCTGGGTTTCCATTTTCACTGACCAAGGAAAAACCCCATCCCAACGTTGAAGATAAACCACAACCTTTTTGACTAATACAGTCAATCTGTGTATGAAATGTGGTTGCCTAGTCCATACCGAAACTAACGTCGTAAGGCCTCAACGCTGCCACCAAGAGGTTCCAACCGAAACTCTTGCCTAAAGGGTAAGATCACACCATCAACGTAAGCATGATTATTGAGTCTCCTCCCAAAGGTATCTCCAGGCGTGAGGGTCAAGTCAAAGGCTTAACCGGAAACACTAGGTCTGGGACAAGATTCATGGAAGGAAGGAATGATTCATATCAATGTTAGTTGTTACAACAGCTAGTAGTAGACTCAGATAGTTCCTAAAATAATTCCTAGAGACATTGGGTCACACTCCTTGACCACATGCAGCTACTCTCTTCCCCTGCCCTCCTGATCCATGAGCCTGGCAGGAACTACAAAGGCGGGTGGTTGTAACATGTTGAAAAGTACACCACCTCATGCTGCTCTACCATCTCTACTTCCATGTCTACTGTTCTGCAGATTCATCTATCCTTAACACTTCCTCTTATTGAAAAATTTTACACACCCAAGTCTCCAAGATTGGCGCCAGTTTCCTACTTTCCCACTGCTAACCTTCACTGGATGTATTCACTCAGCCAAATAATTCTCAATCAAAAAGGTTTTATCTAGCACCCTAACATAAGTAGGAGTGCGTAGAGGAAAAGTGATGGCTTAGATGTCCTTAAACACACCACACTCATAAGTCCTATCTCTAAAGCACTGATCACATCATATTCAACAAGTACGAGGAATGGTCGGTACACCCTGATGAATACTCAGCTACCGACATGTCATCATGCCGAAGCTGTATAAGCCCTAGAAAACCCTCATCCACCTTCTCAAGACAGTCCTTAGCCGCCTGTGAGTCAGGCTTGCCTCAGAACCTGAGGCGTATCTAATGCTGAAACACGTTTAAGACAATGAACCTACATGTGTCATCTACCGGTACCGCTTGTTGTAACTGCTAACCAACAAGTAGTGATATAGCTGGCACACTACCCGAAGGTACTGTCATAGGCATCAATCCATGTACCGAAGCCTCATCACTTTACTGACCAACATCATGGCCACTCACTAGAAAACACTAGTAGCTAAGTCCACCATCCACTAAACTAGTGTCTCAACTAGGCGGAAAACTCTAGCAATCACCTCCATCTAGTCCTTTGCTGTCTGGAAATCTGTCTCGCCTCGTAACCTCGGAGGCCTCTGCTGTTGGAAGTCATGAAACTATTTCTATCAGCGTGCACCATCCGCTAGTACTGCTGGTGGAATCTTCTACCTAACGGGTGCTGGTGCTGCTAGTACACCACCCGAAGGTGCAATCATAGAAAGGGGGCCCTACATCGGAGTCTCATCGCTCGATAAGCCGTCATCGAGTACTATCTTGGAACTCCAACTGACTGTCTACATGGAGGCATCTTGAACAGATGCAACATAGTCAAACATTTATACCTGGTGATCTGACCTAGTTTGAGCTGACTTTATGAAAACTTTTGAAAACACACACACAATCATTGTTTTCGTGCACTAAGTCAGAAATCAGTAGTCAGGGTCCTGGTGTATGGATACGTCAGCTGCCGCACCAACACTGGAATCCCTGATCTGAAATCCAAACTCAGTACAGATAACACTATTTCTTCACATAAAGAAAATATCAGAGTCATATGTTCTGTGGTAGAACTGACTCCTTTGATACCAATTTTTCATGACCCGTCCTTGGGGCCTGTGCCGTGACTACCCCAAGCCCACCTTCCATAGGCTAGGGGTTGGGGACTATCACTAAATGTTTAAATCCTGATTACTGGGAAGGAATTGACTTTATAAAACATAAACACACTCAAAAAGAGTGCAAGAGGAAGTAAACATGAAGTAAAACTGAATACAAAAGTAGTGTTGAAAGTAAAGGGGCCATAAAGACAAGCCCAAATGTAAAGTACAGTGAAATAGACAAAATAGCTGGAAGGTGACAAGAATCTCTTGGATCATCCACCATGGATCCTACCTGAAGGGTAGGTATAGATTATGCAGCTCCTGGATCATCCACCACAGATCCTACCTAAAGGGTAGGTACAGATAGCCTCCTCAGCGCCCTCGTCCATCAACCTCCTCTGGGTGTCGACTCGTCATGAGTTCCACCTCCGTGTACCACATCATCATGAGGTCCTCCTCCAGGTGTCATCCAGTCCTCGTACACTCTGCCTCTGTCAGCGGCATTCGTCGTTTTCATCCAACACAACGAGGTGTGGGCATAGCCCATGCAGGGGTGAGTATAACCATACTTAGTAGGGACCCCGAGACCCTCAAGGTCTCACTAAAATCCAACAAGGATAACCACAAAGAAGGTTATCAATAGATAACCCATACATAGGTATATGCCCTTACATATACCTAAGTTATCAAGTAACCCATCTCGATCATGAGGAAACACAAAGGATATGAAAAAAATGGATAACCACTACTTAGGTATATGCCCATACATATACCTAAGTTATCAAATAACCCATCTCAATCATGAGGTTAATACAAAGGTCATTGACTCAGATCAAACCAGGATATTCATTAAAGATATCGAAATGACAACTGCTGAAGAGCTCCTCCTCTGTCGAGTACTGTGATCCTGTCACAACTCTGAGGTGCTGCTCACTAACCTTAGACTGCTGAGGTACTCTTCATGTCGACCACCGCGGGTCTACCACCCAAACACAGTAGTGCTCCCCGCCATGGGTCTGCCACCTCACAATGTAGTGCTCCCCCTCATAGCCTACAGAGGCACTCCTTATGTTGAGTACCGCAGGTATTCCAACCAAACACAGTAGTGCTACTCACCATTGGTCTGCCACCCAAACATAGTAGTTCTCCCCACTGGGCTATACAAGTCACTCTGACTCTAATCGGACAAGAAGTCATCAGGTCTCAGCCAGCTACAAGGTCTCCGTACTCCGTACGCTCGTATCTGGGAGGGTCCACTCCACGAGCTACTAGTCGATACTTCCAAGTGACATTTAATCTCATGTGGAAGTATCTCAAAGGACTGCCTCGTCATAGGGGTCTCAACGCAAAAGACGACGCGTCAATCGGACGCCCGGTCTATGAGTTATTAGCCTTTTTGTCCCGGGGGCCTAGTTGGTTTCGTGTACGAACCAACCCGACTGTATCTAAAATGTAACCCATACTCTCATGGGGTATAATCAAAGGAACTTTTTCTCAACGAGTTTACCAATGCCTCTGACTGTTCATCAAACAGACGTCCAGTTTGAAAGTTATCGGCTTTTCTATTCTAGGGGCCCGGTTGGTTTATAAGATAAACCAACATGACCATACTCCAAATGCGTCCAAATCTCAAGTGGAGTATGCCAAAAGAATCGTATCATCAAGAGGAATCCAATGTAGTTGATGTCACGTCAATCAGACGTCTGGTCCTCAAGTTATAAGCATTTCCGCTCCGAGGGCCCGATTAGTTTATTGTTCGAAACAACCTGACCATACCTAAAGTTTGCCAAAAACATGAATGTAATATACCAAAATGACTTTCTCGATCCAAGTATCTCTACGAAATTAATGGTGCGTCGATCGGAGGTCTGTAGCCCAATATATAGGTGTTTGAACGAACCTGGTCTGAAAATAGGGGGTCTGGGCCCGGTCCGACTCGGCCCAATACCCCATGGGTCGGCCCAAACCGGGTCGACCCGACCCGAGTCCAAGTCCGGCCCGGTTGGGCACAGCCCGGCCCGGCCAACGTGGTCCGATCCACGTGACCCACGCGGTTGTCCATGTGTGTGGGTGACCAGGGGGAACTTGCGTTGCCCAACGGGGCCCGCCCTAGCCACAGGTCCGGGGGGTTACCCCCCCCCGGTTTCTTCGTAACAGCCAGACATAAGGGCCGACCCTTGAGTAACCGCAGGTCACCCTCAGTTCCCGCCTCTCGGTGGCACTGGCGGTCGTCACAGCCGGCTGCCCCTTTGAGATCCACCACGGCTCTGTTCGATTGGCACGACGCGATGGCGCCACGCCCCGCCATCGCGGCCCGCCATTGTCGTAGCCCCTTGTAGCTCCAGTGCGGCGTGACGGTGCCGCCTCCCTCCACCGCGGCCCGCCTCGGCAGTGGCTCGGCAAGGTCATAGTTCGGCTCTACTCCATGTGGTTCGATGGTGTCGCGCCTTTGCAGTGGCCCGACAATAAAGTGTTGATGATCCACCTGTGATCGGCCCGACGTCGGCCTATCCTTCGTAGTTGGCCTCCATCGTCCATAATCAACAAACAAATGGACAATGGCCGAATTGTATTCATGCGGTCCGAGCCCTTCCTCGTCAAGATGGTATCAAGCGGCCCAACAGAACTCAAGAATTAAATAACGTTGTTGAATGGTATTGAAACTTGAACATAATAACCCCTACCTTGATAATTGATGTCGCACGTTGGGCATCACAGAAAACAGTTTCGCGAGGAAAGAATTCGTAGGCGACGTCGGAGTGCGTCTGATGTAATGTCTCCTCACTTGTTGCGGAGAAGAGAAAAGATGGCACGTCGATCATTTTTCATGGAACCAGTGTTCTTCGTCGAAGAATATGTCGTTCTTCGTCGAGAGGGAAGTCGTCTTCTTCTTCACAAGAATTCTCTTCCAATCTTCCTTATCACTACGAAAGCCCTCCCAAAATGAAATAATAAGCTAACCTCATTATTTTATTAACACAAGCCATTTCAATTTTTAAAACTCAAAACACTTAATTAATTAATTGAGTAGGTTCAATTAATTAATTAGTGTATGTTGGCAAGAGTTAAGAGAGGGAAGGTCCTCATTAGTGTTGGGAGAGTTAAAGAGGGGTTTTTGAGAGTTACAAATTAAAGAGGGGGAAAAAGGTTATAAGAGTGATGGGAAGTTGTAAGGTTGGGGCTTTTGTGGGCCCCACCTCACTAATATCCTCCCATGGGTAGTTAAGTGCTCTCACCCCAACTACCCCATGTAGGATATCACCACTTAGATACAAAAATAAAATTGTTCCAGAATTTTATTCACTTCATATATAATCCACAAATTTTAACTTCTCCTCCCGAGAAAACACAACTACGGTAAAAGTCCCCCTAAGCAATTACCGGCGTTGCGAGTTCATCGGTGCCCTCAGATTTTATTTCCAAGAATCAGTTCAAAATATAGAAAAACCCACTTGTTCATTCACTAAACGTACCCGAGCTAAACTTTGGAAAATTATTCCGGGCATACCGGGCCTCGGAATCAGGTTCCGTCCGAAACTGCGTACTCGTAAAATTCCAAATAAATTAAGAAAAAAAAATTTTGTTGAAATTTCATGGTCTTTACAAATTGATAGTGGCATGTTATAGTTAAAAAATCAACTTTATGAATCCAAGCTAACATGTAGTGAATAAATTAATTTTTTCTTAAAATTTTATGACATGAAATATTTATTTCTCTAAGTATATAGGAAGAACTGGTGGGGTATTCCCAACTCATATTTTTTCAAAACCATTAATCAATTCAATATGTTCATAACAAAGAATTTTGTGAACAACAGAGTTGTGTCAATGATTAATTGAGATAAGAACACTAAACGATACACTAGATAATCACATAATGATTTTTAATTAATTATTGATGTTAAATGTAAGAACCAAATATTTTTACGATATTTTAATTCCAAAATAAGTTTAATTTCTTTGATTGCTAACATTATATAGAACACTGATCTTAAAAAAATGATTAAATATTATTATTTAATTATGATAGTCATCACCTAGCCATTGGAATGGTGGGAATGAATGATATTAAAAAAATTATTAAAATGTAATTTATAAAATTAATTTATTTGTTACCTAATAATTATTAATATAAATAAAAAAACAATGAAACACAAAGGATGTGTTTTTATAAAAAAAACATTTTTAGGCCTACAATGGAATTTTATCTTAATAAATTAAATTAATCACTATTACCGAAGGATATTAATTAAATTTATATGTTATATATTAAATAAAATGTTTTAAACTCATTAAATACGTTTTATAGGCTTAAGATAAGAGTAAATCCCATTTTAATCATAAAAAACTATATTTTTCTAAATGAAAATTTTTCTGCCTTTTCATGGCACACATATTTTAAAACTAAGATTTGATAATATTATAAGTTCCATTTAAAAAAAAATTTCAATCATTTTTAAAATAATTATATCAAAATTATCTTAGGGTGATTTTTTAGTATTATTCTGATAAGTTTTATTTTTCGATGAAAAGTCAAAAGTACTGCATTTTAATTGAAAATTGAATTTTCATATAAATAATTTATAATGTTAAATTATATTTTAATTTTTTTAAAGTATAATTAGTTATATTATATATAATTAAATCCAATTTATGATATTTTAATCGATTTCACATTCAAATTGGATATAGAAACATTTAAAACTTTTGAACTTTTAACTTTTAAAACCCACCTTTTCATTGGGTATAAGAGATTATTATTAAATATAATTTTTCCAATTATATGAATTGAATTTATTAAAATTTATTCAATATTTTTAATAATAAGATCTAAATTATTTTGTAATTTAATTTTAATTTTTATATATTAAAAAGTTATCATGGTATTTTTTTATTTTCCACAATATAGGTAAAATAATGAAAAGGGTTAAAGTTAAAAGGTAAAGGCTTAGAATACTTAAAAAACACAAAACATAATTGATATTTGAGGTATTTATAGACCCTAAAAATTATTTACAACATTAATGATCATCCAAATTCATATAAATTAATTCCACCTCAATTTGTTTTACTTTAAATATAACATAATCATGATATAATCACTTAAACCAACCTATCAAGTATACATACAACCATCACCCGCCCATTTCTACCCACAAGACATGAATATCCTAAAATATATTCCAAACACCATCCTCCTCACTATCTATATGTACATGTTATTTTTTTCACCAAAATAAAAAATCCAAGGTCCTCAAGGGGTCCTTCAAGGAGGTGATATTAAAGGGGTAATTTTCTCAAAACACCTATCTTATTTTCATTTATTCATCTACTTTATCCTAATATAATTCATCAAAAAAGTCGTGATAACTACATAATCATGTATATATTAGAGTTTTACGTTTATAATGGTATATATTATGTCCACCTCTTTTATTACCGCTTCTTTTTAAAAGAAACAAAACTATTGTCTAAGTTATGCTGGTTAATCACCTTCGTGAATAATGTTTTTGTTCGTTCTCAATTACCTCCTTCATTTGTAGTCATAAAAATATTATTATCGTTAAATAATATTTAAACAAGTATATTATAACCTATATAATTTTCTTTAACTAATATATATACATAATATTAAATAATGTGAAACTAGTTTGTGATGTCGAGAAAAACTGCCAAAATATACAAAAAATTTATGATTAATGTTTTATCAAATGAATCATCCTCATGTAAGAAATAAAAATGATAAATGAGACCATTTAAACATATGCATGTTCATTAATACCATTTAATTTAACTTTTATGTTTTTTTACATTTTATTAGAAAATCCATAATTATAAGAAAATAATCCAACCCGGAAACCATGAAACAAACACACCGAAAAAAAGAAAATAATGAAATATTATTAATGAATGGGTGGTAATATATTATAAAAGGATTATATAAGGTATTATAAATATTAATATTGTCATTTAATGAGTTAATAATATTATTTATACCATTAAAACTTATATTAATTAATGTTACACTAAAGGTAAGTGTGTGGTAAGGGGTTTGTCATCTCACTTTTACATTTGTGAGATACATGCCTTATTCATCAATTATTACCTATGTGTGGTTTATAAAATATATTTTGATATATAATATCAAGAATTTAGTTATGTTATTGGTATTAAACGTTTAATTTTATAACTATTAGTTTTATGGGTATATGATTCAATTGATTACAAAGTGGCAATGGAACTCCTAACCCAATTTTCATTCTTTAGGTTAAAGTTCAACTACCTTGATTATTTCATAATAATATTATATATGAAATGAAATATGAATATATTATTTTGTATTAAAACTTATTTTATATGTATTCACTATTAATACACATATTCTATTAATTTTATTAATGCACCCTTCACTGATATGATATTTATAAGGGACTTTCTTTAAAAAATTATCTTTTTAAAAACATCCCTTGAAAATATCTATTCTTAAATGTATGTGTTTTTTAAATATTTTTCTGAAAATTTATTTAATGTAAAACTATTATTGTTTCATGTTTTTTATACACATGTTTGAATTTTTACAAAATTGTTCAAAAAGTATATTTTGTTGTTTTGAAAATAAGGATTTTTGATACTTTTTCAAACAAAAATACAAAAGGAATGTTTTTTTAACATATACAACATGAGAAAATTTTCTCACAATCATAACACCCCAAGGATTTAAATATCCTTTAAAAATTTTACGCAATTATTCTAAAATAAAATATTTTCTTATAAAGTTTTACATCATCTTAAACATAAATTATTTTTAATGTGAAAAAGGGTATTTTCCTCCATAATTTTTCAATTATCTCATTTAATGTATTCCCATCTATGTAAAAATACTTTTTTTTGAATATTTTTATTCATTGAGGTTTATATATTAGAGTAATATATACTAAATTTTAATAAATTTTTATTGATTAGTTCGATTTGGGAAATACTATTTTTATACCATTCACTATATTAATTTGGATGGTTTGTTATTCTATTTATTTAAGGGGGAAAGTTTTTCAGATTTGGAATACTAGTTTCAATAAAAATGTATATGTTGTTTATGTTTCAATAATTTTATATGAGGAATTTATTGGACTTAGTAAGTAACTTCTAGGGCCCGCCATGACCCCCTGATGCATCAGTAGGTCGCATGAGGCAAACTAGTTTGGTTATTGGCTTATGTCTTACCTGTTTATGTATGGTGTCTTGGTCGAAGCCTTGACGATGAGTTTGAGATGTTTTGAATTATTAATTCCCTAGTTATGATATTATTTTTAAATTTTCAATGTGATTATTAGATTATTAGAATATCAATGGTTATGTTTTCTAGATCATGTGATTATTTATAAAAAATTATTTTATCATCTTTTATTCCATCAATATTATGTTCATGTTATTTATTAAATGAAATTTTTTTAGTTATTTATCTTGAAATAATTTTTATTACTTGTGTATTATTTCTTTCACTTTACTTAAAACTTACTAAGCATTTAAGATCACCCATTTAATATATTTTATTTTTCCCCAGGATTCCAAAAAGTTTCTTATGAGTGATATATAGGGTTAAGATAAGATATTAACTATATTCTAAAAGGATTCTATATGTTGTGTTTTATATTCAAAATTGTAAGGTAAGTTTAAAATATGTATCATGTTTTCCAAAAAAATAATTTATTCAGTCCTTTGGGATGAGATTCATTTTATATTATGCCAATATAATAAAGTAAGGCACCGAATTTAAGATACTGGGGTCTGGGTCATTATAGTTGGTATCACATGAATTTTAGTAGAAACCTTGGGAACTAGATTTAGAAAAATCATAGATCAAAGAATGAAACCCTATTAAAACATTTATATTTACTCCCAATGAAACCGAACTTATGATTTAGATATTATTTATACTTTAAAATTTTCAATTTATACTAAGTATTTTTGAGATTATAAGTTATGTTTCATACTGTTATGATATAATATAGTGTATTACATTATATAGAAATGGATCCTAGAGGAATTAATGGTAACTTTATCAAAAAAATAATGAGTTTATAGATTTCCGTTTTGGGAAAAATAATGAAGCTGGAGCTGGAGCTATGGATGGAGCTAGAGTTAAACAAATTATAACTATATTGGGACAAATGACTCATGTTTTGAACAATAACATTACCTATTTTTTTTAATGATCCACAATGAAGTGTAAAAATGTTATACAACTTAATGAAACAACAACCTCCATCATTAAATGGGACTACAAATCCATTGTAGTTGACCGATGGATAAGTTCTTTAAAGATGATATTTTTTATTTGGGATGTAATGAAACGGTGAAGGTTATAATTAAATTTTATCATATCTCTAAACATGTGGATCAATTGAGTTCATTAGTTAAAAACACTAAAGAGGATAATAAAATATAAAAAATTGAATGGAATGATTTTAATGATATTTTTTGGGAAAAATATTTCCCTCATGAATGACGAGAAGATACGGAGATAATATTCTTGAGTCTAAGACATAAGGAGGATGAAAATATTAACAGGTATGAATTAAAATTTAAAATGTTAGGAATACATGTTTCAGAATACATACATAACCTATAGAGTAAGACAACAAGTTTCTTTGATGCGTTAAATCCATTCCTCCAAAGGGAACTGGTCTACCAAACTTTTTCATCATATGAAGATATAATATCATATTATATTAAAATAGAGAAATAAATCTATAAGTGTTTTAAATTTAATTTTATGTAAGATAAAAATATAATAGTACACAAATAGATGGATAAATTTAATAAGGGAAAGAATAATTTTCCCACAGGTGATAATTGTTGAAATAAACACTCTCGCACATGCTTGACGGGAATTAGAGTTTATTAGATGTTTCGAGAGAAAATCCAATAGGATCATTATTTAAAGGAAAAGAAAGAATCTATAAATGTGAAAATTTTCAATTATTAATAGATGAGGAACTACACAAATTAATTCCCAAAGCATCAAGGGAATATAACTCAAAAGAAAAACATGGATCAAGGTTAAGCTTTTCTTATTGAAAAAGCTAAAGTAGAATGATTAAGTTCTTGTGTTTTTGGATTCATGAATTATGTTTTAAAATTATCAATGATTATATAGAGATATATAAGTATTATGTTTTAGTAATTATTCTTTTGGGATTTGGAAATATGTGAAAAATAATACCAGTAACGAGGAGTAGTGATTCTATTACAGGTTGATCTTCTGAAAAATAAAGGACTTGAAGATGATAACAATAAATATGTTTATGATGTTGAGATAATAATTAAAAGTGATGTTTATGGGATATTATTAGTGACCATGAATTTTTTTAATGATTTTATGGATCATTCGATCTTTTTAGAGTTTACTACAGGATTATATTTAAGGAATATATTAAAAAAATTGAGAATTTATTTTTGGAATAATGAATGTTTTTATTAAGGTTTTGTATTGATCAATGTATTCATATATTTGGTATATAACATTATTTAACAAATCATGTTATTTTGGAGAATCTAATGTTAATTTAAATTTTAAATTTAGTGAACTTCCTTCTAAATTTTTGGACTTTGAATTTGAAAAGATATATTTTGGATGAGCCTTAAAATTAAGAACTTATGGAATGAATTAAGATGGATATTTGATATTATTTTTTGAGGTTAATGTATGATTAATTATATTGGATATCATGTAAAAACCATTTTAGTTTTAGTAAAAATTTAAACGGAAAAGGAATGATTTTTGGACCTTGTGCTTCATTGAAATTTCTTTGGGCATAAAAACTCATATTAAATATCCATTTCATTGAATATAAAATGGTATTATGATAGATCAAATCATAACCAAATGATGATTTTATGATTATGAAATGGACAGAAAGAAATTAATTTTATTTTATTTATTAGTTTATCTAGATATTAAAATAATACCTTAGAACTAAGAAATGGATATTTAGAACACCATTACCTCCAATGGTATGAAGGCCTTCATTTTTTATTCATTTTTGATAATCCACCTTTCAAGGGGTGAGGTGGAACCCTTACAAGGCCCGTAGGCATAAGTATTACATGGCCCATAGGCCTTAGAAGAATTCATTGCCTGTAGGCTTCAAAAATTACATACAACCCAAACTAACTATTTAGAACTGCTCCTCCCCAGCATCTTCATTGTGAAATCAGATCTCCACCTATGCATGGCTGTTCAGCTAGGCATTCCCATGCATTCATAGGCTTATCCCGATGGCAGATTCCATACCCTCTAATTCTTGCAATCCGTTTCGCTTCTGCTGTGGTGAAAGTTCTTTTCTCATCCTCCTTTTAGACCTTGTTCCTTATAGGTTGTTTGGTTTGTATATGCACTTAAGGTGGCCCAAAGGCCTTGAGGTGGCCCAAAGGCCTTACTGACCTGAAGGCTAGGGTGGACCGAAGGCCTTACAGGACTCAGGGACCAAATCGGTGACCCGAAGGCCCTAACGGGGGCATATTCTCAGCTGTTACAGTGCCAAACAGTGCCTACTATAGTTCCCGCTACAGTACATGCTACAGTACTACACAGTCCCTGTTACAGTACTTGTTACAGTACTGCACAGTCCCGCTATAGTACCTGCTACAGTACTGCTACAGTACCTAAATTCTGCCTCCGCCTGGATTTTATCCCTGGTCGCTTGGATGCATTTATAGAGTCCTTAACAATTGGGCTAAGGATCATGGGATTTATAACACTATATACTTTTCTTATAGACAAATCAATGATCTTTTAATTGATCACAATAATTATTGTTCATTCATGGTCAACATTATAATAACCATGCCCTCTATATTTCTCTACCAAAACTTGATGTTTATATTTCTATTCCATGTCTTGTTTTTTACTTTTCACTAATTTTATTTTATTTAAAATCCTATTTTTTGGTAACCTTCACATTTTTCTTTTCCTATTATTAAGGGTATGTTTTATTAACCATATTTATCATGTGGGTTTTCCCCAAAAATATTTTCGAGTATCAAAATTTAATTTGAAAAGTGAAATTATAAAATTGAGAAGACACGATTTATTAGAGGGGAGAATGTAACACATAAATATTTTATGGTATGTCTATTCTTAAATAAATTTAATTTCTTTAATAGATTATGTTACATAGAACACTAAGCTTAAATAAAAGATTAAATGTTATTAATTAATTGTTATTTTTATCACCTAGTCGTTGGAATCGAGGGAATAATGAGATTAAATAAATTATGAAAATATCATTTATATATTTTCATAAAATAAATTATATTGGTTACCAATTAATTAAAAATAAAAATAAAAAAACCAATTGAACATAAAGGATGTGTATTTATAAATAACTATTTCTATTTCCTCAATTAAATTTTATCTTAATAAATTAAATTAATAACAATTATTGAAATATATAAATTAAATTTCTATGTTATATTATCAATAAGCTGTTTTTAAACTCATCAAATAATTTAAACAGTCTTAAGATAAAAATAAATCTAATTTTTAGCATAAAAGCTATATTTTTATAAAAAACATTTTTTCTTCCTTTTAATAGTGCACATGTTGTAAAACAAAATTTTAAAATTTTTAAAAATTTAATTGTCAAAAATAAAATTCAACTTTAAAATATGGATTTAAAAACTATATTAGGGTGAATTTTTTATATTTTTGTAATAAGTTTAAGTTTTTGATGAAAAGTGAAAAATACCTTATTTTAATTAAAAACTGACTTTTCATATAAATAATTTATAATGTTAAATTATATTTTAAGTTGGGTTTAAAGTATAATTAGTTCCATTATAAATCCTTAAACCAAATTTAGGTCATTTTAATCAATTTTACATTGAAATTGGATATAAAAACTTTTCAATCAATTGAACTATTTACTTTAAAAAAATGTTTTTTGTTGTGTTTGTTGGATTTTTTTAAATATAAATTTATAAATTCTATTATTTGAATTTGGTAAAATGAATTCCATATTTTTAATATTATGTTCTAATTTATTTTTTAATTACATTTTTATTTTTAGACAAATTTGTTTACCATGGTAATTTTTTTTACTAGAGTATAGGTAAAATAATGGGACGGGTTTAAGTTAAAAGAAAAAGGCTTAAAATACCTAAAAACGAAAAAATTGAATGTTTTTATGAGGTATTTATCTACCATAACTAACCTTAAAATCATTAATGATCATCCAAATACATGGAAATTAATGTGACCTCAATGTGGTTTCCTTTAAATATTAAATAATAATAATTTAATCAATTAAACCCACCTCTCCTCAAGTATAAGTGCCACCCATAACCACTCCATTTCGACCCAAAAGCCTTGAATCACATAAAATATCGAAAACAACTCCCCTATTAACTATACCCAATTTTAAGTTCTTGTTTTCTCACCAAACGACCAAATCCAAGGTTCGTAAGGGGTCCTCCAAGGAGGTGATATTCATGAGGCAATTTTCTCAAAAAAACCTCTCTTATTTTCATTTATTCTTCTAAATTCTCCTTCTATCATTCATAAATAAAGGATTGAAAACTCTAGAATAATTTGTGTACTATATCTTTATGTTTATAATGTAATATATTATATCCATACCTTTTATTACTTCCTATTATTCAAAGAAATAGAACTATTGTCCAAGTTATATCGGTTAATTGCCTCCTTGAATAATGTTTTTCTTCCTTTTCCATTATTACATTAAGGGATGGTAATAAAACCATTATTATGGTAACATATGGTTTTAATATGTATATTATAACTTATTTAATGTTCTTTAACTAATATATAGACATAATATTTAAGAAAACGAATCTAGTTCGTGATATTTGGAAAAAACCTCCAAAATAAACTAAACATTTATCATCAACATTTTATAAAATGAATCAACCTCATTTAAGAAAAAAATGATAAATGGGACCATTTAAACGTACATAAGTTCATGAATATAATTTAATTTCACTTTGGGAGTTCTATTTCCATTTGACTAAAAAATCTATAATTATACTCAAATGAACTAACCATAAAACCATAAAACGTACATAGCCAAAAGACTGAAAAATGAAATATTATTAATTAACAGGTTTTAATATGTTTTAAAAGTATCATATAACGTATATAGTTATAGAATGAATTAATAAAAATATTTAAATAATTTTATAGGATATTATTGAATGCTATAGTAAAGGGAAGCATGAGGTAAGAGGTTTCTCATCTCACTTTTACTTCTGTGAGATATATGCTTTATTCACCACTTATTCCTTATTTGTAGTTTATATAATTCTATTTGATATATAATATCATTAATTTGATTATATTCATGGTATTAAATGTTTCATTATATAATTATTACCTTTATGGGAATATAATTTAGCTGATTACAATGTTGTAAGGGAATTCCTAACCCAATTTTCATTCTTTGGGTTAAAGTTCCACTTCCTTGATTATGTCATACTAATCATATCCTTGAAATGTATTTTGAATATATTATGTTTTATTTCAATTTTTTTTATGTGTATTTATAGTCGATAAACCTATTATATTCATTTTATTAAAAAACCCATGAATGATATGATATTTATAAGGTACATTTTTATTAAAAAATCATTATCTTTTTAAAAACATCCCTCAATACTCTATGTTATTCAATGTCAGTGTTTTATAAAATTGATTCCTAAATTTTTTTTACTATCATTAAAATTATGTTATGAAGTTTTTTATAACCATATTTGACTTTTTTACACAATGTTTTTAGGGGTATATTTTTTTTGTTTTCTAAACAAGGTTATTTGAGGGTTTTTTGACAAAAATAAGAAAGGAATGTTTTTTAAAAAATTTACAACCTGAGGGGATTTTCATTCCATCATACTACCCTAATGATTTAAATATATATTCAAAATTTTACATGGTTATTATAAAATAAAAATTTTTCTTTGAAAATTACACATCATCTTAAAAATAAATTATTTTTAAAGTGAAAAGGGGTATTTTATACAATATTTTTCAAGGATATCTTTTAAAGTATTTTAATATATGTCAACATTGTTTATTTAATCTTGTGATTCATTTAGTTTTATCTATTATGATACCATATACCAAATTTTATTAAAAGTTTAATTATTAGTCTAACTACGGTTGTACTATTTTGATACCATTAACCATATTACACTGGATGGTATGTGATTATGTTACTTAATGGGGAATGTTATTTACATTTTGTATGCTAGTTTCGATAAAAATTTATAAGTTTTTTTTATGCTTCACCACTTTCATAAGAAGAATTTATTAGACTTAGTATGTGATGTGAGGGTCCTACTACAACCCCTTGATGCATCGGTAGGTCTCATGAGGCCAACTATTTTTCGTATTGGCTTATGTCTTACCTATTTATATATGGTGTCTTCGATGAAGCCTTGATAGTGATTTTTAGACGTATGATATTATGAATTCAATAATTATGATATTATTTATTTATTTCTATGTGATTATTCAATTTGTATAATATCCATGGTTATTGTTTCTAGCTCATGTGATTATTTATGTGGAATTATTTGATCATATTTTATTGAAGCCATATTATATAAAAGTTATTGATTAAATTGAATGTGATTGAGTCATTTACCATTTTATAATTGTTATTACTTATTTATGTTTGATTGATCTATACATAACCCATATTGAGAATTTCATCTCACCCATTTCTTATGTTTTATTTTTTCCCAGGATGCTAATAAGTTTTTTATGAGGGATATGCAAGGTTAAGTTGGGAGATTAATGGTTTTCTCAATGGATTTAATATATTGTGTTTTATATTTAAAATTTTATTGCAAGGTTAAAATTTATACCTAGTTTTTCAAAAACTATTAAACTAATTATTCCTTAAGGATATTATTGCTTTTATATTGTGCTTATGTAATAAAGATAGGAATTAAGTCTGGGCTATTGGGGTAATTACATTAAACAATTACCTTAAAATGAATTCATTATTCATTGATGAATCTTGAAACATCTATACATCACACCATCATTGTGTCACATTAATCATGTATAGATTTTATAAAGTACTGATCTACAGGTGCACCAAAAACCTCTTAGTGGTGGCATAGTAATCACTAAAGTGCTAACATGGATGTTCCCAATGTGCCTGTTCATCAACTATTGTCGCCTCAAGATTCCATTAAAATAAGGACTCTCTTTGATCTTTATAAGATCTAGAAGGGCGTATGAGGATGATCACTCTATGTTATTATGACAATTCATTAAGTGTATATCTCTAGGGCTTGAGAGGATTCTCTAGAGTTGTTGTATACAACTAAAAAAATGACCAAACAAAGGGTCAAAAAAAATATATTTGGGTTTAAAAAGTTCTAGGTTTAAAAAATAATAATTACAAATGTTCCATTTTTATTTTTTTAACCTATGTGTAAGCACATTAAATTGATAATAATAGAGCTATTTCATGATATTCACAAAACATGCATATTAAATAAATATATTTTTGAATAATCTGTTAAAAATTTACTCAAATAATATGTAATATATATTATCTATCATCATACATTAATCTCTATCCCCCATTATTCCATTATATTTATCAAGACTTGAATAATTCATATTTATTTAAAAAATACATATCACTATATTATTAAGAATATAAATATGACTATATTATTTTCAAATAAACAAATAAATATTACATTAACTAAATAGAGAATAAATATTTATTAAATACTCCACTCACAAATATTTTCTCAAATAATTGGTGACTAAATATATTCAATCAAAAAAAACATGAATAATTATTAAACCAAAAACATGAATAATATATATTCAAAATGTTAAATAATAAATAATAAATAATATTTAATTGAGGTCCTAGATGCACTCAGTGTGTGAACCTCTAGGCCTCTTTCTCAGTGGCATTAGGTGAAGCCTCCCAAAGTACAAGGTTATCATATAACAACATGTAAGGGAATCCATAGAGATAGAAGTTAATGTTTAAACAACATAATACCTAACACAAATTATAACTATGTAATATCACCCCATTATCATGACATCTCTAATCAAGAAGGTTGTATGCTAGTGTCATCAACCTATGTGCTTGATGTTTCATTATTTAACATTCCAAAAATGAATCTATCCATAGAACAACATACCAATGAATTTATTTAGGTTGTTTTATTCCCATTAAAGAGAATGAAATATCAATATCCATTAAATATCAAAATGGTAAAATTCTTCCTTATATTATTAATTAATGTAATATCACTCATGAGGAGCCCAACATATCATATTTATCTATAAAAAAATGTAACCATAGTTTTCATCAATACATATAAGTATGTGATAGTTAATATCCCTAAATAATAATATTAATATATAAGGATTAATACACACCGTTTCAGATAAGAACATCTAATTACACATGTTTGTGGATTTTCTACTGTCAGGTTACATTTTCATAGTATCATACACAAGAAATTAGTAAGGTTATACACCATGAAAATGTTCATCAAATTAATATGAGTACCCACCCTCGATAGCCTATATCACTTGTGTCCTATAAAATGATATCATTCAACTATAGAATAAATATTTAATAATACTATTATGGAACTTCTAGGTTCTCATCGTAGTAGGGAACAAATATGAACTTTTACAGTGACTATTTCCCATTGAAAATTATCATATACTATGTCACATAGAAGAAGAAGAATTATTTGATAGAACTTTTATTAATATCAAAAATAATTTATATAGGTAATCATAAAGTATATAGATGTTTCTTCTAGGGAACCAACTCTAATAAACTCCCAGTATCACTAGGGTAAACTACTAACGACATTGAGTTTGGTAAATCATCATATGATACTCATGATTTTTTTGAGATAAGTCTTTAGTCAAGGGGATAACCACATTTTCTTATGTTGATACTCTTCTTACGAAATCCTCACCTCTCTAATAAATATCACTAAATAGTTAGTATATTTAGAGTATGTAATTTTACTATTGGTGTGACATTTTTTCCTCTATCAGAGACACCACTATAGTTTTATAACAATATAACAAGATATGGTATTTAATAATGGGTAAAAAATAAATCTTTTTAAAAAAAACTTATATTTAAAAAAACTATTTTGTTACAAAAGTAGCAAATATATACTTAAAATCTATTGAAGACTCATCTACAGTTTTCTAATTTAAAATCTTCTTGGTCACAGATCGTCCTTTGAGACTAGAGACATGTCTTGACTATGACTTTTGATCAATATAATCTATTTTAAATATAGTATCTATTTAACCCATAATGACTAGATCATCATCTGCACCATACACCAGGGATATATCCTTAGTTCATATTAGATATTTATGGACAGTATTAACATCAAACTAATGGTGTTAACTTATATCATACTGATATCTTTCAACTATACTATATGCATAAGAAAATAAAACTTGGTTTATAACAAGGTATACATGATTGATCCAATCCTAGAAGAGTATGGTATCTTAATAATTATCTATTTTTCCTATTATTTATGAGGATACATTTTATTGGGAATATGTATACCATGTGACATTGGAATGAATATAGTCATAAATTGTTCTATACAAAATCTATTTTATATCTAGTCAATGTATATTACGTAACTTAGTCCAAGTGTCCACTTTGATCTATCATAATTGATCTTGATCACTAGAATGTATACGATTTCACATAAGTCCTTCATAGAGAAGCACTTGTTTAACTAGTCCTTAATTCATTATAAGACCAGTATAATGTTAATAATAAATAATATTTAATCAACATATACTACTAGGATAATTACTGAACTTCCACTAAACCGATTTTAAACTCATGTAATAGATTCAATCTTAATTTAACATAATTTTTATAACTTAATAAAACTTAATGTTCCATGACATGGATTCTTTATTCAATCCATAAATAGAACTCTACAACTTTAAAAACTTTTTGGTATTACTTTTAGCTAGAAACACCTCTAGTTGTGTAATATAGACATATTTCTAAATGTTCACATTATGGAATTAAATCTTGAAATCCATCTTCTAAATTTCATATTCAGGGTAATATTTTATTGTAAGTATAATTTTTATGGATTTAAACATAGAAACCAGATAAAATTTTTCATCATAGGCAATGACATTACACCCAATAATTTTTAGGTATTTACATTACCTTGCATGTCTAGTTTTCTCTTGAATACCCATATACACCCAATAATATTTATATCAACTACTGGATCGACTAGAACCCATAATTAGTTTATATAAAAGTAACCCATATCTTAATTCATGTCTTATTTCCAATGTGAAGATTTCAATATATTTACTATTTCATTGTTAGAATGTGGTTCATTATTTTCAATCAATAATGAGTCACCATATTCATTGACTAGAAAATTATATACTTCTTTTTTTACCTCATTGGTACTCTAACATATTAATTGTGTTTCAAGAACATTTTATTCCGTAGGGACCATTGAAATAAATTCATGTACCCACTCCTATGTATATTTGTCATCAAATTAATTGATATATTTCTTGCTCATACTATCTTTATTGAGGATATGATCCCTTTAAAGAATTATGATATGTCTTGAAATAGTTACTTTATATTATTAGGGGTTTTATAGATAAAATCCCATTATTTCCTTAATATAACCTATAAATATACACTTTATATATTTATGTGCTATGTTTTCCTAATATTACATTAAAAAACACCTCATAATCCCATACATGAGTGTGAAACAACATTGATTTCCTTCAATATCTTAACTCACATTGTATTCTATTTTATAACATAATTATTACTTGATCTAGAATGCACACTATTTCATGTAGTGCATATCCCTTAATGGATAATGTGTGATCTTCCTGAAACATCACAAAACTTAACTTATTAATAAATTTATGGTTCCTTCTTTAACTAGCACCATTAAACTATAGTGTGGAAGGTGGATCAAGTTTGGATAGAATATAGAACTCCTATAAATAGTCAATAAATCATTGGTTAAGATATTCAAAACCTCAATCTGATCAAAGTTTCTTTAAAATTTTACCATGTTTATTCTCCACTTAATTATATAATTCATTGAATTTATAAAAGGACTTGGGATTATACCTCATTAAGAAGATATAACCACATCTACTCATGTCATCCATAAATTTTACAATGTAAGAATATCCATCTCCGAATCCACAAGAAATGGTCAATACACAGTATTATATAAAAATCCAATAATTTTTAGGTTCTTTAACCTTGTCCATTAAATAGTGGTTCATACATTTTGACTTGTAAACAAGTATAATATCATTCAATTATTCAAAACTCAATGGATTATAAATAACCATCTTGATAGATCTTTGTTAGAACCTTATCATTTACATGATGGAGATGTTGATTCTAAATATGGGTATTTAATGAGCCATGTTAACTTGATTCTTTATCAATTGAAAATACTTAGTTTTCATAATTTAGTACATAAATATTGTTATTTTGTTGTGTCATACCACAAAAAATACTATGTTTAAAAAAGTGGAATTATTTATTTCCATTTTTGTAAAAATTCCATCCATGTTAAGAAAATAAATAAGGATGATCCACTTAGTGACACATGGAAAAAATTAAATATCTTTAAAACCAAAATATTTTTATTTGTAGATAGAAGGTGGTAGTCTTCTATATCCAATACAATGAGACATGCTCCATTGGATACTTGAAGATCCAACTCTCCTCTCAAAATATTTCAAAAATATTCTTGGTTACTAAATTTTAATGTTTTTGTGATCAAAACAATCTATATATAATACCAATTTTGTATATATTGATTGATTACACTCTTTAACGAACTCAACTTTATCTTCACATTACTATTGGATGTAGTTATTATTTCATTGTCCTAGATTTCCACATGAAAAACATATTGTTTTTTTTCCTCTTCCTACATTTGAATCATATTCTTCTTAAAATGATGGTTCTCAGGACCCATAGACCTAGAATGATTCTTAGGCCCCTTTTCGTTGTTATTTTTTTTCACCTTAAATAACACATTTTTTTCCATGCATAAAGTCCGTGTAATCTTGGTGAATAAGAGTAAAAAATTATAAATGATTCTCCTCACTATTACTCATTTTGTAATTGAAAATAAAACTAGATAAGGATTTAGCCATTGAGGATTGGATGTGGTCTAGGAACATCTCATTATGGAATTTAATTCCCATGATGTATAATCACGCTATGTATCCAATAATCTTGACTATATGAGGCCCAACTGATACCAACTCTCTAAGATTACACATGAATAATGAATTAAGATCTCATATATCCCTTTTATTTCTGTCTCTTAAAATCAACCATGAATGTGAGACATCATGCTATATGAATATATGTCCTTATCTTGCTTTAGAAGCTCATTTGATATGGTGGGTAGCATGAAAAATTAGACATATATGGAGTCCTCCAATTGTTTCTCATATAGAAAAAATTATTCCTCACCAACATCTTGGACATATACTTCATGAATGGAGTTTTCCAATATATATAACATCCTATCAACACATATAATAATGATAATGCACATTTTTAATTCATTGAAATTAGTTCCAGTGAGAGGTTTATTCTTCTCAAGTATGGATCACCTTGATTTGGTTGAAGTCATTAGGATTACTATTTCTTTAATTAAGAAGTTAAAATATTTAGTAGATTATATAATTTTTAAAATTAGATAATAAAAATTAAATTTATCAATCTCCTACTTTTTTATCAAACCCTAATATCCCTCAACATTGGCTACAAATTATCCTGTTGCAATGATATTCTAGTGTAAAGGACGCATTTTACCTTCTCATAACCCATATGGAGGTCAGTAAGGCTATTAAAATGTATATAGGTAGGCATAACTTTCCAACATTATTAAATCACACCTTCTTGATCTTTTATGTAAAATACCCAATTCTAAAATCCTCTATTTTTATTTTATAAAAAAATTTATACTAGTTCAACTAAGTCTCACAGTGGCGACCAAACCTTCATATAAAATAGGTTAAGTTAACTCAAAACTCAATATATAAATTCCTTCATAATTAAAAGATCTGTAAAAGAGGTTGGTCAAGCACTTTGAATTATGTTTCAATTCCTACTTAGGTAGTGGAAGTATATATCAAATTAATAAATACAATTGAGGATTTTTTATTTTTGTGAATAAATTTACCATTTTATCTTTATTACATGATTGTTAATATAAAGTGGATTTGCTTAAGCTATTTTCCTTATCTTATATAACATTTAGGTATAATATATTTTTATTCTATATTTCATGATTTTTAATTCTTTAATTCATGTGATCATGAAGAAATATCCATAATTAAATTAAACACAGAACTTAAAAAATAAAATAATAAGAGTGGTATGATCATGAGACTTTTATAATGGATAACTAATCTAGAGGATTATAAACTAACCATCGACCTAGGGGGAAACACCATGAACCATATCTTGGATCATATTGTATCTTTCCACCTATCCTCCCATGTACCTCATCAATTGGGTTTTTTTCTAATTCTAAACATTAAACACATCAACTTTTTTAGGATCTTCATCCATTTTAAAATATTTTAATCACATAAATTTGGAGGGAACTGAAGGATTGGTTTCTAAGATTTACATAAAAGGGAATTATGGGTACACAAGCCCTTACATAATGAACGAATGAATGAAGTGAACTTCATCCATACTATTAATAATAAATTAAAATTAAACCAATCACAAAAAAATATCTAATATATTCTCATGATCATCCATGTTGATGAAACAAATTATTTATTTAACAAGCTATAATTATTTTCCAATAGTTCTTATTTTATATAAATCTTGCTCAAATCAATATATTATTTTAATTAATGAATCAATTATTTTATCTTAATTCACCTCAAAACATACTTGATATTCTCATCTATAAATATTTCAAATAATGTAAATAATTTATTTAAAACAATGTATAAACCATTAACCTTAGATGCAACATGATGAGTACCCACTTGAGTTGCATAGTGTGTATGATATTTATATACTCTTTACTCTTCCAGCATGTAGCATAAATATCATATAATTTAACTTCATTGCATGTACCATTAAATAAATGACACAAAAAATAATGTTATTTGCATAATTTTTTAGTGTGTGTATAGAAATCATTATATTATGACATATACACAAAATAAAGTTTAAAATATAATTCATAAATTATTTATATATTTATTAAATATAACATCCATCACATTACATGTATGATTCAAATAAATGAAACAAAAAACACATGTTGATAAGGTTTATGTAGTGTAATAAACTAATTTTATATTGTTCATAAACAGGTAATATACATGACATGCAATCTCCAGCTAGACATCATGTATAATTCTTAGCCATCTATCTACAACAAACACCAATGTACCGAGTGTTTTAGACAACCATGAACATTAATTTAGTACACAGTGTGTACCTAGGATACACATCATCTGGTCTCTGGGTTTCACAATTAGCAGTCACACAATCTTGGTAACAAACACATGGCTCATCTTTGACTAAGGGACTACATGTTATATGTGCATGTTATAATCTGTGTAGTTTGAATAATCATGTTCTAGGATGTCCCAGTAAATAAGCAGTGTATTAAGTAAAAACTATGTGAAAAATATTCACACACTCTGAATTAATTTATAATTCATCTTGGTGAATCAATCATGGGCACTCTATGTAAACTTATGGGCTACATATCATGTAATCTTATTATAAAAAGTTAGAATACTTAGCACCTTCATATGATTACTTTCAATTTTCTTCATTATTAATTATTAAATTTTTTATTATATTGTTGAGAATGAATATAAATAGGTGGAGATCTCACAATTTTAATGGAATAATTATTATATCCTAATTTAAAACTAATGAGAAATGTGTAAATTATTCATTAATCTTTAAATAATTGTACGTAATTATCCGACAACTCTGATACCACCTGATGGTTCTACGCACAACCAAAGCACTAGTGTGTCATGTCTAACATAGATTTTTTATCATAAAAGATGATTAATTTAGGATTTAAATAATGAATAATGTTGTCACCAACAATGTTAAATCAATTATTAATTGACATGAGAACACCAAAAACTTTTTTCAGTATCATCACATAATGATTTATAATTAATTTAAGTAGTTAAATAATTATCATGGGATAAATTATTTCATCACTAATGAATCTAATAACGTCCCTCTATTGTACGATATTTCCATCTTAGGAATCATGTTTATAACCCCTTAAACAATGATCAACACATGAACCATAAACCTCTGAGCAACATCATAATAATCTCTAAGTGGTAGTGTGGAAGATCATAATGCTTACATTGTTCATGTATGATCTCCTTGAGAATCAATTCAATGAAGGAATATCCTTCATCTTTATAAAATAAAGAGGTCTAGTGGAGGACAACCACTCTATGTTCTTGAGATAGTTCTTGAATAATATATCTCTAGGCATTGAGATTATTCTCTAAAGTTGTTGTTCAAAACCAAAATAAATGGCTAGCCATAGGTTTGGAAATAACATAAATGTGTTTTAAAATTTATAGGGATAGAAAATTACAATTTCACAAAAAACCATCTTATTTAATTAATCCCTATAGAACCCCTTATCTATAATAATAATAATATTATTTCTTTACATGATCAAACCTATCAAATTAATTAAATATTATTTATTGAATATATTGTTTAATATTGTTTAAAAAAAATATAATATATATTATTTATCTCTAGACCTCTAAACATGGTCCACTATTCATCCATGATACTTACCATGTCTTGAATAATTTCTATTTACTTAAATAAAAAAAATAAAATAAATTATTCAAAAATAAATAAATAAATATTATATTCACCAAAAAGAAAATAAAATATTTATTAAATATTATTCAGAAAAATATTCTCTCAAATAACTATTGAAAAATTATATGATATCAATAAAACAAAAATATATATTAAACCATATACAATAATAATATTTATTCACCAAGTTAAATAATAAATAATATTTAATATTTAACATATGTTCTAGATACACATAGTGTGTGACCCTCTAGGCCTCTTTTTTAGTGGAATTTTGGAGAGCTGCCCAATGTCCAAGGTTTGTGCCTAGAAACATGATATAGAATCCATAAAGAAAGAAACTAATTTTTTAATGACATGCAACCTTATACGAATGATTACTATATAATATAATATATTTATCATGATATTTCTAATCAAGAAAGTTTCATAATAATGTCATCATCCTATGTGAGAGATTTCTATTTTCATAACTTTCCAAAATTGAACCTATAAGGAGAAAACCATGGACAAAAATTTATTTAGGTTGTTTGATTCCACGAAAATTTCTTAAGATATTAACTTCTATTAAATAACATATGGGATAAATCCTTTCTCACTTTATTAATTAATGCAATATCATTAGTGACACACCCAACATATCCTACTTTACCGGAAACATATGTCATTATAGTTTTCATCAATACATTAATGTACATGACTAATAAAATCAATTAATAAAAATTATAAATTATAAGGATGAATACACAAGTCCATAGATAAGAACATCCAACGACTCATGTATGTGGATTTCCAAATAGTGTATCATGTTATAATAATTATTTGCACTAGAAACTACCAAGGGCATACTCAATGAGAAAGTGATTCAATGTCTAATGAATCTCCACACTAGATAGCCTATATAACATAATTTCCAGAAAATGGTATCATCTAGTAATAGAATATATATTTATGAATACTATCATGGAACTTATAGGTTCTCATCATTGAGGGGCATTGTGGTGATCTTTTTGAGTGAAATTTACTCTTTGGATATTATCACATAATATGTTACACCAAAGAACAATTATGATTGAATAATAAGTCTATTAATATTCGAAACAATGTATATAGGAAATCATAAAGTAAATAAAATTAGGTTCTAGGGCACTAAATCTTGAAAAATTGAAGTTTATTAGATACTGATTATGATTAACCAGTTTTTATTATTATTTATAGAATTGAATTCGAAATACAAACTCATGAAATATTAAAAAAATTAGAAATAATATGGAACACTCTGGATAATTAAGATTTAATTAGAAGCTGGAAATCACATGTTAGAATATATATTTATTATTATTGATAAATATTTTGAAAATTTAATTTAATGATGTATATCTTTCTAATAAATAGTAATATTTTTTAATCAACAATATTACTAGAATAAATATAAAATAAATAATCTCCTATCATAGAATAATTTTGATTAATCTAGAAATTACCCATGTTATTGAAAAAGATTATTTTATACTATGATTTAATTATTTTTTAATAATATCAAATGATAGTATTTTTTGGAATATAACTACTTAAATAATATTGATGAAAATTATTTTATAATTCTGGGCATTAGGGAATTGAAATTGGAATTATCACATATTTAGATAACTTAATATTTTAAGATATAATATTTAAAGTATTGGTTGGTAATTTGTGATTGAATGTGCTTATTTTTGCCTCTTAATATTTACTAAATAGTGTGATATCTACTTGGAAGTATTTTTTTTGGTTTTTTACCATGCATTAATGCTTGAAATGGATAAAAAAGTTGAATGCTATTATTAATTATATTAAAGAGGGATTAGAAGAATAATCACTACTCATCTTTGAATTCTTTAAACATAAAATTCTTACTAGAAGCGTGTTACTTTGATTGAATCTACTATTATGTACTGCTCTTGGTTTACTAGTCCATAAAATCTATGAATGTTGAACTGATAAATAAAATATGTAATTAAAATGTTTTTTTGTAAATATTAATTTATTATGGTTTAGTGATCCCATTCTTTATTAAGGGAGGTTTTAATGTCTTGATTTTATGGCCATAGTTTCCTTTAAAAATTTGTATGGAAAATACAAATGATATATATGTATTCTTAATATATTTTGATCATTGATGATATGTATTGATAACCATGTGTGGTTGTAATTATTTTATGAGTAATGGGTGGGGATGATTGAGGATATATTTTTGTTGATGATTGTGATGTTATTGGGTTTAATTTATGATGATTGTCATTCCATGGGGTGATAGTTATGATTATTGTGGTAGGATGAGGTTCCATATATGAGGATATTGGAATGATATTTTGGATGTGTTATTACATACAATGGTCTTGGACATTAGGGTATTGATAAAGAGTATAATTTGGGGCTTTCTCATTGATTATTAGTTCTTGCTCAATGCTTACTTGATGGCATGATGGAAGATTAATTTTTATACGAGATATTGCAAACAATGGGATGTAATTTAATGTAATGTAATATGAGTGTATCTTTTAATTTGTATCTTATGATAATTATAGGAGTACCTATATTTATATAGAATTATAATGAATTAATGAAATAATGAGGTGGGTTCTTGATGCTCGTTTTTTATGATGATATACTTGATAATGAAAGGAAAAAATTAATAATTATGTCAGAACATGGAATAGAATATTATAATGTTAATATCTTAAATGAGAATATAATAATATTGATTAGTGGATTATGAATTAATTAATATTTAATATTATCATTGTATTATTATTCTATATTTAGACCTCAATGGTGGTAGTTGGGTAACCTGTGTGATAATAGAGACATATGAGTCTAAATATAGGTAGTTTCTTTTAGTTTTGTTATGATCTATATCTATTCTATATGTTTTATTATTTTATAATCACCCCACAAATGATATAAGTTAAGTTATAAATCAGAGTTTTTTGGGACTGTTTCCTCTAATATCTAGGTTGGTGGGGATATAGATATCAGATTACCCATATCCCACTCACACAGTCTCTAGCTATAGTATTATGTGTGCATATACATAGGGATGTTTTCCCATAGATAGGTGTTGCAAGATTATATGTCTTGAGGTATACATAAATTGTTTTGGATTATTGGAATAAACATGGGTACTATATAGATGATGTGGATGATATGATGTGATATATGGGGTGCATGGTATGATATGGCTACCAATGTGTTATGAGGAATGATTATTTATAGAAGGTATGAGATTTTAAGATGTGTGATGTTGGGGAATGAGAGTTGAAAAAAAGTTGTAAAGTGGTTTTTGGTACCCATATATATATTCTCAATATTTAGGTAATAATTCTATGAATTATTTTCTTAGCGGGTCATAGTGAGGATGGTAAGAGAATAATATACCTGTTTAGGTGATGATTTAGTTCCATTTATTTACTCAGCGAGATTTAGAATACTTCTTTTACATTTTCCATGAGAGGTTTTATGTAGGATCATAGAAAGAATATATTTTATGAACACTTTATGTGTATATAAAGTATTTTCATTTTATTCTGAGGTGTTTGGTATCCGAGTGAGGCATTTCTAATTCATGGAGTTTTTCATGATCTGTCTGGTATTCAGGGTCATTGATGTGGATATATTTATTTTTTATTTATGTTGTATCTATTTATATATTAATTCACATCGTGTATTGGGATTGATTAATTATTTTTTACGAGTATTCTTTTCCTAGGGGTTTTATCATTATATATTTTACTTCTCAAATCATTATGATGGAAATGCCTCCCATGTGGGTGATTATATACCCTCAGTGATAGTTTCCAACTTGCGGGATACTATATGTGGGCTTCATGTTTCATTATCTCTCTTTCTCCATTGTTGGTCCAAGAGTGGTACCTTTATAGGGAGGGGTTAATGACCTTCTAAATTTGAAATAAAGGTGATTTTTAAGGAATGTTTGACAACAAAAATCAAAATGAGTAATTTTTTAATAAATTTAACTGATATTTAATAATGGGAGATTGTAAAAGTAATAGAGTCATATTTGATGTTTCTTGGAGTCTATATTTATTCATTAGAGTTCGTATTGTAATTTATTTTCAAATTATGTTAATGAATGTTAAATTTTGATTTATTTAGAAAAATATTGCAAGGTTTTTTTTCTACAATAGGTGAATGAATTTTTGAGTAATGAATGTTTATAGAAGAAAATTGGAACTAAAGTTTTTTTTAAAGTTGTTTGGCATGTGGGTAAGAAAAATATCGTACGATGTTAAATTATCTATGTTATGTTTTATTACTTAGGGAAAAAACTTTTTGGTGATTAAAAAATGGTTTAAGTGGTGATGTTGTTCTATGAAAAAATTCTTGTTCACAATAGAGAAAATAAATCATGTTACAGTTTTGTTAAGTTACTCATCATTAGTTTAAAAATTCTTATGAACCATTATTTTTAAATGGTTATAGTTAAAATATGGGTTTATTTATATAATAATAAACCATAGATATTTAGATAAGAAAAATCCTTTGGATTACATGTTGTGGGGTATCCATCATGGCCATGGTTTGACACCGGTAATTTCACGGTTCATTAAATGATGTTATAGTGGTGATCATGGTCCTAAGATAATAAAAAAACATAAAATACTACATTGTTGGATGATTTTCATTTTTTAGAGTTTTAATTAATAATACAAAATTTTTATGAGTATTTGAGGCTAAATCATTAAATTTTTACCCCTACCATATTGTGGTAATTCTAAATGTTTAAATTTAAGCGATTTTGATATTGTGAATCTATTCTGTCACATAAATCACTCAGTTTAGATAAAAAATATACATTTTTTAATTCTAAGGTGTGTATAATTTCTTTCATGATATAATGAGTCCATAATTAAGAGTAATTATTATAATTTTTAATTTTTTTGTTGATTTATGAATTTGGAATTCAATTTTAGAAGAAGAATAGTGTGTAAAAAAGTTTAGATGAGTAGGTAAATTAAGAAAGAGAGTAATAGAGAAGATGTTCTAAAAAGTCACCCATGATAGATAATAATTAAAAATGATCTATATAAATTCAATTCTCAAATTTTTCATATATGTATTTCAATATTTAATTCACTCATGAAGATGATGATGAATATTATGCTATGAGAGATATGTTATGGGATATAACTTTTTAATTGAAGTTTATAAGTCTATAGATTTATCAATATTTCATAGTAATGAAGTAAAAATATATATAGGGTTATAAAGAAAAGTTATCACATAGTTTTTTGATAACATATATAGTGTTAAAATAAGTGAAGTTAAGTTGGTACATATATGTATCCAAGTGGATTTTCTACATGGGAATTAAAGGCTCATTTTATTATAGAAAATTTAATTTTCCTTTAACATTGTGTGAGAGTATATCAAATTATCAAGGAAGCATTTAATTCTAATATGAGTTCAAGAATAAAATTTATACATTTATATCCATGATTATTATTATGGTTGTGTGATATCAAGTTTTCTAGATCATACCAAATTTATAATAATTTTTATTTAGTGGTGATCTTTTAAAATCATTGTGCTCAATGTGTTTATTTTTTAGAGTGTGTGGGTGATGTTTTAAGTGAACAATATCTTACAAATTTTGTATATAAGGATAAATATAATAAAAATATAAATATTTTGTATCATCATTACTGGTTATTAAGGTTGTTTGATTGAAAAAAATAAAAGAATTTGATCCAATTACTAACACCACACTCCACAAATCTAAGAGTATCCTTACACTTATGAGCATTCAGGTATCCACATAAGATATAATAATTACATAGGATTGGAAAAAATGGAATAAAATAATTAATGTCATATATAAAACTACTTTTGTAAGTCTGGTTCATTAATTAATTTTATATTCATTATTTTCCCCCCAATACCCATCCTCTAGGTATAAATACATAGTCTTAAATGATTATAAATTGAAAAAAATAAATATGATTTCCCAAGATCTACCTATATTCCTCTTCTTTTTCATCTAAATTATCTTGGAGATGTTTTTTTCTCACCATACCCAAACCTTTAAAGCATTATACATTTATCAAAGGAGTAATCTTCAAGGATTAGGTACAACTCTCATGAATTAATTCCTTATTTTCATCATCTCTATTCTTATCACACAAATTTATATATAAATAGTAAGTATATAAACATTATATATATATATTATATAATATTGTTTTTAATATTAATTCAATTTATTATAAATTTTCCTTACACGATCTCTTTTAGAATGTCCAATTAATATTTGGTTTTAGAAAAATTAATGATTTTCTCAATTATTTAATTATCACAAGATTTAATTTTTGATAGCTATTATGAATAAAATATATAAATTATTTTAATTATTTTATGATATTTTAATGGTGAAACTAATATTATATAATATTCTAAATAATTTTTTTACAGCCGATTAAACTGACTTAAAGTGGTCATGACATACCATGAATAAATAACACCAATTAAAAACAAAATGATAGTAACTAATTAGTAAAACATTAACTTATTTAAAAAAAAAGTTAATTTAATATAATTATAGTTGTATAATAGTGTATAAATAAAAATAATTTTGTTAATTATGAATTTTTAAGCATGGTGAAGTCACATGAGACTTAAGGTAATGGGATTATAAAATAATGACCTCTCTTTTTGGTGTTTGAATTATTTAATCTTACCATTTTATATTTTATTGATTATTTAAACCTATGTATTTCTATATTATAGTTTACCCTATCCTATTATTATATTATTTTGTTCAATATAACCTTTATGTTGATTATGAAATTATTTTTAAATATTCTCTCATCCTCTCATCAAAAAACATATTTCATTATTTTCATTTATAGGATTCATATAAAATTTCCATTACTTCTTATTTTCATTTTGTATTATTTTTTTTGTAGATTTATGTGTACTTTACAAAATTCAATATTTATTTACAAATATATTATATAGTATAATAAGGTTGTGGGGAATTTTCATGTAATTTTTTTTGGTTTCCATGTTCTTCGTCCTTTCAATAACATTTATTTATTTATAGAAAAAATGTTCATTTTTTTTATAATATAGCACTCTTTTGACTCTACAATTTCTATAAATTGTATTTAACTATACATGAAACATGTTACACACGTTTTATATCTTGATATGATCATCATAATCATGTTTTTTAATATATAATAAGAGATTTGGAGTACATTATGATGTGATGGATCGGGCCAAAAAATATAAAACCCTCAAATGCATTAGGAAAAGCTTGTATCTCATGAGATACTATGTATGGAGAATTTTAATTAATCCTAGAAAAATTATATTATGATTTTTTGGTATTAATACTAGATAAAAATTCTGTTGTTTCATTGTTATGAATATTCCACATTCCATGTCTCATTTATATGTTTTCTATAATCTCACAATGATGTTCCCATACATAAAGTGTGATAAATACCATTAGGATCACACATATACCCATGTTGATTCATGTGTTTCTTCTATTTATTCCTCTCTTTACTAGGATATTTTTATCACCCTTTTATTGAGGTATATTAATAGTAGATCACATGTTTTAAAAGCACTATTAATATCTATAGGGGAACTATAAATAAGGATTTGAATATTTTTAAAAAAAATTACAGTACTAGAGTTCTATGAAATCTATATTCTTTTAATCTAAAACTATTAATTTTAGGAAATGTAATAAAATATATGTTTTTCTAAAATGATATAATAATATTGTATATAATGGATGAGTCACTACAGGTTTTATTAGTGAGAAGTTTATTAAAGTGAACAATTATGTTATTTAACATTTTTAACTTAAATTACATATTGGTATTTTTTATGTTACAATATACGCATTGGTGTTTTCATATGAATAAATTATTTTTCCATGAATTGTTAACTTATGTATTGTTTTATTAACAAATTTATCTATTTTAGAAGGTAGTTAAAATCAGTATGAACATTGGACACAACCAATGTAATGGAAAATATAATTTATTTATAAATAATATTCAAAAAATAATGGGATATGGAGTAAAAAACCTCATGGAAGTAATTAAAATCATGTCATGATTTATGAGTAATAACCTGAAACATATGGAGAATCCACCTTCACCGGAGAAGGGATAGTAATACATTGAGTCTTTTAGGATACATCAACCAACTTTTTTATTTTATCTTCAGATCAACTTATTGAAAGTTCATGGTCAAAAAATAAAAAAATACATCTTTTGTGCTTTATCATTATATATGAGGGAAGGTTACTTTGGATACTTTTATTTTATTAGGGGAGGATAATAAATAGTATGAATTGATCAATAATATGAATATAATGGATAAATTTGAATAAATGGAATAGGGAATATCAATAAAATAATTCTTACTGTATATGTTCCTAACATCCCCTATTCAATTCTTGAGAGAGAATTTATAGAGATCATAAAAAAGGATTATAAATATTTTATAACATAGGTGGATAATTTCACAAGTATTTCATGGTATTCCTCTAGATTTTTTATCAACCACGATATCAACATCGATAAAAAATTTAGCTTGTTAAAAAAAATCTCCATAAATAACTAACTATTCACGAATTTATAGCTTATAATAAAATATTTTGATGTTATATAAAGGTAGATATAGTTTTTTGTAAAAAAATTCATGCACATAGAGATTAGAAACAAAGGATATAGTTTCACACTAGAGGACCAAATGATAGAGTACAAAGAGAAAGAAGGTCTAGCTTCTTAGATGTAATAAATATAGAAAGAAATACCCAAGGAACATTATTAAGGGAACTAAAAAGTCCTTAGGTGTATAAAATGTAGACATAAAACAAAACAGTAAAGAATTAAAATAACAAGGTAACTTAATAAAATAGATAAATGAAAAGAACCACTAAATGCAATACCCGTGTTTCTATTTTTCAAGAAACAATGAACTTATACACTATAAAATCCAATGCACCAAACCAAGGATCATTGAGGATAATAATCATCAAAAACCACTAAATAGAATTAAGAAAGGAGAATCTTAAACCATACCCACAACTATAGTGTAGGTATAAAATAAATTATAGAATGGTACACTTAAAAATTAATCACGAATAAAGAAATTATTATTTTATTTTGGTTTAAAAAATTACATCATATCAATCATGTTTAGTATAAATATTTAATCACCTCCCGTATACCTTGAATTTGAGATATCTATGAAACCACTTTTTTGGTGAAATTGTTTCATTAAAAGTTCTTGAATATTCCCAAATTAATTATGATTGAATGATTAATTAATTAAATATTTAAATTATTCCACTAAATTTATTTTATTTTATATTTCTTATGTATTACTCTATTTATATATATCTCACATTAATTTTTGGGAAATATAATCCATATTCAACATCGCAAACCATACCATGAATCTATATAAAATCAAATAGAATTAGGAATCTATATTATAAAATTCATCATAAGTGTGGCTATTGATACCTAGTGGAGAGTTATATCACACTAAAATGGTTAAGATAAAGGGAAATTTTTAAGCTTAAATACATGAATATTATAAGATAATATATTAATTTTCACCTAGGCCTGTTTATTAATACCCCTAGTATGTGAGGTAGAATCATCAATAGAAATTATACATAGATAAAAAATAATATTCAAGATACCCTTTATAAGAACATTAATGGAACTAGATTAATTAAATAAGTGAGTAAAAAATAAGTTTGAAAAAGGATTTATACACCCTAGTGTATCACAATGGGATGAACCATTTCTATTTTCTACGTAAAATTATGTGTTAATATAAATTTCTATATACTCTCAAGTTCCAAGAAAGATAACTAAAAATAAAAATTATTTTCTACTTCAGATCATTGACTTATTTTATCAAGTCATAAAGCTCAATACATCTCAAAATTTTACCTCCATTTTTGATATATAAAATTAAATGTGAAGAGAGATTATATTAATAATAAAAACATCCAAAAAAATATGGACACAATGAGTTTATAGTGATGACAATTGGAGTCAATGATTACCTATGTTTGTTCATGGAATTAAAGAATAATTTTTTTAGAGTTTACATCTCTAATTTTTTGGTTTTATTTATTGAAGATATTATCATATAATAAAAATAAAAAAATAACTTGAAAAAATATAATGATTTTACGAAAAATATGATCAAAGGATAAGTAGTAAAAAAATAAATGGTATATTTTTGGAAAAAGTAAGTCATATTATTTAGGCATGTGATATAATGTATGATAATTTATATTAACCCTTCAAAGATAATGAAAATTTATTAATGTATTAAACCAATAATTTTCATTGAGATACATAGTTTTCATGGATTATTTGAGTAAAAATAATATATGATGATAAATACTTCATGATTATATAAGAAAGTAATAATATTAACATAGAAATGAGTAATGTCTGTTTAGATAGAGCTTGCAATCATTATAGATTAAAAAATTAAAATAATTATGAACAATAAATTGTATAAATTAAAAATTAAAACATTGATAAAGGAGTTAAAAAATATACAAAGAATGGGCTACTATGTCTCATCCCATCAAGAAAGAATGATACGGTTATATGTCTCCTTTTGTTTTAAGGGAAACCAATAAACAATGAATAGAGTACACAATCCATTAATTTTAATGGGAAAAAATAACCAAATAAAGACCATTAATTTTAAATGAAACTAAGAAAAAAACCTGCAATTTTAATGGTGTTAATCACCTAATGAAGAATATGGGAACATATCAGTTTTTTTAAAAACCCTTTTCCTATCACTAAATTCTCTCTCTAGAGGAATTAGAAGAAAATGAACGATTAATAGGGATATAGAAAAAAGTAATAAGATAATTTTTTAATTATAATAAGGGATCTATTTTATAAAAAAGATTTATGAAATATAAAAATTGTATTGAAGTCATTAATTTGTGATTTTCCTTTTCATATTTGGAAGAATATTTAAAGAATACTTGAAAAATCACATCATGGATTGATCAAGGAATCATATATTGGAAGGAGTTTTAAATTATATTCATAGAAAATATCCAAGACTTCAAAGACATATATTTATTTAATTTATATTTGTTAGGGGTGTATTAGTTTGAGACAAGGCTTTAATGACCTAATTCAAATATTTCAACACATAAAATTATTGAATCTTGACTATTCTATATAGATTCCACTAGCTAGACACTCAATACCACCAACTATATAGTGATAGTCTTTTTGGTTTCTACTTCTATTCAACCTCCCCTGGGTAGCTAGTGAGATGAATTATTTATATTTTGGGCTTTATATAGTTAGAGGTAGTTTTTATCTTCTATTTGTTAGTCGGTGCACTTATACGGGTTAGTCGGTGAGTATAGACTAGGGATGTCATCAATATTAACCTTTATACTTCTTTTTATTCCTTTATTTTATCTAATGATTCCTAAGGCAATATTTAAACACTATACACCAGAAACACATAAAACAAGGGTTAAAACACCTTAAATTATTATTATTATAAAAACACATTAGAGGTTAAAAAATTTCTTCATTTTTGATGATCACAATCAATCACTTAAGATTAAATTAAAATAATAGTGGATAAGAAGGAGGTTAAGAAAAGAGATAATATAAGTAGTGGGAAATGGGAAAATATTTCAAAGTACCAGTCATATGTCTCCCCATTTAAACAATATCCTTTCCTTCCATACTGAGATATTACTTGTTGTTTAAATATTTATTCTTTTTGGCCCCTTAACATTAAAAAACTATCATTCAAATTTAATAGTTTCTCTCCCTATGTTAGACTTTTCTCTACTATAAACATTAAAATATTCTCCCCCATTTTGGTTATAGAAAATTCTTACAAAGAAAAAGGGTTATATAGATAAGATATAAAAATGAATAATTTTGTAAAGGTAATCATAAAATAATTATTTTAAATATTTGAAAAATTTGACTTAAAAACAATATAATATTTACAAAACAATTGAGATTTGAAAAAAATTAAAACATAGAAAAAATAGATATAAAATAATTAAAAGTATATAATTTACATCTCCACTTTAATAAAATTATAACATTATAAAGAAAGTGATTTCTTGAAGATATTTTCTAGTTGAATATCTATGATAATATATTCTAACATGATATTTTTTTTTTGAAAGTGGTATCTTAAAAATTGATATCAAATATCAATGGGATTAGTGTGTTTATGATGATAAAGATTTAAACATCTGATTGTAACACTAAAAATAACACATTTAATTGGAATATGAAGTCATGTCACCCAAAAATCTAAAAGTGTTTGTTTTGTCTCTATAATTTATTTGCAATAACTCATTGCATATTTATATTATTTTTCAACTGTAGAAAGATATTTTTTTCTTTTTAATACACCAAGATATTATGTAATATCCATGAAGGTGAAAAGTGAAACTTTTAAATTTCATATATAATTGGAATCTTCCAAAATTAGTATTGAAAACCAATATTAAAAGAGGTACCATTAGGATAAAATAATCCATTATTTTATAAAATATTGAAAAGTGAAAAATAATTTTATTAGTATTTTAATGTTATTATTTTTTATTGTCTTAAAAATGAGAAAAAATATAAACACTAACCACAATACCTAGTCCGGTCGTAGTAAGGTAAAGAAGACACCTAAGAATACTTCTTTAAATATTGTTGTGAATTTGTTTACTAGATTTACCCAACATTAGTTTATAATAAATAATTATATGTATACTAATTTCCTTTATATTATCTATTAAAAAAATTATAAGTTCATTAGTGAATTTTCCATATTTAAGAAAAGTTGCATCATCATTAATAGATATTTAAAGACCGTGAATTTTTTTAACTCACCCATAAACAAATTTAAAATTATTTTCTGATAACATTTGAAAATTCATTACAATGAGATTTATTTTTTGATCCAAATATTATATCCTCAAAATATATTTTAATGATTAAAAGATCATATTAAACATTTTTTAAAAATAATGGTGAATCCAATTTTTCCATTTTAAAATCATTTAAAAAATGAATACATGTTAACATTTCATACTAATCCTAAGGGTATTTTAGTAAACCATATAAATATTTGGTAATATTTAAAATATAATTCAAAAATTATGGATTTTCCACATTGGGTGGTTGTTCAACAATTTGTTTTTCAAAAATATAACCATTTTGAAAAGTGATTTCAATATCTATTTGAAAATGTATAAATTTAATATTCAAGATGAATTCCAACCATATTATTATAGATTAAAGATAATAATTGGGGGTGAAAGTTTCACCATAATAAATTATTTATCTTGGTTGTAGCCTTTGGCTATGATTCTAGCTTTGTTATGTGTGATTTTACCTTGCAAATATAATTTATTTCTAAAAACACATCTTGTGCCATTAATGGGATGATCGTTTCACCTTTCAATAAGTGTCTACAAATTATTTAAACAGAACTTATTTAGCTACTATTGTATAGAAAAAAATATTTTCAACATTAATAAAATCCTAATGATTTTTAGGTTTTATACAAGAATTAAAATAATGATTCTCAACTTTATTTAAAATAGATCTCTTGGTATGAGTATTATCTTTTAAATTACCAATACTATTTTCCAAGGGATGGACATTGTATTTTTTCAAAGAGTTAGTTGATGTACTATAAGGTGATTGAACTCTGATAGTATTTTTAAGATATTGTAGATTATTCATTGTGCATGATTTAAGTTTATCCACATCTTCAAATTGGTATTAATTTTTAGGAATATTTTTATTAAGTTTGATATGGATGGATTCGTGAATAGATTTGGTTATTTTATTGAAAACTCGGTCAGATTTTTTAGTGTTTCAGTACCTAAGAAATAATCTCTAATAATATTTTGTGTTAAATTTATATAGATTTTTTTTACCGTTAAGAATATAACATTTACATCCCATCAATTTGAAATGTCCAAAATTTAGAATTTTATTTATCAAAAGTTCATAAGGTGTTTTTTGAAGAAGGATTTTATGAGAACATAGTTTATGATATAACAAGATATATTCAACTATTAATCCCAAAATCATTGTTGGAGTCTGAAATGATTTAATAGGGATCTTGATATTTCTTGAAGAGTTTGATTATGTATTTTGACAAACAAAATTTTTTGAGGTGTTCATAGGGGAAAAATTATGATTACAACCCTTTAAAGTTAAAAGTTCATAAAACTGTTTGTTATAAAAATATACCCCAAGATCCCATTGAATTGAAATGATTTTGTTTTCTTTTTCATTTTTAACCTGCTTTTTAAATCTTTCATTTTTGTGTTTCAAGAAAATGACCCAAATGAATCTTGTATAATCATCAAAAATCACAAAGGAGTATGATTTACCTCTAATAATTTTTACTTGAGTTATTCTAAAATTATTAATCTGAACAATATCAAGGGATTTAGATTTTGAAACTTCTTATTTAAGTTTAAAAGTGGTTTTTCATATCTTACCATGTTACAAAAATTCAAAAACGAAATTACCTTTGAAATTTTATTCTGGAAAATGTCATAATAGTTGATGTCAGTTGAGAGTAATGAGTTTTTATGTGATAAAATGAAAAAGTATTCTATGATTAATCCATGAATATCTATCTTGAATTCTTAAAAATTTAATATTTTTGGAATAAAGTGGTTTTAAATCAATAATATAATCCTTTTGAAAATGTACAGAGGTAAATAAATGTGTTCATTTGATATTAAAAACATAGAAAAAATCATTTTCAATAGATATTTTAAAACCATTATCTCATAATTATATAATTATTATAAAACTGTTTTTTAATCATTAAAAAAATTAAATAACATGAATAATCATTGAATTAATAAAACTGATTGTACAAATATAGGTTATTTTACTTCATGATTAGTCATCAAACGTCATATATCATCCATTGACTTTTCCAAGTCATTTAAATTTAGAGGGGACACTACACATGTGTTGAGATAATCCAATATCCATGTCCTATGTTTATTTTTAGGATTTAATCTTTAAAATAATTTCCTACAAAATTAATATATAATGCTTTTTGGAACCTAGTTTTTGGGTCTACATATGTTAGTTAATAGGGATTTTAGAACCCATATTTATTTTGAATATTATTTCTAAGAAATGATATGAGATTAAATATGGATACTATATGGTATACCATATCAATAGTTTTTCAAATTAAATTCTTCAATTAAATGTTTTGTTATATGAAAATAATTAGAAAATTTTATTTGGGAAATGAATTTTAAAAAATTAGTATTTTTAGAAGTACAATCATTATTTGGAAAACCATAAATATAATTATTTTTTAAAAGTTATTGATAACCTATTTTTTAGAGTTTCTTCACCTTACATTAATTTCACAAGATATTTTTTAAGGTCCTAGATAGTAAATTTTAATTTATACACATTAGGATGATCAATTAATTTTGATGATAAATAATCCTTTTCAGCTATGAGTTGATCCTTTTATTTAAGTGCAATATTATATTTATTTTAAGCACTTTTTACATTGAATTTAGTTTGAAAAAACCTCATTTAAGGTTATCATGTGCTTATTTTAGATCTACATAACTTATGATATTGGAAGAAAATAATGAAGAAGAAAAATATAAGGAGGAATAAGAATAGGAATTTGAGTTTACATTGGTACTAAAATTGAAATGAGTCATGAGACACATGGAACATTAATTACTTGAAATTATTTATGAGAGATAATCTTCGATTTAACTCAATGTGGAGACCTTGAAGGCCTTGTTGTTTGTAATCTTTTTCTCTATGTTCATATTTTTTATAAAGGGGAATTCTATCCTTATGTGTCGTTTGTTTTTATATTTGATGAAAATCACATAATTTTTACTTTTTTTTATCCTCATTTATGAAACATTGGTCAAATTTATTTCTTTTGAATAATGTTTTCATATTCTTGGTGATATGAGTCATTTCATCACTATCATGATACTCACTATTAATATCTTTGAAGGTGATTGTATTTGTTCCCATAGATTCATCAACTTGTATATTAATTGTGATATCATAGGATATTATATATCTGATATGTTATTAAATTTACATTTTCTTTCTTCATTTTCATTATTTTATTTCATATCAAATTTGGTTCCCAATACCTAGGAAAAAACCAAAGGATTTTTAGGACTAATGTTTCTGTAGAAAAATCATCACCAAGAGACTTTTTATCATTTGAAACATCTATAAAATAGGTAATGATTTCCATAATAGATTAATTTATATGAATACTATTATTTTCAAAATATTTTCTATAAATATCAAGACCATAATCTTTTATATTATTCATTCCTTCATGAGTTACTTTTATAAATATCCTGATTTCATGTGTGGTTTTACTAGTAAAAATGTGATTAAATTCGGTGTGATATAAACCAAAATTTAAATCATTCATTTCATTGTTATTAAGGTAAAATGTGGTTATGTCATCGGGGGACCATTTTACCCCCATCTCTTTAGGATGGGAAAAGTCAATAAAAATACTTTTCTAACCTAAATATCCTATACTACCAAGAAAAGTGGACATGTGAGTTTTCCAAAAGGTATATTCTGAACCATTAAAAAAGGTACACAACCTATATAGTGTACTTTGGGATCCACAAGGGTGTTTGAAAAAGATTCCATTTTATAAATTTTATACTTTTAAATTGGTAAATATTTTTAAAATAAAAACTAAATTTTGAAAACACTTTTTTAATGAAATATACAATGATCTCCTTTGATAAAAAATTTAGTTCACAGATAAATTGGGAGGATGTGGCAAATATCCATTTAAAAATAATTCTAATAAATTGATATAAAATTAAGTAGAATAAAATTGAAGCATCTAATTTATGTTTCAAATAAAAAATACCCGATCATTGAACAAAATAAATTATAGAAATTTAAAATTCATACCTTAATAAACGAGTTTGAAAATAGCTCAATAATAAACCACTACCTCTCCTCCCATAAAAAAATATTGATAAGTTTATATTTCTCCCACATTTTTAATAGGAAACAATATCCATGGAATAAAGGAAATAATCCCTTGGTTTTAGTGGAAAATAAGAACTAATAAAAGACCATTCATATTAAAAAAATCTGGAACTAATAACCATAACTTAAATGGTAGTGAGTACCTAAATAATAATTAGATATGATAGAGGTTTTTTTTGAAAAACCTTTACAAAGAACTCAATTATCTGCATTGTGGATTTTGAAGAAAATTAAACACTATCAGGTGGTATAAGAGCTTTTTAGGAATTAACAAAAGGGGGAATTAGCTCAAAATGAAAGATCTATTAGAAAAATTATATTGAATTCATTGAATCATGGTTTAAATTGTTAGATTTGAATGAATATTTGGAGAAATCTTGTTAAATAAATTTTTATATTGATCAAGGAATTGGTCATTCGAAATTTTTGTCATAGATTTTCATATATGGGATCCAATATTAAAAAATACTTATATTTATATCATTTATAGGTGTTGAGGGTTTATTGGGTCAACCCAGGGGTTTAATTTCCTGAGTAAAATCTTTTAATACCTACAACTAATGTATCTTTTCTATGATGGAATAAATCTACCAGCTAGCTGGTTACAATCCTGTAGGTTGTTACTTCTATTCAGAATCCATAGTGTAGTTAGTGGAATCTATGTCTAAGATAGTGGGCTTGGTAGATATACAGACAGTTCTGTCACCTTTATCGGCTGGCTGGTGAACATATACCAAGTAGCCCATGAGTACAGATCAACAAGATATTCAAGGCCACCCTCTGCCCTTATTTTGATGCCTTACTTTGGTATAGTATTTTTTAATATTATATCTAGACACTATAAAAAATAAACAATTTAAAAAAGGTTAAAAAACACTTTAAGTGATAGTGATCATAGAAAAATAGTTGATGGTCAAGTAGCTATTTCTTCATGAAAAAGGATAAAGTGATAGCCTATGGATAAAAATAATTAATTATTCAAGAGAAATATGAAATGATGAATTATTTAGAGTTAGTATTTTTATCATGTAATTAAATATTTGAATGAATTATATCTATTTGGATTTATATATATACTGATAAATAGTGTATAATGTATATATTCACATAGAAAGAAATGAATATGCATCAAGGATGATGGATAGAATTAATAAATGGACATTATTTATCAATACACTACCATCATGGTATGATGAATATGGTTGATAATTATCATTATATAAATGAACCTGTAATACTTTCAAATATAAGTATTAAGAAAGATACAATATTCATTGTTATGAAAATTATAGATGCAGTAATCATAATGATTAGGTTGAATTCATATATTTACTAAATTATTTCCCAATAATATATCTAATATAATATAAATTTCGAATAAAGGAATGATTTGTACCTACAAAATATGTTCAGGGGAACTAGAGAATAAATATTTTAAGAATTTAAAATTTTTAAAAATAGTCATTTAGTTTTGAATTTGAGTATGGTTTCCATCAAAACAAGAGATAAATATGGAGTTACCACTACTAGACATTTAGGATATTTCCATAGACCTAAAACCATGGTTTTATAGGTCTGTGGATATATATTTTTTATTACCATAGTTTTAATAAACCTTCATGGCTATTTCTATTATATCTCATGATTGTCCTTTTTCTGATCAATATCAAACTCCTCCTCCTACCTCGATCCACAACCCTATCACGGCGCATTTCCCTCCTCCCCCGACGACCTCTCTCACCACGCCCTCCTCTCTCCCCTCGTGGATTTCCTCCATCACCCTTGTTGTTGTCCCCTCTCATTCATCCTCATTGGCTTGAGTTCCTCTATCCCACATCGTGGTTCCTTCATTCACATCACGAAATCTCTAATTGTGGCTCATCATCGTTGGGCTTGTGTACATGTAGGTGGTTTCTTTTCTCATTGAAGCTCTTTATTGGCATTCTGTACTAGTTATGATTGGTTTAGAAACTATGGTCTACATTCTGAAGCTACAGTGGTATCTATGATTTGCAGTTATTTATGCCTTGGTTAGAGATTTTGTGTTTTTTAATCTCATTCTTTCTATAAGAGTGTTCTATAAGAGGTCGGTAATTTTCTTGTTTATGTTTATAAGTGTGGTATGTATTAGAGTTTTATATACAAATTCAGGAAGCAGGTCCCTTTTAAAATTTTGAAATATGAACTACAGTAGAATGGTGATGTTTTTTCACTTTATTTGGTTTATAGAGAACCAATGAAATAAAGAAAACCCACCCCACCACAAGAACTGGGAACCATGTTCAATGTGTTGTGGCTTAGTTTTCTTACACCCTTTAGGGTTTTCTCTTTTATTCATAAGATAAAAATATACTACTAATTATTAAGGATTGTGAACTTTCCTTTCCCTCATAATCTCTTTCCCATGGTGGCTTTCTTGGTGAATTCTTATGTCATGGAAAGGCATTTTTTGGAGTTAATACTTAATTTCATTGTTTAGTGATATATATGTATAAAAATGTGGAATTTTCAATGATGTTATTAGATATCTGGAATTGGTATTTTTTTGGCCTTGAAGAACCAAAATGATCATTAATTAAGGATTGTTGTCTCTACCTTGAGTGAATCTATTTGTGGGTAAAATAGAAAATTATTTCATATTTTTCTTGGAGCATTTTGATTTCTCCCCCTTTTCCTTTTTCTCTAGATTTGTAGATATGAGCTATATGTGTACTTTAGTGAGGTCCTACATCAAGTGGGATTTAATTCCATTACAATTATGAACGTCATGATGCATTTTTAGTACTTATTGAAAGGCTTAGTATTTATTTTACAAGTCACTTTTCTATGATAATATGTTTGTATTTTGGTTTAATTCACTCAGAAGTTTTGTAGGAGAGACTAAAAGGGCTTTTTTCATGGAAAAGATGATTGTTTTTTTGAAAAAATCCAAAGAATTAAAATTTCAAATATTTTAATTCAATTCAACGGTGTCGATAATATTAATTTCTTAATGTGTTTTTATATGGTTTTTTTTGGAATACTCGTGGCTATGTATGTTCCTTCTCTAGACCCTTTCTCAGGTTACACTCCTGAAAGAGCAAAATCTCTTAACAACGATGAATATTATAAAATTTTTAGAGGAGAACACATATGCCTTGAGAGGCATGCCAAAAAATTTTCTAGTATGTATTCACCATCATCATAATTATTTTTTCAAATAGCATGATCCATAATATTCAAGAGTCTTTGTTCATGACTTAAATATAGCTGTCTGTCTTGATGAAACTTCAGAATCCAACATATTACTGAAATTTTAATTTCAACCACTATGAAATGAATTTAATCTATTTACATTGGGTAAAAAATATATGCTAACATGGGAAAAATTATCCATTTATATGTTTCTTTTGTCCATTGTCTGTCTGAGCATTTTGAAGTCTGACTGTGATTTTTTTTGGTGGCTATAGACTTTAAAAGAATTTGTTTTAGGATTTTTTACCATGAGTGTCAAGAGTGTAGGGTGGACTGATATTTATATGGGATTTTCATTAAAAAATTTAAAAACTTTGATTCAATTCTATCAAAAAAATTGTTTCTCCGTCAGTAGGAAACCGAATTTAATGACCATATAGACCAATAAAACTTGGGCCCCAAGTTGTGGATGTTTTTTCCTACCAGTACCCATGTTTCAACAAATCATGCTAATGTTTATGCATCCATCAATCTATATGATCATGTTTCTAGGTAGTGAATTTTCAATGCATGATATGATATCACTGTAGATATAAATATACATGATTTTAAATAAATACTTCTTCGAACAATATACTATTATAGATCAGACTATCTTATTAAAAAACATGAGTGGTGCTAAAATCTTCTAGAAACTCATTATATTCAAACTACAACTAAATTCACCACTTGACCTAAATAATACTAGTCACTATGTGGCAGCTACAGTACATGATATATGAATAAAAAAGTTTCTAAATGAATTTTTTTATTTTCTAAATATTTCTCAATCCATTTTATGACTTCCTGCATGCATGAGAGCTTTTAAGGTGTTCTATTTTGTTCTTTTGGATTGGTTCAAAGACTTGTATGCCTATTAGTTTTTTGAAAATGACATCTTTTTTTCCATTGAAGTTGTCTTGCATCAGCTTATAACTTTGTTATTTATCCTATTTGTAGAAATTATATTTGCGTCGATGAATCCTGTTATGCACCAAGGATTTAGACAGTCCATCGTAAAGAAGGACATCTAGAAATTAGATGTGTGGTATTGAAAATTGATAAAAAAGTATGTACTCTTTTTTCCTTTAGTTTTTTCTGTGGTTTTTTTATTATGTTAAGGTTATATCTTTGTATTATTATTATTTTATATTTTTCTATTTTTTTCTGTAGTTTCCAAAGATGTTGCACTAATGAATCTCAAAAGCCAAAACCATGGCTTCTAAGAGATTTAAATCACATCCTTGGTGGATGGTATAGGGATAAATCCATTTCTTAAGAAATTATGTTTAATTATTACTAGAAATGAGAAATTGTTAAGATCTGATTCCCCTCTATTTTTTTGCATCTCTATATAGGTTTTGGTGGGGAGGATTCTAGAGGGTAAAAGGTTTAAGTGGTTTTATTTTGTTGTTAGTATTTTGATTTATTTTTAATTTATGTTTTCACCTTTCAAAAAAATTATCCAGTTTTTAATATTCATTTATAATTTTTTAAAAATGAAAAGTGAAATCTTGTTTGGAGATGAGATATTTTTAGTAGCCCTCACATCGATTTATTCCAAATCAATCTATTTTTATCATTAAATAGGAATATTATTATTCAATACAAGTTAATATTTTAAAAAAAATTTAATTCTGAGAATGATCCTAAATTTGATAAGTCCTTTGGATCCCTTTCATACATACATTTCTGTTTATGAGCTTAACTGCTAAAAACATTTCAAACAATTTCCCTCAATTACATTGTCGTCTTCTAAATTGGCAGTGGGTTTGCAGGTGTGTGTGTGTGTGGGGGGGGGGTGTAGGGGGTAGTGGGGTGAAGGTGGGGGTGGGGGGGTGCAAGGGGTAGTGGGGTTGCAGGTGGGGGGTGCAGGGGGTGGGGGTGAGCCTTATATTATATCCACTTTCCAACCTTCAATCTAAAAGACATACTCCCAATATTTTGGATTATTCTTTAGGTGTATACTAAAAAATACCTTATCACCCATGATCCCATAGGTATCATTTCCATGATGAAAGGCAAATCACAACCTTAATCGAAGAAATACAACTTATGTCTCCCTATACCACTAAAACAAACCAAACCAAAGATACATTTGTGGATAAAGCTTAGTTTATAGCCATGAGGTTAATTAAAATTGTGTTAGTATTATTGTTTAAACCCATGGTGGGATCACTTCTATATGATGGGGATTTCATGTGCGACATATAGTGGAGACATAGAAATCTTGAAAATAATTATTACATGTCATTTCAGTTTAGGTGTACTACTCAGTGGATTTATTTATGGTTATTCATGATGTTTGATGAAATTTTATGTTTTTTGGGTTGATAAATTTGATTCATTGTGTTTCTTAGGTCTCGGTGGTTGTCCATAGTGGACCCCATACATGGATTTTTGCTTGAGTGCAGTATATTACCCGGTGAGTTTAGAATCAATTATACCAATTGTAGTTCTAATTTTAAAATGTTTTGTTGTTTGATTCATATGTATTCATGGATGATACAAGGGATAGAAGGTTCATTGGTGGTTGGCGCAAATTTGAGATCGATTTATGGATTATCATTTGAGGTAGGTGTTCTTTATATTACTAATTCTCTTGATCATATAGATTGTATTATGTTTCTTTAATCATTAATATTATCCTTTTGATCATGTTGGTATTGGAGTCATGTATCATTTATCTAGTACTGTTGACACACCAGTCACATATATTTAAGAAGTCTATATATCTCACTTCTTTTCCAATTATTTTCTTATAAGTGGTTTCTTATATTGCTTGCTTGACATTATTGCATTGATGTTTTCAATTTTAATCCTTACGCCTTCTTCTCTAATTTGAGACACCAAGATCATCTCCCATGATATTTTTAACTCATAGTTTCTCATAGACAAATTATAATCTTACCAAAAATCACTAAAAACACTAGTTCTTGAATACTGCTTGGTTCCGCTTCTCACTAGGTTCATATTTCCCCATCATAGAACCACTTTGTACTAGTGTTCTGTTCCAAATTCACCAAACAATGCTAGTTGCAGTTGATAAGGCTCTTGAGATATGACCATGAGAGTTATCTTCTTCTTCTCTACTCTCCCTATATTTTTCTTGAGAACATATATTTTTTGAATATGTATCACATACAAAAATCATGAAATCAAATACATTATTGTAATAGTTTAAATGAAATGCTTATTGTAAACTATTTTTTGACTTACCGTTCTATCAACATTGGTATGTTCATTGAGAGATAAGATGTGTCAAATAAATACAGGATAATACCAATTCAATTAGTGGATGATGAAGAATATGGAAGTCATTAGTTCAAATAGAGACACATAATTAGCCCCATCCTACTCTCATCTAGTAGGAAAACAACATTCAAATACCATTTACAATAATTTTATAGTAGTTATTAGACACTCACCTACCCCCAGCGCAAAACCACCCCACACTATTCTCTAAATATACAACCCAATCCCATGTACCCATCATCACCACTCTTTTGAAATTATATCTTTTACTCAAATTGGAAAGACTAAATAATTCAAATTGAACTACCACCTTGTCATAGACATAAAATTTATTGATACAATTTCATCTTCCACTTTAGAACATCACAAAACCTAACCTCCTCCATTGATTTTTTATGATAATTTAATATTATGGTATTACTCTTAACATTTCATTACAAGATAGAGGAAGAGAGTACTCAATGGGATTCTGAATTATAAGAAATGTTCTATTTTTCATACCTATTGAAGCATAACGTTGTATGTGTTGTTCTCAATCACTAATTTTAGAGGATCTGTCATCTTCTTATAATTGAATTCTTCCTTAACTAGATTCTAAAAAATAAACCACTACCCCAATAATAGCCCATTTGGATTTCATTTAAAATTTCCCCTCGACATCTAAACCATTATCACAACCAAACATGCACGTCTAGTAGTGTTTTAATGGAAAAAAATAAAGAAAATATACAATTCAATCAGATTTTTTATTTGACATAGAGAAAAGGATTAGAAACATTAGGAGGTATGATATCTATAATTACTAGAGAAGCCATAACATCAATGTTTAAATTGTACTTTTTTCTAATCAATAATTGCATATTCATTCCAAAATTTGTAAACATATAGGAATATGAAGTGATATTTCTAGAATATTTCTCCTGTTTTATTCTCAGAGTGAGTTATCTCTTAAACTATTAGAGATTTCCAATTTGTATGCACCATGTTATTTTATAAAATAGAATTCCCAATGAGTCATATTCAATTTTGAATTTCCTAGCTTTCTTACTAGCTCTATGGTTTTGAATAGTGGTTTCTCAAAGCTAAAAAACTAGACTAGCCTATTCTAAATTACTTCCATAACAACTTTATGTTTAGAAAGGATATTCAATTTCTTTTATTTATTGTTGAAATCACCACTAAAATCAAAAAAAAATTATATCTAGATTCTCAGAGTAGTTACTAAAACACCACAAAACCTCCAAGAAGTCATATTAGGCAAATAAATCTGCAATTGGGTTCTAAATTCTACTAGAACGAACAGATAAATATGATGAAACTATTTTTAGTGCATTTGTCTTGATCCACTATACATTCCCTTCGGTCCTAAGCATTTTCCTTCTGAACACACAACTATTTAAATAACCTTACTATATCCTTTTTAGATTCACGTCCCTCCCTGCATCCTTCCACCATATTGAGATATTTATATACATATATATTTTCCATAGGTTTCCTCTTCAACCAAATAGGTTTCATAAATTCATATGTTGGTTATTAGAATGGAAACTCCATAGGAGCCTGTTGCAATGTCATACTTGAAATGTAATCCTTTTTCACCCCACAACACATATAAATAATCCAATATGCACATGATTACAATAAAAAATAGCAGTAACCTACATTGATGTAGCTATATTCATATACTAATGCTCCCCATTTTTCATCTCAGACTGTAGAGTTGAAGAAAAAGATAGTTCTTGGTTACTAGTCAGTTTAGAAGATCATGTGCTAGTTCAAAAACCTCTTTCTACTCTTTTCACTGCATCTTTATGGGCTATAAATTCCCCATATCACCCATAGTTTAAGTTTCCTCGGTAGTTTTAAGTTTTTATTTTGTTTGAGTAGTCATAGCCTCTAATTATTCAACCACACATCTCCAAATCTCTTCATCGACACTAATTTGAAGTTAATCTAGGTAGGACCATTCTTTTTCAGTTAAAAAATGAAATAAAAAACCCAAGGCATTCCATGCATAATTAATTCTTCCATCAATAACTTCATCATTTCTTGTGTTTTTTAGTTTGAGAAATTTTCCTATGTACTTCCAATCAAGTGTAACCACACACTAGACACCAATTTTGAATGGATTTTTTTGTTGATTTCATTTTTTGTGTGAGTAGATAACTTCTCCAACTATTATGTCCATTATGCCACTAATAAATCTCCTCCAACACTATATGGATGAGATCCTGAATCTACTATGTTATCCAGAGGTTTGGCAATCCTGAGTTATTATTATTCAATCAAGATTCTCCCTATATCTAAAAACTCTCAATGAAAGAATAATATTATAGGTATCCAACATATAGGGACTGAGAAATAATGGATATATTTATATGTAGTATTTATTATGTACATGAATTACATAATATAATAGAATAATGGAGGATAAAGTATAATAAGAAGGACGATAAAGACTCCACCGAGAGACACCACTCCAAGAGGCTGAGGCCCATCCCTTTGTACAGGGAGATGGGTCTATTTAAAAGTGGGGGGGGGGGTGTCCATGGGGGGTGCAGGGGGTCCAACAGGGGTGGTACAAGGGGTGTGTGCAGGGGTGTTTGTGGAAGGGGACAAGGGTGTGTGTGTGGGGGGGGGGGTGTCTAAGAGGGGGTGTGTAGGGGGGTCCAGCAGGGGTGGTGCAAGGGGGTGTACAAGGGGCATGGGTGTGTAGGGGGGTGTGTAAGGGGGTTCAGCAGGGGTGGTGAGGGGGGGGGGGAACAGGGGCGGTGCAAGGGTGGTGTGTGTGTGTGTTTGTGGGGGGGGGGGTTAGGGGGAGTGAAAGGGATGTTTAGGTGTGGTGTAGGGGGGGATATACTGGGGGGGGGGGTGCAAGGGGACAGGGGGTGGAAGGGGGGCTGTGCAGGCACTACTAAAATTTCAACTATTTGCAACGAGCTATTTGCGATAGGATGTCATTGGAAAAAATCATTTGTGACGGGGTCCCATCACAAATAGCACGTTGCAGAAAATGGTGTCACAAATAGATCTCCGATTAAATACATTATATATACAAGAAACTTTTGGGATGGGCCCATCGCAAAAAGTAGTTATGACGGACCCATCAACCCATCGCAAATAGTTCTCTGTTTATATATGTTATATATACAGAAATCTTTTGTGGTCGGCCCATCGTAATTTTTTTTGTGATGGTAAAGTAACCCGTCACAAATAAGTTTAATATATATATATATATATATATAATCTATTTGCGACGGGGTCCCATCGCAAAAGGTCCAGTCACAAATATATAATAAAATAAAAAAAATTAATTAAATTATGATTAATGAAAAAATAAAATTAATATTAATAATATAATAAAAAAATTAAAAAAATTAAAATTTTCAATATTTGAAAAAAAATCATATATTATTATTATTATTATTAGTAAAATAAATAAACATTAAAAAATATAATACTAATAATAAATATTAAAATATTAAAAAAAAAAAAATAAAAAAAATAAAATTATGCAATATTTTCACCAATATAAAAGACAAAAACTATTAATAGTTCATTTTAAAACAAATTATGAATTCAGATGTTTTTAACAGAACAAAAAAATCACTAGGGGGTGTCATCTCTTGGAGGAGCTGGAAGAGATGGTGGAAGAAACTCCATCCCTAAACTATAAGTCAGACGACGCATGTACTCCATCTGATTGTGTTGTTAATGCTACCATCGACGCATGTCCTTATCATGTTGCTACTTCTTCTACTGTTGTTGTTGTTGACACATCTCTTCCTACTTATTTTGAAAACTCTCTATAAGTTTAGTTTGAGCTCGCAACTTCTCCTGATATTGTGTGCCAGAAGATGACGCATCTCCATGAGCTCCTCTCGAGCTAGACGCTGACATCACAATAGTACTATAATATGTCACATGAGTCAAATATAAGACAATACCAACTACTTGGCCCTTCTCGACGGCATATTGGGTCTCCTGAATCCATGCCACCTCATCGAAATGGTGGGAACTAGTCTGATCAGCCATCTCGGCCTGACTCTTAGCCAGTGTCTGAGAGGTCATGACCTCATATGACTCCTTCAGTTCCAATTTGAAATTAAAATAGTGAAAATATTATATGTAGATAATTTTCAAACTGAAAAAGAAATAATTCTGACCACAATATGACACTGGTGATCACCTCTAATCTCTCTAGTGGCCGGATCACCATACATTCTCCGATAAACATCGTACTCCATAATATAGGGATGCTCGACTACCTATATGATTATAAAATAAACTGTTTATATTTAATGTTATATAAAATATATTAAAAAGATACTTACCATATGCTCTCTATGCATACTGAATGTACACCTACCAGTTCGATGTGTCTCCTCTTGTCTCCCCTGGTTCTGTCAGTCCAATAAATATCTCCTGTGAAATCCACCACTCAACCAATGTGAACATAATCCATCCCAAACGTGAGATGAAATTTACTCTAGTCGGTGTGCTGTACATGACTCATCCAATACTGTCACTCCTACTTTATAAATGGTTGTCCTTAAATTGTGCGAAAACTAATGGAAACAGTCATGCATAGACCCTTCCCCTACCTCGTGGAGAGCATAACACATGCTATCATCGATGAGATACCATAAACCCTAAGAAATAATTTATAATATCAATTTATTAATGAATTAAATTTCTAAATAAATATTATTTATTTATGTACTAGCCAATGATAGAACATTCCAAGCTGCACATCAGCGATAATCTATTTCCACGTGATCCATGGCTGACAAAAATAATTGCGCAAGATAGCGCTCCCCATTCCAACATCTACATGCACAAAACTGTGAAAAAATAAAAAAAAATCAAAAAATTAAAATATAAATAAATTAGTGAAAGATAAGTAAAATACAGTGGTTACCATACCTCTCTGTGCATGGATCGAAGCCAAGATGTGGATGTCGCTCGGGGATAGGGTCTGGAATCATCAGTCGCACAAGACCGCGCCCACTTCGCGTACTTCCTGAGCTTCCATTAGGATGAGGGTCATATGATCCCAAATCCTCCTCATCTAAAGGTAGCTCAGGATCCTCCAACTCATGAAGTAGATAAGGGTCCATCTGAAACAAAAAATGATTATAGTTAGCAAATAGTTGAAAATAACTATTACATATTGATATATATTAGTTATGATTATATCCAACATTTATCTGTGTCAATGTTCACCTTTATCATCATCTTTATATCTGACGATGTCAATGCCTTCATATTCATCATTGGCATCATCAATATCCATATGAGTTTCAGTTTTATCATATGATTCCATTTCAAATTCATTTGTAACATCATTAAAATCATCTTTCCCATCGACCCTTAATTGCGGGGTGTCATCATCGACATTCATGTATCTTTGTGGTAAAGATGGATTTTGAGTAGTATCTTAAAAAATTTCAATTCATTGTACTTTATCAAAACCAAATTCAGTTTTAGTAAATAGATTTTCCTGAGATTTTATTTTTATTATGCTCCACTAATCACTTAGGGATCTTGAAGTAGCACAATACTTTGCGTAATATATTTGATGTGGCTATTGATCCAATAAAAATGGTTCATTTACTACAAGAAGAATATTATATTTAATATTGAAAATTCCATGAATTAGATGAACAAACAAGCCTCTCTTAGTATCCAACCACTGAAATTTAAACATTGTTATGTAATTTTTTCCTAGATAATTCCATTTAATAATTTCATACAGCATGCTATAAAAATCAACTTCATTTTCTCTATGATGCGATCCTCTCAAGAAAACTCCACTGTTCATTGTTTTCTTTATTCCCCATATGCATGTGTATGAAATCAAAAACCATTCACCACATATGCATTATAATATTTAACCATTTTGGATGGTGGCTTACTCAATATACACAGTCTCTTATCAATTTTATCAGTATGTTGAGACACCTGAAAAATTGTAAAATAATTATCAAAAAAATTAATAATAAACTGAATTGATATGTCAAACTATCAATAATTTATGTTACTAGTTTTTGAAACCATTGGGAAATTTTTTTGTTGGCGTTCTTCAAGAGATGCTGCTGTAATTTGTGGAAGTTGTTTCTTGATATAGTTATGATATAACCTACAAAGAAAATAAGTTTACTTACTATAACATAAATTTAAGAATAAGTGATAGAAGCACTCATAGAAAAAATGATATCATTTATTCATAGTTGAGGAGAACATATGAATGATCTCTTTGATGTTCATCATCTGAAAGCCATCGTTCATGAACTTCACCGAATCTAAGCTCTGGTTGATTAAAAAATGATAATTGATTGTCCATTTCATCATCAGCATTCACCTTGTTCCATTCCATGTAGTTTTGTTTTGAGGGATATTTAGATTCAAAATAATGAAGCATAAAAATAAAATTTCCTCTTGCAAATAAGCTTATGCAATTGAGTCTCAACTGATGCTTGGTTATGTACTTTTTTCTTAAAATTCTGTATGCATATCTAGAATAGGTACATCCATAAAAACTGTACTAGACCTCCACATTTAGCTTCATGTGGAAAATGTAATATCATATGTTCTATTGAGTCAAAGAAGGACAACATGAAGATTTTTTTCCAGTTTACATGTAATTAAAAGAACATCTTGTATCAATTTTCTTAGTGCATCAAAGTCTGTTTTCATCACACAAATGTCTCGAAAAAATATGATATGTCTGTTATTGAAACCCAAATCATAGAATTCAAAAAACCATTGAATCCAATCGGTATAAGTGTTTCCATTCTAACATGACAATTATGACTTTTTAATATGGTAATATGACCATTTTGAACACATCTGTCCTAATTGGAAGCATAGCCATCTGGAAGTCTCAAATATACAATCCACTAACAAAATAATAAGTGACTCTCTTCGGATAGTGTAGAAGATTTTTTTGGCTTCATTAACCTCTATGAACTGACATTTTGAAACAGTTTAAGTTTCGGTCATCTGTAAATTTGAGAAAGATCTAATCATGCCTTTATATTATCTTTTGTCTTACCCGGTGTATTTAAAACTGTATGAAATAAATTCTCAAAACAGTTCTTCTCAATATGCATGAAATTCAACATGTGGGGGACCAACAAATTAGCCTAAGATCCCAAAAAATGCTCTGTTTTATCCAAATATATTCTTTCATAAAGCCATGAATTTTCTGTTGGTTTACTATTATCCCAAATGTGATGGGAGGTAATGATAAAGAAATTGACTTTAACTCTATACCTGAGATCATTTTTGGAGGTTCATCCCTTTCAATTATGCCTTTTCTGAAATGAGATTTTTTCCTCTGAAAAGGTTGATCGGTTAGAATAAGTCTTCGATGACAGTCAAAATATAAAGGCTTTTTTCCATTTATTAACAAAAAGGGTTTTTTTATCTTTAATAAATTAAGGACATGATTTCAGATCATGTGTACTCTAGCTAGATAACATCGTATATGCTGGGAAGTCATTAATCGTCCACATCAATGTAGCTTTTAATATAAAATTTTGTTATGCAGCAACATCATATGTACTAAGACAATTACTCCACAATGAATTTAAATAATCAATCTATAGTTTGAAATAAACATAAATATTACTTTCGGATGTCATGGGATTAATAAGGTCAAAAAGATATAGGGCTCCTTCATCAACATCCATGGAGGTAAATTGTACGGATTTATAAAGATATGCCAACATAAATATTGACTACAATATGAAATAAACGGACAGAAACCATCAGTAGAAAGGCCCAATCGTAGGTTTCGGGCTTCTAAAACAAAAGACAGATGCAGTCAGCCAAAATGTTTCCACGAATCACTAATTATTAGTATTTATTACTAATTATTATTATTATTTATTACTAATTATTAGTATTTATTATTAATTATTAGTATTTATAACTAATTATTTGTATTTATTACTAATTATTACAAACTATTAGTATTTATAACTAATTATTACTAATTATTACTAATTATTACTATATTACTATTTATTACTAATTATTACTAATTATTACTAATTGTTACTAATTATTACTAATTATTATTAATTATTACCAGTTATTACTAATTATTACTAATTATTAATATTTATTACTAACTTATTAGTATTTATTAATAACTTATTAGTAATTATTAGTAATTATTACCAATTATTATTAATTATTACTAATTATTACTAAGTGTCACTAATTATTACTAATTATTACTAATTATTACTAATTATTACTAATTATTACTAATTATTACAAATTATTCCAAATTATTACTAATTATTACTAATTATTACTAATTATTACTAATTATTACTAATAATTACTAATAATTACAAATTATTCCTAATAATTACTAATTATTCCTAATAATTACTAATTATTACTAATTATTCCAAATTATTACTAATTATTACTAATTATTACTAATTATGAGTATATATTACTAATTATTACAAATTTTTACTAATTTTTACTAATTATTAGTATTTATTACTGATTAATACTAATAATTAGTATTTATTACTAATTATTAGTAATCATTACTAATTATTACTAATTATTAATTATTATTACTAACTTATTAGTATTTATTACTAATTATTACTAATTATTAATAATTATTCTTAATTATTACTAATTATTACTAATTATTACTAATTATTTATAATTATTACTAATTATTCCATAATTATTACAAATTATTACTAATTATTACTAATTATTACTAATTATTCCTAATAATTATTAATTATTACTGATTATTAATAATTATTAGTATTTTTTAATAATTATTAGCAATTATTTCTAATTATTACTAATTATTAAAAATTATTAATAATTATTACTAATTATTACAAATAAATCCTAATTATTACTAATTAATCCTAATAATTACTAATTAATCCTAAATATTTCTAATTATTACCAATTAATTCTAATTATTACTAATTATTACTAATTATAAGTATTTATTACTAATTATTAGTATTTAATACTATTTATTACTATTTATTAAAAATTATTAGGATTTATTACTAATTATTAGAATTTATTACTACTAATTATTAGTATTTTTTACTACTAATTATTACTAATTATTACTAATTATTACTAATTACTACTAATTAATACTAATTAGTACTAATTAGTACCAATTATTAGTAATTATTACTATTTGTTACTAATTATTACTAATTATTTCTATATATTTCAATTTATTACTAGTTATTACTAATTATTACTATTTATTACTATTTATTACTATTTTTTGTATTTATTACTATTTTTCACTATTTATTAGTATTCATTACTAATTATTAGTTTTTATTACTATTTCTTAGTTTTTATTACTTATTATTAGTATTTATTATTAATTATTTGTATCTATTACAAATAATTAATATTTATTACCAATTATTAGTATTTATTACTAATTCTTAGTATTTATTACTAATTATAAATATTTATTACTATTTTTTCCAAATTATTACTATTTTTTCTAATTATTTCTAATTAGTGTTAATTAATATTAATTAATGCAAAATAAAACTACTAATTACTAATTACCGCAAATTATTTATATACATGACTAATTATAGTTAATAATTATTAATTATTACGAATTACTAAGAATTAGTCCTAATAATTTAATTTTATTATTACAAATAAATACTGATGACAAAACAATTTAAATCTAACTTAATTACAACTAATCAAAAATAATTAAAATTAATATAAAGAGATGAAATAAATAATAAATTTAGTAAAATATAAATACCTTTAAACTTGATCTCTTATAATTGTAGACGGCTTCACAACTTCTTCGTAAAAAAAACTAACTCTAAAAAATTTTCACTCTAAAATTAGAGTTTAGAGAAGCAGGGAAAGAAGGAATTGAGGAGGAAATAAAAAAAAGATGGGGGAGTATATATAGGTTAGATTAGTTGCGACGTGATTCTGGTCTCAAATAGTATTTTTTTGGCAACGAGGCCCATCATAAATAACCTATGGGGGTCGAACTAGTTGCGACAGGGGATCCCCCGTCACAACTTGTGTTTTCTGCCTCCCAGTATTTGTGACGGGTGGTGCCTACCCATCGCAAATACCCTTTTGCGTGGTTTGGCGTGAAAATTGCGCGTATGTTTTTGCAAAGGCACACTTAGCCCCGTCGCAAATCGTTAGTTATTTGCGATGTGTTGATTTTTCTGTCGCAAATAACCTCTTTGACAGATTATTTGTGACATGATTTATTCTCGTCGCAAATAACCCATCGCAATAACCATTTTCCCCATAGTGGGGGGGTGGGTGCAAGGGGGGATGTGCAGGGGGTGCAAGGGATGTTTAAGGGGGGTTCAAGGGGGGCTATGCGGGGGGGGGGGGGGGGGGGGGGCTCCATCAGGGGTGGTGCAAGGGGTGTTTAACAGGGGTGCGCAGGTGTGCGTGGGGGTGTCTAGGGGGGTGGGGGTGTTGTCCAGCAGGGGTGGTGCAAGGGGGTGGGGGTGTTTTCCAGCAGGGGTGGTGCAAGGGAGGTGTGCGGGGGGTAAGGGAGGAATGGGTGTGCATGGGTGGGGGGGGGTCCAGTAGGGGTGGTGCATGAGGTGTCTTGCAGGGGTGTGCATGGGGGGGGGGGGTCTAGCAAGGGTGGTGCAAGGGGTGTCCAACATGGGTGTACATGGGGGTATCCAGGGGGTGCTGTCCAGGAAGGGGAGTGGTGGGATGCTGCAGGAGGGGCTGCTGCAAGGGGATTGTGGGGGTGGGGGGGTGTCTAGGAAGGGGAGTGGTGGGCTGCTGCAAGGGGGTGGGGGCTACTGTAAGTGGGGTGGGGGCTTCTGGAAGGGGTGTGTGTGTGTGTGGGGGGGGGGGGGGGGGGTCCAGGATGGGGGTGTCAAGGAGGGGGTGGGGGCGTATCCTGGAGGGGGGTAGGGGGAGGGGGGCTATCTAGGAATATATACAGGTGAAAGATCTCAAAAAATAGTTTAGATTCCTGTTTTTGGCTTCCTAATGGATTTTCATTTTCGATCATTTGTTGATTTTGATGAATTGTATTTGGTCTGAAAGATAGTGATGCATGCTATTCATAGAACCAACAAAAAAACATAGCCGACATAATTGATTTGCTTCTATGACTTGCAGCTGATATGGACATGAATATAAAATTCAAGAAGTAATGTTTATTTTATACCATTTTTTTCAAGACATTAGTAACCAGTAGTTGTGTTTTTAATCAAATAGACTTGGCATACACCATGACTGTAGAATTGATTATTTTTAGTTTACTCCTGAGTGTGCAATATTCGATCTTCTAGATCTTACTCTGTATCATGGTTGGATAGTTGATCCCCAAGTATGAACTTTTGAATCCTGTACCTTTATATTTTTTAGAAAAAATATTCTATAAATTCTCTTAGTTTATAGTTTTCCTTTTTCCTTTTTCTTCTTGCATTTTCATAATATGCAGGTATATGCATGCATGGGGGTGTCCAGGGGGTGGAGGGTGTCGGGGGGGGGGGGGGGGGGTCCATGGGGTCTGGGGGGGAGGGGGTCAAGGGGGTGTCTGGTGGGGGTGTCTAGAGGTGTGGGGGTGTCCAAGGCCGGGGGGGGGGGGTGTCTAGTGGGGGTGTCTAGGGGGGTGTTTAGGTGGTAGAGGTGTTCAGGGGGGTGTCCAGTGGGGGTGTCAAGGGGGTGGCCAGGGGGGTGTCCAGGGGGGTCCCAGGGGTGTCCAGGGGGTGTTTAGTGGGGGTTTCCAGGGGGGTTTCTGGTGGGGCATGTCTAGGGTGTCCAGTGGGGGGTGTCCGGGGGGGGGGGGGGTCTAGGGGGAGTTGTCCACGAAGGGGAGTAGTGGGATGCTACAAGTTGGGTGGGGGCTGCTGCAAAGTGGGTGGGTGGATTCTGTAAGGGGAGTGTGGGGGGATATCCAGGAAGGGGAGTAATGGGAAACAATAAGGGGGTGGTAGGATGCTGCAAGTAGGGTGGGGGTTGCTGCAAGGGGATGGGATGTCCAGGAAGGGGAGTGGTGGGCTGCTGCAATGAGGTGGAGGCTTCTAGAAGTGGGGTGGGGTGCTGCTGTGTGTGTGTGTGGGGGGGGGGGCTATTCAATAGGGGGAGTGGTGGGCTCCTACAAGGGGGTGGGGGCTGCTGCAAGGTGAGTGGGGGGGTGTCTATGAAGGGGAGTGGTGGGATGCAGTAGGGGTGGGGGGGGGGGGGCTGTGTAGGGGGGAAGGTGGGTATTTTTAAATGGGAATTGATTTAGCCACGATTTAAAACAATGGCTAAATCTCTATAGTAACGGTTCGAAACTGTGTCTATAGGTTGAAACTGTGAATATAAGGTTTTAGCCACGGTTTCAAACTGTGGCTATAGCCCAAGTTTCTAGTAGTGTACTAGATGATCCAAATTTCTTATATTCATCCATCTATATAATAATTACTAGTATATATCGATAATTTGATATCAGTTATGGTGAGAGAAAGTAAAAAATAATATTTCATAGTGTATCTAAAAGTAGATGGTTTGAGAAAAAGTTAATGTAAAACATCTGATGTTTAAGAGGAATATGAAACCATTACCTTACTAATATTGAAATCAGAGAATATAACTAGGGATTCCTTCAATGGTATTCAGGATAGATCTAAATATATAAATGAAAGATTAGTTTTTGTAGATCAACCAACCAAGATTTCTCACTCTATTACTATTCAATAATATTTCTCACTCAAACAACATTATAGGATATATATATATATATATATCAGTGGAGTGGTCTGGTTGTATGGGGAACACACTTTCATTATATTATATCATAATATAAGGATCACTTCTATGGTTTTGTAGAGCCCAAAAACATTTATTGAACATATATTAGAATTATTGTGCATATACACTTATCTAAATAGATGTTGAATATGAAAGTGAATTCTAAATACTCGAATACATTATGATAGGTTTCTATATGAAGGGAAAATGAAAAGTTGTAATGAAATTAATAAGCCACAAATACTTGGTGTTGCAACATGATGTGGTGAAACATGACATCGAAAGGGTAGAGATGAGAAGTGCTGAAGCAACTGGATGAAATCATTACCCTTGATGTGAGAAACCCATTCAAATCAAGAATATGTCAATATAAATATCCTCTAAAAATCATATTGTCTTTTCATGATAAGATAAGAATGATTCACACCATGTATAAGCTGAATTGAATCTCTTCATGATGTGAATATCCATTATTATAGTGAATTGATCCTAAGATAAAATCATGAGAAAATGGACATGATGATTCATGCCTTAAAAAATTATTCACCCCTTCAATTTTCATGAATAATATGCTTTAAATAAAGGATCTTTACCATTCACAAAATGAAACCTTAATTTACATCATGAATCCAGAGTCAAGAAAAAATTAAATGATTCGATTTTTTAGAATCTTTATTGAATTTAAAAGAATTTTCACCTTGGACTCCAAAGATTGAATTTGTAGTACTAAAAATATGATTTGGGTGGAATTAAAATCAAACCATGTGATAGTTTTTCCTATAAATAAGAGGGTCTGTCTACTGCTGCAAGGGAATAGAAAGAGCAGATCTTGAGGTGAGTTGTAGCGACATAGTATAGATCTTCACAGGTTCTACTACAATACATTAATTCTATATTTCTTTTATTTTCTCCTCCCCCCTCACTCCCTCAATTCTAGCATGAGTTGGTAACTCCCAAGTTGTGTTGGGGGATATAGAGAAAGAGAAAATGTGATGTGATTTTTTTTCATATTTAGGATACTGTAATTGTAATTCATTTTCAATTTCATTCTTCTTTCCTTCTCCGGAATATTGGGGTGAGAATCTAGAAAGTATCTATTTAATTACACAATTTATTTCCTTGATCTAGGAATAACCATTGAATGGTTTTGTATAATTATGTTTCAAAATGGTATCGAGACACATAATTCATTATTACCACAAAGTACTTGATCATAAAAAGGGGAATTTATATGATAAATAGAATATACAAAGACCAAGGGTCTTATTCACGTTGACTTTAACAATAGACATGATCAAGTAATTTAATTCCTAAATTCAGTGGCACCCAAACCCAAAATCTAAAAAACATGGATTAATTTCTCCAACTAATTTCAAAACCAATATATTTTCTTCACTCTATTAAAAACACTAAATCAATAAAAAAAATATTTCCAAAAAACGACTTTAATAATCTTAAGGGTTCGACCTCAAATTCCCTACTTTCTACATTTTGTTAGTTTCATTTTTTGAGTAATTTTCAAATTATTATAATTTATTATCCCCATAAGATTTAATTATACTCTTCAATTCCATAAAAATTAAAAATATATTCATCAACCCATTAATGTAATATTGACTTGATAGAATATCTATCCTTATAATCATAAAACATACATAGAGTTTGATGTTAGTGAAAAATTGTTTCCTTGAATGTATCATTGGAAGAAATTTTTGATGTTTGTAATGGATGAAATGGAATTCCCTAGAAACAGTGGACACTTCATGATTCTTTATCACAAGGTAGTTTTGGCCTATCAAATAGATTATCCACTAAACATGGATCACATTCATATTGTGTTCTATATTTATATCCTCAATAACTACATAGAAAAAATTCATATAAACTATACCCAAAGATTGTACAAATAGATTGAGAAATCCCATCTAATGAGAAACTAGTGGAGATATTATGTCATAGAAAAAAATTTCTAACAAATAAGAAACCCCACCTCTAAAATTTTTTTCTCAAAACCATAAGTATGAAGAGGGAAAAAGGAATATGGTGATGGAATTAAATAAAAGTACACATATATGTTCTCAATGGAGTATACAAAATAAGATTTCAACCTTGAAATTTATAAAGTGGTTACAAATTAAGGACCTATATGTTTTATAAAAATTTATTTCTTAACATATATATATGTTTCATTCATAGAATTGTTTTCTTTAGGAAGCATAGTATACGATATATTGCAAATAAATCATATTATCCACGTAAAAATAAGCATTATTTTTTTCAATATAGAACATTATATATTATGTAAATATAAATTAAGTTAGACTAATACTAATCAAATTTTATAATAAACACATGTAAACAACATGACTAGAATTTGGAAGTCTTATGGTCTTTTGTCTCCCATAAATTCCATAAAAAAACCACTATAATAAGAAAGGAAAGGATCAAAGAAAATGTAGTTATTTTATAAAATAAATATAGAAATCCTTGATGGAAAACCATTAGAATGAAATTTATAGAAAATAAGAGGTATATATAGTCTAATGAAACAAAATATTACTATTTCAAATGTGGTTGTTAATAAAGTAACTTGTCCATTAGAATAGTAAAGTGACTCTTATGGATAATTATTAAAATATGTGTATAAATGGATAAATATAAATATATGAATACAAAATAAATATATAAAGAAGTTAATATAAGTTTTTTAATTCATCTATCAAAAATAAATAAATTATTTGAGTAATATGTTTACAATTAGTAAAAAAAATTAATACTTAAAATTCAATATATATGTTAAATTTAAAAAATTTATAAATTTATTTCAATTAAATTGATTAAAAATTCGTCACTAGGAACATTTTGGTAATTTTTTGATGTTATTTAATTTTTTTGTTAATACTAAAATATGGAATGAAATATTTGTAATAACAGTTTCAAAATTTAATTTTTTTTCATTAGATAAACAATTTATATTAAAATTCAAAAGTTGATTTGTAAAAATAATATAAAACTTATTAATCCTACAAAAAATATTTTTAAAAGGGTAAAAAATGTTTTAAATCATAAATAATACAATTCGAACGTATTTAGTGATTTATAAAAATTAATTTCCACATAGTTTTCTATTTATCTTCTTAAAATAATGTCAATACTTGAAATTAAGATGCTTTAGTTAGGTTGGGATGATGTTTCCTTATTTTTCATTAGAAATTTAATAAAATAAATCAACAAATGGGTAAATATGTTGTACTAATGATGTAATGATGATAATATTGGAAAAAAATTACTCAACGTGTAATAATAAGTTATGATTAAAATAAATTATTTTTAATAATAAATCTTATCATAAATAAGATGACTATTAAATGTATATATTATTAATTGATTATATATTCCTTATTTTATCCTAAAATACACCTCAAAACTAAGTATAAATACCACCTATCTTACCATTTTCAAATTACTTAATTTTTTCATATTTTTCAAGATGTACTTATATTCCTCTTCTTAATCTTCCTAATTATATAGGATATTATCTAGACTCATCCTTAATCCTTTATGGCATTATTCCCTTATCAAATGAGTAAATTAAAGGATGAGTTAATGACTCTCATTAATTCTTACCTAATTTTCATTTTCACTATTCCTCTTTCTTACCTTAATATCTATATATTAAATATATATAAAAAATTATATTATAATATATCTATAATATTATTTTGAAGTATTATAAATTTACCTTACATCATATATTTTTATATTTGCAATTTTTGGTTTTCTTTACTACGTACAATGATGTTTTCAATTCTTTTATTATATATACCTCCATGGATTGTTAGTTTATTATAAATGATATATCAATTTTTATTTTAATTTTGTTTAATATAATGTAATTATTTTTATTGTATTTGATAAAATATTTATAATTTATTTTTTAGCTAGTTAATATTTCTTAAAATGATCATGTAATACCATTAAAAAGTTCAATCAATATTTATCAAAAATATAGTAACTTGTTAGTTATAGGAAAAAACAATTAAAAAAATATAAATGAATAAAATTTTATTTTTATAATAATTTTCCAATAAATATAAGTTTTTTATATAATTAAGAATCTACACATGGTATATGGTAAGTGGACTCATAATAAATTTCCTCTCATCTGAGTTTAATTATTTATTCTTTCCCTTTTCTATTTTAATTATTATTTTTAGACCGATTTAATTATATATGATATTTTCCCTTTCCTTTTAGGATATTTTTATTTTCAATATTCCATTAATTTTGATCATAATGTAAGAAAGAAAATTTTCTTCTTTTATTTGAAATATATTCCCTTTTTATATATTCTCTTAGAAGATTTGCATAAAATTTCAATTCATCATTCTTCTATTTTCTTACTATTATATTCTTGGGATTTATAAGGCCTTATACTAATTTATGTTTTATTAAAGAAAATATAAAATTATATTATTCTTTTAAGAGGATATTTTCTCAATTATTCTCTCTATTTCTACTCAATTAATATTTTTAATCACTTTATTTTATTAATGGTCAAAATATCATTTCTTATATGATTATGGAACACCTGAAATATTCACCCACTTATTTCATGGGTATATACCAATATCACAACTATATTTTCCATAATATATGGTATCAAATGATTTATATTATTTTTTTGAGAACCATTTCATTTTCATCCCAAGATGTCAATTTTATGAATATTTTTTAATGTATGATGTTTTTAATCTTTAATTTTTATAAAAAACTTGAGAGTTTTTATAAATTATAATGAGATGTATGGGAAAAAATTATATATTACTCTAATACATTAGATAAATCCTTTATCTCATGAGATACTATACATGGGGAACGTTAAAAGATAATTTCCAAACCATGTTATGTTTTGTAAGTAGTAATTCCATTTCATTATTTTTTATATTACATAATATATATCTCATTACTATGATTACTATATTCTCATTATAATTTTCTCATGCATATTTTATGATAATTAAATTTATAATTATCAATGTAACCATTAGAAGTATTGTATTTTTTTCTCATTCCTTCCCTAGTAAGGTTTTCTATCTCATATATTCTTTGATGTATTCCCATAGGTTATCATATGTGTGAAGAATATTATAATGGTCTATATGAGGACTATGATGAAGTATTTAAATAATTATTAAAATTATATGTCTATTAATATTTTATGAACATAATTTTATAGCAAATAAAACCTATCAAGTTTGAGATGTGTAATATTATCTATATTTTTCTGTGAATGTTGTAACAATCATGTATTTAATTTATATGCCTTCATACTATTTAATTTCATCACCTAATTTTTTGGACTAAGGTATTTAATGATTGTGGATATTGTATATGATATAACTAGTGGATGTAGTTATTGAGATACTTTTGTTTTATGAAGATAACTCCAAATCCATTTATAGTTGAGTAATGATAATGTTTCTTCTAGAGGAATTAATTTTCATTTAATTTTATATTAGAGAATTAATCATTATTTTCAATACTAAAAATGCCATTTGGGTGAAACATAATATTAGTGTGATGAGGATTATGTTTTCTATAATTTATTTGTATATAACATAGAGTGTTACTAAAAAAATAAGTTCTATAATACAACCAAAGTATGTTTCGGATGAATTTTAATAAGTTGTTATGTATTATGTAACATGTAGTGAAAATGAATTATAGTTTTTTAAAAGTAATTTTAGAAGAAATATAAAAGGTATTTTTTATATAGTTTAACATGTTTTCATATAAAATTTAAAATAATATTAAATGTACTAATCCTAGGAGTATTTAGTGAATGTGGGAGATTAAAATAAATATAAATTAGAGAAAAAACCATGAAATGTCCATATAAACCATGTCATCATTTGTGATTGGGTAAAGAAATGATATAGTGAAGTTCACTATGCCAAGTTCTTATGCATTTTAGTGAATTTTTTACATGATAATGCATGTTTAATGATAATTATTTCAAATAAAGATATCATATTTGGTTTATAATATTATTTATTGATATGTGAAGGAATTTTTAGGAAAAAATATTAAACATTTAATGAGTTATTTATTTCAACATGGTTGGATGAATTCTATAAATTGTTTGTAACTTCATTCATTATTCAAATGGGTTTTAATTTTAGAATGAAGATATAATTAATGTTTATTAAATTTTTAGCCTCAAAATAGTGTTCTTGAGGCCTATAATGTGGTGATAAAACAATATTAGAAGATATATCATTCATTAAAAAGAAACTTCTCTATTATGAAGCTCTATTTTCTTAAATCAATTAACCAAATGTTTTATAAGATTGTGATTTGAAAGATGTTTTTATAATTTATTTGGAGATTTCTATAAACCCATTAAAATCCTTGGAGAAATGATTACTTTGGAAAATTATTAGTAATATTTTTCCGGGATAGTGAAAAAAAATAAGTATCAAGCTTCAGTAGATAACTGGTACATTCATTAGTTTTTTAATTCAATACAAACTGTATGCATGGATATTGTGGAAAAATAAGTCTTAGTTTATTATTTTTTTACCTTTATAAATGTTTTTACACATAAAACCCATTCAAATCATCATAATGATAAAAAAATAAAAAAAAATCAACAAGAAATATATAGTAAATTAATATTTAAAATAAATATTTTTCAAAAAATAAAAACCACATGGTCTTGAAACATCACGTGTGATTCTTCTTTCTATGTACTATAACAAAAAAACAAGGTTTTCCCTGAACATGAAACTTAAAACATTAGTGGAAAGGCCTAAATGTAATTCCTGATCCCCAAGGGCTGTTAACAGGTTCTTGGGCATCAACAAAAAATCATTTGGAATTATTTTTGTTAGAAATGTAATAAATAAAAAGATGAAGAACAAAATTAAATGATATAAAGTAAGATGTAATTATAGAAAATAAAATAACTTTATTATATGATACCAAGATTCAAAGATGATGACCAATATAACTAAAAAAATGATGCAAAATTGAAAATCCACCAACACAAATTCTCCATGTTCAAGTGAAGTAGTGGTGCACACTCCTCTATAATATTACTTAAACCAAGAGATATGGGGATATTCACTAAGGGATAAAACCCCGTTGAACCAATAATTTATAACATCATGAGTTAAAAATTCCATTACATTACTACCATCCAACCTAAATCATAACACTTTAAATGAATAGTTATTTCATGAATTTTTTAAAAAATGGATACTAAAAGAGGATTTCAATATTTACTTTATTAAAACAATTATGAAATAGATTTAATGTAAAATACCCCATTTTAAAAAAGTCTATTTATAAATAAAATTAAAATTTATATTATTTAAAAAAAACATCCATAAATAGTAGTTCAATTAGTATTAGAAAATATCCTAAAATAAATCATAACACATCCCCAAAAATTTCAAAGTAACCATACATTGAAAAATATATAATTATCATCATCCTGAAATCCTATATACTTAAGGTGAATAATCTAGTACATAGTAACATGGTCATCAATGTAGAAAATTCCTCACACTAGAAATACATATACATAAATTGACCCAGACCTAAACCACAATCTTACCCTTTTTAGCCTAAACAAGTGGAAACATCCCATAGGTTGACCTATTACCTACCAAGTTATATTATCTAGAGTATAATTCTAACCAACTTCACATGCGTACCATGAATTCCCACATACCCAACCCAGTCTTCCCATGACATATCAAAATAGAGATGAGGATTTCAAATTAAAAATCATACTATTTAACCATATCTAAAACAAAAACTCATTTATTTATCACTCCCATGCCTCTTAAACACTTAGTAACATCTCCTTTTTTGAATTATAATAACAGAATATAACTACCATTTCAATGGTAGTTATCCAAAGCATCCAAAACAACATTGAGTTTCAATGAAATTCTAAATAACTACCATAACAGGGGTAGTCATCTCATGTTGTCCAAAACAACCACGAGTTTCTATTTGATGAAATATTACAACCATTACAGGGATAGTTATTCCATTGTCCCAAAAGTAACCATGAGTTTCTATAAAATATAAAGATACATGTCTTATGGGTTCTCATTTTCAAATTAAACCCGTAAAAGTCATAATCAGGCATTATGATCATTCTTCAAAAAATGAAGATAATGAAATCCCATTTTGTAAATTTAAAACATATTATACATTAAATAAATTTATTAAGTGAAAACATTCAAATAATTTCACAAAATTCCCAACTCATAAGGCCTTTATAAAATATTATTTTCCAATTAGTTTGGAAATCAAAACTATAAAACATTTCAATATCAATTATCAAGAGCCAACCGGGCATTATAATTTCCAAAATTAATTCATGTTACATTAAAAATATATTTAAAGATCAATTCATATGGAAATCCCATTTTTCTAACATTTTTAAAGAACTCAAGAAAAAATCATTCTCTGATATAGACACAACATATAATAGGAAACAATAAAAGACAATGAAAGTCCCATGATTAACTTGAAATAAATCGCATATTTAATTTTAAAGTGAGATGAATGGGACAGCAACCTAAAAAAATTTGAATTTCCAAAAACCAAATGGAATCCAAAAGATGAAGTGAAAAAGGGTTCCCATAAAGTAATAACAAGACCTAATCAATGAAACCCAAATCATAAGACTAAACTTTAACAGTCCCATGATCAATAATGAACAAGGGAAAATACATTCCATGAAAAACCTCGAAGATAAACACAGAAATAATTGTATATCTAGGTTCCACTTCATCTCCTCTAAACTGATCCAAAAGAAATCACATTTGTTCAAGTCATAACCCATATATACAATCATAAAATCCTTTATATATGATTATTTCTATGAATAAGATAAAACACACATAAGAATAAAAAATAACCGATTCATAACTTAAAGTATCTATATCTTACACCATAGATCTGATGGAAAAGATATTTGGAAGAAAGAGAATAACCAAAAATTCCAAGATAAATACTTAAGTTTTATATCCAATGTTGTTGGAGAAATTATGATGTTAATAAGAGGTTTATCATGTTTATAAATCAATTTTCAGATTAATTAGTTTATATTACATGGGTTGGACACAGTGTTTGGTAAACAGAATTCCAACTGTATGCTTGTTTCTATACACTGAAGGGTATACATGGGTTGGATTCATAGTTTGAACTATTTTCACTAATAATGTGAAATATAAATATCCCAAACCACCATAAATATCACAATTATTTAGGAATGTTGCAAGGTTATCCCTAACCCTATGAAAACAGTACACATGCCTTCAAAACTCTTAAATATTAAAAAATCACCCAGAACAACATGAGAATAATTCAGAACAAAGGATAGACCAAATAAATTAACATTCATACCCAAATTTTATACTAATGTGTGATAGGTACTCCATACTATTCCACCATTTTATTACAAAACATTCACCAATGTAGTAAATTATCTATGAAAAATATTATCCTAAGGATCCTTAATTTATATGGTATATTCTATAAATCTCATATCCTTATCTATTTAGATATATCTCTAATTTATCTAAAGACATTATTCATGAATATACTACTAAATACAATATACATTTAATACACCATGAATCAATTTTTTTTGTGTGCGTAGGAATATCTAATTAACAAATAAATATCTAATATTCTCAAACACCATAAATAGTTCAATAAACCTGGGTGAAGAATTACTATATTTTTCAAACCTCAAATTAAAAAAAATGAGAAGATACATATAAAAATATGTGACCGTTGTCTATAAAATACTTTAACATCATTTTATATTCTATAAAAATATGTATGTCTATTTTATTTAGTCCACATACCATCCTGAATCATATACAAAACCTAGGTTTTATCTAATGGAATCTAAGAACCAATTCTACATAAAATTCCACTATTTTAAATATAATATTTTAGAATGAAAATTCCATCTTTATAATGTATCATATACTGACATTATAATAGAATAATTATAGTTTTGGTTATAAATAAACCTGAACCAAGGTAAATGGTCAACACCTAAACCAACAAACATCAATAAACATAAACTCAATATTACCTTCACTCACTATGTAATTTTATTAGACTAATCATCCTTTTGAGGATAAAATACATTTTTGAGACACATTTGGGTACCAAAATCATGTTATAATACTCTTTATACATTATATGTGAATCAAGAAATATGATTGGATATAATCATCTATAGAAATCCATGAAACATTACAACATTTATCATATAGATTCATGAAAAAGATTATATTATTTACTTCTCTATCATTGATAGTAAATTAACAAAACTAGTTAATTAATCAATAATAACACAACTTTCTTCAAAACTTATGGTAACTCATGATCATTCAGATAAAAAATACATGGATATATCTACTGATTTACACTAAAAACAATCAATTTTATATAAAATAGTATTCACTATATCTATATAATTTATCTACTTATTGGTAAGATATGTTTATAAAAAATCATATATAGATAACTTCATTCATATAAATAAAAAACTACCTCTTAAAATATTGATACATATTTGAAATACATTGATTCACTACCATATGTTTTTTGGAACTCAGAAGAAACCTTTCAATGTAATACTTAATGAAAAATAACAATCCTTGACTCATAATATCATGATACCTATGTTTTATTAAATAATTTATTTCATATTCATGTATGATACAATATCTCTATACATTAGTCTCAGGAACTCCCAAATAACAATCCACCACTTTTTTCACCAAAGAATAATAAATCACTACTTAATATAGATATGTTCAATTATTAACTTATTTTATATCAATATATATTAATACTAAATTGATTTATAATCATCTAAAATTTATTTTTATCATACCCTAAATTTATAGATGATCTCAAGATAAATGAATCAACTACCACATTTTATTTTTATGTAGAATATATACTGATAGAGAAATAGTATTTGAAGAACTCCACTAACTGTCTCTTTTTTAATTCAAGTTTCTCTATAATAAGACATATCTAAAGATTTTATAACCTATAATTATATAGAAACTTTCTCTAAGAACATAATTTCAACATATGAATTTTATAATAACCACAATAGATGATTGAAAAAAATTATTAATATTATTATTATCATGATAATATAAGTATCTAGAACTACAAATGTTTATTTAATCAAAAAACATCCTAACCTTTTATTATTTTAATAAGAGTATACCTCATAATTAATCAAATCGTTATGCAATTAAAAAATTAGTGAACATATTGACATCACTTTCCAAATTAAAACATTTTCATGGAAATATTATAACTAGACAATGTTATAAACATTGTACTCAAATAAAATAAAGTATTAGAAATCAAATAAAATTTAGGTATAAATATTTTATAATAACCATCCAAGACTATGAAACTTCACACTTTAGAAACATTTTTATGTGGTATACAAGATATAAGAACCATAAAAAATTTTAGGCCCACTATAAAACCATGTCCTAATATAACATGTGAAAATAAATAAAAACACATTTTTATAAATGTTAATTCAGAATCATCTAATAAAACTTATTATTCATTATAAATTCTAATGACATCCCCTGATTCTATATATGACCATATTTTAAATTCAATTAAATAGGTTTTTTATTAGTGAGAAATAATATAAATTATAAACACATGGTTAAGTTATTCAATTCATCATTCTATTAAACAATGATGTAATAAATTCAAAATGTGTAAATCAATATAAACAATATTTATTTAGTATGAAGTCATTTTACCTCTTATACATTGATATTCAAATAGAAAGTCAATATTTTAGCACCATCCCCTCTTATAAACTACTAGAAAAGATCATTAAACCTCAAAATAAAAAATTGATTCTTAATCATTAGTTGATTAAATAATTATTATTAAATAAAAAAATTTAGGATATCATTATATTTATTGGAAAATTGTATTAATGTAGCCCAAAAAGATAAACTATTCTGAATAAACCATAATATAATAGATCTTCAATATTAATAATTAACTCCCAAATCACTATGAGTTTTATATTATATGATTCCATTAAAATATGAGAGACCCAATAATTTAAATTTATTCCAAACTCATCATCATGTTACGGAGGTGAACTCACAAATAAAAATAATAAATTAGTATATTTACTTAAAAATATGTAAATATCATCATCCATCACTTTATATACACAAATTATCAAATAGTATAATCGGGAAGTAATATATAGGGCCTTGATACTTATATGACCCATATAATATCTATTTCTTGAATAAACTCAAAAATATAACCTTTTATATTGGAAAAGATAATCCTTATTTGATAAAAGTACACATAATATAATATTTAATACAAAAAATCAAGTCTAACAATGAAATCACACACACAATCACACACACACACACACACACACACATATATATATATCAAGATTATATCCCATGATGAATAACAAGTCCCAATAAAAATTCCAAATTTACATTATAACATTTTCAATTTTATCAACCTCATACAGGAATAGATAAATATAGTATTATAGAAACTATCTCTATGAAGATATGTAACACATTAACCTGGGATGATGTAATAAATGAATTTAAAGCAATGACATTAATTAATAAAAAAAATTGTTGGAAAATATGAAAATAATACCTCAAAAAATTTAGGAACCTCTATCTTATCAATACTAATTTTATGACAATGTCCATATCTTTCTATTCCTCATTATTTATTCTAATGCCTACCACCACAACCTTTTTTTTCTTGTAGTCTATAAGAAGACACACCTTGATGACCCCTACCAAATCTAATATATATGGGTGGTCTATATGTTAATTTATCCTAAAATTACTCAAATTACTGTATAAGTAATTTTAATGAGGTGATATTGAGAAATTTAGTAGGGTTATATCAAATATCATAATTTTATTAAATATATAAAAAATATAATAGAAAAAAATTAGTGAGTGATGATTCATATAACCAAAAAGTATTATACCATACCTTAGAGAATTCCATGTGGCCAAAACATCCCATACTCGATGCTTGATATTGCTATGATAGTCGTCTAATTTTTCCGTAAAACTTGTATGATATAAAAGATTAAAATGACTAAATTATTATTTCAATTCTATAATATCATTAATTTCTCTTAAATTTATCTAAACTAACTAGAATTTGACCTCATATATCATGTTAATAACCTCTAAATATGTCTATTATATATGGAAACATGCATGGTATTGAATCATAGGTTATAGATATAACTAAAAATTATGATCTCACTATTACTCATTCATAATTATGTTTGGTGAATAATGTATATTGATCATAAATTAGGCTTCCAAATATGGTATAAAAGAATTACTATATTATATAGATAATATATTTTTATAATGATATATCCTGAGGACTTTAGATTAAAAATATTTTAAAATAACCCAATAAACTACACCATTTAATTAATAAATTATCTCAATTTCCGTCCAAAACCTAACACCACTGTATAGAAAACAATTATACCAATTTTAAATTAAAATTAATATAATATTAATGGGAAGTGTAGATAAAAAGAAGTATTCCCTATCTCATTAGTTTATTAAACAAATGAATGGTGGATAAGAACACATCCCAATGAAATAAATATATTTCAATTCCTTAAAATAGGAATAGGAAATGAAATAAAAAGGTATATAAGGTTTGAGATGAAAATTTAAAATTATTATAGGTATAATAGTGATGAAGTGATATTATAATCCCAAAATAAAAGGAACGAGTTCAATATTCCCCACATCTTAGGTCCCATTTATTTGTTTTCTATTTAAAAATTATTTATAACCAACTTATGCATATGTAAACATTAATCTAGATGTATATTAAATTCATTTATATTTTTTTTGATCAATTATAATCATTGTAATTAATTTATTAATTTTTTTTGCTAAAGATAAAATGACATAATGAAATGTTTGTTTTAATTAATTTTCTTTTCATTTAACTATTTTTATTCGATTATTTTTTATATTCACTAGTAAAATCAACTCCAAAAACATTAAAATACATTGAAAATACATACATATGTATACATAAATCCATATATAAATATATATGTATATGTATATATAGGCGCACACACACACACACACTATAAATAAGATACAAAATAATTTCATGAAGTTGATGATACAAACATATATGAAAATATTATCATAAGTGATTAAAATGAACATTAATGAGACATATATAAATTAGGATAAAGATAATGTATAGACAAATATATTGTATATAATTTTTTTTCAAAAGCATAATATCATTAACATAATAGAAAAATGTTAATTATTAAATTTTAGATGATTGATTTATAAATAGAATGAGAATGTAAGATTATTAAAATAAAATAAAAAAGGAAGTGGAAGAAATACTACCACATCATTAATGTTTTCTAATTTATGATTTTTTTAATTATAAAGATAAACATCTTTCCAAGTTATGAAAATGCGTGGAAAATTTATATTTTAGTTCTAAAAGAATATAAAGGGATTTTTTATAATTTACCCTAGAAAATGATTCCATAAATATATTTTTGGGATCTATTGATCTAAAAATGGATAATTTACACTATAGATGAATTTGTATATATTTTAAATTGGGTAAATTTTCTAGAATATGTTAATATTTATTTACTTAATATTAATTATTTTATTGATGAAAAAATTGTTATATTTTGAATATATACTCAAATTGATATTCTGAATCCATTTTTGTGTCTATAATGGGTGATCATACCTTAGTGACGTATAAAGAATAACCTAGATCTAAGTCATAAGATGATCCATTAAATGAATATTATGTTAAATTAAATTAATTATAATTAGATTAATCTAATTTTTACATTAACCACCCACCCCATTGTTACTTCATGTGTACATTAAGAAGTGGGGAAGGGGTTTCTCCCTATTTAATGTCCCGAAAACTATGAGGGGGATATAGAGGTGGTGCTGGAAGCTTTATCCCATGAGTGAGATTAGTGAGGGATAGTGACAAAGTGCGTAGAAAGCTTCAATCCAGGATCAATCTTTAGTGGTTTCACCATGTGGTTGGACAAATTTTATGATTTTCATTATTCCCCTTTTGGTTTTATATTTCAAAATTATATTATGATATTTGGTTTTTCATTATGATATTTGTGGTAGAGTAGGGTTAAAATTCATGATATTAAATTGTTATAAATATATTTTTCAAAATATGCTATTTTTTCCATGATTATTGTGTGTATTATATATATAAAAATGTAGAAATATAAGGGTGACTCAAAAAATAAGGGAGATTCTATTACATAAGTGAAACATGGGTTACCCTTATGAAGAGGCCATTGTGGATGTGTAAGGGTAAATGAGGTTATCCTTATACTGGACATACCCTACAGTGTGTAAGTTCAACTAGGTGTTAAACATAGTCAAGGTATCTCTACACTAAGTAAGGGTAAATGGGGCTTACCCTTATTCATGGAATCTACCTTGCTAAAGGTTAAACAAATTTAATTTTCAAAATTTTCAAAAAATTAGTTTTTCCATGTTTTCAAAGGTGATTATTTTATGGTAATGAAATAGGTTTTCTGGGAGGATAATTTATTATTAATTTAATTTAATTTCATTATTGAGTTAATTATGAAATTAATTATTAATTAATTTAATGTTTTTATATTTCATTTGAGTATTATAAATATATTTTTTTGGAATAGAAATAGAACGGGGGGGGGGGGGGGGTTAATGAACCTCAGAATTAATTATACACTTGTTTCTAGTTAAAAATGTAGACTAATTGGTTATGATTGATTTTAATTAAAAAATATTTGAAATAATTTAAAAAAATTGAGAATTTATTTTATAATTAATTAATGTTCTATAAATGTGAGTAGGCCCGAATAGAAATATATGATGGCCCTTTTGACTTGGATTAGATCCGGTGAGAGATGGAGGGATTTGATTAAATGAAATATCATCAGTTTAAAGTAGGCAGTCACCTAAAAATACCTCTATTTAGTACATGCATATTTTATATATATGGATTTTGATATACGGTCACACCACCTACGTGTGATTGAACATTAAATTAAATGAATAATTTTATCAAGTAAATGAATTATTTTATTTAAGTAAAATCCCAATGACTAGAATTGAACAAAGTGAAAGGTACATGATAGACCATTGTGAACTGGAAAGACAAATATGTTGTTGATAGTTAAGGTTTGGACTATAATTATATTATATATGTTATATATACCTAAAAGGATGATAAATCAATGAATTTGATGAATGCATTGGCACTCAATATTGGTTCCCTTAAATCCCTTGAGTAAGGGGTGTGTGATGAAATAGAAGAAGATGGTTTGATTAGGCCATGTTAGAAACTTAAGATGATTTTAATCCTATGAGATAGTATTTATGAGCATGGGGAGAGGATTCCTACCTCATGAGTTAATTATCATCAGGTTGATAGGCCCCATGTAGTTTTTCTATTGTTCGGGTGAAAAAACTAACATATGATAACTTTAAAAGAAAAATGGGATTTGTACCATATCTCTAGAGTGATGATGATATGACATTTACATGGTGGAATGTGAGACCTTAAGATGATTACAATGATGTTGAGGGATGTTATTCCCTATATCTAACATTTTATGAGCCCAAAGTATAGATTGAGTGTAGGGGACCCCAAAGAGGGTGCTTCTACTATAAAGTGGCCTAGGGGACCTTGGGGGGGGAATCCATTGGTATGTAAAACTAAATAAGGTTTGTGTATGAATGGTTAGTGATAATTCTTAGTGTCAATATAACCTGAATTGATGTCCTAATACTATTATTGTTGTAATGATAATGATATATAGGTTTCACACATTGGAGCTCTACTATGATTTTGTAAGATGGGTTGGAAAAGTTACCAACCAACAATAATAATAATAATATTATTATTATCAAGATATATATTTAGTTGGATGCTGTCCCCTATCATACAATGATATATTCCTAATGATTAGTCATGTGATACCTAGATATTCTTAGGATTTAGTTATGATTCCTAACCCTATGATTTTCCTTAGATTCCTAGGATATGTATTAATTCTTAGTGATAATATGTAAGATTCTTAGTGATACATGGGATCTTTAGGGTTGTATGAGAATGATTTATAAGATTCTTAAAGTGGATCAGGATCTAATGGGATCCCTCGTGATGATTAATGAGATTCACAGTGATTCCTAGGATCTAGTTGTGGTTTCTAGTTCTATGAGACTACTAATATTCTTAGTATCTAGATTTTGAGAATATAAATATTATTAAATTCATAGTATACTTAGGATCTAGTGCTTATACATGATATAAATGGATGCCTATGTTTCGTACTCGGATCTAGATTGAGCATCTATAATTTGGGTTTCCTAAGATACTCTATGGGATCCGATGTTTTATCGGGATGATGAATTTTCAAAAGATTTCATGGTAGGACCTGTATCCTTTGAGGGTATGCATCATGATTTGAGACATCCGACACTTTCCAAATAAAGAAATGTCAATCATGGATGAAATTCAAGAACCCAAGGATTTAAAATGATTATTTTTATGCTTTTATAGTATATATAAATATTTTTTTTAAAAGTATCTAACAGTTCATGTAAACATCATTACTAGTTACATATAGAAAAATATTAGTTGTGCTTTATTGAGTTGTAAACACACATAGATCAGAAGACCATGGAACTTGGTTACCTGATTAGATCCTCTCTTTTTTAGGATTAGTTATAGAAGATTCTTAGTGTTTCTTGATCGAGTGGGAGACATTTGATGTATTTGAAGACTGAGTTGAGGTATGGATTGATTGATTTAGATCCATATTTATTTTATTTATATATTTATTTTCATATATATTAGCATAGTGTCTGATCTATGTTTCTATACTGGCATGACCAAGAGTCAATGTGTTTCATTCTATATTATTATAGAATGTTTCTATTTATATAATATGTTAAAATTGACTATTTTTGTTAGATACTAGATGGTTATTTTAAAAATTATGTACTCTAATCTGGGGGTGTAGTTTCCCCATCGTAATACCCTGTGTCCCTACTACTAGTTAGTAGTCATTGACGTATGGGTAGGAGCACCTGAAGTCATGTAGTTACCACTAGGTAAGACACTATCATGTGTCTTGGGGTCTAGAGATATTAAAATGTTTCATCAATGACTTAATATTTATGGGGTCATAGAACATATTGGAGTTTTGTTTTTTCTTACAATTTGAGTATATGATAGATAGTTGTTATAGGGATGTGTGTGAGTTTGTAATGGATATTGTACTTTTGAATCTCAAGCACCATTTCATGCAAAAATTCTGGGTTACCTGGAATATGGGAATAAAATTTTTGGATTATGATATTAAGGTTATATGATTTCATCTAGTATGGCACAATTTACTGTTGAGATTTATGATTAATAGTTTTTTTTGGATATTGGACCATTCAAAGAACAATTTATCATGAATCAATCATATAATTTAATATTCACAAGCCATTTCCTATTTGGGAATGTATTTTGATAAATACAAAGAGTTATATAGTGTTAAAAAAACTACTATGGTGTTTTACCTATAACTTGGTGGTGTAATGTTACTCAGTTGGACCAAAATATGTTTCCTTTGATGACATGTCATGCAGATCTTATGACGAGATGCAAGGTGGTGACTTCTTTACTATCCCTCATGTAAGTAATATATATTGACCCTTTTAGGTTAGTAAAGGCCTTATATTACATATTTGTAGAGTCATCACGGTTGATTGGAAAAAATGTTTGATTATTTAACATATCAACAACAACCTATATGATTTTTCATGATATAGCGTCTTGGTGTAATTTTGCATAACCGAACAAAGTTACTATGGGATACATGAAAAACATTATGGTAGGGAGATTCCATTATATATATATATATATATATATATAATTTTTTTATATTTTGATCCTCTAGGGGGTTACCCCTGTATACAAAAGCCTGATTATGATCATCTTGATATTCTAATATTTGAGGGGGTGACTCCTATATATGGATTTTCAAGGATAATTAGATTGATATTGTGATTCTTGAGGGGGTTTCCTTGTACATGGATATCCATAGAGTGTTAGATCTCTAATAGGTATATGTCTTCATATATTATTTCTTATGTACATGGTACATAGGTTTGGATAGTTTTGAAAGCACGTAATCATGTGGTGTTTGAGATTAAAACTAAGAGGTGTTGCTCATTAGTTGTGACCTACATCATATATGACTTATGGGTAGGAAAAAATATCATGGAATTTTAACAAATGTAATTATATACAATTGATTCAGGTATTATAGATGACATGAGATGTGATATGTGAAAGTAACCTGAGAGAAAGGTTTTCCCATGCTAGTGTGTGTCTTATAAATGGAATGAAGGGTGGATGCTTTGGGTTATGAAATTAGTGCACGTGAGGTTTTACCATGTATATGGTATAAGTATGTTTATTCCTTGATTTTTCATGAGGGAGAAATCTTCCATGCTAGTTTATTTAGAATCATGGTTTTGTTTCAAAGGAAGAATGAGTATAATTTTTTTCTCGGTTGGTTTCAAGCATGTTTCCCAATGACATAGTGGGTTGTGATCCTAAATGGTTGGGTAAAAGATTGATATAGAGTGGGATGCTTATTTCAGTTTTAAAATGATGTTGGTTGGAAGGTGGTTGCGTGTTAGGCCATTGCATGGTTGAAATTCCCTAATTTGACGAGTAACATCAAGGGTGATTCATAGTATATGTGATTAACTTGAGATATGAGAGTGATTAATGATTTAGATTAGTGAGCATAAGATTTATGACATGTGACTCATATGATTGTTAGTTGGTTTATATGATCATGTTGTATGGGAGCATGGAACCATTAGTTTTCAAATTAAATTGAGATGGATGTATGAGAGGAAATGTCCACACTAAGGAACAATGATTTTGATTGATTTTTTGTGTTCTTATTTCTAGATAGTTTTAATGAAATGTAAATGTCCCTCAATGGTATACAAGAAATCAAGAATGAATCATGTGCGGTGGAGAAACCAATATAGGGTTGATCATAGTAATGTTGATCGTATGGATGAACATGGATTGTGAAGAGCGACATGAACATGGTGATAGAACATGTTGAGGTGGCACTTAAAGAGATATATAAGAGAAGTAATATATTGGTGAGTGCACCACTAGCAGGTTGAGGGTGTTACCCTCATTATGGATAAAAAATTTAGTGAGTAATCTAGATAATGTTCCTGGAAAATTTGGAATGGATAGATTTTTATTTTTTGTGCTGGAACACCCGCTTGAGTGGGGAAGACACATTCAATCATTTAATGTTATAATGGTTAGAGAAAGTACCATAGGGATATGAACACATATCTACAGAGTTTTATGTGTGATGGGACCAATCAAAGAATGGTCCTGGGGGTGTATAAATGTATTTTGAGTGGGTGATTCCTATTTTCTATGCCCATGTAAAATTCTCTATTTTAAATTCTAATGCTCTGTTAGATAGAGATTGTGCATTAGAATTGGGTTCAAAGTGATTTTGAGATAATTTGAGAATGATTATGATCAGGGTTGAGATGGTGATTAGGGTGAGAGAATGGAGGGGGTTTGGTTTGTCAAGGATCAAACCATATATTGACACAAGGAGTCTAGTTTAAACTTCAGTGAATTTTTTTAAATGATCTCAAGAAGCCTATGATCGGTTAGGAATTAAGTTTGTGTGTCTTGATGGTGTGTTGTCATGTGGAATCGATCATTTTCATGAATGTAAAATCGTATGATTATTGAACAATTTTTTCATGGAATTGGATTCGTTGGTAGAGAATCCACATAGAGTGTGTCATTGGGCCATTAGGAATGTGTTTTAGTAGGGTATTCTAATGGTGGGGAGCACCGTGACTCAAAATCAGACTTTAGGAGTTAAGTCTTATAGTAGGGATAACAATGATATTTAGTATGAATCAGTTGAATATTCCAAGGTATCATAGGATATATTAGTGATATTTGAGTGTCGTATCTGTGTTTGAGTAATGGTTTTGAGTGTTAGATCAGTTTTTACTGAATAATATGCCTTAAATTTGGTGGTGCGCATTAGAATCTCAAATTTCAATGTAACATAGAATGCAGCGAGTGTTATAAAAATTGTTCACTAAGAGGGTTTGGGATTAATGGTTGAAATAGAATTGAAACTTATTGAGGATGAAAAGTTTTGTGGTAAGTAGATTGTAAATGTAATGGTCCAGAATATTCATAGGTATTCCTTTATCATTATAGTGTGTCCAATGATTCATTAGTGATTTATTAAACTCTAAAAGTTATTTAAAAGGAAATTTAAAATTTATAAAGTATTATTTAAAATGTTTTTTAAATGATGGAAGTAATTTCAAATTATTTAAATATAATTTTGAAATTAATTTAAACGATTTTTAAATGATTTTGATTTTTTTGGATGTGTTTTAGAATTTTCAAGTTTATAATAAACCCTTTTCTTAATTATTTATAAGTTAGTTTAAGTAAAAATGAAATATTTTCAATGGAATATTTACCCATATGTGAGTAATGAAAGGTCCGATATTACCCTTACATGAAGTATTTAGATGTGTGATGCAATACTTTACATCAATAAAAATGGATACATGGATCATTTGGGTAAGTAGCAGCATTCAGCTACAAGAAAAATTTACTTGCCCAAATCAGCTATGTGAATCAACTACATCGAAAATCATCTAGGTAAATTGGTTATGTGTAAGAATCATCTTCATGAATTGGATATTTGAACATTTGAATACATGACCATTATTCTATCTGAATCGGTTACATGGATGAATCAGCTAAGTGAATCAGCTATGTGCCCATTCAGTAATGTGAATTTGCTGTATGGTTGAATCGACTACATGAATCATCTATTTGACTATTCAGATACATAAAATAGGGGAATTTGAAGTCTGTTTTAGTGAGGATAATTATATCCTTGTATTTCCATGACAAACAAGTCTATCAATGAGTATTTAATCGTGTAATTTAATGAGATCTACATTAATGGTTAATTAAGAGATTATATAGGATTTGAAATCTAGATGGTTTCATATATTTAATTATAAAATGAAGATCTTTCCATCATTATTTTCTAATTTATTTCTCTTGATATGGTAGGTTTTAGATCTATTCCCTTGGATTTTTGGAACCTTACTTCCATTTGTTTGATTTCTTCTATTGGTGATTTTATCCTATGCATGAAACCCTTATTTTGGGGTAGTGAATCATGTGAAGATTCATTCTTCATGGTAGAAGATCTGAGAAACCTATTTAAATTTTTTGTGCATATGTGATATTCTCTTTTTTTATTCCTTTTAGATGGTTGTGAAGTTTTAGCATAGTGGATAAAATTAATTGGAATTAACTAAATTTACATAAATAGGGGGTTTCACATGTATTTTATATGATTTATTCATGTTATATATATTTGTTTCCCTGGAACATATTATCACATGCCTACAGAATTACTGTTCTTATTATCACATGTTGTATCAGATTAGAAAATTTAATATTATATTGAAAATATAATGATATTATAAAATTAAGATAATAAATTTTATTTCTCATAAAAAGGGAGTTCTTTCATGCTTTTAATTGTTTTGTGTTTTTAATGGATTGTCTATGATTATTTACATACTAATAATAAATATTTTTGGGAACCTTCTTTTCATAGTGATTATTATGGATTATGAGACCCTTTATGTGTTTTTTTATTAAGCTCACCATTTATAAAATGGTGACTAATCACATATATATGTAAAATAAACTTGTTTCTTACAAAAATATTTAATTGTGTGATAATAACCTATGGAAAAGTAGATGTATTGTTATGAAATTACTTAAACTAGATTTAGGTAGATGTGGAGTCTATAGTATGCTATTAGGTGTTGCTATGATATGATGTGTGGTGTTTGTGATGTGTGGTTATTACCATGAGATAAATTAATTATCATGATGTATTGGATTAAGTTGTGTTCTGATGATTTTTGGTTGGGGATGGAAAAAGATAATTGTAAATGATATAATGATGTTAAATATTAATATTTAGAGATGATAATTGAATATGGGTCTGGATCATAATCGATGTGGTTAAATAAAAACTATGGTGTTTATGTGTGGTTTTGAATTAAATGAATTGAAAGATAAATTAATGAGTTTTATTAAATATAATGGATGGGTAAATGGGTGTTAGTGAAAACTCAACAATTTAAGAAATATTGGAACTTTTAACTTAAAGTGGTCTAGTGTGTCTTGTGTGTTCTAGTTGAGTGGTGTGATGCAATAGTTGTGGCGGTGATGTTGACATGTGATGATGGAGATCTGGAGGTTTTATAGTTAGATGGGTTTTATTATGTGATCTAATTGGTTGGGATTTTGTATAACTATTATATATTTTATTTTCATTGTGATTTCTATATTCACCCACACACTTTAATCACCATGTGCCAACACCCAAATATTGGGGTGGGGGTGGGGTTACTACGATTCAGATAGTGAGGAAGGATGACTAGCTATCCCCTCTTCCCAAATACCTCTTCCAAGAATGTTTTAATGCATTAGATGTGATATTTGGAATTTAAAAGTGAACTATTGGTGATGTTTTAATAGATTATTAGCTGTTTTCATAGTGGAGGTTGTGTATAGTAGTAGGAGAGAACATAGTTTGTAAAGCCCTGAAATTCTAAAATATAACATCATATTTGATAGTGTATGAGAATTGAAACAAAAATAATAGAGGAAAATATAAAAAACCAAGAAATTATGTTATATTTAATGTTAAATAATTCCAATCTATTAAATTTCTTTCATTACATGAAAAACTGAGTTTATCTTTTGTTGCAATCAACACCGATTTTAGCTTACAAATAACACTGAGTTTAAATGAAATGTGAAATTTTATTAAAATATTATTAGTTAATATAATAACTATCACCTATATGTTAAATTTTTGTATAATAATATTAATATAAACATTATTAAATTATGGTTAACTATTCATTAGAAATATAATAATTACAATTTAAAAGAAAAAGAAATGTGTTCAGAAAAAAATCTATTTTTCTAAAAGCCAAATTAATTTCTATTTGTGCACATAATTTAAAATTAATTTTTACCAAATTTATAAAAATTATTTATAAAATTAATTTTATTTTTGAAATAATAATATCAAAATTATCTTAGAATTAATTTTTTGGATTTTTAAAAAATATTTTATTATTTGATGAATAGTGAAAAATACTGAATTTTAATTGAAAACTACATTTGTGTTTAATTTATTTAAAAGATAAAATTATATTTATAATTGGGTTCAAAATATAATTAGTCAAATTATATATCAATTAATCCAATTTAGGTCATTATAATAACTTTCATATTGAATTTTGATATAAAAAACGTTGAAACCATTTGAATATTTTCTCTTTAAAAACCTACCATTCTCATTGCATCTGTGGGAATAATTTTTAATTAAAAATTATCAATTATATGAATTTAATTTATAAAAATATATTCCATATTTATAATTAGAATAATTTATAATGTCAAAAAATTTCAACATAATTTTTTACCCAAATGAATAGTTAAAATAGTAAAAATTAATTACCATGGTTAAGGTAAAAATGGATTTACTGGGGGGGGGGGTTAAACTAAAATGTTAAGGGTTACAAATGACTAAACCACATGTCAAAAAACCATTTTCTAGCCATAGTTTGACCTTAAAACTTTTGGGTTAGATAATGGACCGTTTTGGAGGCATTTGGCTTAATAACAACATGGGTATGATTGAATCTTTTCAAAGAATTACAAGTGTGCCACTCACCTCACTTATAGAAGTCCACCCACTATCATATCATATTTACATGTAGAAAAATTTTAGTCTTGTACAATAACTACCAAAATAACATTCCAAAATACCTCCCCTCATATTGAAATTCTAATTTTGGTCATAAATCAAGCCATGTGAGGCCTTTGGTTCAAACATAAGGAGGATACCCGAAGAAGAGGTAATATTTTTCATTGAGTGTTTTTATTTTATTTCTTCCTCCACCTCCATAAATTCTTATTAAAAGATGATGATATAATAAAATCAATATAATTAATATATCTAGAATTTATTATGTTGAGTAAATTACCTAAAACCACATCCACTTCCATCAAATGGGTTGCAAAATCATAGTTCATGTGTATTCCATTCTACAACCTTGCGAACTGATGTCATTCATTTTCTATTACCACATCTCACAGTTGGGTATGATGATGTATATAGAATATATATAAATATATGATATTTATAACAAAATTATACCTTTTTATTGATTATATAATATATAATGTTTTTTTACGTTCCATTCTATAGGGGATAGGATTACATTTCTTGTGTGTACGGAGGACTAACGCCTCGCGAAGCGATGTGATTCTTCTTTCACTAACACATTACATGGAATGTGATAAGGATAAATTTAATGATTATATATGATATAAATGAAATAATTATGATATTAATGAAATATTTATAATATTTAAAGATAATATATCATTTTATTTCTTAACTATTCACTCACATAAAAATGATAGCATCATTCTTGTACGTGTGGACTACCACCTTTACAAAGGGATGTGACTCTATTTTCATCACTAAACCACACATATGATATATATATGTATAAAATATGGTATTTATGATATTATGATGTTTTTTAAGATAAAATATTACTTACATTTTTTCCATAATGATCGTTGAAAAATGGAAATGTTACTCATGCATACGTACGCCCTACCATCTCTATGATCATAATGTAGTTCATTTATAATAATCGTATTTTTTAATAAGTATTAAAATTATAATGGATTTATAAATATAATAATTATTTCATGATTATTATTCTGGATATTGTGGAACAATATAATATGTGAAAGAATTGTATCTTTCATGACAAAACATGCATGAGAAAACAAAGAAATTAACTCATGAAACAATGAAATTAATGAAAGATATTTAATGAATGGGTGATAATATGTTATACAAGGATCATATAAGGTAATATATATATATATATGCATGAATATAATTATTTTTGGAACCAATAATTTTCATATTTGGATATGAAGTGTATTTTGGTGTTTGTTTTTAATCCACACTAGGTTGATTAGGGAGTTAGCAGGGAAAGTTATTTTACAATGCATGAGGATTTAGTATTGAAAGTGGCATCTTTTACTAGTGTTTACCTAATTTTTAGAGATTAGAATAATTTGTAAGGATAAATATTCATAAAAGGTAATTTTTTTAGGAATTACCTATCAAATATATGGTGAAGCAATATGTTTTGGGAAGATTTAAGTTTATCTAAGATGTGGAGCTTCACAAAGGAATCTGTGACCAAAAAAGTTTAAAGGATCATGAAAGAGGCTACTCAAAAATGAATGAGTCATGATGAGAAGAATGTAATCTATGTGGCCATGAGAATATTAATTAGTGTAATAATTTTACTTATTATTCACAATGAAAATTTTCTTCGTGATTGAGGTTCATGAAAAGGTTGTTGTGTGATTTAAAGATTTACGGAGAGAAATTTTATATATATAGGTGGCCACATACATAATTTAAAACATGGAGAGAATATGGAAATGGGTGAATGTATCTAATTTTATGATGGTTAAATTATTCGTGAATTAATAATGCTTGGTGAGTTGAATCATCATGAAAAGTATGGTTAAGAAATGATTGATGCCTATAAATTTTAGAAAAGGTGGTTTCCCATATACTAAGAAATTTGTGAAGGTTTTGGGTTTGGTAAAGTCTATGATATTCATGAAGGATATAATATTCACAAAAAGTAGTGTATTTTTTAATTATGAAGTATATTTCATTTAATAATGTGTTTTCATAAAGTCTAGGGGCTTTACAAACAATAGTGTTGATCACCTTGTTTTAATGAACAGTGCTTCCAAGTGCATTAGTTCAAGAATATGGTGCATGAAGTGTCTAATGGAAATCTGTGGAAAAGAACTAAATTCCCAATATATAGAAGAAAACTTCATTTAGATAAACTTATTAAAACATCACTCAAGGTAGTGAGAAAGGGGTATTCAACTAAAGTGATCTAAGGGAGGAAGCGTTATATTTCTAAAATTCTTGTAAAGGTAGTGTGCTTGGAATAATGTGAGCATGTCTAAACAAATGTAATCCACAATACCTAGTTATGTTTTGTTTATTTATGAATGAATGATGCACTATCGGCATATTATCCTTGGACTAACCCTCAGTGGTGAACCAAGTAAAACTTCTGTGTTGTGCCTCTATTTCTACATATGGGTGTTTTATAACTTCATGATTACATTAGAAAATTTTAACCAACTACTACTAATTTGGGGACAAGATCTATTTCATTTGAATAAAAATTCAACACCCCAATTCTCCCCTCCCATCTCTAGGTTTTCTACGGTCCTACAAGTGGTATCACATTGAACATGTTAAATGTGTTAAATCTATCCTATATTGTTATGGAAAATTCAGTTAATGTTATGGGAGTACCAATTTTTGATGGAAGAATCTTTAATATTTGAAATAATAGAATGATATCTCCTCTCTAATATCCTATAATGGGATTTTTCATTACCATAGATGAAGGGATTTAGGTTAGTGATGTGGTAGATCTTTCTATGATTGGAATTGATAGAAAATTGCTCGATGTTGATGACAAATTTCAAAATTTTCTTAATGCATTATAATCCAAAGAAATCTATCTGAATCTGATGAGTTAAACTACATAAAAGTTCTTGTGGGTGAAACAAAAAAATATATATGACGGAAATAACAATGTTAAAGAGTCCAAAATAAATTTTTTTCACAATTAATTTGATGACCTAAAAATGAATCTAGATAAAAATTTAGATAGTTTTTTGAAATGCATTTCAGAATTTGTTAGAGATATTAAAGAACTTAACAAAAAAATTCAGATATTTACATTGTGAATAAATTTATAAGGATTCCACCTCTATAAAATCCAAAAGTATCAGCCCTTGGGGAAATAAATTTTTCTAATTTTTCTCTTGATGATATTTTAAGCAGTCTATTTTGTTAAGAAATGATATTAAAACTAGAAGATGTTAAAATTAAAGTAAGAAATGAAATTACATTCAAATCCATGGTAATAATTTACATCTCCAAGGGTAGTAATGGTGTATATGATTTTTATGATGAAATTAATTCTCTTTTTTCCAAAAAATTCATGATAAGAAAAGGGATATTTGAAGGAATGCTTATATTGAATTTTTTTTTCTGTAGTTTAGTAGGGAACATTATCTCTTAGTGCCTAAAGAAATTTGGCAATGTATAAATTTAACTATAAATCTGGAACAATCCTTATAAGAAGTTCCCTAATAATGGATAATTCAAATCAGGAAATAAATTATAGAGAAAGTGATTTTTCTGCAAATAGGAACAAGATAACAATGAATATTTGGAAGATGTTGAACCAGAGCTTAAACCTGATCCTGAAGTGTCTGTGATGGCTATAGTAGAAATTGTAGAACCTAAAAAAGACAAATATTATCTTCCAAATTGTGTTATAGATCTCAAGGGGGAACTTTAGGTTGATATTAATGAGCTTAAAATTCAAAAAAAAAAAACAAAATTATGGGAGCCTTGCTGAATGAGTCATCAGAGTATATTGATCATCTAAAAGAAAAAATTGACCTTTAAGAAAGAGATGCAGAAGATAATTTAACAAATATTGAAATATATGAAGAGGTTATGGAATTTAAACATGATATTTAACATCAGTAAAAATACATTAATATCCTTTCATCATGTCTGGAGTAAAAGGATAAGATATCTCAGGGCCATGGAGAAGAAGTTTTTACTTTAAGTTGTAAATTGGAAATTGAATCAAAATCAGGTGAAATGAAGAAAAAATTAAGTTTTGGAACATTTCAGAAGTAGATATTAAGGAATGTGATAAAAATTGGTTTTAAATGGTAGATAATTCCTTGAATGGTCAATTATATTTATTTATGGGAAAAATTTGAAATACAAAACTTGAAAATGATGGGATAATGAAAATAGAAGTTCTATATGTTGACGGTTTGTGTCACAATATCTTGATTCTGAGTCATCTATGTGAATATTGACTATTAGTAAAATTTAACTAGAATGAGTGAAATATCAAAGGAATATAAGTAATTATCTCATGAAAGGATATAGGAAAAATGTCAATTTATACCATGTTGGCAGTAAAGAAAACACTTTTCTCTTAAAAATTGAAGAAGAAAAAAACTTGTGGAACCTAAGGTTGGGCCACATTAGACAAAATATCATGGAACACATATATAATCATAAGTCCAATTTTAACGATATTAATATGAATCATGATAGAGAAAATCCATATGATGCTTATATGGGATGAAATATGGTCCTATGGTTATATAGGATGAAGAAAACAAGGGAATCAAATAAACTTGATCTCTTCCACACAAATGTGTGTGGTCTAACAAATTTGGTTTAAACATATAGAGATAGTTACATAGTTCTTTTATTGATTATTATATTAGAATTAATTGTGTGAAATTTATTTAGAATAAATGTAAAGTTCTTACTTTCATGAAGATATATCATCGAAGAGTTGAGAATGAAACTGGCTACACAATCAAGATATTACGATCTGACAATGAAACTAAATACATATCCATTTAATTTGAAAATTACCATGAAAAACATGGGATAAATAATGATGTTTATTTAGAGAGAACACCTTAAAAAATGGTTTCATTTAATGTAGAAATCAATAGTTTAACAATATTCCCAAAACTATGCTAATTGAGAGGCGTGTATCTCATTATTACTAGAATGAGTCTCTTCAAGTTGTAGTGTACACTCAATATAAAATAGGTATATTTATAGGAGATGAAAAGAAACCATATGAGATATGGAATTGAGGGAAGATGTATCTGAATTATTAACATGTTTTTGGAAATAAATGGTTCATTTGAAACAAGGATGGTAATAAAGGAAAGTATGGTGATGCTATATAGAAAGAAATTTTCTTGGATATTTAATGAAGCGTACATCCTAAAAATGATACAATAATCATCTTATAAAGATTGTAGAGAAAAATTATGTCAAGATAATTGAGGATAAAACCTAATTAACTTGAAGACATCATATGTTAATATGAGTAAATATTAACAATATGGTGGAAAGGGATAGATTCAAATATAGAAATTGTGGAAGGATTACCAAACATTCAGGGCTGTCAAAATAATAAAAATTTAGAAGAAAATTCATATGAGGAAACCATTTCTAAAGAAAATTTATCATAACCTTAGAGAAGAAATAAAAGACTTGAATTTTATTAGTTCAACATCATTGGGGATGGGACCGTACCTACACAAGCAAGGAGAATGAGGAATGAAGAACAATCTTCCCTCCTATTAAATGTGAAACTATCCTTGTTTGAAGAATAAATAAAGGATGAATCGTGGGTTATTTCCATGAATGAAGAACTGGATTTGATTGATAAGAATCATACTTGGGATCTTTTTAAGAGGTCAGAAAATTAAAATGTTATTGGAAAAAATTGTTTCTTCAAAAATAAATTTTATGAGCATGAAAATGTGATAAAAAAGGCATGATTTGTGTGTAAAAACTATACAGAAATTTAAGGCATTGATGTTGAAGAAATATTTTCTCTATTATATTGACAAGAGTCAATTAGGCTCTTCCTAGAAATGGAAATTCAAATAGGGAACAAATTTTATCATATTGATGTCAAAAAAATATTATTAAATAGTGTTATTAAAGAATAAGTCTACATTGAACAACTAGTGGGATTTCTGATTGGAAATGATGAAAAAATGGTGTATATATTAATGAAGTCTCTCTATGGAATAAATAAGCTACTATGAGCATGGTATTCCCAAATATATTCTTATATAAAGAAACGAGAATTTAAAAGAGGAGGTGTTGACCATAATCTATATATAAATAATTACCATAAAGATCATTTTATGGTACTTGTGTATGTAGATGATATTATTTTTGGTGGTAGAGGGCATTGATCTGTGGAATAATTTTATAATCCCAAGAAATTATAATTTTAAATGTCTATGGATGGTTAATTAGAATATTTTTCGGGGCTACATGAAATTAAAAAGAAGTATTACACCTTTATTTCTCAGGATAAATATGCAAGAGATATTTTGAATAAATTCAACATGAACAAATCAATACCAATTTCGACTCTAATTATAGTTTGGGAAAACATGGAAAGAATGAGGATAGGAAATCTACAGATCCCACCTTGTACAGGAGGGTCATTTGAAGATTATTACATTTGACTGTAATAGGGATGAATATTGTATTTTCAATATGTTAAGAGAATTTCATTAAAATTAATCCAAAGGAAGAGAAATTTGAACTAGTTAAAATAATCACGAGGTATATTCAAGGCACTCTCAATGTTGGATTATACATAATAATAGGAAGAGATGATTAATTATTGAAATTTTCTGATAATAACTAGGCTAGATATGTTGTGGATAAAAATTATACAAGTGGTGGTGCATTCATCAATAGAAACAAATGTTTAGCATTGTTGTACAAGAAAAAGGAAAGCACCAACCTTATTATAGCTAAATAAGATTATATATATATATATATATATATGAAAAATTCATGCACTGAAATATTGTGGATATGTCATCAAATTAATGATATTGGTGATTTGGTGAAACAACCGATGGGGATACACTATGACCACAAGAGAACGACCGATCTTATGAAAAATCTAGTTCAACACTCTCATACCAAATTTATTGATATCATAAATCACTTCATAATTTAAAAAAATGTGATTAAAATGGATCATGTTGGAACTAATGATCAAGTTAATGACATCATAACTATGCCTTTGGATACACCAATGTTTGAGAAACATCACTTGAAACATGGTGCTCATCCACCTCTTAGTTCATTAGGTGGTTAAAGTTGGTCCCTTATATCCATTTGTGTTAATTTATTTAATCTATTTTTGGATGTGATGTAGGTCTATAGGGGAGATATAATTTAGGGGGAGTTTTTTTTGGCACAAAAATTTCAAATATAGCTTATTTGGGTTTATTTATAATGGGAGAGATACGTGGAACTCACTGAAACATTGGTTTGTATTGTTGGTTGGTGGTATCTCAAGGCATGACTTTTTATTTTTCCACTCATGTTTTCTACATTATGTTTTGATCACATATACTTACATAGAGGAATGATATATTTCAGACCAATCATGTTTTTGATCAAGGATGGATATTTATTGAATTTATCTAAATATTAACAAAAACCCAAAGGGGAGATTATTGAAAGTAAGAATTTTCACAGCTAGAAATGGATATTATTTCTGTTTTTTTAATACATATTTGGTTGATTAATGAGTCTTCAAATAAATTTATTTTATGATGTAAGAGGCTTCAATGTTGAAAGTGGAATTTTTCCTAGTGTTTTCAAAATTTTTGGTGCTTAAAATTAGGAGGAAGGAGCAAGATTCGTGAAAGGTTATTTTCTAGGACTAACTATTTTGAATATATGGTTAAGGGATGAGTTTCTTAAACATTAGAGTTTCGTGAAGATGTGGATATTCTCAAAGGAATATGGTTTTATAAAGGGTTAAAGGTTCGCAAAATAGGCTTTATGAAAATGGATGCTCCATTATGAGAAGATGATAATCTATACATCTATGAGAATCTTCATGAATGGAATAATTTTACTAATTATTATTGAAGAAAAGATGCATCATGAACATGAATTACAGAGGTTCTTGAAAAGTATTTGGTGATATTGATAGCTTTGTGAAGAATCATTTTCTATAAATTGGCAGTCACATATATCAGTTCAACCATAAAGATAATTTGGAAAAGGGTGAATCGATCATATCTCCCTACAGTATAATTACCTGGAAATTAGGAACACTACATGAGTTGAATAATCATGAAAAGTATGTTTAATAACTTATTTATACATATGAATTTTGAAAATGGGAGTTTCATGAAGATTTATTTTTTCATGAAGGTATGGGGTTTTATGAATGATGGGAGATTTGTGAAGGATATGAGCTTCATGAAAAGTTGTGGGATCACAAAGGATGAAGTATCTATGATTTAGGAAGGGAGTTTTGTAATGGATATGATCTTCATGTACAATATTTTTCAAAATCTTGTTTCAGTGAATTGTACTTCCATGGCCATCATTTCAAGACTACAGTGCAAGCAGAGTGTCATGATAATCAGAGAAATATACCAAAATTACCAATCTATTGAAGATACCTTCATGTCATTAAAATAAGTAAGAATTAACTTGAGTCATTGAGTATGGGGGAGTTGACAGAAGTGATTTGATAGAGGCAATGTTCTATCCCTAAAATCCTTGTAAAGGTATTGTACCTTTCATAGAGTGACCATATACAAACAATTGTAATCCAAAATACCTCAAAAAATTTAATAGATTTAGGTATGAAAAATTCATTGTCAGTGTATTCTCATTAAACTATCCCATTGGGATTAACCACTTAAGATTGATGTGTTGTGTTTCTATTTCTGCATCTAGGTGTTTGATAACTACATGATTACATTAGACATGTTTAACCAGTTCCTATTAATAGGGGGAAAGATCCGTATCATTTAAAACGATGTTGACAACCTGATTCACCCCTCCCCTATCAGGGTGTTCTATAGTCCTAATGTTATGGTATAAAATAATAAAATAATCAAAATCATTATATAGGAGGTTAAATCATTGTCAACCAAAAGGGATTGCGAGATAAGGTATTTCATCTTAATTTCATTTCATTGAGGTGTATTGTAATGTTATGCACCTAATTTTGTTTATATGGTTTTTATACTACCCCATTAACATGTAATATCATGATTCAATAATAATTCATGGTATTTAAAGTTTCAATTTAAATTATTTCATCCAAGGGGATTTTACTAGAAAATTACAAAGTGGTAAAGAATTTTATAACTCAGTTCCTTTTCATTGGGTTATATTACTTATTTGTTTTCATTGATATTTTAATATCATATATATAAACTTTTGATAATATTATATTATATTTAAGCTTATTTTATTGTGTTTATTGTTGATACACATAATCAACCAATTTATTAATTATCACCTTAAAATTATGTTCATTGTAAGGGTTTATTCCACAATCCCATTTTAATCGAGGTTTTTTATTCATGAGATTTATTTGATGGAAATTATTTGATAATTGTGTAATTATCATATTTAATTTTAATCTTCTCTAGTTAGTCCTGATATTTTCATGTAATATTACCATTTTCCCACCTTTTGTTACATAAAATAATTTATAATCATTTTTAAGAAAATACAACTTCATTTCTCTCTCTGGTCAGAAATCTATTTTGTTTCCAAACTCATGTTTTCTAAAAATATTTTCAAAAATGTTTTTAAATTTTTTTAAATGATTTATTAAACATAATTTTACAAATTTACAATTTTTTACTAAATATTTTTAAAGGAATATTCCTATCATTTTTTAAACAAGGTACTTTTCAACCCATTTTACAGAGCAAAATGAATGTCCTTTTAGACTTGTACAACATGTATGGAATTACTCTCCATCATGACCATAATTTAATTGATTATTAATTTACATGTTTACAAGTATATTTTTAAATATTTTTTCTAATATTTTTGTAAATTAAGAGTTTTAAAATGTGATTTTCAACAAAAAGGGTTGAAAAAATGTATCAGGTTATAAAATGTTGTTTTCAAAAAGAAAATAATAGTTTACTCAATAATGTTTCTATATAATTTTATGGTATTTATATTCATAAAAAATCCATTTATTTTTTATATAATCCACAAGGGGTGTGTTGTATTAATACCATCCTTAATATTAATTTGGATGGTTTATAATTATTATGACTAAGGACAGTAGTGTCATTCCTTTACTTCATTCATTTTTATAGTCAATAACTTTCCCTTGAAGTATTCAGTTTATTGTGATCATTTTACATTAAATTTCAACTAAATATCCATATTATTTACCATGGATATGTTTATTTCATAAATTATATATCCTTTCAGCATTTGATTTTCAATATTGAAAGTTATTTTTTTATATGGGAAACATTGATAAATATGTATTCTTTACTCAATAAAAATATTTGATTATATGGAACATTATTTATAAATTAAATATATTATTAAATATATGAGGAATCTTTTGTACATGCAAGACATAGGTAGGGTCTAGTCATATATTTCCCCTTGATGCATTGGTAGTCTCATGGGATGAATCAGTGGACTATCCTTAGTTAAATAAGTTTATACCCTTTAGTTTTAAATAATATTGAGGTCAAATATTGATGGTAGAGGTATCATGTGTTTGGGAAACATGAAGACCAGTAATTAACCATTTCATATATTAATAAATTAGTTATTATTATCAATGAGATTATATCTATGACATTATATTGGGATAGATTTCATTCTATGTTTATTTATTAAACAAAACGTGCTCTCACTTATTTAAATTTTAATAATGTTTATGAATTATCCAGTCATTATAGTCATGTTATTGATTAAATGGAATGTGCTTCTAGTTATTTAACATTTCATATTGATTATGTTAATAAAATTATTTAAATGGCATGTATGTCAGTTTTTTACCTTTGTACATTGATTATGATTATTGATTCATGATATCTTCCTTTATAATTAACCCATACTGAAAATTTGAGGACATCCTTATTTTGTTTCCTTTAATAGGAATCCATGAATGTACTAAAACTTATATGAAATAATATACTAGAGTTATTAATTTTATGATAAATTAAAAAAATTATGTTGTAATTTGTGTATTCAAATACACTATAGGAATCACATATGTATCTATTTTACCAAGACCAATAATATATCCATTCATTCAGGATGTTATTCCTTGTATATAATGCCAATTTATTAATGTAGGAACTAGCTTCGAGATATTGAGGTTGGGGTCACTATAGTTGGTATCAGAGGAAGTTTAATAGAAATATTGGGATCTAGATTTAGGATATCTTAAATTATATAATGTAACCTTGTGATACACTTTTATGATAGGAATAGAAGAACATCCTAATGTTTGGGTAAGATAGAGATTATAAGGTTTTTTCTTATAATACATCCCTATCTAGATACTACAATTGGATTTGGTTCTGGCCCAAATGTATCTAAGGTTAATTACTCCGAAAGGGTATATTAGTCTTGACTAAATCTTCACCTGGTGCACAAAAATGGGCCATAATACACACTTGGGCTGACACTCTTAGGTGATATTCTTAGGATAAGTCATATTTTCATTACAAACCATTATAAAGGATTTAAATAGATGATGATAATAAATTTCTTAAGTTTAACCCACGATAAATTTTACTGAAAATATGTTTTATCAAAGGAACAAGAAAATTTTTTATATGTAAAAATAATGGCATAAAGAAAATAATAATATAGGGAAAATGAAGAGTACAATATATTGAAATAAATATCATCATATGGATCTATTTATTGTTCACTATCTTAAATTTTGTGAACCAAGTTAATATCCAAGACAACTCCCTCTTCTAATGGTTAAATCCTAGACCATGGAAGGATATTTGTTGAAATAAAATCATTGATTTATTTATTGGTATTTCATAATAATATTGTAAAAGTTTTGTTACCAATGGTGTTTTGGTTATAATAATTATGAAACATATAATTATTTTGTTAAATTTTAGAATCATATATTTATTAATTAACTAAAGGTTTATGAATACCATCACAGGTTTGTGATTTTATGATTGGTCATAAGTACAAATTCTTAAACACCCCTTTTTTAGGTTTTATGTGATATGAACCTACCATGTTTAAGAATATTTTGGGAGAACTTTATGGAAATACAACTCATGGGTTTAGTATATGTTTTTTTGTGATAAATTTATTTGAAGAATAATTAATTTAAATTTTATATACATAAGTCTAAATGTTTGGATATCATTTATGATTGATATAATCATTAATGATATTTTAATAATACAAAAATATTATTATTTTACTTTGTGGAAAATATATTGTGTTGAAAACCTTTTTGAAAAGGTTATTTAATGACTAATTTTATTTCAAGGATGTCCATCATATTATTTTCATAATATTATAGGAATTATATTAATATAGTTTAGAAAAAGGAGAACCCACATATTGCGTGATAACTCATCAAGTCTAGAAAGGCCATGAGGCTTGAACCCATGACCAAAATACAATAAGGGTTTATTTCCTACCACTGGCCTATGTGATGTCCGGGTTAATATATCATTGTTTTTAGTTAAATTATTTGAAAAATAATTCATAATGATAAATGAGTAGTGTTTTTTAGGATTAGAGATTAATTTATTATATTTTGTAACTTGTTTTAACCATATTTTTTTAAAAAATTAGATATAGATAAAAATAATTTTTACTGTTTTATAGATCTTACGATCCAAGTGAATTTTACTGCTTCAGGCAAAAACAATTTTTGGATATTCATTTCTTTAAGTAAGGGTTGAATTTGAAATTGATCAAATCAAAACCAAAAGATAATTTCTTTCTTATGAAATTGAAATATATCAGGTAAGCATATTTCTATATAATCTTTTATAGTAATATAATTCCTCAACATTAAGAAAAATATCTTGAAACAAAAATGTTATCTTATTACATTCATATTCAATGAATTATATCGGCTTCTAAATCATCAAATATTTATGGTTTTGAGGTCATAAAAATCACGTGTATAATTAAATTTATTTTGATTACTGGCCCAAATAACTCCCTATAATTATTTATTCCTTAATTCCATGTCTATATCTTCACTTTCCTTCAATGTTCTCTTACTTGGAATCATTGTTTTGTGTTATTCTATATGACCATTATACTTTCCATTATATCTTATTAAGAGGGAATTATATTAAACATTTTATAAAGATGGTTTTTCTGCAATGATATTTTAAATTTTAAAAATGTGTATTTTAAAAAGAAAGTATTAATTTTGAGGATGCAATTTATTTAATGTAGGGATAATGTAACACCCTGAAATTCTAAAATATAAACATTGTATCTCATAGCATATATGTCACACAAAACTCTTATTTGAATTAAATATAACACCCAAATAAATTATGTTATTTTTATTTCTAAACAAATCCAATATCTTCATTCAGTTGCATTACATGAAATAACGAGTTTAGCTTGTGTTACAAACAACACTAAGTTTAGATTTTGTTACACACAACACTGAGCTTAAACAAATTGTGTACTATTATTAAAATATGTTTATTGAATACAATATTGATCACCTAGACACTAAATTGGAGGGTATAAATAGTACTAACTATGTTTTGAAAATTATGATTATATATTTAGTAGAAATAAAGTAAATATCATTTTAAATAAAAAGAAATGTTTTCTAAAAAAATATATTTTTTCAAAAAAATGATTTACCAATGTTTGCGTACATAATTTAAAATTAATTTTTACCACTTTTATAAATTTATTTGACAAAAAATAAATATTTTTTAAATTAGAATTTCCAAATTATTTTAGGTTTATTTTTTTATTTTTAGGAAATATTTCATTTTTCGATGAATAGTGAAAAATAATGAATTTTAATTCAAAAATTCCATCTCATTTAAATTATTTATAAGGTTAAATTATAATTATAATTAGTTTTAAAGTATATATAGTTAAATTATATATCAAATAATTTAATTTAGGTTATTTTAATCATTTTAATATTGAATTTTGATATATAAATTTTATGAACTTTTATACATTTTCTCTTTAAAACCCTCCTTTCTCATCACATCCAAGGGATTAATTTTAATTCAAATTTTTCCAATTATATTAATTGAATTTGGAAAATTGGATTCCATATTTGGAATTAGAATAATTTATAATTTCTAATAATACCAACTAAATTTTTACCAAAATTTAAGTGAAAAGAGTTAAACTTAATTTTTTAGTTATGATAAAGATGGATTTACCAGGGGTAAAATAAAAAATAAGGCTTAAAAGTGACCTAGAAACTTTTTTAACACCAATTTCTAGCCATATTTCTACCTTATCTCTTCTATTTTTGAGAATTTCTCATTTCTTAGGTATGTGTCATGAAAAATATATTGATATGACTAAATATTTTCCAAACATTATGAGTGTTCCACTCACCTCACTTATAAAAGTCCACCCATACCCTTTATTTTTCACACCTTCACACCATTTCTTTCTTCCAATAAATACCCAAATAATTTCCCAAATTCCCTCCCCTCTCCCTTTAGTCCTTATTTCGGTAAAAAATACAACCTAGGAAGCCCTTGGTGAAAACCTAAGGAGGATACCCAAACAAAGGAAAAGTTATTCAATGAGAATTTTTATTTTATTCCTCCTCTATCTCATTCAATTATTACAAAACCATGATGATATATTATCCATATTATCTTCAATATACTCATATTTGGTGATGTTAATGGAATGTCCAACAACATTTTCAGTCAAATGTTTACTTTCTAATTTTCATTTTCTTAGTTTCGGAAATCACAAACACTTTCTTAAAAAATTATTTTACTAATTTTTTATTCCCCAAGTATTTTATAATGTTTTTGTAGAAAACATCTTCTTATACTAAACTTATAAATAGTTTCTAAGTAAATGAATATATAATTTATTATTTAATCCAATACATTAGAATGACATCGAGTCTAGTTGATCAGACTGACTAGTGTCTTGTCCATCAGATTGACTAATGATTTATCTATCAAACTGGCCAAATTCACATCCATCAAAATGAAATTTGTTTAGATACATGAGACTGAAAATAGTTTAGTTTTTTTAATGAAAATATTTTAGTTATTTGGAATAAAAATGTTTATAATTAGAATGTTTTAATTATTTATATTCAATGAAATCTATTACAACACTATAATGGTTCTAATCAAAGTGGAATCAGATGAAGAAATTTTTTTGAGATATCAATTGAAAAAATTTCAAGTCCATTACAAAAACCTCTGAGATTAAAAGAAAAAATGACCATTGGATGGATGCCTATAAATAGGAGTGTATCCTTGGATCTGGGAGATTATGTATTATGCAACTCAACATGTCTGAGATTTTTCTCTACTTGAACATATCACACTTATGATTTGAAAATCATATAGAGTTATAGTTCTAAGGATTTCGAGTAAGGAATTGTAAAATACTTATAATGTTTTGATTTTCTATTCATTTTTTCGACCGAGGTATATCAAGAGAACAAAGAGATATTAAGATAGGTCATACCATTCCATCAGATCGAGGGATTTTCAGGATTGGAAGATAGAGTCATACTAATCTGTCACATTGAGAGATTACAATGTTTTTTGAAGAAAGAGCTAGTATGATATTCTTATCGAGGGATTTTCAAGTATGGAAAGATAAAAGTTTATAGTTATTTTGAAATATACTGATATCTTAATACATAATTTTTGACTTTCTTGACTGTTGAGGCTAAAGAGTATAATTACTTTTATATTGTATATAATTCATTATTAATTTGTTATAATATTTCATATTAGTTGTTTCTATAAGTTTTATGTTTTTCCGTGCATTTAAATTTTAAAATTTTTTTAATAATATTTTTTTCTGACTATTTTCTGTAACTCTCTCTACATTCGATTAATAACTCTGAAGTATCAGAAATTTTTTGAATCTGATACACATACTCTGATCATTATAAAATTGATAAGTATGACCTTTTTAACAAAACATGTTTAGGGTTTTGTGTTCGTTTTAATTTTTAAACTAAAATTCACCCCTTTTGTAGGCATCATGTAATATTAATATATAATAACTGGTATCAGAGTAGGTTCTACTTATACATTTGTTAAGTTTTTTTACTTTTTTTATCTACAATAATTTTATTATCTTTTTAAAAACTATTTCGTTATAAACTGTTATTAAAATAACAAGTATTGTATAAGAGTTTTCAATTTATATATGATAGAAAAATTAAATGTTGTTACTATAGAAAATTTAAATCCTAGAAAACTACCAATTTTTTATGGTAATTATTATGAATATTGGAGAGATAAAATGAATCCTTTTTGGATAAAAACTTGATTTGAGAACTTTTTTGTGTTGATTGGAAGCTATAAGATTCCAAAGATGGGATTTATAGATTTAACTAATCCCAGAAAGTTATAATATCACCTGAATTACAGATTAAGTAACACTCTATAATGTTTTATTATTTTAAAATATATAGTAATATTTCATCTTGTGAATATGAAATATGTATTTATAAGAAGTTGGAAGTAACTATTTTTAGTGTTCAAAAGTTGTTTAAACTAGAAGAGATATTCATAGAGCTGATTTTTAAGATTTTTATTTTAAACAGAGAGAGTGAGTTGAAAAAATTCACCAAAAGTTCATAACTCTTATAAATGGTATATAGTCTCTTGGAGATAAATATCTAGAAGGTGGAATTTTAGTTGTAAAAACTATTGAGATCATTCATGGTGAATGTGAATCTAAAAATAACTTCTTTTGATAAAACAAGAAGGATTGCTAATTTTACTCTTAATGATCTTATTGGAACCCTAATACATTATGAGGGTTGACTAAAAATGGATGTAGAGAAAGTGAAAAAGAATAATGGAGGAGTTTATTTTAATTTTTTTTAATGTTCCTAATAAAATTAAATATGCTGATAAATTCATGATGTATTTTAAAAAGAATAAATCCATTTTTGAGACTGAGAGTAGTTTATCAGAAAATTTAGAAAATGTATTGGATAATATTATAATAAGGATGAAAATGATAGCAGGAAAAAAATATTTTCATTATAGATATAATAAAAATCACAATGATAAAGGTGATAATAATCATTTTAAATAACTGATATGTTACGCGTGTAAGGAAACATGATATATTAGACAGGATTATACTAAGATGAAAGGAAATGATAAAAAATAAAGAAATTATTAAAATAATTTTAAAAAGTATTATAAAAAAAATAAGAAGAGTAATAAATCATCAGACACATGGAGTGCTAGTGGATGACATAGTTCTTTTGAGAATTAATCATATCATGAAAGTTCATATCAAAAGGATATTAAATTCCATGCATAAATACTAAATGATAAAATATTACATATGGATATGGTAAATTTTGAATATATTGTTAATATTACCCTAAATATGAATTATCCTTATGATGTGGAAAATAATGATTTTTATATCTCCTGGTGAAGAATATTCTTCATCTGAAAAGAATAACAGTTTGCCATGTTTTGAATACGTTCCAAGAGAGTCTATGTAAGAAAATAATAATTTTAAGATTTCAAAAAATCATTATAATGCTCATGAAAAACATGTGAAGGAAAATTAAATGGTTTGTCATCTTACTACTAAGATGACAAATCTTTCTAAGGAGCCTAAAAAATAAAAATTTTTGAAATAAATTCATTCAAAATATCTTGAAAAGTCATATTTTGAGAAAACTTGTTTATAAAATGATATTATAAACATTTTTGAAATAAAACTACTAATGAGGATAAAAACCTAGATATAAAACTAAATTCAGAAATTTATAGTTTGAAAACACTTTTGTCAAAGTTTACTACCAAAAAGAAAAGCTATGATAAAAAGTATAATCTAATTAGACCTCAGATAGATGTTTTCCAAATGGGTTTTACTAATAAAAAACATGTTTTTATTAATAACTAATTTATTATGAAAATTGATCTATTTTTCGATAAGTTTAAAAGTGGTAGGTACCAGAAGAAAAAAATTTCTTTAACAAAAGTTCAATAATAATGATTTCACAAATCCAATTTTTCAAAATAATATACATTTTATAAATACAGTAATTCTGAAAAAATGTGGATACCTAAAATATTACTTTCTAATAATACTAGACCTAAGAATATTTGGGTTATGAAATGATAAGTTTTTTATTTTTAAGAGAATAAGAAATGTATCAGTAAGAATATTTCTTGGTATATGGATAATGGTTTCTCTATAAAAAATATTGGGTGTTGAAGAAATTATTATTCACTTATGGTATTTTGGGTGGAGTGAGATCTGATCACTACTGGAAAATTGACCTATACCCATGGTTCAAAACCATGGGTATAGCCCACAAAACCGTGGGTATAGGATATACCCACGGTTTTGTGAACCGTGGGCTGGAGTGGCGTCGGGATAGGTCCCGAGCTTATACCCACGGTTTTACAAACCGTCGGTATAGCTTTTTTTTCCATGCTGTAAAATTTTTAGCACCCTTTCCAGGCTGTCAACATCTTTACCCATGGTTTAATAACCATGGGTATTATTAATTATACAAAAATGTGAATAGAAGGAGTTGAACCTGAGTCTTCAACGAGCTGCGCACATTACAGCTTACCCGCCGCACCACTAACCTGCAATGCCTTTCTATATATATATTACTATTATGTTAAATATATTAATTAATAATGTATCAGGAGAAAAGGAAACCCACGGGATTTGAACACTGATCGTTCGGCAGAATACAGTCGCGACTAACCAACCAATCCATACACCTTTGCTTTAAATAATGGCAAATTTACTTTAATATATTAATATATTACGCTGTATAAGAAAAAAAATGTCTGCGAGATTCGATCCCTGGACTGCAGGAAGAGAGAAAATCCTCCTAACCAAACGACCTACAAATTTTATGTGATTAAATGTTTTTATATCTTTTATATATTAATTTAAACCTCAGGTAAAGGTTTTTTCTGGCCAAATATTTTTTGTGTCCCGTGGATTTCCACCCCCCCCGCCAAAGCTATACCCAGAGTTTTGTAAAACCGTGGGTATAGGTCTTCGGAAAAAAATCTCTATTCCCACAGTTTTCATAAAACCGTTGTTATAGGCCTTGAAAGAAACACCTATACCCACGGTTTAGGAAAACCATGGGTATAGGTCCTCAAAAAAATCTATTCCCACAGTTTTTCCCAAAACCTTGGGTATAGGTGACCTATACCCACGGTTTTCATAAACCGTGGGTATAGGTCCATACACTATAACTATACCCACGGTTTTCCAAAACCGTGTGTATAAGGCACACATATTCCCACTATTTTAATCAAAACCGTGGGTATAGGTCTATTTTCCAGTAGTGGATATAATAATGAGATGAACTGTTGGAGGCATAATCCCATGTTGAAATTGATAAGGATCACCATTATGATCCTCGTAACCTAATTATCTCACTCCCATTATTTGGATGGTCTTGGTAACCTTGGTACTTATATGAGATGACCTAGGTATAATATTTTATAGTTGACTCACACCCCATCTAGTGGATCCTTATAGAAAATGATGAGGTCAGTCTATGTACATGCATCCAGGAAACCAAGTGTATATGGAAATTATTTTTTATACACATGAGACTATATTTAAGCCTTGTGTTCAATCATGATAAATTATTGATTAGATTAACTATGGTAGACTCCCTATCATATCTATATTTTACCCATAACATCCTCAAACTTGATAGTTGAAACATGACAACATTTGTTGTCACCACATGGAATAAATGTTTCCTTTCTTGCCTGATTACTTCTCTTGATTGTTCTTCTTACTGAGATAATTTACCTTCAATATATTTTATTGGCTCTTATACAAATTTTAATATCAATTTAATGTTATTAATTTTCTTTATTGATTTTACATTATATTTTGAAATGGGTTTCAAATCATTTCAAGAAAATGTTTGGTTTTTGAATGACGAAATGGATTTTTTTCCAAATTTGGTTTGAAAAATGTTTTAAAATTTTTAATCCTTAGTTTGAAACCCAAAAATATTATAAAATTATTTATATGGATTTTTTTTTATTTTATAAAATGTAAATCCCAATAAAGTATTTATTTTACTCATCGTTTATCATTTTGAATTAGCTTATGAAGTATCCACAAATACACTTTAGTGAAATCCTATTGGGATCTCTAGATTAGACCATGAACATAGCATTTTGTGTTGGATTATTTATATCCATAAAATATGTTCCCATTTTATCATAACTATCCTTTGTAGTTTCATTCATGGTTTTCCGAGTGTAGGTGACTTGGTACCTGGTGGGTGATCATGGAACACCGAGATATGAGTTTTTTAGTGACATCATACATTTAGTTTTTTGGTATCATATACTTATATCATAAGGTATTGGATTTTTATTTACTTGATGGTGTTTCTAAAGTTAAATATCTATTATAATATAAATTTAGTTTTAATAATACCTTTTATTTATAAAAATTCTTTTGATTTTTGGAACATAAGGAAATTAAAACATTATTACTTCAATGTTTTTAGATGAAAAGTATTCGTTATTAATACTAAACATAAAAAACACTAATTTTCTCTAAAATTTGATTAAGGAATAATTTTAGTCTATTCTAAAAGTAGAAATGTATATATAGATTTTAATAAACATAAATGTAATATTTAATAAATACTACATGTAAAATTTGATGAAACAAATCCCTTTTTTTTCAAATCATCTCAACCAACATCATTGGATGTTATTTTAAACATGGATTTTCAACCTATGTTAGAAATTTATTCTCATGAAAGAAAAACTGAAGAATATATTTGTTATGTTCTAAATCATGAATATTTTAACAATAATGTTGATGAACAGAGTCCTGTAAACCCAAGAAATAAATTGTTTATAAGGAATCATCCTAGTGATAACATCATTAGTGATGAATATTAACTAGTTAGAACTAGAAGTTATTTGAATTTTTATGTCAATTTGAACATAAGACTCCTAATGATGATTTTGGTGATTATAATTGGATAAAATCAATGAAAGATAAAATCCATGAATTTGAGAAGAATCATGTTTGTAATTTGGTTGAACGACCTAAACATACTTCTGTAATTAGAGTAAAATGATTTTTTTGGAATAAATGTGATGAAAACTGAATAATAGTTAAAAATAAATCTATAATTTCTACTAAAGGATATAATAAACAAGATGGAATATGTTATGAATAATATTATTCTATGGTAACTATAGATAAATATATTAATATACTTCTAGTATACGAAGTGTTCCTAAGTTTCAAACTATTTCAAATGGATATGAAGTGTGTGTTTCTTAACAAAAATTTATAAGAGGATGTTTATGTAGAACAACCTGTATTTTTATAAATATAAAACATTTATAACATATTTATAAAATTACTAATTAAATTTAGAGACTTAAAAAATAACCTAGAGAAAATTATGAAAGGTTAAATAGATTTTTTGTTTCAAAATAACATTATTAACTAAGTTTCATATCCAAATATTTTTATAAAATAATTTTCTAAAAAAAATATTATTGAATAAGTATATACTGATGACATTATATTTGGTTTAACTCAAAAATACTTTATAGATTCCTTTGTGGATCATTTGATGTCTGAATTTCAAATAAGTATGATGGACGAGTTAACATATTTTCTAGGTTTTAAATTTTTTAAAAAAATAGAAGGAACTTTTTTATCTCAATATACACATATAAAAATCCATTTTATGAAATTTGGATTTGAAAATACTAAAAGTTTTAGTACTCTTATTGGAAGCACAAATACTTTTGATATTGATGAATCTAGGAAACTATGTTATTAAAATATATCCAGAGGAATGATTGGATGTATACTTTATATAACATATTTTCATCTGAATTTAATTTTTTTTATGATTATGTGTGAGATATCAAGAAAATATAAAGGTGTTCCACCTTAAATATGTAAAATTACTTTTTTCATTATCTTAAGAGAACTATGAATTTAGGTGTGTTTTACTCTTCCAGAAATGATTTGGAATTAATTTTTATTTTGATGACGACTTTGGTGGATGTATAATGGATATGAAAAGTACATACAAAACATTTTATATCTTAGTAGAAGATATAGTTTCTTGGTATTCTATAAGATATAACTCATTAGCACTTTCCACTACTAAAGTTGGATATGTGGCCATTGGAATTTGTTGTGCTCAAGTGTTGTAGATGTAACACAAACTCACTGACTATGGAAAGAGTTTTAGTTAAAATAGAATTTTGTATGATAAAGAAAGTTCTTTTCATTTGATAAAAAATCCATCACATCATTCATGATAAAAGCATCTAGATATAACACACCATTTCCTTTGGGATCACACATAGAAATGAGATATCATTTTATATATCATCCTAATGCATGAAAAACTTGTAGCTATATTTAATTACCCCTTAGTTATGATGTATTTAAATATATTAAATAGAAGAAAATAATGATCAATATCAAATTATCATTCATATCTACTTCATTTTTACAAATATCCTTACATTAATGAACTCATTTTCAAATGGGGAGAACATATGTTGTGGTTTTTTAAAAACATTTGTTCTCTATAATCTTTTATTTTTCAAAAACATTGCTTTTCTAAATTTTTTAGTTTTCTAAAACTTTATATTTTAATATATTAAAAAATTTTATAGTCTAAACATTTTACAAAAATTAGAAATCAAATTTTCTTTTTTAAATCAATATTTTTGACTAAATTTTTTTTGACTCAAAAAAATAAAAAAATTTCAGACAATATATATTTTTAAAAAGTTAAAGGGAATCAATTTCATTCACAAAAGACCAAGAAGAATAGGTTTTTAATACTGAATGTATATTTCCACTCTGAGATGTATTCTTCTAATATTTTATTTTTTGTAATTATCCATTCCTATTTCTTTTATTTGTTGTTTTACATATTCTTTATTTTTAAATTTTTTTTATTTTTTTTAAATAAAGGTTTTTGAAATAGGAAAAAACCTCACTCCGATAAATTTTTTTCTCTAAATAAATTAATCATTAAGAATAATTAATAAATCATTAAAGATTTAATCTCAACCATTAGATCATATTACTGTCTTAATTGTGGGCTATTAGATTTTTGGAATGTGAAGGTTCACCCTTGAGCCTATATATAAGGGGGGGGGGAAATCCTTATCCCATAGACACTTTCTATAAGTTTCTCTTGACCCTCAACACCTGTTTTATTATTTAGTCCTGCAATTTGGGGTTCATCTAATTAACCTCCTAACTTTTAATATCATCATCAGTTTCAATCAGTTGGATTTAGTAGAGGAAATTATAGGGCAAGATTTTTTTAGTAATAACTAATTGAAAATTATTATTCATTGTTAAAAAAAGATATAAAATTTCAAGGTTGGGAAAATATCTATGTTGAAAAAGTTAATTTTGACTTACATTATTTAGAAACTATAATATAATTTTATTCTATGGTTGAGTTCAGTGTGAAAAATGATTTAGATTTGATATAATTCCATATTTTTGGTGAAATTTATATGCTTATAGTAAAGAAAGTTGATGCTCTTGTTGATGTACCTCTATAAGGTGAATCATATCTTCCATAACATAATCTTCTAGATAGGATTGGATATTTTAAGAAGTTAAAATCTGAAGCCTCATTATTTTATTCATATCAAAAAGTTATAAAGGTATTTCAAATCACTACAGACATGAGAGTGAACACATTATTGATGAAAGGATACTAGATATAGAGAAAATGTTATAGGGAAACTATTAATGTTCTTGATATTTTCATACTATACTTTCTTGTCAATATGGGCCTGTTAAATTTGGTGATTTTTTTGATTCATTATATTGAGTCCATTAAGAAAATATTAACAAAGTAATGTATTATAATGTTACCATGTTTTCTAAACATGATTTTGGTAAACTGTATGAATGTGTTTCATATTAAGAATAAGTTATATGATTTTCAACAAAATGTTTCACTTGTTAGTGAGGAACCCATATCCAAAATGAAACTAGTTTTCAATCCAAGGATGAATATATTTGTGAAAAAATGATACAAGGTTGTGTCTTATGTATATGTTTTTAAAAGAGAATAATTAGTATAATAAAAAATAAAAGTGTAATCCTCTCCACCTAATATTCATAATAAAAAAATCTATGTCTGATGATAAATTTAAGAAGATGATGGCTCAAAAATATTAAAAGAATCCAAGCGATCCAACCTTCAGACTTGATAAAGAATCGGTGAATGATTAAAAAAACAGATGAGGAAATGAAATAGAATGAGAAGAAGAATAAAAATAAAAGGCATTTTGAGGTAAATATGATGAAGAATTTTCTTAAAGAAGTTGAAAAGGTTTCTACAAATGAGGCTATATCAATTTCCCTATTATTAGTAGTTCAATTATTTTCTTCGTTCAAAGAAATTTCTTCTCCCAATTAAAAAAATTCGCATCAATCAAGAATATAGGTTTTATAATTTTTTTAATCCTTTATGATTATGGATATTTTTGATAAAGTAAAGGTGAAATAAATTTTAGTTGAATCTCAAGTTGAAAATTTTGTTTAGGAATTAGTTCCAAAATCTATGATATGTCATCTAACAAAAAAGTAATAAAATTAGTTCAAAAGGTCGAAAAGGAATTTTTAAGAACCACAAGACACTTTTAGAATTAAATAGAAGAATAATAAGAGTAATAAAAATAAATATAAGAAGAAATATAATATTAAGAATAATAAGGAAAAGAAGAATATGGTTTATCAGAGTATTATTCATCATATACCCCCATATCATCTCAGTATAATAAGAAACTACTTCTTGATGTTTTTGTGTAAGATAAATAATCATAATATAAAGAAGAGGAAGATCAACATTCACATAAGAAAATATTGGACAATGAAAAAACAGATATAAATTGTTTCATAGACAAATATATTGAACAAGAAAGAAGATTCAATCAGATGTTGAAGTGGAAAAGACAATTAGATTTAGACTTAAAGTAACATGATGATAATCTTATTGAGGTCAAGAAATTATCATTTTATATTAATTATTCATTTAACAAGTTATCCTCATATTTCTCTGATAGGGTCATGTTTGTAGAGAAGTTCAAAGATCTTTCAGACTCTCAGAATTAGGAGATCTCATAATTAAAAGAAGAAATTTTTTATTTAAAAGAAGAGAATATCAGGATATGATCTTTTAAATAAGTGTTTTTGAGGATAACATGGGAATTTAAGAATCTCAATACTCTTAAAGAGGATTTTTTATGTTTAAATGTAGATAATTAGAGGCTCTCAGTTATAGAAGAAAAGATAATCAATCTTGAATCCACAATAGTTGAATCTAATAAAAAAAAGGAGAAATTTAATAAGATTAATGTAATTGTTAAAAATTTGTATAAAAATGAATGAACATTTTATTTATGAACTATTAATGTATTTTTGAATAAAACATTTTTAATAATTTCATTTTAATAATTTTATTTGTATACTTCATTATCTAAATACTATGTTTATAATTTGTTTCTAATTTTTATTTGGATGGATGCTCTATATTTTACTCTTAAATGAATAATTATTAAAACACAATTGTTTCATACTACAGTTTCTTAAATTTTAGGACAATATATTAATTTCCATATTCCTTTATTCATATCACAATGTGGGAGAATTTATCCAAAGGGGTAGAAATAGTTAAAGGGGGAGAAATAATCTAATGGGGAGAAAACTATCTATGGATGTCAATTGATTAAGGGGGAGAATCCAAAGTAATATTATTTTCCATCAGATAAATATTATTGAACAAAAATAAGTCATCAATACACGGGGAGTTATAAGATAAAGAAAAAGGAATTATTTTTTATGAAAACTTTATTTGAAGTTCATAAATATTAAAATGGTTTTATAATTTTCAAAGTTAATAATATTTAATTTTAAGTGTGGTGTTTTGTGTATTCAAAAAAGGGATATATCTTTTAATCAATGTTTTACTTTCTACTTTTCCTTTCCTTAATTTTGAAAATCACAAATAACTTATTAAAACCATATTTAACAAATATTTTATATCTTACGTATTTTTGATTTTTTTTGAAGAAAACATATATTTTTTTACCAAAAGTTGATTATTTTTAAGTAAAAAAAATATAAAATTTATTATTTAGTATGATACACTAGACTAACTTAGAGTCTAGTTGATTAGACTAAATAGAGTCTTATCCATCAGATTGACTGATGATCTATTCATACGACAGACCAAAGTCAAATCCATCGAGCTAAAATTTATTAAATACATAAGAATAAATTAATTTAGTTCATTGAATTGAAAATATATTAGTTCTTTAGACTAAAAAAATTTATTATCAGAATTTGAAAATTATTTTTATGAGACAAAATCTATTACAGTAATATAATGGTGCTAATAAAAATGAAATTGGATAAAGATGTTTTACTGATTTGTCAAGTAAATAATTTTCAAGGCCATTTCAATAATATATGAAATTAATGGAAATATGATCACTAGAGGGATTCCTATAAATATTAGTACACTAGAGGAGCTGGGAGATGATGTGTTTTTCAACTCAACATGTCTGAGATTTATCTCTTCTTAAACATCTCATTCTTATGCTATAGAATTTTTGAGAGAGTTGTATTTATAAAGATTCAGTATTTTGAAATATAAAATCCTTAGAACTTTTCTATTTTGTATTATTCAATCTTATTTAGGTTAGATAGAGGGATTCCAAGGATACAAATACATGTGACACTAATCCATAAGATTGAGAGATTCCGTGGATATGAAGACATTTCTATACCGTTCTTCTGAATCGAGGGATTCCATAGTTATTGGAAGATGAAGCTAGTATAATTATATTATCAAGGAATATACTTGTAAGTAAATATACACCATTATAGTTTGGTTGAAAATTGTGGATATCTTAGTGTTTGTAGGTTTAGCGAGGGAATTTTCCCAATGTTTCTTGATTGAGATGGAGATCATTGACAACATTAGAGACTGGGTTGAGATACGACTCAGTAGTTGTAGAGACTTTATGAAATTTATTTATTAATTTTTTAGTATAGATATTGTAAAAATGGGAAATCATATATTTAATACAAGAATTTTCGTGAGTCAATGTGTTGTATTCCACATTGTTAAAGAATTTTTCAATTTATTTATTATGCACACTCTGATTAGATATGTTAGATACTACTATAATATTTCAATTATATTATAATCTAATTTAGTGGTTTAGTCTCCCCATGACACTAACCTAGACCCCAAAAACTAGTTAGAATCCTTCTGGTGTATGGAGAGGTATGACCAAGAACATTTAGTGACCTCTGGACTGGGCACTATCAAGTGTCTTGGGGAGGCGTGGTGTCATGCTAATTCCATGGAGGTTCAAAGTGGGGTGAGAACAGAATGTATTTAATTATCATAAGATGAATATGGAAAGCAAACATGTAAAAGTATATGAAATGAGGGAAATTTTGGATATGATTTTACAAGGGGTTGAGATGGACTATTTATACTTGATGGGGAGATGAAATTTGGGTTAAAATGAAGAATAAAATGTTATTTTAAAACCAAGACTCAATAATAGTTCAATTTATTGAAATAATGAATAATTTATCATTACAAATCAACGTTTTTAATACAATTAAACCCTTACACCACCAAATTTATTTATTTATACAAAAGAATAAAATAAAAAATGAAAAATAGTTTTTTAATAAAATAAAATATATTGTAAATAAAATTAATTAATTTTTTATTTTTAGAAATTTAATTTATTTCTTTTAAATAAATAAATTATACGATTAATCTTATTTTCGGTCAATAAAATTACTAGTTAATTCATATATAATTATTTCATTAATAGATTTTCATAACACATACTGTATTTGAAAAACAATATTTCTATTATTCATCCAAAAATTGATGTATTTCTTAGAAAAATACCAAAATATAACACTTAGCAAAATTTTTATGTATCAATTACATTAGTGAACTTATTTTATATAATTAATTTTCAACATAATTTTATTTTTGTATTTAAATATTAAGATAATAATTAAGGGTTTTACAACATAAGTTAAAAGACACCTCAGAATAAATATACACTTATACATTCTTTGAGTTACCTCATTTGAATAATTATATAATGATTCTAGTATTTATGTTTATTTTACTAATTATAAATATTAATTACTAGTCATTTTACTATATCAGTAGTTGAGAAACTATTCTAAAAATTATGTTACTAATTTAATAGTAAGTTCAATATTCAAAATGTCAAGTTACAATTTCAAAAGTCATATTACATTTATATTCCTAATGAATACAAATAATTTCCTTCAATTATCATTATATTATATATATTTCATCATTAACCACATCATTTGAAAAATTATGATCATATATTTAATTTTTTATTTTATTATTATAGTAATTTTATTGATTATGATATTTTAAGAGACAAAATACCATAAGAATTTCAATTTCTAGTTATGTTATATAGATTTATTTATTTTCACATTATAATATTTTTTATTTTATAGAAATTATCTATAGTTAATATATTATGTTGAATATTGATGAAATAAATTAATATTTGTTTCTATTATGTGGTGTATGCAATTTAAACTATAATATATCATATATCTAAAAATGACACACAAATGTATTACGATGGAAAATTTCATATAGAAATGTCTGGGTTGTTACTTTGATTGGGTTTTTACTTCCTCTAAAGTGATTCATGGAAGATATCTTTTACTGATGAAAGGTTTTGGGTAAGCACTAATCAATAAGGTTAATTCCCCAAGTGATCAAGAATCTTTAAGGGGCCATTGTATCTAGGTTTTCCTTTAACTTCTTCCATAATCTCATTACCCTCATCTGTAGTTATATTTTAGGGAATAAATTGTCTCCTAACTCAATATATAAATCTTATAAATGTTTATCAATATATATTTTTTATCAACTTTGTTATACATTAATATATCACTGAATGATTTGAGCCTTCTGGGATATTTATTAAGGAATATATAGTACCAAAAACATTCTCTCTATATTCATCCTAGTTTGTCAATGTTCTATATATCTTCCTATATAATGACTCATTTGGTTTCATTTGAATGCTTTAATAGAATCTAGTGTGACATGAGAACATAGTCATAGGAATTATATTGATCATATCCACCTTTTATATCTATATATATTTATTATAACATATCTTTCAAAGTACAAATGGTATTTTAATATATTCATCGGGTTGGGGATGATAAGTAACATGAAATTTTGTTATATATTGAATTTTTATTGAATATTTTTCTAGAAAATTGTTTTTATTATTTGATATCAATTACATATAATTGAATGTGGTTGTCCATGAACCCTTTCCCTATTACTTTACACATATTTTGATAAGTTAATGAACTGATAAATTCTACAGTATATTAATGAAATGTGTTGCCTTTATAATATCTCAACCACAACCCAAATTTCATATTTTTCATTTAGAGGCCTTAGTTAGACCTATGAATAAAAACACAATGATGTTCATCCATTTATATAGAGATATGGGTAATGGTTTCATCATCCCATTAGAATTAAGACATCCACCCATAACATTTAAGAATACCTCAAACATAGATTAATACTTTACAATATACATCTTTATATTATCCCACCAAAAGTTATGCTTAAAATATATTTACATATTTTTTATTTTAGGGTGACTAGATAATTATGATCCATTTACAATGTCCAAAAGATACTTCTTCAGTTTTTTAATGTATGGGACATATATTCATGTTCTAAATCTTATAATTCTATCTTTCGATAGCTTGGAATTTGGAATATTGCCCACATTATTCTATTGATCTATATGAATAATTTATGAATTATTGATCTTGACATGGATGGATGGATACTTTTTTTTCTAAGTTAGAATTTTTTCCCTTATCTTACAATTTCCATGTCCATTATCTTAATACCCATTGAGATTGGGTTACTTTGAATATTAATTATATATTAGGTTTTATGATCCTTTCTTATTAGTAAATCTTCAACTATTTTTCTGACCCAACATGGCAATGTATCAACAAATAATATTCCTTGATCAAATATAACAATCAAATTATATGTTTGTTCCTATCTTTATATGAAATGATATACTTTAATCTCTTCTAATCAATATATATATCACACTTCTATATATAAAAATAATACCTCTAAATTTTTAATGAGTGTATAAATGATAACTATAAATCAATAGAAAAGGAATTATTTATCATGAAAATTTAATTAAAATGAGACATAAGCTATAACCATGTCATTTTTAATAAGAATAAATCCCAATACTCCATTAGAAGAATCATTGTATATCACAGACAATTACTCTATAAGGTATTATGATTATAGCTGCAATGATTAAACACTTGTTAATATCCTTAAAGATATCTATAAATTATTTAATGTAGATAAAATTTACACCATTATAAGTTAACTTCATTATTGGATTTGAAAAACATTATTTTTTTTAAAAACATCAATAATATCTAGATACTCTAACAATAATATTGATAATTAGTACAAATTTAGGTCTAGGTTATTCTCCTATCACCTCTATATTTGAAGGACCCATAAATATATCCTATATAATGATTAAATGAAGTAGGAAGGATATTTTTGTAACCAAAATTCATGCATTTTAATTTTTATATAATATTTATCCCTTTAAATGTATTTATAAAAATACATAAATAATATTCAATTTCCTCTTTTATCAATATTTATATGATAAAATCATAAAAAAAGAATAAAAAAAATTATTAATGAAATCTCTAAGTAATTTATTCATCAAATCCAAAATAATATCATGGGAATTTATAAGTTCTAAAGGAATAACTCTGAATACATAGTATGAAAATAGTATATGGAGTGATGTCTTATATATGACTTCCTTGTTTCTAATTATTTAATTATGTTTATATCAAAGATCCACCTTTTAATAAGTACTAAAACTATTAAGAATGAAAAAAAGTAATCAATATGAGGTATGATACTTATTGTTGACCATTATCTTGTTACTCTCTTGATAATCATTACAAAGAAACATTAACCCATCCTTATTCTAAACAATGAGGATTGACGCACCCAGTTTTGAATCACATGGCTATATAGAACCCTTTTTTGAATTATCTTGACGTTTCTTCATTTGTTCCTTTAAATAAAATGTGGAAATTATTCTTTGGGACATTCATACATGCATAACATCATGTATGAGTTTTATTGAAAATCTAAATTTTAATTTGAGAGAATAACACATAAATCCTCATGAAATTCATCAATATTTTCTATTATAATTGGTATAACAATAATTGTAAGTTATTATACATCAATTTAAGAAATATATCCCTCATTATTATGTATGAAGTCTACTATAAAGGAGTAGTTTTTGAATGAAGTTAATAATAATCCTTAAGTCTATACTTGAACATGAGATGATTTGTGATATGAAATGAGATTTCTCTACCTTAATAATTAATATGTTCTCTATTTATGGTGTCAATCCATGAACAATATTATATAAAAGTATACTTATGGTAGAATAATTTGATTTATATGAAGTATCATCCCATAAACCTCAATCATCTAACTGTTATACATATGGGATGTAATTTTCACACTGCTATATGTTTTAACTAATATCTTAATATACTATTTTTGAGTTGGTGAATCAATAATCTTAGGAAACATGCAATATTTGATAGAATAATAATTACTAGATTGGAATAACCTGTTCATTGTTATTATTTTAATTATTCGTATGTCTTTCATCACATTATTTTCATGATTCAATTCTACAGTATTGAATTCATTGGGTTTTGAGGATATTGATGTGGATTTTACTCACTATCCCTTAGATTAGTGCATATATTTTAATAATCCCCACACTTTTTATATTTTAATATTTGAAATCATGGCAGCTTATTAGGTAAAAATATCTTCTTATATATTTTAATAAGTAAACAAATTATATATTTTTAATAATCATGTGTTTGATAGTCTCCACATGTATACTTGAAACATTTTCTCATTAAAATAATGTAATTTCTTGGGTGTTTCTTCCAATAGTTTTGGCAAGTAGAAATTTTTGTTTCATTTACAACATGAACTTTATCATACAAGTTTCCATGAAAATATATTTTACTTTTCTTTTCACCAAATCCAAGAGTTTAATTGGAGTGTTCAATTTCCATTCAAAATTATGAGTACATTGAAAAAATTACTTTAAAATAAGCTATCCAGTTACTAATTCTCTTTGGATGCTCAAAGTTTTGACACTTAGGGAGTAATAAAATTTTCATTTAGGATCAATGAGTAATTATGAGTCATAAATAGAAAGTATCATGATGTTATAATTGTAGGAACCAATATATTATTCCTCCATTTTCATAATCTCATATAATTCATGTTCCTCTTTTATGTGATTAGTTGGAAAAAAACATATGAAAAATATTTTCTTAAACACATATAATTTTATAGAGTATATATATTTCCCTTACCATATTATCTATAAAAATTTACACTATTGGTATGCTTCAACTTCAAAACAATAAATAAAAAAAACACATTTTCTTTATTTGAACAATTAAGAATAAAAAAAATTCAACGTTTTTAATAAATTTCATAGAAATTAGTTAGTTAGGGGATCCATTAAAGGATTGTGGTAATTTTCTTATAAATAACATGATATAAATTTGTTTCTTATTTAATGATCTTGAGAAATCATGATTGTTCATTTTATTATTCACAACTTAATATAATTGGGAAATTATATACATGATTATTTTTTCACCTTCTCTTATCCCATTTGGTTCCTCATTCGGAAAATCATTGAACTATCCATTAAAAATTTTCCACTTGAGTATTATAGGTTCCAATAATTTAATAAATTGAAAATGGTTAACATGAGTAATAAATAAAAAAGAATTTAGAAAATTATTGTAAACAATAATATGTATATGAAAAAATAATCATAAAACTTCTTATTCCATGACACCTTCATTTTAACCTATAATAATTTCGAATCAACCAATGTTTTTTTTAGTTTTATTCTATTATATTACTTAGTATAATCCCAAAAATTAACTAAACCCTATTATGATACAAACTCATATGGAAAAAACTTAAGATTCTTAAATTTTATAAAATCTAAATTGTTTATTCATAAGAGTTCATATATAAAACAACTTCCAAAACAAATATTTTTACTGTATTTATAGATTACCCACATTACTATCTTATTTTAAAACACATGATACATTTATTCCATAATATCTCTTTATTATTGATTAAATTTTATAAATATAAAATATATATTATTTTTATTACCTAGGTAAAAGAAATCATAATAAATGGATGGTCTTTTTGTCAGCCCATAAGCATGTGAGAAAACTTAAACAAGAATGAAATTTCCCAATTAATGAAATAAGATCACGGAATCATATTAAGTGATCATAAAGAATGATAGAATACTTATATACCACATCATATAAAAATTGTACCACAAAAGAATCATCATGAAGTAATAACATATACCATGGAATAAGATGAAGAAATCATAAGAAAATATTCATGATCCATTATGGTTTAAATTAATAAATTAACATAAACATTAAAATTGGAAATCATAACATAAGTCAAGGATCTATTCTAATAATATTATAACATTTAAAATATAAATAATTTCATCATATCCACACATAACACTATGAATATTGATAACTATAACATATCCACATGTAACATTTTAGGAATTTCCAAATTAATCACATAAATGCATAAATAATGAAATCATGAGATATAAAACTTTTCTTAATACATTGTGGGGATATTTAATTATTGGATTTATATTTTATAATTATAAAACATAAATGTTTGGGCCATGTTATATCCATTATACATCATTTCTATATTAACTCATGAATATAAAATTTATGAGAAAACATTTTCATAAGGTATCATAGGGAAAAAAACTAAGAATTGGATCAAAAGTTACCTAAATTATAATCAACCATTAGAGAAATATAATAAAATTATTTATAATTTGATAGATAAATAATATAAAAAAGTCAATAAATATGGATATTAAATATAGATAAAGTAAAATTGAAGATAAATAAAAAAGCACTACATTTTGTAAACATTTTTATAAAAAACAAGGATGTAAGTGATTACAATATCATTTCCCAAAGGTGAAAAAGGACTTCTAAAACATTATTTTTATAATAAATTTAAAAATAATAGATCCTTGAAACAATATAAAGTTACAGTATAAGAAAAATTTAGTGCACGAAATATAATGGAATGGAAGTTGAAATTAATACGTTGTAATAACTTTTTACATTTTAATGTTACTCACATAGATGAAAAATATATAAATTTTTTATTTTAATAATGATAAAATAATATTAGTGTTACATAATAAAATATATTTTTTTCATTAAAAATAATTAAGAAAATATATTGTTTGAATGAAAATGGATAAGGAATATAAATAACAAAAATATAGGGTGTAATATTTTCTTTTATAATAATTTATTTTTATGGTGTAATAATCAGTCAAAATGTGAATTTTGATAGGGATATTAAAATTACAAAGTGTAGCAGTTATGAGGTTGTATGTGAGATTCATTACAAATAATTGAGGAATTTATTGAAAGTAGTTAAAATTTGAATTTAGAATACATATATCTTAGATATTCCTCAAAAGGATATAAATTGTTACAAAATGGTTTCTTATAATACATTAAACATTAATCAAAATTGGAAAAGTGATTAAGGTAACTTGAAACCATGATTAAAAAGATTTTAGAATGGAAAAATTATAATATAGTAAATGAAAATGTGATTATAATTCACATGAAAAATGAAATTTTCCATGCCTTCATTTTATGTTTTATAATAATCACAACGACAGAATAAGATGGGTTTTCCCTCTATGGTGTACCGATAAGAACATAAAATCACCCAAACTACTTTGGAAGGGATTATGAAAAATTTCATGATATGATATTATATCAATAAAAAATAATGTTTTTTTATTGAGGAATTAAAAATGGATGAGAACCTCTATAAGTTTTTTTGGGGGTCATAGGTGGTGAATCTAAATATAAACCCCTTTAAAAATAGACATAGAGTATTGTGGGAGAGATCCAAACATGATTAAATTATTAGGTTATTTTTCTCATGGATCATCAAATAAGTAATTTCATCCTTTATACTTCCCTTATTCCATACAAGGAGAGTCATTACATGTTCATAAAAAAGACCCACCCATGATCTGATTTGATAGGTGAATCTCTAGGGAGTTGGTATATAATCTTCTATAGAGTTGTCAATGATATGATAGTATATCAAAAGAGAATAAGGATAAAGAAATATGTTTTAGGAGGGATATTTTTAGTTATAGACATTCAAAGAGAATCAAAATCACATATCCAAGTGTTTGGGCTCATTTATATAGTCTATGGGGATTCACCCCTATCTAGGAAACCATGAAGAGAATTTACTCAAAAATTTCATAAACATATAAGTAAGAACTCATGTTAAATCACATGTAACTCTTGACCATTATGATCCCATAAGTTTTATCCCATGAAATTGTTCAGTTAATGATAACTAATAAGTATGTGCTATGTGGGTCAACCCTTTAACATTCAAATGGTTATATGTTTTGTGGAAGTGTCGAGACTATGAAACAATTCTATACTATGCACTATGACTCAAAAAAATCATTCAATATGATATACAAAAATTACATTGTACAATATCACCATATTATTAAATACTATATTCCCAAAAAATGACTTAAAATCTTACTTCCAAGTGGAATGTCATACTCTATGACTAACCTAATGGTATTAAATAATGTAAATGTATTTAGGTAATATTCTTATCAATCCATCACTTGAACTAAATCCCTATAAACATTCATTAAATTTCACATTAAACTCTATCATATAAGATACATTTTGACATTCTATCCAAAAAACCTTTGGATAAAATAAATTTAAACAATCCTTATATTAAATCGTATGCAATACCTTTTGAAAAAATATAATTTAAAACCATTTTTTATAAAATATTAAAATAATTTTAGAGAAAATCATTGATTTAAACTTAATAATAATTCTATAAATCACAATATGTGATCCCATAGGGTTACATAGTGTGAAAAAATAATATTAACTAGAATAATAAATATAAGAAAATATTTTCCTATAGTAAAGTATCATTGTTACTCAAGCTATAAAGGGATCTGATGTGATATCCATCAAACACATGTATCTTTATACCTATTTCCACCAACCGAATCACATTATAGTTTGAATTTTCATAAATTATATTTCTCATATACATATAATGAATATGGTACAAGGTGTAGGTAAATCCCATATAACGTTCTTAATCATTCTTGAAAAATAGAGTATAAAATAATCGCGATGTTAAACATAAGAAATGTAAATCATATAGTGAATGAGTACATCCCTAAACTCTCATCCAATTAGATATTAACATAATATATACCTAATATATAATTATATATTTACTTAGTCTATTTAAGTCAAGCAGTCAGATGTGATAATCTTAATATGAAAGGAAAAAATCCCATTTCGATTGAGCTCTAACCGATGAAATGATAGGTGACATACCCAACCACCCCCTGATTTGTTAAACATGGATGCTTTTGTAAGAAATTTATCAAAGTATAAAGGATCTCATACTAGTTATTTCACTAAACAAAAGTAATAGTAACTATATATATGGGAAATTCACCCCATTATTAACAAATACATAAGTTTTGACACTCTATGTTGTATATTTCATCAGACATCCATCACACAAAACACTTTTGTGCCTCATCAGTATATTCTATATCATGAAACAAGAATTGTACTCAAACTATCCATAAAATTTATCCATATCCTATAATACTCCATGATAAAAAATTGTTTAAGGATATCTTAATTCCATAATTTTATATTTCTACTATCATTAAAACTTTAAGAAATATATATCAATATATACATATATGAAACAAATATGATGAAAATATAAATTGTAGATTTTATTTTGTTTAATACATTTTCTATTCATTAATTCACTTATGAAATTGTAAAAAATACATAAATAAGAACCAATTTATCATATCATATTTGAGAGAATTAAAAATCCAACATTCTAGGGTTTAGTTAACTCCTTAAATCTATATTTAATTATCCTTACATATCTATGTGACCATTAGATAAAATCCTAACAATAAAAAATTTAGTTAGTAAAAACTATGAAGTAAGATAGTTTAAATAATGTTTAAACATAGGAATCATATTTTAAATGTTAAAATACTTTAATATATTCAAACTTCATAATTTTATAACAACCAATGATACGATGTTCATAACATATGTTATCTATTTATAAATTTCAGAAGGAATTATCATCACCTTTAAAATCCTTTCCATCAAAAAATTTCCTTCAAATATTTTTTATAGTAATATATATTTTACATCCCATCCTATCCATTTTATGATATAATATGAAATCCACATTGTTATGGAAACTAATTTTTTTTTATCTTTTTTATTTCGGTCATATCGCGAACCTTTTAGGATAGTAAGTGAAATTTACTTTAAATTTTTACTAGAATATTTTTTTTAATTTTGATTTTTATCTTCTATAAGTCCAAAAAAACTCTCACATGCCACTTAAATAGTATATTCTTTTTTGGATATCATATTAAGATAGAAAAACATATTTAGTTTTATAAAATAACTCTTATATCCTTATTATTAGAATAACTGACCAATAAAATATTATGTCCACACACACATATATATATATGTATAAAAATTTATTTTATATTATTTTTAATTTTACTGGAAAAGAATATTTTTATAAATATTCACTATTGGTGTTGGAATCATATTCCTTGGTAACCAATTTATTCCATATAAAACATGTTTTTACCATTGTATCCATTTAAAGTATGTTTTTATTTTCAAAAAATAATAAAAATATATATCAAAAACATTTATATCTTTCATTTTAATATGAATTTTTTACTAACTATTCTGAAGAGAAAAAAATGAGATAGACAACTCACATCTTGTATTCAAATTCATCTGAGATTAAAGTAATTATTGCTTCTATGTTAAAAACAGAGAATCTCTTTTGATCCATAATTTGAAAGTAAAAATTTAATCTAAAATAATCAATTTAATACTTATAACCTCTTATACAATTATAGTATTTATAAAACATATAGTTGGTATCATATACCTTTAAATACAAAATAATTAAAATTTATATCATTCACACCTCATGTGAACTCTCCAACTGAATTCTTATAACCTTTTATGTATTATGGACAATATCATCTCTAATAAGAATTATTTCTATAAAAAAACCATTGTCCATCCTTTTTCTTCATCATAGCCAATTGTGTAGACTCTCCATAACCACTTTTGTTTATCTTAATAACCAAATATTTTAGCTTTCTTCTTTTAGACTGTTAAAATGGAACTTGAGCTTGGACCACCCTTATTTTTTTCAAATATATTAAACATGTTATGGAGATTTGGAAAATTTTTATTGAACTAATTAATATTATAATTCATAACAACTATCAGAACAATTATCACAGTGACTCAAGACTGAAGTTCTTGGAAAGGTAGAGTATAAGAGGTGAATATAGTCTCTCTAGTCACTAATTCACCCATTCATATTCAGAATATGAGATGATATAGAGATTTTTTATTCCATTTTGTATTAATAAATAATCTTTAACATATAAGAAATTTATAATTATCTAGGTCTTGATATATCCTTTTTAGGTAACCAATCATCTAATATGAATCCCTGGCCCCATGTTAATTTTGAAACTCTCCATCTATGATGATAAGAAAGAGTGTATAAATATATATTTAATCCTTTATAAGTTTAGTATATGAATATTTTTTTTAATTGCTTCACCAATTGGTTTCCAAAGAATGATTTCCTCTAATTCATAGAATTTGAATTCTTCTTTAGTATTATTCTCAAGTTCTATTGTTAGTAAAATAAGTTACTACCAATTATGTTTTATTTATCCAAAATAGATCTCAATGTCCTACTAATTTATAATTATGAATTCAGAAAATATAATAGAATATTTTATTAAAATAGCACCCTATTTTATATTCATTTTATAAATAATTTTATTAAAATCAATTCCTCTAAAGATGATAACCCCATAAATCATATCCATTTAGTGATCCAAGATCCACATTTCACTATATAATGAGTCTCATTTGGAATTCCTCTTAAAAATTATTTATCTGGGTAGGTAAAAAACCAAATAATTTCATATATTACTCTTAGATAGTTAACTGGAAAACTTTCTTGTAAACCATCTTATTAACAAAACACAATACCATTCCTCTAGCATCATTTCTATGGGGTTTCCAGCTAAGTGTATGTTATTTTAAAGAAGGGTGACCTTGGATTCTCTTATGTATCACATGGTTGAAATAGATAACCCAAATAATTAGGTAACCAAATACCACTACATGTTTGGGGTTACATTTAGCTTGGACACCCTTACATCATATCACTTTCCATGCTCGTTTTTATATGGTTTAAATAATTTTCAAATTAGGCCCTTTTAATTTGAATATTTCAAATGATATTTTTTGAAAAATATTAATATTAAAATATAATAATATTATATTTTAAAATTATTTTTAAATTTATAAAACTTTTATAAATTATACTTATTAATTAAATATAAATAATTTTAAATAGAGATTATAAGTCATTCCATATAATAATTACAATTTATTTTAATATTAAATTATTATATTATAGAATATTTATTAATGAATGTTTGAAAAAAATTACCTAATTTATTATAAACTCTTTATAATTAATTAATTTATAATTTTTTATAAATAAATTAATATACCCAAAATGTGTTATATCATGATTTATAAAAAAATTATTAAAAATAAATTTCAATTTGTAATTTAAATTTATGTAAAACGTTTATTCTTTATCTATTGTATTTTACGATTAAGGATAAATCTTAAAGTATTATTGATAACCATATGGGGAAATGCATTTCTAACATTGTCTATCATATTTTACAACTGATATCCATATCATATCATACAAGTGATACATAAGTGTGTACCCCTATATATTATATCAAATTTTATGATAAGAAGACATTATAAAGGTAGTATAAAACTTTATATTTAAAACTCGAGAAAGTGTTCTAATAATTTACGATACATCATTGCTGTATTCTATGATATGTAAAAAAACATGTATTTTTTATTGAATCATATTTTATGATTTTTATTATGATATGTAATACAATAAAAAAAAATTGTTTTCCAATTGATTTCATGAATCAAAATGCATGGAAAAGCTCTGACACTGCTAAAAGGTATAGAACACCATCCCCCAAATGAACGCTTTCAACATGATGACCATATTAACCTATCAAGGCACTCCATTACCCTAATACTTTGGATATTAAAATATTTACATCATTATTGTGTCCCATGTGTGGATAGTCACACTTAATCATATAACATGTATGAGAGTTTCCAAGAATCAAATAAACATTTTTCATTTTCTTTGATATAACTGAATGATTTCTTAGAATATATTATACATTATTTTAAAGAGTGGAAGTTATTATGAAAACTTAAAACCACTATAACCAAGACTTTGAAATTGAAATCATAAAATACTAGAAATGAAAATGTTTGTACCTTTCACCATAAAAATGGAATTAGCAATGCCTTTATTCTATGATTGATAATGGCTGAGATGGGAAAACCAAATGATAAATCCATCTATGGTGTGTCCATGGGAGAAATGAATCAGCCAAAACAAATTGGGGTGGGATTCATCGATACTTCATGGTATTCTAATATCTAAATAGTTTTGATATAAAATAAAAGAGCTTTTGGGAGGGATATTTCAAGAAATATTCTTCCAGGGAAAACCAAACACACCTTTCTAAGGGTCTGGAATCATTTATATAGGCTAAGAGAGTGCTCACCAAACCATGAAACTAAACAAATAATTTAACTATATGTTTTAATAAGGCATGGATATTTATTTTAGTTATATGAAAAGAAAAAATTATAATTTAATCTTCCATATGTTTCATCCCATGAAATAGTTTAGTTCATGATGGATTATATATAAAAATACTTCAACATTAACCCTTAAAATTTAAATGTCTATATGTTTTTTTGTTAGTTTTAAGAGTATCAAACCATTATATACTAGGATATATGACTTAAAATATTATATAATAGGATACACATAAACTGTTGTGACATCCTGAATTTTTAGAGGGGTTCATTTTCTTATAGTTTATTCTTTAAACATGTTGAGTTTCTTACATATCACTCTCCCCACACCTAATATACCTTTCTTTATTCCTCTATTCATTGAGATTTATTCGCTTCTCCATCGGGTGTGTTGGATATGTAGTGGTAAGATATCTACACCTTTTATTTCCTTTAGTTTATTATCTCTCCAAACTTTATTCTATTTTGGAGAAAAATTTTATACCTTATGTTTAGGGTTTTCACCAGTTATTCTAATTTGTCAATTTCTTGCTCGATTCAAGGGTCAAAACTTAATGAGGAGAGTGATACACAATTAACATAGGTGGTGTAGTTTGTTTACCTAAATTCTAGTGGTTTTATATTATGCCCCATTGTTCCATTAACTAGAATCCCAGAGCATTTCCTCCATAAATTCAAATAAATTAATTTAAATGGGTTTTCATACCCAATAAAGTTTTAGCCAACGGAGAATCAACACCTAGGTAGATCACCTTAATGTGGGACACCCCTATGGGTGAGCCTTTCCTTAATTTATGAGTTTCCATTTATCCTTAAATTGATTAAAGCCCTATTGAGGTGTGTTTACCTTGTAATAAATTAATACCAATGTGAATCAAATCAAGAAATATTTTTTTCTATGATCTAGGACCTATTCTTTATGCCATAATTAAATTCCATGGATTAAAATGTATTATGATTATGAAGCCTAGTTGAAATTATGTGAGATACCAATTTCTTGACTTTTATTCATACCATGCCAAGGGAGATACAAGGGATTTCATTTATAGATCACCTTGGTCAGGCTCATCAGGCATTATAATTAGAAATCTTTAATGAGTGGTAAATGCACCAGGTGTGGTACTTGGTATGCCTTAGACCAGATCACTGTGCATTTTACCTACATTCACATGAGAAACACCAGTTACCTTGGGGAGACACCATGGACATGCTCTGTAGCTATATGGTTATACCATGCCATGAGTGATACTTGGTTCCCTTTGTGAGATACTAGGTATGGTCTTGGAGGGTTCATGTCTCACACCATGTCAGGAGTGATAAAAGTGATTCCATTTATATATCTACTTAGATAGACTTTTACTATATTAAGTATCTACATTGAACCTTGAGAGATATTTTATATTTATTTTAGATCTCCTTGGATTGCCTTAAAACTCCTCTTACTAAATTTGAATGATGACCTTATAATAAAGACAAATAATTCATATCTCTTATCCAGGGATGTGTCCACCAATCAAAATCACATTCTTGGGTTTGGTCCATATATTTATACCTTATTTATGTTAAACTATCTTGACACCATATCATACTCATATAAGTTTACATGGTTGGGAGACAGCCAGATTATATTATTTCCATGAATTTATTATTATCTGAAAACTACACATTTTATATGAACAAACTGTATTGATCTAGATACCATTAGTGATGGGATACTGAGTAAATCTCACACCCTTCTTGGGCCGCCCATGGTACCCAAGAAGGCATCTTGGTTTAAGGTGTAGATAAAGGGAAGAGTCCAACTTTTGATGTTTCTTTGGGAATACTAGGATGAAGTATGGGAGCAGGGGACCAAGCCTATGATCATGATTCTATTAGTGGTAGGTTTTTGCCTTTTTTATTTTTTTCATATAATGTTGTAAATTCATTCTACCCTATATCCCATGTACTGTATTTTGTTATATCTATATGAAATGATGACGATGATCATCTTTCTATATATTTATGATTCAGTTTTTGCTAGTTTATTTATGAAGATGATTTATTATTTTTCCGATACTGTTATTTTATTATTAATTCCACCAAATTTATCTATTATTTACCTCCATGACACAGTCTAACTCATAATTTCATAGTCTCCCCACTAACATGACCTAGGACCATGCTGTTAGTCAGAAGCCTCTGGCTTATGAAGAGGTGTGTTTGAGGTATTGTGGTGAACCATCTCAAGGCACCGCTAGTGGCTTCTGGGGTGGGACACTACAAAGTGGTATCAGAGTTCTTATTCCTTTTTTCTTACTGTTTTGGAAATATATAAGAGACTAGGATGTATCATAATTTGGTAATGATCCTATGCCTAGGAGTATAAAATCCACATATATAAGAATTCCAAATTACCTTTGATGAGTTATTACTATTTTGATTTGTGCCTATTACAGTTATGATAATTTTACCATTGGGTGATGAACATTTTTTATGATGTAATTCATATTGATGTTATCATTAGTATAGGTTTTTTATTTTTATTGGTATAGAAATGGAGTACCTTCCCATGCATCATTATAGGAACTTTATGACTTATTTTCTAAGTATATTTCCATTCCAAGTTTACTTTCTATTTACATTTTCTGTATTTGATGTGATTGTTTTGAGTTCCTTGTTTTATGTATATTTAAATGTGATAAATTTCCTCATATGGATAACATAATTGGATTAATTAAACTACCTAAATCGATCTAAATAGATTTTTTGTACATAGATTGATTATGATGCCTTAATTAACCATTTATTCCTTAATAGATTCCTGAACCTTTGGTTCTACATGATGAAATACTAGTTGATTTGATTGATGAATTCCAGTGGTAATTTATGAATTATGTACTTATATAAATTTAGAATGAGTGTAATTCAATAAAATCAATATACATGATATGTTACATCATCACGCTCGATGTAATGGATATGCCTTGGTTAGTTGAAATACTAATTAAAATTTATAAAGAGTATAAGAATTCATAAACTGTGAATGGTGATGCATCGTACATAAATGTGATATCAATATTCCTATAAATAAGAATGAACCTTAACAAATTAGTGTGATAAAATGAAATGGTTACCACTAAATGGGGGTACCAATTACAATGTGATGGGTGGTTTTCTTTATAACATTCAATTAACACTCCATATACTGAAACCACTCTTGTGTTATGCGATACCTTGACCCCAACTGAACCTTGGTATAGGGTAGTAGTTTGTAAATCCTGTGCTCTTTTTTATCTTTCTTATCACATAAACCTGGATTTATGAGCAGGTATATAGGTGTTTAACATTTATTATAATATTTTGTACTTATCCTTCCTTATTTTCATTATTTCCTATTTGATATTAAATATTATATGAGGCATGTACATGGTAATTATAGACTAATTCCTCCTTTAAATCCTCGATTCATATGCCAGGAGGGTGGAAATGACCACGCCCTAGAGGGGGTGGTCTCAGAGCTACCTGTATTACCTCCTATAGTTCCACCTAAGGAACCTATCATAGATCTCCCACTGGGCACTGATGCACAGTTTGGTGATACCTTATTCCAATTTATATAGTTAATATAGGGAGTTCCATGATCTTCCCATACTATGAAAGAGTTTCCATGGGAATTATAATAGTATCACCCTCTCACATTGTTAGGGGATGGAAGTCCTTAGGCTAGTGAGTCATGGCTATATTCCATGTTATCTATCTTTGAGCATTTGGAGATGCCTTAAGAGTGTAGGGTCAATATTACTACCTATATCATTTGTGAGTATGATAAATATTGGTTGGATTTCATCACCAAGTCCGAACCACATAAATGAATGGGATGGGAGGGATTTCAAATAGGATTTTATGATTAATTATTCTACCATACATTAAAAGCATACCACACTCTATAGAATTTTCACCAACATTAGGGTTCTATATTGGTAATGGATAATTTAGCTCATTTTATTGATCATTAGTGCTTCACACCAATACATATCGATGAAGAGATAAAAACTATGAGATGATTTTAGGATAGTATTGTACAATCCATCCAATTGTAGGTGAACATATTCTGGTTGATAACTATTAAAGGATATTGAACTAGGATCTCATCATTGAGTGGAACCCATGGGAAGGTGGTGGTGTGGGCTAGGGAGGTTCAGCTTCCAGGTAAGGATATAGCTTATATAGTAGCAAGAAATGTCATTTTGAGGGTTCCTGTGGGGGATGTGCTGGATAGATGACACACAATGATAGTTATGGAGTGTTCCACCAATTTGGTAGGTTAGTTTACAAGAAGACACAATGTATGAGAAACCCAATATAGTGATGAGATTCTAGCAGGATGGGTAACCTTTAGTGATTCTACTAAACATTCCCTCATATACCCAGCTATAAGGTATTTGCGCCGAAAATTATTTTATGTAAAGGATTAGTAGCTCTGCATTAGGCTGGGAGTTAGTCTAATACCAGAAGATCAGGTCAAATAGGTGGTCATGGTTGAGGTATTTAGACCTTAGAGATTTATCATTAATAGAGAAGACCTACCTAGGTTAGTCCGATTGCATCTTAGGGATGCAGATCAGGCCATGTATTTGCAGAGTAGTATACACCAGAGTAGAAGAATTTATGGTCCTTAATAGAATGAGGTACTATTATTGTATCCTTTATGCTAGTGACCACTTTATTTGATATTGTTGCATCACACACTTTCATATCCATGGAAATTGTGGGAAGTATAGACCTAAAAATAGAGCACATGTATGGCGTTGTGACTCTCATCACACTGTTAGGGGTTTGATTAGAGGGTACACTAGTTCAAGGATTTCCCCCTTGAGATAGGTGGGTACTATTTCTTATTGAATTTATTTTTCATCGAGATGACCTGCTTCGACATCATTCTCAGTAGAGTAATGATAGTGCCTTATCATGACCATATTTATTTCTATTTTCAGAGGATTCTGTTTACAAAAATTGAGAGAAACACATATATTCACAAGAATAAATGGGATATCCAGGAAAGTCGAGCTGGATTCATGTATACTAGGATGGGAAAAGTGATAGACCAGATGTCTAGTCTGTTTATGAGTGATCATGGAATATGAATTGTGGAATTTGTTATGGTGGTGGATCATTTCAAGGACATATTCTATGATGATTCCTATAACTTACATATTAAGAGAGAGGTGTCGTTCACAATCAATCTAGTTCCTGGTTCTGAACTTGTGTCCATTCCTCCTTATAGGATGACACCTAAAGGGAACTAGGAACTGACTTAGTTGTTGAAAAAATTATAAGTGAAGGGTTTTATATGACCTAGTACTTTTCCATGGGGTTCACCTATACTTTTTTATAATAAGGAAAAAAGAAACCTTTAGGTTTTTCATGGATTACCACATGATGAACCAACTTACAATAAATAATAGGTACCATTTCCTCATAAAGACAACCTCTTTGAATATCTCTAAAGAGCGATTATTTTCTATGAGATCTATCTAAGGTCGAGCTAACATCATGTGTTTTTAGGACTATTATGAATACCAAATATAGTGTTCCAAAGAGGGTATGACTTGTATGAGTATATGGTTATGCTGTTCATCTTTATAAGCATTCCCAAAAAATTTATGGCTTTTATGAATCAAGTTTTCCACCCATATTTGGATTCATTTGTGGTATTATTTGTGGAATACATATTGTTGTATTCTCATAATCGACATGGACATTCCAACCATCTTGAGATCGTGATGAATACCCTGAGATATAATAATATATATTATAATCTTTGTAAATTAATCTTTCGGATTAATAAGGTTTACTTACTGGGTTATATAATTTATGAGGTAGGCATATCAGTTGACCCAAAGAAGGTGAGTGTCATAGTTTTTTTATCAACCCAAGAATGTATTTGACATATGTAGTATCTCAGTACTGGCTAGTTATTACTAATAATTCATTCAAGATTCATCATACCTAGAAGCACCTATTATGGGATTGAATATGAAGGGTGTTGGATTTGTATGGTGAGAATTTTCTAAGATAGACATTCAGTAGTAGAATGGGGTATTGTGTTCAACACTGATCCTGATTCTTCTAGAGATAGGAAGGAGTTATACTATTTACTGTGACTCTTCAGGAATCAGACTGGGAGTAGTTAATATGTAGGGAGATCGAGTTTTAGAATATGGGTCCCACTAGATAAGGCCTCATGAGAGTAAATAACCAACACACAACCTTGATTTAGAAGACTTGGTCTACGACTTATGTATTTGGAGGCACTATTTATTGGCGGACTGATTTATTTTTTACACTAAAAATAAATGTCTCAAATAAAACACCTCCCAATATGAATTGAATCTTTGGTATCATATGTGGGTAGAATACCTGCATCCATTAAACTTTATGATTAATTATAACCCCAAAAATGGTTATGTAATAGATAAATCACTGATATGGATGACTTAGACACGGTTCATCTAGGAGGTTGGTAGTGAGTGGTAGTTGATGAATCTATTTTCCAAGATACACCTATAGGTTCAGGAGTGTCATTGAAAACTTATTATGGAAGCTTTATTTGTAATATAATCTCTTCTAGAATGTGTGTAAATGAGACAAATTTCATATCCCAAGGGACCCATCATGAGGTAAAGTGTCTCTGGTGAGAACCCTTTTCCAGGTTGGGTCATTGACAAGAATGAGATTATATACCATGAATTTTTACATTACATGTTTACTTTCTATACAAATTTTCTTTATTTCATGTGATTTTTGTGAGTTCCTTGTTTTATATATATATAAATGTGATAAATTTTATTTTATAGATAATATAATTGGATTAATTAAAGTGATTAAATATATATAAATGGTGTTTTCAAATATAGATTGATTATGACACCTTAATTAAATAGTTATTCCATGATTAATCCATGAACCGATGATTATATGGGATGAAATATTAGTTGAATTGATTAATAAATTTTAGTGGTAATTTCTAAATCAAGTAATTATATAAATTTATAATTAGTGTAATTTAATCAAATAACTATACATGATTTGTTACATCAAGATACCAGATTTAATGGCTATGCCATGGTTACATGACATGATAATTACAATTTATGAAGAGTATAAGACTTTATAAATTGGGAATAGTGATGCATCATACATAACTATGATATCTATGTTTATATAAATAAACACGAACCTTAAAATTTTAATGTTATAAAATGAAATGGTTACCATTAAATGAGGATACCCATTGCAATGTAATGGGGGTTTTCCTTTATACCTTACATTTGAAACTCCATATTCCATAACCTCTGCTACATTATGTGAGACCTTGATCCCAACCCAAACATGGTAATAGGTTGTAGTTTTTGAATCTTGTGATCTTTTTTGATCTTTCTGATCACCTAGACCTGGAATTAAGAGAAGGTATAGAGGTGTGACTCATTTATAAGAATGTTTTTTACCCATCCTTTCTTATTTTCATTGTTTACTATTTTATATAAAATCTTATATGAGGTGCACACTTGGTAATTATTGTCTTATTCCTACTTGAAATCTTTGAGACATATTCCATAAGGGTGGAAACAACTATTCCCTAGAGGAGGTGATCCTAGATACACTGGTATTACCCCATGTAGTTCGACCTGAGATACCTCTTATAGATCTCCCATTGGGAACTAATTCTTAGTTTTGTGATATATTGTTTCCACTTTATGTAGTTTGTATAGGCAGTTCCTTGATCTTCCCCTACTATAATAGAGTTTACATGGGAATTCCAATAGTATCACCCTCTTACATTTTTAGGGGATAGAAGTCCTTATCCTACTAAGCCATGCATAGTTGCCATGTAATCTATATTTGAGCATTTGGAGATTCCTTAAGAGTGTAGAGTCAGGATTGATATCGATATCCTTTGTGAGTATGATAAAAATTGGTTGGATTTCATCACTAAGGTTGAGACTCATCAATGAATGGTATGGGAGGGATTTCAAACAGAAGTTTATGATTAATTATTCCCACCGTATAGTTCTAGAAAACCATGCTCTCAAGTGTATACACCTATAACATTGTTCTATATTGTTAATGGAGAATTTATCTTGTTTTATTGAGCTTTAGTGCTTCACACTGACACTTATCGATGGACAGATAAAAACTATGAGAAAATTTTAGGATAGGATTGCATACTCCATCCGATTGTTGGTGAATATATTTTGGTTGACCCCTATTAAAATATAGTGGACTAGGCCCTCGTCATTGTGTGGAACCCGATGGAAGGTGGTAGTGTGGGCTTGGGATGTTAAGCTTACAGATATAGAGATAGTTTATATAGTGGAAAGAAACATCATTTTTAGTGTTATTGTGGGGGAATTCCTATCTAGCTGACACACACTGATAGTTATGTGGTGTTCCTCCAATGTGTTAGGGTAGGTCACAAGAAGGCATCATGTATGAGGAACCCAATAGAGTGATAAAATTATACCAAGATGTGTCACCTTCAACGATTCTACTAAACCTTCAATCATATACCTAGTTAGAATGTATTTTTTACCTAACATATTTCATGTATAGGATTAGTAGATCTACATTAGGTTGGGAGTCTTTCTAATACCAGTTGATCAAGTTGAAGAGGTGGTTGCGACTGAGGTAGTTATACATCAGAGATTCAGTATCAATATTTAAGACCTACCAAGGTTAGGTTGATTTCATCTCAGGGATGAAGATCAAGACATATATATGAAGTGTATCCAACACCTGAGTAGAAGAGTTTATGGACCTTAATAGTATTATGTACTATTCTAGTATACTCTACACTAGTGTCTGCTTTATTTGGTATTGGTGCACCACACTCTTTCATATCTTTGGAAATTTTGGAAAGTATGGGCCTAGAAATGAACCACATATAAGTAATTGTGACTCTCAAAACATAGTTAGGGGTTTTATCAGAGAGAAAAATAGTTCAATAATTTTACCCTTGAGAAAGGTGGGTACTGTTTCTTATGGAACTTCTTTGTCCTCAAGATGATCTGCTTCAACATCATTCTTAGTATAGGATGGATCATGCCTTATCATGAATATTATGATTTATATCATCACAGGGTTTCATTTACATCAACTTAGGGAAATAAATATGTTCACAATGATAAATGGTATATCAATGAAAGGTGAGATGGACTCAGGTGTACTAGGATGGGAAGAGTGATAGCCCAGATGTCCAGTCTCTTTATGAGTTAGTTGGGAATATGAATTTTAGAATTTCCTATAGTGGTGGATCATTTCAAGGAAATATTCCTTGACAATTACTCTAACTTACATCTTAAGGGATATGTGGAGTTCACAATCATGTTATTTCTCAGTTCAGCACTAGTTTCCATTCTTCCCTATAGGATAACATCTACAGAGCACTAGGAACTCAAGTAGTTGTTGGAATTCTTAGAAGTGAAGGGTTTTATATGACCTAGTACATCACAATCGGGTTCCCCTATCCTTTATTACAAGAAGAAAGAATAAACCCTTAGGGTTTTCATGGATTACTACCTGATGAACCAACTTAAACAAAGAATAGGTGCCATTTCCTCACATAGACAACCACTTCGACTAGATATGAGGAGTGATGATTTTCTATAAGTTCTATCTGAGGTCGATCTAACATCATGTGCATGTGAGACTATCATACATATCACATACAGTGTTTCAAAGAGGGTATGACTTGTATGAGTATCTGGTTATGCCATTAGACCTTATGAACATTTCCAATATTTTCATGGATTTGATGAATCATGTTTTCCACTCGTATCTAGATTAATTTGTGGTAGTCTTTGTGGATGACATATTTATTTATTTATTCTCATACTTGAAAAAAACATTACAACCATCTTTATATAGTGATAAATACACTGAGAGGGAATCATATATATTTTAATTTCAGTAAAGGAAACTTTTTGATTGATAAGTTTCACTTATTGGGTTATATAATTTCAGAGGTAGGAATATCAGTTGAACCAAATAATTTGAGTGTCATAGTTCCTCTGTAGCAGCCTCAAAATCTATTTTACATACATATTTTCTTGGTACTAGTGGGATATTACTGATGATTCATTCATGATTAATAATTATTAAAAGAACCTATTATGGTATATACTAAGAAGAGTATAGGATTTGTATGGTTAAAATCTTGTGAGATAGCCATTCAGGAGTTGAAGGTGGAATTGTATTCAGCGTCGATCCTAACTCTTCTAGAGATAGGAAGGAGTTACACTATTTACTGTGATGCTTCATGAATTATAATGGGAGTAGTTTTGATGTAGGGAGATCAAGTTCTAGCTTATGGGTCCCACCAGCTAAGGCCTCAATAGAGGAATTCCCCAACACAAGACATCGAGTCAGATGTCTTGGTCCATGACTTATATTATTTGAGGCACTATTTATTGGGGGAGTGATTTGTTTTTTACACTAGAATGAAAAGTTTCAAATAAAACCCCTCCCCATATGAATTGAATATTAGGTAGTCCTTGTGGGTAGAATACTTGCATCCATTAAAATTTGAGATTAATTTGACACCCAAAAAGAGTAATGTAGTATGTAACTCACTGATCTAGATGAATTAGACATAGTGAATCCATGAGGATGGTAGTGAGTGTTAGTTGATGAATCTATTTTCTGAGATACACCTATAGGTTCAAAAGTGTCATAGGTTACCTATATTGGATGATTAATATGTAATATAATCTATTCTAGAATTTGTGTTAATGAGACAAATTTTAGATCATAAGGGCCTCATCCTGAGGTAATGTGTGTCTTGTGAGAACCCACAACCAGGTTGGGTTGTTGAAAATAATGAGATTATATACTTTCATGGATGTATATATTCCCCTCTGGATATATGTGAATATATGATTTGGGAATATCATGCCTCTATTTAGGAATTTTACCCTTGGATTACCAATATTTAATAAGACATACATCTTTAGTGTTGGGTCATAGAGGGATTCAGAGATAAAGAAAGTTATCACCATGTTACATCCGACCTTTCGAGATCGGGGATTGAGTTGATCTAGTACTATATTAGTTGTAGTTACTACAGAGCTACTATGTAATGGACTATGTTTTTGGGGTCCATTACATGAAAACAATCTGATGTTTGAGGTGTTCTGGGTGGTCTGGAAGGCCATCCCAGCTTCTCGGTGACTCCTAGCGGTAGCCTCGGCCTACCGGTAGACCTAGCCTACCGGTGACCTTGGGGTACCGCTAGCTTTTGGCTACCAGTAGCTCTCGGCTACCGTTATATCTCACCAACCGGTAGCTCTTGGCTACCAGTAGCTCTCGTCTACCGGTAGCTGTCGCCTACCGGTAGCTCTCGCCTAACCCCATGGGTTTTCCAATAGCGCCTCCTTTTTATGCAAGTTGGTTTTTAACCATGGTTTGACCCCTTTATGCCTGTTTTAAAGACCATTAATTCCCATTAATGGTGTATAAATTGAATAATTGGTGAGGTACCTAATAAACATTATGTGTGCGTCGGTTTAAACCGCCCCGAAAGGCGGGGACCTTTCGTGTGGGGTGTCCCAGCCGCATGGTCAACCCACGACCCCGCTTCTTACGTGGTTTCGAGTTTTTCTTTCCGCATCTTAATAGTCCCGGGAATGCTATATCTTAGCCTTTATAACCTAATGGATTCTCCTTGTGTTTCTTTTTCTTGATCACTATATGCTCGGAGTACCCTTCCTCCCGACGAGTTGTAACCCCTTGATGTTTTCCTTAATCACCTTCCGTGGAGTTCCTGCTACTTACACGAGGACATAACGTCGATCCTAGATTCATCTGGTAGGTATTTTCTCCTTCACCTATCCTTTCTGTGTATCATGCGGGGTGGTTATACTTTTCCCCTATGGATATTGATGAAACTGAACTTCACGAAGATAATGAACCGACCTTTAAATAATGAAAGGGGGGTGTGTTCGATGTTCTGATGTACTATTTATGTTGTTATGTGTTGTGAATTGTAAGGGCCTATGCTCACTGAAAATCATAGCCGTTGGTGGTATTTCCCTGTAAACTATTGAACCTTCTCCTGGATGTTTAAATAATCATAACATGGAATTGGTTAATTACATATACTTGGTTAAATAAATTGAAATCACCAGGATCACCCCTTATCTGTGATAACCTCGGTTAAAGCAAGTGGAATTGAAACCATGGAGTGTGTTAAATCTTTTAAATCTAAAAATACCTGCATGGGCCTGCCTTGTGTTGGTGGTAGTGGTTTGGTTGTTTCTTTCATGGGCCTATGGTTGGGGCGATGCGGGTAGGGATGGGATCCCATGTTCTATACTTTCACTGGTTGTGAATTTGAGGATGTTTGATTACTCTGTTTATATCACGAATTGGGGTGGGATCCTCTCTTGTTGAGAAACCGTTAGGCTCCTGGAATTTGGGAACATGGGTCTGTATCTCAGGGTTTTCTTTGGTTCTAGTACTTCAAGGGATCTCACTTATCCCTTTATTGTTATGACTTTGCAAGAGAACCGGGTGTGAATGGTTAAATTGATGTTGGATGTAACTTTTTCCCTTGGTTTGTTCTTATGTTGTCAGTTTCCTAGTAGTGCAGAACTTTATTTAAATGAGATTACTTGAACATGTAAGAAAGAATATATTAAATGGGAATTGGTTCTGGGGGTGAGTTGTGACTCGGCTGTGAGCAGTGTGCTTTCTATGAATTGGGACGAGTGTGCTTGTACTTGTATTGGATTTGGAAACCCTAGGTTGGGTTGAGTGTTTGTTACTTATACATATATTTTTAGTTCTTATGTTTCTTATTCACGCCCCACCCAAGTTGAGGACTTAGTGCCAAACACCCCCATTTCATGGGGGAGGGTGTTTTTTCCAACACTCTATTAGTGGCTGGTTACTATCTTTTTTCTGCTCCATTTCCCGGATAGCCCAAGTATCTTCAGGCAGGCTATAATGGCCTAAGGTCTATTATTATCTCAAGAATCTTTGGGTGGGGTGGTTACAGTGGTTGGACCAAGTGTTTATGGGCAGGTTGTTTCCCAAGTATCTTCGGGATGAGGCCCTGGTGTCTTCGGGCATATCAGTGGTTGTTCTGGCCTAGGTGTTTGTGGGCATGGTTATGTGAGGTTGTTGTGGCCCTGGTGTCTGCGGGCAGGATAAAGATTGTGGCCCAGGTGTCTGTGGGCGGGATGTGTGGTTGTGGCTCAGGTGTGTTCGGGCGGATGTGGCAGTGGGATTGCGGTGAGAATGGCGGGATTGGTTTGATGTGTAGGATTTCTTCAATAACCATTGGGAAAGTGGCATGGGGTACCCAAACATCTATGTGCTATTACTATAATTTACTTGACTTGCATTATTTGGGGATTGTGCCTTGGTGAGGCTTGGGTGGATATTTTACCTTGTTTGTTGTTTGGTTTTCTCTTTTTCCACGGGGCATTAGAATTTCTCCTCACTTGTGTATGAGAGTCTTTGGTTTTCCCTAATGAGTGTACTTGTATGATCACCCTACGTATATAAAACGTTTTTCAGGATTCCAAGAGCACATCAAGGATCGTGCGGGACTGTACTAGCACGGACCTTGGGGCAGTTATTTTCGTCGTTTTCTTTTTCTTGGTACTTTACCTTTTTGGAGTTGTGTGGCTTGCATCCCTTAATTTTGAACATACATATGGGAATGGTTTACTTTTGGATTTACCTTTACTTTCAGCTTGGGTGTTTTTGGGGTTGCTACCTTATCTCCTAATCCTATAAAAAAATAAAAATGGAAATGCCTTCCTTTTTTGTATGAGATTCTATACCATTGGAACTGGTCGCCACTCCAGGACCAATTCAAGGCGGGTTTCGGGGGTCATTATCTCTCCTTCAACTTAAAGAATGAAGGGATTGGAAATCTACTGACCCTTCCCTCCTTTTGGTGAAGGCGGGTCGTGATAGAATGGTATCAGAGGGAGGTTGACAGATAGGATGTAATATGGAGTTTGGTACAGTGAGGATTGCATGGGATGGTAGGGCAATAGTGTTGGGTGACCTTGGTGTGTGAATTAGGCCAGGGAAGACCGGCTAGGACACGAGATTTTAGCCCCCCCCCTGTGATCTGATGCAAGGTCTCTGGACCTACCGAACGACCAAGTGAGGCCACGCTGATTGTAGGGTAGAGACCCTAAGAAAGGTGCATACATCATAATGACTTGTGTTCTCGTGTCTCATTGGTGTTTTTGGAAATTGAAATAAATAATAAGTTTATGAAATTTTAAGAACAATATTCTGCACTACTTGGTCTTAGGCATTCTTGGGATACCTTGTAGCTATGGCACCCGGAAGACGACCATGAGTTGTACGGGCGATCGAGGCCCATGAGGTTGACATGGCCGATTGGAAGAGGGATGATCGAGAGGAAGAGGATGACCAGTGGAAAAATATGCTTCGAGCCTTCCAGCGACAGACCCTCGAGAAGTATGAGGGCATCACCTATGACATGAAGATGGAGGGCTGGCTAGAGGAGCTGGTGATAGCTTTCGGCTTGACCCGGGCTCCGACCAAGTACTGGGTTCCTCTAGCCGTCAGCCAGATATGGGGAGTCGCGCGTCAGTGGTGGATGCTCTACCTGGGGGAGAGGAGAGAGGCTGAGGTGGCATGGTCTGATTTTGAGAAGGAGTTCCAGGAGGAATTCCTCTCTTATATGATGAAGGTAGAGAAGAGCCAGGAGCCAGTCTCCCTCCAGCAGAGGTGTATGTTAGTAAGGGAGCTGGGGATCAAGTTCAAGGACCACCTCCACTTTGCTCTGGACCTCTTTCCAGATGAGGAGTCTCGGGCGAGACATTTAGAGGATGCACTCTAACCTTCCCTCTAGTACGTTGTTACCCCCTTCACCTTGCCGACATAATTAGAGGTGCAGAAGAAGGATGAAGTGGTGGAGAGGATGCACACGCTGGGAGGTGTCTCACAAGAGGGTATCCAACTGGGATCATCGAAGGGAAAGGTCCTCAGCAGCAGGCCTACAGTATCAGGACCCTCTAGGTTTTGAACAACAGGGAGCAGGCCTTAGCAGTTCTAGTTCTGATCCCCTAGCCCTGGCCCTTTCCCTTCGGGCCCAGGGCCGAGATGCTTCGTCTGCGAGATCCACATGCACCATCGTAATTAGTGCTCGAATAGAGTTCAGTACAGTGGTGGTAGGCAGGTTCAGCACCCGCCTCAGCAGTAACAGAATCCAGTGAGGCCTTTCCAGTAGCAGCAGTAGGGTTAGTGAGCTCCCACTCTTCCGAGGGCAGATGTTGCAGGGGGAGGCCAACCTTAGGGTGCTCCTCAGGGACCTCTACCAGGGCGTGGTTGGGGAGGTGGCCGAAAACCGAGAGGTAGAGGAGCTGGGTGCAGGCAGTTGCACGCCACGAAGACAGCAGTTCTAGTAGGACCGGAGGTTGTTCGAGGTACGATCAGTTTGTTCAGTACCCTTGCTTATGTCTTGTTTGATGCAAAAGCTTCAAACTTCTTTGTTACACCCACTCTATCCCGTGATTTGGGTATAGATACTGAGAGAATTCCAGTTCCCTTGGTGATGAGCACACCAGTCGGAGGTCAGACGGACTTATCTTATGTTTGTCGAAGATGTAGACTGACGATAGGGCCCCATCAGTCAGTCAGGGACCTCCTGATATTGCAGATACAACCATACGATGTCATCCTAGGCATTGATTGGTTGTTCTGTGTATGTTCCTTCATAGAATGCTTCTGAGGAAGGGTCGTGTTTTCAGACATAGGCAGCCAACGTGTTACTTTCACCGGCGAGTGGGGTGGCCAGAAGGGCAGCAAGCGAGAGGATCCCCTCCTCTCATTGTTAGCTGAGCTATTAGTGGAGTCAGCAGATACATAGATGGTGGAGGTACCAGGTATCGTCAGTGAGTTTATGGACGTCATCCCTAAGGAGGTGACAACTCTACCCCCTCGACGTGATGTCATGTTTAGGATAGACTTGCATCCAGGTGGTCGTCCGATTTCGATGGATCCCTACCGAATGATGCCTTCAAAATTGCGGGAGTTGTGGATTCAGATTGATGATCTGATGAAGAAGGGTTTTGTTCGACCAAGTGTGTCACCGTTGGGTGCTCTTGTGTTGTTTACGAAGAAGGCGGATGGTGGTCTAAGGCTGTGCATAGACTACAGGAGGCATAATCAGGTAACTATCAAGAATCACAACCCTTTTACAAGGATAAAAGATCACATTGACCATTTGAAAGGGGCATGATGGTTCTCAAATATCGACCTATGGTCTGGATATCAACAGTTGAGGGTGAAGGAGGGCGATATCCCAAATAACACCTTCAGGTCCAGATATGGGCACTTCAAGTTTGTGGTCATGCCGTTCAGTGTTACGAACGCTCTAGCTGTGTTCATGGGGATTATGAACTCTGTCTTCCAGGAGTATCTAGATCAGTTTGTGGTTGTGTTCATTGATGACATCATGATCTACTCAAGATCAGAGGAGGATCACACTGAGCACCTGAGGATGGTTTTGGAGGTCCTCCGGCAACACCTGATCTATGGGAAGTTGTCTAAGTGAATGTTTTGGACACGAGAAGTGCGCTACCGTGGGCACTTAGTGTCCGAGCAGGGAGTAGCGGTAGACCCATCAAAGGTTGAGGCGGTTGTTTCTTGGGCAGCACCCAAGAACGTGGTAGAGGTCAATAGTTTCCTTGGGTTGGTAGGTTACTATCGGAGGTTCGTACCCAACTTCTCCCATGTTGTAGTACCTTTGACAACCTTGACCAAAAAGGACCAGGAATTCATGTGGAGTGATCAGTGTGAGGCAGCCTTCAGCAATCTGAAGGCGAAGTTGGTTAGTTCCCCAGTGTTGAGGTTTCTAGAAGAAGGGGTGGCGTATGTGGTATTATGTCATGCTTCAGGGTAGGGCCTCGGGTGTGTGTTGATGCAGCGGCAAGGGGTGGTCTTCTATGGGTCAAGGCAGTTACGTCCCTATGAGCGTAATTGTGCCACCCATGATCTAGAGCTTTAAAAGGTCGTTTTTTGCACTAAAGTTGTGGTGGAATTACCTCATCGGAGAGCGCTTTGTGGTCTTCACGAACCACAAAATCCTAAAGTAAATCTTCTCCCAGAAGGACCTGAAATTAAGGCAGCAGAGGTTGATGGAGTTCCTCCAAGATTACGATTATGAGATTTTCTACACCTCGGGGAAAGGAAATGTGGTGGCTGATGCCCTAAGCAGGAAATCATAAAAGGAAGTAGTTTAGGAATCTGCAGATTCTTGGAGAGCGATGGAAGAGTTAGAAGCCTTGCATTTGGATGCAAGGGTGAAAGGTGGAAGAGTTTGTCTATTTCAGATGAATTTAGTTTCCTCCTTAGTGGTGCAGGTTGAAGAGTCTCTGTGGGGGGACTCAGAGGTGGAAGTGATGCAGGATCATGTTTTTCAGGGAAATGCTCATGAGGGATGGTCGGAGGATGGTCAACATCAGATGCTTTTCTGTGGAAGGCTTTTCATTCCAGAGATGATGCGTAAAGGTGTTGCCCGTGAGTTCCATGGATCAGCTTTAGCAGTATATCCTGAGGTCTCAAAGATGTACCAAGGCCTGAGGAGAGAGATTTGGTGGCCCGGGGTAAAGCGGCCGGTGGGAGAGTTTGTGGCAAAGTGCCTCATGTGTCCGCAAGTAAAGGCTGAACATCATTTTTCCCAGAGGGCCGTTACAGCCGTTAGATTTTCTCGAGTGGAAGTGGGATGACATATCGATGGAATTCATCACAAGGCTACCCAGGTCTCAGGGAGGTTATGATTCCATCTGGGTAGTGGTGGATCGGTTGACAAAATCATCACACTTCTTGGAGATTAAGAAGTAGAACACGGTGAGCACCTTAGCCCATAGGTACGTCGATGAGGTGGTGCGGTTTCATGGTATCCCAAGATCTATTGTCTCTGATCGAGACATGCAGTTTACCTCACAAATCTGGAGGGGATTACATCATGCCTTTGGCACCTAGCTACGCCTTAGCACTGCTTTCCACCCTCAGATAGATGAGGAAATAGAACGAACGATCCAGACGTTGGAAGACATGTTGTTGGCATGTGTTCTAGATTTTCGGGGATCATGGGTATGACACTGGCCACTAGTGGAGTTTTCTTATAAAAATATCTTCCACTCCACTATTGGTATGGAACCATTTGAGTCCTTGTATGGAAGGACGTGTCGTTCAACCGTTTGTTGGACAGAGATTGGTGAAGTAGCTGTTCTTGGGCCTGAAGTTGTGCATGGCACCACTGAGAAGGTTCAACTCATGCATGAGAGGATGAAGGCAGCCCAGGTCTGGCAGAAGTCTTATGCCGATCGTAGGAGGAGGCCCTTGGAGTTCGATGTTGAGAATCATGTGTTCTTGAAGGTTTCACCTCGACGTGGGCATCGAAGGATTCAGAATGGGGGTAATCTCTCCCCAAGGTTCATCAGACCTTTCAAGGTGTTGGGATGAGTTGGTGAGGTGGTGTATCAGATGGAGTTTCCACCTCAGTTGGAGAAAGTTCACAACGTCTTTCACATTTCCCATCTTCGTCGATATCTACACGACGACTCCCACGTCATAGATTGGGGGGGGGGGGGGTTAGATGTCGATTATGATGCGAACTTCAAAGAACGACCAATCATGATCAAGGATCATAAGGAGAAAGTACTTCTTGGATGAAACATACCCTTGGTTTGTGTGTTATGGAGGCATGTTGGCCTAGAATAGAGCACTTGGGAGTGGGAGGCCCAGTTACGCATTCAGTACCCAGTGCTATTTTGACTTCCCTGTTGTTTTTGTTATGATCCTTGAGATATTTTACCTGGTGCTTTAATATATTAAATGCTTGTTTTGATTAGCTATTAGATGATATGTTCCTTGTTCTCTCTGTGTGTGTACGAATGTGTGATGATGGGAAAACCTGACTGCTAATCAGGATGCATTAATGTGGATGCGATTAAACCCATGAGGGAGATTCAGTGCCGCCCAAAGAGGATAATATCCTGACATGAGGGAGGGGACTCCCTAACTCATGTTTTGGACAATGTGATCCGTGTTCTTATTGTGAATGTTTGTGGTTGATTACTCTTGGGGGAGTATTCCAGGATATAGGGGGGAGGGTTTTGTTCCAGCTTTCGAACAACTTAGTGGTTTTCCCTTGAGAAGTATCTTTAGAGGGTGTTTGTTTGGACCCCACCTTTCTCCATTCTGGGTTGTTATTATATTCTCGGGGACAAGAATAGTTTGAGAAGTATATGATGTAATGGCCCAAGTTTTTGGGGTCCATTACTTGATAAAAATATGATGTTTGAGGTGTTCTGGGTGGTCTGGAAGGCCATCCCAGCTTATCAGTGACTCCTAGCAGTAGCCTCGGCCTACCAGTAGACCTAGCCTACCAGTGAACTTGGGGTACCAGTAGCTCTCGGCTACCGGTAGCTCTCGGCTGCCACTATCTCTCGGCTACCGGTAGCTCTCAGCTACCGGTATCTCTCGGCTACCGGTATCTCTCGGCTACCGGTATCTCTCGGCTACCGGTAGCTCTCGGCTACCGGTAGCTGTTGCCTATCGGTAGCTCTCGCCTACCCCACCATGGGTTTTCTATTAGCACCTCCTTTTTACACAAGTTGATTTTTAAACCATGTTTTGACCCTTTTATGCTTGTTTTAAAGACCATTAATTCCAATTAATGGCGTATAAATTGAATAATTGATGAGGTACCGAAAAACCATGAGGTGTGCGTCCGTTTAAACCACCCTAAAAGGTGGGGACCTTTTGTGTGGGGTGTCTCAGCTGCATGGTCAACCCACGACCCTGCTTATTATGCGATTTTGAGTTTTTCTTTCACATATTAACTGTCCCAGGAATGCTGTATCTCATCCTTTATAACCTAAAGGCTTCTCCCTACGTTTCTTTTTCTTGATCACCCTTTGCTCGGAGTACCCTTCCTCCCGATGAGTTATAACCCATCGATGTTTTCCTTGATCGCGTTCTGTGGAGTTCATGCTACTCATGTAAGGACTTAACTTCGATCCTTGATCCGTCAGGTAGGGATTTTCTCCTTCTCCTCTTTTTTCTATGTATCATGCGGGGTGGGTATACTTTTTCCCCTGTGGATTTTGATGAAACTGAACTTAACAAAGATAATGAACCGACCTTTAAAGAATGAAAGGGGGGTGTGATCGATGTTCTACTATACTCTTTATGTTTTTATGTGTTATGAATTATACGGGCCTATGCTCACTAAAAATCATGGTCGTTGGTGGTCTTTCTCTATGCACTATTGAACCTGCTCCTGGATGTTTAAATAATTGTAACATGGAATTGGTTAATTATGTATAATTGGTTAAATAAATTGAAAGCACCAGGATCACCCCTTTTCTGTGATAACCCTTGTTAAATCAAGTAGAATTAAAACCATGGAGTGTGTTAAATCTTTTAAATATGAAAATACCTTCATGGGACAGCCTTGTATTGGTGGTAGCGGTTTGGTTGTTTCTTTCACGGGCCGATGGCTGGGGCGATGTGGGTGGGGATGGGATCCCCTGTTGTATACTTTCACTGGTTGCGAATTTGAGGATGTGTGATTACTCTGCATATATCAGGAATTTGGGTGGGATCCTCTCTTGTTGAGAAACCATTAGGCTTTTGGATTTTGGGAACATGGGGATGTATCTCAGGGTTTTCTTTGGTTCCAGTACTTCGAGGGATCTCACTTATCCCTTTGTTGTTGTGACTTTTCAAGAGAATCGGGTGTGAATAGTTAAATTGCTATTGGATATAACTTTTTCCCTTGGTTTATGCTTATGCTGTTAGTTACCCAGTAGTATAGAACTATATTTAAGTGAGATTACTTGAACATGTAAGTAGGAATAGCTTAAATGGTAATTGGTTCTGGGGGTGAGTTGTGACTCGGCTGTGAGCAGTGTGCTTCCTATGAATAGGGACGAGTGTACTTGTACTTGGAATGGATTTGGAAACCCTAGGTTGGGTTGAGTGTTTGTTACTTATACAAATATTTATAGTTCTTATGTTTCTTATTCGCGCCCCACCCAATTTGAGCACTTAGTGATGAACACCCCCATTTCATGGGAGAGGGTATTTTTTCCAACACTCTATTAGTGGTTGGTTACTAGATCCTTTTTTCTCCATTTCCCAGATAGCACAAGTATCTTCAGGAAGGTTGTGATAGCCTGAGGTCCATTATTAGCCCAAGAATCTTCGGGCGGGGTGGTTGCTGTGATTGGCCTAGGTGTTTATAGGCAGGTTGTTTCCTAAGTATCTTCGGGATGAGGCCACAGTGTCTTTGGGCGTAGTAGTGGTTGTTCTGGCCTAGATTTTTGTGGGGATGGTTACATGAGGTTGTTGTTGCCCAGGTGTCTGTGGGTGGGATAGCAGTTGTGACCCAAGTGTCTGCGGGCGGGATGTGTGGTTGTGGCCCAGGTGTGTGCGGGAAGATGTGGTAGTGGGACATCGGTGAGAATGGTGAGATTGGTTCGAGGCATAGGATGTCTTCAATAACCAGTGGGAAACCTGCGCGGGGTACCCAAACATCGATGTGCTATTACTATACTTTACTTAACTTTCATTATTTGGGAAGTGTGACTTGGTGAGGCTTGAGTGGATAGTTTACCTTGTTAGGTGTTTGGTTATCTCTGTTTCCACAAGGCATTAGAATGTATCCTCACTTGTGCATGAGAGTCTTTGGTTTTCCCTACTGAGGGTACTTGTATTCTCACCCTACATATATAAAAATGCTTTCAGGTTTCTAGGAGGAAACCAGGGATCGTGCGGGACCGTGCTAGCACAGACCTTGGGGCAGTTGCTGTTGTCGTTTTCCTTTTCTTGGTACTTTACCTTTTGGGAGTTTTGCGGCTTGCATCCCTTACTTTTGAACCTGCATATAGGAATGGTTTAATTTTGGCTTTACCTTTACTTTCAGCTTGGGTTTTGTTGGGGTTTCTACCTTATCTCTTGATCATATAAAAAAAGAAAAATGGCAATGCCTTCCTTTTTTGTGTGAGATTCTATACCCTTGGCATTGTTCACCACTTCGGGACCTATTGAAGGCGGGATTCTGGGGGTCATTATCACTACTTCAACGTAAAGGAGGAAGGGACTGGCAATCTACTAACCCTTCCCTCCTTTTGGTGAAGGTGGGTCGTGACATACTATTCCATGCCTGACATCTTCGGTGTATCACAAATTCACTGGTAACATGTTGAACCATCTCATTTGTTTGATCTAAAGGATATTGAGATAGGGACATATGTATCTTTTAAAGAGTATCTGATATGTATCATTGATTTTAGCATGAAGGCTCTCTAAGGTGATCTAGTTCCTCTAGTATATGTTCTATGGAAGCACGATCGTGTCTAGGATGAGACACGTGAGAGATAATCGAATAAACATTCTTAGTGGATAGAACATTTCTCAAAAGATACCTTATTACCCTCAGAAGGGAAACTTGGGGAAGAAATGTTTTTTTCAAGGAAGGTAATAGCATCCGATATTTTTAATGAGGATTTTTTTAGTTTCTAGTTAAACCTTGTTGAGTTTCTATCTTTGGATTATGACTTGGTATCAATTCAATTTGGATGGTCTATTTTATTTTGGAAGGAAAGGTTGAAGGTGGGCTATGGATGGTTGTAGGTCATGTACATGAAAATACATAGAATTTATTTAGAATACATTGTGCGTATTAGATACATGATATGTAAAGGATTATGCAGACCCCCTACACATCGTGATTTGGGTTTTAACCTGGAAAGGATGATCCGGAAAATTACACAACCTATAAATATTGCACAACATGTTAATGACCATGTTGTTCTTTTAATGAAGGCATGGGATCTATTTTTGGATATAATGCCCTCATTACTATATAGGAGTAGCAACACACAATGATCTACCCCACACCTAATATAGGTTCTTCTATTATTCTTCTACCCAACCTCTATTTTCTTCATCATCAAGTTCATTGGATCCATAAGGTACATCTCTCTAATCAAATTACTTAATTTATTTATTTATCTTGCTGTCCTTTTCTCTATTTTTCTCTGAGATTTTATACCCTATTTTTAGTGTTTTCATCCATTGTTCCTATTTTTCTCTTTTTATCTCTATTCAATGGATGGCATTGGATGGGGAGAGTGCTACAAGACTGTGGTAGGTGGTCTTGTTCTTTTTCATCAAGTATATTTGTTTTATATTATATGATGTTGTGTCACATACCAGAATCCTCCAGTGTCATCTAATTAATGTCTAATATTTTTTTAAATGGATTTCTATTCCCAATACATTCCTTGATACTAGTGAATAAACAACTTGGTTGATCACCATAGCATGGGCCACCACTCTGGGTGAGCCTTTTCTTAATGTCCTAACTTCCCTTTTCCTTAATTTTTTAAACACATTTTGGGGAGTGTTTCCCTTGTAATAAATGAAATGGAATATGAAAAAATCAATAAAGACATCTGGCCAGGATTTAGTCCTTATGATTTATACTATAATTTAATTACATGTATTAAAATATATAAGTCCATATTAATTAAAGTATCATGATAATTATGACTAGTTGAAATGATGTGAGTTGTTGATATCTTGACTTTTCTCCATACCATGTCGAGGGTGATAAAAGGGAATCCATTTATGGATTATCTTAGATGGGATCATTGTAAATTATAATATTAATTTTTTAATTCATTGTAAATGTGGTTGGGGTGATACTTGGCATTCCTTGAACCGAATCATAGTGTGATTTCCCTACCTTTACATGAGCAACACTAGTTCCCTGGGGGAGACATCGTGGATGGAATTAGTGGATAGATTGTTATACTAGGCCTTGAGTGATACTCGGTCCCCTATATGTGATACTAAGGATGGGAAAAAAGGGTTCTTGTCTCAAAACATGCTGAGAGTGGTATTAGGGATTCCATTTATTGATCAACTTAGACAAACTTCTATATTAATGGATATCTACAGTTCCCCTAGAGCAATTATTGAGATTTCTTTCAGATCTCGTTAGATGGACTCGGGTTGCCTTTTATAAAATCTGAATGATTACATTATATTAAAGAGAAATAATTCATATCTATTATCCAAGGATAAATCTACGAATATAAATCACATTCTTGGGTTTGGTCCATATCTTGATACCATAATTATGTCATCCCATTTATACACCATATAACACTCATATAGGTTTCCTTGGTCCAGAGACATCTGGCTTAGACCGGAGATGGTAGTATCAGTCAAGTACCCCCTGGGGAACCTAGTCCAATGTATTTTATTCTATTATTTCCTTGAATTTATTAATATTGGAATAATTCACATTTTATATGCACATACTGAATTGATCTCGACACCATTGGTGGAGTCATATTGAGTATATCTCACAAACCTCTTTGTCTCAACAAGGTTCCAAAGAATAATTCATGGTTGTAGGTGTAGATAAAGAGAAGTGTCTATCTTCTATGTTTTGATTTTGAGTACTAGGATAGAGTACGATAGAAGAGGAACAAACCTATACTCATGATGCTAGTGGTGGAAACTTTTGACATTTTTATTTTTTTATAACATGTGGTATGTTCCTTCTCCTGTGTATTTCATGAACCTTATTCTTTTATAGATGCATGAAATCACCATAATCATCATTTTTGTTTCTATTTATGACTCTTCTTTCACCTTATTATTTATCTAGATGATTTATTATTATTCCATTATTGTACTTTTACTATTTCTTATATTGGATTCATTTATTATTTATCGCTATGCTATATTTTGACTCATGAGGGAATATTCTACCCACTAACACACCCTAGGCCTTTGCTGCTAGTCATCACGCTATGGAATACAGGGAGGCACACTTGAGGTCATGTTCCCAACCTTCTTGGGGCACTGATCAGTGGATACGAATACATGATTCTACAATGGAAATCATATGATATCACTATATTGTTAACTACAATGTGGCCACAAAATAACATAAAATACAATTTCCCTATGTTTTGGAATAATCAATGACCTATAAAATCATATTATATGACATAAAATACTCTAAGGAATATTCCTACCAGTTACCAAATATAGAAACCAAAAATAGTGAATAATTCATTAAAATGTTAAACATAGTAGTAAATGATGTGGATGATCATGATAGATCTGGGGATGAACTTCGGATCCACTACAATGGCTATATAGAGGAATTTGTGAAGAAATAAAAAACTAACATTATATTTTTTTGCGTCAAAGACTTGGGATTTAGAGAATGAACATGGATTGATATGGATTTGTTGAAGGAAATCAAGGCTCATTCTTAACATTTATGGTATTATAAGAAGTTGGAGTTTACATGAATTCATTTGGAAAAAATAAATGTGTTTTTGGTAAAGCATACAGATGATGCGAATTCCATGTACCTCATTACAAAATGAATGTAATGTTATATTAATTTATGTAGTTTCATGGATTCATGGGATTAAATAAATTCCATATAAGAAATAAATCAAGAATTTAAGGAAATAAGTTTTTACAGAACGAGAAATATCACCCTAAAAGTGGATTTCATGTAAGAATAATCTTATTTCTATTTAATATTTACTTTAGAGAATATTGGGAGTTCATAAAGTTGGATAAAAAACCACACCATAAGAGATATGAAATAAGAATAATTTATGATGTTTGAAATCTACATGATATTAACTAGTCATGTGAAAATCAGATGTATAATATTAAATCAGGGATAATTTATTCATATTTTCATGTGAAGATAAATAATATGTTTTCATGAATATTTAATTGAATTTAAAATCAACCCAAAAAAAGAATTTATATAGTATCACACTAAAAAAATTATCATCATGTTATAATAAAATATTTAGAATATTAAAATCATTGGTGATGTATATACTATATGATAAAGCCACGATGTAGTGAGAGGGAAAGAAATATTACTTTTGATTTTGAATATATTAGTTGGTGAGATTATTAAAAAATTAACGTACCAGACCATGAATAGTCAAGAGTAGATAAGGGATGATTTAGTGACACAGTTTTCACGAATTGGTTGGTAGGATTATTGAATGATGTTTAAAATCTTGCTTTCCTGAGAGTTTATGGACATTAACCATGAGAAATAGTCACAAAATGCATCATATCTTAGATAAGTAGAAATTCTAGGAGATATAGAAGTTACATAAAAGATTCTCAAGGGATTAAAAATTAGATATTATAAATATTATATCAATTTTGTTGCTGAATATGGATTATGTAGTTGAAAAAATCACATTATAATCTCTATGAAGTTGAAATAGATAACATCATCATTTTTGGTACCATGTTGTGATTATAAGATTTATAGAATATATTAAATAATCAATTTGAAATTTAAAAGAGAATTTTTTTCCTTAGGATTTTGGAAATTTACTTTACCCCTTTGACCAATTTGACAACATTTAATTATTTTGTACACATGGAATTATCATTGAGAATTAGAGGAATATAATCTTTCCCAATCATTTTCAATGGTTAGATTCTTGAAAGACTTTATAAAAATCTCTCATATAAATTATAGAAATAGATATCTAGAACAATAAATCTTATTTCAAGAAATATGAACTAAATATATCTATATATATAATTTTATTGGTCATATCTAGTTCTTATAAAGGAATATAGTTTGATGAAGATAAATTTCCATTAAAAAATATGACTATTGAAGAAAAAAATATTATTATAAATTTTTTTCACTAGGATAATATTTATCTATAGAAAACTATTATTGTTTCAGTGATTATTATATATATATAGAGTTGATATTAAAATTAAGAGGACATAATCATTTGAAATTGAAATTTGAGATAATGATTCAAACCTCACATTGAGGAGTATATATCATATAGATTTTATGGGGAAGAGTATAAAGAAAATGGGGACTTCAATAAGGAATCATTTTTTAGATTTATGATAAAAGAAGAGTCACCTAATGAAAATGGAGAGGCACTCAAGTCAATAAAATGACATATTATTCTATGAAGAAGTTCCTAGAGTGCAATTTGAGGGAGTTAACATTTGGTGGGGAGTGACTACAACCTAAATTTTTTAATGTCAATGAGCCTTGGTGTGGAGTGATTATAGCCAAAATTTCAATACACTAAAAGTTAGTATAGTTGACATTGGCACATAGACACATTTTTAGAGTGTTGATCTTGAATGTATCCGTTTTTAGTGAACTAAGTAAAATCCTCATGTCATTTTTTCACTTAAATGTTTTTATCTATGTATATTTCAATGAGATTTTTATAAAATTAAAATATTGATTGAGTTACATTAAATTAGGGAAACAGTTTCAATAAAGTTATGAACTTGATCAAGGAATAATTTGAGTCAAACAATATTATGATTCATTCAACATTTGAGGGTGAACTTATTCAACATATTCCATATATGTGGTATTAGAGAAAAAAATTATGATTTTTTTGTTCAATATTTAATTTTATATGAATTAATAAAAACATTGAACAAAGGATGTGGTCATCTATTTTAAATGGGAAAAAGTATGATGTACGAAAGAAATATATGATAGGGTTTTGAAGGGATTATGGTAAGTAAATCATGTGGTATATATGATTATATGAGGATTTGAAAAAAAACATAGTGAATTTATTATTGTTGTGGAGATGGAGAATATTTAGTAAGCTTGATGAAAAATAAGGTATAAAAGAACAAATTTCACCATGGTACAGTATTAGAGATATATAAAATATTCAATATTATCTATAAAAAACATATAGGATCGAAGGATATTTTTTATTCATCATCAAAGGTGGATGAAGACTTAATTATTTCAATAAGAAATAAAAGGAGTAAGAAAAAAATTATTGAGAAGAATAACACAGCCATTGAGGTATCTAATATTGATATCAATCTTAAATATATTTATAACATTTTTTGGACGAATATTTGAAATTTCGAAAATGAAATTTCTTTATAATGGATGAAGTTGATGGTTATTTACTTAATGGAGTGGAAATTATGTGAATTCATTAATCCAAAGAATCCACATGAAAAAACTAAGATGAGTTACATGATTTACATGGAATGGGTAATTAGTTAATTATTTTCTTTGAAGTATAATATTAATTTATATAATATCTTTACATTGGGTATTTAAAATTGAGGTTAGTAAAAATACCTTTAATTAATTAATTATAAAAGTGGGTACATAATAAAGGGTCAAAGAGACCTACTTAAAGAACATTCACAGGAAGTGGGATAAAAATGGACATAGAGAAGGATCTAAAATAAAGAATTATATGTCTAAAAGAACTAAAATATATGATAATCCTAGGAAAATAATATAACTCAAGGTTTATATACCCAATTAAGAGTTTCCTAGCCACTATGTGGGGTAAATCTATTAATGTAGTTGAATAATATCATTTCACTAGTTTTCCTCACTTTACATTAAACACCCATGTTGTTGGTTAGTGTCTGAATCACATGATAATACCAAAAAAAAAAATACTTTGATGAATATTTTAGAGAGATAGAATAAACACTAAAAAAATGTATTATATGGTTCACAACATAAATTTTACTAAGTGTTTATATCCTTGTTGATTCATGGGTTATAAACCCGATGACTAGTTTATCATCTATTATCAATGATGAATGACTCAATGGATATATAAATGGGGTAGACTTGATGTAATATAATAATTTCAAATATAATTACATGGTAAATAAATAAAAAATATGAAATACATCTAACATGTGTGATCCTTCCTCCATCTTCCTCATGTGTATCCAGATATTGAACTAGGTGTTTACCTCTGTTCTTCCCTAAATATAGACATGGATAGGTGGAATTTCATTATTTTATGTAATGAAATAATATATTATTTTCATGTTTATTATCTATATCCACATAAAAGATCCTTTTATATTGATTTTTTATAAACATATATCTTTAATTATAATCTCAATCAATACATGTATCTCATATATCCTCACCTTTTCTCCAGTAGTAAGAATAATTATTTTGTGTTGAAAGTTTTAGATTATAATTTTCATTGAATCCTAAAACAGTACCCTTTAAGTTTTTTATGACTAATTAAAACTCTTAAAATCTATGATGTTATTTTAACAAAATAAGTGGTTTCTACTGCTTATGTAATATATTTTTACATATCTCTAAAACCCGCTCTTAAAGAAGTTGAATACTCTAGGAGAGAGTAAGCCCCTTCAACATGGTGATGAAATAATGGGCCTTTTCATTTTATCACTATTTATAATTTTATAGGTTAAGTATGGATTTCTTATTCCAAGTGGGACTAATCTTGTAAACAAACTACCTCCTTATATATTCCCAATTACCAATGGACCCTAATGTTTGATAGGTTCTTCTCTAGATAACCCATAACATTAATGACGGTGAAGGATGGATTCCTAAAATTTGGTAGTAATGGTGTATTGTCCTCCCATTCACGGTATGCCTTTATCTCTAGCCAAGATGGATCATGATGCCCCCAAGAGTTTCCATCCATAGGGTTAGAAACATTATGTAATAGAGTAGGTATGATGGAAACGTCTCCTAGGCTAATACACTAGTGGGTGAAATGAGAGGATCCTAATAAGGACAGATCACTTATTCTAGCTATTTATATTTAGTTTAAGTAATCCTAGGTTAGATTACTTGAACTAACATCAACTACCTAAATAGAGGAAATTCCAAATAATTTTCCTCTATAGGGTTGAGATAAACTAATCATATCGTTTTCATTACCGTTATACTAATTATGGATATTTCCTATATGAAGTTTAAAAATGAGGTACTTTATTTCATTTATCTCCACCTCATATTGGGGGAACCATTCCTCAATAGAAATATATTCAGAATCCTCTAATAGTTGGTGGGATTTGGTTGAATCCAAACCTTTCCCTTTTTATTGTATGAAGTATGAAGAGTAGGAAAAAATGTGTGTTTTGATGTGCTTTTAGATTCTGAGATTGTCTTTAGTTTCAGGTGCATGCACCTTATCCATCAGTGAAGACCATATTTGAGGTGGATATTTCTTCTTCACATCCTTCCATATTATGTTTGTACTCATGGTTATTTTTAATATCCATATTGATGAAATTTTCAAATGAATAGGGAAAAATAGGAATCATTTCCTCATCCTCAAAAAAGTAGTAAATCGTTTTTCCACCCTCAAATTATGCATTAGTGTGAATTTTGATTCACATTAACATTCACCTTTCATGTGAGTCCTTTTTGATTTTAGACCCTATGAGGATTCATATTCCATCTTTGATTGGTGGGACTTTTAATGAGTCTCCAGATACATTTAACAAGTTCTAAACTAAAGGAGAAAATATATCTCCTGTGATGTCAACCCTAATATGAAGAAGAATAATTTTATCAATAAGGGGAAGTAATCTGAATTTAATATACCACGTGATCTAGGATTGACATGTTTTTACCATAATCAAATCATGGGGATGTTGTGGTTTTGATGATTCAATAGGTTGTGGTGGTGGTTTTAATTTCCATAGCCTTATAGGTAGCAATTTATCTATGATTTTATGCATGTATTACTTAAATGTGTTTCCTTCATGAAATTATATATAACCTAACGAATGGTTATATTAATATATTACTCCTTCCAAATATATAATTTCTCGAATTTGGATGCCAAATATTTTTATTGGATACAATGGATAGAATACTCAAAGCACAAGCTTGGGACCAAGGTTTATGCAATGATATTAGACATCATGTTTACTTAAAATATGGGTTGACTAGTGATTAAGGTCAAATTAAATTAGTTATACTCTCTTAAACATTAATTGTGGATTTAGGGTTATGAATCCACATTTATCTATTTGATTTTCTTTATAACTTTGAGGAAATATTGGTGGTGGATATTGAATAACATTATTGAATTAAGGTTTTGATCCACAATTAAGGGAGATATTTGAACATTATGGATGGGATTACTAATAAAATTGACATAGTTAGTGTATTTACTATGTGAAATATGCTTCTCCAGGAGATAATGGGAGTTTCCCACAAGTTATTCAACAAATGGGGTATACATTCCTCTTACATTATTTCTGGAATTTCATGCCTTGTGGTGTTCAAGGTTAATAACATTATCATTATCGTACCTTTAAACATTTTTTTCAATATAACCAGGAAATTACAATCATCCATTAAGAGAGTTTATTTAGGGTTTATCAGTCCATAGTGAGCAATTACCACCTAATTTTTTGAGAAAATTTTGGTCATTTAGAAATTACACAGTTGGAGTATATGATAAGAGATCCAAGGGTTTTAAAGATCATGATCATCACCATGGACTATCTTTTGTCTAGGAGAAAATTTCACAATGTATAGATGAGGTGATTGGTGTAGCCAGTCTTGAACTCTTTACTACCTCTCAATAAGAGTGAAATATTAATGTGATGTTGATATAAAGGAAACATTCATGCTGAATATAAATTCTATTTTGAAGATTAAATCCACAATGAGTACAATGTGGAGGACCTCCATTTTTACTATCTTGGATTTTAAGGAGAGTAATTTTTAGATAACTAGCTACAAATAGGTTTGAAAGGGGAGGTACTAATTTAATTTTGATCTTCTAACTATGGGTAGGACCCCATAGCTTGTAATATAAGGATTATCTTCCTGGTCAATATGTATATTACTATTTTTAGGACCTCTATGGTGGTACTATGGAAATTGGATATAGAGTTACTAATGTCTTCTCCACAAGGAGAACCTATAAGGCCACTAATACCTTATATTACTGATTAGGATCCAATATACTCTTGTTCCACAATTGAATTTCATTGAAGGTACATAAGAAAGTTTTCATTGATTGTGGAAAGAAATGGGAATTATCATAAGTTATATGATTCCATTGAAAGGACCTTGTAGGTTTTCATGGATGAATGACTGAGGTTGGATCCACAATTAGGATTGGATTAGCATAATGTGGGAAATATTTGTTATGAATATGAACCTTATTAGGGAACCTGAACCTATTATCATAATGTATTGATGGATCTATAAGAAGATTTATTAATTTTTTTAGGATGAAATGCAATCATATGTTGGTGTGGGGATATGAGCCTTACTTGGTCTTCAACCACCATCATAATATTATGAAAAGATTCTTGGGTGAGTATAATAATATGAGCCTTCTCCTTGATAGGTTCCACCAAGATACATTGATGGGATTTTTATGTTTGGGAAGTAATATTAACTTGAACATATGTTGTTGATAGAACATATTGTTGAGATCCCTTATCAAGTTTAAGAATATGGGCATACTATGAGGTGAAATTCGATATAAGTATAAGAGGTCTCATTTAATTTGAAGGGATATAATCTGTCTCTAAAGTGACTATCTACACATGCTATATCACACTATTAATAATGGGAATATAATCCTGAACCTGATATTAATCCATTAAAGTAATTATTTAATGATCCTCCAAAATGGGATTTGGGAAATGGGTTCAGCACTTAGTATCCATTAAGTTATGCCAATAAACTTCTTCAATAATTTTGGGATCAAGAATATGGGTCTTCCCACTAGGGAATCATAGATTATGTCAACGATCACTTTCTATTGTAGATATAATATACTAAAATATTTGAAATATATTGGTAATTTTATAAGTCTTCCATCTATTGTTACTAATATACATTTATGGGATTTAGTAATAATAATGGAAATATGATCCCAATCTTCAATGGAAATGAGAATAATATTTTACTATTTCCCTTCATTTTACATCTAGATATGTTGATGGGATTCATATTTGGGAGAAACAATTTGATATTGGTCCATGTATTCCATTGAAATATACGTGTGATCTTCAACCAATTCTTCTAGAAGGTACTGGTAGGATTACTGATATTGAGGAGGAATATATGAATTATTTTTAGTGGCCATCAGGATATGGTAAATGTATTCTTTAGCAGTAATGATCATATAGATCATCTCCATGCCTTAGATTTCCTTCTACATTTTATGGGAAATACTCTTGGGTGATCGAGTTTTAGTGATCGAGACTGGGATGTCATAGATAGAAAACATAGAAAATTTTTTAAGAGGAATGGATGGAAACATCAGTAGTCTACAAGACCCCTCTAGAGGGGATCCTAACCCATGGTGAGTACATTGATGTTCTAGTTTTATGACTCCTTTGAATAAGAGAGGTAGGAGTTTTATTTCATCAAAGAAAAGCTTCTGATATAGTTGGAGGTGTAAATATAGTCAATCATCTTTTCTATAGTGATCTATCGATGTGGTGGCCCATGAGGATTGACTGTTCGAAGTCACTCTCGTGCCACCCCTATAATGACACCAACCCTGGTCACCCAGAGATAATGGATGATGATTATAGGAAGAGGTAAATCACCGGTTAGTTATGGACAACATAGATCTTGGTCATAATCTACTATTATATTGAGATTTACACATTTTATAATGACATTAATAATATAATTAATCCATGGATTAATTTATGAAAAAACGTGAGAACCAAAATGATGGATCATCACATAATGAATTATAATTAATTTATATAGTTAAATAATTACCATGTGGTGAATTATTTATTCATTAATGAATTTTTTCCATCTCAACATTATATTATTGTGGAATTATTGGAATCAAGAAATGATTCCCTCCAAAATTAATGTCCACATTCCCACTAACATTTGAGAACTATTATGGGAAGCCTTTGAGTGCAATCATAAAAAATATATAGGCTTGTTTCATTCATCTACGGTCGCCACATGAATCCCTTTAAAGACAAAATATCCTTGTTCTCTATTGAATCAATAGGTGTGGTTTAGGTAAACCTCTCTCTCTTTGACAGTTATCATAGAGAGGATCTCTAAAGGGATTAATAAGATTCTCCAGATTTTATTATGAACAAAAAAAAGGCTATAGTTGGGGTTGGAAATAATATGATTGGGTTTAAATAGTACTAGGGTTAGAAAAAAATATTTTCACATGGGACATTATTATTTTCTTAATCACTGCGAATCCCCTGGCTAAATAATAATATTGTTATTATTTTTTTCTTGACATATGAAAAAATCATAGATTAAATAAATATTATTTATTAAATAATTTTTTAAAAAACTATTCAAATAAAATGTTGCATATTATTTCTCCTAATACCTTTTAAACATGATACACCATTCCTAAATAATATTTATCAATCCATGAAAAATGTTTCTTTAATAAATAAATAAATATCACAACATTATTCATAAATAAATAAATAAATAATATATCTACTATATAAGAAATAAATATTTATTAAATATTCTCTTGAAGTACTAGCGACTTAGTATATGTGATCATTATATCCTGAATATTTATTAAATATATGATACTAATATTTATTCAAAATAATAAATAATAATAATAATATTTAATTGATGTTTTGGATACACATAGTGTATGACCCTATAAGATTATTTTTTAGTGGAATTAGGTGGAGGAACCTAAAATATATGGTTAGAATCTTGAAACATTATAAGGAAACCATAAATAAAAAATATAATGATGAAATGACATAAAAACTCATAATAATGTTTACTATGTAATATAATCCATTTATCATTATATCCCTAATCAAGTAGGTTGTTGGTTGGTGTCATCAACCTATGTGCATGATGTCTCTTTTTTTACTTTAATTAAATGAACCTTCCCAAAAAACATTATATCCATAGATTTATTTAGGATATTCAATTACTATAAAAGGTCATGAGATATCACCTTTTGTTAAAGAATATATGGAAAAAACATTTCTATAATTATTCATTAATGAAATGTCACTCATAACGCACCTAGTGTATCATAATTCACTGTGAACATATTTCATCATGGTTTTCATCAATACATAAAATTACATGACTAATAATAATCATTAATAATAATCTTAAAGCCTAAGGATAAATGCACACTTCCATAGATAGTAACATCCAATGACACATATAAATGTGGATTTCCTACCAGTGGGTTGTGTTCTCATATTCCCATGTACTAGAATATACCTAGGGTATACACCATGATAAAGTTCCTCAATGTACTATAAGTCTCAACCTATAATTTCCTATATAATTTGCATTTTGTAAAATGATATCATCTAGTTAGAGGATATGTATTTGAAGAATACTATCAAATAATTTCTTGGTTATCATCATTGTAGGGAACTTTTATGAACATTTTGTACAAAAGTTAATCTTAGTAAATTCTCAAATACTATTTAGTTAAAAAGAACAGAAATGATCTGATTTGAATTTTAGTAATAATGAAAACATGGAATACATGTAATTATAAAAAAATATAAATTTATCTAGGTTACAAACTCCAACAAACTCCCACTTTTACTAGATACAACTACTAGGAACATTCAATCTTCTAGTTCTCACACGATACTCATGTTTCCACTAAGACACCGCATTAGTCAAGGGGTTATCCACATTCTATTATATAGATGTTCTTCTCATTTTATAATCACCGCTATGAGAAAAATAGCTCAACATGTGATACTTCAAAAGAATGTGATTTGTCTTTTGGTTTGACTTCATATCCTTTACATCACCCACTAATATAGTATTATCATAACATAATTTTAATGTGACTTTACTTCAAGGCACTACATGAAGATGTTGTAAAAAGATGTGTATCCAAAAAAAATATTTGGTTGTATCTAAATATCAGATATACTTAGAATCCACTGTAGAATTAGTGAAAATGGGTTAATTTTAACTCTTCTTCCTCACACCTACTCCATTGAAACTGAATATATATCCTATATGTAACTTTATATAATTCTAATATGTTTATAATCTATCATTATTATAATCTCTAATGACTAAATCCTCATCTCCTCCATAAACTGGGAACGTATCCTTTTTAAACCTATGATAATTTAAGATAAAATTAACTATAGATCAATTTTTTCACTTATATCATCTTGATACCTGAATAGTATACTCAATGCATACACAATATTGACCATTATACATAATAATGCATATATGATTGATACTATCATGGAAGAAAATGATACCTTACACATTATATCTATTTATTTTTTTAGTATGAGGAAACGTTTTATTATAGATATGTATACCATGTGACACTAAACCAATACACTCTTGGATTATTCAATACTAAATCTCTAGTGTATTCATTAAATTTATAAACATGTACTTATTCTAAGAAAATTATTTCTATCATGAATTATCTTGATCCCTAGAATGTTGGTTTATTCACTCAATCCCTTGATAGTGATTTACTTGTTCAACCAATCCTTAACTAACTATAATACTGGTATATAATTTTCAATACTAATTATTTCATCAAAATACACATTATAAATACGAAAAACTCCCATTAAATCATTGGTAAACACATGGGTCAAATTTATTCTTGATGAAACCATATTCTTTTATGGTTGTTTGAAATCAAATGCTCAATGACCTAGATTATTTCGTAATTCCATAAATGGATCTTTGAAACACGAAATTTTTTTTTACATTAACTATATTTACACACCCATATGTTGGTATAATATTGAAATCATTGTTAAGGTTCCTTTTATGGAAATTTATTTTGACATTCTTTTCCCAAATATCATAGTCATGAAAAGATACTAAATCAAGTTAAATTCTGATAGTGTCGAAAATAATAACTGGGGAAAAGGTTTCATCATATTTAATTCCATATGTTATTTAAAAACATTACCTAATAACCTTTCATTTTGGTAATTAATTTATCTTCCATTTCCATTTTTTCATGAATACCAATCTACACACAATAATATTTAAATCAATTTCCAGATAAATCAGAAACTAAACATGGTACTGATACATGGATTCAATTTCATAATTCATATATTCTTTCCATATTATAGCTTATAAGATCTCTACTACCTCTTTGTAAGAGAGGGGATCATTATTGTCATCCAATATCAATACACAATTCTTATTGAATATAAAAACCATATCATTGTATTTCTATGACCTCTTCAATTCTCTTACGTTGCACTTGTGATTTAGGAAAAATATCTTCCATGGGTAAATATTTAATCTATTCATATACCTACTCTTATGTATCTTGATCATCAACATCATCAACTTTAACCTTGGTCCAATAATCCCCTTTGAGTATTTCCTCCCTCTCAAGAAAGATGGCCTATCTTGAAACTCTCACGTTATTGTTTTTGGGTTCTATTGGTGGAATACCGTTGTTTCCTTTGGATATCTTATAAAGATATAATTCATTCTCTATGGTTATAGTTTGTTTCCATAGATATCATTAATAAATTACTCTCAACCCCATGCATGAATATGTTAAAAATGGGTTTACTTTCACTCCATATCCCAATGGGAAAACTATTTTCCAATTTAGTTGGAACTCAGTTTTGTGTGTATTATATAGTTTATAATGTGTATCCCTAAAATGATAATGGAAGATCTACATGCCTGATAATCAACCACACCATTTCAGGTATGGTATAATTCATCCTTTTACTAACACTATTCCACTATGGTGTATAAGGTGGAGTAAGTGGAGATAAAATTACAAAATCCCATAGAAAGTGAATAAAATATTGGTTATGATATTTTTCATCTCAATCTGATCTAAGATTCTTTATCTTTTTTAAAAAGTTTATTCTTTACTTCCATCATTAATTCATTGAATTTTTCAAAGGACTAAGACTTTTAACTCATTGTATACATAGTCATGTTTTCTCAAGTCATCAATAAAATTTATAAATTAAGAATATCCTCCTCAAGATTATAATGGAAAATGTCCACACACATCAGAACAATCCTAAAGTCTATATGAACCATTAACCAAGTTCAATAAATTGTTTTTTGGTTATTTTTCCTTGAAAACAAGATTTAAATATTTTATGAGATCTTAGCTCAAAAGAGTCTAAATAACCATCTCGATAGGTGTTTGTTAAATGATTCTCATTTACATGACCAAGATGGTGATGTCTCATCTTGGTGTTATATGTGTGAAGATAAAATGGGTTTTTATCTATTTCTAATACTTTGTTTTCAGAATTACATACATAAATACAATTATTTAGTTGTTCCATAGCCCAAAAAATGTTTTCCTTTTAAAAGTGGCATTCTTGATTAATTTTTTTTCAATAAATACATTGCGATCAAGGGAATAAATAGAGATGGTGTTATTATAAAATTTTAGCATAAAATAATAGTTCATTAAAACCATTATCATTCTAGTTATCAATAAAATATGATAGACTCTTTTATCCAAATAAGCAAGTGATGCTATATTGGATCTTTGATGATTCTCCTCTCCTTTCATAATTTTTTAAAATCTATTAAAATCATACATTTGAATGTAGATGTGAGAACCAAAATATATATCTGTTATCCAATTTTTTGAAATGTAAATATTTTACTCAATTATGAATGTAATAAATTCTCCTCCATGATTCTTCTCGGTTAATTTCTTTTGGTGTCCAATAATTCCACATGCAAAACATATTTCATTTTGTTACTTTGATTATCATTGGATATTTGTATTATTAAAAGGATGTGTATTAGGGGCCTTATAGTTGGAGTTTTTCTTGGGACCCTTCTAATATTACTACTTTTTATTCACCATATGTATTAGTGGTTTTTCACACCCCATGACCTAGTCAACTTAGAAAATGGGAGTAATAATTTATGAATAAGTCTTCTTGTTATTTCCCATGTTGTAATTCAGAGTGAAAATGGATATAGCATTATTCAGTGAGGATAGAATTATATCTATGGATACCTCAACAAGGATATTAAATCCCATAAAGTTAAATATCACTATATATCAGATAACCATGACAACATGAGACCCAGCTGGTGCAATCTCTCTATGCCTACATGTAAATAGTGAATTGGAGATCTCATAACTCTCCTTCCTTACCTTAAATTGATAAAGCTCATGCAAGTGTGACATATTTCTATATGTATCCATATCTCTAAGTTTCATGTAAATTTTATTGTGTATAGATGATATTTTGAAACACTGGATACATGTGGCATCATCCATATATTCTATTTAAAGAGATAGTTCTTCTTTACGAGACTCTTTGTCATGTGCATTAGGAATGTGGTTTTCAGGAACATATAATTTCATTTCATAGCATTGAATAATGTGAAATAACCTTTTCAATCCATGGAAATTATTTTTTGTGATAAGGTTATACTTATATAGTATAGATCATAATAATATAGTCAACACAACTAGGTTTTTCATTTCTAAAAATAAAATAGAAAAAATTTATTACATTATCAATCTAATTAAATTAGATAGTAATTATTAAATTTATTAATCTTATATTATTTTATCCAACCCCAATTAACATCACCATTTGTTTAATAATATCATATTTCATGGATATTCTAAAGTCAAGGAACCGTATTCCCTTTCTTAGAATCTAGATGTGATGATGATATTCTATTTAAATATTTTTAGTTAGGCATAACTTTAAAACTACTTTAATGTTAAATTTTATTATCTGTTGAGTAGACTGTGCAATCATGAAATCCTGATTAAGGATTTACTGAAATATTATAACCACAGTACACCTTATCCTATATAGAAAATTATCCCTCGATGTGAACTATGATTATGTCAACCAAAAACTTGTGCTAAAAATTCCTGATAATTGAAAGCACCATGATTCGGGCTAGTCATGTACATTGAACTATGGTCTGATTTCAAGATAATAAGGGGAAGGTTATATTAACATAATATATCTAATTGATGGATTTTTATCTGTATGGATAAATTTCCCATTATTAAATTTATTACATGATTTTTAATATTAAGTGGATTTACATAAATAATTAACCATGTCTTTGATAATGTTAACACATAATGAAAATTAGTTTATTTCTCACTTGTGTGATTTTTAATTAATTATTTTTTTGGTGAAAACTGAACATCCATAATTAAATTAACCATGAAATTTGAAATAAATAAAATAATTTAAAATTGTATGATCATGATAATTTCTTATTGGATGATTTATCTAGTGGGTGATAAACTAAACCTTATACTAGGGTGGAACACCATGAACCATGACTTTGTTTATGTTGTAGCTTTCCACATATCATCCCATGTATCTCCTAGATTGTTTTTACCTTTATTCTAAATAATATCTTCCTCCACTATCCTAGGAGCTCAATCCATTATTTAATATTTACTCACACATAGGTAATGAGAAAAATATATATAAGATAATTAGTTTACAAAAAAAGGAAACAATGGGAATGAATGTCCTTACATTGTGTGGGGAGATATGAATCACATATCATTAATTTAATTTAATTTTAATATTAAATTAAAAGGAAATAAATCACATTCAAAGGTTAGGTATATTCTCATAATCATCCACATAAATGTAATGAATTATACATTGAATTAAATTTTATTCATTCCTACTCATTCTTAGTTATGATTAATGATGATTTAATAAATAAGTTATTTTCATTAATTAATCAACTATTTTATCTTAATTCTCATACAACATTCATGATATTCTCATCCATCATTAACTTATATAATTTAAATATTTTTTTAAATTTTTTTACAAAATATATACCTTAGAGGAAATACACTATGTACCCATCTAAACTAACCATCATGTATGATGGTCATATACTATTTAATCACATGGATTGTAGCATACATATCATATCAAAAAATTTCATGGTGTGAAATATCACATAAATAACATATTTAAACACTTTATCTATATAGAATGTTCTAATTTTAATGTTAATAGAGTAATCGGTGTGTTACAACTTATACAAAATATGTAGTTTTGAATATTGTATTGAAATTAATTAGACATTAAATATATATTTAACCCATTACATGTTGTGTAGAAGTCAAAAAAATGACACATGGAGAAGATGTTGATAATGTTTAAATAGTATAATGAATTATATTTAAATTCCATGTAAATAGATAATTTACATAATGTATACTATCAAACTACACATCATGTAAAGTTCTTCAAAATCTATCCATGGCACATGAATTATGACTGATCATGTTGAACTATCATGGACATTAATGGACTAAAATATGTGTACCTATAAAACACATCATTTAGTATCCATGCTACATGGTTACTACTCATTATTGTGGTGTAATAAACACGCAAATCACCATTGACTTATGGAAAAAATCATGTGTATGCAAGTTACATGTCATGTAGTTTAGATAACCATTCTACATTCTGGACTGGTCAACATACAATGTGTATTAATTACATATCATGTGCCAATAATTTATGACACTCTGAATTAATTCATGAGTCATCTTGGTGCATTAAACATGGGTATACTATGTGTACCAATGTGTTACACATTTTGTACTCTTGTGTTATCCAACAAAAATACTTGTCACCACAAAATTAGTTCATTGAATCTTATTCACTTATAATTAATCCATTTTTATTATATTTCAGAGAATTAATATGAATAATATATGATATTGTGATTTATAGTTAATGAATGATTAAGATATAGAATAAAAATAATGATAAATTCATAAATCAATTAACATTATTTAAATAGTTATAAATTATTATGTGACTACTTGGATAAAACTAGATGGTTTTGGCATACCCAAATTAGTTTTTTGTCATAAATTTTTATTAGTTTTAGGTGTACATGGAATATAACTTCATGAAAAGAGTGATTAATTCAAAGATTAATTGATGAAAGAATTTTTGAACCAGAACACAAGATCACCACATAATGATTTATAATTAATTTTAACAGATAAAAATTACCTTGTAAAGGATTCATTCTTCATTGATGAATCTACAAGAATATATACATCGTAGTATTATTTCATCATTGGAATCAAGTGTTCATTCCATACAGTAGAGATCCACACACGCACTTAAACATCTAAGTTCTTCCATAAAAATATCTAATTGTTAGAGTGGAAGATCCAAATACTTGTGGCTGATGTCTTTGATATCCCTGAGATCTGATTCAAAGAAGGAATATCTGTAACACACGAGATTTTTATGAGTAATATTTTGTTTTTATGTTATATATATATCATCAAAGGAATCTTTCACTACACACTATCTTGGCTTACTTTACACGCAATCGCGACCTTCCTCGATAGCTTGCGTTGTACGCAATACTGAGTTTCACTAAACGATGATATGCTATTAAAATATTATTTAAAATAGCCGTTATGAATAGTAATAACCACTTTTTGAAATTCTATCTTTCAAAATGGACCTCATTTTTGGATTCGGAATATCGAAATTAGCCTAGGGTGAAATTTTGGTATTTTTCTGAAAACTTTCAATTTTTGATGAATAGTGGAACCACTAAGTGGTAGTTAAAAAACTGAATTTTTCATAAAACTTAATTTTACCGCTTCTGTGAGTGGAATTTTGAAAATCCGAGAGACACGGTTAATATCAAGGACTAAAATGTGGTTCAATGAGATGAAAATAATTTTTGGTGAATAGTAACTTTTTACTTTTTTTTTACCACGGTAAAAAGTAAATAGGGTAAGTAAGGGTAAAGATGATATTATTATTACCCTAAAACATGTCTTAATTCTATTGGATAAGTGTAATTCAACCAAAAACAAACTTAGGAATAAAATATGACCATTTATCCCCACTTGGATTAGATTAGGACATTTATTATTAATTTATTTAAAGAAGGGTTAAAATAGTTAAAATCAATGTTTAATAAGTAAATAATTTTTAATATGGGGATATACATAAGATAAATTAGACTATAAATATTACTTAGAAATCTAAAAAGATTTCCTACATAACGGTATTTTATTTATAATTTTTAGACTTTAAATAAATTAATTTATTTATGACACAACGATGATGCAGTAATTACCTTTTTAAAGAAATGTTAACATAATTGATGTTATAAATGCTCAAATAAATGTAATTTGAGACTTTTTATGAATTACACTAATTTTCTAGGTTACTATGATATATTAGTGTTGATTTAATCAACTTGGTTTGAACATATAATTCTGTTATGACTTTCACAAAAATCATATATCAAATAGTGTCAAAATGGACACAAAATAGTTTTTAAATCAAATATTATATTATTAATTGTTATTTTATTCCTAAAAATCTAAGGTTCGGCCAAATGACTTAGATAAGGATATATATATATATTAATAATAAACAACTTGGGGTTCGTATGGCATGTTATAGTAAGTGTATTAACCATATAGTGTAAGAAAACAAAAAGACACGGTAAAAGTTAAATTATTTAACTTAGAGTTAAATTTAATTGATAAGTTTAAAATAATAACCAAAACTTGTCTAAATCATATTGGATTATAGGATTTAGACCCATCCCCACTTTACCTTTGAAATAAGACCCTTTGGAACCATTATAAACCGATTTTGACTTTAATATAAAATAATATTTTGAGATATTCCTAAGGTGCCCCTCTCCTCCCTTGTAAAAGGGCACCTCCTCCACCTTCTCCTCACACCAATTTGAGCATTCATGCTCGGCCAAACCCTGACAAAATCCCTTCTCCACTTACCTAGAATAATCCTAGAGGTCCTGGTCTTCTTCAAAGACCAATCTTAGTTCCCTAAGTGGAGGATTCAAAGAGGCGTTTCAAAGAAGAGGTAATATCCATTACCGATCTTTTCAATTTCTTTCTTCTTCAACTTCTTCTTCTTTAGTTGTTTAATGATAAAGTAATAACATAAGCATTACTTAGATACTGATATTTTATTATAAATATGAAACAAACCTAATTCACCTTCTAACCATCCTACGGAAAAATGAAATCACCGCGCGTGCGTATGTACGGAATACCGTCTCCACGCCGTGGTGTAATCTATTTTCCACCATCACATTACAAGGATGGGTATAATGGTGTAATGAGTAACTATATATGATTATTATAACGTGATATTGATACTGAAATAGTATAAATACACTTAAAAACAATTCCACGATCATGGGAACAATATCATCGCTCGTGCGTACGTACGGAATACCGTCTCCACGATGTGATGCGACTCGTTCTACATGATCATCATTACATAGTAATTATATAAATGAATTGAATCAATAAATATGATATATGTTACACTAATACCATTCTGGATATAAGGTATCTGTAACCTTAAAATAAGAATAAGAATTTATTCGGCAAAACACGCATAAGAACAAAAAGCAATAAAGACCCGAGTAACAAGTAACAATGAAATATTACTAATAAGAAGCTAATAATATGACCATATATGATATCATATCAATATGTATGATTCTGTAATAAGTCAATAACATTATTTAAACCATTATACAGGAGCTTTGGACACGTACAAAGCAAATCGGACCTAAGGTAAGGGAAAATATCACAATCTCATTTTTGTCCGAGATTGTTTATACTTTGAAATTTACTGGGGTGTATTTTATCATCCACATCCATGTTTCCTCAATATGTAATATTATTTCCATCCACCTAAAATTGTTTAAATCCAATTTTACCCTTCGGTGAGTTTTTAGTAAAAGATATGAAAGGAATATTTTGTCGTTTTTCATATGAGGTACTTTTTGACTTTTCCGACAAAAGTACAAGAAGAATGTTTTTTTAACTTATACGACATGAATGGATTTTTAAAACATTATTTCCAAGAATCTTCCTTTACAAGTTTTCAAGTTTATTTTTAATCAAATTCTTTTAGTTTATAATTGTATTACATATTAAGAAAGGAAAATTGTTTTTGAAATAGAAAGGATATTTTCCTCAAGAATGGATTTCAAGTGTTTTATCAAAATTATTTTCCATATAAGATAATAAAGGGTTCTGTTTTTGTCCCTATTATTACATTGATTTGATTATGTTGTGATGGAATTATTTTTATGAATTCCTTTATCTTATATGAACTGTTTTATGATGTCATGATGTTTAAGATTCCCATTTTTATTACATGGGTTATGCAATGATGTATGATTTATGATTTTGTGGCACACATAAGAATGGTGTCATTATGAGATGGGTGGGACCTATATCTCCCTCCAATTCATTGGGTAAATATTTTATATCTCATGAGATAGACATGGCTGGAATGGTAGGTTGTACCGGTTCAGTGAAACAGGACTGAAACGAGGGTGACTCGGTTCAGAAAGGGACTTTTTCCACTAAGATAGTCTTGGCAATGAGTCTTGACTAATAAGAAATGATTCTCTATGATTATGTATGTATGCCACAAAGTTTCATGTTTTATGTTATGATTATGGGGATCTCATTTTCACTTCTATGATTTATTCCATGTTAAGATATTATGATCTCTTTTGCAGGTTATGATTTTCAAAAAGATATGATATGATTTTTATTTTCCCTTGATGAGCATTTGAGCTCACCCTTTTTTTGTATGTTTTCTTTTCCCCAGGTCAGGAAGGTGGATATTAAGTAGAATATGCTAAAAGGGACCCTAGATATGATGAAATAAATGGGAGACACTATAGAAGATTTATGAACCAGTTGTTTATGTTTCTCAGTTTCTAAAGACACTATACCTATACGGTCCTTTGTGGTTTTGTCATATGTTGTAATAAGTGTGCTTCAATTTTGAAGTATTAACAATGTATGTAAAGTATGGGTCGTTATAGTTGGTATCAGAGGAAAGGTATAGTCAACCTTTGGAAACTAGGATGTGAAAGCCTTAGTAAGAACCCTAAGGATAAGTCTAAGCATAGAACACAATCTTAGTGTTTTAGAAATGGCCATGAATAACCTAGGATAAGACCTTAAGCGTGAAAATTTTATTCTTGAATTATGTGGTTTTCCTATTATAATTAGTGTTGCTCGCACTATTCTTCTTGGTTTTAGTCAATGGCTGGAACCCGAAGGAACCGTGTTAATACAGAATGCAACGGGTAATGCAATGATTGTCCCCCTGAGCAACCAAACGATATGGGAGCTGGAATGCAAAATCTTGTAGCAATGCTCACACAACTTTCTCAAGCTATGAATCATGCAGGACTTCCAAACGAGCAAAGGAAGGAGCAACATTCTGTTGAATCCTTCATGAGGTAGCGTCCACCTTCTTTCAGCGGGTCTACTGATACATTAGTTGCTGAACAATGGAGGGAGTTGTCTTAAAGGGACAAGTAAATGTTTCAAATGTGGAAAGGAAGGTCATCGGGAATTTGAATGCCATGATAATGGGAAGAAGATGACTAATGATGCAAAAAAAGGAAGGGATACAAAGAATGAACCTACTACACTTCAATGTTTCAAGTGCAAGGAGATGGGGCATTATGCCAATCAATGCCCAAATCCAAGGGTTGATGATGATGGTCGACTTCAACAAACTCTTAAGTCTAAAGACAAAGGAAAGTCACATGCAATTTCTATCAGTGATGTGAAGTACGATAACGAAGTGGTGAAAGGTACACTTACCATCCAATCTAAAGTAGCAAATGTTTTATTTGATTCTGGATCCACCCACTCTTTTATTTCTGAATAATTTTCTAAGGGTATCACCGTATTACCTCAACAATTAGTTGTTGAGTTAGCTGTGACAACACCTAATGGCACATCAATCGCATCAAAAGTTTATAATTCTTCTCCAATTGACGTTTGTGGGAAAGTGCTTCCTGCAAATCTTGTGATCCTTCCTTTAGTGGAATTCTATGTGATTCTTGGCATGGATTGGCTTTCTTTATACGGATCTCATATCAATTGCCAAAGAAGGGAAGTCACATTTCATATTCCAGATCAATGTATTATCGTCTATCAATGCAAGGATGAACATAACCTTCCAGTGGAAATTTCTTCCATCTTATGGGTATTGATTCCACTAAATGAAGGTTATTTATCTCAAATGGTTGGTGAGAAACTCGCGATTAAGAATATTCCCATCGTACGGGAGTTTGGTGATGTCTTTCCGGAGGAATTACCGGGTCTTCCACCAAATCGTGAAGTTGAGTTTTCAATAGAACTCGTACCGGGTGCTTTGCCTATTTCAAAGACACCTTATAGAATGTCCCCAATTGAGTTGCAGGAATTGAAGAAGCAACTCCAAGAGAATCTTGATAAGGGATTCATACGCCCTAGTGCATCACCTTGGGGATCACCTGTTCTATTTGTTAAGAAGAAAGATGGATCAATGAGACTCTGTATTGATTATCGAGAACTTAACAAGATCACTATCAAGAACAAATATCCTCTCCCACACATTGATGACTTATTTGACCAACTACGCGGAGCTCAATACTTTTCCAAGATTGATCTTCGTTCAGGGTATCATCAATTAAGGGTCAAAAGGGATGATATACCAAAGACGGCTTTCCGTACAAGGTATGGACACTATGAATTTATAGTGATGCCATTTGGTCTTACTAATGCCCCTACTATCTTCATGGATCTAATGAATAGAGTCTTTAGAGACTATCTTGATCAATTTGTGGTAGTCTTTATAGATGATATTCTTGTCTATTCAAAGAGAAAGGAAGAACATGAAGATCACTTGAGAATTATATTGAAGACCCTGAGAAAGGAGAATCTTTATGCCAAATTTACCAAGTGTGAATTTTGGCTTCAAAAAGTTGCATTTTTGGGTCACATAATCTCAAAAGAGGGGATATCTGTGGATCCAGAAAAAACAGAGGTTATCGAAAGATGGTCGAGACCAACAACAGTAACTGAGATCCGAAGTTTTCTTGGTTTGGCTGGATATTATCGACGTTTTGTGAAAGATTTTTCACGATTATCTAATCCACTCACCAAGTTGACTCAGAAAGGAGTTAAGTTTGTTTGGACAGAGGAATGTGAAGAGAATTTCAAGGAGTTGAAAAGAAGGTTATCCAGTGCACCTGTGCTCACACTGCCTTGTAGTGGAGAAAGGTTTGTGATCTACAGTGACGCATCCAAGAAGGGATTGGGGTGTGTTCTTATGCAAAATGATATGGTGATAGAATATGCCTCACGACAGTTGAAAATACATGAGCAAAATTACCCAACTCATGATTTGGAGTTAGCTGTAGTAATCTTTGCATTAAAGATTTGGAGGCATTACCTTTATGGTGAAAGGTGTGATATTTATACTGATCATAAAAGTTTAAAGTATATTTTCACACAAAAGGAGCTGAATATGCGTCAAAGAAGATGGTTGGAGCTGATTAAGGATTATGACTGCTCAATCCATTACCACCTGGGAAAGCAAACAAGGTGGCGGATGCATTAAGTCGACAAGACCATGCTAGTTTATCCATGATGAGGATCACAAAAGATCCAATATTTATGGATTTACAAAGGATGGATCTTGGAATTATAATGGAAGGGGAAAAATCTTATCTTTATCAAATGAATGTTCAACCATCTATACATGTGAAGATTAAAGAGGCACAGAAAGAAGATGTCAAGTTACAAAAGAAGGTGAGAAATGTTCCTGAATTCAACCTTGATTGTGATGGGATAATAAAGTTCAAGAATCGGGTTAGTGTTCCTCCCATCCCTGAATTAAAGAAGGATCTGCTGGATGAGGCTCATAGTTCTTCATTCTCTATTAATCTTGGAAGCACAAAGATGTATAGGGACCTGAAAGAGTACTTCTGGTGGGATGGCATGAAAAGAGATGTTGCTGAATATGTCTCTCGATGCTTGGTTTGTCAACAAGTTAAAGCTGAGAGACAAAAGTCTAAGGGGATGTTACAACCATTACCCATACCTGAATGGAAATGGGAAAATATTACTATGGACTTTGTCACAGGGCTTCCTAAAACATCCAAAGGCAATAATGCTATCTGGGTCATATTTGATCGTCTTACAAAGTCTGCACACTTCATTTCTATTAGAGAGGATTTCTCTCTAGATCAGCTTGCCAGGATATATGTAAAGGAAGTGGTAAGATTGCATGGAGTACCACTTTCTATTATATCTAATCGGGATCCGAGATTTACCTCGGAGTTCTAGCGAAGTCTTCAGCATACTCTGGATACAGAGTTGAGTTTCAGCACTGCTTATCATCCTCAGACAGACGGTCAGTCTGAGAGAACAATTCAAACCCTAGAAGATATGTTGAGAGCTTGCTCTATGGATTTCAAAGGAGGTTGGGATCAACACCTACCTTTGGTGGAATTTTCTTATAATAATAGCTTTCACTACAGTATTCAGATGGCTCCTTATGAAGCTCTCTATGGAAAGAAATGCAGGACTCCAACTTGTTGGGATGAAGTTGGGGAAAGAAAGCTATTAGGACCAGATCTCGTTGATGAAATGGCAGAAAAGGTCAGATCTATTCAACAACACATAAGAGCAGCTCCGAGTCGACATAAAAGTTATGCCGACAACTGAAGAAAAGACCTAGAGTTTAAAGTGGGTGATAAAGTGTTCTTACGAATATCTCCCTGGAAGAGGGTTATGAGATTTGGAAAGAAGGGGAAGTTGAGCCCTAGATATATCGGTCCTTTCAAAATACTGGATCGTGTTGGAAAGGTAGCTTACCGATTGGCGCTTCCACCGAATCTCTCTCAAGTTCACGATGTGTTCCATGTATCTCTCCTGAGAAAGTACATACCTGATCCTTCACATGTACTCAGCTCAGAAGTTGTACCGCTGGAGCAGGATCTTTCTTATAAAGGACAACTGATAGAGATTCTGGATCATAGAAAAAAATTCCTACAAAACAAGACCACTCGATTGGTGAAAGTTTTATGTAGGAACCGCCAACTTGAATAAGCTACATGGGAGCTTGAGGATATAGTGAGGGAGAAGTATCCTCATCTATTTGTTACAAAGTGACGAATTTCGAGGGCGAAATTCTTTTTAAAGGGGGTAGAATGTAACACCCGAGATTTTTATGAGTAATATTTTGTTTTTATGTTATATATAAATCATCAAAGGAATCTTTCACTACACACTAGCTTGGCTTACTTTACACGCAATCGCGACCTTCCTCGATAGCTTGCGTTGTACGCAATACCGAGTTTCACTAAACGACGATTTGCTATTAAAATATTATTTAAAATAGCTGTTATGAATAGTAATAACAACTTTCTGAAATTTTATCTTTCAAAATGGACGTCATTTTTGGATTCGGAATATCGAAATTAGCCTAGGGTGAAATTTTGGTATTTTTCTGAAAACTTTCAATTTTTGATGAATAGTGAAACCACTAAGTGGTAGTTAAAAAACTGAATTTTTCATAAAACTTAATTTTACCGCTTCTGTGAGTGGAATTTCGAAAATCCGAGAGACCCGGTTAATATCAAGGACTAAAAGGTGGTTCAATGAGATGAAAATAATTTTTGGTGAATAGTATCTTTTTACTTTTTTTACCACGGTAAAAAGTAAACAGGGTAAGTAAGGGTAAAGATGATATTATTATTACCCTAAAACATGTCCTAATTCTATTGGATAAGTGTAATTCGACCAAAAACAAACTTAGGAATAAAATATGACCATTTAGCCCCACTTGGATTAGATTAGGACATTTATTATTAATTTATTTAAAGAAGGGTTAAAATAGTTAAAATCAATGTTTAATAAGTAAATAATTTTTAATATGGGGTTATACATAAGATAAATTCGACTATAAATATTCAAAAGAAAGCTAAAAAGATTTCCTACATAACGGTATTTTATTTATAATTTTTAGACTTTAAATAAATTAATTTATTTATGACACAACGATGATGCAGTAATTACCCTTTTAAGGAAATGTTAACATAATTGATGTTATAAATACTCATATAAATGTAATTTTATACTTTTTATGAATTACACTAATTTTATAGGTTACTCTGATATATTAGTGTTGATTTAATAAACCTTTTTCGAACATATAATTCTATTATGACTTTCACAAAAATCATATATCAAATAGTGTCAAAATTGACACAAAATAGTTTTTAAATCAAATATTATATTATTAATTGTTATTTTATTCCTAAAAATCTAAGGTTCGGCCAAATGACTTAGATAAGGATATATATATTAATAATAAACAACTTGGGGTTCGTTTGGCATGTTATAGTAAGTGTATTAACCATATAGTGTAAGAAAACAAAAAGACACGGTAAAAGTTAAATTATTTAACTTAGAGTTAAATTTAATTGATAAGGTTAAAATAATAACCTAAACTTGTCTAAATCCTATTTGTTTATAGCATTTAGACCCATCCCCACTTTACCTTCTAAATAAGACCCTTTGGAACCATTAAAAACCGATTTTGACTTTAATATAAAATAATATTTTGAGATACTCCTAAGGTGCCCCTCTCCTACCTTATAAAAGGGCACCTCCTCCCCCTTCTCCTCACAGCAATTTGAGCACTCAAGCTCGTCCAAACCCTGAAAAAATCCCTTCTACACTTTCCTAGAATAATCCTAGAGGTCCTGGTCTTCTTCAAAGACCAATCTTAGTTCCCTAAGTGGAGGATTCAAAGAGGCGTTTCAAAGAAGAGGTAATATCCATTACCGATCTTTTCAATTTCTTTCTTCTTAAACTTCTTATTCATTAGTTGTTTCATGATAAAGTAATAACATAAGTATTAATTACATACTGATATGTTATTATAAATATGAAACAACCCTAATTCACCTTCTATCCATCCTAAAGAAAAATGAAATCACCGCGCGTGCGTAAGTACGGAATACCGTCTCCACGCCGTGTTGTAATCTATTTTCCACCATCACCTTACAAGGATGAGTATAATGGTGTAATGAGTAACTATATATGATTATTATAAAGTGATATTGATACTGAAATAGTATAAATACACTTAAACACAATTCCGCGATCATGGGAACAATATCATCGCTCGTGCGTACGTACGGAATACCGTCTCCACGATGTGATGCGACTCGTTCTACATGATCATCATTACATAGTAATGATATAAATGAATTGAATGAATAAATATGATATATGTTACACTAATACCATTCTGGATATAAGGTATATATATCCTTAAAAGAAGAATAAGAATTTATTCAGCAAAACACGCATAAGAACAAAAAGCAATAAAGACCCGAGTAACAAGTAACAATGAAATATTACTAATAAGAAGCTAAGAATATGACCATATATGATATCATATCAATATTTATGATTCTGGAATAAGTCAATAACATTATTTAAACCATTATACACGAGCTTCGGACACGTACAAAGCAAATCGGACCAAAGGTAAGGGAAAATATCACAATCTCATTTTTGTCCGAGATTGTTTATACTTTGAAATTTACTGGGGTGTATTTTATCATCCACATACATGTTTCCTCAATATTTAATATTATTTCCATCCACCTACAATTGTTTAAATCCAATTTTACCCTTCGGTGAGTTTTTAGTAAAAGATATGAAAGGAATCTTTTGTCGTTTTTCGTATGAGGTACTTTTTGACTTTTCCGACAAAAGTACAAGAAGAATGTTTTTTTAACTTATACGGTATGAATGGATTTTTAAAACATTATTTCCAAGAATCTTACTTTACAAGTTTTCAAGTTTATTTTTAATAAACTTCTTTTAGTTTATAATTGTATGACATATTAAGAAAGGAAAAGTTTTTTTGAAATAGAAAGGATATTTTCCTCAAGAATGGATTTCAAGTGTTTTATGAAAATTATTTTCCATCTAAGATAATAAAGGGTTCTGTTTTTGTCCCTATTATTACATTGATTTGATTATGTTGTGATGGAATTATTTTTATGAATTCCTTTATCTTATATGAATTGTTTTATGATGTCATGATGTTTAAGATTCCCATTTTTATTACATGGGTTATGCAATGATTTATGATTTATGATTTTGTGGCACACATAAGAATGGTATCATTATGAGATGGGTGGGACCTATATCTCCCTCCAATGCATTGGGTAAAGATTTTATATCTCATGAGATAGACATGGCTGGAACGGTAGGTTATACCGGTTCAGTGAAACAGGACTGAAACGAGGGTGACTCGGTTCAGAAAGGGACGTTGTCCACTAAGATAGTCTTGGCAATGAGTCTTGACTAATAAGAAATGATTCTCTATGATTATGTGTGTATGCCACAAAGTTTCAAGTTTTATGTTATGATTATGGGGATCTCATTTTCACTTCTATTATTTATTCCATGTTAAGATATTATGATCTCTTTTGCAGGTTATGATTTTCAAAAAGATATGATATGATTTTTATTTTCCCTTGCTGAGCATTTGAGCTCACCCTTTTTTTGTATGTTTTCTTTTCCCCAGGTCAGGAAGGTGGATATTAAGTAGAATATGCTAAAAGGGACCCTAGATATGATGAAATAAATGGGAGACACTGTAGAATATTTATGAACCAGTTTTTTATGTTTCCTAGTTTCTAAAGACACTATACCTATACGGTCCTTTGTGGTTTTGTCATATGTTGTAATAAGTGTGCTTCAATTTTTAAGTATTAACAATGTATGTAAAGTATGTGTCGTTATAATATCCATGTTAAATATAAAATTAAGAGGGTGGTGGAGGAGGATTATTCACCATTATTAATAGTGTTCTTGGGTAGGATCTCTCTAGGAATTGATATGATTCATTGTATTTCATTGTTCACAATAAAAGAAATTTCTAGAGTTAGGATTGGAAATAATATATTTGGGTTTTAATTATTATAGGGTTAGAAAAAAGTGACACATGGGACCTTATTATTTTCTTAATCACTGTATAAATCCATGTAAAAATAAATACAATGTTATTTTTAATTTCTATGACATGCACAGAACTCATGTATTAATTAAATGTTATCTCATGAAAAAATGGTTTAAAATTTATTCAAATAATATTTAATATATTATCTATCCCCAAAGCAATAAAAACCGATCTCTTATTCCTCCAAAATATTTATCGGTCATTAAATAATTTTTATTTCATTAATAAATAAATATCACACCATTATTCTATAACAAAAAGTAGATATAATATTTTTTCCATAACAAATATTTTTTTTAAATATTCTTCTAAAAAATATTATCTCAAATAACTAGTGAATGAATATATATAATCAAGAAAAATAAAAAAATATTAAACCATGTACAAATAAAAAATTTATTAAACATGTTAAATAATAATTATATTTAATTGAGTTTTTAGATATACTTAGTGTGTGACCCTCTATGTCACTTTCTCGGTGGCATTATGTGGACCCACAAAAAGTCTAATGTTGGAATTTAAAAACACAACAATAAACCCATATAAGAAGTAATTAATTTAACAATAACATAAAAATAATATGAATTCTTACTATGTAATACAATCCTTTTATCGATATCTCTAATAAAGAAGGTTTAATGCTAGTGTCCCTAAATTTTCTGTTAGATTTCTCTTTCATTGACTTTATGCAAATGAAACTTTCCACAAAACACTTTGATTATGAATTTATTTAGGTTATTCCATTCCAATCAAAAGGAATGAGATATCTACTTCTATTAAGAAAAAAATAAACGAACCCTTTCTCAAATTATTCACTAATGTCATATCACTCATGATGCACCCAATGTATCCTACTTTATTGTGAACATATATCAACATATTTTGCATTAATACATCAAAGTATTTGACTAATATTATATGTTAATAATAATAATAATAATGTCTGATGATCATTAGAGACTTCCGTATATAGGGGAATCAAATTACACTTATAAATATGGATTTTCTTCTAGTGTGTCATGTTCTCGCAATCATCTACACTAGAAATTATAAAGGGTGTACACCATGAGAAAGTTATTAAAAATTATATAATTCTGTACATCTGATAACCTTTATAATTTTTCCCACCAAAGGATATCATCCAACCATACAAAATATATTTTTAGAATGTTTTCTTGTAACTTATAAGTTCTTAATATGGAGGGGAACTATTATGAACTTTCATTGAGACAATTACTATTATGAAATAATCACAAAGGAAATCATGTAAAGAGAAACTATTATGACATGATAAGAAGTTTATTAACCTTCAAAACAATTAATAATGGTAATACTAAATTAAATTGAAGTTTTCTCAAGGGAACCATCACTAATAATGGGTGATTTGTTACATGGTAATTAATTTACTTGAAATTTCATTCCTAAGATCAACATTTAGTAGTCTATAAGAAACTAGATAGATAAATGTTACATTAAAACATTAAATATTTCATCTTTTAGTACAAAACATTATTCCTTAATGTTATCAATATAGTTGACCACACATATTATTTCACTTCATTATCTGGGGAATTGGGAAACAAAAGTAAAGATTAATGTTAGACTCTCAATAAGGGATAACATTTATCGAAAGCTAGTGAATAATAATTTTAGCATCATAAATTAGTTGAGAATAAATAAATAGATGATTCCTTAACAATTAATATATACACATTACATAATCCACAGATAATAATAAAAAAATAATTAATTGATAAAATTAATTAATCATGTAATAATAGAAATGATCGAAATTCATAATTCCAAATATCATAAACGTACTATTGAATCCTTGTGCCAAGACATAATACATAAATGGGTAACGATTACATGAAATACCCAGACTAGTTTATCTAATGAGACCTACTGGGGCATCAAGGGGAAATATAATTTCTTCCCACAACCTTAACATAATAAGTCCAAAAATCCATCATTTTAAGAGAATGGATAAAAAATTATAATATTCTCTAAAGAACCGTAAAATAATCATGTTTATATAATCAAATTCTATATATATTGAAATAATGGATAGATGAAATATCAATATTTGAATATTCAATGAAACAACATAACTATCTAGGTGAATATTCCATGATCATCTTAGAAAATCAAATATATTGACATTGTAAGGGAATATACCCTTATAAAATCAATGAAAACAATGTAATAGTGAAGACTACATTTGTGGTGTAGGTATATTAATAATAATTAGTCATTGATATCAATAGTTTCCTATTGTTAGAGACCAATGCACTGATTGACAAATTTACCTCATAACCACACTTCTTGATTCGATACAACAGTTACATAATTTATATATATAAATTGAAAATTTATTTCAACACTATAACATTATATTAAAATCTATAATTATTGAGTTAAAATGTGTTTTGAATCATTCCATGAATATCTCATAGGAGTGTATAAATAGGTGTATATTTTGGCTCATTTTTTGTGTATTGAGTAAAGATTGAGTTAATATATAACCAACTATTTATAAAAATATTACCCCTTGGTGAATATAAACTAGATCCTATCACCTCTTATAGTATATATATAGGGAATTAATTTCTATTAAACCAATCACTCTTTACTTTATCAATTTTTTGAATGTTTTCATATATGTTTTTAACCATAGGGATTCAATGAATGTTTAGGAACTATAAAGACTTATGATGGTTGTATAATGAGATGTAATATTGATCTCTCATTGAGAATATGATTATGAATTTTAAAAAAAAACATGTAAAAAAATTTGAAGTTTAAATGAAAATGAATTGGAGAGGATTACAGAAATAGAGGATAAAAAAGGATTAGGAACCCCCACATCAATATAATAATGTCTTACAAAAACACTATAATGGAAGAGAATAAGTAATATCACATTTATAATTTATAAAATGGATGAAAATACTATGTATTTACAAGTATGTAAATATAAAAAATAAATTTAAATGATATTATAATAAAATAAATCAAAATAGGAAACGGAGATGGTAAAATAAGAACCCTTAAATCTCTTGAGATTATTAGCCTAGTGATGACCATTAGAACCAACCACACTCTTCAATGTTTATGATAGATATATGGAAGATACATATTTCTAGAGATATAAATAGAGAAATTCAAATTTGGTGTTCGAGAAATGGTTATAGGGGTGGGTAATTATTCGCATGGTTATTCAAATTTCATCGAATAAATTAATGTATATTTTATTATTCCAACATCTTAACCTATCCACTAGACACAAACTACCCCACTACCTACCTTAGTGATATATTAAAATGTTTAGTTCCAAATTTAAGAAAATGGCATGACATTTATCATGTTTAGTTATTATTACATATATTTGATGTAATATTTATCACATTTCACTGTATTTCATCATTTTTATTCTATTTTACTATGCTTACAAAAATATTGAAAATTTCACCCCAAATATAATTTTGAGTTACTAATTATGAATATAAAATCAATTTTATCAAATTAATACTATATTTATATACATTTTTGCTTTTATATAAAGGTGATACATTTGATAAAAATATGGTTTCAGATTAAGTACCACATAATTTTTAAAATAATATACACTTTTATACTATATAAACCATCAATACACAACCCAAAATCACACCAACATAATCCAAAAGGTTAAGGTCTATAATTATAGTAATTTCATGAGGTGTTTTATCCAATACTTTTTGAGTATTGACTTTCATCATCTTGAACTTCTCCTATACATGATTCTGCTCAAACCTTAATTATTGAAGTTATGATTGGGATTGGTCAAGGGAGTACCCCAATGATGAAACCTACTATAAAATATTTGATATAATAAATTCATAATAGATGTTTCCAGGGTTTTATTTAATGGTTCATCCATATGTATCAATTTAATCTCATCTTATCCCTTTATATACAAAAATTCTAATAGTCATTTTGTGACAATTATACTTCCAATGATCATAATACCCAATTTTTAATAATTATTAATGATTATAATGTCATAAAATCAAAATTTATAACGAAAATAGTTCCTTATAGTCATTTAAAATTCATTTTTATACTTTATATAAATTCATTAAAACCAATTCCAAAAATAATACTACTCATTTTTTTAGTTCATTGAATATATTGATTCCAGGGCTTTTGTTATTCTTCATTTGTATAGTTATTATTATAGTAGTAACGATCATTGGATAATATCATCCTAGAGTCATATACCTTATACTTATTTGTCAATTTTATCAATTTTACATTATTAGTTATAACAATATTATTAATTTTAGACCTTGGATTTTTAGTATATCTTTTTTTAATAAAATTAAACTTATTTATTTCTAGTTTTTTCTGAGTATTACATTCTCCACATTTTAATAAACTCATACCAAAAAATTTTAAACTAGTCTAAGAAAAAATGTAAGTAATAAATTATCATTTTATCCAATTTCTCTCATGTTTCTTAATATATAGAGTGATTCCCCCAAATAACCTTCACTGATCATGTTTTCCAAATTCATAACAATTATTGTATCATATCAAGAATATAAATGTTATCTTCATTATATAGAAAATCAAGCTCTAAATAAACTATATAAACCTTTATAACATGGGAAGTGTCTATAACATACTTACTTAGATATGATATGTGGTTGACTTCATGTAATTGATATAGGTTTAATGGAATATCTATATTATATGCTATAACCTCAATACACACTAATATTTTAAATGGATAATGTAAATTGTACTTTTCTTCCTTTTAACTCCAAACCTCATTACACAATTCCATGGAGATATATTCAAGAATAGATAGTCCAGTACATTTTATTTAGTATCCATCCTCTTCTTTTCATCATAAAATTAATTTATACTTTTAGCTACCTTGATATGCTTCAAAACTTATGTGACTTTATCTAATGTTTCTTTCACATTTGATGGACCCAATAACATACTTTATCTAATTTCATCACAATATTTCAAATTAAGAAATATATTTCCATAAATGTATTTATATGGTTTCAGTTTTATACTGGAGTGGTAAATTTTAATATATTAAAAATCCACTAGGGGTAAATATTGATCCCAATTTACTTGGAGATGAAGAGATCATGAACATATCATGATCTCAAATGTTTGTATAATCCTTTTATATTTCCCATATATTTGAAGGTCATGGGACGTGATATGATTGAAATATTTATTTAAGATATTCTAAAGACTCTTGGAAAATTTTAATGTGAACCACAGGTCATGATGTAAGACATTTGTTAAGGGTATTCCATGATGTATCGCATGTTCATTTATATATAACCTACAAATATGATTTAGTGAAATATATTCTTGAATTTATTGGAAAAATATATCTTTTTAAGATGGTCTATAATGACCCATATTGAATTATATCCATTGGATGTATTAGGTAGACCTGTGATGAGATCCATAGTGATATTATTCCAATTCCACTCTAGTTTAGATAAAGGATTCATAAATCCCTTAAAAACTTGTCTTTCAGCCTTCACATGTTGGTATACTATGCATATTTGAACAAAAACTATAATATATTACTTCATATTTTCCCAACATAAATTATATCAGATATCTATATACATATTATCGCTTGTGGGATATATAGTGAAGTTTTAGATATGATCATTATCCATAAGATTCTTTTTATACTCTATTATTTATGGAACACATAACCTGTTACCAAACGTTATAACTCCATCATCATCATTATTAATGTTTGATAATTTCTTATTCCTCACATCTTCCATCTTCTTTTGTGGGGTACTATCATCATGTTGATCTTCCTTAATCCTATTAATTTTTTTTGAAATGAAATGGAATGTGAATGAATTTTTGTAGCACACTAATATTTTATAAAATATTTTTTTTAATAAGTTTAATTTTTTAGATAGCTTCCATTACACACAATATTGAGTTCTTAAAGAACCATGATATATTTTTATTTACAGAAGATTTTTATAACCTAGCCATTAAACATGGAGTTATGAATAGGAATAAACAATTTTTAAATATGAAGTATAATATTTTTTTTAATGAAAACATATTGATAATTTTTTTAAAAGTCTCTATATATTTTGAAAACAATATTTTCTAAACAAAATTTTTTTATTTCATTTTAAAAAAAATAATAAAAGTAATTTCTTTAAATATTAATAATTTTTTTTGAAAAAATAGACTTAATTTTTGAAATCTATGTGTCAGAATTATCTTTCAATGAATTTTTTTATAATTATTTTAAAAGACTAATGTTTTTATGAATAGTGAAAAAATAATAATTTTTATTAAAAGCCGTCTTTCCGTTAAATGAATTTACAAACTAAATTTAATTTAATAGTTTTTTTTTAAAAAATAAAATTAAATAAAATATATATTTAATAATCTAATTTAGGTCATTTTTATCAATTTTGTGTTGAATTTTTATATTAAAACATTCTATACTTAAGAAAATTTTCACTTTGAAAACTAATTGATCATCACATTTACAGGTATAATTTTAAGTTAAAATTTTCCAACTGTGTGAATGGTATTTCAAAAAATGTATTCCATATCTGTAATAACAATAATTAAAACTATATAATAGGATCAATTTTTTTGGTCTAAATTAATTGTCTAAAATGTAAAAAATAATTACTGCAGTTAAGATTAAAATAGGGCCACTAAGGGTTTAATCTAAAAAGTTAATGACATGTTTTCCTATAAAAAATTTATAAATAGAATATTTTGGAAATGATTAAAAATTATTATATCACAATTTCAAATATATGGTAATTTTAATAATATTTCATAGAAATTAATTTATCATTTTGGATTATTTTTTGAAATTCATATGTATTTTCCATGTGGGTTCCTTTGCCCACTTATAAAAGGACCCCACCACTATCTACTCTTCAAACTTACAAAACAATTTAGTTCATAATATATGTTCCTAAATAATTTATTTAATTTTCCCCCTACATCTTAGATTCATTATTTTGATTAGGAAAACCTCATAATAAGTATCTATGTAAAAACTTAAAGTGGTTCTCCGAAGAAGAGGTAAAATTCATCAACTTTTGTTATTGATTTATTTATTCTTCCACCTTTTAAAAAATTCTATAACTATGATGATATAATAAAATAATTATATACCATATACTAAGATGTTATTATGTTAATTAAATCAACTATTTACATCTCCTCTTCCATCAAATGGGAAACAAAACCATCAATCATATGTATGGTGGACTACCATCTAACGAACTGATGTAATTAATTTTCTTACACCACATTTCACAGATGGATATAATAATATATTTAAAAAATTAATATGAAATTTATGACATTATTATTCTTCTTTAATTATAATTTCATATATACCTTCTTACTTTATATTATTTTTTAATATGATAACATCACTTATTTGTACGGAAGACTAAATCCTTTCAAAGACAAGTGATTCGATCTTCATTTATGATTTATATAAAAATTAATAAGGATAGGTTTAATGAAAATATTCAATTTATATTTGACATAAAATTTATTTTGGAAATGAAATATATTATTTACAATTCTTCATTTCATCATTCAATGAAATGGAAATAACATTCATGCGTATGTATGACGTACCGTCTCCATGAACGGTGTAATTCATTTTCTTTCTCTAACATTAATGGATTACTATAAATAAATATATGATGAATATATATGATATTTATAACATGTTTAAAATTATGTATATTATTTATCCATGATTAATATAAAAGAAACAAGAATATCAAATTCTAACATACATGAAAAAATGAAGCAGTTATTAACTGAAACACGATTCTGTAATGGAATTATTAATAAATAGGTAATAAAATATCATAATAAAATCATATATGGTATTTAAAATATTAGTATTGTTCTATAAAATATTTATAATTAAATTATATTTATTATATATGATGTTTTAATGTGTATAAATTAATTTGAGACTTATGGTAAGAGATTTTCATCTCACATTTATTTTAGTGGGACACATGCCTTATACACCACTTGTTTCTTTTGTTTGGTGTTTATATTAATAATGATTATATTTTATGATTATTCTCATTAAAATTATGTAATATACATATCTATATAGTTTTATTTATTTCATGGGTAAAATAATTCAAAAGATACCTAAGTGGAAACACATTTATGTTATGATCTCTTTGTTAATCGTGATTGTTTATGATTAAGACTAAAAAACGAGATATTATGATCTATTTCTCAAGAAACCCTTAAATTTTATGATCCTACGTATATTACATTAAAATATTTTTTTCCTATATTAAAAGATTTAAGTTTACTATAGAATGTTTTATGAAAAATCTTCTTTAATTACCTCTTCAATCGAAAACCCTTTTTCTTACATATCCATGTTTTCTAATTTTTTTAAATTGAATAAAATTATCCAAAATATTTACCCATGATTGAATTTTTAAAAAGTTTTTTAAAAGTAATCTTCATGTCATTTCCTAAACAATACCTATTTGGATTTTACTGAATATGTGAATGGAATCTTTATTTTATTTTGTAGGACATGAAAAAAAGTTCCTTCCATAATGACCATCATTTTATTTGAGGAATAATTTATATATTTTCAATTTTATCTTAAAAGAAAATTATTTAAACAATTATTTATTAATTTTTGATTTTTAAAATGTGATTTTAGAAGGAAATTATATTTTCTCAAGAATTGTTCCAAGTAATTTTTCTTTCAAAATCATTTTCCATCTAAGAAGAAATCTTTTGATGTGATATAATATTTTATAGGGATATGATACAATGATACTATATTCATTATATCTTTGGATAGATTATTTATATTAAGAAAATATGTTTACGAATCTTGTTTATTTTCCATGGGTTATGCTAGTATGAAGCATTTTTTGAAACCTATTTATATTCTTAGTTTTTATATGATAAATTTTTTTTATTACCATTTCTTTTCATGGGTTTGGATACAATGAATTATTTATGATCTTGTGGAATACACATGTATTATTTTCATTATTTTATGAGTGGGACCTAGAACCTCCCTCTAATTAATTGACTAAATATTGAAATACCAAGAGATAAACATGAATGGAATAGGGAGTGAACCAAGTTCAGTAAGGGACCTGATCCTCTATGATAGTCTTGGGAGTGAACCATGACTGTTATGATGGTTTTTTGAGTGATCCTATTCCACTTTGATATTTTTTTTCAATTATCATTTACAACTAAGGGAATTATTTTTTATTCTTATTTTTATGAAAAAATATATATCTTATTTTAATGTTGTGATATTGTGGATCATGTTCTTTGATTCCATTATGATTCATGTCTTATGAACCACCATGATTTATGTCCTGTATTATTTTTACAATATAGGATATGAAGGTTATTATTTCAGATGTTATTATCAGGTTCTCAAACACTTATTATAATGTAAAATTTATATCTACCATGTTTACCCTAACTAAGAATCTAAGATCACCCTTTCTTATGATTCTTTTGTCCTGGTTATGACTATAGGTATTAATTTTGATATGTATAAGATTGGTTCCATTTTTTGAACTATTTAAAAGATGATGTAAAACTCTTATGAATCAACTCATTATGTTTCAATGTTTCCAATGGCAGTAGAAAAAAATTATTTTGGTATTAATTTTTATTATATTTAATGAATATTAATCTATTAAGATGTAATATTTACGTATGAGAAGTTTGGGATTTTAAAATATGTATCAGGGTAAGGTCTAGTTAACCATTAGAAAAAAGTATGAGAAAACTTTAGCGAGAACCAGAAGGATAATTCTAAGTATAGTATTCTAGAATTTTGGAGAAGGATAAATTGAGTAGTTTCCATGAAATTACTTCCCTTTATGAATACTAAAACTAGATGTGGATATAGCATAGTTAAACCTTTGGGTAATTACTCTGAAAAGGGAACATTGAGTTTGAATCGATCAACATCTGGTACATGTAAATGGACCTTGCGGCACACCATGTTTGACACTCCCAGGGAATATGTTTTTTAAATTCACAAACTCTTTATTACCCATCTTGAAGTATTTGAACAATGACCATGAAAGAACTAGTTAATCCAAAGGTTTCATACATTAAAAATGAGGTTTCACTATTTAGACATCATATAAATGATTTTTCCTTATTGATTACTCTAATAAAAGATTACTAATAGTCATGATAACCATTTTGGTTTTTGTAATATAATAAATATAAAATCATGTAGTTGTGGTGGTGAAAAGTATTTTCAATTATTAAAGTATCTTTTTTGATATTGGTTATATTAATTAACTCATATAATGATATTTATTTTTAAATATTAATTCCTATAAAAAATTATTAGATGTTTATTTAGTAGTGAAAACCCTAATGGTACAATAAACACCTCACAAGTCTATAATTCCTCTCTAGATTAAGTTTGATGGAATACTCTTCATGATTTTTTTATTCCATGTCTTGATGAATTTTATGTTATCGTATGAATGAATTTTTTTTTCACTACATACAGACCATCTCAATTTACATGGATGTTAAGTCACATTTGATATTCTAAACCAACCTATGATCATCAATCAGTGTGATGAAAAATATGAACTTCTGATGTAAATCACATCCATTGTATGAGTTTTGATTCCTATTCAAAGGGGGAATTTATCATAGATGTTAGGGAAGGCACTCAACATTGATGATATTCCAATTATATGTAATCTTGTAAATGTTTTTAAAAAATAGTTCCCTCATCTTCCATCTTAACATGAATTTAAGTTCTCAATAGAACTCATACATGGTGATACACCTATTTCATGAAATACTTATAGAACGAACCCATCTGAGCTGCAGGAATTGAAAAAGAAACTCTAGGAGAATCTTGACAAGAGATTCTTTTGGATAAGTGTGTCTTCATGGGGTTCATCAATTTTTTTATTAACAATAATCATGGATCAAGGAAGATCTGCATTGATTTTTAGTGGTTTATCAAAATCAAAATCAAGAAAAATTATCCTATACCCCATATTTATGATTTATATGATTAACTGTGTAGAGATCAATACATTTAAAATATTGAAATTTATTTTTGATATCATAAAATGAGGTTTGTGAAGTAGGATATACCCATGATATAATTATATATAAGGTATTGACATAATTAGTATATAATGATGCCATTTTTTCATACTAATGGCCATGATATATTCATGGATTTGATGAATAGAGTCTTTATAGGTTACATTGATTAATATGTGGTTTTATTAATAGATAATTTTCATATTTAATAAAAGATAAAGGAAAAAAATTAATATCACCTAATAATTATATTCAAGACCCTAAAAAATGATAAAATTTATGCAAAATTTATAATATATGGATTTTTTCTATGAAAAGGTGTCGTTTTTTTGTCAAATAATTTTAAGAGCATGTATATATGTAGATCCATCAAAGATGCTTTTAAATGTTGGACTAGAACAATCATAGTGACTGATATCTGTAGTTTTGTTGGTTTATCTATATATTATTGATAGTTTGTGGATAGTTTTTCACTACTATATAATCCAATAACTATGTTAACTTGTAAGGAATACATGTTCTTCTTGAGAGATGAATGTTAGGGAAATTTCAAGGGATTAAAGATAATATTATTTAGCGTACCGGAACATAAAGTACCCAGTAGTGTACAAGGTTTTGTAATCTATAATGATTCACCCAAGATGGGATTAAATTTGTTTCATGAAGAATGATACGGTTATAGTTATGCATCATTAAAATTTATGTCTCATGATCAAAATTATCTAACTCAAGATTTAGAGTTAGCTGTAATAATTTTTTCATTAATAATATTTGGAATTATATTTTTGAATAAAATTGTAATATATATGCCTAAAAAAATTTAAAATTATATATTCACACATAAGGGGTTGATATTCACAATAGAAGATTGTTGTATCTAAATAAATATTATGACAGATTAATACATTACCACAATAGGAAAGTGAAAAAGGTGGAAAATGTTCTGAGCTGAAAGGATCATACTAGCTTATCGATGATAAGGATTGAAAAAGATCCAATATTTATTTATTTTCAAAAGACGGATCATGAAATATTTAAAGAATGGGAAAATTTTTACTTTCTCAAAAAAATGTTCAACCATATTTCCATGTGAGGACATAAGAGGAACAAAAGGATAATATTGAGCTAGAAAAGAAGGTGAGAAATGTTTCAGAGTCTAACATTGATCATGATGGAATGATAAGGTTTTGAACCATGTATATGTTTCATCTATACCTTATTTAAATAAGATCTATTAAGTTATCTCATAGTTAATTATTCTCTATTCATCCATGACGTATGAAGATATAAAGAGATTTGAAAGAGTTTTTATGGTGGGATGAAATGAAGAGAGATATCGTAGAGTTTATATATTTGTTATTGGTATGTTAGTAAGTTAATGTTGATAGACAAAAGTATAAGGGTATGATATATCCATTAACCATACCAGAATATAAATGGTAAAAAATAACCATGGATTTTTCTGTCGGACTCCCCAAAACATCTTAATGGAATAATTCTATATGGGTTGTAGTCGATCACCTTATAATGTTATCACACTTTATATCTCAAAAATAATATTTATCTTTGGAAAAATGTTCCATAATATAAATTAAGGAAGTTGTAAGGTTGTATGGGGTACCACATTCAATTGTATCTAATTGGGGTTTGAGTTTTACCTATATGTTTTGGAAAAGTATTCAATAAGATCTTGATAAAGAGTTGAGTTTCAGAACTACGTATCATCCTATGATATATGTTCAATCTATGAGAACCATTAAAACAAAAAGGTATATGTTGAGATACTATATTATGGATTTAAATGGTTGTTGGGATCAATACTTTTATCTTTTTTAATTTTCTTACAACAAAATACTCCACTCAAAAATTTAGATGGCTCCTTATTAGGATCACTATATAAAGAAGCTAATAACTCCAACATACTGTGGTAAAGTTGGATAAATAAAAATATTTAACCAGAGATATATTATTAAATTGTATTGAAGGTTTCATCTATTTAACAACACATAAGTATGGACCAAATTCAAGAGAAATTTTATACCGACAATCATCAACATAATCTGGAATTTGAAGTTGGTGACAAGGTGTTTCTTAGTATTTTTTAATGGATGAAAATAATGAGATTCAAAAAGAAATGGAAAATAATACCTAGGTATATCAACCAATTATTAATTATTGATCGTATCAGGATGGTATCTTATTAATTGAGGCTTCCACCATAACCTCTCCCAAGTCTATGATATGTTCCATGTATCTCTCATAAATAAGTATATACCTGATCCTTCATATGTAATGAAATCAGAGGTAATTAAATTAAAGTAAAATATATATTGTGTGGAAAAATTGTTTTAGATTCCGGATATTATAAATAAATTTATGTGAAATAATACCACTCACCTGGTCAATATTTTTTTGTGAAACCACCAATTTGAGAAATATATGTGGTAACCTGAGGATGTATTGAGGTAAATGATCCACATTTTTTTACCAAAGGGATGAAATTTTGATAGTGAAATTAATTTTATAGGAAAATAATGTAACACCCAGATACCTTTTATTTATTAGTAAATCCTCATAATAAGGATTTTGGTATAAACATAAAACAATTCTCTGAAGAAGAGGTAAAATTTGTAAACGTATGTTTTTTATTTCTTCTTTAGTCTACTTAAAAAATATTTTCCAAATATTAATATATACTAAAAAATCTATCTATCATATAAAACTATGTTATTATGTTAATGTAATTATTTATTCTTATCTCTTCTTCCATCAAATTGGAAGTGAAACTGTTGATCGTGTGTACGACATACTATTGCCTCATGAACTGAGGTAATACTATTTCCATCACCACCTCTCACAACTAGAAATAATGATGGATTTAAAATATTTATATGTTTTTAGGAAATTTTTATTCGTATTTAATTATAATATCACATAGACATTCATACATTCTATTATGTGGGAAATCATAATGTTGCTCATTTATACGATAAACAACTGCCTCCCAAAGTGATGTGATTCGTTCTTCACTGATGATTTGCATAGAAAGTAAACAATAGGTTTAATGAAAATATTTTATTTATATAGGACAATTTTTTTTTAAAATTAAATATATTATTTAATTATATTTCATTTCATCCATTGATAAAATGGACACATCGTTCATATGTATGTACAAGCTACCATCTCATGAATGATATAATTCATTTTCTATATATAACTTTAATAGATTACTATAAATACATATATAATGAATATATATGATATTTATATCATGTTTAAAATTATATATATATTTTTACCATGATCATCAAAAAAAGGAATTAGAATACCAAACAAAACCATACATTAAAAATGAAACAGTTATTACCAGAAATGTGATTTTAACAAGGAATTGTTAATAAATGCTAAATAAAAGGTCACTATTAAATCATATATGGTATTATACATATGATTATTGTTATGAAAAAATATGTATAATAACCTTATATTTATTATATAGGAGGATATAACTTGTACGAAGTATGTTATTTCTTAAGGTACGTGATTTAGTCTCACTTTTATTTCTGTGGGACACCTGCCTTATAAATAACTTCTTTCTTTTGTGTGTGTATATAATTGGAATGAATGTATTTTATTATTCTTAACATGAAAATTATCATATATATATATCCAAATAACTTTATTTATTTCATTGAGCTTAAAATTCAAAATAATGAAAATTGGTAACCACTTTATGTTACAATCTATTTTTTATTGATTTTCATTCTGATTATATTACCAATGATGAGATATTATGATGTAAGACTCAATAAAAAATTTATTTTCTCCTACTCTAGTTATTTCATGAATATAAAATTTTTAATATCATTTTCCCCTCTTAAAGTATTAAATATTCCAATTGATGTTTTTAAGAATAATGATATTTATTTCTCTCTTTAGTCGAAAACCATTTTCTTCCATGTCAATGTTTTTTAAAAAGGATTTTGAAAATATTTTAACATTATAAAAATTATTTATTAAAGAAAATTTTACCAATTTTTTATTTTTTAATAAGTGTTTTAAAATGACTCTTTATATCATTTTTCAAACAAGGACAGTTTGGATTTTTTTAAAATGTGAAACTATTCATTATTTTAATGTGTATAACATGAACATAATTTTTCACCATCATGAAAATTATTTTATTTAAAGAATAACTTATATTTTTTCAATGATATTTTAAAATTAAAGTATTTAAAATATATTTGATGAATATATAATTTACAAAACATTATTTTTAATAAAATATTATTTTTCTTGACGAATGTTGCATGTGGGTTTTCTTTCTAAATCATTTCAGATCTAAGATAAAATAATATGATGTAATTTAATATTTATTGGGGATATGATTAAATTATAAAAACTTTATTATTTCTATATATGGTTTGGATTTATATTAAAAATATGTTTAGGAAAAATTTTTCTTTTCAATGGGTTATTCTATGAAGAAATATTTTATGAAACCGATTTTTTTCTTGGGTTCTGATACGATGGATGTCTTCTTAAGCCCATTTATTTTCATGTGTTCTAATATGACGAATTTTTATGATTTTGTGTCACATGTATGTTTTAATTTTATCATGTGATGGGTGAGACCTTTATCTCCCTCCAACACATTGGTTAAATATTAAAATATCATGAGATAAACATGACTCGAATGGGGAGTGAACCCTATTCAGTACAGAACTTCGTTCACTATGATAGTCTTGGGAGTGAAAATTAACTACAAAAATGGCATGGGGAGTGAAAATATTCCACTATGATTGTTTTGGAAATAATCTTTCATAAATAATTCAATTATTTTCTATACTTATGTGTATTCAAAAAATATATATCTTATGCCAACGTTATGATATTAGGGATTATGTTCCCTAAGGGGGATGCAACCTACCTTTCTAGGATATGTGTGTGCGGTGTGTGTGCATGTTTTAATGTAATTATACACCCAATAATGTAATATATATATATATGATATCAAAAATAATGTTCTTTTATTCCTTTATGATTCAAGTCTTATTAACATCCAAAAATTTTGTCATATCTCGTGTTTATGATCTAGGATATTCAGGGTATGGTTTTCAAATGTTATTTTAATGTTCTCATACCCCTATTCTCATGTTATATAGATAAATCCCTTATTTAACCTTACAAATCATCCTATCTCACCCTTTTTTATGTTTCTTTTCTCCATGTTATAATGATAGGCATTATATGTGATATATCAAAGAATGGTTCCAGTTATGATGACCTAAGTGGGAGATGATGTATAACTCTTCTGAATAAGTTGTTTACATTTCCTTGTTTCCGAATGAAATGGAACTAAAATATTCTAGCTTGGATATTTTTACTATATAATAAATATTCATCTATTAATATAAAATATTTATATATGATAAGGTTAGGTCTATACATGTTTCCCCTTCCATTATAATTCCCAAGTTCATACTTACTAAATACGTCCAAATTAGATTTCTCCCCACCCTCATCATGAATAAGATAACATGTTCTTATCTACTTAATGAATTTCCTACCTTGTTTTCATTAGCTATAAGATAATTTATAGAAAAATCATAATTCTTTAGTGGTTCCAATCATCTCCTTTACTTAATGCTAAGATATTCCTATGTATAGATATGTTGAAATATTTTATAGACAGTATATATATCACATATCTCCCCATTGAGATAATATATCCATATATTAAGTACAAATATAATCTCTATAAACTCTAAATCATGAGTTAGAAAATTAATCTCATATAGTTGTAAATATTTAGAAGAATAAGCCACTACCATAACAGTTTACATTAAAACACATCCAACACCGTTCCCTGATACTTCACTATAAATTAAAAACCCATGTTATCCAAATGCAAGAGTTAATATAGGTTTATTTACCAATATTGTATTTAATTACGAAAATATATATTGACATTACTTTTTTCATTTGAATTTGAACACCGTTCATGTTAAAATGGTTAATAGATTATATAAAAAAGAAATGTTTTCAAAAAAACACTGATATTATTCTAGTATTCCAAGGAAACATTACATTTCATTTATTTTTGTGGGTTTTGGACATCCATTTAAATCCTTTATTTTATAAGGGTTGATATATACATTGTCTATTAAAACAATATGACAATTTAATGTATCTTTTTGATGCCAAAATTATCATCTACTAAAATTTACCATATATGTTTTTTTATATAACCTGAAGAATAATGACTAATTGAGTTTTATTATCCTTATAAATCGTAGAGTATACAAGAATATCATCAAAAAATTCCACAAATAAAATATCAATATAATCCTTCAATACTTTATTCATTGTATCCATCATAAAATATGATTCATTTGTAAAACCAAAAGGCATTTATATGGCCTCATAATTTCTAGAGATGGTGCACTTTCAAAACCAAAAGGCATTATTAAAAATATAGGTTGTCTATAAATTTTATTAAAGGTAATCTTTAATATATCCTCCTTAACATTTATATGATGATAACTAGAATAATGTTCAATCATTAAAAAGTATTTATCCCGTTGAATGTGATAAAAGAGTTTATAAATACATTCTAGTAGATACTTATTATTTACATTAATTACATTTATTTCCTACATAATCAATGAATAACCTCATTTAATCATCTGTCTTCATAAAAAATAAAATAGTTTCTCTCCATAGTGAAACACTTGTATAAACGTAACCTTTTTAAATAAATCTTGTAGTTTATTTATTATCTAGACTAATTTATCTATATTCACTTGACATAGTGTCTTAGATAAGTGTATTCATCCTAAAAAAATCAATAGATATTTTAAATTTTTTATTAGGTTAAATCTCTATAATTAATCATGAAAAAATTCAATAGAATCATTCATGATCAGTATGTATTCTATTATAAAAACCAAATAAAACATTTCATATTGAGTTTTATATATTTCTTCCCCAATTATATCATTATGATGAGAAACTTGGGGTGGTTCTTGAAAAGATTTGGGAAATAAACTCTCTCTAAAAAACAGGTAATTCCATACATAACTCCCAAATTATAACTTCTTTCTCTCTACTACAAATTATAGCTTTATAATTTTAGATCCAACCCATACCCATTATTACATCAAAATATATAATAATAATAATGATTATATTTGAAACTATAAAACACCAGTGCATTCTCATTTGAATTTACTAGTATAGTTTCATCAAATTAAATGTAGAATATAGTTTTGTAACTAATAAAACCATCAGTAATGCATCAAGGGTGATATAATTTTCATTTAAAAAATTAAATATATTAAAGAGTGCATAGATCCATAATAAAGTTATGTATTATCTAACTATTAGTTTATAATCAATGTTACTAATATCAAATCATTTAAATCTTCAAATTTAGCTATTGTTATTTAAAAATCTCAACCTTTATCTGCAGGCCTATTCTGAGGTATATTCCCTTGGTTATTATGGATTTTATAAGATTTATATCCCCTATCCTTACAATTGAAACATTTTACATTTATTTACTATCTCTTGAATTTTCACTCCTGATATTGATGAATTTTATCTTCATATTTAATTAATACACCGAAACCCCTTAAGAAATAACTGGGGTGTTTATTCTCAAACTTATTATATATAGAGAACTCCAATGTTCCTTTTATTACCTTTCTAATAGTTCACTCTATATAGAGATCATCCATCCACTTATTATCGGGTTCCCTATTTTAATGAGTGATTTTGAAAACCCCTTTATAGTATTGATATCACTAATCACCATCTTATTATATATTGAAAATTTATAAGATAGTAATGATCTATAATGAATTGTATTTAAACCATAAAATAAGAGATCAACCTTGAATTTCTAGTCATGTAGATCATCTAAAAATTACCTTGATAACATTATGAAATTGGTCTCATATTCAGACACCATCTATTCTCTATTCAATCATAGATTTAAGAATGTTTTCCTATATTAACATGTATCTCATAATAAAAATAGTTTTATTGGAAAATAAAATTAGATTTATTCAAATCAAAGTTATCTATCGCCTCAACCTTTTAATATTTTTAATCAAGGACCACTGTTAGTTAGCATCTACAGTTAAATGAAACATATCCATGAAAAACTTTTCAATATTTGAACATCCCATGATATAAAGATATTCTCTAGGGAATTCATCCACTTCTCTACCATCATTAGATCGGTGGACCCACAAAATGGTGTAGTTTTTGGATCATATATCAATCTAAAGTGGTTAATTCTTGTTGAGTGACAACTAATTTATCCATGTACGAATGGTTATTTATCATAACTAGATTTAATTTCCCTATGATATTAATAATTTCTTCTACACCAACATTTACTCCAATATCCTAATTATCCCCACAATTACTACTTTTCCCAAATTAATCTTTTACTTTCAAGTCATTTTAGTATTTCCATTGTCTAATAAATAGAAAAATCAGTATTAATACTATATTGTTCAAATTCATGACTTATATATCATGTTTTCATGAAATAAAATTCTATGAAAAAGATACCTACCCAAACAAGTATAGAATAATATCTATAATTTTATATTAAAAAAATCTACACCTATATTATTCTAGTTTATATGGTTTCTAAAAATTACTTCTCATGTACAAACATTAACAACCCCAAACCTAGTAACATAGAGATAGTGGGTTATTTATTTTACAGTAAACATGATACATGGGATTTCATTCCCATTATCAGGGTTTAGTTTTCTTTAAGATACTAGATATGTAAACATTACATTATAAAGTGTCATATTACATAATTTTAGTTGAAATCATTGTTCATTAATGTTATTCATAGATATAATCACATATAGTCTTCCACTTCATTACCTAGTGAATTGGGAAAAATATATAAAGGTTGAGCTCAGACACTGAGTAGAGGATAGTGTAAAATGGAAGATAAAAAAAGAATAATTTTAGCATAATAAATACAGAATGAATGGATACAGAGATAATGTAATAACAAAGAATACATAATAATAAATCAATACATGGTTGGAAATTAAATAAATAATCCAGGTCTAAGATTAAATGTTCACTTTGTGTTGAATATGATGGGAATGAATAATTTCAAAAATTATAAACATACTATTGAGGCCTTATTCTAAAATATCATATATAAATGGTTAAGGATTACACTGAATAAAAAAACTAGTCTTTATCATGATACCTACTGATAGATTTATGGTATATATAATTTTGTATCCATCCCATAACATAATAAATACAATATATAAATTTTATTAATAGAATGAGTATATACATATATATCATAATATTATATAAGGAACACTATAAATATTCCTGGCTAAGTAATCAATAGCTATCCAGAAAAAAATAATAGATCTTAATTTTTATATATATACTCATTAAATAGAAAATTATGGATATATATGTGAATATAAAAAAATCAATATAGAAACTAAACGATATTCATAATGTAATGGGGCATACCCTTATCAAAGGAATGATAATAAATTAGCCATAAATGGTAACTTCATAGTGTAGGGATATCAATATGAATTAGTCATTAATTTTAATAATTTTAAATGGTAGGAGACCAAAGAAATTAATTTTTTTTATAGACTCACACGTTTATATGTTGTTCAATACCTATATTTTTAAAATAAATAAATTGGAAATTTATTTCTAAATTATAGAAATATATTCAAATACATAATTATTATTTGTAATGATATTGTGTATTATCCAAAGAATATCCCTTGGGAGTCTCAAACCAGGTGTGCAATTAGACCAATATGGTGTGCACTGAAGAAAAATCTAAGTAATAATCAACCAACTTTTTCAGGGTTTTTACCCCTACATGTATCTATGATAGAGAATTAAAACTCTTGTACTATCCAAATAAATATTTCATTAGTAGAAAATCATACACTCTTTTCATAACTAAAATTTTAGGTTGTATACCTATATTTAGATTTATCTTTTAGGTTTAGACTAATGTTTTTGTATTATAACAACTTAATAAGGTAATATAATGAGAAATAATGTTGACATACCATTGATAATAAGATAATTAATTTATATAAATGAATCATAAAATCATTTTAAATTGAAATTAAAATTAATTTTAGAGGATTACACAAATATAATATAAGAAGGGAGAAGAGGCCCTTACAACAGCCTCACAACAGCTTAGAAAATGATTATAATGAGCAAGAATAACTTACACCACATTAAAAATATATAAAATTTATGATATTACAACATATATAAATTCATTGAAATATATTAAATTAATTTAAAAGTTTTTATAATAAAATAAATTCAAATGTGAAATGAAGAGGGTGAAATAGAAACCCATACCGCTATTGAGATTCTTATACTAGAGTCATTTTTTAAAACAGACAATGTTCATCATAGTTAAAGATAGAGATATGGGAGAGACTCTTTAAGAGATCTATAAAGAGTTGACATAAAATTTTGTATGGGGTAAAGGAGAATATGGGGTGAGTGTTTATAGATATGGTGAATTTAATTTCATGGTAGAATGTAATGAATATTTTATTATTCTATTATATTTAGTACTACACTTCCCCCCACCCCCATAGTTCCCTATTACCACCCTTATTGATCCACTATAATTTTCATGTCAAAATTATTCAAAGTGATCTTACTTGATCATGTTGAGACACAATTGCAAATATTTGGTGTTATATTTAACATATTTCACCATTTTCCCCTGATTTTATTATTTTTACTGAAAATTACCAAATTTCTCCCTCCTGGTGATTTTCACATCCTTATATAAAATATGAAATATTTTTTTTAAAATTCATCCTTCAATTGTACCCATTTTCATTTTATATAATATTGATACATTTTATAGAAATTTGGTATGAAAATAAACACTATATCATTTATAAATAATTTAAACTTTAATATAACTTAACTTCTAATTAAATAAACCCTTTTCAAAATAACATAATCCTTAAGGGTAAGGTGTGAAATGATTTTACTATAATGGGGTGTTTTTTACAAAATTAATCTGGAATTGATTTATACTAACTTGAAACTATCTCATAAATAGTTCATCATACCTTATTTTCATCATTCATTCATTATGTTGATTCACTGGATTATAGCATTATCATTTTGTAATATTCTTATTATAGATGAAACATCCATTAGAGAGTAATATCTAGGTGAAATATAGATAATAAATGAGTTATTTATTTTTATCCATTGCCTATAATTAGTTACAATTGTCTTAGTAAATTTTTACGTTTGACTTTTGGTACATATTTTATAATAAAGATATTTCTATTTATTAATAGAATGATTTAGGTATTACATCCTCTATAGTGGGGATAAAACTTTTGAGGCGGTACCTATGACCAAATAATTCACCACTTCTTGCTATATATGTTGAGTAAATGAATACACAATCTTGGTTGTATGATTCAAGTCATTTTTTTTCTATAACACACATTTGGTTCATCAAATATTCTATTTGTTAGATTTAAGGGAGTTTGGGAAAATGATCACTAGAGAGTTGAAAATAATCAATATTAATCAAGAAATCAATTAGTTTAGAATTAATAGTTATAGTGTGATTCATAGATAATTTTAATGGGAGGAGGATTCAAATCAGTTTCACCTTTTCTGTTTCTAATGGAAACCATGATGTGATTTCAACCAAGATGTTTTTAGTCGGTGTAGAGCCACTTTCCAAAGTTAGAAAAATCAATTGAAAATTAGTATAAATAATTTTGAATTATCATTATTTTGGAGGTTTAATGCAACAACCCTTAACTCTAGAAAGAAATTATCTTTAAATAATTTTATTTCTATGATATCTTGCATTACATGCAACCCTGATTTTAAACTGACCTTGATGCACTATTAAAATATTATTATATAATGCGACAGTTATACTCTAGATATTAATTTAGTGGGTATGCATATAACTAACTAATTTATGAAATATAAATAAATTTCTTACTCGATATAAATGAATTTATAAATTATTATTAAATAATCACTTATTTTTTAATAAAGTTATTTTATGCTTCGAAAGAAAAATTCCTTAAAAATGATTTTCTTTATTTTGTTAGAAAATATTATTATTATTTTATAGATAATTTAAACATTTTAATTTAATAAAAATAATACAATTTTTTAAATAAGAAAATAAAAAATATCATAGGCTTATTTTTTTTGATTTTACTTAGAAGATTGATTTTTCTGTGTATAGTGAAAATACTAATTTATATTGAAATTTTTATTTCAATTTCAACCATTTTAGCAGATCCTTTTTATTCTAAAATGATTTAAAAGTAAAATTAGTTATATAATATTATTATTAATCCAATTAGGTTTGCTGTAATCAATATTATAATTTAATTTGGTAAAAAACATTTTTTATACAGAAGAGACATGTTAAGGAAAATTTATATTTTTCTAAAAAGTGGTTTTCATCGCGTTTTGTACACATATTATAAAATTAATTTCTTTCAACTATAGGTATTTAATTTCATAAAATTTGTTATATATTTGTAATTTGGTGCTTCAAATTTGTAAAATATCTCCCTTTTATTTGTAAGCATTATGAAATGTAACAGTAGTAAAATTAACCACCTTAGTTAAGAGTAAATCAGGTTAATCTTGGTTAAAACTAAGTTACAAGACTATAATTTTTCATCATAATTATTATTGGATGAATTTAATTTAACCCTAATAAAATTAGTCTCTTAATCGAATTTTTTTAATTGACACATGTCAATGAAAATGACCCTTATAATATTTAAAGCAAGGAATGTTACAAAATGTGACTCTCTTTGTTTTAAATATCTATTATGAGTATACCTATGAAAAAAAAAGATATTAAAGGAAAAAAATTAATTCATGAGATTAATAAAATTAATAAAATTATATATTTTTTAAAAAAAATTTAGAAACAATATAATTACCTTAAATGCTTGTGCAACACCGATACTATATTTTTTAATTAATTGAAAAATGAATAAATAATTTTCAAAATTATAAAATAAATAAAATTTTAATGAATGAATTTATAAATAGAATTATATATATATATATTAAATTCTAGGGAAGTTTTGTTGGATTATATTCTAATTTCTCCTTTTTCATGATGTATTTGAAGTAAAATTAAATGAATTGTGTCAAAAACGACATTAATAGTATTTTATCAAAATAAATTTTTATTTAGTTATTTAAAATTCATAAAAATATTAACTTTGACCGTGGGAATGTAATATGGTTTAAAAAATCATAAATAATCCATTTATTATTCACATTTTCATTTTCAGAAACATTAATAACCTTTTTTGATTAAAATAGTGGTTATTGGGGTTAAGGTTAAAAATAATTAATCAAGATGTTAATAAAAAATATAATATTAAAATGATATAAATAATTATATAAATTTAATTGGATGATATTATTTCAAATTATACACTTTTTTTAAATTTCATGACCATTTTGAATCATTTTTTCCTAGAATACTCTTATTATATTTTAATTTCGTAATGAAATTTGGAAATTTCTCCTCACCTAAATTTTAAAAGATTACATCATCCCTTAGTTATTTACACCAAATTGAGCCATATATCTCGACCCAACCCTGACTATTATTCTTCTAAAAATCTTTATACATGTTATATAGGTTCTTTTATCCTCAAAATACTATCCTTAGGTTCTTTAAGGAATGATCTAAAGGAGGTCTCCTGAAGAAAAGGTAATCATCTTACCTGACCTATTTCAATTTATTAATTCTTATAAATATTCTAAATATATGTTATTTATCATAAAATTATAAAATATGTATACTAAATATACTTAAATTTTACAATTTTTATGAATACACCATTATACACTCTATTTATAATAAAATAATATGTGAATGTATCGATCATGGGTATGTTTAGCTTACCATCTCCTTGTAGCGATACAATTTATTTACCATACCTATCTTTCATGGATGAGTATTATGATGGGTTTAATGTATATATATTGTAATTACTAAATATTTACACTCATTTAATTATAATATAACATTTACATTCTTACCTTCCAAACCATTGGTAAATGATAACGTTGTCTGTTTGTATGTGTGGACTACCACATCCACAAAGCGATGCGATTTGTTTTCTATTTATATTTAACATGGATTATAATGATAAAGGATTTGATGAAAATATATATGATATATATCATATAATAATTATCCTAGAAAGGTTTTTTCAAATTTAATTTTATTTCATTCTATCTATTGAAAAATTAAAATGACGTTCATGCATACATATTCCATACCGTCTACATGAATGGTGTAATTCATGTTTATATCTCTAAAATTTATGTATAAATCGTAATATATGTAAAAAATTAATATATATAATTTTTATAACATTATTAAAAAAATTAAACGACGAATCCATAATAAAATTATAAGAATTGGGACTGATGAACCAAAACATGCTTGGAAAACAAAGAGTTACTTCCCAAAACAATGATTTTAATAAAACATTATTAATAAAAGAGTGATAAGATTCCATAAATATATCATACATGATATTATATATATGAATATTCTTATTTAATACATGTATAATAAATCCATATTTATTGTATTGTAGTTTTAAACATGACTAATGAAAGTTGAAACTTAAGGTAAGGGATTTATATTTCAATCCTATTTTATTCAGGATTGTTTATACATGAATTTTTATTGGGGAAATTATATGATACTTATCTTATGAATCCATTTTATTTTCTTATACTATGGTTATTTATTTATATTTTATTTTCTCCTTTCGTTATTCTCACTTTAATTATTTACGAGATAAAAAGAGTGTTTTTAAAGAAAATCGACATTAATTCTTTCTTTGGTCTAAAATATACTTTCTTCTAAATCTATATTTTCTAAAAATGTTTTCAATAATGATTTAAATATTATAATATGACTATTTAATTATCATTTACCCATGTTTTAGTTTTTAAAAAATTATTATTATGGAATCTTCTTATCATTTTCTAAATGAGGTACTTTTTTTCTTTTTACAAGAAAATATGAATTGAATGTTATTTAACATATGAAACATAAACATATTTTTTGATAATAATGACTAATATTTAATTTTAATATTACTTTATATGCTTATAATTTTATTTTTAAATAATTGTTTTCTTTTATAATATCATAGTTTCATTTAAAGATGTTTTTTATAATAGAAATGTTATTTTTCTGAGGAATTATTTCAATTGGTCTTCTAACATCATTTTCTTATAATAATGAAATGTATTGATATTAAATAAAATTTATAGGGAATATGATCCTTGGATAATGTCCTTATTCTCTCTCTGGATGTTTTATAATTACAATGACAATATGCTGATGAATCCCATTCCCTTTTCCACGGGTTAAAATTTATTGAAATGTTTATAAAGTCTGTTTCTTTTCATGATATTTGGGATAATTAATGTTTTATGATATTTTGGAACACATATGTATGATTTTATTTATGTTATTTATGGGAACTATATCTCCCTCCAACTCATTGAGTAAATATATACAATTCACGAGTTAAATATGTTATGTATGTACCTGATATTTATGTTCACAATTTTATACATAAACCTCATTTTCATGTCCATAAGTTTAGGAGTGAAATTAAATTTCATGTACGTAATACCAGTGTGGAGATGGATTTAATTTCTATAAGATCATGCATGGAATGATATTTCAACTCCATAATATCATATGTGGACCTTGTTTCATGTCCAGAAGTTTATGCGAGGGACTGATTTTATTTCTATAACATAATGAGTGAACTTATTTCTATATATACATGTTGAAAAAATATAATTTTATTTGTATACAACAATTCGATGTCTTATTCCAATGATATTGTAGGATCCTGTCTTTTTCAAGGTATGAACCTCTTTGTGTTTTTCATTGAACCTATTTTTTTGTGGTTTCCTTTATCACTGAACCTCAGTAGTCGGGTCCCTTTTTTGGGGATTGAGAAAATTTTATAGGGAAAATGACCTAATGTTTTGGGATGTATGTATGGATTAAATAATGGAGTCTGGGTAAGAATGTAAATGGATTATGATGGTTTTTTGTGAGTTTATATGGCTTTAGAGGTGGTTCGTATTTTTAATAAAAATTTTGGATTGAGAGATGTTTTCTAGAAATTTGAACACCGTGAACCTATGAAGAAACATGTAAATGTATCCACTTAGATGTTGTGAACTATTTAAATAAATTAATTGGTTGCACATCATGAAACTATAACATGATGTGTAAATATGGATAGGTAGACATCATGAACTATTTTATGACATAAAATGGATAAACAACATGAAACCGGTTCACATCATGTAATGTTCGATCTAGTTATTTTTTACCCAAGGTGACATGTTTTCCAATATAATTTAAAAATAAGGAAATTTACATTTTGAAAGGGTTACAAATCATTTATTTCTCAAGAACATTGGTTTTAAGGCCACACTATATGAATAATATTTTTCCCATCTATGTGAATCCATCCTCTCTTGAGCCCTAGGAATATCTTAGTGATTTTGGAGTATATCATTCCATTTTAAATGTCTTGAGTAAGCATCTAACACTCGTCGAGTGTTTTCAATATTTCTTTCCCCTCTCTTCCATTTTTATCCATTATGGTTGTCATGTCTCTTGAACATGGTTATTTTTGGTGTTGATCTCGATATTGTGTGATCCAAGATTCTTCTTTAGATATTCTCTCCACCATTATTGTTTGAATTACATGTTGGAAGCATTGTTTGATCATCAGATATTGGTGTCTGGTTTAAAAACAAACTTTATGGTTCATTTTTATTATTAATGTATGTGAAATATTACTTTATTTCACTGACACAACACATACATTAATTAATTGAATAATGGGTGATGATAAATCTTTTGTTGGATTCTTCATTGGATCCTATTTGATTTAATGGGGTTGATACCTATCTTGTGGATACCAATAGCGTGAGACTATTATAGAATTATAATTAATTGTCTAATATCTTGAACTATGTTTTATCATGACATGATACCCCAATTGATTTCTATTTATAGATTCACCTTAAAAAATAGTTACTGTTTTTATTAAAATGGTTGGTGATAATTTGATAATAATTGGTTGTATAAACTAGTATGAAAATATCTTAAGATATAATTAAATGAATAAATAGGTAATTGATATAAAAATGGTAATTATATGAATTAACCATTTCAGATTATGATGTGATTTTTTGTTTTTATTTCCATTATTAATTTGATTTTTATTCATATTGAAATTCTTATATAGAGGGATTAGATCAGATGTTGAAATACTTATATAGAGGGTTTTTCATGGAAACTGAAATTATTATATAGAGGGATTTTCTGGGATTCCTAAATTCTTATATACAGGTCTTGGCTCGGTAATTTTGAAATTATTATATAGAGGGCTTAGTTTAGATGCTGAAATGATTGTATAGAGGGATTTTCTCAGTTATGAGATTATACCATGGAATCGTGGTTATGGTTAACATGGTTGTGCTACATGCTTAGAGATCTTCTAACATGGTTCCAAAGAAGTATAATTGTATTATTATATTATATATATTAATTAATAAATGTTTATATATTTATTGTATGAACTTATAATTAGAATAATTTTTTATGAACATTGGTTTTAACCTATAGAGTTATACTCACACCCTATTTAGACTGCTGATTGGTACCATAGAAGATTACATGGATCTATATTTGGATAAGGGAAAGTGGATATATAGTCGATTATTTCTAGTTGGATGGGTTGGAGCATTGAGGTAGGACTGAAATGATGATTGGGATAAGGGACTTGAGTTTATTTGTGAGAGAATGGTCTTTTGTCTGTATTATTTTCATTTTTACATTTAGATATATTCTATCCTGAAAGTACCTTTGATTTTATTTTATTTTCTTGGTTCATCATTTACCTTCCAATTGTATGTTTTATTATTGTTGTTATTTCCATTATTATGATATTTTTTCATTTCCACTATATTGTAACTATATACCAAGGCATATAGTCTCCCCACTATATTCTTTACACCCCACTGATAATCATCAGCCTTTGATGTGTGGGGAAGTGTGCTTGAGGTCTAGCAACCAACTTTATTTGACCATCTGAGAGAGTTCCATATTGCGGGAATTACAAAGATTCATCAGAGGCAACTAGTTGTTTTTATTTTATGTTACATTACTATTTAGGAAATGTATAAAGGATACTAGGATGTGTTGAGACATGGTAATGAGCTTGTTCATGGTTGTAGCTAACCCATGTAATGGGGGAAATCTAAGAGCCTATGGATTTGATTATTGTCTATGATGTTCACTTGGTATGGTTGAACTTATTTCACCATAGATGATTCACATGTCGTGTGATGTAATTTTTTTCTTTAGATGTATACCCATGGCCCAGTATGGAACAAGATGAGTATAAATGTATCAAGATTGGATTGTGGGTATATATATTGACATGAATTGTTCATTTTATGGATATATTTATTACATGTGATATATTTTTCTATATGAACTATGAAATGAGATTCCTATTATATCATATAAATGGAAATTAAAGAATGATTATGCCATGATAATTCACAAGTAAGCCAGTTTGAGAGAGATCAGGATCTAATGGTTCTCTGCTTTTGTCTCATGTAGAGGTTTCCCTTACTGTTATCTATTATTTTGAGGAGTGTTCTTGTCTTGTAGAGAAAATTCATCCTTTTTGTCTTTGAATTGAGCATTTGGAGAGTGGAAATCAGCAGGCTCCTAACATATTTGAACCATAGATTTGTTTAGCTCGTGAATATCATATAGATCTTCATCTTTATGATAGCTTCTTTAGGATCATGAGATCCATGGAGAGGGAGAATTTTCACACCCTGACTTGAATATCTTAGCTTATGGGAGATTCTCAGCTGTAGCATCTTATTACGTTCACTAGGGAGGAAGGGACATAAACATCAGTGTTCTAGATTGAGTCATTCAAGATGGTCATTAAGCACCTCGAGACACCCACATATATGATGGTGAAGATTACTACATACTTTCTTCATGGATCTAGAAATCATTTGGGGGATATTATATAGGATGAGATTAATCATAAGAAGTTATCCTAGAAGAACTTAGAGTAAATTTTTCTTAGCCACTTCTATATAGATACATTGAGGGATGATAAAGCTCTAGTTTTCATGCACCTAATACAAGAGGGAATTTCAGTGATGGACTATATTGGTTGTCTCACTGACTTCTAGTGGTTTAAACCATCTTTAGTTACTGATGAGTTATATAGTTCTAGAAATGTTTATGATGGTATTTTCTATGAGATCAGGTTGAGGTTAAAGTCTTTCACTAGAGTAGCTTTTCAGAAGTGATGTATCAGGCACTCGTCATGAAATAGAATCAAAGAGATTCCATGAGTACTGGCTATTATATTTTAGAAGGGTGAACTATGAGCTATTATACTAGTGTAAAGAGAAAGTATTATGATAGTTATCACCACGTCTATAGTCAGACGAGTAATTAGGGCAGTGGGAAGCCATCTCAAAACCGTGTTACATTATAGTGATATCAGTGTGGAACATTGCGCCACAATCAGCCTCAGTTTCTACACCCATATTTCGTGTTCCTTTATTACAATAGGATTTTCCACTTGTAGAGATTTTGTAGGGGAATGAAATAGTAGATTAGTGGTAGGGGAGTATTATAGGAACCTAATTTTAAGAAGGAATTTGCTACCCCTCAGAAAATTGGTAGCTAGAGTTCCACTGAACGTTCAGGTTGAGGTAGGGGATGTGGTACCCTAGTACAAGATCTAAAGAACCAAGAAAATGGAATATCTTAGGGAAGTGATATTGGATCCTAGGGAAAAGGGTAAATTCATCAACATGATATAAATTATACTCTAGTTGTTATGGATGTAGGGCCTTCGTCTGTCAGAACTACGATTATTGTATCATTTACCCTTTCTTGTGTTTTTCATGATCATTTTATTCTTTTTTATCTACTCCGTTTTAAAAAAATTTGTCTTAGTTTTGGAAATATTTGGTTTAGTATTGACCATTGATAAACCATTGCGAGTTCAGTAATAAAATATCAAATGTTTCAGGGCATGTTCTCTAGAAATTAGTGATTACCATTTTGGGAATATTTTATATAGGAAATGATAGGGTTTGATTTGATTCTTGGTATAGATTAGTTATTTCAATAACATGATCATATAAAATTTTACCAAAGGAGAGTTAACTTTCTATCACTAGAAGGATAATTCTATTTTCAACCGAGTGAGTAGGATCTTTAGCTATGCATGCAGGTCTAATTCAATGTAGATAGGATTTTCTCATATCTCAAATAGAAAGTGTTTCTATAGAATATGGTGTAATTCAGTAAGATACTTTTACTCTTATAGTAAACCATTTTAAATTTGTATTTACTAATGAGTTACATTTATTACCACTCTAGTAGTAGATCTAGTTCATGATCGATTTGGTGTTAGGAGTAGTGCCATTTTCAATTATGCCTTATAGGATAGAACCAACAGATCTATGATAATTGGATGTTTAGTTAGAAGATATAGAAGACAAGGGTTTCATACAGACTACTATATCTCCATGGGGTTCTCGAGTTTTCTTTTGAAGAAGGATGATGGTAATTTGTTCTTATTTGTATATTATCAGATATTATATGAGATGAAGTTCAAGAAATATTTTCCACTACTTCACATCGATTATATCTTCGACTAATTGGTTGGTTCTGTGATCTTCTCCAAGATCAATTTGAGATCAAGATACAACCATTTGATGATGAGATTGATGAACCTAACTCGAACTTCTTTTATAAGAAGATATAGACTGTATGAGATTATAATTATGTTTTTGGTTTGATGAATGCACCATTGGTATTGATTCCCTTGATGAATCAGATATTTCATTCTTTTGAAGATCATTTTGGGGTAGTTTGAGTTAATTGATAGAGCGTTGACATGATATAAATCTATCCAAATACAACTTATGGATTTATAAATTGCACTTCTTAGTCCATGTCATCTCAAAGGTATGAGTGTTAGTGGAACTAGATATGTTTCAAGTTGTCGTATCTTGGTAAAAACCCAAGAGTGACTTAAATATTAATAAATTTCTGGGTTTAACAGTTTCTTCTGGATGCATTGTCCATGACTTATTATATTTGGCAGCACCAATGTCCAGGTTTACCAAGAACAGAGTTAAGTTTTCTTTGTAAAATGCTTGTGAGAGGGATTTCTAGTTGCTAAAATATAGGCTGACCTCAACACCTATCCTCACTTTACCTATACTGTGTAAAATGTATATCATGTACTCTAATGCATCTAGAGTTGGACTCATAGTATCTTTGATGTAGGAGGCTCGAGTGCTTTCTTATGGCTCCATACAACAATGATCGCATGAGAGGAATGAACATACTCATGATCTAGAGTTAGTTGTGGTAGTAACTTCATTGAGATGATAAAAACACTATATTTTGGGTGATAGGTTTTTGGTGTACATATACCACAAGAGAATCATGTAAATATTCTATCTATGGGAACAGAACCATTGGCCAGGGAGGTGGGTCTATTATCTTTAGACCATAAATTTTGAGTTGGCTTATAAACATTGAAAGATAAATGTTGTTATTGATTCATTGAGTCGTAAGATGTAGGAAGAGGTTGTAAAGACCCGTAAATTTCAAGGAAATTTTTTTTCTTAATTTTCTATGGAATTTTACAAGAACGCAGTTTCTGACGGCACGTGCTTCCGAGGCCCAGTGTGCCCGGAATCATTTTCCGAAGTTTGGATCGGGTAGGTTCAGTGAACGAACGAGCGGGTTTTTCTAACTTTTGAACCGGTGCTCGGAATCGAATTCTGAGGGCACCGATGGAATCGCAGTGCCGGTTTTTGCTTAGAAACGCCTCTTCCGGAGTTGCGTTTGCTCGGGTGTGGTTTTTAATTTTTGGGGTTAAGTGAAGAAAATAAAATAAAGTAGTGCGACAACTTTATTTTATTTCACTTAAAGCCACTTAAAGCCACTTAAAGCTACTTAAGATGAGTTGAAGCAGATATGGTGGAACCCAAAATATCCTACCCTCTTGGTAGGATATTTGTGAGATGGGGCCCACATGAGCACCACCATTTCTTTTCCTCTAAGTAATGCACCCGCGAAAAGCCTCTTTAATGAAAGTCAACCATACGTTTTTTGGTTAAGAAATGCATCATTAATTGGGTGGTTAAATCGTTACAATTAATTCATTGAATTAATTGTTTGTTTCTTTTATTTTGATTTTTAAACATGTCATGTGCGTTAATAAAATAAGATTACTCTTATTTTATTTCTGTTGGAACCAGTGGCATGGAAAGGATTTGGATGAAAGTGTTCTTCTTCGACGAAGAACGCAAAGAACGCGCAGAACCCTCCAACCTACGACGAAGAACACCAAACTCTCGGAGATCGACGCTTCGTCCGCGACACTCCTTCCACGACGTTTCTTCCACGATGATCCTCTTATTCCATGACGGTTAATTCCGCGACGAGCTCGCGTTCGAAGACAACGCTTGAGGTAGGGGTTTTATTTTGAGAATAATATTTATTCCCATGATTGTTTCCTTCTAAAACAAAGAACCCTGATCAACTCATCATCAAGTTGATCTGCGTTTGTTTTTATATGCGGGACGGGAATTTTTATTTACGGGAGTTTCTTTTTGGGATCTAGCTTCAATTTTAATATTAAAATTGTGCCTTGTTATGTTTTCATGTGTTGAATATTTTTTTCCCAATTGTTATCACCTAACGCGGAGGGTGCAGGCCAAAAAAACACGACCCGACAACCCTCCACAGTTTTTCGTTGATGCGTGGATTAACAGAGTTTACGAAATGGAATTGGAATTGCGATTGGATGCCTTCGCAGCAAATTTCGGATCACGGGAGAGCTGTTGGCGCTGACCAGGCGCAAATCGGACCACCGGAGCGCATCCGGTGGTCCGCGGAACCCCCCGCCGGCACGGCGGCACCGGCGGTCGAAGGCGGTGACCGGCTGCCAGGGTGCGGCGGCGCCAGCCGCGCCACCGGGGAGACCCGCCGCCATTGAAGCCGCGGCAGTGCTGGCCGGTCCCGCGGCTGCGCGGGACCACAGAGGGGGGACGCGACTTAAGCAGCGTCCGGGTGTCATGGAGTGGCCCCCGCGCGGGGGCCGTGGCAGCCTTGCGCGGCGCCTGACAAGCGCCAGTGCGCCGGCCGAGCCGCCCGGCCGGACCGCCGGGCCGGGTCGGTCCGGGCCCAGACCCCCCGTTTTCGGTCCCTTTTCGGCCTTTTGCCCATATCCTGGGCTACAGACCTCCGATCAATGCGCCGTTAGGGGAGATGTGATCCTTGGATCGAGACGGGTGTTTTAGTATATTACAATCAAGGTTTAAGAATACTTTGGGTTCGGCCGGGTTGGTTCGTACACGGAACCAACCGGGCCCTCGGAGCGGAATCACTTATAACTTGAGCTCCGGACGTCCGATTGACGTACCGTCGAATTTGATGGATTCCTCTAAGTGAGACGGATATTTTGGCTTACTCTGCACGAATTTTGGATGCAGGTGGAGTACGGTTGGGTTGGTTTTGACTTAAAAACCAACCGGGCCCCTGATACGAAAAAGCCAATAACTCTCAGACAGGGCGTCCAATTGACATGCTGTCTGCGACGTTGAGTTCCTGTTGACGATACAGAACTTTTGGATACGTCAACTCTGGACTATGTGTTAGTTGATGTATCAGCCTCTCGGCTCGTGGAGCGGACCCTCCCGAATGAGTTTGCTGTGTGCGGGAACCCTAGTGCGACTGCGACTGCGACTGTGACGGCGAATATTATCGTACTGGAATCCTATGTGGGTTCGACGATGAAGACTATCGTAGTGGAATCCTATGTGGGTTCGATGATGAAGACTGTCGTACTCGAATCCTATGTGGTTTTGACGATGAAGACTATCGTACTGGAATCCTATGTGGGTTCGACGATGAAGACTATTGTACTGGAATCCTATGTGGGTTCGACGATGAAGACTATCATACTGGAATCCTATGTGGGTTCGATGATGAAGACTATCGTACTGGAATCCTATGTGGGTTCGACGATGAAGACTATCGTACTGGAATCCAATGTGGGTTTGACGATGAAGACTATCGTACTGGAATCCTATGTGGGTTCGACGATGAAGGCTATCGTACTGGAATCCTATGTGGGTTCGACGATGAAGGCTATCATACTGGAATCCTATGTGGGTTCGACGATGAAGGCTATCATACTGGAATCCTATGTGGGTTCGACGATGAAGACTATCGTACTCGAATCCTATGTGGTTTCGACGATGAAGACTATCGTACTGGAATCCTATGTGGGTTCGACGATGAAGACTATCATATTGGAATCCTATGTGGGTTCGACGATGAAGAAAATTGTACCGGAATCCTTTGTGGGTTCGACGACGATGAATACAGTGCTTGTATCCTACGTGGGTCCTAGTAAGATGAATCAGTGATTAAATTAGATCATCTCTCTTACTTTAAGAATGATGTGTACCTGTGTGAGCTGAATCCTGTGTTGCTTCCTATGTGGAATGTGTTATTCTATCCTGTGTGGGTTTACGTTTTTCTTTCCTGTGTGGACTGGGTTGTACTTGGGCTCGGATGTTGGAGCCGAATGAGAATTGATGAATTAGGTATGTTTATGGGCATATACCTAAGTAGTGTCAGATGTTTATTCGTGATTGTATCTTTCCTTTGTGGATTATACTTTGTGGATTTTGGGAGACCTTTGGGGGTCTCGGGTTCCCCACTGAGTAGCTTATACTCACCCCTGCACGGGCTATGCCCGCACTACGTTGTGTTGGTTTCAGACGACGGACATCGCTGATCGTGGTTGAAGCTTGCGGAGTAGGACGGTACCTAGAGGTGGACCACTGGGCGGGATGTACTCGGAGTGGAGGGTTGGACCCAAGGAGTTGTGGAGGATATCTGTACTCATCCGTTAGGTGGGACTTCCAGTGGATGGCTCAACGTTTCAACTTTACTTTTCAGTTGTTGTTTTCCCTTTCGAGTTGTACTTTACATTCAGTTTGGGTTTATATTCTGGCCCACTTTCCTTTCCACACTTACTGTTGTACTCAGTTTTTACATAGTGTTTCTTCTGCTTGCTTGCTCTGTGGTGTTTGTTTACATTACAAAGGCAATACCTTCCCTTTTTACTGGGATTTATGCCTTGGTGCTAGTCGCCAACCCCTGACCTATGGATGGCGGGCTTGGGGTAGTCACGGAACGGGCCCCGAGGACGGGTCGTGACAAATTGGTATCAGAGGAGTTCAGTTCTACCAGAAAACTTGGTTTTGGGTCGTAGAGGATGGCAAGAGGGGGGGTGAATTGCCTTTTCAAAAATAATTAACAATTTAAAACAATTATCAATGCAACGAAAATAAAAAGGCAAGACACTATTTGATAATGAAGTTCGGCTTAATTCCCAAGCCTACGTCTCCGCTCCCAACAAGAACCGTTGAGAGATTAATACGTCAGCTTGATTTTTAATGGTTGTAGCAAGAAACCCACTAGCCATTTTAAGGTAGTCTAGAACAGCTTCGTACAGCTTGCTTTTTTATTATGGTTGTAGCAAGAAACGCACTAGCCGTTTTAAGGTAGGCTAGAACACCTTCGTACATCTTTCTTTTTTATTATGGTTGTAGAAAGAAACCCAATTGAAAGAAAGAATGGAAATGAGAGGTTTGTTTTAATCCAAACCCAATGAAGAACTAAACAAATAAAATAATACAAACACACGGAAGCCTTGAGTGCCAAAAGTGTGAGATCAGCTGATGGAGAGGGAGCTCAGGCTTCAAGGATGGCAATGGATCACAAGAGGCCTTGGAGATTTGTCGTTAGAGCATCAAGACATCAAAATATTATTCGGTTATGTTCCCGGCATCCATGGTTTCTTATTTATAGGAGAAATACCCATAAACACTTCAATATGGCCGTTGGAGGGCTTCTGGAGCCGTTGGGGGTCAAAAGTACAAGTCTGGTCAAAGCCCAATGGCTAGTTTGACTCGGCACACCGGCTGGCCAGTGGTGTCTCACCAGCTGGCTGGTGGTCCACCGGCTGGCCGGTGCTGAGATCCCGGCTGGCTGGTGGTCCAGACAGAGTAGGCTTTCTGTCTGGGTTCCACCGGCTGGCCGGTGGTCATCCACCGGTTGGCCGGTGTCACCAGGCAGTGGGCAAGCCTACTGCCTGGGTCCTCCGGCCGGCCAGTGGGCAATAACCGGTTGGCCGGTGGACTCAGAGAGTCCACTATCAGCCTTCTTGGGCCAACTCCTGGGAAAACTTTTTTCTAGCATCAAAACACTTGAAAACAAGTTAGAACACGATGAGAGTGATTGTGATCATTAAAATCCAAGAGAGAGGGGTAAAACAATCTCCCCCTATTTTGATGATCACAATCACAAAAGAGAAAGCATTAAAAAGGATATGCCAATTGAAAAATTAAATAAACAATTTTGGACATGAAAATATATTAGAGATCATTTCAAAAAAACAAAATTGAAGAGATGTACCATGTATTGAAAATGATCTTAATCTAAAGAGAATGAGTCGTTTTGAAATTGTAACCATAGGTCATTTTTTTTAAAAGGAACAAATGAAATCAATAACTTACCGGTTTTAAAAAAAAATTGAACTTTTAAAAAGAGCAATTTAATTAATTGAAATATGAAACTAGTAAATAGAGAAATTTATCCCCCTTTGGGATTATCAAAATAGGAGGGAAAAAGGTAAAAAATGAGAAGAAATTAGATAAACAAAAAAAAGGAGGTAAGAAATGACAACAAAAAAATGATAGATAAGACAACTTGAAATTTATAAAAGATGAAACGTTACATACAAAGACAAGTCAAAAATAGGAAAGGCTATATTTAATAGTGCTCATTGACGAATCATTCCTAACCCCCCCCCCCCTTAATAAAATCAAAACGTTCAACCGGGAGCGGTTTGGTAAAAATATCAGCTAATTGGAAATCAGTAGAAATGAAGTCCAAAGTGATATCCCCTTTTTGAAAATGGTCACGAAGGAAATGATTCCTTAAGTCTATATTCTTTGTTCTAGAGAGTTGTATTGGATTCTTAGAAATACTAATGGCACTAGTGTTGTCACACCGAATAGGGACATGATCGTAGGAAAGGCCATAATCCAAGAGAGTGTGCTGCATCCAAATAATTTGGGCACAAAAATTCCCAGCGGCTACGTACTCGGCCTCGGAAGTAGAAAGAGCAACACAGTTTTGATTCTTGCTACTCCACGATACACGGGACTTTCCTAGCAGATGACAGGTTCCACTAGTACTCTTTCGATCTAATTGACATCCGCCAAAATCAGCATCCGTATATGAAGAAAGTTCGAAAGAAGTATTAGAAGGATAAAATAAACCAATGTTTTTGGATCCTCTTAAATACCTAAAAATCCTTTTGACCGATTTAAAATGAGATTCTTTGGGATTGGATTGAAAACGAGCACAAAGGCAAACACTGAACATGATGTCAGGACGGGTCGCAGTTAGGTAAAGTAGACTCCCGATCATACTCCTATAAAGCTTGTTATCAACCGGTTTACCGACTTCATCTAACGTAAGCTTACAGGAAGTACTCATGGGGGTACTAATTTCCTTTACATGATCCATACCAAAACGACATAAGAGCTCATTTGTGTATTTTCCTTGGCTTAGAAAAATACCTTTTGAATTTTGAAAGATTTGAAAACCGAGAAAAAATTTCAATTCCCCCATAAAGCTCATTTCAAATTCTTTTCTCATTAAATATGAAAAATCAGTACAAAGTGATTCTATGGTAGAACCAAAGATAACGTCATCGATGTAGATTTGGACTATTAAAAGATCTTTTGAAGTGTGTTTTAAAAAGAGGGTACAATCAGCTTGACCCATTTTAAAATCATTTTCTAAAAGGAATTTTGTTAACTGCTCATAACAAGCCCGAGGGGCTTGCTTTAAGCCATATAGAGCCTTGGTTAACTTAAAAACATGATTTGGAAATTTTGGATCTTCAAAACCGGGAGGTTGTTCAACAAATATTTTTTCTGAAATAAAACCATTTAAAAAGGCACTTTTAACATCCATTTGAAAAAGTTTGAAATTTAAGTGGGCGGCGAAAGCCAACAAGATCCTAATGGATTCCAATCTAGCAACGGGCGCAAAGGTTTCACCATAATCAATTCCTTCTTCTTGATTATAGCCCTTAGCTACTAGGCGAGCCTTGTTTCGGGTTATATTTCCATGATCATCAAGTTTGTTCCTAAAACCCCATTTAGTGCCAATAATTGGATGATCATTGGGTCTTTCAACAAGAGTCCAAACATCATTTCTAGAGAATTGATTTAGTTAATCTTGCATTGCAAGAACCCAATTCTCATCATTAATGGAATCATTAATGGTTTGAGGCTCTAGGTGAGAAATGAAGGCTTGATGTTCAACCTCATTGAGGATTGATCTTCTAGTTTGAGTACCGGCTTGAAGATCACCTATAACATTTTCTAATGGATGATCTCTAGAAGGTTTCCAAACCATAGGCAAGGTGGAAGGAAAAGAAGGTGAAGAAGGTTCATGATCATCATCCTCCTTGACAGGAGAAGAGGAATCATTTAATTCAAGTTTATCAAGCTTATCTTCAACATCTTCAATGACCGGATGGGGTTTTGGAAGATTTTCATCAAACTTGACATGAGATGATTCTTCGATGGTTTTTGAACATTTGTTGAAGACACTATAGGCTTTGCTTGAGTTGGAGTACCCAAGAAAAATACCTTCATCGGATTTGACATCAAATTTCCCTAGGTTATCTTTTGTGTTAAGGATAAAGCATTTACAACCAAACACTTTAAAATAACCAACTTTGGGCAATTTTCCTTTCCAAAGTTCATAGGGGGTTTTCTTAAGAAGGGGTCTTACAAGGACTCTATTGATAGTATAAAAAGCAGTGTTAACTTCCTCGGCCCAGAAAAATTGAGGGAGGTTGAATTCACTAAGGAGGGTTCGAGCAATTTCTTAGAGATTTTGGTTTCTCCTTTCAACCACTCCATTTTGTTGTGGAGTCCTAGGGGCAGAGAATGTGTGATTGTATCCTTGAGAGGAACACAATTCATCGAATTCTTTTTTCTCTAATTCACCTCCATGGTCACTACAGAGCGATATAATTTTATATCCTTTTTCTTTTTCTACTTTCCTAGAGAATTTCAAAAAGGTTCTACAAGCATCATTTTTATGAGCTAAAAAGAAAACCCAAGTGAAACGAGAAAAGTCATCTACTAGGACAAAGGTATAGGATTTTCCACCTAGACTTGCTACAGGGGTAGGACCAAAAAGATCAAGATGTAGGAGCTCAAGAGATTTTGAAGTGGACACTTCCTTCTTAGATTTGAAAGAAGACTTGTGTTGCTTTCCAAGTTGGCGTGGCTCACAAATCAAATCTTTCTTAAACTTATGTTTAGGAAGGTCACGGATGAGCTTGTTCTTATTAAGCTTTAGAAGTGAATGAGAGATACAATGCCCCAAACTTCTATGCCAAATCCAAGACTCATTGTCAAGAGCACTTAAACATTTAACATTTTGGCTAGCTAAAGACTTTAAATCAATAATGTAAACATTTTGAAAACGGGAAGCCGAAAATATCAATTTGTTTTGAAAATCAAACACATTGCATAAATCATTTTAAAAATTCACCGAAAAACCACTATCACAAAGTTGACTAATGCTAATTAGATTATGTTTTAAACCTTTAACAGATAAAACATCTTTAATTAAAGTGGTGCTACCAAATCCAATGGTACCTATTCCGACGATCTTGCTTTTTGAATTGTCACCGAAGGTGACGTATCCTCCATCGAATTCTTCAAGGGAGTTGAAATCGGAGGGATCGCCACACATGTGCCTCGAGCATCCGCTGTCGAGATACCACGATCCTTTCGAAGTCCTACTTCTTTGGCGTTTATCCTCATCAAATGCTATTAGGCATTGTTCACCTTCATCGCTTGAGTCGCTTGAAGACATGGAGTCATCACTTGCACTCCATTTGGATGCTTTGAAATCCTTCTTGTTTTTCTTTTCTTTTACCCTTTTCTTGAAAATGGAGCACTCCGGTTTGATGTGGCCTTTCTTTCCACATTCAAAGCATTTAACTTCATTCTCCGCTTTGGGGTCTTCCTTTCGTGCCCTTCGAACGTTCTTCTTTTTCTTCATGAATTTGCTCATTTTTCTTACTAGTTGAGCAATCTCAGATTCTCTATCAGAGGAGGAGCTTTCTTCCTTTGCTTTGAAAGCAATGTTCTTTTTCTCCTTGAAGGTTTTACCTTCTTTATCGGCTTTCCTCTTCATGGTGATCTCGTAGGTCATGAGTGATCCAATGAGCTCTTCAACCGACATTTTCTTGACATCTTTTGCTTCTTGAATTGCGGTCGCCTTTGGTGCCCATGAGCTTGGTAGGACCCAAAGAATCTTCTTGAACATTATTTCTACAGAAACATCCTCACCAAGAGATTTTCTTCCATTGCAAACATCAGTAAAATGAGTAAACAATTCAGTAATTGATTCGTGTGGGTGCATGGTGAAACTTTCAAAATCTTGGCGATACATGTCTAATCTAGTGTCTTTGACTTTTTTAGTGCCCTCATGGGTTACTTCTAAAAGTTTCCAAATTTCATAAGAAGAGGAGCAAGTAGAAACACGGTTGAATTCATTACGGTCTACCCACAATGAAGAGCATTCATGGCTTTTCCATCAAGCTCAAAGTTGGCAATGTCTTCGGGGGTCCATTTGGACTCATCCTTGTTAGATAAAGTATAGCCTTGCATTACAATCCAATAGATAGGATAACCAATGCTTCTAAGAAAAGTAATCATGCGAGTTTTCCAATAAGTGTAATCGGTTCCATCAAAGAATGGAGCCCGAGTCATAGAATACATTTCGGGAGAATGCGAGGAATTAGCCATCACTAAGGATCTTAAGTTTGTAACCGGTTAAGGTATTACACAAACACTCCCTCTGATACCAAATGTTGGGTCGTAGAGGATGTCAAGAGGGGGGTGAATTGCCTTTTCCAAAATAATTAACAATTTAAAACAATTATCAATGTAGCGGAAATAAAAAGGCAAGACACAATTTGATAACGAAGTTCGGCTTAATTCCCAAGCCTACGTCTCCGCTCCCAACAAGAACCGTTGAGAGATTAATATTTCAGCTTGATTTTTAATGGTTGTAGCAAGAAACCCACTAGCCATTTTAAGTTAGGCTAGAACACCTTCGTACAGCTTGCTTTTTTATTATGGTTGTAGCAAGAAACCCACTAGCCGTTTTAAGGTAGGCTAGAACACCTTCGTACAGCTTGCTTTTTTATTATGGTTGTAGCAAGAAACCCAATTGAAAGAAAGAATGGAAATGAGAGGTTTGTTTTAATCCAAACCCAATGAAGAACTAAACAAATAAAATAATACAAACACACGGAAGCCTTGAGCGCCAAAAGTGTGAGGGCAGCTGATGGAGAGGGAGCTCAAGCTTCAAGGATGGGAATGGATCACAAGAGGCCTTGGACATTTGTCGTTAGAGAATCAAGACATCAAAATATTATTCGGTTATGTTCCCGGCATCCATGGTTTCTTATTTATAGGAGAAATACCCATAAACACTTCAATATGGCCGTTGGAGGGCTTCCGGAGCCGTTGGGGGTCAAAAGTACAATTCTGGTCAAAGCCCAACGACTAGTTTGACAGGGCACACCGGCTGGCCTGTGGTGTCTCACCAGCTGGCTGGTGGTCCACCGGCTGGCCGGTGCTGAGATCCCGGCTGGCCGGTGGTCCAGACAGAGCAGGCTTTCTGTCTGGGTTCCACCAGCTGGCCGGTGGTCATCCACCGGTTGGCCGGTGCCCATACCGGCTGGCCGGTGCTCTAACACCAGCTGACCGATGTCTCTATAAGAAAGCAATGCTTCTGCCAGAGACCACCGGTCGGCCAGTGGGAATCCACCGGTTGGCCGATGGACTCAGAGAGTCCACTATCAGCCTTCTTGGGCCAATTTCTGGGAAACCTTTTTCCTAGCATCAAAACACTTGAAAACAAGTTAGAACACGATGAGAGTGATTGTGATCATTAAAATACAAGAGAGAGGGGTATAACACTTGGGAATCTGATCTTTTTCTATGTAAAGCAATATTAATAAGAGTATTGAGTGTGGTTATCAGTCCAGGGAGTCTAGTGTTGGTGCGGCAGCCGACGTATCCGTACACCAGGACCCTGACTTCTAATTTCTGACTTAATTCACAAAAACATTGATTGCATGTGTGTTTCAAGTTTTCTTTGTGATTACTTTGTGTCAGCTCACCAGGTATACTGTTCTGACCATGGTGAACCTGTCTCTTTTCAGGATGGCCCCACGAAGACAGCCAGCTAGGGTTCCGAGCATTGTGCGTGGCGAGAGCCCACCGAGCGACGAGGACTCGGTACATGGCCCTTTGACAACTGAGGCACTGACGGTACCTATACCCGCCGAGCCACCGATGCTACCAGCCCCAGCCGCTGACGATGCACGTCGCCTTAGTGAACTGCACGAGTTTCAGCGCCAGCGACTGCCCAGGTTCTGCGGGGAGACGGACCCTCGGGCCGCTGAGGACTGGCTGGAGGCATTTGTATGGATTTTCAGGATAGTGAGGACACCAGAAGACCTCATGGTGATCCTCGCAGTGAACCTCCTGCACGCGGCAGCAGGAAGATGGTGGAGCTAGATGATCCAGGTGCACGATGAGGCATCTCTCCTATGGACGGACTTTCAGAGCATCTTCTACTCGGAGTTCATCCCAGCCACCCTCCGTGCGGTGCGCATCCAAGAGCTACTACAGCTGCTGCAGGGCATCATGACGGTTGCCCAGTACTCGGCGAGATTTACTAATCTCTCGTGCTACTCCACCAATATGGTACGAGATCCGTTCTTCCGGGCCCGGACCTTCGAGCAGGGACTGAGGCATGAGATCAGGGCATCGATGATCTCGCTCAACTTTCCGACGCAGGCAGAGGTGTTGGAGAGAGCCCTTTTAGTGGAGAGTTTCCTCGCCGAGCAGGCACCAGCGACATGACCCTCTGCAGGACGACCCGTAGCAGAGTCTTCTGCAGCAGGTAGTCGACAGGTGACGCAGATGTCCAAGCGGGCCAGACCTTCAGATGGGCAATCTCAGGGTGATGATTTAGTTGTGCGGGGCCGATGAAGGAGAGCTATCTACTCGAGGAGCAGGCAATGCTACACATGTGGCGGGCAAGGTCACATGGCTCGAGACTGCCCGACTCGTCCTGCTGATGAACAACAGGTGGTAGAGGGACCTCTTATGTAGAGGTTCGACCATGACGGTCCGCAGAGAGCAGGTGGGCGAGGCAGAGGAGCTGGCTGAGCAACAGGTGGTGGACGATGCTTTGAGGCCTTACCACTACCACCACCTGGGAGACCACCCCGACTGCAGGGAACAGGTGGATAGGGAAGAGTTCAGCTTCAGGCAGCTGAGGCTTACGATCATGGAGCTCCGGGAGTAGATGGACAGGAGCGGGACTAGCTCCAGACCTGGAGACTTTTGTTCATGTTGCTTCTAGCTCTGTTGATGTTTGTTTGATGTTGCTTTGTGTCTTTGTACTTTGAGCTGTAGTAATAAAAAGACACCTTTCTTTTGGCGTTTACCTTCCTGTCCTCTCTTTGTGTTGTTACTAAGAGGTTCCGGTTTAAAAAAACAATTGACTTGACCCTCACTTTGAGATACCTACTGGAGGAGACCCAGTGACCACACACTGATGCCAACAGTGTGAATCAACCCCTGGAGGCGAGAGTAACGGTTGGATCTCTTGGTAGTAGCGTCGAGGCCTTACGACGTCATCCTTGGTATGGGATTGTATCATCCATGACTGGATTGACTGTATTAGGCAATGAACATGGTTCATCCAGGGGATGATACCGGATTTCTTTTCTCGGAAAAGAAGAAATATCAGTAGCTCGAGTAGGACTAGAAAGTTCCAAGTCATCCAAGAGCGGATGAGGACAGCTCAGAGCGGAAAAAAGTCATGTGCTGACAGGAGGCGGAGACCACTAGAGTTCGAGGATGGCAACCAAATTTCCTTACGGGTCACACCTCGACGTGAGTTACGGAGATTTGGCCGAGGTGGCAAGTTGTCTCCGTGCATCATCGGACCATTCCAGGTCCTCAGTAGGATTGGCGAGGTGGCTTATCGCCTGGCTCTACCACCTCAGTTGCATCGGGTGCACGACGTCTTCCATGTATCTCAGCTGAGGAGATACGTGCACGACCCGATGCATATCATTGACAATGGGGAGCTAGGCATTGATCATGGGGCGACTTTTTTGGAAGTCCCGGTGGAGATCAAGGATCGACAGGAGTGGGTCCTACGTGGACGGTCGATTCCTCTTGTGCGCGTCAGATAGCAGCACGGGAACCTCCAAGAGAGCACTTGGGAGCAGGAGGCTCAGATGCGTGCTTAGTACCCACTTTTGTTTCCCTAGTTTATGATGTATCTTTACGGAGACGTAAATCCCTATGGTGGGAGTGATGTAAAGACCCATAAATTTCAAGGAATTTTTTTTTTCTTAATTTTCTTTGGAATTTTACAAGAACACGGTTTCTGAAGGCACGTGATTCCGAGGCCCGGTGTGCCCGAAATCATTTTCGGAAGTTTGGCTCGGGTACGTTCTGTGAACGAACGAGCGGGTTTTTCTAACTTTTGAACCGGTGCTCGGAATCGAATTCTGAGGGAACCGATGGAATCAGAACGCTGGTTTTTGCTTAGAAACGCCTCTTCCGGAGTTGCGTTTGCCCGGGTGTCGTTTTTAATTTTTGGGGTTAAGTGAAAAAAATAAAATAAAGTAGTGCAAAAAATTTATTTTATATCACTCAAAGCCACATTAAGACACTTAATGCTGCTTAAGCTGAGTTGAAGTGGATAGGGTGGAACCCAAAATATCCTACCCTCTTGGTATGATATTTGTGAGGTGGGGCCCGCACGAGCTCCACCGTTTCTTTTCCGATAAGTAACGCACCCGCGAAAACCCTCTTTAATGAAAGTCAACCGTGTGTTTTCTGGTTAAGAAATGCCTCATTAATTGGGTTGTTAAATAGTTACAATTAATTCATTGAATTAATTGTTCGTTTCTTTTCTTTTGATTTTCAAACATGTCATGTGCATTAATAAAATAAGATAACTCTTATTTTATTTCTGTTGGAACTGGTGGCATGGAGAGGATTTGGAGGAAAGCGTTCTTCTTCGACGAAGAACGCGAAGAACGCTTCGACCTCGGACGAAGAACGCCAAACCCTCGGAGATCGACGCTTCTTCTGCGACACTCCTTCCATGACATTTCTTCCGCGACGATCCTCTTCTTTCGAGATGGTTAATTCCGCGACGAGCTCGCGTTCGACGACAACGCTTTAGGCATGGGATTTATTTTGAGAATAATATTTATTCCCATGATTGTTTCCTTCTAAAACAAAGAACCCGGATCAACTCATCATCAAGTTGATCCGCGTTAGTTTTTATATGCGGGACATAAATTTTATTTACCGGAGTTTCTTTTTGGGAACTAGGTTCAATTTTAATATTAAAATTGTGTCTTGTTATGTTTTCATGTGTTTAATATTTTTTCCCAATTGTTATCACCTAACGCGGAGGGTGCAGGCCAAACAAACATGATCCGAAAACACTCCACAGTTTTTCGTTGATGCGTGGAATAACGGTGTTTATGAAATGGGTTTGGAATGGTGATTGGAGGCCTTCGCAGCAAAGTTCGGATCCCGAGAGAGCCGTAGGCGTAGACCGCGCGCAAATCGGACCACCGGAGCGCGTCCGGTGGTCCGCGGAACCCCCTACCGGTGCGCCACGCCGGCACGGCGGCACCGGCGGTCGGAGGCGGCCTCCGACAGCGGCTGGCCGCCAGGGTACGACAGCGCCCAGCACGCCGCGGCTGAAGCCGCGACGACGCTGGCCGGTCCCGCGGCCGTGCGAGACCGCGGAGGGGGGAGGCGGCTTAAGCCGCGTCCAGGTGTCACGGAGCGGCCCCCGCGCGGGGGCCGCAGCTGCCTTGCGCGGCGCCTGGCCAGCGCGCCGGCGGAGCCGCCCGTCTGGACCGCCGGGCCGGGCCACACAGACCGGGTCGGACCTGGACCCGGGTCTAGCCGACCCATGGGGGTTGGGCCGGGTCGGTCCGGGCCCAGACCCCCCGTTTTCGGACCCTTTTCTGTCTTTTGCCCATATCATGGGCTACAGACCTCTGATCGATGCGCAGTTAGCGGAGATGTGATCCTTGGATCGAGATGGTCGTTTCAGTATATTACACTCATGGTTTCAGAATACTTTGGGTTTGGCCGGGTTGGTTTGTACACGAAACCAACCGGGCCCTCGGAGCGGAATCGCTTATAACTTGAGTTCCGGACGTCCGATTGACGTACCATCGACATTGATGGATTCCTATTAAGTGAGACTGATATTTTGTCTTACTTTGCCCAAGGTTTGGACACAGGTGGAGTACGGTCGGGTTGGTTTTGACTTAAAAACCAACCGGGCCTCTGTGACAAAAAATCCAATAACTCTCAGACCGGGCGTCCGATTGACACGCCGTCTGCGACGTTGAGTTCCTGCTGACGATACATAACTTTTGGATACATCAACTCTGGACTATGTGTCAGTTGATGTATCAGACTCTCGGCTCATGGAGCGGACCCTCCTGAACGAGTTTGCTGTGTGCGGGAACCCTAGTGCGACTGCGACTGCGACTGTGACGACGAAGACTATCGTAATGGAATCCTATGTGGGTTCGACGATGAAGACTATCATACTGGAATCCTATGTGGGTTCGACGATGAAGACTATCGTACTAGAATCCTATGTGGGTTCGATGATGAAGACTGTCATACTGGAATCCTATGTGGGTTCGACGATGAACACTATCATACTGGAATCCTATGTGGGTTCGACGATGAAGACTATCATACTGGAATCCTATGTGGGTTCGACGATGAACACTATCATTCTGGAATCCTATGTGGGTTCGACGATGAAGGCTATCGTACTGGAATCCTATGTGGGTTCGACGATGAAGGCTATCGTACTGGAATCCTATGTGGGTTCGACGATGAAGGCTATCGTACTGGAATCCTATGTGGGTTCGACGATGAAGGCTATCGTACTAGAATCCTATGTGGGTTCGACGATGAAGACTATCGTACGAGAATCCAATGTGGGTTCGATGATGAAGACAATTGTACCAGAATCCTCTGTGGGTTTGATGACGATGACTGCAGTGCTTGTATCCTACGTGGGTCCCAGTAAGATGAATCAGTGATTACATCTGATCATATCTCTTACTTTACAAATGATGTGTACCTGTGTGAGCTGAATCCTGTATTGCTTCCTATGTGGAATGTGTTATGATATCCTGTGTGGGTTTACGTTTTTCTTTCCTGTGTGGACTGGGTTGTACTTGGGCTCGGATGTTGGAGCTGAACGAGAATTGATGACTTAGGTATATGTATGGGCATATAACTAAGCAGTGTCGGATGTTTCTTCGTGATTGTATCTATCCTTTGTGGATTATCCGTTGTGGATTCTGGGAGACCTTCGGGGGTCTCGGGGTCCCTACTGAGTAGCTTATACTCACCCCTGCACGGGCTATGCCCGCACTACGTTGTGATGGTTGCAGACGACGGACAACGATGATCGTGGTTGAGGCTTGCGGAGCAGGACGGTACCTGGAGCTGGACCACTGGGCGGGATGTACTCGGAGTGGATGGTTGGACCCGAGGAGTTGTGGAGGCTATCTGTACTCATCCTCTAGGTGGGACTTCCAGTGGATGGCTCAACGTTGCGGCTTTACTTTTCAGTTGCTGTTTTCCCTTTCAAGTTGTACATTACTTTCAGTTTGGGTTTGTATTCTGGCCCACTTTCCTTTCCGTACTTACTGTTGTACTCATTTTTACTTATTGTTTCTTCTGCTTGCTTGCTCTATGGTGTTTGTTTACTTTTTAACGGCAATTCCTTCCCTTTTTACCGGGATTTACGCCTTGGTGCTAGTCGCCAGCCCCTGGCCTATGGAAGGTGGGCTTGGGGTAGTCACAACTCGGGCCCTGAGGACGGGTCGTGACAGTGGTAGTGAGAGATTCTTATGATGAATGGTGGATTATGGAACTATTTATAGAAATGTATTTGTTGTTAAAGAGTCTTAATGGATAGAAAATTTGCCATCGACATCAATTATACCTATGATTATTGAACAAATCAGTACATATCAATTATCTGAATCGAAGGTATTAGTTTTGAAAGACAACATATATGGTGGGGATCCACCATATGTATGGACTATGGTAAATTAAAATTCACTTTTTTCTATGGTAGATTATGGGTTCTTATGGGCTTACATGAGGATCTGATGATAAATTTTGATACTTATAGATGGTAAGTACTTCCTAGTTTGACAAAGATGTATCATGATCACCATAGATAGTATGGGCATCCAGGAAGGAAAATGAAGGTATCGATATTTATGTAAAGGTGTTTCACTTATCAGTAGGTGATATCCATAAATTAGAGGCCTATTGGGATTTTGCAGCCTCTTCCCATTCTATAATGGAAATGGGATGATGTAACTATAAATTTTGTGATAGGATTACCCATGATACTCCATTAGAATGATGAAGTATGGGAGGTCATAGATCAATATATGAAATTATCTCACTTATTACCTATGAGGGAGAACTTCACTATAGATGATATAGATAGTATTTAAATGTAGGATGTAGTTTAGTTTCATGGTGTTATGAGGAGTATTTTTTTGATAGAGATCATCATTTCATGTCTCAGTTCTAGAAGGATCTTTAAAAGGATCTAGGATTATAAGTTCATTTGAGTACATCATATCATCCACATACTAATGGTCAATATGAATGGAATATTTTTATTATGGAGGATATGTTATGAGTCTGTGTTTTTGACTTCGGTGGTTTGTGTGATCATCAAATGGAACTCATGGAGTTTTCTTATAATAAAAGATTACAGGAATCAATCTAGATGGAAACTTTAAAGGATTTATACAGTTGGAATGTTGATCACCTATTTGTTGGTTGGAGGTAGGTGAGTCATATCTTGTTGTAACTTTTATCCCACGGGAGACTTCTGAGTAGGTTCAGCTGATTGAGAAATGTTTAGTGACAATGTAGGGAAGACATAAATCATACACTGGGCATCATAGATGACCTATGATGTTTGAGGTTGATCATTATGTCTTCATGTAGGTTTCACCTATGCTAGGGAAATGTCATATTAGGTGACATAAAAATCTATCACCCAGGTTTTTAGGGCATTTGAGATAGTGTAATGGGTCGGTTGAGTGGAATACCGATTATTCATTACGTAGAACTACAGTTCCATGCATCACATTTTTCACATTCCATAGTTTTAGAGATATAATAGTAACCATTATCATATGGTAGAAATTGATGATATCAGGTTTTATGTAAGTTCATCCTTCAAGGAGGATCCAATACAGATTATGGACCATAGTGAGATGTTTCTCTAGGGAAATACTATACCTCTAGTTTGAGTGCAGTTGTACCATGGGGATGTTCAAGAGAAGTCCTTGTAGAGGGAATCTGATATTCAATAATAGTGTAAATTCGTTTTTCTATGACCGCAAAAAGATGATTTATGTATCTTGTGGATGAGATATTATATAGTGGGGAGGATTTAGGATCCTATATATTTTTTAGTATATCCCTATTTGAGCTTTTCATTACACCTATTTTTCTTAGATTCCTTCAACATTGAACCTCGGTGGTTAGGTCCCTGTTTTGGTGAGGGATATAATTTTCTGGGGAAAATTACATAATTTTTTGGGTTCTATGTTTTTTAAATTAAATTACTCTAGGTAAGTGTGTCATGGTTTTCTGAGGGCTTTCAATGAGCTTGAGAGGATTAAGTGGTGGTTCAGGTTTTCAATAAATAATATAGAATGAGAGCAGACTGCTGGAAATTTACACACCATAGACCTATTACATGATGTGTAAATGTCTATAGGAAAACATCGTGAACTAGTTTAGAACATGAACTGGTTACATACTATGGACCTATTAGACGACTTGTAAATGTGGCTAGTTATATGTCATGAATTAATTCATTGATGGTTCTGAGTGCAGTAGAAGTGTGTGGAGGTGGGTGAAATATTAAAATTTCATTTAATAATAGTTTCTCAAAACCAGGAGAAAGGATATTTCACATAAAATTTATAATTAATTTTTTTAATATATGAATAAAGAAATACATATTATTATGAACTTTCTTCACTGGTGAATGTTGATCATCTGAAATGACCCTTTCGGATTACCTTCATTGTGTTGTGAGGATCCAAGGATAGAATCCCTCTAGCGGCAGTCCACGCATGATCCAATGATCTTTGAGAAATACCACTCAATCTCTGTGTGCTATAATGGTTATTCAAATTTATTTCATTTTTCATTCTTGATATTCATTCTTCTATATTGAATAAATATCTATTTCACTTTTCGTTTTGGATAGGGAGAGAGAATGAGGAGTTGAGAGAGAATTCGTTGTGTAAAAAAATTATCTATTCTAAATTTTTGGATACTCTACATAATAGATATAACCACTTATTTCTAGAGTTGATATTTAAGTTAAAATATTATTTAATTTCATACCATATATTATATGACATTTATTAAATTTATTAAATCCCTTACAGCATAATAATAAATATATTGTTATTATTTTCTAGTGCACACCAACTTACACAATAAATAAATATTGTGTAACAGACTGGTTAATTAATATTTTTCACCAGAATCAGTCTTTTTCTGCTCTAAATCCTCTATCATCTATTGAATAACCAAATAAATATTTTATTTATAATGAAATATTTTATTCACAATATATGGAATAAATATTTATTAACGTATTCAATATATAAAATAAATAATTTATTTACAAGACGATGACTAAATATGTATTTAATTAACGAGATCAATATAAATTAAGTTAAATTATTCCAAGAACATTAGAAAAATATTTATTCCATTATTTAAAGTCAAATATAATTTTATAAAGATCAATAAAACACTTATTCTGTGAACCTCTAGGATTATTTATTATTGGAATTAGGTGGGTTTTCCTAAAGTCCAAGACTACTGTCTATAAACAAATCAAGGAACCCAAGTGAATGAATGTAATGTCTCAATGTTAAAAACCACATATGAATGCTCACTAGGTAATACAATCCCTAATCACAATATCTCATCATGCATGTTGCACATCCGTGCCCCCAACGTATATGCTAGATATGTTCTTTTTTGACTATTTGAAATAAACACATCATTATACCATGGATATGGAATTTAATGAGACGGTTCTATTATAATAATACGAATGAGATATCAACTTCCATAAAGATGGATGAGACAAATCCTTCCTCAGATTATTCATTAATGACGTGTCACTCATGATGCACCCAATGTACTAAAATTCTCCATGAACAGTTATTGTCATTGTTTATAAAATAAATCTATGCAAATGAGTTGTAACATGCATTAATAATCGTATTAAAGTCTAAGGACAAGCACACACACTCATAGATAGTAATATCTTATGACACCAAAACATGCAGATTTTTTACTAGCCAGTCTATTCTTATAATCTCCCATATTGTAGATTACTAAGTTAGATTTTCATGAGCAAGAGTCTCATCTACTTATGAGTACTCGCACCTGAAATTTGATGTACTATGTGTCCCATCATAGTAGGTTATCCAAGAATAGAACATTATTTGACAATATCATCATAACACATAATGTTTCTCATCATAGTGGGGAATTGATACAACCTTATCAGTATGTTGTATACCTTAGGAAATTATTACATTTAAGTCATGTATAACAAAAAACAATAGGTAATAAGAAGTCTTATTAATATCCAATACATTGAATTTTCATCTAATCTAAGTATAAAAAGTTGTTCCTAGAACATCAACTTTAACAAAATCACACTTTTACTAGAGTAAACTACATATGACCTTCAGTCTGATAGACCTCTCATGTGTGTTGTGTTTCTGATAAGTCCAAGATTTAGTCATGGGGTCTACCACATTATATTCCATGGAAATACTACTCACTGAAAATTCACCTCTCTAAGAAAAATCTATCACGAAATGATACTTCCAAAGTATTTTCTTCATATGATGATGTGATTTTGGATCATTTGAGAGTTCCATCACTACAGTATTATCACAATATATTGTGATACGATATTTACTTCTAGGTACCATATAAAGATCTTGGATGAAGTTACACATCCATAATGATTCTTTAGCTACTTCAAAAGTTGTAATATACTCAAACTATGCTATAGAATATACAACTACAACCTACTTTGAGATCTTCCAACTCACAACACCTCCATTGAAAATTAATATGTTTCCCATTTATGACTTCATGTCATCTTGATGATTTTGGAAACTAGAATCTTCATATCCTCTGATGACTAGTTCCTTATCTCCTCCATGAACTAGGAACATATCATTAGTATTCCTTAGATACATAAAGATACTCTTGACTTCCATCCAATGTAAATCACCAAGATTATCTTGATATCTTCTTACTACATTTAATGAGTAGGCAACATCTGGATTAATACAAATCATATAACACATGATTGATGAAATAAATGATGTGTATGGAATCCTTGTCATTATTTTTCTTTCCTTATTTGCCTAAAGACACATTTTTATGGAAAGATTAATGTCATTTGATGTTGGGAACAATCCCCTCTTTTATTTTTCAAGACTAAATCTCTTCAGTATCTTGTCAATGTATGCAATTTTTCATAGGGAGAGAAATATCTTGTATCTATCACAATGGATATTGATCCAAATAATAATGTTTCCTCACCCAAGTCATTCATAGGGAAACATTTATTCAACTATGACTCCAAATACAATAATAATGGTATTTCGTTTATAATGACTAAAACATCATCAACATATACTATTAATGAAATGAATATACTATCGGTAAACCATTTATAGACACATGGATCACATTAATTATTTATGAAACCAAATTTTATTATTTCCTCATCAAAACAAATGCTCCATGACCTACAAGCTTACTTTAATACATAAATGGATCTTTGGAACTTGCATAACTTGTTTGAATCCATTTAAGTCACAAACCCTTTGGGCTGTGTCATATATACATCTTCATGATGGTTCCCATTATGGAAGGATATTTTGACATCAATTTTCCAAAGCTCTTAATCATGTAAAGATGAAATGGAAATAATAATTCTAATGGATTTCATTATTACAACTGGTGAAAAAGTTTAACCTCAGTCAATGCCTTGACACTGTTCAAACCATTTTCTAACCAGTTTCAACTTATAGGTAATAAATTGTCCTTATATGTCTAGTTTCTTCTTGAATACTCATTTAGAATTAATGATATTTACATCTACTGGAGGGTCTACCAAAATTGTAACATTGTTTTGGTATATGGAATCCATTTCATAATTCATGGTTTCTATACACATAGTAATATATGTGCCACTTACTACTTCCTTGTAGGTTATTGGATCATTATTATCAGCTAATAATGATTCACCATCTTCAGTGACTATAAAAACATATTGTTCTGGTCCTCTCACATCTTTAATAATCCTACATAGTAATTATGTCTTAGGAACAATTTCTTCTTCCATGGGGCTTTGTGGAATTTTTACCTATTCCAAATATTTTCTATCTTCATCCTAGATTTCATCTAAGTTTATTTCACTTCCAATATCTCTTTTAGTTATAATATCCTCCCCAAGAAAAGTGGGATGTTTGTAAAACACAACCATTTTTTCTAAAGGATTTTATAGGAAGTATCTATTTGTTACTTTGGGATATCCTCTAACGATATACTTTTTTTCCATGGGGTGTAAGCTTGTTACCTGATGAAGACATAAAATCTTCTTGAAAACCCCAAACATATAAGTTAGCCAGCAAGTTATTCATTCCATTACATAATTAGTATAGTATACAGTCTATTTCTATAATTGGAACGCAGTTTTGTATGTATGTTTCTTTTTGTTATGTGTATCCAAAAAAGGATAATGGAATACTTTCATAACTCATCATTGATCTCACAATGCCCAACAAGGTTCATTTCCCCCATTCACTTACACCATTACACTAAAGTGTATAAGGAGGAGTGAGTTGAGATAAAATCATTAACTCCCATAGATAATAAATGATGTCTTGATTAATATATTTTTCACCATCGTCTGATGGATGTTTCGTAATCTTCATACCAATCTGATTCTCAAAATAATTCTTGTATTTATTTAATTTTAAAAAGAATCTGACTTTATCCTCAATAAGTATAAACATCCATATATACTAAAACCATCAGTAAAATTATGAAGTATGAGCACCCAAACCCTAATTCAACAAGAAATGGTCTACACATATCAGTATGAACTAATTCAAGAATCACTTTGTCCCTTTCATATTTCCCACTAAATGGGGTTATGGTAATTTCTCCTTGTAAACATTTTTGACATACACCATGTGGTTTTAGTTAAAAATAATATAAAAATCCATCATGATATAATTTAGTCAATTTTTTTTCATTTACATGACCTAGATGATGATTCCAAATTTAGGTGTGGTATAAGTAATGTGAAGTAACATCATATGTGATTTCAATTATTTGGTTTGTGTCATATAACACTTGAATACCATTATATTAATGTTCCTTACCATAACAAAAGCTATATTTATAAAAGAAGACAAATTTATTCTGAAATTTAAAAATAAATCCATCTATCTGAAGTTTGGATAAATAACAAATGTTTTTGGTAACTGAGAGAACATAATGAAAAACCTTTAAAATAAAGAACATTATATTTAGAAACTTGAAGCTTTAGTCCCTTATAGATATAAAAGTAAGTTTAGATCTGCGGGCTTCTCAAAGAACAATCTCTCCTTGGTAGATATTTATGAATCTACATGGTTCCTTTATTTGAATACATATGTTATCATCATAAGCTGTATATAATACCCAATTCTTAAAAACAGATAATTTTCAATTGATAAAAAATACACTTGAATCTTTACTTTACTTATTTGGATGGGTACAGTTTTTCTATTACTGGCCCTTCTTTCCACATGCGAAGAAAACATCATCTTATTCTCTTTTTTCCATTGATCTTTCTCTTCTTGGAAGGGTGTGAAAAATATTTGGGATTAAGTCTCATTTCATTCCCTTTATATTTATTCACCATAAGGGTAAAAGGTTTTTCACTCTTCATATCCTAATATACTAGGAAAAAAATAGTAAGAATATCTAGAAGAGACTTCCCAATGTTGTTGATATTAAAATTCTACACAAATACGGAGAAGATTTGAAAGAGTGATGCAAGAATGAGGTCAGTGTGCAGTTCTTTAGAGAGTTTAAACACTATAACATTTAGCACTCAATGTAACCAATGAGATTGAATACATGAATCTCAAATGGGGCACCCTATCCATGCTTTCTCTAAAATAGCACCTTAGAAATAGGAAATGGTTCCCATCTCTATCTCTCTCTTAGTAAAGACCACAGAGGTGGTCAAGCATGCTATACACATCTATGTTTTTATGAGACTTCATTATTTCACTAGAAATTGATGAAATAATCAATCATTTTACATTGACTGCATCGCTCAAATTTTTTCATAGATAATGAACTCTTCATCACTTTCCACTTTATAAGGCGGATCTGGCATTGATGATTCTAGCACGAAAGATTTACGTTCATGGCCTAACACAAATTGAAGGTTTCTAAACCACTCCAAGAAGTTACTTACAATTAAGAATTTATCTTCGTATGATATTGATCATAGGGATTATATGGATGATTAAATTTTCAATTTGTTCTACAATATAAAAGAGAAGATTATTAGTACGTTGAATGATTAAAAAATAAGTGAGATACAATAAATCATTATTATTAATTTATTTGTTAAATATAATAATAGTTTATCAAGTCTCAATATCTCCCACCATTCACCTCAAAATGTCTAGTTTGTTTAACATTCTAGTGTAAAGGATCCTGAATACATTTATTAATGATCCAATCATTGGGCATTATATCCATAATAATGTAATTAGGTAGGTGTTATTTCTAATTGTAGACTTGCAGCTCCTTGATCTGTTGAGAGGATTCCCTTATCATGAAATCCCAACTTGTATGTCCTCAACACTTGCCTCTAGATTTGTATTGAATAGACTTTATCCATTAAAATCAATAAAATTTCAGTTATGTCAACCCAAAACTCTCATGAGAACTCTCCAATAAAAGTCAGTGTCTAGACATTGTGCATGTACTATACTTAGGTTTATGGTTCCATTCCCAATCAACTAATAGAATTCCTATTTTGACATAATATTTAATTGAGGGATTTTAATTTATTATTCATAAATTGTATATTGTTTTATCCATTACAAATCATGTTAAAATTAATTGGATGTCACTTTATTAATTAACCACGATGAATAAAACATTTCCACATAACACATTTATTTATTTTCCATATTTACACATGAATTCATTTATTTATGTGATCGTGGTCTTGAATCCATAAAATAAAAAATTTCATTGATAAAAATAGATAAATAATTAAACGACTCATTCATGAGCTTTATTTAATGGTTGATTTTATAAATAGGCAATAAATAATCCTTTGATATAGGGGAAATAACTCCTATTACCAATCTAGGAATGAGTTACAGCCTTCCACATGTCCTTATGTGTGTCATCTGGGTTGGCATCATTATGGTTCGGTCTTCAACCACCTTCGTGCCCCATAGGATGGTCTATTAATTACAAATATTTATTACTCACAAGTAGATGAGGGGAACCAAAGGATTAGTTAAAGGGGATTATATAAATATCCTTAAACACACAGGTCCTACATAATAATGGATAAAGGGTTAACTCATAGAACATCATTTAATTTAATATTAAATAACTGTAAACTCATGCAATAAATTAAATTAAAACATCCAACACATACATAGATCTTGGTAAAGCTTATTAATGGCTATACATGCAATTAATATGAAAAATTAAATGGTTAGCATTCATTTATGTATTATTTATTTTATTATTTAGGATAAACTTGGAGTTTACATGGAGCATACACTCATTTACATGATACGTATCTCTATTGTTGTATATCCATGTCACATGCCTGAGGCTTCTGTGTGTTGACTCGATCAGACAACATGGTGTTTACATGTTAGTTACACACATTGTATCGACTTTACATGTTCCCGGTTGTCCTGAACAACCCATAGTGTGCAATAAAATCACCACGTTTAATTATTTTCTCATCGCATCTAGATAAAACACACATGAGTATGCGGTGTGTGATCCAGCTGCACGCCGTGTAATCCAATTTTTCTAGTCAATGATTGGGAAGTTCCCCATAGTATCTTTGGTCATTTTTAATTTTTTCCTAATCATTTATGATTAGTAAAAACTGAATAAACAAGATTAATATGTCGATAACATGTTAATTTAAATCAGATTAAATAATGAATAACAAGAAATTAAAATCTAACCAAAATTTCTCATAGATCAACAATAAAATAAATAATTATAAATTTACATGTGACCACTATGATACCACATGATGGTTCTAGCTGCAGCAGATTCATGTAGGTGTGGGAGATATATTAAAATTTATTTTAATAATCATTTCCCAAAACCAAGAGAGATAATCTTTATTTTAAAATTTATGTTAAATTTATATAATAACTAAAGAAATAAATACATAGGATTAGGAAATTTATTCACTAGTGAATATTGATCATCTGAAAATACCCTTTCAGATTACATTTATTACGCAGTAAGTATAGAAGGATAGAATCCCCCTATCGGTGATCCACACATGATCCTATGATATCTGAGCAACACCACTCAATCTCTATGTGCTAGTGCAGCGATTTGAATGTCTTGAGTTGTTCGTTCTTGATTTCTCATTATTTGTTCTTAAAAGAATCTCTATTGAACATATTATTATTGAGAGGGATAGAGAATTAGGAGTTGATAGAGAATTATTTGTGCGTAACAATTCCTTATTCTTTATTTTTGTATACTCTACAAAATAGACATTACTACCTATTTGTAGAGTCTAGATTTAAGTTAAAATATTATTTATTTCTTACTAGGAATTAAATTACATTTATTACTTTTAATAAATCCCATACTACATAATAATACTTATATATTTTTTATTTTTTGGTGCGCTCTAACTTACACAATAACAAATATTATATAACAGTCTTATTAATTAATATTTTTAACTGAACTCGATCTTGGTCAGTTCGAACTCCTCTAGCATTTATTGAATAACTGAATAAATATTTTATAGGTAAATAAATATTTTATTCAAAATCTAGTGAATAGATAATTATTAAGGTATTCAATAAATAAAATAATTATTTTATTCACAATCCGATGAATATATATTTATTAAATTAATGAGATCGATATAAATTGGATAAAATTATTCCTTGAACATGAGAATAATATTTATTCAATTAATTAATCTCAAATATAATTTAATCAAGATAAGTGGAAACACATAGTGTTTGACCCTCTAGGATTTATTTCTCTAGGAATTAGGCACACTGGCATGATGTCCAACATTTCTATCTAGAAACGGGTAAAGGAACCAAAGAGAATGAACTTAATGTTTCAATTTCGACAAACACATTGGAACGCTCACTGTGTAATTTAATGCTTTTTCATAATACCCCATCAAGCAGGTTTCACATCCGTGTCACCAATCTATATGATCGATATGAATTTCTTTGACTATTTGAAATAAACATGTGATTACACCATGACTATGATATTTAATATGTAGGTTCTATTCTAATAAAAGTGATGCAATAAAATTTTTTATAAATATGGAAGGGAAAAAATCCTTTTTCAATATATTAATTAATGACATGTAACTCATGTCGCACCCAATGTATTCAAATTCACCATAAACTATTATCATCATGGTTTATGAGATACATCTATGTATGTGAGTTATAAAATTCATTAATAATAATCTTAATTTCTAAGGACCATTACAGATGATCATAGATAGGATTATCCTATGACACCAAAACATAATAAATTCCAACTAGTAGGTGTGTTCTCATAATCTCCCATAATGAGGATTACCCATTGCGAACATCATGAGAAGAAGCCTTATATGTTTATCAGGACTCTTACCAAACAGTATATGTAATATGTGTCCCATAATAGTACGTTATCCTACTGCAACACATTATTTGAGAATATAGTGACAACACTTCATGGTTCTCATAATAATGGAGAACTACTATGACCTTATCAATGTGATATATAATCTAGAAAATTATTAAATTATTGTCATTCAGAACAACAAAAAATATTTAATAAGAAGTTTTATTAATATTTCATACATCAAATATTCATGTAATTAAAGTACAAAAAGTTGGTCCTTGGAAACCAAATCCAACATTCATGACATAATATTGTTACACATCATGAAACTAGGTCAAATCGTGTAATGTTTGATTGTGTTATTTTTAACCCGATGAAATGCTTTTTCTCTATAACTTGATAATAGAAAAATACCTGACTTGATAGTGTTACACATTTTTTATTTCTCAAGATTAGTGTCCTTAAGGACACAATGTAGGTAAAATATTTTTCTCATTAGTTTTCATCCCTCCTATCTTGATCCCTAGCTAACTCAAGGTGATTTTGGAGTGATTACATGAATTTTGGACGTCTTGATCATTAATCTAATCCAAGATGAGTGGTTTCACTATTAGTTTCCCCTCTCTTTTGTTTCTCTTCATTATGGAGATCAAATCTCTTGATCGCGGTTGTTTTGGGTGTTGATCTTGATCTTATATGATCTAGGTTTCTTCTTAAAATCTTATTCCCCAATGTTCTTTTTAGAGTAACCTATTGGAATTTTTTTATATCTAGATAAAGGTAGGTGGTCTACAACCAAATTATATGGTTTTTTCTATTGTTAAAGTATGTGAAATATTATTCCATTGTACCAACATAACATGACCATTAGTTAATTGAATAATGGATGATGATAAATCTTGTGTTGATTATAATTTTGATCCCTTTTGAATCAATGGTGTTGAGACCTCAACTATGGTTACCTAGAGGGTAAGACTACCCAAAAATAATAATTAGTTGGATAATGTCTTAATATATGTTTTAGCATGAAATTAAACGACATATGATTCTAGTGATATATTCCCCTTGGAAAATAGTTAAACTGATTATTGAAATGGATAGTGATAATTTGATGATGATTGGGTGTGTAAACTATCATGGAAATGACATAAGATATAATTTAATGAATAAATGGATCATTGTAATTGGAAAAATTAATCATTGGAGATTATGATATTATGTTGTTTTTTTCTTAATATTGTTACTCAGTTGCTGATTCATGCTAAAATTATTATATAGAGGGAAAGGAATAGATACTAAAATTATTATATAGAGGGCTTGTCTATGTTGATGAAATGATTATATATAGGTATTGGCCCAGATGTTGAAATGATTATATAGATTTCATGGACCAGTTATGCTCAAATGCTTATATAGGGGGATTATCCTGGATGGTGAAATAATTAAACAGAGGGATTTACATGGTTTTGAGATTATACCATAGACTTGTTGTTATGGTTATCATTGTTATACTATTTAGTTAGATATCTTTTGACATGGTGACGATGAAGGATGATTTTTTATTATATTGAGATTATTAAATAATAAACAAGTTTAATTATTTATTTTGATCACTTATGATTAGACTAGTTTTGTTTATCTATGGTGGTATTTACCTACTGAGTTTTACTTACACCCTATTCGAGCCACCAATTGGTACACAAGCAGATTACATGGATAAATATTTGGACAAAGTAAAGGGACCTTATAGTTCATTATCTATAGCTTTATGGGATGGAGCTTTGAGATGATAATTATATGGTCATTTGGACTAAGGGATTGATTTTATTTGTTTCTTCATGGTTGCTTATATATATTATGTTCAGTTTTCTATATAGATACATTCCATCCTAATATTACCTTGTTTATGGTTTGAGTTACGAGGTTAATCCTTTACCTTTTAGTTTTATGTTGTATTATTTATTCTATTTCCATTACTATGATATTTTTTTATTTATACTATTTTTTAAATCTATACGAGGGGTATAGTCTCCCCACTATATTCACTACACCACCACTGCTAGTTAGTATCCTCTAGAATATCAAGAGGTGATCTTGAGGTCCAATTACCAACCTTATTTTTCCTCATGAGAGAGTGTTGGATTTCAGATGTTATAAAGATTTTTTTATAGCTCATGTTATATGATAGATTTAGGAATAATGTATCACTTGATTACCCTTATTGAGCATATGATCTCACCCTTTATTATGTTTCTTATCCCTAGGTTATAATGAAATGATTTATAAATGATATGTATAAGAAGTGTTCTAGTTATGAAGAACTTAGTGGGAGATGATATAGATCATTTCTGAACATGTTGTTTTCATGTCCAAGTTTCGAAAGGCACCAGCCCTATATAATTATATCATGGATACATATGTTATGAAATAAATATTAATATATTTAAATGTAATATATAGGTTTCAAATGTATGGGTCTTTATAGTTGGTATTAGACCAAGGGTTAGTTAACATTGGTAAACTATAATGAGAAAATATTAATAAGAACCCAAGGGATAAGCCTAATTAAAGGTAATAATCCTAAATGTTTTGATCATAGATAGAATTGGTTAAACCTACGGTGTCATAGATTAAAAATAACTTTTATTCAATTAAACATTAGTGGATGTTGTTTCATGATTATGTAGTTTTCCACAATTATTATTGTTCATCACACTATGATTTTTTGTTTCAGTCAATGGATGGAACACAAAATAATCATGTGAACAATGAATGTGATGTCCAATGCAATGATTGTCCTCATTTGTAGTCGAATGTCATAATAGTTAGGATGCAGAATATTGTGACTATGATCACTCAACTCTCTCAAGATATTAGTGGAAACAAAAATCATGTTGAATGAAAAATGCACCAAGGAGGTATAAACATGTTACTGAATCTTCTATATGAAAACATCCACCATTATTCTATGGGTATTATGATCCACTGGTTACTATCAAATGGATCAATGTGATGGAAAATATAATTTTTTTCAATAGTTCTCATACCATGAAAAATTTTTCCTACATGTTTATCAATTTGAAGGAAAAGTATATCAATGGTCGAATCATATTAGGAATAAAATATTGGAAGAGGAAATTGTATCTATTGAATGAGATGAGTTTAAATGAATACTTTATAGTAAGTACATCCCTTATGTTCTATGTACAAAAAATGGATACCGAATTACTTGATCATAAGTAGAAGGATGATGATTCAATCGGAACTTGTAAAACATATTTTTCAAGACTTTCATGGTATGATTTGGGTTTAATCAAAATCCATGAAATAAAAAAATGGTTTATTGTTTAGTTTTTTAAAACCATATCTTCAAAAGGAATTATCCATAAGGGACTTTCAAATCTATGAATAAATTTCTTGACATGCACTGAAAGTGGAAATGGAAGATGTAAACCATCAATGATATATTGATAAGAAAAGGATGATAGAGCTTCAAGTAAACTTCAATATTTTTTCACATATAACTTTCTACTTTCCAAAAATGTGGGAAGTATCACTCAAGTGAATTCCTAAAAGGAATAATAAAATTCTTCATATGTGGGATACCTTTCCATCTACAAAAAGAATATCGGAGTGATGTTAAGAGTTCATTCATAGAAATTGAAGGAGAATGTTCTCAAAAAAAAATACATCATCCACACTTAAAATATATAAATGAAAGGATTTTGGGTATTATAAAAATAAATTCCCAAATCTAAGTGATAAGAAATATAGTAAGACAAAAAAAACTCTAATTTAAAAATATATCGTAAAATATTATGCAATTACAATAGATTAAGTGAATAATGATAGTAATGGTACACCTATCAAACAATATAAAATAGGTGATTCTATGTTGAAAATATTATAAATAATCCCTATGAAAATATTATCATTTAGTAAAATTTATGTGATTATAATAATTAATTATCTCTCCCTACGTAGATTCCAAATATATTTTTGGAATAAAGAAAACATATTTTATATTATGAATCATACTATGATCATATATTACTTTCAAGGTTGAACCCAAACCTCCAATGAAAATATATTTAGTTAAGATCATATATATTTTTATGAATAAGGGGTGAATTATCTTTTTATGGTTACCTTTTAGGAAATAATTAGTTCACATTAGAGAATATATGATCAAGGGATCTACATTTTTGTATGAGACTTTATGAGTAATTATAATTATTGTTATGTTGATCATGGAAGGATATGATATCAAATATTTTTTAGTGTTTTGAATATGGTCAGTAATATTTTGGTGGATTCATATGGTTAACTACTTGTGGAATGTATTATGTTGAAATTTGGATATTATTGTTTGAGGTAAAAGATAGATTTATTATAACATGTACTAACCATTTTAGTTTTGGTAAATATTTAGAGGCTGAAGAAATGAATTATGGATCTAATTATTTATTAAAAATTATTTATACTTGAAAAAATAATCTCTAATGTCTATTTCCTTGAGTAATAGATGAAGTAAAAATAGTTCAAATAAAAAAAATGGATGAGATAATTTTTATGACAAAGAAATAAATAATGTATGTTTAATTTAACAACAGATTTATATGCATATTAATAGAATTGATTGTCTTTATGAAAATGATTTTGAAATAAAAACACTATCTGTTTAACTTTAATACAGATAAATCAATGGTCTTTTTACCCATCAATGTTTTATATTTTTTTGAAGGTTAACATTATCCTGGCTATTTTCTCTATCAAGATCTATTATCCCTTGTGACTTATATTTTTAGATCATATCCATGATTTCACTTCCCACTGATGCTATATTATTTGAAAACCTTTTTATGTGTTATTTAATATGACCTTTTTCACTTCCCTTTTTCTCTTTTATAAGGGACTTTTATTAACCCTTTTTATGAGGTGGGTTTTTAACAAAAGATTCTTAAAATACCATACCTTTGATTAGCAAGTACATGTAAAAATTTTGAGGATGAAATTTATTAAAGGGGTTAGAATTTAACACCTAGAAATTTCATAAAACATTTCTATTTAAATAATAATATTTCTTTGATATCCTAATTTACTCACAACACCGAGATTAAACAAACTGTAATGCACAATAAAAATATTATTATTTAATCTGGTAGTTATAACCAAGATATTATTTTAGCGAGTATTAATATGATTAAATAATTTATGAAATATATATAAATTTCTTACTAAATATAAATGTATTGATATATTATTTATAAAAGATCTGTCAATTTTTAGTAAAGTTATTTTATGCTTTGAAAATGGTACTTCCTGAAAAATGTTCATATTGATTTTTATGAGAAAATATTATTTTTATTTTTTAGAACATTTTAAAAATTTATTTAATAAAAACAATATCATTTTTTAAATTATCATACAATAATTATCTTAGGGTTAATTGTTGAGAATTTTCTGAAAAGATTCATTTTCTAGTGTATAGTGAAAAATACTGATTTTTATTCTAAAATATATTTTTATTTTAAAAATTTACCGATTTCCATTTTATTATATTTTTTTCAATGTAAAATTAGTTGTATTATATTATTATTAATTCAATTAGGTTTGTGTGATTAATTTTATAATTAGATTTTGTATAAAAAAATCTATACAAAATAAACATGCTTAAGAAAAACTATATTTTTCTAAACAGTGATTTTCATTTTTCCATGAATAGTTATTTTAAAATTAATTTCAACCAATTAAAGGTATTAAATTTTACAAAATTGATTCCATATGTTTAATACAAAAGTTCATATTTGGTAAATAGGTCCATTTTATTTATATGCATTATGTATAATAACTGTGGTAAAATTTATCACCTCAGTAAAGTGTAAATCGGTTGAATCATAGTTAAAAATAAATGATAATGAGATAATGTTTCATAATAATAATTATGGTATGAAATTAAATCAACATAATATACTTATTCTATATATTGACTTTTTAAATGGGCACCTATCTAGAAAATGAGCTTTATAATATTTAATGTAAAGAAAGTTAAAAAATGTGACTCTTTTTGTTTTAAATATATATAATGGGTACACATATAAAAAATAAATAAATGAAAATATTAAATTTTTAGATTAAATAAATTATTATAAATTTTTAATTTTTTTTCTAATTTTTAGAAATTATAATGTTACCTAGAATTCATTTGGAAAGCTGAGGCAATATTTTTTAAATTAACTAAAAACTAAAGTATATGATTTTAAAAATTAAAAAAATAATATAATTTTAATGAATTATTGTGTTAAAAAACTTTTATATATATACAAGACATATTATGGAGGTTTTATATGATTATATTCTAATTTACCCTTTTTCATAATGGATTTAAAGCTAAATTGAATGAACAGTGTCAAAATTTTCATTAATAGTATTTTATCTAAATATTAATTTATTAAATTATTTAAATTTCATAATAATATTATATTCAACAATCTGAATGTAATATAGTTTAAAAAAACATCCATGTTACATTTATGAGTCAATTTTCCATTTATAGTAACATTATCAACTATTTGTGATTAAAATAATGGTTACCATGGTTAAGGCTATAAATAATTATAAAAAAGGTTAATAAAAAATAATAGGATTAAAATGACATAAAAACATGTATAAATTTTATTATCATATGTTATTTAATCCCAATAATATTTTTATTTGAATTGTTGAACATTTTTATGGATTTGGGTCGTGAATATTCTTATTATATTTTTATTTTTTAAGAAATTCCAAAAGTTCCCTCACCTCAATGATAAAAGGGTACCTCACCTTCACTTATTTACACAACATTGATCTATATATCTAGGAAAAAAACTACCCATTCCTCTTATAAACATACTTATTGATGTTATGGAGGTGGTGGTGTCCTAAAAATACAATCCTTAGGTACCTTAAGGAACGATCTAAATGAGGTCTCTCAAAGAAGAGGTAATCATCTTACCCAACCTATTTAAATTTATTTCTTCTTAAAAATACTATAAATCTATAGTATATATCATGAAATAGTTAAATAATAATAATAAATTTACCTAAATTTTATCATGTTTATGAAAACACCATTATACATCATATTTCACATCAAATGGGATGTTAAAGTATCCTTCATGTGTACACACAACTTACTCTCTCCACATAGCGATCCAATTCATTTCACATCACTATATATTATGGAATTTTATTCTGAGGGGTTTAATGTATATATATTATTATTATGAATTAATTAAACTTACTTAATTATAATATAACATATATTTTCTTACCTTCCAAACTATTTGTAAATGAGACCATCGTTTGTGCGTATGTATGGACTACCATATCCAAGAAGCGATTTTATTTGTTTTCATTTATACATAACATGGATAGTAATTTGTAAGTATTTTATTAATATTAGTGATATATATAATATAATAATCATCCTATATATGTGAATTAATATTTAACTTTCTTTTTTTCCATCTATTGAAAAATTAAAATATCATTCATTCGTACGTACAACCTACCATCTCCATGAATGGTGTAAATCATTTTTCTATATAGAAATTTTATACATGACTATAAATATGTATATAATAAATAAATATTATTTTTATGACATGATTTAATTTCTAGAAATTATGTAACTATAATCAAAGTATAAGTATCAGTACTGTTGAACAAAGACATGCTTGTAAAACAAGGCAGTTATCACCCAGATTAGTGATTTTAATAAAAAAATTATAAAAGGGTGATAAGATGAAATAAATAAGTATTAAATGGTATTATAGAAATTAATATATTTATATAATACATTTCTAAAAAATCCATGATTATTATATATGATTTTTTAACATGAATTTGGAATGGTGAAACTTGGGACAAAGATCTTATGTTTCAATTTTATTTTAATCAAGATTAATTATACTTGAATTTAAATTGAGGAAATTATATGATTATTATCTTATTAATCCATTTAATTTTCATATAATTTAATTATTCATTATTAATTTCTTTTTTCCTATTATTTTCATTTAATTATTTTAGAGATCCAAAGAGTGTTTTTAAGGAAAATTGACTTTCATTATCTCTATGGTTTAATTTTTTTTTCAATATCCATATTTTCTAAAAAGAACTAAAGAATTATTTTAATATTATCCTATGATTACTTAGATACATTTTTCACCTTGGTTTAATTTTTACAAAATGTTTTAATATGAATCTTATGGTCATTTTCCAATTGAGGTGCTTTTGACTTTTTTTACAGAAATATTTAGTAGAATCTTTTTTATCTTATATGGAATGAGTATATTTTATAGCTATGAAGAATAACATATGATTTAAATATTTATTTACAATTTTACAAGGATATTTTGAAATGAAAATTTTTATTTTTAATTTCACAATTTATTTTAAATAATTAATTTTATAATGGAAATGTTATTTTCTTAAAGAATTATTAAAAGTGATATTTCAAAATCATTTTACATTTAATGTGAAATCCTTTGATGTTACATAAGATTTTCTAGGAATATGATCCAAATATAACATCTTTATTCTTTCTCAATATGGTTAATTTTTATAATCAATAGATGTTGTTGGAACCCATTACCTTTTTCAATAGGTTATGCATTAATGAAATGTTTTTTAAAATAAATTTATTTTCCTGAGATCTGAAATGATGAAAGGTTCCTGATCATGTGCCACACTTATGTACGATTTTCTTTATGTGATAGGTGAGACATGTATCTCCCTCCAATTAATTGGGTAAAAATGGATAACTAATGTGGAAAATAAGTTACGTGTGAACCTTATTTTCATGTTAAAATTTTTTTGTGTGCAACTGGTTTCATTATCCACAATTTTATGTGTGGACTTAAATTTTATGTCCATAAGATCATGTTTTTACCTGACTTTCATGTCCATAAGATCATGGATGGACCTAGATTAAATGCCAATGAGATCATGCATGGACCTAGTTTCATGTCCATATGTTTATTTGAGGGCCTCATATCCTTCCATTAACTTAATGAGGGAATTTATTTCAATTTATACAAGTTAACAAAGTTATAATTTTATGTGTATTTCACAATCTCATGTATTATGGTAATGATATTATCTTACATCTCATGTTATTTGATATTTTTATGATTCATGCCTTCTGAACATCCAATCATTATTCCATGATTCAAAATTATGATCTAGGATATTAAGGGTGTATATTTCAAATGTAAATATTCTTTTATCGAACCCTTATTCTCATGTTATGATTATATTATCATTTAAATCTCCCTTTTTTACCCTTACTAAGAATCTGAGATCACCCATTCTTATGTTTACTTTCCCTAGTTTATAATGAAATTTGGAAGAAATTATATGTCCCATGTTGGCCTCCTTTAGTTTTAATTACCATAAATCTTGTTTAACTATGCTAATTATTATTTACAAATATACATTTTGTTTAATCACATTAAATTATAATTTTAACCTCTAGTGTTAGTGTTTACATCATAGGACATCATTACCGATTTTGGTTAATTATGAGCTACCAATAGTTGTACTATCGATAGACAAGTCAACAATTAAAGAGTTACTGATATGCTAAGTCCCTGATAGATATCTGACCTACCGACATAGCGACATATCGATACTAAAAACCTCCCTATATATGAGCTACTAACTATAGAGATACTAAAACATAATCTACCAACAAAGATGATCTATAGATAGAATGAGCTACAAAGATCATGACTCACAGATAGCATCAATCACCGAAAACATGGGTCACTGATAATCTGACATTCCAAAAGACTGAGTCACCAATGATATTTCTCTTAAATTAAAAATTATATCTAATAGTCATAATTATGAAATTTATTACTGATTATTATATTAATGATCTTGTCTGTCTTTTGTAGACAATATTTAATGAGGTCAGAGACTGGTATGAGGTATGAGGTAACAAAGAACATGCAACTTGTCTATATAAAGGGAATATATGGATCAACAATAAAGATAGCGATAAAGAGGTGAACTGGAAGAAATTATTTGTGCACCAAAAAGAAAATCACAATGGAATTCTATTGTGCATACACGAAGATACTAATAATAATAAAAAGAACAAAAATCACTAAAGCAACAACTTAGAAGAAAATAACACTTCGAGACTCCCTATGAAATGAAGAGAGAAGAAAAAGTGACACTCTATTTTTCTATCTATTTCTGGATGATGACTCCATCTTTACTTCTATAATTCTGAAAGAATCTAGAAGCTGCATAGAACATCACATAGAGAATTATAAACCCTATTCTCATTACATTTCTCTACTTGTGAATATTATTTACATTTTGAGAAGTGTGTTTATCTATGTTCAATAAACACACATCGAATCTTGTGCTAAACTAGAAGATACATAGTTATCTTCATCAACCTATATTTACATACATTATATTCTCATGGATAACAGTGGAAGAGTTCCCTGTGTGGCCTATCTATTTGTTTGTTTTGTACTCCCACTTATACTGTGGAAGAGGTCTAGTGACCTGGACTATTTTTATACTGCTATTACCCTGATCTAAGGTGTGGTTCAAGTTTATTTAATATAAACTACATAGTCGTAGGTGATCAGAAAGTGGAGAGGATTAAGTCTCTTCTAGAGACTGAAACTCTTGTTTTAATTCCACTTTATTTTTTTCAAGTTTAGTTTTATTTTTTATTTATTTTTCTTCAAAATATAAAACTTTACCACGATTTGATAGTTAATTTTAGATAGTGTTTATTTTGTAATTTTATTTATTAGAGTTTTTTAAAATATAAAATAGCAATTCATATTATTTTAACTGTGAACTTATCAATCTTTGAGAAATAATTCAACCAATCAAATATTTTATAAATCTTCTACTTTGGTTAACTGGCCTGTATTTGTTTTGAATTTAGGGGTTTTTTAAAAACCCATTTAGAGAGAATATTCTAAAGGATCTCAATTCCCCCCACTCTTGAGTGTCCTACTCTGACCTACATTTTGTATCGAAGGGTGTTTAAAATCATTTTCAAAACCCCTTTTTAGGTTGGATTTAAGTCGTTCTTTTAACGATCCCTAAATTTTTTAGTTCTAAATTTTTAGTTCTTTAGAACTATAATTTATTCTTTAATATGGATAATATATAGGATCTTGTTTCTACCAAAAGACCTTTATATTTCAATAGAACAAATTATTCCTAGTGGAACATTAAAATGAAAATTCATTTGGGAAGTATGGGTTTTGAAATATGGTCTTCATTTGTGGATGAATATAAAATTTATACTACTGCTAGGAACACATGGGATGATTCCACTAAAGTATCCTACAATAAAAAATTTAATTATATGAATTACTTATACTAAACTTTAGTGGGTGAAGAATATAATTGGATTTCTACATGTAAAAAAACATTTGAAATTTGGGATACATTGGTTGTTTCACATGAAGGAACCACTAATGTAAAAGGAAGGAGACATAATAAAAATACTATTAAATATGGTAACTTTAAGATGATTCTTGATGAACCGATTTATGAAATGTATCTAAGGTTCAATTAAATTGTAAATAAAATAGTCTCTCCAAGAAAGGCAATCATATCCAAGGAACAAATAATGCAAATTTTTAGATGATTAGGAGAAAGATGGAAAGGAACCTCAGGGTCATTAAGGGAATCCCGTGACATCAATAGTATACATATAAATGAACTCATATGTAATATAATGATGTAATAGGAATAAAAAAAGGTCAATAGAGAATAATATGATGCACCAAAGAGAAAGTAAGTGGCTTTCAAAACCACTGCCTTTGAAAAAAATAGAAAGTGCCAGTTCATGGTGAAAGTTCCTGGAATGAAGAATAACCAGGTGAAAATGATGATGAAATGTCTTAGTTATCTTAGATATTTAAGAATTTTTAAAATAATAAATAAGTTTTTTAGGAATCCCTGTTATAAATGGAAGTATGACAATAAGGGTAGTTGAAAAAAAGGACGAGAAGAGAAGTGACGACACTAATGAGATAGTATGATATGGGTGTAAGAGATGAGGACATGTAAATCATGAATTCCCTAAATTAAAGTTCAAATGGAAATATGAATACATAGATAGAAAGTATAAAAAGTAAATGAAGGCCATTTGGAGTGCTTTTGAGTATAACTATAGTGAATCTGAATGTTCACATGATGAGAAGGATGATAAGGAAAATATGTGTTTAATTACAAACACATACAAGGGAACACTAGAATCTATTATATATAATTCATATTATTATAGAGATGAATATGATTATGAAAATATGAAAAATGAATAATTTTTTTAAAAGTATAGAATTCTTGAGTACACATATAATGATCTAAAGGATTTGTATTAATCTATCAAGAAACAACATGATCTTACTGTTTTTATTGAATCTTGACTTACAATTGAAAATGAAAATAATTCTCAACTTCTTCATGAGAACAATGAACTCATTTTGTATAATGAGAAATTTATGAAATCTTTAGAGAGGGTTAGAAATGGTAAATATGCCTTATTTTAAATTCTTGTTAAACAAGTTAATCTAGAATATGATACTACTATTGGTTACCAAAATTGAGAAATAAATTTTGTTAAAAACAATTTTGTTTCAAAATCCAAAAAATTTGGTTTTATGCCGAGAGTTGAAAAATTTGCTGCAACATCCAATACTGGAAAATCATTTATAGCTTATAGTTTTTCTAGAACCAATAGTGATTTTTAATAATACATTACAAACTAGTAATATGAAACCCCTGAAGAAAATGTTTGTTCACAAATCTTTAATTACAAATTTTACTAGAACCAAGAAGGTCTGGGTACCAAAATCATTCTTTGTTTTATTTATATCTGTAGGAATACTATCTAAAGAGTTCTTGTAAAATCTTGTGGTACTTGGATAGTGGGTGTTTAAGACATATGATAGGGGATTATTCTTTCTTCAATAATATTATCATGTTTGATGATGGGCATGTCACCTTTAGTGACAATACAAAAAGAAAAATAATTTTCATTGGGAAAATAAGTAACACTAACTCAGTTTTAATTTCTAAAGTTCTTTTTGTTGATGGTATTAATTATAATCCGCATAGCATATTGCAGTTATGTGATGATTTTTTTAATTTGATATTTGAAAATAATTCTTGTAATGTTTTAAATTCTAAGAATGATTTAGTATTCACTACTTCTAGAAATGAAAATGTTTATGCTGTGAATTTAGATTATTTAGTTTCTCAAAATGTATCTTGATTAAGTTTCTTTTTCATAGTCTTGGCTCCAATATAGGTTATTTTTACATTAAAACATTCACTCCATTATAAAGCTTACTAGTAAACAACTAGTCAAGGATCTACCCAAAATTGAGTTTTCCAATGACAAAGTTTGTAGTCCTTGTCAAAAAATAAAACAACGCAAAATATATTTCAAAACAAAGAAATAAGGATCAACTTCTCAACCTCTTGATTTGGTTCATATGGATTTGTTTGGATCCTTTAGAGTCTCTAGTTTAAATGGGAAGCATTATGTATATGTTCTAGTAGATGAATTTTCTAGGTATACGTGGACTTTCATTTTGGATCACCAGAGGGAATATTGTACCTACATCACCATGTATGCTTCAACTGTAGATAAATTATGTGTTATTAGAATAAAACCTTAATATTTTACCATGGTTGTGAGTTTTAAAACCAGGAGTTTTAATATTTTTCCTCACAGAATGGATATAGTCATAACTTCTCTGCTCTTAGGACACCCTTGTAAAATGGATTTGTGGAAATAATAAATAGGACCATATAATAAATTTCATTAACAATGCTTAATGAGTGTGAATTACCTATTAAAATTTTAATAGAATCTGTGAATATAGATTTTTATATAATTAACAGAGTATTAATTATACCTTTCCTTAAGAAAACACCCTATCATTTATGGAACAATAGGAATCATATGCTTAATTAATTTAAAGTTTTTAGTTAGAAAGCCTTTATCCTTAAGACAAAATATAATCTTGACAAGTTTTCCTCTAAAAGCAATGAAGCAATTTTCTTAGGATATTAAATCTCTAGAAAAACCAATTGGTATTCAATAAAACAACCAAGTCTGTAGAAGAATATCTACATATATAATTTTATGAAACGGATCCACATGAACCTAAAAACTCCCTAGAATATATTTAGGATGACCTATGCAATATGAACATAAATTATAAACCTTCTGACACCACTACTAAGAAAACAGCAATATCCTCCAGCTCTAGAAAATCTAAAGACTTTATTCATAGTGAAGCCGAACCTGCAGAAGAACCTAAAATGACTTGATTTTCTTTTTCTAGATCTATTATAACCCTTAAGATCCATACCTTAGATGTTTTAGTTAGAGACTTAGAAAAGGTAACATAGACCAGATCTTATCTTGGGAAATAGGTTGAACATCAAGCCTTTTAGTCACAGCATGATCCTAAAATATCAATGATTCTATAAATGATGGATTTTGTCTATGGGTTATGAAAAAAGAGTTGAATCATTTTGAATGAAATAAAGTCTGGAAACTTGTTAATAGACCCAAATACACCTCGACTATAGGCACTATGTGGATGTTTAGAAATAATTTAATTAATCTAGTACCGTTGTGAGAAATAAGGCTAGAATAGTTGTATAAGGATAGAGTTAAGAAGAAGGAATTGACTAGGAAGAAACATTTACATAGGTTTCCATACTTGAAGCTATTAGTATTGTTCTAGCATATGAAGCACATCTCAATTTCAAAGTATTTTAAATGGATGTTAAAAGTTTATTCCTAAATGGGAATATATTTGAGGACGTTTTTGTTGAAAACCCACTGGTTTTACAAACCCCCATTTTCCAAATCATTTCTTTAAATTAACAAAAGCTATGTATAGTTTAAAATAGGCTCTAATATCTTGGTATGATAGGCTCCACACATTTCTTATTTCAAAAGGTTTTATAGCAGGCATAGCTAATCCTGCTATTTTTATAAAAATAATTTCTAAATATGTTTTATTTAATAAAATCTATATTGATGACATTTTTTTGGATATTCAAAAATTTATTTATGAATTTATTTTTAGAAAATGATACAAAATGAATTTCAAATGAGTTTAATGGGTGAACTAAAATTATTTCTTGAATTTAGAAATTTTCAAATTAAAAAAGGAATTATTTAAAATAAATGTATGTATAGTAAAGATCTTTTGAAATGGTTTGGATTTGGTAGTTTAATAAGTAGTGATACTCCAATGAGTACCACCTATAAATTGTATCTTGATGAAAATAGAAAATCTGTTGATAAAACCAATTACATGGGGATGATTGGAAGTGTACTCTACTTGACATATAGCTAACTTGATATTATGTTTAGTCTGTGTATGTGTGTACATTTTCAAACAAACCATAAATAATCTCATTTATGTTCTATTAAAATATTTTTTAAAACCCTCATGTATAATACCAACATAGAATTGTTCTATCCTAGAGGACAACCATTTTACTTAGTTAGTTATTTTAATGCTGATTTTGGTGGTTGATTATATATAAAAATAACCTATTAAACATGTCACTTTTTCAAAAATTATCTAGTATTGTGGTGTAGTAAAAAACAACCAAATCTGAATATGTAGCTTCCGATAGTTGTTGTGATTAGATTTTGAGGATGAAACACACATTACAAGATTATGGATATTAGTTTAGAGAAGTCCCTATAAACTATAACAACAAAGGTGAGATTAATATTTATAAGAAACTAGTTTCTCATTCTAGAACAAAATATAATTATTTAAGACATCACTTTGTGAATTATCAATAGAAAAATGGTGATATAACTCTTGAATTCATTGGAACTGAACATCTACTTTCTGATATTTTTACTAATCCAATAAATTGTGATAGCTGGAGTTGCATAAGACATGATTTATGGATTATCAATTTTTGAGAACCTACCAATGATGTATCACAGACATGAATCATGGATGATGTCTCACTAACGTGACTCACTAATGACATCTCACTGACAAGTCTCACTGATGATGTCTCACCAACATATCTCATCGATGTTTCCCATAGACCGACATTTTATTTCTCTCTTGGGAATTTGAAAAATCACTTTATTTAGTATTATTTTATTTTAATCCATATTTAGTGTTTTATGTTTTCAAATCCATAAATGATAAAATTAATGTTCAATCCAATACTTTTTACCCTCACACTCTTACTCTCGAACTCTTACCCTCGAACCTTTCTCTCTTGATCCTCTACCCTTATCTATCGAACCAAAACCTTCAAACCTCTCTCAATAGATCATGTCAATAACATCTTTAAAGGATATGAGGATGAGATCCATTAGTCTAAGTAGAAAACAGGTGAATATAGGGAACTGAAACTCTTTCTTGTTCATCCTTAACTCATGAATTGCATTATGGCCCCTGAGAAGGAAGTATATTCAGATTGGTTGTTGTGATGTAAGTCTCTTTTGATGAATTTGATACACACCTAAGGGTGGTTGGATTTGTTATAAAACAATGAGAGGTTGCATTATCTAGGGATGGTACATGATTTTTACTTATATAATTAGTTTCTGCTAGAGGGATCTGATTTATTTTGGATAAAGTCGATAGTGGATGGAAACTGAGTCTTGTTTTCATATTAGCATTGCGAAGAATGTCTAAAGGTACCCCAGGAGGGTGTTTTTGATGACCACTATGGAAGTGATCCTCCCACAAGTGATTTTTTAGTGATGAGGTATCTTTGGATAAGTTAACAGAAAATGAAGAATACAGGAGATCCATTTCTACAAATCTCTATGGCGAGAGAAGGCTTTGAATTAAATTCATCTAGCATTAGTTATGCACCAAGAAAGGGAAATTTTCTTCTCTTAAGTACCAATATTTTTTTGGTATATCAATTGAGGAAAGTCCATAAGGTAAACTTCTGAAAATATTTAATGGTTCATATTAGTGAGATGATCAATCCCTATGGAAAAAACAAACTCTTTATTTTATCCTAGAATTATCTCTGATATGTTGAAGTCTAAGAGTTTAGTTAATGGAGATGAGGAAAAAGTATCTTCTTTTGATGGGTTCAGTCTTCACAAATTTATCTTAAAAATGATGAAAATTAATTATAATCCCTCGAAGATGATGTGGTTTGAGGAAAATTAAAAGTTATTTGAGAAATTTAATCCGATTGAGCATCCCTTAATGCCGAGGAACACGGTTGATCTTGGTCTTGGTCCAGATGAAGCTGGTGAGTATTTTTATGAGGATGTGGTTGAGGAAGTTCAAAGAAATGAGTCTCCTATAGATGAAAGGAGTGATCCTCATATTGATGGTGGTCCAATGAGGATGTCTTATGGTCCTACAAGGCCACCTAGACCTCGACCTTATAAGGAACCACTTTAACCCGAGAATGATAGTGATCATATAAAAGAGTCAGAAAATGATATGTATGAAAGAAGATCTAGTAGTGAAGAGGATTCTGTTGAAGAAGAATGAAGTGGAAGTAAAGAAGAAATTGAAGCTGAGGATGATGATGAAGATGAGGATGATGTTGGAGAATTTGAACTGAATGATGGAGAAGATGAAAGTGGAAGGAAATATGTACAAAATGATGATTCAGATAGTAGATCAGACCATGGTAATGATGACCAAGGTCCCCCTAGAGATAATATTGTTCTTACCCAACATCATATTGAATATGAGAATTATTCTGGTCATGATTTAGTGGAACAAGAATCTATTATTGAATCCCTTGGGGAGGCTGAACAAGTTGTGATTAAGGAAAGGGATCATGAGGCTCATGTTTAACTAGATGTGGTTGAAGAGAGAGATCCCGATGTCAATGTTTATGAGGAATTTCAAGCTGTAAGGGATGTATTTGTGAATCCATTGAGGGAGTTGGTTTATTCAAGAAAGAGGTCATCAAATGAGAGGGAGAGACAAGGTAAAAGAGAAAATGTTGATGTGATTCCTCCCTTGGATGACATTGTGGTACTTGTGTGGAGGAGGGAACCAGGTTATGTGAATCTTGAATTGGATTATCCTGATGTAGAGGAGATTAATTCTCCTACACCTATGGTTGGTTTAAAACCTATTGAATATATATCTAAAGAAAATATTAATTACTGAAAGGAAGAGCTATTTTCTATTGTTTGATCAGGACTTTCATAGACACCTACTCCAGTTTCCAGGATCAGAGAAAGAGATGCAGAGTCGATTACTGAGAGATTTTTGTCCCAAGTTCAGCCAAGGTTGATCTCAATATTGGATTAAATTTTTCCTTTCAATAATAAAATGTGAAATTAATTGGTTTTTATGGTCTCGACCATTAACAAGTTGAAAAATAAATATAAAGAGTCTTTGGATAATGTTTTGAAAGTGTCTAAAGATACATCTTCAGAGTCCTCTAAGGATGATTCTCCTCCTCCTCTAACTCTTGATCTATCCATTTTGAAGTTAGTTGTCAAAATGTAGTGAATGATGCTTCCAATTAAACTGATTCTATAACATTAAATTTTAATTTAACTTAGTTGAGATCAGATATCAGAGATATAGTGGAAGGTGAATCTAGTTTATCTGCATCTATTTCTCATTCTCCAGATGTTGAGATGGTCAGAAGTTTAATTCAAGATGAACTTAAGACTATGATAGGTGGAACTAACTAGGATAGTATCTCTAAAATTAGTAATAATTGTGACCATGTGAATGAAATGGTGATATTTTATTCAAAATATGAAACTGATGCTCAAGAGGAAATTACGAAGATGGTAGATTTCTATTTTAAATGGATTTACCCCAAAAACTAGTTGACCAATTATTTCAAATATTTAGTGGATAATGTGAGTTTACATCCAGTGACCCAGGAATTCAAGGATCAAGGTAAACCGTTGAAGGATTGTACCCCTACCTTGGATATGTTTATGGATTATAAAGTGGATTTTGAGAAGGAAATTATATACAGTGGTGAGGTCATCAGATACTTCATTAATATGCTCAAACCATACCTGCATCATCACAACACAACTATTGTTTCTCTTCCTCATGATCATATCATACCAATACTGCTTGCTTCTACCTCTTATTATTCTACCCTTTTCTCACCTTTGACCATGACCCCTACTGAAGCTCTCAGCCATATTAGACATTTCATCCAATAAGAACTCATAGGTCTTACTTAATTGTCTAGACCCAGAAATTTGCCTTCAGTCTTTACTAGAGTTCCATTTCCTTCTTTTATTATCCACTCTGTTCCTTCAACCACTCCTACCACTGAACCTTATACTACTCCCCACTCCACTTCAGATAATGGAATGGAATTTATGGACTCTTCTATGCCTAATAATTAGTGGGATCACTTTTTGATATGTATTTTATGTACTCATTTTCGGGTATTGTTTTCTTATCCCTTATACTGCTTGAGTAATGGATTGCCTTTTGTGATTATATATTATTATTAGTTCCTTATCTTATATTTATTTTTCATTCAGTGTTTCATTTTTGATAATCCCAAAAGGGGGAGAAATAATATGGAATATCTTTCATGGGGATATCAAGATTAAGCTTTAGATTAAAAGGGAACATATAATTGACAAAATGCATTTAACAAGTAATTTTTAATTGTGTTTCTTTTAAAATTTCATCTCAATAATCTGTGTAATATGTTAAGAATATTATTTCTCTGATCATAATAAATCATTTTTAGTGTTATATAATTTCCTGATTTTTGGTAATGAAAAAGGGGGTACTTTGTTGGGATCCTCTAGTTTTAATGATCACAAATTCATATTTACCTATGATAATTATGATTTATTAAGATACATTATGTTTACTCATGTTCAATTATAATTTTAACCTCTGGTGATACTTTATTACATCATAAGACATCATTGTAGATTTTAGAGAAGTATGAGATACCGATACTTGTCCTACTGATAGACAAGTCATCTATACATGAGCTACCGACGACATAAGCTACTGATAATCTGAGTCACCAATAGATGTATGACCTACCAATAGAGAAACTAACTGGAACTCAGAATTTAACTATGTATGAGCTACTAGAATTCGAGGTACTGACACATCATCTAATGACAACTTTATTGACTGATGCAATTTTGACCTACTGACATATTGATTCATCGATAGTATGATCTATCGACAGAAAAGATCTACTGTTAGAATGAGATAACGAAAGCACGACTCACTGGCATCAATAATCACCAATAGCATGGGTCACTAATATTCTGACCCATTGATAAAACAATTCACTGATGATATTTCTCTTAAATTCAAAATTATCTCTGATGGTCATATTTATGAAACTTAGTACTTCTTATTATATTAATGAAGTTGTTTGTATTTTTTAGACAATATTTAATGATATAAGAGACCATTACGAGGTTTGAGGTACCCGAGATCATGAAGATTGTCTATATAAAGGGAATATCTAGATCTATAATAAAGATAGTGAGAAAGAGGCTACCTAGAAGAAATTGTTCTTACACCAAAGATAAAATCACAAGAGCTTCCTACTATTCATACAAGAAGATAATACTAAGAAAAAAAGAGAAAAATCTCTGTAGTAATAACATAATAGACAAGAAAACATCAATGTTCACTATAAATATAATATGTAAGAAATAAAATGATTCTCTTTTTTTTGTTTATTTCTGGAAGACATCTCTAGTTTCACTTATATCATTCTGAAAGAGTCCATAAGTTTCATAGAACATCACATAGAGCATTCTAAAACCTATTCTTAACAAATTTCTCTTCCGGTACATATTATTTACTTTTTGATAAGTGTGTGTGTCTCTATTCTATAAACACACACTGACTCTTATGTTAAACTAGAAGATACATTGATATCTCCATCAACCTATCTTTTCATACATTACATTCCCACAGATAACAATGGAAGAGGTCCATACATGGTCTATATATTTGTTTGTTTTGTACTCCCACTTATATTGTGGAAGAGGTCTAGTGACTTGGATAGTATTTATACTATAGTTAACCCGATCCGTGGTGTGGATCATGTTTATTTAATATAAACTAATTGACGGCATGTGATTACTAAGAGAGAGGATTATGTCATCTCTTGGGACTAAACCTCTTGTTTTAAATCTACTGTTTTTTTCCAAGTTTAGTTTTTAATTTATTTCTATTTATTCAATGTGGATAGGATTATGTATCTGTTTGAGACTAAACCTCTTGTTTTAAATCCCCTCTATTTTTTTAAGTTTATTTTTCTTATATATTTATATTTATTCAAAATATTAAACTTTACCGTGATTTGATAGTTAATTTTAGGTAGTATTTATATTATAATTTTATTTAGTAGTCTATTTTCAAAAGATAAAATGATAATCCATATTGTTTTAATTGAGAACTAATCAATATTTGAGAAATCATTCAAATGAAAAAATCTTTTATAAGTCTTCCACATTGGTTAACTGGCCTATATTTTATTTTAAATTGGAGGATTTTTAAAATAAGCACTTTAGAAAGAAAATTTTAAAATAACTTAATTCATCCCCCTCTTGAGTGTCCTACACTGACCAACATCCATGAAGGGTGAATGTTTTGAAGAAATTAGTGGGTGATGATATATATAAATTATGAAGCTATTTTTTATGTGTCTAAGATTCCTAGGCACTAGAACAATATAATTTTTGGCACGGATCAAAGTTTTAGTTAATGAATATTAATCTATTTTGATGTAATATATATGTTTAGAAATTATGAGTCTCTATATTTAGAAATTAGACTTCTATTACATTTTTTGGGAATTTCTTCATAATCCATGAATCTCTTATAGATTTAACATATGATTGTGAATAATTCATAAGACCTAGTGAGGGATTACTTAGCATCGTGTTAGTGATTCGACCAAAATCTTGTATTTATGTGGAAATATCTATGTATCATATGTTCTCAATATTTCAATTATTAATCATTTTTGAATTAGATAAATCCACATAATTGGTCAATTTGGAGTTAATCACCATCCAAGAAGGTGGTATGTTTTGTGGAGTTAAAATTAGGCCCTTGATAAGGGCTTCTAATATATCATTTTGGAGAGATTCAAAACCCATGTTGTTTGGTGGGACTTAATGTGAAACATTTTATATTTTAATGTAATTTAATGAGGACTCTTTTTTTCATTATAAGGTCATGTATCCTAGACTAGGTGATGTGATTCTATATTCTTATATCCAAGAAATAAAAAATAATTGAAATAATGTTCTTTGAAATGGTTGGTGTGGGACTTATGTATTATTATCTCATTCTATTTCTCCTCAAATGAAATATATTACATTAAAAAAGAATTGGTTCATAGATAGTAAGAACATATAAGTATGATGTCCCATAGATAATATGGACTTGAGGATAATTTATCATAGAATCTTTCTAAAAGAGGTTAGATTTTATGGTTTCTATATAATATGGATCGGTGGGGATTTGTATGGCTTGTAAGGGAAATAGTCTGGTTAGTGTGTATCGTATAAGGAATATATTCTAGTGAGGATAATATTTATATAGAATATTACCTAGTGAGGATAAGATTCATCAGGAATATTTCTTAATGAGGATATTGTCCAACAATGCTAGTTTTTTACCTCTGAGAGGTATCCTATGTATCTCAATTAGTAGGAATAAAATCCCATATATTTCGAGTAGCATAGTTTATGGTCATGTGTTAAGACCATACCATTCATTTTAAAATCACTTGTTAAGGATGTTATAATATATATTTACATTGAGAAACTACGAAATTTTTTCCATGAAGGGGGTGGCAATAATGTATTAAGTGGGGATTTAGTATGGTAATCCCATGTCCTTCTAGGCTAAAAGGAAGGACAGATGCTGGGATTAGTAATATGATGTTTTGAGATGCCTGACCATGTTAGAAACCTATCTAACAGAAGGTTGTTAGATCTTAAAACTAGTAGGAGTCCCTTTAAAGTTGCTTTATTATTTAAAACTAAAAATATATTATGAAATCCTCTATGTATTTCGTGATGATGATTATATAAAATGATAACTAGACTGATGGAGATTATGTCACTATGGAAAAGTGGTTGGGGTTTACTCATGTGTTTCCTTAGAATGGATTTTTGTGAATCATTGATGGACTTGGTGATAATAATTTGGAGCATGGATGGGGATTAATCCTAAGAAGGAGGCCTAAAAATTCATGTTTTATTAAGTGGTTCAGGTCATCTAACATAACACTTTTATAGCCAAAATGAGTAGAATGATCCAAGAGAAGAATAAATGGTGTCCCTATTTTTACTACCCTCATTATAAAAAAGATTTATGATTGTTAACTCCATGAGGTCTGTATCAATTAAGGTAAATAAGAGGGAAGAAATTTTTATCAAGGAAATATATTATTAATGGGGGGGGGGCTCTAGTGTTAATGGTCTAATCATGTATCTCAAGATGTTGTGGAGGATTCTTAAGATATTAGCACCTGATAATGAGTTAATCAGGGATAATGAGTGTTCATATGGTATTTCTTACAACCTTATTTTCTTAATTGAGGAACCTTGGTAATATAGGGGTCCAAGAGAGTTTCATATAGGTTTTTCACTTTATTAATGATACATGGGTTGTAATTACCATTAATGAGAATCTATGAAGATTGGGTAACCCATATGATGGATTATGGAAAAGTGTTTCTCATGTAATGGGATAGGAATAATGGGTCACCCTAGTTGATGGATATGGAGATGTGTCAAAATAAAGATGGTCTATAATGAATGGTGAACTTTAGTATAGGATGAGGGTAAAATAAAAACCTAGTGATGGGATATGGATAATGGGAAACCCTAGTGGAGGACTTATGAAAGGTGCCACCCTAGTGAGATAACATGGAGAAGTGGTCACCCTAATGATGAAACATGGGTAAATTTTTTCCCTAGTTTAGAGGCTTGATGGATATAACATGGGTGATGGGAACTCTAGTGTTCCATATGATATGTGTTCCTTCTAAATATTATTGTACAACTAGTGGAAAAGCCATCTTCCATGAAGGTATAAATTTTTTAAAACTTTATTTAACACAAATATCCTTATTTTATAATTAATTCCCCTCAGATTTATGATTAATTAAGATAACTGATCGGGCTTTGGAGAATTTGGCACCCAAATACATTTGGAACCACTGTATATTCCAAAATATCTAAATTAGTATTCCTAAGTGGGTATTTATATGCCACAAGTGACCTCAACTCATGTAACGCCTATGTGGTTCATGAGAATGTGGCATTGGCACACAAACATGGATCAATGTAGTTAGTAGGGATTATAACCTGGGTAAAGCATCCAAGCTTGTGGGATTCGGGAAAATATCTAGTCACCTTGGATTGGGTGTCTCAAATTAGGTTAATAATTTAATAAAATAAACTCATATTCCTTTTATTCTTCACATTATGACCTTACTCCACCTAATTACCATTTAAAAAGGGAGAACCATTAACTATACAAGTATCATTTTCCCATAAGAGGCCACTCAATTACTCATAGTGAAAATATGCATATACCATCCTCACTTAGGAGTCCTCATCCTCTCCTTGGAATAAATGTGTGTGTGTGTGTGTGCATCTACCCATAATAATATAAATCTATACAATCCTTCTTATATAAGAGGTCACTCTCTTTATAAGTAGTAATTCAATATACATATAAATTATAATATCCTAAATTTTCAAAGAGGTATGTATTCTTTTAAATTCGGACAAACACTTGTTAATTTTTCATTTTGGTCTTAGACCATGGTAACCACACATTATGGACTTTTGGTTTGTTTGTTTTTGGGAAGAAAGGTAGTAGATTTTTTTGATATTTGTACAAAAACAATTCATGACATGGAGGTAATTCGTGATGTGAATTTCTTTGTCAAGACCCCATGATTTTTTTATTATAGGATATAAATTATATAAACCTCAGGAATATTATTCATGATGTGAATTGGTTTTTCTAGAAAAAAATATATATAATCAAATGAATTAATTATTTCAATTACATTCACATTGTGAATATATCACCACCACCTTATTAAATTGGGAAAAACCATCATTTAATGTATTACCTTCTTTTATCTAGTAGTAGCCACGTGAGGAGATCCTCCACCCTCTATACCTAATCTTTGAGCTCCTAACTTCTTTTTAAATTAATTTTTATTGCCTTAAGTTAAATTGGATGTGTGTTGGTAAGAGATTCAATCCTATTATTTACTTTCTTTTTTTCCTTTCCATCTTTATCACTATTTCAATGCGAGATAATGTTCTATATTTTCTAGTAATTTTTATGTTTCCCTCTTTTTTCCATTCTAAATTTTTTTAAGGGAAACAATGAATGAGGGGTCATATACTAAGATAATGTAGGTGTTATAGTAATTTACCATAAAGATAAGACATTTTATAACATGTACCATCGTGTTTCACATTAGACCCTCCATGTGTTTCCTTAAAATTAATAGTTTCTTTATTATATTTTTTCCATTTTATAAATGCCCCATGTAATGTTATTTTTTGTCAAAGGTTACCCAACTCAACTAGTTACACCCCCTAGGATGTACTCATGTGTCATCCTTTAATTATTAAATGTCTATATGAACAAACCAATTTTAAAGGGGTGTTGATTGCAAACCTATTTGATGACCCATTGTAATTAAAGGGAAAGCGAGTGGTACATCCACTTCATGTGACTTACCTATGATTAAGGATATACACATTAGTTAAATGGAATGTTAAATTAGTTTTAAAGAAACCCTTGTCTTATCATAAAGAATGACCAGCCTTATATGAATATTATTTATTGGAATGGAGCCTCTTCTATTTGTGATAATCAAGTAAGGAGTCCCATATACATGTGATTCTCGAGAAAGGAATCCCATGTAAATGTCATAACTTGGAATGACATACCAAATGAAATGTAATGATATGGTTAGGAATCCCAAATGAAATGTGATAATTGGGAATAATGTCCCATGTAAACATGATAACCTGGTAGGGTTTCCCAAATAGGAATGTGATAAATGGGGATGGCATCCCTAATAAAATAAGATATGTTTGCATGAGATCCCTTGACATTCTATGAGATTCATACTACTACCATGGATGCCTGAGTTACACCTCAGGTCCTATCTAATAGTAGTATCCATATATATGGATATAAAAATCACTATGTATATAAACCATATATATGTATACATATGGTTACATATTTAGAGATCATTCAGCCAAGGATGATGCATGTAGTGTTTTCCTAGTGTCCTTTAGGAACTAGAGTCGACCTGTTTATAGATTATATTATCATTTACCTTATTATGCTTGAAAATTTCTCATTTTATGTGCACCTTCTAAATTTTACTAAAAATATTTGGTGGTGGGATATGAAGTATATCTCACACCATATCTACGTCATCAGTTGGTACTCAAATAGTTCTCATTGATGCAGGTAGAGAAAAGGGAAGCATTTGGATGTGGATGTTTCATTAACTACTTATGATGGAGTACATGAGAAGAGGATGAAGCATTTTCTTATGATACTAGTGAAGATAGTTATTTGGATTTTTTGGATTTTTATATAGAATTTTGTATATGAATGTACCACTATTCCATTTTTGTACATATCTTGACATAACATCATTTTTGTATGAAATTAATTTTTCTCCACCTTTTTATCATATCTGAATGATTTATTATTCTTTCTTAGTTATTTATTAGTGTTTTCACTACATAACATTATGTTAAACTGCTATGTTACACTTAGATCAAGAGGAAATTGTCTCCCCACCATATCATGATAGACCCTACTGCTAGTTAAAATCCTCGATAATATGTAGAGGAATTCTTGATTTCATGTGGAAAATCTAGTATGGTTACATAGGAGTGAACCAGGTCTAGGATTCTATAAAGTGGAATTAGAGATTCTTTTTCTTTTTTTTCTAACTATTTAGGTATTAAAAAGGATAAATGGGATGTTTTTTAATTTTTTAATAAACCCATTCCTAGTAGTTTTTAACCTACATATAGGGGAAATAAAATTTACCTTGGATGGGATAATACTTTTTTGGATTATTCCTATTACAATTGAACTGATTTCACCATTGGGTGACACACATGATTTGTGAGGTTATTATTATTATTATTATTATTATTATTTTGGATTTTCTTTTACCTTAGACCGAGGAAGAAAGGGGGTATCGTCTCATGCATCATTATAGGCATTTTAGGATTCACATGTTATGCATTATGCCATTCCATATAGGTTTAAATTGTTGTTTTCATATCCTATATTTATTTTGATTGTTGTATGTTCCTTAACTGTTATATATATAAATATGTGAATGTTTCTTATAGGGATAAAATAATTGTATTAATTAATGTTCCTATATCAACCTAAATGTTGTTTTACCATATAAATTGATGGTGAAACCTTAATTATCCAATTATGTTATTTTTGAGACAAGGACCACTAGTTCTATGTGCTGAAACATTGGCTGATTTGATTACAAGAATACTAATTGTAATTTAAGAAGCATGTACTTCTATAAACTGGGAATGGTAATTCATTCTATAAAATACATTTATATGACTAGTTTCATCCTGATACCATATGTAAGGGACATTCCACAGTTATATGATGTACTATTTGTAATTTATAAAGAGTATAATCCTTTATAAATTGTCAGTAGTGATGCATCTAACAGGACTATGAAATCAATATATATAATGACCCATACTTTACATACAGTGTTAATACATCAAAATTGAAGCACACTTATTACAACATATGACAAAACCACAAAGGGCCGTATAGGTATAGTGTCTTTAAAAACTGGGAAACATAAACAACTGGTTCATAAATCTTCTACAGTGTATCCCATTTATTTCATCATATCTAGGGTCCAATTTAGCATATTCTACTTAATATCCATCTTCATGACCTGGGGAAAAGAAAACATAAAAGGGTGAGCTCAAATGCTCAGCAAGGGAAAATAAAAGAAATAAAAATCATATCATATATTTTTGAAAATCATAACCTGCAAAAGAGATCATAATAACTTAACATGGAATAAATCATAGAAGTGAAAATGAGATCCCCATAATCATATCATGAAACTTGAAACTTTGTGGCATGCACACATAATCATGGAAAATCATTTCTTGTTAGTCATGACTCATTGCCAAGACTATCTTAGTGGACAAAGTCCCTTTCTGAACTGAGTTCACTCCTCGTTTCAGTCCTGTATCACTGAACCGAAATAAACATCCGTTCCAGCCATGTCTATCTCATGAGATATAAAATCTTTACCCAATGCATTGGAGGGAGATATAGGTCCCGCCCATCTTATAATGAATCCTTTCTTATGTGTGCCACATAATCATAAATCATACATCATTGCATAACCCATGTAATGCAAATTGGAATCTTAAACATCATGACATCATAAAACAATTCATACAAGATAAAGGAATTCATAAAAATAATTCAATCACAACATGATCAAATCAATGTAATAATAGGGATAAAAACAGAACCCTTTATTATCTTAGATGGAAAATAATTTTGATAAAACACTTGAACTCCATTCTTGATGAAAATATCCTTTCTTCTTCAAATTTTTTTTTTCCTTTCACAACATGTCATACGACTTTCAAATAAAAAAAGTTGATTAAAAATAAACGTGAAAACTTGTAAAGGAATCTTCTTGGAAATAATGTTTTAAAAATCCATACATGCCGTATAAGTTAAAAAAAACATTCTTCGTACCTTTGTCAGAAAAGTCAAAAAGTACCTCGTACGAAAAAAAACGACAAAAGATTCCTTTCATATTCTTTACTAAAAACTCACCGAAGGGTAAAATTGGATTTAAACTATTGTAAGTGGATGGAAACAATATTACATATTGAGGGAACATGGATGTGGATGATAAAATACACCCCAGTAAATACTTACGAATAAACAATCTCGGATAAAAATGAGATTGTGGTATTTTCCCTTACCTTAGGTCCGATTTGCTTTGTACGTGTCCGAAGCTCCTGTATAATGGTTTAAATAATGTTATTGACTTATTCCAGAATCATACATATTGATATGATATCATATATGGTCATATTCTTAGCTTCTTGTTAGTAATATTTCATTGTTACTTGTTACTCGGGTCTTTATTACCTTTTGTTCTTATGCGTGTTTTGCCGAATAAATTATTATTCTTCTTTTAAGGTTATAGATACCTTATATCCAGAATGGTATTATTGTAACATATATCATATTTATTCATTCAATTCATTTATATAATTATTATGTAATTATGATCATGTAGAACGAGTCGCATCACATCGTGGAGACGGTATTCCGTACGTACGCACGAGTGATGATATCGTTCCTATGATCATGGAACTTTTTTGGAGTATATATATATTATTTCAGTATCAATATTAATTTATAATAATTATAAATAGTTACTCATTACACCATTATACCCATCCATGTAAGGTGATGGTGGAAAATAGATTACACCACAGCGTGGAGACGGTATTCCGTACGTACGCACGCGCGGTGATTTCATTTTTCCGTAGGATGGATAGAAGGTGAATTAGGGTTGTTTCTTATTTATAATAAAATATAAGTATGTAAGTAATACTTATGTTATTACTTCATCATGAAACAATTAAAGGATAAGAAGTTGAAGAAGAAAGAAATTGAAAAGATCGGTAACAGATATTACCTCTTCTTTGGAACGCCTCTTTGAATCCTCCACTTAGGGAACTAAGATTGGCCTTTGAAGAATACCAGGACCTCTAGGATTATTCTAGGGAAGTGGAGAGGAGAAAATGGCAGGGGTTGGCCGAGCTTGAGTGCTCAATTTGGTGTGAGGAGGAGGGGGAGGAGGTGCCCTTTTATAAGGGAAGAGAGGGGCACCTTAGGAATATCTCAAAATATTATTTTATATTAAAGTCAAAATCGGTTTATAATGGTTCCAAAGGGTCTTATTTCGAAGCTAAAGTGGGGAAGGGTCGAAATCCTATCAACCAATAGGATTTAGACAAGTTTAGGGTATTACTTTAACCTTATCAATTAGATTTAACTCTAAGTTAAATAATTTAACTTTTACCATGTCTTTTTGTTTTCTTTCACTATATGGTTAATACACTTACTATAACATGCCAAACTAACCCCAAATTGTTTATTATTAATATATATATCCTTATCTAAGTCATTTGGCCGAACCTTAGATTTTTAGGAATAAAATAACAATTAATAATATAATATTTGATTTAAAAACTAATTTGTGTCAATTTTGACACTATTTGATATATGATTTTTGTGAAAGTCATAAAAGAATTATATGTTCGAACCAAGTTGATTAAATCAACAATAATATACCATAGTAACCTAGAAAATTTTTTTAATTCATAAAAAGTCTCAAATTACATTTATTTTGGTGTTTATAACATCAATTATGTCAATATTTCATTAATAAGATAATTACTGCATCATAATTGTGTCATAAATAAATTAAATTATTTAATGTCTAAAAATTATAAATAAAATAAAATTATGTAGGAAATCTTTATATATTTCTAATGAATATTTATAGTCGAATTTATCTTATGTATAACTACATATTAAAAATGATTTAATTATTAAACTTTGATTTTAACTATTTTAACCCTTCTTTAAATAAATTAATAATAAATGTCCTAATCTAACCCAAGTGGGCCTAAATGGTCATATTTTATTCATAAGGTTGTTTTTGGTCGAATTACACTTATCCAATAGAATTAGGACATGTGTTAGGGTAATAGTAATATCATATTTACCCTTAGTTACCCTATTTACTATTAACCGCGGTAAAAAAAGTAAAAAGTTACTATTCACCAAAAAATTATTTTTATCTCATTGAACCACATTTTACTTACTGATTTCAACCGTGTCTGTCGGATTTTCAAAATTCCATTCATAGAAGCGGAAAAATTAAGTTTTATGCAAAATTCAGTTTTTAACCTACCACTTAGTGGATTCACTATTCATCAAAAATTGAAAGTTTTCAGAAAAATACCAAAATTTCACCCTAGGCTAATTTCGGTATTCCAAATTCAAAAATGAAGTTCATTTTGAAAGATAAAATTTATAAAATTTCAAAAAGTGGTTATTACTATTCATAACGGCTAGTTTTAATAATATTTTAAAAGCATAACGTTGTTTAGTGAAACTCGGTATTGCGTACAACGCAAGCTATCGAGGAAGGTCGCAATTGCGTGTAAAGTAATCCAAGCAAGTGTGTAGTGAAATATTCTTTTGATGATATATAAAAAAAACAAAATATTACTCATAAAAATCTCGGGTGTTACATTCTACCCCCCTTAAAAAGAATTTCGCCCTCGAAATTCGTCACTTTGTAACAAACAGATGAGGATACTTCTCCCTCATCATATCCTCAAGCTCCCATGTAGCTTCTTCTAATTGGTGGTTCCTCCATAAAACTTTCACCAATCGAGTGGTCTTGTTTCTTAGGACTTTTTCGCTACGATCCAGAATCTCTATCGGTTGTTCTTCATAAGAAAGATCTTGCTCCAGCGGTACAACTTCTGAGCTGAGTACATGTGAAGGATCAGGTATGTACTTTCTCAGGAGAGATACATGGAACACATCGTGAACTTGAGAGAGATTCGGTGGAAGCGCCAATCGGTAAGCTACCTTTCCAACACGATCCAGTATTTCGAAAGGACCGATATATCTAGGGCTCAACTTCCCCTTCTTTCCAAATCTCATAACCCTTTTCCAGGGAGATATTCGTAAGAACACTTTATCACCCACTTCAAACTCTAGGTCTTTTCTTCGGTTGTCGGCATAACATTTCTGTCGACTCTGAGCTGCTCTTATGTGTTGTTCAATTGATCTAACCTTTTCTTCCATTTCATCAACGAGATCAGGTCCTAACAGCTTTCTTTCCCCAACTTCATCCCAGCAAGTTGGAGTCCTGCATTTCTTTCCATAGAGAGATTCATAAGGAGCCATCTGAATACTGGAGTGAAAGCTATTATTATAAGAAAATTCCACCAAATGTAGGTGTTGATCACAACCTCCTTTGAAATCCATAGAGCAAGCTCTCAACATATCTTCTAGGGTTTGAATTGTTCTCTTAGACTGACCGTCTGTCTGGGGATGATAAGCAGTGCTGAAACTCAACTCTGTATCCAGAGTATGCTGAAGACTTCGCCAGAACTTCGAGGTAAATCTCGGATCCCGATCAGATATAATAAAAAGTGGTACTCCATGCAATCTTACCACTTTTTTTACATATATCCTGGCAAGCTGATCTAGAGAGAAATCCCCTATAATAGCAATGAAGTGTGCAGACTTTGTAAGACGATCAACTATGACCCAAATAGCATTATTGCCTTTGGATGTTTTAGGAAGTCCTGTGACAAAGTCCATAGTGATGTTTTCCAATTTCCATTCGGGTATGGGTAATGGTTGGAACATCCCCTTAGACTTCTGTCTCTCAGCTTTAACTTGTTGACAAACCAAGCATCGAGAGATATATTCAACAACATCTCTTTTCATGCCATCCCACCAGAAGTACTCTTTTATGACCCTATACATCTTCGTGCTTCCAGGATGAATAGAGAATGATGAACTATGAGCCTCATCCAGCAACTCCTTCTTTAATTCGGGGATGGGAGGAACACAAACCCGAATCCTGAACTTTATTATCCCATCACAATCATGGTTAAATTCAGGAACATTTCTCACCTTCTTTTGTAACTCGACATCTTCTTTTTGTGCCTCCTTAATCTTCACATGTATAGATGGTTGAACATTCATTTGAGAAAGATAAGATTTTTCCCCTTCCATTATAATTCCAAGATCCATCCTTTGTAAATCCATAAATATTGGATCCTTTGTGATCCTCATCATGGATAAACTAGCATGGTCTTGTCGACTTAATGCATCTGCCACCTTGTTTGCTTTCCCAGGGTGGTAATGGATTGAGAAGTCGTAATCCTTAATCAGCTCCAACCATCTTCTTTGACACATATTCAACTCCTTTTGTGTGAAAATATACTTTAAACTTTTATGATCAGTATAAATATCACACCTTTCACCATAAAGGTAATGCCTCCAAATCTTTAATGCAAAGATTACCGTATCCAACTCCAAATCATGAGTTGGGTAATTTTTCTCATGGATTTTCAACTGTCATGAGGCATAAGCTATCACCATATAATTTTTCATAAGAGCACACCCCAATCCCTTCTTGGATGCATCACTGTAGATCACAAACCTTTCTCCACTACAAGGTAGTGTGAGCACAGGTGCACTGGATAACCTTCTTTTCAACTCCTTGAAATTCTCTTCACATTCCTCTGTCCAAACAAACTTAACTCCTTTCCGAGTCAACTTGGTGAGTGGATTAGATAATTGTGAAAAATCTTTTACAAAACGTCGATAATATCCATCCAAACCAAGAAAACTTCGGATCTCAGTTACTGTTGTCGGTCTCGACCATTTTTTGATAACCTCTGTTTTTGCTGGATCCACAGATATCCCCTCTTTTGAGATTATGTGACCCAAAAATGCAACTTTTTGAAGCCAAAATTCACACTTGGTAAATTTGGCATAAAGCTTCTCCTTTCTCAGGGTCTTCAATATAATTCTCAAGTGATCTTCATGCTCTTCCTTGCTCTTTGAATAGACAAGAATATCGTCTATAAAGACTACCACAAATTGATCAAGATAGTCTCTAAAGACTCTATTCATTAGATCCATGAAGATAGCAGGGGCATTAGTAAGACCAAACGGCATCACTATAAATTCATAGTGTCCATACCTTGTACGGAAAGCCGTCTTTGGTATATCCTCCCTTTTGACCCTTAATTGATGATACCCTAAACGAAGATCAATCTTGGAAAAGTATTGAGCTCCGCGTAGTTGGTCAAATAAGTCATCAATGCGTGGGAGAGGATATTTGTTCTTGATAGTGATCTTGTTAAGTTCTCAATAATCAATGCAGAGTCTCATTGATCCATCTTTATTCTTAACAAATAGAACATGTGCTCCCCAAGGTGACGCACTAGGGCGTATGAATCCCTTATCAAGATTCTCTTGGAGTTGTTTCTTCAATTCCTGCAACTCAATTGGGGCCATTCTATAAGGTGTCTTTGAAATTGGCAAAGCGCCCGGTACGAGTTCTATTGAAAACTCAACTTCACGATTTGGTGGAAGACCCGGTAATTCCTCCGGAAATACATCATCAAACTTCCGTACAATGGGCATATTCTTAATCGTGAGTTTCTCACCAACCATTTGAGATAAATAACCTTCATTTAGTGGAATCAATACCCATAAGATGGAAGAAATTTCCACTGGAAGGTTATGTTCATCCTGGCATTGATAGACGATCGTAGATTGATCTGGAATATGAAATGTGACTTCCCTTATTTGGCAATTGATATGAGCTCCATGTAGAGAAAGCCAATCCATGCCAAGAATCACATCAAATTCCACTAAAGGAAGGATCACAAGATTTGCAGGAAGCACTTTCCCACAAACTTTGATCGGAGAAGAATTATAAACTTTTGATGCGACTGTTGTGCCATTAGGTGTTGTCACAGATAACTCAACATCTAATTGTTGAGGTAGTACGGTGATACCCTTAGAAAATTTTTCAGAAATAAAAGAGTGGGTGGATCCAGAATCAAATAAAACATTTTCTACTTTAGAGTGGATGGTAAGTGTACCTTTCACCACTTCGTTATCGTACTCCACATCGCTGATAGAAATTGCATGTGACATTCCTTTGTCTTTAGACTTAATATTTTGTTGACGTCGACCATCATCATCAACCCTTGGATTTGGGCATTGATTGGCATAATGCCCCATCTCCTTGCACTTGAAACATTGAAGTGTAGTAGGTTCATTCTGTGTATCCCTTCCTTTGTTTTCATCATTAGACATCTTCTTCCCATTATCGCGGCATTCAAATGCCCGATGACCTTCCTTTCCACATTTAAAACATTTACTTGTCCCTTTAAGACAACTCCCTCCATGTTTCCTTCCACACTTTGAGCATAAGGGAAAGTTCATCTTCTTTTCAGTGTGCTCTTTAGATTTTCCTTTGAATTCCATCTTCCTCTGCTTATCAAACCCATGTGACTGATGGGTTACTCCAATCTCCATCTCGACTTTGAGAGCACATAGAACGATTTCCTCGTAGCTATTGAAGTCCCTTATGGCTAACGCCCTTCGAAGACTTGGTTTTAAGCCACTAAAGAATCGATCGATCTTACTCTCAGGTTGGATAATAATTCCAGAAGCGTACCTTGCAAGTCTTGTAAAATTTGCTTCATAGGTACCAATAGATTCATCATCCCTTTGCTTCAGTTCAAGAAACTCTTTCTCCATCTTTGTTCGGAGAATACGAGGGAAGTACTTATTGAAAAATAAGTTCTTGAACTCGTCCCATTCCATAGACTCAATTTCATCCCTTTTCCTCGTATTCTTAATAAGATTCCACCATTGATCAGCATCTCCTTCCAAACGATACACTGCTAGGATGACTTTATCATGTTCAGAACATTGAAGAACTGAAAATATCTTTTCAGTAGTACTAATCCATTGTTCAGCAACTAATGGATCAGTAGATCCACTGAAAGAAGGTGGACGCTGCCTCATGAAGGATTCAACAGAATGTTGCTCCTTCCTTTGCTCGTTTGGAAGTCCTACATGATTCATAGCTTGAGAAAGTTTTGTGAGCATGGCTACAAGATTTTGCATTCCAGCTCCCATATCGTTTGGTCGCTCAGGGGGACAATCATTGCATTGCCCATCGCATTCCGCATTAACACGGTTCCTTCGGGTTCTAGCAATTGACTAAAACCAAGAAGAATAGTGTGAGCAACACTAATTATAATAGGAAAACCACATAATCAAGGATAAAATTTCACACTTAAGGTCTTATCCTAGGGTATTCATGGCCATTTCTAAAACACTAAGATTGTGTTCTATGCTTAGACTTACCTTAGGGTTCTTACTAAGGCTTTCACATCCTAGTTTCCAAAGGTTGACTATACATTTCCTCTGATACCAACTATAACGACCCATACTTTACATACATTGTTAATACTTCAAAATTGAAGCACACTTATTACAACATATGACAAAACCACAAAGGACCGTATAGGTATAGTGTCGTTAGAAACTGAGAAACATAAACAACTGGTTCATAAATATTCTACAGTGTCTCCCATTTATTTCATCATATCTAGGGTCCCATTTAGCATATTCTACTTAATATCCATCTTCATGACCTGGGGAAAAGAAAACATAAAATGGTGAGCTCAAATGCTCAGCAAGTGCAAATAAAAGAAATAAAAATCATATCATATCTTTTTGAAAATCATAACCTGCAAAAGAGATCATAATAACTTAACATGGAATAAAACATAGAAGTGAAAATGAGATCCCCATAATCATATCATGAAACTTGAAACTTTGTGGCATGCACACATAATCATGGAAAATCATCTCTTCTTAGTCATGACTCATTGCCAAGACTATCTTAGTGGAAAAAGTCCCTTTCTGAACCGAGTTCACTCCTCGTTTCAGTCCTGTATCACTGAACCGAAATAACCTTCCATTCCACCCATGTCTATCTAATGAGATATAAAATCTTTACCCAATGCATTGGAGGGAGATATAGGTCCCACCCATCTTATAATGAATCCTTTGTTATGTGTGCCACATAATCATAAATCATACATCATTGCATAACCCATGTAATACAAATTGGAATCTTAAACATCATGACATCATAAAACAATTCATACAAGATAAAGGAATTCATAAAAATAATTCAATCACAACATGATCAAATCAATGTAATAATAGGGATAAAAACAGAACCTTTTATTATCTTAGATGGAAAATAATTTTGATAAAACACTTGAACTCCATTCTTGAGGAAAATATCCTTTCTTCTTCAAAAAAACATTTTTCCTTTCATAACATGTCATACGACTTTAAAATAAAAGAAGTTGATTAAAAATAAACGTGAAAGCTTGTAAAGTAATCTTCTTGGAAATAATTTTTTAAAAATCTATACATGCCGTATAAGTTAAAAAAAACATTCTTCGTACCTTTGTCGGAAAAGTCAAAAAGTACCTCGTACGAAAAAAAACGACAAAATATTCCTTTCATATTCTTTACTAAAAACTCACCGAAGGGTAAAATTGGATTTAAACTATTGTAAGTGGATGGAAACAATATTACATATTGAGGGAACATGGATGTGGATGATAAAATACACCCCAGTAAATACTTACGAATAAACAATCTCGGATAAAAATGAGATTGTGGTATTTTCCCTTACCTTTGGTCCGATTTTCTTTGTACGTGTCTGAAGCTCCTGTATAATGGTTTAAATAATGTTATTGACTTATTCCAGAATCATACATATTGATATGATATCATATATGGTCATATTCTTAGCTTCTTATTAGTAATATTTCATTGTTATTTGTTACTCGGGTCTTTATTACCTTTTGTTCTTATGCGTGTTTTGCCGAATAAATTCTTATTCTTCTTTTAAGGTTATAGATACCTTATATCCAGAATGGTATTATTGTAACATATATCATATTTATTAATTCAATTAATTTATATAATTATTATGTAATGATGATCATGTAGAACGAGTCGCATCACATCGTGGAGACGGTATTCCGTACGTACGCACGAGTGATGATATCGTTCTATGATCGTGGAACTTTATTGGAGTATATATATATTATTTCAGTATCAATATTACTTTATAATAATTATAAATAGTTACTCATTACACCATTATACCCATCCTTGTAAGGTAATGGTGGAAAATAGATTACACCACAGCGTGGAGACGGTATTCCGTACGTATGCACGCGCGGTGATTTCATTTTTCCGTAGGATGGATAGAAGGTGAATTAGGGTTGTTTCATATTTATAATAACATATCAGTATGTAAGTAATACTGATGTTATTACTTTATCATGAAACAACTAAAGGAGAATATGTTGAAGAAGAAAGAAATTGAAAAGATCGGTAACGGATATTACCTCTTCTTTGGAACGCCTCTTTGAATCCTCCACTCAGGGAACTAAGATTGGTCTTTGAAGAATACCAGGACCTCTAGGAATATTCTAGGGAAGTGGAGAGGAGAACATGGCAGGGGTTGGCCGAGCTTGAGTGCTCAATTTGGTGTGAGGAGGAGGGGGAGGAGGTGCCCTTTTATAAGGGAGGAGAGGGGCACCTTAGGAATATCTCAAAATATTATTTTATATTAAAGTCAAAATCGGTTTATAATGGTTCCAAAGGGTCTTATTTCGAAGCTAAAGTGGGGAAGGGTCGAAATACTATCAACCAATAGGATTTAGACACGTTTAGGGTATTATTTTAACCTTATCAATTAGATTTAACTATAAGTTAAATAATTTAACTTTTACCATGTCTTTTTGTTTTCTTTCACTATATGGTTAATACACTTACTATAACATGCCAAACGAACCCCAAATTGTTTATTATTAATATATATATCCTTATCTAAGTCATTTGGCCGAACCTTAGATTTTTATGAATAAAATAATAATTAATAATATAATATTTGATTTAAAAACTATTTTGTGTCAATTTTGACACTATTTGATATATGATTTTTGTGAAAGTCATAACAGAATTATATGTTCGACCCAAGTTGATTAAATCAAAACTAATATATCATATTAACCTAGGAAATTTTTGTAATTCATAAAAAGTCTCAAATTACATTTATTTTGGTGTTTATAACATCAATTATGTCAATATTTCATTAATAAGATAATTACTGCATCATAATTGTGTCATAAATAAATTAAATTATTTAATGTCTAAAAATTATAAATAAAATACCATTATGTATAAAATCTTTTTAGATTTCTAATGAATATTTATAGTCGAATTTATCTTATGTATAACTCCATATTAAAAATGATTTACTTATTAAACTTTGATTTTAAGTAATTTAACCCTTCTTTAAATAAATTAATAATAAATGTCCTAATCTAACTCAAGTGGGCCTAAATGGTCATATTTTATTCATAAGGTTGTTTTTGGTAGAATTACATTTATCCAATAGAATTAGGACATGTGTTAGGGTAATAGTAATATCATATTTACCCTTAGTTACCCTATTTACTATTAACCGCGGTAAAAAAAGTAAAAAGTTACTATTCACCAAAAAATTATTTTTATCTCATTGAACCACATTCTACTTACTGATATCAACCGTTTCTGTCGGATTTTCAAAATTCCATTCACAGAAGCGGTAAAATTAAGGTTTATGCAAAATTCAGTTTTTAACCTACCACTTAGTGGTTTCACTATTCATCAAAAATTGAATGTTTTCAGAAAAATACCAAAATTTCACCCTAGGCTAATTTCGGTATTCCGAATTCAAAAATGAAGTCCATTTTGAAAGATAAAATTTATAAAATTTCAAAAAGTGGTTATTACTATTCATAACGGCTAGTTTTAATAATATTTTAATAGCATAACGTTGTTTAGTGAAACTCGGTATTGCGTACGACGCAAGCTATCGAGGAAGGTCGCAATTGCGTGTAAAGTAAGCCAAGAAAGTGTGCAGTGAAAGATTCTTTTGATAATATATAAAAAAACAAAATATTACTCATAAAAATCTCGGGTGTTACATTCTACCCCCCTTAAAAAGATTTTTTCCCTCGAAATTCGTCACTTTGTAACAAACAGATGAGGATACTTCTCCCTCATCATATCCTCAAACTCCCATGTAGCTTCTTCTAATTGGTGGTTCCTCCATAAAACTTTCACCAATCGAGTGGTCTTGTTTCTTAGGACTTTTTCACTACGATCTAGAATCTCTATCGGTTGTTCTTCATAAGAAAGATCTTGCTCTAGCGGTACAACTTCTGAGCTGAGTACATGTGAAGGATCAGGTATGTACTTTCTCAGGAGAGATACATGGAACACATCGTGAACTTGAGAGAGATTCGGTGGAAGCGCCAATCGGTAAGCTACCTTTCCAACACGATCCAGTATTTCAAAAGGACCGATATATCTAGGGCTCAACTTCCCCTTCTTTCCAAATCTCATAACCCTCTTCCAGGGAGATATTCGTAAGAACACTTTATCACCCACTTCAAACTCTAGGTCTTTTCTTCGGTTGTCGGCATAACTTTTCTGTCGACTATGAGCCGCTCTTATGTGTTGTTGAATAGATCTAACCTTTTCTTCCATTTCATCAACGAGATCAGGTCCTAACAGCTTTCTTTCCCCAACTTCATCCCAACAAGTTGGAGTCCTGCATTTCTTTCCATAGAGAGCTTCATAAGGAGCCATCTGAATACTGGAGTGAAAGCTATTATTATAAGAAAATTCCACCAAAGGTAGGTGTTGATCCCAACCTCCTTTGAAATCCATAGAGCAAGCTCTCAACATAACTTCTAGGGTTTGAATTGTTCTCTCAGACTGACCGTCTGTCTGGGGATGATAAGCAGTGCTGAAACTCAACTCTGTATCCAGAGTATGATGAAGACTTCGCCAGAACTTCGAGGTAAATCTCGGATCCCGATCAGATATAATAGAAAGTGGTACTCCATGCAATCTTACCACTTCCTTTACATATATCCTGGAAAGCTGATCTAGAGAGAAATCCTCTCTAATAGTAATGAAGTGTGCAGACTTTGTAAGACGATCAAATATGACCCAAATAGAATTATTGCCTTTGGATGTTTTAGGAAGTCCTGTGACAATGTCCATAGTGATGTTTTCCCATTTCCATTCGGGTATGGGTAATGGTTGTAACATCCCCTTAGACTTCTTTCTCTCAGCTTTAACTTGTTGAAAAATCAAGCATCGAGAGACATATTCAGCAACATCTCTTTTCATGCCATCCCACCAGAAGTACTCTTTTAGGTCCCTATACATCTTCGTGCTTCCAGGATGAATAGAGAATGATGAACTATGAGCCTCATCCAGCAGCTCCTTCTTTAATTCGGGGATGGGAGGAACACAAACCCGATTCCTGAACTTTATTATCCCATCACAATCAAGGTTAAATTCAGGAAAATTTCTCACCTTCTTTTGTAACTCGACATCTTCTTTCTGTGCCTCCTTAATCTTCGCATGTATAGATGGTTGAACATTCATTTGAGAAAGATAAGATTTTTCCCCTTCCATTATAATTCCAAGATCCATCCTTTGTAAATCCATAAATATTGGATCCTTTGTGATCCTCATCATGGATAAACTAGCATGGTCTTGTCGACTTAATGCATCTTCCACCTTGTTTTCTTTCCCAGGGTGGTAATGGATTGAGCAGTCGTAATCCTTAATCAGCTCCAACCATCTTCTTTGACGCATATTCAACTCCTTTTGTGTGAAAATATACTTTAAACTTTTATGATCAGTATAAATATCACACCTTTCACCATAAAGGTAATGCCTCCAAATCTTTAATGCAAAGATTACCGCAGCCAACTCCAAATCATGAGTTGGGTAATTTTGCTCATGGATTTTCAACTGTCGTGAGGCATAAGCTATCACCATATAATTTTGCATAAGAAGACACCCCAATCCCTTCTTGGATGCATCACTGTAGATCACAATCCTTTCTCCACTACAAGGTAGTGTGAGCATAGGTGCACTGGATAACCTTCTTTTCAACTCCTTGAAATTCTCTTCACATTCCTCTGTCCAAACAAACTTAACTCCTTTCCGAGTCAACTTGGTGAGTGGATTAGATAATCATGAAAAATCTTTTACAAAACGTCGATAATATCCAGCCAAACCAAGAAAAATTTGGATCTCAGTTACTGTTGTTGGTCTCGACCATCTTTCGATAACCTCTGTTTTTGCTGGATCCACAGATATCCCCTCTTTTGAGATTATGTGACCCAAAAATGCAACTTTTTGAAGCCAAAATTCACACTTGGTAAATTTGGCATAAAGCTTCTCCTTTCTCAGGGTCTTCAATATAATTCTCAAGTGATCTTCATGCTCTTCCTTGCTCTTTGAATAGACAAGAATATCATCTATAAAGACTACCACAAATTGATCAAGATTGTCTCTAAAGACTCTATTCATTAGATCCATGAAGATAGCAGGGGAATTAGTAAGACCAAACGGCATCACTATAAATTCATAGTGTCCATACCTTGTACGGAAGGTTGTCTTTGGTATATCCTCCCTTTTGAACCTTAATTGATGATACCCTGAACGAAGATCAATCTTGGAAATGTATTGAGCTCCGCGTGGTTGGTCAAATAAGTCATCAATGCGTGGGAGAGGATATTTGTTCTTGATAGTGATCTTGTTAAGTTCTCGATAATCAATGCAGAGTCTCATTGATCCATCTTTCTTCTTAACAAATAGAACAGGTGCTCCCCAAGGTGACGCACTAGGGCATATGAATCCCTTATCAAGATTCTCTTGGAGTTGCTTCTTCAATTCCTGCAACTCAATTGGGGCCATTCTATAAGGTGTCTTTGAAATTGGCAAAGCGCCCGGTACGAGTTCTATTGAAAACTCAACTTCACGATTTGGTGGAAGACCCGGTAATTCCTCCGGAAATACATCATCAAACTCCCGTACAATGGGCATATTCTTAATCGTGATTTTCTCACCAACCATTTGAGATAAATAACCTTCATTTAGTGGAATCAATACCCATAAGATGGAAGAAATTTCCACTGGAAGGTTATGTTCATCCTTGCATTGATAGACGATCGTAGATTGATCTGGAATATGAAATGTGACTTCCCTTCTTTGCCAATTGATATGATCTCCATGTAGAGAAAGCCAATCCATGCGAAGAATCACATAAAATTCCACTAAAGGAAGGATCACAAGATTTGCAGGAAGCACTTTCCCACAAACTTCGATCGGAGAAGAATTATAAACTTTTGATGCGACTGTTGTGCCATTAGGTTTTGTCACAACTAACTCAACATCTAATTGTTGAGGTCGTACGGTGATACCCTTAGAAAATTTTTCAGAAATAAAAGAGTGGGTGGATCCAGAATCAAATAAAACATTTGCTACTTTAGAGTGGATGGTAAGTGTACCTTTCACCACTTCGTTATCGTACTCCACATCGCTGATAGAAATTGCATGTGACATTCCTTTGTCTTTAGCCTTAAGATTTTGTTGACGTCGACCATCATCATCAACCCTTGGATTTGGGCATTGGTTGGCATAATTCCCCATCTCCTTGCACTTGAAACATTGAAGTGTAGTAGGTTCATTCTGTGTATCCCTTCCTTTGTTTGCATCATTAGACATCTTCTTCCCATTATCGCGACATTCAAATGCCCGATGACCTTCCTTTCCACATTTAAAACATTTACTTATCCCTTTAAGACAACTCCCTCCATGTTTCTTTCCACACTTTGAGCATAAGGGAAAGTTCATCTTCTTTTCAGTGTGCTCTTTAGATTTTCCTTTGAATTCCATCTTCCTCTTCTTATCAAACCCATGTGACTGATGGGTTACTCCAATCTCCATCTCGACTTTGAGAGCACATAGAACGATTTCCTCGTAGCTATTGAAGTCCCTTATGGCCAACGCCCTTCGAAGACTTGGTTTTAAGCCACTAAAGAATCGATCGATCTTACTCTCAGGTTGGATAATAATAATAGAAGCGTACCTTTCAAGTCTTGTAAAATTTGCTTCATAGGTACCAACAGATTCATCATCCCTTTGCTTTAGTTCAAGAAACTCTTTCTCCATCTTTGTTCGGAGAATACGAGGGAAGTACTTATTGAAAAATATGTTCTTGAACTCGTCCCATTCCATAGACTCAATTTCATCCCTTTGCCTCGTATTCTTAATAAGATTCCACCATTGATCAGCATCTCCTTCCAAACGATACACTGCTAGGATGACTTTATCATGTTCAGAACACTGAAGAACTGAAAATATCTTTTCAGTAGTACTAATCCATTGTTCAGCAACTAATGGATCAGTAGATCCACTGAAAGAAGGTGGACACTGCCTCATGAAGGATTCAACAGAATGTTGCTCCTTCCTTTGCTCGTTTAGAAGTCCTGCATGATTCATAGCTTGAGAAAGTTGTGTGAGCATGGCTACAAGATTTTTCATTCCAGCTCCCATATCGTTTGGTTGCTCATGGGGACAATCATTGCATTGCCCATCGCATTCTGCATTAACACGGTTCCTTCGGGTTCCAGCCATTGAATAAAACCAAGAAGAATAGTGTGAGAAACACTAATTATAATAGGAAAACCACATAATCAAGGATAAAATTTCACACTTAAGGTCTTATCCTAGGGTATTCATGGCCATTTCTAAAACACTAAGATTGTGTTCTATGCTTAGACTTATCCTTAGGGTTCTTACTAAGGCTTTCACATCCTAGTTTCCAAAGGTTGACTATACCTTTCCTCTGATACCAACTATAACGACCCATACTTTACATACATTGTTAATACTTCAAGATTGAAGCACACTTATTACAAAATATGACAAAACCACAAAGGACCGTATAGGTATAGTGTCTTTAGAAACTGGGAAACATAAACAACTGGTTCATAAATCTTCTACAGTGTCTCCCATTTATTTCATCATATCTAGGGTCCCATTTAGCATATTCTACTTAATATCCATCTTCATGACCTGGGGAAAAGAAAACATAAAAGGGTGAGCTCAAATGCTCAGCAAGGGCAAATAAAAGAAATAAAAATCATATCATATCTTTTTGAAAATCATAACCTGCAAAAGAGATCATAATAACATAACATGGAATAAATCATAGAAGTGAAAATGAGATCCCCATAATCATATCATGAAACTTGAAACTTTGTGGTATGCACACATAATCATGGAAAATCATTTCTTGTTAGTCATGACTCATTGCCAAGACTATCTTAGTGGACAAAGTCCCTTTCTGAACCGAGTTCACTCCTCGTTTCAGTCCTGTATCACTGAACCGAAATAACCTTTCGTTCCAGCCATGTCTATCTCATGAGATATAAAATCTTTACCCAATGCATTGGAGGGAGATATAGGTCCCACCCATCTTATAATGAATCCTTTCTTATGTGTGCCACATAATCATAAATCATACATCATTGCATAACCCATGTAATACAAATTGGAATCTTAAACATCATGACATCATAAAACAATTCATACAAGATAAAGGAATTCATAAAAATAATTCAATCACAACATGATCAAATCAATGTAATAATAGGGATAAAAACATAACCCTTTATTATCTTAGATGGAAAATAATTTTGATAAAACACTTGAACTTCATTCTTGAGGAAAATATCCTTTCTTCTTCAAAAAAAATTTTTCCTTTCATAACATGTCATACGACTTTAAAATAAAAGAAGTTGATTAAAAATAAACGTGAAAACTTGTAAAGGAATCTTCTTGGAAATAATGTTTTAAAAATCCATACATGCCGTATAAGTTAAAAAAACATTCTTCGTACCTTTGTCGGAAAAGTCAAAAAGTACCTCGTACGAAAAAAAACGACAAAAGATTCCTTTCATATTCTTTACTAAAAACTCACCGAAGGGTAAAATTGGATTTAAACTATTTTAAGTGGATGGAAACAATATTACATATTGAGGGAACATGGATGTGGATGATAAAATACACCCCAGTAAATACTTACGAATAAACAATCTCGGATAAAAATGAGATTGTGGTATTTTCCCTTACCTTAGGTCCGATTTTCTTTGTACGTGTCCGAAGCTCCTGTATAATGGTTTAAATAATGTTATTGACTTATTCCAGAATCATACATATTGATATGATATCATATATGGTCATATTCATAGCTTCTTGTTAGTAATATTTCATTGTTACTTGTTACTCGGGTCTTTATTACCTTTTGTTCTTATGCGTGTTTTGCCGAATAAATTATTATTCTTCTTTTAAGGTTATATATACCTTATATCCAGAATGGTATTATTGTAACATATATCATATTTATTCATTCAATTCATTTATATAATTATTATGTAATGATGATCATGTAGAACGAGTCGCATCACATCGTGGAGACGGTATTCCGTACGTACGCACGAGTGATGATATCGTTCCTATGATCGTGGTACTTTATTGGAGTATATATATATTATTTCAGTATCAATATTACTTTATAATAATTATAAATAGTTACTCATTACACCATTATACCAATCCTTGTATGGTGATGGTGGAAAATAGATTACACCACAGCGTGGAGACGGTATTCCGTACGTACGCACGCGCGGTGATTTCATTTTTCCGTAGGATGGATAGAAGGTGAATTAGGTTTTTTTCATATTTATAATAACATATCAGTATGTAAGTAATACTTATGTTATTACTTTATCATGAAACAACTAAAGTAGAAGAAGTTGAAGAAGAAAGAAATTGAAAAGATCGGTAACGGATATTACCTCTTCTTTGGAACGCCTCTTTGAATCCTCCACTTAGGGAACTAAGTTTGGTCTTTGAAGAAGACCAGGACCTCTAGGATTATTCTAGGGAAGTAGAGAGGAGAAAATTTCAGGGGTTGGCCGAGCTTGAGTGCTCAATTTGGTGTGAGGAGGAGGGGGAGGAGGTGCCCTTTTATAAGGGAGGAGAGGGGCACCTTAGGAATATCTCAAAATATTATTTTATATTAAAGTCAAAATCGGTTTATAATGGTTACAAAGGGTCTTATTTAGAAGCTAAAGTGGGGAAGGGTAGAAATACTATCAAACAATAGGATTTAGACAAGTTTGGGTATTATTTTAACCTTATCAATTAGATTTAACTCTAAGTTAAATAATTTAACTTTTACCATGTCTTTTTGTTTTCTTTCACTATATGGTTAATACACTTACTATAACATGCCAAAAGAACCCCAAATTGTTTATTATTAATATATATATCATTATCTAAGTCATTTGGCCGAACCTTAGATTTTTAGGAATAAAATAACAATTAATAATATAATATTTTATTTAAAAACTATTTTGTGTCAATTTTGACACTATTTGATATATGATTTTTTTAAAAGTCATAAAAGAATTATATGTTCGAAAAAAGTTGATTAAATCAACACTAATATATCATAGTAACCTAGAAAATTTGTTTAATTCATAAAAAGTCTCAAATGACATTTATTTTGGTGTTTATAACATCAATTATGTCAATATTTCATTAATAAGATAATTACTGCATCATAATTGTGTCATAAATAAATTAAATTATTTAATGTCTAAAAATTATAAATAAAATACCATTATGTAGTAAATCTTTTTATCTTTCTAATGAATATTTATAGTCGAATTTATCTTCTGTATAACTCCATATTAAAAATGATTTACTTATTAAACTTTGATTTTAACTATTTTAACCCTTCTTTAAATAAATTAATAATAAATGTCCTAATCTAACCCAAGTGGGCCTAAATGGTCATATTTTATTCATAAGGTTGTTTTTGGTCGAATTACACTTATCCAATAGAATTAGGACATGTGTTAGGGTAATATTAATATCATATTTACCCTTATTTACCCTATTTACTATTAACCGCGGTAAAAAAAGTAAAAAGTTACTATTCACCAAAAAATTTTATTTATCTCATTGAACCACATTTTAATTACTGATATCAATCGTGTCTGTCGGATTTTTGAAATTCCATTCACAGAAGCGGTAAAATTAAGTTTTATGCAAAATTCAGTTTTCAACCTACCACTTAGTGGTTTCACTATTCATCAAAAATTGAATGTTTTCAGAAAAATACCAAAATTTCACCCTAGGCTAATTTCGGTATTCCTAATTCAAAAATGAAGTCCATTTTGAAAGATAAAATTTATAAAATTTCAGAAAGTGGTTATTACTATTCATAACGGCTAGTTTTAATAATATTTTAATAGCATAACGTTGTTTAGTGAAACTCGGTATTGCGTACGACGCAAGCTATCGAGGAAGGTCTCAATTGCGTGTAAAGTAAGCCAAGCAAGTGTGTAGTGAAATATTCTTTTGATGATATATAAAAAAACAAAATATTACTCATAAAAATCTCGGGTGTTACAATATACTTATTATTCTATACAAAAATGAATAAATTAATAATTTTGATAAAAATTGTTTTCATTAAATGGGGATTCAAATTTCTAATTAATGGGTGTTTTTCTATATAGCATAAAATTGGCACTCTATATATCAGGACCTCAATTGTGTGACATTAGACCTAGACCCTGAACCAACATTAGTAGTGGGGAGTAGGTTGTATCTCTCATGACCTTTGCAAACTTTCATATTACTAAGACATAAATTTAAGGGTTGGAAAATATGTGTTACTTATTATATGAAGGATACGTGACTATCCTTTTCTGTTATGTGGATCCTATCTACTGTTTAATATTGAATAAAAAGGATTTTTTTAAATTCTGGAACTATGTGGACACAATGTCCTCGAATCCTATGATAGGAGGGTGGTGATAATCATGATCTAGATGTTGTGACCCCTAATCCACTAAAATTACTTCCAATAGTTCCACTTTAGGCACCTTATAATGTTCATAATCTAGGTGTTGATGCTTAATTATAAGAGAGTTTCACACAATTTATATAGTATGTGAATGGAGCTTCGTGACCTGCCCCTACTATAGAGAAGTTGATATGAGAATTCCAATAGTATCTTCTACATACCTTAATAAGGGACAATGTACCCCAGGATGATGAGTCATTCCTAGAGTCCATATTATACATCTTCAAGAATATGTATATGCCTTCCTAGAGGATGGTAAATATTGTGACTTATTTGCTTTGTGATTCTTTGTAACATTGATGGGATGTGATTAGCCAGTGGGTTTACATAAGGGTATGATCTGAGAGAACATCTAAATATCCTTATATGATCTCTAATTACTATAGATACTGATATTGGACTATGATAGTTAGTATATGCATCTATAGTCGGGTCTTATGTTTTTGGTGGAATATTCAAATCATTTCACCAAGCATTAACACTTCACACCGACTCTTAACAGTGATGATTTAATTATAGTGAGAAATATTGAGTATGGGATTGTATATGCCTTTAAATCACAATGAAATGTCTTTTGATTGACTACCATTTCAGAGATAGTGAATCAGGACCTCACAATAGAGAGGAACATGAAGGAATATGAATGTGTGGTACAAGGCAATTTCTTACCAAGATAGGGGAGTATTTCTTTGAGAATTCATAAGCATCACTTTGAGTCTTCTTGTTGGAGTAGAAAAATTCAAATGAAACATAATGATAGTTACATAGTGTGACACAAGTGTAGAAAGACAAATAATAAGTATCCATAGTTTCTCAAAGATCATATTGAATACTGAGGTTTTGAAAGGTTGGGGCATCTTCAGTGCTTCTGCAGGACTCTTCCCTAAGTTCCTAGTGGGGGAGGATCACTATCAGTCCTACCATTAGAATTAGTAGCACCACATGAGGAAGGTAGCTAGATTAATACCAACTGATTAAGCCTATGAGGTGGTCGAGGACATGGTATTCGGGATCTAGACATTCAGCGCCAACATATGATACATACTCTGGGTATCCAGGTTGAATCTCAATGATATAGATTTGGCTATATCTATGTAGTACATCTCACTCCTGATGAGTTTAACGTTTTAACTTGTATAGTTAGAGGTACGATTCTAGTATCCACACCTTAGTATCTTATTTATTTTATATATAATTTTTTAACTCTTTTATTTTTAGAGAAATCATGGAATTTCCAATACTAGAGAGAGAATACTTATATGGTATGATGACTCTCGACACACCGTTAGGGGTTCAATTGAAGAGTGTGTGCTAGTGGAAGTAGTTACCCCATGATATAGTTGGTTACAAGTTCTTATGGAACCTTCATTTCATCAAGATTATAGGTTTGATGATATACTCAGAATGTACTAGTTAGTGACTTATCTTGCTCACGTTGATTGATGTCACCAGAGGGTGTTCTTTACATCACCTGAGGGTGGTACAAACTTTCATAAGGGGGAATAGGATGTCTAGTCGATTTGAGATGGACCTGAAAATCATGGTATGGGAATTATGTTAGCCTAGATTTATATTCTATTAATGATTATGGAATTTGATGTATAGAATTACCTACTGTAGTGGATTGTTACAAGGAAATATTTTGTAATGACTTTTCAGGGTTATCTTCTATGGGAGTAGAGTTCACTATTGATCTAATCGCATGAGTGAAACTAATGTCCATTCCTCTTTACATGGTTTCACCTATAGATATTTAATAACTTAAGGGGAATTTAGAGTATTTGGAAGATTAGGTTATCATAAAACCTAACACTTCTCTATGGGGGTGGCCTATCAATTTTTTCCCAGAAGGCAAATTGTATCCTCAGGCTTTGTTTGGGTTATTCTTAGTTGAACTAGATAAAAATTATGAATTTTTATTAACTAACTCATGTATATCACCTCTTTGACCATCCTTAAGGAGTGATGGTTTTATCCAAGACTTATTTTATGTGAGGCTACCACCAGGTGCATGTTAGGCCATCATACATACCACATACGACATTCCAGAGTTGATATAGCATGTACAATTATTTATTTTATGTCATTCAGTCTCCGAAATGCATGAAAAATATTTCTGTAATTAATCAATAAATATTTCAATTATATATGTATTTGTTTATGGTGGTATTAATTGGTTATATCTTTGTATATTTTGATTTCCAACATGACCGTGTCAAATATCTTGTGATCGTACTGAATAAACTATGAGAGAACCAAATATATGATGAGATCACAAAATTCTACTTCAATATCTATAAATATCACTTCCTATGATACATTATATCAATGGAAATAGTATCTTTTGACCCATAAAGTTTGAGAGTTTTAGTATCTTGGTAGCATCCAAAGAATGTATTCGATATACAAAATTTCTTAGAGTTGGTTGGGTAATAAAAATGATTCATTTAGGACTTATAATTTCTATAAGTTCCTCTAATATCCATTAATATTAATGGTGTGAAGTTTTTATAGACTAAAAATTAATAAGAAAACTTTTAGGAGTTGACATGGAAAATGATTTCAGTGCGAATCCTTCTTTATCAAGAGTCGGGAAAAAGCTATACAATCTATTATGATGCATCCAGAATCAAGATATGAGTAGTTATGACGTAGGGGGTTGAGTTATAGAATATAGTCCCTCTATCTATGAAATATTTAGTATAATTACCCTAAAAATGAATTCAATTTGGAAATTATGGTTCATTCATGAAGTTGTTGGAGGCATTATCTATTGGGATATTGGTTCTTCATTTATACAGACCACAAAAGTATCAAATAAATTTCGACACAGTTTGATTTGAATCTTAGTCAGTGTTGGTTGGTAGAATACTGATATTAATTCATCATTGAACTTGATTATACATTTAGAAAGGTAAATTATGTAGCTGAAAACCTGAGATGGATGAATCAAACACATGTCATCTGGGAGGCCAGTTGTGAGTTTTAGTTTATGACCTTTTTTTCTAAGATGCACCTAGAGGTTCAGAGTTGTCATGGAAAACCTATTTTAATAACCTGTTAGTGATAAAATTCCATTATGTAATGGGTATTAATGTGAAGGATTTTATATCCCGAGGGCCTATTTCTAAGGGAGAGTGTTTCTAGAGAGGTCTTACCACTTGGAAGGATCATCGATGAGGATGAGACCCTGTACTTTCACAGATGTGTTTGGGGTAATGGATGGAATAAGAAAAGAATTGATTTTGGAATCACATCCCGGTATTTGAGTATTTAACCTTAATATTACTAATAATTACCGAAAAGTATGTCTTTAGTATTGGTGGCTAGATATGAAGTTTTGTATTGTGGGATTTATCACATGGTGCTCCACCTATCAGTAAGTGAAGGATGAGTACCGGTAGCCTGCTAGAATTTTAATGCCTTTATCTATTCGAGAATAGAAATGGGATGATGTCACTATAGATTTATGATGGGTTTTTGAAGACCCCTATTGGTTGTGATGTGGTATTGGTGATCGTTGTTAGGTTTACAAAGGGAACACACTTTCTTCAAATTAAGGATACATTTTCAGTAGATGAACTTGAGAAGATTTACATTCAATAGATTTTACACCTTACTGGTGTTCCATTTTTAATATTATAAGAAAAATACGCTAGGTTTACATCACAGTTCTATCAGTGGTTATATAATGCCCTGGGAATGTATGTTCATCTACATACAACATACCACCCTCAGATCACCAATCAATCTGATCATATGATACATGCGCTAGAATACAAGCTATGATCATGCATCCTTGATTTTTGAGGTTGTTGAAAAAATTTACTACCTATAAAAGATTTTTACTATAATAAAATATTTAAGAAAATTATACATATAGATCCCTACGAAGCCCTATATGGTATGTCATTCCATTCACCCCTATGCGAGTTAGGGGCAAGAGATGCAATGCTACAATGACCACATCTTGTTCAACAGACCTAAAAACATTTGAGGATTATTCAGAATCATATTGATATAGTTAAGTCCTTGGATATGTCTTATACCAATAATCATATCCAACCTATGGATTATGAGGTGGTACATCAGGTATTTCTGTGAGTTTATTCTAGATTTCCTCATAGTTATATTTAAAGATAGGTTAAGTCATCACCGCTTACATTAGTCCTTTTGACATTATGAATAGAGTTATTCGGGTAGACTGTGGTTTTATTTAGCTTAGAGGAACCAGGAGTATAATGATGTCTTCCATCTACCACAACTTCTCTCTTATTACTCCAACCCATATCATTCATTTGATCCTGAGGATTTTAAGTAAGATATAGATTCATCCTTTGAGGAGAATCTGATATGTATCATTAATTAGACCGTGAAGGATCTAAGAGGTAGTTTAGTTCTTCTTGTATGGGTTTAATGAAATCATGGTGACGTACATGATGAGATTTAAGAGAGAGAGGTTGACATACATGCTAAATGGATAAAGCTTTTCCTAGATTATTCTTTACCACCCTCGAAAGGGAAACACATGGATGAGTTATTTTATGGAGGGGAGTGTAACACCCGAGATTTTATGAAAAATATTATTTTTAATTTCATTAATGTCTTGTGTTATACGCTACACCAAAAGGAGCTTTCACAACACACATCTCTGACCTGGCTTGAATTACACGCAATCACGACCTTCCACGATAGTGTGTGTTGTACGCAACACCAAGTTTCGCTAAACAACGATATGCTATTAAAATATAATCAAAACTAGCCGTTATGAATAGTAATAACCACTTTTTGAAATTTTGTAAATTTTATTTTTCAAAATGGAATTCATTTTTGGATTCGTAATATCGAAATTAGCTTAGGGTGAAATTTTGGCGATTTTCGGATAACTTTCATATTTTGATGAATAGTGAAAATTACTAAATTTTAATTAAAAACAACTTTTTCAATCGAAATAATTAATAGTGATAAATTATTAATTTGAGTGGTTTTAAAGTATATTTAGAAAATATTTTTACAATTTAATACAATGTTGGTCATTTGATGTAATTTCACATTTAAACCAGTTATAAACTAGTGTCAATCTTTTGATAGTTATTATCTCTTAAAAACACGCTATTTGTTTTGACAACGAGAATTAATTTTTAAATTAGTTAATGCAACTGATATGTTTTGAATTTGGTAAAATAGACATCATTTTTGAGTTCATAATATCAAATATAGCTTAGGCCCAATTTTTTGTTATTTTTCTGAAAACTTTCAATTTTCGATGAATAGTGAAACCACTAAGTGGTAGTTAAAAAAACTGAATTGTTCATAAAACTTAATTTTACCGCTTATGTGAGTGGAATTTCAAAAATCCGAGAGACACGGTTAATATCAAGGACTAAAATGTGGTTCAATGAGATGAAAATAATTTTTGGTGAATAGTAACTTTTTACTTTTTTTACCACGGTTAAAAGTAAATAGGGTAATTAAGGGTAAAGATGATATTATTATTACCCTAACACATGTCCTAATTCTATTGGATAAGTGTAATTCGACCATAAAAAAACTTAGGAATAAAAAACGACCATTTAGGCCCACTTGGATTAGATTAGGACATTGATTATTAATTTATTTAAAGAAGGGTTAAAAGAGTTAAAATCAATGTTTATTTACTAAAACATTTTTAATATGGGGTTATACATAAGATAAATTCGACTATAAATATTCATTGGAAAGCTAAAAATATTTCCTACATAATGGTATTTTATTTGTAATTTTTAGACATTAAATAATTTAATTTATTTATGACACAATGATGATGCAGTAATTATCTTATTAATGCAATATTGACATAATTGATGTTATAAATACCCAAATAATATAATTTGAGACTTTTTATGAATTCCACTAATTTTCTAGGTTACTATGATATATTATTGTTGATTTAATCAACTTTCTTTGAACATATAATTCTGTTATGACTTTCACAAAAATCATATCTCAAATAGTGTCAAAATTGACACAAAATAGTTTTTAAATCAAATATTATATTATTAATTGTTATTTTATTTCTAAAAATATAAGGTTCGGCCAAATGACTTAGATAATGATATATGTATTAATAATATACAATTTGGGGTTCGTTTGGCATGTTATAGTAAGTGTATTAACCATATAGTGAAAGAAAACAAAAAGACACGGTAAAAGTTAAATTATTTAACTTAGAGTTAAATGTAATTGATAAGGTTAAAATAATACCCTAAACTTGTCTAAATCCTATTTGATGATAGTATTTCGACCCATCCCAACTTTAGCTTCGAAATAAGTCCCTTTGGAACCATTATAAACCGATTTTGACTTTAATATAAAATAATATTTTGAGATATTCCTAAGGTGCCCCTCTCCTCCCTTATAAAAGGACACCTCCTCCCCCTTCTCCTCACACCAATTTGAGCACTCAAGATCGTCCAAACCCTGCCAAAATACCTTCTCCACTTCCCTAGAAACATTCTAGAGGTTCTGGTCTTCCTCAAAGACCAATTTTAGTGCCCTAAGAGGAGGTCTCAAAGAGGCGCTTCAAAGAAGAGGTAATTACCGTTACCAATTCTTTCATCTTTATTTCTTCTTCCACTTCTTCTTCTTAGATTGTTTAATTATGAAGTAATAACATCAGTATCACTTATATACTGATATGTTATTATAAGTATGAAACAACCCTATTTCACCATCTATCCATCCTACGGAAAAAGAAATCACCGCGCGTGCGTACGTACGGAATACCGTCTCCACGCCGTGGTGTAATCTATTTTCCACCACCACCTTACATGGATGGGTATAATGGTGTAAAGAATAACTATACATAGTTATTAAAACATAATATTGATTCTGATATATTGTATAATACACTCCAATTCAATTCAATATTTATGGAAATGATATCATCACTCGTGCGTACGTACGGACTACCGTCTCCACGACGCGATGAGATTCATTCTCCATGTTAACCATTTATGAATGATTATAAAGTATATATAAGAAATAATAATGAAATATATGACATTATAAAGCTAATTGATTTATGTATATATATATATATGTATGTCATCTACTTACTTCCATTCAAGACAATAAGGAAAGGAAAACAACGTTCATGCGTACGTACGGACTACCGTCTCCATGAACGGTGTTTTTCATTTCATTTATCTATCTATTATATATATATATATATACTGAATATAAATATATATACTGAATATATATGATATATAAATCATATTTTATATTCTGGAAGTAAGTAAATCATGATATAAGTAATAATAATGTCAAGAACAACAAGTCAAAACACATACGATAAATGAAACGATTTTACCCAAAACGCTTCTTTAACATGGAATTTACAAATGAACGGGTAATATAAAGTCATAAGTGAACCATATATGATATTATAACAATAAATATGATTCTGTAATAAGTCAATGACATTATTTAAATCATTATACAGGAGGTTCGGACACATACGAAGCTAATCGGACCTAAGGTAAGGGAAATATCACAATCTCATTTTTATCCGAGATTGTTTATACTTTACTATTTATTGGGGGTGTATTTTATCATCCAAATCCATGTTACCTCAATATGTAATATTATTTCCATCCACCTACAATTGTTTAAATCCATTTTTACCCTTCGGTGAGTTTTTAGTAATATGTATGAAATGAATCTTTTGTCGTTTTTCGTACGAGGTACTTTTTGACTTTTCCGACAAAAGTACGAAGAATGTTTTTTTAACTTATACGGCATGAATGGATTTTTAAAACATTATTTCCAAGAAGCTTCCTTTACAAGTATTCAAGTTTATTTTTAATCAACTTCTTTTAGTTTAAAATTGTATGACATGTTAATAAAGGAAAAGTGTTTTTGAAGTTGAAAGGATATTTTCCTCAAGAATGGAGTTCAAGTATTTTATCAAAATTATTTTCCATCTAAGATAATAAAGGGTTCTATTTCTATCCCTATTATTACATTGATTTTACTATGTTGTGATGGAATTATTTTTATGAATTCCTTTATCTTATATGAATTGTTTTATGATGTCACGATGTTTAGGATTCCCATTTTTATTACATGGGTTATTTAATGATGCATGATTTATTATTTTGTGGCACACATAAGAATGGTATCATTATGAGATGGGTGGGACCTATATCTCCCTCCAATGCATTGGGTAATGATTTTATATCTCATGAGATAGACATGGCTGGAATGGTAGGTTATACCGGTTCAGTGAAACAGGACTGAAACGAGGGTTACTCGATTCAGAAAGGGACTTTGTCCACTAAGATAGTCTTGGCAATGAGTCTTGACTAACAAGAAATGATTCTCTATGATTATGTGTGAATGCCACAAAGTTTCATGTTTTAAGTTATGATTATTGTGATTACATTTCACTGCCATGATTTATCCCATGTTATGAAATTTATGCACTCTTTTGCAGGTTATGATTTCCAAAATGTTATGTTCTTATGAATATGATGTGATTGATATTTCTTTTGTTTACCCTTACTGAGCATTTGAGCTCACCCTTTTTATGTTTTATTTTCCCCAGGATATAAAGAAAGGTTTTAGGTAAAAAAAAGAAGATCTTTATGGGAGATGTTGAAGATCTTTCACCACGATTAGAAGATTATATTCCGAGTTTCCAAAGACACTAAACTATTACGATCCTTGTGTGTGTGTTTTTGTTATGTACTAAGTATTCCGCAAAAGTAATGTAATGTCCATGTACATCTAGCTTCGGGTCTCTACAGTTGGTATCAGAGGCAAAGGAGGTAGGAATGTATCCGATCCTTGGGAACTCTCACATGTGAGCATTGGACAAAGCATGGCTCTCCGCCCAAGGGCTTCATGAGGAAATGGCTGCCACTGGGGATGGTGGTGTGTCCCGCCCAGGGGGTGTAGCCGCCCATGGAGTGCCCTGATAGGTATCAACTATAGTCCACTGGAAGTAATTCCAGACCGTTATAGTTGGTATCAGAGGAAAGGTTTAGTCAACCTTTGGAAACTAGGATGCGAAAACGTTAGTGAGATCCCTAGAGATATTTCTACGGTATGTATAGGGATGTCCCTAAGGTTAAGTATACGTATAGGTTATAGTCCTAGAATTACGCTAACGATCTTAGAATTTAACCTAAGATGTTAGATATTGAGGGTACTTCCCCTTTACTATGTTGTTTTCTCTAGCATGATTTTTGCCTCTCACAAAATTATTTTTGTGTTTTAGTTAATGGAGGGAACCAGAAGGAATTCGGTTAACATTGAATCCAATGGACAAATTGGTGACTATGAGCAACAAAATTGTGTAATGCATAGAGAGAAAGATATTGTGATTATGCCGAATCAGTCATCGCGATATATGATTAACAAGGTGAAATTTAGTGGTATTCCTAATTCATCAAAGAAGAGGAAGATAGACTATTATGCATGTTCGCATGTTGAGGATCATAATCAAAGGAAGATTGAGATTTCTAAAGAAGGGAAGAAGAACCTTGAGGAATACCTCAAATGGAGGGACTGATGTTATCTGTGTGGAGAAAAGGGTCATAGAGTGACAGACTGTTATGGAGTTCAATGTCTTATTTGTGGAGAACATGGGCATTACCCAACTCAATGCCCTGACCTAAAAAGTTACCTTTAAATCAAGGAATAACTTCTTCCAGGACAATCATTGAAGTGGATGGACTGATGTTTTTATGTATTGGTATTCAGGAATAATGTTGTTGAGGTACTTTTATGGTGTATTGAAATATTTATGTATTGGTCTATTGTGGTTTTCAATAATTTTAAGGTACCGGTAACCATGAAAAGTGATTCAAATATTTTTTAAAGTAGATAATATGCCCATAATGAAGGGATAAGGAAAAAATGAAATTATTGACAGTATTCATGAGCTCATGATTGATATAAGGACTAAGTGATATCATGGTTTGAGTATATAGAATTTTGAGGATTTTGGTATGTGGAAGGTGTCAACTTTTAACTGCATTCATGTTTTCACTAAGGTATTCAAGAGAATACATGATTAAGGACTTTGAATGTTTGGAATGTGACCAACAAGGCATATCTTATGATATATGGGGATCAACGATGGTATTAAATCTCTGGTAATTGTTTTCACTATATTATGAGAGTGGACTGCAGTATTTTGGATAAGCATAAAGATTGGAATGGACTATGTTGGACATAAGTTAGTATTGATTAAGGATAGAAGTTTTTTCGATATTATTGATGGGATGTTATAGTAAAAGGACAACCTGCAGGATGGGCGACAGCCCATCGCGTCAGACAAGGCTGTGGAAATCGAACCCACAATCGAAGTGCGACTGGCCTTTATCGCCTACCACTGTCCTACAGGAAGTCCCTGTTTAGTATAAACTAGTTTTATTATATTAAGCAGTATGATATATGATGTATAAGTCAATTTTAGGAACCATATATGATTAATCTCACTATAGAATGACTTATGTATATTTAATAACTTTTTCTAACCTTTTGTTTAAGACAGATGGAATGACCCATCATTCTATCACATGATCTGCTAACACTTCACGAATAACAAATTCAACTTCATTTATTTAAGAGATTAAGTGGAAATTGTTCAAGGCACGAACAACAGTGAGATTGTACCAAAATAAAGTAAGTATTTATTCTAATTCAAATTCTTCAACTTTAGGGAAACGATCTTGAAAACCAAAAATGTTGTCCTAGTGCTCTTATATCTGATTAATCAGATGGTACCTTAGATCGTCACAAATTTATGGATTTGTGATTGTTGGCTTTTCCATAGCCATGTTCTCTACCACTCTCCATCAGAACATGATGGTTAGATTTCTCTTCCATATCCATATTTTCACCTATGTGGAAACCCAGTGATTAGTTTATTTGGGTAACCATTACGTTTCATACTTTTGTTTTTAAAGATTGGTTTTGGTATTCCTTTTTATGATGTGGGTTTCTATTAAAGAAACTTTCGAGTAGTAAACCATTTATAACCCCGATGAATTTCGAGGGCGAAATTCATTTTAAGGGGGGTAGAATGTAACACCCGAGATTTTATGAAAAATATTCTTTTTAATTTCATTAATGCCTTGTGTTATACGCTACACCAAAAGGAGCTTTCAGAACACACATCTTTGACCTGGCTTGAATTACACGCAATCACGAACTTCCACGATTGCGTGTGTTGTACGCAACACCAAGTTTCGCTAAACAACGATATGCTATTAAAATATTATCAAAACTAGCCGTTATGAATAGTAATAACCACTTTTTGAAATTTTGTAAATTTTATTTTTCAAAATGGAATTCATTTTTGGATTCGTAATATCGAAATTAGCTTAGGGTGAAATTTTGGCGATTTTCGGATAACTTTCATATTTTGATGAATAGTGAAAATTACTAAATTTTAATTAAAAACAACCTTTTCAATCGAAATAAATAATAGTGATAAATTATTAATTTGAGTGGTTTTAAAGTATATTTATAAAATATTTTTACAATTTAATACAATGTTGGTCATTGGATGTAATTTCACATTTAAACCAGTTATAAACTAGTGTCAATCTTTTGATAGTTATTATCACTTAAAAACACGCTATTTGTTTTGACAACGAGAATTAATTTTTAAATTAGTTAATGCAACTGATATATTTTGAATTTGGTAAAATATACATCATTTTTGAGTTCATAATATAAAATATAGCTTAGGCCTAATTTTTGTTATTTTTCTGAAAACTTTCAATTTTCGATGAATAGTGAAACAACTAAGTGGTAGTTAAAAAAACTGAATTGTTCATAAAACTTAATTTTACCGCTTCTGTGAGTGGAATTTCGAAAATCCTATAGACACGGTTAATATCAAGGACTAAAATATGGTTCAATGAGATGAAAATAATTTTTGGTGAATAGTAACTTTTTACTTTTTTTACCACGGTTAAAAGTAAATAGGGTAATTAAGGGTAAAGATGATATTATTATTACCCTAACACATGTCCTAATTCTATTGGATAAGTGTAATTAGACCAAAAACAAACTTAGGAATAAAATATGACCATTTAGGCCCACTTGGATTAGATTAGGACATTTATTATTAATTTATTTAAAGAAGGGTTAAAAGAGTTAAAATCAAAGTTTATTTACTAAAACATTTTTAATATGGGGTTATACATAAGATAAATTCGACTATAAATATTCATTGGAAAGCTAAAAAGATTTCCTACATAATGGTATTTTATTTGTAATATGTAGACATTAAATAATTTAATTTATTTATGACACAACGATGATGCAGTAATTATCTTATTAATGAAATATTGACATAATTGATGTTATAAATACCCAAATAAATATAATTTGAGACTTTTTATGAATTACACTAATTTTCTAGGTTACTATGATATATTACTGTTGATTTAATAAACTTTTTTCGAACAAATAATTCTGTTATGACTTTCACAAAAATAATATCTCAAATAGTGTCAAAATTGACACAAAATAGTTTTTAAATAAAATCAAATATTATTAATTGTTAGTTTATTCCTAAAAATCTAAGGTTCGACCAAATGACTTAGATAATGATATATGTATTAATAATATACAATTTGGGGTTCGTTTGGCATGTTATAGTAAGTGTATTAACCATATAGTGAAAGAAAACAAAAACACACGGTAAAAGTTAAATTATTTAACTTAGAGTTAAATGTAATTGACAAGGTTAAAATATTACCCTAAACTTGTCTAAATCCTATTGGATGATAGTATTTCGACCCATCCCCACTTTATCTTCGAAATAAGTCCCTTTGGAACCATTATAAACCGATTTTGACTTTAATATAAAATAATATTTTGAGATATTCCTAAGGTGCCCCTCTCCTCCCTTATAAAAGGACACCTCCTCCCCCTTCTTCTCACACCAATTTGAGCACTCAAGCTCGGCCAACCCCTGCCAAAATCCCTTCTACACTTCCCTAGAAACATCCTAGAGGTTATGGTCTTCCTCAAAGACCAATTTTAGTGCCCTAAGAGGAGGTCTCAAAGAGGCGCTTCAATGAAGAGGTAATTACCGTTACCAATTCTTTCATCTTTATTTCTTCTTCCACTTCTTCTTCTTAGGTTGTTTCATTATGAAGTAATAACATCAGTATCACTCATATACTGATATGTTATTATAAGTATGAAACAACCCTATTTCACCATCTATCCATCCTACGGAAAAAGAAATCACCGCGCGTGCGTACGTAGGGAATACCGTCTCCACGCCGTGGTGTAATCTATTTTCCACCACCACCTTACATGGATGGGTATAATGGTGTAAAGAATAACTATAAATAGTTATTAAAACATAATCTTGATTCTTATATATTGTATAATCCACTCCAATTCAATTCAATATTTATGGAAATGATATCATCGCTCGTGCGTACGTACGGACTACCGTCTCCACGACGCGATGAGATTCATTTTCCATGTTAACCATTTAAGAATGATTATAAAGTATATATAAGAAATAATAATGAAATATATGACATTATAAAGATACTGGATTTATATATATATATATATGTATTTCATCTACTTACTTCCATTCAAGACAATAAGGAAAGGAAAACAACGTTCATGCGTACGTACGGACTACCGTCTCCATGAACGGTGTTTTTCATTTCATTTATCTATCTATTATATATATATATACTGAATATATATATATATACTGAATATATATGATATATAAATCATATTTTATATTCTGGAAGTAAGTAAATCATGATATAAGTAATAATAATGTCAAGAACAACAAGTCAAAACACCTACGATAAATGAAACGATTTTACCCAAAACGCTTCTTTAACATGGATTTTACAAAAGAACGGGTAATATAAAGTCATAAGTGAACCATATATGATATTATAACAATGAATATGATTCTTTAATAAGTCAATGACATTATTTAAATCATTATACAGGAGGTTCGGACACATACGAAGCTAATCGGACCTAAGGTAAGGGAAATATCACAATCTCATTTTTATCCGAGATTGTTTATACTTTAGTATTTATTGGGGGTATATTTTATCATCCACATCCATGTTACCTCAATATGTAATATTATTTCCATCTACCTAAAATTTTTTAAATCCATTTTTACCCTTCGGTGAGTTTTTAGTAATATGTATGAAAGGAATCTTTGGTCGTTTTTCGTACGAGGTACTTTTTGACTTTTCCGACAAAAGTACGAAGAATGTTTTTTTAACTTATACAGCATGAATGGATTTTTAAAACATTATTTACAAGAAGCTTCATTTACAAGTATTCAAGTTTATTTTTAATCAACTTCTTTTAGTTTAAAATTGTATGACATGTTAATGAAGGAAAAGTGTTTTTGAAGTTGAAAGGATATTTTCCTCAAGAATGGAGTTCAAGTATTTTATCAAAATTATTTTCCATCTAAGATAATAAAGGGTTCTATTTCTATCCCTATTATTACATTGATTTTACTATGTTGTGATGGAATTATATTTATGAATTCCTTTATCTTATATGAATTGTTTTATGATGTCACGATGTTTAGGATTCCCATTTTTATTACATGGGTTATGTAATGATGCACGATTTATGATTTTGTGGCACACATATGAATGGTATCATTATGAGATGGGTGGGACCTATATCTCCCTCCAATGCATTGGGTAAAGATTTTATATCTCATGAGACAGACATGGCTGGAATGGTAGGTTATACCGGTTCATTGAAACAGGACTGAAACGAGGGTTACTCGATTCAGAAAGGGACTTTGTCCACTAAGATAGTCTTGGCAATGAGTCTTGAATAACAAGAAATGATTCTCTATGATTATGTGTGAATGCCACAAAGTTTCATGTTTTAAGTTATGATTATTGTGATTACATTTCACTGCCATGATTTATCCCATGTTATGAAATTTATGCACTCTTTTGCAGGTTATGATTTCCAAAATGTTATGTTCTTAGGAATATGATGTGATTGATATTTCTTTTGTTTACCCTTACTGAGCATTTGAGCTCAACCTTTTTATGTTTTCTTTTCCCCAGGATATAAAGAAATGTTTTAGGTAAAAAAAAAGAAGATCTTTATGGGAGATGTTGAAGATCTTTCACCACGATTAGAAGATTATATTCCGAGTTTCCAAAGACACTAAACTATTACGATCCTTGTGTGTGTGTTTTTGTTATGTACTAAGTATTCCGCAAAAGTAATGTAATGTCCATGTACGTCAAGCTTCGGGTCGCTACAGGGAGCATGTAACATCCTCCCTTTTATGAGAGGTTCTAATTATATTAAATCCATTCAAATCCTCATTAATTATTTATTTTGGTCTTATAACCTAGTAATTATACCTTTATACTGGTCGGTTTATTTAATTTTTTTTGATAATAAAGGTAGCAGGTGTGTTGGAGATGGATACAAAAACAATTCAAAACATGAATTTCTCTAGACATACCCCATGTTTTTTTATTATAGGACATGAATTCAATGAATTTCATGAATCCTATTCATAATGTGAATTGATTTTTCCTGGAAGAGAAAGATAATATGAAAATTCAAAATGTGAATTCCATTCACATCATAAATATGTTGAAAACTCGTTTTATGGGTTAGAACCCCTATTTTAATATATTCCCTTTCTTTCTCCCTCAGAGGACATGTGAGGATCTTCTATACACTCCGAAACTATTATTTTAGCTTCTATCTTTATCTGGACTCTGTTTTCATTTCCATTAGATGTGTTGGATGTATATTTGTAAGAGACTCACTCCACTTCTTTCCTTTCTTCATTTTTATTTCCATGTTCAACATTATTTTAGTGTCAACTAATATGCCCAATTTTAAGAGAATTTTTCTATTTTTTTAATTTCTTATATTCTAAATTTATTTAATGGACAACAACGGATAAAGGGTTATATACAACTACAAGGTAGGTTGTATAATACTTTTACCCTAAATTATTGTAATTTAATAACATGAGTTGTTATGTTTCATGTTGAACCTTCCATATGTTTCCTTAAAATTAATAGTATCTTTATTCAAAATGGTATTATATGTTATAAATTACCCATGTACTCTTTTTTATAGTCGGAGTTTCTCCACCTCGACTTGTTCAACCCCTTACTGTGTTCTCATGTGATCTCATTTAATTATTAAATGTTTGTATAGAAAATCTACATTCCATGTTGTTTTGATTACATTCTAATAGGAGGGACCATTATAATTATAGGAAAGGAGAGTGTTACAACTACTTCACATTACATACCTATGATTAAGTATATACCCATTAGTTAAATGAAATGTTAAATGAATTTTAATTCAACTCTTTCTTTATCTTAAATCATGGCCGACCATATATGAATATGATTATGGGCATGGAGTCCCATATATTTGTGATAATTGGGAATAGAGACTCAGACACACATGATCATTGGGAATTGAATCCCATATAAATGTTATAACTAGGAAAGTCATCCCAATTGAAATATGAAAATAGGGAAATGTATCCCAAATGGAATGTGATAAATAGGAAAGGCATACCATGTAAATGTGATCACATGGTAGGGAATCCCAAGTGGGAATGTGATAACTATACATGACATCATTAATTAAATGTGATACGTGGGAATGGCATACCTTGGTATTCTATGAGATTCATACTAAAACCCACGTACTCTTGAGTTACGCCTATGGTCCTGGGTAGTAGTGGTATCTATATATATTCATATAAACATCAATCTATAAATAGAACGTACATAGGTATATATATTTTTTCCTGTTCAAAGATAATCCAACATAGGCCGAAGAAGGTAGTGTTTTCCTGGTGTCCTTTTTGAAGAATATATAACCCGTTTATAGCTTATATTATTATTTAAATTATTATAAATGTACACTACTAATTTTATATGAACTGAATAAATTTTACTATATATAGTTGGTTGCATTCTACTAAGTATATATCACATCCAATTCAGTCCACTGGTTGGTATCCAAACTGATGTCATAAATGAAGGTAGGGACAAAGGGAAGAATTCAGTTGTTGATTCTTTATTTCCTACTTATAATGGAATATAGGAGAATAGGATCTTGATTTTTATTACGATTCTAGTGGAGATAGTCTTTTTTATTTTTTGTTTTATTTATAGAATGTTTTATATGCCTATACACCTATTCCCATTTTTTATATCACATAACATAGAATCATGTTGTGTATGACATTGCCTATACTCCACCATTTTATTATATTAAGATTATTTATTATTTTCTATTTGTTATTTATTATTTCCACTCCTTCTTACCATTATTGTAATCCAATTTTTTACATTCTAAACAATTGGGTATAGTCTCCCCACCATATCATGATAGACCCTAACAGCTAAATAAAATTTTCTAGAATTTGAAATGGCATGATTAAGGTCATGTGGATAGCTGGGTTCAGTTATATAGGATTGAAACATGATTGATAATCTATATAAACAAATCTATTTGTGCATCTAGTATAAACTTTACAGTTTGGAATCTATAATAAAAAGGCATGATACTATACATATGATAAACATTAAAAAACCAGGCCATATATATGCAACAACATTAAAGGAAACCACCATGAATGGTTATCTTATTAAGAGAAAATGATGCAATCATAAAATATGGTTTCCATAAACCGTAAGAAAATATCTTCCACGTCATAGTAATAGACATGTCTGATATCACATAAATGACATGTTCCACATCAAAAAAATATAATTGCTCAATATTAAATTAAATGACACGATCTATATCATATTAAGGAATATATTTTATACCTAAGTAAATATATATTCTCTAAAGGGAAACCATATTGCACATGATAAATATACACTATCATAGGATCAAACAAGAATTATAGAAATATATATTATTTGTAATTAAGGAAAATATATTAGGCTCTCCATAAATGAAATACAGAAGTCTGGAAGTTGAACATAATAGTCTATATCTAAACAAAGCATGGGGTATAAAATAATCAATCTTTAAGACAACCAATAAATGTACCATAAAAGAAAAGGGGACTAGAATGTACAACAATTTCATAAATGATATGGGAAATACAAATGAGGCCCTAACAAGTACCCAATATTAGTAGTGCTTGGAATAATATGGAAAATTCATAGAAAATAAAATATGGAATAAAGACCAAAAATGCTATATAGGGAAAACTAGGTTATTCCATGGGCCCTCTTTAATCCCAAGTACTTAATAAAATATTTAAACTAGCATATGATTTTATCTTTAGAAATTGTTTTTATGGAAAGAACATACTTATATGTAATTCAAAAGTAATATAAATATTAACTCATGAAATTTTTTTACAAAAAGGAAGATTGAAAACACTCTTCATATGTCACTATTTTAATAAAATTATTGAAACACATATTTATTAAAAAAAAAATTAGAGGTGAAAAGTAAAATAATTTAAAGGGTGAGTGTCCTTACACAAATGGGTTGGAGAAATATTTGAATGGAATATAATATTTAACAAGGAATGTGAAATAGAAATGCACAATTTTAAAAATAATGTCTCTATACAAAACACCACCAATATCAAACATTTTAAAAATCATTTTGATTATTTAATATTGGGGAACTAGATTCAAATCAAACCGTTATACTTTTCAGACCTAATCACCATATACCAACCAAATAAATCAATTAACCTATGGTTATGTGTGGTTTGTTAAGTTATATGCCATTAAATATTAATATGGATGATGTGATTCCACTTTCAAGGAAACTATAGTGGCTTAAAAAGATTCATTTATTCATTCTAATCAGTCTAGGAGGGTTTACTCTATAAATAAATTCTATACTTACAAGATGTACTCAAGGTAGTTTTATACAAGGAAAATCATATGGATTCTATTATAATACCCTGAAATTAAAGAATTAAATTTTTCATTTAATAAATTCATTATTGAATATCTTGTTTCATATGGAACAAAAAACAAAAAAACTGTGAAATTTTAAAATATACGTATTTAGTTTGACCATTATAAAATAAATGTTAAATTATTTGATATAAATATTGGTCCTTGCATTATGATATAAATAAAAAAGTAAAAATAAATTTAACTCTTAATACTAATTCATAGATGAATAAAATTATTATAGCTAAAAAACTAATAAAATAATTTTATGCTAAAAATTGTATTATTTATAAAATTAGTTTTTTGAAGTATTCATTTTTATTTTAATAAACTAAGTATATTATGGTTAATTGATGATAAAATATATTTTCTATATAGATAATATATTAACAATAATTTAATTACAAATTAATAAGAAATAAGAATAATAATAGTAAATAATTGAAGTCAATTTCCCATAAAAATACTTATTATTATATTACATGTTTCCATATAAAAGTAAATTTTAAATTTTTTATAAATTTAATATGAAAAAATGAACTGAATTTTTGTATTCTTAATAAAAATATTATCTTAGGATTATTTTTTAATGTTTTTCTGAAAATATTTATTTTTAGTTGAATAGTGAAAAAATAATATTTTTACAAATACGATGACATTGATGATATCAACAAAATATCATCATTACATAAAATTTTTGAAACTGTTTTCTTCATAATATATTTATTTTATATTTATTATATTATATTTAAAAAATCTATTTCTAATTTGAATAATATATTTGACATTACAAAACATAAGGTATATTTTTCTCAAAAATAAATTAAATTCATTATATATTAATTATTTTAGAATTAATTTCTATTTTTTTGAAGTTTTATAAAATAAAATATATTTCATGTTTGGAATCATATGGTCTAAATTTTAAAATAACATCTATCTTATTTTAGGAATCAAATATAAATTACATAGTTAAAAATTAGTTCCCATATTAAAATTTAAAATAAAAAAAGGGGTAGATTAAAAGATAAAAGGACAGAAACATTTTAAAAAAATTTCCCCACATTATTTTTTGAGGCCTTTTTAGACATTACCTCACCCTCCCTCCTTTATTTTTCACTTTTGGAGACAAATTCCATGAATTGTGGATGTCTTATTGAAAACAATGTCACTATTGTTAATTATAAATAGAATCATTCACTACCTCACTTATCTCCACACAGAAAAAAATTTCATCAAAAATTTAACCAAATCCCTTCCAAAAACTCCTATAATTTTTTTTGTTTCTATAATTCTCCAAAAAAACATGTAATGTCTTAATATAATTTAAAAATGAGTTATTTTAAAGAGAAAGGTAACACTTCCAAAATTAGTCCTTTTTTGTTATATAATTTAATTATTTTTATTTATATGAAATATTCTATTATAAAATCAAAAAAAAATAACATCAAAATCATTATTTTAGTTAATTTTAATTATATTTATGTAAAAATACTTATCTACCTTCCGATCTTATTCTTAGAAAAATGAATACATACTCCATGTGTACGTGATAACTAACACAATCATGAATGATGTAAAAATTTTATGACCTCCATAAATGGAAGTTTAAAATGAGGTATTAAATGAAAAAATATTATATTTATAAAATTAATAATATTCGAAGAAAATTAAATTAATTTCAACTGTTATTTCATTTTTTGGAATATGAAAACATTGTTCGTGTGTACACCTCTATGGATAAATGTTCTTCATTTTTCATCACCAACCTATATAGATGATTATTAAAATATATTTAATGATTTAGAAAGCACTTTCTAACATAATTAATGTTATAAGCATGTTATTTTAATAATTTACTTATTATTAATATATCAACTTTGGTTCAACAAAAATTACTTTAACAAGCTCGTCACTGATTCCATCCAAATGAATCATGAATAAATAACTTATGGAATGAAAGTTTAAATATATAAAATCATTATAAAAAATAAATTCAAGTACCTTTTATAACTATATAATAATGAAATTATTATAATAATGATGATCTAGGCCAAAATTTTAAGGCATGCATGAAACAATCAAAATTACTAACATGTGAAAGTGAAAATAAACTTTTAAAAACTAATAAATATGTAATGAATAATTATTATTGAATAATATATAGATAGATAGATATTAATGAGGATATTAAATAAGTTATTAATACGGTCATGTTTATTATATTGGAAGTTAAACCCCAATCATAAATGTCAGAAAAAAGGTAAGGATTTTTACTGACTCAATTTTCTTTATTTGATACATATTCAGTATTCACAACCTATTTTTTTGTTGTGTGTATAAATAACTATGGATTATTTTTATCATATCATACATGAAATTAAGGTTATCTATAAATCTATCAAAATTTCTCTTTTTCAATAGTTATTTTTTGCATGTGTTAGTAATGCTGCAAGACATTTTCCCGACTCAACTTATTTTATTGTGTCATAATTATTTATCCTTGAGTATGGTTTTACAAGACTGTTTTCTCCAATTCTATGATTATATAATACTAACTTTACTATTTCATTTATAATCAATTAAATTATTAAAATAAAATATATATTCTTTGCTGGATTTCATTCTTCTTAATATTTGATGATGTCTAGAATAACTCTTATCCTCTCCAATTGACCCCTTGATCTTATAAGTCTATATTCACCCTTCATTCAAATGTTATCATTTATTCTTTTGGATTAAAAATATAAATTATTTATAATTATATTTAATTTTCACTTTACTTTTTATCAAGTGTAACATTTATTAATATTTTTAATGTGGGTTTCAATAAAGTTATTTTTCTTTAAAAATATTGAAAAGGTTCTTCTTTTACAGATCATACATTTTACCTTCCATTATATTTTTCTTATGGATTAACATTATGTATTTTCTAGGATACATTTTTCAAATATTCATTCCAAAAACAATTAAAATATTATACATTTTAATTTCAATAAAAAAGATATTTTTTTAAAATAAATCTTAACTTCTTCCCTTTAAATAAATGTTAAAAAATCTATAGACTATTTTATGTTTCATTTAAATTTTTTTATTTAACTGAAAAATATCTAAATCCAATGGAATTATGATTTAAAAATCACCATAAAATTTTATTTAAAAAATAATCATTTTTAGTTATTAAATTTTTGGTATTAACTGATTTATTTTTTATACCTGGTTATGAAATACCATTTTGGAAATGATATCAAACCCATTTTATTTTATCTGTTTTCATGATATGATAAATGATTGATTTCATATAGAATACATATGTCTTGATGTGGATGTATTGGGTCTTATATATCTATCCAATTAATTAGATATGGATTTATATCTCAAGAGATAATAATGTGTGGACACCACGGGTTTCTTCACAACTTAATGTGTGGGAATCATGGGTTTTATCACAACATAAAATTTGTGTATCATGGGTTTTATCAAAACATAAAGCATGGGTATCATGGGTTTTATCACAATATTATTACTACTAATTAATATGTTTGTGCCAAAATTTTAAGATATTTCTATTTACTATGTTATTTTTATTGATTTAATACTTTTTATATTCTTCTATGATATGTTATAAATGGTATGCTTCCTTGATGACCTTCTCATAGTCTTATTATCTTATATCATGATCAAAATTTCTCAAAAACGTTTAATTATTTTCATTTAAGATTCCATTATAATTTAGTCATATATATCTCTCATATCTAGGTATTTTCTCATGTTTATGGTCTAATTATTACGATTCATTAAAAAATTCCATTATAGAGCATTTTATCACACCATTTTCTTATGTTTTTATTCTTGATGTTTTGAATACGAGTATAAAATACAATAAGTCTATAATAGAGTATAGTTTGGTTATATTATATATAAATGGTCACAAGTATTGTGAAATAAGTTTCTTATAAAGTTTATCTTCAATGGCACTAAAACTAGTTCGTGATATCGTGATATTATTTATGAGATTTAATGTTTGACTTATGAATGATAGATAATTAAAGATTTTATCTATTGGTAATTATATGAAAATGATAAACAAATTAAAGGGGGATGAATTGGTGAAAACCAAGGTAATATTATCAGATAATGTATGTATAATCAAAAGGAATTGAGACCAAGTTATAATAAATAAGCATCATCTCCGCCTCATCACCTTTGGATGCAAGAAGATCTAACACCACATAACCATCCCTTTGGGTGTGCATTATTTTAACATTTGGATGAATAATATTTATATAGGTTCATATATAATAATTAATGTTCCATGGAAATCCATAATTTGCCACCAAATCATTGACTACTATGGTTCAATCTGATTAAAACATGTTGAGATAAGAGTTTTTATGTATATACAGATAATGAATATTGGGAAGGGAATGAATTTAGTCTTTAGAAGAAAAACATTACCCATTTAAGGCTGAGAAAACGAAATGATAGATCCCCAATATTCATATACAGTTCCCACACTATGCATAAGACCTTTCACATAGGAACCCTCCATGTTTAGTTTGAAAGAATGAGTAGGCAGTATCCAGCGCACCTAGATGCCACAACTGCGTAACTAGTCACCTTAAAAAATCTTTTGGAAGACCCATATGATTTGTTGGAACCACTTTTCCTTTATAATTAACCAACATCTGTATAAAAAGAGAGAAACTAGATTTGTATAATATATTCTAAAGCTATGTATCGTTGATGGCAGATGATGTTATGTGATTCCCAAAGAACCAAGCAGCCAGCAGTGAGTGTCATCCTCCCCAAGGTGTCAGCACGCACAACCCCAAAATATTCAATACACACCAGCATTAATTTGTAATCCAAAAAACCCTTAATTAGACTTATATAGACCTCCCAAAAAATACCATGTGTACCTCACCCAATCACCCTCAACAATGAGGTACATCACAGATTCCTTACATCCATTCACACAACAAACACATTTGGGGAAAGGGGATGAAAATTCATTTAATTATAATATCTATGTAAATTTATTGATTATGAATCCTCCACAATAGTAAGATAATTTTAGGAGGGAATGTTTTATATCAATTATTGTTCCCTAAGTTATATATAATGTTGTTCGCATGTATCACCTTGCTAAAGATCGATCTATTGAACTAGCCTGAGGGAGGGGTTAAATACCAAATGATCCTAAAAAACATTTAGATTGACACTTTAGTAGTGTGATTTATTACTATCACTAAGAATAAATTAATTAAAGGGTGATTATATCAGTCTTTATCGATGATAATATCAAGGAATTGACTCCCAAGGAATAATAGTGGACAACCCACCCTATTTTCCTTTCAAAATGCTATGTTTCTCCTCTCAATAATCCACCATGAGTTGGCTATAATCAATTATATATACTAATTAATATTATTATGTAAGTGGGAAAGAGAAAAAATCCATCCATTGTTCATGAAAATCATTAAACTACCTCTTAATAATGTTATCCTAGAGGAAGATATGAAAAATTTCATCCTAATTTTTTTTTCATAAGAATACGTCTCATGTTTTTTGCTATGAACTTGATTCCAATACCCCCTACCACTCAACAATGGGTTTTTAAAGGTGAACCCAACTAGACCAATGGTATATCCCTTTATACTAAGAGTACTAAAAAAACTATTGAATATAATTTCAATATTTTCATGACACTCTTAAGGATTTTACACACGAAGAGGACATACATGGCTATATAGTATAAAATCATGGTCACTATAGTGATTCTACCTCTAAAGTATAAAAATGAAACATCCAATTATGTATCCTTCCCTTGATTCGTCAAACAATATAATTATTATAATGGGTTTGGAATCTCTCATTTGAAATGGAGAACAAAGATAGTCCAATGATAAATATATTCCTGGGAAACTAATTGTCCCCTTAATAAGTGTATATAATATAACCTTACAATTATTAGGTATGAACACACTAATATTGTCCATGTTTACACATTGGTCACTTCTACCACTATACTCCTTCAAAATTACCTAGAAATGTTGATATGTTTTACAACCACCATTGATGATGAAAAAAATATCATTAGGAAAAACAATTAGGAGATCCCCAAAAAGATATATCTAAACCTAAATGGGTGAATCAAAACATCCAGGATTCCATTATTCATATTAATACTAAGAGAGTCCTCAGAAATCACAAAAGGAATTAGAGAGAAGGGGTTACCTTGTGGGAGTCCTTTAACTGACTTGAAGAATCTAAATCTCTTTCTAATGAGAGAAAAGGTAAATATTTATTAAGAAAGATACCTGAATAAATAGTCACTAAAACATTCAAAGAATAAATATATTATAAGGTCTTTTATGATGAACACCCACTCTATTTTATCCTAGTAATTTTCCATGTCAACATTAGTTATAATATTAGAACCCACCCCCTTCTATAGAAGTCATAAATAATCTATTTAGTGAGACTAATAGCTCACTGGGTGGTAGTTCCCTTAATAAATCTATGTTTTTCCACTAATATTAGTTGTATGAGAAGATTTCCCATTTTTTCCCAAAAAGTGGAAATAAATTATTAATAAAATTCACACATGGTAGTGGTTTAAAATTGATTGAATCCATTGGCTTGGTTTGCCTTAGTAATTAGGAATAAGATAGATGTACATGTGGTTCTAGGAAGAGTTACCCATTTGAAAAAATATGATACTACTGCAATGAAATCTACCATAATGATGTCCAATGGTGCGGAGAAGAAGGAGCCCAAGGAACCATTCGGGCACCGAGCTCTATATTTACCAAACCCAAGGATTTTTCCTTAGTCTCATGACCCAAATGGATATCATCAATTATAGATTTTTTATTCTCACTAAAAAATAGGGATATTATAATAAAAGGACTCATCTACATCCACCCTTAGGGTTCCTCATATCACCATATTCATCAGGCACATGATCAAATTAGAAAAGGACACTTCATGTGGTCTAGTGGTGCTAGTATAGTTAGTGTGAGACCCATTTATATTTTCATGTTAATTTAATTATAAAAAAACTTTTACTATATGAATTTCTAAAACTAGGCTATAATACCATCTCCCAAATTTATCCAATGGACTATGAATATCTCTATAACATAGTTTTTATCTCCTTCCAACTCCTTTTCAACTATTTTCACATAACAAAAAAATAATTTAATGTACCATCATCCTATTGATTCTTTAACCTATGATGAAGCTATAAAATTTCATCCTTAAGTCTATCAATTATACCACTTTGGCTTATTTTTCTTTCCTCCATGATATGATATCATTTTTAATCCTTTTAATAAACCTTTGTATGTATACCCAAGCCTAACCCTAGATAATAGGAGACACAGATTATCAAACCAATTCAATGAAACCATCCATTTAAATCAATTAATTATAGAAAATAGAATCATTTTGTTGTATAGTGGAGCTTTGAACCAAGAGGTGTAATGAATAATGATCAAACTAGGTTATTACTAGTTTCTAGACTAAGTAACTGGTGAAGGATGAGATGGACTAGAGGATTCCCATAAATAATTCAAGTATGCTCCAAATATAGATTCTACCACTTTTATTATTTAACCAAGTAAAATTATCACTAGAAAACCATATATTGAGAAGATTTTTGAGCACTATAATGTATTTAAATAATATTTAGGAATCATTGGAGTAAATACCCCTCCCTTATTCTCCTAAGGATCAAGTATAATGTTTAAATATCCCCCAAAATCTAGGAATCTAAACCTATGTTGATAGCGTAAATGGATACCCATTGGTTCCTCATTTTAGAAACCTTGTATTTAGTATATATAACTATTAAAAAGTAGAAAATATTATATTTACATACATTGATGGTGATGTGTTGAGATAATGTATAAATGATATTCTCATGAGAACTCGATTCTCCCAAAAAAGCCTTGATGTAAGTTTTTGTACTCCCACCATGCATATGTTTTGGATATGTGGTCTTTCAAAAATTTTAGGAATTAATTAAAAATATACATTGATCTAAAGGTCAGAGTTTTCTTGGATGTAGATGTTTTTTAAGCTAATACTGATCAAGATTCTAGAGTTAGTAACCACATTTCTAGAATATATGGTGTCTTATAACTACTTATGACTCTCTCTAACCTGCTTGGATAGTACTGCATCGTCTTCTAGGTAATCGAGAGCCTCAAAGGAGTTTAGAAAAACAAGATGATACAATAGCATATAAGAATATATCCACATATGTTGCTTACTTATCAATACAATGTAAGAATCATTTTGGAGGAGGATATAAGCATAACATTTTTAGGAATTTAAAGCATTGCAGTTTCCAAAACCCCCTGCTCATAAATACCCAGTGGAGGATGACCCCCCATATAGATTGGGCCCAATTGGGATAGGATGGGCATAAAACCATGAGTAAACCCAAATGATTTATAATCATACGATAACCAAGAGATAAAGACATCCAACGCTTATACCTATCTAAAGAGGGATGTAAAATATCAAAGGGAGGTTCCATAACCCCTAATTTCACTATCACCAATTGAGAAGGAAGATTTGGTTGAAATAGATTCATGTTTGTATGTTCATAAATAGGAATATCATCTTAGGAATCAGTATTACCCAACTCTATATTATAAGGTGTTTGTATTCAATCCATTTAATGTGACATGACCTATAGAGGAGCCCCGGGTGAAAGAGGATCCAAACTCAAATAAAGGGGTTACTCACATTGCCTCTTATACAAATAAATAGAATTCCATTGAAGTTTTTTTGTGATAATAGAAGTCATGAGATGATTAAAACTATATATTCTTGCAATGAAATATATCACTCACCACATGTAAAAGAATTCTTTTATGGAGGGGGGAATATTCACCTTGACATAGATTCGACCGACCAAAGTGAATTTCATTTGTATAATAGCTTCATTGTAATAAAGAAAATGTCCAAAAATATATATATGTTTTTTAAGAATGTCCATAGTATAGAAGGGTGGTGGGAGTCCAAAATGGTGAACTACTAAGGCAGTAAGAAAAGAATCTAAGCCCTATTGTATTTCATAGTACTAAAGAAGTACTATAATCCTCCAGAAACCTTATAAATAATCCCTTATAGCCCAATATATAATGAAATAAAGTTAAAAAATGATGGATGAAAATGTATTTTCAATTGAAGATTGATATGTGGAAGCATAGAAGTGATTCATGGAATGGATGAAGTATAAGAAAATTTTGTAGGAGGGAAGATATGAGCCAAAAATTGTGATCAAAAACCATAAATGGTAATATGGTTCCACATCAGGCTCCTCTTAGGATAATTTAATGGTCAGGCATTGATCCTTTAATTCATGAGTTCTCACCACTAGGTGAATCAGAGGAATCAGAGGTTGGTAGGATCCATGGGGTCCTCAGAAACCCATGTGTTTAAGGATCTAGGGAGGTCTTATTGATGTGACCGCTAAAGTATATAAGTGATGAAGTAAGAAAAACAATCCCATCATGAATCCAATCCTCTAATCAAGAGGTAGGCTATGGTGGGATAGGTAAGGACCATAAATAAAGTGTAGGATAAGCACCAAATGAAAAGCGGCCTAAAGGGGATGAAAACCACTTCCCATGATCCAACTCATTGAGTCCTCTAAAACAACATCGATGATTTCAAAGTAGTGGTGGTATGTTCCTCATGTTCGTATAAAAAATCTCTTGACGATGAATTGAACTCCAATTTAAAATAATGATATGTTTAGACTGTGATTTCATAGTTATTATCAAATAACATGTGTAAAGAAATAGGTTTAGAACATTACCTAAAATTATGGGTTTGGGGTGGCTCAGTTAGCATATAATCAAGTTTTATTGTTTTTACGGATGAGTTTAGTTATTTTTTGGGATGTGTTTAGATATTTTTTGGGATTAAATTAGTTGTTTTTTTATTCAAATGATAGAAAGCTAATGAAACCCAAAAAATGTATATGTATTGAATAAGATCCTTTATTTTTTGGTAAAGTAGATATTATGTGATTTTATAGAAATAAAATCCCTATATGGATAAAAATAAGTGGAATAAGGCTCTGGAATAGATGAACCTAGAAATAATAACCCTAAATAGGTTGGTTCAATATTCACTGAGTGTGAAACAAAGAGGCCTTACTATACACCTGGTTTGACACTCTTTGGTGACAAGCTTTGTTAGTTCACATGCACATTAAAAACCATTATAGAGAATTTGAGAACATTTTTATTATTTCGTTATAGAACATAATAGGAAACAGATAACCAATAACCTACATTGAAAACCTAATATTTATAAGATAGGATATATGAATAATTTCTTATTTATTCCATTTATATTAATAGTTTTACTTTTGATAAGATTATAAAATTATCATCTTGAACTTTATTTTATTTATGTAAGGGTATATTAATATGAAGCTGAGTTAACATTAGGTGTGATGGGAACGTGATGATTGTACCATTGTGTATCTAAACGAGATTAAAGCATGAGTATATAATAATTTAGTGATTCTCACTCAAATATCCTCATATATAAATAATAATGAAAACTATGTTGAGCTCAAGAATTCACCAATAAGAAATAATATTTATATTGAGTCCCTTATGTGTAAATATCCACCCGTCATTATTGGATATTCCAACCCACTAATTTTTAAACAATTTGTAATGTTATAGAGAATATATTTTCCATTCTCTAATTCTTGAACTAGAGAAGTTTATATTATATGTGTATCATATGTATGGTAAGGATGAACAATAGTGTACCATAATTAATTATAAAATAAAAAATAAAAAAATTAGAATCTATGGAATGAGAATAATTTAAGAAAATATTCTTCACCAAATTATTGCCCTGAATTGTTCCCATGAAAATGGAGTGACAATTCGTAGATCATGATTGAAGAGTGGATGAATCCATTAGATTATACGTGGATAACATCATGACACTATCAAGGTATGACTATAACTTTTATGTGGACCCAAGGGTAAGATTGAATGATTCCTAAGTGGATTAAATTCATATATTTGAAATGTTTTATTGACACGAGAATTTTAATTCAATGAAGAAATTTTTAAATTTATGTTGGAGGTTTAGATGGAAGCTATGCATTCTCATTATTCTATCAGGAGTGAAAAGGAAAGTAGAGTGCCATGAAAGATATTATGATAAGTCACATTAGTGAAAGAAAATCCCACTGCTTACATGTCAAAAATGTGGAAGGGATAAAAAACGTAAATTCCTCAAGGGATCGTGTAAGTATTTTACGTTTGGTAAATAATTATACCATTCCCACATCTTTAGAGTTTAGTATATGGTAATTATTAACACAAAAAAGAAGAAAAACGACTCATGTTATGCACCACCCATAATTTAATGCTTCAAATTAAATTAATTTAGGTATTATAGAAGTAAATTTTGCAATACCAAAGAAAAAAATGGGGTAGGAACTATGCACCTCTTAAAATAATGGAAAATGAAGAGAATATATAGTCACTAACATTGATATGGATATTGATAATTATGGAACACTTATCCTCCACTCTAGAGTTGTGGATATATTAATTAATTTTTATTCAAGTCACCCTATTAGATCGTTTATGTTTTCTAAAAGCATTTAATCACCACCCCAATGATTTTATTATTGAATAAAACATCTTTTTATATGATTATTATGTCCCATGTGGAAGCTTATAGGAATGTGATTCATTAAAATCTTATTAATTCTTCCATTAGATTAATTTGACTTAATTTTGAAAATTTATTTTCTATATTTATATAAATTCCATATTTGTAACCAAAATTGGGAAATCATATTTCATATTTCATACTAACATATGATCATTTATTAGTGAAAGGATATCTGTGAACTCTCAAAGAAAACAAATTTTGTTATAGGAATCAGGATACCAAATAATGAGAGTTATTTTTATAAAATTCTTGTATAAAAGATCAATATTATGGATAATCCCATTCTAATGAAAAAATATATTTTCCTTAAGTTTATATTTTTGGAATCTCTCAAGAAATTATTTCTTGAGGTGTGTCTCTCTTTTATATTCCATTAATTTTTTTCATTAGTAGGTGATAATTAAAATTGTGAGAAAATAATTTATTTAAGGGGAATGTCACACCCCCAAAATTTATTATTAAATTTACCTATAAATAAATATTATGTTGTTTAGTTTATTTCACATGAAACTCTAAACTAAAATGAGACTGTGGTACTTTAAAATAAAATTTTTAATTTGACCATTTTAAAATATCCAATAAATAAGATGGAATAAATATAGATAATCAGATTATAAAATATAGTTATAAATAAAAAATCACTTTTAATACTAAAGCATTGATTAAATTGAATAGTATAACTAAACAATTAATTTAATCATTTTATACTCAATAATGAATTTTTCTTATAAATTTTCCCTTTTATGAGCTATGCATTTATATTTCAAAAAAATAACTATATTATGTTTAAATAATTGAAAATATATTTTTTGTATTAATAATATAATAAAAAAATTTAATTATTAACTAATAATAAATAATAATAAAACACTTACTATTTGAAAAATTTATTTTTCAATAAAAATAGTTTTGATTTACATTACATGATTCCATTTAAGAAGTTAAATTCCTATGTTTGGTTATTTTAATTTTATATAATTAAAATAATTTATTTATTCAAAATAGAAATATTATTTTATAATTATTTTTTTCTTATTTATTAAAAAATTTATTTTTAGGTGGACGGTTGAAAATGTAGTGTTAAAAAACTATGATAATTTTTTGACATCATTAGGATATAAGCATAGATAAAAAGTTATGAATAAGTATTAATGATGAAATAATTATTTTATAAGTATAAATATACATTTAAAAATATTAATTTTTAATTTAAAATTATTTATTTAACATCTTCGATTTTAAGTTATATTTTTATCAAAATTTGATTTATTATATTAAAAAAATATTATTTTATAATTATTTTGTTACCACTTTTAAAATAAATATCTAATAAAATGGGTTTCATATTTTTAATTATATAGTTAATATTATGTAATAATTTCGATTTTACTTTTTATGTATAAAATAAATTACATAGTAAAAAATTATTTTCCATGGTAAAAGTTAAAATGAAAATTTTGTTAAATCTAAGAGTAATAGAGCTAAAAATGTTTAGAACATGCCGAAAAGTGATTATATGAGGAAAGTATTGACCAAGACACATCCCCTATCCATTTTTATTATTTTGGAGCCACTTTCCTTGAGTAGTGAACTTATTCATGCAAAAATACCACTCTTTTAACTTATAATATGATCCATTCACCTCCAAACTTATCCTCACACCATAAGAACTTTATATTTACCAAAATCTACCAAAACAATACCAAAGATTGAAATTCATGTCATAGAGGTTATAATCCTATCAAAATACTAACCCAAAAAGTTAAATCAAATTTTCAAAGGATTAATTCTAAGGTGTATTGTAATGTTTTCCAAATTAATCCTTTTAATTTTAATTTATTTAAGTATTCTTCTTCTACCTAAATGTTCGTTAAACCTTCCTAAAATAATAACTTTAGTATCAATAGTATACTAAATGTGCATTATATTTATTTATTAATCATTATCTTATTTCCTCCATTCTCATTAGGAAAATAAATATGACAACCATGTGTATATCTAGATTACGACCTCTATGAACGACGTGTTTCATTTTTCACTACCACCATAAATGAATGGTTCAAAATTGGAATTTAATAAATAAATTTAATATTTTTAATATTTCTGAAAGATAAATTAATTTTTACCCTCTTTTTCTTAATATGAAAAATGAAATTTTCATTTTTGTGTTCTTGTGGAGAACGACCTCCACCGAACGACATAGTTTATTTTTCAAAACCATGGTACATGGTTGGATAATGGAATTAATTTAATGAATTAAAATTTATTTTTATGACATGATTAATGTTCATGATATGTTATATTAACACTTAAATTATTATTAATATACAAAATTTTGTTAATCAAAAATTACCAAAAAAGCACGTTTTCGATTCCATCTTCATGAATAATGACTATAAAATTCATGGATGAAAATTAAAATTTATAAATCATTAAAACCCATAAATTCATAGAGTATTGATAGTATTATAATGTGACACCCTAGGCCCAAACTCCCATATTCAGTGATGATAACACATTCTATACATACAGACATTGATACAAACTGGAGATTACCATGCATGACTATGACAGAATTGATGGAAATATGCCCTAAATATTTTTATATGATATTTCTAATTAATATAGTATTTCATGAGAATTATGATATGAATGACCATACAATTTATGATTCTGTAATAATGGGAAATAGTTATCATTTTTTATTTAACCAATGTAAACTATCATCAAATGAAACCAATCGTTATTTATATAAAATATATAGTTATTAAATATATATGATTCATGATCTTGGAATGGTATTTAATCACATATTTAAAATATTGAATAAATTATGTAATTAAAAAGTGGTTTCTTTGATTGTATATATAACTCTACTTCCATAAAATGTTAGCATGTAGATTAATATCCTCATGCTCGGCCAAAAATCCCCATGAATCATTGCTCTCTTCATCTTCCTTTATTGAATATAATATTTCAAGTCATCATAAATGGATGGATGGATCACTCTAGAGTGAAATGAGATTTAGTTTGGCTAGTGGATACACCATGATGTTTTGATTATTTATTTTTCAGTTAGTGACCTTTATCAAACACATGAGATGTAGTTTTTTGATGATGAAATGACTCTTCAGTGTAAGGTACACTAGATTTACAATATTTATTAATTTCAATATTTTATATAGTTTCATATTATCTTGCATGAAGATCATCAATAAAGGGTTTTTGTATAACTTTTGTTTAAACAAATAATAGTTATTAGACTCTTAAAAACCCCTTCAATGGAATCAGAAGGAACTCATGTTTATGTTTAATGAAACTTGTATTAAAATAAAAGTGTATTAAAAAAGTAGTGGATCATTAAACCAATTTTTAAAAATAGAAAAACAAGGTTTATCCTTATGTTCTAGGCCTAATAAAATTTACCCAGTCCTTACCATTATGCATTTGGGTTGTATAAATATAACAAAGTCTTTACCGTTAGGAAGATTGTCCTATTTAAGGGTTATATAACCTTACCATTTTTTAGATTATCTATGTATGGATCACATGATAATACCCTTATACGTAAATGGTTACTTAAGGGAACAATATGCAGTACCCTTATTCATAAAGGTAGTGATGGGTTTTAAAATCTCACTAATATTTAAATATTTTATGCGTAAAGATTATGAATTTTTTTAAAATGATTTTATAAAGGAAACTGGTCACTTACCCTTTCGCAAGATGCTATGTGAAAGAAAAGGTGGTTTTCTTTAGACTAAAATGGGTGATTCCCTTATTCAAGCCATATGTGTGAAGGTATTACCCTTATGTCGCATCTCTTAAAGGAAACATAAATGTATTTCAATGCCAAACCTTTTATGAAAAATTCAGTTAAACGTAATATCTTTAGTATCCTTATAAAACATGTTTTAGTTGAGTGGTGTAGTGGTATGTAGTGACTTACCCTTACACAATAACTAACAGTTTCTACTATGTAAGGGTATTACCCTTCCAAGAAAATTCTATATAGAGGTTGAGGATAGTTACCCCTACACAGTGTGTCTTTATAAGGGTAAATTAAGGATACCATTATACATTAATGGGTTTCTACATAAGGGTAGACCTAAAATATATTAAAAAATTATTTTAAATTTTTTAAATATTTTAATAGATAATCAATGTTTTATAAGTAATTATAAATTATTTTGGTAATATTTAATTTATAAAGGGTTTAAAAATTAACAAATTAATTATAAATAGTTTATATCTAATTAAATAAATGTTAATGAATCATTATATTTTTCCTAAATTTTAAATATTAATATTTTAAACACCTTTTAAAAAATTTCATGGAATGAATTATAATCCTGAAATAAAAGTTTTTATTTATAAATCATTTGTGAAATTTATAATTGTTTATTGATTATGAAATAATGACCAAATATAAAATGTTTATATTTAAATTTTGAATAGTTCATGTAAATTATTTTAATTTATTAACAATAAAATGGGGCCTTATTTAGATATTATTTAATCCACACAATTTGTTTTGATGATTTACATGATAAAGGATTAAATAATAATTAATTATATGATATTTATATTATGTAAAATGTTCACATAATAGAAATTGAATTATAAATTGTATATAATTCATATAATATCATATATGTAAATAATGAAAATTAAAAATAATAATATATATAAAATGATTCTTGTTGAAATTAATATGAAATGTTTATATTGAAAATTATGGAATGTATGTAATGTTAGTAATGAAATTATAATAGTCTTTATAGATATCTTTTATTTGTGAATTGTTTATAAATGTATATCTATTGTTTAAATATTTTAATAGTTCATTTATTTTTAGGTTATTACATGATTCATTAATATTTAGTGGATTGTTTTTAATAAATGTTAATGTTTTGTATGATTTACTTTAATATATTAAATTTTTTCTAGATAGAGCACTGTATTACATGATATTTATGATAATGGATTTATTTTTTTATCTACCTTACCATCAATTTTTAATTGATGTTATAGAGTTAAATTTTTTTATGTAATAAATTTTTAGCATATTATATGTTAGAGTAATGATGAATTAGATTCTATCAAGAGTTAGTATCCCCAAGTAGTGCGGCTTGGGGTCTTACTACCTTTATATCTCGAGGCATATTCCTTATCTTGGATAGTGAATGGGGTTGATTATCTATCTCTATGGGATAACTAATGTTGATACTATCAATATTATATAATTATAAACATTTACATGAGTTTTTAATTTAACAGATACATATTATTTATTTGAATAAGTATAAATATATTTGAATATTAATTATGGGTGAGTAACAAAAACTTGTTGGTTGTGTAAAGAGTTACACATGAATATAGATTGAACATATTGGTTTATTGGAAGAAATATGATTACAAACTAAATTACTAGAAACATGAATACTTAAAATCTAATTAAATGAGATAAGATAGTGAGATTAAATTAACCTTAAAATACTAAGTGTTAGATTCCATCGAAATTGGAACCATTCATGAAATTTTTATTTCAACCAGTTGGTTCTACCTTAACAGAGTGACCCTAAAATATATTGTATAAGATAAGAAATTGATAGATAACACTAGATCATCCTTGTTTATTTAATTACCTAGAATGGTGACAATGTATTTCCATTTTAAATTATATTCTTAGTATCTACTTTGGCTTACAATCATGTGGGACTCCCTTGGAAAGCATACCATAAGAATCAAGTTGATATTATCCATATGATGGATTGGAAAAAGGATTGTATTATTAGGTATCCAAGGATAATATATGATATGAATGAGATGATTACATACCTAAATAGGTATGTGATGATTGGAAAACCCTAATAGACTCATTTCTTTGTGAAATATATATCTTCTACCACTAATAGAAATAATGTATTTTAAAAGGGGGATCATTTTTGTGGAATCCAATTCAATAAAAGTAATTATTTATTGGTTATAAAAAATGATACTCATCTGATAAAATATTCTATTGTATATAATATCATCATATTCATCAATTGTAAATTTTTAATCAAATTCATGATAAGGAAAATCTTAATTTAAACTAATCCTTAAACTAGTAACTTAAGGAACGTTCTAAAGAACTATTGGTGATCTATGAGATGATTATAAGGGAAATTCTTTATGAATTTTTTTTATAAGTAATAAAGTGTTAAAATTGTTTATCAAGTGAGTATAGATTCTTATAGAAGTATAGAATTATTCAATTGGGATTTAAAAAGAATTATATGCATAATGACCAAAGGGTCTTCATCTATACTCAATATGATTAGGTAAATCAAATTTTATTCCCACACACTCTATATGGTTGGGTATATAAAATAATATTATATATGATTGAATTTATTGATTACTAAATCAATATACAAGATTTCTTAAATATTTAATGTTTATAGAAATAAATTATATTATTCTGAAATATATAGGATATCATTTTTAGGTTTTGAATGTGTTTTAAATATAGATAAGGTAAAAGGACAAAACAATTGAAGCTTGAATATTGTTTTCAAGTAATGGAAAAAATGAGTTACTAAATTTATAATATTTATGCTTTAATATTGTATAACATTTTAATAATATTTTTATTGTATAAATTTTCTCTTGTGAAAGACATGAAAATAATAGTTTTTCTAATAAAATAATATTACATAATTTTTTTATAATAGTTTTTATGATTTTTTATTTTTTATAACATGATTATTAGGTAGGATAAAAATGGGATTTGTTTTTATTAATTTCAACTATGGAAATGTTTTTAAAATATGATTTAATTCAATAAAATTTTACCAAAAATTATAAAAGTGTAGAGAATGGATGAACTAAGAATATGATGTCAATATTAAGGTACTTTATGGAAAGTAAAAGTGGGTGAATGTTGAAACTAAAGGAAGAAAAGTCATTTAAAATTTTAAACATTTTTTATTCAATAATACAATCAAGGTCATTAAAACCTAGAATTGTTATAAAGGAGGAATAATAATTCCATATAATTGGATTATTCAACATATATGGAGAAAAATTTCAAACTCCAAGGAATTTCCATGTCTGATATGGATGTTATAGAAATTAAATATTCTATTTTCGTAAGTTATATGATAAAAAATGTATATTTTAAAAGTTTTATATATATATACCGGAGTTAAAAATCAATAGAATAATTGTTTGAGATTTTAGTTTACATTAATCTAATATATAGTTTCTATATACAAATGTGAAGGAATTTATCAAGATCAAATGAATCTAAGTAAAATATTTGTGTCTCCATATCATTTATATTTTGTGATAAGAAAAGATGTTTGATAATAAAGAGTTGTTATTTAATGTTTTATGATTCAGAAATTGGTATTACATGTTTCTATAAGAAGATAAGGATAAAAATGTTTTATCCTAGATAAAATATTTTATCCAAATATGTATTAAAATATGTGGGATTGTGTTCTTTCCAAGCATAGGTGGTATATTCTAATAATTTCTTATTTTTAAATGAAATTTTTTTAAAAATATAAAATATAATATATGATGTGTAAATAATATTTTAATGTATAAGAGGATCGTGGGAGTATGTTTGGTCATAAATATGTTCAAATTTAAAAAATAAATAATTAAACTAGTCAATGTTTAAAGTGAATTTTAATTAATATCCTAAGAGATGTAGGATGTATTAGTAAACAATAACATAAGTAGCTGCATTATTCCAAAAAAAAAATTGATGGAATAGGGTTAAAAGGATTTTGATGTCAAACATAGAAATAACTCTTCATAGATAATAAAATTTTACATCATAAAATTTCATATTGTGAAGTTAATAAGTTTGAATATGTTCAAGAATTTTATATGATTCCTAAATCAAACCATTATTCATAATAAATTGATATATGTTATTCTCACTAAATATTTAGTGGGAGTGTTTATTATATAGTCCAATGGAGTTGTGATAAGTGATATGGTAATACATTGTGATAATTGATATGATAATTGAACTATCAAAGCATGACATTAAGTTTATCCATAACTGGTGTTCATCAAGGAGTAATATAGTTTAAGAAAAAATGATAAGTCTAAAATAATTAGTATTCTTATATAGAAATATAGAATATAATAATTACGCATGAGAAAAATTATAGGATTATGTGTGCTTGCTGGATGACCAACTAAGTATACCACATGGAGTGTCATACATATTTTTTTGTTATACTAGGGGAACATGGATCATATGTGAGTTCCCACTACTTGAGGTTGTTGTGATACATAGAATGAGAACCTTCATACTTTTACACCCTAATTACCCAATACTACATATTAAAATAGATAATATGTCGGTTGTTGGGTATGTTGATGATTATGTTGTTGATTGAAGATTAATATAAGATTTTTCTGCTCATATAACAAGTAAGACATTAGGGACCTCAATTGTGATAGAATGTGGGAGTGTGCGGCCTCACCTAGATATTATATATCTATCTAGATAAGTTATATTTTATGTAAATGTCCATATGGATTAAGGAAATGTCATATATTCATTTATTAGATCATTCTACCGTTAGCGATTTTAAGAACAGTTGACATAGAAATATGGGATTGACAACCATGATCACTCGATGTATCTGATGAAAGAAAAAAAATGATAAAGCATGCTTTTATATCATAAAGTATGGGTTATAGGTATATAGACACATGGGTTTGATTGAGATCTCACCATATCCCTTTATAGCTTGAGTATCATTGAATAATTTCTTGAGGTCCCTATTTTCTTACACTTGTGGATCTAGATATTAATATTTGTTGTCAATACTATAATGGTTAGTGGGGTCTCACAATATTATGCACTAAATTGGTATTGACATTGACTTAGATAGATACTCAAAATGTTTTTTTTGAGTTAATAGAAAATTGTTCTGGATTGTTATTCATGTGGTATTTAATTTTATGGGATACAAGGTAAATTTAATGATATATTTTTATAAATGTATTGAAAGATATATCAAGGAAGCTTTGGATATGGTTTCACATGTTATAGTGTACGATAAAATATAAGTTGAAATGGGAAAATATATATTAGTATTTAGTGTCAGTGAAGTATTAGTGGGAATATTTCCTATAGCCTTATATATTATCTATATAATCAGTATCATATTCCATTAAAATTATTATTTTCATAACCATTCAATATATGGTTGTGTGAAAATGATAGGCATCTATCAATTTATATTTAACCCACATTTTCCATCAATAAATGAAATTGTTTCTAATTTATATGAAACATATAGGGACTAAATACATATGATACATAAACCATCCATGATATTTATTCATGCATTTGAAATCATATATAAATTATAGGATAATAAAAATATTTCCTTGATTATTTATATGAACTCTACTACTATATGAGGGTAGTGTGTAGATTGAGATCCTCATGCTTGAACACAAGTCCATGAGACCCACGGTTCTATTCCCCTTCCTTATTTTCATATTAGAATCAAGAAAATTGTGAATGAAAGTATATATCCCTCTTATATGTTGATAGATTTAGTTTCTTCTACGGAAACACCATAGAGGTGGGATGATTTTTCCATTCATTAATCTTTATCAAACCAATTAAATATTGTTTTTGGAAGATGGATCATCTCTTAGATGGAAGTTTTTCTAGATCAAAAACATTTCTTAGTTTCTGTATTTTACATAGTTTCATTTTATCTTGTATAGAGATCCTCAGACCATGGTTTAATATAACTTATGATTCCCTTAATATTTTTTTTAAGACATAAAAAAACCTTCAATAATTACATGCCTTAATGAAAATATTATATTACATACCTTACTTAGACCATTTAGGTTTAATGGTTTATAGAATTTAGAGAAATCATAATGTAAAAAATATCATGTCTTTTAAAACTAATAGTGAATTTTTATACCATATAAGAAACCAATTAATCCATAGTAAGTACTGAAAACCCCCCAAAATTTCTCTACACATTATGTTAAACATAACTTGTGTAATACATTTTCTCATAAAATGGGGAAACTGAAATATAAGAATGGGTGAGCTCAAATTCTTAGTAAAGGTAAACATAAGAGATAAGAATTGAATATGACAAGTGGTCTTAAAATGAGCATAAATAATACGATAAGAATATAATTCCATAATATAATGAAACTTAAAGCATAGTATAAGCATGGATACAATGGGAAAGAGAAATATCACAAATATAACAATAAATTGTTCTTTAGAGATTCAATTCTTAATGCTGGATAGCTAATTTAATCCATAATAAATGATATCATCATCTCTAAAATCATTATCATTGTTTAAAGGACCTATATCTAGTAAATATTTTATTCTGGGATGGTATACACAAAAAAATTTCTCATGATACCACCCAATTCGTTGTGGGGATACCTATAAACGGGACCCAACTATCAGTAATTAATTCCCCTAAATTCATTATATGAAAAAATTAATAAAAAATACAAATTAAAATTCTTCAATAATAACTAGTATTAGATAATAAAATATATAGGAACTCAATACATAATCCACCTGTATTAGTAGTCAATAATCATCCATCTAGAGTAAAAAAGTCAATACATAATCCACCTGCCTTAGTAGTCAATAATCATCCATCTAGAGTTAAAAAAAATTTAGAATATAAAATATATCCTCAATAGAAAAATGAAATCACATGATCATAATTAATATTTGGAAATAAGGTGGATGGTTCCAAAATTGAAAACCATAAGTTTAACAAGATAGACTCATAATGATGTTGATATCGATGAAATACACACTTTTAAGAATAATGATTTAAAATGTACATCATAAGAAATTTTCAAGATTAATATTGTTTTATAATGTGTGTTTTGTCACACTACATGTTAAATTCAAAAATATAAAATATAGGGTATATCATAGAACATAATTCCTATTAGAATAAATTATTTTGTATATGCAAAGGAAAATGGGAGTAAAAATATAATCATATTTCTATAAAACAATTTCAATTAATTTATAATGATAAAATTATGGATCATTCTCAAAACTAAATTTTTGAAAAGGTGAAGTAAATAAATTGAAAACATATAAATTTAAAAATAATCTCTAATAATTGATACATGAAAAATAGATAATGGAATCCAATAAAATGTGGTCTTTAAGATAAAAAATTTGATCCTGAAAGGAATAACCTTTTGATATTTTTAAAGTACCATTACTTGAATTCCATATTATAAAAAGAGTAAAAAAATAATTTTTTAAATTTGGAGAGGGGGATATATAGTTCCAATGGGATATATCATAATTATTCTTCTAATTATAATGGATAAAATTAATAGAAATGGAAAATATAGAAAAATAGGGGAAACTGTCATTAAAGAAAATGAGAATTATTCTTAACAATGATATAGTTTTGGGGGAAAATATTCAACAAGGAATAATAATTATATTAAATGGTAATCTAACACATTCAAAAAGATAAATTATCAAATAATAAAATCATATTTTGGGAGAACCCATATATGAAAAATAGATGTTCTTGAAGGAACATTATATCTTAAAGAATGGAGATTTGAGTCTTCAATATTCCTTACAAACAACATACTCTATAAATTATGGAACATTTAAAAAGGGGTTTATGGGGTAAAAATGTAAAAAAATGGGATAATAACAAATAATGAAATTGAATGAAATAATGTACCCATATTATATAAAAAAATTAATGGTAACAATAATAACTCAATAAATGTAAATTAAGTGACAAAAAATCTTACAAATGGAGTAACACTTGTGTCAAAAAACATTTGAAGTATTTTTATTATTATATCTCCTGATTTATATGGAAAGAAAGTATAGAAAACTCATGGGATAGTGAATAAATAGAATAATATACAACAGAGACGTGGTTTATAACATTTAACATGTATCAAATAATCAGAATCTATACCAAGAAAACTTGTATGGATTTAAAAACATTCAAATCAAAACCCGTTTGATATACTGAATTTAAAATGGACCATTAATTTATTTAATTAATGATATAATAATGATAGAAAATATATAATGGTAATAAATTAATCCATATAATATGAAACATATTTCATAACATAAACATCACCCAATAAATCGAAATTTCTGATAGGGAACCTGTTACCTTAACTCCTTCTTAATCCAAATGCGCTCTAACATCATTTCTAAAAAAGTAACAATATTAATCTCCTATTACAGAAAAATTTTATATCTACAATTTTTTATAAATTAAATTTATAATTATTCTCTATATTTATATTAGTTAGTTATTATCTTATTTCAATATCAGGTGTGGGTGATCCTGATTGTTTTGAATTAGTTTTATAATAGCGATATAGTTATTCATTATTCCACAAAATTTAATTATCTCTAGATAAAACAAGGTAATATAATTTTTTTTAATAATTTTTATAATGTTATAATTTCATTTTTTGGTAGTTTGAGTTATGATCTTTAAAGATAAAATTGGTGATGACCATGTTTCCATGACTTTGCATGAACATATGTTAGCATCTTAAATAATGAGTTTAATATTAATTTCACAATTTTAAAACAAAAATATAATAATTATTTACATATTTATATCATATATTGCAAAAAAATAAATCTTTATTGACATATATGTTATAAATTTCTAGTATTGTTCATGTTGGTGGTTAAATCGACCCAAATGGGAACATACTATAATTAAAGGATAATTATGAAGTAATTTAGTATTCGAATCAATATAACATATTCCTAATTATATTATTTAGTTTTTAAAAGCGTGATAAATATTAATTGAAAATATTTAGAATATTAATATAATATATATGATGTTATTTCATAGTACAGAAAAGTCATTTTTCAATCTTAAAACACACTTTTGGATGACTGAATTTACCACAGTTATTTATTGGTCATATTGTTAACATATTTTCCAATTTATATTTAAAAAACTTTTATAATTTCCAAAAATTCATATTTATTCATTACAAACATTCCCATAAACATTGATTTAATGTTGTGATAAAAATAAAATGGAAATCACTCATTCCATGGAGGCAGTAGTCCACACGTACGGATGGTTGATGATTTAATTTTCCATATAATATAAGAAATTAATAAAATATTTAGTCATTAAATAATACAAAATATGATATAAATACCATATTTATTTATTAAATTAAACAACATGACCATAATTTTAAGGTAGTTAAAGAAAACAACACTTCGTAGAGGTGGTAATCTACACACATGCATGAATGTCATTTTTTTCCTTAAGGGGAAATGGGAAAGGTAGTTTATAGTTATTCTATTAGAATAAAAAATTATGTATAAAATTAATATTAAATTCATTATATTTTAATTTAAAAAATAATTATAAAAAGTAATATAGTAAGGAAAAGAAATTGAGGAAAATTAGTACTCATTTTTAAGACTTGGGTATTCCCTTATGGGAATCCATTAAAATGAAGGGCTTAGACTAGCTATGGTGAATAGAATATAAGTAAATGTGAGAGGGTTATATTAAGTAAAAAATATTATATTTCTAGAATTTATATTAAGGGATAGGTATGGCATGATGTGGTGTAAGTATGTCCCTTTTATGACTGAAAAAATAGTACTTTTGTGAGTACCCATTATATTTCAATATTGTCATTGAACTATTCAAGGTTCAATAAATCCAAAATTGATAAATAATTGATTTTGGGTGAGATAAGTTTGATATACCCCTATAAATGCATTTTAACCCATGTTTTAAACATGTTTCAAGCCTTTTACCACTTGATTACTTGACTTTTCCATTTTGGTTTTTACCTAGGTTACTATATTTTACCCTAATAGTTTATATTTTATTAAAAATAATAAGCTGAACCCCCATAAAAAAATTTGGGGTGATAAAACTAACTTTAATATTAATTTTATCTGATTCTATTTATTATTATGATAAAATTTACATTGAATTTAAAACATTTTTGTATATAGAAAAACTTTTTTATAGAAAAGTTTTTTGTCACCATTAAGTGTTCTTAGTCTTATTTATTATTGATTACCCATTTAAGGAGTGATGATTTATTTAAATATAGGTTTAAAAATTATATTAATATAACTTTTTATAAGATATTAGTTTATTTTATTATATAAAAATTAAATATTATTAATCTAATATGTCATTAAAAGTAATTGTTTTATAATTATCATGACTGTTAAGTGTAATATTAGCAGTTATACCTTTATAACCAAAACTAAAATTAATAAAAATACATAATATGACCATTATGATATAAAATATGGAATATATTTTGTTTTATTTAATTAGTATATGTGATGAAAAATTATATTTTAATATAAGTGAATATATTGGTTTTTAGAGTAAACCATTAATTATGTTTTAAAAATGATACACATGAGTTCTATAAATAAAAAATATCAATTTAAAATGATCTATTTTCATTATAAATATATAAATGTTATAGAAAACAGTTTCCAAAATCATTTAAGTTATTATTTTATAATGATAATGTTATTAAAGTGACCGTTTTAATAGTATTAGAGTTTTTAACTATTCTCCTAAAAATCCATACTTTTAAAAACTTACCAAATATTTATTTTACTATGAAATTTTTATTATAAATGGAAAGAATTATTTTTTTTAAAATTTAAATTCTATAATTTTAGAATTTAACTTTTAAATAAGAATTCTGATATATAATGAAAAATGTTTTCATTGGAAAATAAATCTTTTTTAAAAAATATTAACTTTTATTATTCAAATTTACAAATAATTAATAAAAATTGAAGTTGATATTCTACTCAAATAAGAAATATATTTTTTATAATATATTACTATTCTAAAATAAATCACTTAAAAGGAAATTTTTGGAAAAAATACATTTTTATAATATAATTGTCTTATTAAATATTTACCTATATTAATTAAATTTTATAAATTCATTTTTATTCATAAGGTACCACATTTTTATTTATCCATATATTTAATTATTAGGTTATATATATTTTTACCCACCAATTCTATGACTACATAGTAACATTTATATAATGATTTATGCATCCTTTTATTTTCTATTATATGTGAAGAAAGATATAAAACAATTCAGGTTTAAAAGAAAAATAAAATTCTAGATCTTAGGGTGTTACATTCACCCCTATAAATATTTGTTTCAGCACAATTTATATTATTACATACTAATAAAATTAATCAAGGGTGTCTAAAAGATAAATATAACTCAAGAAGTATTTTCAAATGAGGTGATTACCTTAATATTTTAGGTCTGTGTAAGATTCTAACATTTTTGGGAGTTTAATTGGGATTTTTTTGAGGTACTCTATTATCCTTATTTGAGTATTTGTTGTTTGGGTTATAACATGGGGTGTGATTGGGTTGATTTTGAGAAAAATGAAAGAAAAAGGGTTGGCACACAGTTGGTTCACAATTAGGGAAAACCATTCACCCTAGCCCAGAATAACATAAAACCCTAGATAGTGGGTAATTACATGGTTGGTGCATGGTTTTTCAACCTGTGAAACCCTAAAATTGTAGGTGCATGATTGCGGCATGGTTAGTGAAAACTGTGTTAGGTTCACTAGGTTGAATACCGTAAGAGGGGGGTGAATCAGGGTATGACAGATTAAAACTTTTTCCTATTCAGATCTTGTTATGTTGTTAGACAAAAATCAATTCTATCTTCCTACCATAGTAATATATGAATAGATATGAAATCATACATAGGACACAATGATTTTTACTCGGTTAACCCTCATTGGGTTACGTCCAAGGAGCATGCAATGATAATGTGCCGATGTACTAGATTTACTAAGGATCACTCCCAATAATGAGAAAAATGTTTGGGCTAGGTCTTCTATTCCCAGGCATACTGCCTTTACAAAGTATAGGGTTTTCTCACTACATTCCCAAGTGTAACTCCCTATGTCTCTTTATCTTGCTCACTACCAGTGGAAAGATTCATTTTCTTCCTCTTCCTTCGTTCACTACTCTTGGAATGGAATCCACTCACAATTTATGGACTTGTAGGTCAAATTGAGTTTATGGACATGCAGGTCCCTTCATTTGAATGAATTATTGTATCCTCAACTATAGGTAGATGCTCTATTGAAGTTATATTTTCACATATAGATGAAATCCACCTTCCTGAGTACTGCTTGGTAATGGGAAATACTTTCACAAACTGATCCAATGATTTCACAAGCTTCCATGTGTGTTTCTCGAACCACCCACCTCTTTTATGTACTATATACCGGGAAAGGTATGCAGACCACCTCCTCCTTTGACTGCTACCTCTTCCATGAACCTCCTCTATCTGTAGACTGCCTTTGCCTTCAATATCGCGTATCGCCTCCACGTACCGACTCCACAAACCACCTCAAGAAACATCCCTCTATCCACGAACTGTTCTCTATTTGCGAACTACCTTTTCTAACCGCCTTAACAAACCTCCTCTAAGCATCACCCTCTATCCACTAACTGTTCTCTATTTATGGATGACATTTTCTAACCGACTGTGTAACGTTCCTTCTTTCTCCGCGTACCACATCCTTTGCAGATTACAGCTCTTCATAAAAACCTTTGGTGGAATTTCTTCCACGCAAACCACTTTATCTTTTGCGGAATTCTCCCTCGCAAACCTCCATCGAACATTTTGGATAATCTGAACCCAAAATATGTTCTCTAATGATATTCAGTCTCTATAGTAATTTTTGGGATTAACGATACTTATATAGTCAAGGAAATGTGGACAAACCGCTAATCTAAGATTTACCAAATCTTTGATTCAACCTCCACCACATACCAATCCTTCAGCCACTGCAAACTACAAGCCACCTACAAACTAATTTCCATATGCACTTTTCAAACTTCCTTTTATCCAATAAAGATTATCTTCTCTAGTTATGACAATCCATTTGCATACCGCACCTCCTTCCACCGCGAACCATTTTCAGTTTCGAAACAGAACCCGCATACCATTTCTGCCGCTCCGCGTACCGTTTCCAGAACATGGTACATGACTCATTAATAATGGTATGTGGTTCTCACCCTTTTCTATTTTTTTCAACATTATTCATAAAATTCACTACTATGAATAAATATTTCATTTTTCTAACATCAAAGTCATGATTCTGATGCCCCAAAAATTGGAAAACACTGGGAAACTACGCCGCCTTAAAAACCTATCGTCTGTAAACAAAAACCATACTCATTTACAGTTATCTAGATTTTTAAATAAACCCCACCACACCCAAAAAATATCAAAATTACACATCCATGTATTTTTTCCCAACAAACTGTGTACCCCATCCTTGCTAACCATGTGTGAGAATTAATGTCTCCCAAAAATTAATTTTAAATTTTCCCGAAACCCCAAAACTCACCCATTTTAACACCATTCATCCCTAAGAGGTCTTTCATGATTTATGAGCTCTACAAGTGAATTCCTTGGCCTTCCTAACCTGCATTCTTCATAATCCAATGCCCAAAATGATGATCTTATCCTCTTCTAATAATTGGATCATATACAATAGTTTTACTATTTATCCTTCCTTTTTACCTCATTCTTTTTATGGGAAATTATTCTATGTTTTTATAGATCAATATCTAGATTTGATGAATCTAGATATGGGCTTGTGGATCTAGAACTAGATTTTATAGATCTTATTTTGTTAATCATGATGTAGTGTTTTAGATCTGGATTTGAATATCTGTTGTTGTGCTACCCATGTTTAAGGATTTCTATTGGGATATTGTTTATCAACAAATCAAGCTAGGTAGTATATTATTCAAATCCCATATTCTTGATATCAAATATGTGTATGTGATTTTATAATTTATAGGGTTGTTTTAGCAATTCAAATTCAAAAAGTTGACTAATTAATGGGGGTATTTCATGAATTGAGGAATTAGGGATTTGATTGAATAATATAATTGTGGAATTAGTATAATTAATGGATGAATTAATTATTAAGGTATTGAATTTGGGAATTGGGGATAATTAATTTCTGTGTTAATTTTTAAATTCATGAATTATTGAATTATAATCGGTGAATAATAAATTGGTGAATTAATTATTAGATATTAAAAATATAAGAGTATTTATTAGTTGTTTAATTAATTAATGGAATTAGTGTGATTAATTAATTGTTGAATAAATTAATGAAATAGATATGATTAATTTACTTGTCACTTAATTAATGGTACATATATGGTTAATTAACTTTACAATTAATTAATGGACTTGGACTAATTAATTTATGAAGTAATTAATGGATGTTTATGGTGGTTAACTGTGATATGAATACTAATGATGATTAATCCTGGTTTTTATAATACTGTGAAAACACGTGATAATGAGATACATGTGATAATGTGATATGTTATGATTTATATGCATGATTTACAAATAGATCTCTAGACGTGATGTTATATTCCCATGACATATATGTATGATTGGGAATTGGGGTACTAGAAATGACGTTCTATTCCCATGACATATACGTATGATTGAGAATTGGGGTTCTAGTCATGACATTATAATCCCATGAAATATGCATATGATTGATATCCGGGGTGATAGATATGAAATATTATGCCCATGATAAACAAGAATGATTGTTAAATGGGGAGCTAGGCATGGTGTTTTACACCCAAAGCATTGAAATTGGACTCTAGTTCCAAGTGGAAATAAAAATGAAATTTAAGTGACATGGATACTATAATCCCATGTGATACGATGAAATGTGAATTGAATATATAACATGGTCCATGAATGATGTAAGTTGAAGAATTAATTGAGGTTTGGGTGTCTTTTGGAACCTGGTGGTCTATATGGTTTAATAAAATTACATGATAATGAGATAAATATTTACTTATGCATTGCAATTATTTATTAATACAACTGAATAAACTTTTTATTCATTGGATTTCTTTTAAAAACCTTTGGTGGTGTCCTACTGAGTTGTACTCACACCCTACATGGGTTGCATAATCGGTACCTGAATATATTTTATTTATAAAGGACATGTTAAGGGAAAAGGGCATGTGGTAGATGGATGAGTGAGGATAGAGTGTGGTTGAGGGAAAAAATCATGGTTCTGGACCCTCTATGAGTCATTAGTGTCTCTATTTTGGGTTTTCGTTTTAGAAACATGACACATACGTTAGCATGGAAGGTTTTCTACTTTAGTTGGATATTGTATTTCATGCTTTGATTATATTGATATATTCATATTTTTTAGGGTTATATATTATTTTGTTTTTTATATTTTTTTCCATTGGTTTATTACTATAATAAAAAGGATATATTCTCCCCATTATAAACTTATTAGACCCTGATTCCTAGTCAGACGCCTCTGGCATACGGAAAGGCATGCTTGGGCTCAGGTGGAGGTTTGGATTAGGGAAACAGTGTATGGAACCTTGTTTAGGATATTAAAAGGTGGTATTAAAGAATTTTTCTTTTATTTTTCTGTTGTATTATTATTTGGGTAAAGGAAAACAAGAGAATTCTAAGATATGAGGTTTGGACATGAGATCATTCATGGGAATTTCAAACCCATGTACGAGGAAAAATCCATATACCCGGGGTGGGATTGTTGTTATTGTTGTTTTCTGTAATTGAATATTATTTCACCTTTGGTGAAGCTCTTATTATGTAATGTTACTTTTTTTGAAATGCTTTTAGAATTGAATCATGGCATAAAATATCACGAGAGTTGCGTCTACATGCATCATTATAGATATTCCAGATTATATTATTTCATGTATCATTTTAGGCATGCATGGGAAAATTGTTTTTGGGTAAGTTATTGTAGTTAGACTATTTTTCATTTCTTGTGAAATTTAACTAAAAAACAGCTTCTAATGAGATTTTAAAATGGTAAAATGATGAAAATTTTAAATAAATGGATGTATAATGAAATTTGATTAATGATAAAGAGAATAACCTTTCATAACCAACACACAAGTGAGTATGGTTAAGGGTAGTGTTAGCACCTCCGTTTTGAATAAACAGTGAGACGTGGGGAAAAGAATTGTTGTGACTTGTTATGATTTTCCTCTTACCTAATTGTATTAAAGTTTCGTTATGAGTCCTAATAAGTGTGTTTTTAATATTAGAGTGATTCCTCCATGATGAATCTTATTGAGAGGAAGATATGAGGTTGTGGATAGTAAGGCTATACTAGTAGTGGAACCTGAGGCACTGATAGTTCTAGGTGAGGAAGCATGGAAGAAGTTCTGAGAAAAATTATCTCGCTTCAGGAAATTCATAAAAAATAGTTAGGGTGGGTTATGAAGAGTAATTATGTCTTAAAAGGGTGTTCCAGTTGCAGAACCCTCTGACTTTTACTGGAGAGGGTGGACCCAAGGGACCTAAGTTCTAGATTGATCATATCTAGAAAATTCTTGATCACTAGGAGAATCCTATTGATAGGATGTTCATGTTTTATGCTTATATGATACATGGATTAGTGAATAGATGGTGGGAAATTTTGGGGTGAAATGGATAGTCTGATGTTATTCTATGGAATGACTTCTTGGAGTGGTTCTTGGAGAACTTCTACCTAAAGACACTAAGGGGAAAGGGAATAACTATGTTCTTGAGTTTGACTCAGGGGAGTATGTTTGTGATGGAATATGATTGACACTTTATATATTTTCATTGCTTTTTTACAGAAATATTAAGAGATGAGGTTTCTTAAGAAAAATTATTTCAAGATATAATTAAGTATGAAATTACATCCCAGGTGAATATCTTCAGACAGAATAAGATTTATGAAGTGTTGAATCATGATCTCATTGTTGAGGGGAACCTAAATGTGGTTTCTAGAGGTGGATATGTGGTCTCTTCTAGATGATTTGGAGGTACTTATTCTAAGATTAGGATTTATCATTATGATAAGTTTATCCTGTGATGTGAGAATTAGAGTGACCAGTCTAAGGGAATAGTTATTCAAGATCTTACTCAAGTGCTTTTCCACCAGGGTAGTAAGTCAGGAAACTTTTGTAAACATTTTCCTTAACTATCATTAGAGTTCTGATCCTATGGCAAGATGAGACATCTATAAAGGTTCTATAAGAACATGAGATAGATGGTTATTGATGGAGGTTATAGATAGAAATAGAGTCTAGGAAGAGGGTCTTCTGCACCATTTCAGTTTAGCACCTTGAGTTCTACTAGAAAAAGTAGTAGCAGTAGTGTACACGGTTCTTCTGAGAAAGAGAGCCCACATCAGTAGAGTGGTGAAACATAGGGGATTCAGATGACATCACAAGGTATAGGGGAAGTTAAGTTACATGTAGTTCATCCTACAATAGTGGATAGAGAGACGGGACCTTTGACAACAAGAGGTACTATTATTATAGCTTTTATATTAGCTTCTTCTTTATTTGATATTGGTTCCTTTCATTCATTTATACCTATAAAAAATTTTAATGGTTATATAATAGAGGTGTATTTTGTGAGAAGAACAATGATGAAAGATACACCATTGGGAGTACAGTTTGGAGACATCTATTTATTAAATGGATGTTCTCTTGAGGTCGGGGAGTGTCATTTTCTACGGGATCTCTATATCCTTAACATGTTATTCTTTGAACTACTTATACATATGGACTGGCTAGTCACATAACGAGCTAAATTTTATTGTTATCGATGGGGAATGACATTTACATCCTCTAAAGGTGAAAAATATATTCACTATAATGAGTGGGGAATCCAAGAAGGTCTATAAGGTTCAATTACTCAACAATTGTGAGAGCTCACAACCCAGATATCTAGTTTATAGCTATACAGTGGAGGTGGGAAGCAAGATGTACTTCCACCAGTAGTTAGAACAATTTAAAGATGTTTTTTATAAAGACTTATCAAGGATTCCAAATAAGAGAGATATATAATTTACTATTGATCTTAGGAAGAGGAATGAGACTATATATATTACACTATATTGAATAGCACTGACCGAGCTTCAAGAGCTCAGGACTCAGCTAGAAGAGTTAGAGGATAAATGGTTTATCTGTCCTAGTACGTCACCTTGGGGATCACCAATATTATTTGCAAAGAAGAATGATGTGAGTTTTCTCTAGTGAATCAATTACTAGAAGTTGAACAAACATGACTATAAAGAACCAGTGTCCTCTTCCATATATCGATGATCTTTTAGACATTTTGAAATATGTTTCTATGTTCTTGAAGTTTGAATTGAGATCAAGGTTTAATTATCCAAGAGTTAGGAATTACGATATACCAATGAATTATTTAAAAAGTTGTTATATACTATATGAGTTTGTCGTAATGTCATTTGGGTTGAAGAATGAATCAAACTTGTTTATGGACTTGATGAATAGAATATTCCATCTATACCTGGGTTATTTGGTGGTAGTTTTCATAGTTTACATTTTGTTATACTCCAAGAATCATGATGATCATTCCCAACAACTTGACATCATCCTGATTACACTGAGAGATCATTGACTATATTCCAAGAAATATAAGTGCCAATTTTTGATTGGTAAGGAACAATTATTGGGTCACATAATCTCAGAGGAAGGTGTACAAATGGACCTAAAAAAAGTGAAGGTAGTTTTTTCTTTGGAGAAACCCAATAATATATTTGATATCCATATATTTCTGGGGTTAGATGGATATTATCAGATATTCATCCAGGACACTTCCCATTTGGAAATGCCTCTTTCAGGCATGAAAAAAAGGGATAAAGATGGATTGGTCAGAAGCATGTGAGAATTCCTTTAAAGTAGTATAATATTTTCTTGACATAAAAAACTATATTTATCCTACCTGAGATAGGTGAGGAGTATATGATGTATTTTTTTTCTTATGGGATGAGAATTGCAGCCGTGTCAATGCAATGAGATCAAGTTGAGATGTATCTTTATCGGAAGCTAAGGCCACATCAATGAGGCATACCTATGCACAATATTGAGATTGAAGTTGGGGTTTATTATTTTAGGTTTTGTAAGAATTATCTATTGGGTGAGAATTTTATGGTGTTTGATGATCATAAAATCTCGAGGTATATATTCTTGTAGTGATATTTTAATCTTCGACATCGGAGATGGGTTAGTATATGCGTTAACTAAATTTTGTGACAGCATATACGCTTTGGAAGGGAAACATTATGAATGATTATTTGTGTAAGAGAACTCAGAATCATGTAGTTTAAGAGTCTAGTGCTATGTAGAAGATGATGAATTTGCTGGACGAGATGCATGTGGTGGTTTAGGAGATTCCAGAGAAAATGACTTTTGTATCAGTTTCAGTGGGGTCTACAATTTTGAGATAGATCCTAGATTTGAAATATAAGGATATATAGTGTTTGAACAATAGGGAAATCCCTGAAGGTGGTAAGTCACCATTACATTAGAGAATATATGAGGATGAGATCATATTTTTCAAGAATCGGGTTGTTATGCCTATAAGCATGAGATAAGATATCAAGTGGAAATTTAATTCCTTGATGTGGGTAAAAAATCTGTGTGTGACCAAAGTGTACGATGACCTACAATGTCATTTTTGGTGTACATTCATGAAGAAAGAGATAATAGGGTTTGTGACATGATTCTACAACTATCTACAGGTAAAGGAAGATAATCGACAACCTAGAGGTTTACTAGATCTATTTCCCATTCTTGAATGGAAGTTAAAGAACATGACCATGGTTTTGGAGGTGGGTATTCCACAGAACCCAAGTAATAATTAAATAATATATGTTATTGTGGATTGACTGATGAAATTATTGCATTTCATGCCTATGTGAGAAACTTTCACAGTGGATCATCTAGGATATTAGTATGTTTGGAAGATTGTCTATCTACACGGGGTTCCACACAGTATAGTTTCACATCATGACTCACATTTCACTTCATTATTCTTAAATGTATTGAATGATTTGATCGATACATAGGTATCATTGCACATATATTTTCACCCACAAATAGATGGGTTGTCAGAGTGTTCTATATAGGTACTTGAGGATATGTTGCGGGAGTGTTATTGACTTTGTTCAGTATTGTGAGAAGAAATTAGATTTAGTGTAGTTTGTATATAGAAATAGCTATCTAGAAATGATGCACATGGAACCATATGAGGGACTTTATGGTAGTCCAAGCAGATCACCACTATGCTGGATAGAGGTTGGTGAGTCAGAATTTTTTTCACTGAGTCTGGTGCAGGAGACGTTCGAACAGGTACAACTTATTTTAAAACATATGGATACTACTCATATTAGGTAGAAGTCATATGATGATAGAATTATATTACCAATTATGTTTACCAAGGGTTATTGTGTATTAATTTGGGTGTTTTCTAGGCTAAGTCACCACTGGATACATAGGAAGGGCACGTTGGCACACAGGTTTGTCGGACCATTTGAAATTTTGGAGAGAATGGGGCCAGTGGTGTATCGATTGGCTCTTCCAAAAAAATAAAATTTTATGCATGATTTTTTCTATTTATTACAATAGTGTTAGTATCACCCTGACCCTTCTCGTGTGTTCAATATGGATGAGGTTGACCTTGAGATAGATGCATCCTTTGAGGAGTATCTGATATGAGTGATGGATCATAGTGAGAAAGTGTTGTGGGGAATGACATTGGTGATAGTTCATGTATTGTGAAAACATAGGAATGCATAGGAGTAAAAATGGAAAAGTGAAGAAGATATACATGCTTAATGGCCTGATCTTTTTGGACCGGAATCTTAGAGATTCTTGTGAGTGTAGATTGAGGACAAACAGTTATAAGTTGGGGATATTATAAGATCCAAAAATTTTATAGAGTTGAATCGGTCGTGTTTTCAGGAACACTTTTTTCATTATTTGATTACATTTTTTTTGTGTCATAACTTGGGGTGGGTTTTTTGTGGAAATTTCAGAAAAATGAAAGAAAAAGGGTTGTGCATGATTGGTGCACGGTTATAGAAAATAGTGCACCCCTACCTAGAAAATCAAGCAGCCATGGACAGTGGGGAACTGCAATGTTGGAACATGATTTTTAAAACCATGTACCCTATTAGGAGTAATAGTGCACCCCAAAAATAACAAGCGCATTGTCGGTGCACATTTAGGGAAATCCATGATCCCTAGCCCAACTGACCATACATAGGAATTAATTTATCTTGAAAATTAATTTTAAAATTCTCCAAGACCTTGAAACTCACCCATTTTAACCCCCATTTGGACCTTGGATTTCTTTCATGACTTTAGAGATCTCCACAGAAATTGAAAGGCCTTCCCGACCCTTTTTGATTTTCATTCAAAGCACAGATCGTATATCATCTCCTCTCCAGTTAAGTGGATCATAGCCCATTACATTCTGGATCATCCTCACTTCTTATATCATTTTTTTGATAGGAAGTTATTATCTATTTTTATAGATCTAGATCTAGATTTTATGAATCAATATCTTGTATTTGTTTTTATCAAGATCTAGAATTAATATGTCTTGTTTTTTTAATCTTTATTTATGTTTTATGATTCGGATCCCGATCTAAGTCATTGTGCAACAAAATTTTGAGGATCTTGTTGGGTGATCATTCATGAACGAATCAAGGTAAGTGGTATATTATTCAAATACAGTAGTCTTGATATCAACTCGGTGTATGTTATTGAATAATTTATATGTTTCTTTAAGAAATTAAAATTCCTAATTTTGATTAATCAATGTTGTCAAATAATTAATTAAGTAAATGGGGATTTTATTGAATAATACAATTATAGAATTGGGATAATTAATTATTAAGGTGTTGATTTTGGGAATTCGGGATAATTAATTTTTTATTTAATTATTAAATTATAAATTTTTTGAATTTTTAATTGAGAATAATCAATTAGTGAATTAATTATTAGAAGCTAATATTGTGAGTGGATTTAAAAATAATTTAATTAACTAATGGACTTATAGTGGTTAATTAATTTTTGAAAAAATAAATTAAATATATATGATTAATTAATTGGTTTATTAATTAATGAAAAAGATATTGTTAATTAATTGTTGAGTTAATTAATGGACTTGGTTTAATTTATTTATAAATTATTTAATGGAATTTTGTGGTGGTTAATTATGATAATAATATTAATATTGATAAATCTTTGTTAATGTGAAAATGTCAAAACATGTGATAATCATATTCATATGATAATATGATATGTTATGATATATATTCCTGATTGATAAATGGGGTTCTAGACATGATGTTCTATGCCCATGACATATATGTATCATTGGGAATTATGGAGCATGACATGGCATTCTATTCCCATGAAATATACATATGATTGAGAATTGGGGTGATATTCATGACACTCTATGCCCATCATATATATGCATGTTTGAGAAACGGGGAGCTAGACATGCTGTTTTACACACAAGGGATTTGCATTTGACTATTCTCCCAAATTGATGTAATAATGAAATTTAAGTGACATGGATAATGTAATACAATGTGCTATGATAAAACTTTAATTGAATATGTAACATGATTCCGATTTGGCATGGGATGAAGCAGGTATTGTGGTAAAAGTGTCTTTGGGAACCTAGTGGTCTATGTGGTTTAATAAAGATTAATTGATAATGTTCTAAATGTTTAATTATTCATTTTAATTATTTGTTTGTAAAATTTCATACACTTTTTGATAACTGGATTAATTTTAGATACCATTGGTGGTGGTATATGGCGTTGTGCTCACACCTTACTCGGGTTACCTGATTAGGACCTAAATAGATTTGATATATATAGGACATGTTAAGGGTAAAGGCCCTATGTTAGATGGATGAGTCAGGATGCATCATGGTTGACGGAACTATACATGGTTTTAGAGCCACTAAGAGTCGTTAATGTCTTTCTTTTGGGATTCCATTTTAGACACTTAACATGTACATTAACATAACATGTTTTCTACTGTAGTTGGATATTGTATTTCTTCCTTTGATTGTCTTGAGATATTGGTATTGTTTTTGGTTATTTTTTATTACACTATTTATTATTTATTTATGTTGGTGTATTACATGATAAAATATGTTATAGTATCCCCATGATCAACTTATCAGATCCTCACTACTATTTGGAAGCCTCAAGCATATGGGGAGGTATGCTTGAGGTCATGTGGTAGAATAGCTAGGAGCACCGGTGCATGGAACCTGTGTTGGGACTTTATGGTATGAATAAGAAACATAATTTTTTCATTTAACTTATTAATTTAAATATTCACTTTTTCAAACATAATTTGTTTCTTTATTACTGACTTTTCTACACATTAAAATCTTAGTCCATTGAAGACATTTCCCTAGTTTTGTTTCATACTTTTTGAACATGTAATAATTTGAATATTCTTTCATTTATCATTTCTCACTCAAGAATATATGACACTACATCAATGTATTATTTGGATTGTTTTGTAATTCAATAACATTCACATTTTTTTTAATATCTATGTAAGCAAAATTTTATGGTTTCTCAACCCACCTCTTATACTATTAGGTTTCTCATTTGTAAAATTCTTATATTGTTCATGGAATACCTTGTTAAGTTGGTTTCATTGGGATTCAAAAATTAATAAAAACAAATTTAAATTTGATCGAAGAATAATAAAAACCATAAGAGTATTATTTTAAGACAATTATTGGGAAAATACCTCCTTATAATGTCATATACATTAAAATTATTATAATACCATGTAGTTCATCTTAGATCACTCTTGATTTAATATAGGTTTCTTTAGGTTTTTTACCTTATAATAAATATTTTTTAACTTATTCTAAAGAGAATTTGATTAACCAAAGAAAATAAATTATATTTGTTAAACCAGGTGTGAAGTTATACCGCTATATCATGAACCAGGTGATGGTTGAGTTATTACCCAACACATTCATTTTAATTTTACTACCCCTTGATACATCTAAAATCCAGATCTTTTATCCACATTTTGTATCCAGACATGGATTTTATTCTATGGAAAACCACACAATATCTACATTACCAATATTTCATAAAGTTATCATCTACTTAGAAATATCCCTTATATTTATCCATAGGGTTTTCAGTAAAATTATTTTATCTCAATCCCTAAAATATTCATTATTATTTCAACTAACAAAAAGTGGTAACTATTCATCTGAAATTATAATAATACTTAACTTATATACTACTAAATTATCCTAAAAAAATATCCCAACATCTAAATTTGTCTAAACCCATCTCTGATACCAACTATAGTACTCTGGACACACCCTCTTAGATTTGATGCTGATAAAACATAAATTCCATAATGGCTTTTGATACCAACTATAGGTTCTCATACATAATGATTATATAATTAGAATATGTAAATAAAACATTTCATTACATACTTTCCCAAGATATTTTACATTTAGATCTTTATGTAATTATGTCATGTCATAAACAAATAAAGAAATTGTCTTTCTTAATAAATGGAACTTTTTTATATTGTATAATAATCTAATTAATCCTTAATAATTATTCAATATATTCCTTAAATTCCCCACATAAAATATTATATATATATATATTTATATTTATATATATCATGTGTGATATATTTCATCATAAATAGGAAAAATAGAAACATAAGAAGGGGTGAGCTCACAATATCAATAAGGGTAAACATAAGTGATAATAATCTAATATGATAAGTGAGAATAATATGATCATGAATCATATGACATGAATATAATGTCATAGTTGAATGAAAGATAGAGTATAATATACCCATGGATATAATTAGAAATAAAAATATCTCATGGATAACAATAAATGGTTCTTAAATTATGAAATTCATAATGCCAGATAACTAATTACACACCATAATCCATGACATCATGATTTTACCATCAAGGACACGTGTCTAGAAAATATATTGTTTGGGGAAAGAATACACCAAAATAACCTAACAAGTTTGTCTTATTAGACCTATTTATGCATCAACAATATATCTATAATAGTGACTCACCCATAACTAATTAATTATAATTAATTCATCATATGAAAAAAAAATAATGAATAATAAAATTTTTTCAATAATCACATGTATTTTCATAAAAAATATAAGGGATGTCAATACATAATCTTCCTACCATAGCATCCAATAATAATATGCGTGGAGATGAAAAATATATGGAATGTAAACAAAATTATCTACTAGAAAAATGGAATCACATGATCATAATATATACATAGAAATAATGATAATAGATTAAAAAGAGAATATCCATAATGTATTAAAAGAAACATAGAATAATGATGACATTGATGGAAGACAACCTTGAAAGAAGGAGACTCAATGTAAAAGGATTATTCCACTTTTGATTTTATTCAACATACCCCTTTCCCCTATTTATTTTATATCATTCTTATGTATCATATACATATTTTTATTCTTTATAGTATTTCATTTTACCATTACTTATTAGAGTTATAGACATCCCAATAGTTCCATTTCTAATATTTTCTTTGAAATAGTCCCAAAAAAGGGAACAATTATATTTCTTATTCCATTTCCTATATTACTCATGAAAATAATATTATATTTATGTGAATTAGAAAAACATCCATATTTTAAAATAAAATGTGTTGGTCAATCCTCGTACCTCCCCACATGGAATGAAAACACCCACATTACCTATTTTGTTAAAATACACTGCATGAAGACCTAGTGGTATAGAGATATCAAAATATAGGTATCCCCAAGGCTGAATACCTGGTTTCCCCTTGCATGTAAAGCTTGAGATGTGTCAATACACAAATCATTATCCATTTCACCCCCATTCTAGAGTCATTACACATGTGGCACCCATCCTAAGTATTTTTTCCCTAACAAAATTTGATGCATCATGTTGGTTTGATTCACTATGAAAGGGAATCCCTCTATCCTGAAATGGTTTGTGGGTAGAGGTACAAAGGATATGTTTCATCACAATTATATATATTTCAATATTCCTACCCAATGATGTCTTTGTAACACCCTACTTCACCACCAACATGTTACTTTACACCATCATACTAGTTACATTGTACTAAGAGTCTCCTAGAAGGGAACCCATCCATCCCATATCATAGTATGGATATATTTTTTTATAGGTTTCAATACACTTATAACTCATTCAATATTTCCCATCAAGAAGAATATATATGTCACCATACTTATACTACCTACCTGATTTATTAGGTTATATCATGGTCCCTCCAAGTGCCTTCGTTACCAATAATTGATGGTCCATAGGCCTTACATGAATGGAACAGAGGCCCAAGTGGCTTGAAATTTCATTAGTGAAAAGTAAAATGACTAATATAGTATCCTTATACTGTACTTCCACACTAACCACATCTTTTAGGGATTCTACCCTCAACCATGTGAATTTGTAGTAGGAACATGTGCCACTTAGATAAATTCTCATCCAAAATATAGTATTGGGTTAATTTTCATTGTTAAGCACCACACAATGAGTTTCGTAGGCCCAACACATCACTTTTGTACCATTTGACCCTAGAAAAGTTCAATAATAGGATGAATCAAATGTTAATATATCATAATAATTAAAATTAATGAAAAAAATTAAAGGAAATTAAATTTCTTAAAATGGCTATACGGAGTCACATCTCATAATCTGTAAGCATATTTGAGTTTCTTGTAGTTTATATTACTTTGGTCAAACTAGAATGATAAATATTCTATACTTTTACACTTTTATTGGTTATGGAACCATTAGAAGCGACATATAATAGTTGTTATACTTTTGAAGAAAATTTGATACTATAGATTAAAATATACCAAACAGATGATATTATAAGGATCCAACCTTAAACATTGAAAAATATTGAATTAAGTTAATAATTCACATTGAGGATATTTTCAAGTTTAGAGTTTTAGAGAATTAGGCTGTAACTATTACATTACATCTCAAAATATTACAATGTAGACACTTCTACTCTATCCGATTTTTTCCAGAATAATAAAACTCTATAAATAAAACTAATATTCTTTTCTTGATATAAATCTTCTTGAATTATTCCATTCCCTTAACCTTACTTAAACCCTATGAAAAAAATTTCAATAACTTGGTATGAGTATAAAGAGATCAGTAAGAGTTATAAAATAAAGAAAGAAAACATTAGTCCATAAATACATACAAAACCAATGATCTGTAACATACCACTTAAAATTATAATATTTATGAATAAGAAATTGAAATCATAAATCATAAAGGTGACTTGTGTAATCCATATCATATTGTATCTTTCATAGCTATATAGGTAGTTATGTTTGGAATAATCATTATAGTATATTCCCTAAATCTATTAGGAGAAACATTAACGTTTACCTCTGTCACGTTGCCCAATGCATTGGAGAGCTATCTCCGGCTCACACACCCTAGGTTTATAATTTAACCACCCGTATATGTATACAATTAAAAAGAACCATAACATAATCATAAAACATAACAAAATCATAATGTAAAGATAACATTTCCACCTTAAAATCACAATATATCAGTTCAATATATTGACATAATCAATCAATTATCAAAACCATTTTCAATACCAAAATACGTAAAAAGATTATATGGTATTTATTTTCCTTTTTAAAAACTCTATGGCTTGTTAATGAATCCAAATATCAAATAATTCCCACAGAGGTGGAAATTTATTGTTACCACGTATGTTAAAAATAATCATTCCTTTTTTTCATTTAGTAAAACATTTCATAGATAGATATTCCTTTTGAAAACGATTTAAAACATTTAATAAAGATATTTTTGTATCAAAGTATCCCATACCACATTGAAAACTTTAAAAGAACTAACATTTTAAAACATTAATGTTCATATACATAATTCTTTAAAACCTATTTGAAAAAATCGACATTAATGACAAAGATATAGAAGATTAAATCATTAAAAAATTTAACACAATGTTTTAGTTAAAGAGTCCCTTACCACTTGAGAAAATAGTAGAATAAAAATAATTAAATAATATCATTAAAAAACATATAATATCATTAGAATAATGATATTCCTGTTATAAAATTTCAAAGGGTATGATATACACCTTATATAACAATAAAGGTGCACAATATCCAGGTTATGGCTCAATGAAAGGAGATTGAGACGAAGTTCCTTTCAAAAATTCGGTAGCGTAATGATGTCACTTAAAAATTCATAAAATAGTTGATGACAGATAAAAGAGTCTATAATCCCTTGAAAATAAAATTTAAATAAATAAGGATATATAAGATCATATCCCAACATAATAAAATTGAAATTAAAAGGCATAACATAAAAGAAGCTTTTTATTAAAAGAGGAGGGTCAATGGTTCCCTTACAAAGATCGTTTTTAAATAAAATAGATTGATTATGTGTATTCAATATAATTACACATAAATCAAGTACAAATAAAATATAGTACATTAATATTTATTCTTTAAATAATCATATAATGAAATAATCAATAATTTTAATATTAACTAAAAAAATAGAAATTAGGTAAAGAAGATACCTTACCACTGGTCCGACTAGTCTAGTATGTTCTTTATTCTTCCTGAATAATAAAAAAAATTAATTTATACTTTATTCAGAAATTTTTAAATTTTATTTTAAATTTTATATACTTATTACCTTGATATAAAAAGTAGTTAATTATTTGAGTTAATATTTGACATTTTTTCGATGTTCGGAACTTGAGTCAAAACTGAAATCGTTATAATTACAAATTGTCCATGTGGTTAGAAGTCCAGTATCTACATATTTTTATTCATGATTTAAATATAATATATATATATATTATATATGTGTTTATATCTATTATATATATATTTATAATAGTCCATGACATTTGGATATAATAAAATGAAATGCTCTGTTTATGGAGATGGTAAACCTTATATATGCATGAACGCTACCTTCATTTCTATTTTATATTTAATAGAATGAAAATATATTTATACATAGATATATTTTAATTATATTATAATAAAATATTTTATATATTTCACATAAGTTCATTAATTTCATCCTTTATATGTTCTATGTATATCATGAACGATTCATATCACTTTGAACGGGCGGTAGTCCTCACTTTCTCAAATGAAATTATCATATTAATAAAAAATAAAAGGAATAAAGGTATGTTATAAATGATAATTAATGAATAATATAGATAAAATAAATATCATAAATATAATATAAAATTACAGTTCCATCATAATGTCCACAATGAGAGGTGGTAGGTGAATATTGAACAATCATCATTTCGTGGGGCAGTAGTTCGTCATCCCCAGAAACAGTATGTTCTATACCCATTAGAAGGATGTGTGTATAAGTGTAGTTAAAATAATTATCATAAATGAATCCTATTATATTTAGGATAATTGTGTTGTTATATAATAAAATAATAAAAATAGAATAGGGAGTGTAGAAGGGAAATAAAAGAAAATAATTTGAGGGAAGACATTACCTCTAAATCAGGTAACTCCTTTTAATATAAGCTAAAAGGCCTTATTAAATTGCCTTATTCCTAGGAGAAGCTTCCAAGGGGAATATGCGATGTTGGGAGCTTCTTGGAGAAGCGTTTAGACAAGAAAATAGGTTTTATAGGTGTGTGGAATGGGTTAGAGGTGGTGTCCTTTTATAAGTGGGAGGAGGGGCACTTAAGGAATATCTTGAAATATTATTTTATTATAAATTATATTTCGATTATAAATGAGTCCAAATTTTTTTAGTTAAAATATAAGATGAATATAATTAGAAATAAACTCATCTAATAAGAATTATACATGTTACAGATATTTTTTTAATCCGGATCATTTTTGTTTAACCCTTTTTACTCTAAACATTTTATCAAGAATTTAAATCTTTGAGAATCAAAATAGTTACCAAAACATGAAAAATTTCCAATTAAAGATTCAATAATAAAATTTCAGACTAATGATAACTTTTTGGGCGAATTTTATATTTTTTGTAATTTTATAATATTTAATAAAATATTTTATATTTTAAAATATGAATTATGTCAATTTTGAAACTATTCATATCATGAATTTTTAAAAAATCTATAACAACTTTATTACTTCCAATAAACATCATTAATACAAATATAAAATGTAACTATCATCCAAGAAATTATTGGATGACATAAAAATAAAAAAATTACATTTATTTTAATATTTATAATTTTATTTATTTTAATCCTTTATTAATGAAGAAATCACTGCATCACTATTGTGTCATAATTAATTTTTTTAATTTATAAAATTTATAAATAAAATACCATAACGTATTAAATAATTTTATATTTCAAATTAATATTTATAGTCGAAGATATCACTCATATAACCCCATATGAAGTTTTTTTTACTAAAATATATTTGTTTAGGTTATATTTTCTTTAACTTTATATTAATTTATATAAATTGTCATTTTCACTTACAAGTGGCTCCATGGTGTCCCAAAATCAATCCAAGGATGCCCATGGATAGACATGTATCATCCAATATGGTTATAACATGTGTTAGAGTATTTTAGTATTATTATAATATTATTTTTTATCCATATTTACCAAATTTACTCTTTAACCATGGTAATTAAATTTTATACTGATGTTACTATTCTTAAGGTCTAAAAATTAGAGTTGCCTATTTATAAAATTTGGATATCTTGATTCCAAATATTGAATCCATTTTTCCAAATTCAAGACACATAATTTTTAGAAATAAATTTAAAAATAATTCTCATTGTTAAAACCAAAAAAGCGTGTTTTTAAGAAGTGAAAAATTCTAAAAGAATGACATGTGGTTATGTCCAATATCAAAGTGAAATTACTTTTAATGACCAAAATTGAATTAAAGGATTAAAATATAATATAATTACACTTTAAAACCAATTAAAATGATATTATAATCATAAAAATAAATTAGATTAAAATGCAATTTTGAATTAAAGTGCAGTATTTTTCACTATTCATCAAAAAATGAACTTAATTAGAAAAATAAAAAATTTCACCCAAAGTAAATTTTGATATCCCAATTCTATATAAGAAGTTTATTTTATCAAATTGAACATATAATGGTGAAAAAAACTATATTTAAAATGGGATCTCCATCAAAAGGTGGTAAATAATCCTTTTAAAAGAACATTACAGTATTTCGTTCTTAAAACAAGATTCATTATTATTTTAAGCTGCTAAATTTATTGAATAAAAGTAAAAACATTTAAAAACAACTCTAATAATATTTTAGTTACTTCTGTTCATTTCCACAAAAACAATGGAAAGTCATTAACTACCATTTAAAATAATAATATTATTATATTATTTTTCGGTATAACTCAATGTTGTGTGGAATGTAAGATTTAAATGAAACTCATTGTTTGATTTTGAGTACACTATAAGACATAAAATCCACTTAAAAATAGAATTATTATTTAATTCAAAAATATTAATAAAAATAAAATGTTATATTCTTCATTTGCCTAGGATGTTACAGATATAGTAACATTAATATAATAAATAGAATATAATATATGAAATAAATATTAATAAGTATCTTAAATAATAAATTAACATATATAATTCACCTATTCATGATTTTATAGGAGTTTCCAACCATTCTAGGACTCAAGGTAAGGGAACTCTTCCTCTTTACTTTTTATTCAACATACCCCATTCATTACTCCATTTTAATTTTTAAATTATATATAAATATTTAAATGATATATTATATTTCATTTTACCATTATTTAATGGGGATATACTTGTATCTATTTTACCATTTCCAATATTTTTTTAAATTAGTCCTGACAAAGGGAATAATTATTATTTTTTATTTTTCATGTTTTACTACAAAATAGATAATTTTCATTCTATGCTTTAGAAAACCATTCTTACTTTAAAATTAATTCTTTTGGTTCAAGTCTGGTTTTTTGGAAACCCTATTCCTTTATCCAAATTTACTATCATTTACCCATTTTGTAATGTTTAATAAAGGTGTTCAATTCAATAAATTATTTTTCATCCTCTCTTATGATTTTCCATTCTCTATGATATTTATTTTCATAAACTATGATCCTTTTATTTCTAATTAATATCTAATATTATTATTCATTTCTTTTATTTGGTTCCTATATGATAAATTTTTCATTAATTATTTATAGATTTATTAGGTGATACATTTTATTCTAATTTATTCATTGCATATTTATGCAATATATGATTTTCTATTCTATGTAGAACACATATGTGTCACATATGATGAGGAGAGGTGGGATAATAATTATACATATAAAATATATTGTGTAATGATTTATTATATCTTGAGTTTTTTATTCATGTTATGATTCTATTAGAATTATTAACAAAGATATTCATGTAAATGATGTGGTTATATTTTTCAGTTATGTTATATAGTCTGGGTAGTGATCCCTAAATTATATATATAATGACATTCTCAATGTATGTAACACATTGATATGATTATTATTTATAACATGATCCTATTATATATTTTTACATATTCAATATTTTCATGTGACAATTTTTTATCCATGTCTTTCATGTCATGATTATTAACTTTTATTATATCTAATTATTATGTATATATTAATTATCCCTTGACTATAATTTTTAACTCATACCATATTTTATGTATATCTAGAGGATATTAAATTTGAGGATTTAAGTATAGGGGATGTAGGGGTGTATTATGAAGATGGAAAATTAAATATGATGTTGTTTAATTTTTAGATATTGTATCAGAAAAAAATATCACAAAGTCATTATATCTCCTTTTCTTTATTTTTTATGAATGTTTACATTTAAAATTATGTACCATTATGTTTATGAGATGTGGTTCATTATATATGATATTAAATAAAGGTCTACATGTGTGTGTGTGTGTGTGTGTGGGAGAGGGGGGTTAGAGTTCCTATTAATAAATACACGATAAATACTATTGAAATTTAGAAAGTCACCAGTTTGGATACACCAATGATTAATTAATTATTCTTTCTTAGTTTATAATTATCATTTTAAATATATATTAATTTTTGTATTATTATCCTTAACATTTATCTAACTTTTTAAAGGGATTTAAATTAGAGAAACAAAGTTAAAAACCAAAGTAATATAAAATATAATAATTAATAGAATACGTTGTCTAATATTATGGGATTGAGAGTTTAGAACATCATTGTGGTACCTTCTCAACAAAAGTTATGAATAATAACAAAAACCCGGATGAGTATTGTACTTAACCCAAGATATAAAACGATATAGTTGATTCATTTATGAAATAATGGTATTCATATTTTGTAGGAATTTTGATACCGTAATCATAATAAAATGGATTAATTATAATAAAAATATATTCTCATTTATCCAATACTCCAATAAAGTTAAAATGATCTTGGATGAATCATAATTCAAAATGATTTCATGGTATATCTCTACATTTTTCATTTACCCCAAAAGAATGGTTTTTGAGATGGATACTGATTAATCTCAATGTTCTCATGGGAATATAGATATTAATCCATCCAATATATTACAACATTTCTAGGCTAATGAAGTAGTATTGAATCTATCACAATACTCAATGGGGGACTCATTCTCACCGAGTGATTAAAATTTTGAACTGTGCACAATTACACTTTATTATCCATGATGCATGTCATTCTCCTCTCATGCATGTAGCATGAAATTAGTAGTTCTTCCTCTATTATGGGAGGAAAGACCTGGAGACACAAGAATCTCCCATGAAGAATAGACTATCATGAAAACCACCCATAATATAATTCAACAAAATATCGATCCAAAGAACATAAATTGATAAGAAAGAGAATGAAAAAAATATCCAAACACAATGGGAACAGAAGGATGAAAAATCCACAAAGAGAATTATAAATTGTAGAAATATAATGAATATAGGTTTTTTAAGTGGTTCAAACCAATTTTTCCCAACTCAATGGAAAAAATTCAGCTAGCATCATTTTATTAAGAAATAAAATAATGAATGATTACAACAAGGGATACAAGAGAGGGAGAAAAATAAAATAGACCTAAACTAATGAATAATGCAAAAAAAACTCATGTATGAATGAATAAATGAAGTATAAATAACAAACTATGGTAACATAATAGACAAGAAAAAGAATAAAAGGTCGATCTCATTTATTAGGGATCAACCTCACCTATTTAATTCCCTCCATAATGGTATATTCACTTACCTCTTCAGAAATCAAACATCCATGAGCTCTTCATCAGAACAATCTTACTATAGTCAACCACATATGTCATCTCTAATATATCATCTAATGATCCCTCCCCACTCTTGATCATCTACTTTCCTTTTCTTAATAGTCCTAAAATTTTCCTTCTCTTGGATTTGATTTATCTTGACAGGATAGGGGAACTCAACATTTTAAATCCTTTCAAACAACCTCCAATAAGCTTCGGATGCCTATTTTTTGAGGATTATGCTGAATAATTCATTGAAACAAAACTCATACAGCTACTACGTTTGGGTACACCAGTGCACTATGTATGGTTTGAAATACCCTATGTATGTTTCACTTGAGAATTATGTAAGGATCTACCTGGCACTGTGTAAAGGCCCCTTTCCCATTGCATAAGGATAAACACTCACTGTATAATGGTCTCCACCAACTATGTAATATTACCTCAACTTCTATGTATGCATACAAAAAACTAAAAACTATAATGCACATGGTTCATTTAGTACTCACATAAAGATACCATAGTGCTCATATAAGGATAATTTTCTCAATTCCATTGATTAGGTAGGGGTCAACCCGACCTCACATAAGGGAAGCACGACTACTACACACTTCATGTAAGGGAAATCCCATAGCTAGGTAAAGGTAGACCTCACATTACCAAATATATGTATGAATACAAAAATTACTATGTAAAGGTAAGCTCGACATTTAAATGATTACAAAAGGGTAAGATATCAATTTTGTAATGGTAAATATCCTCACATAAGGTTGATGAGTTCTACACATAAGGTGAAAATAAAAATACTAGAATGTGTAAATACTAATTCTAAACAAAAAAAAAACAAAAAAACAAGAAATTACATGTAAATAGAATATTGAAAACACATGCATGAAATAATAAAAAAAATACAAAAATTTTAATTTATAGCATCAATCATTCCAAAATTAACAAATCCCTACTATATAAAATAAAATAGGGTAGATGTTCTTACATGAATATACTAGCCTAACCTATCACCTAGATTAGACAGTCTTCACTAAAAATTCACTAAGACTAAACATGAACATCCTAGAATGACCATCACTACTGTTTACCACATTAGAATATGTCTCCCCATACCATGTACCATAATGAAATATGTCTTTCCATACCAAAAAATCCACTACTATCAACTGCTAAAATCATTCTCATAAAAGAAAGAAATATAAGAAACTACAATTAAAAAGAAAAATTACCTTTACTTACCTGATTTTATTATTATCACATACTTTCAACCATCTAGACCGATGCCGTCAGATGTCATATTTATCTCTCATGTGCATGCATGACCCTAAATAAAAAAGCACATTAAATAATTCTCCAAATAAAAAAACCTAAAAAAGCTTCAATGAAAAATATAAAAAATGTAAAAAGTGAAGTTGTTTTAATGAAATTAGTAAAAAAAAGAAAACAAATGAAAATAAAACACAACATGATGAAGGGATACAATTATCCACCTTATCCCAATTACCATAGACAGCCAGTCTTAACCATGACCTCTCTTCCAACTAGGGCCCCCTATAAATTACATGGAGATCCAATCCTTGTTATTCATAAGAAATTGAACCTAGAAAAGATCTTACTATATATTAGGATATTTTAAATAGACCTATAGAACTTAAACACTCGTAATTTTGGTATACCACATTTCTCTAGGATATATTACCCATATACATATCCTTAGATACATATCTCTTAATGTGGCTAGTTTTCCCACACTAACATCAATTAAACTTCTTATACTGACTACGGCCATTATTTTATTTTTTTAACTTTATGTGAACATTTAGATTGAGAAACTTAGGCCCAGACTTCACCCAAATACCCTCCATATTTAGACCATGAGTTTGAAGATCCCTTGATAAGACAACTGACATCACTTCCTCAAAAGTGGTGGAATCCTTACCACAAATCATGGAATATCTAACTGGATTGAATGAATTTTCCATGAAATTAAATAAAAAATAAGTTTGGTCCTCATCTATAATTTCAACATTCATATTTTTCTAATTCTATCATAATTCTATTATAACTATATAAATTAGTTTACACAAATGTGTGTGGAACTATTTGGAAATTATAAGTTTAATTTTCTTTTATAATCATCCTAAATAGGACATTTTCATGTAATGATTCCCATTTTTCAACCATATTGCACTGGAATAGGTCTCATGGACCAATTATCACGAAACCATGTCACCTTGGGTCAACAAAAACAGAGAAAGATATTTCATTAAAATGGCTGGGCCAACATCCTAAAAGAGATCGAGGTATCCCCTATAGCAGAGATAGAGGTTATTTTCTTCTTAGATCCATCCAAGGTTTCATCACATACATTTTAGAAAATATGGGAACATATTTTATCTTTCTAAAAAATGAAATAGTTCCCTCCATAAAAAATATCAATATCTATCATTGTCGAAGGAATATATAAACCCAATAACTCGCTATAAAACAATTATGGGATTATATCTCTAAAAACACAGAAATATACTAGTAAGGAGGTATTATTTCACAACCCATCCATTAAAAATAACAAAAAAAGATTGAGGCTAAGATGAACAAGAAACTAGTAAAAGAAAAAAAAACAAAATAAATGTAAAAAAATTGTTATAGTAGCATGAAAAAAACACATAGAGAATAATGAATTGTATTAATGTAAAGAAAATAATATATTTATGTGGTTCATAAAAAATTGGACCAAATCCATGATAAAAAACCACCAAAACCATTTTATTATAAAAATAATACAAGAAATATTTCAAACTGGGATACAACAATGTGAAAAGATAATTAAAAAACTACACCAAAAAAGGAATAATTCAATGACACTTACACTCTCATGAATAAAATAACCAGAAACAATAAACTCGGGTAACACAATCGATAAGAGGAATAAAACCATGTTGAAATCCCCTTATCGGGGATTGAACTCACATATGTAAGTCCGTCTATAATGTTACAGTGGCTTTCCTCCTCCTATGAACTCACACAACCATGATATATCCATTGAAATTATCACTCCACATTCAATCAAATTTTTTCCAATAGATCCTCAAATGATTCCTCATCACTCTAAATATTTTCCCTCATTTCTCTTAACCAACCTCATATTATCCATCACCAAGATTTATTTTTTCTTGATTAATTATAGGAGGAGTGATCATGATAGTTTAAAAACATTTTAACAACCTCAAACAACCTTAATAAATGAATTTAGATAAGGATTATACTGGAGAACCCATTACTAAGAAACTCAAATAGCTTCTATGTAATTTTTCACCATCTTATTTTGTAAAGATAAACCAATTCTAGGTAAAGGTAAACTTGGTTGTGTGTAAATTTTCCATACCAATTTCATAAGTGATAATACCTAATATATAATTTTCACCAACCTCTAAGTAAGGGATTCTTGAGTATTGTTTAAGGGTACCACTAACCAATACTATTGCGGCGTAAGGGTCACACAATCCTCTCGTAAAGGTTCCACATCACTCACGTGAGGGTAAGTCACTCCATTACACTAGTTTCATAAGGTTTAACCAAATCTCACATAATGGTATCTTTTCCACTAAACACCTCAAGTAAGGGTCATCATATATCTTTGTAAATGTATCCCACATATTAACAATGCTGGTTAAGGATACTTTGATCCCTATATAATGGTAAACATCAAAAATAAAATCTCACATAAGGGTAAGATAGAACTTATGTATGGGTAATGAACTTTGTGTATGGGTAAATACTTCATAAAATAAGGGTAAAATAAAAAGTATAGAAGTTTACTAAATCAATTCTATGAAAAATATCACAAAATAAAAAAATTAATTAATATGAAAACATGATATTAGAAAATAGAGACATCAAGAAATCAAAAAAAGAGAGAAAAATATTTTTAATTTAAATCTTTCCAAAATTGACATCCCCTACCATAGAATCAATAATATACCTATCTTCCTCCAAAAGGAATAATTACCCAAGTGAGACAACACCCAAGCATTGTCTCCATTATCTCTTTGAATCTGGAGACCACCCCCAACTGATCACTGTATTTTTCACCCTCGCACTATGGTGTATCTCATACTCTACCCAAAACCTCCATGGAAGATGTCTACGGATTCACTCACATAAGGTATACTGCTTCCACATTTCCCCTAATGCATCCTAGTTTCCCCTGAAAATAATCCAAATACATGCATTCCACACATGTTTTACCCACATAAAAAATCAAGATGTCCAGTTCACATCATCTCATTCATATTTCTGGGAATTATTATACAAAAACTACACATATGCTCTCAATATGTGATTCAATCACCATACACATGGGATTCCATCATCTTCTTTTTCACCAATGACCTGTCTACTTCTTCTTCATATAACATTCCTATAATATTCACTAGTCGGACAAGAGCTTCTCCTCTAGTATTCTCGATCATCGTCATCACTCAAGTAGATCACCATGAAAACTAAAGTTCATCATTATCCATTAATAATATGAATAATATTATCCCACCAGCAACCTGGAACCACTACCTTCCATCAATTTATTTCTCTAGTCTCACTTCATACAAAAGTTCCTCATAGTGACTCAACATCAACACAATGCATCATGTATTCTCAAATGTTAACTACATCATGTAAGCTACTCGAGCCACACACATGCAATGTATTCTCCACACCTCTTTACACACATGCCACCTATCCACCATTAAATATTCTACACCCACATGGACCTCTTTTGTTATAATTTTATTCAAAATAAATAATTTTTTTATAAAATTTTTGGTCCCAACTTTTGTATGTTTGGATTTATGAGGTTGGAAAAACATGTGGAATCCAACATTGGAAATGGTGAGAAATTTCCCAATGCTCATCCCTTAAAAAAAGTGCATAGGGAAATAATTTTTCCATAAAAAATATATATAAACTTATTTAAAAAAAATTAGAAAAATAATATATATATATATATATATTATTTTATATAACTTGAAAAAAAAACAAAATAAAATAAAATACAGTGAGATCTTCCAAAATTATTCTATTCAATCAAAAACTATCCTCATACATTCTCCCAACATCCATGCTATGGGGATATAGTATTTTTTTAGTTCATAATTCTGAAAATAATAATGAAATACTTGAGGGAATATTTCACCGAGAAATGTATAGTAAAAAATTTGGGGTAGATTAAACCCTTTTGGAATGTTAATTAAATTCACACATCAGGATTTGAAATTTATAATATCTTCTAAATATTCTATCTTATTTTAAAATAATAAAAATACGTTTATCTACGGTAGAACCTAGAATAGAAATTATGAATATCTTAAAGTTATGAAACATAATATGGTGAAGAATGATCATTTCATTGGAAAACAATTATCCTAGTGGTAGGACAAGATGAAGTTTCTTCTTATAGTGTTGAAGAATTTTTACATTCTGAAACCAAACCTTCAACCCATTCTTAATGATCCTTATATAAATCCCAAAAACACACCAAATTACATGAATCAATTCAAACACATTTAGGAAATGAGTAAAAAATGTGGGAATGATAAGGATTTATTTTGAGGATATATTCTAAACACATTATCAAATCTTCTTTATGATTTTTTTCAAATGAAATTTTATCGGTAGATATAGGATGAACTCGAATATAAGTACAAATATAATAAATATGCTTCAAATGAATTTCCTTTCCAACATATCTAGACATAAAGATGATTCTTAATAATCTAGTGTCAGTGGAAGTTCATGAGATCTATTTTATAGATATAAAATTATTTTCTTAAACACTAATATACCATAAAATTTCCAATATGGTTTAGTTATTACTAAATTAAAACCTATAATGAAAGACTTTGGTAAATCAATCATTACAAAAGTGAGGATATTTCATTACAATAATTGAAAAAAATTCTTATCATGGAAAATTGGTCTATGTTGGGTGACATGGGTATGGATTAATAAATTGATAAAAAGTTTAATATCATTTAAGTAAAGTAACCACCAATATATTCTATACATGTCAAAAAGAAAAGTAAAAAAATTCAGGTAGAAATTAAATCCTTTGAAACGAGAATGTATAATTCCTTCTCTGTGGAAAACCATGGAATTTTCAGGGTAATATAACTATAAAAAAAATTCATAAAACCACCAGATAATATGATAACTAAAGAGATTATTTTTGAGATGAAATATTAATTTAATATGACATCAACAAAGATGGGTATGTAGATTAATTTTGGAGAAAATTCATACAAAAAAGATCATTCAATGTTCAAAACATTTGATAGTCGTACTATCATGAAATAAGTACATCATGGAAATAATGTATATATCAATGTCACCAGAAAAGGAATCATAGAACTTAAATTTACCTCTTGGAAGAGGTATACTCTTCTAAATGTGTTGTATATACCTATGATTTGAAATAATATAGTCTCTATTGATCTTTTATGTAAGAAGCGATTTCAGGTTTTATTTGAATCTAAAAATGTTATCTTTTTTGAGGGAGAAATGTTTGAGGGAAGGGGATACCCAAATTATGGAATGTATCAATTTTCTATTAATAATATTATTAAACATTTTTTCTTTACAAAGTCTTATATCTTTTAGCATGATCACATGGCACATGCTAATTATAATTCAGTGAAGGTAAAACATAATGTAGGCGTAATTAACTTTGGAAATAAATTCAATAAATATTAAACTTGTGTAGAATCTAAAGTAGTTATAAAAAAACTTCTAAGTGTTGATTTAAATTATGATATATGAGAACAAGTACATTAGGTTTTTTTGGAATAAAGTGTTTGTTAATTTTTTTAGGGAAAATGTATTTTATTTACTTTTTTGATTAGGGTAGAATATATATATATATTCATAGAAAAATAATGAATCATTTAATATTATTAATAAGTATAAAGGTTATGTTGAAAACAAATTAAACAGAATTATTAATTTATTAGGTTTATATAGAAGTGGTGAATACATTATGAATGAATTTAATGAGTTTATTGAAGAAAATGGTATAATACATCAACGTGTTTCTCCTAAATCACCTAAAAAAATGGATTATCTGAAAGTAAAAAATCATAATTTTGTAGAAATGGAAATTTTCATTATTAATACATCTGTGTTCCCATTAAATTTTTTCTCTGATAATAATTATTGTTTTCAATCATATTCATAATAATATTTCTTCTAGGAAAACTATGGTATCCTCTCCTGAAATATGTTAAGGTATAACACCCAATCATTTATATTTTAAATTATGAGGTGTTTATATTACTATATAGTTTATCATCTTAATAGAACTAAAATTGATTCAATATAAATTAAAGTGGTTTCCATATAATTATAAAAAATAAAAGCATATAGGTTAATAGATTTTGAAGCTAAATTCATTTTTGAATTAGGGGATTAATAGTTTTTTTTAAATAAATTTTATAAAGATAATGTAGAGGAGATTATTCCTCATACCCCAACCTATTGTACTTAATCTATTTTAAATACAATAGTAGATAATAATGATGATTCTCGAGTTGAAACAAAACAAACTACAATAATTATAGAGGAAAAACATCTACATCCAAATTTTATTTCTCCTAATTTCATAGTTTTTCTTTTTGAGAGAGGTTAAAATAATAAACTTCTTAATAGTATTCTATGGAATTGAATATTGATGCTTACCCAGATATATAAAAATAAGCTATTACTTTTAGATATGTTGCTTTCTGTAAAGAAACATTTAATGATGAAATGGATTCCATTATAGGGAATAATACTTGGGTCATTATAGATTTACCAAGAGGTTAAAAACCTATTGGTTTTAAATAGGTTTTAATAAATAATTATGATTCAAATGGTTAAATTCAATATTTTAAAGCTTTTTAAGTGTCCAAATGTTTCATACAAAAATAATGGTTTCATTTATTTGATACTTATGATCTTGTTTGTCAGATTACATCAATAATTATTTTATTTTCATTATCTTTAATTAATCATTATCATATTAATAAAATGGATTTTAAAACTTCTTTTTTTAAATAGAGACTTAAACAAAGTGTTTTATATAAAACAACTAGAAGGGTTTGTTTTACATGGTAATGAAAAGAATGTATGTAAAGAAGTTAAATATATTAATGTCCTTAAACAATATCTGCAACAATGACATGATAAATTTTATTCTATTATTTTATCTAATGTATTTACTTATAAAAATGTAGATAAATGGTTATATTAATTGTTTAAAATAGAATATAGAGTTATTATTTCTATATATATGGATGATATATTAGTTTTGGGAACTAATATGATTTGTTTAAAAGAGAAAAAATTTATTCATCCTATATATTTATAATAAACGATCCTGAAATAAATGATAATTTTCTAGGAATTAAAGATAGAATAAATAGTGGGAGTTATTCTTTAAGTCAAACACATTATATTTAAAAAATGTTAAGTAAACGTTACCATCATGGCTTCAAGGTTTCTAATAATCAATTTTATTATAGTGTTAAACTATTTATGAATATAGGTAGATCTGTAAAAAACATGATTGTGCCAGTGAAATTGGTTCCTTAATGTATGAAATTCATTTTACTATACTAGATATTTCATTTCCTACATTTAAATTGAGTAGATGTACTATTAATAATGGTGTGGATCTTTGAAAACGTGTAATGATAATCTTTGAATACTTGGTAAAGACCCAGGATTTATTTTTATACTAAAAGTATTATCCATCATTATTATAATGATACACCGATGTGAGTATGATTACTAATATTACTAAAAATTAATCAATATCTTGATGTTTGTTTTCTCTTGGGGGTTTTCTAGCTTCTTGGGTGAGTAAAAAACAAAAAATTATTTCACATTCGTCTGTGTAGTGAGAGTTTATCTCCTTAGCAACATGTTGAAAGGAACCAGAATGAATTAAGAATTTGTTATTCGATATTTGATTATGGCTTAGTATGATGCCTCCTACATACATCAATTCTAATAGTGAAGAAACCTTATCAAGATTTTCGTATCATGAACAATAGAAATTTTAGACATATAAATTTGAGACACAATTATGTGATAAAATTGTTACAATACGGTTCCATAACAATTTTTTATTTGGGACCACGTAAAAACCTTGTGGATTCATTTATAAAATATCTACCGAGAGTAATCATTAATAAAAATAATAATTATATGAGTTTAAAACCCTTATAATAAATAATATTTTAGTGTAAACCCAACCCTTAATTTTTCTAGATCCATTTAAAAGCGATTAATTGGTAAACTAGTTAAATATATATATGGACTTAAACAAGATCTCCAACAATAAAATGATAAATTTTATTCTATTATTTTATCTAATGGATTTACACATAAAAATGCAGATAACTTGTTGTATTCAATGTTTAAAAAAGAATATAGAGTTATTTTGTATCTATATATGGATGATATGTTTGTTTTGGGAACTATTATGATTGGTGTAAATGAGAAAAAAATTATTCATCCAATATATTTATAATAAATAATTCTAAAATAATTGATAATTTTATACGAATTAAAGATAGAATAAATAGTGGGGTTTATTCTTTAAGTCATACACATTACATTGAAAAAATGTTAAATAAACTTGACCATCTTGGTGTCATGTATTATAATACTCAATTTGATTCTAGTGTTAATATAGTTATCTATATTGGTAGATCAATAAAAAAAATTATTATACTACTGAAATTGGTTCTTTAATGTATGAAATTAATTGTACTAGACTAGATATTTCATTTTCTGTATGTAAACTGAGTAGATGTGCTATTAATCCTGGTGCGGATCATTGAAAATGTGTAATGATAATATTTGGATACTTGGTAAAGACCTATGATTTATTTTTATACTAAAATTATTATCCATTATTATTATAAGGATACACCAATGTGAGTTGGATTACTAGTATTACTAAAATGAATCCATATATTGATATTTTTTTCTCTTGGGTGGTTTGTAGCTTTCTGTGTGAGTAAGAAAAAAAATTATTTGACATTCAACCGTGTAGTGAGAGTTTATCTCTTTAGAAACATGTTGAAAGGAAGTAGAATGAATTGTGAATTTATTAATGTATATTTGATTATAGCCTACTCAGATTCCTCCTATATCCATCAATTATAATAGTGAATAAACTTCATCAAGAGTTTAGTATCATTCACAATAGAAATTAATTAAATATAAATCCAAGAAACAATTATGTGATATAATTGTTACAAGATGGTACCATAACAATTTTCTATCTGAGGCCAGTAAAAACCCTGTGGATCCATTTATAAAATATCTCCATAGAGGGGTAATTAATAGAACTAATAATTATATGAGATTAAAACCCTTATAATAAATCATTTTTTAGTGTAAAACCAACCCTTTATTTATCTAGATTCATATAAAAGTTTTTAATGGGTAAACAATGTTATGAAGATGATTGTCGATATTGAAAATGGTAAATTCAACTATCTAGATTTAATATCATCTTTTCTGACTAGTGGGTGAGTTATAAACTCTTAAAAAATGTTTTGAATTGATGAGTAATATGTTCCAATAATGGAAACAAATTGTAATATTTTTAGAATGTGAACATAGAAGTGTTTTTGCTTCTTATAGTAGTTAATCGATTTACTAATTAAGGAATTTGTAAAAATGATATAAGAACGTGGATATAAAAGTTCTATAAAAATGATATATTGGATGGAAATATCCTTTTTAGGATATATCTGATATATCATAATTATTTACAACTTTAATGTTTCAACAACTTTTATGTATAACAATACTTTTTATATTGATAATAATTAAATATTTAAATCGAAAGATACCTTTATTATGTATAATTATCCACTTGTGATCTAGAGAGATAATATTTATCAATAAAAGTGGGAAATTATTGTATTTTTATTCATAAAATAATTAAATAAAAAGAGTTTCTAGTAGGACACATTTTTTTTATGTTTGGATTCATTAGCTGGGAAAACATGTGCAATCCCACATTGGAAATGGGGGTAAATTACTCAAATATCAACCATTTTAAAAGTGGAATTAGAAAATGTTTTTCCAGAAAAATATATATTCTAATGTTATTTAATTTTTTATTAAATATATATTTTTTCTATAATTATATATATATATATATAATATATATATAAAACCAGAAAAATAATAATAAAATAAAACAAAACAATTTATTAAAACCAACTAATGATGAGATTAGTCACAACATTTGGATTTCAAAATTTTAAAATCTGATCAGCTTCCTCGCCAAAGAGTTTCCTTATTTAGATTAAATAAAAGTATACTTTGATCGAAATGGTGACATAAAATAGGTGTTAATAACACCAATTTTGATATATAAATATAGGGTTATAGTGATTACCAAATTCATCTATTTAATCCAAATTTATCGATAAAAATTCTCACAACATTAGTGTTGTAAGATTGTTATAATTTGGTGTTCTAAAATCCAAAAATAATGGTGAAATCCTCATGGGTGATATCCACTGAGAACCCTACACTAACAGGTGGGGTGGATCAAACCATTTTGGACAGTGCATTAAATTCACGCATCAAGATTCAAAATTTGTGTTGTCTTCCCTCTCAACCTTCCACTTTTCTGACATCCATAGAATTTCCACATTGGCTGGAACCACCTCTATTTTAAATTCTAAACATGAAACATCTCTAGCACTAAAAATATTTCCATCATGAATGTTCATCACCCTCATTCCGCAGTATACCCACTTAATAGACAATCCCACTTATAAATTACCTTCATACAACAACACAAGCCAAAAACAACTTGCAATCACTTAAAACACATATGGAATCCTATTAATGAAGTCCTAAAAGATAAATGGGGGTTATCAGTTACCAACACATGTTTTTCTTAATTATCTATCACTCAAACTCATGCACATAAGAAGGAATGAAAATAAGTAATATTAATATGGTTGGTTTGGTCAGATGACTTACATTAATAAGAAATACTACTAGTTATTGATTTATATTAAATTTATATTATTCAAATGGGTATACTAATGATTACATATTTTATTTATTTCCCAAAAATGGAACCCAAATTTATATGGAAATATCAAAATAAGAAAATAATTAGCTAATTTTCTTAAGACTACACTAACCCTTGCTGATGATTTCTCCACAAAACCAACTCACCAAATGATCTTATTTAGTGGTCACCCAACTTGGATGATGATTTTATATCAAATTTAAACAATATCGACCTTGAAAAAATATATCCATGTAATTATTCTCAAACAATTCTTCATGATTCCTTCTCAATGATCGTAAGTATCTCAAGTACAAATGATTGTGATCAAGTCCAATGAGTGTGGAAACTTGATCCATGTAACCACATTCATTAACATGCCTTTTGAGTTATATATATCTACGATATTTTAAAATGATAAAAACATCTCATTAATAATATAAGGGATTAAATAAAACCAATAATCAATATTCTGGGTTCATCTATGAATAACTATATTCACTGAAACACAAACAGAACTCTCACTATAAAAAACATTGATATTCCTCTGGTTGATCCCTAAGTCTATAATCGGTCTATGTAACTAGATAGCTTACATAAAATATTGTTTCATTACTTTATATTATGATTCTATATTCTTTAGTTATACTATTTATTGCAGAGTAGATTTATAGTACACTATCCCCCCATCAACAGTGGGAACATAACCAATAGTGGATTGTTACCTATGCATGTCACCTATATAATCATAATCAATATATCTAAAAAGAAATATCCCAAAATTTTTATCTCTCAATAAATTGAAAAAAAAATCTATAGTAAAATTCATATTTTGTATAATCCATATAATCATTTTCCATTCAGCATTACCAAGGTCATACTTGTTCCAACGTACCATGTTAATTTTGTGTAAAAAACATGGTCTTGAACATACTGTAAATACATAAAGGCTCCAACCGTACATACATATGTAATATGATTCATATGTTTCTTATCATCATATATCATAAGAGTCTATAATGAATTTGGATTAAAATAATGTGTTAATCATATGTTAATAGGTTTAACTTTATCAAAAATGTTTAAATTTTGGATCAATTTCCTTAAATATTCCTTCTATGTGAGGGTAAAACACCCTTTTCTTTGTCTCATCAAATCACTATCCCAAGATACTTATTAGCCTCTCCCAGATCCTTCAACTCAATCTTATATTTGAGCTGATTATTTAACCAGTAAATATCCATATAAATTTTACATGAAATCAATATATAATCAATATATAAATGCAGGTAGATAAATGTGCATTCATGATGTTTAATGAAGTAAACACATTTATCAAACTAATTACTGAGATTATTCTAATTCATTACAGTAGATGAAAACCATTTTTTACCACTATCATAGTGACTATTTTATGATATACCGATATCTTTTCAATATTGGAACCTAATTCTCACATACTAGAACATTAAATGCATTGGGTTTTACGATATATATCTCTTACTCTAATTATCTATGAAGAAATGTTTTCTTGAAGTTAAATTCAAATAATCTAAAATCAAATTGTGAAACCAATTACAAAAAAGTTGATTGAAACATGCATTAAAATAAGATAAAATACCACATTGTAATATATATATATTCCTTTATTATAAAGAACTTAGTGAAATGTCTAGAATTATACTTGATACCATTCTTTCTAGTGTTATCTTTAATTTTCAAAAACACCCATTTTAACCGAATTTTATTTTTATATTTTGAAGGATGAAGAAGATCACATGTTTGATTCATTTATTGTGAACTCATTTTTTATTTTATAGCTAAAATCCTCTAATCCATGTTGGATCTAAGTGGATATGACATGACACAAATAAAAGAGGGGTGAATTGTATATTTAAAAAAATGATATTAAAACCTTTAATGTTCTTAGTTTTTTATAACTAAAATAATTTACAAATCCTCTTAAAAATGAATAGACTAACTCTTGGTCCGATGATTTAATATGATACCACATGTTATGAAAAAATTGTATTCAGATTTAATAAAAATAACACAGTAATAAAAATTATAAATGATTCAACCATATAGAATATAGAATCAATACTAAAATTGTAATCTCTAATTAAAACAATTACAAAAGAATACAAATTAAAAAAAGAAATAAAAGGATTATCTTTCTATTACAATAAGATGTATAAAAGTAAAAGGTATTAAAATTAATTTATCCCAAAGAGTAGGGTATCCTTTCACCTAGGATAATAGGCATATCTCACCAACACCGGTAATCCCTCGATATGATGATCGGCTCGTACATCTTATTATCCCCTCCAGCCCTTGATTTTGTAGGTAATTGGATCTTATGTCTTTCAAACACTTGAAATACCTCGACATGACAATCAGTTTCACAATCTTGATATCCGTGCAATACATAGATTGTTATCACTTTATTGGATGCACAAAGAAAAAAATATCACTTATTGAAATAAAAAAACTAATAACGAGTCATTTTCATGTGGCAATTTCAAGGATTTCTCACGAATCAAGAGAGAGGTCACACAATCTCTCTCTATAACTTCGAAGTAACTGAAGTTGTTCAAGTTATTTTTTATCTTCATCAATTGTCCTCCTATTTATAGGCCTCAGGTTCAAATAGTCATATTTTTTCCAATGTACATATTTCTCTAGAAAACATAGAGAGACATGGACCTCTATCATTATAACAGTTACATTAAAATAGAAAATATGACATTATTTTGATTATATTATAACTAACTCTATGAATTTATTTTGGTAAAAACAATAGGTATATGAAAATTATAACATGAGTACTATTGATATAAAACATGTGTTTTAATAAATTTATAAAATCATGTATGTGATAAAATTAAAACATGAGTATGATTAATAATACTTAGTGAAATGTATTGATCTGGTGAAAAGTGAGCAGGATGCACAATGTGAGTACAATGATCAAGATATGTACGATAAAAAAAGTAATTATGATTAATAGAGTCAGTATGTTAGACAGATTCTGTATGATAGAAAGATTCATTATGATAGACAGAGTTCGTATGATAAAAAATGTATGTACGATAGAAAGAGTTAGTATGATAGAAAAAGTAATTACAGTAGAAAGATTCCGTATGACAAACAAAGTAAATATGATAAAAAAATTCAGTATGATATTTGATAAATGAGTATAAAGAGATTTTTTATTTACAAAACAGATGACCTTAAGGTCAAACGAACAATTTTGACTTAAAAATATCCCCCTTTTTGGAAAGCACAAAACACAAAGTAAAATTAGAAATAAATACTTATCTTCCATTGTGTTATACAAACTCTTCTGAATATAACTAACTCCCCATTAGGTATATAATTTACTAAGGATTATATTTGTAGATTTTTCAAGATTTAGATGTATTTCATTTGAGTAAAAAAATTAATATTATCCCCCTTTGTGAAATTTCTCTTTTATAAAACATTATCCCCCTTTGCGATTTACCAAAATAAATGGGGAAATATTGAATTACTTAAAGGGTTAGAAATAAAAAAAAATGAAAAAATGGAAATCAAAATATAAACCTCATTTAATTGTCAAAATTCCATATAATTTCAATGGAAAGTTAAGAAAGAAAGAAACATCAAAACATTCATTTGTTTTCTCTTTATTTTTATTTCTTGATTAACTCATAGAGAATGATATTCATCTTATTAATTTCTTTCTTATCATATGAGATAGAAACACCCTCAGTTTTGAGAAGCTCTTATTGGTCTGCAAAAATTTGATCCTTATTTTTGATGATCTCTTCTTGAATTCTGATAAATTCTTCAGAAGTATCAATCCTGTGCTACATATTCCTATTTTCGTCTATTAACAAAGTGTTTTGTTTATTTAAAAAAACTATTTCATCATTGAAAGATGAAACCTTAGGAAATTATGATTGGAAATCATTGAACCTTTCTTGCAACTCATTCACCGAATGAGCATCATCACTATGAGATTTTAGGATCTGATTCAATCTTTGAATTGTTTCCTTATCGATCATATTGAAAGCAATAACAAGATCATTTGAAATCCTCCTTAATTATTCAATTGATTCTTCATGTTCATTCACTGAGATTTCTATTTTGTATGACCATTTGGTCATCTTGATGCAAGCCTTCTTAGAAGAAACCGAACTATCACTCAAAACTTTTAGATCAGCCTCTATTGACAACATCACTATATTTATGAGCTCTCTTACTGAACCAAATTTCATCCTTTAATTCTCTGTGATAAAATAAATCATTCCTTTTATTTTGGGAATGTAAGGAATTGTCTTCTCAATTCATCTTAAAACATGATTAGTATAATCAATTTTCATGACATCCTCACAAGCCCACGATTTTACTAGTAATAGGAACCTCTGTATTTCAAACACTTGAAATACCTTGATACAATCATCATTTTTAACATCTTGTTATCCCAAAAATCCCTCGATCATTATCACCTGATCGAATGAAGAAAGAAAAACAAATCACTTATGGAAATACAAAAACTAAGAATGAGTCGTTCACATTTTATAATTTCAAGGCATTCGCATGAAGCAAGGGAGAAGTCACATAGTATCACTAGAACTTGGAAGTAGCTTAAGATGTTCAATTTATTTCTTTTCTTCATAAAATGACCTCTTATTTATAGGCCTCAAGTTACAATATTCATATTAACTCCAATGATCATATTTCTTTGGAAAACTCAGTGGGACTTGGACACCTGGCATTGAAACAGTCATATTGAAACAGAAAACACAACATCATTTTGATTAGTTTGTAACTAACTCCACAACATTGTTTTGGTTAAAATAATAGGTATATGAAAATGATAACATGAGTACGATTGATATAAAACATGTTTTTTAATAAATGAATAAAATCATGTATGTGATAAAAGTAAAATATGAGTATTATTAATAATACTTTGTGAAATGTACTGATATGATAGAAAGGGAGTACTATGTGCAATGTGAGTATGATGAACATGGTCGGTATGATAAACAAGGTCATTATGATAAAAAAAAGTAGGTATGATAGACAGAGTCATTATGATAGATAGAGTCAATACAATAGATAGAGTCATTGCGATTGATAGAGTTAGTACAATAATCAATGTAGGTACGATAGATAGAGTCAGTACGATAGACAGAGTCATTACTATAGACAGAGTCAGTACAATAAACAATGTAAGTATGATAGAAATTGGCAGTACGGTATTTGATAAATGTGTATAAAGTGATTTTTTATTTCCAAAACAAAAGACAAAAAGGTCAAAAAAATACTTTTGACTTAATAGTCCACCTATTTCTTATGAAACATTTCTTGATTTATGTCAGGAATATCAAGTTGTATTACCTAAAGAGCATAAAAACCATATCATAATACATCTATGGACTCTATATAGACCTATATGATTTTCTGTTAGAAAAAAACTCACTAGAGTAATTATCCAGTTTTAATTGAATTTATTTTCTAGAGTCTATATCAATATGATCATCACACATGGTCACATGTGACTTTATATTAGTCAGTGGTGGATGTTTATGAACTTAAATAGAAACATTATCATATTCATCCATCTCTTTCTCAAATTAATTTTACTTCACAATTATAAAATCATCAAATGTCACTTTATGACCCTAAACAATCTGCTTTTCTTCTAGATCATATAGTCATAAATTTTTCAAATCATTATTAAATCCAATAAAAATAACTTTCTTCACTCTAGGAAGTAACATTGAGTAAATTATATGAAAAAAATAAATATAATAAAATTATGTAGTCTATTATAATAAACAAAATTATCACTGAACCAAACCCCAATGAAAATTTTACCATCAATCGTGAAAATATGTAATTGGTAGACAATTTATGCTATATACATTAATCATTTTACATAAAAATATTTATTTAAAATTGAAAAGGATAATATAAACAATCCATTTTTTCTATAATATGATTATTAATTTTATATCTCCATTTTATTGTAATATTCTTGGAATAGTAATGTTCTTTAAAATAACATTATCTTGAAAAAACTTCTAGAATGTATAAGATGTATAATATACACCATTATCTATTCTGAGTTTCTTGATATTTTTTATCGTCTTCTTTCTAATTATCATCTTCTATTGAAGGAAGATACTTAACACATCATCATTGTATTTCATGGAATACACCTTATCATTTCATGAGTAATCATCACTATATATATAAATATAATGATTACCTTTAATTGAATCATTCTTCCACGGTCCCTAAACATTGGTATGGATGTATTAAATAGTTTTCTTCAAGTTTTGGGTTTATGTTCTGAAACTAACTATAGTTTTCTTACTCATCAAAAAAATATCATAGAAAATGTGGTTTCCAATCTTAAAACCTTCCAGAAAACCTTTCTTTACCGATCTCTACAAATCCTTCTCTCTAGAATGCTCAGGTATCATACACCAAAATTTAATAGGGTCTGGATCATTGCACTATGATATCACTACTCTATAAAGACTGGGAAATTTCATGTAAATTTTTTTTCTTAATTTTTTTGAAATTTTATGAGTATGCAGTTTCTGACAGCACCTGATTCTGAGGCCCGGTGTGCCCAGAATAATTATCCGAAGTTTATCTCGGGTACGTTCAGTGAAAGAATGAGCGGGTTTTTCTATCTTTTGAACTGGTGCTCGGAATTGAAATATGAGGGCACTGATAAAGTTAAAATGTTGGTAATTGCTTAAGAGGACATTTAACGCACTTGTGTTTGCATGGGAGGAGAAGTTAAAATTTGTGGATTAAATAAGAAGTGAATAAAATTGTGGAAAAATTATATTTTATATCTAATGTGGTTATATCCTAAACATGGGAGTTGGGGTGGGACACATAAGCACCTAACTACTCATGTGAGGATATTTGTGAGGTGGGGCCCACATGATCCAAACATTTCACATTACCTAAACTCCTTAAACCCCCCTACTTAAATTTTTAACTCCTCTTTAAGTGAGTAATTATTCCTCTCCCTCTCTCACTCCATTAAATTTTTCCAACCTACCTCTTAATTAAGTAAACAACTCTACATTTAATTAATTAATGGGATTTGATTGTTGAATTCTGAAATGCATGGAATGTTTAATTAAAATAATTGGTGGCCTTATTTTAATTGGGTTGGCATGTTGTGTGGGGATTTTGGGAGAACTCTTGTGAAGAAAAAGAGGATTCCTCCTTTGTTGAAGAAGATCATCCTCAATGAAGAACAGATCTTCTCCAACGAAGAACATCGACTCTTCAACGTAGAACGACTCAGTGACCACGGTTCTCCATCCTCTTCTTCCTCCGTGATAAGGGAGGAGACACCGATATGGGGAACTTGCTAACGATGACACGTCTTATATTCTTTTATCGACATCAAGAGAGGAGACGTCACTTCCTCAGATGCACTCTGACGATGTCTGTGGATCCTCACCTCGCGACGCCGTCTTTCGTGACGCTGATGTACGACATCAATTGTTGACGTAGGGTGAATTTTTCCAATTTTATTTGAATAAAATTGTTCATTGTGCTTCATGAAACTTTTTTCATCTTCGGCCTATTGTTACCGACTAACGCAAAGGGAACAGGCCAAACAAACACGGCCTGATGACACTTCGTCGTTTCTTGATCTTTTTGGAATTGGGGACCGAATGTGGAGGAAGCACGTGGCTGTCGCGTCGTGCCAGGAATGCAGCGGAGGAAGCCAGTGCTGACACGCCGGTTATGCAGAAGGAACCACGACCAACATTGCGGGCCGTGTCGGCTGGTCGGGCAGAGGCGAGCTGCGATGCTAGGAGGGCACCGTGCTGGAGAAACCGGTCAGCCCGTCGGCCGACAGGGTAGAGCTGAACCATGGCCACAAGATGGTGCCACGCTGGAAGACATGCGGCCTTCTCGTGTGGGCCTCTTGCACCAGAAGGCCGGCCGGCCTAACTGGTGGGTTTGGAAAGGGCGGCATCTCTAGGCGCCGCCAGTTCGGGTAGCCGGGGGCTACGCCCCCACCTCGGACCGCTCGGCCTATGGGTTGAGCTAGTAGGGTCGTGCCACTTCAGGCCGGTCAGCGTCCTTCGGACCAAATTGCGTATTTCCATCAGACCGGTTCGACACCCCTGCCGGGACGGACCCGTCAAACTGGTGTAACCCGACCCGTGATCCCACCAGGCTAAACGGGTAGGACCCGTTATTCACTTAAACGTGAATAACTTAATGACCGTGCATCCGATCGACGCGCCGTCTTCGGAACATATACTCTTTTGACGAGATGGTCCTTTTGCGATAAACTATGTGAGTTTTGGACAACATTGGTAAATGTCCTGGTTTTGAACGAGCATATTTCCAACTGGGCTACTCAAACAAAAAAGCCAATATCTCTCAGACCGGGCGTCTGATTGACGTGCTGTCTATCGCGTTGAGTTCCTTTTGATGAGACAGAAATTCGGGATACATAAAATCTGGATTTCATGACAGTTTATGTATCGACCCCCCTTTACTCGAGGATCAGACCCTCCCGGAATCGAGTATGCTGTGTGCGGCAACCCTAGAGCAGGCTGTGACTCAACGACTACTGTACTAGAATCCTCCGTGGGTTCGACAGTGATGACTACAATACTAGGATCCACTATGGGTTCGACGGAGATGACTACTGTTCTTGTATCCTATATGGGTCCGGCAGTACTGACTTTTGTACTTGTATCCTTTGTGGGTCTGGCAGAGTAGGTGGTCTTGTATCCTGTGTGGGTCTGAAAGCATAGCTAGACTTGTATCCTATGTGGGTTCGATAGCTTAGATGAATCAGTGACTACATCTGATCATCTCTATCGCTATATGAAAGATGTATACCAGTGTGAGATGAGCCTTGATTTTCAATCATTATCATCAAATGTGACTGACTTACCTTTTTGTGTGGACTGGGTTGTTCTTTCCTGTATGAATTGGGTTGTACTTGGGCTTGAGAGTTGGATCCGAACTTGAATTGATGACTTAGGTATATGTTTGGGCATATAACTAAGTAGAGTTGGTTCATACTTCATGATTGTATTTTTCCTTTGTGGTTTATCCTTCGTGGATTCTGAGAGGCCTTTGGGGTATCAGGGTCTCTACTGAGTATCGTATAATCACCCCTGCATGGGCTATGCCTGCACTATGTTGTGTTGGATGTAGATGACAGGCAGCGCTGATCGAGGTGATGGCTTGTGGAGCTGGACGGTACCCAGAGGTGGACCACTAGGCGGGACGTACACAGAGCGGACGACTGGACCCGGGGAGCTGAGGAGACTATCTGTCCCCACCCTTCATGTTGGATTTTTAGAGGACGACTTGGTGTTGTTGTTTTACTTTACTACTCCTACATTTTCTTTTCAGTTGTACTGTAATTTCAGTTGGGTTTGTATTCTGGCCCATTTACTTTTCATCACTTACTTTGGTACAGTTTACTTTGTGTTTACTCCAGCTTGCATACTCTATTGTGTGTTTACTTCTCTAAAGGCAATGCCTTCCCTTTTATCGAGTTTTACGCATTGGTACTAGTCGCAAGCCCCTGGCCTATGGAAGGTAGGGTTGGAGTAGTCACAGTACGGGCCCCGAGGATAGGTCGTGACAAATTGGTATCAGAGGAGTCTTTTCTACTGGAGAACTTAGGACTCTAATAATTTCTTCTATGGGAAGCAATAGTGTTAAGAGTATTGAGTGTGGTTATCAGTCCAGGGAGTCCAGTGTTAGTGCGGCAGTCGACGTATCCATACACCAGGACCCTGACTTCTGATTTCCAACTCAGTGCACGAAAACATTGATTGCATGTGTGTTTAAATAGTTTTCTTTGTGATTACATTGTGTCAGCTCACTAGGTATACTATAGTAACTGTGGCACACCTGTTTCTTTTCAGGATGGCCCAATGAAGGCAGCCAACTAGGGTTCCTAGTTACATGCAGGATGGAAGCCCACCGAGTGACGAGGCCTCAGTGCAGGACCCCGTTACAACGGAGGCACCAGTGGTACCACTACCCACTGGGCCACCGATACTACTAGCCCCAGCAGCAGAGAGTGCATGCCGCCTGAGTGCGTTGCATGAGTTTCAGTGACAGAGGCCACCTAAGTATCGTGGAGAGATGGATCCTCAGGCAGTCGAGGATTGGATGGAGGCTATCATCAGAGTCTTCAGATTGGTAGGAACACCAGCAGACCTTATAGTGATTGTTACAATGAGTCTCCTGCACGCATCATCAGGTAGATGGTGGAGACTGATGCTCCAGGTGCCTGACGAGGCATCTCTACTTTGGACGGACTTCGAGAGCCTCTTCTGCTCAGAGTTTGTTCCAGCCACCCTCTGTGTGGTGTGCATCTAAGAGTTACTACAGCTGTGTCAGGGCAGCATGATATTAGCCCAGTACTTGGTGATATTTACGGACCTCTCGTGCTACTCCACAGACATGGTACGAGACCCATTCTTCCGGGCTCGAACCTTCTGCAGGGACTGAGGTATGAGATCAGGGCTTCGATGATCTCCCTTAGCATTCTGACGCTGGCAGGAGTAATGTAGTGAGCCCTTCTTATGGAGAGCTTCCTTGTTGAGTCGACGCCAGTAGCGAGACCCACTGAAGGGCGACATGGAGCAGAGTCCTCTACAGCCGGCAGTCGACAGATGTCGCAGGTTTCCAAGTGGGCTAGGCCTTCAGGTGGGCGACCTCAGGATATGGGATCGGTTGTGCGGGGCACCCGGAACAGAGCCATCCTTACGAGGAGCAGACAGTGCTATGCATGCAGCTGGTAGGGCCACATGGCTTGTGACTGCCCGACCCTCCATGTAGACGAGCATCAGACAATGGAGGGACCTCCTAGGCGGAGGCAGAGGTTTGACCATGGCGGTCCGCGGGGAGAAGGTGGACAAGGTATAGGAGCTATCCGAGCAGAGGGTGGTGGAAAACGCTTCTAGGCTCTACCACCACCACCCCCAGGAGGTCCACCCCGACCACAGGGAGGTACTGGGAAGAGGCAGGCTCAGCTCTAGGTAGTGGAGGCTTATGACCATGGTGCACCTGAGATGATTCGAGGTACTATCTATGTCTACTACACCATTGTTGCAGTTCTTATAGACACAAGTGTGAGTCATTCCTTTATTTCTGATGCCCTTGTTCAGAGCTTGGAGATTCTGACCGAGCCTTTAGATCGATCTTTATGGCTAGAGTCTCCTACGGGAGCAGACTGAATGATTACGCACTGGTACTGGCAGTGTGAGCTTACTCTATTAGGAGAGAGCTTCGGCTGGGATCTTCTTGTAGCGGCGTCGAGGCCTTACGACGTCATCTTGGGTATGTACTGGTTATCTACAGTCCATGCCCGGATCGACTATATTAGGTGCAAAGTGTGGTGTGTCCGCACGGATGGGACCAGGTTCACCTTCACCGGTGAGAAGGGAGCCTTTGCAGCATAGGATGGACTTACACAGAGGAGAGGGAAGCAAATCACACATCATTAGGCTAGTCTCATCCACAGATCTGTTGACATGCAGAGTCCGACTTTTCCTGTTGTGGTGGATTAGTATGCAGACATTTTCCCTGATGACATTCCAGGGCTACCTCCTTCCAGAGAGGTATATTTCTACATAGAAATGTACCCTTGGACATCACTAATATCTACTCCAGCATATCGGATGGCTCTCACCAAGCTTCGACAGCTGTGGGTACACCTGGAGGACTTACAGGGAAAAAGATTCATCTGACCTAGTGTTTCACCCTGGCATTCTCCGATTTTGTTCGCCAAGAAAGTGGATGGGAGATTGTGACTCTATGTTGAATACTGTCACCTGAACCAGGTGACCGTGAGGAACACGTACCCCCTTCCGAGGATTGATGACCTCTTCGATCAGCTCAAGGGAGAACGATGGTTCTCGAAGATATACCTCAGTTCAGGCTATCACCAGCTCAGAGTTCGAGACAAGGATGTGCAGAAGATGGCTTTCAGGTGTCGGTATGGCCACTAAAAGTTCTTTTTTATGACCTTCAGCGTGAACAATGCTCCAGAATTGTTCATGAGTCTCATGAACAAGATCTTCTAGCCTTACCTTGATCGGTTTGTCGTGGTCTTTATTGACGACGTACTGATTTACTCGACTACCGAGGAGGAGCACACCTACCACATATGGGTTTTACTGGATACACTTTGAGAGAAGCAGCTTTATGGTAAGCTCTCTAAGTGTCAGTTCTGGATTCAAGAGGTACACTTCTTGGGCCACGTCAACTTAGAGGCAGGAATTGCAGTGGATCCAATGAAGATTGAGGCAGTTCTTTCTTGGTAGCCACCCAGGAGAATAACGGAGGTGCAGAGTTTCCAAGGTCTGGCTGGGTACTATTAGAGATTTGTGACATACTTCTCCAGAGTTTCATCACCGCTTTTATCTTTGAAAAAGAAGGGGAAACCCTTCATGTGGTTAGATAGATTTCAGTAGAGCTTCCAGGAGCCGAGACAGAGATTGACCAGTGCGCCCATCTTGAGGCTACTGGAGGAGGGTGTTGGGTACGTGGTTTACTGTGACACATCAGGGACCAGACTCGGGTTTGTCCTGATGCAAGAGCGGGTAGTGATCGCCTATGGTTCACGAAAGTTGAGGCAGCACGAGTAGAACTACCCTACCCATGACCTAGAGCAGCAGTGGTCTTCGCCTTGAAGATGTGGAAACACTATCTGATGGGCGAGCGCTTTACAGTCTACCCTGACCACCAGAGTCTCAGGTACATCTTCTCACAAAAGTACCTGAACCTTAGACATCGGTTATCTCTCAAGTTCCTCCAAGACTATGACTTTGAGATATTCTATTCTCTTGGGAAGGGGAACGTGGTAACTGATGCTCTCAGCAAGAGTTCGGGCATTCAGTTACTTGGAGAAGCGACGGAGAAGCTAGCTGCGTTAGAGATATCCTTCATGGATAGGGATGGAGAAGCCTTTCTACAGTCACTCACAGTCACTCCTCCACTTCATTAGTGGTTTAGGGAGGCATAATGTGGGGATGTTGACTGTGAGACACGACGTGCACAGATATCCATAGGGAAAAAAACCTGATGGATTTTCTGAAGCAGCAGAACACATCATCCTCTTCAAGGGATGTAGCTTGGTACCAATTGCATTACAGGAGGAGGTGCTGAGGGAGTTTTACAATTCCCCTCTGGCAGTATATAAAGGAGTAGAAAATATGTACCAAGATCTCAGATGACAGCACTGGTGTCCGGGTATGAAGAAGGTTGTGGCAGCGTTCGTTTCATGATGCCTCACCTTCCAGTATGTGAAGGCAGAGCACCAGGTACCGAAAGGTTTGGTACATCCCTTAGAGGTCCCGTAGTGGAAGTGGGATCAGATATCTAGGTATTTCGTGACGGGGCTTCTACGTACTTCTAGAGTACATGACTCCATCTGGGTGATCATAGACCGACTCACCATGTCGGCCCACTTCCTACTGATCAGAGAGCAGGGCTCAGTGGAGAGCTTGGGACGCCTCTACGTTCAAGAGATCGTATGGCTTCATGGTGTGTCATCGTCTATCGTCTCCGATCGAGATGCTTTCTTTACTTCTTCTGTTTGGAAGGGGTTACAGGATGCATTTGGGATGCAGCTACGCCTGAGCACTGCCTTTCATCGTCAGACGGATGGCCAGACGGAGAAGACCATTCAGACACTCGAGGACATGCTCCGTGCATGTGTCCTTGAATTTGTTCACACCTGGGAGGATCACCTACCCTTGGTGGAGTTTTCATACAACAACAGCTACCACTCCACCATCGGGATGACACCATACGAGGCATTGCACGTCCGACCTTGCAGATCACCTATATGCTGGACTGACCCAGGGGAGTCTGCACTCGTAGGACCAGATATGGTTCAGACTATGACGGAGAAGGTGTAAATCATCCAGGAATGGATGAGGATTGCAAAGAGCAGACATAAGTCCTATGCTGATAGGAGACGGAGACCACTGGAGTTCAAGGATGGCGACAACATTTTCTTATAGGTCTCACCTCGATGTGGATTACAATGATTTGGCTTGGGTGGTAATTTATATCCACGATTAATCAAACCATTCCAGATCCTCGTTCGGGTAGGTGAGGTGGCTTACCGCCTGGCCCTTCCACCTCAGTTGCATCGGGTGCATGACGTCTTCCACGTATCTCAGTTGAGAAGATACATGCACGACCGACACATATCATCAACCACATGGAGTTGTACATCGATGATGGGGCTACATTCACGGAGGTCCTGGTGGAGATCAAGGATCAAAAGGAGCGGGTCCTACGTGGACGGTCAATTCCTCTAGTGCACATTCGTTGGTAGTACGGGAACCTCTAGGAGAGCACATGGGGGCGGGAGGCTCAAATGCCCACTCAGTACCCTCATTTGTTTCCCTAGTTTATGTTGTAGCTTTACGGGGATGTAAATCCCTGAGGTGGGAGTAATGTAAAGACCCAGAAAATTCAAGGAATTTTTTTTTCTAAAATTCTTTAGAATTCTACGAGTATGCAGTTTCTAACGGCACCTGATTCCGAGGCCCGGGGTGCCCGAAATAATTATCCAAATTTTAGCTCGGGTATATTCAGGGAACGAACGAGCGAGTTTTTCTATCTTTTGAACCGGTTCTTGGAATTGAGATCTGAGGGCATCAATGAACTCACAACGCTGGTAATTGCTTTAGAGGACCTTTACTACAGTTGTGTTTGCACAGGAGGAGAAGTTGAAATTTGTGGATTAAATAAGAAGTGAATAAAATTGTGGAACAATTTTATTTTATATCTAATGTGGTTATATCCGACATAGAAGAGTTGGGTGGGACCCATAAGCACCTAACTACCCATGTGAGGATATTTGTGAGGTGGGGCCCACATGAGGCCCAACCTTTCACATTCCCTAAACTTCTTAAACCCCTAATTTAATTTTTAACATCTCTTTAAGTGAGTAACACTTCATCTCCCTATCTCACTCCATTAAATTTTGCCAACATACCTCTTAATTAATTAAACAACTCTACAATTAACTAATTAAGGGGATTTGATTTTTGAATTTTGAAATACATGGCAAGTTTAATTAAAATAAGGGGTGGACTTATTTCAACTGGGTTGGCTTGTTATGTGGGGATTTTTGGAGAACTCTTGTGAAGAAAAAGAGGATTCATACATTATTGAAGAAGATCATCCTTAATGAAGAACGGATCTTCTCCAACAAAGAATATCAACTCTTCAACATAGAACGACTCGGCGACCACGGTTCTCCATCCCATTCTTCTTCTACGACAAGGGAGGAGACACTGATGTGGGGAACTCGCCATCGATGACACGTCTTATATTATTTTCTCCGCATCAAGAGATGAGACGTCACTTCCTCGGACGCACTCCGATGACGTCTACGAATCCCCACCTTGCGACGCCGTCTTCTGTGACACCAACGTACGACATCAATTGTTGAGGTAGGGTGAATTGTTCCAATTTTATTTGAATAAAATTGTTTGTTGTGCTTCATGCAACCATTTTTATCTTTGGCCGATTGTTATCGAATAACATGGAGGGCACGACCCTAACAAACACGGCTCGATAAACCTCCGTTGTTTCTTGATCTTCTTGGAATCAGCAACCGATGGTGGAGGAAGCATGGTGCCATCGCGCCATGCCAGGAACGCGGCGGAGGAAGCCGGTTCCGACACACTAGCTATGCGGAAGGAACCACGACCCACTTTGCGGACTGCGTCGGAGGAAGAACCGGCTGGCCCGTCGGCCTGCCAGGGGGAGGTGAGCCACGACATAAGAAGGGTGCCGCGATGGAGAAACCGGCTGGCCTGTCGGCTGGACGGGTGGAGCTGAACCGCAGCGCCAGGAGGGCACTGCGCTGGAAGACCCGTGGCCCGCCCGTGCAGGAGGCTTGCACCAAAAGGTCGGCTGGCCAAGCCGGCCATTTTGGGAAGTGCGGCGTAGCTAGGCACCACCATTTCAGGCATCTGGGGGCCATGCCCCTGCCTCGGACCACTCGGCCTATAGGCCGAGTCAACGGCGCCACGCCCAGCCGGGCCGCGCCGAGCCGGGCCGAGTCGGGCCGCGCCAGGCCGGGACGGGCCGCGCCAAATTGGGTCGGTCCATGTCCTTGGGACCGAATTGTGTTTTTCCTTCAGACTGGTCCATCACCCCTACCGGGTAGGAACCGTATAACTAGGTTAACCTGACCCGCGAGCCCACCGGGCTAAACGGGTTGGGCCCGTTATTCACTTAAACATGAATAACTTAAAGACCGCGCATCCGATCGATGCGTCGTCTACGGAACTGTGACTATTTTGACAAGACGGTCATTTTGAGATACTCTAAGTGAGTTTTGGATAGCTTTGGTAAATGGCCGAGATTGGAACAAACATATTTCCAATCGGACCCCTCGAACGAAAAAGCCAATATCTCTCAGACTGGGCGTCCAATTGACGCACAATCTGTCGCATTGAGTTAATTTTGATGAGATGGAACTTCGAGATACATCAACGCTGGACTTCGTGATAGTTTATGTATCGACCCCCCTTTACTCTAGGAGCAGACCCTCCCCGAATTGAGTACGCTGTGTGCGGGAACCCTAGAGCTGGCTACGACTCAACGACTACTGTACTGGAATCCTCCGTGGGTTCAACATCGATGACTACCGTACTGGGATCATCCGTGGGTTCGATGGCGATGACTACTGTTCTTGTATCCTATGTGGGTCTGGTAGTATTGACTTATATACTTGTATCATGTGTTGGTCCAGCAGAGTAGCTGGTCTTCTATCCTGTGTGGGTCCGACAGCTTAGCTGGACTTGTGTCATGTGTGGGTCCGATAGCTTAGATGAATCAGTGACTACATCTGATCAACTCTATCGGTATACAAAAGATATAACCAGTGTAATTTGAGTCTTGATTTTCAATCATTATCATCGATGTGGTTGACATACCTTCCTGTGTGGACTAGGTTGTGCTTTCCTATATGGACTGGGTTGTACATGGGCTCGAGAGTTGGAGCCAAACTGGAATTGATGACATAGGTATATGTATGGGCATATACCTAAGTAGATTCGGTTGATACTTCATGATTGTATTTTTTCCTTTGTGGTTTATCCTTTGTGGATTATGAGAGTCCTTCAGGGGTCTCGGGGTCCCTACTAATTATCGTATACTCACCCCTACATGGGCTATGTCTGCACTACGTTGTGTTGGATGTAGACGACAGATAGCACAGATCGAGGTGGAGGATTGTGGAGCTGGACGGTACCCAGAGGTGGACCAGTATGTGGGACGTACACGGAGCAGACGACCGGACCTGGGGAGCTGAGGAGACTATCTGTACCCACCCTTCATGTGGGATTTTCGAAGTATGACTCGTTGTTGCTGTTTTACATTACTACTGCTATACTTTATTTTTAGTTGTACTACACTTTCAGTTGGGTTTGTATTCTGGCCCATTTACTTTTAGCACTTACTTTTGTACTCAGTTTACTTTGTGTTTAATCCAGCTTGCATACTCTGTTGTGTGTTTACTTCTCTAAAGGAAATTTCTTCCCTTTTATCAGGTTTTACGACATTGGTTCTAGTTGCCATCCCTTGGCCTATAGAAGGCGGACTTGGGGTAGTCACGGAACGGGCCCTGAGGACGGGTTGTGGAATACTTCCCCTATAATAGTCTCAAAATTAAAATATTACAAAACACCTATACAAGTACCTTTTAATGTAATGAATTCACTGGGATTATTCCCATGAATTCATTATCAATGGTTTTCTTGTATCCCAGTATATCTAATACTTATAAATATATGAGGGTTTCCTTCAGTTTTTATATGTATCTCCCATATATATGTTGTTGAATTGTAATATCATGTATCCTTAACGATATTTTACCAATATCATTCATGGTGAAGGGACAATCATTTCCCATTAACACTACACATCCTTTACAGTCATTGGGCTTGAAAACCAATTTGGATTCCTATATATATGAAATAAATAACTTAAACCAAATATCCATCCTTCTTAGTGGTTTAACATCAAGGAAACATGAAATTTAAAATCTTCAAAATCCTCAATTTTCTATAAATAATTATCGTTTGGTTTCCCTATATTGGTAAAATCATTCATCTAGGGACCTTTTTGATTAAAATAGGTGAACTCATATTTTTTTGGTCTTTAGTAGGTGGACTAACCTCTTAGCAATAATTATGATTTACCTTTTATTGGTTCTTAAATCTTTTTATTATATTTTCCTTCTTTTTTTCAATTCACTTGATGTAGAATATTTTTGGTCATACTTTTCCTTTGGTATATACTCATTATTAATCTAGGAATTTTATATATCAATGCATTTTACCTCATACATACTATAAATTAGTTTTGTGGTTATATGATCATTACTCTCTTGTAGAGATTTCAGAAAAAAGAGGCTCATATCTTCCTCAATGATCACAAAATCTAAACATTGAAAATATTTAATGATTTTATTAAAACCATGTAGGCGAGCAATCATTGATATACCTTTCTTATAATGAAATCACAAAAAATATATTTTTCCTGTGGAGCCCATTTTTTTCAATGTTATTTTTTTCAAAATATTTCATAAATTATTAAAATAATTTTCTCATATAATATATTATTTTAGATATTTATACAAACAAATCTAGATTATACAATAATATTGGTAGTTTAGTCTTATCTAATCACTATTATATATTTCAATGTGTTTTTTCCAAGGTGATATATAACTCAAGTTGATTTCTCACATAAATCACCTTTAATTTCTACATGTTGAAGTTATTTATCCTATAAAATTTTGAACATTTTAAAATTTTGTTGGACACAATATTAGATGCCCAGAATTTATTTTGGTTCTGATATATAATTAAGTTCTCCTTGGGTGAAACATGTTGTTTCATACTACTTTTGGTTTATGGATTCTCTAATAAATTATAAAAAAATAAGAATTTATAAAACTAGAAGGTACAGATGAATCTAGAATAGTAAAAAAACATAAAAGATACTATATGATCAATTTAAATGCACTTTAAATGAGTATTAATTTTTTGTCTCCCATTTTTTTCTCTTGAATGTTTAACACCCGTTATTTTTTAAAATACATTCCCCTTTTTATTATAATGAGGAAAATCCATCCTTCCACCTAAATAAATTAATCTGATTTTTTTTAAAAATATTTCTTATTGTTTTTTAATTCCTTTTATTATACATGAGAAAATGAATTACCCATTTACTCATTTTTATATTCCACCACATTACCCATTATTTTCTATTATTTATTTAGGAAATTTTTATTTTACAATCACGGAGATAATAAATAAAAAAGATATGAAAAAATAATTAAAGAAAAAAAACAGAGGCTCAAACCAGAGGATATTGGTCCACATTCACAACTATGATGGTTTACATGTAGAGGTCAAGTCTCACACAATAGTTTCAAGCTATTGTAGGACCTAGATCAAGGAAATTATTGATATCAAATTGGAATACAAGGTTGACCATAATTTAAAAGGTAGTCTTAAATTATTCCTCTAGGAAAGTGATTGCCTTTGATACCTCCTTGTTAGGCATGATTCACTCTCCCTTGAACTCATGTACACAAGTAGGAAAAAATGATTATTTATTTATTTATGTGATATGTCCAATGTCAATGGGTAAGTAAATGATTTTTTATTATTATAATGGGAATATATCATGTTATGTGTTTTCATTTATTTTCCCACATAATGCCTCCCAAATTTATAGGGAAAGATAAAGAAACAATTTTCCACTAAAAAAATATCATTTGGTGATACCCATCCCAAAAATATATTTCTTAGAGGATAACCAACTCAAATAACATGGATATTCATTGATGTTCACCCACTATGGTGAGGATTTTTTTTCTCAAATTTATGTATCACATGAAACAAATGACACATTCACTCTCTTTCATCCAAAAATATCATACTATATATTTACATTATACCATATAAGGGAAGGTATGAATGATATTCCCATATGTCACAAATCCAAGAAAAATAATGGATAAAAGGATCACAAGGGATATATAAGGTCTAAAAAGGAAGTTTCAAGAAGAATATTATTCATAGAAATGTGATATGGAATGATCTTGTGAAGGGTCATGATATCAACTATGTCTATAAAAGGATCTTGATGTTTTTTGAGTGGGGTTAACATTACCTCCTACGGAGGTTCTTCTCGGATGGTTTTGACAAAGATAATACTTATTAAGTATACACATTATTTAGGATTTAATTTTTATTGATTATCTTTATAATTTTTAATCATTTTTAATGGTAGTATCTATTTTCACAATTTCTTCTTCTCTTCTTCAAAATTTTATATTTCCTCTACCATTTCCATTTTTATTCCCCATATTCCATTTTAACATGATATTAATAAAGAAACAATTTTCAATTTATTATAGGGGATAATGTTTTCTCAAGTCATATTTTATTCTAATTATTATATTTTTAGTCTTAAGAAAGAATATAGACTATTTAAGCATGTGATTAGGATTCACTTTTATAATTTATTCTTAATATTTCACTTCTTATGCCACAAAATATTTTATTACTTCTTCTATTCTAATTCAATTGATATAAAAATTGTCTAGGTATTGTGGTTGAGGATTATCTGGAAAAATGTGTCTAGGATTTTGGGTATTGGTAAACACTCAAGAGAGTTATGTATGTGTTCATTCAGCATGGAAAAAAAGAGATTAAATAGAACATTTACTGTGGTTCTAAAATATGATGATCACCCGAACATTAAATGAAAAATTCCATTTATGGGAATGGTTTATAATCTTTTAGATGAATAAAACTAAAATAAAAATTCAACACTAATGCTGCACAAACTCATTTCTCTGATAAAAAAATTATTTTCCATATAAGATTTTCTTTTATTTCTATTCATTTATTATATTAAATTTCAATATTTTTTTATTTTGATTTTTAACATAATTTAGTTCATACATGTGTGAAATTTAGTTTTCCCAAAATTAAAAAAGTAATTAAAAACTAAAAAATAATAATAACTCACCAAAAAATTCACAAAGAATATAAAACTAACGGACACTGGGAAGCATGCTTCAAAAACAAAAATCATGATGACATAGACCCCAAAATAACGAACACTTTTCAATTTGTGACTATTTTCGATGAGATATCTTTGTTATTGGACTTTGAGACACATTTACATATATATATATATATATCATTGTTTATTTATTTATTTTTTAATTATCTCTTTCTTATTCATTTCTTTCTCAAATTGGGATAAACATAGTGTGATCATTGTTCCATAATGAATCATAATCACTTTACCTAATTGAAATATTTTGATGAGCATACCAAAATTTTTAGAAGATCTACTATGAAAAAACAATCTCATAACACTTATATATTCCTACAAGTTCACATAAGTAATTTCAATTATTCATGGTAACCATATGTGTATCAAAGTGGAAGAGAGGAGGAAATTTGCTAAAACAAATAATTTCCTTTGAAAATACATCAAATGACCCCATTAAACCATGATGAATATAGTTCATCACCTGAGGTAATGGAAATTATGGATACAATCTTAAAACTAGACCATGATAAGAAGAAACAACAAGTTAAGATAATGTATAATAAAGAAATGATAGTAATGATGACTTAAAAATTCAATAAATTTATGGATCAGGAACTAGAAATAAGAAGAGGATGATTAATTAATTATAATAGTATTTAATCAGTAGTACATTTATGAGTTTGAAGAAAAAATTATCTTTAATTCACTCTCATCCATTTATAGTCTATTTAATATGTACCTTCAAGAAGAACCTATTTTAGAAGCATAAAATATTATGTAATTTGACCTTAATATTTACTAAATTATTTATTACATTTAACAATAAAAAAATATTATCAACCAATTTAACTTTTAAATTTTAAACATAGAAAAATTAATATTTTTTTTCAAAAAGATGAAGCAAAACTAGAGGCAATGTTCTTTTAATAGAAGAGGGGTATCCACTTTCCTCTTCTTTATTTTTTCAATGTCACTTAATGAATAACGTGATACCATGTTTAAACCACTAGAACGTGTATATATTACTTATAATTTTAATTCATTTTATTTTTTATTGCTTACAATTACACATAACACTTTTTAAGATTTCAATGTATAATTTACCCAACCAATTATATCACTTGTGAGTGATGAAGATCATGAAAAAAATGTAAATCCTCAATGAAATTATGGTATTTCAGTTTGAATTTAAATAAGAATATTCCACCATGAAGAATATGGTAACATTCATAGAAGAGTAATTTTAGGAAATTGTGGGGAAGAAATTACCTCCTTATTTGGGACATAAGAAATGTGTAAGGGATAATACTATAAATAGAGAGTAACCCTATATTCTCTCCCCTCATCCACACTCTTACCTCTCATTATTAACATGGATGATGGGAAAATGTTCTTTTATTTTAGGTTTTTCCACACATGGTTTCTACTCATGGACACTTAGAGGAAGAACATATGTAGGTTTAAATCATGAAATCCCCATCCACCCTCAGAATATGGATGACTAATTTGTATTCTTATATATAGGTTGTATAAACACAAAACCATTTAAGGTTTGAACTGAGAATATTTTATCCAAATTTCTCATTTTTTCATTGTTTTTTTACTTAGAATAAATTCCCATGATTTTTTATTTTGGTTTAATAATTTTTTAGTATTTGGAAGAGATTATATTTGACCTTCATAATAATAAGTTCAATTTATATCTTTTAATACCATAAATTTATCTTATTTGGTTATATCATTTTGAGAAATCCATAAATATCATTTTTTTGTTTAATGGATTATATTTTTAAAATTAAGTATAGGAGGGAGAAGACATTATTTTATGTTTTTTTGAAAAAAAATATTATTGTGTTTTACTTTGTTTTCTTTTAATCCTTTTCGTTTTCTTATATTTTAAAACCCATCGAGCATTAGTGAATATCTAGAATCCTTTCTAACTTCTTGAATCATTTATCCTGATATTTCATCATTATGATCTTAAATTTTTTTAAATTATTAATAATATATTTTTCTTCTACATTATAATTTATTTTCAATAATTTTCATGATATTTTATTGGTTAATGATATTTAAATCCATGAGTGAGTAACAAAAATATGATTTCCAGTCCTCAAGGGTATTATAGATTTATTTGGACAACTTATTCTTAATACCCTAACATTAGTGAGAAAAACCGCGATTTTTCATAAGAAATAGAACATGATATTACTCATTTTCGATGTTTTTTTGTTCATTATATGTCTTCAAAGTAATTGAGTAATTTAATTAGATGGACTATTTATTTTACAAGTAGACATATCATTTAAATTTATCCTCATTAAACCATTAATAATGATCAATTTTCATAAAATTTTAATCCATATATTAAGCCAAATATCATTTACCAACCTTGAATCAAAATATAATTTCAATATTATATCAACTGTCAGTATGAGATAATGTTATTTATTGTGATTACATTGGGAGGTATTGCACTGATGGATGATTGTGAGGGTGGTGTCACAATTTTGGTCTTTTAAAAATAGAATTAAGCATAAGTCTTTATCAATTATTATATCACATCTTATCATCCCATACTTATTTATAAAAGAATGAATATGAAAATATTGAAAAAAAATACAAAAAATAAAAGAAATATATATATGAAAAAAATAATATAAAAATAAAAGGAGAATGAGAAATAAATTGTTAATTTTTCTATATTTGATGAATTATGACTGATATCAATGAAAAATATAAGTATGGATAATAATTTTTAAAGGATTAATTATTGAGGTAATTTTTATCACATTACGTGATAGATCACAAATATTGAAAGGAAAAAAATCCCCATGAAGCCTTATGTTTTTTCAATCAATACTCACTTAACCAAGTAAAAAAACTCATGTTTCAATTTCCTCCAGATTGAATATAGTTTTTATGTATCATGATGTGGATAATTTGAATTTATAAAATCTTATGGTGATATTTGGAATTTTTTATGTATGATTATAACACAATTTATAAAAAATTTGAGTGAGGAGTGATCATGGATTTCATGTTTTATAGGTTTTAAAATAGAAATAAATGGATAATCGAGGTTAATTTTTATATTGATAGAAGAAATCATTACCATTGAAATAAAATTCATATATAATGCATGATAAAATAATTTTTTGTGAACATTAAATAGTTTCACTCAATTATTTTGGACCATTTTAATTGGATGAGGATATTTTTATTTTTTCCTAGTGTAAGAGATCCAAATAATGGATTATTTTATTTAAATTATGTTCTTTAGAACCCTTAAAATTCATTTGTTAATGAATATTTAAACACATAATTTATGTTAATAATGAAATTATAATTCAAATTTCTTGGGGAATGAATTTTATTTAGGATTTGGGAAATGATATGGATTAGGGAAGCATAATATAATGAGATATTTGTTTTGAGATATGAAAGATAAATATCAATGATGTGCTATTTTAGAAATATAATAATGTATTGAGGTACCTCAATAAATCATTAATGTGGAATTTGATCCCAAAAGGTGATTGAAAATTTGAAAGGCACTCCACTTCACCCTATTTTCCATGGTAGTATCCCATCCCCTAAAATACTTATATTATCAACTATGTTATTCTATAATGCTATATATGTTTCACTGAAATTCATTTTATATATTCGACAAGACTTTTTTGTCCATGATTTTATCATTTTGTTGTGTTGTTTTGATTCTATATGGAATTATTGTCCATGTAAATTGTTTATGGGGTTTTGTTTTGATTTGAAATACATAGAATTTATTTTACTAGTATATGGTTTCCTTACTTGTATATTGTTTTAATCTACGTCATGGATCTCATTGATCCAACGGTCTTGGCTTCCCCTAGATGTGTTTTTTTGATGAGGCATGTATATGTTATGAACCTCTATTTACTATTCACATGTTTCCTCCTATCCTCCCCAATTATGAAAATTTAGTTAGGTGAATTTTTTATTCAATTATGGTTATCAACATGGCTTATATCCTGCTATTTTTTTAGACAACCTAACTCCTCTCTAACATTATATAATTTCTCTTCCAACATCATTTGGTAAATTTGATCTCTTAATATAATTCTAGAGTGTTTTACTAGGTTTCTAAGAGATATTAAAACGTTTTCTCATGAGGTTTTTAAGGAAACGCCTCGAATAAGAAGGGTGAAACTATGGTTTCCTAACCATCGACACTTTCCTTCATATTGTCTATAATAATACCTATAACTGGAGACATATTTTAGTGCAGACGTGATATAAGATTATTGGATCATGGGTTCATGAGAACTGCACACCATAAGGATGAGTCAATTTTGGACACCATTTCATCATAATTTTTTTTGATATTGAGACATGGATATATAAGAGTTTCATTTTCCATTCTAGTAATTCTTGGTATTGTATCTGTTATGGGAATGTTCTTGAGTCCATCTAGGAGTATTAAATTTTGACTCTTGGTGATGGGTTTTATCACCACCACTTATTTTGATAAGTCTAGATTTCATAGATATATTCTATTGTTATCTTCTTTTCATTTGAGTATATATTTTTGTACTTGTTTCTACTTAGTAATGAAATTCATAACCTAGGTTGGTGTTCTAGCCATTCATATAGTATCAGTGTTATCTGAAGCAAATTCTATATTTATGTTCTATAATTTTTATTTTTTCCTTTCTTTCTATTCTAGTAATCCATAAGTTCAATCTCAGGGTTTCCAAAAAAAAATAATCCACATTTTTTATAACCAAAAAAAATTATATTATCAATGTATTCCCAAAAGATATGAATAAGTGGATCCTTAATTATTCTTTAGGGAAACCACAACAATGTTTCCCAAATAATGGGTATGAAAGCCTACTGAATCATAGAGAAAAGATCCTAAAAAGTTTTATTTTGATAAAATTTATGGTGAAAATTATTTTAACTTGTGAAATATTAAAATGAATTCACATCTGGATTACAAAAAAATGATTTATTCTACTGATGACACATAAATGAATGTTACCACCCTTTCATCATATGGATTGACAGTTGTGACCTTAGGAGATAAGGTGATTATTTATTTTTTTATATGGGTCATATATTACTGGTATATGGCCCATTCTATAAGACCTTTAAATTACGAGGTGTATACTTAGTAGGTTTTACTAGGGAATGATGTTATATAAAATCCATATGCACCCTAAAATGATAATTAATTATCAAATTATGTAATTTAATAAAATATTATTAGAAATTTCCAACATAAGTTTCAAATTTGATGATAAAAACTAATTTATAATATTAATAACATCATTACAGGATTCCTTTAGTTCTGTTAAATATTCTATAATGTATTAAAGAGACACTCTTAATCTTAAGGAATTTAAATCTACATTTCTCCCTAACGAACTTTTCAAAATATGTGTATTAATAATGTTGAGGCTGAGGGTTTCAATATTACTGGTTGAAGTTAATCTAAGGGTAGGAGGAGAAATATAATTCAATGTATGTTACATAAATCTAAATATAATATTAAAGTAACGTAATGATTACAATGAAAACATCATGGTCACAAAGTGATGAACTATCCTAATAGAAAGGGTGGCTATAAAGACAATTTTTATGATTATTCAATACTAGTTCAATGGTATTTTGATATGGTTAATATGTTGAATGTCTCTAATGTTACTATATATGATTAATATGTCATTGATAATAGATGATCATTACACATGTATCATAAGATATAATATTTCACTTAGTTTAGGGAAATTGAATCCGGTGAGGTGTTCTTAACTAATAAAAGGATTTTTCATATTATGAGGATAAGCTTGTTTTCTTTAAAACTTCATGACATGAATGTGAAAACTAATAAAATGGTTATATGGGTACCTGAGTTGAAAATAAACATCACTTCCCAAGTATTACATGATCAAACAGATTATATAACACCCCATTATGACCTTTAGGTGTTCCCTTGTTCATGATTAGTTTATCATCTTTGTTTGGTTGAATTTTTGGGATTTTTTCAAATGGAGAGTCTTTATTGGTGAAATGACCAAAATTTCATAGATTTGTGTTTATTTTATCTAAGGGAGTCTAGGTATGAATGTGTTAATTAGCTGTGATGGGTTCTCTCCATGTTTGAAGAATTTCCTAAGTTCCTTGGTGTTTTTCTTCTGTAAATAGGCTCTTTGATAGCTTCTGAGAGATTACACTTTGTGTAAAGGGATTACACACTATGCAATGATCTCCAGGATGATATTGTGAAAAGGGATTAGGGTGTGAAAGGATTACACACTATATTCTTGATTCATGTTGTATAATGGAAAAAATTTGATTTATAAAAAAGGTGATGCATTTTTCAATGTTTTCAGCCTTTGTGGAGTTCACGACATACAATGGGATTACTCACAGTGTAAGTAATGTGGCATGGGTTTTTATTATTTTTTGTGGGTGTTTATTCTTTCATTCCTCATATTTTTTCCCTCTCTTCACATATATCTTAGCATAAGTGATTTTTCATAAATTCTCTCCTTCCATATCATTCGTTCAGTGATCAATCATCAGGTTTTCTTGTGGCGTACCATTTCTGGTATGTATTCATTATAGTTATTCATTTCATTGGGATTGGGTACTACATTGACCATGTTTATTATTGATATTCATGATTGATATATTATTTCTATCGATTCCTTGTAATCTTCTTCATGCCCTATTTCTCAAAGGCAGATCTCTTGGTTCCCAATCACCATTGTTGAAGGCAGATAGGTTTATATTGGTTTTAGGTAGGTTTCTCTATACAATGGGTGAATTATATGAATTTATTATCATTATTCTAAATTTTATTTTTTTTGTTAATTTATTTTGATTGATATATGGCTTGAAAACATTTCTTAAAAAGGTAAATATTTCTAACAGGGGTTATTCTTTGATTGCAGATTTACATGAATTGGATTTGGATTTACAAACACTTAAGTAGATTGGATTTATTTTGAAAATATATTATAAAATTTTAAGCATGGTTATGAAATTTATTTTTCAAATTGGAGCATTAGTAATCTGGGGTACATTTGGAAATAGACATGGGTATCCTTAGTGTTTATGTGGAACTACAAGGAGGTAACATTTAGGATACCAATGGAATATAGAAAGACTTGATATTGGTTACATCCAATTTCAGTCCTATTTAGGCTCTTTTACATCTAGTACATATTCCTATAGGCTAGGGCCTAATATGTGGTTCTTTTTAATTTATGGTTATCACATGATTTTATTTTTCTTGGATTGTTTCTCATAGTTTTTATATGAATTTTTATCACATAGCTTCACATGATAGGTTATTTCACATATATTTTTTTACCTTCTTACCACTTTATGTATGGATTGGAATCCATGTTTTATCACTTCTACATCTCATATTTATATTTGTAAATATGAAAGGATTTTACTAAAACCATAAGAAAAATGATATTCAATTGGATTTTGATATATTAAAATGATTTGTAAAGCTGTTTTATTTTTAATGGTAGAAATGTTGAATTATTGATATTAGACCATGTATAGACTCTGTTATGGTATGCTATAATGATTTTTTATCACACCATAATTTTTACTTTAGTAAATTGTAGATGTTTTATTTTAGGATCTGGGTAATGTTAAAGGAATCTTGTATCATGTTTTTTTATCTTTTTTTCATGGACATTAGTTTATGATGGTTTGGAGGAGGATTTGGGTCACATGGAGACTTTTTATAATTTCTAGTTTAGTATGTTATGGTTTAGATTCTCTAATTTTTCTTATATAAACTTTTCTCCTCTTTTTAAAATGGTTATATTTATTGTTTTTGTTATAATCAAGACTTGTTTAGTTATCTTTGTTTCACCTCACCATATGTCTAGATAGATCATATGTCTTTTCAAGTTGACTTAGGTTGTTTTTTACAATTTTGTATCAAAGGAATACTTATCCCGAGGTTTTCTAAAAATTCCTAAGTTTGGTTCTTTGTCTTGGGTTGAAAATATTTAGGACTATTGAAATTCAGATTTTAGGTGCAGAAAAGGGGCTTGTCCAACTCACTTATATGACTAAACTAGAGTTTCCATGGGTATTCAAAGACTTTTACCAATTTTTAGAATTCATGTTTGAGATAATTTGAATAAACTATATGGGGATTTTATTTAAATTTTACTATTCCTTTTCAAGTAATGTATCTCGTTTGCATAATTCATAATCTCTTCAAATTCTTATTATTTTAAAGCATTGGGTTGAATTATGAAAGTGGTAATAAGATTGTGGAATGTTATCATGATCTAATTGGTTATTTTATTGTGTCATGTAGAGAATAACATCAAGAAGTGATCTTGAAAATTGAAGATAGCATGCTACGAGAAGGGTTCAATATTAAAATACTCTAGTGGACCCCTGTTTGGTAGAATGAATAATTCACACTATTCAAAGTCTGGGTCCAGTGGATGTTGGGATCCTAGGATGTGTTGTGGATATTAGATCTGAATTCACTAAGTAGAATCTGGCTATATTTCATGGAGAAAAGGGGCCCTAGGAATATGAAGAGTGTATTGAGAGGATTGAGATGATCTTCATCTAGTTAAAGACACCTAAAGACTCTAAGTTTGTTTTCTCCACATACTTTATCGAGGGATCAAGAATGAGATGGTAGGACCCTTATTATAAAAACTATGTTTTAAAAGAATATTAAATGATATTTATTTAAGAAAATCATTAATAATATGTTTTACCCTGAAACGTTACATTTAAAAAAGTCCCAGGAGTTCTTGACCATGGAAAAAGGGAAGAATATAATTGTGGATTATTCGACCCATTTTTCTGAGTAGGTTCATCTTGAACAAGATATTTTCACTAATTAGTATCTTATGTATTAGATTTTTGAGTTTGTAATGAGGCTTCATATTTATTTGATGATGAATCTCATATGACTTTATACCTTTTTGGAGGTAGTTGAAAATTCATATTTTTATGAGGTAGACATAGATGGAAAGATAGACTTGGGTGGAGCTTTATTTTGTTACATTGTTAGCCTTGGTGTATGCTTTGGCTATAATTGGAAGCTTAAGTGTGGTTAGTTTTCTTTAGGTCCAGTTTTAGGGGTTTCAATGGAGAAACAACAAGTTATCTACTACCAATGCGGATGGCGAGGTCATACCAAGACTTACTATGCAGAGTCTCCAAAGACCTATCATTATTATGGATGATTTGACCATAGAAAACATTTTCATGATTGGATATCCTAGATAAGTAAGGTATGATCTACAATTAACAAGGGTTTGTTGGTTCATGAAGATGCTTCCAAGGTTGGTGGGTCATATCCTCAGGCTAAGGGGGATGTTCATGTGTTAAAGAAGGCTCAAGGAGGATCTGAGATCAGATGTATTTTTACAATGGAGTATTCACTAGAGGAATAAAAATAAGGTTCTTCTATAGTTATATTTGTGAGTTTTATTTCATCTTTTATGTAGAAATATTTTTGTGATATGGTTAATAATCACTCTTTTATATTTTCACAGTTCGTTGATGTGTTTGGATTATGTTTTGATCTTATGTTGTACTTGTTGGATCTTTTCACACTATTGGGAAAGTGTTCCAAACAAGGTTTCAAGTACCCCGTGTGTTGGGTGATGATAGATAACTTTGAGGTGGAGTGGGACTTCGTAACATCTCATCCATGGGTCTACATAACCGGGGCCCCGAGCTAGTTAGTCACATGACCTCAAGCATGCCTCCCAAATCATCATAGTATTCCAACTTGTAGTGAGGTATAATATTTTACAATGGGGAGACTAGACCCTCATATTATATTGGCACATCAAATATAATAAATACACAAAAATAGTGGATGCATAATATTACATATGTCACAATGTAAATAGTTATAATAGAAACTCCAGAAGCATAATCAACCAAAAAACAAAAATAATTAAAAAAATCCACAAGCTAAGTTATATATAATCATTTCATGTCATGTTAATATAAAAAAGGGATAAAGAGAATATGAGGGACATGCATATACAACATGATATAAAAAAAATATTGAATGTTCAAAAGTATTTTCCACTAGAATCATGAACATACTCTCAGTACTTTTCTCCGATGATCCATGTTATATGAAAAATAAACCAAGAGTCCATCGTAGGGTGCCTTCCCTTATGAACACATACAATCATAAGGTTTACTCAAGTACCAATGGTGGCATGAGTAACGTCTGAGATAAAATCATTAGGCCACCACTAATGATGTTTGGAAATAATCTAGCCAATGTACGAAGCATTAGATGTGTGCTGATAAAGAAAATATATTCATAGCTAAAGAATAAATACCATTATTCATAGGTTTCTATTGGACACTTGGATGCCTATACCTTCTTCATCATAGGATTTAATGAGTATGATTAGTAACCTTTTATATATAGTAATCATACACATAAATATACACTCACACACACATATAATATTTATACATGTATATGCACACTATATGTGAGGAAGTTTAGATCCATATATTTATGGATACTAGGTGAAAACTAGACCCAAGACGTAACTCAGGAATATATAACTAGTATAACAAAAAAATGGATCCAACAGGGGTACACGCCAATAATCTCATATTAATACCAGACATCATGCCATCACTCAATATGGTTGGCGACTTTTTCATGACCAACACCTGAAGCGAGGGAACATGGACCATTATGACCATCATCCAGTTAAAATTCTAATGGTGTGACACAAGATTCCCAACACCCAATTTAATTGAGAATGAAATTCCATGCTCAACATAACCCTTAATAGTTGTTCACCAGCCAATAGTAGTGTCATACTCATAATAATAATAATAAAATGAAAGATCACTTCAATGAATTTATAACATTTTAATAATAATATCCAAGGGTTCACACTTATTATAACTCATGTTCATAATTAGAAAAAATATGTTGTGGAATTTCCACCCATTTCCATTAATATAAATTATTCATTTCAAATTAAAAGTCATGTAAGATACAAATTCAGGTTCACGATAAACATTTATAAGTTGTTTGGTCATATAGGAATATTGTAAGGAAACTATTCAATTTGGCACACTCAATGGGGTGGAAATTAAAAGTTCAACATCTTTTAATAAATTAACAGGGTTTTGTGAGAGTATCAAATCATGGTTTAATTAATTTATGAAGTAAGAACATAACTTATATCATCTAATGGAATTTCTCAGCATGATTCACTGCAGAAAAATCTATGAAAACAATTAAACTTTTAGAAAATATTTATATACCACTTACCTTGGGACTATGGATGATCACTCATCTAGTGTTGACCTTTGATTTGAAAAATAAAAGAGGAAATCAAAAGAATGGTCCAACTCCCAATAAATAGGGCATATAATCTCACACCTAAATAGCATTATTGATTGAAAGAATAATGATGAAACATTCCTAATTATTGAAAATATTACATGGAGGAATTCAATGTGAAAAACTACAGTTGAAAAGGAGGTCAGATAGAATATATATAAAAAACCTAGATTGAAGCTTGATGAGGTGTGCATGGGAGGAGGGAGGAGGCTCATATCATTGGAAATGTGAAAAGGAAAATAGGGGTGAGTGATTTAAGAACATTAATGTTATAATTGTAAAATAACCCCTAAAAATAGGTTGTATAGTTTGGACACAAGGTTGGAAAAATAGTGTTCCAACCATGCTTCCAACACAGTCCAAAAACCCACCTCTCAATGGCTAGGTGCACAATTTTCCTTATAGTTCACAAGCCATGTTAAATAGATCTTTAATTTTTATAAGAAATGTTGAATGGTTGTGCCCCTCAAATTTCATAGTTTCAATCAAAACGTTTGGCCTCCCCTATACATTAGATACCTTGTATGGTTGAGTGGCACAATTATCGCTAACCGTGCGTTAAATGTGTTTTCCACTCCACTTGTCCAATTTCTAGAAGTCCAGGATCTGAACAAGCCTTGAATTCTCTCAAAACCTTCTTTAGGACATATGTATAATTTACTAAGAGGAATCAATGAATTAAATTGGGAAAAAATGAGACATACCTTCATGAATATCAGAATCATTACAACCTCTCCTCCTTAAAGAAACTCATCCTCATGTTGTCCTTTATAGGTTAAAGAGGGATCATTTGATAAAATATCTACCCAATCAATTTGGATGTTATCTTCCAACTCCTAGGTCTCATCATGTTCTCATTCGTTCTTCCATAGCACTTGTAATGAAGGGATTGAACATTCTTGAACTTTTTTATGCTTTGATCCACGACACACATTGGATACTCATAAAGGGAATTTTCCACATCTAACTCATCCTCATCAGGATTTAGAATGTTCTTTGGGAGTAGATTATACTAAAGGAGATGAGATATGTGAATTACATCATGAATTGATTAGTATCTATAATGATGTTATATCCAATAAGCTACTGTTTTATTAGTTTCAATACCTCAAAGGGTCGAAAAAATTGAGGTAAAAGCTAACCCTGCCTCTAAATTCATCAATGGACCAACATGGGAGAGACACATAGAAAACCCTTACTCTCAGCCTCAAACTCAAGAGGTCACTGAAATCGATTGGAATTGGACTATGTTCTAGATTGAGTTGTCAACATGTGCTTCTTGATCAGCTGGACATGTTCTGTAGTCTCATAGATGAGACATGGTCTACGAAAATCTACCTCCCTTGCCTCTAACTAGTATAAAGGTGATTAGAAAGGCCTACCATATATTGATTCATAAGTATCAATATGAATGGTATCCTCAAATATATTATTATGATTAAACTCAATAATGGGTATGTCTTTTCCCCCCAAAAATCCCAAAATAAAAGTCACATGCATTGAGCATGTCCTCCAACACCTAAATCATACGCTCTGTCCATCCATAATTCTAAGGTTGATAGGCCATGCTTAGAAGAACTTCTATACCCATAGAATTATAAAAAACCTACCAGAAATTATATGTGAAGCTATTATAATGACCCGAAGCTTATCGTACATGGACATTACATTACTTTTGCGGAATACTTAGTACATAACAAAAACACACACACAAGGATCGTAATAGTTTAGTGTCTTTGGAAACTCGGAACGTAATCTTCTAAACGTGGTGAAAGATCTTCAATATCTCCCATAATGATCTTCCCCTTTTTTTTACCTAAAACATTTCTTTATATCCTGGGGAAAGAAAAACAAAAAAGGGTGAGCTCAAATGCTCAGTAAGGGTAAACAAAAGAAATATCAATCACATCATATACATAAGAACGTAGCTTTTGGAAATCTTGACCTGCAAAAGAGCTCATAATATCATAACATGGGATAAATCATAGAATTGAAAATGAGATCCCCATAATCATAACATAAAACTTGAAACTTTGTGGCATGCACACATAATCATGGAAATCATTTCTTGTTAGTCATGACTCATTGCCAAGACTATCTTAGTGGACAAAGTCCCTTTCTGAACCGAGTTCACTCCTCGTTTCAGTCCTGTATCACTGAACCGAAATAACCTTCCGTTCCAGCCATGTCTATCTCATGAGATATATAATCATTACCCAATGCATTGGAGGGAGATATAGGTCCCACCCATCTTATAATGAATCCTTTCTTATGTGTGCCACATAATCATAAATCATACATCATCGTATAACACATGTAACAAAAAAGGGATTCTTGAAACATCATGACATCATAAATCAATTCATATAAGATAAAGGAATTCATAAAAATAATTCCATCACAACATGATCAAATCAATTTAATAATAGGGATAAAAACATAACCCTTTATTATCTTAGATGGAAAATAATTTTGATAAAACACTTGAACTCCATTCTTGAGGAAAATATCCTTTCTTCTTCAAAAACATTTTTCCTTTCATAACATGTCATACAACTTTAAAATAAAATAAGTTGATTAAAAATAAACATGAAAACTTGTAAAGGAAGCTTCTTGGAAATAATGTTTTAAAAATCCATTCATGCCGTATAAGTTAAAAAAAACATTCTTCGTACTTTTGTCGGAAAAGTCAAAAAGTACCTCGTACGAAAAACGACAAAAGATTCCTTTCATATCTTTTACTAAAAACACACCGAAGGGTAAAATTGGATATAAAATATTGTATAATGATGGAAATAATATTACATATTGAGGGAACATGGATGTGGATGATAAAATACACCCCAGTAATTACCAAAGTAAAAACAATCTCGGATAAAAGTGAGATTGTGATATTTCCCTTACCTTAGGTCCGACTTGCTTTGTAACTGTCCGAACCTCCTGTATAATGATTTAAATCATTTTATTGACTTATTACAGAATCATATTCATTGTTATGATATCATATATGGTTCACTTATGACATTATATTACCCGTTCTTTTGTAAATTCCATGTTAAAGAAGCGTTTTGGGTAAAATCGTTTCATTTATCGTAGGTGTTTTGACTTGTTGTTCTTGACATCATTATTACATATATCATGATTTACTTACTTCCAGAATATAAAATATGATTTATATATCATATATATTCAGTATATATATATATATAATAGGTAGATAAATAAAATGAAAAACACCGTTCATGGAGACGGTAGTCCGTACGTACGCATGAACGCTGTTTTCCTTTCCTTATTGTCTTGAAATGGAAGTAAGTAGATGACATACATATGTATATATATACATAAATCCAGTAGCTTTATAATGTCATATATTTCATTATTATTTCTTATATATACATTATAATCATTCTTAAATGGTTAACATGGAGAATGAATCTCATCGCGTCGTGGAGACGGTATTCCGTACGTACGCACGAGCGATGATATCATTTCTATAAATATTGAATTGAATTGGAGTGGATTATACAATATATCAGAATCAATATGATGTTGTAATAACTATGTATAGTTATTCTTTACACCATTATACCCATCCATGTAAGGTGGTGGTGGAAAATAGATTACACCACGGCGTGGAGACGGTATTCCGTACGTACGCACGCGCGGTGATTTCTTTTTCCGTAGGATGGATAGATGGTGAAATAGGTTTGTTTCATACTTATAATAACATATCAGTATATGAGTGATACTGATGTTATTACTTCATAATGAAACAACCTAAGAAGAAGAAGTGGAAGAAGAAATAAAGATGAAAGAATTGGTGACGGTAATTACCTCTTCTTTGAAGTGCCTCTCTGAGACCTCCTCTTAGGGCACTAAAATTGGTCTTGGAGGAAGACCAGAACCTCTAGGATGTTTCTAGGGAAGTGGAGAGGAGAAATTGGCAGGGGTTGGCCGAGCTTGAGTGCTCAAATTGGTGTGAGGAGGAGGGGGAGGAGGTGTCCTTTTATAGGGGAGGAGAGGGGCACCTTAGGAATATGTCAAAATATTATTTTATATTAAAGTCAAAATCGGTTTATAATGGTTCCAAAGGGTCTTATTTCGAAGCTAAAGTGGGGATGGGTCGAAATCCTATCAACCAATAGGATTTAGACAAGTTTAGGGTATTATGTTAACCTTATCAATTAGATTTAACTCTAAGTTAAATAATTTAACTTTTACCGTGTCTTTTTTGTTTTCTTTCACTATATGGTTAATAAACTTACTATAACATGCCAAACGAACCCCAAATTGTATATTATTAATACATATATCCTTATCTAAGTCATTTGGACGAACCTTAGATTTTTAGGAATAACATAACAATTAATAATATAATATTTGATTTAAAAACTATTTTGTGTCAATTTTGACACTATTTGATATATGATTTTTGTGAAAGTCATAACAGAATTATATGTTCGAACCAAGTTGATTAAATTAACACTAATATATCATAGTAACCTAGAAAATTAGTGTAATTCATAAAAAGTCTTAAATTACATTTATTTTGGTATTTATATTATCAATTATGTCAATATTTCATTAATAAGATAATTACTGCATCATCTTTGTGTCATAAATAAATTATATTATTTGATGTCTAAAAATTACAAATAAAATACCATAATGTAGGAAATCTTTTTAGATTTCTAATGAATATTTATAGTCGAATTTATCTTATGTATAACCCCATATTAAAAATGATTTACTTATTAAACTTTGATTTTAACTATTTTAACCCTTCTTTAAATAAATTAATAATAAATGTCCAAATCTAATCCAAGTGGGCCTAAATGGTCATATTTTATTCCTAAGTTTGTTTTTGGTCTAATTACACTTGTCCAATAGAATTAGGACATGTGTTAGGGTAATATTAATATCATATTTACCCTTAGTTACCCTATTTACTATTAACCGTGGTAAAAAAGTAAAAAGTTACTATTCACCAAAAAATTATTTTCATCTCATTGAACCACATTTTAGTCCTTGATATTAACCGTGTCTCTCAGATTTTCGAAATTCCATTCACAGAAGCGGTAAAAATAAGTTTTATGCAAAATTCAGTTTTTAACCTACCACTTAGTAGTTTCACTATTCATAAAAAATTGATGTTTTTCAGAACAATGCCAAAATTTCATCCCAAGCTATATTTCATATTCCGAATTCAAAAATGAAGTCTATTTTACCAAATTCATAACATAAAAGTTGCATTTATTAATTTTATAATTAAATCCCGCTGTTAAAACAAATAGCGTGTTTTTAAGAAACAATATCTATCAAAAGATTGACACTTGTTTATGTCTAGTTTAAATGTGAAATTACATCCAATGACCAACATTGTATTAAATTGTAAAAATATATTCTAAATATACTTTAAAACCACTCAAATTAATGATTTATCACTATTAATTATTTCGATTAAAAAAGTTGTTTTTAATTATAATTTAGTAATTTTCACTATTCATCAGAATATGAAAGTTATCCGAAAAGTACCAAAATTTCACCTTAGGCTAAATTCGATACTCCGAATCCAAAAATGAAGTCCATTTTGAGAGTTAAAATTTCTAAAATTTAAAAAGTGGTTATTACTATTCATAACGGCTAGTTTTAATAATATTTTAATAGCATATCATTGTTTTGTGAAACTCAGGATTACGTACCACACACGCTATCGAGGAAGGTTGCGATTGCGTGTAATGCAAGGCAAGTCAAGGATGCGTGTTGTGCAAGCTCCTTTTGGTGTAGCGTATAACACAAGACATTAGTAAAATAAAAAGAATATTTTTTTCATAAAATCTCGGGCTGTTACATTCTACCCCCCTTAAAATGAATTTCGCCCTCGAAATTCGTCGGGGTTATAAATGGTTTACTATTTGAAAGTTTCTTTAATAGAAACCCACATCGTAAAAGGGAATACCAAAACTTGGCTTTTAAAAACTAAAGTATGAAATGTAACGATTACCCAAATAAACTAATCACTGGGTTTCCACATAGGTGAAAATATGGATATGGACGAGAAATCTAACCATCATGTTCTGATGGAGAGTGGTAGTGAACATGGCTATGGAAAAGCCAGTAATCACAAATCCATAGATTTGTGATGATATAAGGTACCATCTGATTCATCAGGTATAAGATCACTAGGACAACATTTTTGGTTTTCAAGATCATTTCCCTAAAGTTGAAAATTTGCATAAAATAAATACTTACTTTATTTTGGTACAATCTCACTTTTGTTCGTGCCTTGAACAATTTCTACTTCATCTCTTAAATAAATGAAGTTGAATTTGTTATTTGTGAAGTGTTAGCAGATTATGTGATAGAATGATGGGTCATTCCATCTGTCTCAAACAAAAGGTTAGAAAAAGTTATTAAATATACATAAGTCATTATATAGTGAGATTAATCACATATGGTTCCTAAAATGGACTTATACTTCATATATCATACTTCTTAATATAATAACACTAGTTTCTACTAAACAGGGACTTCCTGTAGGTCAGTGGTAGGCGATAAAGGCCAGTCGCACTTCGGTTGTGGGTTCGATTCCTACAGCCTTGTCCGAAGCGATGGGCTGTCGCCCGTCCTGCAGGTTGTCCTTTTTCTAAAACTACGTTACTATAACATCCCATCAATAATATCGAAAATCTTCTATCCTTAAACAATACTAACTTATGTCCAACATAATCCAGTCTAATCTTTAGGCTTATACATAATACTGCAGTCCACTCTCATAATATAGTGACAACGAGTACCAGAGATTTAATACTGTCGTTGATCCCCACATATCATAAGATATGTCTTGTTGGTCACATTCCAAACATTCAAAGTCCTTAATCGTGTATTCTCTTGAATACCTTAGTGAAAACATGAGTGCAGTTAAAAGTTAACACTTTCCACATACCAAAATCCTCAAAATTCTATATACTCAAACCATGATATCACTTAGTCCTTATATCAATCATGAGCTCATGAATACTATTAAACATTTCATTTTATCGTCTTCATTATGCGCATATCATCTTATTTCCAAAAAAATATCTCAATCACTTTGAATACCACATCAATAAATATTACAATACTCAATGATACAACATTATTTTGGAATCCCATTACATAAACACTTAATCATTCCACCACATCGTTGTCATATTCAACATTGCCAATAGTGATCGCATGTGATTTCCCTTTGTCCTTTGCCTTCAGTGGTTGCTCATGTTGATCATCACTAACCCTTGGATTAGGGAAATTATTAGCATAATGCCCCATTTCCTTGCACTTGAAGCATTGAAGTGTTGGCGGTGCGTTCTCTGCAGTGTTTGCTTTATTCACATCATTAGAAACCCTTTTTCCATTACTTCGACACTCAGCTGCTCGATGACCTTCTTTTCCACACTTAAAACATTTTCTAGTCCCTTTAAGACAATCTCCACCATGCTTCTTCCCACACTTTGTGCATAAGGAAACATTCATCTTCTTTTCATCATTATTCCGAGATTTCTCCTTGATCTCCATCTTTCGTTTCTTGTCAAAACCATGAGATGGATATGTAACACCAACTTCCATTTCTACCTTGATATCACAACGCACAATTTCTTCATAGCTACTGAAGTCTCTTATAGCTAATGCCCTTCGAAGACTTGGTTTTAAGCCACTGAAAAATCGATCAACTTTACTTTCAGGTTGGATGATAATTCCAGAAGCATACCTTGCAAGTCTTGTAAAATTTGCTTCATAGGTACCAACAGATTCATCGTCCCTTTGCTTCAGTTCAAGAAACTCTTTCTCCATCTTTGTTCGAAGAATACGAGGGAAGTACTTACTGAAAAACAAGTTCTTGAACTCGTCCCATTCCATGGACTCAATTTCATCTCTTGGCCTCGTATTCTTGATACGATTCCACCATTGATAAGCTTCACCTTCCAAACGATATACTGCTAAGATGACTTTATCATGTTCAGAACATTGCAGAACTGAAAATATCTTTTCAGTAGTACTAATCCATTGTTCAGCAACTAATGGATCAGTAGACCCACTGAAAGAAGGTGGACGTTGCCTCATGAAGGACTCAATAGAATATTGTTCCCTTCTCTGCTCATTTGGAAGTCCAGAATGATTCATAGCTTGTGTAAGTATAACAATAAGATTTTGCACTCCATCTCTCATAACATTTGTTTGTTCAGGAGGGCAATCATTGCATTGTCCATTGCATTGATCAACACGGTTCCTTCGGGTTCAAGCCATCGTCTAAAACCCAAAAAGAATAGTGTGAGAGGCAAAAATCATGCTAGGGAAAACAACATAATAAAGGGGGAGTACCTTCAATATCCAACATCTTAGGTTTAATTCTATGATCGTTAGCGTAATTCTATTACTATAACCTATACGTATACTTATCCCTAGGGACATCCCTAGAAATACCTTAGAAATATCTCTAGGGATCTCACTAAAGATCTCGCATCCTAGTTTCCAAAGGTTGACTAAACCTTTCCTCTGATACCAACTATAACGGTCTAGAATTACTTCCAGTGGACTACAATTGATACCTATCAGGGCACTCCATGGGCGGCTACACCCCCTGGGCGGGACACACCACCATCCCCAGTGGCAGCCATTTCCTCATGAAGCCCTTGGGCGGAGAGCCATGCTTCGTCCAACGATCACATGTGAGAGTTCCCAAGGATCAGATACATTCCTACCTCCTTTGCCTCTGATACCAACTATAATGACCCGAAGCTTATCGTACATGGACATTACATTACTTTTGCGGAATACTTAGTACATAACAAAAACACACACACAAGGATCGTAATAGTTTAGTGTCTTTGGAAACTCGGAACGTAATCTTCTAAACATGGTGAAAGATCTTCAATATCTCCCATAATGATCTTCCCCTTTTTTTACCTAAAACCTTTCTTTATATCCTGGGGAAAGAAAAACAAAAAAGGGTGAGCTCAAATGCTCAGTAAGGGTAAACAAAAGAAATATCAATCACATCATATACATAAGAACGTAGCTTTTGGAAATCTTGACCTGCAAAAGAGCTCATAATATCATAACATGGGATAAATCATAGAATTGAAAATGAGATCCCCATAATCATAACATAAAACTTGAAACTTTGTGGCATGCACACATAATCATGGAAAATCATTTCTTGTTAGTCATGACTCATTGCCAAGACTATCTTAGTGGACAAAGTCCCTTTCTGAACCGAGTTCACTCCTCGTTTCAGTCCTGTATCACTGAACCGAAATAACCTTCCGTTCCAGCCATGTCTATCTCATGAGATATAAAATCATTACCCAATGCATTGGAGGGAGATATAGGTCCCACCCATCTTATAATGAATCCTTTCTTATGTGTGCCACATAATCATAAATCTTACATCATCGTATAACACATGTAACAAAAATGGGATTCTTGAAACATCATGACATCATAAATCAATTCATATAAGATAAAGGAATTCATAAAAATAATTCCATCACAACATGATCAAATCAATTTAATAATAGGGATAAAAACAGAACCCTTTATTATCTTAGATGGAAAATAATTTTGATAAAACACTTGAACTCCATTCTTGAGGAAAATATCCTTTCTTCTTCAAAAACATTTTTCCTTTCATAACATGTCATACAACTTTAAAATAAAAGAAGTTGATTAAAAATAAACTTGAAAACTTGTAAAGGAAGCTTCTTGGAAATAATGTTTTAAAAATCCATTCATGCCGTATAAGTTAAAAAAAACATTCTTCGTACTTTTGTCGGAAAAGTCAAAAAGTACCTCGTACGAAAAACGACAAAAGATTCATTTCATATCTTTTACTAAAAACCCACAGAAGGGTAAAATTGGATATAAAATATTGTAGAATGATGGAAATAATATTACATATTGAGGGAACATGGATGTGGATGATAAAATACACCCCAGTAATTACCAAAGTAAAAACAATCTCGGATAAAAGTGAGATTGTGATATTTCCCTTACCTTAGGTCCGACTTGCTTTGTAACTGTCCGAACCTCCTGTATAATGATTTAAATCATGTTATTGACTTATTACAGAATCATATTCATTGTTATGATATCATATATGGTTCACTTATGACATTATATTACCCGTTCTTTTGTAAATTCCATGTTAAAGAAGCGTTTTGGGTAAAATCGTTTCATTTATCGTAGGTGTTTTGACTTGTTGTTCTTGACATCATTATTACATATATCATGATTTACTTACTTCCAGAATATAAAATATGATTTATATATCATATATATTCAGTATATATATATATATAATAGGTAGATAAATAAAATGAAAAACACCGTTCATGGAGACGGTAGTCCGTACGTACGCATGAACGCTGTTTTCCTTTCCTTATTGTCTTGAAATGGAAGTAAGTAGATGACATACATATGTATATATATACATAAATCCAGTAGCTTTATAATGTCATATATTTCATTATTATTTCTTATATATACATTATAATCATTCTTAAACGGTTAACATGGAGAATGAATCTCATCGCGTCGTGGAGACGGTATTCCGTACGTACGCACGAGCGATGATATCATTTCTATAAATATTGAATTGAATTGGAGTGGATTATACAATATATCAGAATCAATATGATGTTGTAATAACTATGTATAGTTATTCTTTACACCATTATACCCATCCATGTAAGGTGGTGGTGGAAAATAGATTACACCACGGCGTGGAGACGGTATTCCGTACGTACGCACGCGCGGTGATTTCTTTTTCCGTAGGATGGATAGATGGTGAAATAGGTTTGTTTCATACTTATAATAACATATCAGTATATGAGTGATACTGATGTTATTACTTCATAATGAAACAACCTAAGAAGAAGAAGTGGAATAAGAAATAAAGATGAAAGAATTGGTGACGGTAATTACCTCTTCTTTGAAGTGCCTCTTTGAGACCTCCTCTTAGGGCACTAAAATTGGTCTTGGAGGAAGACCAGAACCTCTAGGATGTTGCTAGGGAAGTGTAGAGGAGAAATTGGCAGGGGTTGGCCGAGCTTGAGTGCTCAAATTGGTGTGAGGAGGAGGGGGAGGAGGTGTCCTTTTATAGGGGAGGAGAGGGGCACCTTAGGAATATGTCAAAATATTATTTTATATTAAAGTCAAAATCGGTTTATAATGGTTCCAAAGGGACTTATTTCGAAGCTAAAGTGGGGATGGGTCGAAATCCTATCAACCAATAGGATTTAGACAAGTTTAGGGTATTATGATAACCTTATCAATTAGATTTAACTCTAAGTTAAATAATTTAACTTTTACCGTGTCTTTTTTGTTTTCTTTCACTATATGGTTAATAAACTTACTATAACATGCCAAACGAACCCCAAATTGTATATTATTAATACATATATCCTTATCTAAGTCATTTGGCCGAACCTTAGATTTTTAGGAATAACATAACAATTAATAATATAATATTTGATTTAAAAACTATTTTGTGTCAATTTTGACACTATTTGATATATGATTTTTGTGAAAGTCATAACAGAATTATATGTTCGAACAAAGTTGATTAAATAAACACTAATATATCATAGTAACCTAGAAAATTAGTGGAATTCATAAAAAGTCTTAAATTACATTTATTTTTGTATTTATATTATCAATTATGTCAATATTTCATTAATAAGATAATTACTGCATCATCTTTGTGTCATAAATAAATTATATTATTTGATTTCTAAAAATTACAAATAAAATACCATCATGTAGGAAATCTTTTTAGCTTTCTAATGAATATTTATAGTCGAATTTATCTTATGTATAACCCCATATTAAAAATGATTTACTTATTAAACTTTGATTTTAACTATTTTAACCCTTCTTTAAATAAATTAATAATAAATGTCCAAATCTAATCCAAGTGGGCCTAAATGGTCATATTTTATTCCTAAGTTTGTTTTTGGTCGAATTACACTTGTCCAATAGAATTAGGACATGTGTTAGGGTAATATTAATATCATATTTACCCTTAGTTACCCTATTTACTATTAACCGTGGTAAAAAAGTAAAAAGTTACTATTCACCAAAAAATTATTTTCATCTCATTGAACCACATTTTAGTCCTTGATATTAACCGTGTCTCTCGGATTTTCGAAATTCCATTCACAGAAGCGGTAAAAATAAGTTTTATGCAAAATTCAGTTTTTAACCTACCACTTAGTAGTTTCACTATTCATCAAAAATTGATGTTTTTCAGAACAATGCCAAAATTTCATCCCAAGCTATATTTCATATTCCGAATTCAAAAATGAAGTCTATTTTACCAAATTCATAACATAAAAGTTGCATTAATTAATTTTATAATTAAATCCCGCTGTTAAAACAAATAGCGTGTTTTTAAGAAACAATATCTATCAAAAGATTGACACTTGTTTATGTCTAGTTTAAATGTGAAATTACATCCAATGACCAACATTGTATTAAATTGTAAAAATATATTCTAAATATAATTTAAAACCACTCAAATTAATGATTTATCACTATTAATTATTTCGATTAAAAAAGTTTTTTTTAATTATAATTTAGTAATTTTCACTATTCATCAGAATATGAAAGTTATCCGAAAAGTACCAAAATTTCACCTTAGGCTAAATTCGATACTCCGAATCCAAAAATGAAGTCCATTTTGAGAGTTAAAATTTCTAAAATTTAAAAAGTGGTTATTACTATTCATAACGGCTAGTTTTAATAATATTTTAATAGCATATCATTGTTTTGTGAAACTCAGGATTACGTACCACACACGCTATCGAGGAAGGTTGCGATTGCGTGTAATGCAAGGCAAGTCAAGGATGCATGTTGTGCAAGCTCCTTTTGGTGTAGCGTATAACACAAGACATTAGTAAAATAAAAAGAATATTTTTTTCATAAAATCTCGGGCTGTTACATTCTACCCCCCTTAAAATGAATTTCGCCCTCGAAATTCGTCGGGGTTATAAATGGTTTACTATTTGAAAGTTTCTTTAATAGAAACCCACATCGTAAAAGGGAATACCAAAACTTGGCTTTTAAAAACTAAATTATGAAATGTAACGATTACCCAAATAAACTAATCACTGGGTTTCCACATAGGTGAAAATATGGATATGGAAGAGAAATCTAACCATCATGTTCTGATGGAGAGTGGTAGTGAACATGGCTATGGAAAAGCCAGTAATCACAAATCCATAGATTTTTGATGATATAAGGTACCATCTGATTCATCAGGTATAAGATCACTAGGACAACATTTTTGGTTTTCAAGATCATTTCCCTAAAGTTGAAAATTTGCATAAAATAAATACGTACTTTATTTTGGTACAATCTCACTTTTGTTCGTGCCTTGAACAATTTCTACTTCATCTCTTAAATAAATGAAGTTGAATTTGTTATTTGTGAAGTGTTAGCAGATTATGTGATAGAATGATGGGTCATTCCATCAGTCTCAAACAAAAGGTTAGAAAAAGTTATTAAATATACATAAGTCATTCTATAGTGAGATTAATCACATATGGTTCCTAAAATGGACTTATACATTATATATCATACTTCTTAATATAATAACACTAGTTTCTACTAAACAGGGACTTCCTGTAGGTCAGTGGTAGGCGATAAAGGCCAGTCACACTTCGGTTGTGGGTTCGATTCCTACAGCCTTGTCCGAAGCGATGGGCTGTCGCCCGTCCTGCAGGTTGTCCTTTTTCTAAAACTACGTTACTATAACATCCCATCAATAATATCGAAAATCTTCTATCCTTAAACAATACTAACTTATGTCCAACATAATCCAGTCTAATCTTTAGGCTTATACATAATACTGCAGTCCACTCTCATAATATAGTGACAACGAGTACCAGAGATTTAATACTGTCGTTGATCCCCACATATCATAAGATATGTCTTGTTGGTCACATTCCAAACATTCAAAGTCCTTAATCGTGTATTCTCTTGAATACCTTAGTGAAAACATGAGTGCAGTTAAAAGTTAACACTTTCCACATACCAAAATCCTCAAAATTCTATATACTCAAACCATGATATCACTTAGTCCTTATATCAATCATGAGCTCATGAATACTATTAAACATTTCATTTTCTCGTCTTCATTTTGCGCATATCATCTTATTTCCAAAAAAATATCTCAATCACTTTGAATACCACATCAATAAATATTGCAATACTCAATGATACAACATTATTTTGGAATCCCATTACATAAACACTTAATCATTCCACCACATCGTTGTCATATTCAACATTGCCAATAGTGATCGCATGTGATTTCCCTTTGTCCTTTGCCTTCAGTGGTTGCTCATGTTGATCATCACTAACCCTTGGATTAGGGAAATTATTAGCATAATGCCCCATTTCCTTGCACTTGAAGCATTGAAGTGTTGGCGGTGCGTTCTCTGCAGTGTTTGCTTTATTCACATCATTAGAAACCCTTTTTCCATTACTTCGACACTCAGCTGCTCGATGACCTTCTTTTCCACACTTAAAACATTTTCTAGTCCCTTTAAGACAATCTCCACCATGCTTCTTCCCACACTTTGTGCATAAGGAAACATTCATCTACTTTTCATCATTATTCCGAGATTTCTCCTTGAACTCCATCTTTCGTTTCTTGTCAAAACCATGAGATGGATATGTAACACCAACTTCCATTTCTACCTTGATAGCACAACGCACAATTTCTTCATAGCTACTGAAGTCTCTTATAGCTAATGCCCTTCGAAGACTTGGTTTTAAGCCACTGAAAAATCGATCAACTTTACTTTCAGGTTGGATGATAATTCCAGAAGCATACCTTGCAAGTCTTGTAAAATTTGCTTCATAGGTACCAACAGATTCATCGTCCCTTTGCTTCAGTTCAAGAAACTCTTTCTCCATCTTTGTTCGAAGAATACGAGGGAAGTACTTACTGAAAAACAAGTTCTTGAACTCGTCCCATTCCATGGACTCAATTTCATCTCTTGGCCTCGTATTCTTGATAATATTCCACCATTGATAAGCTTCACCTTCCAAACGATATACTGCTAAGATGACTTTATCATGTTCAGAACATTGAAGAACTGAAAATATCTTTTCTGTAGTACTAATCCATTGTTCAGCAACTAATGGATCAGTAGACCCACTGAAAGAAGGTGGACGTTGCCTCATGAAGGACTCAATAGAATATTGTTCCCTTCTCTGCTCATTTGGAAGTCCAGAATGATTCATAGCTTGTGTAAGTATAGCAATAAGATTTTGCACTCCATCTCCCATAACATTTGTTTGTTCAAGAGGGCAATCATTGCATTGTCCATTGCATTGATCAACACGGTTCCTTCGGGTTCCAGCCATCGTCTAAAACCCAAAAAAAATAGTGTGAGAGGGAAAAATCATGCTAGGGAAAACAACATAATAAAGGGGGAGTACCTTCAATATCCAACATCTTAGGTTTAATTCTATGATCGTTAGCGTAATTCTATTACTATAACCTATACGTATACTTATCCCTAGGGACATCCCTAGAAATACCTTAGAAATATCTCTAGGGATCTCACTAAAGTTCTCGCATCCTAGTTTCCAAAGGTTGACTAAACCTTTCCTCTGATACCAACTATAACGGTCTAGAATTACTTCCAGTGGACTAAAATTGATACCTATCAGGGCACTCCATGGCCGGCTACACCCCCTGGGCGGGACACACCACCATCCCCAGTGGCAGCCATTTCCTCATGAAGCCCTTGGGCGGAGAGCCATGCTTCGTCCAACGATCACATGTGAGAGTTCCCAAGGATCGGATACATTCCTACCTCCTTTGCCTCTGATACCAACTATAATGACCCGAAGCTTATCGTACATGGACATTACATTACTTTTGCAGAATACTTAGTACATAACAAAAACACACACACAAGGATCGTAATAGTTTAGTGTCTTTTGAAACTCGGAACGTAATCTTCTAAACGTGGTGAAAGATCTTCAATATCTCCCATAATGATCTTCCCCTTTTTTTTACCTAAAACCTTTCTTTATATCCTGGGGAAAGAAAAACAAAAAAGGGTGAGCTCAAATGCCCAGTAAGGGTAAAAAAAAGAAATATCAATCACATCATATACATAAGAACGTAGCTTTTGGAAATCGTGACCTGCAAAAGAGCTCATAATATCATAACATGGGATAAATCATAGAATTGAAAATGAGATCCCCATAATCATAACATAAAACTTGAAACTTTGTGGCATGCACACATAATCATGGAAAATCATTTCTTGTTAGTCATGACTCATTGCCAAGACTATCTTAGTGGACAAAGTCCCTTTCTGAACCGAGTTCACTCCTCGTTTCAGTCCTGTATCACTGAACCGAAATAACCTTCCATTCCAGCCATGTCTATCTCATGAGATATAAAATCATTACCCAATGCATTGGAGGGAGATATAGGTCCCACCCATCTTATAATGAATCCTTTCTTATGTGTGCCACATAATCATAAATCATACATCATCGTATAACACATGTAACAAAAATGGGATTCTTGAAACATCATGACATCATAAATCAATTCATATAAGATAAAGGAATTCATAAAAATAATTCCATCACAACATGATCAAATCAATTTAATAATAGGGATAAAAACAGAACCCTTTATTATCTTAGATGGAAAATAATTTTGATAAAACACTTGAACTCCATTCTTGAGGAAAATATCCTTTCTTCTTCAAAAACATTTTTCCTTTCATAACATGTCATACAACTTTAAAATAAAAGAAGTTGATTAAAAATAAACTTGAAAACTTATAAAGGAAGCTTCTTGGAAATAATGTTTTAAAAATCCATTCATGCCGTATAAGTTAAAAAAAACATTCTTCGTACTTTTGTCGGAAAAGTCAAAAAGTACCTCGTACGAAAAACGACAAAAGATTCCTTTCATATCTTTTACTAAAAACCCACCGAAGGGTAAAATTGGATATAAAATATTGTAGAATGATGGAAATAATATTACATATTGAGGGAACATGGATGTGGATGATAAAATACACCCCAATAATTACCAAAGTAAAAACAATCTCAGATAAAAGTGAGATTGTGATATTTCCCTTACCTTAGGTCCGACTTGCTTTGTAACTGTCCGAACCTCCTGTATAATGATTTAAATCATGTTATTGACTTATTACAGAATCATATTCATTGTTATGATATCATATATGGTTCACTTATGACATTATATTACCCGTTCTTTTGTAAATTCCATGTTAAAGAAGCGTTTTGGGTAAAATCGTTTCATTTATCGTAGGTGTTTTGACTTGTTGTTCTTGACATCATTATTACATATATCATGATTTACTTACTTCCAGAATATAAAATATGATTTATATATCATATATATTCAGTATATATATATATATAATAGGTAGATAAATAAAATGAAAAACACCGTTCATGGAGACGGTAGTCCGTACGTACGCATGAACGCTGTTTTCCTTTCCTTATTGTCTTGAAATGGAAGTAAGTAGATGACATACATATGTATATATATACATAAATCCAGTAGCTTTATAATGTCATATATTTCATTATTATTTCTTATATATACATTATAATCATTCTTAAATGGTTAACATGGAGAATGAATCTCATCGCGTCGTGGAGACGGTATTCCGTACGTACGCACGAGCGATGATATCATTTCTATAAATATTGAATTGAATTGGAGTGGATTATACAATATATCAGAATCAATATGATGTTGTAATAACTATGTATAGTGATTCTTTACACCATTATACCCATCCATGTAAGGTGGTGGTGGAAAATAGATTACACCACGGCGTGGAGACGGTATTCCGTACGTACGCACGCGCGGTGATTTCTTTTTCCGTAGGATGGATAGATGGTGAAATAGGTTTGTTTCATACTTATAATAACATATCAGTATATTAGTGATACTGATGTTATTACTTCATAATGAAACAACCTAAGAAGAAGAAGTGGAAGAAGAAATAAAGATGAAAGAATTGGTAACGGTAATTACCTCTTCTTTGAAGTGCCTCTTTGAGACCTCCTCTTAGGGAACTAAAATTGGTCTTGGAGGAAGACAAGAACCTCTAGGATGTTGCTAGGGAAGTGGAGAGGAGAAATTGGCAGGGGTTGGCCGAGCTTGAGTGCTCAAATTGGTGTGAGGAGGAGGGGGAGGAGGTGTCCTTTTATAGGGGAGGAGAGGGGCACCTTAGGAATATCTCAAAATATTATTTTATATTAAAGTCAAAATCGGTTTATAATGGTTCCAAAGGGTCTTATTTCGAAGCTAAAGTGGGGATGGGTCGAAATCCTATCAACCAATAGGATTTAGACAAGTTTAGGGTATTATGTTAACCTTATCAATTAGATTTAACTCTAAGTTAAATAATTTAACTTTTACCATGTCTTTTTTGTTTTCTTTCACTATATGGTTAATAAACATACTATAACATGCCAAACGAACCCCAAATTGTATATTATTAATACATATATCCTTATCTAAGTCAGTTGGCCGAACCTTAGATTTTTAGGAATAAAATAACAATTAATAATATAATATTTGATTTAAAAACTATTTTGTGTCAATTTTGACACTATTTGATATATGATTTTTGTGAAAGTCATAACAGAATTATATGTTCGAACCAAGTTGATTAAATCAACACTAATATATCATAGTAACCTAGAAAATTAGTGGAATTCATAAAAAGTCTTAAATTACATTTATTTTGGTATTTATATTATCAATTATGTCAATATTTCATTAATAAGATAATTACTGCATCATCTTTGTGTCATAAATAAATTATATTATTTGATGTCTAAAAATTACAAATAAAATACCATCATGTAGGAAATATTTTTAGATTTCTAATGAATATTTATAGTCGAATTTATCTTATGTATAACCCCATATTAAAAATGATTTACTTATTAAACTTTGATTTTAACTATTTTAACCCTTCTTTAAATAAATTAATAATAAATGTCCAAATCTAATCCAAGTGGGCCTAAATGGTCATATTTTATTCCTAAGTTTGTTTTTGGTCGAATTACACTTGTCCAATAGAATTAGGACATGTGTTAGGGTAATATTAATATCATATTTACCCTTAGTTACCCTATTTACTATTAACCGTGGTAAAAAAGTAAAAAGTTACTATTCACCAAAAAATTATTTTCATCTCATTGAACCACATTTTAGTCCATGATATTAACCGTGTCTCTCGAATTTTCGAAATTCCATTCACAGAAGCGGTAAAATTACGTTTTATGCAAAATTCAGTTTTTAACCTACCACTTAGTAGTTTCACTATTTATCAAAAATTGATGTTTTTCAGAACAATGCCAAAATTTCATCCCAAGCTATATTTCATATTCCGAATTCAAAAATGAAGTCTATTTTACCAAATTCATAACATAAAAGTTTCATTAATTAATTTTATAATTAAATCCCGCTGTTAAAACAAATAGCGTGTTTTTAAGAAACAATATCTATCAAAAGATTGACACTTGTTTATGTCTAGTTTAAATGTCAAATTACATCCAATGACCAACATTGTATTAAATTGTAAAAATATATTCTAAATATACTTTAAAACCACTCAAATTAATGATTTATCACTATTAATTATTTCGATTAAAAAATTTGTTTTTAATTATAATTTAGTAATTTTCACTATTCATCAGAATATGAAAGTTATCCGAAAAGTACCAAAATTTCACCTTAGGCTAAATTCGATACTCCGAATCCAAAAATGAAGTCCATTTTGAGAGTTAAAATTTCTAAAATTTAAAAAGTGGTTATTACTATTCATAACGGCTAGTTTTAATAATATTTTAATAGCATATCATTGTTTCGTGAAACTCAGGATTACGTACCACACACGCTATCGAGGAAGGTTGCGATTGCGTGTAATTCAAGGCAAGTCAAGGATGCATGTTGTGCAAGCTCCTTTTGGTGTAGCGTATAACACAAGACATTAGTAAAATAAAAAGAATATTTTTTTCATAAAATCTCGGATTGTTACAGCTATAATCTCTTTTATATATGATGTAACATGGAGATCTGTGAATACATATGACCTCCCTAATGTATATCCCCCCTTTATTGTCTACTGATAAAGTCTCTCAAACATGTATGATGTGTTCATATTTCTTCAACCGACCAATGAATAAAAATATTGTATAATTTCTATTATGAAATCTAGGAAACCTCGTAATGATTTCCATGGATACATTATCCCATTTCCACTTAGGAATGGATAATGGATGTAAAATTCTTATTTGTGTATAATGTTTTTCCTTCACCAGCTGAGTTATGGACCATTGAGTGATGAAGCCGGATATCTTCCATTTTATACCAGGAGACCAATATTGGTGACATAACTCTTGATACATCTAGGTGAAAAATTGGGATTTACTACCCAAACTAAGGCATGAGATCCTAGTATAAAATCCTCTCTAATGTCTATTGGGATCCAGACAAAACCATGAGAGAATAAGGTTCCATCCTCATCCACGGTTTAACTAGAAGATGAATATTCATCTAAGACACCTTCTTTATATAATAATACCTCATAATCTAAGACATTCATCATTATCACACATTCTATGAGGGTATAGGTTATTGGTAATGTTAATAGGAAAATATTCCCATGACCCTCCCAAACCTTAATGTGCATCTCTGACAATAAGGTCATGAGTTTCCACTCAACACTAACCTCTTAAAATGCTTGTTTCTAAGTCTTTTGGCTCTTGGAATCGACCATATAAATTTATTTTTGAAGGTGGAAAAGTAATTTCAAAATCAATGGACTATAGATACTCAACCCATATACACTACCTAAGATTCAGATCACATTGTGTGAAGATGTACTTGAGGATTTTGAGATCCGTGAATAACACAAAACTCTCCCAAAGTAAATAATGCATCCAATAGTGTAAATCATGAACTACAATATCTAGCTCAAGGTCACATGTTAGGTAATTTTTCTCATGTGTTCTAAACTAAATAGCCTCATATGCTACAAATCATTTGTCCTAAATAAAAAACTCACCCATAAAAATACCTGATGCATCACAATAAACAATATAGCTCCTTCCTAAATCGGGAAAAATCTGAATCATTGCTGAATTAAATCTTACCTTCAACTCTAGTGAGGTTTATTCACAAGATTCTAACCAAACTAAATCCTACCCCATCTTATCCAATCCCATAAGTGGAACTTCTAGGCATACGAAATCCAATATGAGGTGTTTTTAATACCTGGTTAGCCAAAAAAAACAGAATATCAATTGGAATACTACTATGATACTATATCTATCAAATTCTATGGGTCTACTGATAATCCAATTTCTGAGATGATATAACCCAATAAGTGAACCTTTTCAATCCAAATGTGGCATTTTCTGAGTTTAGCATAAATCACGTGATCTGTCAATGTATTTAACATAATATCAAGATGTTGGGAATGGCTATCTTGAGAACCTGAATACAATAATCTGTATAAAAAAACTACCATGAATTAATATAGATATTGGTGGAAAACCCAATTCATCAAGTCCATAAAAATAGATGACGCATCTATGGGACCGAATGATGTTACCAGATACTCATCAGTAATATACATTCTCTGAAAAGTTTTGTGAGGTATTTCTAATTATCTGAAACACAACTGATGATATCCCTGCCTTAAATAAATAATTGAAAACACTCTCTCCCCACATAGTTGAAAAAATAGGTCATCTATTCAAGGTATTGGATAATGTTTCTTTGTCATAAGATTCTTCAATATTCATAATCTATATAGAGACTGAGGGCAGTGTCTACCTTCTTTGGAAAAAGGACCAATGAACCCTATGGAGATGTGATGGGGAATATAAAAACATTATCCTCCATCACTTAGAACTATTTTTTGAGCTCCAAAATCTCTATAGGATCCATCATATAAATATTAATGAAAACAGATACTTCTATTAGAACTATATCAATGGTTATTTTTATCCCTATCACTAGAGGTAGCGTAGAAAATTCATCATTGAATACATCCCTAAAAGGATTAATCAATAGTGGTAAAAAGAATGTCATATCACCTGATAATCTAAGAAAATACTAACGATATGGTTTTTCACTCTGACCAACCCCTGATGCTTAAGCCTAGCTTGAGACGCATGTATATTCCATTCTACCTTACAGATATATTTATATCCCTCTTGTGATGTAGGCATGACCCTCCAGTGATAAAAATAAATTTGGGCTAGTTAGGAAACTAACCAGCCATCTAAATAATTACATCAAACCATGTCATGATGAGGATGAAAATATTCCATACAGAGAGATGTTCACCTATCTCAAGGGGAAAATCAAAAAATCATTGAACACTCTCTAATCGGATATCCACTAGGGTATCGAGTGTCAACATTCCATAGAAATACTCAATATCAAGCCACATACTCTCCATAATTTCCTTGGATATAAAATAATATGACTTTCCTATGTCAAATAAAGTAGAAACTAATGCAGGGGCTACTAGAATAGTACCATGCTCAGCATAAGGTCTAGAGATCTACTCCACTGGCATAAGTGTCACTGTATGTAACTCGACAGTACCCTAACCTTTAGTCACAACATGACTACATTGAGTGTGATTGCTTTGTTGGATCTATGAATCCTGAGTCTGATTCAATCTGCCTCAACCACCACCTTTTCCTAAGAGTTTAGTGGTATTCCAGCTACCTACTTGGAAAGATACTACTCGCCCCATTCTGGAATGCAGGGTAGGTGTATATCCTATCTCGGTAGGTAAAAGTAGAAAATTACTATAGATTAATTTGATATTACCAATACAATCAAAGCCTCTTCACTCAAATAGATCTCACATACAATGAGGTTTCATATTTCATGGACTCTCACACTGGTGACATATAATGAAGCTACCAGTATGAGATTTCTAACTACTTATAACCCCAGAAGATAAATTGAAACGCTACTTCCTTACATAAGAAGTTCCACTAGCATGTATGGGTAATGAACAACCCTTGTTCTCACCATCATCTTCCCTCAGATTCCTCTCATTAATGAGCTTCTGGTTGAATATTTCAAAAATAATGATCAATAGAAATACATTGACCCACGATCGGATGTCATATACTCATAAATACACAAATCACCTGGAATTCATAAGTTATTCACCAGATAAGTCTATTAAAAACAATTAATCTCAGTAAAATTTGAATAATACACCATGATAGACAAGTAAACCTACTCCAAGTTCATAAATTATTTGGCCCAGTTAGCCCTCATTTACTATGGAAAGAAGTAATTCTAAAATATCCTTTGGAATATTTCTAAAATCATATATTAATATTGTTCATCCTTTTTAATTAAATCCAATGATCTCTAGGTACAACCATGTATCATGTAATCAATTATATTGACCCTTTTCTATGCAGAAATCTCTAGATGATCAAATTAAGAAAGGATCACCTCAATCCTCGACTTTACAGCCTGAGGTCCCCCATCCCACAAGAAGGAAAGAAGATTTTTTTTCTCAAACTCACTAGTAAACTCTACCAAAGTCGGGTAAAGTCATGAAAAACTTTTTATATTCTATATCATAGGTAATAATCCCTCCTGAAACAGGGTGTATGTGCCTATGTTAGAAATAATATGTGCTCCATAGGTGGCACTACAGGAGGTACCACTAGTAGCTCAGGTCCCACCACCTTTGATGCATTATTATCACCACCTTCTTGGAATATGAATCAAGGTTGTTCTGGTGTAATGATTCTAAAAAACTAAATGCACCCTTCAAATTAGAATTTAATAGTGGAAATAATTTTAGATATAAAAAAAGACAGATGCATATCCTACTTATAGAATAAGTCACACCACTCTTCATGCTCTAAAATCCTAGTGTAGGTGGTAATTTAAAACCATAATAGGTCATAATAATGTGAAATACATCCCAAAATACCCACTATTAAGGGTGCGTTTTGATGTATATATCATATAACATAGTAGGGGTTCTGTTATATGGAGTCTCCAGTGCAAGGAATAGATTAAAAATCCTTTTAATTTACAAATGGAATACCATTTAGAGGTAAGTATTTCAATTTTAAAGATTTAAATTCATATGAGTTTGTATTATTTTATATTATATATATTTATTTATGGTCTAGTTAAAATCATTTCCATTTCTGGTTAATTAAAGTCATACAACTTATAAAATAAAACGGGCACACCATTTAACTGTACCATGACCTTCACATTTGGTATCATGATGCAATAGGTCAAAATCAATGATTTTATTACCTTAATAACCTTAAGGATTAATATTATCACTTACTTCATAAATCACTATTTGTATTCACGTAACTCAGTCAAAAAATGTTTTTTCATTCCATGGAGCTAGTTGTTCTAGATCCCACAATATGGTATAATTAGTAAATTATAATTTCATCAACAATTTATTTCTGAAAACCCCATTTTTATTGATGAAGAAACTTTAAATAACCCAATTATATTATTCCTATAATAAATGTTAGCACATTTCAATATATAAGAATCATGGAACTAACTATATGAAACAAGAACATACATGCAGATAGTTGACATGGAATGAAAAAATCCATGGAATATTAGTCCTATGGTCCATATAATGACTAATTTGATACTAATTCCTTTCCTTACCACTCCAAGGAATGAATTATATTTTAAAACCATCAACAATAATAATATCACAAATTATGTGCATCACCCAACAGTGAAATCATACCAAATATAATAGTTGTAATTCAATAATAGTAACAACCCATCCCATGTAATTTTGATATCCCTTATACATGGGTTAACTACACTTAGTCATAATCAAATTATCAAATTAAATCACATACTTTTACCATTTCTACTAACAAAACTATAAGACAAAAGGAAAAAATAACTACTCTGATACCACATTGTAATACCCTAACTCGGGGTCCACTGAAAGGGGGAACTATGTCGGTGGATCACATGGCCTCAAGTGCACCTCCCTATAAGCCAGTGACTTTTGAATAGAAATGAGTGTCTATGATGGTATATTGGGGAGACTATACCCTCATATCAGAGTGGAACTATAGTTATGATAAATACACAAAAATAGCAGAAGCATAATATAATATATTGCACAATAGAAACAGATATAATAGAAACCGTTGAAGCATAAACAACAAAGTAACATGAATAAATAGAAAAATAAATAGGATAATTCATATATAATGATTTCATTTCATGTTTCTATTAAGTAAGGGAAACAAGTAATACATGGGATAGTCACATACAAAATGCTTTACAAGAATAAAGAAAGGTCAAAAGTCTACTCCATTATCATCACGAGAGTACGCTAGGTCCTCTGATCCCATGGTTCATGATATAAGAGATATAAATCAAGAAACCATATCAGGGAACTTTACATTATTCATAAATGCTGTTATAAGATTAACTTGGGTACCAATGGAGGCATGATTAGGGTCGGAGATAAACTCATTAGGCCACCACCAATGACATATAGAAATAATCCATCCAATTAAAATAGAATTAATAGTGTGAAGGTAAGGAAAATATAATAATTTCTAATGAATAAATACAAGTGAGATCATGATATTATATGAAATCTATCTCACTCAACCTTTTTTAGCATAGGCCGGAATGAGTATGATTTGTAATCATTTATATATATATATATATAATAATATATATATATATATATGATTATTTAATATGTATACATGTATATGAACACTATATGTTTGGGATATTATATCCATATACATAGATACTAGGTCCTAGATGGACCCTGGGCATAACTCAGGCATCCCTAACTAATCCCTAATATGGGTACAATCCCATGTTCTCATATGAATGGGAGACATCATTTCCATCACTCGAGTGGGTGGGGTGGGTCTTCATTCCCAAAAACTAAAGAAAGAGAACATAAAGCATCATTCCCATCATCCAAATAAAAGTATAACTGTGTGATACATCATGACCGGCACCCAATGCATGGGAGCCTGAAACACCATGCTCAACAGAACCCATAACCATTTTTCACCATCTAATAGTAATGGAATAATCATTATAATAGTAATTACATGATGGATCACTTATAATTAATTTATAACCATTTTATCAAAAATATCCAAGGTTTCAAACTTCATATAATTCATGTTCATAACTATGAAACATGTGAAATTTCCTTTCCCCCCATTTTTGTTCATATAAATTAATACATTCAATTTTCATGGAAAGAAAGATAACAATTTCGAGTCACACCAAACACGGGGAATATGTTTGGTAATTTATGAATATATATAAGGGGGTATTCAATTTGGAACACCCAAAGGAATGGAAATAAAGAGGTCTCAGTCCTATAAACATTTATAAGGGGTTTATGGGAGTATAACATCATGGTTTAATTAATTAAATAAATAAAAACACAACTTAAATAGCTTCAAGTAATTGTTCGACATTATGCACATCAAAAATATATATGAAAACTCTTAAAATTTTGGAAATGATTTCCATAACACCTACCTTAGTTCCATGGATGGCCACTCGTCTAGCTTCAACCTTTAATTTAAAAAATAATGGATGAAATTGGAAGTATTAACTGATGCCTGAAAAAATAGGGCATATGTGATTACACCTAAATAGAATCACTGATATAATGAAGAAAGAAGAAATTATCCAAATTATTGAATATCTTATATAGATGAATCAAACATGAAAAATAGATGTTTAAATAGAGGATAGATTAATGATTTATCAAGAAACCTAGATGGGAAGTTAAGGATGTCTTCCCAAGATAAGGGAGGGGGATCCTGTCATTAGAATTGGTAAAAGGAAAATTTGGGTGAGGGATTGAAGACCAGTAGTAGAAAAATGGTAAAATCACCCCTCAAAAACATGGTCTCGTGTTTTGGGTTCATGTTTCATTATACCATGAACCAACTATATTGAATCCACTATCCAAGAACCCACTTTGCATGGGCACACTGTTTTTTACTAACCATGTGCAAGCCCTGTGAAAAGGATCTAAAAACATTCTAAGTCAAATCACATACTCATGAACCATAATTGGCATTATTGAAGGAAAATAATTTGCATTCCCCTCTACGCTTGTAAAATCACATGGTTAGCACTAAAATTTCACTAACCTTGAAACCCACTCTGATTATAAAATTTCCAAACTCTAGACCCCAAATAAGCCCTAAATTATTCTGAAAACATACTTAGGCTATAGTAGACATTTAACAAGAGGATAAAAATAATTAAAATAGAAAATAAATGATACATATCTTTTTGAAAATTAGAGGTGTTATATCCTCATATCTTTAAATCAACTCATCCTTGAGTTAGCCCTTGTAGTGTAAAGAGGGATATTTTGAGACAAGCTCCAACAACTGGGTGTAGACGTCAGTTTCCTACTCTCAGGTCTCATATTTTACAAGTTCGTGATTCCATACCACTCGTAAAAAAGGGATTTTCCTTCCTTAGACTGTCATCTTTCTCTGATCGATGACACGTACTAGATACCCCAAAAAGGATGCATCCACATTAAACTCAACCTCATCAAGATCTACAACATGCATCAATTATTGATAATACTGACAGAGCTGAAATATGTGAAAGAAATCATGCATAGAACAATATCTTTAAGGAAGTTATATCTGAAAAGCTACTGATCTAATTCATTTCAAAACCACAAATGGTCCAACTAGTTGATCTAAAATTTTACCCTAACGTTTAATTCATTGATGTCCCAACCACGGAAAAACATGTAAGAAACCCCATTCCTCAACCTCAAACTTAGTAGGTATCTAGTGTTAATTGGAATATGATTGTTTTCTTGATTGAGATGTCAATATGTGCTTCCTAATTAGATTTAAAAATTTTGTATTCTCCTAGATAAGATGTGTTCCATGAAATGATACCTCCCCTACATCTAACTAGCATATGGCGATCAACAAGGTGTACCATATAAGGATTAATAAGGATCCATCTGAATAGTATCTTGAAAGATATTATTATAAGAAAAATTGACAAGGGCTATATGTTTATCCCATGAAATCACAAATTCAAGGGTATAAAAACATATTGTGTCCTCCCGCACCGAAATCAAATGATTTGTTTGTCCGTCATTCTGAGGGTGATAGGTCATGATTAAAAGGACCTATGTACCTAAGGACTTCTTCAACCCCTTCCAAAACCATGATGTGAAGAGATAATTTCATTCAAATATGATATAACATGGTGCTCCATGAAGACATATGACCTCCCTGACATATATCCTCCCTATCAAGTCTACCAATAAATTATCTCGAATAGGAAATAAGTGTGATACTTTCATCAACCAATCAGCAACTACCTACACTGTATCATTTTCATGTGGTGATATAAGAAAACTAGTTGCAATTTCTCTAGAGACATCATCCCATTTCCACTCATGAATGGAAAATGTCTATAATAGTATTGTCATTTGATGATGTTTCACCTTCACCTGTTGACATATGGAATGCCATGTAATGAATCCGGCTATCTCTAGTTTCATACCAGGTCACCAATACTCACGATTTATGTCTCGATATATCTTGGTGACACTAGGATGTACTTCCCAAATGGAGGCATGATTTTTTTACATCAACTCTTCTCTAATGTCTTCTAGGACCCATAAACACCCATGAAACTGTAAGGTATCATCCTCATCCATGGTCCAACCAGAATATGAATCTTTATTAGAGACACATTCCTATAGTAAAAAGCCCTCGTGATCTGATATTTACATCATTTCAATCCATTCAAATATGGTAAATGTTCTTGCTAAATCTGATTGTAAAGTCAACCCATTATCCTTCCAAACCTCAATGTGCATATTGTAAAATAAGGCCATGAGCTTCCACTCTCCACTGGATATCTAAACTACCTCTTTTTTTTATTCTTCTATATCAAATCATCATACCATGCATTTCCTTTTATAGGAATATAATTATTCTTGAAATCAAAGGATTCTGGATACTTATCTCATCTTCACTTCTTGAGATTTAGATCACATTGTGTAAATATGTACATGAGGATTATGTGATCTGTGAAAACCATGAAACTATATTAATGTAAATAATGCATCCAGAAACATAAAACATGAACTAAATAAGCCATCATGTGGTTGTTCATTGGGTAATTCCGCTCATGGGGCCTCAGGTAACAAGGCCAGTAGGCTACTACTCACTCATCCTATATCAAAACTACCCCAACTCCATAACTTATTAATTAAAATAAATGGTACTACTTCTTCATGGATATCTAATAACCTGTATTGGTACAGAAGTCCATATTCATTTCAACTCCTAAAATGTTTATTCGCAAGCATCTAACCATTTAAATTTCAAACCCTTGTTAGTCAATCCCATAAGAGGCACCAAAATGTAGGATAAATATTCAATGATGAGTCTATAATAACTTAATAGCCCCAATAAACTTCATATATTAAATAAATTCTTGGGATTATCCCAAAACTACAAATCTCACCTTCTATAGGTCTATTGATACTTCTGTTTTCGAGATGATATGACCTAATAAGTGGACTCTGTTAATCAAAAACTAGAATTTTTTGAGCTTAGCATTAATTTTCTACTATCTCAGTGTGTTTAGCATGATCTCAAGATATTGGGAATGGTCATGTTGAGAGTTTAAATACACTAAGATGTACAAAACAATACAATGAATGTATCATGATACAAGTGGAAAACTCTATTCATCAAAGACATAAAAATCATTTATGCGTTCGTGAGACCGAATGGAAATACTCGCTACTAATAAATACAATACATGCTCTAAAAAGTTGTGAAATGTTTATATAATGACATGAAATTTACCTAAAAATAACCTAACCTAAAATTAATCATTCAAGAGACCCTCTATCCCCAGAACTTGTCAAATATTTCATCTATTCAAGACAGTGGATACTGGTTAATTTTCATATTTTGGTTTAACCATTACTAATCCACATAGATCCTGAGTGAACCATTCACTTTCATGGAAAAAGGATCCGTGAACCCCATGGAGAAGTGATGGGGAATATAAAAACCTTAGGCTCTAAGTCATTCAAGTATTTATATAGCATAATAAGCTCCATATGTTTCATCCTTTTTGGTGGAATGGGAACTCATGCTGCTCCTAGAACTAGATCAATGGGGAATTCAATATCTCTCACTAAAGGTATCCCAGAAAAGTATTTAGGGAAGAAATCCTAGAAATGATCCACCATAGGATGGAAAACATCTGGTCATATCCCCTGATCATCCATCAAAAGTCAAGTGATCTGGTTTGTCACTATTCATATCCTATAATTCTTAGGTCCAACTAGATATGTATAGATATACCTTTATCCATTAAGGATTTGTATACATCTCTCTAGTGATGTTAACATAACCATATGGTGATAATAATCAATGTTGGATGGATAGGAAAATAAATATTCATTTGCAATAATTACATTAAAACCTATCATGTTGACGATGAAAAGATTCCATATTAAGAGATATTTTTCTATCTCAAGGGGAAATCCTTACATCAATTACTGTTCTCTGATTGGATACCCAATGTGGTACCAATTTTCATTAAACCAAATAAATAATATATCTTGAGGCCCAGATTCTCTAGAAATTTAATATATATAAAATATTGTGATGTTCTTATATCAAATAAAGTAGACATTATTATAGAGGATACTAAAATAGTACATATAATAGTATAATATCCTATGCTCTGCTCCTCCAGTATTGGTTTCACTCTTTTTAACTAGCTCGAACCATGGCTCTAGGTCACAACATGACTACCCTGAGCCAGCCCGCTCTACTAGTGCTATAAATACTATCTCTATTTCTATCTACCTTGACTGCCACCTCAGCCTGATCTAATGGTGGTATTGCATCTACCTTCCTGGTGAGATACTAATCGACCTGCTCTAGAACATGGGGTAGGTTTAAATCCCCGCTCTCTAGACACTGGTGAAAAATTATTATAAACATAATGGATATTCCCCATCCCACATCAGCTTCTACACTCAATTGGTTCACGCATACACTGAGGTTTCTTATGTCATGGCTTCCCACACTATTGACATATGAGGAATTTGTTAGTATGAGTTATCTTACTTCTACTACCCCCAAGATAAACCTCAAAATACCACTTCCTTATGCTAGATTAACCACTATAAGGAATGGGTGATCATCCTCTTAGGTTTCCACCATAATCATCTGTCAGATTTCTCTCTGTAATGAGGGTATGGTTGACTCTCTCATAAATATTCATCAACTGAATGACATTGAACTATGATTGGAGTTTATATACTATCTCATCCTCAAATATCCTAGTATTCATAAGATTATCACCATATAAGTTGAGTTTAAAATGAGACAACTCAATAAATCTAGAAGAAAACCCCATGATGGACATGGTTCCCAACTATAGGTTCAAAAATACTCTAGCCCATTCAACCCTAACTGTCTTGGTAAATAATTAATCATAAAATATTGATAGTAAATCCACCCAAATCATATCTAGATGTTAGTATTCCAAGGTAATGACATCCCACCATCGCATTGTAGAACTATGTAGCATTCAAGAAAAGATATTCACCCTCCATTGTTGAGTCATCTCCATATTCTCGAATATAGAAAGCATCACCTCAATTATGGACTCTTTAGTATGATGTCTTCTATCCCTTGAATATGTGGAAGTAGGATGCTATTGAAAGTCTAGAGTCAAATCTACCTCGGTCAAGGAAGGTCAAGTATCACCTTTTATATTCTTCATCATATGAATAAATAAATCTCAAAACAGGGATTCAATTCCCATGTTAGGAATAATAGGTGGTTCAATAGGTGGCACTATAAGAAGTATAGACAGGGCATCCTGGCCCACCACCACTGGTGCATAGTTTTCATCACCTTATTAGTGTAAGAATAGGGGCTTTCATGGAGACGTGATTCTATAATTCAAAATCACATGCCTCATAAAAGAATTTATGATTGGAAGGATTAATAGATAGAAAAATGTGTAGGCACACAACCTTCTTACGAAATAGGTCACACCATTATTTCTTCTCTAAAATACTGGTCCATGTGATATGGGAAAAATATAATAGGTGTTAAGAATATAATATACACCCCCATCTACCCAGTACTAAGTCCATGTTTCGGTATAGGTCTTATATAACAAAGTATGGGTTTCTTTATATGGAGTATCAATTGAAATTTATTGATGAAATTCATTTTAAATTACAATTGGAATCCCATTTAGTGATAAGTTTTTCACTTTAATTGATTTAAATTCATCTGAGTTAATATTATTTTATATAATTGATATATAGACTATGTAGTTAAATGTATCACTATTTCCAATTTATAAAATTCATACACCATATAATTTTCATTTGGGACATCATTTAATCGCAACCAAACCCTTAAATTCAGTATGATGATGCAATAAGTCATAATCAATGATTTGATTTAATGAATCACCTTCAATATTTATATAATCACTTTCTTCATAAATCACCATTGGATTTCAAGTAACCCAATCAACTAAAATTTTTTATGTCCCAGGAACAAGTAATTTTAGAACCCAAAACATCGTATAATCGTTCAACAATGTTCTGATCACCAATCTATCTATGAAAATACCATTAATATTGATGTAATAACTTTCATTAACCGAATTACATTATCCCTATAGGAAATTTTAGCACATTTTAATATATAATAATCATGGTATAGACTATATAAATCCAGAAAATGCATGCATAAAGTAGATGTGGCAGGTAAAATGCAAGGAATATTAGTCCTAAGGTGACTATAATGTAGCATGATATATGAATCCCTTTTATTACTAGGCCATGGAATGAATTATATTTCAATAACATCAATAATAATAATATCCCAAAGCATGTGCATCACGTAATAGTGAAATCGTGTCAACTATAACATGAGTAATCCAAAAATAGTAATAACTGATCACACACAATTATGGTTTCCACTATATGTGGGTTAGAGACTCCCATACATAGGCTCATTACCAAATTCCATAACATATTACTCTCTTATATATTATGAAAATAATAAGACAAAGGGAAAAAGAACCGCTCTGATACCACTTTGTAACATCCAAACCCAGGGTCCAATTAATTGAGGCACCAAATTGGTGGGTCAAATGGCCTCAGAAATGCATCCTCACATGCCAGAGGCTGTCAACTGGTATGGAGGTTCTATGATGGTATGGTGGGGATAATATAACCTCGCATCAAACTGGAAAAAAATATAATAATTTCTTAGAAATAGAGGAGTCATTATATAATATATGGTACAAAAAATACAGATATAATATAAATTAATGAAGTGTAAAACACAAAGAAATAGGAATAAATACCAAAATCAATAGGCAATGTCATATACAATGATGAAACTTTATGTTTATATTAAAAAAGTGAAATAAATAATACATTGGATAGGAATATATAACATGCTATACAAAAATATAGAAATTCCAGAAGTCTACTCCAATAGCATCATAAGCATATTCTCAGTCCTCTGCTCCCATGATCCATGTTATATGATAATTACACCAAGCTTCAGTAGTAGGACACTTTCTTTTATCCACACGTATATTCATAAGGTATACTCGGGTACCAAAGGCAGATCGAGTAGGGTCTAAGATAAAATCAGAAGGCCCCACCAATAGTGTCTAGAAATGATATTTCCATTGTATATAGAATTTGAAGTGTTCAGGTATATAAAAAATATAATCAATGCTAGAAAATAAATACCAACTGGCCCATGTTTCTATAGGACACCTGGTAGAATCTACCTACTTTTCCATCGGTCAAAATGAGTCTAATCAATAACCATATATATATATATATATCTGTGTGTGTGTGTGTATTAATCATATATATATATATATAATATGTAAGAATTTTCATAAACACTATATGGGAAGATGATTGGAGCCATATACATGGATACTAAGTGTTATCTAGACTAAGGGAATAACTTAGGATTCCATAACTAGTTTAATGAGATAATGGATTCAGCAAAGGTTTCAAGCCCATAATTTTACATGAATTTGAGATATCATGCATGTCACTCAATGTGGTGGGGTGAGTTGTCATGCCAAACACCTGATGCAAGGGAACGTGGAGATTCATGACCATCATCTAGATAAAAGTACAATGGTGTGAGTCATCATTCCCAACACCCAACATAAGGGAGTTTTAAATTCCATGGTCAATAGAATCAGTAACCATTTTCACCCAACAATATTAATGGAATACTCATAATAATAATAATATGAGGAATGAAATCTAGTGGATTTATAAAAAATTTTACACATTATCCAAGGGTTAAAACATTATATAAATCATGTTCATAATTTAAGAATATGTGTCATGGTATTTCCACCCATATCCATTCATTTAAATTAATCTATTCAATTTACAATTCAAAGATGATAACAATTAAGGTTCACTCCAAACAATTATAAGGTGTTTGGTTATTTAGGCATAAAAATTGGGATGGTATTCAATTTGGCACACCCTATGGGGTGGAAATTAAGAGGTTAAAATCCTCTAATAAATTCATAGGGGTCCATGGGACTATCACATCATGGTTTAATTTATTAAAAGGAGAACAATGAAACTTAAATAATTGCACAAAATTGTACGGTAAGAGGAACATCTACAAAAGCTATGAAGGAACATAAACTTTTGGAAAATATTATTAAACCTACCACCTTAGGTCCAGAGATGATCACTCAACCAACTGAAGCCTTTGATTAAAAAAAATGGAAGAAATCAGAAGAATGGACCAATGTTCAGAAAATAGGGAATATGAGATCGCACCCAAACATCATCATCGATAGAAACAAAGATGATTAACTGTGCCTAAGGAAGGACGAGCTTACCTGGAAGAATAAAAAAGTGAAAAATAGAAGTTGAAAAATAGGTTGGAAGAAATATTTATCAAGAAACCAAAATGTAATATTAATTGGGTTTTATGGGAGAAGGGAGAAGGCACTTTTTACTAGAAATGGGAAAAAGGGAAAGATTGTTGAGGGATTTACGATCATTAATGTAAAAATTCTAGAATCACCTCTAAAAATAGGACACGCTGTTTGGCCGCATCGCTACCCAAACCATGCACCAATCATGTGTCCTCCACTATCCAAGAACCCACCTCACATGAGTTAGGCACATGATGTTTCTAACCATGCTCAAGACATGTGAAATGGATCTGAAATATTTTTAAGATAAATTTCACAGTCATCTTCCCTTGCTTTAATAGTTTGAAACAAACCATGTGGCCTCTCTTATGCACTGGGTACCTCGCAATGTTGAGTTACACAGTTCGTACTAGCTATTTTCTATCTATATTTCACACTCTTCTTATAAAATTTTAATAACTCTGAGCTCCAACAAAGCCTTGTAATCTCTTAAAACCTTCTTTAGGACATATGTCACATTTACCAAAAGAAAACAAATAATTAAATCAGAAACAAATTAGTCATACCTTCATAAAAATTTGTATTGCTACAAACTTATCAGTGGTCGATATCAACATCATTGACTTGATTATCAGCATGGACTAAATGATAAATGTTAAGGCCAAAATAGACTATTATAACCATTGGGTACAATTCTTATCTTCTGATGGGGCCACTCATATTTTTCACGGCGAGTGGGACTCTAGATCGGTATGGTAAGGGCTAGTTGTTCGTTATTCCACGGTAATCTTGTGATAGTTTTCAGATATGATTCTTGTTGAAATTAACCCATCCATAAGTAGATAACTACATGTTTTGTGTTTATGTACCCTACGGGCTTTTCATAATATTTTCTTGGTTTTATTCAATACTGAAAGGTTAATTTTACTATAGACATTATCCCTTGTTTGATTCCCATATATATTCCATTTTACAGTATAGAACCTTCTATGTTAGAGTAACTTAATTTTTTGAATAAGGACCTTGAGCATAAAATATTTATTCATCCTAGCATGTCACTGTGGACTTCTTCTATCCCATTAGAAAAAAAAGGCATACAGAAGCCTTAAAATTTTTATTTATTATCCGATGTTCAATAGGGATACAGTTAAAAAAATCAATTACCTAGGATTGATGATCCTTTTGAACTGATTAGAAGGGAATATAAGGGTACCACCATCCAAGAGTTAGAGAAGAGGATATACCTAATTCAATACTTATGATCTTGTATGAGATTTTTTAATTTCTGGTTATACCATTCGGTTTGAATAATTATACTATAGTGTTTATGAATTTGATTAATGAGATATTTCATCAGTTCTTAGACACTTTTTTCCATGGAAGATACATTAGTGTACTCCATGTTAAAGGAGAAGCACAACGACCACTTGGATATTATTCTTCAAACCATGATAGAACATTATATATACAGAATGTTTTTCAAATGTTATTTTTAGATCTGGGAAGTAAAATTTTAAGAGCATGTGATATCTAAGAGGGGCATCTCAGTAGTTCCTGAAAAAATTTAGGTTATTATGTTAGGATAGAATCCCCAAAAATTGTTTTATATCTAGATATTCTTGGGTTTGGATAGTTACTAAATGTGGTTTTTTAGGATTTAACAAGGATTAAAACATTTATGAAAAGTTTAACCACAAGGGAGTCAAGTTTGAATGGAATGAAAATTGTTAGAGATATTTTGAGGATCTAAATTTGAGGTTTAAATTAGAACATGTTTTTATTCATCTGGAACTCAGATATAGTTTTTAGTTTTTCTATGATGCATTTAGTATGGGATGATATGTGTCTTGATTTAGGGAAAATATGTTGTGTCCTATGACTCTCTCAAGTTATTCCCTTTTTAGAATAACTTTCCTACCCATGATCTTGAGATGGAGGTGGTTTTCCATGCAATGAAAATTTAGAAACACTGCCTCTTTAGGGAGAATTTTACAATGTATTCCCATTATAAGATCCTAACATATATTCTTATTTAGAGGGATCTAAACTTGAGATAGAGATTCTTATTAGAATACCATCAAAATATTGATTTTGATATCATGAATACTCTTGGGAAAATGAATGTGGTTGCAGATGTGTTGAGAAGAAAATTACCAATATAGACCATAAAGGAATCAATTTAGGAGTGGTATCTGATGAGTTTGTATGCTAAGATGAGATTAAGAATGAAATAGGTTTGTGGAAAAGTGTTCTTGTCTTCGTTAGGATATGAATTGTTCTTTTATGAGTGAGTTTGGCTTTATTAGGTGAAATACTTCATGTTACAATGCATTAGTGAAATATTTTTTAGTGGGGAGACCTTAAGAGAGGTGTCATCAGTCTCTTAGTGGAGGTTTATACTTCTGTAGAATGTCAGTTCTTCAGTTTTACCCAAGGAATGAGTTTAGGAATGGTGGACATTAGACTTTTTGTCTGTGAACCCTATAGATATCAAGATTTATCACAACATGATAAGTAAATATTTGTTTCTCTAGATGAGGAGGTCGATTACGGATTTTGATTCCTGGTTTATTACTTTTCCTAGAATCATGGTAAAAAACCAAAGAACCACAAGTTTATTTCTTCCATAACCCATTCTTTTATGGAATTGTGATGATATTTTTATGGATTCCATCACTAGTTTTCAGGGAATTCAAGTGGTATGAATATAATTTAGGTGATCATTGATTCACATTTGATAGAAGTTCAATTCCTACCTATTAAGAATATGATGAAGTCAAAACAACTTGGGGACTTGTCTATCTGAGATATTTTGAGAATTCGTGGGGTTCTTTATACATCTATTTATGAAAAGGTTTACTCAAGGAGAAGGGTTCCCAGGTGAAATTGATCATGGATTATCATCTACAGATAGATGAGGAGATGGAGACTATTATCTAGGTTCAAGAGAATATGTTTTGGGCCTTTTTTCTTGATTATGAAGGATCTTAGGAAAACATTTTCCTCTAGTAATATTTTTCTATAAAAATAGTTATCATCTATTGATAAATTTGGTTACCTTTTATGGGTTTTATGGGTTCCCATGTAGATATATCTTGTATTGGAAATAGATGGGAGAGAAGTCCTATGTTGGGTTGAGTCTTGTTAAATAGAAGATGTAGATGGTGCATTTTATTCAGAGGAGGTTGGTCATGACACAGAGTTGTTGGAAATCTTATCTAAACCACTTTCATTGGACATTAGAGTTTGAGGTTGGTGATTAAGTATTTTTCTTATAGTTTCACGTTACATGTGACATCATCTGTTGGGTAAGAAGGGTAAGTTAGCCATGAGGTTTGTGGGCCTCCTTGAGATTATTGACAAATTGGGAAAGGTTTCCTATCATTTGAACCTTCCATATTGATTTAAATATATCTATGATTTGTTTTTTGTTTCCCCATTGAGGAGGTATATATCGAATAATTCTCATGTGATTGGATGGGGTGATTTGGATCTTGGGACTAACACTACTATGGTTGATCATAGAGTTCAGATTATGGATCAACAGGATAAGGTACTTCATATAAAAATGGTTCTTCTAGTTTGGGTACTATGGTAATTTTTATTGGATAGCCATGATATGTGGGAGAAGTAATCATTGACGTGGTAGTAGTGGAATTCTCTTTTTAGAGATCGAGGTTCTTAAGGGATTGTTAGGGTAAAATATTGTTTATGGTGTAGAGATTGTAATACGTTGTTATAATTTTTAGGTACATCTTTGATCATATATATTTTATCATCTTCTTTTGTGTGTGTTTGTGGGATTCTAAAGGATAGAGAGCCTTCTCAATGGATAATAACCTAAAGTTAAGTTATGTATGTCTGTTTTCACTAATTAAGTATGAGTATAAATCTATTAATTGGAATTGATGGATTCTCCCCATATTCGAAGAATGTCACGGGTGCCTTGGTGTTTTTCATGGAAACTGGTATGTTTTTTTTCTATTGTGAGACTACACACCATATAAACAGATTAAACATCGTGTAATGGATTCTATGAAGATGTTGTGAAACAGGTTTAGGGAATGAAATTATTACACACTATGTATTTGATTCACATCATGTAATGGTAAAAATTAGTTTTTTCTAACAAAGATGATAAATTTTTAGAGTTTTCAACCTTTATGTAATTCACAATATGTAATGGGATTACATGTCATTAAATTTATATGGACTAGGTTTTTAGGGTTTTTTTGGGTGATTATTCTTTCATTCCTCTTGCAGCCTACCTCTCTCAACCCAGAGCCCTTCCTAAAAGAAAATAAGATATCTACTTATTTTTTTATCCTGTATTTTGTGATCAACCATTAGGGTTCTTTTAGTTCACCAAATTGGGTAATATTTCCTCATGGTACTTTATTTCTTGGGGTTGAGATACTCTATTATCTATATTTATGGTTTAGATTAAAGATTGAGTGTTGTTTTCTATAGATCCCTTTGTAGTATCTTGTCTTTCAATTTCTCTTGAAGGCTAATATCTTGGTTTCCAATCACCATTGTTGAAGGCATCCTGGTTTATACCAATTTGAGGTAGCTTTTTCAAATTCAATAGGTTTATTAGATTAATTTATTATTATTCTCTTAAATTTACATTGGGTGTTTCATTGACTTTAAGTGAAAATTACTTTAAAAATATTTCATGTAAAGGAAAATGTGTTTAAAAGGGATTATGATATGAAAATGAATTTAATTGAATTGGAAATGGATTTTCAAACACCAAAGTATATTATAATGGCTTTTAAAATGTTTTATAAAATTTTGATCATGGTTAGAAAATGTATTTTATAAATTGAGACATTGGGAAACTTGGTGCATTGGAAAATAGGATTGGGCAGCCTTAGTGTGTGTGTAACCACTTCAAGGTAACATTTGGGATATAAATGGACAATAGAGGGACTCTATATTGATTGGATATAATGTTATGCATGTTTATGATCTCTGATGTCTAGTATTAATTCCCATAGGATGAGGCCCAATATGAGGTGATTTTTCATTTATGGATATTTATTACTTGATTTTTTTATCATGGTTTTTTGTCACATGTTTTAATATGAGTTTGTATCACATAGCTTAATATGGTAGGTTATTTCATGGATATGTGTTTACCTTATTACCTATTTATGTATGGATATACTACCTTTTTTTATCAATTTACTTGTCATATTTTTGTTTTTAAATATGAAATGAATTTTTGAAAACCAAAGGAAAAATTATTTGAAAATGCATTTAGGTATATGAAATTTATTTGTAAAACCATTTTGTTTTTAAAGATAGAGTCGTTGCATTATTAATATTAGAAATTTTATATACATTGTAGTGTTAACCTACTAATATTTTTGATCACACCCAAATTTTTCATTTGGTTGGCTGTATATTTTTTATTTCAAGATCCAGGTAAAGGGAAGGGAATCTTGTTGAAGGATGGATTCTCTTTTTTCACTACCATTGATTTGTGTTTTTTAGAGGTGACTATGGGTCATATGGAGACTTGCCATAATTTTTTGTTTAGCCTATCATGGATTTGATTTTATGGTTTTTTATATCTCCTTTTTTTATGAGTTTTACTCTGGTTGTATTTCATTTTTTGGTAATATTCAAGACTTGTTATATTATCTTTGTTTCAACTCACCATGTGATGGGCTAGATCAGGTGGATTGTCTAGTTCACTTGGGACGGTTTGTTATAGGTTACACCAATACGTTCGGCTCTTGTAGTAATATAATCACCTCTGGATCACTCATTGTTATGAAATTAAATGTTTATAATTTTCTCTATGTGTTAGATATAATGATTCATAGGAATCATTTGAATTATTAATGTGATTCAGGTTTAGATTATATCACCCATTTTCAAATAATTTTAGTGAATGTAAGTTCCAGTGGCCTTGAAAAACCTAGAAAACAAGGTCTCTTGAGTACTGTAACTCCTAGAAGTCTGACATAATGTGAGGATTCGTTATATGGGAATCCCATATCGGTTATATCTAGTAGGCCAATTTAAAATCTTAGTGAACCATTTGAGTTTGTCCACTCAGACCTTTGGGGTCCTTCCAGGGTCACCTCCCATGGTGGAGATAGAAATATTATAACTTTATTAATGAATACTCTAGAAAATTCTAGATTTATATACCGAAACACAAGATTTATAACTTTTAGAATTTTAAAAATGAAAAAATACTGTTGAAATTTACTCTGGTAAAAAACATTGAGATCTTACCACTGATAATAGTTTATAGTAGATATCCACAAAATCCATATAATTATATGAATCTAAACGTATAAATATATATCAGACAATTTTTAAATCCCAAAATAAAATTAATGAATATAAATTATAAAGAATACTATATTAGAAAGGTTTTTATGTATGTTGTCCCATTTTAATCTATGAAGGTTCTTTTAGGATGAGGCCACCTCTATAAGTGTCAAATTGATCAATTATTTCCAATCATCATACAATGCCTTCAAAAAACCAGAGTAATTCTTTAAGGATTCTCCCATTTCACTCATTAAGATATTTGGATCCATATATTATTCTCATACCCATAATTATAAGCTACATAATCTAGCTGTGAAGTTCATTTTTTGAGATATCTATAGGGTGTTAAGGGATATAGTCTATGGGTAGAAAAACCATACATTAAAAAGTGTATTATTATCTATAATATAGAGTTTCATGAGTTTGTTATCTCTAAATAGAAGTTACTAAGGTTTTTAGTGTCTGCAGATAAGGATAGCGAGTATTGTGATAGAACTCCATCACCCATAGGTGTTGATTTCCTTTATAATATAAAGACCATCTCCAATCTAGTGTCAACTTCACCCCTCTGCTTCTTTAGACTCAAAGAGAATATGATACTCTTTAAGATTATAAACCTAAAACTACAAATCAAGATAATATTAGAGATTATTAGCTCACATGAGATATAGAGAAAAAATAATGACTCTACCCAAGTTCATCCAATATGATGTGGCTATATATACAGTTAACGTTTCCCAAGATCTGTTAAGTAAAAAACCTCAAACTTATAAGTAAGATATTAGTTCCAAATAGTCAAGGATGTGTCTATCTTCCATGAATGATTATATGTATTTACTCTTTAATAATATAACCTAGTTTTTTTAACTAAACATATAAGTGGTAAATTTATAGATTATAAGTGTATATTTAACAAAAAGGATAATATTATTAGAGAAACTAAAATATACTATGAATACTAGTTGGTAGCTAAAGTTTTACATCAATGTGAAGCCATTTATTATAGTGATATTTTCTCCCATATAGTTAACCATTAATCTATAGGGATTCTTCTTTATTTTTCTGTCAAATTTAATTTTCATATTGTCCTATTGGATGTAATAATTGTTTCATTACATGGTACTCTTTATGAAACAATTTACATGACTCATCCTGATGTATTTTTAGAACATATTTATCTAAATAATGCATTTGTTTAATAATTCATTTTATGGGATTAAATAATCTTCCAAGAAATGTTATAAATAGTTTTATTCTATTATAGTTTAAAATGATATTACTAAATTAAGTTTGATGCATGTGTCTTTTTTAAATATATTAACCGTGAGTTTTTTTATCTATTGTAATATGTTGATGACATTATATTAATTTTTAAAATTTTAGGGATTATAAATTCTACCAAGACGCAATTAAATTATTTCATTAAGATGAATGATTTAGGAAATTCTAGTCATATTTTTCGTAGGAACATAATTTCATATAGAAATACTAAAACATTGAACCTATCAAATTATGCTTATATTAATAATGTTTTGAAGATATTCATCTTCAATCACATTAAACCTAATAGTATTTCTTTTTGGAAGCATTTAAAATATTATCTGGAAAAATACCCTAAAAATGATGTTAAATATGAAATTATAAATAAGATTACCTATGTTAATGTTAAAGGATATATTATAAATTAAATGGTGTTCCATGGACCATAAATTGTTTTTTCTCTATACACCTTGAAAAGGTTTATGTGGAAATGTGGTAAGTCTCATTGGAAGGATTTTATTTGGATCCTCAGTAACTTTTCTATGTATACCAAAATTTTAAATAGTTATCTAAATAATCATGTTTTAACAATGATATTTTTGGATTTATTTACTATAATTATGATGAAAATTTTGAAACTCATAAGTCACTCATTAGTTTTTTATTTATTTCATGTGGAGGAACAATCTTCTGAAAATGAATAATATAATCTTCAGTTGCAATCTCCACTATAGAGGTAGAGTATATACCCTTCATAGAAGAAATTATGGATGATATATGGTTATAATGAATCATTTCTGTGTTGTTGTTGTCTTATTATACCATTTTAGTCCTCTAGATAGCCAATATTCTCTTTATTTTTTTTGAAAACTATGTATTCAATGGTAGATCGAATCACATTGACATTAGACATTATTTTGTTAGGGATATTCTAGAATCTAGAACAATGTGTGTCATAGAGATTCCCATTATATATAGTCCACCATATAGTTTCACTATGTTTGTTCAATTTTCTAAATTCAAACCTTTTATAATGTTGATGAATTTGGTTATAATTATATAAATTAGGTTTCAAGAACATGATTCTTAATTTCATTTAACTACAAGGTGGTGATTTTTTATTTGATACTTCCAAATATTTTATACATAAATTCATTTTATATATGCATCATACTTTTCTTTATCAATAATTTTATGATGATGTTGTATTGTTTTTATTCAAATTTGAATTATTATACATGCTATTATTTATGCAGTTTTGATTTTTTTTAGATTAGAATGAATTTATTTTACCAGTAATTGGTTTCCTTACTTGTAAGAGGTTTAAATATAGACCATGGATCTTGTAGATCCAATGGTCCTAGCTATCCCCTGGATGGGTTTTCTTGGAGAGGTGTGGATCCACATCACACCCCTCATGTCCATTCACATTTTTTTCACCCATCCTCTCCAATTGTGTTTCTTTAGTTATGAAAACCACCTCTTTAACCAATGTTCTCCAAACTACATCTATCCTGATACTTTTTCTTACAACGAAGAAAATCCTCACTAACATGCCATAACTATTGTTTTTGGATTAATTTAGGACATTTTCTATCTCATTCACATTCCATGGTATCTATTCTAGTTTAAAATATAGTTTTTAGAGGCAGTTCGTGGGTTTTTTAAGGAAATAACTTGTAGAAGTATTGGGAAATTGAGGTTTCCTAGACATGTACACTCACATTCATCCCATTTATGACAATACATATAAAATAAACCGCGTTTATGTAGATACAAGGTATAATATTACTAGATCATGGGGTCAATAGGTTCATGCCCTAGAATAAAGAAACAAATCTTGACACCTTATCATCATAACCAAGTTTTGGGGTTTAAACTTGGATCTATAAGTGATTCATTAATCTTTCCATTCATTGTTGATATTTTATCTTTTATGGGTGTGTGTGTGTGTGTGTGAGTCCATCTAGGATGGGATGGTTTTGAATATAGGTGACAGTTTGCATTGCCCCTATCTAGTTCAACAAGGTTGACCTTCTTAAATAGCTTCTAGAGTTATATTATTTTCATTTGACTCTTCATTTTTATATCTATTTATGATTATTTATAAAATCAATAACCTAGGGTGATGTTATCATCATGTGCATAGGATCACTATGACCAAAATTATGATAAGTCTTGGGTTGATATCCTGTTTCTATTTTTCATTATTTCTATTATGGTAATCCAGAAGTTCAATATCAAGGTTTCCAAAACTAATTCATGTTTTTTATAATGAAAAATTATCCTATTAATTGGTAACCCATTGATATAAATCAATGGATCCTAGGAGATTCTTTGGGACAACCATGACATTGTTTCCCATAACACACTACCCAACTCGTCCTTTTGTATCCCCTCAATCATGTGTCCAACTCCAACTACCATGAATATATTCTTCAATGAACCACCATCTAGGCATCATCTCCACCTCCACTAATCACAACCTAACACTTATCATGCTCTATATTCTCCATGAAGACAATGAATCTGTATGATTGAGCACTCCAGTTTGCTACCTCATATTTTCGAACATCTCTATCTTTGAACGTGCACCTCCATATCACTCATTTATGGAATCCATCACATGGGTCCAATTATTCCCCCTTCCAACTCATGAATCCCAATGGCCTCATGAAAACCCTACCCATCCCTGACTGTAGTAGTCCATCCCTAGATAAAATATCTTGAAGTGAAATTTGAATCATGTTCTTCTTTTTTATAGGAACCCCAATACTATTATTTCCCATATCTTGCTATCATGTCATTCCCATTATCATGGACACAATCTTTCGTAATATTCTTGTTCAACTCCAACCTTTTTAGTCCATAACTCATGAAACTATACTCTTCATTTATAAATCCAATGATTCTTTTATATCCTTCTTGAGTGTCATCATTTTTCTAGTAGATAACTATTCAAACCAAAGATCCTCTTATTCATCTAAAATGTCGAATCATCTCATCATATATTTAACCTGATGTTATGACCTGCCATCATGTTCCCTCCAAACCATTATTGTAGCCTATTTGTTCACCATAGTTCCTCAACATCATCGTGAGAAGACTAATTTCATTATCGAGTGCATAAAATTAGTTTTTTACATGAATATATTCAGTATACCAGGGACTATTGTCCATTTCTCAACAGAGCCTTAGATCAAAAAAATAAACAGATATATAATTACCTAAATGGTGAGAGGATTTTATTAATGAAATAGGTTTTTATGGAATAATACAAATTCATATATAAGGAAATCAAGAACACAAATTAGAAATTAGCTATTTTGAATGATCATGATCAACCGAATAAAATTTAATAATTTAAACTTCATGTATTCAATAGATATTTTTTAGTTCTTTTAATAAATATTTTTTAATATCTAAAAAAAATTCTATTAATTTTATTCTAATATCCTTCCAATAGTTCGATCAAAACAAAAATTGTTTCACCAACAACAATCAATAATTGAGTTGTTTTAGTTCAACTTCATAACAAAAACACACCAAGGAAACACATGAGTATCATGTTATATTGTCTAGGATTGTTTTTTATTTCATTATGATAATGTGAAATACAATTAAATGGGCATAAAAGTGTTTATGTGAGTTCTACCTAAAGATATAAACCACATAAACACTATGATTAAAATGTAAGGGGAGTAGTGAAGTGTGTGTAACTTTATATGAATGGGTACCCACAAACATGAACATGTGAGTGTATGAAATAACGATAAAAATATATGTTATAAAATAAGATAGGGTTGAGAAAAATATCATAAAAACTGTATTTAAGTTAATCAATCAACGATTAAAAACATAAATCATGGGAATTACAAGGCGTTCATCATGGGTAATCATAAGGGGAATAAACAATCATTAAAGTTGAGGAAGACATAGATGTTTGAAAAATACATCCTAAGAACTCTATAATAACCCTCAGGCTGAGAATCTAATTTCAATTTGCGAAATAAGGATTTTTAGAAAAATTTTCAAGAATGTTTCCTCAAAATAATTCAAGTATTTGTGGGGAAATATAAGCTATTATTTCTATACTTTATACTTCTTATTTATCTAGATAGTAGACTAAATTATGAGTCAATACATGATTTAAAATTCAATGGTGATGTAGGACTCTGATTTATCTCTCTAATGCAGTTATAATTACCTTAATATGATATTCTTGTCTGAATATACCTCCCAAATATAGAGTGTTCGTACAATATTACTTTATTATAATTTCTTTTCATTGTGTACCATATTGGACCCCTTGTAGTCGGACCCAGTTCTAGTAATTGTTGAATAAATTTTATACTAATTAATTATTCATCTACGAAATACGAAATATTAGAAATTAAATATATATATATATATATATATCTGTATGTTTAAAATATGAACATGTTTCCATTTTAGTTCATTGTGTAATTTCAACTTTTTGATCAAGTATTCATCAAATTAATTAAAATATATATATATCTAGAGAAAAACATTAATAATGGGATGCTAAAACCCATAAAATATTTAAAGTATAAGTATAAGGGTAAAATAAACAATATATCAATGTGTGATAAAAATCCCACCATCCATTTTGGATTATTGGATGTTTGAATGTAGTATGCATGTGTTCAGATCCACACACCAATAATACATAGATCACACCTCTCTCCCTTCAATCATTCTCTCCCCATTCACCATTTGAGCATCTATGAAAACCTCCATAGTAGATCCACTTCAGAAATACATCCATGATAATGTCCTAACCTCTAACTCTTATATTGTTGAAAATATCTATAGCTATCATGGTTGTTACCCTCACACCACATTTAACCAATATAACACCCATATCCACTTAAAAACTTCTTCCATGCCACAAAAGGATCATAAAACCACATTAAATTACTAAACAATCAAATAATTCTATCAAGAACATACTAGAATATAAATAAGGATTAGTGAATCCCATCACATGAAATGTGTCATGCATTCACTCTCCCGTATCTGAAATAAATATTTATCATCATTCAGTTTACCCAAATCAGATAAGGAATAAATTATTTTTGGCCTGATTCTTCCACCATCAAATAATTTTTACTACCTTGATTCATATTTTATTGGTATACTTGTTATCCATGAAAAGTGGGTGAGGAATATCTTTTTGTATGAGTCTAGGATTTCTGATGTGAGCATGAACCTGAGAGCGGTGTGATTTCAGTCATTCTCTTTGGAGAATGTGATTGATCAATTAATTTAGATAGTTTCTCAAGTAAATTTATCTCTTTTACATTAACTAAAAGAGGTGTTTTAATATAATGTAATATAATTTGTGTAATGATTAAAAAAATTAACATTTAAATAATTATGATACACTAAATCCCTTATTAGATTAACTAATTCTACTCCTTACACAATTTTCATTTTTTTCATTTTTTTATTTTAATTTTAACTTTTCATTCATATTTATATTTTATGATTATTTTAATTCACACACATGGACATTTTAATATTATACCCTTCAATTAATTAATTAAAAAAATAATAATAATAGTATGTGGTAAAATATTTCACAAAGAACTATTAATTAACCACTCTATATGATTGAAAACTTGTGTTAAACAACTATGATACATCATTAAAAGAAAAAATTATATTGATATAGACCCACAATAAGGTCAAATTTGTAAATTTATATTGTGGTCTAGGATAGTGGTTGGTTAGTTGGCAGTACAACATGTTTTTAAATATTCATTTCTTTATTCATTTTTTTTCAATTCTCTCTTTCTTCTTTCTTTATTTATCAAAATATGTTAAACCTAAAGTGTAAAAAGTTTTTCATAATGGATAAAAATATCTTTTTATAGTTATAAAAATTTCATGAGGTGAAAATAGTGTTCAAAGACTTGTCTCAGAACCAACACTCTCACGCCACTTTTATCTTCATATAGATGCTCGCAAAATATTTCCAGTGGAAACCACAACCACTAGTGTACTATTATTAATAAGAGGATGAAAACTATAACAATGATGAACCTCTATCTAAAAAACATATAAAAAACCAAGTAAACAAATATGAATATTTTTCAACCCCTAATGTAATGGAAATCATGGTTAAAGCCACATTATTGGACTAAGATATAAATAATCAAAAATTTGAGATCAATTAGATCAAGGGAATGATAGAAATAATAGCCACCAACTTTAATCAATTCATATATAAAGTACCAAAATAATTATATAAGTATTATGAACTAATATAAATAGTCATTTATCAAAAGAACATTGATGAGGTGGAAAAATTTACTAAAAATTCTTCACCCCAGACAATTTCCAATCTCTTTTTTTGAGTCCATTTATAAATAACTATAGTTAAAATCCAAAACATAAGGTAGTTGATTTTAATATTTAATAAATTGTTTTTTTATTTATCTTAATGAAAATATTAACTACCCCCTTCACCTTGAACGTTTCAAATTCACAAGATTTATTGGATTCATGAATGGTGATGGAGCTACAATAGAGGTAATGTAATTTTAAGAGAATATTAAGGATCCACTTCCTAATCCCACTGATCCTTTCTAAGAATTTATTAAATAAGAAAAGGTGTTTTTTATTTTTCCACTAAAGGGATTAGTTGTTACTTTTAATTCCTATTCATTGGATTTTTTAATAAATTACATTCCTTCTCACTAAATGTATAATTTCGATGTTGAATTGAGTGATCTACATATAACCATGTATATTAAAGAATCAAAATAATAATAAACCATCAATGAGATAATTATATTTGAGTATGAATTTGAAAAAAAATATTCCACCATATAAAATATTGTATCATTCAAATAAGAAGAACTCTAGGCACTTGTTTTAGAGAAATTAACATCTTATAAATGATATAATATAGACATGGTGAAGGATATTATTTCCATAGAGCACTCGTATATTCCACTACTTATCCCACTATTCCTACCTCTCTTCATTCGCTTTAAGGAAGGGATAATTTCATTTTCATCTATAGCCCTCCACATTCAATGATTACTTATTAAAATTGAGAGAAATAATGTGTAGTAATTTATATCATATAAGACTCGTCAATAATTTGATTGAGAATAACCATAGGTAATACCTAGGTATAAGAAATATAAACTCAACGCCACTTAGGGGATAAAAAATGAATATTTTATGTATCTATTTCTTATTTTAACATTTAATTACATTGAATAAATTTGAATGTTTTTTCTTTTCTTTTATAAATTTTTTAGTATGATTAGAATCTTTTCTCTAACCTCACCAAAAATAAATTTAGGTAGTATCCTTCTATACCCCAATTATGGATTCTTTTTTCATATCATTTTGATTATTATATAAATATTTTTGTTGTTTTATTGATAATATAGTGAAAAATAATTATGGATAGAGAAGGAAACATTATGATAGGTTATTTGGAAACACTTTCGTGTGAATTTTTTATCCTTTTTCCCTTATAATTTATTTTTAAGGGTTTTAAACACTTTAATATTGAATGAATATATAGAATCCTTTTATTTCATATAGAGTCATTTTTTGGATTTAGAACTTTTAAGATTATAATCTTTTCAATTGTTGTGGATATATTTTTGTTCTTAATTATAATTGTTTCCAATCTTTTTTAGTATTTTTTATTGAAATTTAATTTCAAACCCATAAGTGAAAAACCAAAATTTCATTTCCCATCCAGATAGTTATTTTAGACCTTTTTTTCATCTTATTCTTAATACCCTATCTTTATTAAAAGAAACAAGTATTTAATATTAGAAGTTTTAAATTTTTATATTTTTTCAATTTGATAATGGAATTTATTTGGAAATCCCACATTTCACCTTGAGACATTGCTTTTATATTGATGTATGTTTTTATATTAGTGGCCATGTAGGTCCTTATAGGTCAATCCATATTTAAAGTAAAATAATCCTTACCTACCTTCATTGTAAATATAATTTCTGGATTATTTGAAGTGTATGTGTTGGGGAAGTTCATTTTATGTGATTAATTTGGTAGGAATTACTTTTATGGGTCATTATTAGTGTGGTGTCAGCATTTGGGAACTGAAAAAAGGTAAACATGCATGAGTCATTATCATTCATTATTTATCTCAACATCCTATTCTCATTATCAAAAAAATGATTATGAGAAAAATGTATTTAAATAATGAATAAAAAACAGAAAATGTGTATTTTGGAAATACTAATATAAAAATGGAAAGTATGATAATAAATTGATTATTCACTGTACTATATTTGATTACCCATGACTCAAATAAAAAAACATGGATGTTTGGTGTCATATTTTTTTATAGAGAGTTGAGTGAGGCACATTTCATGACTTCACATAATTGACCATTCATTATATTAATTTTAAAACCTCACTTAAATCCTTTGACTTGTCATATCAATACCCACCTAACCAAAATCACAACCCACACCCTTCATTGTTCTCAGGATTGATTACACATTTAGTGTCTCACGGTGTCGAGAAATAGAATTTTTACAATCTCATGGTGATACATTCAATTTTCCAAGTATCATTAGAACTCTATTTTTATTTCTTATGGGTCAAGGGTGATGATGAATTTCTCGATAAGTTGGTCACAAAAATGGAATGAATTTAAATGAAAATTTTATTTCAATGAAGATAGAATATGTCAACATGTTTGAATGAATATTCAGAAATTATGCATCATAGAATCATTCAATATGAAAATTGATGAGTTCTGTACATTTCATTTTTGTTATTTTAAATGAATAAGAATATAGTTTTTTATCAAAAATGAAAAAGTACATTTGGAGTAGTGATAAGATATATTTTTATATTATTTTTATTTAAAATTAAAGAATTAAAACTCCATTACATAATTTTTAAATCAGAAATTAAAAAAATTGATGGTTTAGAATAAAAAAATAATTAAATTTTAAATGAATAAAATATTAAATTTATTCCTGAAAACATTATTTAGATTTTTAATCTTTTTATTGGATGACTTTTTTAAACATTGATTTGTATTATTTTAAAATAAATAAAACAAATTAGTCTAACCAGAGCCTAAGAACCTAGGCCTGAGAAATATACCACTGATATTTATTCAACCAATACCCAAAAATATTTCCATTATTGTATAATTTGGACTAAATCTAGTAAATGTGTTTAGAGATGGGTTGTGGGCCAATCTATATTTTTTTGGTGAAAGAGTGTTAATAGTAGCACTATATTGGTAATCAGAATTAAGTAATGAGGGTGAAGGAAAAAAAGTAGCGAGTTAGCTCATCTAATCATTGATGTGGGATTCATTCCCAATAGAAGATTAAGACTTTAAATAGAATTTTGTTTCCAATTATTCCCCATGATGACTTCCATTCCCCTATCATGCTTGTAGCATCCACTATCAATTTTATTGTCTATCTTGTGCTCAACCACTTCTCTAGCTTCTAACACCATAACGAATTTCCTTAAAAAGCCCCCATAAATGAATCATCAATATCTCCTTTGATAAAAACCTAGAATATACCACAACTAATAATCTCCATAACACCAGTTGACCACCCTAACTGAGAACTCTGTTTTCCACCACGTACTATGGTGCATCTCTATCTTAGTAAGATAGCTATATTATAATCATTTAGATATTATCTCACATATTCTCAATAATTATACCTCCCCACTATTAAATCATATTTTTCCTTTGAAAAACCCTTATATCTATCCATGAGATCACTATACCTTTATTCAATCATCAATAGTGCATCCCACCTAGTTACCTTTATGATGACCCAGACCCTTATGATTTTTAAAATTTATGTGAAATTTGAATTTTGGTTCATGTGGAAGGAGATATTTTTATAATTGGGTTTCTTATTGAGAATTCAAGAGATTGAACATATTTATAATAACTTTTTGATGTGGTCAAAGACCAAAAAGGTTCCTCAATTCCTCAACTGTATTGGAAAATAAATCCATTTAGTGTGCTTTTTTGGGTTTTCATTATTGATTATCCAGTGAAATGGATAATCAAAGTATTCTCCCTCTCTACTTAAAGTCTATAAATTAAATTCTCGCAGTGTTCTAGAAAAATTATGGATGAATTTTGTGTAATACATAATTCAATATATTATTCTAAAATTGAAAGTCCCCCACATGTGGAAATTTGGATATGTGATGAAGATAGATTAAATGAATAAGCGACATAAGGAAGTTTTCAACATGAATGAGTTATGTATAAAAATATATCACATAAGGATTCAAACTACATTAATAAATAAGCTTTCTGAAAGAGTCACATATGTGAATATTATATATTATTTGTATACATGAATGTATTTAGATTCATGAACAAGTAACATTTTTGAAATAGTATTGAAAGGTAATTAGATTATGTGAAGTAACTCAGTATGTGAAAGGTCACGCACAAAATTTTGTAAGGATACATGTATTACATTTTTAAAAGGCATCCACATAAGGCATTTTATTTCATGGATCCTCTAGAAACATATGACATGTAGCATCTTGTGTATTTTATCATCATTCATATATGGTTATGATTTTCAGAAGAAAATAAATCTAATATTTAATGAAAGTTCTAGAAAACAAATTTTTATTATTTTAATGATGCATGCAGCTATTTTTATAGAAACAAAATTTATTGTCATGTGAATAGTGGTTTAGTGCATGATGAGATTTTTTTTAATACATGATCTTATTAGTGATTTCGAAAAAAATTTGTGATTTGGTTTTTTATTTTTAGAAATATATTTAGAATGGAATTGATGTGAGTCAAGAATAGAAATCTGGAATTAATGTGAAAAATATTAGAATATTTTTTTATGAAAATAAGATGTTTGAAGATAAAGATAAAAAAAGAAGTAAAATACCCTCTTTTTCACATATTTTGACATTTTGGAGAAAATAAGGGTGTCCATACACACCGGTACGAAAAAAGGGGAACTAGAAAGTTTCTAGGATACATGGTGGATGGATAAAAAATTAGGGAGATAAAAAGTGATATGTTCTAAGAGTCCTAATCATTATATTTTTCAATTGTGTTCCTCAAAATATGGAAGGAATATCATAGTGATATACTATTATAGGTGTAACCTACAACTATTGTTTATGGGTGAATAAGTTAGTGTAATAGGACTAATTTATTACACCATGTGAAGAGAGAAATGAAGTCTCCTATTTTAATGGTTTCAAACTCAATGGGTAAGTATTTTAACTCTAATCCTTATAAGGAAAATTAGTGAGATTTATTATTTCAGGTGTACAGGTGAATTATTATGCATGATCTATAGGGAACGATGTTTAGCTAAAAAAATTAAAATATCTCAGGTATCTCTTTACTACAATCATCATTTCCATATAGACTGTGCGGGTTATAGAAGTGTTCCAAATAAATACAAAATAATATTTTGACTAGGGTTAAACATTAATGTTTTATATACCTCAATTGAGCCCCATCATGGTATAAACCTTGTTTGTGGAATAACATGTTCCATCAAAGGTTCATTGCTTATGTATTTTTTTATCTCTCTTTGATATTATAGTAGTATAATTTAACCATAAAGAGAATATTATCATAGAATGTAGTATTTTTTCTGTATGAAAAAAATATATGCAACATTATTTTATATCATAGGGGTTGGATATGTATATATCTTCCATTCTTGGGATCACATATAACATGGATAATGGGGATTTATCTTCCAAAGACTATAAAGTTATATATATAGATACTAAAGAAATTAATTCTTTAGGAGTATTTTGGATATCCCTATCTACATAAATGTGATTTCAAGAAAGACATACCATGATATGTTGGAAAATATTATAAATATCTATAAAGGACATAGAAAAATTTAGTAAGAGAAGTTGTAGGTTTTTTGAATAAATAAAATTCATTGATAATAAGACTATGTGAATTAGTTGGTAGATTGTTTGATTGGTGGAAAACTCTTATTGAATTTATAAAAGGTCCCAAATATTTCATTGAGGATATAAAATTTTTTAACACTATCATATGAAATTACTTATATGATTTAATGTAAAAATTTTGGTTCTTGAAGATAATGATCTAAAACAGGTGCAATTGGGTAGCCATCATAATACACTTTTGGCATATGAAATGAGAAAAAATGACAACAAGCCTATTATAAAAAATATTCTCATGATATAGAATTGAGGGATATGAAAAAAAACTATTCATCAATAAAGAAACTGAGGATGAAGAAGTTGATGAGATGATGTTGTTTCTCTCCTCCAAACTCAATAGTGGAAAATATAAGTTCTTGGGTAAGATTACCCTCACATTTTTAAAATGTGAAAAAGTTTGGAATATTGAATTTTTGTTTCCAAAGAACATGAAGGATTATAATAAATAATATGATCTTGTAAAGATAAAATTAAAGGGTGATAACGAAAATATAAGAGTGCAATAAATATTATTCAGGAAAAGGTTTTTTTATCTATAGAATATGAAGACTAATATGAATTTGAATTCGAGGATTTTTAAGACTATAACAACCACTACAAGTAAGTGACAATTTTTTTGTATATAAATAGTAATCAGATGATTTTGATGATTAAAAAATGTAACATAGTGATGAATTAATATTGAAGCTGATCTTGAGGTATCCTCTATAGAAATTGACATCTAGATATCAGAAAAAAATAATTATATGGGTTTATTACATGAATCAAAAATATATATTCAAAAATAAGAATATGTGAATATAGAAATTAATTTAGAGGTAGAAAATTTTAAATATGTAATTTATGGAAAGCTATAAAAGGAAGTTGAATTCCGTATCAAAATAAAAGAACATACCCTATTTATAGATGGTATAGCCAATCCAATGAAATGTGGGATCAAAATAATTGAAGATATGTAATGAGAAGTAATTATGTGGGGATTGTAGTGTAATTATTATGAAGGAATACTCACTCCTGTCATGGTATCGAGGTTCAAAATTATACCAGACAATAAGTATTTAGAGGAGGTTATCATTGAAGAAGTTATTTTCATTCCTTGAATGGAGAAGTTTTGTGAAAATTGATAGTCAGTATTAAGAATTTAACTCAAGAATAAATAAATGGTAATTTTAGGTAAACCTCAATACTATACTCCTCAAATGGGAGTATATTTTATTACTCTAAACAAACTTAAAATGGTGTTTTTGAAGCAAAAAAGGAACATATTAAGGCATAATAAATCAATGTTTTTTTGTGGGAAAATGGGGTATAATTAATAAGTTATCCCCATATCTAAAATTAATTTTAGATATCATATAAGGGTACAATATGTGATAATAATTCTATAACCTAATTTTTCTTTTAATGGATATTGTTTAAATTTTGAAGGTTTTTGGGAACATCATTGTTAATTTTTCATCAAGATAAAAATAAATGTTCCAAAAGAGACCTAATGAAGTTGTTTGTGGAGACATTAGAAATCATAAAGAGGGATAAAAAATCAAAAATATATCTCTAATTAGGATAATGAATAAGAGTCTATGTATTTGGAATTATGACACTCTTCTTCTTCATCAAGTAAAAAAACCATTGATAATGGGTCAATAAAATTAAATCAGATAATGAAAATGTCATTGTAATTACTTTGAGTGAAATAGACATAGTAAAAAATATAATTGGAATAGTAGTTTCAAATATAATAATATAATAAAAAAATATTTAATTTGAGTGATAAAAAATGAAAATGATGGTGTTTTAAGGTTTGACAATTATTTGGGGTTGAAAATAATAATCCCAAGAAATTCAAAAATAGTTGTGAAGGCCCAAAGAAGAAAAGATGTTCTATCAGTACAAGAACCATATCACAAACTTATCTATATAATTAAATTATTTATTTAAATTTGTTCCATGAAATTAAACACGAATAATTTCACTACATATGTAAACTATGGTACTACAGTTTTGTAAGGAAAATAGACAAATAGAAATCTCTATCACATCAATGGAGAGGAAAAAATATGAATGGTTTCTACAGTGGAATAAAATAGGTTCCATTGTAATATATTTGACCATTTTAGATAAATATTCCAAAAATAGTTTTAGAAAAATAAAGGATTTAAATATATCACAATAATTCCATGTGAGCATATTCACATGTGTGATACTTCTCAAAAGAGAATAGAGTCTCGAAAAACTGAAAAGACAATATAGAATAAGTTAACAAGATTTTTTGGGATTGTGTATGTGTATGTGTGTATCCTAATAACACCCAATTTCATAGAGAAAAGGATATATTAGTTATTATTTTTTTGAATAATATATTATGATGACATGGGTAATTTTTATTTATCACACAACTGAAATATTCGGGTACATAACTTGCTTCTAAAGAATTGAAAAAGGAATTCTTGGGATAAAGGATAAAATGTTTTTGACCGATAATGGTATAGATTTTAAAAATAGTATAGTGGTAGGGTACTTTTTAAAACATGTTATAAAACATCAATTCATATTTTTAAGGACTTATCAACAAAATGGAGTCATTGAGAGAATAAATCACACTATCACAAACTTTTCTTGGGCAATGCTCATTGAAAATAATTTACCCAAGGAGTATTGGATGGATGTAGTTCTTAAATCAATGTACATATGAAAAAAAATTATATTGTTTCTAATGGAAAAAAGATGCAATATTAAGTGTTTTATGGGTAGAAAACATCACTAAAGTACTTTTGAGTGTTTATAATAAAACGATTTATTTTGAATAAAGAGAGGCATACAAAGTTCAATGATCTTTGAGATGATTGAATTTAATTTGGATACTCATCCTAATTTTTTGTGTATAGATGCATTAATAAATGTATAGGAAACTTTTTAAATGACAAGATAAAACTATTGATGAAAATGAGTAGAATTCACAAATTTGTGAGAATATTTTGAAATAATACAGTGAGGAAACATGGTAGAAAAGTGATGTTGATGTGTAGAGGAATATGGAATAATAATATGTTAAATAATAATTAAATATAGACTTTGTAACTAAGGAAAATAAATCTGCATCATCAGATCCTAATAGTAAATCTTTTGTAGTATAAATCAGTGAAAAAACATAGTTGGAGACTTGGCAACACCATTTGAAACTCATAGGATAAAGGATCAGTATAAAAAATATGTACATTACAAGGTGGATCCTAAAGAGAATAACTAGAAAACTAAAAATGAAATATGGGCCATGTATATGGAGGAAGAATTGACCAAATTGAAGAGAACCATACATACGAAGTTGTTCCAAGGATAAAGATAAAAATTATCAGAAACAAATTTTTTTTCCAAAACAAATTACTGAATATGGTAAACAAAGAACATATATTGTACAAGGTTTGTTCCCGAATATAGAGAATTGATGTGTATGAGAAATTTTCATCGATATCCCAAATTAAATTTATATGTATGTTATTAGCTATGTTTTTGTAATAGAGATTCAATGTGATCATAATTATTTAATAGATTCCTTGAAGTAGATGTATACACTAATAAACTAGGTGGATATCACATTCAAGTTAATGATAACAATTTGTGTCAGTTGAGGTAGTCATTTTATGGGAAGAGAAAAGCACCAAGAGACTAATACTCTTGGATATAACTATACCTAATGAAACATGACTATTAGATAGTAGGGGTTGATCATAACCTATAGATCAATAGTTAGAAATTTAAATGGATGTTTTTTCTTATAAATGTTAATGACATCATATTTGGGGGGTTGAATAAAATGAAATGCATTTAGTATTCAGAACTTATGAGGTGAAAATTTTATATGTCAAAAATTGGTAAATTATCAATTTTACTTGGATAGTAGGTGCTATAATGAAAGAATGGGGTATTTATAACCCAAACTAAATATTCCAAGGACGTGTTGAAATAGTTTTAAATGGTTTATTCTTAGCTTGTGTCTGCTATGGAAAAGACACAGAAGAATGTTTTAGAAAATGGAGAAGGTGAGGTTTTAGATGTGACACTGTATAAGCATATTATAGGTAATTTTCTCTGCATAACAGCCACTCATCCAAAAAATTTGTTCACTACATGTAAATATTCCAAATATTATATTTTTCGAAATTAAGGTCATATGAAATATATGAGGCGTATGCTTCGATATATCTACCAAAAAATTTACTTTTTTGTTTTGTAATTCTAGATATTAATATTATTAATTAGTATATTGTAAGAATATTTTTTTTCAGGATTAATTAATAAAATTAAAAAAAATACTTTTGATGGTGAGTTGTGCATTGGATTATCTTACATTTCATGGAATTAAAGAAGAAATATTATATTTTTGTTTGCAATTCCAAGGTCAGATATATAGTGGAAACTCAATATTGTACACAATTGATGTGGATCAAAAAGTAAATTAATGGTATTTGGATTTATTTAGAATCATTTTCCATGATTATGTGGGGTAACTATAAAATTATCAAGATTATAAAAAATACAATTCAATAATAAAGTAAATAAATTTTAGAAAAGTAACATTTATTAAAGGTGAATGTGGAGAAACATGTGGTAATGTTGGAGTATGTCCCTACTCAGGAACAAGTGTCTAATATCATGACAAAGGATTTACCAAAGGTGGGTTTTTGTGGTCATAATTTGAATCTTGGAGTCGAACCAAATCCATCTCCCTAGATGGACATGGATACGAACCCGCACTCTCCTATGTAAATTTCAATTTTAGAAAGGCATGTTTTTCTCTTCCATTCATGTCTTCCAAACTATATTTTGTGAATCATTAAGTAATTTTTCGTTGGAATCATAGAAAAAGGGGTATAATGGGTCCTCAAATTGAATGGAACATCCAGAAAAAAGGGATAGTATTTAAATTATGATGAAATGGGGGTTGTTCATATTGTTTTTTAATTGAAGTCTAGTTATACAAGGAGTGATTAGATGTTATGTTTCAGGTTTATGAAAGTATTTTCAGTCAAATATTATTTCTCACACCATTATTGGCTCATGTGGATTAGAGTTTCTGATTATTGAGTCATTTTTACACTCAATGAATGTACAATTCAAAAATATCAATCATGATTAGATCAGGTCGGTTATAAAATTTATTAGAAGTTGAAGTACTAATTTGATTTGGATTGTTGCAAAATTTAAAGGGGTATATAATTGAAAGAGTATGTGTGTTACTACAATATAGAGCTTCAATTTTAGTTTATTACCCAAAACAAACAAATTTATGAAATTCTAATAAGAAATATACATAATTTAGATACATACTAATATACATTATAATTATAGTCTAGAAAAGTTTATAATAACAAATAAAACCATTCTTTAATACATGCACTATAGAAAAAGGTATCTTATAAAAATAAGTTTTAACAATCTTATACCATGTGATTGATAAGAAATAACAAAAAAAATTTATAACAATAAATTCACTTTAATATTAAGTGTTACGGAAGTCAATAACCGTGAATGTAGGTATCAATGATTTTAACCAAATAGTAATGGTCAGTTTTCCAAGCCATAGAAATCCTTGATCACAAACAATAGACGAAGCCTTTATATCTATATCCCCAGGAACCCTTAAAAAGATGATCTAAAACCATTTTCTTCTAAAACCTTATAATTTATCAATCATAAATATTAGACACAATAATGGAAAACCTAAGATTTCTTAATGATTTTACAACAATCCACATAGAATATACCTTAGGAAAATTCTATATAAATATTAAAATGAATCACTCTCAATTTAAATATATTTTACAAGATCTTCAAGATAAATTTTCATATTTTGGGTTATAAAATATTAGACTTGAAAAATCATCCCCCTTCTCGAGAGACTCTTTTATTTATAGGAAAACTCTCAATGGTGAACTTAAATATATCTCAGAGGTGACTGCAAAGGCATCAGATGAACACTTTCTTCACCTGAAAGATTCGACAAAATTATATCTCTAATGGTGGAATTGACAAAGAACCATTACAATGATTAAATATTCTATCATTTAGAATAATAAATATTCATCCATTTGAATTTATAATGTCCATATGTTCAATAGTCTTCATAAATGTTCATATGGAAGGCATATATACCTCTATCTGACGAAATATTTCGATTATAATTTGTAAAAATTCATCTAGTTAAACTTTTTTATAATTTTTTATCTAGAAATTATAAAAATTATTTTTTTGAAGGGTATATACATCAGTATTATATAAAAATTGCATGTCCATCTGATTTTATGAATCATTGTCTGATGGTAAGGTAATTCATCATAAAAAACAGGTTTCCTATAATAACATTCTTAATATCTTTTTAAATATAAATGTTTGAAATGAAAAAAACATATAAAGAACAAGTTTGTGATTTTCAAAATATATTTTAGTGAGTTTTTAATGCTATACTTTTGACTCTACAATATCAACCTTTTTAAAAATCATAAAACACAACTTTTAATGTGGGAAACTAATGTTTTAAAAAATATAAAATACTTACTCCCCTAGTATAATATAATATCAAATTTTTATTTTCTATTGAAAATTTATAACTTTCATTAATTAATTATTATTTATCTGAAATTTTACTTTCTCCAAACGTTTATATTATTTTAAAAAAACTTTTCTCATTTCCCTCCAAATGTTTAGATATTTTATCCTAAATTTTTCTCAATATTTTGATATACTACCCCTTTGTTGATTTTCAATAATATTTTTGGGGTGGTAGAAAGTATACATGAAATGTTAGGAAAGAAAATATATATAAAATTATTAATTTATAAACAAAAAATCAATTAAAAAATATGTATGAAAGAAATTAAACCAAATAATATAAAGAATAACATCCATTAAAAAACTCTGGATAGCATTCATTTGAAACATACATCAAAAAAGTTCCTAATATTACTATTAAATCCATTGAAGAGTTCAAAATAAAATTCAACCATTCTTTGAAAGATTTTTATGATGACTTTAATATTTTTATCATCTTCTTGGTACTTATCTACTTTAGTAACAACAACCATCACTCTTATATATTCTTATTTTAGAACCTATATCTTTTTTTAATCATTTTCTATCATTGTAACTTCCTATTTAAAATCCTGATTTATATTCCCTTGATTTGATATTTCATCATCTTTATGAATTGAATGATATTTGATATTATCGTTTACTCTTGATATTTCACAAGAATCTAAACTGATGCTTCTTGAAAACCTAGAAGTATTTTTTTTCTTTTTCAGTATATTAAATTGATTATCATAAAACATGATATCACCCTTTACTTTTTTGATCAACTTTATAACATTATCAAAATTTATTTAGCCTATATTCTATTTCCCATGAATGTGTTTGGACTATGATTCATTTTGAATTACTATCTCTCTAGTTTGGTTCAAGGAATTTGAATTTTATAAAACATAAATTTTTTCTTTTATATATTTTCATCTTTCTTGTATGTATTGGAATATTTACATTATTTAATTAATCATTTTGAATCCATAATTAATGTAACTAATTTTAATCTCTAATATTTTGAAACTCGTAATTTGGATAGAATTGGGGGAATAAGAGGAATCTTCTAGAATAGAAAGAGTATCAGATTTTGAGGGTATGGCTTCCTCTATTATTTTAGAAGACTAATTTTCAGAAACTACCATAACTTCATCAACTTGGTTAGTTTCAAGTTTTTTTGATTCCATTATTTAGGAATATTGATCTTCTTCCAATAAAGATTTTTATTTTTCTGATTCACTAATATCAGAATCATTGTAAGATAGAATAGATTAGGACATAGAAGTCTTAGCTAACATATATTAAATTTGTAGATATTTATATAACTCTGTTGAAATTTTATTAACTTTTCGTGGATTTCTTTTTCCTAAATTGTTAAAACAAATATGATATTTATCTTTAATTTTTTTTCAGAATGATTTTGTTTGATAAATTTTTTTTCCTTTGATCTCTTAAATTAAGAAAGATTATAAAAAAATCATGTTCTAATTTTGCTTCTAGTAGAATAAAATACAATAGAGTAATGAATAGAGGAACATATCGCTTCATTGCAACGTCAAATTTTGATTTAATTTTATACATTTTCTCTGTGAAATCCCTAGATATATTTTCTTTGTTTAAATTTTCTTCTTTCATTTACCTCTTTTCTCTTCATAAAGATTATTATAAGTCTCTTATGTATGAGATGAAACCTCAACTTTATAATTTTAAAAATAAATACTTTCACCATTCATATCTCTCTTAATTTTGAAAAAAAACCCTGAAAGGATTATTCTAAAATTTTCTTTCTATTTTTCATTTAACGGGAAGGGAAACATCCTCAACTTTCCTTTTTTCCAAAAAAAATATTTTAGCTTTTCTATCTCTACAATGAAATAAACTTCCTCCATTTTATCAAAAAAATATACAGATAAGACACACAAACCAAATTTATTTTTTTGATAGTATCCTTACCAATATAACTTATTTCTCCTAAAATAGAGTTGACTGATTTTAAAGTTTCTAAAAATCCATTAATTTTATCAATAACCTTTTTAAAAAACTTATATAGAGAATAATTTTCATCTTTAATGACCTCACATTCACTACCTCTGTTCAACTACATAAAAATTTCACAAAATTAATTTTTCTCAATTTTTATAGAAAATAAAACACATATATATCTCAAACTTTTATAGTTTTTTTGTCCACTTTCATAAGAACGATGAAGTTATTAATTTTTCGGGAAATGATTCTTGCATCAGGTGAAAAAAGATAAACATTATTGACATTATCATATGAATAAAATAATGATTTTAAGCCTTATTTATTTTTAAACTACCAAAATTATTAGGAAATTTATGAGTTACTATGTTTTTTCCACCTTCCAAATAAATATCAACTAACTCAACCACTCTCTTGATAATAAACAATTATAAATTTATAAAAAGAATGAATGAAACATTGTTGCGTCCATATATTTCACATTACTCAAAAAAGATATAAAATTCTCTAACTTTCTTAAGAAAGTGTAGATAAAAGTCATCTTTAGAAACTCAAAGATATTTCCAACCTTGAAATACTATAGTATATTTTAGTAATGAAACATAATTTTCATACCATCTTATATTAATCAATATTTCCATGATGGCCACCATGGTAGAGAAAGTACGAGAGGAAGCCATTTTTTTATCGGGTGTACTTTTAATTAATGAAAAATTTAGAAAGAATCAGATAAAGGAAAGTCTAGAAAATAAGATTTCTCCTGAGAAATCAATTAGTGGTAAAGGATGTGGTGTCCCACTTATCCTTTATATAATCTCTAAGGGAGAGATGATTCAACATCTTTAAATGAAATGCATTATATTTAAAACCTAATAAAGATAAACTTTTGATACTTTCTCCTTGAAATATATAATGTAATTTTATAAATCATAATGTTATAAACACTTTTCATATGATTTTTATTCGAAAAAAGTTTTCTTTGAGGAAATATTAAATCTCACTAAAAATTTAAGAATGAAAAAGTTCTTAAATTTTTATAAGAAACTTCTTCTTAAATGTTATAAACTAAAATAAGGATTATATAAAAATATAGAAAACATTATAATAGAAATTTTTGAATTTACCTCTCTGATAAAAAATTACAAACATTATTAGAAATTTTCATTCGATCGTATGATATTATTGCTTTTTAAAAAAGAAATGATTTTTTTATCATCCAAATAAATATCAAACTTTTGAAACTTATTAAGATTTTAAAAAATATTATGAATAATAAATTAGAATAAATATTTCTCCAAAAATAATTAAGCAAAAATAATGAATAATTTTTTTAAAGAAGTGGTTTTTTCTCAAAAAAATTAAGGAAAAATATTATCTGAAAAAAATTTATGGAAAAGCTTAGTTTAATTTTTTTTAATAAAACTTTACCCAAAAAAATTAAAGGGTGTTTTTTCATGAAACTATTTTTGTGAAAATGTTTTTTCATAAAATATTTTAAATAAAATTTTCCAAGAAATTTTTTAAACAAAAAGTGTGTTAAAAAAAATTTAATAAAAAATTTATTCTATACATTTTGTAAGGGAGAATTTTTTATGAATCTTTTTTAAGGGAAAATTTTCCAAATTTATTTTAACATATATCTTTGTTCTAAAAAATTTTAATTAAAATTTCTATATAAATTTTAGCGTTAAGAAACAAATTCAAAATATAAGGAATATGTTTTTCCCCATTTCTTAAGAGTTACATATTATTAGAATTTTGATAAGAAATGTAGATAAATAATTATTTTAAATTATTCATTCCAAGATTTTTTTTAATATTTTAAAATCTCTCAGAATTTAGAGGTTTTGTTAAAATATCAACAAACTTTTTTTGTGTTCTCATGAATTGTAAAATGATCTTTCTTTTTTTGTGACCCAAAATAAAATGGTTTCTTATATATAATTTATAAGATCATCAGTTATGTGATGGGTTTTTACTAAGAACTGTGAAACATATTTTATAAACAAATAGGTCTTTTACTAAAACTCATGCCAATGTTAGTGAGTGTGTGTTTCTTCAACAATACATGATGATAAGAAATTTTCACTGCTACACATTCGGCTTCAATAGTGGAAAGTTCTACTTAGTTTTTTTCTTACAAGGATAGTAAAATATGTCCACTCATTTGAAATTAAATGTTCTAGATGTACTTTTTTTTATCTATTTTACATCCAATAAATACAATATGTGAAAAATATTTTTATTAAAATGATTTCAAAAAGAAAAAAATGTCCAAGATCTGTAGTTATATTAAAGTAATGATTTATTTTTTATCTTTTAAATGGTTCCTTTTTGGATTATCTGGAAATATATCACATAATAATATAAAAAATTAAATATAGCTAACATTTATAATGAATGGTAAAATAAAAATAATACCTATAAAAGTATTCTGATCTATGAGTTTCCCAAATTCATCAAGATCTAATTTTTCTGAAGTTCTAATAGGAGTACATGTTTATTATTATATTCACAACCAAATTTTTATGTAAACATCTTATATAATTTTGTTGAAATATAGAAGTTACTTATGGTTTTTGAGGAATTTGAAAACTAAAGAAAAATGTTAGTTCACCTGTAATGCTCATTTAAAACTCAGATTTAATAAGATCAATAAAATAATCAGAGAGTTATTTTTTGATTTGAAGAAAATATTATTTAATCCATATAATTTTAAAAAATGAGGGTATATTTAAAAACATTTTTAATAAATTGGGTTATATCTAAATCACCCTTAAAAAAATTGTAATAGAAGTCTAATAATTATGTCATATCAGGTTCATGGGCTTGTTTACTTCCTTAAAGGGCCTTAGTAAGTCTAAAAACATTATCTGGAGTTTTCTTATTTTCAAAAATATGTGTTTTTTCTATAGAAAACATCATCCTGAACATATCAATTTTAAAAATCACAGATAACATTCTTTTGATAAAGGGTAAAATTTAATAATTCTATATAGGATATATGTATATGAATAGATTCAAGTCTATAAACTAGAGAAAAATATTATTTGTACTCTATTACTTCTTGTTTACTATAACACTTTGGGACAAGTCCTTTCTTATTTATAATAATTATTCCATTTTCAACATGTTTTTTAAGAAATAACAATTTTACACCAGTTAAAGGAAAATATTTAGGACATTCAACTAAATTAAAAACACGATTCCTCTCAAAATCACTGAGTTCAGATTCTATTTCTTTTTTCAAATCAACATTAAATAATTCCTCATTAGAATCCTCTTGTACAAATTGTGATAAAAATTCACAACGTTGACATTCATTTATTAAGGAACATATTGTTTTTATAGGTTGAGTTTTTAAAATGTTAATATTCAATAACATGTTCAGTTTCTTCTAGAGGTAAAACTTCATAAAATGTTTCTTTAGTTTTTTTATCACGGGAAGAAGTTTCCCACATGTATTGAATATCTTTATTTGAAAAATCATATGAAGATATGTTTTCAGGTTGTTTGAAAACAAAAGGATAAATATCATCAAATTTTACATACACTATTTCCTTAATAATACAGTTTTTTTAAAACATAATAGGCCCTTCTAATTATAGAATAAACTAGAAAAATATCATCATAAAATTTTAGAGGGAATTTATATAAATTATATTTAGTTTTTATAATAGATACATTAAATCCTAAAACTCTAATGTAGGAATGGTTTGACATTCTTCTTGTCCACAACTCGAATGGATATTTAAAAAAAAGGTCTAATAAAAAGATAATTTATAGAATAACATGAAATACTAACGACTTCTTCCTAAAACTATTTAGAAATTAATTATTCACTCAATATTGTTATAGCAATTTCCTAAATATTTTTATTTGTTCATTCAATTATATTATTTTTTTGGTGTTATAAGAGCTGATAAGTTTTGTGTTATACATTTTTACTACAAAAAAATTTCAAAACACGATTTTAATTATTCTACGCCATGATCACAATGAATAGTTACAAAAAGTAGAAATTTTTCATTTTTAACATGGGATAAATAAGTTTTAAAATAGGAAAATTCTTCTAAATATTTCACAAGAAAACACACCCATGTATATCTAGTGTGTTCGTTAACTGAAACATATACAATGTATTTTCAACAAATGGTTCCACTTTGGGTTGGACCAAATAAGTCCACGTGAATTAAATATAAAGGATTTGAAGTCGAAACTTCAGTAATAGATTTTAAACCTGACTTATGTTTCTTTATAAATTAAAAAGGATGAAAAACATTATAAGAATAAAACCTAAGATCTGGTAAATCTTTTATAAGTTCTTTCTTATAATTTTTGGATAATGTTTTTCAATTACAATCTTCTGGCCTTAAATTCCATAAATGAGAATGATCTACAATTTCACTAAGAAAAGGTAGATATTTTTGTAACACCCCTAGAGTTATAAAATGATTTTTTTTCAATTAAATTTAATTTCTTTGATATCTTGTGTTACATGCAACATCGAGTTCTAACATAGCATAAAAAATATTAAAATATTATTCTTTAATATGATAGTTATTTCAAAACTATTGGAATATAGGGTATGGATATGATTACCTAAATTATTATTATTTTTAAATGTATATAAAATTAATTCTTTGGTGACCAATTAATTTTAAATTAAAATAAAAATAATTTTACAATGATGGAAATCTTTCTCTATAAAACTATGTTTATGCAGGAATTTTTTTTTCATCTAAGTAAATTAAATAAACAATTTTTGGTGATTTATTTTAATGATATTTATATATTATATATTCAATAAAATGTTTAAAATTCAACATATTCGTTTTCTATACATGAGATACGTATAAATCCAATTTTATTGTTAAAACAATATTTTTCAAAAACGCAGTTTTGTCACCCATTTCATAATTATTTAAAAATTAATTTATTCTACTTTGATAAAAATTATTTTAAAAAATAAAATTATTTTTTAAAATATAATTTCCAAAATTATCCTTAAGTGACTTTCTAATAATTATCTAAAATGACTAATTTTTCAATGAATAGTGAAAAATATATATTTTTATTAAACAAACCCCACTTAACTGAAATAATTTACAAATTTTCATGATTTTTAGAAATGTTTTCAAAGTAAAATTTTCTAAATTATATTATAATTAACCTAATTTAGGTCATCATAATCAATTTGATTTTGAATTTTGATATAAAAACTTTTTAAACTTTTCAAAAGTTTCTCATTGGAAAACCTTTTTTCCATCGTGTTTGAAAGTTTAACATTGAATTTAAATTTTACACTTATGTGGATGTAATTTGAAATAATGGATTCCATATTTGTAATAATAATAATTAATATTATATAATAAGGTAAAATTATGTTATAAAAATAATTAATAGTGAAAAAAGTAAAAATTAATTACCACAGTTGAGGTTCGAACAAGTTTATCGGGGGTTAAAATAAAAATATAAGGGTAATATTTCCATAAAAACATCTATAAATCCTATTATATGACTATATTTACTTCCTAATTTATAATATATAGTCAATTATATATTTTTCTCATGGGAATGAATTAATATTTTTTCATTATTTTTGGGAAACTTCCTTGTAGTTTCCAAGTGATTTCCTTTCCCCACTTATAAATATACATATTCACCCTCCAATATCCTTTTGGTTAAAAACATACCATGCCAAAATAATTAATTAAATATATAACTACATAATAGAGGCCTAATTTTGATTAGTAAACCCTCCTGAGATTGATTTTGGTAAAAACGCTAAAGTGGTTATCCAAAGAAGATGTAAAATTCCTGAATATGTGTTTTTGTTTTATTACATTATCCAACTCCTTAAAATATTCTAAAAATATAATTATATAATTAAAAAATATTTATCATATACATATATGTTATTAGGCTAATTTAATAACCAATATCCATCTCATCTTCCATCAAATGGAAAATGAAACCATCAATCATGTGTATGGAAAACTACCACCTCACAAACTGAGGTAATTCATTTTCTATCACAACCCATCATGGCTGGGTATAATGATGTAATTCATTTTTTTAAAATAGGACGCACTGTTTGTCCACATCGCTACCCAAACCATGCACCAATCATGTGTCCTCCACTATCCAAGAACCCACCTCACTTGAGTTAGGCACATGATGTTTCTAACCATGATCAAGACATGTGAAATAGATCTGAAATATTTTTAAGATAAATTTCACAGTCCTGTTCCTTTGCTTTAATAGTTTCAAACAAACCATGTGGCCTCCCTTATGCACTGGGTACCTCGCATGGTTGAGTTAAACAGTTCGAACTAACTATTTTCTATCCATGTGTCACACTCTGCTTATAAAATTTTCATAACTCTGAGCTCTAACAAAGCCTTGTATGCTCCTAAAATCTTCTTTAGGACATATGTCACATTTACGAAAAGGAAACAAATAAATAAATCAGAAAAAAAATTAGTCATACCTTCATAAAAATTTGTATTTTTATAGACTTATTAGTGGTCGATATAAACATCATTGACTTGATTATCAGCATGGACTAAATGATCAATGTTAATTCCAAAATAAACTATTATCACCATTGGGTACAGTGATTATCTTATGATGGGGTCACTCATATTTTTCACGGCGAGTGGGACTGTAGATCGGTATGGTAAGGGCCAGTTGTTCTTTATTCCAGGTTAATCTTGTGATAGTTTTCAGATATGTTTCTTGTTGAAATTAACCCTTCCATAAGTAGATAACTACATGTTTTTGTGTTTATGTACCCTAAGGTTTTCTCAGAATATTTTCTTGGTTTTATTAAATAGTGAAAGGTTAATTTTACTATAGACCTTATCCTTTGTATGATTCCCATATATATGCCATTTTACAGTATAGAACCTCATATGTTAGATTAACTTCTGTTCTAGAATAAGGACCTTGAGGATAAAATATTTATTCATCCTAGCATGTCACTGCGGACTTCTTCTATCCCCTTAGAAAAAAGGCATACAAAAGCCTTAAAATTTTTATTGATTATCCAATGTTCAATAGGGATACAGTTAAAAAAAATCATTTACCTAGGATTGATGATCCTTTTGAACTGATTAGAAGGGAATATCTAGGTACCACCATCCAAGAGTTAGAGAAGAGGATATACCTAATTCAATGCTTATGATCTTGTATGAGTTTTTTTAATTTCTGGTTATACCATTCGGTATGAATAATTATACTAAAGTGTTTATGAATTTGATTAATGAGATATTTCATCAGTTCTTAGACCCTTTTTTCCATGGATGATATATTGGTGTACTCCATGTTAAAGGAGAAGCACAAAGACCATTTGGATATTATTCTTTAAACCATTATAGAACATCATATATATGGAATGTTTTTCAAATGTTATTTTTAGATCTGGGAAGTAAAATTTTAAGAGCATGTGATATCTAAGAGGGTCATCTCAGTAGTTCCTGAAACAATTTAGGCTATTATGTCAGGATAGAATCCCCAAAAATTATTTTGTATCTAGGTATTCTTGGGTTTGGATAATTAATAAATGTGGTTTTTTAGGATTTAACCAGGATTACAAATTTTATGAAAACATTAACCATAATGGAGTAAAGTTTGAATGGAATGAAAATTGTTAGAGATATTTTGAGGATCTAAATGTGAGGTTGAAATTAGCACATGTTTTTATTCTTCTGGAACTCAGATAAAGTTTTTAGGTTTTCTATGATGCATTTAGTATGGGATGGTATGTGTCTTTATTTAGGGAAAATATGTTGTGTCCTATGACTCTCTCTAGTTATACCCTTTTTAGAATAACTTTCCTACCCCTGACCTTGAGATGGAGGTGGTTTTCCATGCAATGAAAATTTAGAAACACTGCCTCTTTAGGGAGAATTTTACAATGTATTCCCATTATAAGATGCTAACATATATTCTTATTTAGAGGGATCTAAAATTGAGATAGGGATTCCTATTAGAATACCATCAAACTATTGATTTTGATATCATGAATACTCTTGGGAAAGTGAATGTGGTTGCGGATGTGTTGAGAATAAAATTCCGAATATAGACCATGAAGGAATCAATTTAGGAGTTGTATCTGATGAGTTTGTATGCTAAGATAATATTAAGAATGAAATAGGCTTGTGTAAAAGTGTTCTTGTCTTCGTTAAAATATGAATTGTTCTTTTATGAGTGAGTTTGGATTTATTAGGTGAAATAGGTCATGTTACAATGCATTAGTGAAATCTTTTTTGGTGGGGAGACCTTAAGAGAGGTGTCATCGGTCTCTTAGTGGAGGTTTATACTTCTGTAGAAGGTCGGTTCTTCCATTTTACCCAAGGAATGAGTTTAGGAATAGTGGACATTAGTCTTTTTTTTCTGTGAACCATATAGATATCAAGATTTATCACAACATTATAAGTAAATATTTGAGTCATGGTTTCTTTATTTTCCTAGAATCATGGTAAAAAACCAAAGAACCACAAGTTTATTTCATCCATAACCCATTCTTTTATGGAATTGTGATGATATTTTTATGGATTCCATCACTAGTTTTTCAGGGAATTCAAGTGGTATGAATATGATTTAGGTGATCATTGATTCACATTTGAAATAAGTTCAATTCCTACCTATTAAAAAGATGATGAAGTCAAAACAACTTGGGGACTTGTCTATCCGAGATATTTTGAGAATTCATGGGGTTCTTTATACATCTATTTATGACATGGACTCAAGGTTCAAATCTAGGTTATAAAAAGGATTACTCAAGGATAAGGGATCCCAGGTGAAATTGATCATGGATTATCATCCACAGATAGATGAGGATATGGAGACTATTATCTAGGTTCAAGAGAATATGTTTTGGGATTTTTTTCATGATTATAAAGGGTCTTAGGGAAAATTTTTTTTCAAGTAATATCTTTCTATAAAAATAGTTATCATCTATTGATAAATTTGGTTACCTTTTATGGGTTTTATGGGTTCCCATGTAGATATCCCTAGTATTGGAAAGAGATGGGAGAGAAGTCCTATGTTGGGTTGAGTCTTGTTAAATAGAAGATGTAGATGGTGCATTTTATTCACAAGATGTTGGTCATGACACAGATTTGTTGGAAATCTTATGTGAACCACTTTTATTAGACATTAGAGTTTGAGGTTGGTGATTAAGTATTTTTCTTATAGTTTCAAGTTACATGTGACATCATCTGTTGGGTAAGAAGGGTAAGTTAGCTATGAGGTTTGGGGGCCTCCTTGAGATTATTGACAAATTGGGAAAGGTTTACTATCATTTGAACCTTCCAAATTGATTTAAATATATCTATTATTTTTTTTGTTTCCCCATTGAGGAAGTATATATCTAATAATTCTCATGTGATTGGATGGGGTGATTTGGATCTTGGGACTAACACAACTATGGTTGATCATAGAGTTCAGATTATGGATCTACAGGATAAGGTACTTAGTATAAAAATGGTTCTTCTAGTTTGGGTACTATGGTAATTTGTATAGGATAGCCATGATATGTGGGAGAAGTAATCATTGACATGTTAGTAGTGGAATTCTCTTTTTAGAGATCGAGGGTATTATGAGATTATTAGGGTAAAATATTGTTTATGGTGTAGAGATTGTAATATACTGTTATGATTTTCTGGTACTTCCTTGATCATATATATATTATCATCTTCTTTTGTGTGTGTTTTTGGTCTTCTTAAGGATAGAGATCCTTCTCAAGGGAGAATAACCTAATGTTAAGTTATATATGTCTGTTTTCACTAATGAAGTCTGGGTATAAATCTATTAATTGGAATTGATGGGTTCTCCCCATATTCGAAGAATGTCATGGGTGCCTTAGTGTTTTTCATGGAAACTGGTATGTTTATTGTCTGTTGGGAGACTACACACCATATAAATGGATTAAACATCATGTAATGGATTCTATTAAGATGTTGTGAAACATGTTTAGGGAATGAAATTATTACACACTATGTATTTGATTCACATCATGTAATGGTAAAAATTAGTTTTTTCTTACAAAGATGATAAATTTTTAGAGTTTTCATCCTTCATGTAATTCACAATATGTAATGGGATTATATGTCGTATATGTTAGATGGACTAGGTTTTTAGGGTTTTGTGTGGGTGATTATTCTTTCATTCCTTTTACAGCCTACCTCTCTCAACCTAGAGCCCATCCAAAGAAAAAAATAAGACATCTACTTATTTTTTTATCCTTTATTTTGTGATCAACCATTAGGGTTATTTTAGTTCACCAAATTGGGTACTATTTCCTCATGGTACTTCTTTTCTTGGGGTTGAGATACTCTATTTTCTATATTTATAGTTTAGATTAATGATTGAGTGTTTTTTTGTATAGATCCCTTGTAGTATCTTGTCTTTCCATTTCTCTTGAAGGCTAATCTCTGGGTTTCCAATCACCATTGTTGAAGGCATCCTGGTTTATACCAATTTGAGGTAGAATTTTCAATATAATAGGTTTATTAGATTAATTTATTATTATTCTCTTAAATTTACATTGGGTGTTTCATTGATTTTAAGTGAAATTTACTTTAAAAATATTTCATGGAAAGGAAAATGTTTTTAAAAGGGATTATGATATGAAAATGAATTTAATTGAATTGGAAATAGATTTTCAAATACCAAAGTAGATTATATTGTCTTTTAAAATGTTGTATAAAATTTTGATCATGGTTAGAAAATGTATTTTAAAAATTGAGATATTGGGAAACTTGGTGCATTGGAAAATAGACATGGGCAGCCTTAGTGTGTGTGTAACCACTTTAAGGTATCATTTGGGATATAAATGGATAATAGAGGGACTCTATATTGATTGGATATATTATTATGCATGTTTAGGATCTCTGATGTCTTGTATTAATTCCCATAGGATGAGGCCCAATATGAAGTTATTTTTCATTTATGGATATTTATTACGTGATTTTTTTATCATGGTTTTTTATCACATGTTTTAATATGAGTTTGTATCACATAGCTTAATATGGTAGGTTATTTCATGGATATGTGTTTACCTTATTACCTATTTATGTATGAATATACTACCTTTTCTATCAATTTACTTGTCATATTTTTGTTCTTAAATATGAAATGAATTTTTGAAAACCAAAGAGAAAATTATTTGAAAATGCATTTAGGTATTTTAAATTTATTTGTGTAACAATTTTGTTTTAAAAGATAGAGCCGTTGCATTATTAATATTAGAAATTTTATATAATTTGTAGTGTTAACCTACTGATATTTTTTATCACACCCAAATTTTTCATCTGGTTGGATGTATATTTTGTATTTCATGATCCAGGTAAAGGGAAGGTAATCTTGTAGAAGGATGGATTCTCTTTTTTCACTACCTATGCTATGGGTTTTTTGGAGGTGACTATGGGTCATATGGTGACTTTCCATAATTTTTGGTTTAGCCTATAATGGCTTTGATTTTATGGGTTTTTATATCTCCTTTTTCTATGATTTTTACTCTGGTTGTATTTCATTTTTTGGTAATATTCAAGACTTGTTATATTAACTTTGTTTCAACTCACCATGTGATGGGCTAGATCAGGTGGATTTTCTAGTTCACTTGGGACGATTTTTTATAGGTTACACCAATACGTTTGGCTCTTGTAGTATAATAATCACCTCTGGATCGCTCATTGTTATGAAATTAAACCTTTATAATTGTCTCTATGTGTTAGATATAATGATTCATAGGAATCATTTTAATTATTAACATTATTCAGGTTTAGATAATATCACCCATTTTCAAAGAAGTTTAGTGAATGTAAGTTCAAGTGGCCTTGAAAAACCTATAAAACAAGGTCTCTTGAGTACTGTAACTCCTAGAAGTATAACATAATGTGAGAATTTTTTATATGGGAATCCTATATCGGTTATATTTAGTAGGTCAATTTAAAATCTTAGTGAACCATTTAAGTGTGTCCACTCAGACCTTTGGGGTCCTTCCAGGGTACCTCCCATGGTGGAGATAGATATATTATAACTTTATTAATGAATACTCTAGAAAATTCTAGATTTATATACCGAAACACAAGATTTATAACTTTTAGAATTTTAAGAAATGGAAAAATTGTTTTGAAATTTACTCTGTTAAAAAACAATAAGATCTTACCACTGATAATGGTTTATAGTAGATATCCACAAAATCCATATAATTATATGAATCTAAATGTATTAATATATATCAGGCAATTTTTAAATCCCAAAATAAAATTAATTAATATAAATAATAAAGAATACTATATTAGAAAGGTTTTGATGTATGTTGTCCCATTTTATTCTCTGAAGGTTCTTTTAGGATGAGGCCACCTCTATAACTGTCAACCTGATCAATCATTTCCAATCATCTTACAATGCCTTCAAAAAACCAGAGTAATTCTATAAGGATTCTCCCATTTCACTCATTAAGATATTTGGATCAATATATTATTCTCATACCCATAATTATATGCTAGATAATCTAGCTGTGAAGTTCATTTTTTGAGATATCTATAGGGTGTTAAGGGATATAGTCTATGGGTAGAAAAACCATACATTAAAAAGTGTATTATTATCTATAATATAGTGTTTCATGATTTTGTTATCTCTAAATAGAAGTTACTAAGGTTTTTAGTGTCTGCAGATAAGGATAGCGAGTATTCTGATAGAACTCCATCACCCATAGGTGTTGATTTCCTTTATAATATAAAGACCATCTCTAATCTAGTGTCGACTCCACCCCTCTACTTGTTTAGACTCAAAGAGAATCTGATACACTTTAAGATTATAAACCTAAAACTACAAAGCAAGATAATATTAGAGATTATTTTCTCACATGAGATATAGAGAAAAAAATAATGACTCTACCCAAGTTCATCCAATATGATGTGGCTACATATACTGTTAACGTTTCCTATGATCTGTTTAGTAAATAACCTCAAACTTATAAGTAAGATATTAGTTCCAAATATTCAAGGAAGTGTCTATCTTCCATGAATGATTATATGTATTTACTCTTTAATAATAAAACCATGTTTTTTAAGTAAACATATAAATGGGAAATTTATAGGTTATAAGTGTATATTTAACAAAAAGGATAACATTATTAGAGAAACTAAAATCTACTATGAATACTAGTTGGTAGATAAAGTTTTACATCAATGTGAAGCCATTTATTATAGTGATATTTTCTCTCTATAGTTAAAGATTAATCTATAGGGATTCTTCTTTATTTTTCTGTCAAATTTAATTTTCATAAAAACCTATTGGATGTAATAATTGTTTCATTACAAGGTACTCTTGATGAAACAATTTACATGACTCATCTTGATGTATTTTTAGAACTTATTTATCTAAATAATGCAATTTTTTTAATAATTTATTTTATGGGATTAAATAATCTTCCAAGAAATGTTATAAATAGTTTTATTCTATTATAGTTTAAAATGATATTACTAAATTAAGTTTGATGCATGTGTCTTTTTTAAAAATATTAACCGTGAGTTTTTTATCTATTATAGCATGTTGATGACATTGTATTAATTTTTAAAAATTTAGGGATTATAAATTCTACCAAGACGCAATTAAATTATTTCATTAAGATGAATGATTTAGGAAATTCTAGTCATATTTTTCTTATGAACATAATTTCATATAGAAATACTAAAACATTGAACCTATCCAATTATGCTTATATTAAGAATGTTTTGATGATATTCATCTTCAATCACATTAAACCTAATAGTATTTCTTTTTAGAAACATTTACAAAAATTTCTAGAAAAATACCCTCAAAATGATGTTAAATACGAAATTATGAATAAGATTAACTATGTTAATGTTAAAGGATATATTATAAATTAAATGGTATTACATGGACCATAAATTGTTTTTTCTCTATACACCTTGAAAAGGTTTATGGGGAAATGTGGTAAGTCTCATTGGAAGGATTTTATTTGGATCCTCAGTAACTTTTCTATGTATACCAAAATTTTAAATAGTTATCTAAATAATCACGTTTTAACAATGATATTTTTTGACTTATTTACTATAATTATGATGAAAATTTTGATACTCATAAGTCACTCATTAGTTTTTTATTTATTTCATGTGGAGGAACAATCTTCTGAAAATGAATAATATAATCTTCAGTTGCAATCTCCACTATAGAGGTAGAGTATATACCCTTGACAGAAGAAATGATGGATGATATATGGTTATAATGAATCATTTATGTGTTGTTGTTGTCTTATTATACCATTTTAGTCCTCTAGATAGCCAATATTCTCTTTATTTTTTTTGAAAACTATGTATTCAATGGTAGATCGAATCACATTGACATTAGACTTTATTTTGTTAGGGATAATCTAGAATCTAGAACAATGAGTGTCATAGAGATGCCCACTATATATATTCCACCCTATAGTTTCACTATGTTTGTTCAATTTTCTAAATTCATACATTTTATAATGTTGATGAATTTGGTTGTAATTCTATAAATTAGGTTGCAAGAACATGATTCTTAATTTCATTTAACTACAAGGTGGTGATTTTTTATTTTATACTTCCAAATATGTTATACATAAATTCAATTTATATATGCATCATACATTTCTTTATCAATAATTTTATGATGATTTTGTATAGTTTTGATTCAAATTTGAATTATTATACATGCTACTATTTATGGAGTTTTTATTTTTTTTAGATTAGAATGAATTTATTTTACCAGTAATTTGTTTCCTTACTTGTAAGAGGTTTTAATATAGACCATAAATCTTGTAGATCTAATGGTTCTAGCTATACCCTAGATGTGTTTTATTGGAGAGGTGTGGATCCACATCACACCCCTCATGTCCATTCACATTTTTTTCACCCCTCCTCTCCAACTATGTTTCTTTAGTTATGAAAACCACCTCTTTAACCAATTTTCTACAAACTACATCTATCATGATACTTTTTCTTACAACGAAAAAATCCTCACTAACATGCCACAACTATTATTTTTGGATTAATTTAGGACATTTTCTATCTCATTCACAATCCATCGGATCTATTCTAGTTTAAAATATAGTTTTTAGAGGCAGTTCGTGGGTTTTTTAAGGAAATAACTTGTAGAAGTATTGGGAAACTGAGGTTTCCTAGACATGTACACTCACATTCATCCCATTTATGACAATCCATATAAAATAAACCATGTTTTTGTAGATACAAGGTATAATATGACTAGATCATGGGGTCAATTGGTTCATGCCCTAGAATAAATAAACAAATCTTGACACCTTATCATCATAACCAATTTTTGGGGTTTAAACATGGATATATAAGTGATTCATTAATCTTTCCATTAATTTTTGATATTGTATCTTTTATGGGTGTGTGTGTTTGTGAGTCCATTTAAGATGGGATGGTTTTGAATATAGGTGACTGTTTTCATTGCCCCTATCTAGTTCAACAAGGTTGACCTTCTTAAATAGCTTCTAGAGTTATCTTATTTTCATTTGACTCTTTATTTTCATGTCTATTTATGCTTATTTATAAAATCAATAACCTAGGGTGATGTTCTCATCATGTGCATAGGATCACTATGACCAAAATTATGATAAGTCTTGGTGTGATATCCTGTTTCCATTTTTCATTATTTCTATTATGGTAATCCAGAAGTTCAATAACAAGGTTTCCAAAACTAATTCATGTTTTTGATAACGAAAAATTATCCTATTAATTGGTAACCCATTTATATCAATCAATGGATCCTATGAGATTCTTTGGGACAACCATGACATTGTTTCCAATAACACACTACCCAGCTAGTCCTTTAGTATTCCCTCAATCATGTGTCCAACTCCCATTACCATGAATATATTCTTCAGTGAACCACCATCTAGGCATCATCTCCACCTCCACTAATCACAACCTAACACATATCATTCTCTATATTCTCCATGAAGCCAATGAATCTGTATGATTGAGCACTCTAGTTTTCTACCTCATATTATCGAACATATGTATCATTGAACGTGCACCTCCATATCACTCATTTATGGAATCCATCACATGGGTCCAATTCTTCCACCTTCCAACTCATGAATACCAATGGACTCATGAAAACCCTACCCATCCCTAACTGCAGTAGTCCATCCCAAGCTAAAATATCTAGAGGTGAAATTTGCATCATGTTCTTCTTTTGTATCGGAACCCCAGTACTATTATTTCCCATCTCTTGCTATCGTGTCATTCTCATTATCATGGACACAATCTTTCGTAATATTCTTGGTCAACTCCAACCTTTTTAGTCCATAACTCATGAACCTATACTCTTCATTTATAAATCCAATGATTCTTTTACATCCTTCTTGAGTGTCATCATTTTTATAGTAGATAACTATTGAAACCAAAGTTCCTCTTATTCATCTAAAATGTCGAATCATCCCATCATATATTTTACCTGATGCTATGACCTACCATCATGTTCCCTCCAAACCTTTATTGTAGCCTATTTTTTCACCATAGTTCCTCAACATCATCGTGAGAAGACAAATTTCATTATCAAGTGCATAAAAATAGTTTTTTACATGAATATATTCAGTATATCAGGGACTATTGTCCATTTCTCAACAGAGCCTTAGATCAAAAAAATAAACAGATATATAATTACTTAAATGGTGAGAGGATTTTATCAATGAAATAGGTTTTTATGGAATAATACAAAGGCATATATAAGGAAATAAAGAACACAATGTAGAAATTAGCTATTTTGAATGATCATGATCAACCGAATAAAATTTAAGAATTCAAACTTCATGTATTGAATAGATATTTTTTAGTTCTTTTAATAAATATTTTTTAATATCTAAAACAAAAATTCTATTAATTTTATTCTAATATCCTTCAAATAGTTCGATCAAAACAAAAATTGTTTCACCAACAACAATCAATAATTGAGTTGTTTTAGTTCAACTTCATAACAAAAACACACCAAGGAAACACATGAGTATCATGTTATATTGTCTAGGATTGTTTTATGTTTCATTATGATAATTTGAAATACAATTAAATGGGCATACAAGTGTTTATGTGAGTTCTACCTAAAGATATAAACTACATAAACACTATGATTACAAATGAATGGGAGTATTGAAGTGTGTGTAACATTAGATGAATGGGTACCCACAAACATGAACATGTGAGTGTATGAAATAACGATAAAGACATATGTTATAAAATAAGATAAGGTACATAAAAATATCATAAAACACTATATTTAAGTTAATCAATCAACGATTAAAAACATAAATCATGGTAATTACATGGCGTTCATTATGGGTAATCATAAGTGGAATAAACAATCATTAAAGTTGAGGAAGACATAGATGTTTGAAAAATACATCCTAAGAACTCTATAATAACCCTCAGGCAGAGAATCTAATTTCATCTTAGGAAATAAGAATTTTTATAAAAAATTACAATAATGTTTCCTCAAAATAATTCAGGTATCTGTGGGGAAATATAAGCTATTATTTCTATACTTTATACTTCTTATTTATCTATATAGTAGACTAAATTATGCGTCAATACATGATTTAAAATTCAATGGTGATGTGGGACTCTGATTTATCTCTCTAATGCAGTTATAATTACCTAAATATGATATTATTGGCTGAATATACCTCCCATATATAGAGTGTTTGTACAATATTAATTTATTGTAATTTCATTTCATTTTGTACCATATTGGACTCCTTGTAGTCGGACCCTGTTCTAGTAATAGTTGAATAAATTTTATACTAATTAATTATTCATCCACAAAATACGAAATATTAAAAATTAAATAAATATATAAAATTGTATGATTAAAATATGAACATGTTTCCATTTTAGTTCGTTGTGTAATTTCAACTTTTTGATCATGTATTCATCAAATTAATTAAAATATATATATCTAGAGAAAAAACTTTAATAATGGGATGCTAAAACCCATAAAATATTTAAATTATATGTATAAGGGTAAAATAAACAATATATCAATGTGTGATAAAAATCCCACCATCCATTTGGATTCTTGGATGTTTGAATGCAGTATGCATGTTGTCAGATCCACACACCAATAATGCATACAGCACACCTCTCTCCCTATACTCATTCTCTCCCCATTCACCATTTGAGCATCTATGAAAACCTCTATAGTAGATCCACTTCAGAAATACCTCCATGATAATGTCCTAACCTCTAACTCTTCTATTGTTGAAAATATCTATAGCTCTCATGGTTATTACCCTCTCACCACATTTAACCAATATAACACCCATATCCACTTAAAAACTTCCTCCATGCCACAAAAGGATCATAAAACAACTTGAAATTACTAAAAACTCAAATAATTATATCGAGAACATACTAGAATATAAATAAGGATTATTGAATCCCATCACATGAAATGTGTCATGCATTCACTCTCCCGTATCTGAAATAAATATTTATCATCATTCAGTTTCCCCAAATCAGATAAGGAATAAATTATTTTTGGCCTGATTCTTCCACCATCAAATCATTTTTACTACCTTGATTCCTATTTTATTGGTATACATTTTATCCATGAAAAGTGGGCGAGGAATATCTTTTTAGATGACTCTAGGATTTTTGATGTGAGCATGATCCTGAGAGCGGTGTGATTTCATTCATTCTCTTTGGAGAATGTGATTGATCAATTAATTTAGATAGTTTCTCAAGTAAATTTATCTCTTTTACATTAACTAAAATATGTGTTTTAATATAATGTAATATAATTTGTGTAATGAATAAAAGAATTAACATTTAAATAATTATGATACACTAACCCCCTTATTAAATTAACTAATTCTACTCCTTACACAATTTTCATTTTATTCATTTTTTTATTTTAATTTTAATTTTTCATTCATATTCATATTTTATGTTTATTTTAATTCACACACATGGACATTTTAATTTTATACCCTTCAATTAATTAATTAAAAAAATAATAATAATAGTATGTTGTAAAATTTTTTACAAAGAACAATTAATTAACCACTCTATATGATTGAAAACTTGTGTTCAACAACTATGATACATCATTAAAAGAAAAAATTATATTGATATAGACCCACAATAATGTCAAATTTTTAAATTTATATTGTGGTCCAGGATAGTTCTTGGTTAGTTAGCACCACTACATGTTTTTAAATATTCCTTTCTTTATTCATTTTTTTTCAATTATCTCTTTCTTCTTTCTTTATTTATAAAAATATGTCAAACCTAAAGTGTAACCATTTTTTCATAATGGATAAAAATATCTTTTTATAGTTATAAAAATTTCATGAGGTGAAAATAGTGTTCAAAGACTTGTCTCAGAACCAACACTCTCACGCCACTTTTATCTTCCTATAGATGCTCGCAAAATATTTCCAGTGGAAACCACAACCACTCGTGTACTATTATTAATAAGAGGATGAAAACTATTAGAATGATGAACCACTATCTAAAAAACATCTAAAAACCCAAGGAAACAAATATGAATATTTTTCAACCCCTAATGTAATGGAAATTATGGTTAATACCACATTATTGGACTAAGATATAAAGAATAAAAAATTTGAGATCAATTAGATCAACGGAATGATAGAAATAATAGCCACCAACTTTAATCTATTAATATATAATGTACCAAAATAATTATATAAGTATTATGAACTAATATAAATAGTCATTTATCAAAAGAACATTGATGAGGTGGAAAAATAAACTCAAAATTCTTCACCCCGGACAATTTCCAATCTCTTTTTTGAGTCTATTTATAAAGAACTATATTTAAAATCCTAAACATAAGGTAGTTGATGTTAATATTTACTAAATTGTTTTTTATTTATCTTAATGAAAATATAAACTACCCCCTTCACCTTGAACATTTTAAATTCACAAGATTTATTGGATTCATGAATGGTGATGGAGCTACAACAGAGGTAATGTGATTTTAAGATAATGTGAAGGATCCACTTCCTAATCCCACTTATCATTTCTAAGAATTTATTAAATAAGAAAAGTTGTTTTTGATTTTACCACTAAAGGGATGAATTATTACTTTTAATTCATATTCATCTGATTTTTTAATAAATTAAATTCCTTCTCACTAAATGTATAATTTCAATGTTTAATTGAGTGATCTACATATAACCTTGTATATGAAAGAATAAAAATAATAATAAACCATCAATGAGATAATTATATTTGAGTATGAATTTGAAAAAAAATATTCTACCATATAAAATATTGTATCATTCAAATAAGAAGAATTCTAGGTACTTTTTTTAGGGAAATTAACATCTTATAAATGATATAATAAAGACATGGTGAAGGATATTATTTCCATAGAGCACTCGTATATTCCATTCCTTATCCCACTATTCTTACCTCTCTTTATTCTCTTTAAGAAAGGGATAATTTCATTTTCATCTAGAGCTCTCCACATTCAATTATTACTTATTAAAATTGAGAGAAATAATATGTAGTAATTTGTATCATGTACAACTCGTCAATAATTTGATTGAGAATAACCATAGGTAATACCTAGGTATAAGAAATATAAACTCAACTCCACTTAGGGGATAAAAAATGAATATTTTATGTATCTATTTCTTATTTTAACATTTCATTACATTGAATAAATTTTATTTTTTTTTCTTTTATTTTATATATTTTTTAGTATGATTAGAATATTTTCTCTAACCTCACCAAAAATAAATTTAGGTAGTATCTTTCCATACCCCAATTATGGCTTCTTTTTTCATATCACTTTGAGTATTCTATAATTATTTTTGTTATTTCATTGATAATATAGTGAAAAATAATTATGGATAGAGAAGGAAATATTATGATAGGTTATTTGGAAACACTTTGGTGTGAATTTTTTATCCTTTTGTCCCTTATAATTTATTTTTAACGGTTTTAAACACTTTAATATTGAATGAATATATAGAATCCTTTTTTACATATAGAGTCATTTTTTGGATTTAGAACTTTTAAGATTATAATCTTTTCAATTATTGTGGATATATTATTGTTCTTAATTATAATTTTTTCCAATATTTTTTAGTATTTTTTATTGAAATTGAATTTCAAACCCATGAGTGAAAAACCAAAATTTCATTTCCCATCCAGATAGTTATTTTAGAACTTTTTTCATCTTATTCATAATACACTATATTTATTAAAAGTAAGAAGTATTTAATATTATATGTTTTAAATTTTTATATTTTTTCAATTTGATAATGGAATTTATTTGGAAATCCCACATTTCACCTTGAGACATTGCTTTTATATTGATGTATGTTTTTATATTAGTGTCCATGTAGGTCCTTATAGGTCAATCCATATTTAAAGTAAAATAACCCTTACCTACCTTCATTTTAAATATAATTTCTGGATTATTTGAAGTGTATGTGTTGGGGAAGTTCATTTTATGTGATTAATTTGGTAGGAATTACTTTTATGGGTGATTATTATTGTGGTGTCAGCATTTGGGAATTGAAAAAAAGGTAAACATGCATGAGTCATTATCATTCATTATTTATCTCAACATCCTATTCTCATTATGAAAAACATGATTATGAGAAAAATGTATTTAAATGATGAATAAAAAAGAGAAAATGTGTATTTTGGAAATACTAATATAAGAATGGAAAGTATGATAATAAATTAATTATTCATTGTACTATATTTGATTAACCATGACTCAAATAACAATTCATGGATGTTTGGTGTCATATTTTTTATAGCGAGTTGAGTGTGGCACATTTCATGACTTTACATAATTGACCATTCATTATATTAATTTTAAAACCTCAATTAAATCCTTTGACTTTTCATATCAATACCCACCTAACCAAAATCACAGCCCTCACCCTTCATTGTTCTCATGATTCATTATAGGTTTAGTGTCTCACGGTGTCGAGAAATAGAATTTTTACAATCTCATGGTGACACATTCAATTTTCCAAGTATCATTAGAACACTATTTTTAGTTCTTCTGGGTGAAGGGTGATGATGAATTTCACGATAATTTGGTTACAAAAATGGAATGAATTTAAATTAAAATTTTATTTCAATGAAGATAAAATATTTCAACATGTTTGAATGAATATTCAGAAATTATTCATGATAGAATCATTCAATATGAAAATTGATGAGTTCTGTACATTTCATTTTTGTTATTTTAAAGGAATAAGAATATAGTTTTTTCTCAAAAATGAAAAGGTACATTTGGAGTAGTGATAAGATATATTTTTATATTATTTTTATTTAAAATGAAATAATTAAAACTCCATTACATAATTTTTAAATCAGAAATTATAAAATTGATGGTTTAGAATAAAAAAATAATTTAATTTAAAATGAATAAAATATTAAATTTATTCTTGAAAACATTATTTAGATTTTTAATCTTTTTATTGGATGAATTTTTTAAACATTGGTTTGTATTATTTTAAAATAAATAAAACAAATTAGTCTAACCAGAGCCTAAGGAACTAGGCCTGAGAAATATACCACTAATATTAATTCAACCAATACCCAAAAATATTTCCATTACTGTATAAGTTGGACTAAATCTAGGAAATTTGTTTAGAGATGGGTTGTGGGCCAATATATTTTTTTTTGCTGAAAGAGTGTAAATAGTAGAACTATATTGGCAATCAGAATTAAGTAATGAGGGTGAAGGGAAAAAAGTAGTGAGTTACCTCATCTAATCATCGATGTGAGATTCATTCCCACTTGAAGATTAAGACTTTAAATAGCATGTTGTTTCCAATTCTTCTCCATGATGACTTCCATTCCCCTCTCATGCTTATAGCATCCACTCTAAATTTTATCGTCTATCTTGTGCTCAACCACTTATCTAGCTTCTAACACCATAAATAATTTCCTTAAAAGCCCCCATACATGAATCATCAATATCTCTTTTGATATAAACCTAGAATATACCACAACTAATAATCTCCATAACACCAGTTGACCACCCTAACTGAAAACTCTGTTTTCCACCATGTACTATGGTGCATCTCTATCTTAGTAAGATGGTTATATTATAATCATTTAGATATTATCTCATATATTCTCAATAATTATACCTCCCCACTTTTAAATCATATTTTCCCTCTGAAAAACCCTTATATCTATCCATGAGATCACTATACCTTTATTCAATCATCAAAAGTGCATCCCACCTAGTTACCTTTATGATGACCCACACCCTTAGGATTTTTAAAATTAATGTAAAATTTTGATTTTTGGTTCATGTGGCAGGGGATATTTTTATAATTGGGTTTCTTATCGAGAATTCAGGAGATTGAACATATTTATAAGTACTTTTTGATGTGGTCAAAGACCAAAAAGGTTCCTCAATTCCTCAAGTGTGTTGGAAAATAAATCCATTTAGTGTGCTTTTTTGGGTTTTCATTATTGATAATCCAGTGAAATGGATATTCAAAGTAGTGTCCCTCTCTACTTGAAGTATATATATTAAATTCTGGCAGTGATCTAGAAAAATTATGGATGAATTTAGTGTAATACATAATTAAATATATTATTCTAAAATAGAAAGTCCCCCACACATGGAAATTTGGATATGTGAGGGAGATAGATTAAATTAATAAGTGACATAAGGGAAGTTTTCTACATGAATGAGTTATGTATAAAAATATATCAAATAAGGATTAAAAATACATTAATAAATAAGCTTTCTGAAAGAGTCACATATGTGAATATTCTAAATTATTTGTATACATGAATGTATTCAGATTCATGAACAAGTAACATTTTTGAAATAGTAGTGAATGGTAATTAGATTATGTGAAGTAACTCAGTATGTGAAAGGTCGCACACAGAATTTTGTAAGGATACAGGTATTACATTTTTAGAAGGCATCCACATAAGGGATTTGGTTTCATGGATCCTCTAGAAACAGATGAAATATAGCATCTTGTGTATTTTATCATCATTCATATATGGTTATCATTTTCAGAAGAAAATAAATCTAATATTTAATGAAAGTTCTAGAAAATAAATTTTTATTATTTTAGTGATGCATGCAGCTATTTTTGTAGAAAAAAATTGATTTTCATGTGAAGAGTGGTTCAGTGCATGATGAGAGTTTTTTTAATACATGATCTTATTAGTGATTTCGAAAAAAATGGGTGATTTGGTTTTTTATTTTTAGAAATATATTTAGAAGGGAATTGATGTGAGTCAAGAATAGAAATCTGGAATTAATGTGAAAAATATTAGAATATTTTGTTTATGAAAATAATATGTTTGAAGATAAAGATAAAAAAAGAAGTAAAATACCCTCTTTTTCACATATTTTGACATTCTAGAGAAAATAAGGGTTTCTATACACACCAGTACGAAAAAAAATGGAACTAGAAAGTTTCTAGGATACACTGTGGATGGATAAAAAATAGGAAGATAAAAAGTGATATGTTCTAAGAGTCCTAATCATTATATTTTTCAATTTTGTTCCTTAAAATATGTAAGGTGTATCATAGTGATATACTATTATAGGTGTAAACTATAACTATAGTTTATGGGTGAATAAGTTAGTGTAATAGGACTAATTTATTACACCATGTGAAGAGAGAAATGAAGTCTCCTATTTTAATCATTTCAAACTCAATGGGTAAGTATTTTCACTCTAATCCTTATAAGAAAAATTAGTGAGATTTATTATTTCAGGTGCACAGGTGAATCATTATGCATGATCTATAGAGAACCATGTTTAGCTAAAAAAAATTAAAATATCTCATGTATCACTTTAATACAATCATCATTTCCATATAGACTGTGTGGGTTATAGAAGTGTTCCAAATAAATAAAAAATAATATTTTGACTAGGGTTAAACATTAATGTTTTATATACCTCAATTCAGCCCAATCATGGTATAAAAATTTTTTGTGGAATAACAATTTCCATCAAAGGTTCATTTATTATGTATTTTCCAACTCTCTCTGATATCATAGTAGTATAATACAACCATAAAGGGAATATAATCATTGAATGTAGTATTTTTTCTATATGAAAAAAATATATGCAACATTATTTTATATCATAGGGGTTGGATATATATATATCATCCATTCTTGGGATCATATATAACATGGATAGTAGGGATTTACCTTCCAAAGACTATAAAGTTATATATATAGATAATAAAGAAATTAATTCTTTTGTAGTATTTTGGATAACCTTATCTACATAAATGTGATTTCAAGAAAGACTTACCATGATATGTTGGAAAAGATTCTAAATATCTATGAAGGACACATAAAAATTTAGTAAGAGAAGTTGTAGGTTTTTTGAATAAATAAAATTCATTGATAATAAGACTATGTGAATTAGTTGATAAATTTTTTGATTGGTGGAATATTCTTATTGAATTTATAAAAGGTCCCAAATATTTCATTGAGGATATAAATTTTTTTAACACAATCATTAAAAATTACTTATATGATTTAATGTAAAATTTTTGGTTCTTGAAGATAATGATCTAAAACAGGTTCAATTGGGTAGCCATCATAATACACTTTTGGAATATGAAATGAGAAAAAATGACAACAAGCCTATTATAAAATAATATTCTCATGTTATAGAATTGAGGGATATTAAAAAAACTATTCATCAATAAAGAAACTGAGGATGAAGAAGTTGATGAGATGATGTTGTTTCTCTCCTCCAAACTCAATAGAGGAAAATATAAGTTCTAGGGTAAGATTACCCTCACATTTTTATAATGTGAAAAAGTTTTAAATATTGATTTTATGTTTCCAAAGAACATGAAGGATGATAATAAAGAATATTAGACTGTAAAGATAAAATTAAAGGGTGATAACGAAAATATAAGAGTGCAATAAATATTATTCAGGAAAAGGTGTTTTTATCTATAGAATATGAGGACTAATAGGAATTTGAATTAGAGGATTTTGAATACTATAACAACCACTAGAAGTAAGTAACAATTTTTTTGTATATAAATAGTAATCAGATGATTTTAATGATTAAAAAAATGTAACATAGTGATGAATTAATATTGAAGCTGATATTGAGGTATCCTCTATATAAATTGACATCTAGATATCAGAAAAAATAATAATTATATGGATTTATTACATTAATCCAAAATAAATATTCAAAAATAAGAATATGTGAATATAGAAATTAATTTAGTGGTAGAAAATTTTAAATATGTAATTTATGGAAAGCTATAAAAGTAAGTTGAATTCCATATCAAAATAAAAGAACATACCTTATTTATAGATGGTATGGCCAATGCAATGAAATGTGGGATCAAAATAATTGAAGATATCGAATGAGAAGTAATGATGTGGGGATTGTAGTGTAATTATTATGAAGGAATAATCACTCCTATCATGGTATCGAGGTTCAAAATTGTACCAGACAATAAGTATTTAGAGGAGGTTATCATTGAAGAAGTTATTTTCATTCCTTGAATAGAGAAGTTTTGTGAAAATTGATAGTCAGTATTAAGAATTTAACTCAAGAATAAATAAATGGTAATTTTAGTTAAACCTCAATACTATACTCCTCAAATGGTAGTATATTTTATTACTCTAAACAAACTTATAATTGTGTTTTTGAAGAAAAAAAGGAACATATTAAGGCATAAAAAATAAATGTTTTTTTGTTGGAAAATGGGGTATAATTAATAAGTGAGCCCCATATCAAAAATTAATTTTAGAGATCATAGAAGGGTATAACATGTGATAATAATTCCACAACCTAAATTTTCTTTTAATGGATATTGTTTAAATTGTGAAGGTTTTTGGGAACATCCTTGTTAATGTTTCATCAAGATAAAAAATAAATGTTCCAAAAGATATCTAATGAAGATGTTTGTGGAGACATTAGAAATCATAAAGAGGGATAAAAAAATCAAAAATATATCTCCCATTAGGATAATGAAAAAGAGTCTATGTATTTGGAATTATGACAATCTTCCTCATCATCAAGTAAAAAAACCATTGATAATGGTTCAATAAAATTAAATCAGAGAATGAAAATGTCATTGTAATTACTTTGAGTGAAATAGACATAGTAAAAAAATATATTTGGAATAGTAGTTTCACATTTAATAATATAAGAAAAAAATATTTAACCAGAGTGATAAAAATTGAAAATGATGGTGTTTTAAGGTTTGAAAATTACTTGGGGTTGAAAATAATAATCCCAAGAAATTCAAAAATAGTTGTGAAGGCCCAAATATGAAAAGATGTTCTATTAGTACAAGAACCATATCACAACCTTATCTAAATAATTCAATTATTTATTTTAATTTGTTCCATGAAATTAAACAAGAATAAATTCACTACATAATTAAACTATGGTACTACAGTTTTGTAAGGAAAATAGACAAATAGAAATCTCTATCACATCAATGGAGAGGAAGAAATATAAATGGTTTCCACAGTGGAATAAAATAGGTTCCATTGTAATATATATGACCATTTTAGATAAATAATCCAAAAATATTTTTATAAAAATAAAGGATTTAAATATATCCCAATAATTCCATGTGAGCATATTCACATGTGTGATAAATCTCAAAAGAGAAGAGAGTCTAGAAAAACTGAAAAGACAATATAGAATATGTTAACAAGATTTTTTGAGATTGTGTATGTGGATGTGTGTATCCTAATAGCACCCAATTTTATAGAGAAAAGGATATATTATGTCTTATTTTTTGACGAATATATTATGATGACATGGGTAATTTTTATTTATCACACAACTGAAATATTCGGGTACATAACTTGCTTCTAAAGAATTGAAAAAGGAATTCTTGGGATAAAGGCTAAAATGTTTTTTACCGATAATGGTATAGATTTTAAAAATAGTATAGTGGTAGGGTACTTTTTAAAACATGTTATAAAACATCAATTCATATTTGTAAGGACTTATCAACAAAATGGAGTCATTGAAAGAATAAATCACACTATCACAAACTTTTCTTGGACAATGCTCATTGAAAATAATTTACTTAAGGAATATTGGATTGATGTAGTTCTTAAATCAATGTACATATGAAAAAAAATTATATTGTTTCTAATGGGAAAAAAAGATGCAATATTAAGTGTTTTATGGGTAGAAAACATCACCAAAGTACTTTTGAGTGTTTATAATAAAATGATTTATTTTGAATAATGAGATGCATATAAAGTTCAATGATCATTGAGATGAGTGAATTAAATTTGGATACTCATCCTAAATTTTTGTGTACAAATGCATTAATAAAATTCTAGTAAACTTTTTTAATGTCAAGATGAAACTATTGATGAAAATGAGTATAATTCACAAATTTGTGAGAATATTTTGAAATAATACAGTGAGGGAACATGGTAGAAAATGGATGTTGATGTGTAGAGGAAAATAGAAGAATAATATGTTATATAATAATCAAATATAGACCATGTAACTAAGGAAAATTAATTTGCATCATCAGATCCTAATAGTAAATCTCATGCAGTATAAATCAGTGAAAAAAACATAGTTGGAGACTTTTCTACACCATTTGAAACTCATAGGATAAAGGATCATTATAAAATATATGTACATTACAAGGTGAATCCTAATGAGATTTACTAGAATACTAAAATTGAAATTTGGCCCATGTATATGCAGAAAGAATTGACCAAATTGAAGAGAACCATACATAGGAAGTTGTTCCAAGGATAAAGATAAAAATTATCAGAAACAAATTTGTTTTCCAAAAAAAAATTACTGAATATGGACAAGTGAAATTAAACAAATAACATATATTGTACAAGGTTTTTTCCTGAATATAAAGAATTTATGTGTATGAGAAATTTTTATCAATATACCAAATTAAATTTATATGGCTATTATTAGCTATGTTTTTGTAATAGAGATTCAATGTGATCATAATTCATTAATATATTCCTTGAAGTGGATGTATATACTAACAAACTAGGTGGATATCACATTCAAGTTGATGATAATAATTTGTGTCAGTTGAGGTAGTCATTTTATGGGAAGAAACAAGCACCATGAGACTAATACTCTTGGATATATATATACCTAAAGAAACATGACAATTAGATATTAGGGGTTGATCATAACCTATAGATCAATATTTAGAAATTTAAATGGATGTTTTTTCTTATAAATGTTAATGACATCATATTTGGGGGGTTGAATGAAATGAAATGCATTTAGTTTTCAGAACTTATGAGGTGAAAATTTTATATGTCACAAATTGGTAAATTATCAATTTTCTTTGGATAGTAGGTGCTACAATGAAATAATGGGGAATTTATAACCGAAACTAAATATTCCAAGTATGTGTTGAAATAGTTTTAAATGGTTTATTCTTAGCTTGTGTCTAGTATGGAAAAGACACAGAAGAATGTTTTAGAAAATGGGGAAGGTGAGGTTTTGGATGGGACACTGTATAAGCATATTATAGGTAATTTTGTCTACATAACAACAACTCATCCAAAAATTTTGTTCACTACATGTAAATATTCCAAATATTATATTTTTCCAAATTAAGGTCACATGAAATATATGAGGCATATGCTTCGATATATCAACAAAACAATTTACTTTTTTGTTTTGTAATTCTAGATATTAATATTATTAATTAGTATATTATAAGAATATTTTTTGTCAGGTTTAATTAATAAAAGAAAAAAATACTTTTGATGGTGATTTATGCATTGGTTTATCTTACATTTCATGGAAATTAAAGAAGAAAAGTTATATTTTTGTATGCAATTCCAAGGTCAAATATATAGTGGAAACTCATTATTGTACACAATTGATGTGGATCAAAAAGTAAATTAATGGTAATGGAATTTATTTGGAATCATTTTCCATGATTATGTGTGGTAACTATAAAATTATCAAGATTATAAAAAATACCATTCAATAATAAAGGCACAATAAATTTTTGAAAAGTAACATTTATTAAAGGTGAAGGTGGAGAAACATGTGGTAATGTTGGAGTATGTCCCTACTCAAGAACAAGTGTCTAATATCATGACAAAGGATTTACCAAAGGTGGGTTTTTGTGGTCATAATTTGAATCTTGGAGTCGAACCAAATCCATCTCCGTAGATAGACATGGATACGAACCCGCACACTCCTATGTAAATTTCAATTTTAGAAAGGCATGTTTTTCTCTTCCATTCATGTCTTTCATACTATATTTTTTGAATCATTAAGTAATTTTTCATTGGAATCATAGAAAAAGGGTTATAAGGGGTCCTCAAATGAAATGGAACATCTAAAAAAAGGATAGTATTTAAATTCTGATGAAATGGGGGTTGTTCATATTGTTTTTTAATTGAAGTCTGGTTATACAAGGAGTGATTAGATGTTATGTTTTGGGTTTATGACAGTATTTTCAGTCAAATATTATTTCTCACACCATTTTTGGCTCATGTGGATTAGAGTTTCTGATTATTGAGTCATTTTTTCACTCAATGAATGTATGATTCAAAAATATCAATCATGATTAGATCAAATTGGTTATAAAATTTATTAAAAGTTAAAGTATTAATTTTTTTGGATTGTTGAAAAAATTAAAGGGGTATATGATTGAAAGAGTATGTGTGTTACTAAAATATGGAGTTTGAATTTTAGTTTATAAACCCAAACATACAAATTTATGAAATTCTAATAAGAAATATACATAATTTAGATACATACTAATATACATTATAATTATAGTCTAGAAAAGTTTATAATAACAAATAAAACCATTCGTTAATACATGAAATATAGAAAAAGGTAACTTATAAAAATAAGTTATAACAATCTTATACCATGTAATTGATAAAAAATAACAAAAAAATTTATAACAAAAAATGCACTTTAATATTAAGTGTTATGGAAGTAAATAACCATGAATGTAGGTATCTATGATTTTAACCAAATAGTAATGGTCGGTTTTCCAAGCCACATAAATCCTTGATCACAAACAATAGATGAAGCCTTTATATCTATATCCCCGGGAACCCTTAAGAAGATGATCTAAAACCATTTTCTTCCAAAACCTTATAATTTATCAATCATAAATATTAGACACAATAATTTTAAACCTAATATTTCTTAATGATTTTACAACAATCCACATAGCATATACCTTAGGAAAATACTATATAAATATTAAAATGAATCACTCTCAATTTAAATATATGTTACAAGATCTTCAAGATAAATTTTAATATTTTTGGTTATAAAATATTATACTTGAAAAATCATTCCCCTTCTCGAGAGTCTCTTTTATTTATAGGAAAACTCTCAATGGTGAAATTAAATATATCTTAGAGGTGATTGCAAAGGCATCAGATGAACACTTTTTTCACATGAAAGATTCGACAAAATTATATCTCTAATGGTGGAATTGACAAACAACCATTACAATGATTAAATATTCTATCTGTTAGCTTAATAAATATTCATCCATTTGAATTTATAATGTCCATATGTTCAATAGTCTTCATAAATGATCATATGGAAAGCATATCTACCTCTATCTGATGAAATTTTTCAATTAGAGTTTGTAAAAATTCATCTAGTGAAACTTTTTTATATTTTTTTATCTAGAAATTATAAACCTTATTTTTGTGAAGGGTATATACATCAGTGTTATATAAAAATTGCATGTCCATCTGATTTTATGAATCATTGTCTGATGGTAAGGTAATTCATCATAAAAAATAGGTTTACTATAATAACATTCTTAATATCTTTTTAAATATAAATGTTTGAAATGAAAAAACATATAAAGAACTAGTTTGTGATTTTCAGTATATATTTTAGTGAGTTTTTAATGCTATACTTTTGACTCTACAATATCAACCTTTTTAAAAATCATAAAACACAAATTTTAATGTGGGAAACTAATGTTTTAAAAAATCTAAAATACTTACTCCCCTAGTATAATATAATATCAAATTTTAATTTTCTATTGAAAATTTATAACTTTTATTAATTTATTATAATTTTTCTGAAATTTTACTTTCTCCAAACATTTATATTATTTTGAAAAAACTTCTCTCATTTCTCTCCAAATGTTTAGATATTTTATCCTAAATTTTCCTCAATATTGTGAACTACTACCCCCTTGTTGATTTTCAATAATATTTTTGGGGTGGTAGAAAGTATACATGAAATTTTAGGAAAGAAAATCTATATAAAATTATTTATTTATAAAAAAATAATCATTTAAAAAATATTTATGAAAGAATTTAAACCAAAGAATATATGGAATAACATCCATTAAAAATTTCTGGATAGCATTCATTTGAAACATACATCAAAAAAAGTTCTTAATATTACTATTAAATCCATTGAAGAGTTAAAAATAAAATTCAACCATTCTTTGAAAGATTTTTATGATGACTTTAATCCTTTTACCATCTTCTTGGTACTTCTCTACTTTAGCAACAACAACCATCATTCTTATATCTTCTTATTTTAGAACTTATATCTTCTTTTAATCATTTTTGTTCATTGTAACTTCCTATTTAAAATCTTGATTTATATTCCCTTGATCTGATATTTCATAATCTTTATGAATTGAATGATATTTGTGATTATCGTTTACTCTTGATATTTCACAAGAATCTAAACTGATTCTTCTTGAAAACCTTGAAGTATTTTTTCTCTTTTTCAGTATATTAAATTGATCATCATAAAACATGATATCACCCTTTAGTTTTTTGATCAACTTTATAACATTATTAAAATTTATTGAGCCTACATTCTATTCCCCATGAAAGTGTTTGGACTCTGATTCATTTTGAATTACTATCTCTCTAGTTTGGTTCAAGGAATTTGAATTTTATAAAACATAAATTTTTCCTTTTATATATTTTCATCTTTCTTGTATGTATAGTAATATTTACATTATTTCATTAATCATTTTGAATCCATAATTAATGTAATTAATTTTAATCTCTAATATTTTGAAACTCGTACTTTGGATAAAATTGGTGGAATAAGAGGAATATTCTAGAATAGATAGAGTATCAGATTTTGAGGGTATGGCTTCCTCTATAATTTCATAATACTAAATTTCATAAACTACCATAACTTCATCATCTTGGTTAGTTTCAACTTTTTTTTATTCCTTTATTTAGGAATATTGATCTTCTTCTAATAAATATTTTTATTTTTCTGATTCACTAATATCAGAATCATTGTAAGATAGAATGGATTAGGACATAGATGTCTTAGCTGACATATATTAAATATGTAGATATTTAAATATCTCTGTTGAAATTTTATCATCTTTTCGTGGATTTCTTTTTCCTAAATTATTAAAAAATTATGATATTTATCTTTAATTTTTTTAGAATGATTTTGTTTGATAACAAATTTTTTCCTTTGATCTCCTAAATGAACAATGATTATAAAAAATCATGTTCTAATGTTTCTTCTAGTACAATAAAATACAATGGAGTAATGAATAGAAGAACATATCGCTTTATTGAAACGTCAAATTTTGATTTAATTTTATAAATTTTCTCTATGAAATCCCTAGATATATTTTCTTTGTTTAAATTTTCTTCTTTAATTTTCTTATTTTCTCTTGAGAAAGATTATTATAAGTCTCTTATATATGAGATGAAACCTCAACTTTATCATTTTAAAAATAAATACTTTCACCATTCATATCTCCCTTAATTTTTCAAAAAACCCTGAAAGTATTATTCTCAATTTTTCTTTCTATTTTTCCTTTAATGGGAAGGGAAACATCCTCAACTTTCCTTTTTTCCAAAAAAAATATTTAAGATTTTCTATCTCTACAATGAAATAAACTTCATCCATTTTATCAATAAAATCTCCAGATAAGACACACAAACCAAATTTATTTTTTTGATAGTATCCTTACCAATATAACTTATTTCTCCTAAAATAGAGTTGATTGATTTTAAAGTTTCTAAAAATCCATAAATTTTATCAATATCTTGTTTAAAAAACTTATATAGAGAAGAATTTTCATCTTTACCAACCTCACATTCACTACCTCTATACAACTGCATATGAATTTCACAAAATTAATTTTTCTCATGTTTTATAGAAAATAAAACATATATATATCTCAAAATTTTATAGTTTTTTTTGTCCACTTTCATAAGAACAAAGAAGTTATGAAGGTTTTGGGAAATGATTCTTGCATCAGGTGAAAAAAGATAAACATTATTGACATTATCATATGAATAAAATAATGTTTTTTAGCCTTATTTATTTTTAAACTACCAAAATTATCAGGAAATTTATGAGTTACTATGTTTTTTCCACCTTCCAAATAAATATCAACTAACTCAACCACTCTCTTGATAATCAAGAATTATAAATTTATAAAACGAATGAATGAAACATTATTGAGTCCATATATTTCACATTACTCAAAAAAGATATAAAATTCTCTATCTTTCTTAAGAAAGTGTAGATAAAAGTCATCTTTAGAAACTCAAAGATATTTCCAACCTTGAAATACTATAGTATATTTTAGTAAAGAAACATACTTTTCATACCATCTTATTTTAATCAATATATCCATGATAGCCACCATGGTAGAGAAAGTACTATAGGAAACCATTTTTTTATCGGGTGTACTTTTAATTAATGAAAAATTTAGAAATAATCAGATAAAGGAAATTCTATAAAATAAGAGTTCTCCTGAGAAATAAATTAGTGGTAAAGGATGTGGTGTCCCACTACTCCTTTATATAATCTCTAAGGGAGAGATAATTCAACATCTTTAGATGAAATGTATTATATTTAAATCCTAATAATGATAAACTTTTGATACTTTCTCCTTGAAATATGTAATGTAATTTTATATCTCTTAATGTTATAAACACTTTTCATATGATTTTTATTCGAAAAAAAATTTCTTTGATGAAAAAATAAATCTCACTAAAAATTTAAGAATGAAAAAGTTCTTAAATTTTTATAAGAAACTTCTTCTGAAATGTTAGAAACAAAAACAATGATTATATAAAAATGTAGAAAATATTACAATAGAAATTTTAGAATTTACCTCTCTAATAAAAAATTATAAACATTATTATAAATTTTTATTCGATCGTATGATATTATTTGTTTTTAGAAAAGAAATGATTTTTTTATCATCCAAATAAATATCATAATTTTGACACTTATTAAATTTTAAAAAAATATTATGAATAATAAATTAGAATAAATATTTCTCCAAAAATAATTATGCACAAAAAATGAATAAGTTTTTTTAAAGAAGTAGTTTTTCTGAAAAAAATTAAGGAAAAATATTATCTGAAATTTTTTTATGGAAATGGTTTGTTTAATTTTTTTTAATAAAAGTCTCTCCAAAAAAATTATAGGGGGTTTTTTCCTGAAACTATATTTGTGAAAATGTTTTTTAATAAAATATTTCAAATAAAATTTTCCAAGAAATTTTTTAAACAAAAAGTGTGTTCAAAAAAATTTATTAAAAATTTTATTCTATACATTTTGTAAGGGAGAATTTTTTATGAATCTTTTTTAAGGGAAAATTTTCCAAATTTATTTTAACATATATTTTTGTTCTAATAAATTTTAATTTAAATTTCTATATAAATTTTAGCGTTAAGAAACCAATTCAAAACATAAGGAATATGTTTTTCCCCATTTCTTAGGAGTTACATATTATTAGAATATAGATAAATTATTATTTTATATTGTTCATTCCAAGATTTTGTTTAATATTTTAAAATCTCTCAAAATTTAGTGGTTTTATTAAAATATCAACAAATTTTTATTGTGTTCTAATGAATTGTAAAAGGATCTCTCCTTTTTTATGACCCAAAATAAAATGGTTTTTTATATCTAAGTTATTAGATCATTAGTTATGTGATGGGTTTTTACTAAGAACTATGAAATATATTATATAAACAAATAGAATTTTTACTAAAACTCATGCCAAATTTAGTGAGTGTGTGTTTCTTCTACAATACATGACGATAAGAAATTTTCACTGCTACAAATTCAGCTTCAATAATGGAAAGTTCTACTTAGTTTTTTTTCTTACAAGGATAATAAAATTTGTCCACTCATTTGAAATTAAATGTTCTAGATGTACATTTTTTTATCTATTTTAAATCCAATAAATACAAAATGTTAAAAATATTTTTATTCAAATGATTTCAAAAGGAACAAAATGTCCAGGATCAGTAGTTATATTAAAGTAATGATTTATTTTTTATCTTTTAAATGGGTCCATTTTGGATTATCTTGAAATATATCACATAATAATACAAAAAAAAATAAATATAGCTAAAATTTATATTTAATGGTAAAATACAAATAATACCTATAAAAGTATTTTGATCGATGAGTTTCCCAAATTCGTCAAGATATAATTTTTTTGATGATCTAATAGGAGTACATGTTTTTTATTATATTCACAACAAAAATTTTAAAGTAAACATCTTATATAATTTTGTTGAAATATAGAGGTTACTTATGGTTTTTGAGGAATTTGAAAACTAAAGAAAAATGTTAGTTCACCTGTAATTCTCATTTAAAACTCAGATTTAATAAGATCAATAAAATAATTAGAGAGTTATTTTTTGAGTTGATGAAAATATTATTTAATCCATATAATTTAAAAAAATGAGGGTATCTTAAAAACATTTTTAAAAAACTAGGTTAGATCTAAATCACCCTTAAAAAAATAGTAATAGAAGTCTAATAATTCTATCATATCAGGTTTATGGGCTTGTTTAATTCCGTAAAGGGCCTTAGTAAGTCTAAAAACATTATCTGGAGTTTTTTTATTTTCAAAAATAGGTTTTTTTTCTATAGAAATCATCATCTTGAACATATCAATTTTAAAAATCACACATAACATTCTTTTGATAAAGGGTAAAATTTAATAATTCTACATAGGATAGATGTATATGAATAGATTCAAGTCTATAAACTAGAGAAAATATTATTTGTACTCTATTACTTCCTGTTTACTATAACACTTTGGGACAAGTCCTTTATTATTTATAATAATTATTCCATTTTCAATATGTATTTTAAGAAATGTCAATTTTACACCAGTTAAAGGAAAATATTTAGGACATTCAACTAAAATAAAAACATGATTCCTCTCAAAATCATTGAGTTCATATTCTATTTCTTTTTTCAAATCATCATTAAATAAATCCTTATTAGAATCCTCATGTACAAATTGTGATAAAAATTCACAATGTTGACATTCATTTATTAAGGAACTTATTGTTTTTACAGGTTGAGTTTGTAAAATGTTAATATTCAATAACATGTTCAGTTTCTTCTAGAGGTAAAACTTCATAAAATGTTTCTTTAGTTTTTTTATCATTGGAAGAAGTTTCCAACATGTATTGAATATCTTTATTTGAAAAATAATTTGAAGATATGGTTTGAGGATGTTTGAAAACAAAAGGATAAATATCATAAAATTTTACATACACTATTTCCTTAATAATACAGTTTTTTTAAAACATAATAGGCCCTACTAATTATATAATAAACTAGAAAAATATATTCATAAAATTTTAGATGGAATTTATATAAATTATATTTAGTTTTTATAATAGGTAAATTAAATCCTAAAACTCTAAAGTAGGAATGTTTTTACATTCTTCTTGTCCACAACTCAAATGGATATTTAAAAAAAAGGTCTAATAAAAAGATAATTTATAGAATAATATGAAATACTAACAACTTCTTCCTAAAACTATTTAAAAATTAATTATTCACTCAATATGGTTATAGTAATTTCCTAAATATTTTTATTTCTTCATTCAATTACATTATTTTTTGGTGTTATAAGAGATGATAAGTTTTGTGTTATAAATTTTTACTACAAAAAATTTTCAAAACACGATTTTAATGATACAACACCATGATCACAATGAATAGTTACAAAAAGTAGAAATTTCTCATTTTTAACATGGGATAAATAAGTTTTAAAATAGGAAAAGTCTTCTAAATAATTCACAAGAAAACACACACATGTATATCTAGTGTGTTAGTTAACTGAAACATATAAAATGTATTTTCCACAAATGGTTCCACTTTGGGTTGGACCAAATAAGTCCATGTGAATTAAATATAGAGGATTATAAGTTGAAACTTCAGTAATAGATTTTAAACCTGACTTATGTTTCTTTATAAATTAAAAAGGATGAAAAACATTATAAGAATTAAACCTAAGATCTGGTAAATCTTTTATAAGTCATTTCTTATAATATTTGGATAATGTTTTTCAATTACAATCTTTTGGCCTTATATTCCATAACTGAGAATGATATACAATTTCACTAAGAAAAGCTAGATATTTTTGTAACACCCTAGAGTTATAAAATGATTTTTTTTCAAATAAATTTAATTTCTTTGATATCTTGTGTTACATGGAACATCGAGTTCTAACATAGCATAAAAAATATTAAAATATTATTCTTTAATATGATAGTTATTTCAAAACTGTTGGAATATAGGGTATGGATATGATTACCTAAATTATTATTATTTTTAAATGTATATAAAATTAATTCTTTGGTGACCAATTAATTTTAAATAAAAATAAAAATCATTTTACAATGATGGAAATCTTTCTCTATGAAACAATTTTTATGTAGGAATTTTTTTTCCATCTAAGTAAATTAAATAAATAAGTTTTGGTGATTTATTTTAATGATATTTATATATTATATATTCAATAAAATGTTTAAAATTCAACATATTCGTTTTCTATACATGAGATTCGTATAAATCCAATTTTATTGTTAAAACAATATTTTTCTAAAACGCGGTTTTGTCACCCATTGCATAATTATTTAAAAATTAATTTATTCTACTTTGATAAAAATTATTTTAAAAAATAAAATTATTTTTTAAAATATACTTTCCAAAATTATCTTCAAGTGACTTTCTAATAATTATCTAAAATGACTAATTTTTCAATGAATAGTGAAAAATATATATTTTTATTAAACAAAACCCACTTAATTGAAAGAATTTACAAATTTTCATGATTTTTAGAAATGTTTTAAAAGTAAAATTTTCTCAATTATATTATAATTAACCTAATTTAGGTCATCATAATCAATTTAATTTTGAATTTTGATATAAAAACTTTTTAAACTTTTCAAAAGTTTCTCATTGGAAAACCTTTTTTCCATCGTGTTTGCAAGTTTAACATTGAATGTAAATTTTATAATTATGTGGATGTAATTTGAAATAATGGATTACATATATGTAATAATAATTATTAATACTATCTAATACAGTAAATTATGTTATAAAAATAATTAATAGTGAAAAAAGTAAAAATTAATTACCACAGTTGTGGTTCAAACAAGTTTATCAGGGGTTAAACTAAAAATATAAGGGTAATATTTCCATAAAAACATCTATAAATCCTATTATATGACTATATTTACTTCCCAATTTATAATATATAGTCAATTATATATTTTTCTCATGGGAATGAATTATTATTTTTTCATTATTTTTGGGAAACTTCCTTGTAGTTTCCATGTGGTTTACTTTCCCCACTTATAAATGGACATATTCACCATCCAATATCCTTTTGGATAAAAACATACCATGAAAAAATAATTAATTAAATATATACCTATATAATAGAGGCCTTATTTTTATTAGTAAACCCTCCTGAGATTGATTTTGGTAAAAACACTAAAGAGGTTATCCAAAGAAGAGGTAAAATTCCTAAATATGTGTTTTTATTTTATTACATCATCCACCTCCTTAAAATATTCTAAAAATATAATTATATAATTAAAAAATATTTATCATATACATATATTTTATTAGTCTAATTTAATAACCAATATCCATCTCATCATCCATAAAATGGAAAATGAAACCATCAATCATGTGTGTGGAAAACTAACACCTCACAAACTGATGTAATTCATTTTCTATCACCACCCATCATGGCTGGGTATAATGATGTATTTACCATATTTATATGATATTTATGATTTTATTATACTTTTTTAATTATAATATCACATTTACCTTATGATTTTTATTTCGTGTGAAATAAGATAGTGTCTCTTGTGCGTACTATAGACTACCAGCTCGCAAACCGATGTGTTTCATTATTCACATATGCTTTACCTAAAAATTAATAAGGGTAGTTTCAATGAAAATATGTGATATATGATATAAAAATTATTTTTTGATGGAAATATATTATTTAAATTTTTTCCATCTGCAGACAAAGTGGAAATAAGGATTATGTATATGTACGGTCTACCTTCTCCAAGAATACTGTTATTCATTTTTTATCTCAAAAATTAATGGATTTATATAAATACATATATAATTAATTTAATTTATATTTATATCATTTTTTTAAAAAAATATTTTGTGGAACCATGATAAAATTAAAAGGTCTAAAAATAACAAACCAAAAACATAGAAAAATGAATTTGTTATTACCCCAAATGTGCTTTTAAAGAATAATTCTTTATAAATGGGTAAAAAATGTCATAATTAAATAATATATGGTATGATAAATATGAGTAGGTTTTAGAAATATCTGTACAAGAAAAATATATTTTTTATACAGAAGTTTCAAATGTGTACAACGAAATTCGAGACTTAAGGTAATAGATTTTTGACTCACTTTTATTTCTGTGAGACACACACCTTATATAACACTTATTTATTTATTTTTGTGTATATAATTCCCATTAATATATTTTATGATTTTTATGTGGATATTTATAGGATATACATATCCATATAATTTTATTTTTTTCATTAGGATTATAATTCAAAATATACCGAAGTTGTAATAGCTTTATGGTAAAATCTCTTTTTTTTTCAAGATTTTTTATTATTATGCTTACAATGATTAGATATTGTGATATAAATGTCAATAAAAAAATATTAATTTTCTCATTATATGGTTGTTTCATGAAAAATAATATTCTCATATCATTTTTCCCTCTTAAATTATTTAGGCTTCCAATATACTATTTTTAGTAAATGTCATCTTTATGTATCTCTTAGTTTGAAAACCCTTTTTCATCTATATCAATGATTTCCAAAAAACATAACATTCACCAAAAGAATTATTAAAGAAATTACTAACTATTTTTTTAATTTTTAAAAATTGTTTAAAATTTATGGTTAAAGCAATTTCTCTAAATAAGTCTCATTTTTATTTTAATAAAACTGTGAAATGAATATTTATTTTAACATGTAAGACATGAATAAAATTTCATTCCATAATTAAAATTAATTTTCATGAAAGTTAATTCATAATTATTCAAGTTTATTTTCCAAGATAATTAATTCTAATATATTTTATGAATTTGAAATTTTTAAAATGTTATTTTCAAAGAATGGTTATTTTTGTCAAGAAATTATCCAAGTGATTTTTCTATAAAAATCATTTTCAATCTAAGATGACATCCATTAATGTCAACTAAAATTTACTAAGGATATGATCATGCTATAGAATACTTATTATTTCTATAGATGGTTTATTTATATGAGGATAAGATGTTGATTAAACCCATTTATTTTCCATGGAAAATTCTTTATTGAAATGTTTTATAAAACCCATCTCATTTATTGTGTTTTAATATGATTAATGTTTTATGAAGCCTGTTTTCTTTCATAGGTTATGATATGATTAATAATTTATGATATTTTGTAATGAATATGTATAATTTTTATTATGTGACTTATGATACCTATATATTCTTTCAACGCATTGGTAAATATTGATATCTCATGAGATAAACAGGACTGGAATGGAGAGTGAACCCAGTTCTATAAGGTAATTTTTTCAGTATGATGGTCTTTGGAGTGAACACTAAATATTAAGATTGTTTTGAGAGTGAACCCATTAAAATATAGTAGTCTTATAAATTAACCTTAAATATTAAATAAATTATTTTCTAAGCTTATGTGTATGCCACAACTCCATGTTTTATGCCAATGTTATGCTCTCATGGATCATGTTCATTGACTCCTTTTTGATTCATGTATTATGAAATACAAATATTGATTCCATGACTCATGATTATGACCCTTGATATTCATGGTATGGTTTTCAAATGTTATGATCATTTTCTCACACCCTTATACTCATGTTATGTTTATATATCTCCATTATTCACCCTCACTAATAATATAAGATCACTTTTTATTATGTTTCTTTTCCCAAAGATATAAATAAAAATACCATGTATTATATGTCTGAGAAAGTTTTTAGTTATACCAAACTAAGTGGGATATGATGTAGAACTATTATGAAACAGTGGTTTATGAATCCAGGTATACAAAGGCACCATACCTAAATGGTTCTAACATGGATTGTTATATCAACTAATGAATATTAATTTATTAAGTTGTAATATCTATTTATAAAGAGTCTGGATTTATATATATAGTTTCATAACATAAGTTTATTAAAACATTGAAAAATAAGATGAGAAAACATTATTGATATCCCTACGGATGTCTCTAAGGATAAGTCAAGAGATAAATAAAAGTATTTTAAAATGTTCTAGATTTTTGTTGAATGGTAGATAAAGTGGTTTTAAAGAAATTACATCTATATAAAGATACTAAAAGTGGATGTGGTTTCGGCCCAGATATACCAATGGGTATTAAACCCAAAAATTGTGCATTAATATCAACACTATTTTGACCTGGTGCATGAAAAATATCCTTACTGCACACCTGGTTTGATAATCCCGAGAGATATGCTTTGGAAATTCAAAAATTATTTATGAACCATAATGAACAATTTCAATTGATAATGATCATTAATGACCAAGGTTAAACATATGGCGTCTTATATTTAAAATTAGGTTTCATGATTTTAACATCTTTTAAATAATTTTTTAGGATTATGTAATTTCACACTCTAAATATTATTGTACACACTATTATTTTCATTTTTAGTTAATGGAGAGAACAAAAATAAATTATGATAACATTGAATGTGATCAATAATTTTTTGATGATAAACAAAATTGGGAGATTATTAGAGTTAAGGTTATTATGATTATGCCTAATCAGTTATCATGATATGTGATTAATAAATTATACCTGAACTGAATCTCTAACTCACTAAAGAATATAAGCCTAGAGTTCATTGAGAGATAAAGTGTTGGAGGCCACGGGGGAATGAAGATTCAACTTTATCTATGTTAATATTGTAGGAACTAGTACTCAATATAATGCCAAAAAGGAATAACAAAATGTTTTATGTGTGGATAAGAAGCGAAATGAGAATGTAATTGCTGGGGAAAATGAAAATTATAGTTGATAAAATGGATGATAATAATGGTTTCCCAAAGGAATCATTAATAGTTTAATGTTTTAAATATGAAAATTATATGAATTATGAAAATTTATGTTCATAATTGGAATCTTAGGAAGAATATCAAAAAGGTTATATGAGTAAAGGTTTTTCTATTGATGATGAAGAGACTACAAATGAAATGTGAAAGAAGGGTGATATTAAGGAATAGTATTATAGATCTTATTTAATCGTTTAGGAATAAATTGGAATGACTAAAGTATTTATGTGTTGTAATTCATGAATTATTAAATATATAAGACTTTTTCTATAGAATTTCCGAACTATATATTTAAATGAATACGTTGAATGGTACTAATGAACTAGAAAATAGATTTAATTGAAAGATATATTTCATGAAAAAAACATGATTAATGTAATGATAACCCTTAATATGTTCTTGATGTTAAGATAATGATGTTTGGATAAAGATATGATTGATATGGAAAATATAAATTGGATTGTATTGATTACCTTGTAAGTGATTAATGATTTGATGACAAAGTGTTTTCTGTTATCAATGATGTATTTTATAAAAAAATGGATTTATGGAATATATTAAATAATATATGGTTTTATTTAATCAATGAGGAATAATGTATGTTTTCATTAAATTTTTATGTTAATTATTTTTATTAACAGATTTCATGAGAATCTCTAACCAATGTACTCAAATATTTTTTTTTGAAAATTAAGAGATACTTAAAGATATATGGAGGATTAATGTTTGGTTTATTTTCAAAATTTAGTGTTTTTCTTCATATTTTGTTTTAATTTTGGAAGGGTATTAATTTTAATCATTTATTGAATTGTTTTTTTTAACTTGAATGAGGATTTAGATATTGATGCATTATTTCATCATATAAATATATATCCATACTTTATATCTTGTGATAACTCTTTTGGGTATAATTATTGATGTAATGACTTCTTATTATTTTATGGCTATTATGATCCTTTAGAATATAATTTTATTGTTTTGGGTATGAAATATTCAACATGAATTTTAATTTCATGGAGTAATAGATGAAGTGTAAATTTATTGAATAAAAACAAAAAGATGGAATTTTTTTATGATATAAAGGAAAGTTGAGCCCTAGAAATATTGTGCCCTTTAAATTCATGAACATATCAGGATAGAAAATTTTCATTTGAAACTTCTACCAAATCTATCTTAGGTTCATGATGTGTTTCATATATCTCTTCCAAGGAAGTAAATACATGATCCATCACATGTAATGAAATCAAATATCATACTGTTTTATCATGATCTTTCTTACAAGGAAGAACAAGTGGAAATTATAAATTATAGGTATAAAGTCCTATGAAACAAGACCACTCACTTATCTGATGTTTTGTAGTGAAATAATAAATTTGACGAAGCTATGTGAGAACCTAAGGATGTAATGAGGCAGAAGTATCCTCATTATTTTTTAAAAAAATTGAGGGATTTCAACAGAAAAAATCAATTTAATGGGGTTATAAGTTAACACCCTAATATTTAATGAAATATTTTTTTGAATAAAATTAACTTCTTCGATATCTTGTGTTACACACAGCACCAAGTTTTAGAAAAACATGAAATACAATTAAAATATTATTATTTAATATGATCATTATTATATTATCAAAATAAATGTGGGTATTAATTAGATTAACTAAAATATTAAAAAATATCATGTATATAAAAAAAATTCTTTAGTAACCAATTAATTCGAAAATAAAATAAAAACCATTTGAATATAAAGTAAATATTTCACTTAAAACCTATTTTTAAGTGTACAAACATGTATTATAGCAATAAATAAAATAAATAAATGTTGTTGAATGATTTTAATGAAATTTATATATTATATATTCAATCAAATATTAAGCATTAATTTTATGGGTTTTTTAGGAATGAGATAAGTATAAATCCAATTTTATACTTGAAAATTATATTTTTCTAAAAATAGGTTTTGTCACATACTCCAAAATTACTTTAAAATTACTTTTTTACAATATAATAAATTATATTTTAAAAAATAAACATCATTATTTAAATCTATGTTTAAAAATTATCTTTTATTTAATTTTTCATACTTGTATTTCATTTAAAAAAATTATAAAGTTTCTTATTATTTAATTTTTTAAAAAAGTAAAATTAGCTCAATTATAATATAATTAATCCAATTTGTCTTATTTAAACTAATTTAATTTTAATACCTCATTATTTTATCATATGTATCCTCTTAAATAATTTTGATTTCTTTAATATCTTATGTTGCACAAAACATCGAGATCAAACAAATGATTAAATAGTTTTACTTTGTTGTGATAGTTATCATCTATCCATTGGAATGGAAGTAATAAATTATATGAAATATATTATGGAAATATATTTTACACAAGTTTATAAAATTAATTCATTTGTTACAAAATAATTAGAAATAAAAATGAAAACCAATTGAACATAAAGGATGTGTCTTTATAAAAAAATATTTTTATTCACACAATGGAATTTTATCATAAAATATTAAATTAAAAAATATGGTTGAAAGATATTAATGATATACATATTTTATATATTATATAAAATTATTTTAAACTCATCAAATAACTTCTATATGCTTAGGATATGAATAAATCCAATTTTAAGCATAAAAAACATTATTTTCTAAAAGTCAATTTTGCACCCTTTTAATGGAGGACATATTTTAAAACTAAATATTGATAATTTTATAAATTTTATTTGTAAAATATAATTAATTTCTAAAATAAGAATTTAATAATTATCTTAGTGTCGTTTTTTATTTTTTTTAATATGTTTTATTTTTTGATGAAATGTGAATAATACTGCACTTTAATTAAAAACTAACATTTCATATAAATAAATTATAATGTTAAATATATATTAAACTGTATTTAAAGTATAATTACTTCAAAAGAACAAAATTAAATAAAATTTAGGTCATTGGAATCAAATTGAAATTTAAATTATATATATAAAAGATTATAAATATTTGAACTTTTTCACTTTAAAACCATGTTTTCCCATTAAGTCTGTGGGATTACTGTTAAATATAATTTTTCATATAATGTACATTTAATTTGGTAAAATGGTTTCAATATTTATAAATATATGGTAAAAGTTAGTTTTTAATTTCATTTTAATTTTTAAATATAAAAATGTTACCGTGGTAAAAAATATTATTTACTGCAGTGTAGGTAAAATAATTGAAAGGGTTAAATTAAAAAAGTAAAGTCTTAAAAAACATAAAAAATCTAAATTTTAATGGGTTTTAAGGTATTTATCATCCCTAAATAGAATTTAAAACATTAATTATCATCAAAATTCTGGGAAATTAATGTCACCTCAATGTGTTTGTCTTTAAACATAAAATGATTATTTTGTAATCACTTAAATCCACCACTCCACAATTATAATACCACCAACCAGCACTCCATTTAAACCCAGAAGCCTTGAATATCCTAAAATAGATTCCAAAACATATCCTCATCACTATTCCTATGTCTTATGGATTATTTTATCACCAAAATTCCAAATCCAATGTCCTCAAGTAGTCCACTAAGGAGGTGATATTCAAGAGGTAATTTTCTAAAAACACCTCCTTTAATTTCATTTAATTTTCTAAATTCTCCTAACCTGCATCATATATCAAGGAATGATAAATAAATAATAATTTATATACATTTTTTTCATGTTTTTAATGAAATATATTATATCTACCTATTTTATTACATCCTGTTAATCAAAGAAACAAAACCATTTCCCAAGTTATGGAAATTAACCATCTCCGTGAATAAGGATTTTGTTCGTTTTGAATTACCATCTTCATGGGTGTTAATGAAACAATTTTTATGGTTTTAATAGGTATATTATAACCTATATCATTTTATTTAACTAATATATACTCATAATAGAAAATAAAACTAAAATAGTCTCTATTGTTTAAAAATATCACCAAAATTAACAAAACAATTATCATCAACATTTTATCAAATGAATCATCATCATGCAAGAAATAAAAATTATATATGGTAAAATTTCAAATTATGTAACTACATTAATATTATTTCATTAAAATTCTCAATTTTTAGTCTCATTTTACAATAACATCTATACTCTTACACAAATGAACTGATCATGAAACCATGAAACGAATACACCTAAAACCATAAAAATAATGAACTATTATTAATGAATGGGTCATAAGATGTTATAAACAGAATTACATAAGGTATTATAAATATGAATATAGTTATTTAATAAGTTAATAACATTATTTAAACCATTATAAAAGAGTTTAAAGTACGAAACACTAAATGGAAGGGTAAGGTATGGTTTTTATCATCTCACTTTTACTTCAGTGATATGTAAGCCTTATTCATCAATTATTTCTTCTATGTGGATTATATACTATCACTTTATATATAATATCCTAAATATAATTTATCTCTGTGGTATTAAATATTTCATTATGGTTCATATGATTTGACTGATTACAAGGGGTACTAGAGTTCTTAACTCAGTTTTCAATCATTGGGTTAGAATTATATTTAATTGATTATTTCATGCTAAGCTTATATGTAAAATTACATTACATTATCTCATGTTTTATTTCAAAAAATTTATTTGAAATTATAATGAATAAAAATAGTCAATAACTTTTATTAATGATATGATATTTTTAAGGGACTTCTTCTCAATTTCATATCATTATAAACATAATTTATTTTAATTTGTGAATATATTTTACCTCTGTTTTATTTATGATCATAATTCATTGAAAATTTAATTTCTAAAAAATATCCATATTTATTATATCAGGTACATAATTATTTTCTAAGTCATATTTAATTTTATATACGATGTTTACTTTGAAATTGATTTGTTTAACTGTGGAAATAAGGTCCAATATGTATCTTTTATTTAATACAGATATTTTTTCTAATGAATATAGATTCATAAATAAAATAGATTATTTAATATATAAAGAATTATTTGTACTTATAGTGATGGGTGGGGACCGGTAATATATTTTCACTCAATGCATCAATAAGTCTCATGAGACAAAATAGTTGGACAAATTAAATGGGTTTCTACCAATATATTAAACTATCTTGTGAAATGTCTTTATGGTAGTGGTTCATGTTCCAAATACACGACGTACAATAATTAAGAATTTCTTTCATTCAGTATTAATTTATTATTATCCAAAGCATTTTCACTATAAGAAAAATCTATGGATGCATTTCATTATCACTTTATTGAATAAATGGAAAACATGCCTAGTTTTTACCATATCAGGTTAACTATTCTCATTGATTAATTATTTATTTTGTTACACTTAACCCATACAAATCATTTCAAATCACCCTTAATTTTTTCCTTTCCCTAGGTTATGAAGAATATATCCTTGAATGAGTATTCCAGGATTGTTAGATGTTTATTTTTTATGTATTATGAATCATTTTTTATTCCCAATATAAAATGGGTTTCATGTATGTATCTAGTTTAGAAATACTAATAAACAATTTAAAACTTTGGGATGTGATTCCTTTTAATCATTCCAATTTAATAAAGAAACCACTAGCTCCTGGCTACTAGGTTATGGGTTTATACAGTTGTTATCAGAGGAAGTTTATTAGAAACCTTGTGAACTCGATTTAGAAAAATTTATATTAGAGAATATAACCATATGATAGTTATTTAGGATAAGTATAAAAGAACATTACAAAGAAACCATGTCTATTTTTATGAAATTATCTACCCATTAATTTTTCAATTTATGTTAATTGTTTCAGTAGTTTTGGGATTATACATTATGTTTTATAATGATATGATCTAATCTAGTTTATTTCATCTTTTATAAATAGTGCCTTTAATATGTAATATGAACCTCACCAATGCATTTGATCCAAATAGTAATAATGGTTGCATTTTTATGTAATTAATCCAACATTTTTAAGGGAACTAATGTCCCAAAAAAAATTTATCATATGTGGAAACATTATCATGTAATAACGTGGTTGAGGAAGAGTTATATAATTATTTTAGATTTAGAGGGAAGCATGAGCAGAATGAGATAGCTGGGAAAATATGAATAAAATAATGTACACAAACAAGGATTTTCCAAAATGTGATAACACCATAAAGAATCCCCCAGTGAAATTATTGAAATAATTGGGAGTTTATTATAAGTGTTGAGAAAAGGTTCACAAGGAAAAAGAATGAAAAGGGAAGAAAAAATATTGATATTCATTGTTTCAACTATAGTGAAGTTATACACTATTCAAATAAATTCCCTAATCATTTGGAGAATATACCATAAGAGAAGCTAAGGGGTCATGGTCAAGCTTATGTTATTACAAATGATGAAGAATAATAATTAATTTGATTTTGTTTGGATTAAATAATTATATTGTAAAATTATTTTATCAATGATATTTAGTTCATAATAATCATAATATATATATAAGGATTGTACTATAGTACTTTTTCTTTAATGATCTATAGGTTTGTGATTGATAGTGCTAGTAACTCAGAGAAGTTTTCTATTGTGTGGTGATATTTTGGAAAAAACGTGATTTGAGGAAGATAACATTAATATGTTGTTTAGGTTGATATAATAATGATAATGATATGTTTATGGGATACTATTTGGGACCATAGAGTGGTTAGTGATTTTATGGTTTACGTTGTCTTTTCTTGATTTACAAAATATTTGGATTTAAGGAATATAATTAACAACATGAGATATTATTTTTTTGAATAATTATTATTTCCATTAAGTTTTTAAGGTGAAAAAGGTATTAATATATTTAGTATGTAAAAATAAAATCTACATTATTTTATTTATAGCATATAATTTCAGGTTTATTTTGGATATTTATTTCCCTTTGTTCAATATTTTTTGTCTTTGAATTTGGACAGACATATTTTGATGAGTATTAATATTACTTATTTATGTAATGGATTAAACTGAACTTTTTATTTTATTTTTTGAAATTAAATTATGATTTATCATATTAAATAACATATTCGAACCATTTTTCTTTTGATAAATATTTAAAGGTTAAAGGAATGACTTATGGGTACTTTGATAAAATTGATTTTGGCATAAAAGTTATTATTTAATATCTATCACATAGTTTAAAAAATTAACGGGTGATAGATCGAGGAGAAAAAGGATGATATTAAGATTATGATATAGGGAGAAATCAAGTTTTCTTATTTTATCAAGTGCATATCTGGATAGTAAATGAATTCCACAACTCTTAGAAAAGGATGTTAGAACAAAAATGTTGTCAATTTACTTATCATATAAAGAAATCAATGGCCTCTTTAAAACATCATTCATTTATGTATTTTTTATGGTTAACTTTCTAATGACCATATCCTCTATAATTCGCCCTTAGAACTTAATAGTTAGATTTCTCTTCCATGTCACAATTTTTTACTTCGAACTAATGTTATCTTATTCGAATAACTAATTTTGGGGTAGAATTTAAAATTATATTTTCTAATTATTTTGATGAATTTTTATTAACCTTATTTATGATGTGGGGTTCCACAAAAAAATTTTAAATACCAAGATTTGATTTTCAAAGTGAAATTTCAAATTTTGAGGACACAATTCATTGATATAGGGGATAATGTAACATCCCATTATATTATTAGATGTTACATCTTAAATAAATTCAACTTATTCAATATCTTATTTTATAATGAACACTGATCTTAGAAAAAGAATAAATATTATTATTTAATTATGAATGCACTACTAAAAAACACAGCTTAAACTGCACTAGCATTTAGTAGCTCTAGGAAAATGTGATAATAAAGTCTATCTTTATCAACACATTATTTTAGCATGGATAAAGGCCAACAATAAAATGAAATAAACACAAAAAATTTAAATTTTTTTTTAAAAAATCATTAATAAAATAATCAGTGTTAAAAATTAATAAATTGAATATATATATATATATACATAAATTTTAAAAGTTAATAAATAGTATATATTAAATATATAATTTTTTAAAAATGAATAAAATGAAATAATTACACAAATAAAAATTTAAAATGGGTAAATTAATAAAAATATTAAACAATTCATTAATTAAATAATAATTGAAAAAGATGAATAAATTTAATATACATAAATATATATATATTATAAATATTAATAAATATGATATATTAAATCTATATATATGTAATTAATATATTAAAATAATTAAATAGAGAAATTTAAAATGATAAAATTACCAAATTATTTACAAATTTATTAATGAAACAATTATTAATAAATATGAATAAGTATAATATATATATATATTCTTATGAATTATAAATAATAATAAATAATATATATTAAATAAAAATATATATAATGAATAAAATGTTAATTAAAAATATATTAATGGCTTATTCAATTTTAATGTTGTTTGATTTTTCAATTTTGAATATATAAAATGTTGTGTGTTAAATTGATTTAATGTACATATATATGTATATCTAATTAATTCATTTTATATAAAAACACACACACAAATATATTTACAAAATATATAGAAACAATAACACATAATATTTATGTAATTTATTCAAATTTTAGTATATTTTAGAATTTTTATTATACCATGATATATTCTTTTTTTGATCAGTCAATTTTATTTGTTTATTTTTAATACTATTATAGATAGGGTATTCATTTTTGATATTTTTCTATATTTGAATTTGATCATTTTCTATTATTTATTTATATTTATTTATTTACTATGTTTTAGAATTTTCAATATATATATATCCTTATTTTTTTAATAATTTTTATTTAATTTCTAAAACTTATCCATTTTTTCTATATTTTTAAAGTGTACTAATTTTGAATTATTCAATTTCACTCATTTTTAAAATGCGTGTATTTAAGATTATATATCAACTAATAATATTAAAAATAAATCTATAAATAAATATATTTATAAATGTATATTTACTATATATTTTTATAAATTTATAAATTTATAATAATTATAAATAAATAATTATTATTTTTAAAATTAGTACTCAAATAATTAATAATTAATAATTATATATATTTAAATAATTATAAAATAATCATAAATTTATTTAAATAATTATAATTATAAATAATTCATCAGTGATAAAATTTTAGCACTGTTAAAAGTAATATTTATCAGTTTTTTTAGAATTGATAAAAACTAATCATTTTCTGTACTAAAAAGTATTATTAAAATATATCTTTATCAGTGTTAGAACATTAGTGTTGATAAATATGTTTTTATCAGCACTTTTTTAGGATAGATAAATATCTATTTTAGCAGTGATTATCATTTCAGCACTGATAAAATTTATCTTTATTAGTGCTTTTATGAAAGTGTTGTAAAAATATACTTTGATTTATTTAGAAGAACCTAACCATGACTCAGTCACTCGTACATTACCTCAAATGAATCAAGGAATGAATCCAATGTATATTCTTTTTTAATTTTCCTACATCGTTGTTTTATTATTTGGGTTTTAGTATTTTCATTCATGAACTGTACTTAATCATGACAAACCCTATATCTCATATCCTCACCACTGAAATAAAACAAGTGGCTGAAGGTGACTCTGGTGTAACACTAATACCCCACCAGTAATTACCACCACAATAAACCAATATATAATTTTCAAGAATAGCTAGTAATCAACTATATAGTGTCGATCCGGTGCTCACATAAGATAAATATGGTCCTTCGATTATGAGTGATATGATTCCCTTATACTATACTCTCATTCAATATTTGTTGGATACTGAAACATCACACTATTTAATTTCTTATCATGTTGTGGATCATATGGGATTTATTTTTGAAATGAAACCTCATGTGTTGAATCTGTGAAGACCTATTGTAAAAAGAGAATTTATAGAATTATACTATGAAACATGTTCTATAATTTTCATTGAGGATAAATGTTTCTAGTATTTCTTAGTTCTTGAGATGGGTATGAATTTTATAATGCATTGGTTAACATCCTTCAAGTAGTGAATCAATTTTTATACCCAGTAATTTAGTTTCAAATCATTATATGGTTTTAAAAATCACATTAAAGGTTATTTGTATGTGAATGCTGGCACAACAGAACTATTGGTACTGGTTGTTCAGATTATGGTGGAATAAAAAAATATATCAAATTAGAATTTTAGTAATCCTTGTGCAGACTTAAGTGATATAGAATGTAGGTGGGATGAAATTCATTTCTTTAAGACCATTAGATTGCAGTTATTATGATTCCTCTTCAATTGAGTATACTTTTTTAGTGATTCCATCCATGTAGGTTCCTAAGACAGTTTAATCCTTATTGCCTCTTTGATGTGAAACATTTCAATCAATGTGTTTAGATTGGGAACCTCCATTTGTCTTTTTGAGATATACCTTATATGCAGTGTCAATAGATATGGTTAGTTTATTATTTATGGTTTATTATTCTATGGATAAATCTATACAGGGTTATTCTATAATGATAGGTACAATCCTAATATATTGTACTTTTATCGATGGTCTTAGGACACAGAAGCTTTCTAGTATTTATTTATTAGTATTTTATATATCATCATCGATTAATATTAGAACTTATTCATAATTTTATTATCAACAATATTATATATAATAAAACACATTGAAAATTGTAATTAGTGTCAATTTTATTTATGAGTATCTCATCTATCTCTCTCTCTCTCTTACCTATACCCTTCACAGTGCCATCCCTACTCTGTAAACTCATTCTAGCTTTATACAAGACCATTGTGAATTGAATCTCCATCCATTTTTGGGAAAGAATCATACAACACATAATATTTGTGAGAGATATAAATAACTTTTCATAAAAAATTACCACTTGTTTCATAAATAATGTTGTGTAAATAAAGATTCATTTTGATAAGATAGATATTCAATACAATACACTCTATGCATAAAATTCCACAATTTAATACATCTTCCATTAAAATTGTATCCTTCTTGAAAATAGATATAATACGTCAATGATGTAGTAAAAGTTAAATTCACTACATTTATTTAATCAATCATGAGATACATGATTGCATTTCTTCTCTTGATGATGGATTAGACTCCCTCTTTCATACTATCCTTCCTATCATCATCACGGTTCCAAATTTTCTTGATAACATAACTCTTGCATAGATTGTATTCATTAATCTTCATCAAATCTACTACCATTGATTTGAATACCGTATCTCCCAAATCATTTTTCAACACTTTCAGACTTTCATCCTCCTCATTTACTACTTCGTGGGAATACAAAAATTTACACCAAAATATTAATCAAAACTGAATAAATGAATTTGTTTGGTTTATTGATATGCATTATATTATACGTATCACCTAGTTACATTTTACTACACTTCATAAAAAATGCTTTTATTTTGAGTGTGTTCACATTTGATCCTATTATAACTTCATAGTTATGCATACTATGACAAGAATGCTACTATGTTGAGTCATCAAATCTGACTCTTGAAGGTATTCCTCCCATAATGAGTAGATCTCTCTAAAAATGTTTTCATATTCATCTTTGGTTTATTTTATCTTGGAATCTTGGCGAATTGGATTGTTTTCAAGCACTCCTATCCAACTCACATCAATACCACCACAAGTTTTGGTCTTTTATAATCCCTATCATGAAAAGAAACATTTTAGTGGAAGTGGAAAACAATAAATGTTATTGATTTGATTAAATGACTATGAGTAGAATTTATGTGGATTTTAATTTTTATTCCATTATTCATGTAATGTAGTATATTATAAGTCAAAATTAAAATTGTATTTAAGTTATTTTTTAACCTCAATGGGAACTCTAATTTCATCTCCCAAACAGTTGTTGCATTTTTTTATTGAGACTCATCCACCATCTCTTCTATCATTCATAAACTACTCTTATAAGTAGTCAATAGAAATTTTCAAGGGATGGATTTTTTTAATATTAATTCAAGAAACAGAGGTAGATGTCCACAAAAAATGGGTGATAAATATCAAACAACAAAATGAAACAATAACTGTTATGGAGGGACATCATCAATGATATTTGGAACCATAATTATCTGAGGAAGACTTGTTTGAAAGAGGGAGTTCAATTCATCATCAAGATATGTAAGACAATCAACATTGGAGGATGGATTAAATAAATGTAGTGAAGGTTAGTTGTACTATAGTATTTAATTATTTTATCTTTGTTCATTAAAACAACAATTTTAATGCAAGATTCATGAAATTTTAGACTTTTATGGATGGAGTGTATTGTGTTGTTGTTATTCAAGAAAAATTAAATATTTGACAACTCATGAAGATAATGTCTTCTACACATTATGATGTTACCAGTACCTAGAAATAAAATACTATTGATGATGAAACTATAGAACTATTAGGGGATCAACAATATGTTTTTGAAAAAAACAACAACGATGAAACATCACAATGAGGAATAAAATTATCAAGGCAAGAGTTCGTGGTATAAAATATAGGGTTGGTTAGAATCAACTTGGCCAACCTATTGACCCCAACAAGCCAATTTTCATTAGTTATCCTGGGTTTACAAAGAGGCTGAATGTTATAATTGATATTGATTCAGGGAACTGTGTCCAACCTATAATGATGGAAATTATTTGCAAGGATATAATTGTAATGTAATAATATAATTTCTCTATTCCACTGACAATTTATAAAATAAAACGTTGATTAGTTTTCATAATTACTTATAATTTTCTTTTTTTATAATATTTCTATAATAAATTTGTCTCAATGTAAAATGAAAATCCCATAGAGGATTCTAGTCTTTTCTTACAAACTTTAATTTCCGGAATACTGAGGGGAAAATAAATCTCTACCCACCACTTAGTTATGCACAAATTATAAAGAAGGAAAATTAGTCTACTTTCATGAATTATCATAATGAGAGATCATTTTAGGTTAATTTTATTATATAATATATTATTTTACTTTATTTATTTTATCCAAATTTATTCAAAATAGTTAATTTATGAAAAAACAAGAGTGCTAAAAATAAATAATGTGCATAAAAACCAATGTAATCTTATCACAAAGCAAGGATGGGGTACGCTTCATTAGAGAATATATTGGTATATATTTTAAATCAATAATAAAATTTTAATTATGTTATATGGAACATTATATGTTTCTTTTTTTATATGTATTTTGATGAATCAAAATATGAAGCCACATACATCCGACATCATGTGCTATAGAAGTAGGCTCATGTAAATAATGAGGGTAAATTAGTTGATGAAAACACACAAAAAATACGAGAAGCATGTGTAAGTATGAAATAATTGTAATTTTTTTATGATTTATATCAATATTAAGTAAAAAATCTATTATTTTGTCATATTTTTTTATATGGTTTAGACATAAGAATCAGAAACACCCGTACCAAAATAAAAGATACTTTCATTTTCTGTAAAGCATCTAAAACAATATGGTCATGTTAGAGGATTAGATTTTGGAGTCTCTCTAAGAAAATATTTTGAGAATATACATATAATATGATAAAACGATTGAAAACACAAATAGAATCACTACAAGATATTATATTGTGGTTTTTTTGGCGAACCAATGTATAAGAAATGATCAAAGTGAACTTGTGTTGGAGAAAAGATCCAAACATGAACCAAATGATCCCACTATATTAGTGTCTATTCATTTCCCCAACCACATAATTTATCCTAGTTAATCAATTTTTTCATTACTCTTTTTCTAAATGTGAATCAAACAACTTCCAATAACATTTTGTTACTAAAATTCTTCAGGGTATAGTGGTATGTGATTTATATCTTTCAAAACCCATGTACCACTGTGTTGTGATGGGTACAGTGTATAATATCTCGGGAGACCATATATATAATCAATACCTCCAAAAAGATCACATGAGAGTGGTGATTGAGGTACTTATGGGATGAATTCTATATTGTTTGTTCCACTTGATGGTTCAGATACTACAATGGTTGAAGTTGATATTGGAGCTTTTATTGCATGGTCATATAATATTATAAAGATATATGTGGTACGTTTTTAAAAAAATCATTTGAAAAAAATTAATAGTTGATGTTAAAAGGTCTGAAGTGAGGTATGTAATTATAGATGGATAAAGTGGTGGGGAAATGGAAGGATTAATTAAGAAAATCTAGTGAATAAAATAAGAAAAACAAAAAAATATTCCGAGAGTACCTTCTCCCCACATGTTCTAAAGAATCATTTATTAACATTACATCATCATGAAGATACCACTTTGTAAGAAAAAAATATTCCTTAAATTGAATATGAATAAGATATATATAGAGATTACTTGATAGACATAATTGATCTCCAGACTCTAAATGATATTGTCAAGCATGAATGGTTGGGATTCTTAGTTGTGAGTACATATATAAGGTACATGTTCAAAATATGGCTGTCCAAATAGTGAGAAATTATATTTATTAAAGTTAGTAACTATTCATATTTTGAATAAGCGTTTATATCATAATAATATAAAGGTAATATCTTATAATGAACAATTTTGATTCATTAATCCATGTATCATTTCTACATCAAAAATTAATTTAAATGGGGAAGAAATTAATAAGAACAAAGATCAGTTACATAGAGTGTTTAATAAAAAAACCATTAGACACCATACTATTTTTTATTCCTATAATACAAAGGTAAAACACTACTATCAATTCACATAAAAAAATTCATAATATAATTGTTTTTGTTTTTTTATGATTCATTATTGCTGATAACAGTCAATATGAACTCCCTGAAAATTTACATTTTGGATCTAAGGCATAGATATGCCACCAACCGACCACACATTATATGTATTGTGAATATGTAATACACTAAAATCAAAATTTTATAGATAAAATTAGAATTATATGTTAATTATATTTTTTAACAAGATATTTTTTATGATAGGGTGGTCGCTCAATACTAGAAAGATAATGGAATAAAGTAGGTGTCTAAAGGGATAATGCATGTGGGTTACTAAAAATGAAAACAAATTAATGTATATATATATATATATTTAACGATCCAATCATCTCAAAACAATTTAATTATTTTGGTCAATTTTTTTGTAGTGTATGAAACAAGATAATGACATAGATTGGGGATATTATGTTTGAAAATTTATGACAGAAATAATAAAACATGAAATGACTAGCATCCCATAATAGGTAATTTTCTAAGTTAACTAAAATTTCATTAAATATATTTTATAATCATTTGTTTTTCTACAGTTTCTCAGTACTATCAATACTACTGAAAACGTAGTTACTCAAAGTAAGAAATCAATTTATTTATAGATGAGTGATAAGTGGATTTTTTGTCAAAATGTATGTCTACAACAAATTTAAATTATTACCTACTATTTTTGTGATCTAATATGAGTTATGACCTTCTAAACATATTTGGGGTGCGAATAATTAATGTCATATTGATTATATATTATTTTTTATCTCTTTATCAAGGATAATTATAATGAACGAAATACATTTTTTTAGAGGTGCTAAAATTCAAACAATAATTTTTTTGTAAATTATGAAGGCAGAGGAATAAGAGGAGGTGGAGGTTGAGGATGAGGCTGAGGTGAAATCAGAGGTAGAGTCAGAGGCAGAGACTGACGTGGTGGAGGAGGCAGAGGTGGTGTCCAAGATGAACACCAAGACAGAGGAGGATAAGAAGCGTTGTCTTGGAAATAATAAATTTTTTTGGGAGAGATGTATAATTTGGATCATACTGTGATTATGTTTGATAAAAATTGTTTAAAAGTTCCCACAACACTTGTCACTTAAGATAAGATCCATTGTGAATGTGTTTCAGGTGACTTATTAAAATAATGTTTTTCACCATTTGTATTGATAATTTGGAAAAAATGATTCATAATTCATTTGTGGTGTGTATGAATAAGTCTCATGTAAAACCCACACACAATGACACCTATACGGCTCAATTATCATGTTTCCAATTTAAAATGATATTTTAGTAAAAAAAACTTTGTGGAATTATCAAAATAGAGGCAAGACATTACAATTGTTTTGATACTTAATAATGATCCACATGTCATTTTTGATACTTAGAAATCATCCACACCTCAATATGATGCATTTTGGGACCGGTATGACTCCAAGTGAACCATTTTATTCAAAATTTACATTAATTTTGGTAAAAAAAACAACTAAGATACTCAAAATTGAGAAAATTATTAAGATTTTTTTGGTACATTAGAAAAATGACCCAAAATTAATTTTTGATGTGTTGGAATAAACCACACCTTAATCCAACAAACTATGTAACCAGTATGGCTCCAAGTATCCATTATCATTTTAAAATGAAATTTTAATACATAAAATTTTTTACTCACTGAAAATAAAGAAAACGTGCTCATTTTTCCTTGATAAAATGGGACAAAAAAAATTAATTCATTTGTGATGTGCATGATTTGGTCTAATGTAAAACCCACCCTAGATGGCACCTAGATGGCTCAATGTTTTTGTTTCAAGTTTAAAATGATGTTTTTTTAAAGAAAACCCAAGTGGTGTACTAAGAATAGAGTAAATACATTATGATTATTTTTATACAATAGTAGAGCATTCCATGTGTCATTTGGGTCAAGTAAAATTAGTTGCACCTTAATCCAATGCATGGTTTAACCGGTATGAATCCAAGTACATATTTTTATTCAAAATTGACATTAATTTTAGTGAAAAAAAACTAACATACTTAAAACTGAGAAAATGAATTCTGATTATTTTGTAACATTAGGAAAATGATCTATAAGTCATTTTTTATTTATAGAAATCTTCCGAACCTCAATCAAAATAATTGTGTGACTGGTATAAATTCAAGTGTTTGTTACCAGTTTAAAATTAAAATTTTAATATAAAAAAGTTCCACTCACTTAAAGCTGATAAACCATACTCAAATTTTCTTGATAATTTGGTAATTATTTATAATTAATTTTTGATGTTTATGAATTGGTCTCATTTAAAACCGACAAATGATTCCACCAGTATTTCTCAAAGTGTGTGTTCACAAATTAAAATTACATTTTAGTAAAATAACACAGGTGGAAAACTCAAAATAGAGGAAACATAATCTGATTGTTCTAATACTTTCAAAAAAATTTCCTTGTGTCATTTCAGATGTGTAAAAAAGCATTCCCACCTCAATCTGATGCACTGTGTGATAGGTATAACTCCATGTGCGTATTGTTTTTTCAAAATTGACATTAATTTTAGTGAAAAAAACAACTAACAAACTCAAAATTGAGAAAACATGTTCATATTGTTTTAGTTCTTTAAGAAAAAATCCATAAGTCATTTTTGAAATATAGGAATCATCTACTCCTCAATATGATGCACAGTGTGACTGGTATGACTCCATGTTTCTTTTATTAGTTTAAAATTGACATTTTAATACAAAAAAGTGTCACTTACTGAAAACTCAGAAAACATGATTAGATTGTATTTATAATTAATTAAAATGATTTATAATTAATTTTTGATGTGTATTAATCAATCTCATGTCAAACCCACACACGATGTCATCTGTATGGATCAAATTTTATGTTTCTAATTTAAAATGACATTTTAGAAAAAAAACACAAGTGATAAACTCAAAATATAGGAAACATATTCTAATTATTTTTATAATTTAGGGAAATGATCCATGAGTCATTTGAGTCATGTAGAAATCATAAAAACCTCAATCAATTGAATGGTGTGACCTTTATGACTCCAAGTGCGTCTTTTTATTCAAAATTGACATTAAGTTTAGTGAAGAAAATAATTGACTTTCTCAAAATCAAGAAAATAAATTTTTATTGTTTTTTTACTTTAGTAAATCGATTCATAAGTCATTTTTTGATGTGTAGTAATTAGTCGTACCTCTATTTGATCCACGGTGTAACCGGTATGACTCCAATTGTCCGTTATTAGTCTAAAATTGAAATTTTAATTCAAAGAAGTTTCACTCTATGAACAATGAGGAAATAAATCCTCATATTGCCTTGATAATTTAAGACAGTGATTCATAATTCATTTTTGATGTGTACGAATCATTCTCATGTCAAATAAATACATGATTCCACATGAATGGATCAAAGTGCGTACTTCTAGTGTAAAATGTTATTTTTGTAAAAAAACACAAGTGGCATACTAAAAATAGAGTAAACATATTATGATTGTTTTTATACATTAGGAAAATTTCCCATGAGTGATTTAAGACATGAAGAAATCTTATTTACCTCAATATGATGCACGTGGTGACCAGTATGACTCCATGTATGTTTTTTAGTCAAAATTGACATTAACTTTAATGACAAAAATCGACACACTCAAAACTAAGAAAAAACTTTTTTATATTTTTCTTACTTTAGGAAAATTTTCAATAAGTCATTTTTAATGTATATGAATCATCTAGACCTCAGTAAGACACATAGTGTGACCGTCATGACTATAAGAACACAAAACTGACTTAAATTTTAATGAAAAAAAACACACATACTCAAAATGGTGAAAATGAATTTGGATTGTTTTGATACTTTAGAAAAATGATACATAAGTCCTTTTTGATGTGTATTAATAATTCCTACCCTAATTCAACTAACAGTGTGATCTATATGACTCTAAATGTTCCTTTTTATTCAATACATACATTATTTTCAGTAAAAAAACAACTATTATACTCTATAATAGTTTTTTTCTTGTATTTGTGTTATAAATTTTATTTCATTAAAATATAGTATATTTATATTATTTAGGTCATTTATATTCTATTTATAGTGATGAAGTTTGATGTTGCAGCACACTTCAACTATTTTTGGTGTTGTAGTGTGATGTAACATGACACTACAATTTATACATTTTCCAGCGCTACAAAATGTGATGATAAACATGGCCTTTATTAGTTCTTTCTAAAGCATTGAAAAAGGTATCTTTATCTATACCTCTAAAATCCCTGATAAAGATATCCTTTGTCAGCGTTTTTTAAAGTGCTGATAAGGGAATCTTTAGTTGTGCTTCAAAAAGAACTAACAAAAGGGTGTCTTTATCATCGCTAAATAAAAATTCTGATAAACGATGTATTTTATTAGTGATTTTAAAATCACTGATAAATTTCGTGGCCTTTTAACCATGTTGAGGTTGTCAGTGCTATTCTAGTATAGATAAAGGCTCATTTGAGCACTGTAAATGGCGTGTTTTGTATTAGTGTAGTTATCACCTTGCCATTATAATAGAAGTAATTAATGTGATTAACAAAATTATGACAATATATTTTTCACATGTTTGTAAAATTAATTCATTGGTTTTTAATTAATTATAAATAAAAATGAAAATAAATTTAACATCAATGATTTTTTTATAAAAAAAATTGTATTTATTCCCATAATTGAATTTTATCTGAATAAATTAAACTAATAACTATTAGTGAAATATATTAAACAAATTTATATTTTATATATTCAAAATTACTTTGAACTCATCCAATACATTATATAGTTTTATGCTATAAATGAATCCAATTTTAAGCATAAAAATCTATATCTTTCCCAAAGACAATTTTTCTGCCTTTTAATGGTGCAATAGTTTAAAAAATAAATAATGAAACTTTTATAAAAAAATTTAAAAAATAAATCTTTTAATATTGGGATATCAAAATTATCTTAGGGTTATAATTTATTATTTTTCTATTATGTTTTATTATTTGATGAAAAGTGAAAAATACTGCATTTTAAGTGAAAACTAACATTTTATATAAATAATTTATTGGGATGAATTATATTTTTAATTTATATTAATGAATAAATAGTTCAATTATTCATCAATAAATTCAATTTAGTTCATTTTAATCAATTTCACATTGATATTTGATATAAAAACATTTTAAATCTTTTCACATATTCACTTTAAAAATTTGTTTTCCCGTTGCATCTACACTATTAATTTTAAATATAATTTTTCCAATTCTTTAAATTTAATTTGGTAAAATTAATTCCAAATTTTATAAAAATAAGATCTAAATTGTTTTTTAAAGTCATTTATATATATATATAATTTTACTCTGGTAAAAAAAATCCTTAATATAGGTTAAATAATGAATATTGTTAATGTTAAATGGTAAAGGATTAAAATACATACAAAATAAAAAATTTAATGGGTTTTTGAAGTATTTATGGACCTTAACCATCCTTTAAAACATTATTTATCAACAAAATTTATGGAAATTAATTCCACCTCAATTTGGTTAGATTTAATCATAAAATAATCATTATTTAATCACTTAAACCCACCTCTTCTCAAGTATAAATACCACCCTCACCCCACCATTAAGACCTAAAATAAATTAATATCCTAATATATCTATAAAAACCACTGATCCTAACTCTCCTAGTGTAAATTTTATTTTTTATAATAAAAATACCAATTCCATATTCCTCAAGGGGTCATCTATGGAGTTGATATTCAAGAGGTAATTTTCTCAAAAAACCTCTCTTAATTTTTTTTTAAAACAATTTCTCCTCACCTCATTCATCTATAAAGGCATGATAAATCCAAAATAAATTATATACTATATTTTTATATTTCTAATGGAATATCTTATATATATATTCTTTTTATTACCATTTATTATTTAAAGAAACATAACCATTGTCCAAGTTATGGGGATTAACCATCTTTATGAATAATGAATTTGTTTGTTTTTCATTAGCTCATTCATGGATGGTTGTAAAACTATTTATCTGGGTAAATAATATTTTAATAGGTATATTATAACATATTTCATGTCATTTAACTAATATATACTCATGATAGTAAATAAAACAAATCAATTTCATGGTGTTCGGAAAAACTACCAAAATTAACAAAACAATTATCGTTAACATTTTATCAAAAGAATCATCATCATTCAAGAAAGAAAAATAAAATATTGAACCATTTAAAAAAAATTATGTTCATTGAAACTATATAATTTCACTTAATTAGTTGTAATATCAATTTATAAGAACATCCATGATTTTACACAAATGAACCGATCATGAAACCAAGAAATGAACGCACCTGAAACCCTGAAAACAATGAAATATTATTATTGAATGGGTCATAATATGTTATAAAATGATTATATGAATTATTATAAATATTAATATAGTTTCTTAATTAGTTAATACCATTATTTACACCATTTATAGATGAACATAAAGTATGCGACACTAAAAAGAAGTATGAGGTATGGGTTGTCTCATCACACTTTTACTTCAGTGAGATATAAGATTTACTCACCAATTATTTATTTTTTATGGTGTATATAATTACCTTAGATATATAATATCATTAATCTAATTATATTCATGGTATTAAATGTTTCATTTTTTAATTATTACTTTTTTGGGTTATACGACTCTACTGATCACATGTGGAGAGAAATTTCATAATTCAATTTTCATTCATTGGTTTAAACAACTATTTAATTGGTTATTTCATGATAACATTATGTGTTAAATGGATTTTGATTATATAAGGTTAAATATTCACTTTTTTTGTTTATTTACTAATAATACACATAATTAATTCATCTTGTCAATGATATGATCTTTGAAATTGACTTCATCTTTGTTTCACTTAATTATGCACCTAATTTATTTTATTTAGTGCATATACATACCCTTTGTTTTATTTATGATCATAATCCATTTAAAAATTCTTTTCTCACAATAATTCAAAATTCTTGTGTCATGGAAATATTTATTTTCTAATCCTTATACCATTTTATATACGGTTTTTACTTTGGAAGTGATTTGATTAAATGGGAAAATATTATTAAATTTGTATCTTTTACTCAATAAAACTATTTGTTGATAATTAATATCAATTAATAAATTAAATAAATTATTCTTAAATATTAATAATTATTTTTACTTGTAGTTATGGGTGGTTTTTGAAAATATTTTCCCCTTGATGCATCGATGGGTCTCGTGATAAAATACAGTTGGCTAAATTAAATGGGTTTCTTCTTATATATTAAACCCTATTTTGAAATGTATTGACAGTAGAGGTTCATGTTCCAGATATATTATTTCAAATAAATAGTCATTTCCTTCTTTTAGTATTTAGTTATTAGGGAGATTTTTACTATGTAAAAATATTTGGATGTATTTCATTTTATTGATTAAATAGAATGTGTTCTCATTTATTCACATTTCCATGTTAATTACGATCATTGATTCATTATTGCTTCCACTGTATTGAACCCTTAATGAGAATTTGAAATAACCATTAATTTGTTTCCCTTCTTAGGGTTATTAAGTATATATATATATATTAATGAGTTTTCAAGGATACTGAGAAGTTTAATTTGTTATGTATTATGTATCATTTCCTATTCCCAATGTAAAAAATGGTTTCATGTAAGTTTTTAATTAACCATGACTAAAAAACTATTCAGTACTGGATGATAAAATTACTTATAATAAAAAATAATAATAAATAATCCAATGGATCTAGAATACTTCGGTTAAGGTCTTCACATTTAATATTTAATTTTTATTAAAAAAATTAATTTTTTGAAAATTTTCTCTTTGGAAAACCAATTATTCATCATGTCTGTGGGTTTAATTTTAAATTATATTTGGACAATTAAACTAATTTAATTTGAAAAAAATGGATTCCATATTTAGAATAAGGATAATTTATATTATCTAATGATTTCAACTATTTTTTTACCATAATGAATAGTGATATCAAAAAATATTAATTATCGCGGTTAATGTTATAACGGGTTTTTAGGGGTTAAACTATAATTATAAGGATAAAATTTACATAAATACCTGTTTAAGCCCTATTAGATGAAATTTTTTAAATATTATTCTTAGAATTTTCGAATATATAGTAATATTGAAGATTTTCTTCTTAGTAATTACTTAACCATTTTTTATTCTTTTGGGAAATTTCTAGGTAGTTTCCTAGAGGGTTCCATTACCCACTTATAAAAATATCCCTCTTCTCCTCTCCTCTCAACACTCCAAGATCATTTTATTTAAGACAATAACTGCCAAAAACCTCCATTATGTACCTCCATACATCCTATTGGCCTTATTTTGGTTAGGAAATCCTCTTAAGAAGAAGTTAGGTGTAAACCAAAATAGGTTCTCCAAAGAAGAGGTAAAATTATTAAACCTTTGTTTTTTTAATTATTCCACCAACACCATCAAATACTATCAAAAAATTATGATATAATAATATAGTATCTCTAATATAATTATATTTTATTATTTTAATAATCTAACCTACATCAATATTCTCTTTCATCAAATTGGAAATAAAACGGTCGATCATGTGTACGACAGACCACCGCCTCATGAACCGATGTAATTCATTTTCCATAACCAATTAAAACATATAAATTAAATGAGGATTTAATATATTAATTTATATTTATAAAGTTATTATATTTATATGATTATAATATCACATATATCTTCTTACTTTCTATTCTATGGGAAATACAATAACATTCTTCATTTAAACTGTAGACTACCGCCTCATGTAGTGATGTAATATATTCCTCCATTACACTTTAAATGGAAATTAATGAGGATAGGATTAATTAAAATATTTTAAAAATATTAATTAATTTTTTTAAGGTTAAAATACAATTTTACTCTATTTTAATTCATTTGTTGAGATAATGGAAACATAGTTTATGCGTGCGTACGACCTACCATCTCCCTGAACGATGTAATTCATTTTCTACTACTAACATTAAAGGGATAATATAAATAAAAATATGATTAATATATAATATATTTATATTATATTTATCATTATGGCTAGTATTGAACCATGACCAAATTAAAAGGGTTTAAAATACCAAACCAAAACATACATAAAAAACAAAGTAGGTATTTCCTAAAACATGATTTTAAGAAGGAATTATTAACAAACATGTAAAAAAATTCCATAATTAAATTGTATATGGTATGATAAACATTATTATGGATATTTAATATATTTATAATAAACATATATTTATTATAATTTTTTTTAACATGTGTGAAGTAATTTGAGACTTAAGGTAAGGGATTTTTGTCTCACTTTTATTTATGTAGGACACATTCCTTGTACACCACTTTCTTATTTCGTGTGTTGTATATAATTATCGTGAATTTATTTTAAAAATATTAAATAAAAGTTCTGTAATATAAATATTTATATAATATTCTCTCTTTCATGGGGGTTATGATTTAAAATATACCATATTGGTGATGGCTTTGTGTTGCAATATCTCTATTTATTGGGAATATTTATGATTATGCTTCAAGTGATGATATTTTATGATATAACTCTCAAGAAACAAATTAATTTTATTATACAATGGTTATTTCATGAAAATAGATTTTTCTTATCATTTTTACTCTATTGAAGTATTAAATAGTCCAAAATAAAATTTTTAAGAGAAATCATCTTTACTACTCTCTTCCGTCAAAAACCATTTTTCACCAATGTCCTTGTTTTATAAAAAAATTAAATATTGTTTAACATTATAAAAAGGCTTTATTTAATACATTTTTATCTATTTTTTAACTTTTATAAAAAAAATTAATATGTATCTTCATGTTCTTTTCCAAACAAGTCCTGTTTTCTTTTAGTGAAAATGTGAAAGGAATATTTGTTTTAACTTGTGTAGAATGAACTATTTTTTCTGTATTCATGACCATTATTTTCATTGAAGATTAATTTAGATGTTTTCAAGGTTATTTTCAAGGAAAATTATCTCCAAAATATTTTATGAATTTTTAATTCTAAAAGGTTATTTTCTATGAAATTTTATTTTCCAAAAGAAATGTTCCAAGTGATGTTTAATTAAAAACCATTTTTCATCATCGATGAAATCCTTTGATGATACTTAATATTTACTAGATATATAATCAAATGATACTACATTTATTCTATGTTTGGATGGTTTAGGTTTATGATGACAATATTTTTATGAAACCTATTTGTTTTCTATGGGTTATGCTATGATGAAATGTTTTATGAAACCCATTTTTTAATGGGTTCTAATATGATGAATGTTTTATAAATCCAATTTCTTTTAATGGGTTATGATATGATGAATGTTTTTTGATATTGTGGAATAAATATGTATTATTTTCATTATGTGATGTGTGGGACCTATATCTCACTTCAACATATTGGTTAAAAATTAAAATCTAATGAGATAAAAAAGAATATAATGGGGAGTGAATCCAGTTTAGTAATGGATATTATACACTATGATAGTCCTAGGAGTGAACTTCTAATACTATGATGGTTTGGAGAGTTAACCCTTTCCACTAAAATTTTTATTGAAATGTGCCTTGACTAATAAGGAAATTATTTTCAAAGATTATGAGTATACCACAATTCCACATCCTATTCCAATGTTATGCTCTCATAGATAATTTTCTTTGATTCCCCTACGATTCATGTCTTATAAACATCCAATATTTATCCTCTAAATTATGATTATGATATTTGATAGGCAGGGTAATTTTATCAAATTTTATTCTCATGTTCTCATACCATTATTCTCATGTTATTTTTACTTATCTCCCTTTTTTACCCTTACTGATCATATAATATCAGACTTTATTATATTCCCTATCCTTGTGTTATTAAGAATTGCACTATGTATGATATTTCAATAAAGGTTTCTATTTATTATGAACTATATTGGAGATGATTTAGAACCTTTATGATTCAGTTTCATATGTTTCAACATTCTCTATGGCACTATACTTAAATGATTCTAGCATTGGTTGATATATTTTGTAATAAATATTCATCTATTAAGATGTAATATTTATATATGAAAATTATGGTTTTATATACTTATATTCTAAGGAATTCTATTTTTAGTGAGTATATTTACTCATTCAAATCAGTAGAAATAATAAAATTACCTTTAAAACTTTTAACAATATATTTATCATTATTTATATTAACGAGATATCATTTATCTCAGAATTCAATTATGATAAAGATTTTGTTCTAATTCCATGTGATAAATAAAAAAATTGAATAAAATATTTACCAATTAGAATAATATCACATATATCATATATTTACCCATAGAAATTATCATCAAAATCAACCTTTAAACCTTTTTTCATTATAACCTTCCAAACTAATTTCTTGTTTTCTGTCATATGTATAGAAGAATCACTATCCATGTAAAAAATATTATTTTCATTGGTAAACTTATTATTTTCCTAAAAATAAAAGTTATGACTTTTTACCCCAACTTATTTGGGTATAATATTATTGGAAAATAAAACATTAAGGATCCACATATCTCCAAAATTTATAATTTCTATAGCTACTAATTCCCTTGAAATGTATGATTTTTGAAAACAAAGAAGTGACCCATATATAAAGAAAACTTGATCTTCCAGTGTTCACCTCTCTGAAAGTTTTTATATAAGGGACCCCATTTTGGAACAAATTAGTTATTTTGAAAATGGTTTTTTGATTTTGTAAAACCAATCATATAAGTATTTCTTATACGTTTAAACTATTTGTATATGTTATCAATGTTTTACTTCCCAAAATTTAAATTTGATAGTATTTTTTAAACTAAATATTGTAGAATTTATTTTTGCAACAAAATTTATATTTTAATTAGTTGAAATAAAATTAGATTACTTTTATTACTCTTTAGTGAGATCTAAAATCAATGTAAAAAAAATTGAGATTCAAAAATTTTATTTTCAATGTTCTGTCGGGTATTTTTCATATTTTTTAACATAATTATTTTAATTTTTTTTAAAAATTATAATAACTAGATACTTCATCAAAACATAGTAATGTATCATATTCATCAGATGTAATTTATTTTTCATCATTAAAATTAGTACAACATTCATTATCCAAATTGTGATCATTGGATTTAAAAGTTCAATTTGATAATGATTCAGTAGACACCTTATCCAGGTAGAACTGATTACTGTTATCGATTTTGACATAAAATCCAATATTTTTTTTGATCTTCAATACTATTCTATAATGTGTTATCAAATGATATGTCTCTACCACACACGCTTTAGGTGTAAGAAACATTCATACATTTCTTTCTTTTTTCATTGTTCAACCTTACTGACCTTCTAACTCTATTATTATTTTTCTTAAACCTAAGAAAATATAGTTTTATAGATATTGGATTAATATATTTGTAAAAAATGATATCTGAAGTGTATTTCATATAAAATATATCATTTAAAAACTTTTTTTCTTAGAAAAAACTCATTTTTTATGGCATTTTTTATTCATTATTTTTTTGAGATTTTCATACTAATTCTAACTCTATTCGGGAGAACTAATTTAAGTATCAAATTTTAATTTCTTATTCTTATAAGATTAAGTAACTTTCTAAACTAATATGAAATTATTAACTATTGTATAAGTATAAAAAATTATACCCCATTTTTTTATTTTCCTTATTAACGTATCATGTCAACAAACATCCATACTACATGAGAGTACAAATAAGATCATCCAAACTCATCTTAGTTAGATGTTTACTTTTATAAAGATCTATTATCATAGATTCCCATTCATTTAGAATAATTTCTATTACCTATTCAACCAAATTTAAATCTATCATTTATTTATCACCCATATATTAAAGAATATTTTTATTTATTATAAATAATTGATTTAAATTAGAAACTAATTCTTTATGTAAGAAATAAAAATACAATTAATTTTCTCTAACTATAAATCTTTTAATTTCATCAACATTTTTAGTTCTAATGTGAGTAACATCTAGTTTCATAGAAATATTATTTTCAGTTTCATAAGAAGAAATATTAAAATAGATATTTCTTGTTTTTGACCAAACCAAACTATATTAACTCATTAGTTATGTTCATAATCCAACTATTCATCTTTTGTAAAATTAATCACTTATTTTTTCATGGATTCTAGTAGCATTAAGTTAACATAAAAAATTTATCAACTCCAATATTGGTTAAAAAAACTTTTCATATTATTTATTTATCATTCATGATATTCACTATAAAAGATTAGTGGTCTTATAGGATTTGGATTTTATAATGTTCCAACCGAAATACATTCCATCATAAAAACTAGTATACTATTGTCTATGAAAAACATGTTAGTGTATTAGTTTATAGCAAATAAAACCTACTTTGATACAAAATATACGATCAAAATAGAATTTGTTTTACTATAAGATGGGGTAAATTTTAATCTATAAAAAAACTTATAAATTTACCAACCTGTTATATGAAATTAACCAGACCAATAAATATACCAATATACATTATAATGAGAGTTTATAAAATTTTATAACAAAAATTATAAAAATTATGTAATACATGAACAATAGAAATAATGAATTAGTAATAAAAATTTATAAAAAATTTGGAAAAATTAACTAATAAAACAGATACATAAAATTTTATAAGAAGATCTCAAAATTAACAATAAGTGTTAAGGGATTCAGTAACATTGACTTAAGTATCAACAGTTTTTACCAAACCATAAAATTATTCATTAACAACCATAAAATTCATCAATCAAAAAGATCAGACAAAGAATTTATTTTCCTAGTACTATGAACCCTCAATTAAAATATAAAAAACAATTGCCTTTATAAACTTCATAATACCTTAATAATAAATATTGGACAAAGAATATACAAACAAAAAAGTTATTAAATAATTTATAATAGTCCCAAAAATTATTGACTTAATAAAAGACTCTCTTAATATTACAATGAAGTGGTCTCAATTTAAAAAGTTTTTATAAACTCTTCGCAACAACTTTAGATAGCTTGGGTTTCAAAATCTTGTACATGAAGAAGATTACTCTTTCTCAAGAGCAATTTATATTTGTAAGAGATCTCCCAATAATAGTATTTCATATACATTTGTGGTAGTTTCAATGTAATTGGATGAACTCCTTCTTCAACTTAAAGGTTAAAAATATATTCCCTATATCATGGTCAAATTAACAAAGAAACTTCACAATTATTGAGGATTTCATTCAATAGGATGAAAAATATTCTTTCGATGGAATTTATAATATTTTCCCATATGATAAGATTTATAAAAGTTTATTCGAGAATCATGTATGATTCCATATGATAAATATTTAATAATTTACTTTGTATAATCTTGTTTCCTGAGATATTGTTATACTTCATCTTCTAGACATTGTGAAACTTCATCTAGGGAACTAAATATCCATTAATATCATGTAAAATGACATATTTTTTTGTTTTAAGAAACTATGTATGAGGGAAATGATATTCTCTATTTGATAAAATAGTTTTTTTTAAACAATCTTAATAACTTGTGAAATATAGATGTAATAAATGTGTAAACATCTAAATATGTGGTTATAAATGTTAAAAAGTTAGTTTTAAAGGAATTTAAATACATTCATTTAACTAAATAGTGGAGTTATTGGTAAAAAACCCTTTGGAGTGTGTTTTGGGTTGTGTCTATTGACAATGGAGTGAAAGGAATCTTTGATGTAGTCTCTCCCTCTATATAAAGCCAACATATTAAAAGCCTAATGAGATATAGAAGAATTAGTGATGAATTTCATGCAATCTAGTATTCTGTAGATTTTTAAAAAAATTATAAAATTCTCTATGTGTGAATGTATTTCAATGTGATAGAGATTAGGTAAGTAAACCAGCAACTTAAGGGAAATTTTATAAATGAAGGGGTTACACATGCGAATATTCTATATAATGAATTATTCTATGTAAAGAAATATTCTACGAAAAGGAGTCACATATGCGAATATTCTATTGAGTTTTCCTACAAGAATCATTTCAGGTATAAGAATTCATATATGAAAAAATATGGCAAGTAATCCTAATATGTGAAGGAACCTAGCTACATAATGGGTAGCATACATAAATTTTTCATAGATCAACATTTGCCATTAGAAGAAGGCATCCACAAAATGTATTTTTGTATTTATTTTTGGGAACCAAGTGAGGTACGCCAAACTCATGTATTTTATCTATAATCATACATCAATTTAATTTCTTATATAAAATCAATCTTATATTTAGGGTAATTTTGAGTAAAAAATTATTATTTTTATTTTAATGAAGAGTATGTCTATTTTTGTGGAACAAAAAATTGCGACATCACACTCTATGGGGAGTAAAGTAGATGATGTGGGGAGTGGTGAAATTCATGGTGAGGTTTTTTTACTAAATGATATTTTATGCAATTTTTGATGTAAAAAAATTAAAGATTTGGTTTTTTATTTTGATAATAATATTTGGTCATACATTCATTTGAGTTGAAAATAAATGACCCATTTTTTCAATAAATATGTTTTTTATGAAAATAGGATGTTTAGATATAACATTAAAAACAAGAGTATGAGAAACTATTATATACATATCATGAAATTATAGAGAAATAAATTGTATTTATAAACAACAATATATAAAGATAAATAAGTATTAGGGTTCTAAGATATAAGCTAGAAGGAAAAAACATAAGGGAGTAGAAAAGAGATATGTTCCAGGGATCCTACTCACTTGAATTTTATGTTGAGTTACTAAAACTGAGGAAGGTTTAACAAAGTGATATACCACTATAGTTGTATCCTATAAATATAGTTCTTTGGAGAAATATGATAGTAGAAGTGAATATATGTGTTTCACTATATGGGTAGAGCGGTGAGATTTTATGTGTTTATGTTTATACCTAAAGAGGGTTATAATGGACACTCAAAACGTTATTACTAAAAAGTAGTGAGATTCAGTGCTTTATTCTCACTTTTTCATTCCCATGCATGCTTCTTAGAGTATTCCATTTGGGTGAATTAAGTAAAATCTCTTACACCACTATTTAATAATTTCATGATTTTCAAAAAAAATGTGTGAGAGATAAGTATTCTAGATAAATACGAAGCAATATAATGATTAGGGGTAAACATTAAAGTTTTATATACCCTAATTAACCCCCCTGTAGGGTATAATATTTTTATGAGGACCACCCTGGTGAATGTTAGGGTAGGGTAATTATAATGGATAAAGTATTTTAGAATGGTGTTATGGTTCAACCTTGGGTTCAACATGTGAATTGGGATCCTATAAAGGTGTTGTAAGTGTTAAAATTGACTATTAATTAAGTTAGGGAAATTGGTATGAAATAAAGGATTTTTTCTACTGAATTGTAATTACTAGTGTGTTTGGGAAGGCCTTTTAGGTGCTGAAATTTATTAGAGATGTTTTAGAGTGAGATGGGGAATTTTTATTTTTATTAAATTCTTAAAAAATTGTCTAAGTATAAATCATTAAGTGTATAATTTTTACGATGTTAAAAAGATACTTGCACTGGGGGTGAGAAAATAAATATTACATATTGAAAATATTTATATTATACACAAAAATAAAATTAGTACGTATAATAAATATATATTATGTTTGAGAAGAATATTTTATGAAATTTTTTTATCTATGGAAAAACCCTTATGTATGGCAAAATATATTAAGTATTGAATTTAACACAAGTAAAATATATTTTATATGAAGTAATATATTATGAATGGGGTTTTAGTTAGGGAAAAAACCTTATGCCATATATAAAATTATAACAAATGGTCTTTTTTCTAAGGTAAAACACTATAAATGTATGAATACATTAAAAATGGGATAAATATATTATATATCCAAAAAATTATATGGAAAATATATTATAGATAAAATATATTATGTTTAAAAGATTTTTCTAAGTAAAATATAATACAAATGAATATAATAAAATATCTTACAAAAATAATATATTATATTTGAAGTAAAATATTATATATAAATCATGGAAATCATAAATATATTACATAGGGGTTTTTTATTGTAAAATCATATGTTTGTGATAAAAATTTTATGTACAGAAATTTTTCTAATGTAATAAACCCATATACGGAGGAAAATATTACATATCAAGGAAAAAAATTACATATGTAAATTTGACTAAGATAATGACCTAAAATAGAGAAAAACTATATTATTCCATTACAAAAAACAACATGTATGGGATTCATATGGTTTTTATTTCATATATATTTTTTTCATGTATTTCTTGAGATTTCTAAGTTTTTAGTTTAATGAAATTTTATAGATTTTTATAATATTTTGAAAAAATGCTAATAATATTTATTAAAGGTAAAATATGGTATTTTACAAACTATATTATGTGAATTGGACCATAGAATTACTTTATTGACCTTTTATACTCTAATTTTTTTATCATTTGATCAATAACATATTCTAGAATTGTTTAATCTATGATGTAAATTGTGGTTAAACTGATATTCTATATTTATTCTTCCTTGGTTTCTTTCCCTACTATTTGATGGTGAGTTGTCGAATCCCAGGAAAGGGTTTGGTAATTATTCCACTATATCATGGATGAATTATCTAAATATTAAGGCAATTTCGTTAAGATTTCTTATAGGAGATCTGTAAAGTATGATCACATAAGGTTTTTTGTTGTTTTATATAGTACATAATATCCATGAGTAATTTATAGTTTCCCATACATTTGTGTAATATGTATGTATGGATCAAAATTAGTGGTTATGTCTTTTATGTGTTAAAGTTATAGGGAATGCCAGGGGTAGTTCAAACCCTTTTTCACAAGGACTAGACCTTTGTAAATCAACAATTAAGTGATTCAATGTTATTACAAAGATATTAATTATGATATGAATTATTGTATATGTTGTGAAAAATATTTATAAATTTTTTTGGGAATTTTTAAATGAAATATAATGGATTTAGGGCTTTGTGTTGATGGATAATGGCCAATAAATATTGGATAAGCTTATATAAGGGTGTTCAAGCTTCACTTTAGGGGAATAACATTGTATGAGGTAGTCATTCCTTGAACATCTCCCTACAGTTCACACATATTTTTATGTGCATGTTAAATGTACTATCTACACTTATGTGAGATCAACCATAAATCGAGACTATATTATCTCCCTTAAACTCCCATAAGTAGAATGAAAGTTTGTTAGGATTTTTTTCACCCATGAACACAATTTTGATACATTATATTCCTATAGAATAGGGATTGAAAATTATTTTGTGTAATAACATCATTATATGTGTAAGAATAAAATAAATGAATCATATTGGATTGTGAGTAAGATTTCATAATCCTATTTGTGCAAGGGATAATCATATATTTTTTAAATTTTATCATAGGGATAGATTATATAGAACCATAAAGTTCATGAAAGACTCTTCCCTAGATAATTGGTTGTGGGGGAGTGTTCCCTCCTCCACTTGTGTATGTGTATCCTAGTGTGTGTATCATCAGAAGAATTTTTGTATAGGTTTCATGTAAAGAAAACCATAGTTTGACTCTAGAAATGAGATATTAATTATTCCATACCATGTGGTTAAGCCTATGGTGAATTAACATTTTGAATAAATGGGTCTTAATATATATGTATGGCTATGTGAAGGGTCATTATTCCATTGATTGTTGAGTTTCGGTCCTGTATATTGTAACTAGATGATCAAACCCGTATCAGGTATCTAGACCATGATATGAATTTTGAGACCATAGTGAGAACCCTATCCATATGTGACCCTTGAGAGTAATCATACTTTTGGGATAATATTATAAGACCTTAGTATGCATGTCGTGTCAGTAATAAGTTGTTCACATGAGTTTCTATCCAAGGAAATGTGTTTTGGGTTCATGTATGTATCCAACCCTGATGATTTCGTGTTATGATATATTTGATTTTTCTAGTTTTAGTGATATCCCTATGTGTATTTTATATGAGTTTTTTGGTGATTTTATTCCCTTGAGTATATGTTTTATGAGAAACCAATGTGATAAAATTTCCCTGATTGAAATTCATATGAGGTTCCATAGAGAGAAGATTCCCCTAGGTGTATGTTATATGAGGTTCCAGGTGACACAATGACCTTGGGTTTATGTTATGTGAGATTTCAGGGTAGAACATGGTATCCCCTATGTGATATTCTAAAGCAACAATTTTTGACAATTTTTTCACTTGTGTGATATTTTAAACATTCTAGAGAAGGATGTGGTTCCCATAGTGGATATTTTAAATGTTTTGTGGTGGGATGTTTTTTCCATGGGTTGTATTCTAATGGTTTTTGGGTTGGAAATGTTTTTCCATAAGGTGGTTTTTTGACATGTTTAAATTCAATATATCATTAGAAGGAGTAGGTATGAAGGATCTTAGGTTTCACCTTAGAAACTAAGGATCACTGGTGATTTCTTTATTTTCATTTTCAAAAATTGACATGGTTACTCTGATCATATCAATTTTTATGCAATATTTAAATATTTTTATGCTAGGGATACTATTATTAGTGGATTAATAACTTTTACTCACACCATGCTCAAGAAGCGATAAAACCTTTCTACTATATAAGACCATATGATCATAGGTACATATTGGAAGATTCCTAGAATTGGTTGGTTGAGATAGATAGATTGAATGAAGTTATGAGATGGGACCAGGATGAGACTCAGAACCATGAGAGTTTTCAATGTATTTTTTTAGTATTATATGATTTGTTGAGTGAGATTTTATTAATGTCTTATGAACTCATGTGTCATTTATATAGATAATTTACTTACATCATATGGTATGTTATTTTTTAAGGACATTCCTTAGATATGATATCAACAAATTCATATGGATATTATAATGTCATGTTTTATTCTATTTTCATTGTTCTTCCTACTATAATAAGGGGGTATAGTCTTTCCATGGTTACACCATAGACCTTTTCTACTAGTTGATAGGCTTTGTTATATGAGGAGGCACATCTGAGGTCACATAATGAAATAATTATGTTATGGTATAGTTAACTAGGGTAGGCACATTAAAAAATTGTATTAAAAATTGTATATTGTCTTACTATTTTTGATATGGTAGATTAGAGGTATGTCTGGTCAGAACATGGGACAGAAACTATATCGTGTTCCTCGAAAACACTTGTATGATATAAAATCCAAGTTATAAGGAAATTCAGATTAATGATTTTATTTTTGTTCTTATAGTTGAATTGATTCATTCTAAAAGTGATATTGTGTATTTATTTTATTTCTAGTTTCTTTTTTTGTCCTAAGCTGGTAAGAGGCGTTATTTTATACATCATATCAGACAAGTGGGTTCAAATGAAAAGTTCATGTTTTTATGTGATTGTAGTACCAATTTTAGAAAAGAAAAAATAAAATAAAGAAAATAGGATTTGGTTATTTAATGTTTAAATAATATCCTATATGGTTTTTTTCATATATAGTCTTAGTTTAATTTTAATTAACCAAAAAATTGGTAAATAATTTTTCTCCTCATACAATATTGCTTAAATAAAATACCCATAAATATTTTTCCTTTTATAACTCGTTAATGTAATTTTATTTAATCAAGCCACAATTATGATGTAATTGATATGAGTCATCATTGGAAGATTTCATATATGTGTGTATATATATATTCATATGTATGATATAAAAATTTTCAATGGGGTATTTATTTATATAGATACATAGTGAGGATTTGTAACTTAGATTGGGTTATGATTTGTTTATTATATGACTGATATGTATATGGGAACACTAAGTGTATGTGTTGGCATGTGAGTTTTCTTATGATATCTAATATGAGATCAATACTGTTTTCTCCTTAGACATGGCTTATGGACTAGGTGGGAGAGCTCAATGATGGTGGGATTTGAACGAGGATATTGGAAGGTACATGTTATAATTTAGTAGAGGATCACCTTCCTGTTATTTTTAAAGATAACTTATAATGTATGACGGTAACCAGAGAAAGGGTTTAGCTCAGTATTTTGAGTGATGTTGAGTATGGGATATATACATGGTTATTCCTTAGGTATTTTGAGTGTAAAATCAAGGGTATTACTGTATTGAGTATTTTATGACTTGCATGGGAGGCATGATCAGCATGTTAATTGTGTTTGTGAGCCTAGGATTTATGGAATATGATTTCAAAGGGTAAGAGTTAATGTTATGGCTTGGTATCACTAGGGTGTATTATTATTGGTAGAATTTTTTCTGGTAATAGGACGTTTTTTCATAAAAGAATGAACATATTGATCTATAGATTTAATAATTTTAGTTTTAGTAAAAAATGAGAACCATTGATTGTAATGTGGTTTTAGAAAACTCTAGTTAGTTTTAGTGATTATAATAAATGTTTAAATCTAGTTTGAGATTGAAAATTTTTCCTTTAGATATGACCAAATTGTGGGACATGAGGTCTCTATTAAGTTAAAATAGACTGACTAAGAGGTTATGAGAATTTTGGTTAATTCTGTATGGTTAGATCCTATGACATATGATATGTGTTCTTTATTTATGTAATGTAAAATGTGGAAGGATTTCCATTGGGTCTTGTGAAATGCCAAGGGTTTTAGGGGATCAGTAGGATGGTTAATGAATTAGAGGGTGCCTCAACTTTGATAAGTTGGGTACTAATGTGATTGTGAGTTTATAGTAGGGTTGGGTAGGGACCACTGGAGTATTCAATGTGAATGTTACATAATGGTGACCAAGTTCATGAATTTTGAGTAAGATCCATTAGAACTAGGTGTATGATATTTTATTTTCCGTAGTGTTTTTAATCTAAGATTTTTCATTGATATTTGTTTCTAGGGATGGGATGAGCACGGTTTTGGAGTAAAAACATTGTTTTAATGTTGGAACTTGTCGAGAACTGTACTTGAGGATAACTATAAGGAATATCCTATTATGTGGAGCACAACATATATAATATAATAACATGGAACAAATTTTGAGTAGTTTTTAGGAAACATCATGAATAGTGTGTTAGTGGGTCATACCAGGAGGTGGTTATGGTTCTCAAATAGGGATTTGATTCAAGTGAAAATGTTGTGTTCTATGAATATAAATTACTAAGATGTGGATATTATCCAATGAAAATATTATTTAGTTAATAAGTTCGGTAACTAATAGTCATCAGACATGGAATGAATGTTAGGTGAATATGTTTGTTAGTTAACTTGGTATGTGTAATATCTGTGCTCATGGGACGCACACCAACATGAAAATGAGGCGGGTATTTATATTAGAAATATAGTCTCAGGGGGTGATATGGATTATTGTAATGAGAATAGATAAATTAAACTCAGGTTGTCCACCATGTGGTAAATGGTCTAGTATAGACCAGTATTGTTAACTAATGATGTGTGGCATTGATAAATTTTGAATTCTTGAAAGCCAATGGAAGTGGGGAATTATTGTGTAAGTGGATGTAAATAATCACCACTATGATGCATGGGATGGTGGGGGGTTAATAAATAGAACTAGTATAGTTTAGTATTGTCATGAAAACATCCAGTTGAAAATATTACAATTTGGGACCATGAATTGGAGTTTGGAAACAAGGATGCTTTATAGATGATGTACAAGTAGAGCTTTTGGGGAAAATAATCATAATGGTGTATAGGTTATATTTAACTATATCATTTTTTTATTTGAAATTTAGGGGAACTTTAAAAAAAATCACTTGGGATAGGGGAATTTTTAGAATTAGGGTTCAAATCAGAAATCTAAGAGTCAAAACATCTTTCAGAGAAGACTCAAGATATGTTTGAAGGACCTATAAGTTCATAATTTTCTTCAATAAATTTTTAATAAGGGTCATATAGATGGAATGAGTATGTGTGAATGGTATTTAGGTACATCCTTGGGTTGACCATGTAAATTGTTGTCTCGTAATGGTTTTGTATCTATTGGAATAATTCAGTAATCAAGTCTCCAAAATTGTTCCAAAATTGAGGAATGTTTTTGTTAAGTTTTATCATCTTTTATATTTGGACATTCCTAGTATGTGATGAAATCATCAAGAGATTTTTTATAATTATATTGGTAATATATATAGTTTTAACACATTTTTTCAAAATAGGCTATGTATAAAACCTTACACAAGGAATTTTTCCAATGTAAAAAAATCATACACACCTTAAGGGGGAGAAAATATATATTATGTATGATAATATATATTTCATATGGAAATAAAAATATTATATATGGGTAACATATAAAATGTTAGAGTTGAGTTTATTATGTTAGGTTTTTATTCTGGGGAAAAACCATACTCATTGGTAAATATATTATATATTAAATCTTATATAGGTAAAATATATTACGTGTGAAGTAATATATTATGTATGGGTTTTTAATTAAGGAAAAAAACAAATAATTGTATAAAAATGCAACACATGGTTTGATAGCAAAGGGAAAAAACCTGCACATATGTATGAATATATTATGCATGAGATAAATATATTTTTTATGAAATTTACAAAAAATAAATTATGTATGAGATATATTTCATATCTAAGATATATCTCAGGAAAATATCATAATTATGAAAATAATATTTTACCTAAGTAAATAATATGTTTCATATGAAAAAAACTATTATGTATAAATTTTACCCATGGAAAATACATTTCACAATAGGTTTTTTCCGAGGAAAAAACCTTATGCATGAGAGAAAAATATTATATATGGAAATTTCTCTAAGGTAAAAACTACAAATAAGGAGGAAAATATTATGTATGAAGGAAAAATGTTATTTATAGACATTTGGAAAATGAAGAAATATTATTTCTATGGAAAATATATTATGTAGAGACCAAAAATATTATGTATGGAATGTGTATGATTTTTAGAAGATACATAGGGTTTTTTGGTATATCTATAGTTTTCCAAATTCTCAGTTTGATTCAATTTTCATGATTTTATTTAAATGTCAATAAAATGTTATAATTATATATTATACTAAAAATAGTGTAAGTTATGACATGAATACATAGGACTATCCCAATAAAGTTCTCTCCTATCCATTTCTCTTCCGATGTGGTTTTTTCTTCGATCATTAACATATTCAAGCGTCATTTGATCCATGATATAACTTGAGGTAAATAAAATATTCCACGTTAATTCATCGTCTATTTATTACCCTTTAATTTTCCAACGATTTTTAGAAATTTTATAATGGTTTTGGTAATGATTCTACAATATCATAGTTGAATCACCTCGATATGATAGTGATTTTGTTTGACATGGTGAATAGAGATCTCAAGAGGATGTCCACACTAGGTTTTGTGCAGGTTTATTAAGGTATGTCGTTGCCTTGGTTAATTTATATTTTCCCGTAAATTTTAGTAATATAGATGGATGGATTGAAATGAGAGATTATGTATTTTTGTGTAAATGGTATGAGTGAATGTGGGGGGGGAGGGGGGGTCCTCACCCATTTTCTCAAGGATTGGACCATGATAAATAACCCATTAAGTGATCTTATAAATTAACAATTAAATTAAGTATGCAAAAAAATATGGAAAATATTTATAAAATGTTTTTTTATTTATTAAATGATATTTTATGGAGTTAGGGATTGATGTTGATGGGTGATGGATGCTTAGACACAGAAAATCTTCTGACAGGTTGTATGAGTTATCATAAATGGAATAACTCCATATAAGGTAGGTGGTCCCTGAATACAACCATATGGTTTATACATTTTTTATGTGCATGTGATATGTTATCTAACCACATGTGTGTGATTGATCATAAATTAAAACTATATTATCTCCCTTAAAATCTCATGAATATAACCAAAGGGTCATGGTTCATTATGTCCTCATGAACACTAGTTTTATTCCTTGAAAATCGATGGCTAAAGGATATACTAAAAAATTTGTATCATGTGACATTAATACCCAAAAGGGATAATAACATAATAAATGAATCATAGTGGACAATGAGTAAGTACCATTCATTTTATCTATGTAGGGATGAGTGACTAATTTAGAATAGTTGTACTAATGGTTGACCATATAGAAACATGGAATTCGTGAGAGCCTCATGGATAAATTATTGAATTTGGGGGAGTGTTCCCTCCCCTACTAGTGTGTGTGTGTGTGTATCCTAGTAAGGGTTCCATGGGAATGTTTTTCATATATGTTTTAAGGGAGGACCGACCTATCATGACACTATAAATGAGATTGGAATTATATCTTCACTCTGAGTGATTTTTTTAGTGCATTTCATGTTCCGCCTAATAGGATTTTATATGTGTGTAGCTATTTCCGTGGACATTATGCTACTATGTGATGAGTTTTGGTTCGATATATTGAAAAAAGATGACAAAACCATGTGTGGTGTATGTGTCTCTAGGGACCATAGTGGGTGTCGTGGTCTTTGGTGACCCTAGAGTGAAACAGTAGATAGAGGGTAATGAAATGGAGGTGTAATGCCCTGACCCCAAATAAACTGAAGTTGGTGCATTATTACATTTCATTAGCATTATTGAAAGGATAAAAATACTGAATGATTGTACTGTTTAGCATTATTGGAAATCTAGATTACATTCAAGATACCCATAATAAATTGGGAAAAAAATAAAACATGCAAAACAATAATTGAAATGAACAGCATCCCTAAAAAATTAATCAAAGTTCTCTTCTTCATAAATTGGGGAGAGAAAGATAATAATGGTGATCTTGAATGCTTAGTAAGGGTAAGTACAATAGAAGAAACAATCAATCTATTTGTAAAGGTAAATATTTGAGAACACTTTCCATTTGCAAAAAAATATAAGGAACAAGTAATATGGCATGTAAAAAACTGAAACATATTCCATAAATCAATAAATAGAGAATAAACTACTTACATAGATATGTCAATGCAAAATCTCATGGATAAATAATAACTGAAATTAAATCAGGGAAATACTTTATTTAAGTAAATCATATCTCATGCACATGAAAACCTATTAACATAAAAACCATTCACAAGGCGATTTAGAACAAATTTTAGAAACCCATTTGGCCAACTTATTCATCTCATGAGAACCTGTCGATTCATCGATAATATATATAAAGTCCAGGCTCAACCTATCATTGTCAGTCCAAAGTATTTCTCATATTGAATAACCAAAATAAAAAATATGCCTTATAAAATAAACATATTGAATGAGTAATTTGGATATATCAATAATTCCTAGGAATGAAATTATATAATATCATGAAAATAATTAGATTCATGATAACAAGTCAAAAGGTATAATATACACCGTATAAAAGGTACTAGGTTCCTAACATTACAATATGCCTCAATCAAATGAAATTGAGACGAAATCCTTTACCTTGAGTCCGACTCATCACATCTCTTACTTCTGATTATTGAATAATAAAATTAAGTTGATTTTTAATTGTTTTATAACCTTTTTTATATTTATTATCCCTTTTATATGACTTATTTCCATGTCATAATAATCACTTAATTATTTAAGTTCATATGGAACATTTTGTGGATGTTCGGTACTTGAGTAAAAAAATGAACTTTTTTTATGTAAATTGTCCATGTGGTCTTTTTTACATTACCTAAAGAATATTATTCATGATTTAAATATCATATATATCCATTATATATGGATTTATAATAGTCCATAACATTTTGAGATAAGAAATGAAATGCACCATTCATGGAGACCGTAGGTCGTACGTGCCCATGAACTCTACATTCATTTCTATGTCATATTAAAGGAATGAAAACTAAATGAAACATAAGTTTTTTATAATTATAGTATATTATCTATGTCATATATGTTACAAAATTTATTTAACTCCATTTTTATACATTCCACATATGGCATGAATGAGTCAAATCACTTTGAGGGTGTAGTAGTAGACACTTCCTCAAATGAAATTATCATATTTACACATTATGTAAAGCATAATGGTATGTTAGAAATAAAAATTAAAGAAGAATAGATACAATTTAAATATAATATATATCATATTTAAATATAATTCCATCATAATTTCCACCATAATACGTGGTAAGATAAAATTGAACAATCATTGTTTCCTGAGGCAATAGATCACCATACACAGAAAAAATATACTTGTGTCCATTAGATAGAGGTGTGTGTAAGTGTATATAGAATCCTTCTCATAAAATAATTGTATTATATTGGGTATACTGGTGTTTTTATTTAGTCATAGAATACGAATATCAAAGGGAGTGTAGAAGGAAAATAAATGAAAGGGGCTTGAGAGAAGAAGTTACCTCTAAATCAGGTAATTTCTTTTAATTTAAGCCAAAAGGATTTCTTAAATTTCCTTATTCCCAAGGTAATACATATAGTTGGAAGGGAGGGACGTTGGTATTTTATTTGAGATGATTTTGGGAGATCCAAGGGGCTTGAAAGATGTGATTATGTGGTTATAGGTGGTGGCCTTTTATAAGAGGGAGGAGAGGCACTTTAGGAAAGTCTTGAAATATTATATTATTATAAAACTTTTTTCGAAATATAATAGTTACAAAGTGATATATTTCTAGGATAATATGATAATGTTTTAAAATCTTCTCAACCAATAGTTTTTATATAAGTTTATGTCACAAAAGTAACCTTATCTTTTACCTTTAACCCTTAGTTAGAAACACTAACTCTTACCATGTCTTCTTGTATTTTCATAATATATGGTTACTATAGTATTTTTAAAATTCCAATAAAACCACAAGTGGATAATTAATGAAATTTAAAACATTATATATGTCGTTTTTCTAAATCGTAGATTTTTAGGACTATTATATCATTTAGTAAAATATTATTTGTTTTAAAAACTCATTTATGTCAATTTTGACACTATTTAGTAATGGATTTTTGTTAAATTCATAACAACTAGATTAATTATAAAAAAAATTAATTAAATATAATATAATATTTCAATATCATCCAAAAAAAGACATGTATGGAATCAAAATGGTCATATTACATTTATTTAAATATTTATAATATCATTTATTTGAAACTTTTGTTAATAAGGTAATAATTGTATCATCATTGTGTAATAAATAAATTTATCTATTTAATATCTAAAAATTATAAATAAAATACCATGATGTTGAAAATAATTTTAGATTTATATTTAATATTTATAGTCAAAGAGATAATTTATATAACCCTATATTAAATTTTTTTTAGTAAAATATACATGTTTATGTTATATTCTACTTACTATAAATTAATTATTATAACATGTCAATATCACACCCAAGTGGCTCTATGGGGTCCCGAAATCGACCCAAGGATGCCCATGGTCATACATATCTCATCCAATATGATAAATACATGTTTTAGGGTGCTTCAATATTATTATAATATTATTTTATTACCATTATTTTCTGGATTTACCCTTAAACCGTTGTAAATAAAAATAATTACTAAAATTAATATTCATAATGCCCAAAAATAAAAGGTAACTATTTTCAAAATTTGAAACATCTGAATCCAAATAAGGAATCCATTTTTCCAAATTCAAAACACAAAATTTTAATGAATTAATTTAAAATAAATTCCCATTGTCAAAACCAGAAAGTAGGTTTTTAGAAGTAAAAACTATCAAAAGATTAACATGTGTTTAGGAACAATTTAAATATGAAATTAATTATAATGACCATAACTGGATTAAATGATAAAATCATAATCTAATTATACTTTAAATCCAATTAAAATACAATACAACTATATAGATAAATTAGATGAAAATCTAGTTTTAAAGTAAAATGCAGTATTTTTCACGCTTCATCAGAAATTGAAACATTTTAGAAAATTACAAAAATTTCACCCTAAGATAATTTTAATATTCAGAATTAATAAATTTAGTCTATTTTGAAAAATATAGTTTATAAAATTTCAAAATATGGTTAATACTATTTATAACTTCTTTTTAAATGGCTACTTTGAAGGGTGGTGGTGTGCTTAAACTCAGGGTTTCCTACAATGCAAGCCATTGATTTTTTTTTGAAAAGAAGCATACTGTGGAAGCTTGGGGTGTCACATTATTCCTTACCTTAAATAATTTTATCCTCAAAATTTCTATAATATCAGAACATAAAAATATTCAAGTGGTTCTTCATCATATGTTCTTCAGGTTCCCACTTTGTCTCTTCCATTTTATGGTTTCTCCAATGAACATTAACCAAAAAAGTTGTCCAATTTCTCAACACTTGTTATCTAGTATCAATAATGTTTATAGGATATTCACAAAATACATATTGGATTTCAGTTATATTTCATCATTGGCGATTAAATGCATTATATTTGGCATGTATTTTCTTAACCGTGATATGTGGAAGACATCATGAACTTTCAAGAGATTTGGAGGCATTTTAAAATGGTAGGCTATACCACCTGTTAATTCTAGAATTTCAAAAGGTCTGATATACCTGGGAGTTAATTTACCATTCTTACCAAATCATATAATATCTTTCTGTTGAGATACCTTCATGAAAACACGATCTCCTAATTGAAATTCCAAATCCTTGCTTCAATTATTAGCAGTACTCTTTTTCCTACATTGAGTTGTTTTTTGTATGGGTTTGGATAATCATCACCTTGTCCATTGTTTCTCCAACATGTTATGGACCTAAAAGTTTTCTTTCACCAACATTATCCCATCAAGTTGGTGTACGACATGTTTTTCCATATAACACTTCATATGGTTTCATCTTAATACTTGAATGGAAGTTATTGTAATTGAAAAATTATACTGGAGGTAAATACTAATCGCACATACCGTTAAAGTAAAGTGGGAAGGATAGTAACATGTCTTATAAATTTTTAATAGTCTATTCTTCTTTTCCATCAGTTTGTGGGTGGATTTAAATTCCCAAACGAATTTCAGTATCTAGGGCCCTTTGGAGACTTTTCCAGAATCTGGATGTAAAATGGGGATCACAATCATAAACAATCAATAGGGGTACACCCTGAAGTCTTACAAATTCATTAATATATATTATTGTTAAAATTTCTGGTGGCAAATCTTCTCTTATAGAAATAAAATGTTCTAACTTGGTATTACTATCAATAATAACCCATATTCCATCATTCCTTCTAGGAGTCTTTGGTATCCCCATGAAAAAGTTCATTGTAATATCATTCCATTTCCACACAAGTATATGAATAGGTTTCATGACTCCTCTAAGATGTTGTCTTTCGGCCTCCACCTGTTGAAAAACCAAACATTTTGACACATAATCAACAATCTCCCTCTTCTTTTTATCCCACAAAAAATGTTCCTTCAAATCTCTATACATCATAGTTCCACTAGGGTGATAAATAAATTATATCTATGAGAATCATCCAATAATTCCCTTTTTATCTCAAGTATAGAGGGAACACAAAGCCTCTTCCAAAATTTCAAAATTCCATCTTTAAATATGAAATCAATCAATCTACCATCATTCATAGATTTAATTTTCTTTGGAAAATCCTTATCATCAGTATAAGAAATTCATTTTATTTCTCTTAAATATGGTTTGGGAACCATTTGAAAAAGTAGTGATCTTTCACCCTCTACGATAATTTCTATATCCACCTTTACAAGATGAATAAACATAGGATCCCTTTCAACTCTCATCTTATTCGTAACTCCATGGTCCTCTCTGGTCAAGTCATCTTCCAACTTATTTTCCTTATTTTGGTGTTAGTGTATTGTGAAATCATAATCCTTGAGTAGCTCAATCCATCTCATTTGTCTCATGTTGAGTTCTTTCTATGAGAAAATATATCTCAAATTCTTGTGATCAGTATATATCTCACATTTTTTAACAAATAGATAGTGTCTTCATATCTTCAGAGCAAATATTACTGCATCTAACTTAAGTTCATGAGTTGGATATTTTTTTCATGGGTTTTTAAATACCTTGATGAATATAAAATAACCCTATCATTTTGTACAAGGATACAACCAAGTCCTTTCCTTGATGCATCACTATAAATAATAAACACATCATTCCCATATGGTAAAGTTGTTGACGCCGAAATTCAAATAAGGCCAACATCGGGAGGATAAGAAGAAAACAAAAGAAACCTAGGAGGGGAAGAGAAGATTCTGGGACCTGGGAGGCAGTTTTGTGCAAGATTTAGAGTATGTGTGCAAGCAGCCCCTGGTGCAAAAAAATCATGTGCGCCCAATACGACATCAAGGGAAAGCTTGCGCACAGTGCCCCTTTGAGTGTCCAATGCGATGTCAAGCACGCTTTTTCACACGACACCCCTTCGCATGCCCAATCTGACCTTAAGGAAAAGCTTCCGCGTAGTTCTCGTTTTCAAGCCCAAAGTGGAATCAAGCGTGCATTTTCGCATGGTACCCCTTTGCATTCTCAATGTGATGTCATCTAGTCATTTTTGCGCTGCTCTCCTTTACGTTCCACCCCCATGGACTTAAGCTATAAAAAAAATACCCCTTCCCTTTGGTGATGGTAATAGAAGATGAAGCAACGCTCTACGGCGCTAAAACTGCCTCTTCCGTGACCGTGCTAAAAACACCCTGGCCTTCAGGTATTGGATCTTGCGTGACAAGTCCCCCAGGGGTCCTCCTTCGGGTGGGCCCTCTTAGTCATGATCCACATTAATTTCATTTCTCCAAATGGTATTTTTGTGTAACAGACCCTGTTTCTGTGCAAGTTTATTCTGCATCAGACCTCTATTGTGTGAATCCCCTTTCAGTTTTCACATATCCTCTTTTAGTTTGCACGCAAACCTTCCATCTTGCGAGCTACCCTTCTATCTTACTTACAGACCTTCCATCTTGCACCCAACCTATTCTCTTGCATTCACTCCATGTGTTGTCCTCCCCTCAAGGTACCATGTTTGAGCCCCTCTTATGCACACCAGACCTGCGTCATGTGCTCTCTCTCCGTGTGGCTATCCAATTTTGCATGAAGCGATTTCAATGTCCCTAGGGTGGTTTCTCACATTGTGTTTCTTATCCTCATGATTCATTGAATAGTCATGTTAATGGTTATTTATTCTTTGTATATCCATGATAACTTGGAACCCCCATTGGATCACTCCATAACACCCCCTCACCATGGCATTGCTGATGAATTCCCACCTCCAAGGGGTGGGAGGTATCAGTTATGTATTTCCTAAGGGGTGCAGAGTTCACCCACCTCATTTGAGCTTCAAGATGTTAATCTACCATGATCCATCATCCTCATCACATGATGTTACACTATGAGCTCACCCAGTGCATTATATGTGGGGTTCCCCCACCATGGACATTCTGCACGCCCACTGGTCTTTACGGGAGTGAAATCATTCCTCACATGGAATGAGATCCTCTTTATTGGAGCGGCGTTTGTCTACGGGGATAGGGAAACCTCCTTGGTGTAATCCACTATATTTTCTTGTAATAGGGATCATGTCATCTCCTCCTATCTTCCTCAGTGCCAAGGACCAGAAAGGGGGGATGGGAAACAGAGCCCACCTTTTTTGGTGCCAAATCCCTCTCCTGGTGGGAAATTTCACCGATGGGCCTACACCATGGAGTAAGTCCCAATCTCTATATCCCTGGGCTGTGGACCACACATAATCCCCAGTTTCCTCTTTGGGCTGCTAACTGCGTGTAAACCCCTGTTTCCCTTTTGGGCCGCTAAATATGTGTAATCATTGATCAACTCCCCACGGACGCACCTTTCATGACATGATTTTCAATTCTTCACTGCCTATTGTTTCTCACATAGAGCATGACTTAGGTGGGCTTAGAGTAAGAATCAACCATGAAATCCTCCCTAGGAATCTTAGCGTGTAATCCCCATACACCATCATGAACTATGTGGACTTTGATCCTTGTTAAGGAAAGGTATGTAGGAAGCCTCACTGAGGTTAAAGCCCACAATCCATTAGTTCTGAACCCATTTACGTCGGTTCCCACTCCATCTCAAACTACATGGAATTTGATCCTTGCCAAGGCAGGGTACGTAGGAAGCCTCTCTGAGTTTCAATCCCAACAACCATTGGTCCCGACCATCTTTACATCGGTTCAGCAAAAACCCCACCCTGAACTATGTGGAATTTGATCCTTGCCATGAAAAGCTATGTAGGAAGCCTCCCTGAGGTTCATTCCCTCCATCCATTGGTTCTGATCCCCTTCACGTCAGTTCCCACTCCATACCGAACTACGTGGACTTTGATCCTTTCCGAGTAAAGGTACGTAGAAATCCTCCCTGTGGTTCAAGACCACATCCATTGGTCCCGACCACTTCACATTGGCTCACCCTCATCCTCTATGATGTTAAAAAATATGCCCCTTTTGTACAACATGTCACTAAACTATCCCCAATTCAGCGGTAAGCCATTGTCAACCTCATTATTCAGTAAGCCGTTGCGATCCCCATCCACCGGTAAGCCATTGCAACCCCATCCAGTTCTAATCCATTGTAGTCCCATCTATTGGGACCCAGATATCTAGTCTACCCCTCTGGCGTCAGACCAAATCTCGGGCTGCTGATCATGCATAACCCCCAGCATGTCATCGGGTCGCTGTCCATCACATGCACCCCCATTTCATGCCTCAACCTAGAGGTTCCACTTCCTCCGGGTCCCCTTCATATGGGTCATCTCCTTAGGTGTCCCATCACTTAAAGAAATACGCAGACATTGATTCCCTACAACCGGAATATTTAGGAAGTCTCTTTGAGACTAAAGCCCGACCTCACCGTCATCCTCTTATTGGTTCCACTTAATTAATCATCAACTCTCAACCCTCTATCATCCATCTGGATTCATATTTGGGCCTCCAAACACTGGTGAGATCATGACAATTCATGTCTTCACAAATCCTAGTGGTAACTGGGTAACTAACCACGCATTTTCCCCAATATCTGTGTTTCCTCTAAGGTTGTGCCCATCTGATCCACTATAGTCAGTGTTTTTATCACTCTGATCCATCTCCTCTAGACATTAAACATGTGGCATACCTTGTGTTAAACATAAGAATATGACAAAAACCTCATATACATGCCCATGGAATATAATTCCTCGTATTCGACGTGGGATGGCTTGAGCTTATGTTCCCTCAAGAAGACCTATAGTAAGGGGAATAAATCTAGACGCGCTAGTGTTCTAGTGTCCAGACATGCCAGTGATGTCCTATGTGACTACTCCCCTGACCGAAGGTTGCTGCACTGACCAGACCCCTTAGAATGTCCCGACAGAAGTAGTGTGATTAATCGGAATCCATTAAGACATGGAATTGGGAAGAGTTTCATTAACAACGTCTTAGTATATAAGGGAGTCCTGGACTAGGTGACGAGTTCTGAGGAGGAATCCATGGAAGGAAGAACCAGCATCCCATCATCCCACTTCGATAAAGGATCAAACTTTCCTGAATAAGCTATGGATGGAACCTGCCTTTGGAAAGAAGAAATGCAGGGCAATAGTAGGACGTCCTCAATAGGCGAGTGCACGCACCCTAGAGAAAGCGTCAGAAATAGAAATGGGGAACCCAATGTGAAATTATTCACCTAAATATGGAGATTAATAGCATTCAAGACATCAGTGGATTAGCATGTCACCAAATCCTGTAATCCGACATCGGGTCCTGCCAAGAAAAAAGCGGTCCCGACGTGAAACTTGCTAGATGTTGGGGTTGTCAAAATGTTGGACATCACGTTCTTTGACATTGTCAGCATGGATCCTTCTTACCATCCATGGTAGATGGAATGGTGTAGGGGAACTAGACGTCGATTTCATTGTTTCAAAACTTATGGCTTAATCTTCCTACTTTTTAGGAACCAAGATGCTACACTAGGAACCCGATCGCCACCTACCCACCGACATAGGGGTAGGGAAAACACCAACACAGAAATCTTGTCTAGATCAACAAATTCTATGACAGCTTCCATGCCCACAGCCATTGGGCGCCCACACCCCATCTCCCCTTCTGAATTCATATAATGAAGGGTGATAAGCGAGCTCGTACACCGATACTAGAAGTAGATTATCCCAAATCGAGATATGGAAAGCCATTATTTAAAGGAATTTGTGTCTCGTCCCCACTGCCACCCCCAAGGGCCGTGTAGGGAGCCACTGCTTCCACCCCAACGTACAACCATTTCAGGAGCCTCTCCCCGTAATGCCACGATGACTCTCTCCCCTATGATGACGAGGTAGGGGATATCTCAGACATCCCGGATAGGATCTCAATCTAGGGGCCCCCACGGAGGCCCTCCACTAGGTCGCACTATCGCCACCACCCAGTCCCACAAGGTGAAGAGCAGGTAAGCTATGTACCTGCACCACCGACCCCAGTCTGGCGGACCTGACACTAGCGTCGGGCGCAGGCCAAAGAGGATGCCCGCCAAGGGGCATCAACATCCGCAATTATTGTGTATTGGTCCACTGTCGACATGTATCATCAGCCTCCTATGCACACTGAGCAAGGGAACATATATATCCAGTTCAGATCGAGGCTCCAACTCCCTAATGGGCAATCTGGGTCAACTCTCTCGGCCACTGGCGTAGGGAGCACCCACCACGGACCGAACCGTGGCAGCGACACCCAGTACGGAGTTCCTCCCCATACTGCCACCATAGAGAACACAAGTCTGCCACTCTTTGAAGCTCAGCATGGAGGTCTACCTCATGCTACCTTTAATCTGAATGAGGGTCCTCTCCACAGTAGTGACACTCAGTACGGAAGCCTCTCCCATGCTCATTACATTGGGTATGGGGTCATTCCTCCTACCACAGATCGCCGATATGGATATGTTACAAATTTTGTCAATCTTCTTCATGGGGGCTTCCCCATGTCCTTACAGGAGCTGAAGACAGTTCTCCTCACCTCAGCAATTAGAGGAGTGAAGGTCAGCTTCACTTCACCAGCACCCAACCCGGAGGTCCTACCCATGTTCGGTATAACCAGTAAGAGGACCCTTCTCGTGCTGAAGCTACTAGGGGAAGCAAGCATGCAGGTCCTACCTATGCTTATATCATCTCCTACATAGGTCCTACCCACTCCAGCATTTCCGGCGGAGGTCCACTCCACACATCAGCTGGTGGACACGAAGTTCCTCCTCATCTTCTCTTTTATATTTTTCTAGGTGCTCCTCGCACCACATCTCACTCGGTCAGAAGTCCTCCCCACCCCAACACTAGTATGGTCAAAGGACCTCCTCATGATAAAAATTTACCCTGTCTTGAAGAACCATCTAGGGGCAGGAGGGCGGGTCATCGCGACCACAAAAAGAACACCAAGAGGTTTCATACTTAGATCAAACTAGTTTTCTTCTCAGATTCCGAGGCAGAATAAAACTCAAAAATGGAGTCCTCACCTAGATCCTCTGTGTTAAGGGCCAGAGTAGGAACAAGGCATATTAGCCTCATACTTCTATAATGTGAGGTCCATCAGATTACCACCTCCCACCATAGGTATATCTGGGAGGACGAAAATTTGGCAACCCCACCGATTATAGTTGGGCAATCACCACCATAATCACCAGAAGCACCCTCTACCTCGATTAGAGATCAGAGAGAGCTATTTTGGGGACCAATGGTGGATGAGTAGTAGCGTAACCCATATCCAGCAGATGTAGTCCCTACGCTAGAAACTGCAGTTGTCAGCCCATCTTACCGTGATGTGGTGCCCAAGTCACTACACTCTTCGGAGGATAGCCCAAGATACAGCGGCTTGTCAGCATGCTCACTATATTCTCCACCATCCATCATGTCATCTCAGTGGTCTAAATTAGAACCACTACTGATTTCCCAACTAACTCTTTTAGATGTGTGGGGCAATGAAGGGCCAGACATTGAATCTGGACCAAGGATCTTGTGGGATATCCTCGTAGCGGACCATTTCCCCGAGATGCTCGGGCTAGTTGCAGCGCCAAATTTTATGGCACTAGAAGCGCTCACTGAGGAGGTTGGAAGCTTTGGAAAGACCCTCTAGGAGACTTATTTCCACCTTCATCATTGACGAGTGACCTACCCCAAGAGTCAGGCACACTTTGAAGATATCATCCAACAATTATTTTTGGTTGATTTGGCTACACTCCTCATGGCCCAACGCCCTGAGTCACCAGGCCTCCATAATACCCTCTAACAATGATGCATCCATAGATTTAAACTACTCCATAGGATAATCAAGGAGGCTTCTTCCCATGTTTAAATTCCTAGCTGGGGGCAGTATGTGGACCTCTATTTCTGTTCCATCTGGCGCCAGCCCGATTCTACAGGTGACATAGAGGATATGCCACCAGTAAGGGTCACGGTTAACATGTCAGCCCTATCCGAGGGTTAGAATTAGTTGGAGATCCTTGATGAAGACTTACCCTCTGAGGGAGTGTCGCAATAATTGGATCCATTGGGAAGGGTTACTCACCAGCAGAAAAATCTACTAGGTCTTTCTGTGCCCACCGAGGCACTAGACCTCAGCCAGAACCCCAACAAGGGAATGAAACTCCTCAGAGCCGTCAAACCCTCTGAACCGTGGAGCATAGTGTAGAAGGCGGAAGACGACCCTGAAAAAGTTTTTTTGCGTCAGCAACTCACCGAACACAAGAACTCGGTCGACAAACTCCTTGATGAATGCATTGCAGAGCGACGACCAGACTATGGTGATCCTCATCTAGGGCAGTAGAGGCAGACACAACATCTACTTGGAAAACTACCCCCATGTGTCCTTGACCATCCTACCCACACAGACAGGGTTTAGGCTGGGACTTATGATAATAGGGTGTGGTATATGTTGTCAAATCCTCCTAAACGATGTGACAATACTCAGGACCGAGCCCAGATTCCCCCATTTTCTCCACAGGTCCTACAACCAGCCGCTCCACGAGCCGCTGGGCCTATTTATCATGTTGAAGACCCCCCCCCCCCCAATGCACTATTGGTCAGGGATCCCCATCAAGATAGAAATCCCCACCCAGATGATCTAATGGTGGCACTAATCGCCCACCTCGAAGCTTTAGAAACATGACAGGTGGAAATCCCACCAAATGGAAAGCCATACCCAGCATTGGTGGATGTATGGCAGCACCCCCAGGTTTCAGGAATCCGACTTTTTCACCCTTAAATGGGACAGAGGACCCGCCACAGCACCTGGCCCACTTTATTTCAAGGTTTAGCCCCATTTTGGGAACTCCAGTACAGTAGGAAACCACCAAACTCCAGGGTTTAGTACAGAAATTGTAACTACCGGCATTCATCTAGTAAATTATTCTTCCCATCGGGTCAGTGGCCGACCGGGAGGACCTTCGTAGGCAATTCTTCTACCAGTTCAGTTCCCCCACTCAGAATATGAGTAGCGCGGACCTCTTCAAGTCCAAGAAGAGTCCCGATGAGTGTGTTGCTGACTCTTTCACCCAGTGGAATGGACTCACATATTCCCTTGACATGTCTCTGAAATAAGATAAATTGCTAATGATTTGCGTAGGTAATTTAAATATGGAATGGTTCCCCACTCTGATCACCCAGAACTTCCATGGGGGATTTCAGGACTTCTCTAATAAGGTCCCACACCTAGAGGAATCCTTATAGAAGGATAAAAAGGCACGTTTGTTGCCTCCTATGGTCCCTGTGAGAAGGTCTTCCAGAGATGATTCTGTCATAGTGGCTCAAATAGAGGACCCTACAAAACTAGATTTGTTACCATTGGAGCTGCCTCCATTGCCTCGCAGAGGCCATCCACCACAAGAATAGCCTCCAGCCAAGCAGCGCCCAGTTCTGAATCGGTAGATTCCCCCACGAAATGCACCACCACCACTTAGGTGAGATAACTAAGCTCCACATCCTCGATAGGCTCCTCCAGCCCCTCGTTAGGGCCAGGCTCTGAGGGCTCCCTTCCTGGACTGGAGGAACCAGACCTACTCGTTCAGCGAGGCACAAGTCCCTGGTTATTTTCGAAGTGCCTTAGAGTAGGGGATTGTATGATTGCCTAAGTATAGGAGGCCAGAAGAGGTGAACCTCACTGATTGTCCTAATTACTGCCCCTACCACTGGATCCTAGGGAACACCCTCAAATATTGTTATGTTTTTAAATACTGGATTCAAGACTAGGAGGAAAACAACATAGTTCGGATTGGACCAACTTTGACACAGTTGGAATGCGTCTTTGTGTAGCCAGATAGCAGCAATGACAACGAGGACGAGTGGCATCAAGTTTCTAGTTACAAGCCTCAGAAGTATGATGAATGGATGGCTTGTAAAATAGTCTCCCATTCCCATGGCATTATTTTTTCATGCCTGAATCGGCCAGATCCTTCAGAAGCCGCAGCTACTACATCTGCATCGTCGTCTCAGAAGTTCCCTTCTTAGAAGAGCAAACACCAGCGGCACAAGAGAAAAAAAATTCCACCACCATTTCCATCATCATCTCATACTCTAGATGATTTCATGCCCCAGAAGATGGTGATCCCTCCCAGGATCCGTCCAGTACTAGAATAATCTTCATGCGACAGTAAAGGGTACACATCAGTTAACACCATAGAGCTGGTAAACCCCTACATGATTTATGATTATGAGGAGTGCCAGGAAAACCCTCCCAATGTCTATAGCTGTCATCAGCATCGATGGATCCATGACTATATGGGCCATCAGAGTGCCTCGGTTAGCACTTCCAGCCTGGTTGTTCATGCTACCAAAACTAGGCAGCATGCCCGGTGTAGATCTCTACACACGCATCCTTCTCACCTGGTGACATCAGGCCCGCCTTCACCGTTGTTCATGTTGTTGGATCTGGCATAGCCCCCTCGACTGCACCATGACCAGCCACGCCCTGCTATAGGTCGGTCTCAGTCATTTGGGCCACATCTAGTAGTCACTCTGTAGGGTTTAAATAGTGAGCAGTGAGATATTCCCAGTACCAGTCAGCCGTCGGTCCAGTCAGCATGACCAACCATACCTCCTGTCATATAGCAACCTTCTGTAAGCAGAAGTTCACTCCTAATAGAGAAGCATTATTTTATCAAACATATTTCTAGTATTCTAGAAAATATATCCATCCTTGAGTCCCTTATCATGTCTTCAGATATGCGTGGGGCCCTCACTGAGGCTTTAAGAAGCCCCCTCTAGTTCGAGACAGAGGTAGTAGCAGCAGAGGCCTTTCATGCTAAGGTGGTCGAGAATGCTGAATGATAGGCCATTATCTCATTCTATGGAAAAGATGAAGGCACTACCACATAGAAGCACATTCTCCCATTGTACATCACCATCCAGTTCAATGGTGTGGTGGTTTGCCGCTGTATTGTCGACACAGGCTCGGGGATCAACCTAATCCAGACTTGGACACTGCGAAAATTGCGATTTTCTGAGGTTGATCTGAGTCCCTCTGACTTGATAATCCATGGTTATGACAAGATGGAGGAGACACTAGTCGGAAAGATCTATTTGAAGACCCAGTTCAGTGGTCTAATTGCAAGCACTGAGTTTTTGGTTGTCTCCAAAGACACCGCCTACAATACGCTGATGGGTAGACCGTGGCTCCACCAGCATCTGGCGGTTTCCTCATCATATCACTAGTGCATCAAGTACTCCCTTAATGTTCGATTGGTCATGATTCAAGGTGATGTGTCTCCCTTTTCCTCTTGTTAAAATCGCCATCTATATGTTGAATACTACAAGAGAAAAGACAAAAAGATTCAGGATAATGAGGTTGAGCATGCCACATCTACGACCAACCTGTGGACAGATCTAGATGACACCTATATCTTTCCAATCAATCAATTGGAGGATACTACCCCAGACATGGGACAATGCTTCATTGTTTCTATAGTGAAGGGGGAACACATTCCCAATCTTAATAGACACTGGAAGATCACCTCGTACACCTATATAAATTAGGCTTAGGAGATCCCAGAGCCTCCTACTCTCATAAGGTATCTGGATGTCCTCCCCATGGAAACGACAATATGTCATACTTGCTTGTTTTGCTAGGCTGGAATTAACTAGATCAAGATAACATGCCACTATTGCTTTGATATCATCAAGCAAGTCCCCTTAGGACAAAGACCATATGGGATCATATCGACGGCCTTCATCGCTATGGTTGCGACAGCACAGGTGTTCCCTGATGTAGTGTCCACTACCACTCAGGCTGGTACCGGCCTCCCGTCAGGATCTGTCGACTTAGAATAAACTCATCCTACAGATGATCCCTCTAACATAAGTGAGAAAGAGGATTTCGAGGATGCTCTTTCTACCTTTGAAGAGAGCATCTCTACCACGGTTGATGAATTTGTCTAGGTGAACCTCGGTAGTGAGGCAGACCCAGAACTCACACTAATCAGTGCCGCAATGCCCCTCAAGAAGTAGCAACAGTACATAGACTTCTTTAAACAAAACTATGATGTATTCACCTAGAATTATAATGAGATACCAGGTGTAGATTCTTAGGCAGTCATCCACTGCCTCAGTCTCCTAGTAAATTACTATGGGTTCAAGCAGCCTCTCAAGAAGATGCACCCTTCCCACGGTGACATGGTTGATGCTGAAGTTGACAAGCTCATCAGGTCGAATTTTGTTAATGAGGCCCAGTACCTCAAATGGGTGGCCAACATTGTACCAGTCAGGAAGCATAAAGTATAGATCAGGGTTTTCATTGATTTTGGGATCCTAACCATCACTATATAAAGGATGATTTTTCCATTCTTGTAATAGAATTGTTGATCGATACTATATCTAGGTTCCAAGCACTCTCATTCATGGATGGGTACTCCCAGTATAACCAGATCAAAATGGCCCTTGAGGATGAGGATTCTACAGCCTTTAAGGCATCACAAGGTACTTTATTCTACCAAGTCATGCCTTTAAGTTTAAAGAATGAAGGTGCCACCTATCAGTGGTCTTTTCATTGCATATTTAAGAAAATCCTCGGAACGTTGGTGGAATGTTACATGGATAACCTAGTGGTCAAATATCTCCAACATCAGAACCATATCAAAGACCTTGAGAATGTGTTTAGATTTCTTAGTTTTCTCCACCTGAATATGAACCCATTTAAGTGTACCTTTGGGTCACCTCTAGAAATTTTCTCGGATTCATTGTAAGATACAAGGGCATCAAGATCGACCCGGAGAAGTTTAAGAACATCAGTCAAATGTCTTCCCCAAGCAAGATTCAGGAGATTTGAGGCTTTAAAGGCCACTTAGCCTACATACGTCAGTTCAATACAAATTTGGCTGGAAATTGTAAGCCATTTTCTCGGCTCATGAAGAAAGACACCATCTATGAGTGGGACGAAGAGTGCTAGACTGTTTTTGAGGATATCAAGCAGTATCTACTCTATCCTCCAGTTATAATGCCACCTGCCTCCAAAAATCCACTTTTATTTTATGAGACTACTATGGAATGATCTCTTGGTTCCCATATCACCTAGAAGAACAACTAGGGGATAGAGAACAACCTCTACAACCTCTGCCGCATGCTCCTCGATACGGAGACTAGATAATCCATTATCGAGAAGAGCTACCTTGCACTGGTATTCCCAGTACATAAATTGCGGCATTAACTTCAGCATCATGAGGTACATATGTTGTCCCTGGTAGATCCCCTAAAGTACATCCTCAACTTCCCCATGTTGATAGGCTGACTAGCTCACTGGGTGGTAATCCTCCAACATTTCAACATCAGGTTTATCCCTCAGAAGGCTATCAAAGGGAAAACATTTGAAAACATCCTTACTGCCCATCCAGCTCTTGTGGAACAGTCTCTATACCTCAATTTCTCAGATGAAGAAATTCTCTTTGTGGATCAAGACATTATGTGATGGAAAATTCACTTCGATGGCGCTTCCCAGAGCCCCACTAAAAGGAATCTCAATGACCCTAAACTCAATAGAGTAGGCCTGGGTGTCATCTTCATTACCCCAGCACAAGCCATTTTTCCGTATTCATTCGTTTTGTGAGATGGTTTCACCAATAATGAGGCAGAGTATCAAGATCTCATTACTGGTCTCAGGCTGGACCTCAAGGTAGGAATTCCCCATTTCCATGTAAAAAAGGGAACTCTGAACTAGTCATCAAGAAAATCAACAGTGGCTACATCGTCAGAAATCCAGAGTGCGTACCACTGTTTGAACGCACTCTCTAGCTAATGGAAAAGTTCCCATCTCGGCAAGAAGTTACACATCTCCCTCAATTTTAGAATGATCGAGCTGACTCACTAGCAGGTATAGCTGTATCACTTGTAGAGCCTGGGCAGGATGATCTGATTATCCACGTGGCACACTAGATTGTCATTGCTCCTTTCACTCCATATTATGATGATGGCCTGCAGGTGTGCCGCCTTACCATTGGCACCTCCAATTTAGGACCCCCAGGTCCCTTGGGGTGATTTGATTGGAGTGACTCCCAACTAGATATCCCTATTTGTTGAGTATCTTCAGAATGGTAATCTCCCAATAGATCGGGCCGAGCGTGAGAAAATTTGACACCGCGAGTTACAGTTTACCCTCCAGGACGGTTCTAGTTTTGAGAAGATCCTCTAAAAGAGTGGGTTTTATGGGGTTCTCCTTTTTTCATTCAAGGAGTTGATGTTTCCCATGTCATGCAGGAGGTTCTTGACAGTTCCTATAGGGCTCATCAGACCGGGCCAAAACTATCTCACCATATCAAGATACTGGGGTAATTTTGGGCCTCTATGATCCATGTCTACATTGAGTTCTCCAAAAGGTGACATGCGTTCCAAATTTATGCCAACTTCATGAATTGGCTTCCAGATCCTCTCCACTCCACTAATTACTCTTGGTCATTTGTGGTATGGGGACTTGATGTCGTGGGACTATACCCACTGGTGACAGCTCGCCAGTGTAGATTCATCCTGACGGCTACAGATTTCTTCTCCAAGTGGTCAGAGGCAGTTCCACTCAAGGAGGTCAAGGCCCATTCCATCGTTGTCTTTGTGAGCTCCAACATCATCTACTGGTTTGGAGTCCCTCACGCCATCCTCACCGACAATGGCACGAACTTCCGATCAGGTGAGCTGAATAAATTGTACACTAATTACAACATCTATTCTTTCCATACCTCTCATTATCAAGTGCAAGAAAATGGACATATAGAGGCGTTCAATAAAACCCTCTCTAACATTCAACAAAAGATGGTTGGTCAGAATAAGAAGAGTTGGCTGGACAAGCTCCCCAATGCCCTCTGGGCTTATCAGACAACAACTCTAATTTCCACCCAGGTGACCCTATATCCCCTGGTGTATGGGATGGAGGCCGTCCTACCCATCGAGATTTAATAACCCTCATTGAGAATAGATTTCTATGATCAGAAAACACTAGATAAAGTGGCTGAAATCTATCTGGATAAGTTAGGATCACTCAGTAAGAACAGGCTTCGTGCCCTGCACAACCTGGAAAGGCATCAGAACAAGATAGCTAGAGCTTCCAACAAAAAAGTTCTCCATTAATTTTTGCAAGGTGAATTAGTATTTTCCCTAAAGACACCAATGATACATGGCAGGAAACCACCCATGTTGGATCCCAAATGGGAAGGAGCTTATATTGTTCACAAGGTTTACTTTAATGGAGCATACTCGCTGGTGACCATGGATGGTGAGAGTATAACTCCTCCCACCAATTTGAATTTCCTCAAGAAATATTTCTATTGAGCCCCCTTTTATAGTCCCGTACAACCCTAAGATGCATAAGGGTCCTCCATGTCCTTAAAATGTCTAATACTACTTGAATATAAACTGGGTGTCATTCTGCAGGACATTAAACTGCTTATCAAGAACTACATAAGGCTTGATTCCCATCATCATGGGATATGTAGAAATGCTCAGATTCTTTGTCTTGAGTCCAACCCCAGTTTCTCTTTGACTATCCCCTCCTGGGAATAGTTATTTTGGAGGATCCCTCATGGTGTTGTATAGGATTCTATGGGCTCACTCATGCCAGGGTTACGATGATTGCACTATATACCCTCCCTCGTTCTTCTGTCCTCCCACCTCCTTACCACAAGACGTTAAACTGCATGGATCTTTCAGAACAACATATGGCTTGATTCCCATCCTCATGGGATATGTAGGACCACCCATACATTTTTTCCATAGGCCCATCCCCAAACTATTAGATCTCCCCTTGAGTCTCATCCTACACAGGCATATCCATGCTCAATCCATCCCTTCAATTTTGGGTTTCCATTATCTTTCACATCCAACAGGGCCCCCGAATGACATGGATACATAGCCTAAGGGCTCTCTTATAGGTTCAAACCAACGCCCTCAAATATTTTGAACCAAAAATTGATATATAACCCCAAAGTTGCGAATAAGTTCAGCAGTTAATGCTCATTTGTTGTTCCCATTTCTGGTCGCATGATATAGTTATTGTATTTCGAATCTAGTCAACAACTATCCTTTTTTGTTGTCACCACCCCATATGTCCCAAACATGGAGTGTAGTAGTTAATTCTACCCCGCCATATCTCCAAAACTCATCTTTCCTTGATCAGGAGTGTAATTCTAGCTATTAGACTCTTATGTGGTGAGGAGAGCCTGGTCCTAATCTAGGTTTACCACACCGAGAATTTCTCAAGTGGGCTTAGGAGTTGTGATGAGGAAATGCCTGTATGAGAGTTCATAGAGATACAGTTTTCCAGGGCATTCAGCCTCAAGTCCTTTGACCCCTTCAAACCCCTGTCCTGAGTTCTCATTTGGGATTGTGCGGTATGGTATGGACTCACATCCTCATTCACATCGGGTTATTGTGCCACACCACACAGATCCCCTTGATACATCCCTCCCTTAATTTATCATTTTCCCATGATAACCGGACCTCCCATGCTTCGTGAGCCCCATCATTTGGGTATCCCATCACCTTCTATATCAAAAATGACCCCTGGATGGCATGGATTCTTGGCCCAAGGTCTCTCCTAACATTACGGGCTGACGTCCTCGATGATTGCGAGCAAAAAATAGATAAAAGTCCCATGTTGCAAATATGGTCAATGGTCGACACTCAATTGTTCTCCCTAAACTCTGATCACACAAGGGTGGATACTATGAAGTGAACCTGGTCAATAGTTTTCCTATATCATTTTTTTTGTTTACTGGTCTTCCATAGGCATTACAGTTCTCCCTCTCCACTCAGTTATCCCACACATATGACATTAAACCAACCATCTATGGTCCTAGCTCTATGACCCTAAACTAAGATCACCATCATCCTCAATGCATGATGTTAAACTACAAGATGGCTATGAAATTCTATCTATGGCCTAGCCTCAGGTCCCTCGGCCTTCTCGTCCCTTAGCCCAAGTTCTCACATAGGATTTTACGGTGTGGTTTAGGATTATGTTCTCATTCATGCTGGGTTACTCACTGTGATATACACATCCCTCATTGGGGTATCTTTCCCTTATTTGGGTCCATGATGCATGACGCTAAAATACACGTCATCCTCTTCAATAACTATGTGTGGCTTGATTCCCCTCCTTATGGGATACGTAAGACCACCCAAACGTCTATTTTTCTGGTCCATCCCTATCTCTTAGAAACCTCCCTATAATCTTGGCCCCTTCGCTTGCATTCTTCTAGGGGAGTTGCATACAGTGTGGTATGGGATTATGTACTCATTCACGTCAGGTTTATAACAACCATGTTGTGTACCTCTCTCTCTCTCTTGATTGCCATTATCTACCTTTACCTACACTCATCTCTTCGAGTCGGCAGCATTTAAGTCAGGTCCCTCGACCTTCTTCGGTGATTCGTCGATGGGCCCATGGTTAATCTGGTCTAGAGCCTGGAGTGTTTGATTCTTCCTAGACATGATTTCACCCATTTGTCAGGCTTCGTGTTCCCTTTCATTTGGGCTTCCATTATCTTTCACATCCGAAGGGACCCCCAAATGGCATGGCTGCTAGGCTTAAGGGCTCTCCTACCATTATGGGCCAACATCCTTGAGGGTTTCAGACAAAAAATTGATACAAGTCCCGCATTGTGAATGTGGTCAGCGGTCGATGCTCATTTCTTGTTCCCATTACAAGCCACACGATATGGAAGTTGTGTTTCGAATATAGTCAATAGTTATCCTCCATCATTACACCAACCCCTTCAATCCTTGAATTTTTGTTACCTAATTTACATTATTTTCCACCCCATCATGTCCAAGTGGAATTTCGACACTCCTGGAACTATCCCTCAGTGCGCCTTTTCATGTTATGATGAAAAATCCGCGGTAAGGTGTCATTTGGGGCTCCACACAAAATTCCCTTTGGTGTGAGTTCCAGGTATTGAAAAATCCTCTTTCTCCCTTATTTCCCACACCTATTTTGACTCATGTGGGCTTAAGAATTAGATTGAGGTCTTTTCCTACATGGAAGAGTTCCTCTTCTTCAGGGTTCGAGATCTAAGACATTAAACTGAGATCCCTTTATACGTCACCCTCTTGAGAACTACATATGGATTCATTCCCATCCTCATGGGATACGTAGAAACACCCTAACATATCGTCTTTGGGTCCAGCTTGAGTGGAACTAATTCTTCTCTTATGTTCTATCTTTTAGGCCCCACCTCTTATAGGATCGTGTGATGTGGCATGTGTCGGCTTATGCCTTCATTCACATCGAGTTTAAAATTGCTGCATCACGTACTCCCCTTCAATGAGATAGTCACCCCTACCTCCTTCCCCATATTCTATAACCTTTTTCGCCCCCCTTGGCCCAAGGTTTCATTCTTGGAATCATGTGTGGTGTAATATGGGATTATGTCCTCATTCATGTTGGGTATGCTTTATCGCATCGTGCATATTCCCTTTTGAACCTCATCTTTCTTGTATATTTCTGAGCCATATGACTATAAACTATGCTACCTAGTCCTACATTACTTTAAACTATTACATCTATATTGCATGACATTAAAATTCATGGCAGGTCCCATCACATGACCCTAAAATGTGACATTATCGTCCTGGCTGACAACGAAAAACAGCACATCATCATGGTGTCCTCACTCAAGGGAAAATTATGTTTGGTATCAGTTGCACACCATTCCATTTTTCAACACCTGTGTATGGCTTGATTCTTTTGGAGATGCATAGACCTTCGATCTGGGGTCCATCGCTTCAAAAAAACACACATCCATCCTAAAGGACAAACAAGATCTATCAAATGATGCTTATTTTGGTGCAAGGGCCAAACCCTCATGAACTTATTATCTATGGTACTAGTAACTTACCATACCACCTTCATAACTACGTACAACTTGATTCTCATCCTCAAGGTATACATAGGAACGCCCGTGCACTTTCCCTCGGGCCCAGACTAACTTTTGTTTTTGGTTCGTCAACCTAAAATCTCCCCAAGGAACACATGGTGATCTGGACTCCAAGTTCCTGTTCACATCGGGTTTCATAAATTACATCACCATGTTTCACCTTCATTTACTACCACCTATGGTCTGAGATCAACGACCATAAACTAAGACCACTCTGTATCCTGGATACAAGATGTTAAACTGCAAGACATCTTCCAAAACTACTTATGGATTGATTCACATCCTCATGGGATATCTAGGTACAGATTGATACATTGTCTCTGGGTCCATTCGCAAGAATCTAAAATATTGTCCTCTCTCTTTTGGCCCCAAGGCCCGAACCCTTTTGAGAACATATAGTGTGGCGGGTACCTCATGGGTTCTTATTCATGACAGGTTTTTCAATAGCCGCACCCTATGCCTCCAATGTCTTTTCCCAACCTGGTCTGAGTTCTATGAACCTAATATAAGATCTCCCTATGGGAACTGCGCATCACATTTGGCCACTTCACCACCCTGCACATAGTCCATTAAATCTACCCCCCTTAATGGCCCATCCTACGACCATAAAGTTGGAATCATGAAACCTCAGGACCCTTTTCTTTAGAGGGGGGCTTGATTCTCTATATATGATATGTCTTATTGTCATTCTCATATGCGTTGGGATAAAAACCCAATGTGTTGAATTTTCACAGGGACATTCCCTCGTCCTACATCGAAGCTTCGTGCACCCGTTATTCAAACCCTCTTCCTCTTTCACATCTAAGGGAACCCCCTAATAGTATGGATGCTCAGCCGATGGCTCATCTAATGTCTCGGTCTAACATTCTGGAAGACTAATTGATGAAATTTTGAGTCAGGCCCCGTGATTCGAACATGGTTAGCAGTCATCCCTCATTTGATATCCCCATTTCAAGCTAACGAATAAGTATATTCTATTTCAAAAATGGTCAATAGTTATCCTTCATTGTCACCCCATCTTTATAGTGTTTTGAATTTTGGTTATTGTGATTCACACTTCCCACTCCCCTAGGTTTTAATCAATTCTAACGCCCCTGGTGTTACCCCGCTCGTGCACTAGATCATATTGGGTAAGTGACAGTACGAATTTTCCAGGGATATTATTCCCCATTCAAGTATCTCCTTTTCTTTTTAGAAGCCTAAAAGGGTCATTTCTACCCTGGGTATCCAAAGTATGATTGTCACTCCCACATTAAAATGGAGTAATATTGTGAGCATCCCTTGTTTATCATATAGGGAACGACACACAGGAGCTTAAGAATGGATCACTATTTATTTTGGGATTATGGTCGAAGTATATTAAAATAAACATTAAAATATTCTGTTCATGCAATGAATTCAGAGTTGGACGTAATAAAGAAGGATAATTTTAGGGGGTCGGGAAAAATAGGGCCCTTAAGGATCGACATTTTGGATGGACTATTCCAATGGTGCCACATTCCGACTTGTGGCCTCCAACATCACTTCCTGTCCCCTGAGATCCTTCTCTTCGAAAACAGCGGTTGGGAATAACTCAATAGCCCTGGCCTACACCCATGATTTTTCAGTTTGGAACTCAATCATTTGGTGATTCTCTTTCACCATCTGCTCCTGAGCATCTGTGAGCTGGGCCTTCAATCGCTCAACGAGCTCAGATTGGTTTGCAATAAATGCATCGCTTTCTTTTGCTTGTTCCTCAAGGCGTTGGACCTCCTGCTCCGCCTCCAGGAAGGCCTGAGTATTCTCTGAATCCTCCTAGAGTTGGGAAACATCTGAAAGTTGGCTATCCTTCTATATCCTCTCAACCATGTAACCACATATCATTATTTGAGAATAGTGAGCATCCACTCCTCTAGTGCAGAGAAAGTGTAGCCAGGTGTGAACTGACCCCATTCAACTTTTCCATTCTACCTATGGCTGGCTGAGAAAGCTTGTATGCACTTCCATTCCTTGTTTAGTTTCATATGGCTCTGATCTATAACATCCAAGTTCGAATTTTCAAATTCTTCGGGGTCTGTGGGCCTGTATTTGGGGAAAGCGGAAACGAGTTCAGTAGTAGGGTCTTCTTCAGGAACTCCCTCCTCGTCAATGACTTCGCTCTCATTGGGCTGGAGCTCCACCCCAAAAATATTACCACCCATAATTTAAATATTCGGCTCATCGAGTACCAGGGCAGGGCCACCTAGAATGGTTGCTTCTATAAAGGTCGATGTACCCGCTGGTAGGACTCCTACAGATGTTCCAGACTTGATGGTTTTTCATGCCTCTAACCCTGCGATCACTACATCAGGAATCCGTATCTTGATTTGTTGGATTATCCAATAAATAGTAAAACCAAGGAAAAAGGACTTATGGGAGCCAAATACGGAAGTGTCCAATCCATGTGTCATGGTGAGGCCTGTCACTATAGGGGAGCCTTCAACGCTTGTCAACTCAATCACTGGCATCATATCCTCTTGAACAATGAATATGGAGAGGGATTCTCCTTCTGGATCATAATCCCCTACTCCATCCATAATCGGCACCCCCACAATGCTTGATCCTGGGGACAGGCTCCTGAGAATGCTCTTCAGCCTCCCTAAGCACACCTTTATTCCATGTAGGTAAGGATTCCTGGGATCCCTCACCCAGGGGTTCTTAAACAGGATGGAATTTTGTTGACGGATCAAGAATGTGAAAAGATAAAGTCCAGTGGAGATAAGGTTTAAACTTACCTCATGCTGCTCTGCTAGTTCTGCATCAGAACTTATGATTTCACCGCCCTCCCGGGAGCTCCACTGGTGAGTGGGAGCTTCTAATGGCCCCTCACCACCATGACCTTCAATTTGGTCCTCCTCATCTTCTTCACCTCCACCTTCTTCACCTTCTTCATCTTCTTCTTCTTCATCTTCTTCTTCTTATATACTTTCATCCTCATATGGTATCTTTTCTGGGTCTTGTCCTGGCCAAGAATCATGTGCACTAGGAGATGTGGTTCTTCATACTTCCCTCGCTGGCATGTGTACATATCCATGGTACATGCCAACGATTAATATTTACCCTATCCCTCATTTGGATGCGTTCAATGTCTGAAAGATCAAGCCCTGTGTGTAACAACTACCACCACAATTCTTCAGTAGACATAGACTACCGTAATGTTCTTCAAGAAGACCACAAATAAGAGAAGATGGTATTAGAAAACTGCATCAGAAGGTACCTGGGTTTCTTTCTCATAAGTTCACTAGCTGGCCCATGAGGCTGCATGCGGGACCACTTTTCCCTAGAAGGGGGAGGCACGCTATCGGCTTGCATTTCTCCTATCGACGAAGTTCTAGCCTGTTCCATGCTAGCCACCCAGCCCATTCTTTGCCTCACCTCTCCTGTGACATCTAGTCTACCTCCATACTCTTCGGGATCTACACTGGCTGCCTTGATTTTCTAGATGCACTTCCAAAGAATCACATCAATATATACTTTCATCCAATGCTCGGAATACTCTGTTGAATGGAATGTTCTGACGTCGGTTGGGGGAAGAGTGATAACTTCCCCCAATCCGGCCATCGTGATTATAAGCCACAGTTGGCAAAGAATGAAAGGATTTCTTTCTTCATGAACCTATTTATATACTTTCGTCGGAATCAGTTGAATGAACCTGAACTGCCTGGAAAACCTGGTCAGCACGTACGGTTCACAGAAGATTTTACCTTCAATCCGGGCTACTAGTATGCCACCCCGGATGCTTTGTAGGTACTCCCTCTGCTCTAATTCTCCCCGCCCATCATTTACCATCTGACCGAATGGGGTTCGGAATGGGTGTAAGTCAAATTGGTTTTGGTTGCCGATCTTGTGCTTGATCCCCTCGTCTCTGAGAGTTAGTGGGGGAATTCCAAAAATGTTCAAGAGAGATGGTTGCATACCATTACCGGGGGAAAATGGAATTCAGAAAGTCATACCCACTATAATTGGTCTTGACCCATCCATGAAGAATTTAGAATGGTCCGCATATCCTCCTGGGGGTACTTCCCCTCGAGAGACTCCCCAAAATGTTGTACTACCTAGCCAACATCGACACCCCTTGGTTTACCTTGTTCTACGCCTCCATGATCACAACCATCACTAGCATCACAGGGTGGACCCCCATCCTCGTGTCCCTCACTGGAATCAACCACCCACTCAAAAACTCAGCAAGAAACCTTTCATATCGCACATTCGGGTCTCGACCTTCATTAATTCTAAAACCCTACGACTGATACTCTCCTATCTCCAGAACCCTCTAGTATGATCCTGCTTTCCCTCTTTGAGATATGTTTGAGCATTGTTTCCCTCGGCCTGGCAACTTCACAGCCATGTCCTGAATCAGGATAAGGCTAAACCACCCCGAATAGGGTATTTACTTCAGAATATATTTTATTTTTAGCTCCTCCTTAGCCAGCTCCAGCAGGTGCCATGAAAGGATTGGGGTGCATGTCCTATCCCCCATAAATTCTCCGTCGGGAGGAACTCATCATATCGGTACGCCTATAAGGGTATTCCTACAATACAGTGGACATCCCACAAACCGATTCCCACCTCTCCATGGTGGAGGTGGAAGGTATTGGCATCAGGCGACCAACGACTAAATAGTTGTGCTACCAAGTCTTTCTGTCAGAAGAATTGAAATTGGGACATCCATACGGCCTCAAAAGGCATGATAGACCATAGCTCCAGCCCAAATTCCACACATTTTTGACATACGTAGTACGCCCATTCCTATTCATTAGTGAAGTTTCCCCCGGATCTAAAATTCCATTCACGTAAACCCTTCGTCTCGTCAGTAATGCCGCTTCTGAAAGTAATTTCATAAATAGAGGGGGATTCCTCAGGAATCGGGTCACTCCCCAAAACCTTCATAGTCTTCAGATTTAAGGCATAGATGGTTGTGTTATTAATTTCCCTATTAGGATGGCCTTTGTTTGTAATATGGAATTGTGGAAGACTATCCTCACGCATCACCCACGACCGTGGTGTGTTCGTCTCGAAACAGGGCATCATCACCTCTTCCAGAAGTCCGAAGTTCCATAGCAGTTGGCTATCGCTCAGAACATAATCTTTTTGAGTGAGAATAAGCATGAAAAAATCATCTGGTTATCAGACACAACCCTTCACGCATGAAAAATCTAAGGGTTCGTGATCATCTGAGTCCTTCTCACAGTGGTGGTGGCTACCTTCTCAGCATTAGTCTGTTGAGTGGAAATTTTAGAAATCCTAATGGGTTGGTATGAAAGAATTAAGTTCAGTTCACAAAATATTAGGTGTCGTGCAAGAATTATGATCTGTGCAAAAAATGTGGGACAACACGCAATACCTGGTGTCAGCTGCGAAAACATGGGTGCTGATCAGGACCGTTTTCATTCATGAGAGCAAAGCACCTGTCATGTGGAAAAATTCAAAATTAGGGTCCTATGGGGGGACCTGAGCCCATTTATTGGCACAGACTCACCTTCCACAAGCGTGAAATAGGTTTGCAGTGAAAAATACAGTTTTTCGTGCACTGAACAAACGCTTCCCAATTTTTCAGCATTCCCTCATAATCCAACCTTTGGGGTTCCCCTTCAACTTCAATTCTAAGGGGGGGGGGAATTTTTGACACCAGATTTCGCAGAAGGCCAGTATTAAAAGGATAACCGGAAAAAAACATATCCTGAGAGGGGGAGTGAATATTCCAGGACCTAGGAAGTAGTTGCGTGCAAGATTCAGAGTATGCGCACAAGCGGCCCCCACTGTGCAAAATCTTGCACACCCAATAAGGTGTCAAGGGAGAGCTTGCACACATTTCCCCTTTGCGTTCCCAATGTGATGTAAAGCATGCATTTTTTCGCAGTGCCCCTTTTCACGCCCAATATGATGTCAAGTATGAGCTTATGTGTTGCGCCCGTTTGTGCGCCCAATGTGGCGTCAAGCATGCCTTTGCGCGCGGTGCCCCTTTTCACGCCCAATGAACTGTCAACCGGCCATTTCCACACCGCACCCCTTCACACGCCACCCCCGAGGACTTCAGATATAAAATAAAACATAACCCTGCCCTTCGTGGACTATTATTGAAGATGAAGTGATGCTCAACTGTTTGAAAACTACCTCTTCCATGACCGCATGAAAAACACCATGGTCTTCAGGCATTGGATTTTTGTGCGACAGGTCCCCCCAGGGTCCTCCTTTTGGTGGGACCTCTTGGTCATGATCCTTGTTAATTTCCTTTGTCCCAAAGTAATTTTCATGCAATAGACCCCATTTCCACACAATTTTCTTCTTCTTCAAACCTCCCTTGCACGTATCCCCTTCCAGTTTGGGTGCATGACCTTCCAATTTGTGAAAAACCCTTCCATCTTGTGCACAACCCTTCCATCTTGATCGCTGACCTTCCATCTTGCGCCCAACCTATTCTCTTGTGTGCGCTCCATGTGTCATCCTCCCCTCAAGGTACCATGTTCGAGCCCCTATTATGAAAAAAACACCTGTGTCACATGCTCTCTTATCGAGTGGCACTTCGTGTTTTCACGAAGAAATTTTAAAGTCCCTTGGGCGATGCCTCACATTGTGTTACTTCACCTCATGCTTCTTCGCATATACATGCTAAAGGCTATTGCTTCTTCATATAGCCATGCTAAAATAGAACCCCAATGGATCGCTCCATAACACCCCCTCACCATGACATTACTAATACATTCCCTACCCCAAGGGGTGGGAGGTATTGGTTATGTAAGTCCTAAGGGGTGCAGAGTGCACCCACCCAGTCCGAGATGCAGGAAGTTAAACTGCCAAGCACCATCATCCTCAGCACATGATGTTAAACTGTGACCTCACCCCATGTGTTGTACGCAGGGTTCCACCACCTTGGGATATTCTACACACCCACTGGTCTCTATAAGAGTGAAATCCTTCCACACATGAAATGAGATCCTCTTTATTGGAGCGTCATTTTTCCATGGGGATAGGGCAACCACCTTGGTGCAAGCCCCTATCTTTTCTTGAAAGAGGTAGCATCCCTGCTCCTCCTCTCTTCCCCAGTGCCAAGGACCAGAGAGGGGGGGATGGGCACCGAAGACCTCCTTTCATTAGTGCCAAATCCCTCTCCCATTGGGCTTTTCATCGATGGGCCTCCACCCTGAAGTAAGTACCAATCTCCATCTCCCTAGGCTCTAGACCACGTGTAATCCCTTGTTTCCTCTTTGGGCTGCTAACCACGCGTAAGCCCCTATTTCCTATTTGGGCTGCTAACTACATGTAAGCTTCTCTCCACTCTCCATGGACATACCTTTCACGACCTGATTTTAAGGTCTTCGTCGCGTCTTTTTTCTCACACTGAGCATGATTCACGTGGGCTTAGAGTAAGCATAGACTATGACATCCTCCCTGGGGACCCTAGAGTGTAATCCCCACACACCATCCCGAACTACGTGGATATTGATCCCTGCCAAGGAAAGGTATGTAGGAAGCCTCCCTGAGGTTCAATCCCACTATCCATTGGTTCCGACCACCTTGACGTCAGTTCCCAGTTCAACCCAAAATACATGGACATTGATCCTTGCCAAAGAAGGGTACATAAGAAGCCTCCCTAAGGTTAAATCCCAACAACCATTAGTCCCCAACATCATCACGTTGGTTCACCAAACACACCATCACGAACTATATATACTTTGATCCTTTACAAGGAAAGGTACTTAGGAAGCCTCCATGAGGTTCAATCCCACCATCCATTGGTTCCGACCCCCTTCACGTCAGATCCCACTTCATCCCGAACTATGTGGACTTTGATCCTTGACAAGGAAAGCTACATAGGAAGCCTCCCTGAGGTTCAATCCTACATCCATTAGTCTAAACCACTTCATTTCATTTCACCCCCATCCTCTTTGATATTAAAATGTATGCCCCTTTTGTCCACATGATGCTAAATTATCCCATATTCAATAGTAATTTGTTGTCAACCTCATTCAGCGGTAAGCCATTGTGAACCCCATCTAGAGGAAAGTCGTTGTGACCCCTTCCAGTGGTAATCCATTGTATTCCCCTCCATTGGGACCCACATTTCGGGACATACCCTATGGCGTCAGGCCAACTCTTGGGCCAAGGATCACGCATAACCCCCAAAATGTCATCGGGTCACTATCCTTTGCATGCACCCCAATTTCAAGCCCCAACCTAAAGGTTCCACTTCCTCTGGGTCCCCTTCATATGGGTCTCCTCCTTTGGTGTCCCATCACTTCCCAAACTATGTGTACTTTGATTCCCTTCCACGGGGATACATGGGAAGTCTCTTCAAGACTCAAACCTGACCTCATAGTCTTCCTCACATTGGTTCCACTTAATTTTTCATCAACTCTCAAACCTCCATCATCTATCCTGATTCTTATCTAGGCCGCCACATCATGGTGAGATCATGCCAATTCACCTCTTCACTGCTCCTAGTGGTAATCGGGTAAATAACCATGGGTTAGCCCCAATATCAGTGTTTCCTCCAGGGTTGTGCCCATCTGATCCACTCTAGTTAGTGTTCTGATCAGTCTGATCCATCTCCACTAGACATTAAACCTATGGAATACCGTGTCTTAAACATAGTAAGCTGAGGAAAAACTCAGATACATGCCCATGTCATATAATTTCCCGCATTTGATGTGGGATAACTCGGTCTTCCGCGCCCTCAAGAAGCCCTATAATAAGGTGGAAAACCTTGATGCGCTAGTGTTCCAATGTCTAGACACACCAGTGATGTCCAATGTGACTAATCCACCATCCGAAGGTTTCTACCCTGATCGGACCCCTTGTGATGTCCTGTCAGAAGCAGTCTAATTAACTGGCATCCAAGAAGACATGGCACTAGGAAGAGTTTCACGAACAATGTCTTAGTCTATAATGGAATCACGGGCTAGGTGATGAGTTCCATGGAGGAATCCATATAAGAACTGACATCCCATCATCCCATTTCAATCATGGAGCAAATGTCCATGAATAAACGACAGATGTCGCCTACATTTGGAAAGCGGGAATATGGGGCAACAACTGTACGACCTCCACAGGCGGATGCACATGCTGCGGTGAAAGCATCAGAAACAAAAGTCAAGATAGGATCATTGAATATTATTCTATTCAATTCCTCAAAAATTTTATCACACTCTTTTTTACAAATGTATTTAACCCCTTTATGTGTGATCTTGGTTAATGGGTTAGCCAATTGGGTGAAATTTTGGACGAAATGCCGATAGTAACCTAATAAAGCAATAAAACTACGTACCTCGGTTATAATTGATAGTGCTGGCCATTCTTGAATTTCCTTTGTCTTTGAAGGATCAAAAGGGATTCCAGACATGGAGACTATATGGCTGAGGAAAGAAATTTCTTGAAGCCAGAATTTGAACATTCTAAATTTACCATATAATTCTTCTTTCTTAAGAGTCTCAAGAATGATTCGCATGTGATACTCATGATATTAAAATGTTTTAGAATATATCATAATATCATTAATGAATATCATAGAAAAATCATCAAGATATTTTTTGAGTACTCTATTCATGATATCCATTTAAACTAAGGGTATATTACTGAATCCAAAAGGAATTATTATAAATTCTTAATGACTATACATCATCCAAAAATCCGTCTTTGGAATTTTATCCTTCTTCACTCGTATGTGATGATATCCAAAACAAAGTTAACTATTAAAAAAGAATTGAGATCCTATAATTTAATAAAATAAATCATCGATGTGAGGTAGAGGATACTTATTCTTTATCGTAATTGCATTAATTTTCATATAACCAATACACAACCTCATTGATCCTTATTTCTTCTTGACAAAGAGAACAAGGGACCCCCATGGAGAAACACTAGGGTGGATAAATCCCTTTTGACCTAACTCTTCATGTTGTTTTTTAGCTCTACTAATACCACATGGTCAATTCTATAGGGATTTTTTATATTCGTATTTCATCAGGGATTATATCAATAAAAAACTAAACATCACGCTATGGGGGTCCCCATGTAATTATTTAGGAAAAACATCAATGTATTCCATTACAATATGTACATACTCAATTTGAATATTACCTCCTCCATCCCTAGATTTTTTTTTCTTCCTCTTTAATAATCTCATTTAGTAAAACTACTGGGGGGATTTTGATAAGAATTAGGTAATGAAGTTTCTTCTCTAAAGATAAAAAATTCTACATCTTCCTCACAAATCAAAAATTCCTTCTTCTAACAATAGATTTTCGCATTATATTTTGAAATCCAATCCATATCAAAGATTATATCAAAATAAACCATGGGTATGATAACAAAATTAGAAATTAGGAAACATGTATATTCCATAATAGGAATTGCTCGACACATCTTTGTTGCAATAAGGTTCCCACTAGGAGTTATGAAAAACAATTCCCTTGTCATGGTGAATTAAAAATATATAATTTTTAAATAAAACTAGGATGATATAAAGGAATTATATGATCTGGAAACTAATAAATATTTAGCTAAATTTGAGTAAATAATTAAAGTACCTTCCACCAAATCATTAGGAACTTAAACCTCAGTAGTTGTGATCGCAAAAGCTTGGCCATATCCCTTTAAAATCTTGGGTGGTATATTCCCTTGAATTTTGGGGAATTCATTTGAATAGAATATCATCTAATTACAATTGTAGTACTAGAAATAATTTATTTTTTTCTTACATTTTCATTCATAAGCATGATATCCCTTATCTTCGCACTTATAACAAACTCCCAATCATTTCAAAAATTTCTCAGGGTTCTTTTTTCCATAGTTTTCACAAGATGAAAATCATTCATACTTCTTATTATTCTTTGATGCATTCCTTTTTTATGGTACTCAAATGGACTCTTCATATCTTATTTTCCTTTGAAGATGTTGATCCTAGAAAATTAATTCTCTATCTTGATGACACATAAAACTATTTCATCGTATGATGAAAAATTCTACGAAACTAGTGCCCTTCAGAGATTTGGATTAAGACCTTCAAATAAGTGATCGATCTTGCACTATGTGTTTTGTATATAATTTTTAGAAAACTTACACTACTGGAAATCCATCCTTTCCCAACGGTTCTGAACCGTTGGGAAAGGCTGCAGAACAATTGGTATATGTTATACCAACGGTTCTGCCAACCGTGGGGAAGTAAGCCATTGGGAAAGGCTTTTCCCAACAGTTTACAAGGAACCATTGGGATAGGTTAGAAAAAATCAACCTACCCCAACGGTTGTGCCAAACCGTTGGGAAAAGCCTTTCCCAACAGTTTGGCCTGTTGGGAATCCCATGACTATTTTCTTTCCCAACGGTTTGAAAACCGTTGGGAAAGGTTTTTACCAACGGTTCTACCAACCGTTGGTAAAAATACCAATTCCAAAAGCAATCCCAACGATTTGAACCATTGGGATGGCCTGTTTTTACCAACGGTTTAATGAACCGTTGGTAAAAACAACTCATATGGGCTATGCCAACGGTTTGAAACTGTTGGCATAGGCTTTGCTGTGCAAATTGCACAGCAGCCTGCAATTTTCACAGCAGGTCTGTTTTGGGCTCATTTTGGCACACCAGGTCTGTTTTGGGCTCATTTTCAATTCAATTTTCATTTTCAATTCAATTTTCAATCCAATTATTGTAACTATAACACATATACAATGCATACATATAGAGAACAAACCAACACATTTAAATAATGCAAACCAACCAACCAACACATATAATGCATCCTGGAAATATACTCATCCATAATTAAATTAGAATTCATAACATAATTATAAACATACATAATTCATTTAGAATTCAATTTAAAATTTAGATGACAATCATATGTGGAATCCGGAATTCAATTCATAATTTGATTGGTTTTTTGTACACCATATATTTTTACTCGAAATCGTATACATTTTAAACAAAATACATACACCTAGAATGATACCGGTCACACCGTGCCTCAGATTGAGGCGAGGTTAACTCGTACACGTCACAAATGACTCATTGATCGTTGTCCTAAAGTATCAACATATTCTGAAATCGTTTGGTCAGTTTTCTGTATGCCAGTTGTTGTTTTCACTTAAAATGAAGTGTTTTTTAAATAAAAGAGAGACACTTTGAATGGTGTCGGCCACCCCGCGCCTCGGATTGACACGGGGTTGACTCGTACACATCACAAATGACCCATGAATTGTTGTGCTAAAATATAAACACAATCAGAATGCGTTTGGTTGGTTTTCCGTATGTATTTAAAATGTAGTCCATTTTAAAGAAAATAGATACACTTAGAGTGGTCTCGGCCAAACCGCGACTCGGATTGAGGCGCGGTTGACTCGTACACGTAACATATGACCCATGGATCGTTTTCCTAAAACTTAAACAGATTCCGAATGCGTTTGGTTGAATTTTCGTATGTCAGTTGTTTATTTCACTTATAATCTTGTCCCTTTTAAACAATAGAGATGCAGTTAGAGTGGGACCGGCCACATCACATTTTGGATTTAGATAGGGTTGACTCGTACACGTCTCAAATGACCCATGAATCTTTTTCCTAAAGTATCAACACAATCTGAATGTGTTTCATCAGTTTTCCGTATGTTAGTTGATGTTTTTCACTTAAAATGACGTCCTTTTGAAACAAAAGACATACACTTTGAGTTGTGCCGGCCACACCACGCCTCTAATTGAGGCGGGGTTGACTCGTACACGTCACATATGACCCATGGATCATTGTGCTAAAGTATCAACATAATCAGAATCCGTTCGGTCAGTTTTCCATATGTCATTTGTTGTTTTCACTTAAAATGAAGTCCAATTTAAACAAAATAGAGACACTTTGAGTGGTGTCGGCCACACCGCACCTCGTATTGAGGTGTTGTTGACTCGTACACGTCACATATGTCCCATGGATCGTTATCCTAATGTTTCAACAGAAACCGAATGCGTTTGGTTGGTTTTCCGTATGTACTTAAAATACTATCCATTTTGACCAAAAGAAAGTCACTTAGAGTGGTCCTAACCACACCGTGACTCGGATTGAGCCCGGGTTGGCTCGTACATTTCACATATGACCCATAGATCGTTGTCCTAAAATTTCAACAGATTCTGAATGCGTTTGGTCGGTTTTTCGTCTGTCAGTTGTTTATTTCACTTATAATCATTTCCGTTTTAAACAAAAGAGACACATTTAGAGTGGTACTGGCCACAACGTGTCTCGGATTTAGGCGGGGTTGACTCGTACACGTCTCAAATGAACCATGGATCGTTTTCCTAAAGTATCAACACAATCCGAATGCGTTTGGCCGTTTTTCCGTATGCCAGTTGATGTTTTTCACTTAAAATGGCGTCCTTTTGAAACAAAAGACATACACTTTGAGTTGTTCCGGCCACACCGCGCCTCGGATTGAGGCGGGGTTGACTCGTACACGTCACATATGACCCATGGATCATTGTGCTAAAGTATCAACGCAATCAGAATCCGTTCGGTCGGTTTTCCGTATGTCATTTGTTGTTTTCACTAAAAATGAAGTCCATTTTAATCAAAATAGAGACACATTGAGTGGTGTTGGCCACACTGTGCCTCAGATTGAGGTGGCGTTGACTCGTACACGTCACATATGACCCATGGATCTTTCTCCTAAAGTTTCAACAGAAACCGAATGCGTTTGGTCGGTTTTCCATATGCCAGTTGATGTTTTTCACTTAAAATGATGTCCTTTTGAAACAAAAGACATACACTTTGAGTTCTGTCGGCCACACTGCGCCTCGGATTGAGGCGGGGTTGACTCTTACGCGTCACATATGACCCATGGATCATTGTGCTAAAGTATCAACACAATCAGAATCCGTTCGGTCGGTTTTCCGTATGTCATTTTTTGTTTTCACTAAAAATGAAGTCCATTTTAAAAAAAATAGAGACACATTGAGTTGTGTCGGCCACACCGTGACTTGGATTGAGGTGGAATTGACTCGTACACGTCACATATGACCCATGGATAGTTCTCCTAATGTTTCAACAGAAACCAAATGTGTTTGGTCGGTTTTCCGTATGTACTTAAAATACTGTCCATTTTAAACAAAAGAAAGACACTTAGAGTAGTCCCGACCACACCGTGACTCGGATTGAGCCCGGGCTGGATCGTACACGTCACATATAACCCATGGATTGTTTTCCTAAAATTTCAACAGATTCCGAATGCGTTTGGTCAGTTTTTCGTCTGCCAGTTGTTTATTTCACTTATAATCTTGTCCGTTTGAAACAAAAGAGACACAATTAGAGTGGTACCGGCCACACCGCATCTCGGATTTAGGCGGAGTTGACTCGTACATGTCTCAAATGAATCATGGATCGTTTTCCTAAAGTATCAACACAATCCGAATGCGTTTGGCCGGTTTTCCGTATGTCAGTTGATGTTTTTCACTTAAAATGACGTCCTTTTGAAACAAAAGACATACACTTTGAGTTGTGCCAGCCACACCGCGCCTTAGATTGAGGCGGGGTTGACTATTACACGTCACATATGACCCATGGATAATTGTGCTAAAGTATCAACACAATTAGAATCCGTTTGGTCGGTTTTCCGTATGTCATTTGTTGTTTTCACTAAAAATGAAGTCCATTTTAAACAAAATAGAGACACTTTGATTGGTGTCAGCCACACCACGCCTCGGATTGAGGTGGAGTTGACTCATACACGTCACATATGACCCAAGTATCGTTCTCCTAATGTTTCAACAGAAACCGAATGCGTTTGGTCGGTTTTCCGTATGCTAGTTGATGTTTTTCACTTAAAATGATGTCCTTTTGAAACAAAAGACATACACTTTGAGTTGTGCCGGCCACACCGTGCCTCGGATTGAGGCGGGGTTGACTCTTACACGTCACATATGACCCATGGATCATTGTGATTAAGTATCAACACAATCAGAATCCGTTCGGTCGGTTTTCCGTATGTCATTTTTTGTTTTCCCTAAAAATGAAGTCCATTTTAAATAAAATACAGACACTTTGAGTGGTGTCGGCCACACCACGCCTCGGATTAAGGTGGTGTTTAATCTTACACGTCACATATGACCCATGGATCGTTCTACTAAAGTTTCAACAGAAACCGAATGCGTTTGTTCGGTTTTCCGTATGTACTTAAAATACTGTCCATTTTAAACAAAAGAAAGTCACTTAGAGTGTTCCTGACCACACCGTGACTCGGATTGAGCCCGGGTTGGCTCGTACACGTCATATATGACCCATGGATCGTTGTCCTAAAATTTCAACATATTCCGAATGCGTTTGGTCGGTTTTTCGTCTGCCAGTTGTTTATTTCACTTATAATCTTGTCCGTTTGAAAAAAAAGAGACACAATTAGAGTGGTACCAGCCACACTGCGTCTCAGAATTAGGCGGGGTTGACTCGTACACATCTCAAATGAATCATGGATCGTTTTCCTAAAGTATCAACAAAATCCGAATGCGTTTGGCCGGTTTTCCGTATGCCAGTTGATGTTTTTCACTTAAAATGACGTCCTTTTGAAACAAAAGACATACACTTTGAGTTGGGACATCCACACCGCGCTTTGGATTGAGGCGGGGTTGACTCGTATACGTCACATATGACCCATGGATAATTGTGCTAAAGTATCAACATAATCAGAATCCGTTCGGTTGGTTTTCCGTATGTCATTTGTTGTTTTCACTAAAAATGAAGTCCATTTTAAACAAAATAGAGACACTTTGAGTGGTGTCGGCCACACCACGCCTCAGATTGAGGTGGCGTTGACTCATACACGTCACATATGACCCATGAATCGTTCTCCTAAAGTTTCAACAGAAACCGAATGCGGTTGGTCGGTTTTCTGTATGCCAGTTGATATTTTTCACTTAAAATGATGTCCTTTTGAAACAAAAGACATACACTTTGAGTTGTGCCGGCCACACCGTGCCTCGGATTGAGGCTGGGTTGACTAGTACACGTCACATATGACCCATGGATCATTGTGCTAAAGTATCAACACAATCAGAATATGTTTGGTCGGTTTTCCGTATGTCATTTGTTGTTTTCACTAAAAATGAAGTCCATTTTAAACAAAATAGAGACACTTTGAGTGGTGTCGGTCACACCATGCCTCGGATTGAGGTGGCGTTGACTCGTACACGTCACATATGACTCATGGATCGTTCTCCTAAAGTTTCAACAGAAACCGAATGCGTTTGGTCGGTTTTCCGTATGTACTTAAAATACTGTCCATTTTAAACAAAAGAAAGTCACCTAGAGTGGTCCCGACCACACCGCATCTCAGATTTAGGCGGGGTTGACTCGTACATGTCTCAAATGACCCATGGATCGTTTTCTTAAAGTATCAGCACAATCCGAATGCGTTTGGCCGGTTTTCCGTATGCCAGTTGATGTTTTTCACTTAAAATGATGTCCTTTTGAAACAAAAGACATACACTTTGAGTTGTTCTGGACACACCACCCCTCGGATTGAGGCGGGGTTGATTCGTACACGTCACATATGACCCATGGATTGTTGTTCTAAAGCATCAACACATTTCAAATGCGTTTGGTCAGTTTTTCTTATGTCACTTTTTGTTTTCACTTAAAATCTTATGGAAATTCATATAGAATATTTTTATATCATATTTAGTATGGATTAGATTTTAGTTGATCGTGCTATGAAACATTTCAGAGCTAATGAAATTAAGGAAGGTGGAGGGGCTGTCCGGGGGGCTGTCCGGCAGGGCTGTCCGGTGGGTGTCCGGGGGGCTGTCCGGGGACCAAGGAGGAGGGTGGGGGGGGGGGGGGCTGTGTGGGGTCTGTCTGGGGGTGTTAGGGGGTTGTTCAGGGGGCAGTCCGGGGTTGTTCAGGGGGCTGTCCGGGGGTTGTTCAGGGGGTTGTTCAGGGGTTGTTCAGGGGTTGTTTAGGGGTTTTTCAGGGGGTTGTCTGGGGTTGTTCAGGGGGCTGTCCAGGGGGCTGTCCGGGGGGTGTTTGGGGGGTTGTCCGGGGTCCAAGGGGGAGGGTGGGGGGGTTGTCCGGGGGGGCTGTCCGGGGGGCTATCCGGGGTCCAGGGTGGAGGGTGGGGGGCTGTACGGGGGGCTGTCTAGGGGGCTGTCCACGGGGCTGTCCGGGGGGTGTTTGGGGGGTGTTCAGGGTCCAAGGGGGAGGGGGGGTTGTCCAGGGTCCAAGAATGAGGGGGGTTGTCCCGAGAGTTCTCAAACACACAACCACTAAAAGACAACAACATCCATAAAAACAGACAATATATAAAAATAACTCAACTCCAATACTATACTACGAGTCTAGATAAAACTAACAACTAGAATAGATTAAACATCAAATCTCAGTAATATAAGTAAAAAATGTAACGGATCAATATGTCCCACATCAGCATCACCATCACCATCATCATAACCCTCGCCATCGTCCTCCTCATTGTCCTCACCCTCCATAGCGCCCTCCTCCTCGCCTTCGCCCTCCTCCTCGCCCTCCTCATATCCCTCCTCTTCTGCATCAGACTCCTCGCCATCATCATCTTCAAGCTGGACATCGGCCTGACCACCACTGGAACTGCCACCTGGTGCACCATATATAGAATGTATCGATGACATGTATTCACCAATCACTGGGCTCGCCTCTGCTGGAAGTGTTGGACGTAGAACTTCAATAAATTTCATAAATGCATTGTTTGCCCTAGCAGACTGTTCTGCCGTCTCTATGGCCCTTTTCTCAGCCTGTTCTGCCTGTGCCCTAACTTGCTGCAGCTCGGTGGCACTACAACTTGTACCTGAGGCAGGCCAATACCTCGTCGGGGCTATCCTAGGTCGGCAGCGTACTCTGCCAGAATGATCCTCTCCCAACACCTGATGTAAGTGATCAGATGGCCCAAAATTGTCTACTTCTTGGGAATCGAGGGCCTCTAAAGCATCCTGTTACAAATATAAATATATTATTGAGTTACAAAATAGATATTAAAATATAAAATCAACAGATTAAATCTTACAATCTGTTGCTGAGTCGCTTCGTTGACAGCACTTCCATCCTTTTTTCGTGTACTCGAGCAAAACAGTTTTGCTCGAGGAACACGTCCTTCAATATTTTGTACCTGCCTCTACAATGACATTGAAAACAAAAGTTATATAAAAACATTAGAAAATTATTAAATAAATGAGGAAACAAAATAAAATGTAAGTCGTAAAGAAAACTTATAAACAATTGTCATACCCGCTGCCTCTCATGATCCTGCATCGTCGTGCGTCCTAGTGTATGGAGGTATTTTTTTGCATCAATGTTTTTTTTTATTTTTTCCAAATGATTCCTAAATAAAATTCGATAATTCAAAGGATAATATTAATTCAAAACTTGAATGTTATTATTTAAATACCTCAAATGTAATTCATACCTTAAATTGGGTACTCGTCCAATGAGTAATCATCTGACGATACTACTCTATAGGACAATCATCCATGACCGGTACCGCCTCTAACTCAGTGACAACTCTAGCACGCCAACCAATATACAGCTCATGCTTGTAGGCTCTCCAAAGCTTGCGTAAATCCTTTAGACGTTCCAGTCGTGCACCCTCACCATCAGGAAAATTAAATCGAAGCTGAAATCAAAATATTAATTCATATAAATACGAAAATAATTCATGGCATTAAATACAACAGATTTTTTTACCCATATCTCTGCCCAAGCTCTATCTTTGACCTCATGTGGAAAATGTCTCCATGACAGCGGGCTGACGGGAATGATGTCGGAGTATTTGGAAAGCGTCACAAGAAAACTCCGACTTTCCTGCCATGTTTTCTCAACCATCTGATTGTCTTCATTATATTCCACCATAACCTGTGTGTGACGGTTCCACACCGAACGCATGCGTGTACGGCCCCGCCCCTGCCTCCTGTCAGTAGATGTATCTCTCATGAAAGAAAAACAAATATTTTAATAAAACATGTTATAATGAAAATAAATATTTCTATAAATTTTTTTTAGGGTTTTATAAATATACCTGCGCTAGTCTGATCAATGAGTGGCGTCGGATCCACAGAACCTGATAGAACACCCTCTGGTGGAACAGGAGTCGAAGAAGATGGAATATAAAAGCTTGGAGAGACAGAAGTAGAAGGAAAAGATGATGGAACAACTATATGACATGATGCTGACTGGGGAGTGGGAATCATCATGGGATGTGAAAATGATGGGGCCGAAGATGCAGAAGGTAGCGAAAACATGGGAGGCCTAAATACCCCATGTGTCCCTAACGACACACCGGGATCAGAATGTGGGAAGGCTGAAACGTCAGTGGGAGGGGCAGGGTCTAGTCGGGCCCGCGCAACTCTACATCCACCTCTGGTACAAACCCTCCTCATACCACTGGCCTGAGTACTAGGACCAGTACTAGGCTCCTCGTCAAATAACTGTCGACGTAACGGTGGATCCTACAAAAAAGTTTACAAAAAAATTAATCACATGAAATTATATATTCTGTAAATATATATATATATATATATTTGAAATAAATTACTCACTGTAGGCACTAATGGTGGAACGCCCAGCTCCTCCATCCGACGATTGTTCCCCACCATTTTTTTTCTTCGTCTCTCTTCAATTGGCTGCATTTCCTGCATTTGAAAACAAATATGTAATTAATTAGAAAAAAGGAAATTAATGTGTAAACCAAAAAACTAAATATATGAGGGAATGAGGGGATTCATTGGTAATTTAGCTATCAATTGTTTTAGAAGATCTTGAATGAATTTAATAAAACATACAAGTTGTAATGTTCACCAAGTTAGAAATATTGTTTGATTTGGTTTGAATACAGTTCAATTCCAAATTAGAAAATGCAATTCAAATAAAACAACAACCAATAAACATTGAAAATTCACATAACGGTCAAGTCAGCTAAAACATATTTGTGATCAATACTAAATAAATATTAATATTACCAACCTTAACAACCCAACTCGTGGTAAACCAAAATAATTGAGAACATGGATGAATGATTCTATATATTTCCAACCACAACTTCAGGTTCACAATCAACTCTGACAATTGATCTATTGGAGTCATCAAAAGAAATAAATGGATTGGTTCTAATGGCAATAGGGACAGTGTCAATTCCATCATCAGCATCATCAAAAATATATCTTGGAATTACTTCAACTATGACACAAAATTCAGGTTGAAGTTGATCTTTGACATAAAAAACTTGTTTATCCATTGATGCCAACACATATGGTTCTTCGGTAGCAAGAGTGCGGGTCATATTAATTACTTGAAATCCACAATCATCAATAAATGTGCCATGTCTCATCATCAAATCAAACCAATGGCATTTTATCATTGTGACTCGTCCATGAGAGTAATAATCCAATATTATTATTTTCTCAACGACTCCATAATAACCCACATTTTCAAGTCGTGGTCTACTATCTGATGCACTGGCATAACAATCTGTTGTGGCAGTAACCATAATACCATCATGTTGTGTTCTCATGTTTTTGGCTCGTTCAGTGACAAAAAATCTGTACCCATTGATAACAATTGATTTACAGTCACGAACCACGGTATTAGGACCAAAAGCCAAAGCTCTTATTTCCTCAGAGATAGAGTCAGCAGACAAACTCAATACCTGCAATATAAATGACAGTTAAACATAAGTAAATATTGAAATAATTAATTTAAATATTAATATTTTTACCTTCAATTTTAACCAAGCAGAAAACTCTTTGCTATGAAAAGTCTCTCTCCTTCTCAAAGATAAAGAACGATGCTTCCTATTTATCATTGTTTTATGTTCCCTTTAGATAAAAAAATATGAATAGTTTAACAGATATATATGTAAGATATACATATTCAATTTTGTTACCTGATCTAGTCATCGAACAAATCATAGTTGAACAAAACTGTGTGATGTGCCATCTCCCACTCTTCATGGCTTACTGTCTTCAATGTATATGATCCAGGAATTCCTCCTGTTTGAGGAAGTGATGGAAAAAAGGGTTCAATTTGCTCATATTGTTCTTCTTCATTTCTCATTGGTCTGTTCATTCTTGTAGTAAGATCAGACAAATACATCAAACAGAAATCCATACATTCTTGAGCTAAGTAACCGTTCAAGATAGAACCTTCGGGATGATTATTGTTTCGAACATAAGACTTTAATGTGAACATATTTCTTTCAGTTGGATACATCCAACGAAAAGAAACAGGTCCTCCAAGAAGTATTTCAGTTGGAATATGGACAGTCAGATGCAGGATGCATGTGAAAAATGATGGGGGAAATATTTTCTCCAACTCACACAAAATTAATGGGGCATCTGTCAACATTTTTTGCAAGAAAGACTTGGACAACTTCTTAGCACAACGATCTCTAAACAAATGGCACAACCGAATAACACCCACCCTTACATTATTGGACAAAAGATGACGGATTGCTATTGGAAGCAACTCATGCAGTAGAACGTGATAATCACGAGTCTTCAAAGATTTTAGCTTCAACTCTCTTATGTTGACCCGTTTAGATATTTTGCTTGAATATCCATAAGGAACTCTAATAGTCTGTAATACTTCCAGAAATTGTTTTTTTTTCAGTAGGTGTCATCACATAAGAAGCACATGGAAGTTGCCATTTATTTTCACTGATATGCACAGGATGCAATTCTGGTCTTATGCCCCAATCCACCAAGTCACGTCGAGATCGTAAATCATCTTTTGTCTTCCCCTTGACATTTAGAAGAACTGAAAGCAACATTTCGCATATATTCTTTTCAATATGCATTACGTCTAAGCAATGATGTAGAAAATTGGTTGACCAATAAGGCAAATCAAAAAAGATACTCCTCTTCCTCCAATTGTAACAGGTTTCTGTGGAAACATTCTTTCTCTTACCAGAATTCATTTGACCCTTCCCGAACGAAAAACTGAAATCTTTCAATTCATTAAGCACATCAGTTCCAGACATACGCTGAGGTGGATCATCGGTCTCTATAGTATTATCAAATCTTCGACGATTCATTCTATATGGATGATCCTTTGGCAAAAATCGTCGATGTCCCATAAAACAGAAACTACAATGATGTTTCAGTCTTCTGGATCGTGTATTCTTCATACAAACTGGACATGACAGTTTTCCCTTCGTGCTCCATCCAGACATCATTGCATAAGCCGGAAAATCATTGATCATCCACATAAGCGCAACACGCATCTGAAATATGTCTTTCGAACATGCATCATATGTGCGCACACCCACATCCCAAAGAAGTTTCAACTCTTTTATTAAAGGTTGCATGTATACATCAATATCAATGTCGGGATCAGAAGGACCAGATATGAGTATACTCATGAAAGTGAAAGATTTTTTCATACACAACCATGGGGGAAGATTATAAATGTGTATAAAAACTGGCCATGTGCTGTGCGAAGTAAGAATCTGCCCAAACAGATTAAAACCGTCGCATGAAAGACCCAGCCTCACATTACGCACGTCAGCTGCAAAATCAGGATGTCGAGCATCAAATCTCTGCCATGCAAATCCATCTACAGGATGAACCAACTCATCATTAGTCTTCTTTCTCTCGGTATCATGCCATCTCATTTTTATTGATATGTCATCAGATATAAAATGATTATGGAGTCTGGGGATCAATGGAAAGTGCCACATTACTTTCTGTGGAACGCGGGATGGTGTTCCATCAGATTTTGACTTCCAGTGGGATGTGCCACATTTTATACATTCATTTCGTTCAACAGTTTCTTCCCAGAATAAACTGCAATCTTTCGGGCAAGCATGAATTTGGTTTCTGGAAAATCTAAGTTCTTCAACTAACTTCCATGCCATATAGTTGTTTGAGGGAATATCTGCATAATCTGAAAGTAAATCCTTCAAGAGGGTAAGAATGTAATCGATTGCTGTATTAGAAATCTCATACATAGTTTTTCCATGAAACAATCGGATTAAAAATTACAGCTTTTTCATTTTATCGCATTGTCGATATACTGGAGTCGTGGCAGCATCATTCAATTTTTTCACCCTATCAATATCATCATTTTCACTAGATGCATCAGTTTTCCTCATATCGACGTCTTCTTGAGTCGAAATCCTTTCTTTTTCATGATGAAGAATAAACGGAAACCGATCATCTAACAAATTCACCATTCCAGTCCTTTCATTTCGATCATCACCAATTTGAGATTTCATTTTCTCCCCATTGTGATACCACACAAAGTAGTTTTCTTGAAAACCATTTTTGGTTATGTGGTAGCTGACTTCTTCACGACTCAACCAAGGTCTACCAACACAATTGGAACATGGGAAGTGTATGCGACCACTATCTGAAGCATTGTGAAATGAAAAATCTATAAAGCTCTCCAAATTGTTTTGAAAATCGCTTGAGATACGATCGGTTTCATACATCCAACTTCTGTCCATTCTGTAAAAAGAATTAATATAAGTCATTTTGTCATAAAAAATTCAATAGGACTGAACTTTAATAGAAAATACATTTAAGTAAACGATAAAGGAAGAAAATAATCATGGTATCAACTACACATGTGAAAAAAACATACTAATGTGTTATTGAAAAAATGTAAAACCAACAAGAACTTAATGTGTTATCACATCAGAGCATGCCTCATCCCATAACCATATTAGTAGGGTATCCTCATATACGATTTACCTTTTTGAATTAATTTGCACTTCCTCACCAGGTACCTGAGTAGATTTCATAGATATAATCATCTCACATCCTGTAAGGCTTCCATTATGTATGATCTGCAGAATAATTTGAGTGATCATGAATCATGCATGGGATCTTCCCATGATCACTATAGATTATGAGAAGGAATTATGATAGGTCACGTAAATAACATCAAACACATATTTTAGATAATTTGAGACATAATATAATAAAATAATGTATAAATATATGGAATTTGGGATAAAAGGATGGATGAAATACTAAAATATGGGAGACTAAGGTGAAGGAAATATATGTTGACCCTAATGTTCATAACATGCATCACCTATGAAATTTTATTGCACTAGGAAATTTCATCCTGTTCACAATACATTCCACTGGAAACCTATTTTGATCATTTGATGTCCCCTTGACATGTCAAATAAAATTAGATGGCAACCATGAATATGCCACCCTTGTAATGAAAAGCCTTTAATTCTCACCGTACAGACTACATGTTTTCCAATAGATATGTATCTCCTTCTATATAGGGGAATCAATACATATTATCTCAGTCTCATAATAAATTTCAGGAATGTTAGATGGCTCCCTTAACACCCTCCAGGCACACCAACTAGGTCATGTGATGTCCTCAAATCATGTCACTATGGACATAAATCACCCTTCAAGACATGTCACACTGACTCTAGAGTTTCCCTCCCAGTGTGTCAAACATGTCTTTTGATGAAAATGGAGAAGATCACCAAAATCAAGAGATTCCCTATAGGCATTACATCCATTATCATGAAATTGCTTCTAGGATCAACCAGTCGGGACTTGTGATGTCCTCCAAACATTTCGATGATGTCCGGACTGGGGGTTCGCGAGAGCACGGCCACCCCCTGTGGCCAGCCCACCCACCCCCTTGGACAGCCCGCCCACCCCTCCTTGACAGCCCGGCCACCCCCGTGGACAGCCCGTCCACCCTTGTGGACAGCCCGCCCACCCCCGTACCCCCCTGGACACCCCGTACCCCCCTGGGATAGCCCCGCCCACCATCCCAAACAGCCCACACCCCCTCCCCTGCAACCCCACCACCACCACCTAGACATACCAACCCCCCTGGACACCCCACACACCCCTCCCCCACCAGGACACCCCACCCAGACCCCCAGGACAGCCCACACCCCCTGGACAGCCCCGCCCACCCCCGTGGACAGCCTTTCCCACCCCCGTGGATAGCCTCGCCCACCCCCATGGACAACCCACCCACCCCCGTGGACGCCCCTACCTCCTAGACAGCCCAACCACCCCCGTGGACAGCCCACCCACCCCCCTCGACACCCCTTCTCCCTATGGACAGCCCCCCAACCCTTTGGATAGCCCGCCCACCCCCTGGACACCCCTACCCCCTGTGGCCAGCCCACCCACCCCCCTTGGACAGCCCGCCCACCCCTCCATGACAGCCCGACCACCCCCCGTGGACAGCCCGTCCACCCTTGTGGACAGCCCGCCCACCCCCGTACCCCCCTGGACACCCCGTACCCCCCCTGGATAGCCCCGCCCACCATCCCAAACAGCCCACACCCCCTTCCCTGCAACCCCACCACCACCACCTAGACATACCACCCCACCTGGACACCCCACACACTCCTCCCCCACCAGGACACCCCACTCAGACCCCCAGGATAGCCCACACCCCCTGGACAGCCCCGCCCACCCCCGTGGACACCCCCTACCCCCTAGACAGCCGAACCACCCCCGTGGATAGCCCACCCACCCCCCTCGACACCCCTTCTCCCTATGGACAGCCCCCACCCCCTTGGATAGCCCGCCCACCCCCCCCTGGACACCCCTACACCCCGTGGCCAGCCCACCCACCCCCCCTGGACAGCCCGCCCACCCCTCCTTGACAGCCCGGCCACCCCTGTGGACAGCCCTTCCACCCTTGTGGACAACCCGCCCACCCCCCGTACCCCCCTGGACACCCCGTACCCCCTGGATAGCCCCTCCCACCCTCCCAAACAGCCCACACCCCCTCCCCTGCAACCCCACCACCACCACCTAGACATACCACCCCCCCTGGACACCCCACACACCCCTCCCCCACCAGGACACCCCACCCAGACCCCCAGGATAGTCCACACCCCCTAGAGAGCCCCGCCCACCCCCGTGGACAGCCTTTCCCACCCCCGTGGACACCTCCGCCCACCCCCCGTGGACAACCCACCCACCCCCGTGGACACCCCCTACCCCCACAATCCATTATCCAAAACATATCAAATTGGTTTGAACACAATCCATAATTCCCACAATCCATTATCCAATACATGTAAACGTTCACGATAGCCTCCCCCAACTCTGATTTACATGTTTTGAACACTCTCCTTCCAAACATAGAATACAAAAACATCAAATAAGTATTCACAAACACCAACAATATCCTATTTAGATATTAATTTCAATAATCAATTAAACCACCAACGCCTGGAAAAAATCTATTCATTAAAACAACTACAACAATATGGTTGAGATCAAATTTTACCTATTCGTATGGGGGTGTACCTGTTGGGATGGGGGGTGCTGGTGTTCGGATTCGCGAGAGTAGTAGAGTCGGATGGGGTTCGCGAGAGCAGCAGAGCGAATAGATTAGGGATCTATCCGAATGGGGAGAGGAGATCGTGATCTAGAATTTGGGGGAAACCTTTGCCAACGGTTTATAAAAACCGTTGGCAAAGGCACACATTTCCCAACGGTTCCAGTGAACCGTTGGGAAATGTATGAGTTTAGCACCCCTTTCCCAACAGTTCCAGTGAACCCTTGGGAAAGGTGTGAGTTTAGCACCCCTTTCCCAACGGTTCTAGTGAACCGTTGGGAAAGGGTCCACCGAAATACCTTTTGCCAACGGTTTTATTAAACCGTTGGCAAAGACTCACTATACCAACGGTTTAAGTAAACCGTTGGTATACTACCGTTGGGAAAAGACCAAATTATAGTAGTGATAGTAACCTTGTTAAGGTATCTTTATAATATGAAACACTCTATTCATTATTTTTCCTTAAGTTAAGAAAGTTCCTCTTCATATCGATTTGTTGACCGTGAGGAAACTATTTGTCGAAGAATTTCACCTTAAAAGTTCTCCATTCCATATGTTCTATTTTTTCTTCATACCTAGTATTTTGGATCAATGACCACAATTGATCAGTGTCACCTTTTAGAAAATATATCACAAAAGTAACCTATTCTATTTCACTACATCCCAAGGCCATAAATATATTTTATAAAGACTCAATCCACTACTTAACTACAATTTGATTTCTATTCCCACTGAATGATGGGATTTTTTGTCACATAAACCGATCTAGTATAGGATATTCCCTATTCTTAAAGGGTTATTCTATTTGGGAAAGGTTATTTTTGATAACCTGATTATGTTTCCCTAAAATCCCCATCATTTTCTCTGTTCTAATTCCAACTATATTAGTTTCTTCTGCTGGGAACCCCCTACAATTTCCTCGACTATTGATATCATTATTCTGTTTGGGTGCCTTTTTTATATAATGATACATATCATATTAGCTCATAAAATTATGGGTTTCAAATACCATAAAACACTCAACATAAATTAAAACTTTATGCATCATTTATCATAAACTTTTTTTACTTTGGGTGAATTATCCTAGGTTTATCCCCAAAGTCTAACTTAGTTTATGTTCCCTAACCCATGATCTCTAAATCTAGTTTCCAAGGTTTTTTCTAAACTTCTTATCATACCAAATGAAATGCCCCAACTTCAGATAACATGAATCTAGTGCATTATTACATTTCATTGGAATTATTACATGGAAAAAAATCTTGAAGGACCATACATTTAAGTGGTCTTTGAAATCCATATTACATACATGATACCCATAATACATTAAGGAAAAAAAATATACAATAAAATAATTTAAATGAACTACATCAATGAAATCATAGTCAACGTTCTCTTCTTCATAACCTGGGGAGAGAAACATAATAAGGGTGAGCTCGAATGCTCAGTTAGGGTATGTAAAATAGAAGAATTAATCAATCTATATAGATAGATAAATATATGAGAACACATTAAATTAAAAAACTGGATAAGGAACAAATAATATGGAAAGTAATAAAAGGAAACATATTCCATAAATCAATAAATTTTGAATGAACTACTATCATGTCATGACCCATCCTCGGGGCCGTGCTGTGACTACCCCAAGCCCACCTTCCATAGGCCAGGGGATAGAGACTTTCACCAAGGCGTAAATTACGATAAAAATGGTAGGATTGAATTTGTAAAATAAACAAACACCACAGAGAAAGCAAGGAGTAGAAGTAAACACTATGTAAAAACTAGGTACAACAGTAAGTGCGGAAAAATAAGTGGGCCAGAATACAAACCCAAACTAAAAGTAAAGTTCAATTGGAAAAGGAAAACAGCAACTGAAAAGTAAATCCGCAGCCTCGAGCCATCCGCTAGAAACCCCACCTGAAGGGTTGGTACAAATAGCCTCCAGAGCTCCTCGGGTCCAGTTGTCCGCTCCGAGTACGTCCCGCCAGTGGTCCACCTCCAGGCACCATCCTGCTCTGCAAGCCTCAACCACGATCAGCGATGTCTGTCATCTGTAACCAACACAACGTAGTGCGGGCATAGCCCATGCAGGGGTGAGTATAATCTACTCAGTAGGGACCCCGAGACCCCAGAAGGTCTCCCAGAATCCACAAGGATAATCCACAAAGGAAATATGCAATCAAAAAGTAACATCCGACACTGCTTAGGTATATGCCCATACATATACGTAAGTCATCAATTCCAGTTCGCTCCAACCTCTGAGCCCAAGTACAACCCAGTTCACATAGGAAAGAAAAACATAATCCACACAGGATAGCACAACACAATCCACAAAGGAAAGCAAAACATGATTCAGCTCACACAGGTATACTTCTTCGTATGACGATAGAGATGATCAGATATATCCACTGATTCATCTAAGCCGTCGGACCTACAAAGGATCGATAGGTACTAACCCCCGCAATGACCCACAAAGGATCTGACCCACACATGATCGATAGGTAACTAACCCCCACAATGACACACAAAGGATCTGACCCACATAGGATTGATAGGTAACTAACCCCCACAAAGACCCACACAGTATCGGACCCACATAGGTTCTATAGGCACTGGACCACACAGGACCACTGAGCGCTGACTCACATAGGATCGGAACCACACATGATCTGTAGCACTGATCCACGTAGGATCGCTGAGTGATGTAGTCATCGCCGTCGAATCCACTGAGGATCTCTGTACAGTCGTCGTCGTCGTCGCAGTCGCAGCCAGCTCTAGGGTTCCCGCACACAACAAGCTCATTCGGGAGGGTCCGCTCCACGAGCCGAGAGGCTGATACATCAACTGAAACATAGCCCAAAGTTGATGTATCCAAAAGTTCCGTATCGTCAACAGGAACTCAACGCAACAGACGTCGCGTCAAACGGACACCTGGTCTGAGAGTTATTGGCTTTTTCGTCCCAGGGGCCCGGTTGGTTTTTAAGTCAAAACCAACCCGACCGTACTCCACTTGCGTCCAAACCTCAGGCGGAGTAAGCCAAAAGATCCATCTCACTTAGATGAATTTATCAAAGTCAACGGCACGTCAAACGGACGTCTAGAGCTTAAGTTATGAGCGTTTCCGCTCCGAGGGCCCGGTTGGTTTCGTGTACGAACCAACCTGGATAAACCGATCTGAAACCATAAGTTCAATATACCGAAACGACCGTCTCGATCCAAGGATTTCATCGGCGCTGACGGTGCATCAGTCGGAGGTCCGTAGACCATGATATCGGAAAAATAATGAAGGGGGTACGAAAACGGGGGGTCTGGGCCCGGACCGACCCGGCCCAACCCCCCCTGGGTCGGCCCGAACCGGGTCGACCCGACCTAGGTCTGGGTCTGACCCGGCTGGGCGCGACCCGACCCGGCCTGGGGGCGACCAGCCTGGTGCTGGCCGGGTGGCCAGCGGGTCGGCTCGGCCATTACGGCCGAGCGAAGCGGGGGGGGGGGGGGGGGGGGCTGCCCCCCGCGTGAAAGAGACACGACCCCGCGTGGGGCTGCCCTTGCCAGTGGACGCGGCTGGCTTCCTCGTCCCGTCCCCCCTCCGGTCCCGTGCGGTTGCAAGACCGCGCCCTTCCGCCGCGGCTGAACCCGCGCCGGCTCCTCCCAGCAGCGCACCGGTGGGCTGCTCCGCAGACCACCAGACGAGTTCCAGTGGTCGGAATTGCGTGTCGTCTTCGCCAATGGCCCTCCCAGGGCCCGTCCTTCACTGCGAGGACCTCACATCACCCGTGCGGCCTGTTTTTTCGTCGTCCTCTATTCCGCACACCAGGAATGAAAGGGCGGTGGGTTTGGACTTGTTCGTTGGTTCGTACCCACCGCGTTAGCGGTTTTAAAAGTCTCACAACAATCATTTAAACAAACCGCAGATATAATAACACAGTTTATAAAGAACAAAAACCCATACCTCAACGTTGTCTTCGAATGTGAGCTCGTCGCGGAAGAAGAGGATAGTCGCGTCACGGAAGGGGCGTCACTGTCGTCGTGGTACACGGCGTCGCGTAGCCAAACTCCGAGGATTAAAATCACACAGATTTAATTGCACCAATTAAACCCATGTTGAGGATATAATTCACAAAGAGTTAAAAGAAAAGAAATCCCCTAACTCAATCGGTTGTTGATCGAAGATTGTTGCGGGGAAGTTACATCGCGGAAGAAACAACGCGGAAGGAGGATCGTCTGCATCGCGGTACACGGCGTCGCTTCGTCGATCTCTGAGGGTTCGGCGTTCTTTGTCGCCCTTCGTCGAAGGCCGGCGTTCTTCGCGTTCATCACGTTCTTCGTGAAGGAGGATGAAGATCTTTAGGACTTAGAGTTTTCTCCAAATCCTCTCAACAAGCCACCCCTCAATAAGACAAGTGTTGGTATTATTTTATTCTCATGCCAACAATTTGAAATTCAAATATAAGTAACGAAAAAATTAATTCAATGAATTAATTGCAACGAATTTAACCGCCCAATTTAATGGGGAGTTTCTTAACCAGAAAAACGCACAGTTGACTTTCATTAAAGAGGGGGTTTGCTGGTGCGTTACTTAAGAGGGGAGAAACGATGGGGCTCGTGCGGGCCCCACCTCACAAATATCCTACCTAGTGTGTAGGATATTTTGGGTTCCACCCTATCTTCTTAACTGGGATTAAGTGGATTTAAGTGAAATAAAATAAATTTGTCGCACCAATTTATTTTATTTCTCATCTTAACCCCAAAAATTAAAAACCACACCCAAGAAAATGCAACTCTGGAAAAGGCGTTTCTAAGAAAATTCCGGCGCTGCAATTCCATCGCTTACCTTGGAATTTTATTCCGAGCATCAGTTCAAAAGTTTGAAAAGCCCGCTCGTTTTTTCACTGAACGTACCTGAGCCAAACATCGGAAAATGATTCTGGGCACACCGGACCTCGGAATCAGGTGCCGTCAGAAACTGCGTTCTTGTAAAATTTCCAAGAAAATTAAGAAATAAATTTCCTTGAATTTGAAAGGTCCTTACATCAATCTTACCTCAGGGATTTACGTCCCCGTAAAGATACATCATAAACTAGGGAAACAAATGTGGGTACTGAGCACGCATCTGAGCCTCCCGCTCTCAAGTGCATTTCTGGAGGTTCATGTGCTGCCATCTGATTTGCACTAGAGGGATCGATCATCCACGTAGGACCCTCTCTTGTCGATCCTCGATCTCCACTGAGACCTCCACAAAAGTCTCCCCATCATCAATGTCTAGCTCCCCATGGTCAATGATATGTGTCGGGTCGTGCACGTATCTCCTTAGCTGAGATACGTGGAAGACGTCGTGCACCCGATGCAACTGAGGTGGTAAAGACAAGTGATAAGCCACCTCTCCAATCCTACAGAGGACCTGGTATGGTCCGATGAAGCGTGGAGACAACTTTCCGCCTCGGCCAAATCTTCGTAATCCACGCCGAGGTGAGATCTTCAAGAATACGTGGTCGCCATCCTCGAACTCCAGTGGCCTCCGCCTCCTATCAGCATAAGACATCTGCCGGCTCTGAGCTGTCCTCTTCTGCTCCTGGATGACCTGGACCTTATCTGTCATGGCCTAGACCATCTCTAGTCCCACAAGTACCGACTACCCAGGGTCTCTCCAGCTCAGAGTTGATCTGCAAGGTCGGCCGTACAATGCCTCGTATGGTGCCATCCCGATGGTGGAGTGGTAGCTGTTGTTGTACGTGAACTCCACCAAGGGTAGATGGTCCTCCCAACTGCGACCAAAGTCGAGGACACATGCGCGGAGCATGTCCTCGAGATCTGAATGGTCCTCTCCATCTAACCATCCATCTGAGGGTGAAAGGTGGTACTCAGACGTAGCTGCGTCCCAAATGCCTCTTGCAACCCCTTACAAAGCTGGGAATTAAAGAGAGCATCTCGATCATAGACGATAGATGATGTAATACCGTGAAGCCGTACAATATCCTGAATGTAGAGACATGCCAAGTTCTCTACTGAGCCCTGCTCTCTGATGGATAAGAAGTGAGCCGACTTTGTGAGTCGGTCGACAATCTCCCAGATGGGGTCGTGACCTCTGGAAGTGCATGGAAGTCCAGTCACGAAGTCCATAGATATCCTATCCCACTTCCACTCCGGGACCTCCAAGGGTTGTTCCAAGCCTGCTGGTACCTGATGCTCTGCCTTCACCGACTGGCAGGTGAGGCATTGAGAAATGAACTCTACCACAGCTTTCTTCATGCTTGGCCACCAGTGCTGTCGTCTGAGATCCTGGTACATCTTCTCCACTCCAGGATGTACCGCTAAAAGATAAGTGTGAAACTCTCTCAGCACCTCCTCTCGTAAAGAAACTGGTACCAAGTTATGTTCTCTGAAAAGGAAATCGTGCTCCACTCTAAAGGAGAAACCATTAGGTGCCTATCTTGAGGATATCTGAGCACGCCGCGTCTCACAGTCAGCATCCCCACGCTGTGCCTCTCTGACTCGATGTAGTAGTGGAGGGGTGACTGTGAGAGACTAAATGAAGGCTACTCCATCTCTATCCACGAAGGATATCTGCAAAGTGGCTAGCTACTCTGATGCCTCCTCAAGTAGCTGAATGCCCGTCCTCCTGCTAAGAGCATCAGCTACCAAGTTCCCCATCCCTGGAGTATAGACTATCTCAAAAACATAGTCCTGGAGGAACTCGAGCCATTTCCACTATCTCAGGTTCAGGTCCTTCTGAGAGAAGATGTACCTGAGACAATGATGGTCAGAAAAGACTGTAAAGTGCTCACCCATTAGGTAGTGCCGCCATGTCTTCAGAGCGAAGACCAATTCTTCTAACTCCAGGTCATGGGTAGTGTAGTTCTGCTCAGGCGGCCACAACTGACGTGATCCATAGGAGATCACTGCCAGCTCCTACATCAAGCCACATCTGAGTCCGGTCCCTGATGCATCGCAGTAAACTACGTACCCTACTCCCTCCTCCGGAAACCTCAAGATAGGTGTGCTGGTCAATCTCTGCCTCAGCTCCTGGAAGCTCTATTGACATCTTTCTGACCACACAAAGGGTTTCCCCTTCTTCGTCAAAGCTGAGAGTGGTGCCGCAATCTTGGAAAAATTTGGCACAAATCTCCGATAGTATCTAGCTAGTTCCAAGAAACTCTGCATCTCCGTCACGCTCCTGGGTGGCTCCCAAGCTAGCACTGCCTCGATCATCGTGGGATCCCCCACAACTCCCACCTTAGAAATGAAGAGTCCCAAGAAGTGGACCTCGCGTACCCAGAACTGAAACTTCGAGAGATTTCCATATAGCTGGTGCTATCGGAGTGTGTCTAGTACAACCCGTAAGTGGTAGGCATGCTCCTCCTCAGTTGTCGAGTATATCAAAATGTCATCGAAGAAGACTACGACAAATCGATCGAGGTATGGATGAAAGATCCTGTTTATTAGGCCCGTGAACACCGCTGGAGCATTGGTTACGCCAAAGGGCATGACCAAGAACTCATAGTGGCCATACCAACATCTAAAGTCCGTCTTCTGCACTTCTTCGTCCTGAACACTGAGCTGATGATAGCCTGACCTGAGTTCTATATTCAAGAACCACAGTTCTCCCTTGAGCTGATCGAAGAGGTCATCAATCCTCAGTAGAAGATACTTCTTCCTCACTGTGACCTGGTTCAGGCGACGATAGTCGACACACCGTCGCAAGCTCCCGTCCGCCTTCTTGGCAAACAATATCTGGGAAGCCCAGGGTGAAACACTAGGTCAGATGAACCCCTTTCCCTTCAGGACCTCCAACTGTACCCATAGCTCTCAATGCTCAGCGAGGGCCATACAATATGTTGGAGTCAATATCATGGTTGTCCCAGGGTACAAGTCAATATAAAAGTCTACCTATCTACGAGGAGGTAGTCCTGGAATGTCATCGGGAAAAATATCTGCATACTGATCCACCACTGTAGGAAAACCAGGACTCCGCACGTCAACTGCTCCTAGGATGAGGCTAGCCAACTGATGAGTGATGGGTTGTCCTCTCCTCTGCGGAAGTCCATCATGTTCTGCGAAGGATCCCTTCTCGCTGGTGAAGGTAAACCTGCTCCCGTCAGTTCTTACACATCACACCTTGCGCCTAATAGAGTCTATCTGAGCATGGACTGTAGATAACCAATCCAAGCCCAAGATGATTTCGTAAGGCCTCAACGCTGCTACAAGAAGATCCCAGCCGAAGCTCTCACCTCTTAGAGTAAGCTCACAATGCCGGCACCAGTGCGTAATCGTCGAGTTTGCTCTCGTAGGAGTCTCTAGCCGTAAGGATCGAGCCAACCGCTTTGTCGGAATCTCTGAGCTCTGAACAAGGGCAGCGTCTATGAAAGAGTGACTCGCTCTTGTGTCTATAAGAACTGCATCAATGGTATAATAGATACAGATAGTACCTCGAAACATCTCGGGCGTGCCGTGGTCGTATACCTCCACTGTCTGGAGCTGTGCCTGTCTCTGCCCGCCAGCTCCCTGTGGTCGGGGTTGACCTCTTGGTGGTGGTGGTGTTAGAGACTCAAAGATTCGCCCACCACCTGTTGCTCGGACAGCTCCTCTGCCTCGTCCGCCTGCTCCCTACGGACTGCCACTGTCGACCCTCTGCCTCTGCCTAGGTGGCCCTTCAATCATCTGTTTCTCCCCGGGATGGCGGTTCGGGAAGTCACGAGCCATGTGGCCCTGCCCACCACATGCGTAGCACTGTCTGCCTCTCGAAAGACTGGCTCCATGTTGTGTGTCCCGAACAGCTGAGCCAGTGTCCTAAAGTCGTCTTCCTGAGGGTCTGGTCTACCTGGACCCATGAGTCATCCGTCGGCTGCCTTCTGTAGAAGACTCTGCTACATGCCGCCCTACGGTGGGTCTCACCGCTGATGTAGACTCAGCAAGAAAGCTCTCGATCAGAAGGGCTCTCTCCAGAACCCGTACCAGCGTCGGAATGCTGAGGGAGATCAGTGATGCCCAGATCTCATGACTCAATCCCTTCTCGAAGGTCCGGGGCCAGATGAATGGGTCACGTACCATGTCTGTCAAGTATTGCAAGAGATCAGTAAATCTTGCCGAGTACTGGGCGACCATCAAGCTTCCCTGTCGCAGCTGAAGAAGCTCCTGGATGCGCACCGCACAGAGGGTGGATGGGACGATCTCCAAGCAGAAGAGGCTCTCAATGTCTGACCAAATAAGAGATGCCTCATCATGCACCTGCAGCATCAAGATCCACTATCTTCCTGCTGCCGCATGCAGTAGGCTCACTGCAAGGATCACCATGAGGTCTTCTAGTGTCCTCCCTAACATGAAAACCCGTAAAACTGCCTCCAGCCAGTCCTCGGCTGCCTGGGGGTCCGTCTCCCTGCGGAACCTTGGCAGTCTCTGGCGCTGAAACTCGTGCAGTGCACTAAGGTGATGTGCATCGTCAGCAGCTGGGGTTGGTATCATCGGTGACTCGGCAGGTAGAGGTACCACTGGTGCCTCTTCTGTCAAAGGGCCATGTACCGAGGCCTCGTCGCTCGGCAGGCTGTCGTCACGTACAACTCTCGGAACCCTAGCTGGCTGCCGTCGTGGAGCCATCCTAAAAAGAAACAGGTGTGCCACGGTCAAACACTATACCTGGTGAGCTGACATATAGTAATCACAATGAAAACTTGAAACACACACACAATCAATGTTTTCGTGCATTATGTCGGAAATCAGAAGTCAGGGTCCTGATGTACGGATACATCGGCCGCCGCACCAACACTGGACTCCCTGGACTGATAACCACACCCAATACGCTTAACACTATTGCTTCACATAGAAAAAAAAGATCAGATTCCAATGTTCTGCGGTAGAACCGAACTCCTCTGATACCAATTTGTCACGACCCATCCTCGGGGACCATGCCGTGACTACCCCAAGCCCGCCTTCCATAGGCCAGGAGCTAGCGACTAGCACCAAGGCAAAAATTCTGATAAAAAGGGAAGGCATTGCCTTTGTAAAATAAACAAACACCACAGAGCAAGTAAGAAGTTGAAGTAAACACTAAGTAAAAACTAGGTACAATAGTAAGTGAGGAAAAGTAAGTGGGCAAGAATACAAACCCAAACTGAAAGTAAAGTACAACTGGAAAGGGAAAACAACAACTAAAAAGTAAAGCCGCAGCCTCGAGCCATCCACTGGAAACCCCACCTGCTGGGTGGGTACAGATAGCCTCCACAGGTCCTTGGGTCCAACTGTCCACTCCGAGTACATCCCGCCAGTTGTCCACCTCCAGGTACCGACCTGCTCTGCAAGCCTCAACCACGATCAGCGTTGTCTGTCGTCTGCAACCAAAACAACGTAGTGCGGGCATAGCCCGTGAAGGGGTGAGTATAAGCTACTCAGTAGGGACCCTGAGACCCCCGAAGGTCTCCCAGAATCCACAAGGATAATCCACAAAGGAAAGATGCAATCACGAAGTAACATCCGACACTATTTAGTTATATGTCCATACATATACCTAAGTCATCAATTCCATTTCGCTCCAACCTCCAAGCCCAAGTACAACCTAGTCCACACATGAATGAAAAATGTAATCCACACAGGACAGCACAACACAATCCACAAAGGAAAGAAAAACAGGATTTATCTCACACAGGTATACTTCTTAGTATGATGATAGAGATGATCAGATATATCCACTGATTCATCTATGCTGTCGGACCCACAAAGGATTGATAGGTACTAACCCCCGCAATGACCCACAAAGGATCTGACCCACACAGGATCGATAGGTAACTAACCCCAGTAATGACCCACAAAGGATCTGACCCACACAGGATCGATAGGTAACTAACCCCAGCAAAGACCCACACAGGATCTGTAGGCGTTGTCCCACACAGGACCGCTGAGCGCTGAACCACATAGGATCGGACCCACACAGGATCTGTAGCACTGATCCACGTAGGATCCCTGAGTGATGTAGTCTTCGTCGTCAAATCCACTGAGGATCTCTGTACAGTCGTCGTCGTCGTCGCAGTCGCAGCCAGCTCTAGGGTTCCCGCACACAACAAGCTCATTCAGGAGGGTCCGCTCCACGAGCCGAGAGGCTAATACATCAACTGACACATAGTATAGATTTGATGTATCCAAAAGTTCTTTATAGTCAACAGGAACTCAACGCCACAGACGACGCGTCAAACGGACGCCCGGTCTGAGAGTTATTGGCTTTTTCGTCCCTGGGGCCCGGTTGGTTTTTAAGTCAAAACCAACCCGACCATACTACACCTGCATACAAACCTTGGTCGGACTAAGACAAAGGATCTGTCTCACTTAGAGGAATCCATCAAAGTCGACGGCACGTCAAACAGACGTCCAGAGTTTAAGTTATGAGCGTTTCCGCTCCGAGGGCCTGGTTGGTTTCGTGTACGAACCAACCCTGCTGAACCCAAAGCACACCGAAACCTTGATTTTGTTATACTGAAACGACCGTCTCGATCCAAGGATTGTATCGGTACTAACGGTGTATCAGTCGGAGATCTGTAGCCCAAGATATGAGAAAAAGACTGAAAGGGGTCCGAAAACGGTGGGTCTGGGCCTGGACCGACTCGGCCCAACCCCCCCTGGGTCGGCCCAAACTGGGTCGACCCGACCTGGGTCCAGGTCCGACAAGGAGGGGCGCGTCCCGGCCCAGCCAGCACGGCATGACCTGGCCTGGGTGTGACCCGGCTGGCGCTAGCCGGGTGGCTAGCGGGTTGGCTCACCCGTTACGGCCGAGCGAAGCGGGGGGGGGGGGGGGGGGAGGGGGGGGGGGGAGGGGGGGGGGGGGCGCTGCCCCCGCATGAAGTAGTCGCGGCCCCGCATTGGGCTTCCCTTGCCTGTGGACGTAGCCGGCTGCCGCATCCCATCCCCGCTCCGGTCCCGCGTGGTCGCGGGACCGCGCCCTGCCACCGCGGCTTCAGCCGCCGCCACCTGCCGCTGGCGCCGCCATGCCGGCGAGGCACGCCGGCGGGCTGCTCCGCGGACCACCGGACGAGTTTCGGTTGTCGGAATTGCGTGTCGTCTTTACCAATGGCCCTCCCGGGGCCCGTACTTCACTGTGGGGACCTCACATGTCCCGCGTGGCTTGTTTTGTCATCGTCCTCCATTCCGTACACCAAGAACGAAAGGGCGGTGGGTTCAGACTTGTTCGTTGGTCCGCACCCACCGCGTTAGCGGCTTTAAAAGTCTGACAACAATCATTTAAAAAAACTGCGAATATAATCGCATAGATTATAAAGAAAAAAACCCCTACCTCAACATTGTTGTAGAATGTGAGTTCGTCGCGGAAGAAGAGGATCGTCGCATCGTGGAAGGGGTGTCGCTGTCGTCACGGTACAGGGCGTCACGTAGCCAAACTCCGAGGATTAAAATCACACAGATTTAATTGCACCAATTAAACCCATGTTGAGGATATAATTCACAAAGAGTTAAAAGAACTGAAAACCCCTATCTCAATCGGTTGTTGATCGAAGATTGTCGCGGGGAAGGTATGTCGCGGAAGAAACGTTGCGGAAGGAGGATCATCGGCGTCGCGGTACACGGCGTCGCATCATCGATCTTTGAGGGTTCGGTGTTCTTCATCGAAGGATGGCGTTCTTCGCATTCTTTACGTTCTTCGCATTCTTTGCGTTCTTCGTGAAGGAGGATGAAGATCATCAGGCCTTAGAGTTTTCTCCAAATCCTCTCAACAAGCCACCACTCAATAAGACAAGTGTTGGTCTTATTTTATTCTCATTCTAACAATTTGAAATTCAAAGATAAGTAAAAAACAAATTAATTCAAAGAATTAATTGCAACAAATTTAACCGCCCAATTTAATGGGGCGTTTCTTAACCAAAAAAATGCACGGTTGAATTTCATTAAAGAGGGGGTTTGCGGGTGCGTTACATAAGATGGGAGAAACGATGGGACTCATGCGGGCCCCACCTCACAAATATCCTACCAAGTGGGTAGGATATTTTGGGTTCCACCCTTTCTGATTAACTTGGCTTAATTGGATTTAAGTGAAAAAAAATAAATTTGTCGCACCACTTTATTTTATTTCTCAACTTAACCCCACAAATTAAAAACAACACCCAAGCCAACGCAACTCCGGAAAAGGAGTTTCTAAGCAAATACCGGCACTGCGATTCCATTGGTGCCCTTGGAATTTGATTCCGAGCTCTGGTTTAAACGTTAGAAAAGCCCGCTCATTTGTTCACTGAACGTACCTGTGCCAAACTTCGGAAAATGATTCCAGGCACACCGGGCCTCAGAATTAGGTTCCGTCAAAAACTACTTTCTTGTAAAATTCCCAATAAAATTAAGAAAAAAAATTCCTTTAATTTTAAGGGTCTTTACATATCATATATATGTCGACGAAAAATCTCATGGATAAATAATAATTGAAATTAAATGAGGGAAACACATTATTTAATATTGACATGAATCAGGCACATGAAAACCTATTAACATCATGACCTTTCATAGGTCGGTTCAAAACTAAGTGTAGAAACCCATTTTTCCAACTTAGTCATCTCTTGAGAACCTATAGATGCATCGAGGAGCTATATAAATTCCAAGATCCTCCCATCATTTCCAGTCCAAAGTATTTCTCATTTTGAATATCCAAGCCAATTAGCTTGTACCCGAGTGGTACAAGCACCTTCTTGGCATCCAAAAGACCCAGGATCAAATCCGGCATGGGACAAAATTCCAGGCATTGTAGCAGTGGAAAACTATAGAAGTGGTGGTACTATATAAGCGTAGGCACTATAGCACGACTATAGTGGTGGTGGTATTGTAGCAGGTACTGTAGCAGTACGGTTCACCGAGGGGTCCTTTGGGCCAAAAATGGGCTTTCTAGCATTGTATTCATGACACTTGTCCTTGGGCCTTCAGGATATGTAATGGGTCTCCCTCTACCCAACATAAAAGATGTCTTTGCTCTAATAATAAATCTAGGCTTTGGCCCCAACCTTTAAAAAAAGAAGAATGACAAAAATAAATAATATGCCTATCATATAACCATATAGAATGAGTAATATGGATCTATCAATAATTCCCATGAAAGAACTAATATAATATAATGAAAATAATGAGATTCATGGTAACAAGAAAAAAGGTATAATATACACTATATAAAAGGTACTAGGTGAATAACATTACAATATGCCTCAATGAAATGAAATTGAGATGAAATCCCTTACCTTGAGTCCGACTCATCACGTATGTTCCTTGTTCGTCATGAATAATGAATTTAAGTTATTTTGTACTTTTTTAGAAACTTTTTCAAGTTTATTATCTATTTTATATCACTTATTACTATTTCATAACAATCAGTTAATTGTTCATGTTCATATCAGACATTTTCTTGATGTTCGGTAATTTAGTAAAAAATGAATTTGTTTTGATATAAATTGTTCATATGGTATTAATTCCACTACCTACAGAATGTTATTAATGATTTAAATATCATATATATCTAGTATATATGTATTTATCATAGTCTATAACATTTGGAGATAAGAAATTAAATACACCATTCATGAAGATGGTAGGTCGTACATATGCATGAATATAACTTTCATTTCTTCGTCATATTAAAGGAAGGAAAACCAAATGATACCTAGGTATGTTATAATTCTAGTATAGTATATATTTTATATATTTTACATAATTTAATTAACTCTATCCTTTATACATTCCATATATGTGATGAACGGTTCATATCACTTTGAGGGGGTAGTAGTCCAAACTTCCTCAAATGAAATTATCATATTTACACATTATGTAAATCATAAAGGTATATTATAAATAAAAAATTACATAAGAATAGAGAAAATATATATGGAATATATATCATATATAAATATAGTGTCATCATAATGGCCACCATGAGAGTTGGTAGGAGAAAATTGAACAATCATCGTTTAAGGCAGTAGATCGACAAACAAAGAAACAATATCTCTGTATACATAAGATGAAGGTGTGTGTAAATATAGTTAGAATAATTCTCATAAAAATATACTAGTATATTGGGGATACTGTTTTTTTATGTAGTCATATAATAATAAGATCATAGGGAGTGGAGATTTAAATTAATTGAATGGAACTTGAGAGAAGACATTACCTCTAAATTGGGTAGCTTCTTTTGGTTTGAGCCAAAAGGATTTTTGGAATTGATTTTTGCCCATGTTAAGGCCTCTAAAATTAATGGAGGGATGTAGGGAGATTATATGGGAAAATTTTGGATTATTAAATGGTATTTATAGATTTTATTAAGTGGGTAGAGGTGGTGGCCTTTTATAAGTGGGAGGAGGGGCACTTTAGGAAGGTCTTGAAATATTATTTTATTATAAACAGATTTTCAAATTATAATAGTTCCAAATTGATATATTTTAGGATATAATCATATTAGGTTAAAATAATCTCATGAAAAAGGTTTTATAAAAGCTTAGGTCACAAAATTAACCTTATCTTTTAGCTTTAACCCTTAGTTAAAAACATTAACTCTTACCATGACTTCTTGAATTTTCATAATATATGGTTACAATAATTACTGTAAAATGAAAATAGAATATAAATTTGTTAATTAAGGACATTTTCAACATTATATAAGTAATTTTTCCTAATATTATATTTTTATGACTATTGTATCATTTAATAAAATAGTATTGTTTTTAAAAACTCATTTATTTCAATCTTGACACTATTTAGTAATTAATTTTTGTTAAAGTCGTAAAAACTTGATTCCATAGAAAAAAAAGGAAGAAAATAAAATATAATATTTCAATATCATCCATAAAATTAATTCATGAATTAAAAATGTTCAAATTATATTTAGTTTAATATTTATAATATCATTTATTTGAATATTTCATTAATAAGTTAATCACTACATCATAATTGTGTCATAAATAAATTTATTTATTTAATGTGTAAAAATTATAAATAAAAAAAACGATATATGAAATATTTTTATCTTTATAATTACTATTAATATAAAAATATATCAGTTATATAACCATATATTAAAATTGATTTAGTCATAGATACATGTTTATCTAATATTTCTCTTAACTTTAAATAAATTCTTATATGATGCCATTATCACACCCAAGTGGCTCCATGGGGTCCTAAAATGGACCCATGGATGCCCATTGTTATAAATATCAGATTAGGACATGTTTTAGGGTAGTTTATTATTACTATAATACCTTTTTATTACCCTTATTTACCTGATTTACCCTTTAACCGAGGTAAATAAAAATAATTACTGAAGTTACTATTCATAATGTCAGAAAATAAAAGGTACATCTTTAAAAAACGTGAACCATATGATTCAAAATATGGAATGAATTTTTAAAAATTCAAAACACATAATTTTCAGTAATTAATTTAAAATTAATTCCCATTTTCAAAACTAGAAAGAGGGTTTTAAAGAAGTAAAAACTATTAAAAGAATGACATATGTTAATGTACAATTTAAATGTGAAATTACTTACAATGAACATAATAAGATTAAATGATAAAATATTAATCTAATTACACTTTAAAACAAATTAAAAAGATATAATAAGTATAAAAATAAATTATATGTAAAGGCAATTTTGAATTAAAATACAATATTTTTCACTATTCATCAAAAATTAAAACTTTTCAAAAAACTTCCAAAATTTGACCCTAAAATAATTTTGATATTATACATTCAAAAATTATGTCTATTTTAAAAAATAATGTTCATAAAATTTCAAAATGTGGTTATTACTATTCACAACTTCTTTTTAAACAGCTACTTTGATAGGTCGTAGTGTGCTTGAACTCATGGTCGCATACAACGCAAGCCATTGAATTATTTAAAAAAGTTGTTAGGACCAAAACATTCCTAGATACCATGATAGGGGGTGAATCAGGGTATGGATATTCTTTCTAAAAATTATTTATGCCCCACTAAATCTTGACCTCCTTATTGTAAGGGTTACTTTGTTTTCACTTGTGTATTAATGTTGATCTTATTCTTCCCTTCTATATCTAATTATTAAGAATCTTTTAATATAATGTAGGAAAAAAACAAACAAGAATATATATTTTTACTTGGTTCACCCCAACTGAACTACATCCAATGAGCATACAACGGCGATGTGCCACTGTACCAAATCCACTAAAGCACATTGCCAATAATGTTCAGGCTATATGACTTCTACTCCTAGGATCACTACCTTTACAAAGATTAGGGTCATATCATTACTTCCCCAAGTTTCACTCTCTTTGTGTCTCTCTCTGGCTCACATCCAGTGGAGAGGATCACCTTCTTTCTCTTCCTTTGCTCTCTAGTCTAAGAAGGATCCACTCACAATTTATGGACTTGTAGGTCCCTTCATTTGCATGAATACCTACATCCTTAACTGTAGATAGATGTTCTTTTGATGTCCCAATTTCATCCACTGATGAATATCACTTTACCATAGAAACAATCTGGGAAACCTCAAATGTTGTGAGCAGACTTTACAATTCCTTGCACGCAATTCCCTTTCCTTACGCACAAAAAATCCTCTTTTGCATGAAAACCCTACTGCACTTTTCACACAACCTCAACAATTTCACACAACCACTATTTTACACACAATATCCATTTTACTGGAAACCTTAGATTTTATGAATAACATCAATTTTTACGCAAAATCTTCATTTTACGCGCAGCGTTAACTTTTAAGAGAAACATCAATTTTTTCATGCAACTCCCTTTGTGCATTTTTTACACATATCAGAGCTCAGATCTTCTATATGTCTTGAGATTATATGAATGAGGGGGGTCAACTCTTATTTATAGTCTCCACTGATCCTCGTGTGTAGAACCCTCTGTGTCACACAAAATCTCCCATTCTGTACGCAATGCTTTTCGTACAAGAACCATTTTTGTGCACATCTCTATATTTTTTGCGCACCTCAAACCTATGCCACTTTTCAGTGTTTTGATCCTAAAAAAAATTGGAAGAAAATTCCAACATGCTTTCACTATTGTTCACAAGACTAATTTAGCACAAATTCCATGTTTTTTATGAACCTTCCTTTTCTAAAAACACATCTCTACATTCTCCAATTTTCAGGCCCAAAAATTTGGTACACTGGAAAATGGCACTACCTTGTATATGCTCTTTTTTTACCACCTCCAGTTCATCCATTCCTTTTTTGAGGTTCTTATATCAATCATGTATTTTCAATGACATCTATTGAATCTGAAAAATCACCATGGATTCCCCCTTTTTCAACAAACTGAACATAGAAACCCACCTTGTCAAAAAAAATTCATCGAGACCTACTCTTTCAACAAACACAACCAACCCAAAAATGATTCAATGATTTTTTGATAGATGTTTTTCCAACAAATGCATATCATGGAATTTTTTGGTGTTACATAAGTTTTAGTATTCATGTGATGTAAAGAATTGGTTGTGAACTTGAATATCCAAACTATAAAATTTTTGTGGGGTTTGGACATGCATCTAACCAATATGATAAGGTTATATGATATATATATATATATATAATCCTATGTGGTGATATGATGCACTATTATGTATGTTATATAAGTTCATAGGGTGATACGATGCACTCTGGTGTATATTATATGTGGTTTTAGGTTGGTAAAAGGCCCCCAATTGTATGTTATTTGATATTAGGGGTGAGAAAATGCCCCCAGGTGTATGAGATATGAGGTTACAATGTGAGGTGGTTCCCTCTAGGGTTTATGATATATGATATTCTAAGGAATTATGTGGTTTCTAATGAATGATACTTTAAAGGTTATAGGGTTGGTTGTGGTTTTTGTATACATTATATTCATAAGGATCCACAGTAGGTTGTGGTTTACCAAGATAATATTCTAAAGGTTTTGGGGAAGTATGTGGTTTTCTATTTTTTATTTTGTAAAGGTTCTTGGATATTACATGATTTCCCCTTAGGTAGTGATGTGATAGACTCATAGAAACTTTGGCATTGTCCAAAGCAGTTATGGATTATCCCAAGTTTTTCTATAGAACTTGGGGAGAAATGGTGAGTTATTTATTTTTTATGTAAGTTGATCACATGGTTACTCTAATAATATCACATTGTGCATGAACTTTACGTAATGGTAATAGTAGAGACCTCATTATTTATGGCCTAATTAGTTTTAATCACACCTTACTCAGGTGTCCTTGACACTTTGGTAGCTGATCTTACCTTATGACTACAGGTAATGTTTGGGCTAGCTGAAAGTTAACTTTTTAATGAAGAATAAAGGAAAGAGACCAGAGAAGAAACAAAAATGATCATGGGGCCCTAAAATGATGAAGGGAAATATAAATATCAATTATATCTTGTCTCTAGCTCATTGGGATAACACCGACACTATTATAGATGATAAGGGCCTCAACTTATCTTGCTTCGTGGTCCATCTTGTCTATCACAAAATTCCCTTCATGCCAAAGATGGTTGATAGAATCACCCTGGATGATGAAGATTATGCACATACGAATGAGGTAGAGAAGTTTCAAAGTTGATTTTTCCTTCCCTTTGAGATAATGGGAGGTAGTGGCTGAGTCAGTTTCAATGATCTCCACCTCGAGGTTTAAGAGCCTACATAACATCAGACCAGTGTGCATGGCTATAATCTTCACTCCCACAGAATCTCCCTATCCTTAAAAGGAACTAAAACCAAATAAAACATATCAGATAATATCCCTAACCATCCCTCCACCCCTCATTTGGACATCCATGAAGGATCCATCTACGTTGAGCTTCAAACCTCTCCCATGTCGTGACCATCTCACCTAGTTTTCCCATGTGTTGCTACTTGAACCCACTAAATTATCTAGCCTTGGATTGATTCTTCTGAAGGATGGTGAGCCCTCACTACCCCAAAAGTGAATTACCCAACTCGACCACCAAGGCATGGGTTAATACCCGAAGTGCACCATGTGACATTTTTACACCCTCTCTGGCCTTATTCCACACCTCCCATAAGTTCCAGCAAACCACTACCACTGTGAGGGCCCGAATTTTCCTTTCAATATCTAAATCTCCCGGGACCTGTAGCCAACTCGTGAATGTATTCTTAAAATATTTCCCACCACCTCTAATGTTCATAAATTATTCCATACATCCCCACATATTTCTATCTTAATAGTTTCGTATGAAGAGGTGCTCTGTGGATTCCATTTTCAACCTAGTGCAACAATGATAGCTTGAAGATTTACTAAAGCCTTGATGCTGAATGTTCACATTTATAGAAAGTGCTTGATGCTAGAAAATTGAGATTGAATGGGATACCTTTGCACCACCGATTTTCAAAGAGTTTATAGTGATTCCTTTGAGCATGCAATGTGGATCGGTAATAGTAACATTAGAATTTTCCAGATGGTGAGGCCATGAAACAACATCGGTCCAATTTGTCCACCAGGATAATGTTGTGGAAGATTTGCCTCTACTCTGGACAAAGGATGTAATTCATAAGTCCTTGGTGGGTACTGGACTCTTTGAATGACATGGTCAGCATAGGGCATCCCAGAAAGTTGAGTTTGTTTCCTGCCCAGTTCACATCCTATAGATTGATGTTGCCACTCCTGATCAGCCAACAATATTGATCCTATAAGAGAGGAATATGAAACATCATTCACATGGATAGGTTGGATAGGGGTCACCTCTTGTGAGACCATTCCTCCCATATGACACCATATATATTGAGAATAATCCTTTCCCATAGTGAGGACCCTTCAATGATTTCCCACGCAAGCCTTTCCTGCATGGCTTGCATAGTATTCGTTACGCTGCATAGACCGAAACAACCTTCATCGACTAGTTTTCCCATGTGGCTCTAGGAGGCCTAGTGGCATCTCCCCAGTTGGTTAGAATCCCATAAAAATGTCTTCATGATGTTTTAAATCCTAGAGAGAGTTCCCCTGGGATGATTGATGGCTGAGAGAATGTTCATGGGGATCAACATTAGGACACTATTAATAACGGTAACCATTCCCCCAAAATGAGAGGAACTTGTTCTTCCAGTTGAAAATCCTACCAGTGATTCAATTGATGATATCCTCAAAAAGGTTCTTTTTAATTCTTCCATATTATATCGGCTCACCCAAGTACATCATCAGAAAATGGCTTTCCTAGAATCCTAGGATGTCCTAGATATCACTGCACCTCCTTCTCAAGCATTTGTGGGAGATGAAACCCCTTTTCTTCTTGGAGTTAAGAAGCTAGCCACTAACCTCCCCATAGGTCGTCAAAATAAATTTTAGTTATTTAAAAGACTTTCACATGTCATTGGTGAAAATTAAGATATCATCGGCAAACATGAGATGAGATATATTGATCTCCCCATACTTGGTAACAAGGGTTTGATCCTTCCCTTCCCTTGAAGCTTGTGTAGATTCAATGAAAGGGATTCCTGTGCCAAGAGGAACGGAAAGGGAGACAAGGGATCACCCTGTTGCACCCCGCTGACATTTTCAAAAAACCCAAAACTCTTTTCCATGAGTGATATTGAAAACCAATGAGATGAGTAGAATATGAATCATAAGTCACAAAACCATTCATGGAAGACAAGTTTACTCATCACCCAGATGGTGAAGTCCCATTTGAGCCTATCATAAGCTTTGTCCATGTCTGCTTGAATAATGAACTTGGACCCCTCTGTTCATTTGTTGATATCTCTCACGAGATCTTTCATAATAAAATTTTCCCTTTAATTCCTCTTCCTTTCATGAAGTCATGTTGTTCAGCAGATAAATGTCTTGGAAAAAGGTGTCCGAGTATTCTAGACAGTAAGATAGATAGAATTTTGTAAGAAAAATTTCAGAGAAAAATCACCCTATATTGGGAGAGATTTGTAGGATCCTTGCACTTGGGGATGAGAACTAGGTATGAGGTACACACACCCCTTGGAAGTGATCCCCCCCCCCCCGTAGAAGTCTTGAACTGCCTATATCACCTAAGTCTTGACAACTTCCCCCATAGTAACATAAAAGGGGCTGGTAAAACCATTCGGACCAGGGGTGCTCTCCTAGTTTAAGACAAATGTGAACTCTCTGATATCCTCTTCCTTCTGGATTCCCACTAAAACCTCATTATTAGAGTCCCTTAACTAACCATGCATACATTGAAGAATGTTCACACCCCATGATCTATATAATTTCTTCCCTCCCCAGGCAGAGCCATGCTAGCAAAGAGAGCCTTGAAATGAACTAAGGCCAAGTTCCCATCAACATCAATGTCTCAGATGAAATACCCAACATCTTTCTTCAAATTGATTCAGGAGTTTCTCCTTTTCTCTTTCAGGCAGAAATGGAAGTAGGATGTGTTTCTATCTTCTTCTTTGAGCTAGAGATCCCTTGAATGGGCTCGGTATGCCTTTTCATATTCCAGAATCCTTTCGGCCAACAAGGATCACTTATCTTGAATCATCGTGAAACTTTCATCATCCCACACCTCCTACAATGAAACCTCCAATTTATCTATGTCAGGCTTGAGGTCGTCCAACTGAATATCAGCAATGAGGTTTTTCTCCACCCACTCTAGGGTGCACCCTTTATATTTTCGTAGCTATAGGTAAAGTTTGTCACAATAATTTCCATATATTTTTGTCTTCCATAAAGCCTCAATAATTTGAATAAAACCATCCCTCTTGTTCCAAATGGATGAGTAGAAAAATTTCATGTTCCTTATGGGAGTCCGGAGGAGGTTGATCCACAGGGGAGCATGATCGGACATCTCCCTAGTGAGGTGAGAGACCAAGGATTTTTTGAATGTGTCAATCCTTTAAATGTTTGTGAGGAACCTATTGAGCTTTCTCCAGATGAACCATGTACCTTTTCAATTTTTACACCAGGTGTAACGGTTGCATGTGAAACTCATGTCCATGAGGGCTGAGGTGGAAATGAATTGTTGAAAATATCCTATAACACTTGTGTAGACCCCCACCCCTCCTATCTTCTCTGACACATCTTCCACAACGTTAAAATATCCTCCAACGAACCATGGTTTTCTCTTAGGATAGAAACCACCCAGTTGATTCCATAAATGAATCCTTTCCCACACATCACAGCCAGTGTATAAAAAAGTGAAGAGAAGCTCGAGGCCACTGGATTTGCTGTAAGTGGTGATGGACTGAGTTGAGATCTCCACTAGTTCCACTTATACCCCTTGTTTTCAGAAGATCCATATGTGGGTTTTATCCAGGATAGCATGCGTGTGATGGATGAATCCCATCCATTTTCAAAACGAATCAATACAACAAACATCCTGCATGGGTTTGAGGATGGCCGCCAAAGAGATGAAGTATAGATTAACTTATGAGGATATGAAATCACTCTTTGCATAATCTCCCAGGCCTATCAAATTCCAAATAACGAGGGAAAACATTTAATAAATAATGGAGGTCTTTCGACTAGTGGTGTCTCAAACAAGTTGGTACCTGGTGGAAGAAGCCTTCCTTGACCTGGATCGAGTGACGACCCCAGACGAGGAGCCAGTTGATCTTTGGGACCGTCATAGGGAGGGCATAAACATCAGAGGAGATTCAGAAAGCGATTCTTCTAAAAAATCCTCCAGATAATCTAATCATTCAAGGATTCTCAGAGAAGGTGAGCTAGTTCAGGATCATCCAATCTCATGGAGACCAGCATCTTTCTAGCGGGAGACCTGTAGGCCACTAGTATAACCCTGCGAACACCCTCTGACGTGGCACACGTATCTTGCAGGACCTAGCCCAAGGAGGCACTTACGACGTCTATGGGGCATGCTATAGCGGTCTCCAATGAAGGAGATAGGATAATGAGGAGAGGAGGGATGGCCGGAAACATAGGGTCGGAGAGTTACACATCTTTATAGGAGGCCAAAATAATAAACCTAGGGGAATTGGAGAGAGAGTCTCAAAAAAAGCTGAGGTAATGGTATGATAAGAGGACTAGGGAGCATGCATGAAAGAGGGTATATAGCTATTTCAGCCACCGACACTAGAGTCAGAGGGTTGGTCCCACTAACCTCGGGAGGTGCGGTGGGATTCGAATTTGAAGCACCAACCAAATATGAATAGGTGGCGTCACTCCCCAGAGGAGGCGATGCTACTCACCATGAATTAGATATTTTATATTATTTTATTTGATCTCTAATCCACACACACCATTATAAACTCACACACCTAGGCTCTTCACTACCTGCACCAGATCTTATCTTCATTTGGAAGCAAGGTTAAGCATCATCTTTATGCTAGAATACCACCAAAAAAACATGATCACCTCACCATCCCCCTATAATATGAATCATCTCATTCTACCTTCAACCCAATTGTTTTTTCGGACATCATGTTGTTGTATGACCTTCAATACACCTTCATGTTTACTATAATGGCTCGAGATCACAATGTGAAGCCATACCATCCAACTTTGATTCTCAAATGTTCAATACCAATGGGAATGAAAGTAAATCCATGCATGAGAAATGGTTGTGCCTCACCTCCATCATCACATTAATGCACACCCCATTCATCATCAGGGTCGGCCCTAGGGCAAGCCCAAAGAGCCCATGGGATAGAGCAACACACAAGAAAGAAAGAAAATACAAAGAAAGGGGCATCAATTTTATTAGTTTACTATAACTTTCAATGTATTTGGGGCAAGATTTTTAATGTGGGTATGGGGCAATATAATTATTTGGGCCGTCATTGTTCCTCAATTGAAAAATTGTGGGAACCTCCATAACATAACTATGGTGTAACCACCTTAATGATGAAATCTTGTCTTATAAATCCTCTGTCACTGATACTGTCTTTAACTTTTTTGGCCATCACCATCACACTATATTTCTCCCATATAATACCCAAACTAAGTTACCAACCACCATTGTAGTACAACACATGCCTAATATGACTTGAAAAAATATGAAACATCTAGATAAGGATATCAAGAATTCCATATAATGTAAATGGGGGTCATGGGATCCCATTATATGCAATAAGTTACACATTAACTCTCCCTTATCTAAAAATCATCCCCAATACCTTTTGGTTTCACTATATTGGTGATGTGATGAATGACCTCACCACATGTCACAAGTCCATGAAAAATTTAAAAAAAAGGATCATGAGGGTGATCCAAGGTCTAGGGAGGAAAAACTAAAAACAATACATAAAATGATATTAATGATTCCTCAAAAGGGGTTAAACTTTTCCATAATGGATGGTTGAGATTTATGGGATTACATAATGGTTATTCTTCTTGAGTGGCTAAACATGGAAAATTTTCTCTTTTTTTGTGATATAGATTTTATTTGTTTCCTTTTAATATCTATATAATATTTATTAATTTATAATTCCCTGTAAATTTTTCTTATTTATCCCATATTTCCATTTTATTTATCCATATTCTTCTTAAACTCCATATTAGTGGATAATTAACTCTCAGATATTCCAAAATAGAGTAAGAGTTTTTGAGTCCCATCATTATTTTATTTATTTTATTTTTAATTCATTGTGTGGTTGTAGACTATTTAATTATGGCACAAAGGTTCAATAAATTATTTTATCTTTCACATCCAACTTCTTCAATTGTCAAACATTTATTTCTCCCTTTATTCCACTTCACTCAATACATGTGTTATCTATGTGAGGTGGGTATGGAATCGCTTGAAATATGTGGCTAAGATTTTAGGCATTATCGCACACTTAGGAGAGGTTTTCTTTCATTAATTATCCTTATAGAAAAGGAGTGATCAGTGGCTTTATAGAGGATCTTAATCACCTAAAAACTAAAGCCCCAAAATTTTCATATATGGATATTACATATTTTTAGATGAATATTCATTATATTACACAAAAACATGCTCGAGGACCATAATTGTTAGTGCCTTTGGAAGCATGGAACACAAACTTTTAGTCTGGTGAAATATCTTCAATCATTCCCACAAAGATCTTCACCTTTATCACTCTATTTAAAACCTTTCTTCATAATATGGGGAATGTAAATAATAAAATGGTTGATATTAGATGCTCATTTAGGGTTAACGTAAGAGATACATTAGTATAACATGAAGATATGTGTATAATAACATGATCATAACATTTGAAAACAATACCATGCATAGAAAATAACATAATCATTATTCATGGAATAAATATTGAATGTTCATAAGAAATGAATCATAAGATAGTACAAGAACATGATCCATACGAGAATAAAATTGGAATAAGACATGGAATCATGGCATAAACAAAAATATATAAATTATTATGTCAATGATACCTACCAAGACATTCAAAGTATGTTAGGATTGGGATAATCACATGTGTAACTACATTGGGCTTGGGATAACCCCCTATTTACCCTCTAGTTTTGTTCTTAGGATGACCTCATGTGTATTGTCTTATTACATGCTTTGGCAGACAACCCATGTACACTCTAGTTTTGAGCTTTAGATGACCTCTCATGTACCCAATTATTGTTGGCTTGGGCTGACCACATGAGTACCCTTTGAGCCCATACAACATTTATCCTTACCAAATAAATTGTAGGGAGATATAGGTCCCACCCATCACATAATTAAATAATATATATATGTTCCACAATATTATAAATCCTTCATCACATCAAAAATCATGAAATGAAATAGTTTCCATAAATATTTCAACATAGCATATCTCATTAAAAAGTAATGGGATTCATAAAAATCATTCCATAAAAACCTATAAATTAAAATAAATATTGTAAATTTTACCCTTGGATAATATCCCAAGTATTTCATGATTAACAATAATGAATTTCTTCTTATATGGGAAATAATTTTGAATGATATTTTTAAAACATTTCTTGAGAAAAATATTATTTTCAATTTGAAAAACTCTTTTTGAATCATAAATCATTTAGAAAACATTTTAAATTTAAAATAACCATTAAAATTTAAAAAAGAAGCTTTTATAATTATTTTTAACATCTTTGAAATCACTTTCCTTTAAAATTATTAAAATATCATTTAAAAAAAATTTGAAAACATTTTTAGAAAACATGGTTTTTGAATTAAACAAATTTCTGAACGAAGATAGAATAACATTACATGAAAGTTATAGTATCATGAAAATAATTAGATTCATGATAAAAGAATTTAACAGGTAGTATATACACCTCATAAAATAATACAGATTCATTATATAACATTTTTCTCATATAATGAAAATTGAGACAAAATAACTGTACTGATTTCGTAACTTTTGAACTGTATACCCTATAAAAGAGATATTATCAAATGAATATGTAAATAATCATATATTTAAGTATAATTATCATATATTACATTAATGGGTATTATATACATTATAAAAATGAAACAAGTGTCAAATATGGCATAAGTCTCATAGAAATAAATGTGAGATGAGAAATCCCCTTCCCTTAAGTCTTAACATCCATCGTACATGTTCAAGACTCATATATAATAAATATAATATTATTATAAATATAAAATAGAACCATATTTCTAAATATAATACCATATATGATTTACTTGTGAATTCATATTACTTATTTACTAATAATCAAATGTTAAAGTTATATTTTGCGTAATAACTGCTTTGTTTTTTCACACATTTTTAATCATATTATTTTTAGTTCACTTACTTAGATAATGATTTAATCATATTAATAACTATAAAACTGATTTAAATATCATATATATTCAGTATATATTTATTTATGGTTATTCATAAAATCTATAGGTAAACAATAAAATACACCATTCATGTAGATGGTAGGTCGTACGTATGCGTGAACGTTATTTTCATTTTATTATTCAATTAAAAGAAAGAAAAGTGTATGATATATTATTATTACAGGATATTTTTATGTCATATATAACTCACATTTTTATTAAAAACAGCCTTAATATAATCTATTTAAATCACGAACGAAACATATCAAATCGGGAGGCGGTAGTCTTCTGTACACATGAACGACGTTATTATATTCCCACAAAATAGAAAGCATGAAGCTATGAGTGATATACAAAATTAATAATCACAATAAAATAATAAAAATAATATATATCATATATAAACTATAAATCCTTCATTATTTGTAACAATTAATGGTTATAATGGAAGAACAAACTATATTAGTTCGTGAGGTGGTATTCCACTATAGACACGAATGATGATTGTGTATCCCATTTGATGGAAGTGTGTGACATTCTAGGTTTTGAACTTAACATAACAATATATAATTATATTTTGGATACTTTGGTTATTATAAAAACAATATATAAAAATAATTAAAGGTGTTTAAGGAAGAAATGAAACAAAAATGTTTATTGATGAGGGTTACCTCTTCTTTTGGTATCTCTTTTTGGTTTGCACCAAAGGAATTCTTTGGTTGGATTTATTCCCAAACGATGGATTCTAGGATTAAGTTAGGTAATATGGGGGGATAATTGGATATGGTCTTTCCAATCAAAAAAATATTTATAATTTTGAAGAAAAGAGAAGAAGATGTTCGCTTTTATAATTTGGGTGAGGGTCTCTTTTTAAAATTTCAAAAAAGATTGAATTATAAAAAATTCAATATCAATAATAATACATAAAAATTAAATTTATTAGAATATAAGATAATATAAGGTTTTAATATCATAATAAGATATATTTTTGAAAAAAAAATATTTTAAATATTATCATTTTTATTAACCCTTAGTTAACCTATTTTAATTCTAACTAGATTAACAATTTTTAAAAATATTACGAAGATGCAATTTTAACTTACAAAGTGTAAATTAAACCATAAATGGTCATGTTTTTATATGTTTTACCATATATAACCCCATTTATCCTTATTTAATATTTTTATGATATTAAATAATTTAATAAATTTTTTTTTTTAAAATATCATTAGTGTCAATCCTGACACTATTCATTACATTGACTTTAAGAAAATAAATAAAACAAGATATATTCAACAAAATATTTCAATATAACCTTAATATATCATAAAAATATATAAAATTTGTGTATAACCTTAATTAATTCATGTTATATTTATTTTAATATTTTTAATATCATTTATTTGATACTTTCATTAATTGAATAATTACTGCATCATCGTTGTGCACGCCATTAAAGTACGTATTTTTTCCCTAAAAATTAAAAATTAATTAACATGACAAATAAAAATCTTTCATATTTATAAATAATATTTATGGTTTAATATATTGTCTATATTAGCACATATTAATTATGTTATACTTATTAATAACATTAGTGTCACAAGTTTTACTTTTTTAAAATAAAATACTATAAGGGAATTAAATTCATCCAAGTGTCTCCAAGAGAAAATAAATTTTTCTCATGGATTATTTAAATCTAAAAATACCTAAAAAATAAAACTGGGTTAAGTGTTAAGGTAATTGGTTAATATTTATAATATGTTTTTACCCTTAATTACCTGATTTACCCTTAACCGTGACAATAAAATGACTGAGTTTACTATTCATATTGTCCAAAAATATAATTGAACTAATTAATAAATTTTGAACCTATAATAAAAAATATGGAATACATTTTTAAAAATTCAAAACATAGCAGTGTATAAAATTAATTTAAAATTAATCTCGCAGATGGTGAGAGAAAACTGTTTTTTAAAGAAAAAATGTTCAAAAGTCTACTATGTTTTTATATCTAACATCAATATAAAAATGATTCCAATGAAATAAATTAGATTATTTTATATATAAATGAAATATTATGATTTTAAAACCAATTAAAAATATAATTTATCATTGTATATTATTTAGATGAAATGGCAGTTTTCAATTAAAATCAAATATTTTTCATTATTCATCAAATAATAAATCTTCTCTGAAAAATGCCAAAAATTCACCGTAAGATTATTTCGATATTAAAATACCAAAAAATAATTTTATTTTGTAAAATATAATTTATAAAAGTTCCAAATTTTATTTTCAAAATATGTCTTCTATTGAAAGGCCACAAAACTGCATTTTAAAAAATACATCTATTTTTATGCTTAAAGTTGGATTTTTTTTATTGTATGAATATAAAACATATTTTATGAATTAAAAAACATTTAATTGAATATATAAAATATAAATTTCATTAATATATTTCACTAAAATTGATTTATTTAATTTATTAATATAAAACAAGTTTGTGGGAATAAAAATTGTTTTTCGTAAAAACGTATGCTTTATTTTCAATTGGTTTTTATATTCATTTATAATTAATTATTAACCCAAGAATTAATTTAATAATTAATTAAATATTATTCATTATTTAAATTATAATGTATAAGTGATAAATATCATAATAAATAATATATTTTTGGTTGGTAAAACTCAGTCATACTTGTAACAAAAGTTATCGAAGGAACTCGTTGTTGTGTGTAACAGAAGCCAAAGTTAGTATTTCATGTACCAAAGGAAAAAATATTTATTTAATTTAGTGAAACAATGTTTATAAACAAATATTAACTTGGTTTTGAATTCAAACAAATCCATCAAGTAATTTTAATTTATTTTTAAAAATAATTCATAAATAATGAGGATGTAACATTCTACCCCCCCTTACAATGATTTTTTCCCTCAAAATTTGTCTTGGTCTCTAACCACCTAGGTAATAATAGAATAATTATTTTTAATATTTAATAAATATATATTAATTAAAATATAAACTATGTTTAATATGTTTTATAAAAATATAGTTCTATGGCTAAAAATGTAATTTTTCTAAAAATCAGTTTTATCAATTTTTAATGGAGCACTTATTTTAAACATATATTTTTTCTATTTCATAAATTTTATTTTAAAAAATAAACTTATTCTGTAAAATTTTAATATAAAATTTTATTTCTTTTGAAATTTTTCTTTTTTTTCTGATAATTTTTATATTTTCATGAATAGTAAAAAAATAATGCATTTTAATTGAAAACCACTTTTTCGTCTGAATTATTTAGAGAGATGAATTATATTTTTGATTGGTTTTAAATTATAATTACTTAAATTTTAATTAATTTAATCTTATTTAGGTTATTGAAATCATTTTCAAATTGAATTTGGATATAAAAATATATCAATCTTTTGAAGTGTTTTACCTTAAAACCAAGTTTTATCGTTCCATCAATGAGATTATTTTTTAATTAATTTCTAAAATTTATGTGTTTATAATTTTGAAAAATGGAATTAATATTTGGAACTATATGTTTTAAATTTATTAAATAGTTATCTTTTATTTTTTGGAACTTAAAAGGAGTAACTTTATTAATTTTTTTATTAACACGGTTAAAGGTAAATCAGGTAATTGAGGGTTAATATAATATAATAATTATTATAAAATTACCATGAAATTTGTCATAGTTTCATTTTATTACTACGTTTTAACCAAAATAATCAATTTTCAAAAATTATGACCTATGTAAGAAACCTGGATAAGAGTATAACATTTATAATATTATATTCAAAGAAAACCAAATTCTATAACATTTTTTTACAAGTGAAATATTTTTCATATGAGGTAATATAGGGGATCATTCTGACTATACATATTATTTTTAAATATGAAATTATTATATTTACCATGATAATTTATTTATAATTTTTAGATAATAAATAATTAAATTAAAGACTTGCACTATGATGGTTAAATAATTGTTAAATTGAAGGAAATATCAAACAAATGTTATATAAAATACTAAAATTAATATAATTTGAGATTATAAATTTCAGAAATTAATTTTTTTAGATTAAATTGACATGTTAGAGATGTTATATAAGTATTTTTTAGAATTTATCTTGTTTTTATGATATTTTTAAAAATTCATGTAATGAATAGTGTCAAAATTGAGAGTATTGATATTTTAAAACAACTAATATTTTATTAAATGATATAAAATCTCAGAAAATATTAATTTAGTAATAGTTATTGGGATATGTAAAAAATTTAATAAGTGACTCATTTATTGGGTTTTTCTTCATATTATAGTAATTATATTAACCCTAAAAGTGTAAATTACAAGATATCATGGTAAGAGTTAAAAGGGTTAAATAAGGGTTTAAACAAAAAGATAAATATTACGAAAATAATCAAAACATGTAAAATTTTAATTTTTTTATTTTTTTAAAACAATAATCATATTATATTCAAAATAAATCAGTTTGGAACCATTTGGAATAAGAATTTAATTTATATTAATTTAATATTTTTTTAGAATTTAATGAGTTCCCCTACCCTCTCTTATAAAGGGCACCCCTTATTCACTTTTGTTAACACTTATAATATTTTTGGTTCATCCAATCGCAACCCAAATATCATCCTAGAATCTCTCTCCACATTATACAAGACATTTTATAAGCATAACACCCTCCTTATATGTGTTAAGTTTTTAATCAAAGGAGGTCATCCGAAGGAGGGGTATTGTTTTTAATTAAGTGTTTCTATTTTATTTCTTATTCCACTTACTTTGAATAGTTTTACACCATAAATAAATATTAAATACATTAAATTAAATATAATAAATTTTATTATGTTATTATATTATCCTAAATCCATCTCCAATTTTATCAAATGGGAAATCAATTATTTGTTTGTGTGTATAGCAGATTACCACCTCGCAAACCAATATAATTCATTTTCCATCAACGTCTCTCAAGACTGATTATAATGATAGAATTAATGTTTATATATGATATTAATGATATATTTATAATTATTAAAGAATAATATATCATTTAATTTCTTATATTTCTATGCACATAAAAATGATAACGTTATTCGTGTGTATGTGTGAACTATCACCTCCACGAAGCAATGTGATTCATTTTTCATCACCACCTCACATGATTGATATATATATATATATATGTATATTTAAAATATTAATATGATATTGATTATATTATGAAAATTCTGTAAATACAAAATAATGATTAACTTTTTTCAATAATGATCATTGAAAAATGGAAACATTACTCATGAGTACGTATGACCTACCATCTTCATGATAATAACGTTGTTAATTTATCAAACCCATATATTAATGGCATGATTTAAAAGTATAATTTTTGTATAGAATTTATATTTATGTTATGAATATTATTTTGAAGATTTTTTACTAATAATACCATGACTATTGACATCATACCAAATTCATTTTGGACTCAGGTAACGAATATCTTCAAAAGGCCTGACATAAACATACTTAATTAAGTAATCGTTATAACATAATAATAAGTGATAAAAAAATTAAAGAGCTTATGAACCAAGTAAATAATTAAAAAAACAATTATTTATGAACATAAATATTTTATGTGATGATTCAGACTCAAGGAAAGGGACTTTATTTTAAAACCTGTCTTAATCACTTTTTACAGAAGTCAAAAGGATTTCTTTTTAAAATTATATGGCATGCATGGTTTCTCCATCTTTCATGAAACTTTATTAATTTAATGTTTTATTTATAAGTTTTAATAGTTATTTATTAATAAAATTATTTCATTATTATGTTTTGGTATTTATATTTTAAAGCGAATTTTACATTAAAAGGTTATTTTGACATCATAGAGTGTTTTTCTCAAGGGTTTAAAAGAGTTATCAAGGGTTTTATTCATGATATTTTCCTTGGACATTGTTTTTATGATTTTTGTCGACTATAGATCATGATATGATGGGTGTGTCCTCATTATAGCTCAATATATGATAGGTTGATCCCCATTATAGATCAACATATGAAAAGTGAGCCCCATTATAGATCTTCAGTGCATTAGGTACATCGGAGATGGAAGTTGATCCTAAGGTTATTCAATTTGTAAGGGTGAATGTAATAATAATATAGTAATGATGTTCCAAAGAACCTTCATGATTTTTCTATGCAAGTTAATGAGTTTTTAGAGAAAGTGTTTCAAGGGTTTTTATGTTTTCACTAGAATAATTATTTTGTTTTTTCATGTTCTTTAGTGAGATTTTTGTGATCATAAAAAGTTTGAATATTTTTTTCCACAGGTTATAAGGATGGATAGGAGAAATAAGGATTTCATGTTGAATGTAATGAAGATTTTTCCTAAAAAAGCATCCATGTTTTATTTAGAAATTTTTTATTTTGGATAAAATTGATACTATTTTTATTGTATCCATTTTATATGAATGTTTAATTTTATGTATGAAATATGACCTAATTCTCAAAAAAATATAAACATAAACAGATCCTTAATGTGAAAGAAAGTAATTTGTAGACTAAAAAATAATATTATGTAATGTTTAAGTATGGGTACTTATATTTGGTACCAAATGTTGGTTTATATAACTTTAGAGTTTAGGATAATAATAATAAATTTCCCTTAAAATACATTACCTTATAGAAAAGTTAAACTGTTATACAATATAGAGACTAAAATGTTTCTTCAACAAAGATTTGTTTATTTAGAATGATTTTATACAAAAGAAATAGGGTAGCTATGGTGGGAAGACATAATGAGGACAACGTCATTACAAATCACCATACATAGATGGTCAGAATCGAAACTGAGAAGTTTATTGTTTTTATATCTCAATTGACACATGATATAAATGGTTGTGGTATCTATGAAATGAATCAACTAGATCATCCACAGAGGAATATTTCTGTAGTGGATAATTTTATGAAGCAACAACCTCCATCTTTCAATGTAACCTCAGATCCAGTGGAAGCTGAAGGATGGATCAATGCTCTGGAAAAGATATTTAATGTCATGGGATATTCTGAATTCCAAAATATAAACCTATTTGTTTATCTTTTTAAAGGTGAAGCTGATCAATGGTGTTCTGGGGTTAAGAGTTCTTGAGAAAAAGATGATATTGATACTTTATAATGGGATGATTTTAAGATTGTTTTTCTATAAAAATATTTTCGTAAAACTTTCAACTCATAATGGAGAAACAATTCATGAAAATAATGTGGAAATATGATGATTCTATCGATGGATATGAATCAAGTTTTATGAGATTGGCCATGTATGTTTCAGATTTTATTCAGGAAGTTGATATTAAAATTAATAGATTTTCCTCTCATTTGAAACCATTTTTATGAAGATATTTCTCTTCATATAATTTTAAAAGCTATAAGAAAATTATTCATTGTGTTGAAAAAGTTGAGATAAAGTTTTATGATACTTATTTTCCTTATGACGATATGAATAATAATTGATTAGGTTGGAAGGTATTGGGCAATAATTCCTCAAATAAAACTCATGGTAATAAAATCTAATTCTCTTCTTGTGAAAAGTGTAATAAAAATAATTCTGTAGAATGTCTTGTAATTTATATAATTATTATCAATGTGAAAAGATTGGACACATATATTCTGAGTGCAAGGAAACTGATCACAAAAATAAAGAGAAGTCGAAGATGAGCTACTTTAACTGTAAATAATTGGTTCATTTTGCTAATATGTGTCAAAATATAGTCACTCATGGGGGAAATCAACAAAATTGGAAATAGAAGGGTGTGTAAAATTCATTGTTAACTACTTCATGAGATGTCATGATATCATATAAAGTTTTATTAGGTATTTTTGTTGTTTTTATAGATTATGCTAGATTTGGGGTCTATACATTCCTTGATTTCTGAGAATTTTTTTGGTAAATTGGAAATTAGGCATCAAGAAATGAAGCCCGAAATTATAGTAAAAACAACTAGGGGAATACTAAGGGAAAGAAATTATAAGATTCTTCCAATAATTTTATATGGAAAGAATCTACCTGAAAACCCATGTTTATTTTGCATCTAGTAGAGTTTGATGTTATTTAGGGTATGGATTGAATTTTTGTTTACCATGATAAAATATATTTTTGAGCTAAAGCAGCTATTTTTTAAAAGGAGTTTCAGTTTTTGAAGAATAACGAACCCATGCCATTGATGACATATTAGGAAGTCGAGAAACTACTAAAATATTAAAATGAATTTTATCTTGCACCTATTGTCGAAAACAAAGGAACTGTTTAGATTAATAATATGCTGATGGTAAATGAGTATCTATACATTTTTCCTGATGATTTAACTGGTATTATTTCTAATCATGAATTTGAATTTACTATTGACTTAGTTCCTGATGCTAAGACAATTTTTAAACCCTTTTATCAAATGGCTCAAGTGGAACTTTTAGAGTTGAAAACCCAATTTTATGAGTCATCAGATAATGTTTTCATCCGAACTAGCACTTCACCATGGGTATCTCCTTTTCTATTTGTTAAAATTAAATATGGTTCTATGATACTTTTCATTGATTAAAGAGCCCTGAATAATATCATTGTTAAGAACCAGTATATTTTTCCACATATCAATGATTTGTTGAATCCTCTCTAGGGAGAAGAGTATTTTTGAAGGTTGACCTGAGGTTGGGATACCATATGTTGAAATTAAATGAATCATACCTTCCAAGCACCATGATTTTGACTATATATGGGCATTATAAATTTGTAGTTATGTTATTTCGGTTAACTAATTCACCTGTTGTATTCATGGATATTATGAATAGAATATTTCATGAGTTCTTGGATAAGTTTTGGTTGTTTTTATTACGGTAAATTTGGTATATTCTAAAAGTAAATTGGAGCATGAAAGACATCTAAGGGTTCTTTTACAAACAATAAAAGAAACTAAAATGTATGGGATGTTTAGAAAGTTTTAATTTTGGCTGAAAAAAATTCTTTCCATGGCCACATTGTATATAAATATGGTATAACTATTTATGATGATAAAATAAAAGTTGTTGAAGAATGGACATGACCGAATAATATAATTGTGAGTCATAGTTTTCTTGGTTTAGTAGGATATTACCATATGATTTTTCAAAACCGAGAATAGTTTTCTAGACTAATAACTAAGTTAATTGGAGAAGGTGTTAATTTCATCTAAACAAAATAATGTGATGATTGTTTTCAAGAATTGAAAATAATATTGGTGAATGCTCAAGTTTTGGCCCCACATTCTAGAAGTTGTGCATTTTTTAACTATTGTAATGATTTTTTGAAGGGAATTTGTTGTGACCTAATGAATAATGATTATTTAATTACTTATACTTATTTTCAGTTGAAACATCATGAGTTAAATCCCCCTACACATGATTTTTAATTTTTGGTGGTTTTTTTCATTTGAAATTTGGAGGTATCATTTATAAGGAGTAAAATGTGAAATATATACTAAAAATGGAAGGATGAAGTATATATTCAATCAAAAATAATTGAACACGGGGGAGAGAAGATGGATTGAACTAATTAGGGATTATTATTCGACAATTATTTACCATCCGAGAAAATAAAAATACGTGGCTGAAGAATTGTTTCAGAAAAGTAATGCTACATTAACAATGCTATATTTGAAACATCACCACGGGGTTAATTATTTGATAAATTTTGGCTTGGAAGTTTTTTGTACAATAAATTACTCATATTTTTTTACAGGTGTGAGTGTAATTGTCTCTATCATACAGAATTAAGAAAACAAAAAAGAAATAACTTGAGTTACAAAAAAAGGTAGAATCTGTTCAAGGGGGTAAGTTTCCTAAATTTAACATTGATAAAGATTATATTTTGATATTTGGGAATATATTATATATACCTTGTGATTAATAGTTTAAGAAATAGTTGTTATGTGAAGCTCATAGTTCTCCTTTTTCAGTTCATCCTAGAAGCAGTAATATGTATAGAGACCTTCGAGAGTATTTTTTGTGGGATAAAATGAAAAGAGATATTGGTGACTTTTCCATGAAGTGTTTTACTTTCATGTAAGTTAAGGTATAATGATATTTAGTTAGTGGGATTCTTCATCAATTTCAAATTCTATAGTGGAAATGGGAAAATATATCCAGGGACTACCAAAAACTTCTTGAAGTATCAATGTGATCTGGGTTATTGTTGATTGAATGAATAAATCTTATCATTTTCAATATATTAGAGACAGTCTTTATCTAGATAAACTTTTTTAGTTTTATATTAAAGAGATATTATGGTTAAATTGAGTTCCCTTCTCTATTTTTTATAATCTTGATCCCATGTTCACTTCTAATATTTGGAAAGCCTTTACAAGTCATTGAGAACTAAATTAAATTTCAGAACAACCTTTCAGACTCATTCAGATAAACAGTCAGAACAAATTATTCAGACCATGGAGGATATTCTACATGATTGATAAATGGATTACTAGGGACATTGGGATTGAAATATTTCTTTTGTTGAGTTTTCTTATAATAATAGTTTTCATTCAAGTATAATTATGTCACCATTTGAGACATTATATAGAAAGAAGTGTCGGACACCAGCTTTTTGGGATGATGTCCGGGAAAGGAAGTTGATGAGACCAATGTTGACAGATGAAATGGTAGAGAAGGTTCAATTGAATTATTGAAACCTAAGGACACCTCAAATATGGAAGAAAATATTTCTGGATAACTAGAGAAAGGATCTTTCTTTTGAGGTAGTTGATCATTTCTTTCTCCAAGTTAATCCATGTAAATTTTTGAAGCATTTTGGTAATAAGGGGAAGTTGAGTCCATGGTTCATTGGGCCTTATGAAATGTTGCATAAATTTTGTTCAGTTTCTTAATGAGTGAATTTTCCTATGATTTTATCCTCAGTACACAATTTTTTTCATATTTCAATGTTAAGAATGTATTTACTAGATCAATGTCATATTTTGTGTCAATAAGTAGTTCATTGTGAAGAGAATATTACTTATAAAGAACATCTAGTTCATGTTATTGATTATAGATATAATGTGTTATAATATAATTCTATCCATAATGTAAGTATTTTATGGAAACCCATATGGTTGAAGAGGAAACATCAGAATCTGAAAATGCTATGAAGTAAAGGTATCTCCACCTATTTAATAAGTGAATAAAATTTTGACGACGTAATTTACAAAAGGAGGAAGAATGTAACAACCCAGGTAATGATAGAATAAGGCTTTTAAATATTTATTAAAATTTCACAATTACAAAGTAATTAAAATAAACACTATGTTTAGAAGTGTATATAAAATTCTAGTTTTATGGTTAAAAACATTATTTTTCTGAAATGTATTTTTATCAATTTTTAATGGAACAGTAGTTTTAAAGAAAAATTTTATCCCTTTTATAAATTGAATTTGATAAAAATAAACATCATATTTTAAATCATAGTATCAAAAGTTTACATTGTTAGAATGTTTTTATTTTTTTGATAAGTTTCATATTTTGATGAATTATGAAAAAATAATGCATTTTATTTGAAAAAAAACTTTTACATCTAAATAATTTATATTTTTTAATTTATTTCGATTGTTTTAAAAGTATAATTATATCAATTTTATATCATTTAATCCAATTTAGGTCAACTTAATGAATTTTATATTGAATTTTGATATAAAATCATTTCTTTCTTTTGATGGTTTTTTCCTTAAAACCTATTTTCTCATTCCGTCAAAGGGATTAATTTTTAATTAATTTAATCAATTTATGCATGATGAATTTAGAAAAATTGATTCCATATTTAGAATAATAGGTTTCAAATTTATTAAATATGTACCTTTTATTTGTGGACATTATGAATGTAAATTTAGTAATTCTTTTAATAACACATTTAAAGGTAAATCAGGTAATTAAGGGTTAAAATAATATTATAAATATAATAAAATTTCCATAAACCTTTTCCTAATTTATTTGGATTGTTTTTTTTAGACCAAAATAATACTTAATAAAAAATTATAACCTTTGGAAGCCACTTGGATAAGAGCAGGACATTTATAATATTATATTCATAAAAAATTCAATTTTGTCACACATTTTTTTAACAAGTGAAATATATTTAATATGGGGTTATATAGTGGATTTTTTGACTATAATTATTATTTTAAAATATAAATTTTTTAACATTATCATGATGATTTTTTTTTAATTTTTAGAGAAGAAGTAATTAAATATAAGGTTTTCAAAATGATGTGTAGTAATTTCCAAAGAGCCTATACCCAATTAGTAGAGGCTCCTTTAAAAAATGATGTGCAGTAATTGTTTAATTAATGTAAATATCAAATAAATTATATTAAAATACTAAAATAAATATAATATGAGATGATAAATTTAATCCATGAATTTTTATAATCCTTTGACATGTTAGTGATGTTTTAGAAGTATTGATTCAAATTTATCTTATTGGTATGATATTTTTTAGAACCCATGTAATGAAGAGTGTCAAAATTGACATTATTGATATTTTAAAATAAATAATATTTTCTTAAATGACATAAAATTTATAAAAATATAAATTTTGGCCAAAAAAATTTGGATAGTTCTCAAAATTTCATCAATGGATCATTTATTGGACATTTGGAATTTTATAGTAATTATATTAACCATCAAAGTTTAAATTACATGATATCTTGGTTAGAGTTAAAAGGGTTAAAAAATAAAAATATTCAAAAAATAATTTTTTTTTATTTTCTTTTTATGAAGGTATTTCCACCTATAATCATCCTATATTCGAAATAAATTAGATTTGAGACATTTAAAACAGTAATTTATTTTATATTAATTTAATATATTAAAGAACTCTATGAGTGCCCCTCCCTCTCTTATAAAAGGGAACCCCTTATTCTATTTTCATCACACGTAAAAATAGTTTTGGTTAGGTAATATACTCAAATAACTTCATATAATCACTCCCCAAATTATATAGGCTTTATTTTAGTTAGAACACCCTCCTTAGAGGTGTTAATTTTTTAATCAATGGAGGTCGTCCGAATGAGATGTATAGTTTTTAATTATGTTTTTCTATTTTATTTCTTATTACACATTCTTCAAATATAATTCCACCATGATGAAATAATAAGTCTCATGTTGAAATTATAATGAGATTCTATTATCTTAATATCATAACATAAATCCATATCAAATTTTATCAAATGGTAAATGAATAATTTGTTCGTGTGTACGGCAGACTACGACCTCACAAACCAATATAATTAATTTTCCATCACTGTCCCTCAAGACTTTCTATAATGATAGAAATAATTTATATATATTATATTAATGATATATTTATCATTATGATAATATATCGTTTCATTTATTACCTTTCTATGCACATAAAAATGATAATTTCATTCTTGTGTACGTGTGAACTATCTCATGCACAAAGTGATGTGATTCATTTGGCATCACCACATCACATGGATGATATATTTATAAGTATATTTAAATGGTTGATACAATATTTATGATATTATTTTCTTTATAAAAAGAAAAAATAATGATTATATTCTTTCTATAATGATCATTGATAAATAGAAATGTTACTCATGCGTACGTACGAACTATCATCCACATGATTATAATGTTGCTCATTTTTCATAAACATACATAAATGGTTTTATTTAAAATTATAATTGAGGTATAAAATGATTATTATGTCATGAATATTATTTTTATGATGATGGAAAAATTCCACTTTCTCTATTGACATCATACTAAATTCATTTTGGACTCAAGTAATGAAAATTGTCAAAAGGTTGTACATAAACACACACAATTTTGTAATTGTTATAACATGATAATAAGTGATAATAAAATATAAAAAAGTTATTATTCTAGTAAATAATTAACCTAATTTTATTATTCTGGAAGATAAATATTGTAGGTAATTAGTCAGTCTCAAGGTAAGGGACTTTATTTTAAAAATCCTTTTTTAAATCTTTTTACATAAGTCAAAAGGAATGGTTTTTAACTTATACGTCGTGAATGGTTTCTACCACTATCATGACTCTTTATTAATTTAATTATTTCTTTATAAGTTTCAATATTTATTTTATAATAAAATTATTTCATTATTATTTGTGTTGTTTTAATATTTTAAAATTTATTTTTAAAAGAAAATGTTGTTTTGATACTAGAGAGTGTTTTACTTTTGGGTTTAAAATACTTTTCAAGGGTTTTGTTCATGATATATTCCTTGGACATTTTTTAATATGGGTTTTTCCAATTATATCTCAATATATGATGGTTTTAGACTCATTATAACTCAAGATATGACATGTGATCCCCATTATATCTCTCTAATGCATTGGGAACTATAGATATGAAAGTCACCGTAAGGTTATTCCATTCATAAGGGTTAATGTAAGGGTGATATATAAATGATGTCCCATTTCACCTGTATGATTTTTTTTGTGCATGATAATGAGTTTTTTAGGAGAATGTTTACTGGATTTTCATGTTTTCACTGGACTAATGAATTTCATTGTTTATGTTACTTACTGAGATTTTTGTGCTCATCCAAATTTTTAAAATGTTTTTCGCAGGGTATAAGTATGGGTAAGAGAAATAAGGATGTAAATTTGAATGTAATGAATATTTTTCCAGAAAAAGAATCCATGTTTTATTTTTAAAATTTTTATATTAGAAAAAATGGACACTGTTTTTCTAGTATCTACTTTATATGAATGTGGAATTTTATGTTTTAATTATGACATAATTCCCTATGACTCTAAACATAGAAATATCCTCAATATTAAAGAATTTAATATAGTGAATAAAACATCAGATTATGTAATTCTTATGGATGAGACCTTACAGGGTCACCAATTTTTTAATACTTAAGTTTTATATTAACAAAAACCCACATCGTAAATGAATACTAAAACATCTTTTGAAAAGGGAAGGTTTGAGACTTAAAAGATACCAAAATCACTAATAATTAGGTTTCCAAATAAGATAACAATGATGTAAAGTGAAAATATGGACAAAAAGGAGAAAAATAACTATCAAGTTTGATTGAGAGTGATAGAGAAAATGTTAACTATAATTTAAACCATTACAAACACATTAATCTATTATGATCTGAGGGTTCATTTGATTTATCAAAAATGAAGGTACTAAGATAAGAGTTTTTTTCATGATACCTTCCCCAAATTTGAATAATTTTCATAAGAATATATAGTTACTTAATTTCATTCAATTTTTTATGAACAGTCTCATCCATTGGTTTTTCCTTTATCAACATTTTGTTTTATCTCTTAATCTATGAAATGAAGCTGAAATTTTAATGCCTAAAGATCTAGTGAATCATAAGATCCATAATGGGATGATAATTCATTCCTTATATCTCTAGTTATACTCAAAAAAATAGTCAGCACATGTTATCCAACATGAAGAAATATTAATATTACAAAACATTAATCTATAAAACCTCATTAAAAGGTCAATATAAACCATTTCAGAAATGAATAACCATTTTACCCTTCTAAAATATCAAAATCCACAATTTTAGAAAGGTCACTAAATTTCTCATCTTAACATAATCTCCAATAGATCATAATGTACCTCTTTATTATCACATACCAAACATGTGAAGAACAATATCATGTATTCTATTGAAACTAGGTAATAACCATAATTACTATTAAACCTTAGTAAAAACATGCATCATGTCAAAAATTAACACTTTTATCATACCATAAATAAAAAAATTTATAAACTAAATCTAGTATATCATTACCCACCTTTTAATCATATTAATAATTAGTTACAAGATCATAAATACTATCCCATTTATTTTATCACAATGAAACATCTAATTATCTCATTATCCCAATGTCGAGAACACATTAAGGGTTATCCTTAACTTAATCATGTGTTCTCCAAAAATACCACCTCAATCGCTTTTCATATTTACCAGTACCATTAATTTTTTTTTCAAATCCTTAATGAATAACTTATACTGAACAATAATTATAAATTTCATACTTTATATAATTTAATATTTTAATTACAATACGTAAATACTTCATTCACCCTACTTAATTTTCAAACAATTAACTAAGCTTCATCGTATTATTTTGTAACACTTAATTTCTTTATCATTTCATAACAATATATTCATAGTCATTAATATTACCATTATTCATACCTCCTTTCTGATTATCTTAATAAACATTCCCTTTAGTACATCAGTTTTTATAATGCCCATACATTCCATATTTAAAAAATTCAACAGTCGATGATATTTTAGCAAGAGTAATATTCCCATCTATGTCATTAACCAATATCTTAATTTTCCCTTGTATTCACTTGCATTTTGTCCTTATTTTACATAGTAAAAACATTTTATGTTTCTCTAAGACATCCAATTGGATGTTTCTTTCCACATTCGTGAAAAAAAAACTAAATCATATTTAATCCATGGTCCCTATTACCTGAACTCTTAGAGAAATATTACATTCTTTTATTTGGTGAGTCCTATAGTTAGTTAATATACACTTTTTTAATCATGTTCTATGAAAATTTATTAGGAATTACAACGCCTTTTACTCCAATATTAATTCCATTTAACTACTCGTCATCAGTTTTTCTATCACATTCAATGTTACCTTGTTCCTTATGAATCCCTCCATTATATAAAACCATGAACATAGTGTGTGAAACACTAATCATAGAGTAAAACAAAATAATTATGAAAAATCACATATATGATATCTAAATTATGAAAAATTATCTAATATTTGAGACCGTAGGTTCATCCTATGTCATTCATAGTCATATTAACTTAAATCCTTCAAGATGGTTTCTGAAGAGTTTGTGAATTTCAATTTCATATCCCCTAGGAGTGTCAAACTATGAGTGATGCAAGTATCATTGTTGTACACTAGTTTCCGATCGAGTCAACCCCAATACACTCTTTTCGAGGTTGTTACCCATATGTATATCTATTACAGAGCAATATCCACTTGTAGACCCAGACATGGATGTAATTTCTTGAAAACCAATCTCTAAATCCTTTACCAAAGTTCTAGGACATTTTCCTAAACTTTTACTCATCCCTAGACAAATCCTTAGATACTTCCCTAGATATATTACTAGAAATATACATAGGTATCTCATTAACATTTTTACATCTTAGTTTCCAAATTTTGACTAAACCCTTTCTCTGATACTAGCTATAAAAACACAAGAATTTCGAACAAGTACATTACATATTTTTATATGTATATTTATTATATTACATAAACACATTCCTGAGGACCATAATAGTTTAGTGCTTTGAAAAAATGGAACAAAAACTTTGTTCTAGTGAAGGATATTTAATTTTATCCACAAAGATATTCTTCTTTAGTACTAATACTTAAAATCATTCTTCATAACCTTAGTAAAGTATACATAAGAAAGGGAAATCTTATATTCTCATTAAGGGTGAAGGTAAGAGATACATAACCATAACAAGAACATAGGGGTATGAAAACATGAACATAGAATTGGAAAACCATAACCTTCATTGAAAATATCATAATCATGATTCATGGAAGAAATATTATTAGTTCATATGACATGAATCATAATATAATAAATGAATATGAGCTATAAGAGCATAAAATTTTTATAATACATCGAATTGTAGAATACACATAAATATAGAAAATATTATTTCAATGAAACTCACCAAGACATTCATATCATGTTAGGATTGGTATAATCACCCTTGTATCTGCATCAGTCTTGGGATGACCACCCAGATACCCTTTAGTTTTGGCCTTAGGGTGTACCCTTTGCAGTATTGGGTTGATCACTCATGTACCCCCTTGTTTTAGTCTTATGATGACCTCTCGTGTACCCTCTTTTTATGGGCTTGGGATGACCATCTTTCTATCCTTTGAGCCCATATACCATTTATTATTAACCAATGAATTTGTGGGAGATATAGTTCCCACCATTTACATAATTAAATCATACATATATGTTCAACATGACTATTTGTCACTCATCACATAAAAAATCTTGAAAATAAATGGTTTTTGTAAACATTTCATCGTAACATATCTCATTGATAATGGATTGGTAAAAATCATTCTATAAAAACATAAACCGTTTAGAAAAAGAATATTAATGGTACCATGAGATCATATCCCCAGTAAGTCTTGATTAACAACAACTGATGTTATCATAGATGGGAAATAAATTTGAATGATATTTTTAAAACATTTCATGAAGAAAATATCAGTTCCTCTTTGAAAAAAACTTTTTAAATCATAAATAATTTAGAAAACCTTTTAATTTAAATTATCCTATGAAACATATAAATTATTCTTCTAAATCCATTTTAAACATCTTTAAAATCCAATTCCTTGAAAATACAAAAAATATCATTTTAAAAAATGAAAACATATTTATAAAATATAGTTTTTGAATAAAATAAAGATCCAACTAAAGAGAGAATAACATTACATGAAACTAATAATATAATGAAAATATGTATATTCATGACAAAAAATTTCAAATATATGTATATACACATCATAAAATAATATAGGTAAAAAACATAACACGTGTCTTAAAGAAAGAAAATTGAGACAAATCTACCTTGCCGATTTGGTAACTTTTGAATGATAAACCCCATAAAAGAGAGATAATAAAATATATATTTAAATACCAATAAAATTATTTATAATCCTTATATATTACAATAAGGGGTATTTTATGCACCACACAAAATATTCTAGTGGTGAATATGGAATAAGTCTCACTGAAATAAAAGTGAGACTATAAATCCCTTTACATTAATTCTTGAATTCTTTTATACACATTAAAACATCATGTATAATAAATATAAGTTTATTATAAATCTAAAAAAATCCATAATAATATATATATTACCATATATGACATACTTGTGACTTTATATTACTCATTTATTAACAATTCAATGTTGAAGAAATGTTTTGGGTAACGAACGCTTTGTTTTTCATAAATGTTTGGTTTTCTTATTCTTGGTAATCTTAATTAAATCATGATTTAATCATATTAATGATGATAAAAATGATAATAATATCATATGTAATCATTATATATTTATTTATGGTGATTTATAAAATCTAGGGTGATAAAATAAAATACACCGTTCTTAGAGACACTTGGTTGTACGTACGCACGAACACTGTTTTAATTTTCTTGTTGAATTAAAAGAGATAAAATGTATGATATATCATCATTATAGAATCATTATTATTACATATATATTAAATATATTTATTAGAAACATCTTTAATAAATTTCAAAAAAATAATGAATGAATCACATCACTTCACGAGGCGGTTGTCTTCCATACACACAGATGACATTATCATATTCCCATAAAATGGAAAGCATGAAGGTATGTGTGATATAAAAATTAAATAATCATAATACAATTTTAAAATTAATATATATAATTTATAAACTATAAATATACCATTATTACTAACCATTAATGTTTATAATGGAATAACAAATTGCATTAGTTCGCAGGGTAATACTCTATCGTACACACAAACGATGATTATGTACTCCATTTGATGAAAGTGTGTGAAGTTTTAGGTCATAAAATTACCATAGAAACGTATTAGTATATTTAATATACTGATATAATTATATAAACATTATATAAAAATAATTATATGTGTTTAATGAATAAATAAAAAACATTTGTTGATGAACATAACCTCTCCTTTGAGTATCTTTATTTGGTTTGCACCAAATGAGTTACTTGGCTGAATCTTGTCCCAATGGAAGGATTCTAGTATAAAGTCAATAAAATTGAGAGTATATTTTTATAGGGATTTTCTAACTAAGAATGTTTTTAAGTGTAAATAAAAGAGAATAAGAGGTTCCATTTTATAATTGAGGTGAGGGGCACTTTTTAAATTTCCACAAAATATTAATGTTTATAAATTTAATATCAATCCAAATACCAAAAAAAAGATATTAATTAAAATATAAGTTATTATAAGTTTTTAATATCATTATTAAATATATTCTAGACAAGTTTAGTGTTATTTTAAACCTTATAATTTTGATTAACCCTTAGTTAACCTTTTTAAATTTTAACTACAGTAAAAAAATTAATATTAAGAGGATATAATTTTTACTTATAAATTGTTAATCGGAATATAAATGAATTTATTTTGAAATTTAAAGACCATAAATAATACCATTTTAGCAAATTTAATATTTTTATTAGTCTTATATAATTTAATAATATATAATTTTTTTGAAATATCATTAGTGTCAATTTTGACATCATTCATTACTATGACTTTAATAAAATCATGAAAACAAGTTATATTCAAAAAAAATATTTTAATATACCCATAATATTTCTTAATAATCAATAAAATTCATAGACAACCTTAATTAATTCAAATCATATTTATTTTAATATTTTTTAAACCATTTGTTTGAAATTTTCATTAATTGAATAAATACTACATCATCATTGTACAAGCCATTAAGGTAATTATTTCATCTAGAAAAATAAAAAATAAATTATAATGATAAAGATATATATTTTATATTTTAAAATACTATTTATTGTTTAATATTTCTTTTGTATGATCATAAATTGAAAATGTTAAACTTATTAAAAATATTTATGTGACAAGTTTGAATTTTATTATAATAAAATAATATAATGGTTTTGAAGTCATCAATGTGGATTCAATATGTCATAAATTTTACCAATGTTTTATTTTGGTCTAAAATTACTCATACAATAAAATTTGGTCACTTTTTTATCTAATTGGTTAATATTTATAATATTATTATTTTACCCATAATTACCCTATTTACCCTTAACCATTGTAATAAAAATACTATATTTACTATTCATATAATCCAAAAAAAAGAGAACTATTTATAAAATATAGAACCTATTATTATAATTATTTAATCCATTATTCAAAATTAAAAATATATAAGTGGCTAAAATTAATTTAAAATTAATCCCACAGGAGGTGCAAGAAATGGTCTTTTAAAGGAAAACAAGTCAAAAGTTCCATAAGTGTTTATATCTATGTTCAATATAAAAATGATTCCAATGACCTAAATTTAGTTAATTTATATATAATTTGAAATTTTTTATTTTCAACTGAATTCAAAATATAGTTTAATTTCATATATTATTTAGATGAGAAGGTAGTTTTCAATTAAAATCTAGTATTTTTCACTATTCATCAAAAAATGAGTCTTCTCTGAAAAATACCAAAAACAATAAACATAAGATAATTTTTAATATTTAGATTAAAAAAATAAGTATTTTTAAAATAAAATTTACAAATGTTTCAAAATTTAGTTTTAAAACAAGTCTTCAGTTAATAGGTGGAAATATTTCCTTTTAGAAAAATACTTTTTTTAAGCATAAAATTTTATTTGTTCTTATTCTGTACCTATAAAAAATATTGTATGAATTAAAGAAAAATAATTAAATATATAACATATAAATTATATTAATATAAATCACTAATATAAATTAATATAAATTAATATAAATTAATAATATAAAATTCATTTATGGGAATAAAAATAGTTTTTCTTATAAACACATCCTTTATTTTCCATTGGTTTTCTTCAAAATTTATATTTAATTGGTAACCTAATAATTCATTTCATAATTTGTTTAATACTATTAAATACCTCCATTCTAATGTCTAAGTGATAATTATCATGAAAATAATATGTTTATGTTTGGTAAAACTCAATCTTGCGTGTAACACATGCTATCGAAGGAACTCGTTGTTGTGTGTAACACAATCCAAAATTAGTATTGCGTGTAACAAAATCCAATCTATATGTTGCATGTAGTGGAATATTGTTTATAAAGAAAATATTACTTGGTGTATCACACAATGCAATCCATAAAATAATTTTAATTTATTTAAAAAATTAATAATTCAAAAAAAACCTAAGGTGTTATAAAACCCTATACATTAAATGGTATAGTTCATTCGGGGGAATTGTATTGTTATCTATACTATGATAAATACCCAAAAAAATGTGTTGAATCAGGGTAAGATAGATTAGAATACTATATCTTCATATATTGTTTCATTATTAGACAAAACTCTCTTATATATCTTTCCTATTACACAGTATAAATGGAAATTAAAATATGCATAGTACAAATTTTTTTTACATCATTCACCCTCACTAGACTATTTTCAAGGAGAATAAAAAAGAAATTTGTTGATGTAGAAAATCCAATAAATCTCACCTCTGTTACAATTTTCAGAGAGGATGCATTGGCCCTCCTAGTTCACAACTATTCACAATTTGAATGCTCACTGATCTCACTCTATTGAAGTGAATGCACTACTCATATAATAGACTCTTATAAATATCAATTCTAATTCGATTCATACTCTCTTGTGTATTTATACTCCTATTTCTTTAATTATGTGACAACAACATTCATGATATTCCACTGCAATACCACTTTGTAAGAACCCTACATGAGTTTCCCTTCAGATCACACAGATTGTGTGACTCCACCATGAGTCTCAGTTCAATTCATATAGATCACATGAGTCTTCTTTGAGACTTTTTCTATTCATGTGGATCACGTTACTCCATTATTCTCATGTAGATCATATGACTCTGGTCATTCTACTTATTCCCAGTGCATAACTCGCTTCACAAGAACCATTTATGAGACCTCATCATGGGACCTTCTTCTTTTCATATGTATTAGACGACTCTAGAGAGACACCTTTTTTAGGTTACATGAATCTTGTAATATAAATGTGTCTTTATATGAATGAAAACTACCTGTTCATACTAAATTTCACATGATTCCTTTATGAGACCTCTTTGCGAGAACTTATTCGGGTTATTTGGATTTCACGATTCCAACACAATACTTTCATCAGCTCATATGAAAAACTTTTCTTCAAATAAAACCATATAGTCAAATCTATTACTAATTAATGATGGTTTAGTGGTATTTAAATGTATATATACACCACCTTAACTCTAGAAATCGAAATTAGTCTTTTGTTCCACCATCTCAACCATCACCATCATGCACTTTATGTGATCCCATTGTGAGATCCAAATACACACATTTGGTGGTCAAATTCATTGTTCTCGATCAATTTTTGTGATCCCACCATGTGATCCAAATATGATCCTGGGAAATTTTCCCGATCCCAAAGTAATATCTGATGAAAATTATGTAGTATCAGTGAAATTGTCTTCAAGAGCCTCATGAGATCCCATCATGTGACCCAAATACAATCATGTGGTCACTCCATTTTGAAATAAAACATGATATATCCATTATGTACATTCTCTTTGCCTTCATGTTCTTCTCATGATCTCTTCATTATATCCCTTGAAAACCTGCAATGTCTTCAGGTGCTTTTCATTATCACAAAGTGAGATATTTTGATAATCATATGGTGCTTCAAGTGACACCTTCACATGATCATTTCTGATATTCTTGCTTTGAGTGAATGGTTCTGACATTCACACTATTAATGATAAATTAAGACATATATGCTCCATGTGATCAGTTCTAACATTCGCACTTTATGTGACGAGTTTAGACATTCATGCTCTGGGGGATCTATTTGGACATTTGTGCTCTATAAGATCAGTTCAGACATTCTCTCTCATTTTTCGTGCCTCCTTTGACAACCAAACTTCTTCAAAAACCTCAAATATTTTCAACAAACACAGTCAAATCCAAATATCCATCTATATGTGTATTTTCCAAAAATATCTTCTTTTGGGTTTGTTGATGAAACTTATAATCATTAATAACCAACTTCTTGAAAAGTCATGCGCATGTGAAATAATTTTCCATATGTAAACCCACATATTGATCATGGACTTCTGGAACTTGTACTCTATGCCTAACATATTCAATATTTATATGGGAAACATGATTAGCATGAAAATTACATTGAAAAAAAACTTTACTCTCAAACCATCCACTGAAAACATTTTCATGATTCTTCTTCATTAAACGACCAGCTTTAGCATCGACATATTTAACACTCACCTATTTCTTTTCTCCCCTATCAACGTATCCATCTAAATTGATCGTGGAATTTTATACCCCTTTGTTAATGAACACAAAGGTAACTCGTTTGTGGTATTCAACCTAGAAAAGAACATAAATCAATACATTGGAAAAAACACACAATACCTTTTGGAGAGGGGGTTCCACATCCAAAATGTTCAAGTGTGGGGAGTCAACTGAACTCCAAGAGCCACTTTATTCCATTTAAACACTTATTTAGGTTATTTATTCATTTGGATGATGAAAACCTATAGTTAACTGGGGACATATGTCACGACCCATCCCCTGGGGCCTATTCCATGACTACCCCAATCCCACCTCCCATAGGCAAGGGGCTGAAGACTAGCACTAGAAATGAATATCCCTATAAACGGGAAGGCATTGCCTTTAAACCTACAAGAACACAATCCAAGCACACAACAAGATACAGGCATGGAGTAAAATATAAAGAAAAAGAGTGTGTACTTTAAGTAAATGGTCCATAATACAAGCCCAACTAAAAAGTACAAGTAAAGATGAAATACTGCTCCTATGATCACCCTCCAAGGATCCTACCTGAAGGGTAGGTACACCTGATGATCAGTCATCTATAAGGCACATCACATCAAATAGTCCACCTCCGAGCACCCACCAGTCCTGGCTCCCTCAGCCTCAATCAACACTGTTCATCATATGCACAAAACACAACATGGTGCGGGCGTAGCCCATCCATGGGTGAGTATAAGAATATTCAGTAGGGACCCTGAGACCCAAGAAGTCTCATAGAATCCACAGAGGATAAACCAAAAATCAAGCCCACAAACACAAAGCACGAAGAAATAGTCAATCCTAATTATGTATATTCTCATACATATACCTAATTTATCAAATATACTCATCTCATTCATGAGGAAACAAAATTCTCCAACCTTTTACCTATTAGCACAACTGTTCCGCAACGAAAAGAACACCATGAAGGTAACACCACAAGGGTAATCACCACAAAGGTAGCATCACAAGTAAAACACCAAAAAGGTAATACCATGAAAAAAAGTACCAAAAATTTAAAGACTCAACTAACACCATGTATAACTTATGTATAGATGTATAGATGATTAGACATATCGCAAGATCATCTTACTTCATCGAGAAGCTCTGCTGTTGACCCACACAGGATTCGTATAAGTTGACCAACATAGGATTTGTAGAAGCTGACCCACATAGAATTTGTAGAAGCATACCCACATATGATTCATTGAAGCTTACCCACATAGGATTCATATAAGTTTACACACACAAGATTTGTTTATGTTCTTTATGTACAACCAGCCACAGGGTTCCCCGCACCCGGTGCGCTCAGGTTTCATAGAAACTGCTCCTCAATTCATCGGTTATATATTTACCACCACTAAGCTCCAAAAAGTTGTAACCTAAAGGACCACCATGTTATAAGGGTCCCAACGCGATAGACGACGCATCAATCAGATGCCCATTCTGAATGTTATTAGCATTTTAGTGTTAAGGCCCCGGTTGGATTCGGGTTCGATCCAACCCGGTCGTACTCAAACATTGTCAAAAACTCAAGTGTATTATACCAAAAGGACTGTCTAAATCCAATGATCCCATATCCATAGATTGTTCATCAAACAGATGTATGGTTCTCAAGATATGGCCCTTTAAGTGTTTTTGGGTCCGGTTGGGCCCGGGTCCGGCCTGACTCGGTTGGAACAACCCAACCTGACCCAGCATGGGCTGACCTGACCGAGTTTATATCGAACCCACATAGTTCGGGTCTGAGCCTACTGGGATGGGCCATGGAGGGCCCAGCCCACAGGAGGAATGAACCACTGGGCACGCGGCCCCCAAGACAGGCGGCCTGCTGGGCACACGGCCCGGCCGCGTGAGGCGCGACCCGCAGCTGGGTGGAGAGGCCCTCTATGGTGGGGGATGCCCTAGTCGACACATAGGGGAGTCACTCCCAGTTTTCCTAAATGGCCACGAGGGGTGTTCGATCTCCTCCACTGTGGCACTACCACGTGGCACCGCCAAGTGTCATGCGAGACCCACTGAAGCAGGTCCTACCTCTTGTCACTGTCGGCCGGTGCCGGCCGCCATCTCTCGCGGTGCGCGACGGTGCGCCGCTCCGCCACCTGTGGCCGACCGATGTGTCGACCGTCTCCTTCGGTCCGCCGGAGTTGACCAGCCGCAGTGCACGGGTCGCCCCTCCCTCCTCTTCTATAAGAACCTGGATCTTCTTTTCAATAATGTTTTTCCTTTTTCTGGTGTTTTTGGGAAAAAGAGGAGTTTTTTTGGGAATTTTTGAAGTACACGTTGTGTACTTTATAAGTACATGCCATGTACTTAGTTACTATGGGTAGCTAGGTGCTGGCTGTGTAGCGGCCATGCACACAACCGTGTGTAGTGACCTATAGACCGCCTAATACGGGGGACGATGAAGGAAAGTACACACCGTGTACTTCTAAAGTACACACATTAAAC